>OX422140.1:86418151-91218151 GCA_949129095.1 Volucella bombylans | reverse complement strand
GATTTGATCAGTTACAAGTTGCCGGTCATCGGTCTTGTTAGCGGCTGGACCACCGGTAGTCTCAACCAGGACTTAAATCACGATGCCATGGGAGTCAGGAGCCCACCGGATCTCTGTCCGGGACTGACTTGCAGAGGTAGGCCCCCTCTACGTGGTGGCTGTGGTTTAAACCCAAATCGCGGGAAGAGTTTTCCTGTAGGTTTTGACCCAATGTAGAGTTGCAGTAAGTACTGGATGCTGTGACCGTAAGAGGTTTTAGGTCGGCCTCGACTCATACCAAGGGTGGAACTTATGACAGCAACACAGTTTCGAATTGGTATCAATGGAATGACGGAGAGCGATGGCAAGGCGTATCCTTGCTCCCATGGATGTATGGGCATCCCGTAAACTTAAGTCTACACGACAGGCGTTTACGATGAAAACAAGAAACAGTTGTGACCGGAATGCGGTGCAGTGCAGAACCCAGATGCTTTGGTTCGAGATGCAAAAAACGCAGTAGCACAGTAAGGGCTCAATATGCCCAATTTGGGGCCAACCTCAATGAGACCGTGGTTCCTACACTAGCTGAGAATTGGAAGCACTACGGCTCTGTAGATCCACAAGGTCATCTTTGATTAAAATCCCCACTTCTTCCAAAGGTTTTGGTGCAGGCACAGAAAGCGATGCATACCTTCCTCACCCTGTGTTTGTGGTTTTGTTTGCAGTTAAGTTTTGGGTCAAGCATGATACCCAAATACCTAGCGCTGGAAGATAGTGTGAACGGTTGACCATTAAGCCTGGGAAGAGTAAAATCACGCATTCTGGTTTTGGTAGTGAATAGCGTCAATGCAGTTTTGCTCGGGTTGACATCAAGGCCACAACTTGCGGCCCAGGTGTAACGTACGTACACCATATTTTGCACGAGTATTTGGGTATGCAAAAGGTGTGTTCGAAGTGAGTATCGCGATTGTTTATCAAAACAACAACGTGTTGACAGACAAAAGAGATGTTTGTCTGTGTACCAATAAAGCTGGCATTCTCGTTTCGATGTGTTTATTATTCCAGCTGATCACAGTTTCGTTAGCTTTTTCTTTGAAATGATGACCGCACTAAAGACCAATAAAACGGCTAGAGTTGAATCAATCGCAAAGTTGAATGATCTTTAATATTATTTGCAAGCAACGAAGGTCTGGCGAAGTGAAAGTAAACCTCAGAAATCGCACAAAACCATGCTATGTGAACCGTTAACCGTAGATGTAGTTGTAGACTGAGGGGATCTGACAATACATTAGTCTTTCCGATTAAAGTGAAATGCCTATTTTTCTTATCTTCCTGATGCGATTGAAATTTTCTCTTGGTTTGCTTCCAGCCAAGCCTAAATATACCTTCCCGGATTGGGGCAGTATCAATGACAGTTGTTTTTTTTTATGACCGTCTGATGTCCATCTTACAAGTTTTGAAGTCACGATAGGATTGGTAGGATAGGATAAACACAGACCCAAATACCTTGAATCAGATCTCTTCATATCGATACATCAATCGCTGCGAATACGGCCAATCTGATTAATCAAGCAAGCCTTGACTTATTGCTTTTCCCAAAGTATCAAGTGCTTTTTCTCAAAGCAAGCTGTATGCAGTACGGCTCCCGCCCAATTATCAAGGCTTCGCCCTTTAATGACATTGTCTAATAATGAACGGGGGCATAGCAAAGTACTGGTCTTATCGTAAACATCTTCAGATGACGCTACCGAAGGTTGCTACGATTCGATCAGTCACAAGTTGCCGGTCATAGGTCTTGTTGCCGGCTGGACCACCGGTAGTCCCTACCAGGACTTAAATCACGGTACCATGGGAGTCAGGAGCTCCGCGGATCTCAGCCCGGGCCTGACTTGTTAGAGTTAGGCCCCCTTGTGGGAGCGTCCCAATGGGTTTCGGCCCAATGTAGAGTTGCAATAAGTACTGGGTGCTGCGACCCTAAGAGCAGTAAGAGGTTTTAGGTAGGCCTCAACTCTTACCAAGGGTGGTTCTTGTGCCGGCAACACAGTTCTGAATTGGTATCAGTGGATTGACGGTGAGCGATGGCAAGGCGTATCCTTGCTCCCATGGATGTATGGGCATCCCGTAAGTTTAAGCCCACATGGCAGGTACTTACGTTAAACACAAGAGACGTTCTGTATGTAGTCCATGGTCTAATGTTGAGAAGGACTTATTCCTCCTGCTTTCAGGTCGCTTAACATTGGTTTCCAAAACTATGCCTAGATTTTGAACCATTTAACTAAGAACCAATCAAAACAACAGACCAGTAGATACATTACTTAAATTTACTTTTTATAGACAAAAGGAACACAAACATTTATCATATATTACATACAACTAAATTGGACGACACATGAAACCTTGGCCCGCTTATAATTCTCCCTCAGCCCCTGCCTCAATTTACTGCTGTCCTTGTAATTGCATTTGTTGAAGCTGAAGTTGTTGTTGCTGCTGCTGTTGATGTTGTTGCAGTAAATAAGAATGCTGCAGAAATTGTTGTTGCTGATTTTGTTGATGCTGTTGAAAGTGTTGCGCGAATTGTTGCTGGTGATGTTGAAAGTCTCTTTCATCTGTGTCCACATCACTAGAACAATCGTCCATATCAATAACCTCATCCTCCTCCTCGTCAACCTCTTCAGTATCCTCTTCGTCAAAACTACTCTGGGTATTATCGTTCTGTGATCCTTTTTGGTCGCCATCATTGTCGCTCTTGCCCTCACCCTCCTGCTGCATTCGTTTATGTTTCGTTCGTCGATTTTGAAACCACACTTTCACCTGAAACGAAAAATAAAAGAAGAACGCCAAAGGACGAGCATTAATTACTATTCAAGTGGGCTTACTGGTATTTTCTAAAACGAGAAACAAAAAAACTAAACCTAAAAAAGGGAGTAGATACTTGTACGAGTAATTTAAGGTTAAGTGCTTACTTTCACACAATCATTCAATTAGCCCGCCCCCAAGGAATTTTCACTGACTTACTTCGAGGTATTCCAACCCTTTCGAGGGGTGCTGTTCTTCTGTATGTATTGTAGTCTGCATGTGCAAAGGGTGGAAAATTGCTGAAATTTTCCAGCAAATAAAAGACCAATAAATAAATTTAACAACCATAGTCAGGGAACGTAATCGACTTTGCGTATGAATGAGTGTGTATTCCTCCCTTAAGCGGCAGCTATACTTGAAAGATTGAGCCATTCTCATGGTCGTGTTACTCGTATGTGTCTGAGTATTCCTGTCCCATACCAACACCCCAAATATTCTTAAGAATGTCCTCCTCATTGGAAGTCAAAGTTTCCAGCGAAGAGAGGGTGATAAATGGTTTAATGTTAACTACTGTTAGACATGCAATCAATTTGCTGTGAGTTGTTTTCTTTTCACCCCATTTTCTAACCTTGTGAGGGGTAGAGTGTCTTTTAGCTCAGAGGGTAGAAATGGTAGGTAGGATTTGTATAAAAGTACTGGGTAGCGGTTGTGTAGAAGCGAATAGTTATTCCGACGGAAAATCGTAAACTTTCCAACATTTTAAAACCGAATTTTCAAAGCTGAATAGTTTATAATTTTTGGAACTGGAATTTCTGTTTTGCCATTGTCTTTCAAATTTTCAAGTCCTATGGAAAGTGACTTTGTAAGAATCTACGTCAATGCAATCTACACTCCACATAAAAATTTCAAGACATGTCCAAGGATATTCGTGTTGTTAACGGGTATCCCAATAGGAGCGGCATGATTTTTGCTACTATTATTTTTTTTTATTTGTTTATTTCTTATTCTCTTAAAATAATAATATAAAACAATCAACATTTCAGTATATATAGCTACTAGCAAGAGCAAAAGAGAATAGCAGTGACATTTTATATTTAAGGAAAAATAGAAATAAATGTCACATCAAAATTAAAGATAAATTAGATTAGATTAGATTTATTCCATTTCAATACAAATACATTTTTTTACAATATTAATTGGTGGGTATTAATGATATACAATTCAGTAGTTGGAAAAGTTTCAGTTCTACTAGTTTACATGGTTTTTATAAACTTTATTTATTACAGTTATACATATGATTTGTCATTTGAGAAACTTTAAGACGCAAGAATTCTAGACCCATGAATTAAGTAATTATACTAAGTTGGAATGGTTGTTCTTACACACTTTGTAGTAAAAGAAATACCAGTAACAAGTGCGTTGATTATATAATTGTTTAAAGGTTTTGAAAGCCGCGCTGAGAAAAGAAGTCATGATTTGTGATGCAAACGAGAAAAGCATTATATTTAATATTTAAAATAGTAAACGGGTAAAGAGGAGGAAGTAAGTTGATAAATATGGAATACATAGATGGGAAATTACATTTAATGATGACAAGCAAGAATAGGCAAAGACCTTATTAGATTAAGACCTGCATTAAATCCTCTACACTCGATCTGGATAGTAAGAAGATTCTTAAGTTCTTTATGAATCTGGATTTGGATTGAACATGGCTTAATACATCAGGTGGCAGTTTGTTATAAATAAAGGGAGCTATATTCGTAGCAAAGCGTCTGCAGTGTTCCTTACATACTCGCGGAACTACTACTGTGGACGTTGGTCTCAGTGCATAGGCTGTATTTCTACTTTGAGTAGTGTAACCGCTTCGCAAGTAGAATAGCCTTAATACTTTAAAAACGTATAGATGTCTGAGTGGTAAGGCATTGAGATATTGGAATAAGGGGAATGAATGTTCCAATCTTGGCTTAAAAAGAGTAGCCCTGATTATCTTTTTCTGAGCTGTTATAAGGGGCTGGAGGTTACTCTTGAAAGCACCACCCCAACAGCAAATCCCATATTCTAGTCGAGAATTAACCAGTGCGTAATATATAGTAGACATTAAGCTAAGAGGTACCAAATTTTTTAGATGAAATATTTTATTTAAAGCTATATATACACATTTTCTAATGTTTGTTATATGTGCTTTCCAGTTTAACTTGCTGTCTAAGGTTACACCTAGATATTTAAATTCGAAGATAGATTCTAATTTTATGCAAGCATCACTGCAGTTAGCATGTGTACAATTTAAGACATGAAAACCTACTCCATCAATGCAGTATTTATTTGCGAGGGAGAAAGGCATGACTTTCGATTTGTTACTTAGCACCATTTGATGAAAAATAAACCAATTATTAAGTATAGCTAGGTCATCATTCATTTGACGTCGTATAGTGTCAACACAAGACGCTTTATATGAGATCGCCAGATCATCAGCAAAAGCACGAATTTTACCCTTTAAAGGCAATTTAAAAATTGAATTTATATAAATAAGGAATAGCAAAGGTCCAAGGACTGATCCATGGGGGACGCCAGCATTTGGACTTAGTAAAGGTTCACTCAAAGTTTCATTTATACGAACGTGTTGTCTTCGATGTTTTAGATATGATATGAACCAGTTATGGGTATTACCCCTAAATCCAAGTCTTTCAAGGATCTTGAGTAATAACTTATGATTAATTAAGTCAAATGCCTTAGTCAGATCTAAAAAGAGACCAGTACATTTGTTGTTTTTATCCAACGCGTCATGAATATCCTCCAAGAATGAAACAAGAGCATCTTCGGTGGATTTACCTTTCATAAAGCCAAATTGGGATGCATTTAAGAGCTTGTATTTATCTAAAAACTTGTACATTCTTTTCGCAAACAATTTTTCCATGATTTTTGAAAAAATTGACAATAAGCAGATTGGTCTATAATTGTTAGGATCACTTTTGTCATCTTTTTTATAAATTGGTACTATAATGGATGTTTTTAGGCACTCTGGAAATATCCCCCTTTCGAAGCTTTGGTTGAAAAGGTACGTTAACGGCTTAATAATTAGGCTACTAATTTTTTTCAAGAGTGAACTACTAATACCGTCCATTCCACAAGAGCTTTTAACTTTTAATTTCGATATGATATCGGACACTTCAGTTTCGGACACCGTTCCAAAGAAAAATGACGAGATTACTATATCATCAAGGAGGGAATTATTAGAGGCTGTACTTGTAGGGATTGAATGAGTGGGTTTTGCATTTTCAGCAGCATTTTTAAAGAACAAATTGAAATTGTTTCCCATTTCAATATCCGTAGTGATTTCCTCTCCTTCGAATTTTAAACATCTTATAGTATTTATTTTACTGTTTTTACCTAGCAAATCATTTAAAATATCCCATTGTCGTTTTGGATTGGACCTATTTTGCTCAAATTTGTTTTGATAATATATCTCTTTTTGCCTTCTTATTTTTTCGAAAATGTCCTTTCGCATCTTACAGTAAGTATTTTTTATGGATGGTAGATGCAAGTTGTTTTTATTCAACACATAAAAGTTATTTTTTTCCCGAATTCTTTGGCAGAGATTAGCAGTCATCCATGGTTGGATCTTTTGGAACTTACGTCCCAGTTTTTTTGTTTTATTTACATTTATAAGGTTAGACAGCTTTTTCAAAAATTGTTCGAATGCATTTGAAATACAGGTAGAGTTATATATATCATTCCAAGTTTCCTTAGAAAGACTCTCTATCAACGAAGCGTAGTTTACTTCTGGTAGCGATTTTTTATTTTTCGAGTCGGTTAGATTTAGGTTAGTATTATTTTTTCTGAGTAGATATGAAAACGATATACCAGTAGCAAAATGGTCAGTTATATCCCATTCCAGGACAAACGGACAGACATTAGACAGATTTTTCGCTCGAACAAATAAATGGTCAATACATGTTTTCGTTACATCAGTTACCCTAGTTGGAACGTTTATGAGTGATTCATAACCCAGGGAAGACAGAAGAAGTAAATAGTTATCACAGCTCAGAGGAAAATCCAATATGTCAATGTTTATGTAACCAACAAGGCAGACATTTTGACTTTTGATTGAGTTGAGAAGGCCTTCGAGTTCGGTTAAGAATATATCCCTGTGAACAAACTGCAGCCGATATATGCAGACAATATCAATGGTTGCTTTTTCAAACTTTAATTTTAAAAGTACACAATCTGCACTATCCAGATCGGGTACAGAGACTTCTGCGACTTCAATATTGTTATTAACAAAAATAATTATTCCCCCAGCAGGGTAATTTTCATTGCACGCTGGGTAAGGAGTATAGCCCGGAATAGAATAATTACCTAATTCATGGTTAAAAATCCACACTTCAGATAATAAAATTAATTGTGGTAATATTGAGAAAGAACTATACAAATACGAATAAAATCTATCAAAGTTCATTCTCATACTTCTTATATTCAAATGGCATAATGTAAGATCATAAATAGAAGGGCAAAAATCTAAGCCGATATACGTATCATTACTTGCACTAGTACTATCAAGATCAATTAAATCCTTATGTGATAACATGAATGTATTATTTTTGTTTAGAAAAAATTATGACTTAATCATAAATGATTAAGATCATTAGAGCACTTAATAAATTTGATCTTCATACCATTCGCTTTTCTCATCATGATTTTTCTGTATCGTACCCATAGAAACTCATAGCCATGGTTCTTTTTCGCCTTTTTCGCCTCCTTTAGTAGAGCCTTAGTTTCGCTTGACAGCCAGTCAAGACGTAAATGTTTGCCTTGCTTCCAGGAAAAATTTTGCCAGCATTAATCGGCGACTTCTTAGCGTATGCAGCAGACAAAATGCGCTCCTTCACTTTCCTGCTTCGAAGTTGTACAACCACAACACCAGAAATTTTCCCTTTAATTTTTTTTCTATAGCATACATCGAAATCATCTTCAGCTATCTGCACACCAACGCCCTGTTCTACGATTTGAATCACCGAGTTTCCCAAATTTTCCTCCTCCATTAGCGGTACGTCACGCAGTTCAATATGATTAGTGTGTATTTGGTATTCTGTCTTATTTAGCATTTCTTTTGTTTCGTATAGTTGAACTTTTAGTCTTTCGTTCTCTTTCCTTATTTCAGCTAGCATTTGGGTGGTCTGCTCTAGCAAAGCGAATTGCGATTGCATGTGCTGTATGCACTGCACGGTAGATTGAAGTGTCGCTTTGATCTTCACTATTTGAAGGTGAATGCCCTCAAGTGTTATTTGTTTTGGATCGATCCCGCTGCTTGCACTGACACTGCACGATGATGACGACATAGATAATCTCCTTGGATTGTTTCTTTTTTGTTGTGAACATATAGCACAGCACCACGACTTTTTGGATTTGATTATGTAATCCACATCTGCAGGTTGCAAGTTAGCGCAAGTTGCAGGCAAGAGGCAGTTGCAATCATTGCAAGTAATTTTACACGTTTCGCGGGCAATTTTCGCACTACAAACTTTACAGCTCATTTTATGTCTTCTCTCATCGACGGCTAAATAACGACTAAATAAATACTTCAAATATAGTGGGGTGTACAAAATTCATATCAAGCTAATTTTTATAAATTCAGGTAATAATAGAGATCTAAATGATAGAGCGTAACAAAACTTCAATTTCGTTGTGATCAAATATAAGAAGCCATGACCTAACACTTTTTAAAAATGAGAACAAATTCCTTCAGGGAGTATATTAAAAAGCTTACAAGAGACAATCGTATAAAAGTTTTTGAAACATGTAGTGCGAAACGTAGGGATACTAACAACATGACTAGTTTGGCTACGCAAGTAATGCATATCAGAGGTAGGACTTTGAAGATATCCTCCTCTTATAAAAAACTTTGAAAAAATATTATTGCCTCACTGGCAGTATTTTCATGGTCTTAAACAAATCCACAGAATGTGTTAATCGATTAACTTTGCACATGTTTCATACAGCACATTTTTGGAGGACAACTAGCTGCTGAAGTTTGGTCCGATAGGCACCTCCCCAGCAGCCAATGCCATACTGCAATTTCGAGTGAAATAGACCGTAGTAAATCATTTTCAATGTATTGATAGAAAAAAAAATTCTTGAGACGATACAAACAACGAATAGATGATAGAAGGCACTGTCTTAAATTGGTAATGTGTTTGGACCAACTCATATTTTGATCAATAATAACTCCTAGGTATTTATAGTCCACAACACTCTCAATTTTAAAACAATCTCCACTACAGCCAACTTCGGAATTGTAGTGTGTAAACCTTTGCTCAGACAACGTATCATTAATTAACGAAAACCTAGCGCAATCAGGTGCATGAAATATCACATCCAGGTCAGGCGGTACTTGCGTACCTATGCTAAAGTACATTAACCTAGTTTTATTGCTAATCACTAATTTATGTGTAGCAAACCAATACCTCATTAAGTGGACATCATTCTTTATGTTTGCAATTAAATTCAATGGGCTGGTCGAGGTGTAAGCAATTCCAAGGTCATCTGCAAATGCTGTGATTTTACCCTCAAACGGTTGCGCAAATAAAGAATTAACATAAACTAAAAACAGTATTGGGCCAAGCACAGATCCTTGAGGCACACCTAGATTAGTTACACTGGAATTGCTTACACAGTTTCCAATTTTGTCTATTTGAGTTTTATCCTTTAAATAGGACTCAAACCATTTAAACATGAAACTGCGAAAACCCACTTTAAAAAGTGGTTTACCATGTCGAAAGCGTTTTTAATATCAACAAAAATCCCGGCACAACTCTTTTTCTCATCCAGCAATTCGAGAATTACGGCACAGTAATTTAACAATGCCTCAGTAGAATGACCTGCTCTAAATCCATACTGCATTGGGCTAAAGAATTTAATTCTGTTAAGGTATGATAAAATACGTACCTTAATTGTTTTCTCAAATACATTAGAGATAGAAGATAATAATGATATGGGCCTATAATTCGCTTTGTCACTCCTATCGCCTTTTTTGAATAAAGGTATCACTTAAGTTAAATAGATGAGCTAAAATATCTACAATATTTAACGCAGTTCTTTTTAGCACTAAATTGGATATTTCATCGCTGCCACAGGAACCCGTATTCCTTAAGGAGTTTATTATTTTGAGAAGTTCACAGCCCGATATTGCCTCAAAAAAGAAGCTATTTCTGACGAAATTCTTCAGATCATCGGACTCTGTGCAGGAGGAACAAGGAGAGGACAAGTAACACGGAGAAGATGACTGACCAACTGTGGCAAAATAAGAACTAAATACATTATAGACCAAGAGCCCGCAGCAATTTTTAGGTGTGAGAGGTAACCAAAAACTAACCAGATGAGTTGAAAGCTGGTGTAAGCATTATGTTAAAAACAAAAGTCTTGCAGGAAATGGTCGCGGCTTTAGTGAGTAATAGTGTGCTGAAAACTCATTTTTTTCAAAAATTGAGATAATTGATATAACCAGTGAATGCTAATTTCATTGTATGGTGTATTTTTATTTGATCACAGAAATGTTGGTCCAAGACGTTTCGAGTGTGGCAACGCTGTTGCCAATTAAAAAAAAATGTTTTCTTAATATATGACATAACCAAGTATTAATCGATACTAAAGGTAGGAAAGCAATGCCTCGTAAAAGATATGAAGGTCCAAGACGATTTGAACGTGGCATACACTCTGCCAGACTGTTTCGAAATTCTAAAAATATCAATTTTTGAAATAATTGTTATAACCAAAATTGGAGTATACCATAACATTAATAATACTCCCCTGATTACAAATTGGTGGGTCCAAGACCATTTGAACGTGGATTACGCTCTCCCAGATCATTTTAAGATTCTGAAAAAAATTGGTTTTCGAAATACGTACAACCAATCTTTATATTATTATTTGTGAAATAACGCGACCATATTACCAAATAAAAAATACACCAAAATATAGGCTAACGACACTTAATGCGTATCGGTAAGTCAAAGATGATTCGGACCGGCTTTCCCAACAACAGACCAGCCTAAAAGTTTCCAACCAAAAAAAAAAAAAAAAAAAAAAACAAGAACTATTTGTTATCTACAATACGAAAAGTCCGTATAATAGGAAACACTAAATAATTGGGAAAATGGGCTGCTCACAGAAACTTTATCAGCAAACCGGAAGGAAATGTAACTACGAGTATATCAAAACCGAGGCAGCGATGGGAGGGTTGTATTAAAATGCATATTTATGACTACAATCGAAGACAAATATCAGCTGCGGCGAATTGTGTTACTCTGTTCACTCGCTTCCGTGATAGCAGCTGGTAATGAGCTTGCTTTGGTCGGGTTACCTGGGAAGTGATTCTCAAAACAAAGACAGTCCTGCTTTAGGCTCAGTAGACCATATTTGCCGTCAGATCTTCTGAGTGTTTTCCTCTTTTGCGAAGTCTGACGAGCCAACTGGCTTTAGCGAGTATTTCGATCTTGTCGCAAAAGTATGAATAGCAATTCTAAGATGCGGATAGGGACCTCGATTTAGTGATCTCGATAAAAGCTTTGTGTACGCCCATAGCAACCAGTCCTTGTTTGCCCGATTCTCCCCGTGAGAGAAGATTTTCGACTTTTCACGCGTGTGGGTATGATAAAATACTCGTTGTGTCAGCAGAATACGTACTGAATCACTTCATCTTTTCCAAGGAAGATAGACCGTAATTTTAAGCAGATTTTGGAAGTTAAGCATGATTTCCGAAAAGTGATTGATTGGATATAGTCCGTAAGTTGGGTTGCTTACACAGTTTGATCCGGGAATGATTTTAGTCAGTTTAGTTAGGACAACATTTTTTATTCAATTTTCAACACAGTACACTGCCCTCTACCTACAAATTTTTGACCGTTCGTTAAGCCTCTGGAAAGCCGTCGAAAAGTCTTTTTTCGGAAGGAGTATTTCACTGAATAGCCCATCCGTAATCAAATCGCTCTCCTTTCATAGCAGTGTTCAGCTAGAGGAATAGAAAAAAGTCGGTTGGGGTCTAGATTCGGCGTACATGATGGAAATTTATCGCAAAAATTGATTTGTTTTCCCAAAACTAGCTTACCAAGAACGATGAATACGCAGGAGTTTTATCGTAAAGCAAGAACCAGTAGTCCTTGCGTTACAATTCAGGGCGCACACGCCATATACATCTATATATACCTATAATTATAGGTATGTTAGTATAAGTTATCACTTTCATCAGAAGAATCACAAGATGTACAAGTAAGCAGATCTCCCTCACTTTCAACAAGGCCGTCGTCATTATTGACCAGCATTTGCTGCAGTGTATCCGGTGCTTCCTTGCCATCAAACCATTTAACTTGGAATAAATTTACTTACATGTTCCATAAGATGCTCTTACAGCCTTCGGGACAGCTGCGAAATTACTATAGCAGCCGGTATGATATCCGGTTAAAGCATCCACAGCATTTGGTAGAGCAATATCACTACATTTAAACCCACAGATTTTTCTAGTATTTAGTATTTCAACACATTTTTCTAGAGTTTTTCTGTGAAACATATCACTTTACCACTGTGTTTTGGGTTACCACTATAGCCAAGAATGCACTTTGCACTTAAATTTGAAGCACTCATTATTACACAGAGAAATCGAAAGTGTAACTAAGGAATCATCAGAATAAATTATGGACTTACTTACATACTTGTCTACTTGTGATTTCATTAACTCATAACAGCAAGAACAGTAAAACGTAATTTTTTTTATATTTTGTTTGTGACGTGAGCTAATGTTGTCTACGTGTTTGGGAGTTTGGATTGATAAGAAAAATCAAAGACATATTTTTCGCGAAGATGTAAATTTAAGATCAATCTCTCCCTGATAAGTTGGTCACAGTTGATTAATCTTATTATAATTATTATTATTATTTATTTCCATTCATGACTTCGTGAAAGAGCAATAGTCATTCACATCTATACAGGCGTTTTCCTCGCATTCATAGTTCTCCCGATAAATCTCGAAAATATGCATTTTAATACAACCCTCCCTTCGCTGCCTCGGTTTTGATATACTCGTAGTTACATTTCCTTCCGGTTTGCTGATAAAGTTTCTGTGAGCAGCCCATTTTCCCAATTATTTAGTGTTTCCTATTAAACGGACTTTTCGTATTGTAGATAACAAATAGTTCTTGTTTTTTTTTTTTTTTGGTTGGAAACTTTTAGGCTGGTCTGTTGCTGGGAAAGCCGGTCCGAATCATCTTTGACTTACCGATACGCATTTAGGTGTCGTTAGCCTATATTTTGGTGTATTTTTTATTTGGTAATATGGTCGCGTTATTTCACAAATGATAATATAAAGATTGGTTGTACGTATTTCGAAAACCAATTTTTTTCAGAATCTTAAAATGATCTGGGAGAGCGTAATCCACGTTCAAATGGTCTTGGACCCACCAATTTGTAATCAGGGGAGTATTATTAATGTTATGGTATACTCCAATTTTGGTTATAACAATTATTTCAAAAATTGATATTTTTAGAATTTCGAAACAGTCTGGCAGAGTGTATGCCACGTTCAAATCGTCTTGGACCTTCATATCTTTTACGAGGCATTGCTTTCCTACCTTTAGTATCGATTAATACTTGGTTATGTCATATATTAAGAAAACTTTTTTTTTAATTGGCAACAGCGTTGCCACACTCGAAACGTCTTGGACCAACATTTCTGTCATCAAATAAAAATACACTATACAATGAAATTCGCATTCACTGGTTATATCAATTATCTCAATTTTGGAAAAAAATGAGTTTTCAGCACACTATTACTCACTAAAGCCGCGACACATTTCCTGCAAGACTTTTGTTTTTAACATAATGCTTACACCAGCTTTCAACTCATCTGGTTATTTTTTGGTTACCTCTCACACCTAAAAATTGCTGCGGGCTCTTAGACTATTAGCTACGGCTGTAGGATCCGAAATAGTTGAACTTCCGCTTTTTAACGTGATCGATTTACATGTATCAAGAGTATTACGACCGGTAATGTTATTAATTACTTGCCATTCTTTATTCCGATTTTCGTTCGCCATCCTTATCCTGTTATGAAAGTAGATATCACGGCAACTGCGAATTTCTCTATTAACTTGTTTGCCTATACGAACGAGACGAGTTTTTAGATTTGAATTTAGTGGATTTTTAGCACATTTCTTTTGAAGTTTGTGCTTCAGCCTTATTTTCTTGAGTAGCGAGTAATTGATCCAATGTTTAAGTCTAGTATTCGATTTTTTTGTGCACAATAGTAAAGCTAGAAGAACTAATATGTTTTTGGAATTTTCTTAGAAATGCGTCATATGCTAAAGAAGCATTGTCTATACTATAAACTTCAGCCCAATCTTCAAAACGCAGTTTATTATTCAAATCAAGGAAATCGATTTTAGGCACTTTTAGACGAGAAGTACGAGTACCTTTTTTTTTTTTGATTGAGATTCCTTCAAGAAGAAGGCCAGTCATGCAATGGTCGGTTATTCCAAGATCAAGGTTAACACCAAAAGCATTATTAGAAGGAATAAAATTAAATCGACCAAATACATGGTCGAGACATGTGCCCGAAGATGGTCTAGTGATACCATTTATAAAAGAAATGAGTCCATGCTCTGCAATCATTGCAAGGTAAAAATCTGAAAAACTGTTGGAAACTAAAATATCTATGTTAAAATCACCTAGAATGACTAGATTACCCGTTACTCGTTGAATGCGCAGAAAATTATAAAGTTCATCAATACAGGTTGAGAATGAAGTCTATACACACAGAAAAAATGTATATTATAATTAAATATGGTATAATAAACTTGTATGATGTCTACACTTAAAAGTTTAATATATTTAATATCGCCATAAAATGAATCTCTTACAAAAACTCCCACTCCACCTGCAGAATAGGAATCATTAGGATTCGCAAAAAAGTTATAATTAGGAATTTTATATTCATCAATTTCATTGGAATAAATCCAAATTTCGGAAACAAATATGATTTCAGGCAAAAATTCAAAGGCTTCAAGATTTGCAACAAGTAAATCAAAGTTTGCACGCAAACTACGAATATTGGATAATGGGCACGTGTTCGTGCGAGTTGTTCATCACACAATAAGGCTGTTTGCCAGAATATGGCCGACAGTCCGGCAACAGCGATTTAGCATTGTGGTCAACAATTTAATATTTTTAGAAGTAATATGCAGTGTATGCTCACGAGAGATTTGCGCCTTCTTGCTACCGAAATGCAACCGACTGAAAAATGCTAGCCTACAGACCATATACAGCGACGAGACTTCGCAAATTCATTGAACAACAACAAGTGTAGATACAGAGAGATTTCCAACAAAATCATGAAGGAGAATGCATCTCAGTCGTAGATGACGATGTAGATTTTGGGCTGGAGCCACCATAGGAATGCACAAATAATTGATGGCGCACCACATCGTAGTATTTTGTACCACAAAAGGATGATATGGATCTCCGAAGATATGTAAGCGGTACTACAATACATGCCCCATATCAAGTGAATGAATGCCACTATTGCCGTTCAACGTTCACTGTCGGTTTGGAAGACCACAGTTAGCCGCATTTAGCACTTTTGACTTTTTCCTTGAGGGAATTTTTGAAGTCCAAAGTTTATTTGAATTTGTCCGCGACCACCTAGGTCTGAAAGGAGATTAGATGCGGTAACATTGAAATCCAGCAACGGCTATGCCAAACCGTGATTGAAAAGTTCGTCAATAAAAAAACGCAAATGGCCCTTGTTGGTGCATCCTGGCCTGGTGCATGTGAGTTTTCAGAGTCGCATATCTGACAATTTTGCTGATTTAAATTCTCGGTTCTCGGTTTAAATTTTCAAGCTCACAACTTTGCCTATTAGTCTTTAACTTTAAGCTGCCGCCTCAATTAAACCTTTTAAGAGTGCAAATACAAGTCGATTCTCAAAATCCAATGCACAGATTTTCTTCAAAAATTAAGTTCATGCTAGCCTTTTCAGTTGAGAGAGATCCCCATCAGATCTTAGAAAATCACAAACCGAACCAGAATGTTTGACAAAATTTACCAACGATACTCGCCACAACATCAAATGATTTTTTTCAAAAAGTGCTTATACTTTTTTTATTGCTTTCGTAAGAGACTTTGAACCTTGAATGTAACATTCAACTGTTTGGAGGTATTGTTGTACTGTGTTGTTCTCTAGATGAAGTCTGTTAAGTTTGTTAGGTCTGCTCACTAAGACTTGGGGCACCCGGATGTTCTACAATAAATAATTTCATTTGGACATTGTCAGGTGCTACAACAATTACAACGAATTGATTGGAAGCTGGATACTCAATGGTGCAACTGCGAATAAAGAGAAAAATCATCACCTTAATATTTACAGTGGAACGTCAAAGTCGTCTAATCAAAAACAGTCAACTATTGCGTTCGATGCAAGACACTCTTCTGCTACTATATATTTCCGAGCATTCCAAGCATCCAATATTATCCAATAAAAACTCGGACTACTACTATGTTGCAACAGTTCGCCTGCGGAGAAATATTATGAGGGGATTTAACATCGAACGGCTGCAATCGGAACAAATACCTACAATCGTTATCGATCCCTCCTGTCCTTTCCTTTAAAACTTCCATTTATAGATAAATATCAGCAACACGATACCTCTAGTTTGATGAAGAGCGCAGAGACGAACATGTATCAAAACATCTCGATTTTAAAGCAGCGCAGCATAGAAAACCGAGAGCGGCTTGTGCGCCCTAGGAGCTTAGAAGAAGGAAACAACATGGGCTTCTTTAGAACAAAGAAGAGAGCAGAAGAAAATCTAGAGGCGCTATACCATGGACAACGTGCGAATACAACATAACCCAATAAAGATATGTACAGATTAGTAAGGACATTTTGTAGGTAAGCCAGAGTCAGTGTTGAGGGTATTGAAAAATCGCTCCTATAGAGTTTTAAACAGCAAGGACGACCGAGATTCCGTTGTTAGGGTGACGAAAGCTAAAATTTTCACCCACCCGAATAAAATGAAGTCGAGATACAATTTTTAAACCAAAAGGCAAAAGGCTACAGGATAGGATAGTCTACCTGTCAAATTATAACATGGTATGATTTAGGAGAGATCATCCACTATGAGTTGGATGAAGGAAACTATGCCTGATGGATGCGATTTCGGGATCGTTTGCCTAATCGGTAGGAAAGGAGACATCAAACTGCGCCAACCACAGAGTCTCCTTAACATCAAGTACAAGCTTTTGTTTGCCATATTGTATGAACTCGTAAAACCACTTTTCAAAGACCTGATTGGCTTTGCTCGGCAACCTCCAAATGACCAAATACTCACGCTATGGTAGATCCAAAAACTTCAGATCAATGTTCAGCACCTTTTTATCAATTTCAAGGCTGCATATGACAGCATCTATAGACACAAATTGTACTGAAGCATGGTTCGTCTTGACGTCCATGAGTTCTGAATGACGATGATTACTCCATTAAGGTCGGAGGATAGCTCACAGAGACCGTTGATGTGAATAAAGGGCTTAGACAAGATGTGCTGTCATGTGACTTTTTCTAGACCGTACTCGAGAAAATTAGGCAAGACTCTAAAGCTAACGCAAGCGCCACCATTTTCCAAAATAGGCTGATAACATTGTGAGAGGGCAGCACTGGTGCATTTGCAAGTAAAGAAAGAGAGGGAGCAAGAAAATGGATTTAGTGGCAAGGAACTGTATATGCTAACAACAAACGACTCACAACATCGATATATCGAGCAGAATGTCATAGTATACAGCTTGAAGTAGATAAGGATTTGTTCTACCTCAACTCCGCTGTAGCGTAGAAACATATGATATCCGTTTCTTCAAGTGGTTTTTGTCCTTCTTGCGTTGAGGGACTTAAGAGGAGAAGATTCAACAGCGAGCTATACTTTGAGATAGGACATCATGTCTGTACATAAACGGAGCCTTACGCACTATTCGGTATTTTCAGGAGGCAAGTGGCTGCTGCTAATGCTTTAAAGCGAGAAATAAACTATTATGGCACTCTAATATTTTTAATATACTAGGAATGCTTCCAGAGAACATCGACCACACTATGTCCCAACATTGGTTTGAGGAAGGTGGGAGGAAGATGCTTCCATAGACGACAAATCAGTCAATTTCTCTACAAATGAATCCAAGACATATAGCTGGGCAGTTGTTTTCTCAAATAAGTTTAACCGTAGCCTCTTCTTATACCTTCCAAATCACTGTAGCGTATTCCAGGCGGGAATTTTGGCGATTAAAGAAGTCCTGTCATTGCTGAATAAAAACCTGATATCTGCAAAGGATATCTACATGCTTTTAGATAGTCAAGCGGCTATCAATAGGCCTAAATGGTTTCATTTTTCCAACAGCCACTGTCACCAGTTCAACTTCACCTATAAATCAAGATTGACGTTTTCAGAAAAGTGCACATCCGTCGCATGAGATGACAAGAAATAGACACCGAATGAATGTTAAAGCCCTGGCACATTGGGTGTTCGATTAATATTCGGGAGACTAACGCAGTGTAGGATGGTGCTTACAAGGGATCTCAAGCCATTTTGTTCTGCGCAACTGCCAGCAGTTAGCTAAAAATTGCGCCAATTCAAGAGGTTTATCGTTTGAGGTGTCATCTAACGAAATTAGTAAAAAAATGATAGACAGTCATCGACATCATGAGGAAATATAATGCAGATTTCCTTAATTCAAGCGGAAACATCCTTGCTGAACGTAGTAAATATAAAAGACCCACTCCGTTAAAAAATGATTTTTACTAGTGATGCTCATAGGATCTTACAAGTAAACCGGAGGTTCCTCCTAAAACGAATATTATCATAGAACTTGAGAGTTTGTCTTGTCAAAAAATTGATCTCAAAGATCACGCTGTACATATTTCCTCTAGACTCGGTCATCCACGAAACCATAACAAAACGCGCTACTCCTCGGGGAGTTAAACTATTGGAAAGCAACTAGATTTCAAGTTAACTAAATGAGCTAAGATGAATGAAAAATTCGAACGCCATTGCGCTGATATCAGATGCAAAATGTTCTAGCGTTCTTTGGAGCTGGTCCATATATCTTAAGTTGAGACCTGTTTGCTTCTGAGACTTTCGCAGTCCTTACTTTGACTAAGGAATGTTTTCCAATAGGTATGTCTCTAAATGTTCGCCCAAATTGAATTAGCAATACACGGTCCCAAACCTATTTGAGAAACGATGAGGGTTTAACACAGAAGTCGTTCTATTCAAACCTCAGGGTAACGTCTAGCCTGCAGATCGACAATCAAATGCATAAGTCACTAAATGATTTTTAAGGCCAATCGTAGGTTAAGAACTCTAGAAAATAGAAATTAGTACTGAGAACACCGGCAGATTTAGAATGTATACCAGAAGTAGCTAGCTAGGATGATTTTACTGACAGCTCAGCCTAGAAAACCGAAAAAAAATTATAAAGATTGAGAAGCAGCACACCCTGACAGAGTGATCTTCTTCGCTTGGTGGCTGCAGTTTAGACCGTTGCAACTGAAAACAAATACCACATCAGACTTCCATCAAGAAACGTAAAAAGAAAACAAAGAAAGTCAGATACCATCTACAAACTAGTAACTCAGAATGTGCAAAGATTCGAAATGAATCAATAAAGGAGGAAGCACTAGCTGACAGAATCTTGCTTCCACGAAAGGAATCACTCCTACCAATTGCTATTCGTGTGATCTTTTCTTCTTTCGTAGGATTTTCTTTGCATTTGTAAATATCATCAAATCACAAGCATGTTTCCGTGGCTGACCTCTTTGATAATGCGGCATCGATACGGCATCGATAAAGATTTACCCTTCACAGTAAAGAGTTTCCCACTTAATAGCTCTTTGTAGTGTTTGACTATTCCACACGTGCTAAAGCTTCCTACTATAAGTGTCTTTGTCTGAGCCATTTGAAGTATCTTTTCGGGCTCTGAAAAAAATGTCAGTGTCCTTATTTACTGCACTGGAATAGGCGCATTTAGGATGCCTATTTAGATTTGATCTTTAGATCTATTCGGACGAAGCCGATTTGGTCATCTCTATATAGCCAAGCTACTATCGGAATCCGTAGTTTTATCCGTTTTAGCCTAGTGCTTACGTGCTACTGTCTACTGCATATTTATTTAAGAAGCCGCTCTTTCACATTGTTTAGTGGAGATATACTTTCACGGTCTCTATCGAATTCGGCCTTATTAAGAACCCAAATTGCAAATAATCAAAAAGTAGCTGTCATAATGAAAATTAATTCGCAACACCAGCAAATCATTTGAAAAAAACTGACAAACTCACAATTAGGCCACCAATGTCAAAGTCCAGACTGTCGACATTATCACTCAACTACTCATACGAGTAAGTTAACCCAAATATCTTCTTGTCACTAATTAAACTCTTCCGACTAATGTCCCAAATTTGTCAGAGGACCCCAACAAAACAACGACAAGACAAAATCATCCTGGAGGGTTTCTTGTATTTCTCACACCTCGCCTTCCTGCTGTGGTACAGAGTGTTGTCATTACAATGTCCACATTTGCTAACATACTTTTCCACAGCTGCCTTGTGGTCGGTCTCCACCAAGTGAGTATGAAAAAATAAAGAAAAAAACAAAAAGTGGCGATAATTTCTCTGGAAAATGCCGCCGGACTTTATCGTCGCCTTGGGATAGCCCAAAACGTTTCACTCAAATCGATTAACCCATCACAAACATTATCAAGCGACCATTAAACTCACCTGCGTCTCTGTAAGGCTCAAGCCCTGCGCCAATGATTTTCTCTCGGCTCCAACCACATAATGATTGCCCTCGAAAGCATGCTCCAATTTCAGTAATTGTGTCGGCGAGAATGCTGTCCGGATTCTTTTTGGCTTGCGAAACGGCTGCAGGAGGAAATCTACAAATGAGAAACAAAGAACACAAAATCAACTGGATGTACGGATGTTTTCGGAAAGAAAAAACTCAAAAAATCGGATGAGCCAAAGAAGACCTCAGATACAAAGTTGTTACAAAGAACATGGAGACGGGTATAAGATTATGTGGATATGCACTCGTATGTGAGTGCAATTGCAAGTAATTGATTGTGGTTAAGATTTCCGAACCAAAAAGGAACCATTTTTCGAATTGGGTCACCACATCGGCTACAGTTTTGTGGGTTGCATAACGATGTGCATGGTAAGAGCCAGCTATAGAGAGGACAGTAATGCGCATGTCACCATTTATGTCGTACTTCGTGCTTACATGTCTGTGACTATTGATTGATACCTGTCTCTGGACAATGGCTAAATTTTTGTTCTACCAACTGAAGCAAACGTAACCACTGATGATGGTGATGAGAATGCTGATCTTCGACTATCATCTCGGATGGTTAGGAAGTTTTGGAATTCAATTCGGATGAAGGCATCGCTCAGCAGGAATGGTATCTTAATCAACTGTTTTCCCATAACTAACTTGGATTAGAAGTATGTATGTCCATGAATATGGATATTTCTCCTATTTGGTAGCCGTTTCGTGGCTGCGGGGAACAATACTTTACTCATCAAGGCAACGATGATAGTTAAACAAACACTGACAGTCTCAAGTAGACACGTTCTTTCAGATCTTCTTTCAGAAGGTTCTATATTCACATAGTTTGTTTGTTGAATGAGTAAGGCATCAACGCCGTAACTGGAGATATAAGACGACCAGCATTCTACGAACTACAGACACTTTGGCTTTGTGAGTTCGATCGTTGGTAAAAAGTTTCAAAAATATACGACTTTGTATGCGATGGTATGAAAGCTAACACATTAAAGGTTCTTTAGCTTCCACATCACCAAATCCTAGTAATACGAGTAAGTTGGTAAATGCTTACTACCTAATCATCTTCACCTCAAAAGCGAAACTAGTCATCAGTCTTGTCAGTAGATAGATCAACCAACCAAATAGATCAAGTTGTTTGTAGCAACCATTAGCAGGTTATGATTCTCAACATCCTATGTAGAGCACGAGCTAAATTTAAAAAAATAAGAACATTAAACGCTTGCAAATCCAATAGTGAGCCCCAGACTTCAAAACACTTCGCTATGTCAACACATAGTATAGTTTTATTACGAATTGCAGCAAAGACGTGTAGTTTCGAAAAACCCTTTTGTAGCTCTTGTGAGGCATAGGGAATCAACATCACCTGCAAGCCTTATTGATTGTAAGACACCCCGCAAGGCGCTTAAGGTCTCTCAATTTTATCACTAGTTTCATATATTCTTCCTCATCTCGTCTGTGCAACGATTTCTAAGGGCTTTCAGCTTGATTGAGTAGGTGGATTCTATTGCATGGTGTACTTTGCAATGAAATCCGTGGGAGTTACCACTCCGCATCTGTTCTCATATGCATCCAACCCATTGAAGATAGGGTATGATCAGCAAATTCTCAAAATATTACGGAGACATTACGAAGGTTTGCAGGTTTTGTTTTGAATTAATTTTAAAATGAAACAGTTGCAGTTTGGTCTTAGTGGTGAAAACATAGCTAATACCGATCGGATCTTTCAGATGACCACATCTGGTTCGCTTCCTAGATAAGGAAAACTCCCAAGTTTCTGGAGTGGAAAACTTTGGAAGGCTAATAGTTTTGGTTTGGCCGCATTTATTCTGAGCTCCTATGGCGATCTAAAGCCTTATCGGTAAGTTAACACATACTGTCAGCGCGATCCAAATGCCATTTTTCACTGAATAACATTACTTCTTTCTGACAGAGCATAGGGATCTAAGCGCTGAAATAAGGCTGTTGTATACCGCTTTGAATACCAAACGAGTCTCAAGGCATATAATAGCGACGATCTGTTCAAGAATCTTCAACGAAATCAACGAAAAATCTTTAATTACCTCACGTGTTAACTGTGATGTGTTCCAATTACTTTTCAATTAGCGTACGCTATTTATGTTGTTGGCAGCCGTGACTATGTAGTTTGCAATCTCATTAATTCCATGCATCCATCAAGGTATACCGATCAGAATTTTAAGCGCAATGCTTTCTACTTTGACGTTGAAATCTTCCATCATAATTACGAAGTCATTGTAAGGCGTTAGGTTGCGGGCGGTATTTAGTTGAATTTGTGCCGAGGTTTTCGTCATTGCATAACACTAAATGTTAAAGATTCTTGTTAATCATCTCTGGAATCTGGTAATCACAGAGCTGCAGCGCACACAATGTAGTCCACACTTATTATGTTGTTTTGACACAGCGGCAGTTCTTCCATTTTGCGAGCTTCGCCAAAATGTCAATATTGTCTGAAAAGCTAAGCTACCAAACTACAATAGCGCAGCTACATCGACAATGCGCAAGCTAATAGAGTTCGCAAAACCCAGCATCTTTGTTCGAGTCTTAAACGATCTATCTATTCTACTCGTATATCTATTTTCCCGAATATAGACACGCCTAGAATCGAGAAGGCTGGAAGACGACTTTGCAAGGATTGGCTCGCAGCCAACTTTTGCTGCGAATGTAAAACAACATGTAGTCGTCTTAACGCTATCCCGAAGGCTTCCATGTCTGAGTATAGGTGCATCGAATTCAGAATCGGTAGCGAAGTTTCGGCCTTGCTGAAGATGAGGAACCTTCGAAAAACCAACTGGACACATTTTAAGAAGCCAAGTCAAATATCAATGCTCCGTATAAATTCAGGATGAATTAGAAGGTAGAGGAAGCTGTTTAGAATCTGAATGGTGCTCTCGTCAAATGATTGGAACCTCATTCCATTGTGATGTGATGATTGCAGCGACTATGTAAGAAAACCTGAAAACCTTTAAACAGGACAGAGAGGAGGAAGACTGAAAACGAAGCAAAAATAATATAATAAGCTAATTCAGATTTCGAAGATTTTTGCCAAAAAATTGAGACCCATAGCTAAACCAGAAGGCTGCTCCAAGCCTTAAAAAGGGGCAACTAAGTCAAACTGGACCGCTTCATGTTATATTCTGTGTGAGGCTATGGGCATTGATGGCTTCAAGTCGCCCAGAACCAGCACATATGTACATCCTATTATATTACAAGGAGGTATTACCAGCTGGTGGCAACACTGAATAACATTTAACTACTACCCTGGCACTGGTATGCAAACCGATCCTTGGACGAACAATAAGAGGAGCCTCTATGCCAAGTATCCACGACAATACCGATCGGTATGACTTCTTTCATGTTGAAGAGCATGGAGAGAATGGAGGGACTTTACGTGCACAAAACTGTGAGACTACGCTTCAAATCTGATGGGCGGAATTGAAATCGCATACAATAAGGAGGAGTACGCGCTGGACATTTTCATCGACATTGAGAGTGCTTTCGACAATGCAACTTTTGACGGTATTTATAACTCGGCCAGACAATCATTGGTTTTGTTGATATGAGCAATGCTGGTCCATGATCGCGTATGCTGACTGTATCCAATATGCATCAGAAATTGCCCGCAAGGTAGCATTCTTTCTTTACTCCTATGCACTTCGACTCACTGTTTGACACCCTCATTGGTTAATATGTCTTCGCTTTGGCATATGCAGATAATGTAGCTGTACTGTCTGTTGGATAATACCTAGGTACTATTTCCCCAAAGGCGCACAGAGCCCTAAAAGTGCTCGACGATTGCTGCACTATCAATACTCTAAGAACTGACACTGTTTTCCCTTCTAGAAGCAGAAATTGACTGGTCTGACTTATGTAGTGCTTGAAGGCATTACCATCAGTTTCTCAAACAAACCTCAGTATTTGGATGTCATCCTGGATAACAAACTTCTTTGGACTAAACATATCACGTCGACAGTGTAATCACTAATCAACTTTCGGGAAGACACGGGGTTTACCACGGACGTGGGTCATTTCGATCTGCATGGCAATGATAAGTTCAATTATTTCCTATGCGTCAGTTGTCTGATGAAACTCCAAGGCTCCAAAGGCTCCAAGACTCCAAAAACTGGTCTGTCTTGCATCCTCATGTATTTACTAGGATGCCTGGATAGGGTGAGATATTCATCAGTGTGCGTAGAGTTGAATACGCATTGATGAATCTGTTGAATCTCTCTACGCTTAATTTTCGAATCAAGGGCTATACTTTCAAAGCCATTTTCTGCTTGGTAAGAAGCGATCTTTAGTATAACACGCACTGGAGTTTCGACAACTTTACGCTACAACTCTCTTTTGATTTTCCCAGGAATGGTTTGGGCCAGAATCTGAGCCAAGGAAGTAATGCAGTCAGGTTCCCACGGATGGCTTCAAAACTGATTTAGGTTGCTACGCTGATGTTTTTTTTAGAGGACTACAAAAAACTTGCGTCTTCCAAGAGTCGATATATTATGAATTTTGGAATACTGTACGTTGAACTCTCTTACCACTTCCAAGCTAATTCGAGAAAGCAACTAAGGAAGGTTGAAATCATATCGCCGATATGTTTGCTTAGCAAGTCTCAGATTGCAATTTCCTATCATCGAAACCTACGTTAGGGCTGCCTGCGGCCATGGACAGAGCTTCCATTGCCAATTGGGTTTAATGTAAGTATAACTGCAGATGGCATGACTCTTCATGATACCGGCAAACTAAATGAATACTTTCCGACTTCTCAAAGAGGCTAGCGATTCCCTGCTGTCTCTTAATAAGAGAAACTGTATACTGCTTGCCTACTACTTCGCTCTTGCAAAACACCTAAATATGGTAGACATTGTGGGCGACGCTAGCAATGAATCAAACCTCACGGCTTTGACCCATTTTATAACAATGACAAAGCGTGTCATATTCTGGCTTGCCGACAGTCAAACCTGGAACATTTTTTCACTCAATAACAGATCCGAGATTCCTTTTTCTTTCGACAGACTCTGTTTTTTCCAAATACGTTATTCTAAAGCTTATCCATGGTTGTAAGTACTGCTTATGCGTTTTATAAAAAAGAAGACTAAGTCCATTGATATCTCTCCACTACTATTAATTTTTCCTAATCCGAATGTTTTATAAACTGCCGTTGGCAAGGGCGTTTCTATATCCCCGCATAGACCTTCTCTCAATGTCTTAAAATTAATCGATGCACTTTATTGCTCGTTACTAAACAAGTCTTCCACAAACAAGGTTATCTTCTCATTAAACAAAATCGCTGTTTGCATATCCAAAGCAAAATATCCGTAAGAAGTGCTTAATGTCATATCCGCAATAAGTAAATTTGTATCTCTTTTGGTTTCCGCTAAGAGGATTGCGTGCAAACATCTCACTAAATTAACTTCGCGTTAAATGATGCAAACAAGTATCTGATAACCTCCAACAAAGATAACCGGAAAATTGCTACTTCAACAAGCCATCGCATCCCATTGCCGTCAATGCATATATTTAAGATACTCAGATACCAGTAAGAGCATCTACGCTCTATCTGAAGGAAACAAGAAAATCAGCTTACAAAAACCACCACAGAAGGATAATTGCAAGTGTGCTAACGGTGGCTATTGAGTTTCACTTAAAATCCCTTACCACACCATTAGACAGACCTCAACGTGAAGTCAGAGTCTTGTACAATATATTGAGACTGTGGACTCAAAACATGAGCCTTAACTCTGAATGCCGAATGAGCTATAGCTATATGCAACTAATTTTCTGTAGATTCTAATTAAACTGGTTAAATCGCCAAGATATGCGTAGCAATCGGCCTGCGGCAGATGGTGCAGGCAGGCACCTATTTACCATGTGGGACTGATATCCATCCAGATACGGTCACTCTGCGTATCTGTGCGAAAGGCGAGACATGCATTAGAACATCGTAAATTATAAGAAAATTAGCCCTAATAAATTAACGTTAATTTAGCCGTAATTTCTTTTTAATTCGCGCTCACGTTCCACTACAGATGCACCCAAATGAGATGGAATAACAGGCAACAGCCAACAGCAAACGGCGCAACATCGCAACAGCTATAACCGAGAGAAACAACCAATAGTTAACAGACACATGGTCATTCAGAAACATGTTATTTTCGAACGCACTCAATAGGAGCGGTAATCGGGATCGGAAGTCGGAGCCGGCATGGTGGCATGGATTCGGGATCGCCATCACGATCGGAATCAAGAGCAAGACGTACAGACGAGATGACAGTTAAATTGTCATGTTGGTATGGTGTGTTCGATTCGCTCAATTTATCTTCTCGCTTAAAGTTAAACAAACATAAGTTTAGCGTCGATTGTTCGCAATGGTGAATGTTTCAGAGTTTGAACGTTTTCAGTGTTTAAATGTCGAACGAAGTGAAGTTTTTTATGAACTCTAGCTGCTGCACCGTTTCGCACAGCGGTAATGTGGTTGGTGTTCAGTTGAGAATGACTTTGGTATACGGTGGGATAAGTTGCTTGTAGCGCGATTTGATGTTGATAGAGGGAGTGTGCTCATGAGAGGTAGAGCGTAACTTCTCATTCGTTAAGTGTGGTGTGCACGTTCGTTTGTCTAATGGATATTTATTCTCATTCACATTATTTACATAATTCGAAAATAAATAGAGTGTTTAGAGGCTATAATTTTCCTCCTCTCATTTATAGTTAATTACTTCCTTTCTATCGTTTCTCCTCCAACATCGTACGAGTTGAGTTAATTAATTTGGAATTCATGGTTTGGGTTAAGGTAGAATAATAGGAACGGGACCACCGATGCAGAGTAGGGTTGCTTGAAAAACTTTGGAATCGATTAGTAGAGGGATGGAAACACCAGATATTAAGTGAGAATTTACAGAATCCGTGTACCTACAGCAAGTGATCATCTAGTTCTTGCTGTCAAAGGGCTCTTGCCCTTTAAGTAAGTACTCACTATATTTACACTAATGGCAATTGGTTCGAAAGTAGTCCGATTGGCTTTACTCACTGAGGCATCCCTCTTGATGCACTGGAATAATCGACTTATATACATCTTCCAATGACAGTATCTTCAGTTGGGATCGATGGATTGATGACATCTCTATCTGGTTCACTCACAATAGTCGAAATGGTGTGTTTATCCGTCTAAATCACGGCATCACTGTCTATCTCGCTCACACTTGGTACTCATTCTAACTTATTAAAATAATTAACTATAGTATGTATCGGGTTTCTTTAACAAAATATTGTTTTTTGTCCTCAATTAAGGGTTAGTGTCATACTATTTTGGAATCCAAACTAAATACGCAATCTTTTAAAATTACTTGGCAAAATGGCATAGTCAGTACAGTCAGTTCAACTTGGATGATTAATGATTTTTACGAAGGGCGTTCAATATACGAGGGCGGGTCAATAAGTCCGTGACTTTTTGAATTTCTGACCTCTTTACTGAAACAGCAACACTGCTCCTGTCAACAGGCATCTGTCAGTTGACTCCTGTCAAAATTTAAACTTGCTGCGTCAGTTAGTTTGTGTTTGACAGCTATTTTTATCAGACTACTCACTAATTTGAGGAGAAAATGGAAAAAAGTGAATTTCGTGTAATAACTTCACAGGAAGGTTTGGCGTTGTTTAATCGTAATATGGAGGAGTTTTTGCGCCGTTTTGTAACCGTGGACGAAACATGGATCCATCACAACACACCAGAGAACAAACAACAGTCAAAACAGTGGGTTTCTAAGGGTGAATCGGTGCCAAAGAAGGCCAAGGTGGGTTTGTCAGCCAATAAAGTTATGGCGACTGTTTTTTGGGATGCACGCGGGATAATCCACATTGACTACCTTCAAAAGGGAAGAACAATCAATGGGGAATATTATGCCAACTTATTGGACCGATTCAATGACGATTTGAAAAAGAAACCGACCTCATTTGGCCAAGAAAAAAGTTCTTTTCCACCAAGACAATGCAAGGGTGCACACATGTGCAGTTGCCATGCCAAAAATCCATGAATTGGGCTATGAATTGCTCCCTCATCCACCCTATTCTCCAGATTTGGCTCCGAGCGACTACTTCTTGTTCCCAAACCTGAAGAAATGGCTTGGTGGAAAAAGATTTGACTCCAATGATGAAGTCATCTCGCAAACAAAGGCCTATTTTGACCTCGACAAATCATTTTTTTTGGAAGGGATAAAAAAATTGGAGAAGTGTTGGACAAAGTGTATAGAGCTCAAGGGAGACTACGTTGAAAAATAAAATTATTTTTTTATCAAAAAATCTGTGTTTTATTCCAAAAGTCACGGACTTATTGACCCGCCCTCGTATTCTCGGTATCGATATGAAGGAAAATGCGCATTCAATTTAAATTATTTTTATTTTTCAATATAATCTCCCCTAACATCAATGCATTTGTTACATCTTGAGATAAGCTTTTTTAAACCCTCAAAAAAATAAATTTCCTCTTTCTCTACAAAATACCCATTTATTGCTGACTTGAGTTCTTCATCATCCGAAAATCTTTTTCCACGAAGACATTTTTTCAAATCCAGAAACAAGAAATAATCACTAGGGGCAAGGTCTGGACTATAGGGTGGGTGTTGGATTTCTTCGAAACCACAATCTCGCGCAGCAGCCTTGGAAACTCGCGCCGTGTGAACAGGAGCGTTGTCATGAAGAAGCAACACAGCCGCTGCGAGTTTACCCCGTCTTTTCTTTTTAATTTCCTCCCGAAAATTATGCAAGGTGGAAGCGTAGGATGTGGCGTTGATGGTTTCACCTTTTTTTTTGTACTCAATGAGCAAGATTCCCTTTGAGTCCCAAAAAACTGTGGCCATGAGCTTCCCGGCAGACGGAGTGACTTTGAACTTCTTCGGGGGGTCTGTTCCTTTTTTATGCCACTGCATGGACTCTTGTTTGCTTTCAGGGTCATAGTGGTGGACCCATGTTTCGTCCCCAGTAACAATTCGATCCATAACACCGTCCGCGTTCTCACTACACATCTCCAAAAGCTCTCTACAGCATGCGATTCTCACTTTTTTCTGAGGCGCTGTGAGCATTCGTGGCACCCACCTTGCACTGACCTTTGAAAGGTTAAGATGGTCATGAAGAATGGTGTGAATGGTACCAATTGAAAGCTTGGTGATCTCTGCCATCATTTTCACCTTTATTCGGGCATCCTCAAGAACAAGTTTTTCGACTTCTTTGATGCTTTCTCCCGTACAAGCAGTAGCCGGGGCGCCGGAGCGGGGGTCGTCTTCAATGCTCTCTCTGCTTCTCTTGAACTCACTTGACCACTTTTGCACAGTTGATAATGAAGGTGCGGAACCCTGGTAAACAGCCACCATCTCTTCATGAATAGTTTTTTGACTTTTTTCTTGCTTAGTGAGAAATTTAATTACAGCGCGATGCTCAATTTTCACCATCATCGTCTCAGTTGCCATTATGATTCTGTTTAACTAGAGATAAAACGCGAATTAATAATCACATTTATATGAAATTTTACATGAATGCACTAAAATAATAGTATTACTTGATAAAAAATTTATATATACAACCACAGCTTCACCCCGATACCGAGAATATGTTGAACGCCCCTCGTAGATACATGGATGGACAAAAAAGGAATATTTTAGTTAAAACCAATATATGGTAGTTATGTTTCAATTTTGGACCGTAGTTTACAGAAGAGTTACTCAGGGTTACGTGAAAAAAACCAAATTCAAAGAAAAGTAAAGAATTGTGGTCACAGCACTTGAAAGATCGTCACAGGGTATCAGATTTCTCAAGTTTTTTTTGAGTGCCAATAATTTTAAAAGTACATGACCTAGATTTCTTTTTTATAATTTTGTAGTAGCTGACACCACTTGACCTATCACCCGTTCCCGGCTTGACGTTGATTTTTGGGACACCCTGTATATGTATAACTATGAGCGGATGACTTCAGAATCTGCAGTCATTTCAAGTAATATACTCGTAGGAAATGAGAGAAAGCTACCTTAGGATGTAAGCAGATCTTTGCATACAAGGCTGCAATTATGGATTAAACCTTTCACGCTATATCACCATGACCAGATCCTAATGCAGACACTTCTTAGGGCCATTTTATTCACTATTGTTCAACTTCCCGAAAACTCCAAAGTTCGCTAACTTCGAAGTTGATTTCAATTCGAGAGTTGAACGGCAATTTGAAAAATGTTTTATTTTTTTTCACTATTTCAACTCTCGGATTGGAAGTTAAAATTCGCAAGTTGGCGTTTCGGAAAATTCTCTGCGATATTTGTGACAGATGATACAAATATGTCAGTCTCAACTTTGGGTTTGAAATTTATAATTGCAGACTAAAAGCAGTAACGTTTTCAAAAAAAAAACGAAATAAGTCAAAAAAACTGAAGCAATGGAAAAAAATACAAAAAAAAAGAATACCAAAAATTGTGTAGGGGAAGGTCGTGTACCTCGGAAGGATTTCAATAATCTAGCATTTTTCTCTTTTACTTCTTAACCTGTGCTAAAAAAAAAGAACAAAAACATATTATCTCCCTAAAAAAGGTTTGAACTTATTGTTGAAGTGCATAGTTTTTAAGTAAAACATTAAAATTAATTAAGTTTGCCATGGTTCCAAGGTACACTTAGGTAGTGTACCTTGGAACAAGGGGGTGTGTACCTTGGTACGGTTGAGATAAAAGTCTCAGATCTTTAGAAAACAAACATAACTCCAGCTTTATTATTTAAAATTAAGTTAAAAACAAAACAACAAAAAATAAAAAATTAGTAAAAATAAATTGTAGAAATTCAGGTTGACTTACACAAGAAAATTTCGTTCTTAAACCTTCTTGCCTCTTGCTAACTGGAAAATTTCTTCGATGGTCATTTCATCATCACCGCTGAAGTCCTCGTCGCTCCTATTTTCTATTGGTGTGGTGTTTGCTTTCGCATGTCTGAATTTAGGAATTCGTGGAATCACCGGCAGCTCAAAAGTTTCATCATCGTCTGAGGACTCGTTCAAAACTTTTTTCTTCGCTGAAATTGGCTTTTTAGTGGTCTTGACTTTCGAGCTTCCTGTAGCAATTTCTTCCTTCTCAAGAGTGTCCGTAAGAATCCTAGTTCTTCCCCTCTTTCTTCCACGTGCAATAGGATCCTTTCTTGGTGCAGCTTTTGGAAATGGCCTTATTTGCTCTGGTGATACGAAATTTATCGAAGGAACCAATACTGCAGAGGTCGCTGTGGATGTTCCTGGTCTTTGTTCATCTGCAATTATAAGGTCATTTGCATTTTCGGTGGGCATAGCAGCTGGTTTTTCAGGACATGGTCGATCCGTTACGAAGCTACTAAGGAATTCATCTTCGTTGAAAATATCGTGATTGAAGGGATATATTCCTGTTACTTCAAATCCTTTAACGATGTTTTGCTGATTGAATGCTTTCGGATAAGCCTGGCCGACAATTTGTGCTATATTGTAAATTGGCATTGGTTTTCCTGGGTTGTTCAGCATCCATTCACTTGCGGCTTTGTTGTAGTAAGTTTTATACGGTCCAAATACCGTTCTATCCAGAGGCTGCATTTTGTGGGAAGTATGCGGCGGTAGAGTCAAAAGAACAACTCCATGTTTTCTGGCGAGATCAATGGCCTGCAGAGATATGTGGCTATCATGGTTGTCCATTATAAGCAAAACTTTTTCATCTGGTGTTGGCTTTGAATGTGCTATAAAATGTACGAAGAACTCAATAAACAGTTGCTCGTTTGACCAGCCGGAAGGATTAGCACCACCAATACACCCTGCTGGAGCACCCTTAAGCATATGTTCCTTGAAATGAACTCTGGGGAATATCAACATCGGCGGAACATGATTTCCTATTGCATTAATAGCCGCGACCATAGTGACATTTATTCCTCTTTCTCCCGAGGTCATGCTTCCTATTTGTATTTCACCTTTGGCAGCTAAAACATTCGGTGGGACGTGAACCGTTGAATTTCCAGTTTCGTCAAGATTGTAAATTCTACTTGGGTAAAATTTAAAACGGGAATAGCAATCTTCCAAATTGGTAAAAAATTGTCCCACATTGCAGCGGTTAAAACTGGTTGATCTGGAAAGGCTGGTCGACTCTGGCTTTCTGAGTGATAAAGTTTGGTGCCGTTTAAGAAAGCCAATCATCCACTCTTTGCCAGCTGCTTCGTTCTTTATCCACGACTCCGGACGAATTTTTCCATTTGCTTTTGCAAAACTAAAGGCCAATTTGGTTGTAACAATTTTCGATAATCCATACTGCAGCTTTGCTGCTGTGGTAAGGTATTCAACCAAGGCAAGTTCTTCTTCATCATTAAGCACTTTTTTGTGTGCAATTTCTGAATGGTATTTGAACGTTGCATCGCCAGATTTCCGATGCATTTGAAGATGACGAAATAAAGTTGTTTTGGAAATGCAGCTCTGCCGATTGTTTCCTTATTGTAGAGAACATCGTTGATAGCTTCCTGTAAGGCATTTTCATCCAAAGGAGTTCTTTTAACACCTTCCTTGCTGCGAGGCATATTCAGACTGCGGCAATGAAAAAAAAAACGTAGATGAGTCATGGCGAAAAAAAATCTCATTTTGTTTTTAGTAATGTGATTGTACCTTGGAACGATCCAAGGTACAATTCAAGTGCCGTTCCAAGGTACAAAACATCGATATTTCTTCTTTAATCACTTTAATCTTTCAAATTCGCACTAAATCGGGCTTACCGTTTCTTATTCACCAACACAATACTATGCCTTATTCACTAAAAGCGCAATAATTCGATTCCAGCTGCTCTCAGCGGTAGAATAATACTACACGTTTCCCAAAAATGGTTGAAAAAAAACTTTTAGTGTGCGAAAACCGGATTTTCTTGTTTTTTTGCACGTCCGTCGCTAACCGAGTATGATGACAGAACGAAACAAGCTGCAACATGAATGCCCTTCAGACGTTGTGGAACCTTTTTCTTAGAATAAGATAAAAATTAAAAAAACAGCAATCGTTCCGAGGTACAATCGTTCCAAGGTACATGACTTTCCCCTACACAGCGGAGGAGGAAGATTGGCTCGTAAGGAATGTTTTGGAGTACAGTTCCATTATATTGAAAATAAAAAGACGGACGCTGAGACTAATCGCGAGAAAATTGCAACCGCATTCAATGTTGCGTCGCCTGCCCAGGTAGTTGCTTTTAATTTATACTTTTTTTTTTAGTCCATTCTTTCCGTCCGTAGCAAAGAGCTTTGAAGTCTCTGCGCGAAAAATATTCAAAAATTAAGCAGAAATTTTAACAGACGACAAAAGACCTGACCAAAAAGGAACTACCTGCATTGAGCGAACCAACGCAGCAAACGGCGGTGCTTTTGACGCCTTCCACATTGGGTCTTGCTGCAATATCCGGGGATAGCGACCATTTAACAGCCAACCAATCAGCACTGCAAGTAATTTCTGTCGATTTCTGTGAGATCCTCGTCGATGATGGGGATGGGGAAGACGTGAATGCCACATTTGTCGAGGAGTCGCATGTCATTGTGCTGGCAAATGTAAGTGATCACCCGTGTTCAAGTAGTGAGGCACTGAAAACGGTCGAATTCAAAAGCACAAAACATCATAACACAGAATCAATGTTGTCGAACGAAGGTACAGTTGTTAACCGTACTTGGGAGAGAGTACTCGTAAATCCTGCGAAATTTGCACAGTCGCAGGTGTAAAAGGGAATCGGAGCAAATCGCAGCCCCAAGTAAAATTAAAAAATTGGCAGAAGAAAAGCAGCAACATTTCGCGACCAAATATAGAATTGAATATGAGATTTTGGAGGGCGAGAGAGAGCGGTACAAGTTTGAACGCGAGCGAGCTGCGTTAGATCTCAAACAAGCTGCAATTGAATGTGAACGGGCTGAGCTTGATCGGGAGCGTTCGGCCATTGAATTGCAGTGGGCAAAAAATCAACTTGCTCAACGCCTTCGTTTATTCACTTTACAACAAACATCTGGTAATATTCAACATTCAACGGCACCAGTTTCAACATCAGCAGCAAAAAAAGAGTGCTCGCATGATTGGGTAATTTATGTTTGTTTAAGCTTTTAGTTATCCAACAAAATTCCTAGTAATAAATTAAAAGTTTACTTTTATTTTTTATTGATGGATTTTTTCAGCTAATACTAGCTGAAGCTAGCGGTCTAATATTGGCTGAAAATAAGTACGAACAAATCGAGAGCGGATGTTGTAATTGGCTGCCGATGGTGCTCCCAAAAGCGTAGCGAACGGATTCATTTTCATCTATAGCTATGATGATGATCGATTTCATAGTTTCAACTCTGCACCTTAAGCCAGTGGCCAAAACTGCAAACCACCCCTTCCAAATGCCTTACGAACGTTTGACGCAGTTTCGAGTCCGAATCTGCGAATAGATTTTCAACAGCGTTTGTGACATTCAGGATAGGTGTTGCAAGGTAGCTCGTATTTGTGTAGCCCGATTTTTTTTTTTTTTTTTTTTTTTTCTTTCTTTTTTTTTATAATGAGCGCGCGCTCAAGGGGTTTGAGTACCCTTAAGGTGATTGTACACAGCGCGGGCAAAGGAAATTTAGGGAGGAAGAAAAGAGAGGTACCGATGTACATTGTTTTTAAATGTTTGCAAGTTATAACGACCAGGAAATACAGAGATCGGCAGGGCATTCCATAAGCGAGTTGTACGGCTTAGGAACGAATCACGACATTTTATAGTACGCCCGAAAATGGGCTTGAAGGTATACTGATGAGCATTCATAGCGAGACGGGTGTTACGGTTGAAAGTTTGAATGGGCGGAATGCTACTGGCGATTTCAGTGGAGCACTGGTGGTGGAAGTAGCGATAAAACAAAGTGAGACACGAGACATTTCGTCGGTGTACGAGGGTGTCCATTGATTGACTGATATTAGTATCGTCAATAAGTTTTATCGCACGGTTTTGAATCCTATCTAGCAGGTGCAGAGATGTTTTAGGAGCACCTGACCAGATGTGGGAGTTGTACTCCAATTTTGGGCGGATGAATGCCTTATATATTGAGGCCAGATCAGAGGGGGTAAAATATTTCTTACATCGCTTGAGGAAACCTAGACATTTCGCAGCATTTTTGGCGACATCAAATATGTGGTCATTCCAATGTAAGTTGTCATTGACACACATACCGAGAATGGAAAGTTTTTCGGTTTCGACGATGCAAGTGCCATTCATAGATAATGGCTGGGTGTTTAAATTTCGCTTTAAAGACAGCAGACAGCATTGTGTTTTGGAAGCATTAAATTCCACTCTATTGATAGTTCCCCAATTGGTTATGCTGTTGATATCGGAATTTAATGAGCTTAGCATACGCTGCCGTTCTCGTACTACAGCCGAAGAGCAGGGCCGTGAGTCCGGGAACGAATATGAAAAGCAGAGAGTACTGTCATCAGCAAAGGAATATATTGAGTTAGAAGTAGCAGGCAAGAGGTCGTTAATGAAAATTAAAAAGAGTGTCGGTGACAGAACAGAGCCCTGGGGCACACCAGCATTTATTTTGTGAATATCAGACCTGAAACCGTCGAAGACAACTTGAATTGAACGTTCCGAAAGGTAGTTTCTAATCCATTGAAGAAGAGAGTCGTCGATCCCAAATGCACGCATTTTCGACAAAAGAGCCTGATGCCAAACTTTGTCAAATGCCTTAGAAATATCAAGTGCAACTATCTTGCTTTCGCCAGATTGATATACGCTTTGGTTCCACTTTTCGGTGAGACATGCCATCAAATCACCAGTGGACTTGTTGCTACGAAAACCGTACTGCCGGTCATTGAGAAGTTTTCGTGTTTCGAGATATTTCATGAGCTGACGATTTATCAGCGTTTCAATGACCTTGGAAAGAAGGGACGTAAGTGCAATGGGTCTGTAGGAGGAGAGAGAAGATGATACGCCTTTTTTAGGGACAGGTTGGACAAATACTGTTTTCCATCTGCTCGGGAAGAGTCCTAAGGAGTAGGATTGATAAAAAAGCTTACACAGTGGTTTTGCCAGCGTGGAAGAAACCTCTTCAGAAGAAGGGGAGATATACCATCTGGACCAGCGCATTTATGTATGTTGAGATCTTTAAGTACACTTGCTACTACACGAGTGCGAAAGTAGATTCGTCCCATTGAAGATTCGTGTAGGCGGAGACAAAGCACAATCTGGGAGTGTTCAGCTGGCCGCAAAGTGTGCAGCAAGCAGATTGGCCTTATCCAAAAAGCTGGCAGCTGGAAAGTCATTGTAAATGAGCGTTGGGATGGAGTATGAGGCGGAATTTCTAATGTTTTTGACGAACGACCAAAAATTGTTACTGCCTTTGGGACATTGCAGTATTTTTTGCCTCAGTTTTTGGTCGTATAGGAATTTCACACGCTTAAGAAAGACGTTGCAGTCATTTCTGGCTCGTTTGAACTTTTTTCGGTTTTCCTCTGTCGGGTTGGTCTTGTAGGACCGAAAAAACATTTCTCTAACCCTGACGGCATCTTTACAGCTCGAGTCGTACCATGCCTTTTCTTTTGGTTTGATAATCTTCATCCGATGAGGAATAAAGGATCTCATTCCAAAGAGAATGGTGTCTGTAATCATATCAGCAGCGGCATCCTCGTCGTTATCGAGGAAGCATAACGACCAGTTAAAATTCCTAAAGAAGCTGTTAAGACCGCTCCAGATGGCTTTCTCGTATTGCCATACGGTTCTTTTAGGAATTTTTTCTCTAACTGTGTGGTCGGTGTACGAGAAATTAGCTGATAAGACACAATGGTCCGACGAGCCTAGAGGGGAGAGCACATCAATGGTGTACTTATCAGGGTGAGAAGTTAAAAACAAGTCCAGGGTGTTGGCGGTATGACTATCAACGTCTGGTATTCGCGTGGGCTCATTTACAAGCTGCGTTAGGTTGTTTTCCGCAGCGAAAATCTCAACACACCGTCCTTCGGGTGTTGTCTGTCCAGAATGTCGAAGCTACCCAGAATTGTGTATATTGAAGTTGCCCGTAATAACGATTTCAGTATGAGGATACAGTGATACAATTCTTTGAATGGTGTCAGACAGCGCATCAAACTCGTTAAAAGTTGAATTGCTGTCCAGTTTGGGCGTCTGTAAATAAATCAATAGCGGATAATTTGCTTACGGGGATGGAATTTTAACCACATGAAGTTGAATTCCGGATTGGAACATGGATCGCATTGTGGTGGAGTTTGGTAAGCTACATCACTACGCACATAAATGGCGAGACCGCGGTGAGAGAAGAATAATGGGACTAGTTCGTAGCCAGGTAGCTTCAGATCAGAATGATCTGAGAGGTGTGGGCGGGGATCTACCTGTGTTTCACTAAGTGCCAAAACAGCTGGTCTGTACTTACAGACGTGAACGTACGCAGAAAAGTGATTACTTTTTAGCCCGCGTATATTGGCTACGACTACCCTGAATTCCCTAGTCATAATCACAGACAAACACAGAAAACACAAACACCGACGATACTAAGCAAGGCTGCGAAGTGGAAATTCTGACGTTGGTTTACCGAATCAAATTGTTGTAGGTGTTATGCACTTGCAACAATATGAAACAGTACACCAACAAAATTTTCACTCACAACCCCGCTATCCATCAGTTGTTACATACACTCAGCCACTGCCCGTACCGTATGGTAAATACAGTAACGGCAGTGACTGAGTGCAAGCAACAGTACTTCGACTAGGAGCGGTTGAGGTGGGATACCCGCACTGTGTGGTATTCACTGACACTGCACTTTTTTTTTTTTTTTTTTTTTTTTTTTTTGTTGCACAGCACACAACAATATTGCGAGTGCACTGGTGGACCTGTGCACTCGACGGTGGTCGACTCGGTACTGCCCAATAAGAATGAAATGCCGAACTCCACTTCTCAGAATCGTTTTTTTAAGCTCGACATATTGGAAATGTGCGTACAATACCTCCCAACGAGCGACGATATCGTTTATTTTTACATTCAGAGCGGACACCGTCTGAAAGTTTGAGGAGAAACATCCCTTACGATTTCTGAAATTTTCCGGATCAGTTCCACCTGGCGACTGAATGCGGATATGTGTGCAATCTGTTGCGCCAATTGTTCGAGGGAACTTGGCTTTAGCGAAAAAGTCACGTACTGCCAGCAATCGTTCCCTTTGCGTTTCCGGCATACGAATGAGTCGTGGTGCAAGATTCGCAATATCTTTAGACACACGCTTTAACACATAGTGCACTGTTGTAATGCTAACCCCAATGAAATCTGCAATAGCCAGCTGAATTGATCCGAATGCATAATATCGTAAAACGATTAATAATTAATAATTGCGATCTAGCAAGAAGTAAAACAACAAAAATCTATCACACACTAATTACTATAATTCGAACCAATTCGCAATGTACACTAACGTCTCTTGTCGTACGGCAACGAATCCGTTATTAATCCAAGAACCATCATTGTCGTCTGTTTTGAGAGACGAAAACGTTAGATAAAGTCGCTATTGTCCCATTTGTTGAATTCAACACGTGGAAGCATCTTGTATCGCAGTCTTTCAATAGACAAATTTTCTCCGTCTTATCCATCTTTCCTGCTCGAAAAATATGATGGCCAATTCTCCCAGAAATAATTAGCGCGAAACATTTTTATTTATTAATCGTATTTTAATTTTAATATTTAATAATTTTAATTATTTTCGACATCCGATGTGAAGAGCGAACTGTCAACAACTATAGTGAATAAACAGAAATTAATTTGAAAACTCCTCCTAATTTAACCAGAAAAAAAACAAGTGCCATTTTAAGAGCTGATGAAGAGAAAGATGAATTAAAGTATGAGGGGGGCAGTAACAACTTTGCCTCCTTAGCTGCATCTGAGTCGGAAGACGAAGATGAAAAAATAAGTAATATTACCAGCAGCATATTAAATCTGGAAAAAGAAATGCTTTGCAGAGGCAAATTGCACGAAGGCAGAGGGAGCAAGTACAAGCAGATAGCTCCCAACAACAAGAGCAGAAACAAAAACTGCAGCAACAACAAAACCAGCAGCAGCAGAAGCAACAGCAGCAGCAGAAACAGCAACAGTTGAAAAAACAGCAGCTGGAAAAACAGCAGCAGCAGCAGAAACAACAACAACAACAACAAAAACAACAACAACAGCAGCAGCAGACGAAGAAGAAGGAGAAGGTGCCTCCTATCAACACCTATAAATTGGAGGTAATTGCAACCAAGGACCTGTGTAAGTTGGTCATTGGTAATAATTTCAATATTAAGAGATTGGGGAACGATCGTCATGCCATCCACTGTAATACAGTGGAGGGCTACGCGAAAGTTAAAGAGCTCCTAAAAGAAACGACACCGAAGTGTGAAAAGCAGCAATCGATGCTGCTGAAGGGGTTGGAACCGTCTTCTGATCCTGAGGAAATCCTGGCACTGCTCAAAGAGAAGGAGTGCGAAGGACTCAAATTTGTAGGGGTAAAGCCATTTACCACAGCTAGAGCCAGGCGGGAGAAACGGAGTTTGCCGTTCTTCCTGGTGCAGCTCAGTCCCGAAAGCCGTCTGGATAGTCTAAGGAGTATCAATGTCCTAGACTATCAGGTGGTTCACTGGGAAAAACTAAAAAGGAGCGAAGGCGTTATACAATGCGTTCGCTGCCAGAGGTTCGGGCACGCCGCGTCGAACTGCCAAATGCAGCCTTGATGCGTGAAGTGCGCAAAGAACCACAGTTCCGAGGAGTGTGCTCTGGGTGTTGACGGAGCATCCGATAGGTCGCAGCTCTCGTGCGTATTATGTGGGAACGTGGGACACACCGCAAACTATCGGGGTTGTCCTAAGTTCACCGAAATTAAAAAAGCAAAATTGGCTCGGCAGCAGAAGGTGGGGGTCAAACGTTCGCCTGTGAGGTTTCAAACACCAGCCGTCACGCCCCAAATTTCCTACGCCCAAATGGCTTCAGGTAGGGGGGCTACGGTACAGCAAGCGACTGTTGCTTCTCCGATGCCGAGAACAACGGAAGCTGCACCCAACATGCTAGCCATCTTGCTCGCAATCCAAGGGCATATGGCTCAGCTGCAAAAGCAGGTTCAAGAACAGGCCAAGCGGGTGGACCAGATCTACGCGTTGCTGCCGGGCCTAACGCAACACATGCCGTAATGGGTACGCACATGGTGGAGCAAACTTTGAAGGTCCTTGCGGTGAATGTGAATTCATTGATTAGGATCGAACGAAGAGCCGCGATGTTTAAATTGCTACAAGACCAAACTCCTGATGTGCTTTTCGCTAGCGAAACCAAGCTAACCGATAAGCACAAACTGGAGTACAATAATTATATTGTTAGAAGAAGAAACCGGCCCAGATCCAAACGTGGAGGCGGTGTCGCGATCTTCATTAAAGAGGGTATAAAATTTCACAGAGTGTACAAGGGGGTGTTGCGCAGGTTCCGGGTGTTGGAGGCAGTCGTCGTTTACATCCCGCTCCGCAGTGGAAAGCGGCTGTACTTGGCCTCTGTTTATGCACCTGAGGCTTCACAATCCACCCTATTCATTACAGAGCTCGACACGCTTTTTCGACTTCTGAGGCTGGAATCGTGGGAGAATTATTTTATAATCGGCGGGGATTTCAACGCTAGACATAGAGATTGGGGAAATAATTTGCCAAATACTAGAGGGAACCTACTACTCGATTGGTGGGGTCAGCACGATGTCATGTACAGACTCGGTCTTAAAGCGACGGATAACCCGTCGTTTCCCAGAGGCGGGTCTTATTTGGATCTACTGCTGTACGACGAACGTATACGACTGACAGGTACGAATTTACAAACGCTAAACTGTCTGCGCACATTCGTGTATGACAGCGACCATTGCGGTTTTAGCACCGAAATTACAGTTCCCAACGAAATTGCGGAATTGGAGGAGTTTGTCCAAAGATATTCTTACAATTATAGTAAGACTCGATGGAGGCGCTTCTCCGCAACCTTGCACAGAGCGCTCTCCTCGAACACGCTCCACCCACGGTCCAATAGGAATTTGTCAATTCAGGAGATCGACAATTACCTAATACAGATGGACGAGACAATTAAACAAACTATGGACACTACAATACCGCGGTATCGACGTACAACTAACGAAGACCTGTTCCGCAATCCTACTATTGACGCACTGCACCGACAGAAAAGTAGACTTCTGACAAGACTCAAAAACATGTACAGACAGTTAACTGACAGACAAGATCCTGAGATTAGGACGCTGAAGTCGTCGATTAAAAATGTGAAAACGTTAATAAAAGAGAATTACAGAATTTCTGTGATTGGAACAACAAGGTTCGGGCTGTAAACACCAGCAACCCGAATATGTTTCCGCAAATAAATAAACTATTTCGGAGAAAAAATCAAAACGACCTTCAGTGTCTTAAAATAGCCCGGACAACAGACAACGAACGATTACTGACTATAGCAGGTATTGATCCAAATGAGGCCGCTGATGATGACGACTTCTCTGTGATCGAGGATCCACAGGAGAAAGTTGAGACCATAGGGGCGACTTTCCAGGAAGTATACAAGGCCATTGATATCATTGGCCCTAATTATGACCTGGACAATCGCGTCTTGGTGCACGACTTCTACATTCGAAATGAAATGGGGAACTGGCGATCCGAGGGCTCTGGTTTCACCCAGTTCAACGACGAAAATATGGCCAATAATGTCATTGCCAGAGAGGGTGACCTACCCCCATTCATTTCGAAGGAAGAACTCCATGAGATCTTCGACACAATCAGGGCTAAGAAATCAGTGGGGACCGATGGTATTCCGAACATCGTGCTTCGACATCTTCCTCTAGAAGCGGTGGACATTTACACCACCCTGTTTAATAATGCAATGAATAATGCACATTATCCAGCGCATTGGAAAACGGCGGTGGTCCAACCTATCCCCAAAAAGGGGAAGGATATATCCAATCCGGCGAATCTCCGATCGATAAGTCTCCTTCCGAATATCAGTAAGGTTTTTGAAAAGGTAATCAATAGAGCTCTGTGTAGGTGGGTTGAGGACAAACATATAATTCCGGATAATCAATTCGGTTTTAAGGCGGGACATGATATCTCACATGCCGCGTCTAAACTGGTGTCCGATATCCAATGGAATAAAGGCAAAAAACAATGTACTGGTGCCTGCCTTGTTGACTTGCAGAAGGCCTTCGACACTGTATGGTTAGAAGGTCTTTTCTATAAGCTGACTAGGCTGGGGATCAGTAAACCTCTCTTGTACATTCTTTATAATATGCTAACCAACAGGCAGTTCATCGTGAAAAATGGTGATGTGACTTCTGTTGGAATATTTCAAATTAAAAATGGTCTTCAGCAATGCGCTAGTTTCACTTCCCCATACTATTGCGTATGCAGACGATTTGGTAGCGTACATAACAGGTCAAAAAATCGAGGTTATTAATACTCTCTTGCAGCGTGACTTCGATACGATAACACGATTTTGCGATGACTGGAAGTTGAAAATCAACTTTCAGAAGTCGGAAACCATTCTCTTTAGGACGCCGTTGTCTGGAGCCTCTAGGGATACCAGAAAAAATTGGCGAAAATTCTCTATCGTTGGACAACACGGACAACCTCTTGCCTGTCGAAATGTAGTCAGATACCTTGGATTCTGGCTAGATCAGTTTCTGTATTTTGGCAAAAATGTAGATGCTGCTCTGGCCAGAGCTAAAGGTGCTTTTGCCCTTACAAAGAGACTGTTTTATAGCAGCCAACTCGATGCGAGGGTAAAGGTAATCTGCTACATGGCCCTTATCAGGCCCATGCTGGTATTTGGTTGTCCCGTGTGGTTCAATGTACGAGCAAGCTTAATGGAAAAGATTCGGGTGTTTGAGAGGACTTGCCTTAGGGCCTGTCTTCGCTTGTACAGAACACCAGAGTCGGAGTACAAAAAATTTTATCCTAATGAGGTCCTTTACAACAGGGCGAACCTAATACGAGTGGACAACTTCGTAATTAAGCTGACTCGAAGGCACATTGCAAGAGCAATGACGTCGACGAATAACCTGATATCTGGGGCTTACTACCCCAATTACCTTTACCACGAGAGTGTGCGCTTTGACGGCTTCGTTCCACCGGAAGCATTCCTCTACCTAGATCGGAAAGGGTTGATCCAGGATAGATCAGCGGTGCCGTTAATCTTCCATGTCGCTCGGACAGCTGGGGACAGGCGACTCAACTACGACAGAGACGTCGCACACGGCAGTGTGGATCGCCTCAGGTTCAGTAGGGCGGTGGGGAATCGCGATAAGAGGGATGTCGTTCGGCAGCACCAGCATTTCTGGTGGTTGAATGATGGAGAAGATGATTCGTCGTCGTTTCCGTCAATTACGGACCAGCCTCACTAATGAGGCAGAGCTGACCAATCTGTTTTCTCTGTAAACAGCGATGGCCGGCTTACATAGGTTTAGGTTAGCATTTAAGAAACATATACATATATCAGTGTATACAAAGGTGTATACTGATATATGTATATGATTGTGTATAACGTCTATGTGTGTTTATGTGTGTATTGTACAGTTAGTTTAGGTAGGCTAAGGTTTATTTTAAGTTAGATACTAAGTTTTTATTAAAAATAAAAAATTATGTCCATATGCTAAGTTTTGTTAACAAATTTTTTTCTTAGCTTTAAGTATACAAAATAAATAGTTTTAAGAAAATGTAAATGAAGTCGAAAGACATAGTTATAAGAATTTAGAGTAGCTTAGAGTGCCTGTGTGGGGCCAGTAAGTTAGTGTAAGATTATTAAGTAATTGTAAGCTAGCATTTAAGCATTTTTTGTTAGAATGTAAGAGTTAGTGTTAAGAAAATAAAATGCATATAAAACTAAAAAAAAAAAACTAAAACTAATAAACAGAAATTAAACGAAATCCCAAGCTTGCTCGGATAACTTCTACCATTTCGGGGAGTTGTGAAATCAAAAGTTGACCTACTTTGGATTTTCTCAACATTTGAATATCGTAAGTTGGGAGAGCCAACTTTGAGTGAATAAAAGCAATTTCTCAGGCTCACGATAAGAATCTCCAAATTGTGTTCAACTTCGAGTGAATAAAATGGCCCTTAAGCCATTACAGGCATTATTTTAGAGTGATATCGCAGTAAGAGCAAATATTCAGTTTCCTCAGTCCCTTGTGTTGCACAACAGAATTACTGTGTATCGAGCTAGAGCAACATTTACATTTTACCTTGCTGCGAGATAAAAATATCGTCAATCGGAATCCCCCTCTTTGATTTGCGGTTTAGATCAATGCGCTCGGATTATTGCGAGAAGGTGATCGGCTTCAAGAAACTGATTTTGCATTTGCTGCCCTCATTTATGGAAGTGTGACCACTTAGCTACATTCGTTGGAAATTTTGATTTTGGTATCTGAAACGAAGTCTGGAAACATATCCAAGGCGACACCAATTACCGGTTTGCATCCAATAAAGGAAAAGTATAATTTGCATATTGGGAGAGTTAATCCCTGTCAAGCTGTCATTAAGTTAGACGGTGACAATGAAGGAACGATAGCAATTCGTTATTATTATACCATATGCCTTCAAAGCTGCTCACAATAGACTTACGTCAAGGTGTGATATCAGTGGTGATTCACTTAGTGATCTTGAATCAGCACTTTCCGAGGCGGATAAACATCTTTGCGATAATGAAGCAGCTCAAATGTAAACTGGAAAATTTATTGTATCATCGTCCGCAGTCTGGGAGAATTGGCCGTTAAATCGGTGAAACACCATTTAAAGTGAATATCGGCATTAGAGAATATAACACTTTTTGGCGCAATTTGACGATTTCTTAACCTCTCAGCCGTTTATGTATCTACGCGATTATTCCTTGGCTTTTGCGGTGTTTATCTCAGTGGCGATCAGTGACGGTCAGTGACGATATTTGTTCCAGATCTTTACTTTTACGGCCAGAATATTTCAGATTTTCCAGAGAACTGCATGCTTCGTGTGCTAGTCCAACCAAACCGGAGAAGGAGGAATGACGGATGAATTCAGCGGTGACGTTAACAACCAGGACGGCAGAAACCTCATATTTTCTCAGATCCCATTACATTTAATGCTGAGGTCAATAGGTATTTTCAGGACTAGCAGGGTGCCGAAATAGATATGGTGGCAGATGAACGCCTTATGGATCGAGTACAGATTTTATATACCCTAAGAGAGTTACTGACTCCGGGAGATCTGGACACATAGAGAGCGAACATCTTTCAACAATTTTCAGAATGACTAAGAAGAAGACTATGCTATCAAAACATATACAAACATTGCGTTGTGAGGAAATCAAGTAAAAACAAATATTTATCATCGAAAATGGGTTTATTGTTTTTCAAAATACTCTGCATGAAGATCAATATACTTATGCATGCGCTTGAACCAATTTTCGAAGCAATTTTTCCACTCCGAAAGTGGTAACTCCAAAATATGCGTTTTAAACACATTAACCGCTTCTTCCGGCCCATCGAAAAACCTTGACCTTGCAATGATAGCTTTTCCAATTTTCATACGGACAAAATATTCAGTAAGGTTTGTCATTTCATCATTCATAGTTTCACGCTTGTAGAACGTGAGGAAATTATTAAAAAAAAATATTATCGGTCGATCGTCATCATGGCTTCAGTTTGCAGGCAATTTGTCGCAGGAAAGTTTGAGCGTGAGTACACTCTTTTGGATCTTAAGCCAAAAACCAGAAAGATTTTGGTGCAAAATGAAGAAAACATAGCCCCCGTAGCGGCCAGTATCGAAGAAGATCCAGAAATATCGATTCGGCGCCGATCACCTGAATTGGGCATCGAGAGAGAGACAACCGGGCTTATTTTGCGGTTGAATGTGCGCCTACATCCGTGTAAGATGGAAATGTTGGTCGGAGATCCGGATTTTGGTCAACAAATCTTCTTCTCGGACGAGTCCTATTTTTGGCTCAGCGTCTATCACCGTTACTATCAATGGTCTCAGGTATAGAGCTATGTTAACCGACTTTCTGTAGTAGTTCTAACCACAGAACATTAATAACATCGATGTATCCGAGCTGTGGTTCTAATAAGACGGCGCTGCATGCAATACAAGCGAAGCAACGCTCCTAGTTGGGAGAGAGAAATTTGGCGAAAATTGGCCGCTGCAATCATACGATTACTTTCTCTGATACTTTGAACGAGCTCGAGGCCAACATTCGACACGCTATTGCCGGAATAATGCCCCACATATTGGACCGAGTCATCAAAAATTGGACAGACCGCTTGAAGCACTGCCATCGAAGCTGATGTGGCTATTTGAATGATGTACTATTCCACACATAATAGCATGCACGTAGCTTCAAATAAAGCATCAATTTTATATCTCACACCGTTGTTGTTTTATTGAATTTTTTTTTTTTTGCTATATATTTTTGAAGGGCGGGATAAAATGATGTCATTGAGTGCCAAATCAGGGCTGTAGGGTGACTGACCCATTAATTCTTCTTGGTAGGCGTCTCTGATGGCACGTTCGGAGAGTTGCTAATGGTCTTCGGTACTTGATGCCGGTAGTATAGATGTTGTTGAAGTATTTCGAGAAACGCCTTCGGCGAAGATTCTGACGGTTTCTTGCGATAACAGCTTACGTTATATCTTCTCACAGTAGTTCTACTTTGTTGTTGCGCTTGGGAAATCCGCACTCGTGCCTTAGCTGTAAAAGGAAGGTTATCTGATTCATTCTTGGCTGCCCGGAAAGTTCGGAGGTCCAGAATACTGGATACATGTCTTACGTGAATCGCAATGTGATCAATTTGATTTATCATTTAGATGAGGACATCGTGTTCTGGCTGTAGTAATATTTCGTCCAGCCGCAAAATCGATAACCCCTAATCCGTTTCCAGTTGTAGTATCGTGTAGTCTTTGCTTACCAATTGTCCTACCTACCTCCTTTCCTATCTATCGTTAAAATCGCCTATCATACTTCGGACATTGCTCATAGTCAAATATTCCGGCGCTTAGCTACTCGACTCGAACAGAGTGGAACCACAGGAGACCATGCAGGGCGTGGCCGCCACCGGAATGATTGTTCGACCGAGAATATCGCGGCTGTGGCTGCCGATGTCGCTGAGAACGAAAAAACATCAACCAGACGACGGTCCACGCAATTGGCCATCACCAGACGGACCCTACAGCGAATTTTAGTGAAAGACTTACACATGTTCCCGTACAAAGTGCAAACAGTGTATCAGTTAATGCGTCCTGACCGTCACTCGCGTGTGGATTACTGTAAAACCATCCTTAATCTCAACAACGAAGAGGACGATTTTGTGTCGAAAATCATCATGAGCGGGGGGGCGTATTTCCACTTAAGCGGTTACGTCAATAAGCAAAATCTTCGTTTCTGGGACATTGAAAATCCGCGTGTGATGCAAGAAGAGCCATTAAATCCACTCAAAGCCACTGTGTAGTGCGGCGTTCACGCGGGATGATTGATTGGATGATTAATTCTGCGCCACCTTGTACAACCGACATAACAATGATCATATAAAAGACTACTACAAGTTCTGGAAGAGTTAAGAGCCCCCTTTTGAATCTAAAAACCTTTATTGAAGCACTTGATTCGCTCTAACAAGATTCCATATCAAATAATTTTTCAGAAATTTAAATTTTACCTTGTCTCCTTGAAAAATGCACTTTCGTGTGGTGAAAACCTATAATAGGAGAACCAGGGAGACACTGCTACTGTCATTCCTACTTCAATGAAACCCAAACAGAAGCTCAACCTCCCCGAGATGCATAATTTCCAACGAAAACAATGCTAAATGCCAACAATAAAAGGTTCGCGATGGTAACCAATGATTGCATGAGGAAACTGTATTCCAGGAGGTAAGTCAAAGATGATACGATGGCGGCAGAGTTGCATGCAACTCTTGCCAGAGATGAGCCCTCGCTATGTGGGAAAACCACACAGTGGTAAAGGTATAAGGTGTGCAAATAGCTGGCGGTAAAAGCGTTTTCGCTCCTTTGTAGGTTCTTATCATTGATTTGGGTATTCTTGCTGGTGATGAGAAGGCAACTTGAATGGTTATGCCGCCTCCTGTTGCGGATCACATGGCATTTGTTTATTGTTTCGTAATGGGGTATTTGTAAGCAGTCAAAGTTAATGCGGCGAAAAGTCAAAGCCAAGATGCAGTTGAGGTAGCGTGATGTTCTTCATTTATCATTGTACGAGTATCGTAGGTGCCTTTTTGGTAGAAACTTTAGCTATAGATGAGAATGGCATTTGATTGCAAAAAATATTTAATACAGTAGCGAACGCCATTTGTGTACCTATGCCCTAAGGTATATTTTGGGAATAGGTTTTCATTTCAGTAAGTCGTATCAGCTCCTAACAGCAGGGTTAATAGTAATTTGTCCGGAGATAAGATTTAAGATTTTCAATGCATTTGGCTTCTTTGGGGACAGGAGAATAGTCATTGAAGGCTATGAAGTAAAGTTAATGGCAACTTACTCACAGTCTTACATTTGACTGGTTTATATCCAAAGCCATTTAAGAAAATACATGATACTACAGGTTAAGGTTAAGACAGCTCTTTGAGTCCCAAATTTATCAAACAAAATTAAATGCATTATAGGATATCCCAGTCAGTTACAAAGTCTATATCACTTTCATCTAAGGACTATGATATAATGGGCTTAGCAAGGAAACTTGTGATGGCTACAAAGATGCTAGGTTTTAAGAAACAAAGCCAACGCCTATTCATTAATTTGATTGCAAACCCAATACGTGTTATACCATGTATTATACCATATTATACCATGTATATGTAAAGTTATACCATGTATATTCAAAGTAATTTGTACATCTGGTAACACTCTCGAACTGTCATGTATCCATATCATATATCGATAAAATAAATCATTCTGTATTTAACGTTCAACCGGTGTGTTTTCTTTGGCGGCACAATTTATTACATTGGCGACGAGGATGATACACGAAGGAGATCCACCACAAAATGTTAGCACGCCTGTAAGTACTACTACGATTGTGCGTAGCACTGGTCACGTGGGCTCTGTTCCATCATTCAATTTGGAGGATGACTTCAGTATTTATGAAGAAAGATTGGAGCAGTACTTTTTGGCTAACTACGTGGAGGATACCAGACGGGTGTCGGTCATATTGACAACCATAAGTCATAGAGCATATGAGATCGTAAGAGAGCTGGTGTTCCCCAAGAATCCAAAGGAGCTTCTGTTCGATGAGCTGATGGAGCTTATGAGGTCCCAATTAACGTCTTCAATCATCAGAAAACGTATCGAATTCTTTGATTTGAAGCAGAATCAGGGAGAGATGGTAAATAGCTGGTTGGTGCGGGTAAGGAGCGTGGCGATGTATTGCAAGTTTTGCAATTTGTTAGAGGAATTTGTTAAAAATCGCTTCCTAACGGGGCTGGTAAAAGGTCCAATACTAGACCGTGTGTGTGAAGAACAGGTGGAAAAGCCATTAGTTGACATCTTGAAAGTTGCGTTACAACGGGAGGTCTCGCTAAAAGAGAAGGAGACGGACATACATCGACTACAGGGAAGCAGCAAAAATGTAAGCAATCGTGGTGAAGCACAAAAAACAATTCGACGACAGGAAAAGCAGCAGACGGTGACAGAGAAAGACAGAAGGGTGTGTTTCGCATGCGGTAAAGAAGGACATCTATTTAAATCTTGCAAGTATAAAAAATGTATTTGTAGAAATTGTAAAAAAAAGGACATATAGAAATTGCATGCAAAAGTCCAAAACATAAAATTAATTATTTACAAGAAAATTTTAATGAAATTGAGCTATTTAATTTAAGTAATTGTGATAATCTTAAAGTAGATCCTATTATAATTAAACTAAATTTAAAGAATATTCCGATGTTAGTAGAGCTAGATTCGGGTGCTGGGGCTTCGGTGTTGCCGTTATGTTGCTTAAGGAAATTGAATATTAAGGAGAAGTTAGAAGATACCCACATTTGTTTGCGTAATTATGATGGTGGAGTTTTGGTGCCGTTAGGAAAAATTAAAATACCAATTGATTTTATGAATAAGAAAGTTTGGGGTTGTTTTCAAATCGTTGATGTAGATAATGTCAATAAGAAACCACTTATTGGTAGAGACATAATGAAGTTGTTAGGTATTATATGGGGCATACAAGGCAAAGAGATTATAAATCAGCATTTTACAGAAAAGTCAGAAGATAATTTAGACAAGTTGGCTAGGGGTATTTGCGATGAGTTTTATGATTTATTCGATGGAAAACTAGGAGAATATAAAAATGCAATAATATCACTACAGTTCAAGAGCAATGCCAAACCAAAGTTTTGTAAGCCAAGAAAAATACCTTTTGCATTTAAGGCAAAGGTGGACGAGGAGTTGAAAAGGCTTGTTAATGATGGTGCTTTATTGAAGATTCAAAGTTCGGAGTGGGGTACTCCTTTGGTACCAGTTCTTAAATCGAATGGAAAAATTCGTGTGTGTGCCTATTATAAAGTAACAGTTAATACCTATTTGGAGGATGTAAACCACCCGATTCCACTTGTTTGGGATATTTTGAATTCCTTAGTAGGAGGTGAACTCTTTACTAAATTAGACTTTACTGCAGCTTATAATCAAATTCGCGTCGACGGAGAAACAGGAAAGAAACTAGCTTGGAGCACAGATCAGGGCATTTTTCAAGTTCTTCGGTTGCCTTATGGTACAAAACCCGCTTGTCAAATTTTTCAAAGAGAAGTTGAAAAGGCACTTCAAGGATGCGAGTGTACAGCAAACCTATTAGATGACGTTGTTGTAACAGGAAAAGATCTTAAGGAACATATAGCCAATTTAAGAAAGGTTTTGAGTGTGTTAAAAGAGGCAGGTCTCAAGTTGAACAGAGAAAAGTGCGTTTTCTTTAAACCTCAAATAAACTATTTAGGTTATGTTGTGAGTAAGGAAGGGGTCAAAAAAGATCCGACGAAGGTACAAGCTGTACTTGAGTTGCCAAAACCTAGTAATGTCTCTGAAGTACGAGCTTTTGCGGGGATGGTAAACTATTATGCAAAATTTATCCCCAATTTATCAAGTTTACTTGCTCCTTTGTACAGGATTTTACGAAAGGGCGTAGAGATCAGATGGGATAGGGACTGTGAGAAAGCTTTCAATGAGTGTAAGAAAGAGTTGATTTCAGATGACGTTTTGGTGCATTTAAATCCAAAACACGAGATTGTTTTGGCTTGTGATGCATAAGAATATGGAATCGGGGCTGTTCTCTTACATAAAATGCCTGATGGCGGTGAAAGACCGATCTCATATGCTTCTCGAACCTTATCCAAGTCCGAAAGAAACTACGCAGTGATACAAAAGGAGGCATTAGCTATTTATTGGGGTGTCCGCAAATTTTACGAGTACCTTATGGGAAGACGATTTTGTATAAAGTCAGATCACAAACCTCTTCAAGCATTGTTTGGTGAAAATAAGGGTATCCCAGTGATGGCAGCGGGGAGGCTTCAGAGGTGGGCGATATATTTATCTTATTTCAATTACGATCTAATTTATATTAAAGGTTCCGACAATGCTGCGGCAGATGGCTTGTCAAGGCTTCCATTGGAGGTAAATCATGTGGAAGAAATTGATAGTGTTGAATATTTAAACTGGGTTGAAGAATTTGTACCTGTACGTATTCAGGAAATTAAAGATGAAACAAGGCGGGATATATCATTGGGGAAGATTTATAGATACGTTCAAAATGGGTGGCCAGGAAACGTCGAAAAGGATTTGATTTCATATTTCAAAAGAAAGTTTGAGCTTAATATAGAAGAGGGAGTTCTTATGTGGGGGTATAGAGTAATAATCCCAGAAAAATTAAGACAACAAGTCTTAAGAGAATTACATGCCACTCATTTAGGGGCATCAAAAATGAAGGGAATCGCAAGATCTTATTTCTGGTGGCCAAAATTAGATGAGGAAATTGAACGAGTTTCAAAAGATTGTCAGCTTTGTGTGCAGGCAAGGCCCGAACAAGCGAAGGCGCATTTAGTCAAATGGCCTGAAACAAATTTTGTGTTTGAGCGTATACATTTGGGTTATGCCGCTCCGTTTCAAAACAAAATGTTTCTAATAGTTACAGATTCGTTTAGTAAGTGGCCAGAAATTTTTGAAGTGCCTAGAGCTGATACGAAAAACACGCTGATAAAATTAAGAGAGATTTTTTCCCGTTTCGGTTTGCCGAAGACATTAGTTACGGACAACGGTGCTCAATTTGTTTCAGCAGATTTTAAAAAATTTTGTAGCTTAAATGGCATAAACCATATAACTTCCTCACCATTTCATCCTGCAAGTAATGGGGCTGCTGAAAACACGGTTAAATCATTTAAAAATGCCATGAAAAAGCTTTCTGCCAATAGTAAAGACACTATACACACACAGCTCCAAAGGTATTTGTTTGGGTACAGAAATGCACCACACAGTACCACGGGAGAAAAACCTTCAGTTTTATTGTTGAGAAACCATGTTTCTACACGTTTTGATCGACTTCGTCCAAATATTAAAACTACGAGTAACACCGAGGCTCAGTTTCGAAATTATAATAAAGGAAGGGCAATAGAAAAAGATTTTCAAGAAGGAGACCGGGTTTACTTTAGAAATTACGCAGAGCAAGCTCATAAAGGTTGGATTCCAGGTACAGTAGATAAAAAGTTAGGTCGAACTATGTTTATGTGTAAGGAGGCTAATACAGGAAAACTAACCAAAAGATATTCCGATCAGATAATAAAGACAGGCCAATTCTATACTGAAAGGACTAGGGGCCATGCGGATGATGAGTTAGATGATAGGAGGGAGCAATCATCTAAAAACGATGTTGAAAATAACTCAAATTTGTCTAATCCAAGAAATATCGTGAATGCCGAAAACAAAGATGAACTTCCAACTCCAGAAACAGGTTACGCAAACAAAGTAGTTGATGGTACTAATAAGGAGAATATACAAACGCCGGCAACATCGAATAATTCTTGCTCTGATTCTCAAGTTCAAAAATACGAATGTAATAGGTCCTTAAGGCCAAGAGATAAGATTAAAGTTCCAGAGAGATTAATAACGACGGTGTGATCGAAATTGTGAACTTTAGTAAGTTTTTTTTTGTTAATATATGTACATAAAATTTATATTAATTACTAAAAGTTTCGAAATGAAAATTATGAATAAGTAAAACAAAAACATAAATATGGATTAATGTAAATAATTTATTTATCAATACAAATATTTATTTATATATTCGTTTGAAATACAAGATTATAAAAAGAACATGAGTTTGAAAAAGGTGTAACAACTGCTGTTTGTGAAATTAAATATTATTATTTATCTTAAGGTGGGGGTGTTATACCATGTATTATACCATATTATACCATGTATATGTAAAGTTATACCATGTATATTCAAAGTAATTTGTACATCTGGTAACACTCTCGAACTGTCATGTATCCATATCATATATCGATAAAATAAATCATTCTGTATTTAACGTTCAACCGGTGTGTTTTCTTTGGCGGCACAATTTATTACAATACGAATTCGCGGTCTTAGTGTTATCAGGTGAGAGAATTTGCTTAGTAACAAAACTCGAAATGATCGACATGAGGCTCTTTTATGGCATTCTCGATGTCTATGCCTTCGAACGACTAACACTTAGAGCTACAGAAAGTCTGAAATTCTAGAAACCCATTAGAGCTATTGAAAAGTTGAAAGGAAAGAAGTCTGCCAGTATCATGTAGATCCGACCTAAAAAGTGCCGATACGTCCCAGTTGATTTTGAAGATTGTTGTGATTATCACCAAGATCGTTTAATTCGATTAAGAGTTTAGTCTGATTAGCTTGTTAAGTAAAACAGTAAACACAGAATATTATATTCTAAAAAAGGAATAAGCCTGTACTTGAGGCCTGAAGGAACAATATTCTTGTGAAACGAAGGGAATAGGCATAACAAATTCTTGAACATATTGAAGATTAGCACAAAGGAACGATGTAATATATCAGTAGCTTATGATGCAGGACTTTGAACTCGTTTGTTTTATCAAACCAATAGAACAACTTATATTTGCAGTAAGAGTCAACTGAATCTTCATTCAAGGACCATTCGATATCGATTGTCAATGTTAGCATGCTGAAAGTGATCAATGATGTCAATTTGTTTTGCGAATTCAATCATTTGAATGGATGATCAAAGATATTGATCTCTGAAAGCACCTTCTTTGAATAGTATTTGCATTGGGAGAAAAATAAAGAAATCAGATTACAGCGCGTATTGTCAAAATCCGGCACACAGTTAGAAAATTCAGAGAAATTTTCGCTAAATTTCCAACTTCTCAACGTCGTTAAACATAAATGAATCGGTTCTACCATAAACTTATTTGCTTCACGTTGTGATAGTACAGTCAATCTAGTTCTTGATTATTATACATATTTTGTGTATCCAGGCACCACTTCTCTGTTCAAAATGTTGCACTGCAAAGCCATCAGATCTCGGAGTCTTATTTCTGTTTTGGTCTTAAAAGCTTTCCAACTATAGATGGCATCTCCTGCTGAGTCGTTTAACATTGCCAGGTTTTCTTTTTAAAGTCTTGGATTCTTAAAGTATGGATACTTTTACTCTTGACACTCTTAAAGGCTATGAATGTGGAAAACTCAAACTCTTTGCAGACCGTATTAGTTACATATGTATGTAAAGAGGTGCCATTTTAAATTTCGTGCCACTATTGAACTGTCAATAGTCAACTATCACTGCGATAATATTTGATAAGTAAAAGCTAGGAGATTATTAAATATGAATCGAAATAATGAGGGAGGGGTGGTTGATAGTGGGGTAGTGGGGCATAGCGGGGAATCACTCTGAAAGCTCGTACGAAACGCCGTGCAAAGTCTCAAATGACTTACTTTGATTGTTCTTCAGTCGGCACGTGATCTTCACATGCGATATAGGGTAGGGTTGCCTAATTTCGGCCATCTCAGAGAAAAGTGTCATAAATAGTGAAATTAAAATCAAAATGTAGTCTGTTATCTCTTTCTTACACTCCTCCATCACTTGAATTGACAAAGTATTTCCTTAATTATGAGCTTATTGGTTGTGTGAACGCGTTAGGACAAGGTATTCCGGAGTTGTTCTAATAAAAACAATAGTGCAACTGTGTTCCGGAATTAGTCTTTATTTCATAATTTCAAAAGGTGAGTACAATCAGATGTGTTTTTTATAGTTAATTATACTACATACGAGTATCAATGAAAACTGTTTGAAAAAATATAAAAATGTTAAATTGATTGTTTTTTTTAGAGCAGTCGGAGATAGGGACACTACAAATACCCATGTTGCCTATACTCGGTCCCCCCGGCCAGAGATAAATAAATAAATAAATAAACTTGGGTAACTTGTAACTTTGGTACTATAGGTCTTATAATAATATTTTTATCTTAGAGTGCACTAATTCTGCTTCAACGTCGTCCAGCAGAAGACACTTAGTTTATCCGAAGCCGAAAATAGGGCTCGGAACGTTGAAAAACCGACAATGTCAACATCATCCGCGACTTTCACAAAAAGAAGGAAGAGTTGAAACTATAAAAGGCTGCTGAGATACCAGAAAAGGAACTACAGCGGCTAAGATGAGGATGTTCTTACAGACGTCGAAGATGACGATCTGAAAAACATCGGTTTCGATCTTTGCAAAAAGTGGTTTCATCTGAAATGCACACCACTTTCGACCATGTCCTTCGACGAAGGAGGATTTTATTTGTCATACCTGTGTTAACTAATTACCTATTTTACTTAAACTGCGAGAACTATATATTGATCCCTTAATTTTTTTTATTATGTCCAAAGAAGTTTAAGTTTCGTTTTGTTTTATTATTAATGAATTCTTTTTTTTCAACATTACTGAAAATTTTTTTAACGATTTTCTAGTTTTATTTAAGAGATGGCCGAGATCAGGCACATCGCTGGCCGAAATTAGGATGCGAGTGGCCGGCCACTGGCAAATGTTCACTTTTTTATCAAAATCTGATTTAATTAATATTTTAAACAAAAATTTTAGGTTTTTAGTATGCCAATCGAATCTTAATTTTATAACGAATAATATAAAACAGAAATTGGTCCAAAAGGTTCAAAATTGGCGTTTTTATGAGACATTTTCTGTGAAAATTTCGTTAAGAGGCCGTCCACTGGCGACTCTACCCTACGTCACTTCGACAGCCGTTCATTTTATGTAAACAAAAAACGAAAAAACAGTGTTTCCGTTAAAAAAAACCGCAGTTTTTTCTCGAACGTAATATAATTGTGTATTGTAGTGGTTAATATTTCGTTTTGTAGCAGTGCGTTCTGGATTCCATAATCAAAAACAAAAGATTGTTTGTTAAAAGGGTAAGATGTTGTCAGTTTATGTTTTGTTGTTAAAGTAACACTGGGGCATAGTGGGGTATCCTTTGAAACGTAACAGTGTTGTGTCGGGAGAAATGGGCTACAAGAAAGCAAAGTGGCTGCACAGTGGCACGACGTTCCACAGACTACACTAGAACGGTATGTTTCTAAATATCCGGACGATAGTATGTTTCAAAAGAAGTTGGGCCATTTCAAAAGCGTGTTTTATCCTGATCAGGAGAAAGAACTAATTGAATACATAAAACTTCGCGTGATTTGCGAAAACTTGCTTTTGAAGTGGCAGTGAAAAATGGAATTTGATTCGCAGAATGTGGCTGCTAAAGCTTGGTTGAAAGAATTGCTTAAAAGACATTCAGATATCAGCTATGGAAAACCTGAACCAACATCAGCAGCCAGGGCTATGGGTTTCAATGCAGTGTCGGTTGAAACATTTTTTCAACTTTTACAAAAGATTTATTACGAACATAAGCTTACTCCACAACGGATAATTAAGAGTGACGAGGCAGGCGTGTCGACAGTTCCTAAAAGTTACTCTAAAATCCTGGCTTCCTGTCGTAAAGGACATGTAGGAACATTGACCTCTGCAGAAAGAGGAAAAGTAATGACCACAATTCTCTGCTTTAGCGCAGTCGGCAATTATATCCCACTGATGTTTATATTCCAAAGATCACCAGCTGGATATTGGGGAGAATGTCACGAATCTGGCTGGATCCAGGGTCACTTATTTGTAATTTGGCTAAAGAGATTCGTTGAGTGGTCGCATTCCACCAAGAATGATCCAGTACTTTTATTGCTAGATGGTCATGCAACACGTGCCAAATCTCTTGAGGTCATTGATTTGGCTCGCGAAAATGGTGTTATTTTATTTTTCTTTCCATCACACCGCCTCCAGCCACTGGATGTTGGGTTCATGAAGCCTATAAGCACATATGCCAATGAAGTAAAAAATTGGCTACGGTGCCATCCAGGACGTGTGGTGACACAATTCAGACCGCTGCACTATTCGGAAAATCTTTCGTATCTGCAGAAACTATGACGACTGCTGTTAATGCGTATAGAGCCAAAGGTATTTGGCCTATGAATAAGGATATATTTACTGATGCAGACTTTGCACCCGCGAAAACTACAGACAATCCTGAACCTGCTCAGGTGCACTTAGTTCATGAAGCCATTTTGCAGGTTGAAAACACGCCACATAGACAAGAACTTCTAGAAGTTGAGCCTGGCGAAAAAACGCCACCCAGACAAACAACCCTAACAAGGCAATTTTCTAGACAACCTGGTTGTTCTTAGATGATTGATAGACCCTCGTCTTTTACAACAACTCCAGAACAAATAATGCCACTGCCCAAGGAGAACAGAACAAACAAAAGAGTAACTAAGCGAAGAGGGAAAACAGCAATCATTACAGAGTCACCATACAAAAATTAGCTTGTTGCCTTAAAAAAGGCCACAGAATTAAAAGAACAAAAAAAGAGGGTAGCTAAACATTTGGAATTCAAATCAGAAAAGAGAAAGAAAACGAGAAGCTCTTCAAAACCAAAGGCAGCAAACGTTCTTTAGAAGATGATAACGATGCTGAATGCATATACTGTGATTGCTTGTGGTCAGAATCGACAGAAGAATGGATTCGTTGTGTAAAAATGTTCTCGTTGGGCACACTGTTCTTGAGCAGGAGAAGATGATGAAGATGACGAAGCTTCTCATTTATATGCTATGTGCGTTGAAGAATTATTTTAAAATGTTAAAATATTAATTTTACAAAATAGATTTAATTTAATTTAATTTAATTTAGATTTAATATTAGTAACGTTGATTTGTTGGTTCTTTTGTTTCTATAGTTTTAAAAGAGATGTTTGTGATGATAAGGAGGTTCTTATTGTACTACTTTTTTGTTAGATAATATAGACTGGATTCTTTATTTTTATTTCGAATTATAACTACCCCACAATGCCCCAAAGGGTACCCCACTTTATTGTTTTATATATTATATTGAGCAAAAACTTGCTGTTTAATCATAATATTTTAGCTTGTAGGTACTCTTCAGTCTTAAGTACCCCACTTAGACTTTCATTTTCACCAGGATGGCGCAACATGCCGCACAGCTGATGAAACAAATTTCTATGAAATGTGATTTCTCCAAATGGAGGCTTTAATTAGCCGCTAAGATCGTGCGATTTAGCACCAGTCTACTCTAATGCTCCACCTATGATTCATGCACTAAATGAAAATATCAGAGCGGTTATTTGTGGAAAACAGCCGCAATTATGCGAAAACCTGATGAAACATTTCGACAAAAGAATGACTATTTATAGGCGGATCCAAAGCATACGAGTATGTCGTACTTTAGACTAAAATAAAAGTATCACCACTGTTCATAAAAATGTTGCGTGTTTCTCTTGATTTGATATGTTGCCGCTTATTGGATGACCCTATACAACTGTATATTTAGCTGTACTGTACATTTACGTAGAATCCAAGGAATTGAGAAATCGCTTTTTCTCTCATCCAGCAAACACAGTTATACAGAACAGGAACCAGGCTCTCAAAAATGCAATTGCTATTTTTACGAACTTTCTTCTAAGCAGCTCTCTAAGAAAACATAACTGAAATGTTTAGAGACGTTTTCTGAGGCACTTTAGGAAGAAAAAGCCTACTTAATCGCTGAAAAATTGTACATTGTACCTAGTTAGTGGCTCATATTCCTTAATATCTACGATTAATGATAGCTCGGTGTTGTTGCGGTCAAAGAAAATATGAATACGGTTTTAAGAAATCAAAGAAAATCTACAATATAAGGAGTTTGGACATAGAACGGCAATAATAACCGAGACTTTTCCGATCGACTATTAGAAAACCTCTAAGCGGCCAGATCTAACCTAGAGAGCTATTGCCACAAACTATCAACGCATGCAGCAAAACAGGAAGTGTCAAGCGTTTCGAAAGATGAGGATGAGAACTGCTTTCAAACTTTTTGAGCAAGTAATATTTAGTTTCTCTGATAGAGAAATAATGAACTAAGCAAGCGCACGTTCAAGGTAACAAAGAGACTGTAAAAATTAACATTTAAAGAAGCTTATAACGGCAAAGATGGAAACGTATAAGTAGCGCCGCAGGGTATGCTGGGCACCTGGTTGGATTACATCTGGAGACTTTTTACCGACATGATACACAATATTCCGCAGTTAAGCAGATTCATTTTTCCATGAATCATTTGGCTAAACATCGCTTGACCGGGGAGAGGTTTGAAGAGAAATAACATCTGAAACCCCTATTTGTTTCAGGTCAATTTAATGAACCATCGACACGTTCGTACTGCGGAGCTCTTGAATTCTAGAAAAATATTGAGTTCTACCACATGAAATGTCCGATTTTCGCTCTGTCGGAAATAATAAGTTCTCGAGTGAACATCTGTGCCAGAACGTTAAATCGTCTTTTTATGTGCGTGTGCTTATTACCGTTATTTTTTTTCTATAGGAATTATTTAACATGCTGTCGGCAGTTCAAATGCGAACCCTCTTCCTTTACGAATTTAAAATGGGACATAATGCGTTATTGACAATGAAAAAAAATGACGAATTTGAGGATGTAGCGGTAACTGAACACACTATACAACGCTGGTTTGGAAAGTTTCGTTCGGGAGATTTCAGCCTCGAACTACGTGGGAAGCCGCAAAAGTTAGTTCACGACGATATTTTAAGAGCAACGGTGGATGCGGGCCCAACGAAATCGGTGCAAAAGATTGCACAAAGCATAGGAGTATCTCAATTGACAATAAGGCAACACCTTTCTCTCATAGAAAAGGTAAAGAAACTCAATAAGTGGGTACCCCATGAACTGAACGAATCCCAAAAACTACGGCGCCTGGAAATCTGCGCATCGCTTACATTAAGGGGGTAGTCTCATGTCCGAGGTTAAATTTTGAACGTTTTTAAGGATTTTTTTTTTTTGGCGGAAAATGAAATAACACGTGGGCTGAAAAGTCCTGGGCCTAACACACAGATGGGGCTAGTTTTTTGAATTCATCTCATGTTGAGTTAGTACTAACCTTCAAAATATAGCTGTTAAAATTTCATGACAATCTGTTCATTACTGTGTGAGTTATTGTGCTAGGAGTGATGCTACTTTTGTTATTTTCAAAATAATGGATCAAAAACAATTTCGTGTTTTAATTTTACATTGCTTCTTGAATGGAAAAAATACTGTTCAAGCGAAGCAATGACTTGAAAAGTGTTATAGGGACTCCTCTCCATCAGAAACAACAATAAAACGATGGTATGTTGACTTCAAACGTTGGTCGTAAAGACATTGATGCCGAAGGCAATGGACGTCCAAATGAGGCGGTAACACCAAAAAATATTTAAAAAAAATCCACAAAATCGTTTTAAATGATCGAAAAGGGCAGTTGCATGAGTTAGTTGGCATCGTAAAGATATCAAGAGAATGAATATTGCATAAGCATGTTTAGCCATGGCTTGGCTTCCACATCCACCGTATTCTCCAGATTTGGCTCCCAGCGACTACTGGCTATTCGCAGATCTTAAAAAAATGCTCGCCGGTAAGAAATTTCGCTCGAATGAAGAGGTTATTAGTGAAACTGAGGCCTATTTTGAGGCAAAATATTACTCGTTCTACAAGAATGGTATTAAAACGCTAGAGCGGTGCTGGAATGATTGTGTTAATCGAGATTGATTATATTGATGAATAAGTTAATTTTTAATGAAAAAAAAACGGTTTTTCTTTCTTAGACCCTGGACTTTTCAGCCCATGTGTTACAATCTTCTTATGATAATTATATGTTATTATTTAACTATTGAATAATATTATTAAAAAAAATTTTGTTAAATAAAAAAAAAAAATATATTTTAACGTCTCTTCAAAAATCTCTTTTGTAATCATCTGAAATCAAAATTCCAAAAAGATTCTTATTCAGTAGTGTTGTCATTCTGTCCCGTAGCAGATTTAAAAGATTTGAGTGAAAAATGACAAAATGACGGCCTTGTACAATTTTTTTTCAAAAATCGATTTTTCGGTTTAAAATCGAGATAAAAAAAAGTGGATAAAAAAATCTAATTCTGGTACTCGACAGAACCATTCATATGTAGAACATTGTGTTAAAATTTCAGCCGAATCGGTCCAATAGATTTGAAACCACCCAAGACAATTTGAATGGAACGTTCCGAAAGGTAATGTCTAATCCATTGAAGAAGAGAGTCGTCGATCTGAAATACACGCAGTTTCAACAAAGGAGCCTGATGCTAAACCCTGTCAAATCTCTTAGAAATATCAAGTGCAACTATCTTGCTTTCGCCAGATTAATGTACGCTTTGCTTCCATTTTTCGGTGAAACATGCCATCAGATCACCAGTGGGCCTGTTGCTACGAAAACCGTGTTTCGAGATATTTTATGAACGGACGTAAATGCAATGGGTCTGTAGGAGGAGGGAAAAGAATGTTCACCTTTCTTAGGAAAGGACTGAACAAATCCTGTTTTGCATTTGCTCGGAAAGAGTCCTTAGAAGTAGGATCGATGAAAAAGCTTATGTAGTGGCTTTTCCAGTGTGGTAGAACATCTCTTCAGAAGAAGAGGAGATATACCATCTGGACTAGGGGATTTGTGAATGTTAAGATACCAAGAGTGAAAATTCGACGCACTCCAATTTAGGCGGAGATAAAGCACAATCTGTAAGTGATGAGCTGGCACAGTGTGCAGCAAGCAGAGTGGCTTTGCCCAAAGAGCTGACAGGTGAAATCGCATTATAAATGAGCATTGGGATGCACGATGAGGCAGGAATTTTTAATATTTTTGACGAACGACCAAAAATTGTTACTATTTTTGGGACATTGTAGTACTTTTTGCTCCAGTTCTTGGACGTATTGAAATTCCATACGCTAAGAAAGGCGTTGCAATCATTCCTGCCACCTTTCGGCTTTTTTCCGCTTTCCTCTGCAAAAATATTTCTCTAACTTTAAGTCATACGACGCCTTTCCTTTTGATTTGACCCTATTCATCCGATGAGAGATAAAGGATCTCATTCCAAAGAGAATAGTACTCGTATCTGTGATTATATCAGCAGCGGGACATAATGCGTCGCGGTAAACGAATGCACTATACAATGTTGGCTTGGAAATTTCCGTTCGAGAGATTTCAGCCTCGAAAATGAACCACGTGGGATGTCGGAAACGTTAGTTGACCACGATGTTTTAAGAGCAAAGGTGGATGCGGACCCAACGAAATCGGTGAGGGAGGTTGCACAAATCATGGGAGTATCCCCAATGACAATAAGTCGACATCTTTCTCTCATAGGAAAGATAAAGAAGCTCAACAAGTGGGTACTCCATGAACTGAACGAATCCCAAAAACTACGGCGCCTGGAAATCTGGGCATCGCTTACATTAAGAAACCAAACTGAACCGTTTTTGTGATGAAAAGTGGATAATGTAAGATAATCGTAAAAGATCTGGGCAGTTGTTGGATGCAGATGAAGAACCAAAATACACCTCCAGACCCGATCTTCACCCAAAATAAGTTATGGTGAAAATTTTGTGGACATCGACTTTTCATTTCTTCAACCAGGAGATAAGCGCTATCAAATATTATGAGGAAACCGACATATTGCATGCCAAATTGGCTAAAAAGCATCCTGCATTGGTCAATAGGCACGGTCCGATCCTTTTGCATGACATTGCTAGACCCCATATCTCACAAGTAATGGCGCAAAAACTGTTGCAGTTGGGATTTGAAATTGTTCCGCATCCAACGTACTCTCCTGATATTTTCCCAACGGATTGCTATCTTTTCCGCAATTTGGATTCATTTTGCCAGCAGAAGGTCTTCCGGAACCAGTATCCTTTTATCCTTTTTAACCGTTTTAAGGTCGCGTATGTTAGTCATTTAGGCGAGCTACATCCAGCGCTGTCTAATTCTGGTATCCTTGAAAAATTCGCCCAATGCTTCAAGCTGACTATTGAAAATGCACATTGTTCCATCGAAGTTGTAGAATAACTCACAGAGACCTTCGATATCAAGAGCATTTAGGCAACGTGACGACCTGTGATTTCCTTAAAAAAATGTTTAAATTCATACACCAATACCAGAGGCTTAATCGTCCAAAATTCCGTTCAATTAGATGGGTTTAGGGCCAAATGATCGGAAACGAATATTCTGTTAACAAAAAAAAAATTCCACAATGATGTCTCGGACAGAACAGATATAACTTTGAGGTAGTTAGGGACTTTACATACCTAGGCTTCACTATGCTCCAAACAACGATACCAAGGCTGATAAAAATAATCGTTTCATCACATTGAAATCTTCTCAATCGCAGATTCTTTAGCATAAAATGGCAGGTGAGTGGCAGAGCTCCCTTTTGAATAACTAAAGTGACTTTATATTGGACCATTATTACCCCAGTCCTGCTTTAACGAGTTGAAATACGGACTTTGACTGAAACGAATAAGGCCGCACAAGACTATTTTGAGAAAACATTCTTCGGCAAATTTTCATAAACGATGAATAAAGAAGAAAATATAACGACGAACTGTACAAACATCGTCATCGAGCAACATAACTACGAGGTCTTAGGCATGTAGAATGGTTATTTAGGCTTAGAGGATCTTTGATTCCACTCCAGAAGGACTGTACAGCAGAGGAAGACTGTGAGAAGACGATCTTCGAATTCACTCCAGGAGGACAGTGCAGTAGAGGACGTCTTCGACTCGAGGAAAAAGATTTCAACTGTGGCTATAAAGTGCAGCCAGAAGTTTGTTGGTTAAGACACATATCCACTCTGGACTCCTGCCTATATTCGAATCCATTATGGATAAACAACGCATTGTAAATAGATCTCAATCAGTTGGACCTACAGCACATCATAATGCCATAAAACAAGATATCTGGAAACCTACCTCTAATTCTTTCTATAAAATAAGCATCTGCAATATGAATATGTGTTAAACCATTATCCAGTGTCGTATGAAATTTCTGCCAATGAATTGTCCACCCAACTTCTTAATGAGTTACTGCTTACAAGACCATCTCATAAACACGTCGAGTCCATAAAACTCCAACTGAAATCTGCGAAGACTAAGAAAGCTAAGAAGAAAACGTATCAATAGATTCATTTTCATTGCTGAGAACATAAAAAAAAAACACATTCAATGGAATAGCCCAATTATTCTAGACGACAATGGCTAAAATTTCCATGATCAAGTATAGTTGTTGGCCTGATTATCGTTGCCATTTTCGTCAAATAAAATTACTTAAGTGGTTCTTGCGAGCTTTATATCTTCAAGCTGACATTAATTCGGGATTAAATTGTCATACTTAAATCCGTATCTCGATATTGCACTGTCCAAGCTTACATTTAATAAGCGGAGAGATAAAAGAAAATTAATTAAGCGATCAGCAGAAGCACTTAACGTTTTCTTTATTTTTTTTTTTTTGTTATTTCGTTTGAAATTCTTTCAGCGCTTAATAGCAATTCAATTAAATGTCAATAAAAAAATAATACTCATAGGAATACAAAAAAAAAGGGAAAAATAAAAATAAATTAGCTTGAATGCAGAAAGCTAAATGTGTTATTAGCAAAGTTACGGTTGAAAGTATTATAACATGTTTAGCAGAGGAAGACTACAGGAGGACTACAAAATAGAAACACATTTATCTTGCTCGTTTACAGATAAATATCTTGTTAATGCGACTTTAATTGCGGCATGCGGATATACGGCATGCTTCATGCATTCTGCCGCTCCCTCCAATACACCAATTGCACAGCAACTGCAACTTTTCATTTTACGAGTATATTGGCCGGCTGTAAACGATGTTACAACGAAAATACGACCACAAAACTCACACACGGACACAGAGCCAATTTGATATGAACTAGATTTTTACCTTGTAATCGTATCTAGGGTTATTTTAAATTTAATTACACAGCAAACCCTACAACTCTATAATTACTCAATTTTTCAAAATGATGTCTAAAGTATTAAAATTGTTAAATTGATTACATCGAATGCTTTTAACGAAAATGTTATACGAGTAGTTCCAGAGTATTTCATTAAATTTAATGACAAATCGATCACCAATCTACGAGGTCTTTGTTGGATAAGGAATACGATGAAAAGGTAGGTTTTGACATTGTAACTTCGGATTACATGCATCTACTCGTACATGTAGGTATTCAATTTACAAATAAGTCATTAGACTCGTAATTGGTTAATATGATGGCTGCATTTAACGTATATAGAAACAAACGATTCTAGATATATTGGCTGCATCACGAACACCTAAGCTTTGAAGGTTGTTGCTTTCAACAGATCAACACCAACAAAGAGAGTTTTCAGTCACCTGATCAAAAAACTGTCAACCAAATTGATCAGTTTGCGATCGACATAAGACACAGGTCCAGCATTCGAGAAACAAACATCAACTTTTGGTCGAAAGAAGAACTGAATGCGAATACCCCGAACGACAGAACACAGACAAAAAAGAATATCAAAAAATTTGACGTCGAACGGCTACCATCGCAAGATAATACTAGAGGCTTTTCGGAGCGAGTCTTCGAGAAGTTCTTTACTGTCGCTATCAAGCGCAAACACCTAGTGCCGACATTGTCTGTACTACAGGTGTGCTGATTTTACCCCATCATTTTTCTAGGTAGCGGTGAAAAGAAGGACGAGGGCTGAAGACTGTTTAACGACCAAGGCAGCTAGCATTCCGCTGTCAGGTAATGTGCACCATTTAACGTGGATGATAGTTGACAACAATTTTGTCCACTCGACCAAGAAGAGATCGGTATCGGTATCGGCATAGATAGCGATATCTAGACTAAGGGCCAATAATGCCGCAGGAGCGTGTGGTTGATTGATTTAGTGAGAAACAAATACCAACTTATCTTTGAAATATGGTCGGATGAAAGTATACCCCGTAAATAGAATCGCCCCATCATTAGCCCGATCCTCTAAGTTACGGTAAGTGAGGCTTACCACCATTGCTTACAGCAGATTCCAGAAACTTTAAATCGATACCCACAACCTGTACATAAATTTTAAAGCATACAGAACAAATTAACATCGTTTTTGAAACGACTGAGCTCACAAGCCAATTCCAGAGGCACAATACTTCAAAAGTCTTTACAAATGCTAGCATACAGCGCATTAATGGCGATTAGCGCATGAACGCACTGAATTAAGAGAGATATTGGTTGAGGCTTAGATCCACTCTTAACTTTGTCACCACCTCAAGTAAGTAGTTGCCGACTGCGACTGTCACATTCTTTCTATGATATGTTAATATGTTCAGAAAACCGAAGAATATTGAACTCGTACTCGTATATTGTTCCTGAAGTAACTCATCACCTTATCTTGGATATGTAATAGGTGGTTGGAAAAGATCCGGAACTGACACATAGATGGCGACTCTAATAACATACCCATACGATTTACAATACAATTTAGTTAGTAGCAAACTTCAGACGATACATGTCAAAATTTGATGACACTTTGACCATTAGTCATCCGAATATTGCAGTTTTAGTGACGCACCTCTTGATATTTTCAAAAGCATGGAAAAAAACTAGTTTCGTAGGTTGATAAAGCATTGGTATTTGATGGCAAGAAATTCCGTTAAAACTCAATAATGCCATAAAAAGTGTTATATGGTACCTGTTCCGTCGAAAGCAAACATCTGTGACTGGTTTGCTGAATTCAAACGCATCGTACAGACACAAATGGTCTTGAACTCTGGTCTGGGCGTCCAAATAAGGCTGTTACGCCGGAAAACATAAAAAAAAATCACAAAATCATTTCGAACAATCGCAATCGTAAAGCGAAAGTCCGTGATATAGCTGACATCATAAAGGTATCAATGGATCGTATGTACATCATATTTTGGACGAGTATTTGGGTGTACGAAAACACTGTTCGAACTGTTCGAAGTGGGTACCGCGTTTGCTCACAAAAACCACCAAAAACAACAACGTATTGATGATTACGACATCTGAAGCGAGATACTAAAATCTTTTCACGCAGTATGTGGCAATGGATGATATATGGACCCTGTTACCTGTTCCCAAACCTCAAACAAATGCTCGCTAGAAAGAGATATGTCTCCAATGAAGATCGCCGAAACTAAAGCGTATTTTAAAGGGTTGGACGAATCGTTCGATAAGAACAGCATAGAAATCTTAGAGCGGTGCCGGAATGATTGTATGACACTAGAAGGAGAATATGTTGACGAATAAAGTCGAATTTTGCAAAAAAAAATAAACCAGTTACACAAATAACATATAAGTTTACGAGTATATACAACGTCCACTGATGCCACTGAATATATTGAATTCCCTCACTGTCAGCACTAACAAAAAGACTTCAGAGAAACATATCCCCGCTTACATCTTAACTTTCCTCATAAAACTGTTCCTGCAGAGATAAATCAGGGATCGATAATCTGGTTGTTCCGTCAAAATGTAAAGTCAAGCATTATATTTAGTAAATTTTGAAAGTGTGCTCGAACATGAATTATGAGCCATCCTACTGTCGAGAAAATGCTTCTTCAACCCAATGGTTTCGTCACATTAGAATTGCCCTATAAGGTAGCAATAGAGTTGGATAAAACCAGAGACGACGCTCTGACATACTTCATAACTACCTACGCTAGAAAAAAATCACCAAAGGACACGTATACATTTCGGAAGACAATCTTCGCACAAATTCTGAGGCCAAGACATCTAAAACCAATTAGCACCGGTCTGACAAGTTTTCCTGTAGCGGTGCAGAGTAAAAATGACTTGGACTCCAACCCTGTCAGTACGGAGCAATAGCTGTCAAGAAGCGAACACTGAGCTGAGACCCCAAATACGAGTATACTTACAAGCTTTAATTCAGGGTATCGGCATTCAATGTAAGCTGGTTCTTATATGTATGCCCTGGCATCACTTCGAGGGCCAGTCAAAAGTAGATGTGAGCTAAATATGAAACTAGTGGGTGGACTCGTTTCCAAAGTCAAGGGTATTTTGCAATACTGCCACATCTAGCGATACGAGTATATTGAATGCGCGGAAAAAGCAGCTGCTTGTCAAAAACTAGCAATGCTGTAGATAAGGATGCTATACAGCTTTTCATGCCTATGAGTGCAATTTACTAGACCGGTAGATGGAAAAGAGATCGAAGATCTCCTATTGCTTCGGTGATATAAGGTTTACTTTCAAGAGCCATGCGATGGCAATGAAGAATATCTCACCAGAGATCGTAGCTACTATTAACCCCTCTGGCATTCTCCAGTGTCAGCAGAAGCACGGTAGCTATACTTGGTACTCCACCTACAGCTGAATATAAAGCATCCTGTTCCTACAATATAACTAGCAACTGAACAGAAGGATGCCGCTCAGTCAGCAGCAGGGATATATTGCTAGTGCCCAAAAAGTTAGAATTCCCGGTGAACACTTGTGTGCTCAGAAACCTCCAAACGATTCAGTAATATTTTAAGAAATAAAAATACTAATGGCCGCTATTAAGAAAATACACGATAACCATACACTATGCTAAATGTACCTCGATTCCGGTTTTATCATGAAAAAGTAGAACTCGGAGTTATCAAGAACTTTGCAATTCTGGAATAATGCGAAACCGCGAATAGGAGATTATAAAGTAAACTTTGTCAAAAGAGGTGCAAAGAACAGAACTTTTCGTGAAGAAAGCTGAGAAAAATCAACCAAATAACATAACCTTGATAAGGCAATGTACAGGCTCTGAGCGATAAACTTACGAAAAAGTTCCAAGACACTATGAAGAAATAAGTACTCAAGACATATGTAACAATTTCAAGGAACAATGCAGGAGTAGCACAAGACTGTGCTGAATTCATAATGACAGCTCCACATAATTAATTACGAGTAAATCTCATGGGGGAATGATGTAATAAAATTGATGATTAAGCGCAAAAGACAAGTCTTTTATAGAAGGCAGCAACAAACTCATAAAATTCAACTTGCGTTAGAATACGAACTATGCGTGGAAGCATATTAAGTTTCATATTTGGACTATGGGAACGTCGTCATAAGAGCAGTTCTAACATTGAACCATAAGCTTTTTTTTTTAACGAAAACAAAATGAATTAAAATTTCGTATAAAGTTCAATCGTCGAAATGCTAATTTATTGAATTGTAGCTGTCGACTGTGACGTTCCGTCCAATTCATCGGTGTTGTATGTCCCTTCTTGTTGACAGCATGTACTTGTCTCTAATAGCTCGTTAGCAGCGTTGCCGCTGGTCTCCGGAATTAGATTCAAAGGATCTGTTGAGGGTAAAGATTCTGGCTGTCTTTTGCGGTTACAGTTTTTCTATGTTATATTTTCTCACAGTAGTTTTTCTTTGTTGTCGTGCTTGGAAAATCCGCACTCGTATCTTGATCGCAAAAGATCGGTGAACCTAGTCAGTGTTGGCTGTCCGGAACGTTAGGACGTCTTACATCCGTCACGTGTCACGGCTGTCAAGCACGAAAAATGAACAGGAACATGCAATCTGAGCGGATCACATATCTTCCGAATTATGGGAGATAATAGGTTTAAAATGGCCCGCGATTTCGTTTGTTGCAATATGAGAGGCGATCGAAAGGCAGAGCTTTCTTCTTCCAAACATATAAAGACAAAGGCGACACGGAAAATTAAAAGACTCACAGATGAGTGTTGCATACTATGAAAATATACGAGCGAGTTCCAGACATTCGTTTTAGTGGGAGGAAAGTGCACTTACGTACATATAACGTAATTCAAAATTGCTGAGAAGAGAAACACCGCCTAGCTTCGAATGATCTGCATATCAAAAGAGTCCTCAAATATTAATTTATTTTGACAGCGCACAGAGCGGCCGATGACCCCTAAAGTTTGCAAAAATAAAAAAATACAAGCTACAACTAAATAATGCAATGCTACTCGTATATAAGTTCGATAGATGTACAATATTAAGTAACTACCCAAAACCCGTTTTGAATGTGGAATGAGATGCAGGGGAGGCTTGTTGCAACAGTTCAAACTTAGAACATTGAACAGATGATTATCGTCATTGATAATTTACTAGAGCAAGTGACGAGTGCATGCAACAATAATTTTGTGCACCTACATTCCCTGGCCATATTATTAGACGCACTATAGATTTTATGCAAAATCTCAATTTACAGCTATTTTAATTAGGTTTTCGAATATTGTATTGCACTTAAATTAATTTTTATGCAGAATATAAACTATTTCCTACTTTTTTATAGAAATAAAACAACATATTTATTGGAAAAAAATTTTTTTATTAATATTTGCAATGTTTTTGTTATTTTTGTTATTTTTTTCAATATATGGTTGAGCCTCCTTTTGCTTTAATAAGAGCCTCAATTCTGCGCGGCATACTGTCAATGAAAGATTGGACTGTTTCCTGCATTTGTGGGTGGTGATTCCACACGTGAATTCTTTTTTCTATAAGCGTAGTTCTTGTTGTGACCGCATCTTTAGCCACTTCCATTTTCATCAGCTCCCACACGTTTTCAATTGGGTTCATGTCAGGGCTGTTTCCCGGCCAGTCCAATAGAGGGATGTTTTCTTCCCTCAAATAAGTTTTTATAGACCGGGCTGTGTGGAATAGAGCTCCATCTTGCATAAAAATATATGATTCTCCATTCGGGAACCATTCTCTGACCTGCGGCACCAACTGATTCTGCAAGACTTCTTTGTACTGGTCTTGTCGCATTATCCCTTTTACCACGTGCAGAAGTCCTGTGCCTTTGCCGCTGATGACTGACCAGATCATCACTTTGGTAGGGTGCTTCAAAGTCTGAACGAAACAATCGGGGTGAAATTTTTCTCCACGGCGTCGACGAACAAACTGAGCTTTGATGTCCAAAATCTCAAAAGTGCTTTCATCGCTGAAGCACACCTGTCAAAAACACAAAAAAGAAATGAAAAAATTCTCACAACAATACTGAATTTGAATTATTTTATCGTTTTCGATAAATTTAATATCAAATTAAGGCCTCCAGAAGTCCACGTCCTTACCTTGCAACTGTTTTGCCCAATTCAGACGCTTTTGCTTCATTGCAGCTGTTAACTTTTGTTTCCTGGCGGGACTGTGTCAGTTTAAACCCAAACCTTTTAGTTTTCTGCGTACGGTGCGCTCAGAAGCAATAATATTAGCTTCTTCCAATTGAGTTTTTATAATTTTTGTGGTTGCAAATCTGTTTTCGATGCAAATTTTCTGTACACATCTTTCCGACCTTGGTGTGAAAATCGGCTTTCTTCCGCATCTGCTCTTTCTTTTTGGGCTTAATTCTTCACCACATTAAATTTGTTCTTTATCCGTCTCACGCTAGCCTCAGACACGCACACTTTTCGAGATATTTCTCGGTTAGAAAAAGCTTTTGTGTTGATCAGAGCTTTCACTTCAGCTTTTTTACGTGGTGACAGGTCTCCTCTCTTACCCATGATTAAAATGTCACAATTTATTATTTTTGTTGGTCAAAAATGTTGTTTAATAACAGTAGAGAAGCACACAATAAACAAACAATACAATTCAATACCGCTAGTAAGCACACAAAGCTTTTAAAGTCACACAAACAAGTCCGAACCGGCAAAAGGCGAAAATGCGGCTGAAAGAAGTCTGTACTTCTGTTACCAATACTTTGACATTATGCATGTATGTATACCTACATAATGCAACATATCAAAATAAAAAAATAAAGAAAATAGTACCACAAAACAAATTTAATAAATAAAACTTAGTTTCTGTAACGTTAAAAGTTAAAAATATTGCGTTTAATCTAATAATTATAAAAATTTTACAGTGCGTCTAATAATATGGCCAGGGACTGTAGTGCACCCACTATAAATTTTTATGGCATCAATAGCATCAGGTAGGGCTTACTTAAAGATAAATAAAATATTCCATTGAGTGTTTTGTTTGTGTGAAATAAATGACTTAAAAACGTGTTACTCTAACTGCCTAATTTGAATTTTTTTTTTTAACTTGTTTTAGGATCGGGCAGCTCTGACATTTTTTTCTCAAGGATGTTCTTATTTGAAAAAATTAATGAGTCCGGTGAACGAAAACTGAGTGACCGTGTTTTATTTTTAAGGAATTGTTTACAAAAACGCATAAACTGCCCGAAATCTAAAGACTACGAACTGTATGAAAAACTATCTCATTTTGTATCTGATTGAAAAAAAAAAATGGTCATTGTGGAATTTGTTTCCACAAAAAAGAAATAAAATAAAGCAAAAAGAAATAATAAAAAAAATTAAAAAGATTTATTTTATAAATTTATATTTTTTGATGTTGCCTGCTCGGCTTCCTAATTACAACTGACTATCGGAAAAGAATGCTAAAGCGAAGGTAATATGCTTGTGGTATGTACAGTATACATTCTGCATTGTCTTGTACATAGACAAATAACATACCACAGCATCACGCCATAAAGTAGCGGCTCGATTGTGTGAAAGAAATTATATTACAGTGGCGTATACGAGTGGCAAAAAGTAATTTATACAGTGGTGTCGCGAAGTTGCGCTACAATACTCCCCTTCGGCAAAAAAACCAAAAATTAAATATATATATATGTAATTAATAATATGTTGTTATTTCCGAAGGTTAAATCGGACGCGCCTTAATGGAGTAGATGTATACGGCGGATCACTGTTATTGCTGGGGCGATATGATGATGATGAGTAACCGGATTGGACTTGTTGTGATGTTTCTGGTGTGGTCGTTACGGTTGGTTGCTCTAGGATGGTGTTATTGCTGGTGTTGTCGTTATTGTCTGCTGTGTTGTAGTCGGCATTGCTCAAGGTGAACACAGGCTTCAACCTATCGATGGATATAGTTGATGATCGACCACAAATGTCCACGATGAAGTATTTTTCATGTCTTGAAACAACTCGGTATGGACCTTCGTACGGTGGAGTGAAGGCACTATGTGATGCATCAAGGCGGACTAGGACATGGGAGCAGGTGGCAAGCTCCTTGAATATGAACACCTTCCGTTGACCATGACGTGTACCAGGAACAGGTGCAAGATTCGCAAACTGCATCCTCAGACGTTCGGCGATATCTTTGGGTGATAAATGATTAGAAGGAGATGGCACGAGAAACTCACCAGGTAATCGAAGCGGCTCTCCATAGACGATATCAGATGAAGTAGTACCCAAGTCATCCTTCCATGCTGTGCGAATGCCCAACAATACTATTGGTAATGTGTCAACCCAAGTCGAGCTTTCATGGCACCGAATAGCAGCTTTCAGTTGTCGATGTAAGCGCTCGACCATACCATTTGATTGCGGGTGGAATGTCGTTGTATGAATGTGTTTGCTGCCGAGCAGTTGACTGAGAGCATTGAACAGCTGGCTCTCAAATTGCACTCCTTGGTCAGTGGTTATCCGCAATGGCACACCGTAACGGCATATCCAACCGGCGAATATTTTCCTAGCCACGCATTCGGCTCCAGTGTCCTCTAACGGAAAAGCTTCAGGGAAACGTGAGAAGCGGTCTATGATCGTTAGGCAGTAACGATATCCTCTTGATGGTACGTATGGTCCAATAATGTCGACGTGTATGTGCTCGAATCTGCGGGTGCGTCCAGCTGGAAAGTTGTTGATTGGGGATACAACGTGGCGAGAAATTTTGTTGCGTTGGCAAGCTAGACACGCCCGAGACCAGCGACGACAATCCTTCTTCAAACCAGGCCAGACATATCGCTGTGAGACAAGTTTAACGGATGCGTTCGCACCAGGGTGACTTACACTGTGAAGAGATGAGAAAATCCGCTGACGGAGACTATTTGGCACATAAGGGCGAGCTAGCTTCCCATTGACATCACAGTAAATCGGCAGGTCGTATTCCGGGACGCTTACAGGTTGAAGATGAAGTGCGTCTTGTGATGGATTTCGGAGGCGGTGCTGGAGTTCTTCGTCAGTGGCTTGGGCTTGGGCGAGGTCAGTAGCGGACACAACAGTAGCGATTGCCTCAACACGTGACAAGGCGTCAGCGACAACATTGTCCTTCCCAGATATATGTCGGATGTCGGTCGAAAATTGGCTGATGAAATCGAGACGCCGAAATTGCCACGGCGTTGCCTTTTCTGGGTTCTGCGAGAAGGCGTGAAGTAGCGGTTTGTGGTCAGTGTAGATCGAAACGTTGCGTCCTTCTAGCAAGTGCCTGAACTTGCGCACTGCCGCGTAAACTGCATGTAATTCTAGGTCGTAGGGGCTTCGTTTCCTCAGGGCTGGTTGCAGTTTCTGGCTGAAAAACGCGAGGGGCTCCCAAACTGTACCTCTTCGTTGTTGTAGAACTGCACCTATAGATGTAAGAGACGCGTCAGTAAAAAGAGCCCACGGTAAATTAGTGTCCGGGTACATGAGAAGCGTGGCATTACGAAGCTGCTCTTTACATGCTGTGAAAGCTTGTTCTCGTTCTGCTGTCCAGTTGATTCGGTCTGAATTTTTGATGTTAGAGCCCTGCAGGCACTCATGGAGAGGGGCTTGGCACGTCGCTGCGTTTTTCTGAAATTTACGATAGAAATTTATTATACCAAGGAACTCACGCAACTGTTTGATGGTATCTGGGCGATGGAAGTTGATGATGGCCTCTACTCTTTCTGGCGGAGGACGAATGCCTTCTGCGGAAACATGGTATCCGAGGAAATTAACTTCGGATTTGCCAAAATAGCATTTTGCAGAGTTGACCACGATTCCGAACTCGGATAAACGCTTGAAGAGAATGCGGAGGTGACTTCGGTGTTCGCTATCGTCTCTGGATGCTACCAAAATATCGTCTATGTACGGAAACACAAAGTCGAGTTCCCTTGTGACTTCGTCAATGAACCTTTGAAAGGTCTGTGCTGCGTTGCGAAGGCCAAAAGTCATGAATGGGAACTCGAACAGACCAAATGGCGTAATGATCGCTGTTTTACAAATGTCGTCCGGCGCCACAGGAATCTGGTTGAAAGCACGTACCAGATCGATCGTAGAAAACACATGCTTCCCAGCGAGATTTGATGTAAAGTCCTCGAGGACTCGGACTGGATATCGGTCTGGCACTGTTCGGGCGTTGAGCTGCCGATAGTCACCACAGGGTCGCCAATCTCCATTCTTTTTCGGCGCTAAGTGAAGTGGTGATGACCAAGGGCTCGTTGAGCGACGGGCAATACCAAGTTTTACCATCTTATCGAATTCCTGCTTGGCAATGGCAAGTCGGTCTGGAGCAAGGCGGCGTGCTTTAGTAGACAGCGGGGAGCCAGGTGTAGTCGTGATGTGGTGCTGGGTTGCATGCTTAACTGGTTTGCAAATGCCATCGGGCTTGGTGATGTTGGGGAATTCGGCTAATATGTGCAACCATGACGAAGTGTTGGGTAGCACTTTGATCGATAAAACATCTGCAATGGCATATGTGACGCAGGCCACTGAAAATCCGGTCGATGAATCCAGGAGGCGACTGTTCTTCAAGTCTGGAAGTAAACCAAAATGGGCCAGAAAGTCAGCTCCTATGATAGGTCTTTCGATGTCCGCCACTACGAAGCGCCAAGTAAAATCTCGTCGCAGGCCAAAGTTCAAAGTGAGCAGAATGCAGCCAAAAGTCTTGATTTGTGATCCGTTTGCTCCATAAAGACAATAGCTGGTTTCTGCTTGACGACCTGTTGTGAGCTTTTTCGGGTAGACGCAGAGATCAGCGCCAGTGTCCACGAGAAAGCGGACCTTGGTAGCGCTATCTGATATGAAGAGGCGGCGTGATTGAAGTGCGGAGTCGTATGCCGCCATTAGCGACTCCCTGTTCCGTTTCCCGCAAAGGTACATGGGCTGCGACAATTCTTGGCGAGCTCTCCCCATGTGGTGTGATACCAGCAAACGCTGTTAGGAGAAACCGGTTGCGAACGGGATCTTGAACGGGATCGTGGACGGGGTTGTGGACGACTGTGCACACGTGGGCGCTCATGCGTTGAATTTTTAAATGAACTTACCAACTCATTAATCATGGCTTCGAGTCTGGATAGCCGGGGGTCCAAAGGTGTAACAGAATCTGCGTAATTGGTAGCGCCAACAGCCGCTATGTGGTGGGAAGATGAAATTTCCATTATATGGTCGGCGAGCGTTGCTAGCTTTTCTAACGGTGTATCCTGCTGCGTTGCTAAAATCGTTTGGACTGCAGGTGGCAACCTGCTCAACCACTTGGTTCGAAGAATATTGTCAGGAATGTTATCGACAAGGCCTTTCAGTTGCCGCAAAAATTGAGACGGTTTCCGGTCACCCAAAATTTCCTTGTCGAGTAGCTGGTGGAGCCTTGTCTCCTGCGATGAGGTTAATCGCTCGATAAGCGCTGCCTTCAGACTCAAGTATGGTGTCACGGCGGGTGGATGAAGGATGATGTCTTGCACTTCAGCGGCGGCGGAGGCATCCAAATGGGAGGACGCAAAGAAAAACTTTGTTGTTTCGTCGGTGATAGCAGCTAGATGAAATTGGCCTTCAAGTTGTGCGAACCATAGAGCGGGTCGATCGGCAGTGAAAGCTGGTGGACGAACCATGAAACGCTGAACTGATGTGTTATCAACGGTTGGAGCACGAGCGTTGGTTGACGATGGTGTTGGATCAGGCATGGCTATATATTATCCGTGCGTCGGGGTCACCAAATGTGGAATTTGTTTCCACAAAAAAGAAATAAAATAAAGCAAAAAGAAATAATAAAAAAAATTAAAAAGATTTATTTTATAAATTTATATTTTTTGATGTTGCCTGCTCGGCTTCCTAATTACAACTGACTATCGGAAAAGAATGCTAAAGCGAAGGTAATATGCTTGTGGTATGTACAGTATACATTCTGCATTGTCTTGTACATAGACAAATAACATACCACAGCATCACGCCATAAAGTAGCGGCTCGATTGTGTGAAAGAAATTATATTACAGTGGCGTATACGAGTGGCAAAAAGTAATTTATACAGTGGTGTCGCGAAGTTGCGCTACAGTCATGCTCCTTCCTACAGAAGGAAAGACAGATTTTTCCTCTTAAATTCTACATAGCTAAATGCCTCAGTAGGCTTTCTAAATTATAAAAAAAAAAAATGTGGGGAGGCCTAAATTGAACTTCGTTGACTCTTCTGACGGGTCAAAACGCTATAAGACAGAAGATCTGCGGTCTAAGTATTCGACTATTGAATTGTGTTGCATCAAAACTAGTGAAAAATGCTACCAGTCCACTAAGTGAGCAGTGCAATGAACGGGAAGGTAGTCGGTGAGCGTAAATCCACTGAAAGAGTTTAGTTTTCGCCGGAAGAAGCGTTACAATACACCAATACACTATTATTAGGAGTAATGATAAACACCAAGTTCCTTTACTCCAAGCACTGCTGAATCATACCACTTTACAAGTGTAGGATCAAAAGGTTGAGAGAGAGAGAGGGGCCAATGGAGAAATTGGGAAGGTACTTGAAATAGATGGAGTCGTGTGCGAAGAGGTTGTCTGCAAATGACTGTTTAAAAAAGTTTGCAAAATAGTTGGCAATAATATGTGGGTCGGTCGATGATATATTATCGAACGAGAGAGAGAGGGGAGATAACCCTCTGATTTTCTTTTGTAGTTGACGAATTGATAAAATGTCTTAGGATCGTTGATAAGGTTGGTCTGCGCTGTGTCGCAGAGGCAGTTATAGAGCTGGGTGAATTGCAGGTAAGTTCCAAGATAGTTAGAGTAGTTATAATAAGAATTGGTGAGAAGAAAAGCTGCTCAAGCCGGCTTGAGTCTATCAATGAAAAGACATTCCTTGGATGAACTGGCGTTTAACGAGGTAAAAAATAAGTGACCATCCGACGGAAGCCACTTTAGCAGGGGCAGATTAAGGTCACCAAAAATAAGGATATCGCCGATGGAATCACTTAAGTCAATTAGTCAGTTGGTCAATTGCTTTAATAGCAAGGATGTAGGGTTCAATAGGTTGAGCTAGGAGAATGTAGCAACACTTAACGTACAGGGACCTGTTGGGAAGTGTTATTTTAATTGAAACAAAGTCAAGTTTAACAGAAGAAGAGATAGCGATGAGAGAAGAGTTGAGGTTATTGTGAATGGCAAGTAGGACACCTCTACATGGAGAATCAACTTTAGGGATGGCAGGATCATTAAACATAGGGAGAGAGTGATCGTCATCTCGGAAAACCTTATAAGAAGATGGAAATAGCTCCTGGCTCTTTATGTCTAGGATCAGATTGGTTTCTGTAAGAGCATAAACGTCGAAAGAGAGACCGTGTGATTTAGACAAGACATCACGAGTTTTAGAACGCAAGCCTCTTACGTTTTGGTAGTAAAATGTAAGAGGTAGTTTGTTGCGTGGAGGAGTAGGGGAGTGTAGATGAGATGCAGGCAAAGAAGGCAAGTTAGGAACGAAAAAATTTGTCGTGGTCAGCTCGGCTGCGCTGAAGGTGAGAAACTCTTTTAGAGTGTACATAGCTGCGGAAAGCAGCGAAGTCATCCGCAACCTTTTGAGGAGGTGTGTCGAAGATTTCGTGGTACCTGTTGTAAAGCTTTCTGAGACTAGTTATATCCGTAGGATGGAGACCATGACACTTGGTTTTTCCCTCAAAGGAAACAGAGTCGGATTTGTCGTAAAGATATGCGAGAAAGAGACGTCTATTTTCGTATATCTTTTTATCCCTTAGCCTAGAGAGAATGTAACGGCATTCTGTGGTGTCTATATTCTTTTTGGTCAATTTAACGTTGGGCGACGAAAGGGGATCAAAAACAGGGACGGGTGCCCGTGAAACCGAAAGAGAAGGCGAGCTAGAAACGGGATTTAAGATATGCGAGCTGATAAAGTTTGGGTATTTGGCTCCTGTTGTAAGGTCGAAATTGCGAAAACAGTTGTTATTATCATAACGCGTTTCAATTAATTGAACCCCTCAATTAATTGAAACGCGTTAAGGCTTGGATGGAAGAGAGGCACTTGGTGCTTTTGTAGAGATACGTGAAGGTGGTTGCTTAGGGATATAAACGGGAGGGGAAAAATTGGGAAATAAATTGGTTTTAAGACTCCAGTTGGGGTCAGGTTTAGGATGTGGATGGGGAATGGATCTGAGCGATTTATAATTATCTTTTGATGAGACCTTGCTTCGTTTTTTTTTCTACGTTTTTGTTGGTTAGTTGATCCATCCATTTGTAGACCCGCATCTTTCCTAGCTTGAGGTTGGTGTTGGATGAGTTAACAAATAACCATTCGTATGTAGTCGGTAAATTAATTTTGAAATTCCTTTTGTTTTTGTGGTGAGATGTTGGGAATATTTTTGAAAATATCGGAAATCCCAGCAACATCTGCATAATTTGGAGCACCTTTGATGAGTAGGTGTCCACGTCGTGTTAAATTGTGTAACAAGTTTCCGTGGGGTGGCGACAGGAGGGGTTGGAGTCGGAGCAATTATATCACCATACGATTTTTGGATCAAAGGGCTGGTGCAAGTTGGTGGTGAAGGTTGAGTTGTCGGCACTGGATCTGGCAATGATTCGGCTTCAGTTTGTAACAATTCAGCCAAAATTGAAGTATTGTAACTGTTGTGCGGTGGGGGATGGGTTGGAAGAATATAAATTTTGTGGCATACTGTTCCAATGAGGTGTTCCAAATCATTCAACACTGTTCTATTCGTGGTGAGTTCATCATTAAGCTTACTGATTTTATCGAATATGATATCAAGCATGGACCCGTAATGATTTGAAAGTTGGTGATTGTTTGTTGCAAGTTCGAGATGTAGATTGGATTTGGATGGCTGAAGACGGATATCGATGCTTCCCGGAGAGAGTTGATGGAATTACATGTTTTCTTATTTGATTCCATCATTGCGGTTCCGATTTATGTAAATTCACTTCAGACTGTATCAATGTGGCGCTTGTATGTTTCTTTATTTCTGGACCTTGCACTTTTTAGCCTCATTTAAACGCGCAACTTATTTTTCAATGCTATGGCCAAAGTCTTCTATCTTACACTTTGTTCAAATATTGATAGTTTGTCCGTTATCAGTCTGACGAGTGAGTTATGGTTGGATTCATTGGAGTCACTGTGGTCCCAAAACGGATCCTTGGGGGATACCAATTTTTATTTCCAACTGATTGCTCCATCAAGCTTTACTTGTTGTGTTCTGTTGGACAAATAGGACGAAAACCACTTATGAATTAAATTATGCCTCTAAATCCAGCCCTATACAATTTATTTAGGCATGTCTATGAAGAGTAATAGATTGGGATTATTTTTATTAAAACTATCAATAATTTCACTACACAGCTTAAGAATAGCATCTTCAGTAGATCGTCCTTCACGAAAGCCAAATTGTTCATTTCTAAAAAAAAATGTTTTTTTTTTAACGATATAATATGTTTTTTCATCAGCTTTTTAAATAGTTTACAAAATGTAGGAAGTAAAGAAATCGTTCGATATTGAGTTAGCATATTTCTGTTACCTTTCTTAAAAAGAGGAATTTTTTTTTTTTTTTTTTTTTTTTTTTTTTTTTTTTTTTATTTGCACATAAATTTACTTTAACATTGTTTTACCTGCAAAGCAAAGTGCTTATCTGCAGGTGGTTGGACATAACACTGATACAGTTCTGAAGTGATTTCAAATTGAAAAGATTAGGTTTAAATACAATTAGTTGTTCGTTTTGAAGTTATATGACTCTACTAATATGACTCTACTTTACATGATGAAATTCAATAAAATGTTTTTTAATCTCTTTTTTCCTTTTTTTAAAATTAGGAATAATTTTCAGAAACAATGGGAGCGAATTTAACAATTTAGGAACAGTGCATCGTAGTTCTTTGTCTCCGTACGAGTTGTAAGCTGTCGGAACTTCTAGCATCCCTTGGGCACGTCTTCGGGTGTTTAGCATGTGGTTGATGGGTTGAAGAAACCGTCGGTCGTCCATGTAAGTTAGGAGTGTTGTCATCTGAAAGATTGCCTTTACATCTAAAACTTTAAAACTTGAATTAGTGTGTCGAATAATTTTAACAAGACGATGTTGTAGGTTAGATATCTTCTCCAGGTGGGTTTTTGCTGCGTTTCCCCAGGCCAGAATCCCGTATCTAATGCGTGACTCTGCCAACGAGTAGTACACTTGCTTTAGTACCTCCATATGTGAGTAACGCTTAAGATACACCATTGCAAATATAGTGCTCTTAAGTTGGAGACGCAGTACGTTGATGTGCTCACGCCACAGGAAATTCTCGTCAATGGTAACTCCGAGGTATTTAATGGTTTTAACTACCTCGATTGTGCTGCTGCTCCTCAGTAATGGACAACGATCATTTCGATGAAAGATTTGAATAACTTCCGTTGGCTTCGATGGCGTCCGAATATGCATCAACTTAGTTTTATTTGCGTTGATCACCAGGCCGTTGTCATGACACCATTCAGATACGAGGTTGAACTCGTGTTGCAGTATCTTTATGGCTAAGTGCAAGTCCTTGTGTTTTACGACGATTGCGATGTCATCAGCGTAGGCATATGCAGTAGCTTTTTTAAATGTTCTTAATAGTTCATTTGTGAACAGTATAAATAATATGGGGCCCAGTTTGGACCCTTGTGGCACGCCGTATTTGATCGTTCTTTTTTTGCTAAATGTGTCGGATATCTTGACTTGTATTTCTCTTTCACTCAGATAGCTTTTAAGCCAGTTTGCCAGCACTCCTCTCAGTCCTAATCTGTTGACGCTTTCCACAAGTTTTTCAGGAGTCAGGGTATCAAAAGCTTTGCTGAAATCTATAAAGAGCACAAGTACGTGGTGGTTTTTATTCAGTCCAGCATTCACGACGTTGGTAAATTCCCCCAGTAAGGATTGAGTGCTCTTGCACTTTTGAAAACCAAATTGGTTTGGATGAATCACTTTGTGCTTCGACATAAAACAATTAACACGATTAACAACTACCTCTTCCAAACATTTTTCAACCGCTGGTAGAATTGAAATCGGCCTATAATTCTCCATATCTTTTTTAATTCCTCCCTTGTATATTGGGCGAATTATTGAGGTTTTCATTAGTTTTGGCACACAGGACTGACACAAACTACGGTTTACGATCTTCGTGATTATAGGAGTGAGACACATAGCATTTATTTTGAGATCAACTGGTCTAATGTTGTCTGCTCCAGGACCTTTTTTGTCACTCAGTTGACACAGTATTTTGTAAACTTCAGGCTCTGTTGCTTCCTCTACGTAAATACTTTTTTCAAGTTGCCAGTTCTCATGGTTTGAGGTTTTTGTATCACAGATATGAATGATGTGTTCCGCTTGATTTGAAAACCGCTCCGCAAATTCCTCAACAATGTCTTTTAAGCCATCGGCAGCATTTGGAAAATTATTTTTAATTGCTTCGTCTACTGAGCATTTCTTTCTTCCTAGCAGTTCACTCACAATACTCCACGTTTTCCTCGGGTCTCTGTTGGCATTTAAAAACTTTTGCTTGTAGTATTTGGCTTTTATAAGTTGAATGTTCTTAGTAACTGTGTTTCGATATCTTTTGTATTCATCTTCAAACGCCTTACATCTGGGGCTGTTTTTCCACCTCCTATATAACTCATCCCTTTTTTTGCACATTGGGACTATTTCTGGAGTTATCCATGGCTTATGCTTCCGTGTTCTTTTCCTTGTGGTTATTTTACTTGATTCAGCATAAATCTTATTCATTTCTCCTACGAACTTATTGTAGAGTGCCTCAACGTCATTTTCTTGAAGTATATGTTGCCAGTCTGTACTCTGAATAAGCTCATTAACTTTTTGCTGATTAATATTTTTAACCTCGGTTTCACATGGTGTTTCAGAGCTATTTAAGCTTTTCGTTGCATATAAAACAACGTAATGATCAGAGAGATCGGTTTCAATAACTGCTGAGAATATATCACGCTTAGTTATACTGACATATACGTGGTCAATTATCGTCGTTGTGTTATTTAAAACATCAATACGCGTGGGACATTTAATCACGCATGTTAGCCCTTTGGAAGCCATCATCTCCATATATTTTAAAACAAGTGAGTTATTCTCATCTCTGATGTTAATATTCATATCTCCCAACACGATATTCTCATTATTCCCCTTTATAATTCCATCTAATTCTTCAATAAACCTTCCAACACTCGAGCTAGGTCGCCTGTATATTGCATGTACATGCTTTTGTTCACTGTTATGGCAAATTTCTAGGTGTATGCCCTCGTAGTTTATTGGGCTAGCTGGTAATATTTTGTAAGTTATATTGTCTTTTATAAATATTGCAAATGACTTCGGCGTTTTTCAAAGATGAAGGGAATTACCACAGTGAACACTCAAGTTGAACAAATAACTTAAAATATCAATTATATAAAACGAAATACGTTTTAAGAGATAGTTTGTTATACCATCGGAGGTGCAAGAGTTCTTATTATCAAGTGAGATGAGCGTTTGCCTAACAAGCGCTGAGTGTATATGAAGCCTCGCTCATTCCAGCTCTCTTCTCTCACCTGATCTTGTACGAATTCAGGCTGATGAGAATGACGGGCTGGGTAACAGTTCAGATTTGGAAGCGAGAAGCAAACGACTTAATTAGAGTAAAATAAAAATAAAATTGTTAACTGAATGAGCTCCTTGTTTGAATTCTACACATTATTGGCGCAGTCGGAAAAAGAAAGCGGATTTCAGAAAATAGAAAACGAAAAATAAATACACGCAAAACAAACATTTATGAGTGGGTAAAAAAAAAACAAAAAAAAAGTGATAAACAGTAATAAGACAGTGAAACCCCGACATAACAAAAAGTCGTAAACGGCAATAAACTAGCTGCAAAAACAAAAAAAAAATAAAAAATCAAATTAACAAAGATTAAACAACGCCTTATCCGTGCGTGGCGCTCCAAAGTCCAAAGTCAGCACGAAAAACTCGAAAAAAACAGGGAAAAAGAAGCAGCAAAGAGAAATAGAAACACCAGCAACGTAAAGAAGGAAGACAGAGACGACACCGGTAAGCCGCTAAAATATTGATGCTGTACATGCTATCGAAAAGGTTAGACTAGCCCTAGATTTAATTAGTAATATTCCGCAATACAATGGAAATGGAAAAGTGGATTTTCTGAACAGACTCGGTCTTAAAGCGACGGATAACCCGTCGTTTCCCAGACGCGGGTCTTATTTAGATTTACTGCTGTACGACGAACGTATACGACTGACAGGTACAAATTTACAAACGCTAAACTGTCTGCACACATTCGTGTATGACAGCGACCATTGCGGTTTTAGCACCGAAATTACAGTTCCCAACGAAATTGCGGAATTGGAGGAGTTTGTCCAAAGATATTCTTACAACTACAGTAAGACTCGATGGACACGCTTCTCCGCAACCTTGACTAGAGCGCTCTCCTCGAACACGATCCACCCACCGTCCAATAGGAATTTGTCAAACGAGGAGATCGACAATTACCTAAAACAAATGGACGAGACAATTAAACAAACTATGGACACTACAATACCGCGGTATCAATGTACAACTAACGAAGACCTGTTCCGCAATCCTATTATTGACGCACTGCACCGACAGAAAAGTAGACTTCTGACAAGACTCAAAAACTTATATAGACAGTTAACTGACATACAAGCCCCGGAGATTAGGACACTGAAGGCGTCAATTAAAAATGTGCAAACGTTAATAAAAGAGAATTACAGAATTGCTGTAAGTTTGTATTGGAATAACAAGGTTCGGGCTGTAAACACCAGCAACCCGAATATGTTTCCGCAAATAAATAAACTATTTCGGAGAAAAAATCAAAACCACCTTCAGTGTCTTAAAATAGCCCGGACAACAGACAACGAAAGGTTACTGACAATAGCAGGTATTGATCCAAATGAGGCCGCTGATGATGACGACTTCTTTGTGATCGAGGATCCACAGGAGAAGGTTGAGGCCATAGGGGCGACTTTCCAGGAAGTTTACAAGGCCATTGATATCATTGGCCCTAATTATGACCTGGACAATCGCGTCTTGGTGCACGACTTCTGCATTCGAAATGAAATAGGGAACTGGCGATCCGAGGGCTCTGGTTTCACCCGGTTCAACGGCGAAAATATGGCAAATAATGTCATTGCCAGAGAAGGTGACCTACCCCAATTCATTTCGAAGGAAGTTGAGATCTTCGACACAATCAGAGTTAAGAAATCAGTGGGGACCGATGGTATTCCGAATATCGTGCTTCGACATCTTCCTCTAGAAGCGGTGGACATTTACACCACCCTGTTTAATAATGCAATGAATAATGCACATTATCCAGCGCATTGGAAAACGGCGGTGGTTCAACCTATCCCCAAAAAGGGAAAGGATATATCCAATCCGGCGAATCTCCGGTCGATAAGTCTCCTTCCGAATATCATTAAGGTTTTTGAAACAGTAATCAATAGAGCTCTGTCTAGGTGGGTTGAGGACAAACATATAGTTCCGGATAATCAATTCGGTTTTAAGGCGGGACATGATATCTCACATGCCGCGTCTAAACTGGTGTCCGATATCCAATGGAATAAAGGCAAAAAACAATGTACTGGTGCCTGCCTTGTTGACTTGGAGAAGACCTTCGACACCGTATGGTTAGAGGGTCTTTTCTATAAGCTGACTAGGCTGCGGATCAGTAAACCTCTCTTGTACATTCTTTATAATATGCTAACTAACAGACAGTTCATCGTGAAGAATGGCGATGTGACTTCTGTTGGAATATTTCAAATTAAAAATGGTCTTCAGCAAGGCGCGGTCAATTCGCCGATTCTATTTAACATTTATACAAGCGACTTGATAGGTTCTTTTCCCCATACTATTGCGTACGCAGACGATTTGGTCAATATACAGAACAGGTCCAAAAATCGAGGCTATTAATACTCTCTTGCAGCGTGACTTCGATAAGATAAGACGATTTTGCGATGACTGGAAGTTGAAAATCAACTTTCAGAAGTCGGAAACCATTCTCTTTAGGACGCCGTTGTCTGGAGTCTCTAGGGATACCAGAAAAAATTGGCGAAAGTTCTCTATCATTGGACAACACGGACAACCTTTTACCTGTCGAAATGTAGTCAGATACCTTGGAATCTGGCTAGACCAGTTTCTGTATTTTGGAAAAAATGTAGATGCTGCTCTGGCCAGAGCTAAAGGTGCTTTTGCCCTCACAAAGAGACTGTTTTATAGCAGCCAACTCGATGCGAGGGTAAAGGTAATCTGCTACATGGCCCTTATCAGTCCCATGCTGGTAATTGGTTGTCCCGTGTGGTTCAATGTACGAGCAAGCTTAATGGAAAAGATTCGAGTGTTTGAGAGGGCTTGTCTTAGGGCTTGTCTTCGCTTGTACAGAACACCAGAGTCGGAGTACAAGAAATTTTATTCTATGAGGTCCTTTACAACAGGGCGAACGTAATACGAGTGGACAACTTCGTAATTAAGCTGACTCGAAGGCACATTGCAAGAGCAATGACCTCGACGAATAACCTGATATCTGGGTCTTACTACCCCAATTACATTTACCACGAGAGTGTGCGCTCTGACGGCTTCGTTCCACCGGAAGCATTCCTCTACCTAGATCAGATAGGGTTGTTCCAGGATAGATCAGCGGTGCTGTTAATCTTCCATGTCGCTCGGACAGCTGGGGACAGACGACTCAACTACAACAGAGACGTCGCACACGGCAGTGTGGATCGCCTCAGGTTCAGCAGGGCGGTGGGGAATCGCGATAAGAGGGATGTCGTTCGGCAGCGCCAGCATTTCTGGTGGTTGAATGATGGAGAAGATGTTTCGTCGTCATTTCCGTCAATTACGTACCAGCCTCACTAATGAGGTAGAGCTGACCAATTTATTTGCTCTGTGGTAGCCAACTTACATAGCTTTAGGTTAGCATTTAAGAAATATATGCATGTATTGGTGTATACATTTGTATATACCAATATATGTATATAATTGTGTATAATGTCTATGTGTTTATCTGTGTGTATCTTGTATGTAGGTTAGGTAGGCTAAGGTTTATTTTAAGTTAGATACTAAGTTTTTATAAAAAATAAAAAAGTGTCCATATGTTAAGTTTTTGGAAATAAATTTTTTCCTTAGCCCTAAGTATATAAAATAAACATTTCCAAATAAAATGTAAATTAAGTCGAAAGATATAGATATAAGAATTTTGAGTAACTTAGAGTGCCAGTGTGGGGCCAGTAAGTTAGTATAAGATTATTAAGTAATTGTAAGCTAGCATTTAAGCATTTTTTTGTTAGTATGTAGGAGTTAGTGATTAAGAAAATAAAATGCATTGAAAACTGAAAAACTGAAACTGAAACTGTGGATTTTCTGAACAGGGTAGATTCGCTGTTACCAATTTAAAATGATTTTGTCGAAACGTCGAACGCTATTCTGTTAGGTTACATTAAAGATAGGATTACTGGCAGGGCCAAGTGCGAAATTCAAAAGTTTGGGAGGTTGGATACATGGGTAGAATTAAAGGAATTTTTGAAGAACAGAACAGTGGGGAAGGTACCAATAACTAACCTAATCGACGAAATACGAACAGCTAGGGTAAGAACCACAATGGGGAATTATTATGAGGAAATCAGCAATTTATTAGGTAGAATCAACAACGCATACATTTTAAGTAATAATCAAGGTTACCCACAAATTTTCGAATCAAATAATAGAATTGCGTTAGAGTCGTTCAAAAACAACTTACCTGAACCGCCAAGAACTATTATTTTATGCAGAAATCCTCAGAGCCTAGGAGAGGCACATAAAATTATTGTTGAGGTAGGACATTTATTATTAGGGGCGAATGAGAGTGGAATAAGGGGATATTCGGGAAATAATGGTTTTTCTCTATCATTTAACCGGTCACGACAAAATAATTACGTTTACACGTAGAATAATAATGCACGTGCTACTCAAAGATCCAATTGTAGCAACACAAACTCTTTCCAATCACAAGCACAATCGAGCAACTTTCCAGGTCGTCGACAATTCCGATAGAATTCTAGGCAAAGTTTTAATAACGCATCCCAACAAAACAATAGACACCCATGTAGGGACAATGATATAACGAGTATAATAATGAGTGTGTTAGATGTGACAACTGCAATGCTCCAAAAAATTTTCGAAACGACCGCGAAGACAACTACCATATATAGTTGTTGTATGCAATAATGTTCCTCTTAGGTTTTTGATCGATTGAGGTGCAGATCATAGTATCGTTAATCTAAATATCTGCCATCCAAAATGGAAGTTACAGTCCGAAGCATGTTATCTTAAAGTCAGAGCCGATTCTAAATTCTTTTAAATCGGTATTCTTTAAGGAGGGTGATCACCTCAGTTTTACAAATGTTATAACGCACCCAATAAAAACGAAAACGGAAGTTCTGGTTTATAGCAAATTATATAGGTATCCCGAAATTCATGCAGAAGAAGCCGATAGACAGATCGCAGAATTCCGGGGGCAGGGAATAATTGCACCCAGCCTTAGCCCCTACAATTCGCTCATCTGGGTAGTTTCCTAAAAGGATGGCAAAAATGGCCAAAAACAGTGGCGAATTGTAATCGATTACAGGAAGTTGAACGAGCAGACGATAGAGGATAGATTAGCTATGCCGAATGCCGACAACCTGTTTGATAAATTGGGGAACTGCAATTATTTCTCAATGCTCGATTTAGTGAAAGGGTTCCATCAAATAGAAGTAGAACCGCGTGATCGACCGAAGACAGCCTTCTCCACTAAGAACGGTCACTACTAGTTCACTAAAATGCAGTTCGTGCTGAAAAATGCCCCAGCGACATTCCAAAGGCTCATGAATTCGGTCTTAGCAAATTTTATAAACAAGATCTGTGCCGTGTACTTAGACGATATTCTAGTGTTTTCCACTAGTTTTGCGGAACACCTAGAATCACTGAGAAAAGTTCTCCAAACTCTTAAATAAGCAAATAAATAAATGTAACTTTGCTGGTCTTTCTACTATTCACTATTGTGAATAAAGGTATAACACTGGACGAGGGTAAAATAAAGGCAGTAGCTTCGATGAAACTTCCCAAAGATAAAAAAGACATTAAACAAATTCTCGGTATAACGGGCTATTATCACAAATTTACGAAGGATTATGTCGCATATCCTCTTCTAAATTACATAAAAAATTCTGAAAAAGTTAACACGTCGGACCCAGAATACATTAGGGCATTTAACAACTTAAAAACGTTGTTAACAACTGAGCCCATACTTAAGAGTCTGGATTTTGACAAAGGCTTCTTTCTAACTACGAATGCTCCCAACTTTGTCTTAGGTGCTGTATTAAGTCAAAGCAACCACCCAATTTGTTACGCCTCTCGCACTCACAATTGTCACGAAAAAAAATACTTGACAATTGAAAAAGAATTGCTAGCAATCGTGTGGGCAATCAAATATTTTCGAACATACCTCTATTGTAGGAAAATTGTGGTGCTCACCGACCACAAGCCGCTCGTTTGGCTAAACAACATCAAAGAGCCAAACATGAAACTGCAAAGGTGGAAAATTCCTAAAAGGAAGGGAAAATACTGTGGCAGATGGTCTCAGCAGATATATTAATAGTAGCGATACAACGGATACGTCAGACGCTGATGCATTTAGCCTAAAAAGTATTTTCTGTCTTGAAAATTGAAACGATGTTGCGAATGAAGCTGCCGGTTGTATCGTAGAAAATGATATTTTATCGACAGTCGCGACTGTGCACAGCGCAGCGGAAGATCCCACCATACATCACATTTACATCTCTGAGAGGCCCATTAACATGTATAAAAACCAAGTATATTTGTCCTATGGAAGTAAAGAAAGAGTGTTTATTAAGAGAATCCACAAAAAAATTCAAAACTACATAGAGATAGTTAGAGGTAAAAGTAATCTTGTGGAAATATTGCAAAGGGTTCTGCTAAAAAATGGGAGATTCTGCTTGTTTTGCGACGACCTAGCCTTGTTCGTAGAATTTCAGAACTTGTATGTTAAATACTTTTCTATGAGCACAAAGCTGCATTAGGAAAAATCATCGCGACATCAACGAAATGTTCCCTGAGGTGAAAAATCTCTATTTCTACCCAAACTTACAAATAGAAATACAGAAGTTTGTAAACAACTGTGAAATTTGTATCATAGTAAAGCATAATAGGAAACCTCTATGGATACCTATCCATACAAATTACTGAAACACCAAAGCTTTTCAATGACATTGTTCACATAGATATTTGGTTTCCCGAAAGAAACAAAATGTATCTAACAACAATTGACAAGTTCTCTAAGTATGCGACCAGTATTTACAATATATTATCGTGAGGATTCATAAATAAACTATTATTTATATTTATGGAGGTATTGACCACAAATAAAGAAAATACTAAAAGCTTTCAAATTTTGAAAAATCCTCAAACGTATTAATTTTAATAGTATAAATAATAGTATAAATAGTATAATAATTTAAAAAGGGAAGGTGTCAATCCCTTTTCCTGGTTAACCCCTTCGCTAGTTTTTATTTGGGAACCAGAAACAATTATAGAAACTTTTGTGGAAATTCTGGAAGTATAATTGCAAAGAAAATGTTTGGTGTGTATTAGGATAACGTATTCCTTTTCCTTATCCTGGGACATTTAATCCCAATAATATTTTAAGGTGGGGCATAAATGTCCTAATAATGACTTTACTAAAAAAAATTGGCATACAGAACATACGAACTTGGTCCGAGTTTCCTTTTTTGGAAAGTGCAATTCACACACTGACGACAAGAAGGCTGTTCAATTGGTAAATGATCACCAATATTCAAACGCTGTGTACGTGATTTCTTTGCTGGCCTTCCACCAAAATGACGAATTGTAAGTTTTTTGTGTTTTATTCCTCCATCTATCAATGTTTCAGCCAGGGGTACTATAAGTTGAATAAGAGGCGTCTTACGATGTTGACATTGTGCGAAAAAAATCCACGAGTTTACTACGGCTAACATCAAAAATTTGAAGAACACTTTTTTCCACCACTTTTGTGACTTTCGATTTATATCGTATATGGCGCTCTTCTGATCTGCCAAATCGACGCCTTCCATGATTCGATTATAATCTGCAATAGCCAAAAGGCAACTTCTAACTTTGAGCCATCTTTCTGCTTTCTTTGGACCTTTGTTATGGTAGGCATATGACAATTTGAAGCAACGCGCGGTCATTATTCTGTCGGTCTGTATTTGAAATTGACTTTGACTTTGACTTTGAAATTGACTGTGAACGGTTCAAATTACCGTTGAATGCCGGAGTTCCTTTGCGAGTTCTTATGTATGTACCGATAGCCAGGTACGATAAACTCTTTAGCAATGCCATTGATGTGAAAAATCTATCGAATGCCAGGACAACATTTTTTCTCGAATAGATGATGTTAAATTGCGTACAATTCATTCTGCAAGAGTGCCGATTGAACTCGGAAATGTCTCTTTACCAGTATAAACATTCAAATCATATGTATACCTCGTTTGATGGGTTTCAGAGGCATATACTGCTTCAAACTCGAGCAACCTTTGAATTTTGCCATGCATTCATCTATGAATTGGGCACTAGCTTCACTTCGTCCTGCTGGGAATGTTTTTTTTATACATGACACAATTTCCGATAATCCTTTTGAGAATCATTGTGTTTATCGCAATCATTGAAATACATTTTCGACAGCAATAGAGTAAAACGATCACGAGAAATGCTTTTTTAATCATCTCATTGCCCAATGATGATTGTTTACTGCAATAATCAGTAATCGATGGTAAAAGGTTGTAATGCATTATCAGAGATACTCCGAGGACCACAAAAATTTCGTACTCATCGATAAGGGCACGTTTCATTGATTTATCTCCGTTCATTTTTTTTTATTCTTTGGTTAGTGCACTCTGCAATAGGAATGCATAAACTTTTCGGGAAGATTTTTCGAAAAATATTAAACTCTAGAAGTACCTCAGACTCTTTCTTCAAGGGCATTTTGAATTTAGGTTCAAAATTGACATTTTCTGTATAATTGGTCCAAGCACAATAATTGTTACTTGTTATCTGCCTTCCATCCTCTGCCAGATTTTCCAATACAGATCAATCGTCACCAATAGCCTGATCAACTATGTCATTACCGATCCAGCAGAGGATTCATGAATAATTCCGGAATTTAAGAGTTCATCGCCTTCTTCTATGGAATCCTCGTCATCATCCGATGGTTCATATCTAGATTCTGAAGCACTAAAATCACCGCCGTCGCTTTCATCATTCGGCACATAGCCCAATATCTCCCGTTCTCCCAGTCTTTTTCCAAACATCTAAATGTAAAATGTGAATAAATAGGACATACTTACATATTGGGATTATTTATCCCAACTAAAATCATTATTGGGATTATAGGTCCCAGTGTAACAAAAAAATTAAAAACTCACCCCTTCAGCTCCAATTTATCGAAGATTTACACAAAACTAACTTCCTTACTACTAAACATCTCGTAAAGAGCAAATATTTCCAAAAAAACCGAGCACATGCAAATCAAGGATATACGGTATATTTTTTCCGAAAAAATAACGGGACACTTAAGAAAACCATTGAAAAGCATTTAAATTTTTATTCGGACTTTTTAGATTAGCATTTGCATTTCAAATAAAATTTATACAAACCTTTCAGTTGTGCTGGGACGTATTGTCCCAGTAGGGGCGAAAGGGCTAAAATAGCTGAATCCCTCACCCAAACAAACTTTTGCCAATGTCAGTGGCAAATCTTGTACAAATTGGTTCCGCTCGATTATGAGTAGTTGTTGCAGGCTTTCGCAATCTTCTGTGAGTATTTGTAAACCCTCATTGATACTCAAGCAACACGTCATGTAGGAGGTAGGGCAAAATTAATCTAGACAGCTGCAGTATACAAACAGACAAGCAATGGAGCGCTATACTCCGCAAGAGCGTGGAATAATTGTGTCGATGTTTTTGACCAATAATCGGTCGGTTGTGTTAGCGCAGCATGAATTTTTGCAAATATTCCGGCGCTTAGCTACTCGACTCGAACAGAGTGGAACCACAGAGACCATGTGACTGCCGATGTCGCTGAGAACGAAGAAACATCAACCAGACGACGGGCGAAGCAAATGGGCATTACCAGATGGACCCTACAGCGAATTTTAATGAAAGACTTACACATGTTCCCGTACAAAGTGCAAACAGTGCATCAGTTAATGCGTCCTGACCGTCAGTCGAGTGTGAATTACTGTAAAGTCATCCTCAATCTGAACAACGAAGAGGAGGATTTTGTGTCAAAAATCATCATAAGCGACGAGGCGCAGTTTCCCTTAAGCGGTTACGTCAATAAGCAAAATCTTCATTTCTAGGCCACTGAAAATCCGCGTGTGATGCACGAAGAGCCATTACATCCACTCAAAGGCACTGCGTGGTGCGACGTGATTGGGCCGTATTATGTTGAGGACGCCATCGGCAATACGGTCACTGTTACTGGCAAACCCTACAGGGCCATTTTATTATTTTTTTTTTTTTTATAATGAGCGCGCGCTCAAGAGGTTTGAGTACCCTTAAGGTGATTGTACACAGCGCGGGCAAAGGAAATTTACGGAGGAAGAAAAGAGAGGTACCGATGTACATTGTTTTTAAATGTTTGCAAGTTATAACGACCAGGAAATACAGAGATCGGCAGGGCATTCCATAAGCGAGTTGTACGGCTTAGGAACGAATCACGATATTTTAGAGTACGTCCGAAAATGGGCTTGACGTTATACTGATGAGCATTCATAGCGAGACGGGTGTTACAGTTGAAAGTTTGAATGGGCGGAATGCTACTGGCGATTTCAGTGGAGCACTGGTGGTGGAAATAGCGATAAAACAAAGTGAGACACGAGACATTTCGTCGGTGTTCGAGGTTATCCATTGATTGACTGATATTAGTATCGTCAATAAGTTTTATCGCACGGTTTTGAATCCTATCTAGCAGGTGCAGAGATGTTTTAGGAGCACCTGACCAGATGTGGGAGTTGTATTCCAATTTTGGGCGGATGAATGCCTTATATATTGAGGCCAGATCAGAGGGGGTAAAATATTTCTTACATCGCTTGAGGAAACCTAGACATTTCGCAGCATTTTTGGCGACATCAAATATGTGGTCATTCCAACGTAAGTTGTCATTGACATACATACCGAGAATGGAAAGTTTTTCGGTTTCGACGATGCAAGTGCCATTCATAGATAATGGCTGGGTGTTTAAATTTCGCTTTAAAGACAGCAGACAGCATTGTGTTTTGGAAGCATTAAATTCCACTCTATTGATAGTTCCCCAATTGGTTATGCTGTTGATATCGGAATTTAATGAGCTTAGCATACGCTGCCGTTCTCGTAATACAGCCGAAGAGCAGGGCCGTGAGTCCGGGAACGAATATGAAAAGCAGAGAGTACTGTCATCAGCAAAGGAATATATTGGATTAGATAGAAGTAGCAGACAAGAGATCGTTAATGAAAATTAAAAAGAGTGTCGGTGACAGAACAGAGCCCTGGGGCACACCAGCATTTATTTTGTGAATATCAGACCTGAAACCGTCCAAGACAACTTGAATTGAACGTTCCGAAAGGTTGTTTCTAATCCATTGAAGAAGAGAGTCGTCGATCCCAAATGCACGCATTTTCGACAAAAGAGCCTGATGCGAAACTTTGTCAAATGCCTTAGAAATATCAAGTGCAACTATCTTGCTTTCGCCAGATTGATGTACGCTTTGGTTCCACTTTTCGGTGAGACATGCCATCAAATCACCAGTGGACTTGTTGCTACGAAAACCGTACTGCCGGTCATTGAGAAGTTTTCGTGTTTCGAGATATTTCATGAGCTGACGATTTATCAGCGTTTCCATGACCTTGGAAAGAAGGGACATAAGTGCAATGGGTCTGCAGGAGGAGAGAGAAGGGACGGGTTGGACAAATACTGTTTTCCATCTGCTCGGGAAGAGTCCTAAGGAGTAGGATTGATAAAAAAGCTTACGCAGTGGTTTTGCCACCGAGAAAGTACACCTGTTCAGAAGGAGGGGAGATATACCATCTGGACTGGCGGATTTATGTATGTTGAGATCTTTAAGTACTCTTGCTACTACACGAGTGCGAAAGTAGATTCGTCCCATTGAAGATTCGTGTAGGCGGAGACAAAGCACAATCTGGGAGTGTTCTGCTGGCCGCAAAGTGTGCAGCAAGCAGATTGGCCTTATCCAAAAAGCTGGCAGCTGGAAAGTCATTGTAAATGAGCGTTGGGATGGAGTATGAGGCGGAATTGCTAATGTTTTTGACGAACGACCAAAAATTGTTACTGCCTTTGGGACATTGCAGTATTTTTTGCCTCAGTTTTTGGTCGTATATGAATTTCACACGCTTAAGAAAGGCGTTGCAGTCATTTCTGGCTCGTTTGAACTTTTTTCGGTTTTCCTCAGTCGGGTTGGTCTTGTAGGACCGAAAAAACATTTCTCTAACCCTGACGGCATCTTTACAGCTCGAGTCGTACCATGCCTTTTCTTTTGGTTTGATACTCTTCATCCGATGAGGAATAAAGGATCTCATTCCAAAGAGAATGGTGTCTGTAATCATATCAGCAGCGGCATCTACGTCGTTATCGAGGAAACATAACGACCAGTTGAAATTCCTAAACAATCTGTTAAGTCCGCTCTAATTGGCTTTCTCGTATTGCCATAGGCTTCTTTTAGGAATTTTTTCTCGAACTGTGTGGTCGGTGTACGAGAAATTAGCTGATATGACACAATGGTCCGACGAGCCTAGAGGGGAGAGAACATCAATGGTGTACTTATCAGGGTGAGAAGTTAAAAACAAGTCCAGGGTGTTGGCGGTATGACTACTCGTATCAACGTCTGGTATTCGCGTGGGCTCATTTACAAGCTGCGTTAGGTTGTTTTCCGCAGCGAAAATCTCAACACACCGTCCTTCGGGTGTTGTCTGTCCAGAATGTCGAAGCCACCCAGAATTGTGTATATTGAAGTTGCCCGTAATAACGATTTCAGTATGAGGATACAGTGATACAATTCTTTGAATGGTGTCAGACAGCGCATCAAACTCGTTAAAAGTTGAATTGCTGTCCAGTTTGGGGCGTCTGTAAATAAATCAATAGCGGATAATTTGCTTACGGAGATGGAATTTTAACCACATGAAGTGGAATTCCGGATTGGAACATGGATCACATTGTGGTGGAGTTTGGTAAGCTACATCACTACGCACATAAATGGCGAGACCGCGGTGAGAGAAGAATAATGGGACTAGTTCGTAGCCAGGTAGCTTCAGATCAGAATGATCTGAGAGGTGTGGGCGGGGATCTACCTGTGTTTCACTAAGTGCCAAAACAGCTGGTCTGTGCTTACAGACGTGAACGTACGCAGAAAAGTGATTACTTTTTAGCCCGCGTATATTGGCTACGTCTACCCTGAATTCCCTAGTCATAATCACAGACAAACACAGAAAACACAAACACCGACGATACTAAGCAAGGCTGCGAAGTGAAAATTCTAATATTGATTTACCGGATCAAATTGTTGTAGGTGTTATGCCCTTACAACCATGATAAACGGCTTCTTACTGTCGGAATTGGATGAACGGGACTTGGTGAATATGTGGTTTCAATAAGATGGTGCAACCGCACCTACAGCACGAGCCACAATGATAACTATTGAAGGAAGCGTTTCCCGTGATCTCCCGTTTTGGCAATTTGGCATGGCCAGCAAGATCGCCCGATTGAACCATCCCAGACTTCTTTCTTTAAGGCTACTTGAAGTCGCGGGTTTATGCTAACAAGCTTCAGACAATCGCAGCCCTTAAGGAGAATATTCGACAGGAATGCGAACAGTTATCACCGGAAATCTTACGGAAAGTCATGGGAAATTCGATAAAACGGGCACAAGTGTGTATCAACACTGGCGGTAGCCACGTGGCGGATATCATCTTTTCCACCTAACAGATGCAATTGTAAATGTCTAAATAAAGATTTCCATCACTCAAAATCATTTTTGTTATTTAGTGAAAAAGTAATTCAAAAACAAAATTGGATGATTAATTTTGCGCCACCTTGTATTCCATATAATACCTATAATATTTCAAATTCAATAAAAAACTGATAACGGTAAGCGAAAGTGCACTTATTTCAGAGTATATTTTTAGTAATAATAAAAAAAAGTCATATTGGGGATTAGTTTATTTAACCTTATACCTGGAAAACTGTACGCCCCTGTTAAAAATGTTTTATGGTGAATTTGTAGATAATATGATGGCGCACCAAAATAATAAAAAAGAAATTATAAGCACACTTTTCCCAGATAAATAAATTAAATCCCAAAAATTTATTAAAGAAAATTTTAAAAAATTGTATTTGAAGACCAATATCTAGAAAATTAAATCATGGATGGTAATAATTTTAAAAGTAAATTAATCACTAATCAATTGGCTCTTAAACGAGCCTAGTTTGATTGCTCTAGACTTAATACGCTAGAAGTTATTATATTTATAATTAAATAATTGTTGGTACGTAAAGGATATTTTAAAAGTCGCGCCTAGATGTCAGTAGTGAATAATTTCTGAACGCCGCCTTTTTTATGTCATTTTTTGACATTTATGAAGTAGACATATGTGCATACATAACCATGGATAGTTACACGCTAGAAAAATGCATTAAAGTTATTCAAACTTACATATTATGAAAATAGTCGATCTTTAAAAAATATATATCGTAAAATTCGTGATTTTTATATCCAAATGAGTCAACAATTCAAAGGTTAGGGAAAAAATTTGAAGAAACTGGTTCTGTCGAGGATTGAAAAAGGTCTGGTAGATCAAAATGTCGACGCTTTACTGAGAACATTGCTGCTGTAGCAAAAAGTGTCGCTGAAGAAACTTAAAAATCGATATCACAACGTTCTCCAGCATTAGGTACATACCTATGCATCCATCGACTGTTAGGATTTACATTTGCATCCTTACAAAATCCAATTAACACAAGAATTGAAGCCAACAGAACATAATCAACGCAGAACTTTCCTCAATTGGTTATTATTGTAGAACATGATGCTGATTTTTCACGCAAACTCATCTTTAGAGATGAAGCTCATTTCACATTTTTCTTGGAAGATGCAAATGAAAGAGCTGTTACTGTCAATGGAGAGCGCTATAGACAAATGATTGAAGATTTTTTATGGCCCCACACAGCTACGAGTCACACACCGCGTAATGGTGACATAAACTGACCACCTAAATAATGCGATTTATCACCATTAGGTTACGTTCTTTGGGGATTTTTGAAAAGTATCGTCTGTATGGATAAGCTAACAGCAATTACACGGCTAAAAAACAACATTCAGACCGAACTTGATGAACTTAATGCGGTAATCTGAGAGCGAGTCCTTGAAAATGTTGATGGTCGTATGAGAGTCATATGTTTATAAAAATAAAAACACCAGAAAAAATGTAAGTACCTATTTACATTTTTTATTAAAAAAAAAAAAACATATAGGAGCGACTTTTGAAAGACCCTTTACTACTCTACTTTCAAACACCCTGTAACTCACTGTAACTTGGTGGGTGTTGAAGGTAGACCCCTTACTCCCATACGATTTTTTTCATAACATGAACCAGATCCCAAAATACTCGTATCTGTGTTCCAAACCGGACCACCTTGTATGCATGCAATAGAGGCTCAAGTTACAGGCGTGTCGATGTAAAAGTGATTTAATCACTCAAATACAAAACACCAGCAAACCCTCGGTCTCACATAAAAGGTCTTCTAAAATCGACCCGCATGTAGAATAGTCCTAAGGTCCTAAAATTAAACCCACCAGAGATTCTGTAGGACTGGAGTTACATATGTGGGAAAATGTGTAACATTTCGTATATTTATACGCCTTTCCGCGATTAATATGAGAAAAGAGAAGGAATTGTGTGAGAATATTATAACTAAATACAAAGATACAGCAAGACGTTCTACTCATACAAATCAAATTAAAAGCGCGGCAAAAGCCTTTAATTAATTTCGACACGTGTAGTTCATAAATTACCCTCGAACTAGTTAATGGAAAAATCCTATTCAGCTTTATAAACTCCTGTTTTTATTTCCAACGTCAAAAATAATAAACCGACAGCTTAGCAAACATGACAAAAAAAAAAACCCAGAAAGCCCTCCTGTTTAGTGGTGTGAAAAAATCACACAAAAACACGAACATGATACGATTAAATGCATGTTGCAAAAACAATCCAGATACAAAAACGACCAAATCCCAATTGCAATCCTTGTTTTCTTTAACGCGCCCTGATCGCGTCAAACCCTAAAATAAAAAAAACTGACACAATATAAATCTGAAACAAAATGGCAAACGAGGATTGAATGCGCATGCTCTTCACACCAACCCATTGCGTCGCATCGTCTCGGTATCCGTTCAATGTACATAGTACTTCTTCTGTTGACTGTCAGACTGACAGATGCAACCAAGTGTGATATTTGATCCCTTTTTGATTCATTCCAGTTTTTTTGTTTTTTTATTAACTGAAAGAGTATTGTTTTTTTTTTTTACTGATTTACTTGTTTATGCGTTCGCGCCTCATCTCCTCCGTTTTGATCAGAACTACTCGTATCTGATGGTACAATTCATTGACAGGGATATCTGATCAGAGACGTCAGAATCACCCTTCGGTGTGCAGGAGCTCTCGTCAAAATTGCACATAATAGAAGTTAATTATTTTTGTCTGTGATCCAGGAACCTTCGCTTATTGGATCTTTAGGTGTTGTGTTTTTGTATGGCTACCCTCTCCGCGCAGCTACTTTAAAGTCATTGTTTGTCATTGTCAATGTTGCCTTTTAGTTTGTCCATATGAATATATCTACTTAGTTGTAGCTTCCCAATTATGAGGAGGGCTTCTTGGAATGCATCGGCATCGAAACACCCTTGTCAGCTGTCATTGTTTTGTACGAGTACAAGTATCTACGTTTGATGGGTAAAGGATTCTTCTTTTCAATTCTTTAAATTACAAAGAATTATGAATCGGACAATCAGTAGACGAAATGGACTTGATATTCAGTCAATTGATGTTCAGCAACCACCACCAAAAGTGGCGCTCTAAATACATATAAATGTGATTTAACGAGGACGAGACAAGGATGACAGACAAAAGGAATCAAGTCCGAAAATAGTGAAGAAATTGAAATTAGTTTTTCAGACTCTCGGATTCACCTTTTTTGGACATGATGGACATATTTTTTTTTTTTTTCCTTTTCTCGATGTCGGCCATGCCTAAGGGTAATAAGGATGTACAGATGTCAAAATGAGAACATGCACACAATATGAATGATGATTAATGACATTTGGGTTTGTTCCAATTTTCGACGAATGCAAAGAACTGCCGACCAACAGAAGTTTGAAGTGCGAAGGGATGTTCATTTTGTTAATTAGATTTTCATTAACCGAAAATGGGGGATAGTCGATCATCTTTTATAACAATGTTGACTGTAATTTATTTCAAAGTCAATGTGGAAATGGAAATGATGAGAATTTTGTCAATTTTAGATTAAAATTAGCAGTTGGTACTATGGACATTGTGAGTTTGAGGATTTGCTTTTAAGCCACTACTGTGAGTAGGTCTAGGTATTTAAGAAACGCCGCCGTAACTCATGGCTAAATCGACGCGTGTCATTTACCACTCGCAGATTAAGCAAAAGTGAATTCTACCGACGAATAGCAGTAATTTAAAATTATCTTTCACACATTAGGACAGAGAACTGTGGGAGAATTAAACAAGCAGGTCTGTGGGATCCCAGCAACGGGATTTTGTTGCATAGATACAACACGTCGGCTGCCTTGTTTTTGTACTTAATACTAAAAATCAGAACGAGAGTATGGAACTTGATGTAGTTCTCAAAGGACATACCCAGCAAGTTGTTTCCCAAGTGTGAGATGTCAAATCGTCTGAGACCGTAGACAGGCAGTAAGTGCTGTTAGCTGCAACTTGAAGCTATTTTTTACTGTCAGTATCACAATTATCGAATACTCGTATATCTCATCTATAATAAGTTCAGTGCTTTAGCTAGAGTTAATCACGGCTGCGGCGGCATGCCCATATAGTTCGAAAAACGCTATATACGAGGGCTGTATGATAAGTACCTGTGTGAGGCAAGAAAACACATTAAACATTTTTTTTTTATTTACTTCTCAATATAGTCTCCTTTCAGCTCGACACATTTAGTCCGGCGATATTCTAACTTTTTCAAGCCATTCAAAATATATGATTTGTCGAACTCCGCAAAATAGGCCTCCGTTTCGGCGATGATTTCCTCGTTTGACGAGATTCGCTTTCCGCCAAGCTATTTTTTCATGTTTGGAAACAAAAAGAAATCACATGGGGCCAAATCTGGAGAATAGGGTGAGTGAGGCAGCAATTCGTAGCGTAATTCGATCAGTTTTGCGAGTGCTCCTATCTTGCCTAAATTTTTCAAAGGTTTGACAAATTCTATTGCTGAACTACTTAACATGACTGATGGAAAGTCGGATAGCTCTAGATTTCTCTTTTAAATAACTAGACTGTTGAAAATAACTCACCTTTTCATAAAATTGCTATCATAGCCGATATAGAGAAGGGTTTTTTGCAAATCGGGTTGGCCGATGAGGACCATGACAGCCATCGATTTCTTTAGTTTGAAAATATTGTAATTTACGGTCAATATTCAGCTTGCCGCCTGTTGTCGAATTTCGCATACCTAGGGTTACTTTTGGGGTTACTTTTTGTCCGTTTTTATTATCCACTTGCATGCCGACACATCCCTTTCTCCTGAACCTGGCTCTGTTTTCAAAAAAATCATTTTACATGTTAGTCTCGAAGATCAAAGTCATCGTGAGTCAATTGAGATTATGAAGCAATGATCCTACACCACGGCGGCATTTAGGCATTGAAAATACATATACAGTTCAGATGGTATTAGGCCTCAACATGAAGTCAATCAACATGAATGCAGGCATTTTAAATGATCACAAAACGAAACATTTGAAAGATATTAGGCTGTATTTACGCTCACTTGGGTTTCTTATGTCCTGTGGTCGTTCACTTAAATGTCTTCTTCCAAACACTTTGGCGATTAAAATCCGGCTGGGATGGATTTCTCACTGCAGATTTAACTAAAGAGTGGAGCAACTGTTTGAAAGTTTTGGAAAGAATAGACAAAGTTTCTTTACCTCGTTGGATAACGGTGAGCGATGAGTTGAATGAGCTGCAAGACATTTGGGCTAGCAGCTTATGTACGAGTAGAGAATACTGCCTGAAAGAATAATGTAATTTTTTTATGCGCTAAAGCCCGCATACAGTCCTCTAAAGAATCGAAGAGCGAAGAAAATACTTTACTCAAACTTGATTTACTGCTGTTCTAACTGCAGCGAGATTACAATTTTAATTACAGAAACTCGCCACTCACCGTTCAAAAATGATTCTTTATGTCTTATACATGGTGGCGCAAAATTAATCATCCAATTTTGTTTTTGAATTACTTTTTCACTAAATAAAAAAAATTGATATCCGCCAAGTGGCTGTCGCCAGTGTTGATACACACTTGTGCCCGTTTTATCGCATTTCCCATGACTTTCCGCAAGATTTCCGTTGATAACTGTTCGCATTCCTGTCGAATATTCTCCTTAAGGGCTGCGATTGTCTGAGGCTTGTTGGCATAAACCTGCGACTTCAAGTAGACCCAAAAAAAGGATGGGATGGTTAAATGCCAAATCGCTAAAACGGAAGATCACGCGACCGGGAAACGCTTCCTTCAATAGTTATCATTGAGGCTCGTGCTGTGTGTGCGGTTGCACCCTCTTGTTGAAACCACATGTTCACCAAGCCCCGCTCATACAATTCCAGCAGTAAGAATTCGTTTACCATGGCCCTGTAGGGTTCGCCAGTAACAGTGACCGTATTGCCGATGGCGTCCTCAACAAAATACGGCCCAATCACTCCTTCCGCGTGAACGTCGCACCACAGAGTGGCTTTGTCAGTATTGTCAGATTGTCAGTACCCCAGAAACGAAGATTTTTCTTATTTTCGTAACCGCTTAAGTGAAAATGCGTCTCGTCGCCCATGATAATTTTCGACACAAAATCGTCTTCTTCGTTGTTGAGATTGGGGATGGCTTACAGTAATTTACACGCGGCTGACGATCAGGAAGCATTAACTGATGCACTGTTTGCACTTTGTACGGGAACATGTGTAAGTCTTTCACTAAAATTCGCTTTAGGGTCCGTCTGGTGATACCCAATTGCGAGTCCCATCGCCTGGTTGATGTTTCTTCGTGCTCAGCGACATCGGCAGCCACGCCCTGCATGGTCTCCTGTGGTTCCACTCTGTTCGAGTCGAGTAGCTAAGGCCCGGAATGTTTGCCCAGTTGGCGTGAAACGATTAGGAAATCGATGTCGAAATTCGGCTCTAACAACACCGACCGATTATTGGTCAAAAACATCGACACAATTATTCCACGCTCTTGCGGAGTATAGCGCTCCATTGCTTGTCTGTTTGTATACTGCAGCTGTCTAGTTCACACGTCATGTGCAAAAATTATACCATCTTCCGATTGGGTGATTAATTTTCCGCCACCCTGTGTTTTTAATTGGGTAAAGGAAATTCAAGAGCTTATGGAGCGAGGTATTTTTGTTAACTGGAAGGATATTGGTGGAGAAATTTGAGTCAACCTTAGATTGGAGTAATGAACCAGAATTGCTATAAAAAAAACCGAAATCGAAATGGCCCACCAAAAATCAATTTGCTGAAGGGTCTTCCGTTTTTTTTTACTGCGTTTGAAGCACTTGGAGAAGCGATAATGCTGAAGCTCTTTTCGAATGAGGAAAGGTCAGTGCATGGAAGAAACTTTTGCGTATTACTGCATATGTGGGAAAAGTAATTGATAAATTTCGAGGTAAACATGGCCAACGAAAATTTATTGAAGCGTATGAAATAGAAATAGCGGAAAAGTATTGGATATAGATTTTTCAGAGAATATATTGAATTTGTTTGTTTAATTAAAGGAAACTCAATACCTCGCTCTTCAAGGCTTTTCCCACTTAATCCTTTCATAGACATGGAAGCGATCATTCATGTTGGAATCATGGATAACAATTACTGGAAAACACATTCGATGTAAAAATCTGATTTTTCGGCCTAAATCTGGTCATTTCAGCAAGCTTTGTGTAATGTATTTTCATGAATTGACTCTCCACGGTGGAGTATGAAAAAAATATTGATTTCCAAGCAGCCGTCAGCTGCGTCAAATGGATCATTCGGAATTTCAAGATTTGTCAAAGATTTAAGGGAAAGACAGCATCAAATTCTTTCGAACCGCGCTCTTAAACGAGCGTTTGATAGCTTCCAAGCCTTTTGAGACTGTTGGTGTCGACTTCGCTGGACCACTACTATATGTACTTTTCTTCAGGGAGAACCAAGTTAAGTGTATACTCGTACATATAATGCTATTCATCTGTGCTGTGAGCCATTCACTAAGAATTCGTTCTGAATCGACTCGTAGCTCGTAGATGTGTACCAAAAAACATTTACGCAGATAACCCTACAACTTTTAAAAGAGCTTTAGTGTGTTGGCAATATTCTGGACAGCGAAATTTGTTATGGTTTCCTGAGCAAGCGAGCGAGCGCCCTGGTGGATCGGTTTTTAGGATAATTCGGTCCTTTGGCGTGTACGACATTTTGAAGGTCACAGTCTGGAAGGCTAATTAACAAATAAAGAGCTTTATGCTCTACTAGCAGAAGCCGAAAATATAGTCAATATGGATTAAACACTTCTTACTCCTAACCACCTTCTCTCACACAATCTTCAAAACTTGCGGACACAGAACTACTCGTACCTACTGATTTTGAGGTGCGTAAGAAATGGATATTCAGAACATAATGCAGAATGCAGAATATTTTCGCCTTTTGAGATCACTCCACGGGTAAAGCAGTCTGAACTGAAATTCAACTAGCAGACATAGCCTTCGTTCATAAGGCTGTTACGTCGCGATTGCATTGGAAGTTAGCTTTCGTCGAGACCTGTTTTCCTGGGGGTACAATGAAATAAGATTGTTCCAAGTACGTTTTGCAAATGGTATGAAATTGAGACGTCCGAATCAGTTGCGATACCTTTGGAGATTCGTTCGTTCCTTTAAATGGGAATGGGGGATGCCTCGGAAGGAAGAAATTCTGATAAGACGCCCTCCAGAGTCACAGCCTATGAGAGAGTAAATAGCTTTGCGTAATTTGTATATGAGAATGAAATCGAGAAAATAATATATTCCTTACCCAGTTTTTGTCTGATATTCGTATCATTTACCTCACTTATCAAAGCACTGCAGCTATGTTTGCCATGAAATTCAGATTGAGCTGAAACCGTGGATTATAACAAATAAGATACCCATAATTCGTTCACGTACTTTGGTAAGGAATGCAAAGATTAGTATCCCTAAAAATTCTTCATCTATCGAGTTCTGGCGGATAAAGATGTCGGTGGTAAAAATGGTATTAATAACGTATGTACTATATGGAAGTCGTAAGGGTAATACTCGTATGGCTTAGATAAAAACTGCATACACGCTATCGATTAAAACAGCATTTGATTTAATGGAAAAAAAACGTTCGATTACAAAGTCCGTACCAAAGTAAACATGACTTTTTAAAAACAGTTCTTTCTAGGTATCATCGAAAAAATACATCCTTCACTGATGTCCTGTCAAAATTTTATGACATTTGGACTAATAAAAGCAGAGTTATTGCGTCTGTTTGTGTCATCGGTACAAAAATGAGCATCTACCAAAACTTGATCACAACTCAACATTCGAAGGCTATCGTCGCGGAGACCAAAAAGAACAAAAACTTTCTTTACAACATTCGGACTGGTGATGAAACGTGGTATTTTTAATATGATCCAGAAGAGAAGCGCCAAGGTACCGAGTGGAAAGGGCCTCACGAGCCAAAACCCGAATAATCTTGTTTGGACAAGTCAAACGTGAAGACAATGTTGATTTGCTTCTACGATTCCAAGGGCATTGTTCACAAGCAGTTCGTTCCATCGGGCCAAACAGTTAATTGATAATTGTAACTTGACGTTTTGAAGCCCTTTTTGCATCGTAATCGTCCTATTCGGCCAGAATATCGCACAGAGGGAAACCGGCGTTTGTTGCACGATATCGCAATATCTAATCAATCGATACTTTTGACCGATTTGTGACTATTTGACTAGTCAACCACTACCCGTATTCGCTTGATTTGACATTGTGCGACTTTTGCCTTTTCGGAAAAATTCCTTTTCCCATGAAAGGATGTAGAAGCGATCCAAAAGGTGTATTTATTGTATCAACATCCTGAATGATATCCCGACCAACGATCTAAATTATTCATTCGACATGCTTTTAAACCGTGCAAATAGCTGTATTGAGTCGAAAGAGGGTTATTTTCAATAAAACAAAACGGTTTTGTACATCCGTGTTTGTATTCTTGAAAAGAAAAATGGGGCCTTTATGGGAACGCAGTTTTTTCAATTAATTCTGATAATTTTTGGTCATCAGTTGACTGGAACTACATTGGATTCGATTGGAGCTTTCATATTAATTTATCAAAAAACGCTAATTTGCGCTTTCAGTGGAAGAAACAAAATTCTAGTAAAACCTTCATTTTGAATATAAATTTGGACAATTTCGACACTGGAGACCAACTGGTTGACATTTGAAAGTTCTAGTTAACTGTGTAGATACGAGTATGTAGGTTGAATATACTTGTGTGCAGTTGTCGAAAGGACCACGTGTGAATTTTCGTTATTGCAAGAACTAGTGCTTCAGTACATAAATCCATATGGTTATCCTTCAAGGTAGATAGGTAGGTGGAAGTAGTTGTCTTGTAAGGTGCTACCAGAAGCAGCAGAAGCAAACGGCGGACACGCCGTTTTGACACCGCAACTCCTGCGGTTGATGTTGAAGGGTGCTGCTAAGAGTGTAGTTTTCAGATCCATCTTGTGCAGTTTTTTAAATAAATAATTTTGCAAAATTGTATGCCAGCAATCTGTGAGAATTCCTTGCAAAAAGGGTATGGCAACGGTGCAATGCCTGTTTCTAGCTAGTGCCGGGCAGTCACAGAGAAAATGTAACAAGGGTTCGTGTTAGTTGTTACAGCTACAGTAGTATTGGTTAAAAGGAATACCTAACTTGGCAGCAGAGGGGCCATATCTATCTGGCTATGATACAGGTTCGGTTCCATCGAGAGTTGGCAATAGAGAGAAAATGTTAAAGAATTCTATCTTTAACGAGGCCCATCGGGGAGCAGACTGACTCCGCAAAAGAGACATCTGGCTAGCGCGTCGGCTCTCTCAGTGCCCTCTACGTTACCGTGGTCGACAGCCGAGAGGAGATTGATATTAAGCCGAGTGCTTATCTAGGTGATAATTGCCTTGCACTGTTCTACTAGTGTTGTGATGCTGTAGGCTTTGCTTAAGGCAAACCACCACACGATCTATCCATAAGTAAGAATGGTACGAACTACGGCAGTGCATATCTAGGGGACCATCTTAGGCTAAAGTCCCTACCTTTTGCCAAAGGTCTCACTGCTAGAAAGCGACACATGCTTTCTTTACCCTATATTCTATGTTTAGTTTCCAGTTGAGATTGGGGTCAAGTATCTTGCACTGAAGGTAAGAGTAAGTATGATCGGACGCCGAATAAATATTTGGTCGATGGGATATTTACCAGAACTACCACTGCACTGATATGGATGTAGACGCCATCTATCAGTCTGTTTATTATTATATTATGAATTGAACGTCAGCCAACTTCACGCCAAAGTTAGAAAGAAACAATATTCTTTTACTTTTTTTTTTTGTCATTCATTTTTGCTGTGGGTCGTTAACAAAGGACTGTCAACGAACAAGGTGGTGGTTTTATTTTTGAATATAAAAGGAGAATTTGCCGACATCCAAAAAAAGGGGGAAGGAAATCCTATTACCATAGGTGTACGATCCCTAAAAATTGGCGTCATGACTTTGTTGGCCGACAGACTCAAATTGGACTTTTACGGCGCGATTCTCCCAAGGAATCCCACTCTTCCGACATCTGCTTGGTCGCCGGTGTGTTGACGTAAATCCATATTTCGTCCGCCCTCATGAAACGATGGAAAATCGCCCGGATCGCGTTTAGACAATTACAAATATGTAGTCTTTCGAAGTAGTCACTCGAAATTCACTTTTTTCACTCAGCTGGCTGGTTTCAATGGCTGTCACACACAAACTTTATGACACAGCTTGCTTTTAATTTGACAGTAGTCTGCTGGCAGACGGTAGTTGATTGGGATATTTTTTATTTTTCAAGTTACAAGGCGGGATATTCACAAAGTTACGGACTTGCAATATAATTAGATCCATCTTCGTAATATAAAATAAAAACATTTAATGTTTTAGCTAAAATCGGGTAAAAAGTAACAGTCTCCAACTATGCTAAGAGATGTTGCTTATAAAGGCAAATTTGACACGAAAAACTGTAACAACTACTGATCAGTGAAGCTAATGCCAAATCAAATGAAATCATATGAAAAATGATGATCTTATATAAAATTAGAACACTATATTGTAAATAAGAAGAATCACACGACATTGGTTTTTAGCACGAAAAATACTATTGTTATATGTGAATCTTTATAATTTAAAGATGGTTTCGGACCTATGAACACTGCGACTTACAATTACAAAGCTTATCTGGTTGATCCAATTTTTGATCACTTTTTCGCGCACCTGGGAACGTATATCGCCAAAAACTCGGAATATATTGTATTCGAAATCTTCCAGGAAATATTGTAACTGAGTAGCGTTACATCGCAAGATTAAGATTTTGGTTACCAGTTTATAGGTCCCAATCTGCAAATCTCTCCCTGCCTCTCCAAACTTTGATTTCAATAAATCATTGGTATAGTCGCAACTTGACCCATAGCCTTATCACATAACATCAGGTGATTTTCAGGTTTCAGTTACCTTTACCATTTATCAACAGTTGACAACGAGCTAGTCACTTGATTACTTCCTTTATTTGGATTCTTGCATAAAATAGGTATCCCGACTAGATAATAGGAGAACTTATTGCTAACTAAAAACACAAAATCTCTTACAACGAAATGGAGAGGAATAAAAGCGTTTATACAAGTATGGTGTGTGTCCCAAAATAAGCAGTGATTTTTCAAACATTTGGCTGTCAACAACACTTTGGTGTATAAGTGAACGGGGCTCTTGCGTCACAATTTAAAGTGAAAACAGGAAGCAATGAAACAAATCCGCATAATATACCAATGTCAAAGTTCTATTATTATTTATGTAAAATAGTATGAAGAGTAGAAGATTCAGAAAACAGCCTAAAACGTATAAACAGCGCAAGCAGTCTTGCCCTGGATGGATGCATGCAATATTTAGTTAAAATGAATACTATGTGAATCCTAACGGGAACCTTAAAAATACATTTTAGATACTAAATGGTATAAGGCTTTCTCATCTTTGTTTCATTTTCTTTTTGGTTTTTGCCCTCCTCGGCTCTGTTGGCATTCTGGAAATTTTCTGGACGAAATTTTCAATCACGGTTTCGCACAAATTCGGCGGCACTTTAGAGGTGCAAAAAACTGGATTACCACTTTCCGAAAATGTTCGCTATTGAATGTTTCAGAATTTTTAGCAGCATCTTTGAAGAATATAGTCCAATGAACCAGCGCAAAATCCACACCAAAAAGTGAAATGTTTCAGATGCATTTACTTCTCATGAAGCACAGGCGGTATTTCGTCACTCCAAACGCGGCAATTTTACTTGTCATGACTACGTAGGTAGTCATCTACATAAATATGGGCCTCAGAGCTAAAGTTGATTTTGTTTTACAAAAGTCTCTTCTCTATGTATGGTTGGATTTGGAAGTATTTTGTTGTAATTCGTATAGGTAGGCATTTTTTTTTAGACACTTAACTATTTGAAATGGTCTACTGTCTCTCAGAGACTAATGCAATCATAAGCATAAAACTAAACATCAACATCAGGTGGTTACTTGTTTTAAATTTGTAGAATATAAGTTTTGTCTTATTGCTTAGAATAGGATTATGCCCTGAGAGTATAGACCGCAGTATATGAAAAATATTAATAATTTCGGCAACCAAGTTTAAAAAGACCGCCACAATCTTCGCCGAACACGTATCTCGAAATCTCTCAACAAGTACTATGCCGCCAGCATCAAGTACCGAAGACCAGTGACAACGCTGCCAACGTGCCATAAACTAGGGTTTTGGGTTTCTTCGACCGCTACCAAGAAATTCCTGGTTTGATGAAGAATGCCGGTCAGCACATGCAACTAAATAAGAAGAGTACAAATCACCACTGTAATGAAGGACAAGAGCCAGTCGTAAACTCTACGAGCAAAAGAAGAAGAAAACAGCGCATGAGAAGTGCGCGATCGAACACATTTATATAAGGTGCAGAAGTTTTACCAACTGGGAAAAAGAACGTGTCTTGTCAAGAAGACCCGCATAGAAAAGCCTGTAGAGATGAAGAAGGAAACCTTGTAGTACGAGTAGAGTCACAGTCAATGCTGTGAATATGAAAAACTTTTCCTGCAAACTGTACAAAGGCGAAGATGCCCAACATCTCGATGTCAGGCAGATTTTCCAACTTTGGCAATGGTAGTCAAAACCCCCGTCCACCTAACCAAAATAAAGTAAGGATTGCAATACCTAAACTAAAATCCAAAAACGCAGCTGTACTAGACGGCTTACCGGTCGAGGTATTCAAAGCTGCTGGAAATGTTTTTGTGTACAACTCATTTCTCAAGTCTGGTCAGAAGAATGTATGCCTGATGAATAGAATCTCAGCATCGTTTGCCCGATTTACAAAAAAGGAGACATCCTTAATTGTATGCCCCTTAAAGTATAAGTCTCCTCAACATCGTGGACGTCTGGAACCGTTGGTCAACAACCTGATTGGTCCCTATCAGTGTGGTTGCAGACCAGGAAAGTCCACAATCGACCAAATTTTCACACTCCATTAGATTATGGAAAAAACTCAAAAATCCCAAGTCGATACCCATCATCTTTTCATCGGTTTTAAGGCCGCATATGATAGCATGTATAGAAACGAGCCATGTCTAGATTTCCTGGCAAGTTCGTCCGTCTTTGCAAAAAAAAAAAAACGATTGAGAACATTCGGTGCTCCATCAAGGTCGACAATGACTTAACCGAGACATTTGAAGTCAAAAACGTCTTTAGACAAGGTGACGTACCATCATGTGACTTCTTAAATATCATACTTAACCGAACTGTGCGGATCTCACAAGTGATCACTGGAAGAACAATCTTTCAATAGCATGTGCAACTGCTAACGAACTCGTGCTGTCACCGGTGCGTCCGCTAGTGTTTAAATGGAAGCTGCCAAAATCAAGTATTGTATATCCTGTCAACAAGAAGAGACACACAACATCGACCAATTGGACAGAATGACACCATTGGCAGCTATAATTTCGATGTAATAAGGAACTTGGTCAACCTTGTCTCTGCTATAAATTCGCTCCTAACAACACCTCAGCAGAAATAAAACGAAGAATCGCTCTTCCTAGTCGCTGTTTCTTTGGGTTAAGAAGGCAATCGAGTAATAAGGCCCTATGCTGGAAAACTAAGGAGACTTTATATATTATCCCTGTCCTACTTTATTGCGCTGAAGCATAGATTTTCTCTATGGCGGATGAAGATGTCTTCAGTCGTTTCAAGAGAAAAATCCTTCGAAAAATTTCTTCTCCCATTTGTGTTGACGGACGACTTGGTTATAAAACTGCACATCTGTTGCCTAGGACATGTAGAACGAATGGACACCAATGTTCCGTCACGCAGAGTCTTCGAATCTAACCCGGTTGGACAACGCAGTACAGAAAAACCTCACCTTAGGTGGGGCGCACAAGTAGAAGGGAACCTCAACCGGAGAGGCTTCTTAGTTGAGGCTCAGGTTCACCCCGAACTGTAGCTCCACCTATGTAAGTAAGTAATCTTAAAGAATTGTTTAGATTACAAGACCATCTTTAGGCCAAGCCTATCCCAAAATAAGGAATTCACATATTTAAAAAAAGACTGATTCTTGTTTTACTCCTTAATAGTAAATCCGCAAATATACAAGAAAAAGAGCAATGATCGCAACTTTACGGTGGATATTTTTTTGAAGAGTCTGAATCATTCGAAGATTTTTTTGTTAACATTCGACCTGTGGTATCCCTATAATAACAAGTCATATATTGTGAGGTTTCATTACCGAACCCGTGAGACAGCACAGTTGCAGAAACCAAAACTCGTCGATCATTCGGCAATACACTTCAGGAGTCGATATTTCTTCCTGACAATTATCACTCGGCCAGATATTGCATTCTAAACTATAGTTGTAGGAACATGTAAGCGTTTTCGGTGTCTAGGATTTGTGAGAAAGGTAGTTTTATTTACATAAACATCGGCATAGGAATGTGTTTCGTAACGAAAAAGTTTGTCTAGAAGCATTCTTGCTGTTTGAAAACATTGCTATTGCTCTTGGGAAGGTTTATCGTAAAAGGAAAATCACTTTCATTAAACTCTGCACGTCATAGTTGAAACTTTAATTTCTTTTTCAAAATAACATGCACGGTTGAGTTTTTAATTCCAGTACAGACAGATATTTATCCCTTATTGATCCACGCTGATTGCCCCTAATTTCATCTCGAAGATGAGCTACACATTCTTGAGTAGCTTGTTTTCCTAACGTTTGGTCCCACCACCAGGTCAGTTGCGTGATGGCTCATTACTTAATCGCCGAATACTGACTACAGTGATTGCACGCTGTTCAAATTCATAGTGTTCAAACTCATAGAGGCTACTATGGAATTTGTATTTTCAAGACAGTGTATTATTTTAGGGAAGTTTAAAGGCAGAACAAAATTCAAAATAAAAACTCCTCGAAGTTATTAAAGCTGTTTGCACACTTAGCTGACAAACATTTATTTGCACTGGAAAGAAAGTTGTACGATCATTGTAAAATAAGTGAAATACAATAGTTATTGTTTCTGTAGGAACAGAGGAACAGAGCTAGGTATCAAAAAAGCACATCTTCGATTTTTATTGACATTGGATTTGGTTAGTTGTATTCTATTCATGAAGCTGTTTATTGCCATATAGATTCACTTTTAAACTACTTTCCTTGTTTTGGTAATAAAATTTCTTATTTAAATGAATTTTCTTTTGACTAGCTTTATATTTCAGAGCAACATTTTCTATTGTAAGAGCTTGTGGTCTTTAATCTAATTTTAGTATTTTTATTTTAAGAAAGAGGTAGTTGAATTTAAGAGGGATTTTTCGGCATAGACATCGTCCTAATCACAAAAGAATATTAAATGTGAAAGTGAGCTCTTATTCGATATTTACAATCAATATAGCTAATCACCATGAACATACTCCCTACAAAGCTTCCAAGCTATTCAAACATACTCTGGAATTTGCTCATGGATTCACTAATTCTTCACTCATACTTCGTGGTTTTTATTTCCACCTGAGCATGTCAGCCATGGAATAGGGAACAAATTTTTTGTCACATAATGATGGCAAACATATTAAAGAATTGTCTTGAGGTATGTGAACAACGCAGCTGGAAATGAGAGTATAGAGAAAGACCTCAATTGATAGATTTGGCTCTATCTGCGAATCCATAGATGGAAAATGATGTACAAAATTTTGGCCTATGCTTATATAAATTCTAACTGGAGCAAGAATTAAAGCCAAAAGGCTATTATTATCGACGCAATTTGTGATCATTTGTGAGTTGGCCAGATGTTTAATGGCAAAATTGTGTTCAGTATGAGGTCTCAGTTTACGCATCAATAAATGCGTAAAGTTTGATTAGTATGATTAGTATGATTACCGAGATTGTTATGCACAACATTACCGGGAAAATGGTGAACAATAAGCTTTTTTTGCAAATATGGTTGACCTTGATCCGGGCAAGATAAAGTGTTAATTGAATGGTACTTTCAGAAGTGCAAGCGGTCAAAAACATCGGTTAACTGAAATCACAATTTGGCTGTACGTTTTTTTAAGGAATACACTCGTCAATTGTCCTCCGAAATCGTGTGGTTAAACACCTCAATTATTAGTTAGTTTTGCGATAAGCACTGCTTGCAACAAGAGTCGTTAGAAATTGGCAGAGCAAATGTTTGTGGTGGCTTCATATGAGAATGTTCATAAATTTGATTCGCACTAAAATAAACAGCATCCTAATCAACATTTAGAGAAAAAAATATCTCATTCCTCATTACAACTTTTTTCAAAATTCTTACTATGAAATCGTATAGTCGACAGACATGAGCTTTGGTCACATTTAAACAAGTACCACTGCTCTCAACAGTTCTCTTCTGATGACAGGAATTGAGTGGTCCGCATGTTCACTTTATGACACGGCTTCTCAATTTGATCAAAACCAGACGAAAGTATACAACCTGTCAAAATATTAGAGACATAGCTCGTGCTCAACAACAACTTTTGCTAAGCAATTGGTTAGTTGTTGCTAAAAACACACTGCCTACCGTGGACAACGTGGACAAACATTCCCATCGTTTATGGTATACAAAAGAACAGTGAAATTATTATTTAAAAAAAAAAAATGTACTTACTGCCAGGAAATCTTGGTGGAAATATTCGTCCATGTCGACTTATTAACCACGGATACAAAGGATAGCTATCCCTAATAATCCCTCCACCAAATTGCGGCTGTGATGTTGGATGAAATAGAACACCGGGTCCACCCTGTCCATGTTGATGTGCTAAAGCAGCAGCCATTTGAAATTGAGCTGCTAGAAAATGTGGATTTGGTGCACCATGATGAGGTAAACGTAAAATGCCGGCATCTGGACCGGCATTCATATATCCCGGTGGCAAAGACGGATGCAAAGATTGCACTTGAGAATTCGTTTTACACATCTCATTTGGTGGTGGCAGGGGAAAAGGTCTTATTAGTCCGGCAGGTAGACCAGGTACAATTATCGGTCTGTCATTCGTAGTGGCCGGTATCACATGCGATGCAGATACAGATGCTGCAGGAGAAGCTGCTACCGAAAGTGGTGGCGACGGTGAATTAATATTTTGCTTATCATTACCTCCATCGATGTGCCGGAAATTCACCGAATTCGAATTTCGCAGTTCTAATCGCTGCTGTGATAATATAAACTGTGACTGATGTTGATGTTGGCAATTGCCTTCACTACTATTCGAACTTAATGGCCGTTCCGGAGGACTATCACAGCGAACGGATGTCGGTGATGGCGGCGATGTTGGTCCATCACCCACTATCGAATCAATGCTGAAAGCGATTTTCGGCTTTGTAGACGATGGAAAGTTATTGTTGCTGATGAAAGGATTTGTGACCGTTGCCATTGGCACTATGACACGCTGTTGACCGCAAGTGACCATTTAAACCAGACAATCACAAATCCCTGACTATTTACAAAACTAGATAGACCGACACGAAAATCTAAATTTTTCTCTTTTCTCTGTTTTTTTTTTGTTTTTTTTTTATGATAAAAAAATCTGCGATTTCAATAATTTCGTTCAGATTCAAACCCCCACTTGCAACTGCACCGTCTTATTGGGCAAAAATGTAATACCCATTTGACAGATGTCAAAAATCCAACAACACTACACGAGACAATCGTCACAATAGCGGCGGCAAGTTGAAAATTTTACCGCGAGCGGAATATCACAACACAATTTCGTGGCTGCACTGTGTTCTATGTGCACGACTACCGAATGTTAGGCATACAATGAAACTCATTGGCGTTCGATTGTGAATCGCTGTCGAACACATTCACAACTCAACAAATGTACACACATACGAGTATTTAAGCCAGTAGTTTTGATTGTGTGAGGGATTTCTATACAGAGGCCACTTCTCAACCAGACAGCTGGGCGCAGTACAAACAGTAGAGTCGATTGCTCCTCGCACACCAGCTCAGGACAGTCCACAAATAACAAAACAAAAACAAAACAAAAAATTCAAAATCGCTGAAAACCTGATTTCCGAAAAGAGTGAACATTATAACCACCACCAGCATGACAATGCCTCGGTGGAATATAGGAGGAACTTTGGTGGAACTCGTTGCAAAAAGGCGGTCCCAGCCGCCATCGGATGTTTGCAACACGCTGCTGTTGCGCCCCCTTGTAAGCGATTCCAAAATCCAAAAGACAATAATCACCGTGTTTTGTGCAATTGGGCAATTAAGCTGCGCTGCACACCTTCCGGTTTAAGGCCCCAAACAACCTGTATGCGCTGTTTGAGTTGTATGAGATGCCACTCTGCCATTAATTCGATATTCCCGTAGAGTTGTTGAAGATTTCTTGTTGTTATTGGGAATTTTAGGAGGGGGTTGAATGTTACCAGGTATGCCAATTGTTTGCGAGTGATTTTGCCATCGAAAAAAATAGGAAAAATTCATAGCGACCAGCTTACCAAAGTTGGTAATTTTCTGCTGTGGTAAATGTCGATGAAAATTAAAGGTTAAGAACGAATAAATTAACTGAAGTGTTAACTTAGTTTGACAGTCCTGTATCTGCATTTCGTTATAAACTATTTGCACCATACTGGTATCTATCATTTTTACGTCAAATTCGATTTGAACTTGACTTGTTAAAATAGATAAATGCGCGTCATTATTTTAAAATGTCACTTTAAATTGACATGATAGGTTTTTAATTGAAGCAGCGCTGCCAAGTGGATTAGATTTGGGTTCGCTGAGGCGACTTGACATTCTCTTTTTAAAATGAATCTTGATCTTTGACTATGTATGTGCTCGTCCCTTTATTAGTCTGAGGAACAGTTGAATATCTTCCGACGAAAATGAGTATAATCCTGAAAATTAAGATGCAACTTGCTTATGATCAATATTTAGGATAGGACTTTACATTATATTAAGGAGTTTCTGCAAAAATGAATAGTGTTATCGTCGTCAGTTATCAATTTTGTAAATGAACTTTGACATAAGACGCTTGGAGTTCACTGGAAGCAGATATTTTTCTATCGTAGGTAAGGGAGAATGTCTATTAATGATATTAAAGCAAGCGGTAGCGAAATCCAAAAAGAGCGATATATGGACCGAAAATAGATGAATGGAAAACTGTGACTTCTATTATGGTGATTGTTATAGACAGCAAAAGCAGTGTCCATTTGGATTTGTTGTTAGAGGCAAGAAGTCTTGGTCTTCAGGCTTTCAAATGGAGGCCTAATTACAGTCTACATCAATACTAAATTCGTAAACATCTGCAAACACACCTGGCCATCCGCTGATCAAAGATCCGTCAACTAGATTGATCACACTGAAAACGATGAAAACGACATAGGTTGAGTATTCTGTGTAGATAGAAGTCCTGCGAAGCCAACATTGACTCAGACCACTTTCTTGTTGTAGGCAAGGTGCAAATGATAATATCCCGTACGTCAGAACACCGAAGAAGAAGACTATGAATGAATTTGACATCAAATAGCTAAGTTAGCAAGGGTCTGCTACAGCCTTTTCTAATCGAATTTCACAAAATCTTTCGACAAGTCCTATACTGGCAACCTCATGTGCAGAAGACAATAGGCGACATTTTCAGCACCACCACCACCACCTGGATAGAGGAATAGTGTCGGCGATTTTGAAAGCATCGATAGCAGCTCAAAACTCTATAAGCAGCGGATCAACAACATCACAGAAAAAAAAAACGAAAAAAAGGGGAGAAGCGATCGATCGAGCCTATTGAAAGGTTCTTCGATAGAAATGATATTCGGAAGCTCTACGAAAATTTCAAAAGAATTGTCAAAGACACTAAAACGTAAAAGTAAAGTTATTGTCGGTTCTGAAAATTCGGAAGTGTAGAAGTAAAGACTGTTTAACGGCGAAGGAGACCAAAATTCTGCTGCAGAGGAGAATTAGCCATCTATTGCGGAGGTTTGATAGAGATGGCTAAAGTAAAGACTAGTAAGGCTGCAAGAGCAGAGGGACTACCTGCCAAAGTATTTAAAGCAGCGGGATTAAGTAAGGAAGGAGCACTCTCTAAATCATGTGTAAAGCATGGTCGGATAAAAGTACGTCCGGCGAATGGAATCTCACCATTGTTTCGTCGGTCAAGCAGAGGGACCCTCTTAAGTGCGCCAACTATAGAGTCAATTTATAGACGGTACTATGTGAACGATCGAAGCCTATATCATAAACCTTGAAGGTCCACGTCTTCCATATGATCTTAGGCCAGGTAAATCACCCAGATATTCATCTTACGACAGCTCTTGAAAAATACAAGTTTGTAGATCCATGTCAGGTTTTGGCACTCCTGCCAAACTCACCCGTTAGTTCAGGATGATGATGGAGAATACCCGCTGTTTCATAAAAGTCGATAATGACACCACCGAGGTATTTTATGTCAAAAACAGATTTCGACAAGGAGTAGTGGCAACATTGACATTACAGCCAGAAATCAGCGACATGGTGCGCTTACGGTCATTAGATCAAAAACGCCGACGAAGGGCTTAGTGGTAAATGACGATAAAATAAGTCATATGCTCTTAATAAGAAAGGATACGAGACAGCAACGGCTCGGACAGTACGCCAAAACGGCAAACTGTAACTTTAGGATGGTAAAAGTAAATTTAAACAAAGACATCACCGAATAACTCACACGAAGAGTCACTCTTCTGGGAAAATGAGAAATAACTCACTCTCACGAGCAATGAAGAAAACAGTGTATTCGGTCACAGTCTTACTGCATGAACTTTATCTCAACGCAACGAACGTATCCTCGGTTGCTTCAAAAGATTAGTTGTTCTCGGTCCCGTCTGCATAATCGAAATTTGGAGAAGAAGATAAAATAACGATCTATGTAAGCTAAATAGCGATATCGACTTGGTTAAAAGGGGTACAATTATGCACCTTCGTTTGCTATTGCATGTAATACAAATGAACAACACTGCTCCAGCCCAGGGTATCATCGAATCCATTCTGCCAACCTGGTGCGAGTAACTGTTGCATCACTTCTTAAGTGTGAGCTTCAGGTATGTTGTTAAAGCCAATCCAAACAAACTCGCAGCCCATCGGAAACATCATTCGTATTAATCTTGTTGAATGAGGTGGATCCCTAAGACTAGTTGCGTATGACTTTCTTGGAAACAGTTCAAGATTCCTTATTCGAAAGGCGATGAAATGAAGTTTAGAAATGAAAAATCTTGACAATTTCTCTTGGAAACCGCCCAAAATTTTTTGCAAAATTTGAATAGCCCCCTTACGTGGAGAGAACAATTTTTCTACAAACTTCGTGTGTCTATTTCTGAACCTGCGACAAGAAGAAGGTATCCTACTAATGTCCTGAGTCATTCCTTGCGAGTTTAAGAGTTGACCGAAAGCCTTTTTGATTGAAAGTTGCCATAATGCCTAAGACACTCTATGAACGCCTAGATTTGGCCATCTCCGTCCGCCTACTTTCATAATATTATCTTTAATTGCACCTATAATTATACTTCGGGGGTTTGATATGTGTCACTCTTTTCAAGCTTCCTCCGCTTCTCGTGAGCTCATCATCTAGCTTATTCAATTTCATACTGCAGTGTTTTTGTATCCAGCAAAGCCTCAATCGGTTCTTCCTGCTTGCTGCCGTGAACATTGTGGGACAGCTCCTGACTATATCAGAGTTGGTGTCAGCTAATTCAACCTGATTACCGATGTAAATCATGATATGATTACTCAACCGAATCAGCAGATTGGAGGACCTTGCTTCTGTATAAACACCAGCTACTATTTCCTTCTCTGTTTTAAATGCAACTGTGTTTTATTTGGCCTTGTTCTTTCACCTAAGGAGATAAATCCTTCCGGATATTTACCTATTAACTCAATGAATTTCTTGTAAGGTTCAATCTACAACATTTCAGTACACTTAGGAATGGATCGGAAGAAAAATCTTATTTCTAGCTCACTCATTTGGCGCAAATTTGCAATAACTAATACAACTTGCTATGAAGACATTCAAGATAGTATTTTACTAAGGCCTAATGCACAGAATTTAGTGTTACCTCAACGGTTCATCTATTATACGCACTTTTTCAGGGCATTGTCTGTGGTCCGGCGGACCAAAAACAAATTACAATGTATCATACAAAAAAGACCAAGAACATTGACGGACTACAGTCAATGAGGAAGCAGACCCTTTTGACTATCGGAAAGTCGAAGAATTGTACATGCGGGACTTCCCAGCGTCAGTTTTCTGATCTTAAATGTAGAGTCAACCAACAAGAGGTGTCATTTTAAATCAATAGAAAAAGGCATCATTTTTATGAAAAGTGATAATATTTTTATTTAAATGTAAAGTACAAACTCTGAGGTTATTATCCAATATCCGCCTCGACTTTTGTTGAAATTTTGTTGATATTTTCTTTTAGTCCATGAATAAATGGGGGGGCATTGGCGTAGACTTTATATTTAACATAGCCCCAAAGGAAAAGCTCTAAAGATGTTAAGTCGTATGGTGTCGGCAGCCGATTGAAGTCTCATTTCGATAAGTCACATGCTCAGGAAATTTGTCAAGCAATAGAGCCATTGTTTCACCAGCTATGTGGCATGTGGCGTCGTATGCTGAATACGACGTCCACGCCCATAGAATGAAATTGTCACTCATTGCATATGGAGAGGTTGTTCCACTATTTCTTTTCGATGCTTTAGGACATTCTGCAATATTCTTCCTCCGAAACAGATGGACAGTCCTTAATTACGAGTACATAGAAGTTTAATTTTTTTAAATAGGCTGTTGCTTCAGCCTATTTTCAAAGGCTTTTATTTGCATACCAATATCCTTGATGGTGTCCGAAGAGCTACCGATAACACTGAACTCGTCTGAGTGTCCAGCGCTTGTACATCCATATAGGCTTCGTTACGATTTAGTCTCAGTCGCTCGTATGGTATTGAGAAAGAATTTTATATGCGATGCTTAAGCCAGTAAAGCCTCTATAGTTGGCTTGGTTTCGAATGACTTCTTCTTGTGTATCGAACAAAAAATGGTGAGATTCCACTAATCGGGGATGCATTCGTATCATTTGTTGCTTTGAATACACATATGTCAGGCCAGTTTCAGTAACATTGCTGTTCTTAAGTCTGAAAATGGTAATCTTCACACTGTGTTACTCGAGTGAATGGCCTTACTGGCTCTTGAAATTGGGTTGAAATGTATCAGAGGGCAAATCAGTTAATCTATCCACAAAATAAAACTTAAATTGATGGCGCAAGAGTCCAATGTAGACCAAGGCTAAGAGTCCCAAATCACTGTGTTTTTCGCCTTTTTATTTTGTTCACAGAGGCAGGCAATTAAGTCCTGACTTTCAGAGTTTTGCCCTTAGCTCGGGAAACCGGACTCGGAACTTTTGTCATAGGAATCAAAGAACTACGAACTACTTTTCAGAAAAGGAAATTGAAAACAATTACAATTCTTGGTAAAATAATTAGGTATGCCAAATTTATTTTGACAGCGAATATTTTAGTGCAAGCAAATTAGTAGAATAAAAATTGGATTTCTTGATTTTTATTTTTATTCGAATTCGTAGTGTTGAGAGCCAGCATTAGGTCCTCTATCAAGAGTCTAACATGGTAACGCTGCAAGTTTTCGAATATCTCGTCTGATAGCTGCTTTGCCTTTTTTCTCATTCCCGACCCTGACTTCCTATTAGGCATCACTAGCCTGGGACGTTGTCGTGAATCATGACTAAGACGCCGTTGCTAGGCGATGTCGATTTTCCTCTACCGTGTAGTTCGGGAAGATACTCCAAAAAACATCTGCGCCGAAAATGGGTTCTGATAACGTTTGTTTGCCGGTATCGATCGATGTGGCTTATTTCAGCAACTTTAATGGCTTGTCCTATGATGATTTTCAAAGACCAATAGTTCATGGTCGGATGACATCGGGCTGATAGGTATAAAGCTCATCACCACTTCAATCTCGGCAAGTGCCATAGAAAACTCTCACAACGTCAGCTTTGATCCTTCTAAACCTCGATGTAGGTGATTTTTTTGGAATCATTACATAAAGTCGGGTGCCCTTAGAGGTGCCAAGTATAAAATGAAAATTAGTCCCAATATTCTGCCAAAAATTTGGCTAGATTTGTTGTTTTTAAAGAACATATTGCGAAACTCTTATAATTTATATCGGAATGCCACAAAATTATATGTACACATGTCTCTTGGTAGACTTTTACGACCAATCACCCTTTTCAGGGTTACAATAAATACCTCGGTAGACAAATCAGCGAACAGGTTTAGATGAGAAACAAAAGTATCACTTTTACAATGTTCTTTCGGCTGGTATAGCGATTTATTTTAGTGCCTGTTGCTACACAACTAAAACGTACATAACTTATGTCTCTCTGAAAAATGTTCCTCATTTATTGGACTTAGATATTCCAGATTTCCATTTACTCTTATTGACGTTCTGTAACCCTGTGGCATTATGTGTAAGTTGCTCCAACCTATTTGAGTTCTGCACAATTCATTGCCAGAGACTTTATATCTTCCTCCACGGTCCTACGTCTAATTGGGGATCACCCACTCTTCTTCTAGCTTAACCATATTTTGCACGGGTGAACTACCCACTGCCAATTCATAGTCTTATTGTTATGTAGATCGATTTCTAGGCCGTTTCCAACCACAGCTGTTCGTTCGGAATGCGGATCGTCAAAATATTTTTGATGTCTATTTCTATTTATTAAGATTTGCATCTTTTGGCTGACTGAGGTAGTCACTTTCCTCGTACTGCACCCATAAAGCACCGATTCCAACCGTTTGAAAGAATGAGAACCATGAGCGAAAGAATGCAACAATCATGAGCGTAGCGATAGTAAGATGGCACTCCTTCTTATTTAAACGATAATAGGAAGTTGCGATAACGGCTACAAATTCCTTGAAAATACATCTCCTGAGCAAAGCATTCCTGATGTTATCGTATCGAATCTTTTCTCGAAGGCTACATAAGGCAAATAGAAGGAAGCTCTGTATTTTACGTTGTCCTAGCAACGGCAAGAAGGACACTGATACCTTCTAAGTTTCTGTAGTTAGATTGGCTATTTTTCGAAGTCTGATGACCCATCCAAACAAATTCCCTTTTCCCACATTTGTGTGACGAGTGAATACTAAAAGTGTGCTTATGTACTCGGTACGCCATCTGGAGCTTGAGTAATTGAAATGTTTAATAATTTCAACCATGAATAACTTTACACCGAAAGAACGCACCGAAGTACGTTAGCGACGCTTTGCATCACAAAATAATCGTTCAGTTGTGTTAACTTCGTGTTCTTTCTGCGCCTTCCGACATCACAATTCGACGTTTGGCCTTAAATATCATTGAGCTCGTGTCTGTAGCTAATCACCAAGAACATGCTAGACAGCATCCACGTCGTTTCAATGAAGCTGTTGAAGCTGAGTGTTGTGAAAAATCCAAATGTCTCGTGTGGCCGCCGATCTTAGCTATTAAAAACCAATGGAACCACTTTAAGGAGGATTTTGAAGCAAGACCTTCGCATGTTTCCATACAAAGTGCAGTTGACTCAAAGGTTTTTGGAAACAGACAAGCCGCATCGCTTAGGTTACGTGAATAACGTCATTTGAATGATTGAAACTAAGCCGGATTTTTGGGAGCGAACTCTAATGACCGACGAGGCTCATTTCACCTTCTTTGGCAGAATAAACAAACAATAATGTCGCTTTTGAGGAACCGATAATCCTCAAATAATTCATGTTAGAAAGTAACTGATTGGGTCGGTATTCCGACATTTGGCCATTTTTCTTTAAAGTTGTAGAGAAGGTCGATGGCAATCGGTATCGGTGAATGTTGGCGCATTTTGTGTGTCCGCCAATATATGGAAAAGGTCCACAATATTGCTGATTTCAACAAGACAAAAACATCCCGGACGTGTGGTGTCGAAAAGCGGTGACAAGGACTGACCTTCAAGATTTTCAGATTCGATAACAGCTCACATAAATTGTGAAGGACCTAGGTTGGTCATCGGCCATAAAAATTCGCGACATTACGAAATCTATTGGACTTTGTCCTAGAGTTATTAAACATTTCTATACCGAAGTTCCAGTTGGCGCACCCTTATAAAAGCCTGGCTTTTATGACTTCCACCTTATTTAGTGTAGAATCTTTTAAGAGACATTTTTAGCAACGGTTGCGAGTTTGATATTCGATTCTGTATCGGTTGGCACATTGATTGCATATCTGGGGTTATCATATCTCCTCCTGAGTTTAATGATGCATTCATTGCCCCATCCGTGAACTCTAAGGTCTTCAGTTGATACAGTTTATTTGGACATTAGGCCGAGATTGCCGCCGGCCTCGGCCATCATAGAACTGAAGGTATTTTCATCAATTGTTTCGACTCCCTATGTAGTTTAGAGAGTCATTTCCTTTCAACCTTGTGGTGTCTATTCCCAATGCGCATACAACTGCATAATGGTTACAATTTGTACCTACGTGGCGGACTTGACACTGTTCTTGGGTGACTAACTCTGTGCTGAGGAAAGTCAAATCGATGACCAACACAGCGCCTATTCTGTTGAGCATGTGATACTTTTTGGTATATTGCACCACCATATCTAGCTAAGCGAATACCTCTAGGAGAGTGAACCCCCTCAGTCAAGAAGATGTCAAATATCTCTTTAGTGGACAAACTTTAGTTGAGAGTGTGACTTATTCATTTATTTCCGTGTAGACGAAGCCGATTGCTCTTGTTACTTGACGGGGCTTTTACCACAGCAGTTACTTGTGTTAGACACTAAGAGACTTAGTTCCAAAGGACTTACTCAAGGTGGCTACATCAATGTCTAGGTTTTTTGTACATTGATACGCATAATGTATGGAAAAAAATTCAAAGACTAGTTCTTAAACTTCACTATCTTTCGAGCACTTTTTACAACTGCTGATGCACCGTCTTTGGACCTTCTTGGTAATTTTTACACCGCAGATATGAAACCAAAGATGTCTTCAACAAAACAATGCTTTTCGCTGGCAGATCATCATCAACAATGTGCTCGCCACGTTGATGGCGGATTTGGGACTGAGTTCCAACGTTGAGCCGAGGCACGACTACATGAGCATATGATTTCTTAGGGGTTAGTGATCTTCATACTAACTCTGCGGAAGCAACAGAATTTAATATCGTTAAGTTGCATGTCTGGAAGGACTCGGAGATTTTCTTCAATATCTATCAAAACATAAATAGGGAAAAACCTGAAACCTGAAAAACCATTCATCGCGCTTCGGTTATAATACTTTCTTTCTATAGAACTCCTGATACATGCTTCAAGTCAGGTCACTCGCTCCTGATTGCAGCAGATCCATATGTGGTGAGCCATCTGTGTTTAGGTATTGCAACCAGCATTTAATGTCACTGGTTTATCTATTTGAGCATTGCTTTTCATTTACACACCTCGCAAGCAAAACCTTATCTCTAAGATATGGTCAGAGGAATGTATATAGAATCACAGCATCCTCTGATGACCCTTTTTACAGCGCTAGGTATAGAGGAATGAGTCTCCTAAACATCGCTAATAAAACTTTTTCTGCAGTTTTATGTGCGCGTATTAGTTCAAGACCAATCTTGTTGACCCATAGCAACATCATGCGGTTTCAGGCCAGGAAAGTCCACCATGCATCATATATTCACATTACCGCAGATCTGGAAAGACCCGGGAATTTCAAATCGTCGCTCACCTTCTGTGTGTTGGATACAAAACTGCATATATAATAACAGTCTACATCAGGACGACGTGCACAACGCAACGCCATGTCTAATTTTGACATGTCAAAATTTTCGAGTTTTGAAAGATGACCACGGGAAGGGTTTTAGAAAAGGCGACGCGTTGTGACTTTTTTTAACATCGACCTTGAAAGAATCGTTCAAAACTCACCTTCTAACAAAAGAGGCACGATGTTTTGTAAGCATTGACAAGCATAAACATTGATGTGATGTGCGAACACAGCGAGCTGCCAATGGAACTTTCGGGAGTCAGCGAATGTGGCCAAAATGAATCTGAGGGTAATGAAGGTAAAACAAATTACCTACATGCTGTGTTCAGAAAAGTATGTCACAATTGACAGTTATAACTTCGAGGTCTCCAGTTACAAGCAGCAACGACATCAGAGCAGAAAGCAGTTGCAAAACTTTTGGCTCTCAGTTACATTGCTGGGCCATATTGTTACGGTGGACGACCACATCTTAGATGGAGCGCGCAAGTGGAGGTGGACCTCAAGCAACTTGGTAGAGGCAGCTAGCTAGAGATCGTGCTACATAGCTGGAGATGCGTGTTGGTTGAGGCTTAGGTTTACTCTGGACTATAGCGTCAACTAAGTAAGTAAGTACAATAATTTTATTTATACTCCAAACATCAAAAATTCTTTATGAAATCTGCTTTTAAGAACGAATTCGCATCAAAATATGCTTTGTTTTCATTGCTAATTGCAATCACCGTTGTAGATGGCTCAATATGCCTCGCTAATCCTACAGCACTTCTTATCTGTGTGCTTTAGGAGCTTTTTCTTGAAAACAGTTCACAAATGAAGCCCTTGGCACTGTCCTAAGATAGCCATACCTATACTAAGTTCCAGAATCACTTCCTAACCATTTTGAGCCGGTCTTTTTGGTGAAGAGAAAATGTTAACCAAAGTCTGAAATGTATTTTTTCGTAGAGCCTGGCAATGCCACTGGGAACATCATGTCCAATTTCAGTGCCAGTGATCATTTTATTTATCAACAAATGACACCTCTTAAATCTGCCATTCCACAAGCTGAAAAGAAAACATCGCACACACAAACTCACCCCGACCTCGTAAGCAATCGAAAATTGAGCGCACTTGTTTCCCGGGAACATCGCTCTCCCAGATTACACGATTGGTCACAAACTGTACTCCACCAAGTGGTGAGAAGCCACGCCTACTTTCCGCTCTTATATACTCTCAATCCGATTCAGTTGCAATGTACAACAGAGATGGATATATAACCACCGGCTAAGAGGTGATAGTCCCTGCGTTGGTGCGGCTTTGCTAAAATTTCAAATCGTTTTGGAAAGGTAATTGACGTTTGGATGCCCGTTAGCGGTTAGTTTTCCAACATAAACTGGGTGCGAGTGAATGCGATGAGCCGGCAATTAGACGAGGATAGAAAGAAATAACTCGTTAACCGGTCTCGTTAGTATTTTTCCTAATTCCACTTTTGTAAATCGTTGTATCTGTATCTTTTCGCTACTTCTCCCTCTTAGCAATTCCATTCCATAGAACAGTAGTGCGTCACGGTAAACTGAATCCAGGCAAAAGCAGAAAGCAAAATAGAGAGGAATCCAACGAATGGGTGTCAATTAGGAGATTAAACCGTTTGATTGCGAAGGTAGTGTTGTATTTGGTTTGTGTGTGAACGAGAAGGAGAGGAGAAACAATTGCACGTTCAATTCCAAGATGGAGTCTATGAGCGATTCAGTTATTCGACCAGTTGTTCATTTATACCAGTTAGATTGGGTAGTTACTAGATTGAGTAGATTGGATCAAAATGGTGGTGGATGAGATGAGATATTTTCGTTACGTTAGTCGTTTGTTCCCCCTCTGTTAACTGTTGACACAGCTAATTGGAATTATTTGCTCAACAAATGAGCGTCTGGTGGTTCGAGTCCAATTAAATTGCAATCGTTGCCATTGAATCGTCGTCGGTTGTGATGGGAGGGGGTTAGACGATGTTTGCTTAACTTGGCTGTTGGTGTGGGTGATTGCGTCGCTTTGGATTTTGTTTACCTTTTTGGAGATGTTGGGTGTTTATCTAGGGTTTTATCACATTTAAGGGTTAAATTGGACAATTTTGAAAATTAAGGGTGAAAAATGGACGAACAATGGGGTTTTTACTTTTTGTATCTTCAAATGCCTAACTAATTAACCTACGCCCAGTTAATTGGATTTTGAATTTTAAGTATACAATATAATTAGAAAGGGTTGTTCTACAGCATGTCCCGTGTGCGTCATACATTTACGAAACGAATTGCGGTGAGCTGGGATTCTTTCGTTTCATGATCCGTCGGATATTTGGATAGAACTGGTTTTACTGAAAAACATAAAAATGTTAACGATTTCAAACTATTGTAAGGTCCGCGTTGATACTTGGCGAAATGACGAGATTTTGCAACCAATTTTGGTGGCAGATGTGCCGAAATGTGACCGGTGGCATCCCGTCATTGAAACCACACATCACTCACATTATTATTATCTAATGATCTATGGTGACAGATCTTCCTAATTTTTTACAACCCGAAAGGACTTTCAATCAATTAATTCTAGAAAGATTGACTAAGGTATTGCTAGTGCAACTAATTTGTGTGACTTAATTAATTGTGATTGAAATACATAGAGTCTTTAAGAGAAGTAGTCCCAACAGTAGTCCAACAGAGACTTTAATTTTTAATCTTTAATTTTACTACAACTAAATTAATTGCAAACTTTGAGTGATTTATGCCGTAGATACTAGAGCTCAATTGGTTTAATCGCAGTTGTTAGTTGTTACTTGGGTCCTTACGATAAGTGTATTAAAGATCAGTGACCGATTAATAGTCATAAAACTGGGACAAAAGTCGGCTACGATTTTAAATAAAATATTTTTCATCGGTGGGGCCTTACGTGATCTTAAGTGAACCACTAGAAAATTAGCTCTAACCTTCTTTGAAGAAACCAGGAAAAACCAACGAAATCCGCAAAAATAAACTGTTACAAACATAAACTAGGGAAGGAGCCAGCCCTCAACGGTAAACTTGCCAGAGCGATTCCCTAAGGGCATAGAACAAAGTGAAGAACTAAACGTGCAAGGTGTGTGGTAAAGTTTCAATGAAGAATACGAGAGTACTGGGTACTTTGGTCCGTGTTTCAGAAGGCCGGCTACACATAAATAAAGAAAACATGGTGGTGAAAATATGGGACGAAAATGACGGTAGAGGAATGAAATGCAAGCTTGGACTAACTGCAGCGGAAATAATGTCTTGAGTTGAACTACGAATGCTGAAAAAAGATTGCGAAGAAAGCGGTAGCAGTAGAGACTCGTATCAGAACCGGAAAGGTTCCATTAACAAGCTTAAATCAACAAAACTAAGCCCAAGGAAACAAGCTAATATTCTTAGGATTGCGACACAACAAACAACCTACAAAATGAGTTTTTCAAAAAGTCATTGCATTTCTCTGCAATAGATGGCCGGGTTTATTTGTATCTGAACGTGCGTGACATACATATACGAGTATGTCAGATGTTTGCTGAGATTATGTTGTTGACACTTAATTTAAAAAAAAAAAACATTGGCGCGATTCATTCGAGTTTTGTGCTCGTAATAGCGGTTCGAACACGGAGAATTTTGAAGAGCATATTCGCTATATTTTGATTTATTTTATTGAAGGTAAGGAAAAAGATGGGTGAAGTCTACGGCAGAAATGTCATCGAAAAATTCCCGTACCAGAACTGGTTCGCATTGTTCCAAGCAAGTATGCATACCACGATTCGAGAGCTTGCTACCGCTCTAAAAGTGTCCATTGGTACCGTTCATGACCATTTGAAATCGGTTGATATTTGGGTACCGCATTAGTTAAAAGAAATTCATCAGAAAACGATCCATTCTAGAAGGGTATGATCACGGGCGATGAAAAATGGTTTGCCTACATGTCTGTCGAAAAAAAGTTGGAGTAGGCAAGATGAAGCATTAGAAAGGCTAGCAAAGGTGGACATCTACTTAAAGAAGGTGATGCTGTCAATCTGGTGGGATTCTAAGTGACAAATCTTCAATCAAGTGACTTCTATAAACTGCTTCCAAAGAACAAAACGATTAATACCGATGTCAACCGGAAGCAGCTACAGAAATTAAGTGATGCCATCGGTCAAAAATGTTCCGAGCTGATCAATCATAAGGATGTGATGTTTCACCATGACTATGCAAGACCACACACAAGTATGGTCACTAGGCAAAACTGTTGCAGCTTGGTCGGGACGTGTTGCCACATCCATCGTATAGACCAGATCTTGCGCCATCAGACTTCCACTTATTTCGTTCTTCGCACAAGTCTTTGAATGGTAGAATGTTTAGTTCGAAAGACCCCATCAAACAGCAGCTTGATAAGTTTCTTGCAAATAAAGATAGAAGGTTTTATGAACGTCGTTAATGGAGTTGCCCGAGAGATGGTAGAAGGTCATCGAACAAAACCGCCAAAACATCATTGATTAATTTTCATTACGTATATTAAATAAACGCACCTGGAAATCAAACGAAAAAAAAAATGCAACGATTTTTTGAACAACCCAATACTTGCAAGGGATTCAATATATTAAAGACGAACCGGAGCTCCTGCTAACGTAGAACAAAGAAGTTAGCAATAGGTAGAAGTAGAATTTTATCACGTTGCCGTGATGAACAATTTGAGTGAAGACACATTGCATCTGGAAGAGCAATAAACAAACAATGAACAAAAAACCTTTAGTTGGACCTGATCACATACCGTTCGACGTATGGGCGACAATCTAGATCTTCTTTGTTTCACTATATAAAGGCAAAGGCGACGCGAGAAATCACAACAACGAGGCTAATGACAAATACTATAAAAATATACAAGGCAGTGCTAGAGATTCGAAAACGCAATATTATTAAACTCTATGGCAGTCTATACGGCTTGTAAGAGCTAGGTTACCATGCAATGTGATTCTTAATTTAGCGATACTGCTGCAGAACCTTCACATTAACCAAGGACTTTTCTACTTTTCGCTATTTAATTAGAAGGAGTAAGTATTTTATAATGACGGGTTTGACAAAACGTGACCTACTATAATAAGAAGTATGGGTAACCGTGAAAGTCATTACATTGAAAACTGATAGTTGGAGGGCTTCAGACTTAGCGAATATGCTGGTTTTGTCATGTTAAATAAAGGTCGTCTAGAAATCCGATCAGAAAAGCAATAGCTGCACAAGTGACAGTAGGACCGAAGGAAAGATCTCTGGATCACTCAAATGTAAAAACATCAGCTTAATCTTGGCCTCACTAACGAGGTTATCCAAAACAGAGTGACCTGCAGTATTGTACATGGGTCAACTGTGGATGCGTTGGGAAAATATGTGGCATTAGGTGTAATTGAACGAATAACATATGTCAATACTCCGTCGGTGTATTTTCTTTAAAACATGATAAAAGTACAATTATTAGAGAGATCTCGGCTTTCCTCTAGTGAAATTACATCTTCGGATTATGAGTGTCCGCATTATATTCTATAACATCAACCATAATATGCACATCCGTATCGGTGAGGCTAAAGACTGTATCGGGGAGGAATTCTATGATATCTTGAATAGAGACTAAATAGTACCTGTGAAGTATGCTTCCGTCCAAAATGTGCTCGAATACTTAAAAACACATAACGCATCTCGACTAATTGACAGCGGTGATAAGTGACACAAGGATCACGAAATTACGGAACTACAAAGCAGCTAGGCATTCTCCAGGTGGTAGAACCGCGACCAAATTCTAATGCAATAGATGCGAGGCATTTAAGTAGCACTATTACCTTGTTGATGTCAAATTCATTTTCTTAATATCTAAATGAAAATCTCAGACAAAAAAAAAGACTTAACGCTTTAGCTGATCTGTTATAGGCGAACACTACAAAAGGCAACCGAGTGAGAGATTATCCATTGTCCACTCACCCTTCAGTGAAGAATTGAATTGCAACGTCCAGTGGTTTTAGTATTGCAACATTATATAAACGTTAACCCAATCTATCTCAGGTTACAAGCAACTCATGAAAATGTAGAAGACAAGTTCTATCGGAGAACCAGAGAGATGGCAACTGTCCCCAAGGCCAGAACGAGCGTAATTCTAAAGAGTGTGAAAAACCATGCCACTGATTTTTAGGGAATTGCAAATGAAATTAAACACCATTATCCAAAGTTGCTGAAGAAGAGCACTCAGTTCCAGCGAACGAAGGAATAGCCACCCTTGCCAATGTAGAAGAAGTTGATGCAGTTGTTAAAAAGCTGAAGAACAACAAGGCCGTCGTCGGCTCCAAATAAGATTCTTTCCAACGTAATGTGTGAACGTCGTAAACCTTTTCAAGAACACTGACTGACAACAACCATTGTGGCATATCAGTTTAACAGGTATTCATCGACTTGAAAGTCACCCATCATAGTATTCATGGTCTTGAGGTCCACAGAGGGATGCCTGAATTTGGGATTCTGCTTGAATTAATCCAGTTTTGAAGCAACGCCTTATAACTATTCCAAATGTTTACCGGATTTCGGTAAGGAGACGCGCTATTAAGTGACTTTTTTAAAACGGCGCAAATGCCGTCGCTTAAGATACAACGTCACTGTTGACAGTAGAAAATTTAGCATGGTAAACAGAAACTCTGACATATGCTTTTGATGAAGACTTAACCCAGGAAACCTCTCCTAAAGTTGAATGCTTTTCACTTGGAAGACGAATTTTGTGCTCTCATGGTTCCTTGTTTTGTGCTAACTAGCAGAACTCGTCCTTATTTTAAGTGCCATTTTGTACGGGTATTGTTTTACTTCATGTAAAATCTGGGTGTTTCTGGTCACTTCTGGAATATTAGCACTGCAATACTTGATATATACTGCTGCCACTAAACTTCTCAAGAGATGTCGTAAGACGTGATAGGCACATGCTTTGGTCATATCTTATGCTTACTGCCATTCCATGTCCTATTTCATATGATACTGCACTGTCTTTTGAAATGTTTCTATTGGAAGTAATCGGGACGCACTTTAACATCAGTCAATGAATTGAAATTCATCTTCATCGATTTGGAGAAGTGATATCTCTTATATATATATCTCCATCCCATCAATATCCCGATTCAAACTGGTCATTTAAGACCAATATCTTTCCAAGATTCTCCTCACTCCTTCCCCCCTTTGCGCCATCTAAAAAGAACACCAGAGTCGCTACACCAAATTCTCTCCCTCCCCTCACCAAATCTTTAAAGCCGCTTCAAAACAGAGTTTCATTCAACCTTGCTCCTGCGCCTTCTACCCAAGTTCCAACTAACAATGCCCCATCCGACAAATATCCTAATTTTATTAGTTCCCATATAATTAACCCAACCACCCATTCCTCATCTTCATCTATCAATCCACCTGATCCAACCCCCCTCACTAGTAAAGATTCTAGTTCCGGGATGCTTGACCATCCTGTCCCTTCATCATCCGCTCGTGCCTCCGATTCTCACCCAAAATACCTTGACCCACTCCTTCCACCAACTGTCAAACTCACTAAAAAATTTTCTGATATGAATGATCACAGTCGTTATGTAGTATCTCGTTTGAGAGACCGTCGCATTTATGAAAATGTTCGGCTCTACCTTGCCTACTTACACGACAAACCCAACTCCGTTTGCATTGATGGCATAACTAAAACCAACATAATGGTTTCGATTCAACGAGAAGGTCTTCCTATTAAGCCAGCGGAATTAATGCAAATTTTCGTTCGCTACCATGAGAGTTTCGACATCTCTTCCGACGAAGTTCATAATGATCTTTCTACGTTGTCTTCGCATGTCAGCTCCAAAGTCGTTCAAATTTTAAAAACTATTACAGCTCCTAACAAACTGAAATCTGTATCCTCCAGTCCACAATGCCTGTCCATTTACTACCAAAATGTAAGAGGTTTGCGCTCTAAAGTCTCCTCGGTATATCTCAATTCTCAAAAGTTTCCCTATGACCTAATTGCTCTTACTGAAACAAATCTAATTCCAGACATTAAAAACCATGAGCTGTTTCCTCCAAATTTCAACGTTTTTCGAAAAGATGGATTTGAAAAAGCTGATAATCCTTATGGCCGCGGTGTTTTACTAGCAATCCGGAACTTCTTTCACGCAACTCCTGTCGATATTCCCCACACTGACAACTTTGAGTTAGTATGTGCCAACATTACGCTCCCCAAACGATGTCTTTACGTACTTTGTTGCTACATTCACCCATCTCAACCCATTGAGTCTTATCAACCTGTAGTTCACGCAGTTGATTTTTTGACTGAGGATGCACAACCTGAAGATTGCATTGTTCTAGTAGGAGATTTCAACCACCCTCACCTTATATGGGAGCCTTCCGATGATTCGTCTCATTTTGTCTCTCGTAATTTGACATCTGAAATAGAAATATTGATGGTGGACTGCCTAACCAACTCAAGTCTGCATCAGATTAGTGGAATACCTAATACAATGAACAGACAACTCGACCTTGTCTTCACATCCGATTCAGATAACTGTGTCGTTTATAGGAGTGATCATCTTCTTTCTAAACTAGACCGCCTTCATCCCCCCTTGTCAATTATATATTCATATGAAAATGGCAACACATGTGTCGATTCGGAAAATTCATTCTCATTTGACTTCCGTAGAACCGACTTTAACAAACTTAAAAACCTCATCAGCAACATTAACTTTGACTTTATTGGTGAGACAACTAACATTGATCTTGCCCTATCAACGTTCTATTCGTTAATTTTCTCCTGCTTTGCCCAATCGGTTCCGTATACCTTCCGAAAGGACTGCATATCTGCTCCTCGCTGGTACAACAATGAGTTGCGCTCTCTCCGTAATAACAGAAACAAGTTGTGGCACAAATTCTTAAGAACTCGATCTGGTTCCGACTACAGTAATTATCGATCGGTATATAATCGTTTTTCTGAACTTTGTGAGTCTCTTTACCTTGAGTACCTCTACTTAGCTTAGTCTCGGACCCTAAACGCTTCTACCAGTTTATTAATACCAAAAGAAAGTCAGACGGCTACCCATCTACTCTTAAATTTCTTAGTGAATCTTCTGCCGACCCAAAAACCATTGCAAATTTCTTTGCCTGTCATTTTAACAAATCCTTTTCTAAGAAAACAGCTGAACCCGATCCTATCTACCTTAGCTATATGAGAAACTATCCTGAGACGTCAGCCATTTCACTAAATATAACAACAACTTTGGTATCTGAAAACATTACCAAACTTAAAGATGATTTCTCGTCCGGCCCTGATGGAATTCCGGCTATTGTAATAAAAGAGTGTGTTACCCATCTCGGTCCTCCTCTTGCTGCCCTATTTAACTTGTCTGTCTCAACAGGTACTTTCCCTTTCCTATGGAAGGAATCTTACATTATCCCTATTCATAAAAAAGGAAGTAAAGCCGAAGTCGATAATTATAGGCCCATAGCGAAACTCTCTTGCATACCCAAACTTTTTGTAAGCATAGTCTATCAACAACTGCTTCCGTACTGTAGGCCAACTATCTGCACAAATCAGCACGGCTTCATGAAAGGTAAATCAACGACCACTAACCTAACAGAGTTCGTCTCTAGGACTCTTCATGCTTTAGAAGACGGTGACGAAGTCGATTCAATTTCCACTGATTTCAGCAAGGCATTCGATAAAATTTCTCACCAACTTATCATCTTTAAACTAAAAAAACTTGGCTTTTCCCCTCATTTTGTGGCATGGACCAAATCCTATTTAGAAGACCGAGAATACAGGGTCATCTTCAGATCTTCAATTACCGAACCCATTAAAGCAACATCTGGTGTCCCTCAGGGTACTCACCTTGGTCCAGTCATCTTTATCCTCACAATTAATGATATAAATTTAATTTTAACGAACTCTAATCTTTCTATTTTCGCTGATGACATGAGAATTTCTCAAGTCATCTCATTGCCTTCTGACTCCCATTGCCTGCAAGATGACTTGAATAAGTTTTCGGTATGGTGCAAGCAAAACTTTTTAGAGCTTAATGTCAGCAAATGCCAAGCGATAACCTATTCCCGTAAACGTCGACCTCCCCCTCCAAGAAACTACTTCATCTGCGATGAGCCTATTCCTTCCACTACCCAAGTACAGGATCTAGGTATAATTTGTGATAGAGAATTGAATTTCGACTCACATATTGACAGCATTATAAATAAAGCTAACTCTGCACTCGGCTTTATCAAACGCTGGTCAAAAGAATTTTCCAACCATTACGTTACAAAGTCCCTGCACATTACTTTTGTAAGGCCTCTTCTCGAATATTGCAGCCATGTTTGGTCACCCTATAAGCTAACCCACATTCAAAGAATAGAAGCAGTCCAACGCAGGTTTATCCGTTTTGCACTTCGTGGTCTACCTTGGGCCGATCCATATGGATTACCCCCCTATGAAAATAGGCTAAAACTAATTAGCATGCATACCCTAAAAAAAACGTCGTGAAGTCGCTGATGTACTTTTTATCCACCAGTTATTGACTGGAAATATCGACTGCTCGACAATAACGCAAAATATTGCATTCACTCCCAATCCCCGTAATCTAAGATCTGTGCCACTCTTCCTGATCCGAACTCACCGCACCAACTACGGTCACTTTGAACCCATATCTAGAATGTTGCGTATAACGAACAACTACGCCGAAGTCTTTGACCTAAATAGCAGCAAACAAGAAATAAAAACAGCGCTGCTCAATATGCCACTCCCTTAACATCTCCCCCGTCCACCATTTCTCCTCGCCCCATTAGGTTAAGTATATCTTTGTTAGTTTTTAAGTCTAGTTTTAAGTTTGGCTTGTTAATAAGCTTAATAAAGTTGTCCGGGGTAGACCCGGGCCAATAACGTATATCTCGATCTCTTCAATGCCGTGAAGGAAGCCGAATTTTGAAAAAGGACATTCCATTCTGGATTATTTAAATGCAAAAATTATCTGAACGACAAATAGAATAATTTGTAAGTGCTCATAAAAGTAGCAGTAGCAATACGCGTACATGGAAGAGATATGATAGTACATATTATGAACTTACCTAGATAGTGCTACAGTCCGGGGTGAACTTGGTGAACTTGGGCGTTATATTGCATTGTTCTTCCACGTAGGAATCAGATACTTTTTGAGCTGATGCGCTAATATTTATTCACTCTTCATGTCCCCGACATTTCAGGTGACTGATGAGCACTTTTACATATAGCACGTAGAGTTCGCTGAAATATCTCTTCTCACAAAGTATGTCAATCCCAACCGGATCACAAATTATTCGGAGAATCCCTTGTTCCTCATCATGCCTTCGCTAACTTTCATGGATGCGGGACTGGAATGATAAGACTCTGATGTAGAGTTTACTCATGAGAAACTTAATTTTTAGTCAAACAAGTAGAGATTGGCAAGTGCAGCTCTTTCAATACCTTTCCAAAGTTATAGCTGTCTATTGTACGTTCTGTAGGATTTGTCATTAACCTATTTTTTCCGCTTCTTTTCCAATACTTTCAATAGTTTCTAAAGCTCCAGCTAAGGCGCTCTCCGATTGATATCAATGTCATCAGTATATGCGATAGACCTACCACTAACTTTTGAAAAAACGTTGGCTTGCGTAATTCGCATAATTTGTATGATGTTAGAGAAGTAACATGACAGCTCATCACCTGATTTTAACTACTTTTTAACAGCAATCTGCATCGATCTGAAAAATTTGGAAAGTATTCGGGCTCTATAAATTCTGACATAGCCCTGAAGTCGATAATAAGCAGCGCATATCGATCTGCCCTTCTAGACTTTTCTATATGGTCTGGCATAGTGTGGACTAAACGGGCTTAAATCCTCACTGATGGCAGCCATTGGAAAATGGTTTTTGGCGTTCGCACAATACTACAAACCAGATCTTGTATGTGTGGGAGACTTACAATTTATCTGATTAACTTTTATCCGACAATATCTTAGCTACGGCTTGATGCATGCTTTGCATCACTCATCTCCTGCTACATATAAAAGTTTGAGAAGATTAAATTATTTTTCAATTCAATTCAATTTTATTGAGACTTTTGAAAAATCAGCACTTATAACGAAATTTTTAATTATTTAATTATTTACTGATTACTTAAAGAACATTTTTATTTCACACTCTAGTCTGCATCCTTGCACTCGTTGTTACATTAAAATATGTAAAATGAGTAGAAAACGAAAGAAAAACAGCTTTACAGTTTGCATTTTAAATTTTCGTTTACTTTTGTGTTAAGTAAAAAGGAAATAAAAAATTACATAAAGGAATTTGGAAAGGCATATACAGAATACACCTATGCGTTGTCTGGCATATAATATATTATCCCCTAAGATCGATGTGAGATGCTTTATCGTAACAAGGTGCTAAGAGGTTTCTATCTTCTTCTGGTCTGATCGTAGATTGAGATTGTGCGTCCACGAGATCAAATGGAGAAATATATTAAATGTCTTCTGGGCTAAATGTTCCATTTGAGTCCAGCAAAGATTTAATTATGTAATTCGGGTGATATTCTATTCGCTGCAGTTTACTATTGTATTGCAGATAGACTATTGTATTTGAGAACCATTTTTTATTGACTCTACTATATCCTCAGCAGCAAAATCGTAATATTCTTCATTCAAAGCGTTCTAACTCTTTTGCTGTTGTCGGCGAAATTGCAAACGAGGCACTAAATCCGTACACAAGAATTGGCCAAATGATAATTGCTGAGGAATTTGACAGCATTTTCCTTTCTAAATCTAGATGTCTTCCTTAAATCACAATATTTGTGGCCTTATGTGATTTGATAGTGACAGGGTGTCGTCAGCATAGACTATTGACCCTGGTTCGGCCACAGAAGTATCCAGGAAAGGACTTTCCTTCCTTTCTCGTGAAGAAATATATTGAACAAGATTGGACCCATTATTGATCCTTGTGGTATGCTTGTCTTTACTGAAAAAAGTGTTATACGATTGTTCATACAGCATATATGTTGATAAAGAATGATCTTGGAGAAAACCATACGGTATTCGAATAAGATGTTTACAGAATCAAAAGCTTTCTAAGATCTACTCGTATATCAAGGCTTATCATACTCCATTTGATTCTCAAATTTTTAACTCTGCTGGTGCATAGAATAAGGATGCATGCTCTGTTCTTTCCTAAGTCCAAATTGGTTACGTGGAATGATATTGAAATGCTCACAAAATAAGTTAAGCTGATCAGCTAATATTTTTACAAATATTATACGAGAAGTTTACCAATATTAGAGAGGAAATGGTTAAAGGCTGATGAAAGTGCATTGCCCAAGTAGCATTTTCGCAATATGTAATTCGAAATGTTATCCAAACCTGTGTTCGACCTTCTTCGGAGAAGTAAATGGTAATACGTTTGGTCTACAAGCCTGCTGTGATAATGAGAAACTAGTAATAGTGGAGCAACCAGAGATGTGAAAAATACCTCTTCCACTGGAGTTGAGTGCGCTGCTAAAATAATTGTCAAAATTTGGAGTTCTCTCTATATACAATGTAGAATGGTTAGATTGAATATCGACTACTTCTCTACCATTATACATACAGTGGTAGTCATATAATTTGAAACTATGTAATGCGGTGTATATTTTGATGAGGTATACATTTCTCGAACTCCGGAAAGCATTCCGGTAATCATCAGGTTCAGTAATCCGACCCTTCACTCATGACTGGAAAGTCGCGAAACTGGAGGAACTAAGGGGCCCTTATAGATGCGCGTTGATCGTGATCAATAAGGAGTCCCTTAACCCTCTAGCGCAGACAAAAGGCATGATTCGGTTCGGCTTCACCACCAAATACAACCTTACATCTTGGAACATCGATATCCTTTCCAGAAATGGATAGCGACGACTCCAATCTATCCCTGGTGATAACCTAGAAAGAGTATCGTCTATACACTCTTTTTCAGATCATACATGCATCCAATTCAGCCTGAGTGATGTCCTCCCATCCAATCAGCATTCCGGAATTATCGGAAAACTGATTGGCCAAAATACAGAGGAATACTGTCAGAAACGCTATCCTCTAAACTATCAAGTCCCACGAGTGACATCAATGAGAGTAACATGAAAGTCAATTCAATTCACACTAGCACTCAATCAGGCTATGGCCGCTTTCTGCCCTCTTATTCAACCTATAGGCAAGAAAAAACCGCACTGGTGGACATCAGTACTGGGACTGTTTAGAAGCACTTGCAGAAAACTTTTCAACTTTCCAAAAAGCACAAGAAAAGTGACTGACTGGGACTCATATTTCTGAGGCATAGCTGGTAAGAAAAATCCTCTCTTCTATCCTATGATGCCTAGTTTTAAAAAAACCGATGACTCTTGGACAACCTCAAGTGATGAATTACTCAATCTGCTACTAGACACCCACTTTCCAGGTAGCTCCCAACTCGTGGCCAGTAGCAGCCCAAACAGGCCTACTGCAACCGGGACCAAAATTCATGGTCTGATCACAAGAGATAAACTGCTCTGGGCGCTACATAGATTCAAATCATACAAGTGTGCTGGTACGTACGGTATAATACCTGCCGAGTTACAGAGGTCCTCAGATATTATTCTGCCTGTGGTAGACAATATTGTGAGGAGCTGTGTAGAACTTATCCACATTCCACTGTCATGGAGAGATGTCACTGTAGTTTTCATTTCCAAAACCGGAAAATGTTCTCATGCTGTCCCAAAGGACTTCTGCCAAGACTTCTGTCAACGGCTCAACATGCCTACTGTAAAGGAAAGTCGGTGGAAATGGCTCTGCACTCACTGACTAGCCACATCGAATGGTCCCTACTATATAAAGAGTACACAATGGTTGCTTTCCTGGACTTTAAAAATATCAACTCTGAAGATAGACGACTCACTTGGGGAGTTGATCAGTCTTATGCTAAACCGCAGGATAATCAATTCCAAACTGGGTGAGACTTTTGCTAAAAGATGTATCAGCAGAGGTTGGCTGCAAGGCGGTGTTCTCTCTCCCCTTCTCTGGAATTTAGTAGTTAATGAAGTGCTGATATACCTGAAAGCAGGTGGTAGCAGGGTGATTGCCTATGCGGATTACGTTGCTATAGGTAAGCATCTTGATACCATTAAACAGCTCCTTCAACTAAAGCTCAACAGATTAAGCGGTAAGCAGTTCGCTGTGGAATGGGAATAAACCCCCATAAAACTGATCTTGTCCTCTTCTCCAGGAAATACAAAATTCCAATTATAGACCCTCCTTCAATAAACGGTACCAGTTTAGTATTTTCCAATACAGCAAAATATATGGTTCTCATTTTTGACAGGAAACTAAACTGGAAACCTAATATTCAAGAAAGAGTCAATAAAGCTTCAATAGCTTTGCAAAAAAGCCATGGGGAATAAATGGGGCCTTCAACCTCTCATAGCCGACTGGCTATACATCTCGGTCATAAGACCAATACTCACTTACGGGGTCGTCGTCTGGTGGACGGCCTTAGATAATGCAGTCAACTACAATAAATTAAGCAGAGTCCAAAGAACAGCATGTCTATGCATAAGCGGTGCTTTGCGGTCTACTCCCTCTGCGACATTAGACATTCTGTTTCATTTGACACCCCTCGATATTTTCAGCAGGCAAGTAGCTGCGATTGCAGCTTAAAGCTTAAAGCGACTACACAATGAGCAAATAATTCATTTGGCCACGCTGAAATTCTTAATACATTACGAGTACTCACAGAGAACATCGATTACACCATACCTGAACTTTGGTTTGACAAAAACTTCCATGTAAGCTTCCCCTCTAGATCCTTCTGGGAGGAAGATGCTTTCATGGAGGTCAAGTCAATCCATCTATACACGGATCTAAAACCGTTATCGGGGTTGGTGACGGTGTTTTCTCATATAAGCTCTCTCTCTCCAAATAACTGTAGCCTGTTCAAGATGGAAATTTTGGCGATTAAAGAAGCTTTGTCCTGGCTGAAAAAAAACGTAATATCTGCAAAGGGTATCCGCGTCGTTTCGGATAGTCAGGCCGGTATCAAGTCCCTGGACTCGGTGTCATTCAATTCTGAAACCGCCCTTCAACGCCGAAGTGGCATTGAATATGGAAGTGGCAGAGCAGTTCAACCTATGCCTTTCTTGGTTGTCGGGCCACAGACACATTCCAGGGAACTGTAGGGTCGATGAACTTGCCAAAATTGGAACCACTCTACCCATTCTACCGGAAAAAGATAGCATAGGAATACCAATCGCTACGTGCAAATTAATATTGAAGCTGAATGCCAATAAAAGAACAGACCTTAGGTGGACTGTTGGACCAACATTTCTGGCGATCAAACAGATCTGGTCAAAACTAGATCTGAATCGCTCTAAGCGTCTGATTCTTCTGAATAGGAAACATCTCAGCGCCATCATAGGTGTCATCACTGGACACTGAATCATAGGCAGGCTGCATGGACGAGGAGGAAGAGGAGACAATCCTCCACCTACTCTGTACATGTCCAGTTCTCTCCCAGAGAAGAAAACTTCACTTAGGATCATAGATCCACGCGGCATTAGAATGAGTCAATAGGCCTAAGTGGGTTGGTGTTTCCAACATTCACCCGTTGCGAGTTCCCTGAGCATTATGAAGGATGAGGTTTTCACTACACCAGCAAAAGAAATATGAGTGTTCGAAAGTTGATTAACTTATTTCCCGTTTGTGTTTTGAGACAACATTTTTTGTTTTCTTTTTATTTCGTGTATACAGGACAAGTCTGGGAGCTAGCCGAGTGCTCAAACTTATTACAGTTAATACAGTTTGGCACTGGCAACTCAAATCAAAAGTCTCCCGTGTGCCCTAATCTTTGACAGTCATAACACCTGATAATGGTTTTATTAAACATTTTTTCCTAATAAATTCCTTGATGCAGCAGGTATCGAATACTTATCAAATTTTGAAGGGACTCACCTACTTCTAATTGGACAGCAAAATATTTAATTTGCTTGGGAGGTGGGCCATCCAGATTTGCTGCAATAACTGCAGGCATCTATTATAGCTACTAGAAATCTATTTACAATTATAAAGGCCGTGCGCTTATGCTTCGTTCTCTTTACCCAATGTACCTACTCTTGGAAGCAATACAGACACACCAAGACTTTTGCTACCAAGATCATAATGGACAGCAATAATTCGCACACAATCAACTCCGCTGCTTTCTGTAAACCTTTCGCTTATGTCCACTCATAAGTAAAAGAATGTACTGCATTACCTCAATCTTCATTTCAATGCTTACGAGTAGATGTGTTTGCTCCTGTCATTTCAAAGACACTTAATAGACTAGTTGGAAACAACATCAATCCATCTGCTGCTTGTTTTCTGCTTCATCCCTTTACAATGATAAGGAAAATTATTCAAAGAATCTTAATTCCGTACGAGCTCCACTCTGTTCCTTTAAATTTGTCCAGACATCAATCGTGTTCTATTAAGGTAGGGCATGTTAGAATAATGGATTTTTAAAATCTTTATTAACGCTGTATGAGAGCAAGTTTTTGACACAGCTATTCTTTGAATGATTGTGCAATAGTAGTCGTTTGTGATCAAAATAACCAATTTATTGGGCACCAACTAAACTAAATCTACCATTTTGCCATCACTCACACGGAAATAGTCAGATACCGTCGGGAAATATTTAAAACCACATTTGGCAGAAAAATCATTTGATCACGGTACCATTTTCTTACCTGGGCTTGGAGTGACATCTACAGTCCTTCAGATACCGATCAATTTTGGAACAGCTCTAAAATTTGTGTCAATCCCAAGCCGAAATTTATTCATTAATACCGGGTTACTATAGATACCATGACTCGTACACATGATACAACGGTATATTCACTAATTCTCAATTCATAAAATCCTTTCGCAAATAAATTAACCCGACAAGCGTTTAAATACCGACCCTCAACGCCTTCAAATCCACATTATAACCATTGCCTACTCCCGATCGATAGCATTACAAATATTTTACTTTATTACCCGATTTAATTCTAGGAAATGCCAAAACCCAGATGCACTAAACCATGATATTCCCTCGCTAAACGATAACAGAGATCGCAGAAATTCACCCGAAACACAACAAACACACATTGGAGACCATAAAAGCGATCATTGATTTTGCGAACTGGGTTTTTGCGAGGAAATGAGGGACATCCGCTTAGGTACTCATATCTATGGACAAATGGTCAATCCAATTATTGATGGTTCTTAATGTACCCGTCAAAGAATTCATTGGCTTCAGTTGCAATTTTACAACTACTCGTACTATACCAACGCCCCTGCATTAAAAAGACTAAATCCATTACAAAACCATTCCAGAGGACAACACTTTGAAATCGCAATGACCTGCCAGGTATAACTCTGAGAAGTGAGGTTCACCTAAAACAGATAATGAGGCGTGACAGTGAAAAATTGCACGCACCCGATGCAGCTAAATAGCGAGGAGAGCAAACAGATTATTACTGCGGTAGTTAGGCCATCACAATTAGCTACCCAAGCGACTGCCGTGAATTACCAGCGATACGACCATGTCTAATTGCGGCCATAAGTATAAAGCAATAATCCACCGCCCGTACCTGTATCTTGATTCTTCTCTATCTATATTTATCCGAAGTGTGGGACAAGGATAAATCAAGAATTTCTCGCAGATTATGGCAAGTCATTGTGATCATTATGGTTCTTCGTGGAGAATGCCTGTTCCAGGCCTATGCTTCGAATAGGCCACGAGAATGTGCTTCAAATCATTCCATTTCGTTAAAGCCCCACCTTTCTCCGTCGGTTCTGACTTGACATCTTGTCCAGTTGTGATACATAAAATGAATATTAGCATAATGGGGGCTTCACATCAAAATATGTCTGTGACTGGGGACGACAACTTCGGGGCGACCACACCCGTCGCGCAATCTGTTGACGTGCGATTTTGTCACATGAGAATTTCTTTTTTTTATTTTTTTTTTTTTCCAATCTGCGGATCTGCATTCAAATGATCAAATCAATTGGACAGACCAAGACCAAGACCCAGACCGCACCCTGTCATTAGCAGGAGTATATGGGATCTTTAGTGCGCTTAAAAACGTGTTTAGACCACAATTTGTGGCTCATTACGTTGGGTGGACTTGATCTTGAAGTTGGGCTTGGGTCCTAAATTTATTTTATGATTTCGACCGAAATTATTCGCCTTGACAATGAGGGAATAAATTAATTTCATTTGAGCGTTGACGAAGTTGAAGTACTTGAATATTCAATGAAACGAACTCGGCCAGGTGAGATTTATTGAATAAGTGGCTTGATGATTGGCCATTTGTCTTTGGAACGATCGAAAAGGTGTTTAAATTTCAAAATAATTTCCTACGACCTTTCGGAAGAGTCAGTGAACTGGCATTCGATATTGAAATTAATTTTTGTTTATTAAATTAGATGAGTCGCCAGATTCAGATTCAGATTCAGATCCAGATTATGTCGATCCATACATATGTATGTCGATGTAGATTAGTAGATTCGGATATGTTGACTTCTTTGTTGGTTTATACTGGATACTGGAAGCTGACAGTTAAAGTTGGAGGTTTCTGGAGCTTCTGCAATAAACTAGCATATTCTGATTGTCCTATTGTGTACACGCCGACATGGGTTTATTGAAAAAAGGTGATGCAGGCTTAATTCTTTGACAATTTTAGAAAAGTAAATCTTTTCAGCATAAGAACCACAGTCGATTTGGATATTGCAATTAATTTGAGGTTTCAATTCGTAGGTGTGGCAATCAAGCTGCCACAAAAGCACTACTACCTTGTTACAACCAGAAATATTCATCATCATCACAGAAATATTGCTTAATTACAATCGCAAGTTCAAATATTAGTGGCAAAATTCTGAATATTCCCCAGGAAACTCCTGGATGAACGGACAATGCCGACTTGTCAACGTAGAAAAATAGGATGCTCATAGAGTACCGGGGACGCTCAGATAAAGAGCAAGAGCTGCTGGGAGTTCCAGGAAAAATAGGGTCGCAGATATTCTGTATTCTGTAGAAATATAGAAAAAACACTTTTACAGACTGCATAGTGACAGTAAACACTATCATATCTATCACACTATCAGCGAACTCAGAATTTAAAAGCAGAATCTGCTGATGTACGAGAGGATATCTAGTCTAAGATCCAAAAAGGCCACAGGACCTGAGAACTTACTTACTTACTCGTACTTAAGGACCTGGGCCCCAAACCACAACCGATCTTTATCTAGCTCCCTCCAGTTTCGGGCGTATATGGACTGCACTTACTTAGGTGACGCTACGGTTCGGAGTGAATCTAACCCTTAACTAATAAACTTCCCCAGTTAGCCCGATGCTTAGCTAACTGGCTCCAGTTGCGCACTCCAAGTTGCCACCTGAGCCGCGGTCTTTCTCAATTGCGGTGTCCCTCGGGGACGGATTAGAACACTTTTCGGACTGGAACATTGGTGTCCATCCGCTCTACATGACCCTGCTACCTAAGTCGTTGGAACTTCACTCTTCTGGCTAAGTCGATGTCAGTGTACAGCCCGTACAGTTCGTCTTTGTATCTCCTCCTACATTCACAGCCTATGCAGAGGGGACCGAAAATCACCCTTACGGATTTTCCTCTCAAAGCAGTCAGGAGCAACCTCATTTGATAAAGTCCCTGCCTCTGCGTCATAGAACGCGACTGGGATTTTTAAGGTCTTCCATATGGCCACTTTTGTTATTTAAGACATTTTCAAGAGTTATTCTTCGTTTGATCTCAGCGCGGGTGGCATTGCCTGAATTGATAGCTGAGCCTACGAGTAGGTAGACAAAGTCCATAACTACCTCAAAGGGCGACGTTCTGTCCGAGACGTCGGTTATATGTGTCCATTTTGTGTGGACAGCATATAATTAGTCTTGTTCCTATTGACAAGTTAAACTCATCTTCGTCGCTTCCGCCTCTATACTCACGAAAGCGCCAGTCACATCACTCCGTTTTCTTCCGATTATGTCAATATAATCGGCGTATGCTAGTAATTAGAGGAACTCTTGAAAGATTGTGATTTTTGCGTTGTGATCTTTCAGAATGATGTAAAAAAATCGCATAACAGGACGACATAGACATTGCTCTGTATAGCTTGTCTCTAGAGATACTGTCATAGGCGACCACGAACATTCAGACATTCACACAATACGGTAGTTGCCGTAATTCAGAGGGTCTCCTTTCTTGATGATCAATCAGACACACAATACTGAGGTTCGGTTCATCGGTTATATTTTCGTACGATCATATTTCCCAGATGAGTTGGTGTATGCTCCTTACTAAGTCATCACTGGCCGCTTTGAAGTGCTTGGCAGTCAAGCCGTCTGCTAAAGAAGCTTTGTTGGACTTAAGCTTATATATGGCTATCTTCACTTCATCCAGGTTGGGTGAATGGAATTGTTGGTCTACATCATCCAGGTTGAAAGGTTCCATCTGTCTGACAGCATCACTGTGAACTTAGCAGAAATACTAGAGCCAGCCAAAGATGAAACGATTGAATACATGAACCACCGGCTTATTTTTAAGAATAAGTCAGATGAAGATGGCTGAAGGATGGAGTTTCAGTGTCATTGGCCTGATCCGCGAGGTATGAGATCGCTTTAACTGCGCTAATCGTAGAGATGTCTATTTTTTGTCAACCTCCCAGACCATTCGTTTATATTTTTACCTTGATTTCAGATCCTGAAAAAGAGATGTCAAAATCAGTGCCCACCATCCCTTTTAGAGCCACTTATGATAGAATTTGTTAAGACGGGTTATGCAAGGAAAATGCTCAATAGATAGTTGACGACATCATAGGGTATCTATCGATTTTGACCATGAGTGACAATACAGAAAAGAAACACGTTGTGACTTCTACTTTTGACGGCGAACTGTTCTGATTATGTTCTAAAGTTGCCTTTACGAGTTCTTTAAACCCGGGAGCAATCCTAGCTAAATTAGAAATAAGAAGTCTTTCTTAGTCACTTTTTGCGGATTCTAATTTAAATTCTCATGGCAATAATTAGTATCAGGAGTAGAATTTTACGAGGAGCTGTTGGTTTTCTCAAAAACAAGAACGAATGACTGTGGCCCACCAAGTCTATATATACATATATACATAGGCATATACACATGATGTAGCTGTGATTGTCTACTCTAAAGCGCAGCAGCTCTAGATGGTCGAACATGCACTATAAGTGGGATCAAGTTAATACTTTCAAAATTGAGGAAGAACCTGATTATCTAGCCCATCTGATACTTAAAGGCATCATCATCATATTAGAAAACAAATTTCTTGTCACGTTGAAAACCTCCAGGGCGCTGTCAGCTTTCTCACCGTGTGAAAGTGTTTCCGGCAAACATGGGATTTATCACCAAAGAGGGTCCTTTGAATCTATGCGCCTGTGAAATAAGCTTTCATGAAAAGAACGGTCTGTCTTGGCTACATGGGTGCTTTCCCCAGCACGCTTGGCTCTGCTTTAGATGCACTGATAGATCTCCCAACCCTTGATATTCAAATTATGGGCTCCAATCTTTTTGGTACAATAGAGTTTTGCGCATCAACTGTCCTTTGAATCTGATTTTATGGACATGCTGTGTGATGCAATGAATCAAAACTTCTTTTGCTGGAACCAAGGACGCTGTTGTCTTTTTGAAGACAAGATTAGATTTCAATCTAACTTGCGTCTGTCTTCCAAACGAAGATATACGCAACTCTGATTGACACATTGAACTATGTTGTGAAGAATCGATGGAAGGGGCACAGTATCTGTGTCTAAAGCCCTGTAGAGCCTTCTCACCATTTACATGCTACTTCGAAAATGCAATGCTCCTCTGAAAGTAGTAGGGGGCTCACTTCCCTGAGTCTTGTTTGGGATCGCTGATGGAATTGATGAGGAGAGTTTGCGTCCATATTCATTGCATTCGTTGACAATAGGGTTTCTTGTGAGCATAACTTTATATGACATGTTTTCCCATGATGCCGGCAGACCATCAAAATTCTCCTCGACGTCTCTAAGAAGTCAGAATCTCCGTGCCAACATTAGCACCACATAAGGTCTATATCGAGAAAACCGTGCAGAGACCGGATACTGAAGGCCAGATATCAGAGTTGAATAGTTCAGTGTTACGAATCTAGACAAACTTTAACGAAGGATGCGACTAATTTTTGAGTGATATTTGGAGGATTTCAGTGAAGAAGATGCAATGCCACTCTCTAACATGTGATTGTAATATACGGCCCTCTACCGAATCAACAATAGCGAGCGGTTTGTGAATATTGAAATGACAACCGCTTTGTTACCGGATGCATACTAGTCGGTTACCAAATCTCCACAAGATCAGATGGGTCTCACCAGATAGGCTGTCATCATCATCAGATAGAACAGATAGGCTACGTACTGCATGACTTAATATGATAGTATTTTTGCCTAGATGCCAACTAGGGAAACGAAAGAAGGTATAGTGTAATATAATACGCGACAAAGTCAAACACATCTTCAATTTAGCTACATAGTCCGCAATTGAAGTTAACCAGTGCGAGATCAGGCCTTTTATGTTACTACCGCCTTCGCTAATATCTAATGAAAATTAAAGTCTTAACCATGATCATGGTGTTAAACCATTATTTTGCAAGTGTGCCAGTTACGAATCTCAATAGGCTTTCGATGTGACGAATTCTCCTATACAAAGGCACCTTGGAATTTTATAAAGATTGCAGCCATAGTTAGAGCTCTCGAGAGGAACAAGGGATTGGTCATTCAAGGCATAGCTGTTGAAAATTACAGAATAATATAACACATAGATCCAAATTTCGCCATCGTATGAGCTTTGAATGTCCCTGCATCGACCATATAAAAAACTGGTGCATCATTATAAAGTAATTTCTGGTGCACTTATCGCCTTTGAAAGGAATTTCGAGTTCCTATAGCAAGGCATTCCCCATGCGCCATTATGTTGGCATGTTTTTATTAGCTAAGCTTATGAAATAGGATCCTCACTGGAATAAATCCCGTTGAATTGCTTGGGGATGCCCATAATTGACAAGATTTAGTTTTTTAAAAGCCTGGACTGGTACTCCTTTTTGTCATTTCCGCAGCTAATATGCAAGGAAAGCGCTGCATTTCTTGATGCTGTGATTTACTTCAGTGAGTCAGTTTGATGTTAAAATTTGAAAAGAAAATTATTGGAAATTTTCTTTGGCCCTTGCCGATGTTCTATTATTAAGTGCGATACTTTTGCCTTCGGGGATTATTATAAGTCGCTATTGAAGTCAACGTATTTAAATTGCTGCCATTATAGCGTCTAGCCTATAAGATCTTGCCATATCTCTTCTACTGCCGTCTCCTCAATCGAATTGTTCGAGAGTGAGTTCATATTTGGGTTCGGATAGTCGGGCTCTCCAGCGTTATTGCAGATAAAAATAATCGAAATTGTGTTTTTATTACTTTGTTTGTAGAGTTATAAGCCCTTGGTAAGGGTGACCTCATGTTTTTAGAAGATGGATATAGCAAGGTAGCCTTTAACTAAACTTATTCTACGCTTGATTGTTGAGCATTGAAACTTAGTCGCATCTTGTAAGCCATCACAGCTCATTCATCCGTTCATTCACAGACAGATGGGTACATACGTTTGCATCAATTTGTGAGAACTATTAACTTCGTAACGTAAAACTTGTGGTGGTAATTAATAAATTTTAAGCACAAATTTAATTACAACCGACATGGGAACTTTGTTTCCCAAAATCACATCCTGCAACAAATTACAAAAATCATTTACAACATTTATCTTAATTCTTACATACGAACACTCCCAAAGATATAATAGACAGGCGAAAAAAAAAATTAATTAATTGATCACCTCGAAGCACCATCTCTAAATATCTGCGTGTTCGGCAGCAAGAGCATTTCTATTTTAGGTATCCGAACTAGGATGCTGCTATATCTTCATGTCATCGCTATAACCGAAGAAACTGCATCAGTGGCCGGGGGTAATAATGACGGGGTTTAAGTGCAGATATCATCACTGCGCACTCATTGCACTAGTACATATATCCCTCATTGATTCCGGGATTCGGATTGAAATTCGAATTCGGATAATTGACTTCTCCATTGGTAGGCACAGCCACAGTGACTGCCATAAACAGGGCGCTGACAAGCACCCACTTCACACATTGACCCGAAAGGAAAACCTCTTAGTTAACAAAACGAAATCATTTTGCAGCAATTACTGTTAACAAGGAGCCAATGGAGCAGATGGAACGACGAAACTTCTGCTCCAGTCCATGTCTACATCGTCGACATCGTCGTCATCGCCGCACCCTGTATCATTTTTCCCAATTTTCACTCGTCATGGATTTGGAATGTTTTTTTTTTCTTGTGTGGAGGGTAAGAGGAAAATACTTTCCCGGTCGTAGTTGAGTATGTATCCGTATTTCATATTTTGTTTATTATCCGGGTGTGGTACATATTTGACATGGTAGCGAAGCGCCTGCTCGCGCCTACTTATTTCTACTCATACTATATTTACTTTTCTTCCCTCTTACCCGTGGTTGCGTCAACTCCCACCATAATGGGTGCACAATTGATGATGAGTGGATAAATTAATGAGGAACGATTTGTCTGTCTCGTTGTAGCGCCGAAGAGATTCCTCACCAGCAATTTGCTTAAGTGGCGAGTGCTTTTAATGATTTTCCATAATTTTCTCCAATTTTATGAATACAATTTTCATATTGGAGATTTCCCAGATACTTTATGAGTGAGACAGGAGCAAAAAAAAAAATTAAAAAAAAAAATTGAGTGAGCGTGTTGAGATGTGTTTGAGGAAACATTTGTTTTCTGATTTCAGACCAGGGTAACAATGTGAGAATGATTTGTTTGTAAAATATAAATTGCTTTGTTTATGGCTTTCGAAGTGTTGGATTTTATGGATGGACATTAAGTAGCTTTAACTAAGTACACGGTTTATTATTGCTGATAGCGTCATGAGATGTTCCAAAGAGCTTTGATTGGCAGTTGTATCACAAATACAGCTTCTGCTGGATGGAGTCTTTTATATGGGGAAACAAATTGGGTACGTATGCACTATGCAGTGATTAAATTAAAAAAAAGTTTCTGCTTTTTTTTTTCATGGGAGAAGTAGAAGAGAAGTGGAAAAATGCTTATCCAGGTAATCGAAACGTAATCCCTGTTTTACTCTTTAGTCTGACTCAAGAATCTCATCAATTTTTGAACTGATGTTGTGAACTCTGTTACTCAGGTGTTATTGGATTTTGTTTCTAAGTCAGCAACGTCTTATATCCTTTTTTTATTTGAAAATAAAACTTCTTTTTGGCTACCTAAATGGGCCTGTCGGAGCTTTGATCGCATTCGCATTGATACGAAAAACTTGCTGTTTCTCTAAGTGTTTCTTAAATCCTGTCAAAATAAGTAAACGCGCGAGATCGCCCAATTCTGAGGGCAGATTAATGTCCTCAGATAAAAAACCTAAATCAGTGCCCAAAATGGTTTTGACCAGGAAAGACTCCAACTACTGGAGTCCTCTGCAATGCTTGCCAGATAGCGATGTTGATAGTGATGATATTGTGTTACCAGCTAAAACTACAAAACTATTTATCCCTCCGATAAAACTGCTGCAAAAATCTAGTGACTTCGTTCATACTCTTATGAAAATTTTAAAGATATGTGATTATTCCATCAAAAAAATGTCGATCGGTATCAAAATTGTATGTGAAAGTATGGTTTCATATCGTTCTTTACTCAGTAGACTTAAATCTGAAAATTGCCAATATTTCACACACGAATTGAAAAGTGAAAAAGCTTTCAAAGTTCTGCTATTTGGTTTAGGTGCATATGATATCAATGAACTAAAAAATGAACTAATACGACTTGGACTTAAATGCAAGGAAATCAAAATGATAACTAGAACATACGAACAATATACTGACATCATTTATCTAGTTTTGCTGGAACGTGGTTCAATCAAACTCAGTGAACTAAAAAAGAATATTCGCGCCATTTTTCATACCCAAAGCAATTGGAACTATCAAAGAAAATAAAAGAATAGACCAACACAATGCCGCAACTGTCAAATGTTTGGACACGGTGAACGTAACTGCCACATCAAAACATACTGCTCCACTTGCGCCGGCAATCACAAGACTACTGATTGTAAGAACTCGGGTATATACAAATGTGCGAACTGCAAAGGAAATCATAAGTCCACAGATAGTGCATGCGCTAGCAGAGTTAAGTACATGGAAATGCGGCAAAAAACTGTAACAAAAGTCAATTGTTTGGACTCAAAAAAGAGCAACAACAATATTCCACCGATGACAATGAATGATTTCCATCCACTACCAACGCATCCTACCAAGCGGATAGCGAAGGAAACCAACAACAACTTCCCTAAAGCTTGGGTGCAACTTCCAGCAACAGCTCCATCTACACGCCAGAGTAATTTGAACGGATTCAACAGCAACATCATCAATCACAATGAGGAACTCTTTTCAATAGACGAATTGAATTCGCTCGTACTAGAGATGATTACACAGCTAAGTACATGTAAAACTAAATTAGACCAATTTAGAGTTGTCGCTCAATTAACATCTAAGTTCTTGTATAATGCAAAGTAATTCAAGAAACAAAATTAATATTATAACCTGGAATGCCAGAGCTATATGTAGCAAAACATTTTGAATTTGTAAATTTCATGAACACAAATGAAATTGATATTGCTTTAGTTACTGAAACGTGGTTAAAACCAAACGATCGGATATCGACCCCAACTTTTAAATGTTATCGTGTGGATAGAGATAATTCTGGTTAGGAGATCAATTCAACATGAGCTTCTACCTTGCATTCAAACAAACTACATTGAAAATATAGGGATTGAAGTAACATTGAGAAACAATAAAACGATCAAGATTTATTGTGTATATTTTCCAGGAAAAATAGTAGGAAACTTTGATAGAGAGGAAAAAAAGCGCAGATTTAAAGTTGAGCTTAGAAAATTTTTCAATATGAACTGCAAATTCTTGATAGGAGGTGATTTAAACTGCCGACACAGGGATTGGGGCTGTGTAAGAGCAAATTCCTGGGGGAATCTTCTGTCGTACCTCTCTATTATGTCACCAATATCTGTAATGTTTCCCACTAGTCCTACATTTGTACCAACCAGTTCTCGTAGTAGTCCCTCTGTAATAGATTTATTTGTAACAAATGTTTCTAGTCTTATCTCGCAACCTGTTGTCTTCAATGATCTTAGTTCCGATCATAATCCAGTTCTCTGTAAGCTTTCTTGGTCAGGTGTAGAAAAAGTGCAATACTTTGCAGATATCAAAAATGCGAATTGGGTACAATTTCGAAAAGAACTAAACGAAAAACTTCTAACTATGCCAACAGACATAGAAGCTTTAACAAACAAACGAGACATTGACAATATCCTTCAACAATTTACAGATCACATTAATACTTCAGCAAGTTCTAGTATCCCCCAAAATTGTAAAAAAGTAACTGCGATGAAATTACCGAGCCATATTCTAAATCTTATCAGAATTAGAAATACCCACAGGAGAAATTGGCAAAACTATCGCCTACCAATTTCAAAATCTCTCATAGCATATTTCAATAGATTAATAAGTACGAATATAAAGTCATATCAAAACTCAGAATGGAACAATAAGCTGAAGACCCTCGATAAAGCTGGAAGGCCATTCTGGAATTTAGTCAAAGTAATTAGAAATAAAAACAAGCAAATACCTTTTCTTAAATGTAAGACCAATGTCTTTGTTGCGGACAACGAAAAGGCCAATGTATTTTCCCAAAAGTTTTCAGAAAATCACATGGTATCTCAACATATAGACAACGCAAACACTACTACGCTTGTTGAGGGCGCACTAAGTACTTTTAATGAAATTAATTGTAATACTCCTCCAAATGAATTTGTTACTGAGATGGACATCAAATATATTATAAACCGATTGCAGGTAAGAAAAACGAGTGGTATTGACACAATCAAAAATCGTTACCTAAAAGAAATGCCTAAAATTGGAATAAAATTTCTTACAATTTTCATGAATGCCTGTCTTAAGTTGCAATACTTTCCAGATGCATGCAAACTAGCAAAGGTAGTCCCAATTCCAAAAGCCGGTAAGTCCCCTAATAATCCTGTTAGCTATAGGCCCATTAGTTTGCTTAGCAATTTGAGTAAAATATTCGAAAAAATACTGAAAGATAAAATTGTCAAACATATTGAAGAACAAAAAATATACCCTGATGAGCAGTTTGGTTTTAGGCGTAATCATGGTACCTCGCATCAGGCTCTCAGAATATGCAATCTGATAAAGAGTAATCGTGCAATAGGTAAATCAACTGGGATGATTTTGTTGGATATTGAGAAAGCTTTTGACTCCGTTTGGCATGCTGGGCTTATCTACAAAATGATTAATAATAATTTTCCTCCATTTCTTTGTAGAATCGTTCAAAGTTTTGTGTCAAATCGTCGCTTTAAAGTATTTGTTAATACTCGTAGTAATGCGTCTGATGTAGTCAGTTTTTGTGCAGGTGTGCCCCAAGGCTCAGTGCTTGGTCCTATCCTTTATCATTTGTTTACGTCAGATATTCCAAATCTTCCGCATTGTGAAATTGCTATTTATGCTGACGATATCGTTATACTTTCTTCGCATGAGTTCGGTCTCAACATTGAGATGAACTTAAAAAATGCAAAGCTATTTGTCCAAATGGAAAATAAAACTGAACGTGGAAAAAACCCAAGCTATCTTTTTCGCCCGAAAAAGAAAGTCTTGTTTTCTTCCAGCAATTCAGTTAAGAATTAATGACCTAATAGCATGGAAGCCATTTGTAAAGTACCTGGTTTTTTTTTCTTGATCAAAAATTGACATTTAAAAAACACGTTTTTGAAACAATTAACAAAGTAAACAAAGCAATACAAATGTTATATCCCTTTACTAATAGAAAATCAACACTTTCAAATGATAACAAAAGAATAATTTACAAAACGATTATCCAAACTATATTATTGTACGGTTGTATGGTGTGGGGTAATTGCGCTAAGTGCTACATTAGAAAGCTTCAAATATCTCAAAATAGAGTTTTAAAGATGATGCTTAATCTCCCCTGGCATTACTCCACAACAGATTTACATGATAGATCTAATGTTGAATTGATCTCTTCTAGAATATGCAAGCTAAGTGACTCGTTCAGGCTAAGATGTAATATTTGTGAAAATCCTCTTGTAAATCAACTCAATTAATCGTGTCACAATTCTTTTTGTGTTTATTAAATATCGATATATGTTTATTACGACTTCCCATTAATTTACATGTTTGTATTTTGCTTATTAAATATATTTAATTGATTGTAACAAAGCTTCTGTTACATTTATTTGCTTATGAATTATGTAATTATATATCTGTATATATCTATGTCTGTGCATAACGTAATTTATAATTTATTTATTTATCCATTGTATACTATTTATTTATTGACATATAATGTCCTTTTTTCTGTTTCTTTGCTATTTTGTTTATTTATTTATTTATTTATATATTTGTCATTTACTTATTTATTTACTTATCTATTTATTTTGTTAGTTTTTACATTTTATATATATTTATATATTTATTTATTTATTTATTTTTTTTTTTTGCTTTGATTTGAGGTTTTTTTCATGATTTTCCTCAATATTTATTAATTATTTTTTCCATATTGTTTATACGTTAAATAAGTTTATACATAATGATACAGTTGAAAGATAAAAATATGTCGAATCTCTGAAAATTGTACAATGCAAATTGAGCGACCACATACTGTTATTTCATGAAACAATAAAAATTAAAAAAAAAAAAATGGGCCTAACAATGGATAAGTCAAGTAGTTTCTGAGACATATCGGATAGCCCAGGTTGCTACATGTATATAGATATGCATGAAATCAAAAATCAAAATCAAATTTTGCACTAAAAAACAAATTAGGAAAGACCGATATTTTGGGTCCCGTTGAAAATTCGATGAAGAAAAAAAATTGTAGAACCCCCTATGCCGATGGTTTTGAAAGCCGGATGTAACCTGGACTGCAGTTCGGCTGGATCAAAAACAGAAAATCCACTGAATGCAAAATGCAAGAATCTACGATTCTATATGAAACGACCGTTGCAAGGGGTTAACGCTATGAAATTTTACTGTGCGAGAGAACGTTTGCTTCCGAGTAGATGGCTGACGTTTATAAAACTGAATCTTCAGAATTTTCAGGACGAAATATTCAATGCCTTGAAGCCCTAAAATGGTAAAAACTTCTGTGGTGAAAAAAAAACTATTCCCACGATCAGAACAAGAACCGGAAAGGCTCTTATTTTATGGCTTGGACAAAGCTTTCAGCGATACCATTATATGGCTTTCCTCACAAAATATTTATGCACAAAACATTGATATGAAAAAAAACTCATCGGTGTCCTTGAATGTTTGAAGGATTTCACACCACTCGGGCTTGAAGACCGACGACTTATCTTACTGTACCGAAAGCATTCTCAACATCTTAACGCAGCGGTGCTACCAGGATCTGGTAGAAGCATTGATAAGTGGATGTTGGTTCCCTAGAAAGCTAGATAATGGTTCTGCAGACAAATAACTACAGCATTACTAGGTTAGTCGTGGCGCCTTTTGTGAGTTTCTTGGAAAATTCATTAGTTTGAAGAAGACGAATGGTGTGTCTCCCATGCCATCACAACACAGGACAAGTATTTTCTGGTTTGTACCTTAGCGATCGGCAATCATAAAGCATTTCATTGCTCCGAATTGACAATATGTGCTTTCGATACAGACTGATACTTTGTTGACGACAAATTCCATTCATGCAATGCAACGTGGGTGTCCTGAAAGTAAGCGAAATTAGATGGTGGCAACATGGCATCCAACGCTCCGAAATACATAGATCCACTTTAAGAAACCAATGAACATCAATTGCGAATATGGGTAGGGCTCTTACTTAGCCCTTAAGCTGGAGACAAACTTATTCACCTAATGGTGATAAGATATCGATGACGAGAGGCAAGGATATAGTGTCCGGAACCACACTTTTATCTAGTGCTAGGTACCGCAAACTACACTAATGATGGCAAAAACGATTTCTATAGCATACTGAGCGCAGCCTTTCGGAGAATTCGTGATCGAATTGTAAGATTTTGATGTGAATGTAGGCAACGATAACAACATGTTCACAATTGCACAAGAAATCACAATTGCGATGGGTTTGTTAGTCATTGGTTAGAACACAAGGACTGCCACAAAATTAGACAGGTCTCATTTGATCGACATAACAGGGCGATCATTTACCCTTATTCGATATTGAAATTACATTCAAGATGTCTGTAGCAAACTTGGAGCTGGCATCGGAATAGAAAGGGGCCATCTTCTATTAGTAGTTACCATACATCTTCTAACTGCATTTGTTAACAGCAACAGATCCAAATTGCTATGGTTACCTAGGTATAATACTGACAGGCTCCGTGATCCCCAAGTGTCGATGAGGTCCGAAAGCATGGAACAACCAATCCTTCATCGAAAGAGAAATAATTGTCATGTACAGCTTGGCAACCGGAGAGTCATATACGATCTTCGGTTGCGGCTGGAATAATTCTGTATCGTTATTTTGATTCACATAAAACACGCCACAGCATCAGGCAGATCACAATTGCAAAATATTTCCAGTATATACGAGCTTTTCGAAGGAGAGGCATAGCAAGGGCTACCTATGATGGCGATTAATGCCACGCCATCCATAGCGATAAGGTGTCAGAGGAATTCGAAGTTCGAAGCAGGGTGCCACAAGTGTAGTAATCAGTGATGTGATCCGATGAACTTTGTTTAAAGGTACATGGGGCTGAGATGGACTATGACATCACGTTTTTAAAATCTCTGCTACGCTGATGACATTTGCCTACTCTCACACAGAACCAGATGGCCCACAACTTAGAGTCACAAACGAACTAAATAAAGCTCAAATCAATACGGCTAACACATAGATCCAAAGCACTTCGTTTTCATAGCATAACGCCAAAGCTTTTCAATTCAGCATTCCACGCAGCAAGTCGTCAAAGTGGAAATTTTTCTATACTTAAGAAGTACGGTCTCAAAAGAAGTTCGTACAGAACTGGATGTGGACACCAGAATCCATACCGGAACAAAAACTGCGTTCGGTGAAGAACCAATAATTTCACCACAAAAAACAGTCTGATACTGTTCCGATCAAACGTAATAGTGTTACTATAGGTATAGTACCTCTAAGGTGACCACTACCTTCACAAGCAGGAAGTTTTTTAATAAATGGATGTCTGGGAGCAACTAAAGAATTTTCTGGGCAGTCCATATATTAAACAACTAAAATGCACAAGAGAAAGTGGCAGTAATCTGGTCACTTATTTCGCGAAGACAGTTTCATTGTAAAGCATGCCATGCAATGGAATTCGCTAACCTAACAATGTAGTCGGAAGAAACAATCCTGATATTGGTGTCTTGGAACTCAAGCGCGTTGTTGAACTGCAAACACTATAGTTACAAGCGTTGTTGATGCTCGAGGCTCCACGAGGAATGGCAGAGAACATCAGTAATGAGTAATAGCTGGAACATTTTATACCATACTATGTGAGGTTTCCATCGAATTTCGAATTGGTTGCAAAGTCTATGTTGTCCTGAAGAGAGAGAGGAGCTTGATAGGTCTGTCGAAATTACCCCTAGATCAGAACAAGCCAAAAAGTAGAGTAAACTGTTCCGAAAGCAGTTGAGGTAGTTTATCATTTCGTAAGGTCCTGGAAAGGAGCTAAATGCTAAAATTCAAAGCTTGATATTGAAATTGTCTATTGCGACTTTACCCAGACTGGAAAAGAAGAGGTTGCTTGATGATACAATCTGAAAATACAGCCAACTATACCACTTGCTGATCGGTGTTTGGACAAACTTATCTTTTTCAAGTCTATTCAACTGGTATAATGCCAGCAATCTTAGTAGTCCCACAGATATTCTCGGCTACAGCCGGCACAGGAATTCTGGTAGCCGCAGCCAATACATTATATTTATTTCCAAATCTCCACCCGTTTTACGCACACAGAAGTCGTTAAGGCTTTTCAATTTTATGATTGCTGCCGATCCTCTCCTGGTCATCCAAACAAACAGAGGCAGTGCTGACAACACTAAATGGTAATCCGAAAAATTCGACCAAGTGCACGTCTCGTATATGCATGCTCTGAAAGGCCATCCTCTGTAAAAAAGAAGTGAGATTTGAAAACAATAGTCTATTGGCGATGGTAGTAAAAAAGCAGTTGGTCAGAAGTCTGCCCATTCGTACTAGTACCTAGAGCAATAGTTTTTAATGTGACAGTTTTTTTTTTTTAGAAAAATTTGAGAGTTTTTACTTGTAAGTAACACTAGAAAAGGAAGAATAGTTAAGCTTGACACTTAGAGCTATGTATGTCTGGACAATTCGGTAGAAAATCACACAGTAAAACAATTTCCAAAATTGAAAATATTTTGTACCTAGACATTCCCTAATAGCTTCCAAAATGTATGACCATTTAGAGCGATTTTCCATTTGCTATTTGCTCTCATTGATTTGCCACCCTCAGCTGAAGGATTTCACATTTGCTCCATAGACTCGTAATGCACACCTGTCTTCGGACGAACCCAAGTCAGGTGGTCTCTTTGGTCTCTTTCAAAAATCTTGTGAGAATATCATTCGATGTTTACACATAAGCACGAATTATAAAACCAGCAATTGCCAATACCTGTCTTGTTCTCATTCTGAGCAATTACAAACAAGAACGAAAACGTAAACTGAAGTAAATAACAGAAGAGATAAATTACAACAAATGTCGGGGCCTCCCAGGGGAAGAATTTCTTCCGTGTTAATGTCTATTGAAGTTCGAGCGCACAGTTTTGTCGGGATTTATAGTCTGTGTCCCCATAAAACAAGTGCACAAACCTTTCTGTCACTAAACAGTTGTTCCATCGACAAAACATACACACACGAGTGTATGGACATACACCCCAACCCGATGTGATCCCTGGAATGGACCAGCATATAATATATCCTTTGGTTGGAATCGTGAATTCGATTTGACGCCGACGATGATGATGACGATGACGCTGACGATGAGAATGACGATTCCCCCCGAGTTAAGTTTCGTCGTTTGCTTTAGCACACAGATTTACGAGCGATCTGTCAATTAGGTATCGAATTACAACTTGTTTAGTGCCCGCAGCATATACGGATACAACTGGCACCATGGACATGGCCAAGGGTGTTCCTTTCGCTCCGCTGCTGGATGGGCAGGAAGTTAATTGAAGTTCCACAAGCCGCTAAGAGCGAGGAAAATAAATTCCTCAATTGATGTTCAATGTCGAAACCATGCAGAAAAAATACGAATTATTACCCAGTACTGGTCCGAATCAGAATTGGATCTCGGATTACACTGAGAAAGGGTGCGGAACTCTATCTTTGTCTCTGAAGTCACCAGCGAATACAATTTACCCTCAATCGGTACGCATATCAATCCAAATCCACCAACGTAATATTCAGATACAAAATCGCATTCTAAATTGAGCAATTAACTGTGGTGAAATCTCCTACCTACGGCTGGAGGCGGCCTCACGCTATGTTGTCGCCTGGCCCGCCGCAGAAGTTTAAACACCGCCGCCTAAACGCCGTATAAATTATAATTACTTAATCCGATCTCCACTGGAAAGCAAAATGAGCCAATTTGAGATGTCTTATCTCCGGGCCGGCATTAATTGAGACATTTTTCCCCGTAACGTTTACGCTTTACGTAAGTTAAGAAAAAAAAAATAATTAACTTTGCCTGTTAATACGCACACGTGCACCCACTCTGATTTGTCGGTGCTGATAACCGAAAATGATTTTCTTCCCGTTCTTTGTTTAAATCTGAATTTGAATCTGAATCTGAATCGGTATCTGAACCCCATTGACTCCAATCAAGAGTTCTGTGGTATGTCTGTGTGTATGTCTGTCTTCGGGCTTCCAACGAATTGCGTAGGCGATCGATTCGATTGTTATTTTAATATCCGCCATTGTCTACCGCGCATATTAAATGACATTCACTTGACAGTATTTAGTGACAGTGACATTTGGTGTTAAGGTGAAAAGTCATAAACTAACATCCCTGTCCGGTCGTAACCCAATCAATTCGACACTGTACGAGTATGCCAAGTGAGAGTGTTCAAAGAAAAGAAATCAATTTCCAAATCGCTGACGTCTTCCTCACATCGAACGATTGTGCTTTTGAGGAAATGACGTTAATAAAACACCGCATATCTATGATATTTATTTGACAGTACTAACGTCAAATGTCATTGGCGGAGGCATGCCGGTGTGTCCAATTGGAAATTCCGCTCACCTGGTAAATGGTTTTAATAGTTTTCTAGTTTTCCACCTCCAATCTAGCTGTGGTCTTGGTATGCTGGCAGAAGGTGTTGGAATTTAATTGAGCCCGTTTTATGGACATCGGTGAAGGTGTCAATTGTGTGGCAGGTACGGGCGGATGTCAACGTTTATTTATTTTTTTTTTTCATTTTCTTCCTCGTATTTCCATTTATTAATTTCGGCTATTATCAAATTTGAGGTGTGGGGCGTGGTATGCATATGAATTAGGACCACAAATGGCTAATTGTGTAGATAAAGGCAAAATTACGCGAAATTAGGTGCGCAAATTTGTGTGCGTGGCTATTTTGCTTAATTCAAACGAAGGCTTGGTCTGGTGAGCTTGGATGATGTGAGAACTGTCACGTAGCTCGGTTGTAGTTAAATGATTAGATTTCAGTTTCATTAAAGTGTTCTCGTAAAATAGTGTCTGGATGTGGTTAAATAGGTTTTGCCTCCTAATAAAGGAAATAGGAGTGTTCTTGTGGATTTAATGCGCTCAGACCGTATGTTATGCAATGCAGAAATCAAAAATAAAGAATACCCAGGTCTAAAGGCAACGCCATGGTTATGTGGGCTCCCAGACGTAGACCCAAACCCAGACCCAGACCTAAACACCCAAACGCTTTAAAGACAACAAATTCCGGAATTGCAAATTGAATATTAGGGTCCTTAATAGACCTCGTGCTAACGAACAACTCGCTGAGAGTCTAGGCTGCTACGTATAAAGCAGATATTACCGCAATCCAACAAGGCAAATAGCGGATGAAGAAAAACAACGCTACTTTGGATGTGGATTTGCTATTCGAGGAAGACACAGCCAAAAAGTTTTAAAATTTTGCACGTAACAGTCCACATCAAGGCCAAATTCAGATATACCAATATAAGCCTGATATTGCTTCATTCGCTTACGGAGGAAAACGGTGACAGTGTCAAAGACGAATTCTATGACCTCCTAGACTGAACATGCGTTTAGTGCATTAGATAACAGTGATGGAAAAATTGTGCTAGGAGGTCCTAATGCAAGGCTGGATCTAACAAGGCTGCTGGCCCACTGAACTATTTAAAAGTATCTGGAGATGACCTGGTTGGCAATATGCACCAGCTCATCTGAATTATGGTCAGAGAAAAACATGCCCAAAGCATGGAATCTGTCTAATCCGCAAGATTGACTGAGCCAACTTCAGAGGATAGGAAGATCTTTGCTGCCAAATTATGTGACCGTCTAAAGTTATTCATGAACAATCTCATTGGTCCATATCAGTATGAGTTAAGGCCAGGAAAGGAAAGAAAAGTGCACCATCGATCAAATATTCACACTACGACAGATTTTGGAGAAGGCCTGAGAATGGTAGATCGACACTCATCATCTATTTATCAATTTCAAAGCAGCATATGACAGCGGGCATAGGAACGAGCTAGACAATGCCATGTCAAGTTTTGACATTCTTGCCAAATTCGTCAAGTTGTGCAGGATGACTATGGAAAATGATGTTAGACAAGACGACGTGCTGTGACTTTTTTAACATCGGCCTGAAAAGAATCGTGCAAAAGTCACTTGCCAACAAAAGAGGCGCGGTCTTCTTTAAGTCAGCATATCTACTGGCGAGCTCGGATTACGTTGATGTGATTGGACAAACACACCGAACGGTTGATTCAGGAGTATTGATGCTGAAGTATCCAAAATGGGTCTGAGGGCAAATCACAGAAAAGGACGCATTGGCGAGAATGTCGCCTTTGGCAGTTACGTATAACTTCGAAGTGGTTTAGTACTTCGTCTACTTTGGGTCCGCCGTTACAAGCAGAAACAACATTAACATAACACTCAGGAGGCAATCGGGAAATAGAGCGCTCTTCCGTAAAGGTAAACTGGCCTTGTACAACGCCCTAATCATCCCGGTCCTGCTTAATGGCGCTGAGTATTGGAAATTGTTGAAAGCGGATGAAGAACGACTTTCCCATTGCGTGAAGAAGATATTGTGCGTCATTTTCTGTCCTGTTTGTATTGATGGAAAATGGAGGACGAGGTTCAACCATGAATCATAGCGTAATTGGACTAGTCTATGGATCCAACGTCCTCAAATGGGTGAGCCATGTTGAGCGAATCGACGCTACATCCCAAGCGAACGAGTCTCCTGGCCTCATTCGGAGGGACGCGCAGCAGAGGACAACCGCATCTATAGTGGTGCACGTCACTGCAAGCAGCTGGTGAGAAATCGTGTTAGCTGGAAAAGCTTGTCGGTTGAGGCCCAGGTTCATCCCGGACTGTAGCGTTACCTGCGTAAGTAAGACTGTGAGCCTGTAGTTTTGTGGAAATGAAACCGCTCTCTGCAAACGATTCTCGAAATTAGTTATATCTGGAACTTAGTAATCATATTACATTGACAAAAATGAATTGTAAATTAAAAATATGTTGGGTTATCCAGTCCTTAAAGCCCCCCATAAATCTGGATGATATTCTGCTAGTCATGCTGCAAAAAGTACCGGAGAAAACTAAGGCAACTGCAATAGAAAAAAGAAAGTCTTAAAAGTGCTTATTTATCAACTGCTTGGAGGGAAGTTAACATAGTTTTCATATCCAAAGATAGCAAGCAGAGGCAGACAACAGCTAGAGACTTCAAAAACAATTAGTCTTTCATCTACCAGGCTTAAAACCCTAGAGTAGAGGCTCATTGTTTGCTCAAAAGCAAACACCGCAAAGCGGACCTCAGAAAGGACACTGCCTTGAGGCATATCTCTGCTGACACATCTTTTAGCTGAAGCCCCATCCAGTTTGGAGTTGAATATCCTGCTATTTAGCATAAGAATGCTCAACTCCCCAGTCGTGATTGCAGATGTGTTGACGTTGTTAAAGGCACCCTCTATGTCCAGGTAAGCGACCATTGTAGGGATCGTTTGATGTGGCTAGTCAGTGAATGTAGTGCCATTTCCACCAACTTTCCTTTAGGAATGATGAGCCGTAGATAACAGTCATGGATGAATTCTAGATTGTAAAGGGTGTTTTTCTTAGAGGTTTGGCAGCACTGTTTCCACAGATTTTCAATTTGACAGTTAAAAGTTGATTTTACGATGAATAGATTAACGCCAGAACAACGCGTGAAAATTGTGAAAACTTATTTTGAACATCATGGTTCGGCTCGATAAAACTTATAGTGCGCTGGGTATTTTACGGTCGACATAATCGTCCATCTGAGCAAGTAATTCGGAACACAATGAATCGCTTCACGTACACTCTAGTGGATAATACGCATCTCCTAATATGACAAACAGTGCGAACAGAAGAAGTTACTGCCGTTGTGGAGCGCAGTGTTGAGGAGAATCCGAATGAGTCGATTCGCAATCGTTCACAGCAATTGGAGCTATGTCCATCCACTTTGTGGAAGATTTTACGGAAAGAGCTTGGCTTCAAAACTTATCAGATTCAGCTTGTGCAAGAGTTGAAACCGCGTGACCATTATACGCGTCGTAGATTCGGTGAATGGGCCGAAAACATGATTCATCTCAATCCTCATTTTCAACGCAAAATTTTGTTCTCCGATGAGGCCCATTTTTAGTTCAATGGATATGTAAACAGGAAAAATTGCCGAATTTGGAGTGGAGAAAACCCAGAAGCCTTTGTCGAGACGTCCTTACAACTATTAAAAGTCACTGTTCGGTGTGCGACACCATCAATTTATTGCGGGAAACATTAGCTGAGCGCATAATTTCGCGTTATGGACCTGTGAGCTGGCCTTCACGATCTTGTGATCTCACTTTCTTTGAGGGTATGTGAAGTGACTAGTCTATGCCGATAAACCAAAGACGTGGGACGATTTCGAACTCAACATTGGCCGCGTTATTGGTTATATATGGCTCCAGTTGCTCGATAAAGTTGTCGAAAATTAGACTTCACGATTGTGCTTCATTCGAGCTAGTTGTGGCACGCATATGCCCGATATGATATTTAACGACTAATGGCATAAAATTATCTATCAAATAAAGGTAGTAGTGGTAGTAGTGGACATTAACATTAGCTTCAAGTGGTTTATTTCTTATTGAATTTGTATACCTCTAAAAAACACCCTTTATATGCATATCAGTCGTTCTAGAGTTTTCAAAAGGAAAGATGAAAAGCTTATAGGCCTGAGGTTCTTTGGGACAGCATGAGAGCATTTTCCGGCTTTGGGAATGAAAACTACATTAACTTCTCTCCATTTGTTTTTTGTTTTTGTTTTAAAGAACTTAAGACTCAAGAGGGTATTACTACTCTTAAAATGCTGGAGGATAGAGAGAGAATGATGTGTAGGCTCAGTGGTTATTTCGCTCCATGGATGGCATCCAACATTTAACGGGGAGACTAAATTATTTGTGTAAATTGACTTGTTATTGGATTTTAGGCAACCATTCATCTCACGAGATTTTAGTTGGCTGAAAAAAAGAACGTCTTTCGGGCTTGGCTGGTATTGAACTCCGAACCGTCCGATTGGGAAGCCGATACATTATCACTTGAGCAATGTGGAATGTGGATCAATTTTATACAACTCCTCATGATATTCTCTAGCGTAGGTAGGATAATATCTGAAGACCTTTGTATCTCGGCAAATGTTGTACTAGCAGACTTGAATGGTTTGCATCTATTCAGCGCCCAGAGCAGGCCATGAATTTTGTTCACGGTTGCAGTATTCCTGCTTGCGTTGCTACTGGCCGTGAATATGGAGCTACCTGGAAAGTGATTCATCCCTTGAGGTCGTCCAAAGGCCATCAGTTTTTTTCAAACATAGGATTTGTAGAGTGGATTTTTCTTAGCCTCAGAGGTTTCTGTTATTTTGTCACAGAATGACCGCCAGGATTGTCGCTTTGCCTTTCTCAGTTCTTTTTTATATATCTTGAGGGGTTCTTTGTATGAGGAATAGATACATATCTAAGATTTCACGGGTTTGTGTTAATACACCCCGTTAACAGCTGATGAACAAAGAGCTGTAAGATTTATTGCTCTTAGGTTATCTACATAATTATAAATTTTATAATTATCTTCCCAAGGCTAAATGTACGTTAAACTGTTTCAATTCGAATAGAGTTCTTCCAGAAAGAGGGTCAAAAGAGGCCCAAGTTTCTCACACTTTTTGTTTTATTGATTTGAGGTCAACCGGGGACAGATTTATTGACACTAGGAAGACCGAAATTTTGAACTTCCTAGAAAGACCAGTTTTTTTTTTTTTCAGTTTATATGCATTTTTATTTATATTACTTAATTTACTCTTACATGCTAGACAAAAAAAACGCTTAAAAATTAGCTTAAATAACTTAAATTTATCTTAAACTAACTTACTGGCCCTATGCAGGCACTCTAAGTTATACATAATACTTAAATACTATGTCTTTCGACGTTTATGACGGATTTTATTCTTATTCTACAGTGACTTAACTACAGCTTAAACTAAGAAAACATGTTTAAAAACTTAGTATACGGAATATTTTAATTTTATTATATTATAAAACTTAAAACTAAAAGCTTACATACTACCTAAAACTAAATCTTAATCTACTTAACCTACTTACATCTACATGCATATATATATATACATAATATATATATACTTAATATACAAATATATGTATATATATATATATATTGTTTTTTTTTTCATTTTATATATTTTTTTTTTCCTTAAAATCTAACTTAAATCTACCTAAAAACTATGTAAGCCGGCCATGGGCAAAAACAAATTAGGCTGGCCCACCTCGCTTCACATGAAGCTAAATATCACCGGAGGAGTTCGACGACGAAGCATCCTCCCCTTCAACAAGCCACCAAAAGTGTTGGTGCTGTCGAGCAACATCCCTCATGTCGCGACTCCCTACCGCCCTACTGAACCGGAGACGCTCCGCACTGCCCTGTGCGACGTCTCTGTCGTAGTTGAGTCGCCTGTCCGCAGCTGTTCGAGCGACGTGGAAGATTAGCGGCACCGCCAATCTGTCCTGGATCAGACCTTTGCTATCTAAATAGAGGAACGCTTCTGGAGGAATAAAGCCGTCAAAGCGAACTCTCTCGTGATACATATAATTGGGGTAGTAAGCCCCGGAGATCAGGTTGTTCGATGAGGCCATTGCTCTTGCAACGTGCCGTCGAGTCAACTTAATGACGAAATTGTCCACTCTTATTAGATTCGCCCTATTGTATAAGACCTCATTGGGATAGAATTTTATGTACTGAGATTCTGGTGTTCTGTATAAGCGAAGACAAGTCCTAAGACAAGCCCTCTCAAACACCCGAATCTTTTCCAATAAACTTGCTCTCACGTTGAACCACACGGGACATCCAAATACAAGCATGGGCCTGATAAGGGCCATGTAGCAGATTACCTTCACCCCCGCATCGAGTTGGCTGTTATAAAACAGTCTCTTTGTAAGGGCAAAAGCACCTTTGGCTCTGGCCAGAGCAACATCTATATGTTTGTTAAAATACAGAAATTGATCTAGCCAGATCCCAAGGTATCTGACTACATTTCGACAAGCAAGTGGCTGCCCTTGCTGTCCCACGATCGAGAACTTTCGCCAATTCTTTCTGGTATCCCTAGAGGCCCCAGACAAAGGCGTCCTAAACAGAATGGTTTCCGACTTCTGAAAGTTGATTTTCAACTTCCAGTCATCGCAATATCGCTTAATTTTGTCGAAGTCACGCTGCAAAAGTATATTAATGACCTCAATCTTTGGACCCGATCTGTACGCGATTAAGTCGTCTGCGTACGCTATGGCATGGTGAAGTGAACCTATCAGATCACTTGTGTAAATGTTGAATAGGATCGGCAAAATTTACCGAACCTTGTTGCAGACCGTTTTTAATGTTAAATGTTCCAGCAGAAGTCACATCGCCATTCTTCACGATGAACTGTCTACTGGAGAGCATATCGAAAAGAATATACAGCAGTGGTTTACTAATGCCCAACCTGTCCAGCTTGAAAAAGAGTCCTTCTAACCATACGGTATCGAAGGCTTTCTCCAAGTCAATCAGGCAGGCACCAGTGCACTGGTTCTTGCCTTTGTTCCATTGGATATCAGAAACCAGTTTCGACGCAGCATGAATGATATCATGCCCCGCTTTGAAACCGAATTGATTATCCGGAACTATATGTTTGTCCTCAACCCACTTAGTCAGGACTCTATTGATCACCTTCTCGAACACCTTACTGATGTTTGGAAGAAGACTGATCGATCGGAGATTCGCCGGATTGGAAGTGTCTTTATCTCTTTTGGGGATGGGATGTACCACCGCAGTTTTCCAATGCGCTGGATAATGTGCATTATTCATTGCATTATTAAACAGGGTGGTATAAATGTTCACCGCTTCTAGAGGGAGATGTCGAAGCACAATGTTCGGTATTTCATCGGTTCCCACTGATTTCTTACTTCTAAGTGATTCGAAGATCGTTTGGAGCTCTTCCTTCGAAATGAACGGGGGTAGTACCCTATCGTTGGTGATGACATTATTTGCCATATTCTCGTCACTGAACTGGGTGAAACCCGAGCTCTCGAATCGCCAATTCACAATTTCATTTCGAAGGTAGAAATTGTGCACAAGGACTCGATTCTCCAGATCGTGGTTCGGGCCAATGATAACATTCGCCTTGTACGCTTCCTGGAAAGTCGCTCCTATAGCCTCTACCTGCTCCTGCGGATCCTCGATCACAAAGAAGTTGTCATCATCAACAGCCCCATTTGGATCTATGCCTGCTGCTACAAGTATTTGTTCGTTGTTCGTCGTTCTGGCGATTTTAAGACATGGAAGGTCGTTCTGATTATTTCTCCGAAATATTTTATTTATTTGCGGGAACATATTCGGGTTGCTGGTGTTTACAGCCCGAATTTTATTGTTCCAATACAAACTTACAGATGTTCTGTAATTTTCCTTTATTAATGTTTGGAGGTTTTTAATCGACGACTTCAGTGTCATGATCTCCGGGTTATGTCTGTCAGTAAACTGTCTGTACAAGGTTTTTAGTCTTGACAGCAGTCTACTTTTATGTCGGTGCAGTGCGTCAATGGTTGCGTTGCGGAATAAGTCTTCTTCGTCAGTGTGTTGGTACCGAGGTATTGCTCTGTCCATTGTTCGTTTAATTGTCTCGTCCATTAGTCTTAGATACCTGTCAATCTCCTCGTTTGACAGATTTCTGTTGGACGGTGGGTAGAGCGAATTCGAGGAGAGTGCTCTAGTCAGTGATCTGGTGAAGTGTGTCCAACGCACCCTACTGTAATTGTAGGAATGCCTTTGAACAAACTCATCCAATTCCGCAATTTCGTTGGGGACAGTTATTTCGGTGCTGAGACCGCAATGGTCACTGTCATACACGAAAGTGCGTAGACAGTTTGTAGTTTGTTGGTTAGTGCATGTCAGTTGTATTCGTGAGTCGAACAGCAGAAGGTCCAAATAGGACCCGTGTCTGGGAAACGACGGACTATCCGTCGCCTTAAGCCCGAGTCGATACATTATACTGTGCTGACCCCACCAATTGAATAGTAGGTTCCCTCTAGTATTTGGTGTATTATTTCCCCAATCATTATGTTTGGCGTTGAAATCTCCGCCGATAATAAAATAGTTGTCTTCCAATTCCAGCCTCAGGAATCGAAAAAGTGTCTCGAGCTCTGAAATAAATAAGGTGGATTGAGTAGCCTTAGGTGCATAGACAGACACCATGTACAACCGCTTTCCACTACGGAGGGGGATATACACGATGCATGCTTCCAGCACCTGGAACCTACGTACTACACGGCTGTATACTCCTTTAAAATGTATACCTTTTCGTACGAAAATTGCAACGCCACCTCCCTGAATGGAGTTGGGTCGGTTTCTCCGTACTATCTTGTATCTTCTGTGCCTCATTTTGTGTCTTTTGGTAAGCTTAGTTTCGCCAACCAAAAGCACATCGGGGGCTTGGTCTTTAAGCAACTTAAATAGTGCGGCTCGTCGTTCGAGCCTAACCAGTGAATTCACATTCACAGCAAGGACCTTCAGGGTTTGCTCCGCCACGTACGTACCCATTACGGCAAAAGGTGCGTTAGGCCAGGCAGCAGTGCGTATACTTGATCCACCCGCGCGGTCTGTTCAGTTAAATGACGTTGTAGCTGAGCCATCTGCCCCTGGATAGAGAGCAAGATAGCTAGCATGTCAGGTACTGGTTCAGGTGCTCTGGGCGCTGGGGCCTGAGAAGCAACCTTCGCTTGCTGTACCGTATTTCCCCTACCTGCCGCCATTTGGGCGTAGGTAACATGGGGAGTAACGGCTGGAGTTTGCAAATGCACGGGTGGACGTTTCACTTCCACTTTCTGCTGCCGGGCCAGATTTATTCTTTTGATGTACTGGAATTTGGGACAACCCCGATAATTTGCGGTGTGCCCCGTGTTCCTACATAAAGCACAAGAGAGTTGGCTTTTTTCAAACGCTCCGTCCTTACCAAGAGCGCACTCCGCGGACTTGTGGTTCTTACCGCACTTCACGCATCGAGGCTGCATTTCGCAGTTCGACGCGGCGTGCCCGAACCTTTGGCAGCGAACACATTGTAGAATGTTTTCGCTCCTCTTTAATTATTCCTAGAAAGACCAGGAGCGGTCAAATGACGTATTATAAGTTATAATGCTGTAATTACATCGTATGTTTTAATATTTATATTTTATTAATTGTTTGATGAAAGTTATATACAAAGGTTACAAATAAATTTGACATTCAGAAAAAAAAATATTCACACAGCACATTGTTGACATTGGAATACACTGTTGGCATTACAAGAACCGCACAAAGGTTTTTTACAGGTGTTACAGTATTTATTGGTTTTGTTTCTACACTTTTGCACAAAACACTGTCTTCTCTTCCTTCTCTGTGTTATTTCAAGCTCTGGTGGTATGTCGTTTCTGGGTTGTGAGGTGGAAGGCGTCACCGGGTAATGAGTCTCTTGGCCAACTAACTCTCTTGCCAAGTCAAGAATAAACTTTTTTCTAGAAATTTTATTATCGGTTAATTTTTTGTACAAAACCCAAGAATTGATTGCTGCCAAATCCAAAATATTATAAAAAACCTGCACAGGCCATCGACGAGAGGGTGCTTTGACACTATATTTTTTTGCCATTTGATCAATGATATCGACACCAAATTTCGTTGAGTTGTAAAACTTTACATTATTCGGTTTCTTTTTTGGTTCCTCTGTGTTGACAAATACGTTGGAGTGAAGTGAACTTAAAATCATAACTGATTTTGAAGGTTTTCCTTGATAAAGTGTAAGTGTGCAGGCTTCAGACTTGAAGAGACGTGTCTCGTGTAAACTAAGGGAAGCATTCTTTATAATAGTAGGTACATCTCTTCGTGTCTTGTTTACCGTACCAACTATCGATGTGCGTTTTTCAATTAACTGTTGAGCTAAACTTACGCTGGTGAAAAAATTATCGGTTGTAACATTTCGACCGGTATTCAAGTATGGATCCATTAGTCGTAGTACAACACACTCGCCTAAACTTTGATTTTGTGGGCGACTTTCATCTCTTCCTAAATATGGAAAACCATTACACAAGTACTTTGAATCAACTTCAACACAAAGCCAAAATGTTATCCCAAATTTATCTGGTTTGTTACCCATAAACTGCAAAAATCTACACCGAACTTTCGTAGAAAACAGTTGCTCATCAACCGTGAGGTTTTCACCAGGCTTGTAACATGAAATACAGTTATGAATGAACTTATTCCAGACCTCCGATATAAGGGCAAATTTATCTGTTTGCAAACGTTCTGTCCTTTCTGTTCGATAATCAAAACGCAAGAATCGCATTATTTCTTTGAAACGATTTCGTGCCATGTTTTGTGAACAAAATCGAATGCCCCAATTTGTATCCCAAAGGTCGTTCACAGCAATATTTTTAGCCCCACAAGCTCCTCGAGCATAGATAATTGCAATGAATGTATCTAGTTCATTCAATGAGTGTGACCAATTACTGTCTCTAAGTTGACGATGAGCTTCAGTTTGAGTACACTTTTGAATATGGCGCAACATAGATTCGTCAATTATTAGATTCCAAGCAGATAAAATGCTTCCTTTGAAAAGCCTTTTTGAAAAAGAAGTGGGTCCAGCTTCCTCTGTAAGGACATTTTGATATGGACGGCGACCAGGTTGACCCGAAGCTGATAAGTTTCCAGGGATCCAAAGTACTCCACTGGAAGATACTGCGACATCATCAGTGTTATAAATATGAACGGTTGAACCTCGGCCACGAAATCCTCGACCGCGACCTCGACCTCGGCCTCGGCCTCTTCCTCTGGAAGGATTCTTATTTATGCCACGTAAAGCCGAGAGAGGAACTGAATTGAAAATTTATTTGGAATCTTTTGCACATCATATCAATAGATAGAATAATGTACACATACCATCAGAATCGCTATGGGTGTCACTGTCCAGCGATGAATCACTTTCTTCACTAGACACATTGTAATCACTTTCTCCACTATCTCCATCTAAATGTTTTTCACTAGTCGACTCATAATCTGACTGACTCTCTGGTATATTGCGTAGCGCTTCCAATATTTCAGCAATTCGAAAAGAATTGCTTTTAGGCATTTTAAAATCAAAGAGTACACACGTGCTTTCATGGATAAGAACAAATCAAATAAAACAATAATACGTTTGTAAACGTTTATGTCAAAGTCAAGTAAACACACCTGCTATAAACGTCATGTAAACATTGCGGTCAAATGACCCACGTGGTCTTTCTAGGTAAGTTATCATTTTTCATAAACATCTGCCTAGCTAACGGTTTAAAAGTGTCAGAATTATATAAACAAAGCTGAAATACTAAAAGTCATGAAATATAAACGTTTTCAATGCAATGGTTTTTGAATTATGTTCTATTAAAAATGCGAATGCGGTCATTTGACCGCTTTGGTCTTTCTAGTGTTAAAGCTTATTATATTCGGATGGAAATTGAAATATCGAGATTCTTTCATACACATCTCGTTTGTGACTATTTGCTGACTATTATAACCCTCAAACGATCGTCCATCGGTACCCCTCTTTCTTTCCTCCCTATCTTTCCCTCGCCAACGCTGTGTGCAGACGTTTTAAGGTACCTTAAAGCGGGCTCTAATTTAAGAAATAAATTCTAGACTTAAAATTAATAAAACTAACTTTAAGCTATACTATAACTGTACTTAAAACTAAGCGGAGGACGCCTTGTTGAGGTGGAAGTCGAAGAGAGGTTGGACATCATTAACTTCCATAGAATTCTCAGACATTAGTTAAATGTATCGGTAATTTGTGCGATGAGGATTGAGTCGATAGCTTGAAGTAGAGAAGATCTGTCAATGTTGCCCTAAAATCTGGGAAGAGTATATCGGCAATTCTTCGGCGTACAGTGAGAGGCCGTAAGTCTATAAATTTTAGTCGATCACGTCATCAGAGCAGGGAAGTCCTTGCAAAAGAATTGGAAAAAAAACTGCGTTGTACAGCTTCTATCCGGAGAATATGTGTGCTGTAATAAAGTGATCAAATCCACACAAACTAGTTCCAAGTTTAGTTTGTACTTTCATCTGCATACATATGTATTCGTTTTAGAACCTTAAAGATCAGTAAAGACCAACAGTGGAAAGGAAAGACTTCAAACAAAGCCTGAATCGTGTAACTCTTCGAAATAAATCTTCTTGAAGAAAACAAAAATCAAAATCCAATTTCAAATCACAATCGCAATCGCACTAGTCACAGCCACTGTGGGTAAGATGTGTCATCAGCTGTTTAGTCTCCTTGAATGTCACCACAAAAAAAAAAAAAAAAAAAAAAAAAAATGTTATAATAAAGAAATCTCCATCATCATTAATTCAAGCGAAAACCAAATGAGTGGCACAAATCTTTGGCCATCCGATTTTGACCTCTTTGCATAATTGGAAGCCTCGACAAACAACAAAATACCAAACGAACACATGTCGCTTTCATTAAAACTGTTGTTGTGTCAACTTTAATCTCGTTCGTTTCATATCAATTAATTATTCACACTTGCAGCCCTCTGGAATTTACCCCTGCTCCACCTACCACCCCATCTATCATTGCAATTGGTAATCTCGAATGAACAAAACAAACTAAAAGAATAAAATTAAATTAAAATGACAAAACGAAATAAGAACCAATTCAAGGCACAAAAGATTTGCCGCTCTCAATTCTTGATAAACACCATTAGCGGCATCTGTGATCTTTCATGCCGACAACACATTAAGATACGAATACTGTCGTCAAGATTTGCATAAGTATTACCCCTCTGTCCACTGTTGGTTATCCGACAAATTTACGTAAAATTCCAACAAGACTCGGATCTTGGTAATGGTCAATCGATTGATTGGGTCAACCAGCCCAAAGTAATTGCGTAAATCGTTTTGTCTATGTTCGGAAGGCAAACATACTCGAGCCTCATAGTTAGCTGGGCGCAGTTGTTTGTTTCATGTTCCGTATAAAGCCTGACCATTTCGGCTGGGTGGTCTGGCGGCGGTTGACGCTTATCGCGCTTACTGCCGGAAGCCGCCATCGACTGCCTTCTGTCTTGACACTTCTTACACCATATTAACCAATTAATGCCGCCGATGGTGTTGGAATATAAATTTCGGATAATTAGACGGAGGTCTACGGATAAGTAAGAGTTTATAATTGTTGGTGGGCCTTTTGGGAGTGGGTTGCTAGCGCTAGAACTGCAGATACATATAACTATTGAACTTGTCTAGAGTTTTGGAATAATAGCATGAATTCGTATTTGTATTTGTATCTATTACGCGTTTGGGTGAGTGGTTTGGGGGCGAAATTGATAGTCATTCGGTGGACTTTGAACTGCGAATATGAGAATGAAATATTCTTCAACGCAATCAGCTGTACATGGAATTTAGTATGAGAATTTGTGGTGCTTGTTAGCCGTAGTTTTCGATTTAGTTTGGTCATATGGAAGCTTGAGAACATCAGGTGTGCAATGAGTTAAAAGCTATAATTATAAACCTGTAGATAAAGTTTAAAAGTTCGTGCCACAAAGACGGTTTTTGGACTCTTATTTGTGGATGTACTTTTTTTTTTTTGTTTATAAATCTGCTGCAATGTTCGCTCTGTTTGTTTTCCTGATAATTTAGTAGAGAATGTTACATTAAGTTTGCGAGCTAGATGCTTCAGTATCAGAGATGAATTTAGAATCAAATCTTCCCATCGTGGCGTTGATAATAAGGGATTAAGTTTTGAGTCGGCAGATTCCAGTTTAATTTAAATATGTAAGTCGGTATGTATTGCAGATCATTGGGGCAAGATATTCCTCAATTTATTCGAGTAAATTTGCTCAAAATGTAACAGTAACTGATTAGCACTTCGGGATGGCACGGGGTCTTCAAGCTAGAAATAGTATGCGAGTATGGTCTCAAGTATTAAAATTAAATAAACAATTAAACTCAGAGATCAGCGTGCGTCCAACAACACCCTCCAGACAGAGTGATTCCTATCTACATTGAGTCTTCTCCACTTGCAACTTCCTGTGTTAACTTAACTTTATTCAACTGCGATTGATTCTAACATCCATTGCACCATGGTTATCCGTGGGGTCTTTACAACGTCGTCATCTTATTCGCTGTAAGCACAGCTTTCTGACAAGATCTAGGTCCTTGTACAGCCGGTAAGTTCTTCGTTATTCCGAGCCCACCACACTCCGTCAACGCAGGACAGAAAATCAATCAGAGAATCCTTTGCTCAATACTTTCGAATGAGCTTTCATCTGCTCAGTATCAGGCGCTCCAGATAAGGCTTTGCTATTTAGTTACACTCTTAAGACATAGAAGTAGGTTGGCAATTGTACTGGGTGGTACTGCATGATCTTGGTATCATAGATAAAGCACTTATGGTTTGCGCACAATTTTATTAAGGAAGTCGCTATAGGTATACATACAAGACCTATTTTGTCATCGAAGATTTCGATTCTGTTTAATCCGACTTTGATAGAGCAATGGGAGTTTTCCATCTAATCCTGTACAACTTATGAGTCTGCCTGTAATTCTTAGGCTCCCTCTATAGACATTGAATCGAGAAATGAGTAATTATTTGCGTAATGTTGGAATTGACTAGGTCTAAAACCACATTTAAAAGTACCCATCAAATTGTGTTTAAGATTTTCTCGAGCTTTGAAAAGCAGCTTAGTGATCGGCTTCCGCCGCCGGATGGTAATCTTTGGTGGACTTTATTCTGTGTTAAATTGTGCGTTCTGTTCGAAAACGGCCTATAGGAGTGCTTCCTTGAAGTACTCAGGACCATTGCGTCTCTACTGTGATTTCCCTATGGCAGTTGACTCGTGCTTTTATCTTCAGCAAAATTTTGAGAACTAAATCTTACTGAGCATCTTTGGTTGCTGTTTTTCCTTCGCAGATTTTTATGTTCCGCACTTCTCGTCATATGCCAACACGAGCTCTCATATTAGTCCTCATCCTGGCATACAGTGTATTGCAGTGCAAGTGGACAAACCTTTTCTGTGCTGTATTTGTTTTGAAACAATCGAGAAATTTGAACAAGTATGCAACAACCGTTGATGAATCTAGCAAAGCGTAAGACGGACAAACATACTCTGATGTATAAGGTAACTTCACAGACTTCATGTAACTAAAACAGAAAGTGCAGACTGCTTTAAAGTAAGTTAGAACGTCATCCAAATAGTCACGTTAATGCATCGGGTAAAAAACCATATTTACCAAAACGACTCTTAAGAAGAACACCTTCTTGAACGTGATACACTTAATCCTAAACTGGTTAAGAAGACTTAAGTTTCCAATATGCCAGCAAACGCTTTATGAGACTCGAAGGATGATATCACAAAATATAGTCTCTACGAGTCCGTTATGTGCTGCAGTGGAATATATCCTGGCCCTAATTCCCATCCAAGTTTCTGCTGAAAATCTCATATTGCAGAGACAAATGTATTAAAGCTATTTCAGAATGTATACTCAGTCAGATAACAGGGTTTGAGTGGCACAAATATCTTCATAAAGGCATGGAAGAATCAGTAAAGTATGACATGCTCAGCGGGATATAGCAGTTTTCATCGTATTCACTGTTTTCATTGGATTTGTCAACCCGAGTTCATTTACTTTCCAAAAGTAAGAATTCAGGCAAACTGTTCAAAAGAACGAAAAGACCCAAAGTGATTCTAAAGGAATACTCTCTTAACTTACTGAAGAGATTGAAAACTCATGATGGCAATGCATCGCCTATGTGAATCCTACTTTCTTTATCAAAACTCATACGCTTTTGAGTTTTGAGTTTGTTATCCCCACATGACTAAAGGCACGCACAGCAAATGATCCCTTGACAAGAAGAATTAAAAGAGCAACTTTGCCCACATGCAATTCACCCATTCTCTCTAAGCATATCAGACTTTGAAGGTTAGTGCCAGAAACATTTTGTAAGCTAGTGGACTAATAGGTAAGCAGATGCTAAGCTCGCCGTAAAGATTCTCATGATTCGCATTGAATCATCAGGCCAAAGAGCTGATGTAGGGACGGCTGTTAATCACTTGTCATTTGCTCTATCTTGAGCACAGAAAAATCGAGCTATACATATAAAAGGAGTAAGCTCTCACTTTACGAGAAGGAGAAAGTTGACTAGTTTGGCTCATCTACCGTTTAAAAACATAACATAACCGTTTCTCCAATGAAGCTATGTATTTGGGTGTCATCTTGGATAGAAAACTTCATTGGGCTAAACATGTCATGTCGAAAGCCAATACATAGGCATGCCACCTAAAATGGTCCTCTAAAATACTGCTGCTTTCACCAGAAACAAGATTCTTTCCTTAGCATGCCCTGACGAGGATGAATCCCACACCTTGATATTTACAACATGGATTGCACTGTCAAAGCAATTTTCCATTTAAAAAGAAGTGGTTTTTGGCACCACCACGCAATGGAGTTTTGATGAACTTACGCTGGTCATTCCGTCGGATGCTATGATACCAGAACTTCTTTTGCTGCGAAAAAACGAAATCGATTCTCTCTGTAAACAGGAATGGACTGGCCCGAATCTGAGCAAGAAAAAGAATAAGAATACGGATGGCTCCAAAGTATATCTAGGATGTTGTTCTGGTCTGTCTTCTAAGCGGAGACATGTTCTCATTTGGAAAGCAGTTAGAGAGTGTAAACGCAGTTTGGATCCCAGGTTACAATCGAAAAAAAAATTACACAAGCTCAGGCTTATTGCATCATTCAGCATAAAGACTTCAAGATTGCAGACGCAGTTTTTCCATACCTATACACTCGTCATCGAAAAATGTTACGTGGAGGTCTGTGCTATGAATTACAAGACACCCAGTTAATTTGGGATTGACTGCTTTATAGTGTTACATAAATACTTACATATGTGGAAATATCATTCGCGCGGTGGGAATCATTACCTGTAAAGACGCATGTCGTAGCTAGTCATCGTTACCTCTATAGAAACGAAAGACCAAACTCCAACGTCATTCATTAGAATAATTCTTACTCCAGCTTCTCTATGAATTTCAGGCGGACGTGCCTAAATTGTGAAATTTTTGCCGAATCAGTAGGTGTGGTGTGCTGGTGAAATATTTTTGAAAACTTCAAAAATAGAGGTATAAAGCAGAAGCACATATTTGACACCATTATGCTAATTGATCTTAAAGATAGCTATGAAGAGTCCTCTGCCTGAATATCGGCATTTATTACTGCAGCTAACTCCATCGAATTAGCGCCGATCGGTTTGCAATCCTTTTGTAAACTATTCCAATTTGACTCTCAATAACGAGGTTTCAGCAAGAGGTTTAGATCCCGATTTCTTATTCTCATTTTTCTTAGGTGATTTTTTCACAATTTCTTTTCGTCTTTTTATCCAGCTACCCTTTTTGGATGCTGTGGGCTAGCAAGGCCACTGGTAGATAAAACTTCTAGGTATTCGGATTATAGGAATTATTTGTGATAGACAAATTCTGTCTCTACTATTCGATTGGGCAAACCAATTGTGAATTTTTACTTCACAGCTACATACGCTTAATCTTAGTTTTTTTGTGTTTGACTTTTTTTACAATAACTTGGGAAATTGGAGTGGATATAGCTAATATTGTCGGGCTTAAAAGTAACCACTTTTCTGCGTACGTCCACGTATGTAAATATAGACCAGCTGTTTTAGCACTTAGGCAAACACAGGTATATCCCCGCCCACACCTCTCAGATCGCTCTGATCTGAAGCTACCTGGCTACGAACTAGTCCCATTATTGATCTCACACCGCGGTTTCGCCATTTACGTGCGTAGTGATGTAGCTTATCAAACTCCACTACAACGTAGTCCCTGTTCTAACCCGGAATTCAATTCCATGTTGTTACAATTCCATCCCCGTAAGCAAATTATCCGCTATTGATTTATTTACAGAAGCCCCAAACTGGACAGCAATTCGACTTTTAACGAGTTTGATGCGCGGTCTGACTCCATTCAAATTATTGTATTCCTGTATCCTCATAATAAAATCGTGAATACGGTCGATTTCAATATAAACAATTCTGGGTGGCTTCGACATTCTGGACAGACAACACCCGAAGGACGGTGTGTTGAGATCTTCGATGCGGAAAATAACGTAACCCATCTTGTACAATAAATGAGCCCACACGAATACAAGACGTTGATAGCCATACCGCCAACACCCTCGACTTGTTTTACCGTACCATTGTGTCATATCAGCTAATTTGTGGTACACTCACCATATAGATTCCTAAAAGAAGCCTATGGCAATACGAGAAAGCCAATTAGAGCGGACTTAACAGATTGTTTAGGAATTTCAACTGGTCGTTATGTTTCCTCGATAACGACGTAGATGCCGCTGCTGATATGATCACAGACACTATTCTCTTTGGAATGAGATCCTTTATCCCTCATCGGATGAAGAGTATCAAACCAAAAAACAAGGCATCGTACGACTCAAGCTGCAAAGAGACTATCCGGGATAGAGAAATGTTTTTTCGTTCCTTCAACACCAACTTGACCGAGGAAAACCGAAAAAAGTTCAAACGAACCAGGAATGACTACAACGTCTTCCTTAAGCGTATGAAATTTCAATACGACCAAGAGTTGGAGCAAAAAATACTACAATGTCCCAAAGGTAGTAAAAGTTTGTCAAAAACATCAGAAATTCTGCCTCATCCTCCATCCCAACGCTAATTTACAATGACATTCCAGCTGCCAGCTCTTTTGAAAAGGCCAATCTGCTTGCTGCACACTTTGCAGTCAAGCTCCACACTTCCAGATTGTGCTTTGTCTCCACCTACACTTGAGTGCGTCGAATTTTCAATGGGACGAATCCAATTTCTCAACATACATAAATCCGCTGGTGCATATGGTATATCTCTCCTTTTTCTGAAGTGGTGTTCATCCACGCTGGCGAAAAACAATCCGATTCTTTAGGACCCTCCCCGAGCAGATGGAAAACAGTATTTGCACAGCCCGTCTCTAAAAAAGGCGAATCTTCTTCTCTCTTCAATTATGGACCCATTGCACTTACGTCCCTTCTTTTCGAGGTTATGGAAACGCTGACAAAACGTCAGCTCATGAAATATCTAGAAACGCGTCCACTGGTGATTTGATGGCATGTCTCACCGAAAAGTGGAACCAAACCGTACGTCAATCAGGAGATAGCAACATAGTTGCACTAGATATTTCTAAGGCATTAGACAAAATTTGGCATCAGGCTATGGAATTTAATGCTTCTAAACCACAATGCTGTCTGCTGTCGTTAAAGCAAAATTTCAACACCCAGCACTTGGCACTTGGCACTGGCATCTCTGAAGCCATTCTCGGTATGTGTGTCAATGACAACTTACGTTGGAATGACCACGTATTCCATGTCGTAAAAAATGCTGCAAAATGTCTAAGTTTCCTCAAACGATGTAAGAAATACTTTACCCCTTCGGAGCTGGCCCTAATATATAAGGCATTCATCCGCCCAAAATTGGAGTACAATGCTCACATTTGGTCGGGTGCGCCTAAATCATCTCAGCACCCAGTCAATGGACACCCTCGAACACCGACGAAATATCTCGTAGCTCACTTTATTTTATCGCTATTACCACCATCAGTGATTCATTGAAATCGCCAGTAGCATTCCGCCCCTTCAATCGTAATAGCCCTCTCGGTATGAATGCTCATCAGTATACCCTCAAGCCCACTCTCGGACGTATTCTGAAATATTTTGATTCATTTCTAAGCCGAACAACTCGCTTGTGGAATGCCCTGCCGAGCGCTCTATTCCCTAGTCATTGTAATACTCATACATTTAAAACCAACGTACATCGGTACCTATCGTTATTTCCTCTCTTCGCCCTTGCTGTGTGCATACAAAAACTTTCACTTGAGCTGATGGTAATGCTTTTTATGCGCTGCGCATCCGAATTCCTTTTAAAAAATTGTAGATACGTAAAAGGTTTGGTACTGTGTTCGAGTACGCTGTTATAGGTACACGTACAGCCGTGTAATCTCTGAGCTGAACTAGGATGACAAAATAGTCTAAACAACCAAAATACGACGGCTACTCTGACTCAGTCATATCGAGCGAAAGCAGTGTGTATGGAAGTCTACAGTGTTGCAAAAAGTGACACTGACCTTTCACGCGTCAACAACCATCTAAATTTAAATAATCGTTTCTCCTGCTCCAACAAATCCTCAATCGTTCTTAAACAGACTTTGCAACATTTTTGTCTACGATAATTGTGGTTTTTACTCTTTTGTTACTCCAAATATAGGTATGAGTATGAGCTATCTGTAGTGTTTTGTTCGCAAGATATCTTGCCCTCAGTAGTACTCGCACCCATTTTATGATCAATCAGAAATATTACTGATTAGATACATTTTTATTATTGTACTTCCTAAAAAGAATCAATTAGCTGGGCTTTGCAGTCAGCCAGATTGGCTACAATTACGAGTATATACACACAAATACATAAAATACATTTATTTATAAATTTTCACTGATTATTCCAAGACGATATTTTAGAGCGACTTTATAGTATTGAAATAGTTTTGCAAAATTAGTTTCGTTAGGTCATTCTATGTAGCGCTGCAGATGCCTGCTTTAACTATACTGATCAAAGCTATTTGTCCACACATGAAATAAGTTGCTATAATCAAGGTTTAGGGCTATTCCACAGCTAGTAGCAAGTTCTAGTCACTCACTGTACCAACCCGTTTTGGAACGTGTGGCTTGTATTTCTGCTTTTTTCGGCAATCGGGTATCTGACATCTTCAAGACCTTTAGAACGTAGTCTACAAGCAATTTAAGGGTTTTTGCAAGGAGCGGGGATAAACCTTTTTCCAACATTAGCATAAGATTAGATTGGATTAGATTGTTGTGCTAGGTGGTATAATGAATTCCAGATCACTGCGGACACAGATGGGCCTGTTGTGATGTCCTCCATTTAGAGCTCTATGATCCCGCAATTTGAGAGATAGGCGGCCAAGTCTTTAGGTGAGCTGGCAACTACAATATGCTCGCCGTTTCGAGGTAGAATTTACCCACGTAAAGATGACGTGTTTTGATTAAACCATTGCAGTCACATACAATAGTATGTGTTTTGCTGTTTCCACATCCACGTTGCACAATCTGCATGTCTTGTCTTGTGCTATTCCCATGGCCAACAGGTGTTTTTTCGCACGGCAGTGCCCTGTAAGAAAACCTGTGATCAGCCAAATCTGACTTCTACTTAATTGTAGTAATTGTTTCGTTTTTTTTTTTTGTGGCAACTGCTGGGCATAAAGTTTTCGGCTTGTCTATTTCCTTCGGTTTCCCTCTAGAAATTAAGTTTTTTTTTCTCTAGCCAGGTTTTAGTACTTCCTTTTATGGTATTTATTGATAGCCCACAGAATAGTCTTGGCATCATGAGTGCGGATGCAGTTCGTCTGCTTTTTCATTGCCTTCATATCCACTATGTTCTGGTACCCAATTCAAATGGACTTTGGTTGTGGTGGCCAGTAGTTGTAGGAGTTGAAGGCAATCCCAGACCAGTTTTGATTTTATTTCAAAGGCGTTAATTGCTGTCGGAGATAATGTCAATGTTCTGGTTTGTTAAATATCTGTTTAGATTATCTCGAATGCAAAGTTCTAATGCATGGATTTCAGCCTGAAATACGCAGCTGCTTATATCCAGGGCTGTTTTAGTTTAATTTTCGTGGGGACTAACGCCCCCATTTATTATGCTTAATACAAGCTTAAAAACTAAGACTTAAACTAATACTAGGGCTTAAAGCTAAGGATGGTGAAGGAGATCGAATTTGAGGGAAAGTGTGCTGCGATTAAAATCGAAAACGGAAAGGTTGGAGTTTACCTTACGCAGCATACGGGAGATTGGTTCGTTAGAGCCATATGTGGTGCGGTGGATAGGTAGATAAAAGATACGGGTGGAACGTAGATTACGAGGGTTAGTGTTAAAGAAAATGGAGTTGCAAAGAGGCATGCAATCGACGGAGCCTGAGAGGAGTCGGTGAATGAACAAAATGTCTGCTGCGTCCCTTCGTTCCTCAAGGGCATTCAGGTTAATGAGTTTGAGACGGTCTCGATAGGGAGGTAAGATTAGAGGATCGTTCCAAGGTAGACCTCGAAGAGCAAAGCGAAGAAAACGACGCTGGATCCTCTCAATACGAGATACATGAACTCGTTGAAAGGGACACCACGCTTGGCTAGCGTACTCGAGAAGGGGCGAACGTAAGTGATGTATAGTGATCTAGTCACGTACGGGTTGCAGAATTCTTTGGACCATCTTTTAACGAAGCCGAGTGATGAGTTTGCTTTAGAAATTATCTCATTAATATGCGAGCGGAAATTAAGCTGCCTGTCGCATAATATACCAAGGTCGCGGATAGATTCAACAAGGGGTATAGGTTGGCCGTCGAAATGGTAAATTCGTTGAGGAGACTTCTTGCACTTACGTGAGAAAGCAATCGATTGACATTTGGAGACATTGAGTGCTAAGCAGTTCTTGATGCACCAGGTGGAAAAACTATTTAGATCTATTTGAAGGAGGGTGGAGTCTTGTTGTGAGGAAATGGGTTTACAAAATTTGGTATCGTCAGCATAGAGAGAAAGTGTTGAGTGTTGAATGAGCCTTTGAAGGTCGTTAATAGTTAGGATGAAGAGGAGTGGACCTAGGTGACTACCTTGAGGAACACCTGAAGTGGCCAAGAAAGGGGCCGATAGGACAGATCTGAAACGAACATTATAAAAACGATTATCCAGGTAAGAAGATTTGAACAGGATTAGTTTATGAGATACGAGTATCTTGTCAAAAGCTTTACTGAAATCAGTTGTTATAACGTCAACTTCTTTACCATTTTCTAAGGCTGAGAGAACAAAGGACACGAATTCTACGAGGTTAGTGGTAGTTGATCTACCCTTCAGAAAGCCGTGTTGATTGGGGGAAATAAAAGATTTACACTGGAAGCTTAAGGCTTCATGCAAAATACTTTCGAGGAGTTTGGGTATATGAGAAAGTTTAGCTATAGGGCGGTAATTAGTGACTTCATTCTTTAATCCCTTTTTGTGTATGGGTGTTATGAAAGAGGACTTCCATATCTGTGGAAATTCACCTTGAGAGAGCGATAATCGGAAGAGATTAGCAAGGGGGCGTTAAAGAGTTGAGGAACACTTTTTAAGAAATATGGATGGAAGGCCATCTGGGCCGGGTAAGTATTCATCATTAAGTTGTTGTAATTTGTTTTCTATTACTGTATGATCAAAGCTATGAGAAATGGTGGGGCCAATAGGGAAGATAAGTAGATATTTGAAATAAGAGGGATCCGGTACGAAGGAATTATCGGCAAAAGATTGCTTAAAAAAAGTAGCAAAAAAGTTAGCTATGGTATGCGGATCAGTTGATGATATATTTTCGTATGAGAGGGATGGAGGAAAACAGTCGGATTTTTTTTTTGTAATTAACGAATTGGTAGAAAGACTTAGGATCATTTATAAGCCTTGATTGCGCACTATCAAGGTATCGCTGATAGAGAAACTTATAGAGCTGGGCGAATTGAAGGTATGACCCGAGATAGTTTGAATACTCGTAGTCAACAAAAGAGTTGGACCGGAGGAAAACTGTCCATAATTTGTTTCTTTTGTTACGTAAAGAGCGAAGTTTACGATTATACCACGGGGAGCTCGTAGAAGAGGTCCTATTATGTGAAAAGGGGACATAGAGAGAAATAGAATTAAGTAATTCTCTGTAGAAAATAGAGAGAGCACTTTTTAGGGGCATATCGGCGAAATCAAAAGAACGCTTACTAAGATATGCGTTAATTTTGCGGAAATTCGCTTTATGAAAGTCGTAAGAAGTGGTAGCTGCAGATGGGGTTGGGCGGAAAGGAGAGTGGTGGAAAAGAGAAAGAAGAAGTGGTGGGTGAAAGTTATCAATGGGCGATAGTGAAAGGGGGCAGAGCGAGACAGAGGAGTTTATGCGGTCAGTGGTGAAAATGAAGTCTAATTGCCTTCCCATATAGTTGGAGACTCCACTAACTTGGCATAAGCTAGAGTCTGTGAGCTCATCCAAGAAGAGACATTCTTTACTCGAGATAGGGTAAGCGATAAAAAAAGATTTATCATCTGATTGAGTCCAGTACAGCTGAGGTAGATTGAAATCGCCAAATACGATGATATCATCGAGAGGATCAGATAAGTTAATTATTTGATCAATTGCATCGATAGCGAGTTGGTAGCATACCGGCGATAGCCGGTAGGATGTAAAAACATATAATGTACAGGGACCTGCAGGGGAGTGTTATCATAACGTAGTCAAGTTTAGAGGAAGTAGAAACAGCGATTGGTGAAGAGTTTAGGTCATTGCGGACGGCCAATAGGACACCTCGACACGGAGCATCATCATTTGGACGGGTAAGATCGTCGTCTCGGAAAACATTGAAACTAGGGGGGAATAATTCCTGATTCTTTATATCGGGAATTAGATTAGTTTCGGTCAGAGCGTATACCTCAAATGGGAGAGCGTGAGATTGGCGCAAGATGGCACGGGTCTTAGATCGCAGTCCTCTTACGTTTTGATAGTAAAAGGTAAGAGGAAGGTTATTACGAGAGGGCGTAGGAGTGGATGGTCGAAACACTGGCAATTGTAGCACGTTAGGGACGAAAAAATTTGTCGTTGTCAGCTCTGCTTCATTGGAGGTGTGAGATCCTTTTTGAGTGCACATAGTTACCGAAAGCAGCAAGGTCGTCTGAGACTTTTTGCGGAGACATATTAAAAATCTCGTGGAACTTGATGCATAAGTTCCTCAGACTTGTAAGGTCAGTAGGGAGACCTTCCTGCTGTATTGACGTTTGTCGCTTGTTTTAGTTTTCCCCTCATAACAAACTGAGTCTGATTTGTCATGCAGATATGCTAGAAGGAGACGTATATTCTCGTACGTCTTTTTTTCTCTAAGCCTAGAAAGTGCATAACGACATTCTGTTGAGCCAAAAGTTTGTTGGGTTATTTTAACTGTGGGAGGCAGAAGGGGGTCAAAAATGGGGCAGGTGGACGAAGATTTTGAAGGCGATTGATGGCAGGGGTGATTGAAGGGGCATTAGACACATGTTCAGGTGAGGGATTTATAATATGGGACCTAACGAAATTGGGATATTTAGCTCCGGTTTTAAGGTCAAAATTAGGGAAAGAAGTGCTTGTGGGGGGCATGTGCAGAGGGGTTATTGTGAGCGGTTGGTGCTAATTTGAAAGAGACGCGTTGACGCGGTGGCTTGGGTGGAACGAAGGCTGCAGGTGCAATATAATTAGAGGACCGATGAAGTCGGTTTGGGATGTGAGTGGGAGGGGCGAAATTGGGGAATATATTAGTTTTAAATCTCCAATTAGAGTCAGAATTGGAACGGGAGTTGGAAACGGTTTTCGGTACAGAGTCAGGTTTGCTACGGTTTGGGATGGATTTCGGTATTTTATTAGAGTCCGGTTTGGGATGGGAGTTGGAATCGGAATTAGGTAACTTAGATTTAAGCTTCTTTTTATCCTGTTTCTTGGTAGGTGTTTCGATCCATTTACAGATGCGCATCTTTCCAACGTTGAAATTAGTACCAGCAGGGTTTTTAAATAACCGTTCGTATCTAGCAGGGAGGTCGAATTTAAAGCTTCGATTACCTTTGTGGTGAGATGGCAGGGACATTTCACATTTGCTGATGGTGATGCCGTATTTGTCTGCGAAGAATTTCGTGATCCAAGAAATATCAGCGTTTACGGGGGTGCCTTTGATGAAGAATGTAGTCATATCGGTTTCAATTTTTTCCAGTTTAAGCCTCTATTCGGAAGGTTTCCATGTAGTACCAAAATGTTTGATTAGCTTGCGTGGGGCGGCGATGGGAGGAGTTGACAGTGAAATAGTTTCGGTCTCCTGGATTGAAGTGGCAGCGGGAGAAGTTGTAGATTTAATTAACCGTGGTGGACGAGGAGGTGGTGGTAAAAGTGGGTCGACTTCGGTTTCCAGTAATTCAGCCAAAATTGATGTATTGTAGTGGACATTCTGATGGTGTTGTGTGTGGAATGGTAATGTTGGGGTAATGTAATAATGTCGCGGAACTGATATCAGAAGTAGAGGTATGGAAGGGGGAGAAATAAATAATATTTAAAAATTTGATGTGGAGCAAAACCAAAACACGTCCGAACACGACGAGAATAGGACACGACTGCGAGCACCGTATACTCCGGCTCCAACTCCTTCATATGTTTTCGATCCGTCTGTGTACCCATACATGTGAGTCCCAGTTGAGACGGTCTGGAAATTTATCTTTAAAGTTGTGCCGAAAGATATATCATAGTAGAGATTTGTCTATTAAGTGAATTTCAAGTAGTTCGTTTTTCCTGAATTCAGGAAGGATTGCAGTATGAACTAGCATTATATTTTGGGATGTTGAGTGGCAGAAGGAATGTATCGTAAGAGTTTCTCCACATTCTCGTACTTCCTAACTCCCATAACCCGTGCAGAATAAAACAGTATGGATTCAGAGACTGCCATAAATACCTTTTAGTTGCTGCAGGGGGCAAAGTGTTTGTTGCTGAGGCCCTGCACTTCTGCCAAATAGAGTTCATGGCCGTTTTAAACTTGCTCGGTTTTTCCACTAGGTGTGTCTCCATACCAAGGTTTCTAATGAATTAAACGCCAAGATACTTATACTCCTTCACAATTTCTATACTTTCGCAGTTGTATTGCCATTTTTCATTTCTGCCGCATTTCCCCTCTGCTCTTTTAAATATCTTGATCTTCGACTTATATAGGTTTACGATCAAGTTACAAAGCTTACAATACTCATACAATATATTTATCATAAGTTGAAGCGATTCTGGTGCGTGCGGGAGCAGCTGTATGTATAACATCAGCAAACAGCAATGCTTTGATAAATGCGAGTAGTCCTGTGTGCTCAACATCTCCTGGCAAAATCTCAACTATGTCATCAATGTATAGTCAAAACTAGCTTGGACTCAGATAATATCTCACCCTAGCACGTCCGAAACCATGCTGACAACTCCACACCGCTGACTTAGTATCTGCATAAAGGTTTTGGATAACTCGCCCAAGCTTCATCGACATGCCCATCCTGTACAACTTTCTGTCCACCGTGCCAAAAGCAAATTTAAAAACCACAAAGAAGGCATAAAGTTTTTTACCTTTTCCAGTGAAGGATTCCACAATCCACGATGTAGAATATGCTGACCTGAACCCCGCTTAATATCCCTTTTATCCATCCTGCTAGTCGACACTATACACTTCTTGGACTCACTGAACATCTCTTTTTACAAATTGGGAAAACTAAATATTACTGAATTATCCCTTGTGATCATATAGGTATGATGCTTGAATTGAACTATGTGATCAACGCCCTCCATTTATGCGTTCCATGCCCTTTCTCCTAAGAAGTTATTAAATTGAATATGCGGAAAATATCACATCTAATTAACCAAATGTAATTTAAATTTTTGACATCTATCCATTAAAAGGGTACATGTGTATGTCAAAAGAGTGCACGCTCTAATTGCTGCCGCCGTCAAAATGTTCAAAACGTATTCCCTCGTATGTTGCTCTGTATGAACAGCTTCTCACGAAAGTATTGTGCTTTGTGATGCGTTTTTTCAAAAAAGAAAAACTTCTCAAGTCTTGCCAAATACTCGTCGTACATCATTAAAGTAAGTTTAACAAACACAAACTCAACCTGTAAACTATGCAGGAAATTCCGTCAATTAGGTAATTTCGCCGTTTAACTGTTGCATCTTGTCCTATTAACCCACGACTCGTAAAGCAACAATATTCGTAATTTCCAAGTTCCCATGCATGTAATTGTCCGCTTAATTGCGTGGAACACATTCCTCCAGCCTCCAGCCTTCAGTCTGCAGCTACACCAAATCTCATCCTACATGGCCAGTTAATTCTTACTAGCATTGCATATACCATGCATCCTGTATGCGCGTTTTTAGAGTGGATGAACATTTTTCATCGCCTCGTCTGTAGTGCATCTCTCTATGGATACCTATGAACTGCTGCATGACAATTCGGGTTGACATTTCCCCAGATCGTCATAATCAGTGGTTTAGAGGTTTTATGCTCTTTGCCAGCGATCTTGCTCAGCTGAAGTTGAAACTGCTGCTGCTGCTGCTGCTGCTGTTCCTGTTGCGAATGCTGTTGCTTTTGCGGCGTAAAGTAGTGCCGCACATTTTTACCATATTTCATCGAGCGATTGTGATCTTTTCTTGTTAGCTGTTCCAGCAGCCAGAAGTCACCGCTGCGATGGCAGCTCGTACAGCTAACTAACCTGACAAACCGTCGAGACTGTCATATTCCATATTCCTTTGGGCCACACCGGGCGGTTTGGGGTACAGGACGCTTCTTTGACTACAACTTTAACTTCAGCCAGATCGCAGTGATAATGATCATGATGATGATGATGACGATGATGAAGATGATGATGATGACAACGATGGCGATGATCCATTAGCTTGGTCCGAACACAATGTGAGATCGCGCACATGAATGTGCGGCAGCTCTAATTAGTTGGATAAGTAGAAGTGGAGAGACCTTTAAGACCTGCCTACCCCTCTTTTATTTCATCGTGTTTTGTTATTGTTTTTTTTGGAGGCCAATGTGCTATAGTGTATTGTGTAATGCCTGGACATTCATGATGTTTATGATGTTGATTTTTGGAATTTAATGTGATGACGACACGCTGAGTGGTGATCGTTGATAGTTGTTGATCGCTGTTGATCGTGGATCGCGTAAAGGTCTGAGCGGTGTTTCGTTTATGGGTTCGAGAGATGACAAAACAGTCCGACTGATGAATGGTCCAAGGAGTGGCATGATGACAGATTAAAGTTGGGTGTAAATTATGTTGGATGGAATTCCATTCTTTTTCTTCCCAAATTTGACTTTTCAAAAGACCAATTATATTTTCTTTTTGTGGGATAGTCTTGGTGGTTTTATGGATTTTTTTTTTTGTTGAACAAAAGTGTCGGTTTTAATGAGAAAATTGGCATTTTGAATTGTCCGCAGGTGTTGGCAATAAGAATCAGATTTTAGCTTTAATGAACGACGAATGATTTGATAGTGGATCTCCTCATGCGGATAGACAGTCCACCTATTTCCATATTAGATGTGATTTGTCGGAACAACTCTTTTTGCTTAATCTTGTAGTTTTATCATCCATAACTGTACCTAGTTAGTTAGTGGGCTTTTGACTCATTGAAGTCGTCTGAGACACACTTTCTTCTCTATCCCGATACGTTGATTCAAATTCAATTCACAAAGTTGCCTGGGATGTGCGAGTATTTAGTCATTGTATTGATATTTCGCCTTTTCTTTACTCCTTCTAATCAAAGAGTTGGGCTCCGAGAATCTTCTAGGCAGCAGCGCTGGCCACCTCCACACACAGGCCATATTTAGCAGCGAGTTTCGCTTAGTTCGGCCACGTAAAATGTCATAGTTTAATAATTGCAGCTCTAAACTGCTTACACCCAGTCTTCAATCCATTAGCAAGTCGTGGAGTTAAAGGATGTGCTTCTCAGCTACAAAATACCTTCTTTGCTGATTTAAGTTCTAAACTATCCAAAAGCGGCTTTTAGTTCGTATCGTGGTGCACACATTAGAATAATATTTCAATGGCTTCAACTCCATGACCATCGATCTGACCAGATTTTTCGCAACGAAACCGCTTCCTATGCAGTGGTTTTGACAACACCTACTTTCTGTTAAGGCATCACTGTTTGGCAAACCACACGTAATAGGCTAAGTTAAAGCAGCTCTGGCCAATAAATGAGATGATGCGTATGCAGACGAACGCGTTTGTAGTACTACTAGTAAGTCTTGCAATAACGCCTCCACTTGGCGTCTCCTGAAATTTTCCAGACTTGAAAACGACGAACAGGTTTCTTGCGTAACTTTAAAGCAGGACAATTACTGGTTAGTATCCTGAATTACCAAGAAAGACTGGCGATTGATGTACATAGCATTTGACTATTGACATTTTTGAGCACAAGCCTTCCAGTCAATACAAGGGATCTGTAGGTGTCTCACTAGTAATCCGAAGAGGCTTAATTGTATATCATTGGAATCAGGAGCCACTGGAACTTCGGTTCCAGACTGATTTGAAGAGGTAGGCCACTTGTGGAAGCGTCACTGTGGCTGTGGCTTAAACCTCAAATGGCAGGGAGGGTTTTGCGGTTGTTGTTGGGAAACCCCAAAATGTAGGAAATACTACAGGGTGTCATGACCCAAAGATTAGCGTAGGTTTAAGGCCTACCCTCACCCTCGATTAATGGAGAAAGCATAATGACTTTGAATTAGTACTAGTCTGAATGGGGTTTCAATAAGATAATCAAAAGATCGAGAATGAGAATTATTTCCCATTTGATCTAAAATGGATGGCGATTGACTCACTTCAATCCTGCTTTGATCGTAGGCGCTCTTAAGTATTGGACAGTATTAAGTGAATTAAGATGGTAAGAATACGGCATCCGAAACTGTCAAAGGCTTCCTTTTCTAATCTAGAAAGCCAACGAATACACTGCGGGTTAGGGCTCCAAATTATCGCTTAAGCTAGAGACAGTCTTATGTCCTATTCACCTAAATACCAGTTACAGGATATTGACGGCGATATTCAATTGTAAGATCAGGAATATAACTATTATCCAGTGGTACGAGGGTGAGGATAAAAATGACAATTTCTATAGCTTACTGAGCGAAGCCACCAACCAAATGCAAATGCAGTCTACGACAACATTACTTATTCAAATATGTGATGCGTCCACACGGGCTCGGCGACACAAGAAACGATAAGGTCTGTTAACTCTGGCGATTTCAATAGACTGGTCGTTGCAATAAAATCAGCCGGGTCTCAACAATGTCCTAACAATGTGTGATACATCGGACCAGATTGATCACTTTACCATTAGCTGATGCTTTAGAAATTGAATCGAATAGGTATGTCCGTAACAAACATGGAGCAGTAACGGGAATTGAGAGGAACCACCATCTAATGGTAACTATACATCTTCGTATTGTATCTCTTAGCTGCAGTCGATCATAAAAGATAAAAATGTTTAATAACAACAGGCTCCGGGATCTCCAAGTGCGCTAACGTACTTCTGCAAATGCAGAAACAATCTCCAGTTTCGTTCTTGAGAACTTCGCCGATGACTGAAACGTTGTGAAAAATATTGTTACGATTGGGGCAGAAGATGAAAAAACCGAACTCAACTCACGGATTGCGGTGGCGGTGATAAGTATTAATACATCAACGCCTATGGTATTCCTAATTATCTCGCTGGTGGTAATAGGTCCAAACGATTGAAACCAAGCTAAGGTGAGACTTCCACACCAGGAAATAGCCATATTCACACCTCATCTTCCAGTAACAATGGAATAATGTTAGCGATAAGGGCTCCAAAGAAAAACAGGACAGTTGGTATTGATGTCATCTCGCCGTTTACTTTGTCAGAAATTGAATTGCCACATTTTTAGTAAAGGATGTGAATCCGAAGCTTTCCGCGAAGATTGGTAGATGAGAAGGTTTGTTAAGCGGCCCAAGAAGGAGGTGCTGCCAACAGCAACGGTATATGTGTTCTTTTGGCTATGGCTGAGCTGATAGGTGGAGTAATTCTGCATCGAGTGATGCATTGATCTAACGCTGAACATTGAACAGGCTATCTTTTGAGCTGGATCCTTCCCCAACGAGCACATCAATACAATCTCATCGAGAATAGGTTTTTACTATATTTGTTGTTCATCGATTTCGAGAAGGGCTTCTATGGCTTAAATCGAGATGTCAGGGGAGGTTTATCAGAAAAACTAGTCACTAGTCTACTAACGATGGCTGTGAGTTTCATGCCAGATGAATTAGAAGCTTACAGCAGAGTACAAATAAATTATATTCCTGTGACACTGCTATTTCTTGTAGTAATCAGTGATTTGATCCGTGCAGCTCTAACTGGAGGAAAGATGGATTATGACGCACTGTTGGCATTTGACTGCTCTAAAAGAGCAGCAGTTGACCCACAACTTGGGTAACAAGCAAATCGAGAACTGGACGTGAACAGCAGAAATCGAAAACCAATAAATCCATTCGGTATGCAGTCTAAAATCTGTGTTACATTATGGATGTAGTACCTGGAAAGTGACGAAAATTGTCGCAGAGAAACATCACACCTTTATGAATAGATATCTTTCCACCATCTTGAGGGATATCTGGCCAAATTATAAGGTGAACGACCAACAAAACGCGTTAACTTGACAAGTACCAATAGACATCAAACGGACGGACGAGAAAGTGGTAAGGTACTCGTATTAGTCACATCTTATGGCGCAAAGTACTCCATGCAATGGAATCAAACAAGTAGATGAGTGTTCCGCCCTAAGTAGACATGAAAAAGGTCAGTCGAGGAGGAGGACGCGACAATCCGGGGTGGATAAAGGCCTAGTCTCGTCCACACTTTGCTTTGTTCATCTTGTCATATTGCGTCCAGTGAGAGGGGACCTACTATTCTTTGCCGACTCTGGATGGAAGAAGACAGAAAGACTTTTTCAGTGATAGAGCCCATATGCCACTCATTATTATTAAATGCTTTAAATGTTTTAAATGAAACATTCTAAGTGTGCTGGACGAACTGGTCTCCTTCAGGCCAAAATAGTGATAAAGAGTCCTTTGCTGACTTCATCCATAAACTCCGTAAGTGAAATATTCTGTCTATGTCAGAGGTTCTCACTTATGACATAAACGCGACAGGACGATCAACATAGTTAATAGAGACACTAGGACGTGGCCCACCATGCTTATCCATCAATTTATTTACTGATGCTGTGTGGATGTGCGGAGTCCTTGAGTAAACCCGTAGCTGGAGCTGGAGCAAGATAGAGTCTGAACTGGAACCTTTCCGAACAAAATCTACTCTAACTTCAGGGTCTTCCTTGAACAGCTTTATAAGGATCTTTTATTCCGTATTTTTCTAGATAAGCGCAGTATAATATTAGAGGGAATGAGCCGGAAGATTTTCTTAAAATCGAATATTTGCGTTTGAAAAATGTAGATTATAACAGCGAAGGTTTTAGCCACCATTAATTCTTCGTTACTACTTTCCTCTAATGGACGCAATGTTTTATTTAAAAGCTTTCTCATCCTAGCAGAAGTGGCGGCATACAAATATTCTAGTACTCAAGTTCAAAATCTAGGTTTCCAACTCTATTCGTAAGCATCGCCTTTATAGATATTGCAGCTCAATCTTACCTGATGTGAAGTTTATTGATGATTTATTGTAATTTACCACGAAGTACCCATATGCCTGGGTAACAGTCCATGTTCCAGGAGGATTGGGATGAACACAGTCACCTCGGTCGCTTTAGATATATATTTGATATTCAATTGCCTCCTAAGCTCAAAGAGGCAGTGATTTACTGGAGTGAAACTTCATCAGAATTCTGTTTTGTACTAATTTTGTTGTCAACCAATCCCCCTGATTCAACCCCGCTCACTAGTCAAGATTCTAGATCCTGATTGCTTGACCAACTTGTCTCTTCTTCATCCGCTCGTTCTCTTAATTCGCTTGCCTCCGATTCTCACCCAAAATACCTTGACCCACTCCTTCCACCAACTGTCAAACTCACTAAAAAATTTTCTGATATGAATGATGACAGTCGTTATGTAGTATCTCGTTTGAGAGACCGCCGCAATTATGAAAATGTTCGACTCTACCTTGCCTACTTGCACGACAAACCCAACTCCGTTACATTGATGGCATAACCGAAAGCAAAATTATGGTTTCGATTCAACATTCCTATTAAGCCAGTGGAATTGATGCAAATTTTCGTTCGCTACCATGAGAGTTTCGACATTTCTTCCGACGAAGTTCATAATGATCTTTCTACGCTGTCTTCGCAAGTCAGCTCTAAACGTCTTTCCCACTTGCAAAGAACTCTCTCAAATTTTAAAAACTATTACAGTTCCTCACAAACTGAATTCTGTATCCTCCAGTTTTTTTCAGTTTCTATGCATTTTTATTTATGTCACTTAAATTACTCTTACTAGGTAGACAAAAAAACGCTTAAAAATTAGCTTAAATAACTTAAAATTATCTTATTATAACTTACTGGCCCCATGCGGGCACTCTAAGTTAAACCTAACACTTAATCTATGTATTTCGACGTATACTACAGTCTAATTTTGATTTTAACATTAATTAATACTAAAACTAAGAAAACTTTTTTTTAACAAAAAACTTAGTTCCGTGACCTATTTTTTTATTTTATTATAAAACTTAAAACTAAAAAATTAACCTATAGACTACCTAAAAATAAATCTTAATCTACGTACATCTAACACAAATATGGAAATACATAAATATATATGTACATAATATGTATATACATAATATATAAATACATGTACATATATATATTTTTGTTTTTTTTTAAATTTTTTATTTTTATTTAGTTTTTTTTTTGTTTTTGAATATTTTTTTTTCTTAAAACTAACTTAATTCTATCTAAGACTATGTAAGCCGGCCATGGCTAAAAAAAAAACCTAGGCTGGCCCACTTTGCTTCACATGAAGCTACCTATCACTGGAGGAGTTCGACGACGAAGCATCCTCCCCATCAATAAGCCACCAAAATTGCTGGTGTTGCTGAGCAAAATCCCTCCTGTTGCGAATCCCTACCGCCCTACTGAACCGGAGACGCTCCGCACTGCCATGTGCGACGTCTCTGTCGTAGTTGAGTCGCCTGTCCGCAGCTGTTCGAGCGACGTGGAAGATTAGCGGCATCGCCAATCTGTCCTGGATCAGACCTTTAGTATCTAGATAGAGGAATGCTTCTGGAGGAATAAAGACGTCAAAGCGAACTCTCTCGTGATACATATAATTGGGGTAGAAAGCCCCGGAGATCAGGTTGTTCGATGAGGTCATTGCTCTTGCAATGTGCCTTCGAGTCAACTTAATGACGAAATTGTCCAATCTTATTAGATTCGCCCTATTGTATAAGACCTCATTGGGATAGAATTTTATGTACTGAGACTCTGGTGTTCTGTATAAGCGAAGACAAGTCCTAAGACAAGCCCTCTCAAACACCCGAATCTTTTCCAATAAACTTGCTCGTACATTGAACCACACGAGACATCCAAATGCAAGCATGGGCCTGATAAGGGCCATGTATCATATAACCTTCACCCTCGCATCGAGTTGGCTGTAATAAAACAGTCTCTTTGTAAGGGCAAAAGCACCTTTGGCTCTGGCCAGAGCAACCTCTATATGTTTGTTAAAATACAGAAATTGATCTAGCCAGATGAAAAGGTATCTGACTACATTTCGACAGTCAAGTGGCTGTCCGCGTTGTCCGACGATAGAAAACTTTCGCCAATTCTTTCTGGTATCCCTAGAGGCCCCAGACAAAGGCGTCCTAAACAGTATGGTTTCCGACTTCTGAAAGTTGATTTTCAACTTCCAGTCATCGCAATATCGCTTAATTTTGTCGAAGTCACGCTGCAAAAGTATATTAATGACCTCAATCTTTGGACCCGATCTGTACGCGAATAAGACGTCTGCGTACGCTATGGCATGGTGAAGTGAACCTATCAGATCACTCGTGTAAATGTTGAATAGGATCGGCGAATTTACCGCACCTTGTTGCAGACCGTTTTTAATGTCAAATGTTCCAGCAGAAGTCACATCGCCATTTTTCACGATGAACTGTCTACTGGAAAGCATATCAAAAAGAATATACAGCAGTGGTTTACTAATGCCCAACCTGTCCAGCTTGAAAAAGAGTCCCTCTAACCATACGGTATCGAAGGCCCTTTCCAAGTCAACAAGGCAGGCACCAGTGCACTGTTTCTTGCCTTTGTTCCATTGGATATCGGATACCAGTTTAGACGCGGCATGTGAGATATCATGTCCCGCCTTGAAACCGAACTGATTATCCGGAACTATATGTTTGTCCTCAACCCACTTAGTCAGGACTCTATTGATCACCTTCTCGAAAACCTAACTGATGTTTGGAAGAAGACCGATCGAGCGGAGATTCAACGGATTGGAAGTATCTTTTTCTCTTTTGGGGATTGGATGTACCACCGCAGTTTTCCAATGCGCTGGATAATGTGCATTATTCATTGCATTATTAAACAGGGTGGTATAAATGTTCACCGCTTCTGGTGGGAGATGTCGAAGCACAATGCTCGGTATTTCATCGGTTCCCACTGATTTCTTACTTCTAAGTGATTCGAAGATCGTTTGGAGCTCTTCTTTCGAAATGAACGGGGGTAGTACCCTATCGTTGGTGATGACATTATTTGCCATATTCTCGTCACTGAACTGGGTGAAATCGCCAATTCACTATTTCATTTCGAAGGTAGAAATTGTGCACAAGGACTCGACCTTCCAGGTCGTGGTTCGGGCCAATAATGTCGTTCGCCTTGTACACTTCCTGGAAAGTCGCTCCAATAGCCTCTACCTTCTCCTGCGGATCCTCGATCACAAAGAAGTTGTCATCATCAACAGCCTCATTTATATCTATGCCTGCTGCTACAAGTATTTGTTCGTTGTTCGTCGTTCGGGCGATTTTAAGCCATGGAAGGTCGTTCTGATTATTTCTCCGAAATATTTTATTTATTTGCGGGAACATATTCGGGTTGCCGGTGTTTACAGCTCGAATTTTGTTGTTCCAATACAAACTTACAGATGCTCTGTAATTTTCTTTTATTAATACTTGGAGGTTTTTGATCGACGACTTTAGCGTCATAATCTCTGGGTTATGTCTGTCAGTAAACTGTCTGTACAAGGTTTTTAGTCTAGACAGCAGTCTACTTTTATGTCGGTGCAGTGCGTCAATAGTTGCGTTGCGGAATAAGTCTTCTTCGTCAATGTGTTGGAACCGAGGTATCGTTTTGTCCATTGTTCGTTTGATTGTCTCGTCCATTAGTCTTAAATACCTGTCAATCTCCTCGTTTGACAGATTTCTGTTGGACGGTGGGTGGAGCGAATTCGAGGAGTGTGCTCTAGTCAGTGTTCTGGTGAAGTGTGTCCAACGCACCCTACTATAATTGTAGGAATGCCTTTGAACAAACTCATTCAATTCCGCAATTTCGTTGGGAACAGTTATTTCGGTGCTGAGACCGCAATGGTCACTGTCATACATGAAAGTGCGTAGACAGTTTGTAGTTTGTTGGTTAGTGCATGTCAGTTGTATTCGTGAGTCGAACAGCAGGAGATGCAAATAGGACCCTTGTCTAGGAAACGACGGACTATCGGTCGCCTTAAGGCCGATACATTATACTGTGCTGACCCCACCAATTCAATAGTAGGTTCCCTCTAGTATTTGGTGTATTATTTCCCCAATCACTATGTTTGGCGTTGAAATCTCCACCGATAATAAAGTAGTTCTCCTCCAATTCCAGTCTTAGGAATCGAAAAAGTGTCTCGAGCTCTGATATGAATAAAGTGGATTGAGTAGCCTTGGGTGCATAAACAGACACCATGTATAACCGCTTTCCACTACGGAGAGGGATATACACGATGCATGCTTCCAGCACCTGGAACCTACGTACTACACGACTGTATACTCTTTTAAAACGTATACCTTCTCGTACGAAAATTGCAACGCCACCTCCCTGAATGGAGTTGGGTCGGTTTCTTCGTACTATTTTGTATCTTCTGTGCCTCATTTTGTGTCTCTTGATAAGCTTAGTTTCGCTAACCAAAAGCACATCGGGGGCTTGGTCTTTAAGCAACTTAAATAGTGCGGCTCGTCGTTCGAGCCTAATCAGTGAATTCACATTCACAGCAAGGACCTTCAGGGTTTGCTCCGCCACGTACGTACCCATTATGGCAAAAGGTGCGTTAGGCCAGGCAGCAGCGCGTATACTTGATCCACCCGCGCGGTCTGTTGAGTCAAATGACGTTGTAGCTGAGCCATCTGCCCATGGATAGATAGCAAGATAGCTAGCATGTCAGGTACTGGTTCCGGTGCTCTGGGCGCTGGGACCTGATATGCAACCTTGACTTGCTGTACCGTATTTCCCCTACCTGCCGCCATTTGGGCGTCGGTAACATGGGGAGTAACGGCTGGAGTTTGCAAATGCACGGGTGGACGTTTCACTTCCACTTTCTGCTGCCGGGCCAGATTTATTCTTTTGATATACTGGAATTTGGGACACCCCGATAATTTGCGGTGAGCCCCGTGTTCCTACATAAAGCACAAGAGAGTTGGCTTTTTTCAGACGCTCCGACCTTACCCAGACCGCATTCCTCGGGCTTGTGGTTCATTCCGCACTTCACGCCTCGAGGCTGCATTTCGCAGTTCGACGCGGCGTGCCCGAACCTTTGGCAGCGAACACATTGTAAAATGTTTTCGCTCCTCTTTAGTTTCTCCCAATGTACAACCTGGTAGTCTAGGTCTTTAATACTCCTTAGACAATCCAGATTGCTGGTGGGACTTAGCTGGACTAGGAAAATCGGCAGTTGCCGCTTCTCCCTTTTGGCTCTGGCTGTGGTGTAAGGCTTGACCCCCACGAATTCGAGCCCTTCACACTTCTTCTCTTTAAGCAGTGCAAGGAGCAACCTATGGCCGACTTACATAGTTCGATTGTGTCCTTTAACTCCAATTTGTACGTGTTGATTGGTGGCACTTTCTGTTTGGTGGATTTCTGCTCTTGCTGTTGTTGTTGTGTCTGCTGCTGTTGCTTTTGCTGATGTTGTGGCTGTTGTTGTTGCTGTTGCCGTTGTTGCGTTTGATGTTGCGGCTTTTGCTGCTGTTGTGGCCTTTGTTGTTGCTGTTTTTGTTGAGCTTGTGCTCTTGCTCTTGCTAGTTCTTGTACAGGTGTCTGTAGTTTTTGTTTTTCCATCGGTTGTTTCTGTTGCTGTTTTTGTGGAAGCTCCGCGTTTATAGTTTCTTGCTGCTGAGGTCTCTGGAGTTGTTGCTGTTTCTCCATCTCCCTCCTTGCCACTTGCTTATCTCTTATGGCCAGCACTTTTTTTTTTGTAGCTGTTTGATGCTACTGCACAGGACTTCTACTTCTTCCTCTTCATCATCTGACTCCGATGCTAGGGATGCGAAGCAGTTGTCTGCTCCCATATATTGGCCTTCCCCTCCGTCAGGTACATGCGGACAGTCGTTATTGTCCGACTCTTGCCTCATTCGCTTTATTGCTGCGCTTGCCGATATCAGCGCAGCCCTCTCCTTCACTCTGCTATGCAGCGTTTCCAACGATGCTGAAATGGCGCTCTTATCGAGATTCCGAGTTGAAGTCGGCTTCAGCGTCCTTCTCCTCTTTGTGACGATGTCAGCTATTGTTGTTGTTGTTGTTGTTTTTGAGTGGACTGGCTTAACGGTTTGATCATCAGATGATATCATACCATCTGCTGACCCCGCTATTGGGATAGCGGACCGCTTGTTTCCACTCATCACCCGATCGATCACACTTTCTTTTTATCAGTTGATTCAGACTTTTTTTTAAAAATAAAAATTCGATGTAATTTTTTCGGGAATCGGACCCACGACCCCTGCTTTGTCGGCCGACACCACTACTGTTGCGCTACCGAATCACTTGACCAAAATGTTTTTAATTGTTCTTTTATTGCTTTTACACTATTTCACTTGGAAAGAAGCCGAAACACATCTGTCCCACATCGAGGTCTATGAACGACTGATTCTGTATCCTCCAGTCCACAATGCCTGTTCATTTACTACCAAAACCTTTGCGCTCTAAAATCACTGCCGTATATCTCAATTCTCAAAAGTTTCCCTATGTCTTAATTGCCTTTACTGACATTAAAAACCATGAGCTGTTTCCTCCAAATTGCAAAGTTTTTCGAAAGGATGGATTTGAAAGAGCTGATAATCCCTAAGGCCGAGGTGTTTTATTAGCAATCCGGAACTGTTTTCACGCAACTCCTGTTGATATTCCCCACACTGACAACTTTGAGTTAGTATGTGTCAACATTACGCTCCCCAAACGCTGTACGTCTTTACGTACTTTGTTGTCACATTAACCCACCTCAACCAAATGAGTCTTATCGTCCTGTAGGTCACGCTGTGGATTTTTCGACTGATGATGCACAACCTGAAGATTGTATTGTTCTAGCATGGGAGCCTTCCGATGATTCGTCTCATTTCGTCTCTCTTAGTTCGTCCTCTGAAATAAAAATATTGATGGTGAACTGCCTAACCAACTCAAGTCTATATCAGATTAGTGATAATACAATCAACAGACAACTCGACCTTGTTTTCACAGCCGATTAAGATAACTGCGTCGTTTATAGGAGTGACCATCTTCTTTTTACCCTAGACCGCCTTCATCCCTCCTTTTACTCAAATTAAAATGGCAACACATGCGTCGATTCGGAAAATTCATTTTCATTTAACTTCCAAAGAACAGACTTTAACAAACTTAAAAACCTCATCAGCAACATTGATTTTGACTTTATTGCTGAGACAACTAACATTGATCTTGCCCTATCAACCTTCTATTCATTAATTTCCTCCTGCATTGCCCAATCGGTTCCATATACCGTTCCGAAAGGACTGCATGTCAGCTCCTCCCTGGTATAACAAGGAGTTGTGCTCTCTTACTTGAGCTATATGAGAAACTATCCTCCTCTCGCTGCCCTATTTAACTCATCTGTTTCAACAGGTACTTTCCCTTTTCTATGGGAAGGAATCTTATATCATCCATATGCGTAAAAAATGAAGTAGGGCCTAAGTCGATAATAATAGGCCCATAGCAGAACTCTCTTGCATACCCAAACAGCACGGTTTCATAAATGGTACATAAATCAACGACCACTAACCTAACAGAGTTCGTCACTAGCACGCTTCATGCTTTAGAAGACGGTGTTGAAGTCGATTCAATTTCCACTGATTTCAGCAAGGCATTTGATAAAATTTCTCACCAACTTATCATTTTTAAACTAAAAAAACTTGGCTTTTTCCCTCATTTTGTGGCATGAACCAAATCCTATTTAGAAGATCGAGAATACAGGGTCATCGTAAGATCTTCAATATCCGACCCCATTAAGGCAACATTTGGTGTCCCTCAGGGTAGTCACCTTGGTCCAATTATTTTCATCCTCACAATTAACGATATAAATCTCATTTTAACGAATTCTAATCTTTCTATTTTCGGCGATGAGCTTAATGTCAACAAATGCAAAGCGATAACCTATTCCCGCAAACGTCTATCCTATTCTCTCCACTACCCAAGTACGGGATCTAGGAATAATTTGTGACAGAGAATTGAATTTCGACTCACATATTGACAGCATTATAAATAAAGCTAACTCTGCACTTGGCTCTATTAAACGCTGGTCAAAAGAATTTTCCAACCATTACGTTACAAAGTCCCTGCACATTCCTTTTGTAAGGCCTCTTCTCGAATATTGCAGCCAAGTTTGGTCACCCTATAAACTAATCCATATTCAAAGAATTGAAGCATCCCAACGCAGGTTTATCCGTTTCGCACTTTATTGTCTACCTTGGGCCGGTCCATATGGAGTAGCCCCCTATGAAAATAGGCTAAAACTAATTAGCATGCATACCCTAAAAAAACGTCGTAAAGTCGCTGATGTACTTTTTATCCACCACTTACTGACTGGAAATATCGACTGCTCGAGAATAACGCAAAATATTGCATTCACTACCAATCCCCGTAATCTAGGATCTGTCCCACTCCTCCTGATCCAAACTCACAGCACCAACTACGGTCACTTTGAACCAATATCTAGAATGTATAACGTATAACGAACAACTATGCCGAAGCCTTTGACCTAAATAGCAGCAAACACGAAATAAAAAAAGCACTGCTCAATATGCCACTCTCTTAACGTCTCCCCAAGTCCACCATTTCTCCTCGCTCCATTAGGTTAAGAATGTCTTTGTTAGTTTTTAAGCCTAGCTTTAAGTTTTTGCTTGTTAATAAGCTTAATAAAGTTGTCCGGGATAGACCCGAAACAATAATATCGTAGACGACCTCAAAATCAATAACCATGTGGTAAGTTCCGAAAGTTTGTCCAAATCTCTCTCCAAGTCACCCTAAAACCACGCTGAAGGGCAGTTGGTTGGTTGACGAAAGCCTTCGAGCACTCAAGTATTCACATACTATTATATTTGGAGCAGCTCTAGAAGTCTTCTTTTTCTTACGTTTGAATATGTCTATCCTATCTCGACCTCATGTTGGTCGGATGAAATATATTTTTAGGTGGTTTTCATCGAGTGGACCTTTTTACTTGACGGAGGCAGACAACATTTCGTCATTTGACAGCATATACAATCTTCCTTCTAAATTATTGGTGTCGAAAGTGAATCTATAATTCTAACAGGTTTCCCAGGTTATCTTGGTAGGCTTCTGTGAAACCGTTGAATCCTTAGCATGTTTTTTATCTTTGACGATAAAATCATCTTTTCTGCTTCCGTGTGGAGCTGCCGAAATATTTCCATTTTTATCTTGCTCTCGTGCTTACTTCTTTTCTTACTTCTTTTCTGGCGACCTGTTTAAAACACCAGGTGATGATTGGATACGAAACACACACCAACTCATCTCCAAATCTGGGTCGACGAAAGTATGCCCGAAGAATAGAACCACAACATTGTCTATCCCAGCCTTTGAAAGGAAGATCCCCTGCCAACTACAGGAGAATAAGTCTCCTCAATATCTCCCATAAGATTCTGCCGTATTATGTGAACGCCTAAGACCATTCGTCGACAGTCAGACAGGCCATGGTTCAAAATCTCTTTATCGATTTCACAGCCCCATATGATAGTAACTATAGAGCACATGACTATACAAAACCATATTTAGTTTTGGCCTCCCTGCCAAGCAGATTCGACTATGCAGTATGACGATAGAGAGTGCAGGCTGCTCCGTCATTGTTTTCTATATCGTTCTTGAAAGAATTGAGTGAAACTCGCAAGTCATTTCCAGAGGCACTTTCGAAAGATAAAAGTTTGTTCAGTTGGTCACATACGCAGACGATATTGACATAATAGAAAGAATATAGCGAGGTGTCAATGGAGCGTTGCGACTATTGAAGCACAAGTTTCAAAGATGAGTAAACAATGTATATGCTGTGAACAAAGAGGGACACACAAAGTCGTTGCCTAAGACAAAATGTCACGATAGGCAGCTACAACTTTGAGGCAGTAAGGGACTTTATCTTTATCATCTCCGACAACGACATCAGAGCAAAAATCATGCTAGGAATCAATCTTGGTAATCGCTGATTCTTTTGGCTTAGAAATAGTAAACCCTTCTCCCGAGCAAAATCATACAATTCACTGATCTTCCAAGTCCTACTTTACAGCGCAGGAGCTTGGACACTATAAAAATCTATGAAAATGCTCTCAGGTCCTTCAAGAGAAAAGTTTATCGGGTAATTTTCGGTGTCGTTTCCATCAATGGCGAATGGAGGAGACGATTCAAAAGGGAACTCATCAGAAAAGCTTGAATAACCTTGCTCAGATAGCTAGGTCGTATTGAGTGATTGCACATCAGCATTTCGAAAGGTTTCGCCTGCAACGAGAGAAATAAGGCATTAGAGGACGATCTCACCTTTGGTGGCACATACAAGTGAAGACGAACTTTCATTGCTAATAGCAGTCATCATAGCAGATGGAACATCATGGCCCGCTCATCCTACCGCACTTTTTGAATCGCAATGAGATACGCTTAATAGTGGCTGTATATCCGCTCAGTTGTATGATGTCTACTATATTAGTAATTCCAATATCCCACGTGCAGATCCAAAAATTGTTGTCCCTCCTTTGTCCGGAAGAGTTGCTAACCATATCAGAGGCTAGTTCTTGTTTGGTCATAGGATATTTCTCCTCCGTATAGCCATTGGAAGACATAAAAAACCATCTTATTGGCTATCGTCTTATTTACTTAAGAGCCCGTTTTGTTCGGATGTCTAAGACGCGACTTCTGTCATCTGTCATCTGTCATCTGTCGTCTGTCATCTGTCATCTGTCACACTCACACCCCAACCTCGAAACCATTCAGTATCATTTTGTACATTTGGTGATGTCAAACTGGAACATCAAACTGGGCCATGAACTTTTAAACGATGTTTTACTTTTTTACAATGATTCTTAAAGCGCTAATGTATTTTCCTTGAACTGTCGAAACTGAAATGAAAACAAAATCATTCATACATACAACACCGATGACCTTTGCATCCAAACGAGACCAACAAATCATTCATGACTAAGCAGACACTACTAAATCAAACAGGTGGCCACTGTTGAAAAGAGCTTCCCAAAAGCGCCATCAAATCAGTTCCAGTTTCTTGAAGTTTTAATTTTTTTTTAGTTAATATACGCGAATACGAAATCCAAAATTGAAAGCCTGCTTATACTCGTTCATCTTTCATTATTTATTCACTAGTGCACACGTTTCACCGCAAATAGCCAAAAGCGCTCATTTTTCGTTTTCGTTGATCTACAATTGTCAAATGCGGAATCCATTTTTGGAGACGACAAAAAACCACTTAATGTCGCGTCAAGTGTTACTTCGTGGAGCTCCACAAAGAAATAGCGCGCCACACTACCTACCGACCCGTCACCACCGGTCGTTGGTGAGGGCTCCCATTGAAATGTCAAAAGAAATCACCTCGCCCCCGCCTGTCTACATCGCACCGATCACTCCAGCACTTGAAGCTTATTCCACGAACTCACCCATAATCCATAATGTTAATCCAAGTGGCCATTTAAGTAGTCTCTGTCGCGCATCACAATGCCAACACACAGTAGCTGAGTGGAGCGTCGCATTTTGACGCCATTAGCCCCCTTGGACACACCAACAAACCAACATGCAAGTGTTGCCACCCCACACTCAATTAGCATTCAGGTACGGTACAATCGCGCGCACAATAACAATAATAATTGCTCCCCTCCGACTACTGTACAGATACTCGTATGTCGTTACCTCTCCTGCTCACTTGACAGATACTAGCTCACTGGCTAACTCGGGTCTACGACGCTATGGCTTTTCGATCGTTCCCATTCAACTGTCGAAAAATATTTTGATGGATGACATTTGATGTACATCGACGAGTATAAATCAAATCGAATGGACGAACCAAATTGAAAATTGTTTTGGTTTCGATGATTCCGATTGCATCGATGGTTTCAATGGTTTCGATGGTTTGTCATCGGCTGAATATCGAATTTGACTGTCAGTCGTTGAATGTCGCGCAGGCAAATTATCGTTACGTCACGTTTTGGTTGTTATTTTTGGTTAGGACCACCTTCGAAATAATAATTGCTCCTGATGGTATGGTAGGATGGTGTAGGGCTGGAGGCAATAGCAAGGGAAACATTCCGAGGCGATTTATGGTCATTTGGAGTCGTAAATATTTTCAATTTTCGCCTTTAATATTTTCTTTTAAATTTATTCGGCATAATTTCGACATTACACTGGATTTACATACATAGGTGCATACTGTCACTGTCAAATGTCAAGTGACTGACATTTCGAATGTGCTTTGATGTCGTTTTTGTTAGGTCGTGATTTTTTTCATGATAGTGCTAATGCGGTAATTGTTGTTCTTTGACAAGTGTACCTTTCGGAGCTTTGATGTTTAATTGGTAAAAGATTGTGGAATTGGTGTAACCGTAATAATTCGAAGTCGGCTTGGTTGAAGTCGTACTAGAACAATTCGTGAGTTATGGAGCTGAAAGCAGTTAATGCCGCTGGTTGTATGAATTAGGATTCTGACATGCTGTAGGAATTTAAATAGGTGAAATAAGTTGTTCAAAGATTTTAACGGACCTAAACCACAATTTCAGCTAAGTACCATGCAGTCTTAAGGCCTGAAGATTTTGATATTGAAATCTGGAGAGCTTACGCAAAAAAAATACAATGACTAGAATTGGAGTCAGAATAGGCTTTAAGATAAGCCTTTTTCTAGAAAAAAGAAACAGCGAAATCTTGAGTTTCGCACTATTTTCAGTTTTCAGTTTTCAATGCATTTTATTTTCTTAATCACTAATTTGATTTGATTTTGATTTTGCGGCCCGGGTCAATCCCGGACAGATTTATTAAGCTTATTGCAAGCAATAGGAGCGGTTAAAGAAAATAAGGACGTGAGGCATAGGTGGAATGTTCTTGGTATGTTCTTGAGGGAGAGTTTGCTGAGATGGTAGTCGAAGAGAGGCAGTACATCGTTAACTTCGCGAAGCATCCTAGATATTGGCTCCAGGTGTCCGTAATTCGTTCTGTGAAGATTGAGCCGGAAAAGTGGCACAGACCGAAGATTGCGGGGATTGGTGTTAAAAGAAATAATTTGAAGTAAGGAAGGACAGTCGATATTACCTACTAAAATTTGATGAATAAAGAGAATGTCGGCAACTTTTCGGCGTATAGAAAGAGGTTGTACATTTATAAGTTTCAGCGGGTCAGTGTAAGGTGGTAAGATTTGGCTATCATCCCAGGGAAGACCACGTAAAGCAAAACGTAAAAACCTGCGTTGAACAGCATCTATCCGGAGGATGTGAGTTCTGTAGTAGGGTGACCACACTTGGCTGGCATATTCCAGAAGAGGCCTAACAAAGGTTATGTAAAGAGATTTGGTAACATAAGGATTGGAAAACTCCTTAGACCAGCGCTTGATAAAACCAAGGGCAGAATTGGCTTTTTTTTATTATACTATCAATGTGAGAACGGAAATTGAGTTCCTTGTCGCAGATAACACCTAAATCACGCAACTCATTCACTAAGGGAACAGGCAGATTAAAGATTAGATAACAACGAGGTGAAATAGGGAGGCGTTTACGGGTATATGTTATAGCCTGACACTTATTGACGTTAAGGCCAAGAAAATTCTTCTGACACCAAGTACAAAACCTGTCTAGATCTTGCTGCAGAAGTAGGCTGTCTGAGGAAGATGATATATATCTAAATATTTTCATATCATCTGCGTAAACAGATATGTATGAATTTTTAATGATACAAGCAACGTCATTAATGGTCAGAATAAATAATGAGGGACCAAGGTGGCTGCCTTGGGGTACACCAGAGGAGGCTTTAATTGGGTCAGAAACCATGGACCTAAATAGAACATAGTAATGTCGTTCATTTATATGGGATTGAACCCAAGTTATAAAGTTTATCTGGAAACCAAGAGCCTTTAATTTTAGAAGGATTATATCATGAGCAATTCTATCAAAGGCTTTGCTGAAATCGGTGGCAATCACATCAACTTCATTTCCAGATTCCAGTGCACATAAAGTGCTTGATACGAATTCCGTTAAGTTGGTGGTCGTAGATCTGCCTTTGAAAAATCCGTGCTGGTTTGGGGAAACAATAGATTTACAATGGAAAAGCATTATGTCATAGAGGTTATGTACCCCACAAATTCCGATACCCGATCCATGTTTTCATTTCCCTTTTAGAGTCAAATACAATGTTTTCCCACAATTTTCACGATAACGGCAAGTCAATGGTTGCAACAAAGTTGCAAAGGAAGTGTCAAGTATCGGAAAAGTCACACGCGCAACATAAAAAATAAAGCTGAGATAGCAAAGTAAAAAGTAATTTAAGGGAGTGCCAAGTGGGCACCGGTAGTCAGTAAGTTAAAAGTGCTAGATTAGATTGGAGAAATAAAGAATACAATTTTTTTTCGACAAATCCGAAATTAAGTTTTTAAATGGCGCAGTCGATAGGATTCAAATAAACAGTTTGAATCCATATGAGAACGAGCGAAACGAAAACGCGTAAAGTGTGAGAAGTGTCTCTCAAGATCAAGGCAAAAGTTCTACTATTGGACCCGTTAAATAAAAACCTCTAAAAGTACATTAGATAAAATAGTATACCGGAGGAAGAAGTGTTTCTAAAAATCAGAATTCTGTCTCAGAGGCTTTGTTAATAAGCAAAATTGTGGAATTTGGAGCAAGGAGAATCTAAAGGTGATCCATCAGCTACCGATGTACGCCGAAAAATACGAGTATACTGCTTTGTGATTTTTATGGGCTATCGGCATCATTGGGCCGTAGTTCTTCAAAAATGTAGAAAATCGAAATGTCACTGTCAATGGGGCGCGGCACAGAGTCATGATAATCCATTTTTTCTTTTCAAAAGTATGATCTGCAGGACATTTGATTTAAAACAGGATGGTGTCACATGAAATATTTCTGGCGAAACGATCGACTTAAAAAATGAAAGAAATGTTCGATGACAACATTTATCTTCCGAAATGGACCTGTGGCCGTATCTTCAGGATCTTGTAATACGACGACGCTGGACTATGTTCCGTGGGGCTAATTAAAGTCTTTAGTCTATACGTACAAGTCAACAACAATGGTAAGATGAATGATGTCTTCAATGTTGGTTTCCAGTGTTGAAATCCAGCTCCAGGATGCAGTTCCTGAGACGCTCACGTGGTGGCCATAAATTGGTGGTGGCCCGAAATTATTTTTAAGCAATTGCCTTAAAATTTTATATCGAATGAAAAACGTTGGTGTTTTACTTTAATTTCAGATTTTACAAATCCTACAAAAATACTCTTTATATAGGGTCATCCAATCCAACAAGAGGTGTCATTTTAATCTCGCGTCATTGTTGAACTGTTAACACTTAACTATTATATCACTGCGATGACTTTTGATAAGTAAAACCTAGGAGGTTATTAAAGATGGATCGATACAGACTAGCAAAATGTACTGAAACAGTGTGAAAATTCAGTACAAAACCCTTGAAAATGTCGTGGAAACGTTTCGTTAAGTTCATACTGCTTTTGGTCATCATCAAACGCCTCCTCGCCCGGCTATAGTGAATTTAATCGATAAATTTGAACGTCTCGGATAGGTTAGTGATGTCACCTTGAGTTCGTCCAGTAAGTTTAGCTTAAAATATCGCCCCCCTAGCTGAGAGTGTGACTGAAAACTCAGATGTGTCCATTTCGAGACGATTACAAGAATTTGACCTATCCACAACCACTTTGCACCGCATTTTGCATACAGATCTTAGCCTTGCTTATAACGTCCAGCTGACACAAGAATTGAAGCCAGCAGAATTTCGCTGATTGGGTGCTGTAAATAAATGAACGATTCTGAGTGGTGAGGCTCAGGTCCATTTGTCTGGGTACGAAAACAAACAAACCTGTCCGATCTGGGGCAAGGAAAACCCAGGAAAAATAGCGGATCAATCTCTTTATCCACAGCGAGTGAAAGTTTGATGCGGTGTTTTTGCTGGCGGTGTCATTGGGCCATATTTTTTCAAAAAGATGCTGGTGAGACCGTAGTTGCTGACTGACTTATTTTTGCCTGAAATTGATGCTATGGACGTGAAAGACGCCCTTTCCAGCAGGACCGCTCCACATGTCGCAGAGCTGTTGAAACAAAGGCTCTATTGCGTGACAAATTTCCTCGACGTGTGATTTCTCGAAATGGAGTCTTTAATTGGCCGCCGAGATCGTGCGATTTAACACCATTAGAGCTTTTCCTTCGGGGCTACGAGCATGTTAATGAGAAGGTCTATGCCCCAATGCCCCGCCGATGATTCATGCACTAAAATAAAATATCAGAGCTGTTATTCGCGAAATATAGCCGGAATTATGGAAAGACGTGATGAAAAATTTCATCTAATTTCATCTATTTGTACGAGCGATTTGAAACGACACTTCTTGTTGGACTCTATACATTTTAAGAAATTGTATGATGTTCGACTTAAATGATTGATAGCAACTTCCAGTGTTCAAAACCCGGTTTTCGAAAATTAATTAAATTCCATATGCTAGCCAATTACAAGCGACTACACGAAAAGTATCTCAATCATAACCATTAAGGTATATTATTCTGTTGACGAATCTATAGATAAACAAGAGGGTCTGTAACTCTACTACGTCAAATTCGTAATTGTCGCAGAGCAAGCACAATCTTTGCAAAATGAAAGCTCTAAAACAAGACCACGACCCGGAAAAGTAAATAAGCAACGATACTCCACTGCTTCCAGAAGTTTTGATAAAGATGCTAATGCCTGTTCTTATAGTCGTTATAGCAGATTTTCTTGTCGGTGGTATCTGGTTCCGGTATTCATTGGGTGGGTTCGCCTATTAAGACTTTTTGGCTGGAGTTAAAACACTGAAGTCTTCGGGATTGTTTCTAAATGACAAAAGCCTTGAGTTGAGGTAGCTTTCTATTTATGTAATGGTATTTATAAATTCTTAAATGTAAACATAGAGTTTCCAGTTTGAGATCTAGTATGTATACCATGAACGCATGACTATATGTAAAGTTTTTGGCTATTTCGTAAGAAAAGGCCCACTTGGCAGTGCTCAAATGGAGATGGCGCTTAGTCAAAGTGCTGTGCGCAGGTGGAGGCGATATCTACACGATCACGCTTAAAAAGAGAGCTGTTGGTTGAGTTCCAAGACCATCCCTCAGTATCTGTATTGCTGTTAAGGACCGTACAAATTAGAAGATGTCTGGGAACCATTCAAAGTCTTTGGAGGTGAGCTGAAGGAATATGGTATGGTAAGTATCACGCAAAAAAATTCTTACACAACCAGAATAATTTCTCACACAACGGTTTTGAAAGAAGACATCATATACTCGTAAATGGTTGTGTAACCAAGTATGTGACAATATTCAACTTTCAAACAGGAAAATAATATCCAAATTCAACTCCGGTGGTCGAGCTAACGAGCACTAACAAAAACACAAACCAAAACCGATCCATTTTCATGTAAATTAGACGCCATCAAATTAGGAACCTCCTCTGCAATTAGTCCACTTAAGAACCATGAGACCCACCGCATACCGTAAAGCGTTAACCAAACAGTAGCTCTTTCATATTCCATGCAAACTCTTGACGTTCACACCCATGTCTTAGTCATCTTCATCCGCTGATCGCAGGTCCATTTTCAAAAAACTGATTTCGAAGGCAAAAAACAAGTTCGTCTAGATACCTAGATAGTCGTACATCGTCTCGTCCACTTGACGCGACCATGCGACCCTGGGCGAATTGACCAACGAACATCTAACAGGTAATAGGCGAAATCTGATTTGACATGTGTCAGCAATTAAACAAAGGAGACCGCACAAGACGTCCAAGCACTAAAATCAGCAACTCGTATTGCAAAGTGGCGCAATACACTCACAGTCACATCCTCTATCCTCTAATATTGAACAGCATAATTTGAAAGTATCTTTATTCAAAGTGTTATGTCGCAGTCCTGTCAGCGACAACAACAAAAACAACACAACTCACTTAGCAATACAAGACCTTCCTCACAACCCAGATCAATTGGACATCTGTAGATCCCATTGACAGATCACCTAATTGACAGCGAACGAAATCGACGGTTTAAGCATGTACAGCATAATTATAGGATTAATGGTAACGAATTGTGGTTTCGAATCTGAAACTCCGACTCTGATACGAGTATGTATCCACATAATCCGTACTCGCCGAGACTCCTTTTTCGATTCGAGATGGAGGAGCCCAATATCGATTTCATGATTATGCGATCGTTCGATCAGATTAGTAACGGGATTAATTAAGATCCAAATAATCGAGGAGATACAAAAAACGAAAACAAAAAAAAAAATGCTGCACAACGTGCGAGATGTTGCGCGGAGTGATACTTTGTGTTTGGGTCTAGAGGTTTGTTTTTTCCTTATTCTCTGTCAAGTCGTTTGCGACGGACATTTGGACATGTGATCGATTTCGAGGAATTTTAATTTTTCAATTTTTGTCCAACATGACTATTCTAGGAGAGAGGAGGAGAATTTTTGGTCGACGAGTCATGGAGCCATGCAAGGTTATGACAATGACAACAAATGAATTGTGAAGTGAGAATTCGATAATTATTAATTATTCCTGGAATCGTTGGATTGGTTACGATTTGTCAGTTTAAAATTATTTTGACGAAGCCTTTTGAAATTCATCAATCATTTGGGGTTTGGTTTTGGTGTTAGGCATTGCGAATCCAGCAGTTTCATTCATTTTAAGGATGGTTGGAGTCGTCCTAATTGAGGAGCTTTTATAGGAGTTGTACGTCCATTGTGATACAACTGGGAGAGGGATTCCCCAGCTAATCCTGAACCAAAGATTGAAATTGAAAGCAGAGATCCATCAGGTTTTGGAGGAGGGATTGCATTCCGATGCATGCCAAAGAAGGGCAGTAGCAGTTGTTTACTCCACAGCTTCGGTAGAAATCTTTGTTAGGATTACTCAATCGTTGTCTTCTAATGAGACAGTCTCCCATGTTTGTGAGCTTGCAGATATCTCTTCTAAGGTGGATCGCCTTATGATCGAATGTAAGCTATTTTAGTTAAATGTCCTACAGCGGTAGCGATGAATCCACTTATGATTGAAGCTAACATAGTACTTAAAAGTATGTCATTTGTTTGTGTTTCACTATTTGTTGTCAAGCTGCCTACTATTTGTTCCCATTCGTATCTGGGTAGTTGACTGGGACATTCGCGTGTCCCAGTAACCAAAGATTGTGTTCTTGTGCTGTTAGCTATCTCATTAAGAGATGCGTGGTAATCTTTACCACTCCCGAATATATGGTGTTGGAAGTTACGATTCTGATCGCTGCTTAATTGTCTATGTATATTGCCATATTCGGCGCGGGTATCGGATTTAGGCTGAGCCAACGCAGTCTGATGAATAAGTGAAACCTCAACTTGGAAGATCGTCAGTATGTGGGTAGACTGTAGAATGTGTGTATGCAGATGTCGGGGGAAAAGACCAACGCTTCCGGTTGTCTTTAATTTAGCTGCGAATATGAAAATTCACTTAAGCATTGTTCCCATTCGCTACTTAATGGAAGCAGGTGATTGAAGTCGATGTTGAAGGTTGGTTTATTTAGGGAAGCGCAGATGCAGTTCAGCATGTCCTAGTGATTTGAGCCTGGGGGCAACGTTGATTTAGATTTGCATGTCAAACAGGTTTATAGGTAGAAAATGTAGCAAACAATTACAGAATCGCCATTGGATAGGTGATTCCAGTGATTCTTATGCAAACAGCTTGTTGTGGTTTTTCTAACAAATTGGCTTGAACTCGTCTTTTGAGTACAAACACCCAAATGGCTATATCATAGGTGAGAATTGGCCGCAACAGAATATTTGACAGTATCTGTGAGTATTTGACTTGGCATGAGTAATGTACTATATCCCGCGTAATCTAATTTGTTGAGCAAGCCATAAAAGAGGACAGAGTATACCCCATTGTAACTTCATGTGGTAACCTACGGTTACCCCAGTCAAGGCAGTAGGTATTGTATGGAGAGCTAAACATGTTTTCAGAATGCTTAACAGGTTGTGTCTAGCAAATTTCCCTTTAAAACCTTTTCACACAGATCATGTGCTGCTAGATCTGTAGGTGAGTAGATTTTCTTAAAATATGCTTACGGTGCATTGCTGAAGTGCAAGCAGAGAAGTGAGTGTTCATAAGCGAATTAGGGATTCTTCCTCGGAGACACCTGCTCCGCCTGCTGAAATACGTCCGAGTTTGGCCAGGGCTTTGTCATAGTTTCGATGATTCACTTGCGCTGGTGATCCTTTCGATGAAACTAAGCCAGGGCCTACATTGGTCCTTCTCTACTTCTCACTTGTAGCGCTTACCTACTATCCTTCTTACTTTAGGTAAAGACAAATTAAAGTGAAGATTTAGAGAGGAAGTGAGTTTGTTGTCGAGTTGAGCTTCAACTGGAATATCGGGATGTGATATCGGGCATCCAGCCAGTTTTGTATGAGCGATTTCATCGTGTTTCCCCCAGTTCGCCTTCCAACGATTGCAAATTTGTTCGATACTTACATAGGAGGACCAATTATGTATCGAAATAGATATATTATTTGAGAGTATGATTCACCTTCGTTAATAATAAAAGTGGGACTTTTAAGTCCCATTAAATATAGCGATTTACACAAAAAAAATTTGATCCTTGTCTTTTGGCAGACCCTTTGTATCCGTTGAGCATACTAAGGTATTGAGTATGCTTTTGATTTCTGGCAACCCGATAGTATGATCAACCTATTGTTCATATGGCTCGGGTCCCCGCCATACGGAAGAAATCGCGGTCTTCCTGTTGGTTTTGTCCCAATGTAGAGTTGCAATAAGTACTGGGTGTTTTGACCCTAAGAGTAGTAAGAGGTTTTAGGTCGGCCTCCACTCATACCAAGGGTGAAATTTGTGCCTCCAACACAGTTCCGAATTGGTATCAATGGAATGACGGAGAGCGATAGAAAGGCTTATTCTTGCTCCCATGGATGTGTGGGCATCCCGTAAACTTAAGTCTACACGACAGGCGATTACGTTAAAAACCAGAGACATCTGTAATTACGGCTCATGTATAGAAGAGAGTGCAATTCTGTTCTAGGCTAAATTTTGAAGAATAAATGGTTGAGGTCATGATTAACATACTAAGGGTTTGTTTAATTTTTCGTTCCAGATTTCTCATACGCAAACTACAAGATTTACATCTACTAGATCAAAGATCTCTGGAGCTAGTGTGCGGTTACCCATAAATCATGGTGTGCGGTTGCGTCACAGCCGAGCATGATTTCCACCGTATTTCGATCGATCTCATGAACCAGCTTACTGCAGTGTCTAGGTGGTAAAGAATCAAGATAATCATAAGGCAGCTACCGACCCAATCGTTGACATAAGTCAATTTAGAAAATGTTTGTATCTCAAAGAAGGTTTGCAATAATCTTAAGATAATGAAACCTGTACTCGTTTCAACAAACCTTTCAATATTTTGATGAGATTTAGCGAAAACTGTCCACTAAGTAACCATAATCGTGATGATTGTCGACCCTTAAATTGACACATGCTGTTTACTGGACCGTAAGACTACCGAGGAAAACTGCAGATTCGTTAGACAAATCTCACCAACGTTGGAGAAGGCATAAACAATTCTAATGTGGCTTAAAAAAAGTCGGAAATAACAGTGGCTAAGGATTCGTCAGCTAATCTAGAGTTCCTCAACCCCATCTAGACTTCCTCAACCTCATATTCAGGGTTTTCCAACAAGGACTTCACAAATTATTTTTTAAATAAAACGCAAACCATTTGAGATATTTCAAAAACTTTATTATTGGCACGAAGTACAATCAAAACATTTATGAATGGAACTCGACTTCGTTCATATGGCCACCTCGGGCACGTTTGCAGCCGGCGATTCGTTGGACCCAATTTTCAACGACTCGGCCACACATTTCGGCCGAAACAACCGCTATTTTGTGTTCAATATTGGCTCTGAGCTCTTCCAACATCGTCGGCGTGTTGGCATAAACCAATGACTTAACGTAGCCCCACAGAAAATAGTCAAGCGGCGTTAAATCGCACGAACGAGGCCAACAATCGACTGGCCCATTTCTTGAGATAACACGCTCACCATAATTACCCTTCAATAAATCGATTTTAGCGTGTGCTGTGTGGCTTGTGGCATCATCCTGTTGAAACCACATGTCGTCCAAGTCCATATCTTCCAATTCGGGCCAAAAATAATCGGTGATCATGGCGCGATAACGCTGACCATTCACAGTAACGTGACGATCGTTATCGTCGACGAAAAAATATGGCCCAATAACGCCGCCGGCATTCAAACCGCACCAAACAGTTATTTTTTGTGGATGAAGTGGTGATTCATGAAGCACATGTGGATCAATAACGCATATTTTGCTTATTGATGAACCCATTGAGCCGAAAATGAGCTTCGCCACTGAAGATGATTTTGCGATGAAATTCATAATTTTGGTGCATCTTCTCCAGAACCCAATCGGAGAACTTACGTCGCTTCAAATGGTACATCAGCTTCTATTCTTGAGTCAGCTTGGATCTTGTATGGGTGTAAACCAAGATCCTTAAGCAAAATATGCCATAATGTGGTCTGAGCGATGCCCAATTCTTGAGAACGACGTGGAATTGACAGATTTGGATCCTTTGCTACGGACGCCTGAACGGCAGCGATATTTTCGACACTTCTACCAACCCGTTGCAGTCACCGACATTGAATTTACATTCATTCATAGTCATTCATTAAGTTCAGACGTGTTTAAATTGCGCTCTGCTAATTTATTTTCATTTATTTTTTTTCCTGCCTAATTTGCAATAATTCGCACAACCTATTTCTCGGTCATCGCCTTTTGTTGTGTTTTGCTGACTCGATGTGTTTATTTGATTAAAAGTGCATAATAATATTAAAGTGAAATTAACAACTAACCCAATTCTCATTCACCGCCTTTTGTGTTTTAAAATTTCTCAACTGACTTACCGTAACTAAATCATTCTCATCATGTCTGAATTATGTGGAAGTGCGAATTGCTCCCTAACAAGTAACCTAAATCCTGTTATGGTGATCTGCAGTGGTCTTTGTAGCAAGTCGTTCCATGCCCTTTGCATTGGCTTGAGTAAAAGATCCATCGCGTACTTAAAAGATTTTTAAAACAACTTTTTGTTTTATTGTGATGAGTGCAAGGACATCACTCCGTCCCACATATTACTTGCTATTAAGTGTCTCAATGATTCGGTCAATAACTTTGCGGCAGAAAACAACCATGGCTTGAAATCAATGCAAAACCAATTTACAAAATATGATGACCTTTTGAAATCAGTTGAAGATTTGTCAATTTTAATCGACCAATCTGCAATCTATAACAAGACTCAATTTAGAAAATTAACCATGCAGTTGGCTCAAAACAGTGACTTAATAAAACGAAATGACAAACATGACTTTAGTGAAGATTCAAAAAGGTTTCTATCCCATAATGTTAAATCAATAATAAAATCTTACATCCCTACAATAACAGAATCTTTAAGTTCTCTACGGTCTTCCCTCGATTTTCATCTTCAAAGTACATCCAGAAGCAGCGTTCCCTCTCCGCCTAATAATGATCAGTTGCTCATAAACATCATGTGCCAAATAAGCGATTTAAGCAACGATATATCCAAATCACGCGAGCTGTTAATCGAAATTGCTGATCACATCCCGATAACTCCCAGTAAAATCGAAGACATACCGGTGCAATCCCAGCCCCCACCGACTGCATCATACAACACCTCGCTTCTTACTGAGATGCTTGAATCTGCAATTATGGAACCACCAGTAACTCTTGGATCATCTTCTCCTCCACCACAACCCTCTTCGGTAAATGATGCTACTACACCAACTCCTAAACCCACAATATCAAGATTCGGAATCTTATGGACACTTTCGGAGTGGAACACGAGAATAAACAAGTTGAACAATTTCAACAAAGCTGAGTCAGTTCTCTCTCGTTTAAGAGACCGCAGATTATATGATAATGTTGGCATATATCTCGCCTACCTACATGATAAGCCTGACTCTGTCTGTATCGACGGTATAACGAAAACCAATGCAATGGATTCCATTCTGCAAGAAGGCCTCCCCACTAATCATAATGATCTGCGGCAACTTTTTATACGTTTTCATGAGCAATTAGATATGGCTCCTGATGACGTGGCTAATGATCTATCTTCTTTTGCGTCTCATGTTAGCTCCAAACGGATGCTATACCTCCAGAGAACACGGTCTAGTTTCAAAAACTACCATCGCTCCTAACCCACCACTCAATTCTTTGCCGAAGTCTCCCAAATATCTGTCCCTGTATTATCACAACGTAAGAGGATTACGAACTAAGATTTCTGCTATATATCTTAATTCGCAGATTCTGCCCTACGACATCTTTGCCCTCACAGAAACCAATCTCACCCCTGATATTAAGAATAATGAATTATTTTCAAAAGACTTCGATTTACACCGTGACGATGGTCTAGATAAAGAGGAGAATTTATATGGCCGTGGTGTACTTCTAGCTAAACACTCTCGTCTCGAGTCTAGCCCTTTAAAAAATCGTCCACTGCATTCTTCGAATTCGTTTGCGCTAGAATTCCTATATACTCGCTGCTGCTATATTCGCCCCTCTCAACCAATTTAAGGTTACCAGCTAGCTGTTGATGCAATCGACTGCATATTTAATGCTGCTGATCCCGATGACGTTGTTATTTTTTTAGGTGATTTTAATCTACCTAAACTTCTATGGACTCAGACTGATCAGTACTACTATAATGCTACAAATCCTACCTCTGATAAAGAAAATCTTTTCATCGACTGCCTAACTGACTCTGGTCTATATCAATTAAGTGGTGTCACCAATAACATCGGCAGACAACTCGACCTAGTCTTCGCCACTGATACAGATAACTGCGTCGTGTTAGAACGTAAACATCTGCTTTCCAAGTTGGATAGTTACCACCCTCCCTTTTCTCTTACGCTGACATATGACAATGGTTTTAATCCCGTTTCCTATGAATATTCGTACAGTTTTAATTTTCATAGGGCTAACTACGCCAAACTGTAGTTGGTGTCAGAAGAATTTTCTTGAGCATAACGTCAATAAGTGTCAGGCTATAACATATACCCTATCTAATCTTTAATCTGCCTGTTCCCTTAGTGAATGAGTTGCGTGATTTAGGTGTTATCTGCGATAAGGAACTCAATTTCCGTTCTCACATTGATAGTATAATAAAAAAAAGCCAATTCTGCCCTAGAATTTATCAAGCGCTGGTCTAAGGAGTTTTCCAATCCCTATGTTACCAAATCTCTTTACATAACCTTTGTTAGGCCTCTTCTGGAATATGCCAGCCAAGTTTGGTCACCCTACTACAGAACTCGCATCCTCCGGATAGAAGCTGTTCAACGCAGGTTTTTACGGTTTGCTTTACGTGGTCTTCCCCGGGATGATAACCAAAACTTACCACCTTACACTGAACCGCTGAAACTTATAAATGTACAACCTCTTTCTCTACGCCGAAAAGTTGACGACATTCTCTTTAATCATCAAATTTTAGTAGGTAATATCGATTGTCCTTCCTTACTTCAAATTATTTCTTTTAACACCAATCCCCGCAATCCTAGATCTGTGCCACTTTTCCGGCTCAATCTTCACAGAACGAATTACGGACACCTGGAGCCAATGTCTAGGATGCTTCGCGAAGTTAACGATATTCTGCCTCTCTTCGACTATCATCTCAGCAAACTCTCCCTCAAGAACATACTTATTTCTACCTATACCTCACGTCCTAACTTTCTTTAACCGCTGCCACCCTTTAGTTTTTAAGTTAAAATGTTAGTTTTAAGTAACATATGTATTTGCTTGCAATTAGCTTAATAAATCTGTCCGGGGTTGACCCGGACATTGAGTTCCTTATCACAGATAATACCTAAATCACGCAACTTATTCTCTAAGGGAACAGGCAGATTAAAGATTAGATAGTCGCTTACGGGTGTAAGTTAGAGCCTAACACTTATTGACCTTAGGCTCAAGGAAATTCTTCTGACGCCAAGTACAAAATCTGTCTAGATCTTCCTGCAGTATTAGGCTGTTTGAGGAAGATAATATATAATATCTAAAGACTTTCATATCATCTGCGCAAACAGATACGAGGGGCGTTCAACATATTCTCGGTATCGGTTGAAGCTGTAGTTGTATATATAAATTGACTTATTTATCAAGTAATACTATTATTTTAGTGCATTCATGTAAAATTTCATATAAATATGATTATTAATTCGCGTTTTATCTCTAGTTAAACAGAATCATAATGGCAACTGAGACGATGATGGTGAAAATTGAGCATCGCGCTGTAACTAAATTTCTCACTAAGCAAGGAAAAAGTCAAAAAACTATTCATGAAGAGATGGTGGCTGTTTACCAGGGTTCCGCACCTTCATTATCAACTGTGCAAAAGTGGTCAAGTGAGTTCAAGAGAGGCAGAGAGAGCATTGAAGACGACCCCCGCTCCGGCGCCCCGGCTACTGATTGTACGGGAGAAAGCATCAAAGAAGTCGAAAAACTTGTTCTTGAGGATGCCCGAATAAAGGTGAAAATGATGGCAGAGATCACCAAGCTTTCAATTGGTACCATTCACACCATTCTTCATGACCATCTTAACCTTTCAAAGGTCAGTGCAAGGTGGGTTTCACGAATGCTCACAGCGCCTCAGAAAAAAGTGAGAATCGCATGCTGTAGAGAGCTTTTGGAGATGTGTAGTGAGAACGCGGACGGTGTTATGGATCGAATTGTTACTGGGGACGAAACATGGGTCCACCACTATGACCCTGAAAGCAAACAAGAGTCCATGCAGTGGCATAAAAAAGGAACAGACCCCCCGAAGAAGTTCAAAATCACTCCGTCTGCCGGGAAGCTCATGGCCACAGTTTTTTGAGACTCAAAGGGAGTCTTGCTCATTGAGTACAAAAAAAAAAGGTGAAACCATCAACGCCACATCCTACGCTTCCACTTTGCATAATTTGCGGGAGGAAATTAAAAAGAAAAGACGGGGTAAACTCGCAGCGGGTGTGTTGCTTCTTCATGACAACGCTCCTGTTCACACGGCGCGAGTTTCCAAGGCTGCTGCGCGAGAAGAAATCCAACACCCACCCTATAGTCCAGACCTTGCCCCGAGTGATTATTTCCTGTTTCCGGATTTGAAAAAATGTCTTCGTGGAAAAAGATTTTCGGATGATGAAGAACTCAAGTCGGCAATAAATGGGTATTTTGCAGAGAAAGAGGAAATTTATTTTTTTGAGGGTTTAAAAAAGCTTATCTCAAGATGTAACAAATGCATTGATGTTAGGGGAGATTATATTGAAAAATAAAAACAATTTAAATTGAATTCGCATTTTTCCTTCATATCGATACCAAGAATATATTGAACGCACCTCGTACGTATGAATTTTTAATGATACAATCAATATCATTAATGGTCAGAATAAATAATAAGGAACCAAGGTGGCTACCTTGAGGGACACCAGAGGAGGCTTTAATTGGGTCAGAAACCATGGACTTAAAAGAGAACATAGTAATGTCGTTCATTTATATGGGATTGAACCCATGTTATAAAGCTTATTTGGAAGCCAAAAGCCTTTAATTTTAGAAGGATAATATCATAAGAAATAATACAAAAGCCTTTCAGAAATCAGTGGCAATCACGTCAACTTCATTTCTAGATTCTAATGCACATAAAGTGCTTGATACGAATCCCGTTAAATTGGTGGTTGTAGATCTACCTTTAAGAAATCCGTGCTGGTTTTGGAAAACAATAGATTTACAATGGAAAAGATAATGCATTCAAAAAGCTTAGGTATACTAGTACAGGACAGCTTAGCAATTGGTCGATAGTTGACAATATCGTCTTTTCGACCTTTTTTATGTAGGGGAATAATAAAAGACTTTTTCCAGATTGAGGGAAGTAATCCCTGGGTGATAGAATGCTGAAATAGAGCTCTAAGGTTGCACCTAGCATTTGACATTTCTTTAAAAATATAAGGGGAAGATTATCAGGACCAGCAGAGTAAGCATCTTTGGGATTTATTATTTTATCTTTAACTTGCTCTAAAGTTATAGACAGGGATTCCAAAGTTGTTTGTGGGTAGCTATTTAAGTAGGAAAAGTAAAAGTTGTCTGGCTATTGGGAATGTATGGCGAACGCTTGGATAAAAACAATTACGAAGAGATTGATTTGCAATAATTTGGGGATCGCCCGAGGACTTATCAAGAAAATTCAGAGATGATGGATGGATAGTAACTGAAAGAATCGTTTGGGGTCGTAAATGAGAGTGTGGTGCATTCGGTTTAAATAGTTGTCATAAAGAGTTTGGCAAAGTATAGAGAAAATTATTTGTTCTGACTGGTAGTAGAAGAAATAGGAGTCGGAACGCGATTTTAAGTACTCGTAAGTATACCAGAGCTTATTTCTCTTGTTACGAAGAGATCGCAGCTCTTTATTATACCAGGGTGGTGACGATGAGGGATTAATTTTGGGTAAAAAAATTACAGATTGGGAGAGACATTTTAAAATTTCGGTATAAAAGGATGTAAGATCATCGTTAACCGTAAAGTTAGGGTTATCGTAGAGAAAGTTAAAATTGGCCATACTGAGGAGGTTGTTCACAGTTTGACGTAGTTAGCCCTATGAAAATTAAAACTATCACAATACTCATAGAAAACGGGATTAAGACTATTGTCATACGTCAACGTAAGAGAAAGGGGAGGGTGATAACTATCCAATATAGAAAGAAGGTGTTTACTTTCTAAAACGACGCCGTTATTTGTATCAGTGGCGAAGATTAGGTCGGGTTATCTGCCAATGTTATTGGTGACACCACTTAATTGATACGGACCAGAGTCAGTTAGGCAGTCGACGAAAAGATTTTCTTTATCAGAGGTAGGATTTGTTGCGGTATAATAGGCCTGGTCAGTCTGAGCCCATAGAAGCTTAGGTAGATTAAAATCACGCAGCATTAAAAATGCAGTTGATTGCATCAACAGCTAGCTGGTAACATTGAATTGGTTGAGAGGGGCGAATATAGAAGCAACAAATATACCATATATGTAGGTTACGCTTACAAATAGGGATTATAGCGCAAACGAATTCAAAGTATGCAGTGGACGATTTCTTAAAGGGTTTAGACTCGAGACGAGACTAGACCACGTCCATATAAATTCTCCTCTTTATCTAAACCACCGACACGGTGTAAACCGAAGTCTTTTGAAAATAATTCATTATTCTTAATATTAGAGAGAGATCATTAGCCACGTCATGAGGAGTCATATCTAATTGCTCATGAAAGCGTATAAAAAGTTGCTCCAGATCATTAGTGAGGAGGCTCTCCTGCAGTATGGAAAACATTGCGTTGGTTTTCGTTATACCATCGATACAGACAGAGTCAGTCTTATCATGGAGATAGGCGAAAAGATGGAGTACTTGAAAACGCATTTAGAAGGCGAACAACTCCAACTCATCCAACATTTTTTCAAATTCAAATTCAAATTTCTTTATTCATATGTATATACAAAAGTTACAAATTTAAAATACGATTTTACATGCATTTGATACATATAGAATAGTTAGTGACATTTATTTATGAAAAATGGAGACGGTACCACATTATAAAGAAAAAAAAAATTTACTTTGTGTTGGTTGTACAAAGGTAGAAAAACAGAAGTTCAATTCAAGAAAAAGAGGAAAGAAGAAAAAAAAATAATCTTTAACAAATTAAAAGCGGTTACATACAAAATCTAATGTAAATGGCAGAAATAGGTAAATATATAGTTGAGGAAATGAGCAAATCATTTTTATTTTTTTACTTTACTATATTTTAAATTGGATAACTTAGTAGAGTTTCGATTTCATGATGATTAAAACTAAGAAGCCATGATTTAACTACTTTAGTGAATGCGGACAAATTTCTTATGGATCGAATTTCTAAGGGCAGAGTGTTAAATAGTTTGCATGAAACAATGGAGTAAAAGTTTCTGTAATTTGTAGTGCGAAAAGCAGGGACATTTACAACAAAGTTTGAATGGCTGCGTAAGCTGCGAAAGTCAAAAATCAGAAATCCTTAAGGACTTTAAAATAGAATAAATGACGCAAAGGGAGAATGTTCAAGGCCGTGAAAAGGTCCATTGTGTGCTCATAACGGTGAAAACCACAAACACTACGAATTGCAGATTTTTGAGGGACAGTTAATTGCTGCAGTTTACTAATATAAGCACCACCCCAACTACAAATCCCATATTGCAATCTTGATTGGAAAACACCATAATAAACCCTTTTCAACGTGATAAGAGAGCAATACTCTCTAAGGCGGAAAAGGCAACGAGTAGCAGAGAAGAGATATTTTTTTAAGGCAGAAATGTGCCTGGACCAGTTCAAGTTTTGATCTATTGTAACACCAATATACTTGAAATTAACTACACCTACAATTTTGAAGCAATCAATACTGCAGTTAGCATTCCTGTTGAAGGTTTGCCCACCTTGGATTCTGCATTGGCTGTATAGCAAGTCGTGACACGGGCAGACTTTAGAATGAAATATTATGTTTAAGTCGGGGTACTCTTGTTAAGTAAGACTGATAAAAATCAACTTAGTTTTACTACTAACAATAAGTTTGTGATTAGCAAACCAGCATCTAAGTACGAAAACATCAGCGATTAGATCTAGCGGACTGGCTGAACAATATGCAACTCCAAGGTCGTTGGCAAAAACTGTGACTTTACCTATGAATTGGAGAGAAAATAAGGAATTTATGTATATTAGGAATAAAATTGGGCCAAGCACAGAACCTTGGGGTACTGCTTATATTGCTTCCAATTTTTACATATTGCATTCTATCTTTAAGATAAGACTCAAACAAATTGTATATGAATATTCTGAATTCGACCTTATATAGTTTATCTAATAGTATGACGTGTTCAACCATGTCAAACGCCTTAGTTATATCCACGAAAAGACCTGCACAAAAATGTTTTTTATCTAGTCCCTTATGTAAGAAGGAGCAAAAGTCCAATAGAGCATCCTCAGTGGAGAGCCCAGTTCTGAAGCCAAACTGCATAGGAGAGAAAAAATTATAATGATTGAGATAATTTAATATTCTCGTTTTAATTATTTTCTCAAAAACTTTTGAAATTGATGGCAGTAAAGAAATTGGTCTGAAGTTTGATAGTTTTGAATTATCTGTCCTGCTGCCCTTCTTAAATACAGCGCATTTAAGTTCAGATTGAAAGGTACCAGACATAATACTGAAATTAAAAAGGTAAGTTAAAATATCTACTAAGTTGGGTCCAATGTACTTGAGTACCAAATTAGATATTTTATCATTTCCATGTGAATTGGAATTAGGAAGGGAATCAATAGTTTTTAGTACTTCAAATTCCGTAATGAACTTAAACATGATGCTGTTTCTAGAACAGTTGTTTTGAGAGCCAGCCTTAAGGGCAACAGTTACACGAAATTTGCGAATTACTTGGAAAGGAAGTTTGTCCAATGGAAGCAAAGTAATTGCTGAACTCGTTAGCTATTTCCAAACGATTTGAAATGTTAATACTTCCATTTTTAAGTACAATGGGATCTGCTTTAGTACACACTTTTCGACTTACAATACTGTTAACTACTTGCCACTCTTTCTTAAGATTTCCACTTGCCGCTTGTATTTTCGAACGAAAATAGTCATCCCGAGCTTTTTTAACTTCTTTTGTGCTGAATTTATCAAAACGATTTTTTAAATTGATATTCAAAGGATGTTTCCAACATTTTTTTCTTAATTTGTTTTTGATATTTAATTTTTGAATAAGGGTACGATTTATCCAAGGCTTAAGGCGACACATCGATTTTTTGTGTGTTATAGTGCAAGTAGATGCGCTTATGTAATTTTTCAGAATACTAAGAAATATACTATATGCTGAGGAAGCATTTCTTTCAACATAAACATTTTCACAATATTCATAACACAGCCTATTGTTCACAATTCAGGAAAGTTAATTTTATCAAAGCTGGTTTGAGATGATACGTTTGATTTCCTGCATATTTTATTATATCCAGTGAAAACTACCAGAGAGATTGGAAAACCTTAAGAAACGTTACAGTAACGAAAATAACATCGTATCACTGCACGTGTATAATAATTGATTAAATTCTTATACAATTATTAAAGTAACATTTCTTTAGGTTAACAATTCAATGAAAAATTCTTTGGCTACCACAATATACATATACTTACATATTTGTATATATGTACGAGGGCGGGTCAATAAGTCCGTGACTTTTTGAATTTCTGACATCTTTACTGAAACAGCAACACTGCTCCTGTCAACAGGCATCTGTCAGTTGACTCCTGTCAAAATTTAAACTTGCTGCGTCAGTTAGTTTGTGTTTGACAGCTATTTTTATCAGACTACTCACTAATTTGAGGAGAAATTGGAAAAAAGTGAATTTCGTGTGCTTCACTTCACAGGAAGGTTTGGCGTTGTTTAATCACAATATGGAGGAGTTTTTGCGCCGTTTTGTAACCGTGGACGAAACATGGATCCATCACAACACACCAGAGAACAAACAACAGTCAAAACAGTGGGTTTCTAAGGGTGAATCGGCGCCAAAGAAGGCCAAGGTGGGTTTGTCAGCCAATAAAGTTATGGCGACTGTTTTTTGGGATGCACGCGGGATAATCCACATTGACTACCTTCAAAAGGGAAGGACAATCAATGGGGAATATTCTTATTGGACCGATTCAATGACGATTTGAAAAAAAACCGACCTCATTTGGCCAAGAAAAAAGTTCTTTTCCACCAAGACAATGCAAGGGTGCACACATGTGCAGTTGCCATGGCAAAAATCCATGAATTGGGCTATGAATTGCTCCCTCATCCACCCTATTCTCCAGATTTGGCTCCGAGCGACTACTTCTTGTTCCCAAACCTGAAGAAATGGCTTGGTGGAAAAAGATTTGACTCCAATGATGAAGTCATCTCGCAAACAAAGGCCTATTTTGAGGACCTCGACAAATCATTTTTTTTGGAAGGGATAAAAAAATTGGAGAAGCGTTGGACAAAGTGTATAGAGCTCAAGGGAGACTACGTTGAAAAATAAAATTATTTTTTTATCAAAAAATCTGTGTTTTATTCCAAAATAAACCTAGTAAATATGAAAACAGTGTTGGACATCATTTTGAGTAGGGTGATCCAATTTATATGGCAGCAAAAAGCTTAAAGTTAAAGGTATTTACTATAGCAAACAGCTGATAGTATCAAATAAAAAACTTATGCAATTGCAACTAGTAATATATTTTAAAAGAAAATGAAAAAGAAAAAATATATATTTAAGCGTATTAGTGGATAAAAAATACAAGAAACAAAGTTAAAACTAGACCAAAATATTAAGAAGAATTTATTCTAGCCTGGTATAACTAATACTGTGCAGCCACAAATTTACTTGCTTAGTAAACACTACCGATGTCGTAGTTGTCCTTATTAATTGTGTAATTTTATGAATATAAATTACGAAATGAAGCCGTGCGGAATTTGGGCACTAGTAACCAAATAAAACAATGACGGTGTGAGATATGAAATTGATTCTAGCTTTATTTTGAAGTTACGTTCATGCCATTATGTGTCGAATAGCACATCATATAAATGGCCGCATCGACTTCGCTAGCAGTGCTTCAAGCAGTTCAATTTTTGATGACTTCTGCCATGCAATATGCACGGTGTTATTTCGGCGATAGCGTGTCGAATATTGGCCTCGAGCTCGTCCAAAGTGGTTGTTTTGTAAACTGAAGACTTGACATAGCCCCAGAGAAAATAATCGAGTGGTGTCAAATAGCATGATAGCGACGGCCAATTTATGAACACTCGCCGTGATGACCCAGTCGCCAAATTTCTCCTTCACAACTTTGAGCGTTGCGTCGCCCGTATGGCATATAGTACCGTCTTGTTGGAACCACAACTTGGATATATCGATGTTTCCGAGCTCCGATTACAGAAATTCGGTTAATATCGCTCTATACCTGAGACTATTGACGTTAATGGTGTCTCCTTCCCCATTTCGAAAAAAAATATAGTCCGATGATGCCGCCCTGCCATACACCGCACCAAACAGTCAATCTTTGTGGATACATTGATTCTTGGCGGAACACTAGTGGACTATGTTTGCTTCAATAACAGCAATTTTGCTTGTTGACATAGCCGCTGAGCCAAAAATGGACTTCATCCGAGAAGATGATTTTTTGGCTAAAATTCGCATCTCCGACCAACATTTCCAGCGTCCAATATGGGAGGATGTAGGCCCAAATCCAACCGCAAAATAAGCTGGGTTGACTCTGTGGCGATGCCCATTCAGCTAGTCTGCGCCGAATCGGCGAAGAAGACACTTCGATACTGGCCGCTACGGCCATTTCGTAGCAATCATTGTATTGTTGGTGGCGTAAGATCCAGAAGAGTGTGCTCAAACTGTTCCATGGTACGACGAATTGCCTGCACATTGAAGTCATGACGACGTCCGATCTCACGACGAATTTCGCATTTACAACAGAGAAGAAATTTGGATAATATTTTTTAATAAATTCCGCACGTTCGCAAAGCGTCTTACTGAATATTTTGACAGCTGGATGTCATTGGTAATTTTGACAGCTGCATTTTGAAAACTACCATTGCTATCTAGTCACTAAAGAAGTAAATTAAGAATGGCTATCAATCGAAAATGCGGTTTCCTAAATGCATACAAAATTAACCAATATAAATGGCGGATTGGAAGGATTTTTAGGTCGAAGAACAATGGAAAACTAGGATATCTAATATGTTTCAATTTTTTTTTCTTATAAAATTACTCCATATTGAAGTTTGGAATGAAAGACTGCATAATAGATTGTTTTTAAATAGCATTGTTGAACAGATATTTTGCAAATAATAGAAATGACGAAGTATGCTGCGGTCCTCAAAGATTTTGCGTGGTTCGACAAAAACTTTCTGGAATCTACAATTAGGCCCAAGTACAATAAGTGTATTCACTTAAACCACGTAAACCGTATAAATTTATCATCGCATGAATGATCTGTCAGATTTTATAGGAAAAATTATTTACGAGGGCGCCACGTAAATTTCTGCGAAGATATTGGCTCGGATAACACCCTTGGAAAATTACACTGCTGTCAAAATCGTGCTGTTATCAAATTTTATTGAAACTATGGCAAACGTGGGAATACAAATTTCAACCAAATATTTGAGAAGAAAAGACGAAATAGAAAAGACGAGTTGTAAGCGGCGTCGTTTACATGCAAGCCACAGATGGCCAGATGTTGAAACACGGAATTTGCTGGATGCGATCGTGGACGAAATCAAGGACAATGCTGAGTCGTTTGAGGTAGTTTACTTACTAGTCTAAGCTAAAGATTTGCAATGAATTTAATTTCCATTTCATTGAAACCCACAGGTCAAACGTTTTATAAAAAAATTGGAGAGAAAGCCCCAAGCATTAAAGTTATTAACTGGCAAACAATTTAAGATCATCTTTCATGTTAAATCATGTTAAAGAGTCAGACAGGTGCTGCGTTGTTGGCTGAAGAGAATGAAAAAAGTGCTTCAGGTGAGGTTAGTTTTTTTAGTGCATTTATTTCCATATTTCAGAATATGGTATATTGCTAAAATCTGTCCTTATTGGAACAAGTTTTCGGTAGCCGTATAAGCATCTAACTGTCGGTGATATGCGAAACTTCAGAAATGCAGAAAATTTTGATGTCTCGAACAACAGCTTGGAAGGTAGAAACAGTCCAGTTCCAATAAATTCGCCACCAAAATGTTCACCAACAACAAGCGGAATTGCTCGTTCTACTTTTAGAGCCCAACAAAAAAGAGATAGAACTGGTAGCAATTCGATTTCCTTACTGCTCTCAATGCAGGAAAAAAGATTGAACTTTGAAAAAATGAAATGGGAACAGCAGCTAGAAATGGACACAAAACAGTTCGAATTGAAAATGCTAGAGTTGGAAAAAGGAATGACAATAAAAAAAACTTGAAATGGAAAAAGATGAAACGTTGCAATGGCTAAGATAAAATTCAAAATTGAGTTCCAGGAGCGGCTACGTAAATTTGAACTAAGTTTAAAACAAACTACTAGTAACCAAGCTTAAGACTTATGGAAGAAATATTTATTTTATTTATGAGTAACAGAACCTAAAATAAAGGATACGAAATTTAACACCTTCACTCTTATATTATTTCAAAAAGTGTACAACGTTTGGCTTCTCCTCCCACCGAAGGAAGGTTCACTGTTCACACATCAGATCAGGTAGTTCAAAAATGTCGTAACTTTCACTTTGATCTGCAATAGTGTTGTGTAATATAGCACAAACTAGTATCCATCGACATACAAATTTCACACTACTGTCTTCCTTCAGTTGAATTTTTAGTTCTTTTAAGCTGTTGAATCGTTCCTTCAGAAGGCCAGTGCAATGTTTGATTCTGATTCGATACATACTCAATGATTTGTTGAATTCTGTTCGATCTTGAAGGGATCCTTCACTTGAATTTGATCTGTAAGGAGTGATAATAGTGGGAGTCAATTTGTAGGCACTGTCACCTACTAACCCTTCTGCTCCTTTCAGATAGTCTGATGATTTTGTTGATAGATCGCAATTATTATAAATTCTGCTGTCGTGCACACTGCCTGGGTATTCAAGAACCATATGACGAACCCTCTTTTTGTAGTCGCAAACTACTTGTGCTTTCACAGAATATATACATATGTTTCCCAGAAAAGAATGCCTCGTGATATTCGGAAGGTCGTAGTTCATGAAATGTTTCTGAAACCATATGTTGATGCGCCTCATCGTCTGGCCAATAAAGAAATTTATCCTTCAATCACAGATAATAAATCCATACAGATGTCTCATCCCTGTAGAAAAAAATGGTTCACTTTTGGTCGGCTAGCCGACACTCGTCCAGGGTTCATTTAAAGGACGTAGTAAATTTACAAAATTACGAGATGCGTTTAAGTGAATAAGGGTATTCGTCTACCCTCACAATTAAAAAGTGAGAGGTGAACTGTCAACAGGGTAAGTACAATTCCACTGCTTGTATCATTTATGTGCCGGTGCGAGAAAATGAATATAGGTTTCTAGTTTTCACGTAAAGGACAAAGTGGAAAACTTAACTTCAGTTCTGGAACTAATAACCAATTTATGTTCATTAAACCAGATTCGTAGTAAATGAAGATCCCAATTAAAATCAGACTGCAGATTAAATAGGCTATTAAGGCCATAAGAAAAGCCTTCATCATCAGCGAAGGCATTTGGTCCACCTTTAAGAAAGGAAATTGGTCCCAAAACAGAGCCTTGGGGAACACCCAAATTGTGAAAATTTATTGCACTTTTTACTTCTTCTATTTTCACTCGTTGAGATCTGTTGTTTTCTTTTTTAGATACGACCTAATCCAAGCAATTAAGAATCCACGAAACTCAGCTTTTTCTAGTTTCCTTAACAAAATAATGTGATAGACCATGTTAAATGCCTTGGTGATGTCAATAAATAGACAAGTCGTGTGTTTTTTCCTGTCGCGGTTTGACATACAACAATTTGGTAACAAAACTGTAAAAGGGCATCTTCAGATGTTTTCCCCTTCCGAAAGCCAAACTGGATAGGGCTACAGAACTTAGTTTTGTTTAAAAAAAAACTTGCTATCCGATTTTTTATATGTTTTTCGTATATTCTACTTGTGATCGGGAGAAGATAGATGGGCCTATAGTTACACATTTCAACATCAGAAACTTTTTTGAATAATGCTATACTCGTAACATCAACGCACTTAAGTTTCAGATAATAAAAACATTCAAAAACACAACAATTAAAAATAGGTATGTGCTAAAACATCCACAACCGAATGAAAATTTTTTTTAAGGAGCAGATTTCAGCTCCATAGCAACTTTCCAAGCTACATATGGCTCTTAATACATCAAAAGAAGTAATTGGCACGTACACAAAACCCTTTCTTTGCCAAGATTCAGTTCAACTACCGAAGAGCAAGCGAGGATTATTGGAAGGCAGAAGAAGAAAAGAGAGGCACTGATGTACATTGGTCTTAAATGTTTGCAAGTTATAACGACTACGAAATAGAGAGCTCGGAAGGGCATTGCATAAGCGAATTGTACGGCTTAGCAACGAATCACGATTTTTTAGAGTACGTCCGAACGTGCGCTTGAGGGTATATTGATGAGCATTTATAGCGAGACGGGTGTTACGGTTGAAGGTTTGATGGGGCGAAATTCTACTGACGGTTTCTATGGAGCACTGGTGGCGAAAATAGCGATACTTCAAGGTGAGACAGGAAACATTACGTCTGTATTCGACATAATGAGTTTTATTGCACGGTTTTGAGACGTTTTAAGAGCACCCGACCAGAAGTGGATATTGTACTCCAATTTTGGGCGGATAAATGCTTTATACATATATTAAGGCAGGATCAGAGGAGGTGGAATATTTCTTACACCGCTTGAGGCAAACTACACATTTCGCAGCGTTTTTTACGACATCGAATATGTGGTCATTCCAACGTAAGTTGTCACTGACATACTTATCGAGAATGGAACATTTTTCGGTTTTGACCATGCAAGCCCCATTCAAGAATAATGGCTTTGTATTTCATTTCGACAGCAGGCAGCATTGAGTTTTAGAAGCCTTAAATTCCTCTCTGCTGATAGTTCCCCAATTGGTTATGCTGTTAATATCAGAATTTAATGAGTTTAACGTACGCTGCCGTTCCCGTTCTACAGCCGAAGAACAGGAACGTGAGTCGGAAAAGGAATACGAAAAGCAGAGAGTACTGTCATTAGCAAAGGAATATACATGGATTAGATGTGGCAGATAAGAGATCGTTAATGAAAATTAAAAAGAGTGTCGGAGACAGAATGGAGCCCTGGGGCATACCAGCATTTTTTTTTTGTGAATATCAGACTTGGAACCACATAAGACAACTTGAATTGAACGTTCTGAAAGGTAGTTTCTAATCCATTGAACAAGAGAGTCGTCGATCCCAAAAGCCCGTTTTTTCCACAAAAGAGCCTGATGCCCAACTCTGTCAAATCCTTAGAAATATCAAGTGCGACTATCTTGCTTTCGCCAGATTGATGTACGGTTTGGTTCCACTTTTCGGAGAGACACGCCATCAAATCACTAGTGGACCTGTTGCTGCGAAAACCATACTGCCGGTCATTAAGAAGTTTTCGTATCTAGAGATATTTCATGAGCTGAAGGTTTATCAGAGTTTCCATGACCTTGGAAAGAAGGGACGTAAGTGCAATGGGTCTATAGAAGGAGAGAGAAGAAGATTCGCTTTTTTTAGGGACGTGCTGGACGTGCTGCTTTCCATCTGCTCGGAAAGACTCCTAAAAGGTAGGATTGATGAAAAGCTTACTCAGTGGTTTTTCCAGCGTGAAAGAACACCTCTTCAGAAGAAGGGAGATGTACCGTCTGGGCCAGCGAATTTATGTATGTTGAGATCTTTAAGTACTCTTGCTACTACAAGAGTGCGAAAGTGGCCGCAAAGTGTGCGGCAAGCAGATGGGCATTGTCCAAAAAGCTGACAGCTGGAATGTCATTGTAAATGATCGTTAGGATGTAGGATGACGCAGAATTTCTAATATTTTTGACGAATGACCAACAATGTTTACTACCTTTGGGACATTTTAGTATTTTTTCCCTCAGTTGTATTATATTAGAAGACGCTGCAGTCATTCCTGGCTCGTTCGTTACAGGTCCAGTCGTACCACACATGTTGACGGCAGTTTCTATGTCCAACTTTACTACCCTGTGCAGTTTTTATGTTGGCCATCCTTTCTGCGTTGATGTTGGTATCTATGGCGATTAGCCTCCAGGCCAATAGGTATTCTGACGTAAACGCAGTATACTCTGGTGAACTTCTTCTGAGCACAGAGTTTATCTTTCTATTTAGGAGGTCCATACATTAAGATTGATTTACTGAGCTTGTCATCAGCAACTTTCTCATAGGTTGTCTCCGTCCTCCAATATTGAGTCTTAGCCTTAGCCTGTGTATTGCGATGACTGCTCGATTGGCCTTCTCGAGTGTGTACAATATTTTGAACGGTCTACAAAATATACGAGTAGCTTATTGTCTAACACCACTTCTACCTATGGAAACGCATTCAATTTTCTTGTGCCTGCTTATGAGAACTACCTCTGCATTTTTCAATAGGCCGCCAGCTCCAGACCTGATTATCGAATCCATGTCTTCTTATTTTTTATGGTTTCATTGCAGAGTTTGATTTTGCCAGCGCCTACTACTGCGTATACATCTGCCTATCAATTAATGCTCACTCCTCTTGGTCTGCACATTTACAGAACTCTATCGAACATATTATTCCACATGACTGACTGAACTGACCCTTGTGGAACTCCTTCTGTTATTTTATGGCCCTTCGTCTGTATCGAAGAATTGAATTCTATCCATCCAGTATGTAGTTTGGTACTTGTACATTTCGTAACGTTCTTATGATGGTGTTCTAGCTGGACGAGTTAAAAACATTTTTGACATCGAGCGTCATGACTGTACGATTTGTTGCCTCATTTTCATTCAACTCTAGATATTGCTACGAGCTTAGTTTTTATGTGAAGTCATACTGTTTATAAAAGAGACCATGGTCTGCTTTTGCAAATGCTTTTTTAAAACACTTTCCCCACTAGATCCATCATGCATAGAGGTCTATACGACTATGGCCGCTCTGTGATCTTGTCACCTTTTGGGATGGTGACATTCCATTGTAGAAGACATCGTACAAAGGTTCACGAATGCCTCTGTTTTTATAAAGATCATTTCCTTTAGCGTGAACATAGAGATTTCGGCGTTCTCCGGAGCAGTGGTGTTTTTTTATTCTGTTCGCGGATGCCTGGACTTCTGCTTTTACTTCTTGTTCATTATAATTCTGTATGCACTTTCCGATGCGACGGTGTATGTTACTTTAATCATAAACTTCGGAAACTCTTGTCTCTTTTTTAGAAGTTCCTCACATATTTTTAGCAATTTTTGAGTTCCATGGGACAGATAGTTTTCATGGTATTTTTTCACAGTTTCTTTAACGCTTACGATATTTAACAGAACTACTTAACCCTTTCTTAAAGTTTACTTCATTGAATATTCTTGGAATTATTTTCTGCATCAATGCTGTGACTTCACACCCGGATCCATAAACTTCTGTGGATGTCCTTAGCTGATAGTCTCCTTATGGTACTTCTTTAATCTGACCGCAGACACCAAATTTAGATCTACATTTATTGAGTTTAGATGCTGAAGTGCAGCTGCTCTCGGTTTTTTCGACCACCCGCCATAGAGTGGCGCAAATGGCCGCAAATAAATAAGACCACAGACGCGTTTTTTCTTGCACTAATAGTTACTGCACGGAAATTGTGTGAGATCTTGCATTCAACACATAGATTCTACCGCTTAAAAGATTAAAGCCAGTTGATGGTTAAAGGTAGCTGATGTCCGTCCATCGGATGTTCTTGCGGGTTATAGTACTCTGACCGAGTAGTCATCACAAAAATCGTTCCTTTTGATAGATTTAATAGCTTTTACTGACTTTGCCAACTAGTGCTTCTACCAGGAAATAATGCCACACATCTTCTGTTCTGTATCCTGTTTGAGGCTGTATAAAAGGTTTCGATTCAATAGATTAGTGTTCTTGGTTAAAGTGACTTGTACCAAACTAATGATTGGTGAGGGCCCAATCATTGGTGTAGACATGGAGGTACCAGAAGGTGTTTACTTTATAAAATGCTAATCCTGCAATTATGACTGTGGATAGTGAAAGGGCCGATTCCAAAGTGTGTCATATAGAGGTGCCATACCCAGTAATTAACAATAAAGTAAGCATTCACTTTTACTCTACCATTTAGCTTAGATAGTAAGACACCATCTTTAAGTTATTACCTCAATTCGCAGATACTCGTAGCAGCTATAATTTGTTTAAAGTGAAATTTCTAAAATCTAGCCTCTAAAGTGGAGACTTCCAAAATTACCACCTTAATTGCCATTTAGATTGCACGATTCCCACAACAACAAACCACAAGACAACACTGTGTGCAAATGTACAGCTTAAGTTGCCAAGCACTTCCAAAGTGACTCTCTCCCAATTAGGCCGACCGGGCACCCGATCAACGAAAGTGAATGAGAAAATTACACGAAAATTCGCTTGTAAGTTTCCTAAATTTTCCGCAAAAAAAAAAACAAAGCACTGCAAATCTTGGCTTCCGTTGGGTTGAAGTTGCTGTCGTTGTTTAAGCCACCACCGTCACAACTTTACCCACAATCAAATCGATAGCGAGAAAACCCTTTAAAAATTGCTCAACTCGATCGTTATTAGCTTGCACCCAGGCCCATAATAAGTAAGCAAACTGCAAATACCAGACCGACCGCGACCGCGATCGCGATGGCAACTGTGACTATGTAACTATGACTCCTGATCTATGGCCAGTTCCAGTTCAGCAAAGTACAGCACAGACAGAGGGGTGAATCGAAAAATCACCATATAAGCCGAGCCTGGGTAATCACTCGGGTTAATTTTGCGCAAATTGCCAGCTAACTGAAAAATCGTGCAACGTACATTTGGATCGAATGCAAATCAGCTGGTAATTGCCCGACTATAAGGCTCCTTCTATGCATCTTTCGTTTGTGATACATTTACGTATTTGAAGCTGCTGCAGCGCTCCACTTGAGGTGTAATTTCCAATTCCCATGGCCAAATGGCGCTGCTGAGTGTACACTCAGTACTCACTCACTTGGCGCTCCAGTGCTGGATACCATCCAGATCCAACGCGCTGCTGGAGCAGTCCCTGTCCCTGTGCAAGTCAATTCAATTGCTGTTAATCATATGGCAATTGATGGCAGTTGGCAATTATTTGCAAATACAACTACAAGACTACCGGGAGAGCAATGGATCGCAGTTGTTACTACCTCCCCCTCCCCTTTCATCATAGTCTATCGTTTGGATGCTTTAAAAGTTCAAATAAAGATGCAGTGTGTTATTTGCTGCAATTGCAACTACATTTACAGTGGAATTCTTCGAATCACTGCGAGGTACGAGTATATATCATTGTACGAGTACCTCGAGAGCGGGCGGAAGGGTTTTTAGAACACATCACATTTGGGTTGTAAATTTAGACCTGCATGAAGGCTGTTATCTGGCGTATAATACGATTTAGCCTAAGGTAATGTAAACTGTAAAGGAAGACGGGGGATGAGGAAGAGGTTCACCAGTTAATGTACCATCAACCCGTTGATTCTGATTTTGTTGTTGCTGCTGGTAATGCTGTATCCACTTATCAATCGATTGATTGTGATTGTGATTGTGATTGCAGTTGCAAATTGACTTTTTAAAACGCTTTCGTCAATAAAATTACAATTTCAGTGCCATGTGTCAAGTATGAGTCTGAAGGAGACAGTGTACAGCGTACAAGTATCGAGTTTGAATGAGAATCGGAATGGAGATCGTTGTGTAGCGTGCAGGCAGAACATCAAGTCTTCACTACAGGATTTAACTTGTAATCTGGTAAATCAAATTTAAATAACCGGATGGTGTAATGGATTCCATTATACAATTAATTAACAACGCTTAGTGTCGAAGACTTGATCGAAAACAACTTTATCTGATGAGGAGGATTTGTTTTATTAGTCTTCCTCGATTATAGCTAAGTTGCACTTCAAAAGATACCTTATTAACAGAGTAGTTGCATGCAGTGTTGTAGAAATTCAAAAGAGAATTAGTAGTTGAATTTCAATGTGCAGACGTATTTTTTTTAACGGGAAGCAAACAAAACCTTTGCACTGAATTTGTGAGCTGGTATGAGAAGCAGACTTTGTCCAAATAATCATATGTGTTTTATCCGTAATTTTCAATTCAAGAGATTCCTTACCGCTGGTGGGGATAAATCTTTTAAGTGAAACTACTTCGTTGACTCTTAATAACAAAAAGCGATTTTATTTATTGAATAGCTTCAATTTATACAGAAATTTTCCTTACTTTAACAAAAAGAAATTTGTACAGAAAATTTGCTTATTTAACAAAAAAGAATCAATATACAATTGACACTCGAGCGCGACAGGTAAACGTACTTTTTGTCTATTCGACACTTTACGTATTGTGCGGTTGCAACTTGAGTCATTAAATTGTTGTTGTCACAACATGCTGGGGCCTCTCTCAAACTGACGAAACACAAAAATCGGTGTCTGAAAAAGTTCCTCCACCTTCAATCCGCTTCTCATCTTTAGACTGTTGAATGATTATTGATTGATTTGTCTTCCTTCTCAGTACAATGACGCCAATTGTAACAGCTACTACCAGAAATTCCGTTGACCCCAGAAGAGAATATTGATGTACCCTATGGGTTTTTATTTCCTTCAGAATATGTTCTTGACTTCGTTGTAGCTCGATCGAATGTTCTAATTTTGAGATCTCTAACGACATATCGGTTTTCAATACAATGGGACCTTGCTCTCTTTTATAGTTAAACGTAGTTAACTTTTTAGAAAGATTGAAAGATGGTAGAAAAGATGATGTTATTTTTTTGATCATTGTTTGTCTACCAATGATTGTCATCATTTGATCATGGATCATGCAATCTGCCGGCAATTTCAATATCCCACTACCCTTTAAGGTAGTGTGGGACGGATTGAAGTCACAGTCAATGTTGATTGTAGTTGTACCCGGAACACTATATATCCAAGAATTCGGATGATGCATTTCAATCCAATATGTTTTAATCGGAATGTTGTTCGTCAGGCATGAGTCCAAAAGCTCAGTGTTGTGGTGAATTAGGCTCATTTCACAAGAGCTGACCGAAGCTCCTGATGTATATATTGGGTGTTGAAGTCTACACCAGTAATTATCGAGGTGTCTCTCCTTGCAAAGGGAGAATTCAGATCTATCCAGAGGGTAAAAATGGTTTCCCTTTAGATTCACAAGCAAGTAGTCTGAAGTTGCCACAATGCAAGTGAAATTCCCACTATGGAAAGTAGGAACTGGTAACACTTTATATATCTTAAATTCCTCATTAAAAAGAAGTGGGAGTGTTATTTCTATTATTATATTTCTGCCAGTCAACCTTCCTCTTGAACTCAAGCTTTTGTAAAGTTGAAGGATGGATTCATGCTTCCTCTCTCCTGGTATCATTAATGAACGCGGTATGTTTTCGTGTATCCTTGTCAATTCATTTTTAAACTGTTGAACTGTCAGAATTAGTGGATGTACCTTTCCCGTTTGTGTTGACAAAATAATGTCTAGTAAAATATTAATATGTTGACTGATAGTTAAACATTATCAGAATAGCGTTGATAGCAGTTGACGAAAATAGCTTCAAATTGCTGTATTTGTCTACATTATCCTTAATTTTGGCTACCACTTCATTCAGCGATTGAATCTGTTGTCTTGTGTCCAAATGTTCCCTTTTGAATATATTTATGGTAGAGTCAATTATGGTTGTTTGGTTTTTCATGAGTTGCAGCACATGGTTTTCGTTTCCTTGAATAGCTCCAATTGTTTCTTCATACTGCTTGGCGAACCGTTGATCAAGTATTCCAAATAACTCGTTCGTAATCGTTCCTACAAAGTCAAATGGAGAGCGCCGTTGTCTTCGCATAGAGTCATCATTCGCATGCAATAAAATATCGTTGTTTAGTTCAATTTGCTGAATCTGGCGCTTAAATTGGCTTAGTATCCCTTCGCACATTATTGACTTGACTTTAGCTATGTCTGTGGATGAGCACATTGTTTCCATTTGATTAACACTTTCCTTATAGGTTTCGAACTCCAACCAATATGATGTCATGTTGAAAAATACGATGGTTTTCCAAGAGCTCGAAATAAGACTCGCTCGTCCTACATCCTCAAAGTATATTCCTGGCTGGTTTTCAAATGGAGTGAATTCGACCTTATGTTGTTGATCAGTTGGAGTAGCTTTGACTGAGTTTATGATTCCTAACAGTATAAAAATCCAAAACAGTGAGCTAGGTTTCTTATTCGATGAGGTTTTAATAGTTGTTAACACTTGTGGTTTTCCTTTGCTTTCTCGAATATGTTTGATTGTTGAATCAGGTTGTCCTGACTCTATAGGTAAACGACACAATTTTGCTATGGGCCGTTTGATGTGTTTATTGCTGCTAAACACTGTTGCCGCTCGAACCTCATTATCCTTACCAGGGTGAACTTCAGAAATTCTACCCATTACCCAGGTTGTTGGTGGTAATCGATCTTCCTTGATGAGAACAATGTCACCAACCTTGAAGTTCTCTTCCTTCTGTTTCCATTTCGTTCGCTGTTGAAGCTGAGACAAATATTCAGAAGACCAAGTTTTCCAGAAGTCTTGAGTAATTTTTTGTAGCAGCTGCCAACGGGAGCGGTATGTTTTAGTCTCATTGATAATTGGTTCTGGTGTTGCATTAATAGCGCTTCCTATGAGAAAGTGGACAGGAGTAAGAACGGTCAGATCACTTATATCGTTTTCGATTGCCGTTAATGGTCGGGAGTTAAGGCACGCTTCTATTTGAGTTAGCACAGTTGTCAATTCTTCAAATGTCAATGTTCTGTCTCCAATCACTCGCTTAAGGTGATATTTGGTTGATTTTACACTTGCTTCCCACAATCCACCAAAGTGAGGTGACGCTGGTGGTATAAAGTGCCATTGGGTTCCATACATTGCGAGTATGACCGATGTATCCCTTTCAGATTGTTTGATTGAAGCTCGTAGTTGCTGTTGAATTTCTTTACTGGCTCCAACAAACGTTGTGCCATTGTCACTGTAAAAATGCGAACATATTCCCCTTCTCGAAGTAAATCGTCTTACTGCTGCTAAAAATGCTGCTGAAGTAAGATCACTAACCAGCTCAATGTGTACTGCTTTAGTTGTAAAGCAAACGAAAATGGCAATGTAGCTTTTTGTTGATCGGTTGCCTCTTCCTTTGTTGATAAGTATTTGAATGGGTCCTGCATAGTCAATTCCTGTGTGCGTGAAAGGTCTTGCTGGGGTTACTCTAGCAGTTGGTAACACACCCATTTGTTGAGAGTTTGGTTGTGTAATGAAACGATAACATCTTATGCACTTGTGTATAACTTCTCGGATTGCTCTTTTTGCTTGTGTTATCCAATACTGTTGTCTCAGTTTTGCAAGTGTAAGTCGAACACCACCGTGTAGTGTGCTTGCATGTGCGTCTTCAATGAGCAATTTTGTAAGTTTTTCACCATGCGGTAAAATATATGGGTGTTTTTGTGAATTCGATAATTCTGAATTTTGCAAACGACCACCAACTACCAAAATGTCGTCATCATTTAATTGGGGGCTCAATGATAGTATTTTACTTCGTTTATCCAACTGCTTTCTTGTCTTAATGCACCTTAGCTCTTCGGGAAAAACTCTTTGTTGTATAGCTCGTATGATCGCGTTGCGAGCATCTTTGAGTTCCTTAGCTGACAAAGTGGTTATTTCCTTAATAGCACATTTAATTCTAGTTTGAGAGTCCTTTACTTTTTTATACTGCTGCACTCTAGTTTGCTTTGGCTTGTGATCTTTGCAACTGGCAATAAATCTTCTGCAATAGGCCGCTACTCTTATTAACTTGTTGTAACAAGAATATCTTTCAGTTATATCATCAGTGATTTGTGTCCTTACTGTCATAACCTTTCTTGTTTCGGGAACGTCGACCGATGCATATTGGTTTTGTGATGGCCAATTATCAGAATTTCCTTCTAGCCATTTTGGACCCTTCCACCATAGTTGATTGTTCACCATAAATTCAGGTAAGCAACCTCTAGAAGCACTGTCAGCTGGATTTTTTGATGATTGCACATGTTTCCATAGTTCGGGTTTGATTGCATGTTGTATCTCTGATACCCTGTTGGCAACAAACGTCTTCCAGGTCGATGGACATTTCTGAATCTAAGCTAAGGTTATTGTGGAATCAGTCAAGGCGTATACATTACCAACTTGTGTGCCATATGTCCGTAATGTGTCTGTCATTAATTTTGACAGTAAATAAGCTCCGCATAACTCCAATTTGGGAAGTTGAAGTTTCATGCGTATCGGCGCAACCTTTGTTTTTGCGCTTATAAGTCTGGTAACAAAGTGACCATTGGACAAGGAAACTCTGGAGTAAATTACCGCTGCATATGCTGCTTCTGAGGCATCACAGAAACCATGAAGCTCGATTTTCTTGCAATTGTCCGACTCTATCCATCTTGGAATTCTAATTTTTTCGACTTTAGTGATATTCTTCTTTAACTTGTTCCATTGTTTTTGTAACTCCACTGGAAGAGTTTCATCCCAATCGATTCCCGACTTCCAGATTTGCTGCATCAGAATTTTTGCTTTTACCGTTACTGGGGCTAACCAGCCAAGAGGGTCGTACAGCTTAGCTATTTCGGATAAAGTTTGACGTTTTGTCTGTGACATCTGCTTTAAAGTGATCACGTCTAAGAGGGTCTTAAACTGGAATGTGTCACTTATTGGGCTCCAATGGATGCCTAATGTTTTGATGGTGTCGTCAACGGCAAAATCGACTTTGTTTACATTTCTTGATTCGATTGGAATATCCTTAAGCAGTCTTTTGTCATTTGCAGCCCATTTTCGCAGGTGAAACCCAGCCTTCTCTAACATATCAATGAGTTGCCTTTGTGCTTCTTTGCATTTTGTGATTGTGTCTTGTCCGGACATTACGTCATCAACGTAAAAATCATTTTTCGCTATTTCCGAGGCGACTGGAAACTGCAGTTTTTCGTCTTCAGCTAGTTGTTGTGCGTTTTTATTGCCAAATATGGTGCTGACGCGGTACCATAAGTAACTGTGGTAAGTTTATACCCCTTGATGGTTTGGTTTTTGGCACTTCGCCATAATATATAACAGTTTTTTTGGTCCCTGGAAAAAAATATTATTTACATGTTTATCACTTATTTCTAATAACTCTTTTCATTAATATTTGAATAAAGAATATTTTAATACATGGGTATGTATGGGTTACAATCAATCATTAGTATTTTTACTCGCTATTTGTTCTCTATTTTGTTTATTTCTTAGTATTATTATTATTGTTATTTTTTTTAAACAGCGTTTATCTATTTGCAAGAACATCCAATCTAATTTCTTTGAGGATAATCAATTTCCATAAATAATTCATAATTATTTTAAATGAATCACAAGAAAAAAAATTCCAATAAACGCATAGAACATTGTTCGGTAATGCCTAAACTACTTCTTTGGACGCAACATTTACCACAGTTTGGACGCACTCTTTCTGACATACAAACTAACGAGCAACGAGCTAAGTGAATTCTTTCTTCCAATAATTGGAGTTGATTGTTTTCGCTGAAGTGACAGATGAGTTTCCTGTTACTACGATTTAAAAGTATTTTGAATAACTGTTGACAGAAATCAAAAATTAGCGTACTCGAGCAACAAAAATCAAACAACAGTAACGTAGGAATTATAAATGACAAACGGGAAGATTTGAAAGAAAACAAAACTCAAGATTCTAACAAGGAGATGGGAAAAAAAAGACACACGGTAAAAATTAAACAATTTATGAAATTTAAGTGTTTTGAAATTTATATCTTCGTTTTAACTGCTTCCTATAGTATTTAGTGTTCTGTTTTGTGGACGTGTCTGTTATATAGTTCCCTTGGGCTAAAAATTTATTAAGTTTTTTGTATTTTGGCTTACTCTTAATAACCGTTCTGTTTTTCACAATATCGGGACATAAATCAAGGTCAGTAGCTGTGTTTTTATTTATATTTCCTATTGTTCTTACTTTCCGTTCTTTGAATGTTTTATATAATAATTTCCGATCTCTTCCCTGGAAAAGTTTTTACAAAGGAAATAGATTGGCGTAAGCTTTGTCGTAGAATGTATACATAAATAGTGATAATTTTGAAAATTCTGTCGGTTAAGTCTGCTTTGTCTTTAGAAGCATTTAATAACCGTAAGTGCTCATTTAGAATTCCATGTAGCCTTTCGATATCCGCGTTACCAGTTTTGATTGATGCCGTTGTCCTATGAAAATCTATCTTATTCTCTTTTAAAGATTGTTCAACTGAGCACTGCAAGATGCAAGTCTCACCGTGTGCTACTATTTTATTCGGTGTGCTTAAGAATTGTACGCGTTCTTTAATCGCACTTAAGATTGCAATCCAATTCCTATCCTGTAAGGGATGAAGTGTGGTATACTTGAAAAATTTGTCTATGGTACTGAAATATCGGGTTTTCCAATAAGGACTTGACAACTTTTTTTTTTTGAATAAAATGCAAACTATTTGAGATATTTCAAAAACTTTATTATCGGCTTGAAGTACAATCAAAACATTTATGAATGGAACTCGACTTCGTTCATATGGCCACCGCGGGCACGTTTGCAGCGGTCGATTCGTTGGACCCAATTTTCAACGACTCCGCCACCCATTTCGGCCGAAACGGCCGCTATTTCGCCTTCAATGTTGGCTTTGAGCTCTTCCAACGTCGTCGGCGTGTCGACTGGCCCATTTCTTGAGATAACACGCTGCTCACCATACTTACTCTTCAATAAATCGATTGTTCCGTGTGCTGTGTGGCTTGTGGCATCATCGTGTTGAAACCACATGTCGTCCAAGTTCATATCTTCCAATTCGGGCCAAAAATAATCGGTGATCATGGCGCGATAACGCTGACCATTCACAGTAACGTGACGATCATTATCGTCGACGAAAAAATATGGCCCAATAACGCCGCCGGCATGCAAACCGCACCAAACAGTTATTTTTTGTGGATGAAGTGGTGACTCATGAAGCACATGTGGATTTTCACCCCACCAATAACGCATATTTTGCTTATTGATGAACACATTGAGCCAAAAATGAGCTTCGTCACTGAAGATGATTTTGCGATTAAATTCATCATCTTGGCGCATCTTCTCCAGAACCCAATCGGAGAACGTACGTCGCTTCAAATGGTCCATCGGCTTCAATTCTTGAGTCAGCTTAATCTTGTATGGGTGTAAACCAAGATCCTTACGCAAAATGCGCCATAATGTAGTCTGAGCGATGCCCAATTCTCGAGAACGCCGTGGTATGGATCGTTAGCTACGGACATATTTTCGACACTTCGACCAATCCGTTGTCTCATTGACACGGCAACATAACACAATGAATATGTAGACTCAAATTTTTGCACTAAACTTGTTATTGCCTGTCTACTAGGGCGAGAATTATGACCGAAAATTGGAGTTAACGCTCTTAAAGTTGCAATCCCCGACTCCGAATTTCGTTAGAAAATTTTTTTAATTTGCAGACGTTACTCGTTCGTGTACTTTACCATGATGAAAATGTTGAGTTTACTGAATAAATTGACAGTGACAGTTTGATGATTAGTGAAAGAGTGCGTTCACAAATTAAATTCAAAGTTGTCAAGTCCCTATTGAAAAACCTTTTACATTTTCCCTCGTTCAGGAAACGAAATATCGACGTGAACAACGTCATTAAAGCATTTTGGTGTTTCTGTAACTTGCATCGGTATTTGCAGAGGTTGCCGATCGTGTTTAGTTACATTGCAGATATCGCAATTGTTAATAAATTTTTGTATTTCATTTTCCATTTTTGGATAATAGTACCTCTTTCTTAGTTCAAGAAACACTTCATTGATTCCCCGTTCATTTTTGATAATAGTAAGACGTTCATTTTTGTCAGTTATCTCTTTTAGTGGAATAGTGGAACGCAATACATTTAACTTTGTATTGATTGCAAAATATTTCACAAACAGTGTTTGAAATTCTAAAAAATAAGGACAAATCGTCGCAATAAATGCAAAACAGCCGTTTATTAGTAAGAATACGTTTCATAATGTCCAAAAGAACTGATTTGCCTTCTTCAATTTGAATGAAATTTTGAATTCTTTTAGGAACTATTTTAAAAGTGATTTAACACCTGATTTTTAAAAAGATTAATTGGCTTTTCGGTTATGAATATGTGAAACGACTCGTCTTCCATTGCGCTGTTTTTTTTTTCAAAATTATTCTCCAAATTAACTTCTTCGTTGTTTTGTGAGTAATAACGCTGAATTTGTTCGATATAGCGACTCAGTCCGTTCGCAACGCAATTTTCCTTCTCATTAAGATACTCGATGTAAAATTCGTATTTGTTTAACATTATCTTCCACCGTTGCGGTTTCAAAATCGGTTCTTTTACGCGACTCAGTCAAACTAGCGGCTTATGGTCTGTCCTGACTGTAAACTGTCTGCCGTATAAGTACGTTCTGAAGTACTTTACGGACCAGACAATTGTGAGGAGCTTGTGCTTGTTCAGAGTTCGCAAAGCGTAGCAAACAGGATGGCCGTTTTGGCTAAGCACGACTCCTAACTCATAAGTGGTAAGAATAAACTTTTCGTTGAAGTCCGGACTGCGAAGGATAGAGTAGGAAATCAAAAGATTTTTAATGTTTTAAAGGCCTTTATGTATTCTTCGTCTCGAATATTCAATTTTTCCGATTTTTTTAGGTATTTTATCATAGGATGGGCTACCTTAGCATAATCCCTTATGAATTCCCGGTAATACCTCGTAATTCCTAAAAATTGTTTAATACCTTTAATGGTAGTTGTTAGAGGCATTTCAACTATGGATTTCACCTTGCTGGGGTCTGGTTTAATGCCATTACTAACAACAATGTGTCCTAAATAAGAGGTTGATGTTTCGGCAAATTTACATTTATTAATTTGAATTTTCAGATTGGAATTTTTAAGTACTTGTAAAATTTTTCTAAGAGATTGAAGATGTTCTTCAAAGCTAACTGAAAATACTAACATTAATGCATTCTTTGAGGATGTTATTCATTTTGGCGCATTCTTAAGACCAAAAGGCATCCTCAAAAATTCATAATTTCCTGGTTTTGTAGAAAATGCTGTTTTTGGCCTATCATGTGGTTCAATCTCTATCTACCCCTTGACAAGGTCTATAACAGAAAAATAATTGCACTTACCAAGTTTATCGAAAAGCTCTTCCGAGCTGTTCATGGGAAAGCTATCATCGATTGTCTGCTCATTAAGCATCCTATAGTCGATTACAATGCTTCTTACCATCTGGGTCGTCTTTCTTCGGTACGACCCATATTGGTGAATTGTATGGGCTATATCTGTGTGCAATTATTTTCTGCCTAAGCATCTCTTCTATTTGCTATTTCTATTTCTTTTATGGTTTTATGATGACTTGAGATGGAATTTTTTCTGCAGAAGGCTGTTTATACTATAACTCGCAGAATAGAAAAGGGAACGGAGAAAGTACCTATGTTTATCAAGCAATTCACGACTAAACATGGAAGGTTTTCACACACTTAGGTACTGCGAAACAATTGATGGCTTCATTTGCACCTTGTTCATAGCGGAAACTATCAAAATTTGTTTGTGAAAGCCGATTTTCTACGATCTAAGGCAATCAAGAGACAGGATCTAGGCTAAGAGAAGTATTTATTTGGTTGCAACATGATGCTAAGTTTGAGTCGTCGATGTTGTGTGTCCTTTCTCGATTGCAACACGTACTTTGTTTTTCCCATGGCTGAGTCTGTCAGTAAGACCCATCTTAGTCCATTCTGTTTCAACACTTGTGTATGTCTCAGAAACAGCCCATTGAGTTCTGCTGATAATGTCTGTATTATCCGCATAGGCAAGTAGTTGTACAAACTTTTGAAAGTGGATAGCTTTATCGAAAGCCTCGCTTAGCAGCGGCTTTTTTCCATTCTCATCCAGCAGAGCTAAACAAGTTTCGCAGGAATGCCAATGTCGGACATGATGCGGAATGAAAATTATGCTCAGATTATAATGTGTTAGGTATCCAAATACGTATTTACCTACGTAGCGTTGTTGGTTGGATCTTTAGGTAATGTCTTCATTTTGCATTTCGACACTTTTCTTATTTGCGCGTCTAATAATATCAAATATGTGTCCATCGCTTATGACGAGCGATCGGAAAGACCGAGAACTTGTCTTTATGTGCCGGCCCCGCGCTCACCATTTAAACTTGGACAATTTTGCAACTAACATCTATTTGTTGCAGATATAAGCTACGAAATGAACATCGTTGCATCTATTTATTTTCGTTCGTTATTACCACCACCACCGAAGACGTTAGCCAAACCCATTGGATACTAATAACTCGCAGAGAATACATAAAGAAACCACGTCACTTAAGACTAATTTGGAAGAAGGCTGCAGTCTTTACAGGTACAATAGAAGCAAAAATAATAAGATAATTTGGACTTCGAAGAGTGCCTCTAATAAAGACTTTTCCAAAAAGATCGAAACTGTAAGTGAAACCAGTAGGCTGGTCAATATCCTTCAACCAAGGCTGGAATGGCTTAGAAAATCTGATGGCACCTATACTGAGTTGAAAGCAGAGACTCTCCGTCTCATGCTTGCGACTCACTTCCTAGGTAACCTGCTCGCAATCAGCTCCTATTAAGGAAGCTGCTAGCTGCTATACCACGCCGTAGCTGGTATATCTCATTGACTGTGACTGATGAGGCCATTAAACATGCTGTTGATGGCTTCAACTCGCCTGGCACCGATGGCATACACTCACTACTCAGTTATGTTACAAAAAGGTGTATGCCGGCTTTGGTAACTCTGAAGACATTGGCATACATACGAACCGTGAGAATAGCCTTCATATCGAAAATTGGAAAAAAGACTACACGCTCGTCAAGAGCTTCAAATCTATAAGCCTGACTTACTTTGTGTTGCAGAGAATTTAGAGAATGGTCGAGAGTTCAACATGCCTACAAAAGCTGAAGATATTGCGGAGGATCTTGCGAGAGTGTGCTTCAAAATTGAAGACGCGCTGGGCATTTTCATCGGCATTGAGAATGCTTTCGATAACGCAACTTTGAATAGCATGTGTAACTCGGCCAGAAAAATTACTGGTGAATAGGACGCTGATTGCGGATGTTGACCGCGGCTAATATGTGATGGTCGGAGTAAACAGGGGTTGCCCGCATTGCACGTGTTGCAAATTGGTCGACTCGCTTCTCAACGCGCTCAATAGATCTGATACCTATGCATAATCATACGCGGACTGTTACACCGTGGTTGGCTACTGTCTAATCTAAAGCGCAGGTAGCCTAGAAGTAATCGATAATTGATGCATTAGAAATTGGCTTTCAGTCAATTTCTTTACGAGGAGGATTAACCTGACTCATCTAGTGCTTAAAGGCGTCACCATTCAATTCTTCAAAGAAGCTAATTATTTGGATGTTAGCCTGTATAATAAACTTCTATGTAAAGGGTCCGCCATCTAACGTTTTTTTTTTTCAACTAGTGCTTCCGGTTAATAATGGAAAATAATTTCATTCAAATGGCTGCTTCGGCTGGTCATGCAGTAGCCCACACGATCGGTCCAATTTTTAAGCACATTATCGATTGTGTGCAGCTGTATTTCACCAATGGCTTCACGAATATTGTCCTTTAAAGCGTCAATTGTCTCTGGCTTGTCGGCGTAACACTTATCTTTTACGGCACCCCACAAATAATAGTCCAACGGTGTCAAATCGCAGCTCCGAGGTGGCCAAACGACATCAGCTCTGCGGCTGATAATGCGATCTTCAAAAACAGGGCGCGAGTGTAGCTTCGGCTGTGTGGCACGTAGCACCGTCCTGTTGAAACCAAATGTTGCTAATATCCTCCTCTTAAATTTTTGTGAACAAAAATTCGTTCAACATGGCCCGATAACGATCGCCATTGACTGTAACGGCCACTCCTTGCTCATTTTCAAAGAAAAATGGCCCAATTAAAACAGTGATTCGTTTTAGGTGTATCGGGTTTTCTGTGCCCCAATTGCGACAATTTTGCTTGTTTACATACCCGCCAAGATCAAAATGAGCTTCATCTGAAAAGATGATTTTTTTGGCAAAATCGGCATCTTCTCTAAGTCGATCGCAGGCCCACTTAGTGAAGCGAAAACGCATTGGATGGTCAGTTGGCTTCAGCAATATTCTCGGGTGTACACACTGTTTTTGGCTTTTCACGCTTTGGTTTATCGATGAGGATGCCAGTTTCTTTCACTTTTTTCACAAGATAACGAACATACAGAGCTGACGGTGCTTCTCTTCTTCCAAAATCCGTACGCAATTTTCGCACACATTCTGCAACATTACCATGATTTTCAAAGTAATGTCGCAATATTTCCCAGCATTGTTCAAGCATATGCACAACCATATTCGTTCAGCGGAAGGATAAAACTAATTATCTGTCAAATCAGACATGAGCTATGTGTTACCATTCACGAAATAAGCACTAGTTGAAAAAAAAAACGTTAGATGGCGGACCCTTTACTAAATGTGTTACGTCGAAAGCCTTTAAGGCACTATCGGCCTTCTGGTAGTGCAAATAAGCAGTTGGCAGGATTTCACTGAACGCAGTTGGAAAACTAGGTTCTCTGGTTCTTGTCACAATGCGATCACAGGAAATGAAATCCCCGATGAATTTGCCAGGCAAGACTCTGGAGAGAGTTTTTCAGGAACTGAACATACGTTAGGTCTGCCTGCGTTTTTGTTTAGGGCATCCATTGGCAGTTGAGACAGACAGAGTACAACTGCAGATGGTATAACTCTCCATGTTACCGGCAGACCAAACGAATACTTCCCGACGCACAGTGTTTCGATTATTAGGTGGAAAAAAGTCAAAACCAACTAAAAGTGTTTCAAATTCAACTCTTGTTGCGAGTGCTCGAAAAAAATGGGCTATGGAGGAAATGAGAACCATTTTAGCGCATAATGAGTGTCTTTATTGACAAGTTTTGTGATGAAATAAGATATTAACTAATATCAACTATGTAAATATTATTAGCTCAACGAATTCATTTTAATGTTTTTATTGGGTATTTTATTATTTTTATTATAAGTTTGTATTTTGCACAGTACTATATATTATTTATATTCACTCTATTTATATACATACGCATGTATATAGTTGCATATGTGTATTGGTTAGGTATCTGCCAGTTTAATCTGTTAACATATCTTCATGGCTGGATCCATCAGAAGAATGAAGCATCACACCACTTATCATAGCTCAATTCTCCGCCTCTGTGGATAAGGAAGTAGAGGCAGGCATAACAAATAACTTTCTAACTTCTTGTGGTAAAGGGCTGTTTTTCTTTTCAATTACATTTCTAAATTCATTGATTTTTGGATCTGATGAGATTAGCAACATTGTCAGTAAGTCTCTATTGGTGGCATACCGAGAACACTTACGGATATTAAATTCTCGAAATCCTCGGCAATCTTTATTCCGAGCATTTTGAGCCTCTTCCGATAAGTTTCCAATCGGTAAAATCATGTGCTGGATTATATCAACACTATGAAATAAAATGTTGTGTACTGTAACGGGCATGTAATACCACGGATACAGACTGAGATACGATGCTGCTATGTTCTCCGAAAACTTTTTAAATTCGTCTGTATTAATTTCATACCCAGACGTAAGTGCAGTAAGTAAGATATGGAATTTATATATTAGCTCTCTATCAAGGTTAGTTATTTCGGCAGTTTTTTTATAATCTTCAAAAAATTTTCTGGCAGTGTTCCCATCATTATAGTCGTACCAGGCTTAACCAAGTCTATGTTCAAACCTAATTCAGATTTGAATCTTCGTTGGATAACATTTTTCCTTTCCTGGAAAACGGTTTGATTCTCTCTTCGGACTTGCCATACTTTTAGAGGCAATCTGTAAGAAATGTGTAATAAACATCCGTAAGTTTTTATAAGTGCGTGAAGTGGAGACAATCCATAAACATAATTTTGTGTCTTTACATTGCCACAAGTAATTGGCGAACTCATTTAACTGGGCTTAGCACCACAAATATAACAATTCTGATTCCCCTTTGTACCCGATAATATGTTGCATATTTTTCCATCAACCATTTTTGGGAAAAGGACATGTTTGACGAGAAGGTTCGAAGATTCAGTTGGGTTTAGTTTTTCGATTTGACTTTTTATATTTTCTGCTTCTTGATGCACTAAAGCCGAAGTCTCTTTTTTCTAATAAATTGAATTGCACGACAATAACGCATAGATGACGGTTTGACGTTTACCCAAAGCGTGGTATTAAAATTATCATCCAAAACTAATTTCAAAGTCACGAAACAAACTAAAAATAGGTATTCGTCACTAGCAGTTTTGTCGTCGAATTTCTGCTTGTACTGGCTATGCCCTGAACTCCCATCAAATCAGCATTTACTTATCAACGTTGCTGATTGTGTTTTTTCTGTCCCTGAAAAGTGCAATGCTTCTAAAATCCGCTGGGTAGTTATATCTAGCAAGGACTGTAGTGTAAAACTAGCAGAAACCCCATCAACTTGAATACATTCTTCAGGTGGAAAGCATTTTTTCTTGGCTTTCGTCAAACAGTAAAATGAAGGAACCAGTTCGTAGCCTACACCAAGAGCTATATTCCTCAATAGTTTGTAACTATTGGTGCTCAATTTTGCATAAAGATAAAGGCCTAGTGCCTCATCACCGGAAAGACATTTCTCTTTTGAAGTTAACAACTGAGCATTTTTTATTTGTTTAGCGCCATCTAGGTCATCACTCAAGCCTTTTATTATGTTTGCAGCATCTTTCTTTCTTCCGAGCCTTATAGAATGTTCAGCAGCAAACAAAATTTCTTCCAAGGTAAAATTATTGAGTATCCTTTGTACCCTTTGTATTTTAGTTTTTTGTCAAAAATCATTAAATGATTTTGGAGGACGACCAAAATATTGAGGTGTTTGTGGAGCTTGATCATCGACAAGATAAAGATCCTTGGAATCACGCGTTAATAAAATAATATCCTAAGCTAAATATTATCCTAATAATATCCATTGCTCAAGAAATTCTGTTCGCGAAATCACGCAAAGTGAATCTGAAAATTAAAAACTAAAATTATTTGCAAAGTCGTGCGCAAAATTCAGTTTGAATTTTCGGAAAGAGGATTAAATTCTCTAAAAGATGCATATAATTTTAAGTCCTGATAAACTGGTACTCACGCCTTTTTTTACTAATGATTTAAATTAAAACTGATAAATTCAAAACAATTGTTTTTCTATAGCATGTTTTTTTTATGAAAAAGAGAAAAATTACGAAGTAAACCATAAATACCTTCAGAAGAAATGTCCATGATACAGGAACAATTGATTAAAGTTGAAAAAAATTAGACTCAATATTACAACGTCAACCACAAATGCTACTTGTCAAATGAGGCATCGGCAAACAAAATGCTACTGCTTCATTGGAAACGTACCGTTAGTTTAGACAAAGAGCGAGAAAACCATGGAAATATTATAGATTTGAGATCTTTGCCTTCTTCTCTGGAAGCTCAATAACCGGTTTTTACTAGTCTGTGGCATGACTTTTTTCCACCTAAATACATATAGTCGAAACACTGTGCGACGTCTCCCTCAATAAGAAAGACTGCAGCCCACTAACCAGCGGCGTGACGGGGCACTGACAGGGCAAAACTGTGTCTACTGCGCAGACCCCTTGTGACATAGCTGCACTGGAATAATTAAGATCTAACTCAGGATCTCTTTAGTTGTTCGAGGTATTTATTACACAGTTGTCATCTTATCCCGCAGCTATCGTAAGATATTACTCTCCGTTCGATATCAAAGGAGATGTCATTTTTAAAAATAATAACAGAGACTAGCTAGGTCAAGTCTTTTATTACCACGGGAATATAGCTGTCGATGCTAACCTTCTGTGCATAAACGACTACTAGGTGTCCGTTGTTGATGACAGCATCTAAATATTTGGCTTTAGCTTCGTTTACCACTGGACTCATTTTGAAAATTTGTTGTTCTATGGTCACCAATGCATCGGAAAAGCTAATATATCTTTGAGGAAGATTCTGTTGGCTTTTCAACTGATGAAGAAATGATGAATACCGACTAGAAGTTCTCGGTGTATTTCTAGTAGTTTGATAATTTACCGGAATAAAACCGCATTGAAAGAGGCATGTTGTAGATCAAAGGTTTCAGCCGTTTACACAAAATAGATCTCTAGTATCTCGTACGCAGGGCTAAAAAGGCTGATCCCTTTATATGAGTTTAAATCCGATCTCTTTTTGTTGATTGGGTAAACGGTTTTGAGATCTAATTCATCCAGCGTATGTTATGTGACCGAATATTAGAAATATAATTATGATAGGCGCTCAACTAAATCACTTTTAACTGATTTACATTTTCAAAATTCAGGCTTTTGCACTTCTTGACTCTGCTGCGTATGACAAATTATATTGTTTTCCATCACACCATCAAAAATGGTCTTAAGGGTACCCTAATAAGCATTCTGAGCAGGTTGAGTATTATAGTGGAAGCTTTGAGAGTACGAAATAATTCTAGTAATTTTGTTGACGATTAAAACACCGACAGAAAAAGGTAAGGCAAACAGAATTACGTAAATGGTGGAGTGTATCATATTACTGGATTAATAAGCGCTGCTTATTATCTTTCTGCATGGTTAGGGATCCGTTCGAGCAGGTGGAAAAAAATATGTGGGGCACTTAAACAAGTATGAGCATTATATAATACTTCACATGAATAAGGCAACCTATAAATTTTTCAGCATTCTTGGCGTCATCGATAACCTGGTCATTCCAGTGTATGTTGTCATTCACGAGTATACATCACATATCGACAATGTGATGGCTTTTCATAGATATTGGCGGCGTGGTCAAATTCACTTATATTCACAATTGTCGCTTCTGTTTCACAGCCACAGATCGAAGGCATGAGTCTGAGAACAAATATTAAAGGCAGACAGTAATATAAGAGGTAAATGAATACATTCGATTTGAAGTTGAGTGTCGGAGACGTTACGGTGCCCTAGATCACATCAGGACTTTAGATTTAAAATCATACAAAAGTAACTTGGGTTGAACGTTCCCAAAAGCAATTTATAATCCAAAATTCACGCATATTCGATAAAAGATCCTGTTTGCAGACTTCATCAAGCCTTCATCAAGCTGACTGAAATTTGAAGTGCAAATATCTTGCTTTTTTCGTATGTCTTCAAATCAGCTGTCGTTCTACAAGTCCGATATCCTACTGCTTGTCGGTAAAATGTATTCCTGCCTTGAGATAATTTTCTAAGAATATGGTTCATTAACCATGATGACCATAGTAGGAAAGGACGAACATGGAAGTGCAATAGATCTAAAGGAAGAGAAAGCTTAACATTCGCCATCTTTAATGACAGGCTGAAGTGAGGTTTTGCCAGCATAGATGAAGACATCTTTAGGAGAAATGTAGACCTATCATCCTATCATCTGGAAAATGAAATTGTCCGACGCCCTTAAGTACAGGTTGAGACACGCCACGGCATGGCAATCTGTAAATGTAACTGCGAATCGCAGAGCAAACAGATTTACTAAAGAGCTGATAGTCAGACTAGTTATTGTAATTTGGCGTTGGGATGAGGCACATATCTTAAAATTTTTGAAAAAAAAAATTGCTCAAAATATCTAATACAACGTAAATTATAAAAACAGAAAAAAAAGTCGTACGACACGTTTATATTTGACATGATATTATATCATGCCAACAGCGGCGTTCACTTCGTTATCGAGGCAATATAAGGACTAATTACTAAGTAGGTATGACAAAAGGTGTTCAACAAGCTGGAGCACTTTTGGTTAGGTTAGCTTAGGTTAAACAGGAGTATGATGGATATGCTATACAGACACTAGGTACCAAAACGGGCCCATCGCAGTCCCTGTGAACCAATTGAATTTGTCTTCAAATTTCGAAAACTTAAACAAACACCCAAATTTCTTGCAAAAGCCAAGAAGGCCTTTGAAGTTCGTGCCGTCTATTTCCTCTAGATTTTCGAAAAAGCATTTCCCTAAAAATTTTCTTCGACTACGTGATATTGCCTCGCATTCACACAGTATGTGTGCTTTGTCCTCAACAGCTTGCAGATCCCGCTGCAGATATCCTTATCTGATAATTTGAGTTTGTTTGCGTGCTGCTGCAGGAGACAGTGTCCTATCAGGATTCCTATAACTGTCCTAAGCTTATCGCTGTTTAATTTTATTAACTTCCTAGATCTTTTGCCGTCAAAAAGCGGCCAAAAAGACTTGGATACATTGTGTCCTCCATGACCACTTTAAGTTGGCCGTCTTTGTGATTTTTTCCTCGTTAGCGCCCCCTCTATGCAAAGGGGTGGTCTAATATTGGTAACCTCACTATTGTCGAGTCGCCCTCTTTTTCTTGCACGCTCGTCCGCTTGAGCTCAGCCGCCCTGAGGACACAAACAACCTCTGATTGAAAGACACTGCTTCCGTCAGGTAGTCTTATAGACATTCTCAGCTCTGGGTCTTCTGAGAAGATACCAGAACCTGGTTCTTCCTCTGTTTTTGAGCCATCTGTGAAGATTGCAATTTCATTTGACCTGATTATTGCATTTATTTACCAGTCCTCCCTCTCCGGATATATTATATCATACGGGATGTTGAAGTCGACTAAGGAAGGAATTTCATTCGTTAGAATTGGATTGCCTTGCAATAGCTCTACTAGTACCATGTCCGAAACTACTACTTTTGAGGTAACCCATATTAGTGAGTCGTATCGCACTGTAGCCAGCAAGTTTATTGATTTGTAAATCAAGCGGATTTAGGTGCAGAAAGGTGTCCAATGCTGCCGTAGGGATGGTACGGAGTGCATCTGTAATGGTTATGGAAGCCATTCTTTTAACCGCCGCTAATTTTCCCTAAACCGTTTTCCTGTTTGTTGCTTTCCACCATAATACTGCGCCGTATGTAAATATGGTCTTACCACCATCGTATACAGCCAATACACCATGGCAGGTTTTCTGCCCCAACATTTTCCTACAGTTCTTTTGCAGATAAAATGAGCATTATATGCCTTTTTGATTCTTTCCGCTACCTATACAAACCCAGTTTGTAATGCCATGTTCAATGTTAGCGTCTAGTCAGGCTCGTAGCCAGGGGGGTTGCTAGAGGTGCGCAAGCCCCCCTCCGAAATGATTTAAAAGAAAATATTTGAATTAAGTTCAGGTTATTAATTGTATCCATGAATACATTTCGTTTATTTTTACGGCAACAGTATCCAAACGTCAGATATATTCACAGTGCATGTCATCGCTTGAGTCCTGAAGATTATTTTAGAGTTTCTATATAGTACTTATTCCCTGTCTAGATTCTCTAATACAAAATCTTACTGACAGATTTATGGTCAATGATAATGTTCTACCATCGTTTCAAGCTCTGCTTCCAGGTTTTGCTGCCGTTAATCGAGAAAATGAAATGGAAAAGCCAACTCTTTACTTCGATAACGCAATATCTTTGTCAGCTGTTAAAGCGGAGTACATACTCTGGTGCGAACAAATTTCATCGATTGATGCCTCTACCGATGTTCTGAAATGTGACAAGACCTACTTCAGGAGTATAAGCTACTTGCTTATAATTTTGGCCACACTATCTATTACAACAGCTAGCGTTGAAAGAACCTTTTCAACGAAGAAAAGGATCAAAACAGTATCCCGAAGCATCATAGGCCATCCAAGACTTAGCGCTCTTGCACTGATGTCTGTGCACTCAGGTATTCAAGTGGATCCAGATGAAGTGAGCGATATTATGTCTAAAAAAAGACAAGGCGTTTATTGCTGTAACAAAATTATTTATTTATTAAATTTAATTTATAAAAAAATTACTGCGTCTACTAGAGCATTTTTAAAGGCTCCTTCAATATCGAGGAAGGCCGCCATCGCAAACTCTCCGAAGTGAGTGTAGACTCTTCGCTGGAGCAGATTAAAACTGAGAGAGTTCCTTCGGGAGGAGATTCTTTTATTGCAGGCAAAACAGGATATTGGAACTACATTTATGTAAGTACCCGTAAACTCTGTAAGCTGAAATGCAGATTTCAATTATGAGACGATTATTAAGTGTACATCAGCTTCAACATATCAACGATTTGATATTTCTCCCCTAAGAGGCATATGTGTACCTATATAAGCTTATCCTTCTGTATTTACTTGTCCTAGTTGCAGTTCATTCTCTCAGCTCCTTCTTATTTTTGCTTTGACATACTAGTCGTAGAACTGTGTATTCTGAAAATTTAATGTCATGACAATGTTCGAATTGTCAAAAGTGTCTAAGCAACACGAAAGGAAGATGTCTATTTGATAAGAAGGAAATAATTTTTTGTTCAAAAACAAACCAAAAAGCATAAAAAATAAATAAATTGTCGTGCTTGAAGGACTATAAAAAAAACGACTTCTGTTTCTCCGTATCTGCAATTTGAAATAGTGTCATACCGTCTGAATAAATATACACTTTTCGCTCTCCTCCCATACGTGCACAATAAGATGTGAATTTTTCCCCCACCAGGAGAACAATTGTAAAATTGCCTTTAAAGTCAGCCAATGTTGTTTTTGGGTTTCCAAAACAATTTTATGTCAAAGGGATTCACGAAATTCAATTCCAGTAACGAATATACAATTATCTGCCAATTAAATAATGAATTACCAAGCGTGAGAGAGTTCTAATCATTTTGTCCTCGTACTCGTACCAACAATTCCATTATCGATTACTGATCCTTCTTGGAATCTCCCACTGACAGAAAGAAGACACTGTGGTCTTGTTTACGTTTGCCTACCTAACAATTATGCAACAGCACCTAAAATCCCTTCAGGATGAGTGTACACCACCTGCACTCTGATATATTTAATTCTACCAAAACAAGGGAACTTTATTACCCAGATCGCAATCGGCAATCCAATTCAATGAACCGTAAATTGAGAGATCGTATATTTGTACCAATAGTGGTAGTGTTAATCCTGCACCCACATCACACGAAAATTCCAAATCAACTTCATCATTTAAGTTCATTAGGATTACACACAAAAAGTCAAAAAGTTTCCCTCAAACCTCACAGCTCTAAAGGATCAAAAGAGTGAGTTTCAAGATCAGGACCAACTGCTAGAAATCACAGAGAACCCTTCAAAAACACAGATCTCATCTGCCTAGGCCGACCGCATCGGTGCACAATGTGTGCACAGGAGCGCATACTTGACTTGATTTTAAGCCAATTTAGAGCTGTTTTCAGTTTCAAGGATTACGAGTATGAGCATTGAAAAGAGTTTCGTCCTTTATTTTCAAAAATCCTCAACTTCTAGATCTGGACACACCACAGGAGTTAAACCGAGAGGTATTGTAATTTTGTGCACCTTTCTTTATTGGATTGAAATCGAATTGTTTTTTGCTTAGTGTTGCCTTTCGAAAGGACATCGAGGTCCTATTGTTCGGGGGAAAAGAGTGTTTTGATAGTTTTCGATGTGCAATGACTTCAGTATGAACTTGGATTAGGGAAATGTATTTTTTGCAGTCGTTTTTGAGTGTGCATATGAGTTTTTGAAACTTTTGTTATGGTCGATGTTGAAGGACCCTTTTTAGAATTAAATTGCTTTTTGATTATGTGCATGAGTGTGCAGCACTTCAGAATATGTGGGTGGGACCGTGTAGAAAGCGGCCCTCTTTGTAGTGTATTTCAGGAGCTAAGAGTCGTTAAAGATTAGGAATGCTCTTTTTAGTAGCGGGGATGTATGCAAATGACTTTTTAACTGGCAAATTGTTTTCCGGCGGTCACTTTGATGTGACCATGAGAATCAATTTGAAGCATTCGTTTATGTAATAATACATACATTGACGTCGGTCTTCCTTTGATTTGATTTTATGTATCGGTTTGTATTAGATTCTGATATTTTTGAGTAATTATGTACTGATGAGTTATTCGATTTTCTAAAATAGAATCTGCTTTTAGAATTTTTTAATTATGCGGCAACTTCCCTAAAGGTGTCAATATAAGACAAAGCAGGTACGCGGATATACTACCGAATCAAAGAATAGGCCCTACAACAATGTAAATGTTACATACATTTAAGATCAGTTTTATAGCAAAACACACATATTCAGCCATATATTTTAAGGGCCTTCGCTTAACAAAATTAAATTACATATTCATAGCTTTAAACTGATTTTGAATCTATTGCAAAAAAAATGACAAACTCAAATGAAATAATAAATTAATAAATAATAAAATAACATTTGCTTCTTTGAATTAATAAATTTTTTTTGGAGTCACTTAGTAAGTTAGCTATTTCTAACATTTTTCTATGAGTTATATATTATTTGTTTCTCAGAAAATAAACTATATACTCGTATCTAGAGTGCCATAGCATCATTTAGTAGAGCATTGAGTTCGCGAATGTGCTGGGCTTTAGATCCAGTAGCAGTAGATGCTCCAGTTGGACGGCCCACATAACTGACGTCACGACAAGAATTAAGTGCCGTGAGGAAACGTGGTTGCACGTATGTTCATGCTCCTTGGTTTTTATGTTCTTCTTGAGCCCATACCAATTCTGCATTTTTGTATAAACTTGCTTGTTCCTTTACCAAGTCAAATGGGAACGGTGATATCTGTTCAATTCTTACGATAGCTATTTCGTTTTCTAACTTTTGCTCAGCACGCGTTTTAGTGAGGTCATAATAAACTTTTCCAGAACAAAATATAACCTTTTTCACACCACTGGGATTTGAACCAGCTGGTCCTCCATCTGGGATAATACGTTTAAATTCCGTTTCCTTGCCCATGTCGTCAAACGTGCTTTTAGCTTCCGGATGTCTTAATAATGATTTTGGGGTCATAAGAATTAATGGTTTACGGAATGGCAAAGCAATTTGCCTTCTCAAAATATGAAAATAATTTGCAGGGGTAGTACAATTAGCAACAATCCAATTAATATCATGCAGTTGCCTGATAGGGAATTCGTCAGACTCTGGTGGAAAATAGTCAGCATCATCCGACGACATTTGAAGAAAACGTTCCAATCTTGCCGAAGAATGTTCTGGCCCCATGCCTTCCATTCCATGGGGTAGAAGCATAACTAATCTAGATTGACGGACCCACTTTGCTTGTCCACTCGAAACAAATTGATCTATTATAGCTTGCGCCGTATTATTAAAGTCACCGAATTGAGCTTCCCACAGGACTAAAGCATTTGGATTTGTCGAAATTTGTCGAAAAACATTTGCCATGTTCGAAACCGAGCACTGCATATTCGGAAAGAGAACTGTTGGATACCGAATATGGCGCCTGATTAGGGTTAAGGTGACATAGTGATGTATAAGTTGCTTTATCAACCAACTGGTGGTGTAAAACGTGATGGCGATAAGAAAATGTACCACGCTCAACATCTTGACCTGAAAGGCGAACATCTATACCTTCCAAAAGCCATAGCTTCTCCAAGTGCCCAATCAACAGTTCGCTTGTCCACCATATCCTTGCGGGCAGCCAAAACTCTTAACAAACCTTTATAAATAACAAATTCCGCCGCATTTGGGGGTGGGCTTGAAAATCTGTTACCAATGTGTACCAATGTTTCTTCTTTAACACCCGTTGGGCATAAACGAAGTGGATCCTTTCCCTCGAAAAAGCCAGACCATGGAGAGTCAATCCAATCCTTGTACTTTATATGTGTTTAATTTTTTTCTAATTCAAAAGCTTCTTCACAAATTTTTTCGTATTTGTCTCGGACTGATTTCACTTCTTCTGATGTAACAGTTCCTTCCGCGATCAATTTATCAGCGTACAAATCCAAGCAGTTTTTATGATTTCGTATTTTTTGGTACATTAATGGCTGTGTAAACATTGGTTCGTCAATTTCGTTGTGTCCATTACGCCGGTATCCAACAAGATCGATAACACAATCTTTATGGAAAGTTGCACGCCATTCAGCAGCAACCTTGCAAACGTGCATTACTGCTTCTGGGTCATCAGCATTTACGTGGAATATAGGAGCGTTAACTACACGGGCGACAATAAGGCGATGAGCGCGAAAAACGAGGATCAGTGGTAAAACCAATTTGGTTATTGGCTACCACATGAATTGTTCCGTGTGTTGTATAGTCAGGCAAATCAGATAAGTGCATTGTTTCATAGACAACACCTTGTCCGCAAAATGCTGCATCACCATGTATCAAAATAGAAATAACTTTCTTTCCCTCACTATCTCCCCGGTAAAACTTTTCAGCACGAATTTTTCCTTGCACTACTGGATCGACAGCTTCCAAATGTGATGGATTGGCAACGACAGCTAAACGAATGTTTTTATTCGTTACTCTATTTAAACGTTCAATGTAGGTTCCCAGATGATATTTAACGTCGCCAGAGCCGTCATCTGCAGCTTCGAGACCAGCAAATTGCGTAAATATTTGATGCAAAGGCTTGCGACAAACATTTGCAAGGGTATTTAAACGACCTCTATGGGGCATTCCCATGATAACGGATTCAACACAAAGCTCTGTTGACACATCAATAATTTCTTTCAAAGCCGGTATCATCATTTCACAACCCTCAAGACCAAATCGTTTTTCAGAAGAAAATTTTTTTGCCAAAAACGCTTCAAATCCGGTTGCCCTTGTTAAACGAGCAAGAATTAAACGTTTTTGTTCTGGAGAAAATTTTAGGACTCCAGGTGTTTCGAAACGCTTTCTAATCCAATTACATTGCTCCAATGAGTTAATAAACATAAACTCAACGCCAATTTTATTGCAATATATATTTTCGAGTCTGTTTAAAATTTCTCTAAGTGATAAAGCTGTTTCGTCACCTCCAATGAATGTTGTACTTGGAAGTTTAAATTTTCTGTCCATATCTTTTTGTCCAAAACTGAAATTAGCATAAATAGCCCGGGTCGTCGAGTTTTCTGGCAATTCAGCAATATTTATTTCAAGAGGATCGAGGTGAGCAATGTTATGTCCTCGAATCTGATAGCTTCGAATGATAGCCTGTACAGCTAAATGGTCATCTATGGTCTTTGAATCAGGTCTCGCATCTGCGGATGTATTTCTTTCAATTGGTGCATGGTTTGGTGGTGGAGAATATGCGTTATTTTTAAAAAAAGGCATCCCATGAAGTATGAACGGACGCTGGATTGCGTAACCATGCGTTACACATATATTCCACATAACTGGAAGTCGTTCCGTTTAAAAATGGTTCAGCAGCTGTTGAATTATATAATTTTACGGATGCAGCAGGCAGAATGTCTTTAACCACTTTATTTTTACTGGAACCACGCAGAAGCCATACTGCAAAGTGTTGATGTCCCATTGGCGTAACTGCCATATTAAACGCTGAGCTGGCACGATGCATATTTTATCTATTAAGATTATTTTTGGCAATTTGCACTTTTCGGACCTGTGTACACCTTTAACTTGCCAGTTGGATATATGTATACTACTCAAATTCAGTTTGAAAAAAAAAATTCTTATAAAATGCTGGCAAACGTTGGCATTAAAAATATAAAAAAAAAAACAATCGTACACAACAGAAATCACTCCACACGTATCCAAAGCAAATATCACCTCCATCCTTACTTCCTAGATGCTTGAATGAGGTCGTGAAAGGGTGAACAAAAATCTCTTTAATATGGCTGTTATGGAGAATAGACACATCGTCGTTTTAGGTGCAAGTTTTGTTGTAAGCGGCAGACTAAGGTAAAAAGTCTTGAGCCTTTGGCATCTTAGCGTTCTGCATTGAGGCTTAATTCGCTAACATCATACTTATATAAGAAAAAGACGATGCTAGTAAGAAAATGCTCCTATGAGCCGTAAGCATTGCTTTCTATTTTTATACACCAACATAGGACCAGACAACATTTTAAGGAGTACAACTTGAAAGAATAGCCTACAAATTTCCGGGTACGAATTAACGCTTATCGACCACGGATATCTGAGATGCCATAAGAACGAGAAAAGTCTGTGAGGAGATTAAACGTTGAATATTTGCAGTCGCCAAGAGCTTTGTCGATTATGTATGCGTTAACTTCCTATCCAGCACTTTACGAACTGCCTTAAATGCTGAAGATCAGTTCATCGATGCCAAAAATTCGACGGAAATGCTAATGTCAACATCCACCCGACCAATATGTAGTAAGGATAGGAATATTATAACGAAGCTGCAGGACCCGAGGGTCTACTTGCCGATTTATTTCAAGCAGCGACGGATGTCGCGGAAGAAAATATGACTAATGACTAGAACCCCATCATCGTCCATAAAAGAAAAATGCTCTTATCTGCGCAAAGACAAAGAGGCATCGATCCCTGTAAGTCTGCGATATTGTGTGAATGCCTGAAACAATTTTCAACTATTTGATTGGCCATATCTATGCGGTGCAGAGTAACAATGGAGGAAATCTCTCAAAAGATTTGATTTGGAAAAACGGTTTAGACAAGGTGTGTGTTGTCATGTGACCTCTTAGAGAAACTCGTCATCCAACATCAAAGGTAAGGTAAAAGCACCCAATGCTTTTATTTTAGTGTCCTGACACAGAATTTTTTTTTTTGTAAATTGCACTCCCTACTATAGGAAGCACATGGTTTCCTCTTCTCAATATACACAAGGTGAAATTGTGGTCTCCGGATCATCAAGCGCTAAATCAAATTGATCTTTTTTCGATAGAAGTAGGGTATGCCTTCAGTTCCAGTCCAAACGTTCCAGGCAGTAAACATTGACTCTGAGCACCACCTTAGTAGGTGGTGGCCAGCATCAACTACCGAAGAGCAGTGGCAACACTGCTAAAGTGTCATCAGAGACAATGCATCTCCCTATCAGTGTACTTTCACTCTTTCAAACTTCTGTTTAAAACCAATTATTATATATATCAGTAACACGCAGAAATAACACGAAGAATCACTCTTACCTGTTTTTTTTTTGGATAAGAAAGCAATTGAGTGGTAAAGCCCTATCCCGAGAATCTAAAGAGAGGCTATATAAGACCCCGACCATCCCAGTCCTACGTTATGGCGCTGATGCATGGACTCTATCGAAAGCATCTACTCGCTTTCGCTTTGGAACACTCTCCACTATACCTTTTGGCGGACGTAAGTATGGAAAGACCACCATTGGTTCAAGTACTTTCCATCTGCTGAAAAAAAAAAACAATTAGCCCAATCAGTCCGTTTCTTTTTAACTTCCAGCAGAAATTTGATAAATGTGTTTGTATCCTTTGGAACTAGAACTTTACCAGTTTTTGGGCAAAGACAAAAGCTGCTTTCGTCAACATTCAGCATTCTTTCTGGATCATTCATTATGTGTTCCTGGTTGGTGTCTCCATTATTCTGTATTCGAATAGTGTTCAAGGTCGACTTCAATATGCTTTCTTGAATGACTGCAGCCCTGCCCTTGCTAACATTTTAACAGCTTCTCTCATCCTTAAAGAAAATTTCTCTTCCGTTTTTAGCGGAAATCCATACTTACATGGCACACCAATAGGTAATCATCTCTTCCCCTTCAGCGGTGAAATACGGATGCGGGCCGATTTTTGTTGATTGACTCAAGCCATATCTAGCAGCCATTTCTATATGCGTCCATTCTTAAAAAAAAAAATAATAATACAAATGCTCTAGGACCTTTATTACATACAAAGTAGAATTGTCCGGATACTGAACCTTATTTTTCATTAGCCTGACAAATGTTCTCTTATGTCCGAATACGGAAAGTCTGCAAGAGATATACAATTCTCTTTCCTTAGATGCTTTCAAATATACGTGGAACAGAAAAGTAAGTCCTTTAAACTTGGACTTAGTACACTAATAGCAAAAAAACTTATAAAGTGCGACGTGTCCCTGATGTTGAATACTCGTAACTAGTTTGCAAAAAATAGCAGGAAGTTGACATTGCTTTCCAAGATTGATTCCAACTTAATATTCATCAAAAGTAAACATCACTATTGACAACGAGATGTGGGTTTATGGGTACAACACACAAACCAGACCAGACCAGCGAGCGAGCGAATAGTGTGCTACAAATGAGCCAATAATGACGAAATCTCGTCGTTTTCGGCCAAAAAAGAAGGCGATACTCACAGTTTTCTTGGGTTATATTACAAATTTCCTCCTGAAAGTCAGACTCCCAATAAGGTGTATCATTTGTGCGTTCTGAGACGTTTTCGTGAAGCTATTCGCAAAAAAAGGCCACAATTATGGTAAAAAACAAAACGTGGTTTTGCTTGATAATGCCCCTTCTCACTGTGTGTTTCTTATCAAAAATAACACAACTACCATCCAATAGCTACCAAATTCTCCTAATCTGGCAACGTGTGACTTTTTCTATTTGACCGACTAAAATCACCGTTTCAGAAAACGCGGTCTTAACGAAGACGACAATAATATACATTATGAAGCATACGGGAAAACTATTATTGAATTGATGCATATGTCGATATGTATGTATATATGTATGTATATACGATATTCCTCTTCAAAACATGACCCCAGTTCCACAGCGTTGTCGTTTATTTTCTATCAAGTCATGAAACGGTGATGAAATCAGTAGGGTCCCTCAAGAAATAAGGCTACTCATCGGTGTTCTCTAGCGCTTCTTCCATCTTTAATAATTTCCGCCTAATGCCAATAGTGGATCTTAGTTGCATTGTTCCAGAGCGAACGCTAACAAGTCCTTAATTACTTACTTACATTTCTAACCAGAGTTAATATCGCGTTCTTCGTTGTCGTAACACTTGAAGCTGTTCTAAGACGAGACCATCCTTCAGCTAGTGTCTCGTTGTATAATAAAATATTTTATTTTTTTAAAGAGCTATAGAATTGAGTTTGAGTCAAGGATCATTATTCATTATGAAGAGTGATTGAATACGACTTCTGCCTTCCTTGCTGTTTTGGCAGAGTTCATGCTGTCTTTCTAATTCTGGTCCACTTAAAGGCCTGAATAGTCTACTATTTATCAGCTCATATTGTACTAACAACTTTAAGTAGCCACACATGAAGTAATCAAGTGGCTTGAAATCGCTTGATCTCGTTGGCCAGTTCTCGCAGCCAGAACGGTACGTAACCCATATGGACCAACGTCCATATTTTGGAATAAATGATTACTGATGCTTGTCGACCGTTAGAGCTAATGGTGCCACCAGAATGAAAACCCACTAAACAGTGCACATTTGTTCGTATGGTTATAGCTTACTCGAAAACCTACAATTTTGCTTGGTTTCAAGCCTTTTGAGCCAGACGTGAGCCTAGTGACTAAACATGATTTTGCGGTGAAAATAAAGACAGACTTCCAGCTTCCAATTCAAAAGCTCAATCCGCTCAGTTGCAAGAAACCGTCTAGAGGCTTCTTTTTCTGCACCAGCTAGATCTTGTATAGGTGTAGACCGAGACCTTTTCACAAAGTTTTCCTCATAGTGAACGTATAAAGGTAAAACTGTTGCGATCGGTGATAAATTGACAATTCTTCACTAACTGGATGTGCATTCTCTCTTGAATATCACTCTCTTTCTACCTGATGTCCATTAAGTAGATTCTAGAAGTGCTCCTATTGTACTATTCTCTGCACCTAAGTTGGGAGACTGCTTATGTCCTTTTCCTTTTACACAACATTTGTTTCTCCTCCCTTGTTCTGGGTCGATACTCTTCCTTCGCTGCCCTTGTTCCGAGGCGTACGCACTCTCGGCTGCCTCTTTAATTATGTTGCGATATTGATTCCAAATATTGTTTGATTGTGTGTTTGTGCATGGCGAATGCTCAGCGAAGAGTAACTAGCTTAAACGCTCTCTGTAGCTGTTCGCAGCTCATTCTAGTTGGATAGTCGAGCTCTAAATTTGTATGCAACAAGACATTCAGAACGTCTGATGGGTGCCTTACATCTATATATTATGTATATATTAGCATTTGGTAGATAGCGGTTCGACCATCTGGTGTACCCCAGGTTGCTGTGTGGATTCGTAGTTTTTGAAACCTATTGTTATCTATTACCGTATCACGAGCTGCTACAAAATCTATTAGCCGGAAGCCGTAGTCTGTTGTCATGTCGTGGCATCGTCCAAATCCTCGAGTACTATTTTGACATCATCTTCGATCAAGCTACCGTTGGCTCCATCCAGGAGGTCATAGAACTCCTTCTTGATAGAGATTCCAGCTTCATTGGTAGGGTTGTGTACACGTATTAGACTGATGTTTTAGAATGATGCGGATCAAAGTCAGGCGATCGCTTATCGGGAAGATACCCCGACGAAACAACCACCGACCTGGAGGGCCAGTTCCATTGTGAAAACCGCTAGGATAAGGGCTGGTTGAACCGATGTCAACAACCCACTTTGGGGATGTGAGCGCTGCCGTTGGCCCATTAAGGGCTTATTCGTGGAGATGTTTATCGGCCTGAACTCCAAAAATGTCGAAGCAGCCCAGATGAAGTTTGTTTTTATTTTCCACTTGAAGCTGTGGCGTCACCGTTTGCTGCTATTTTTGTCTCTTATTCAACAATCGTGTTGAAAAGTTTAACAAGTCGTATCCGGATGAGCAACAACCAGTACCCGATGGCTACCACTTGGAGCTAAAATAAGCACAATTGATTTTACAATACAGTTATAACATTTCTTGATTAATGCATAAGCAGCATGAGAACACTCGGACGCGCTGCCGAAGAATAAGCAAAAAAAAAAAAAAAAACATGCGCTGCATCAATGATACCACAAAGATGTGAAAACGGAAGAGCAACTGTGAACTGGTGGAACGATTGCATCAAAACGCACAGAAAAACAGAAAGCTACAAAAAACTGGGTGAGAGTATAGCAATTCCTAAGTTCCTAGCTTTTGTTCTAATGACATATCAGCATGTCTGCTGTTTTCTGGGCTGCATAGGGGGCAGTAAACGGCATCCGTCAGCTGGTCTGCATAATCTCAAGAATGTGGTTTCTAAGTGACATTTAAAATATTATTGGCCAATGTAGACACTTTACACTAAAGTTAGATAGATAATATCCTTTGGAGCATTTTTTAAATGGTTCGCATTTCAATTTCATTAGGCATCTTTCCAGAGTCAGTTGCTCTCTTTGCGACTGTTAATCTCAATTTCTTTGAACTAAACCTCAATATTTTCACACTTTGATTCAAACCCCAAGTTGTAATAAGCTACCTCATCTAGTTGTCACCGAGTTCTAACAAATATTTAAAAAAAATTGCAATAAAAGGCTAAAATATGTAAAGGGTTTTCCAATAGGGATTTGACAATTTTGAATTTAATTTGTGAACGCACTCTTTCACTAATCATCAAACTGTCACTGTCAATTTATTCAGTAAACTCAACATTTTCATCGTGGTAAAGTACACGAACGAGCAACGTCTGCAAATTAAAAAAATTTTCTAACGAAATTCGGAGTCGGTGATTGCAACTTTTCGGTCGTAATTCTCGCCCTAGTAGACAGGCAATAACAAGTTTAGTGCAAAAATTTGAGTCTACATATTCGTTGTGTGATGTTGTCGTGTCAGTGAGACAACGGGTTGGTTGAAGTGTCGAAAATATGTCCGTAGCTAACGATCCATACCACGGCGTTCTCGAGAATTGGGCATCGCTCAGACTACATTATGGCGCATTTTGCGTAAGGATCTTGGTTTACACCCATACAAGATTAACCTGACTCAAGAATTGAAGCCGATGGACCATTTGAAGCGACGTACGTTCTCCGATTGGGTTCTGGAGAAGATGCGCCAAGATGATGAATTTCATCGCAAAATCATCTTCAGTGACGAAGCTCATTTTTGGCTCAATGTGTTCATCAATAAGCAAAATATGCGTTATTGGTCGGGTGAAAATCCACATGTGCTTCATGAGTCACCACTTCATCCACAAAAAATAACTGTTTCGTGCGGTTTGCATGCCGGCGGCGTTATTGGGCCATATTTTTTCGTCGACGACAATGATCGTCACGTTACTGTGAATGGTCAGCGTTATCGCGCCATGATCACCGATTATTTTTGGCCCGAATTGGAAGATATGGACTTGGACGACATGTGGTTTCAACACGATGATGCCACAAGCCACACAGCACACGGAACAATCGATTTATTGAAGAGTAAGTATGGTGAGCAGCGTGTTATCTCAAGAAATGGGCCAGTCGATTGGCCGCCTTTATGAAAAAAAAAAGTTGTCAAGGCCTTATTCGAAAAGCCTATACATATCTATCTACATACATATATTAATAATATATTTTTTGGAATAGTTACATACATGCGAGTATTTAGAAGCGAATAATCACTCGTTTTTTTTTTTTTTAATTGTCCCCATTCCACAAATGCAACAAATTACTGCCATTCATCCAGTAATCCCCACTTAATTGCGCATCCCTTACACAAAAGAATGCAAAACCAAGAAAATACGAATATCAAGTTCATTTATTACGCCGCGCGGCGACAAATGCCATTATGAAGCCATTTAAATCGCATCCCCCTTTCGAGTAGAAAATTTACCATACTCGTAACAATTCCCAGGATACAAATTCGGTCAACAAAGCACACTCACACTACTAAACCAGCCAACGGGGATACGTCATATCCGCATCAATAAAATGAACAATAAGAATATCTACCAACACTATCACTGTGACTCCGCATCCACTTTGTATTACTTGCCACTTTGTCCTTTAATTCATCCCCTAATGACAAGCAAGGAGTCGCTGCTGCTGCTGCTGCTACTGCTACTGCTACTGCTACTGCTACTGCTACTGATACTGTTTCTATTCCTGTAACTACATCAATTCCGAGGACCCTCATAGAGTTCCCTGATTGCTTTTCCCGACATTACCATTCTCCATGAATTCAGTCAGCTTCATCATAGTCGTTCATTGTTAGATGGTATAATGAGGAAAATCGTTTGGCTAACTACCGACTATCCTGCAAAGTTGATGGCGATCCATTAAAGAATTTGACAACACCCGGATCAGAGAGCCAGAGTTAAAAGGAAGGGTGGAAACGGTAAAGCGACACCACGAACGAGACAATCGGGATTATAATGACAAGGGTAATAAAAAGGAAATTGTCGCTTTTTTCTACGTTTACCACCACCCCTCTGCGCACGACCCAATTCATTTATTTTATGAGTGCTGATAATCAAGATGGCTGAAAAAATAATAGACTCAAGACACAGAACTAAGGATTTTGCTCAGCTCTCAGCTCTCAGAGAGCAACAACAACAAGAACGACGACGGGTGAACGGATGTTGAAATAGCCAACCATACATATTACGGCATTTTCTATATACTGACACGGATATGGATATGAACATAGCTACGTATACTCCAACTCATAGTGATACTCATAGTCCTCGTTATGTCGTGGCCGTTAAGGGAGGTATTCTTGTTTTAAGGGTTGTTCTCCATATGCACAATCAATTCTCTGTTCTAAGTTCTGCAAAACCCAAGGATGTACGAGTGGCAGTGGATTTCCAATTTATTCGCAGAATGCGCATGCGTTTTTGTCAATATTTTCACACAGATTTTCGGGGGATTTTTCTTCGTCCTTTTTTTATTTTTATTTTTCTAGTTTCCAAAGGGAGAACAAACAATACTAGGGGTGGATTTTAATTTTCCTTCTTTTAACAAATGGACAGCGAGGAACGACGTCGATGACACAACGGACGACAAACGATCATAATCTGCGGAGCGTGTCGATAATGAAAACATTAAAATTGAGTTTTATTTGACTTTTTCCTCCCCAAATACTTACTCGTAGTAGTCGTATCCTCCGTGGCGGGGTGCCTGTAACTGATGGCTATTAACTCTCAACCCTTTCAGAGCTGAAGTAGGTACCGTACTCGTATTCTATTCTTATTCGTCTGATAAATTAAACGAAGTTTCTGAAGGATTAGAACGTTTTCGATTTTAATTAATTTTAACGATATTCTTTCCGGTTTGGATATTGGGTGATAACTGTTTGATGAGACTTTGTGTTGGCAGTTGCAAAATGGGAAATTTTAATGCAGCGATGAGATGAAACATGCTTAAGGATTTAGTTATGTATTTTTGAAAAGGATTTTTTTTTTTTCAACGGGAATTCTAAATCGAAATCCTGCACAGTATAACGAGTTTAGCAATGATGCTAAGGACATTTGTATCTTCGGTAGTCTTTGCTGTATAACAGTCCGCTGAAGTGGTTCTTCCAAGGACAGACTGTGTCTTTACTTGGGAGTCTTTGCAGGCTTCGGTTTCGCTTTAATTTGGTAAAATTTTCGAACATTACAGTAGCATCTCTCGATACTTTCAACTTCGTGGTTTTCGAACTCCTTCTTATATATATAGGTATATTTTCTCTGTGTATCGAAACGAGCTCTCAAATCTCCTGTTTGGCTGAAAGTTCAGTTTCTTATTTCTTATTTGTGGTCGCCTTGCGACACCTAGCACTTCAGAGCCGTCATTTCTGTTGTCATCCTTGTAGCATTGACACTGGTTCTCCGCATTTGATGTTGGCGCGTTTTTATGAGAGACGTTGAATGATACCCAATCGGCAAAGACTCTGTCAATCTTATCAAGATTATCAAAGTATTTTCCTGGCACCGTAATGCCTTTGATGTCAGTATTTATGCGTTTGCTATTATTGTACAAGGTATTATAATACTCCAAGTCATTTTGGCACCCCGGAATGAATGGACATCTAGAATACTGGATGCGCGTCCTACGTCTACCGCAATGTGATCAATCTGACTTTTTGTATTTTGCTCAGGAGCCGATATTTCGTTCAATTGCAAATTCTATCAGCCTAAGTCAATTGGAACACTGCTCATAGGTTCTCCCTTGGAGCTCGTAAAAGGGTTCATTCGTAGAGCACCTTTTCCCTTCGTTGATAATGTGATTCGTATATCTAGTACGGAATATGTGAAAGAACTCATTGGGCTAAGCTACAAAAGTTACCTCCTGTTTTATACCTCTTCAGATGATTTAGTGCAATATTCCTCTATTTGGATTGGAATATTATCTGTGGATGTGATGCTATGCGCTATGTTTATGTTATATTCATTTCACAAAAGCATCGGGTTATGTAATGGCTTAACAAAGTCAACACCAAAAATAGCCAATACCAACGACAACGGGCATGCTCTTAGAGACTACTCGAAAACATACGAGGTTCATATCTGTAATACCTTACAAGTTGGCCAAGTTAAGATATTAATACGGGAAATCGGCACAGATCGAAACTATGTACAATAAATGTAAGCGATGCTTGTATTATTATAAGCGCAAACAATCCTAGGATTAGCTCTGCAAATATATACAGATGTCAGATACCGGTAAGGCTCCTTGCATGGAGAATCTTTACAATGTCTTAAATCTGGGAATAAAGTATTTTGACTCAGTAGAAAAGATCATCCTGTATACTACATGTGGGAATATTGACCTAGAAAATTTCTTGGTGCTCGTAACTACTCGATTACCTCTCAACGAACCGCTTATGACTGCTGTGATCCAGCAAAAATTTAAAGTTAAAAATGAGCTTGGTAGCTAATGCACATTGTGAACAAGAAACTCTCTGGCTAGTACATTCACCAATGTCACTATGATACCGGAAAGTATGAGTACATCCGGTGTTTATAGAAGAAAGTCACGTAATTAGCAAATGAATTTGAACTCTGAACGGAGATTTTTTGTGATTGTAACCGATCCAATAAAACAGAGCCCAAGCGAGTTTATTTTCATCTATACAGAAGCGATAGTTATATGACATAAAAAGCTGGGAAAAGGCAAAGGCGGTGGAGTTGATACCTCAGTTCTTGAATCATTTTAATTGGTAACTACCAGCTATGCATATCTCATCTTCAAAAAGACGTTCATAGATTATCATGTAAGGACTATCGAGATACATTCATTTATTCCTTTTAAATGTAGTATATTTAATTGTGTGTCAAGGGCATTGTATAAACTTCTAAGGCTCTTTTGCACTACATTGATCGTCATGGCTTCCCCTCAACAAGCCATGTCTTCAAGCTTAGACAAGTTCTTAAAAAGATCAATAAATTCCTAGCTTTGAATTAGGTAGCGCTACAATTCAGAGTAGTCCTGAGGCTCAACCAGCCTCTATTTATAGTGGGATCTTGGCCTAATCACCTCCAGTTGAAGACATTAAGATGATTGAGTTCCCTTTCCACTTAAATGTGTCAGCTAGGGCGTGATCTTTCTGTACCGTGTTGTGCCTACGGAACGGTTATGAAGACATTCCGGGACCAGGCGGTGGTATTGACCGTTCAATATGCCCAAGCCATCAGAGCCGAGGAATCTTAACTCTTTTGACTAGGTCAATCTTGTTCTGTAGCTCATAGAGTTCGTTGTTAGGTCCTCTTGCCCAAACTTCTGCAGACGGGACCAAAAATCACATAAAAACTTTTTTTTTCAAAACAAATAAGACCATTTCCGTTCAGTTTAGTCAAATTCCATACTTCTGTATGACTAGAACGATACGAATCTTATACTTCTTTTCTTAAGAGAGACTGCGGTTGTCTTCTTAATCCAATGTTGTTATAAAATCAGAGTTCCGGTATCGATTAGTGTGCACCACATGAATATGACGAATATCGAGCCAAGGGAGACTAATCAATGTGTATAGAGTGGAATTAGATATGCTATGGAAAGACTTTATGCACCTTTAGAAATCGCCGCTAAAGTAACATTCCGCCGCTTCAAACTTTAAACCGTAGCACCCGTCTCGCTATGAATGCTCATCAGTATACCCTCAAGCCCACTTTCGGAGGTACTCTAAAATATCGTGATTCGTTCCTAAGCCATACAACTCGCTTATGGACCTGTCTAGCTCTTTATTTCCTAGTAATTATAGCCTTCAAACATTTAAAACCAACGTTCACCGGCACCTCTCCTTCCATCCTCCGTGATTTACATTCGCCTGCACTGTGTGCAAGCATTGAAAAAAAATAAAAAACTCTGTGCACATGCACAAATTGTTCTCTGAAGTCTGGTGAAAGCGAACCGTATTTATAAATACAAAAACTTATTCGGCCAATCAACCGATGCCTTGGATAGACTAGGTTTTATAAAAGCCTCTCTAGCTTAATTCTTTTTACAAGATTTGGAAACATATCATGATAAGCCGTCTGGTTAATTTCCGCGTTAAATTGGCTGATCTATTTATTCGTATAATACTGAAGAACTGCCTTACATCGATCGCAATATGATCAGTTTGGTTAAGTTCTCGTGCATACCATGCTTCCGATTGTGTTACCAAAGATATCTTATTCTCCTAGTTCGGCGTTTATATCACCTAAAGCCATTATATTGCCAAACTTAGGCTGTTGCTCAAAGACTTTGTCGAGGAGCTCGTAGAATAATCCTTTGCTAGCATTTTTTCTAGAACTGGTCGATTGCACTCTTTGTAAATTCCTTTTAATGGAATTTATCAGTCTTTCGAAGTCAGTCTCAGTGATAAAGTACCTACAGTACCAGGATCCATCACGTCAAAGCCAGCTACCTGCAGCCTGATGAGAGCGTGAGCGCGGACATTCACAGGAGTAGCAACTAGCCTGCAGCCTTTCTTGCTGAGGGATAGCAAGAAATCTGCTTACCACTTATAGACGTCGGAAAGCTGTCGGAAAGCTGAAGAGTCCCTCTGCTGTTGTGGTCATATGAAACCCAATAGAAGCCTTAACCGATAACCCAGGAAGACCTAACGTAGGTAGGGGTCTTGAAAATCTTTCCTCTGAACTTTGACTAGCAAGTTCATGGGCGATTTCATTTCTGACTGACAAGAATCAGTGAATTTAGTGGTCTATCGTGGAAGTCGTAAGAGAGTTCAAAAAGCGTGTAAGCGCAGCTTGGGTGTCACTACAGACCGAAGTGCTTCGCCCCCTCCACCGTTTTTTCACAATATAACTCGTTGGCATCAGGGTTTAGTACATCTCCGATTAAAAGACGGACTCAAGTTTTCCTAACGTGCAGTGAAATCTAAAGTTGTCGCCCTCGGGAAAGAAACTAGCACAGCACCCTATATCGGTTTTGGAGCCATCCGTGAAGGCTCTGAGCCTTGCTTGCCCAAGATACTACCCGACACCGTTCTTGGGTATAGGAAATGTCGACTTCGTATTTTTATTGCAGCAGGAGTTCTGGTGTCATTGCATCAGACGCATGCCCATAAAACCAGAATCATAAGGCAGTCAGTATGCAAGGTCGTCAAAGATCCAGTGCTTTTGGCACCGAAGACCACTTTTTTCAAACGCAAAATAGCTTCGTGAGTGAATGATATAAATATCAAAGGGAGGGGAGTTCACCAATTCGTCCAGAGCGGAGCGAAGTTCGAATAAAACATAATTGGCCTTATCATAGGTGTGTAGATCGAAACAACCCTTCTCGTTGATAGGCCCCATGTCTTGCCAACAGGTCCTTTGCCTTGCCAGAAGGCCGACAGCGCCTTGACGTAATAAAAGTTTGTTATTTAAGACGTAACCCAAGTACTTAGCTTCTTTGGAAATTGGATGGTGATGCCTTTCAGCACTGTTAGCACCAGTTAGCTTTCGTAAAGAGAACAACCTTCGTTTTGAGAAGATTGACTGATAGCCTTTTTCTAATGCACCAATCGTCAATTACGTTTAGGGCTGGCTGCGCTTTAGAACAGATAGTTGCTAGACACGATCTAACAGACAGTACATCTTGATCATCCACGCATGCTGGTGTATATACTTGTAAGTCAGAAATAGTGAGCGCGCTGAGCAGAGATCCAACCAACATGTACCATAGCAGTGGAGAGAGTGAGCCGCTTTCCGGGCAACACTTGTTTACCCTTGCCATCACAGTCAGCATCCACCATCCTATTCACCAGCATTGATTTGATCCACAAAACAGGTGATTCATCTACACCCTGTTGTCTGTCCGAGTTACACATGGCACCAGAAGTTGCATTATCGGAAGCACCCTCAGTGTCGGAGAAAATGCCCAGCACGTATTCCTTCTTGTCGAGTGCGGCTTCAATTCTGCCTACTAGATTCTGAAGAGCACTCTTGCAAGATCTTCCGCGTGTTGCATCGCAGACAGAGAATCGATCGTGGATCTCGATCATTCTCTCCATGCTCTTCAACAGACTTATAGGTCTGAAGCTCTTGGCGAGTGTGTAGTCCTCTTTCCCGATTTTTGATATAAAGGCTACTCTCATTGTTTGCAAGGTTTTCGATATGAATGAAAGTGCTGAAAGAACTCGTTACACCCGATGAGATATACCAGCTGCGGTGTGCTGTGTTATTCAGCTCACTAGCAGCTTCGTTAATCGGAACTGGTTGTGAGCTGGTTCTGTTTAGGTTACCGGGGGAGTGAGCCTCAAGCATGACATGGATAGTCTTTGCTTTCGACTCATTGTAGGTACCATCAGATATTTTGAATGATTTTAGGCTGGTTAAATTCGTCCTATGACTAAACTTTCAATCTTACTGATTGTTTCGATCTTTTTATAAAAGTCTTTAGAAAAGACAATTATTCAATTCAGAATTAGGTTCTTGTTGCTTTTGTTTTATCCTGACGTTCGAGGGAGTACTGCTGGACATGTGAAGCTCCTCCTTAAATCGTGTTCAGTTGGTTTTCTGCCAATTCCTTCTCTTCAACAAATTCGAAACCTCGTATCCGACTCCGAATTCGATGTACCTATGATCTCACATTTACACCTCCGATAGAAGTTTCCAGTCGGCAATCGCCTAAGGATACCTGTTGGATAACATTAAGTCGATTACTTGCTGTCTTACTCTCGTAACAAAAGTTGGCTGAGAGTCAACATTGTTAAGAACCAGGTCAGCACGCTTCGAGTACATCGGGGTCACAATTTTCTTTTCAATGATCAGATTTGTTAGCATAGTCTATTTATCTCGAATGCCATATCAGTCATCGAGTGCATTAGTCTACCACATACGTTGAAGTTACTCATATAAGGAGTATGCAATGGTGACTGTTGACGTTGATTCAGTCATTCAGTGCTCCTTCTGAAAATCAGTCATTTCTGACAGAACATTATGGATTATTTTATTTTCTCAAGCCAAACCCGGTTGAACGACACTGCTATCCAGAGACTACTACGAGATAATAAGAACAATTGATGCATATTCATAGTTACACTAATAGGCATCGCCAATTTGATGTCGCTTTGTAGGCACCGACCTAATTGTGCAACGCCGAATCACCTCCAAAAGGTTAGACATTATTGTGAAATTTTAACCACCCGGTTCCTTTCAGTCATCAAATCCCAGTCCTTTTTTATATCGCTCAACTTTTCGTTTGCTAGTAGAATTCGGCCGCTTGTTACGCATAAACAGATGACAAACTCAAGAACCGAGTTTGTTAAGCCAGAAATCGATTAAATACATAGGGTCGGCATTTATTTTCAACAAGATGCTGCACCTTACAGTTAGCGATGCAGTTAATTGCTGAAGAAGTTCCCAGCCGAATTATCTCACGAATGACAATCATATGATATTGTGTCAAACGAAATGCCAATATTTTGTACGAATCGACGTGTAAACTTTCAGTCCATCGGACCTTACACCCTTTTCCCAAAATCCATTTAATTCCCTTGCAAATGATCAACTTAATGAATAAATCATTTATCCCTCGCCTACATTACTCGTTGCTCAATAAAAAATTCAACACCAATCCGCTGATAATAATATTGAAAAAAACATTCGTTCGTCCACAAAAGTGTCAAGTCTCACTTGAAGGCAGACATATAAATGTGTCATATCACTTGTCGAATCACTAAACTGACACGTTCTTCGCTCTCAAAAAAATTTAAAAAAAATTGCTTGCGCGTCCAAAAATTTATTAATTCCATTCGCACTTTGCGCTCGCACTATGTGCCCGATGAGTTTAATTTCCATGCGAAACCAACAAAATCTTATACTGGGAGATAAGAAAACTCATTAGCGTATAAATTTGTGTAAAACCAAATATGTAGATTTTTTTGAAATTGACTTATTTTCAGATTGAGATACACTCGCGCCAAGATCTCGGTAATTACACAAGTACGTGTTTCGGAACCAAATCGGAGCGATTAAATATGGCAAGCAACGATCTGAAATGCGATCAATCATCACGAGCGAATATCAATCCGGGCAGGAAATGTTTTTATGGATCCAATTCAAAATTCAACGGATTAATCAGTTTGAAGATTACAAAAGTAATAACAATAAAGTGATTCGCTGAGGAAAATATAAAAACCAATGGTTTCGACGGCAATTCAAGTGATTATTCATGGATGATGCAGATGTACTTGTATCTTTGGAATTTTAAAAGATCCCAGTTTTATTACGAGTATGTGCTCTTATGTTGGATAATAAATTGAAGAAATAAAACAGTCATTTCAGAAGGTCTAGTTTGAGCTGTTTTGTTTCTTTTTTTTATAATTTTTACCGCCATAAGCTCAAGAGAAAATTACCAATGTCCTTCAAGGTTTTCTCATTCCTTTCTCCTAGGTGTGGTGCTCCATTCGTTTTACCACTTATAATCAACTGGCCGGATTTGTACATATCTTGGGGAACTAAAAACTTTCAAATACAAGTTACAATGATAGGTGGATCCGTTCGAGGGCTATTTTCAACAAATGCTTAAGCTCTTACGAATCCTCAATTACTATTTACCGATAAAGATTGAATTTTAGCATGAAGCCGTAAAAGGTTGGTATAAGATTCTTATTCATATACATATGTACATACGAGCATATCGTAACCAGTAAAGCTTGCAACATGGGTGCAAAAAAGCAAGATGTTGCGAGAAAATCCACCTCGACGAAAACCTCGAAACGCTCAGACAAAGCGTCTGTCGAGGAAATTAAATCTTTCTGTTTTTAAAGTGAGTGCAGACAAGACACAACCATTCCAGTATCTGTATGTTATATTTACTCAGTTCCACCACCGAAATTTCAAATCTGTTTCTTCATCTCTATGTAGGATGTTTTTAGTTGCGAATAAAAAACTATAATATGGAAATAGGCACTATGAGTGTGGGATAAACGCATCTGTGGATTTAGACTACAGCACATATGGCAACGGACTCAGGTTTATCGACTAATATACACAAGGGGGCATGGCGGTCTCCGGCGGTCAACTTTGACATTCTTGAAGCCAAGGTGCGAATGCGGATTTCCCGAACGCGTATCCTGCCATTCTGGGATTTTCCGGAGATCTTCTTTGAACATGGCAATACAGCTAATTCTATCCGACTCAAGTTGTTCGATTACCGAATTCTTTATATGTAGACTTCCTCTAATGTGCGTAGATCTAATGCAGTCGCGTTTCGTAACTCCAGTCGACATCCTTAACATTTTCATCTCTGCTGCCGTCATTGTATTTTTAAACACTTCGTATATTGTCCAGCACTGCGAACCATATATAAGAACTGGTCGAACCATAGTGGTGTAAAGTTTTCCCTTCAATTTAAGTGGAAATTTTCGGTCACAGAAGATTCCCGAATTTTCTCGCCATTTCATCCACCCCACACTTACTCTGTGCCTTACGTCGTCGTCACATTTCAATCTTTCAAAAGATATTCTAGTACCACGTTAAAGAGGAAAGGGCTAAGAACGCTTCCTTGATGCACTCCAACATTTACCGGCAATTCTCTCGTAAGTCCGGTGGTACATTCAACAGCAGTTTTGACGTTTCCATACATGTCTTGTATCATTCGTGTATACGTTTCCGGCACCTTTTGAGACCTCAACACGGTCCATATGAGATCTCTAGGCACACGATCGAATGCTTTTTCTAGATCAATAAATACCATGTGCAGATCTTTTGACGAATCCCGATGTTTTTTCACTAATATTCGCAAGCTTTGGATTGCGTGCACCGTCAATCTTCCTTCCACGAATCCACACTGTCTATCGTTGAGCTTTATGATTTTGCGAAGACGTTCGTTTAAAACTCTTTCAACGATTTTCATCGTGTGTGACATCAGCTTGATTGAGCGGTAGTTGTTGCATTCTCGCGTGTCGCCTTTGCCTTTATATAACGGAACCGAAAAGCTACTTCTCCATTGATTCGGCATAGTTTGTCCGCATTTTATTTTATTCAAGAGTTCCGACAGCCATTCACTGCCGATACATTCCATCTTCGACCAAAACTCTGATGGGATGTTGTTTGGTCCCGCCGCTTTCCCGCGTTTCATTTTTCCGATAGCTATACTCATTTCTTCTGTTGAAAAGTCAGCAACTTCTTCTTCGAATGGATCAGCTGCAGGGACGCGATCACGTGGAAACTGTTTGTTAAGCAGGTCCTTACAGTATTCAAGCCACCTATCACAGATGTCCTTTTCGTTTGTTAGTAAGTGCCCGTAGGAGTCTTGGATGTATTTTGGCGACGTTATTTCCATCGCATTTTTTCGCCTTTGCGCAGCGAGTTTAAAAATATTTGGCACTTTACTATTGTACGACGTTTGAACTTCTTGAACAGCTTGTCTTCTATCTGCCGATAGTGAGGATATTTGTTCCAAGTCCTGATAAAGGTTTTCCGCTGTTGCCGCTCGGGTTTGGGCCAGGACTCTCTTTGTAACGTTTTTAAGTCGTTCATATTCAAGTGCAAGTAGGGACTTTTCGATATCGTTGCTCCGATCACATTTTGTCCAAGCTTGAAATGCTTGCTTCTTGTCGGTCACAACTCGTTTGGTTTCGTCATTTCACTACCGTGTTTCTTTCTCGATGTGATGATGTCCTGATATCGTTCCTAGAAGAGACTTTGAGTGTGTCATGTATGCCTCGTGCATGCTGTTCCACATTTCTTGCGGGCTAAGTGAGTCTGCCATAACGTTTATATTAAGAAGTACTTCTTTAGCGCGTGCAATAAATCTTGTGCCTCGTTCTTTTGATAAGTTATACCACCGGATTTTAGGCTTTCTAGCAGGCTCTCGTGTTTTTGGTGGTTCCGCTGTGAAGAATTCTGTAATGAGCAGCCGGTGTTGGGTAACTAGCGATTCTCCAAGGATTACCTTGCAGTCCTTGACACTGTTTCTCATCGATCTTTTGCAAAGGTGATAGTCTATTTGTGTTTCGTGGCCTCCGCTGCTATAGGTGATAAGATGTCGTTGATGTTTTATAAACGTCGTATTTAAAACAGTGAGACCGTGGGCTTTACATGCTGCAAGAATGTCTTCACCAGCAGAATTTCTGGTTCCAAAGCCGTTACCGCCGTGGCAGTCCTCATAATCTACGTTTGAATCTCCAACGTGGCCGTTTGAATCTCCGCCTACGAAAAGCATCTCCTCGATGGGTATATTTCTGAGTAAATTACCGAAATCTGACCAAAATGTATCCTTTTCCGGTTGATCGCAACCGTTTTGTGGGGCGTACGCTCTAACAATGTTCCACATTTCATTGTTTATAATGAGTTTTACACTCATCAAGCAGTCGCTTATTTTTGAAATACCAACGATATTATTAAAAAGATTTGCCACAATAACACCGACACCGTTTCGTCCATTGACCGTTCCATGGTAAAACGTCTTAAATGACTTAGTTTTTAAATCAAGAAAACGTGCTTTATTTTCAAGCAGGGAAGCACTGCAGCACTATTCTTTATCCGGTGCTGCACGGATAGTAAGTACGCAATTTATTGGTATCAGTTTTGAAACCTGAAGTTAATGTCTTTAAAAGAATTGAAAAACGTTTGACCAGTAGTTTTTGCTGTATCCTTAAAAAATTTTCGGGCCGTGTTGCCGTCATTAGTATTTCCTCCGCCTTGTTTTGGAAAATCTACTCAGATTCCCAATTCAGATCCAAGTTCACTTTGTAAGAATTCTTTTCTATTTTTAACTGCTAGTTTCACTTCAGCTTCTCTTGCCTGCCAGCTTCCATTTTCAATTTTCTATGATACATGTAGCAGTGCTTCCATAAATCTAATGCATGCCTGCAAACTTTGTAAGCCGTATGAATAGGTAGTGGTGTCAGAAGAAAGTTGAATATTGTTCGTGTCCTTAGGAGATGCCTTGCATATATAGCAAACTGAGCTAGATCTGTTCTCCATAACAGAAATATATATTTTCCCATTGTTTTGAACAAAGTAAAACAGTTTTGCCGTTAAAGGTTACTTCTGTGGCTTCTAGGCAATTTATTTCGGCTTCTGTACGGCTGAACTCTCTTGTTATTGTCTTAATACTTTCCTTTGCGAATTCGAAACGTACTGGCCGGCAGTTAGTTTAGTTAGTTTAGGATTTTCTTAATCACTAACTCCTACATACTAACAAAAAAATGCTTAAATGCTAGCTTACAATTACTTAACAATCTTATACTAACTTACTGGCCCCACACAGGCACTCTAAGCTACTCTAAATTCTTATTGCTATGTCTTTCGACTTCATTTACATTTTATTTGGAAATATTTATTTTATATACGAGTACTTAGGGCTAAGAAAAAAATTTTGATTACAAAAACTTAGCATATGGCCAATTTTTTATTTTTTATAAAAACTTATTATCTAACTTAAAACAAACCTTAGCCTACATACACAATACACACATACACACATAGACATTGTACACAATTATATACATATATTAGTATATACCTTTGCATACACTAATATATGCATATATTTCTTGAATGCTAACCTAAACCTATGTAAGCTGGCCATCGCTATTTATAGAGAAAACAGATTGGTCAGCTCTGCCTCATTAGTGAGGCTGGTCAGAAATTGATGGAAACGACGACGAAACATCTTCTCCATCATTCAACCACCAGAAATGCTGGTGCTGCCGAACGACATCCCTCTTATCGCGATTCCCCACCGCCCTACTGAACCTGAGACGATCCATACTGCCGTGTGCGACGTCTCTGTTGTAGTTGAGTCGCCTGTCCCCAGCTGTCCGAGCGACGTGGAAGATTAACGGGACCGCTGATCTATCCTGGATCAACCCTATCTGATCAAGGTAGAGGAATGCTTCCGGTGGAACGAAGCCGTCAGAGCGCACACTCTCGTGGTAAAGGTAATTGGGGTAGTAAGCCCTAGATATCAGGTTATTCGTCGAGGTCATTGCTCTTGCAATGTGCTTTCGAGTCAGCTTAATTACGAAGTTGTCCACTCGTATTAGGTTCGCCATGTTGTAAAGGACCTCATTAGGATAAAATTTCTTGTACTCCGACTCTGGTGTTCTGTACAAGCGAAAACAAGCCCTAAGGCAAGCCCTCTCAAACACCCGAATCTTTTCCATTAAGCTTGCTCGTACATTGAACCACACGGGACAACCAAATACCAGCATGGGCCTGATAAGGGCCATGTAGCAGATAACCTTTACCCTCGCATCGAGTTGGCTGCTATAAAACAGTCTCTTTGTGAGGGCAAAAGCACCTTTAGCTCTGGCCAGAGCAGCATCTACATTTTTGCCAAAATACAGAAACTGATCTAGCCAGATTCCAAAGTATCTGATTACATTTCGACAGGCAAGAGGCTGTCCGTGCTGTCCAATGATTGAGAACTTTCGTCAATTTTTTCTGGTATCCCTAGAGGCTCCAGACAACGGCGTCCTAAAGAGAATGGTTTCCGACTTCTGAAAGTTGATTTTCAACTTCCAGTCATCGCAAAATCGTCTTATCTTATCGAAGTCACGCTGCAAGCGAGTATTAATGACCTCGATTTTTTGACCTGTTCTGTAAGCTATCAAATCGTCTGCGTACGCAATAGTATGGGGAAGTGAACCTATCAAGTCGCTTGTATAAATGTTAAATAGGATCGGCGAATTGACCGCGCCTTGCTGAAGACCATTTTTAATTTGAAATATTCCAACAGAAGTCACATCACCATTTTTCACGATGAACTGTCTGTTGGTTAGCATATTATAAAGAATGTACAAGAGTGGTTTACTGATCCCCATCCTAGTCAACTTATAGAAAAGACCCTCTAACCATACGGTGTCGAAGGCCTTCTCCAAGTCAACAAGGCAGGCACCAGTACATTGTTTTTTTATCGGACACCAGTTTAGATGCGGCATGTGAGATATCATGTCCCGCCTTAAAGCCGAATTGATTATCCGGAACTATATGTTTGTCCTCAACCCACCTAGACAGAGCTCTATTGATTACCTTTTCAAAAACCTTATTGATATTCGGAAGGAGACTTATCGACCGAAGATTCGCCGGATTGGATATATCCTTCCCCTTTTTGGGGATAGGTTACTGGACGGCAGTATCTTGGAGAAGATGTTCTTGAATTTATCCAGATATTTTCAGTCCCAGAATCAACTTTTCTTATTTCCAAATGTAAATAATGTGCTATGTGTGTTGGCACAAAATCAGTATCACTTGCCTCAAGATTTGCCAAATAGTTTTGCTCATAACACTAGTGTCCCCACTGCCATCAGAGCCCCATTTCCACTAACATACTAAAGTTTCACCGTTTTCTAACTGGTACTCAAAAGTTTCAAGGGGTGCAGCAGACAAACGTTGTTAGTGTCAAGTCCAACAATGGCTGTAGTTTAGCTTCACATAAGGTTTCGGTTATACCTACTCGTATAGTCAAAAAATTACTTGTTTTGTCAGTATCAAATCGGTTATAAGGGCTAGGGCTTCTTCAGGTGTATAAGGCTTGATCGTATTCAGAGTTTCGGGTTTATTAAGCTTTTTAAGTGTTTTAGGACAACACTCGACAACCCTTTTACGACTTCGGCTTTAGTAGACTTTCCTTTTATTCTAAGCTTAGACCAAAGAGCAAATGATAATTCTCCGGCCGATCTTTCCACATTTTCGAATTTATCATTTCCACATTCCACATTGAAAAGGTGTGATACAAAAGTTTTACTGTATTCGAATCATTTTCTTTGAGCAACGTCATCAAGAACAACGTCATTACGTACTACAAAACGGTACTTCACGATTCCACTTAGCTCTTCACTACAAAAAATGTTCCCCTAGTTCATAGTGACAGAGCCTTACTTATTTTTTAATAAAAATGCTCTGAATTTGAAAATATTTACCAACAGCAAGCATACTCTGACATAATTGCTACAAATAATTATCTCACTTTTATTTCACTATAACACTTTATAAAGCTGTTAACGCGCGAAGTGAGCAAAGCGTTAAGCATTGCATTCAGACGCTTCCTATTGCTAAAGTAACGGAATTAAAGAATTTCTTTTTATTGTTTCTCGTTATTTGGGTGGTTGACTTTAAGCAACTTTTTTTCACTTATGACCAGCTAGAATTGTACTAAATCGGCCAGTGTGGACGCCATTAAGAAATCGCTGGTTTGATGAAGAATGCCAGCACATGCATCTAAACAAGAAACCTACAAAGCGGCGCTGCAACGAAGGATGAGAGCTGCTCTTGAGCTCTACGAGCAGTAGAGACATCGGCTTCCCCAGAAGTAGAAAAATAGAGCACGAGAAGCGCGATCGAAGATATCGAGAGGCTGCACTCCAGGAATAACTTACGAAAGTTTTAGCAATAGTTAAAAAGAACGTGTCAAGGCAAACAGACACGTACAGAAGATTGCGGAGATGAAGAAGGAAACCTTGTAGTAGAGTCACAGTCGGCGCAGAGAATATGGAAATACTTTTTCGGCTGACTGTATAATGCCGAAGAAGCCCATCTTCCGTCGTCAGGCAGAATAGATTATTTATCTTAGATGATGATAGCCAAAACTCCCATCTACCTGACCTAAACGAAGTAAGGATATAAATATCTTAGCTGAAATCCAACAAAGCACCTGGAACTGACGGCTTACTGGTCGAAGTATTCAAATCTCTTGGAATAACTTTTTAGAGAGCATACACCAACTCATTTCGCAGATCTGGTCCGAAGAGTGTATGGCTAATGTATGGAATCTCAATATCGTTTGTCCAATTCACACAAATAGAGACCTCCTCTTATCTTATCTGCAATATTATGTGAACGTCTGAAAAACTTCATCAACAGCCTGATTGGCTTCTAGCAGTGCGGTTTCACACCAGAAATGTCGACAATCGGCCGAATTTTTCACTCCCCCAGATCCTGGAAAAAACTCAAGAAGTCCAAATCGATACCCACTATCTTTACATCGAATTTAAGGCCGCACATGAAAGCATTAGAGCATTTATAAAGCCATGCTTAGCTTTGGCAATCCATGCCAAAATCGTCCGTCTGTGCGGATTGACAGACGATTAAAAACACTCGCCGCTCCGTTAAGGTCGGTAACGACTTAACCGAGACCTTTGATGGGGAAAGATCTTACACAAGCTGATAGGCTGCAATGTGACTTGTTTAATATCATACTTGCCAGAATTGTGCGAAATACGAATTGGACAAATCGTCACAGTCGACAACAAAGGACTTTATCTACCTTGGTACTGCTCTAAATTCTGCCAACAACACCTCAGCAAAGATAAAACGAAGACTCATTCGTGCACAAAAAGTATTTCATTGGGCTAATAATGCAGTTGAGTAGTGAGGCCCTGTTCCTATGAGACTCTATATAAGACCTTGATCATCCCAGTCCTACTTTATGTCGCAGTAGAATGGACTCTATCGAAGGCGGATGAAGATATACTTAGTCGTTTCGAGAGAATAGTAATTTGAAAAATATTAGGTCCCGTTTGCGTTGACGGACTTTGGAGGGAAAGATTCAACGACGAACTCTTCGAGCTATACAGCTACATTGACCTAGTCAGACAACTGTGCATTAGTCGCCTGAGATGGCTACGACATGTAAAGCCAATGAACGCCAGTGCCCCATTCTGAGTAGAGGGAGACCTCACCTCAGGTGGCGTGCACAAATAGTAGGGGTTAAGTAAAGACTGGGCTAACTGAATAGGCTTGTTCATTGAGGGCCAGGTTAACCCCGAACTGTAGAACCACCCATGGAGTAAGTGATGTTTCGCATTAAAGGGATTTCAGAACACTGTGCCACTATATGGAAAGACCAAAAACTTGCCTTTTTGTATCGAAATTATATCGTCTATGTATACAAGTCAATCAGACCGGGAGCATTCAGAAATTCTGATGACATTTGTACTGAATCGAAAGCAGAGTCTCTGTCTCATGCTCGAGACTCGCTTCGCAATCTGCTGTTATCACTAGAGAGCTGCAAGTAATACAACCGAACTCCCGCACAGCTGAAATCTGTAGTTGGTTATGACGGCAGGTGAGGTCACAAAATCAAGGGCACAATACTGCTCTACAAATGCAGTCCGTGTTCAAGACAGGCATGCTCATGAAGGATATCTTCCAAGATAAGAATTACTTAGCCTTGGTCATCTTCAGCGACACTAAGGTGCTATAGACAGCGCCGCCATTTCTAATGACGTGAGTAATTCAGCCAAATAAAATGACGTAACATACATATATAACATAAGATAAGAGCATTTCTGGTGAATATAACTGTGATTGCGTACGTTGATGGGAGTCCATATGTGATGGCGGTGATAAATAGGAGTTCCTGGAGCTCTGTCTTTATTCCTATGGTGTATGCTGCTGGACTCATTGCTTTACACTCCCAACAGGTCTAACGTGCAAGCAAACGATGTCTGTTGGATCGTATTTTGCGACTTCTGCTCTGAAGCGCATGCAACTTCAGACGTGATCAACGAACAGCTAATTCTCTCAAAATCGAGGTTGATTTTAGCGAGGAGGACGCAGCTCACTCATCTAATGCTTAAATCCATCACCATATGTTTCTTTTTGGACTTCACATGTCACTTGGAAAACGTCCAAGGTACTGTCGGCTCTCTGGCATGCAAAGGAGATTTCGGCGAGACGTGGAAATTGTCACCGAGGCAAAACTTTCGGATCCACGGCTATGATAAGACCAATTATATTTTACGAGCATGTGTAAGTTGTTTGGCAGAATATGAAGACCTTTCGCGCCAACTGTCTTTTCACTCGTCGTGCAAACATGGCATTTTATGCAGTGACCCAAAACTGTATATGAATGTAGTCGGATCTAATATTAGAGACCTGTGTCTTTTCGGAAGACGAAAACGCCAAATTTGACTCATCGTTTGGAAAATTTTCCTACTTGCTATGCGGAGATTTTCGCAATATTCACTATTTTGTGAAAAACCGTAGAGTACTATAAGTGAGGTATCAGCGACTGCAGCGTCTATAGCGAGAGTCCAGCTAACCTTAAGGCCTTGATGTATCATTTTACCATCAAAAAACTAGTTCGAGAATGCAAAGCGTCTCTTTGCTCAGTCGGACTAAGCTTACTGAGTCTAATTTGAATCCTATTTTGGATTGCAATCACGAGACACGACATCGCCAATGAAATTTCTTGGCGAGGCTTAGAGCAGAGTTTCGTATGGGTGTCTCTAAAATGTCACCCATATTACTGCTGTCCCTCAATACTGCTTGCTTGCGTCGTAACGGGGCACTAAGCCTTTGCTAAGCACCTAAGTGTGCTAGGCATAAATCGTACGACGACACCGCAGAGGACTACATATCCCTGTGAGTACTCATCTTACGCCTGACTGATACTGTAGGAACCCTATAACTGAAACATTTACTCATCCATCTATAAAAATCTGAGGAATTCTAGTAAAAGGAAAATGATTTGATATTCTTTGATCGATAGTAGACAAGTTTATGTCATTTTTACATAAAATGGCAGCAAAGATTCCAGCCTTATTTCTTCGGTAGTGTTTTTCGATCGATTCGACTTTTCTACTTGCGTACTTAATCTCTTTTTTTCTTGAAAAGAGTCTGCGATCGATTTTTTCTTAAAATTATGAATGTAATCCTACGTTCTAGTATGTTGTGTTGCTCGATACGCCTCCTACTTGGCTGTCAATGCCCGCGGGCTGAAACCATGAATGGTTGTTAGTAATTTTTAATTTCCCCAAATCGTAAATACCCACACATGCCATCTGCTTTTTTCAAAAAAATCTCTACCAAATATTAAAAGCGCGTGTAATAACTAATGTAAACACATGTCAAAACTACGCTCTCTTAGTGATAAGCCAACAAAATTGCGTACCCTTTATCAGTGACACGTTTTGAACTCTCTGCAATTAATTCGTTCTCACTTCCGATTACTAACTTGATTATGACAATTTATTATTATAAAACTATAACAACACTAAACTAAAAATAAAAACACAAAAACAAAAAGCTCTATTAAATGTAGCTTTTTTTGGTTCTGTCAACAAATGAACACAACACCAAGTGGTTTATCTTAATTGCGGCAATAAAAATCACTTAAATGGCCATTTGCAAGAGATCATTATTTTATTGTGGGCGATAACCCGCGAGCACAAGTCCATGGCATGATGTTGTTTTTTTCGACTTTAGCGCTCTGTGTAGGCTGGTATTGTTTATTGAAAAAAGAAAATCAATTTAAAGCGCTAAATATGAATAGTGATAACAAAAGAGGTCGGTGTTTTGGTAAAAGTACCATTGAGCAAGACGTGCTAACTATGGAACTTGAACTTTAGATGTTGGCTAAATTTAGGAAATTATTGTGTGATTACACTAGTGGGGAATGTGAAAAGGACGGTTTGGCATATCAAATATGATATTATGGAAATTTGCTACTAAAAATCTCGCTAACTACCTCGGTTTTCTTTAATTGAATGATCTTATGTTGCAGGAATCTTATGGCCTAAGTGAGGTTAGAAAACTGGGGTAGAGCAGGGATTCAGCTAAACTGCATCCCCACCCAGTGCGTTCTTTTGCCAGCTGCCTACTGGCTAAGGTGTTCTTCCACCTGTGTGCACCACCTAAGATGAGGCCACCCTCTACCAGATTGTCCCTCTGGGTTAGAGTCGAAAACTTTTCGGTCTAGAGCGCTAGTGTCCCTGAGTTCAAGGTAACCAAACCATCTAAGCCGGGTTATCCGAGTTTTGCTGCATCCGTGTTTGCTCTTGAAAAATCTTCTACATTGTCCATTAACCGAAGAACTTTTCTCTCGAACCACTCGGGAGAATTTCTTACCGCTTTCGTCAGTGTTTAAATTTCTACGCTGGAAAGCTGGATGCCAAAACTAGACAAGACTCTGTATAGTTCATCTCTACAGATGCTGTCATATGCGCTTTGAAATTGATGAAGAAGTGATGTATAACCATTTGGAACTCCTGGCGTTTTTCCAAGTGATGTGAAAATCTAATTTGGACTTCGCTTGCGTAAATAGGGACCGATCAGTTTTTGACTAAAGGTTTTAGGCGTAAAATATCAGACAGGTTTTGCATTATGCGTTATGTTGAGGAGATTTATTTGCCTAAAACTGGCGCAGCTCAGAGAATCTCCTTTATTCAGCATCGGACAAACAATGCATGCCTAGGTTGACCCAGATTTTGGAGATCAGTTGATAGTTGGTGTCAAAAACCGTTCGTCAACAACCTGATTAGTCTCTATCCGTGTGGTCTCAGGCCAACAAAGTGCACAAATTTGCTCACACCGCCGGAACATGTAAAAAAGTCAAGAAGTCCAAATCGATACCCATCATTTTTACATCGAATTTAAGGCCGCACATGACAGCATTTATAGAGACGAACAGGGGTGGACGTGGTGTAGTGGTACTAGCAATCGCTTCTCACTCGGAGGGTCTAGGTTCGAGTCCTGCCCATGGCAAGTCAGTTTTTCATTTGTAATTGGAACTCAGACAGAAAAATTCTGCGTGTGAAGGCATAACACTGACACGTAGATTTGGCTGTTGTAGAGTTTCAAGCACAGAAAAAAATACTGTGAATTATAACTCGAATCACTCTGAGTGAAGCAAAAACTCTCCGTCCTATTCGGACTCCCCCCCCCCCCCCCCCCCCCTGGAGAGCGAATATCGAAACCAAACGCACCTGAGTTTCAAACCACTACAAAACAATTTTCCTTTCTCTTTCTTCTACCTTTCCGCCCGCGCCCTGGCAACAGTAGAAGGATATCTAACCCCTTAGGCGCGCGTAAATTATAAAAAAAAAAAAAAAAAAATATAGAGCCATGTCTAGTTTTGGCATCCCTGCTAAACTCGTCGGTTTGTGAACTATGACGATGGAGAGAGCGTGTTGCTCCGTCAGGGTCGTTAACAACTTAACCGAGATCTTTGGTGTCAAAGAATGTTTTGTGACAAAGTGACAAACAACATACTTGAAAGAATTATGCGGAACTCACAGGCGAACACTGGAGGCATAATCTTTCAAAAGTATGTGCAACTGCTAACAAACGCCGAAGATATTCACACTATTGGCAGAACTCAGAGGGCTGTCACCAGTGTGTTCGCTGGTATTGAAATAGAAGCTGTCAAAACGGGTATATGCTGTAAACAAAAAGGGACACGTACCATAATATCGACAAATTGCGTAGAACGTCACAGTCGACAGCTATAACTTTGAGGTAGTGAGGAACTTTGTCTACCTTGGCTCTGCTTTCTATCGCTGTTTCTTTGGGCTGAGAAAGCATTTGAGTTGTAAGGCCCTATCCCGAAAAACTAAAGAAGACTCTATATAAGACCGTGATCAGCCCAGTCCTACTTTATAACCCTAACGCATGGACTCTATCGAATTCGGATGGACATATCCTCGCTCGTTTCGAAGGAAAAAAATCTTCAAGGCTTGTTAGTTGAGGCCCTCATTCAACTTTAACTGCAGCGATTCCATTATGTGTGGAATAGCACATCATTCAAATGGCCGCCTCGGCCTCGCTAGCACCGCTTCAAGCGGTCGGTCCAATTTTTGATGACTCGGTCCAATATGTGCGGTGTTATTCCGGCAATAGCATGTCAAATGATGGCCTCGAGCTCCTCCAAAGTGGTTGGCTTTTTATCGTAGGCCAACGACTTGACGTAAATCCAGAGAAAATAATCGAGTGCTGTCAAATCACATAATCGCGGCGACCTATAGATCAACGCTCGCCGTGTGATGACATAGTCGTCAAATGTTTTCTTCCCAACTTCGAGCGTTGCGTCCCTTATATGGCATGTGCCGCCGTCTTGTTGGAACCACAGCTCAGATATTTCGATGTTGTCGAGCACAGACCGCAGAATATCAGTCATAACCGCTCTGTAGCTGATACCATTGACGGTAACGGTGTCTCCTTCCTCAATACGAAGGAAATAAGGTCAAATGGAGCCGTCATGCCATAAACCTCACCAAACAGTCAATCTTTGTAGATCCATTGATGCTTGGCCGAACACTTGTAGATTTTTTTCGCTCCAGTAATGGCAATCTTGGCTGTTGACGTAGCTGCTGAGCCAAAAATGGGACTCGCCCGATAAGATGATTTTTTGGCCAAAATCCGGATCTCCGGCCAACATTTCCAGCGCCCAATTGGCGAACTCACGACGTTGTCTATGTCAGAAAAACGTTGCAGTCATTCCTGGTTCGTTTAAACTTCTTTAGCTTTTCTTTTCTGTCGGGTTGGACTTGCAGGACAGAAAAAAATTTCTCTAACCCTGGCTGTCTCTTTACAGCCCGCCTTCTTTTGGTTAGATTCTCCGATGTATGATGAGTTATAAAGGATCCCATTCCAAAGAGAATAATGCCTGTGACAATATCAGCAGCGGTATCCACGTCGTTATGAAGGAAACATAACGACAAGTTAAAATTCCTAAAGATCATGCTAAGTCAAACTAGACAGTGTTAAATGCATGAAACTATGTAGTTTGGTTATTCTGTAAATGAAGCCCTTTGCTGTGTTCGCAAATCTAAATAAATACTCTACAAAATTATTACTCTCTCAAGAAATAGCCTTACAAGACCAAAAACATGAATTTAGCTGTTCATTGTTTTTTTTTCAAACCCGCAATGCTTATTCCAGACTACCACCGTTCGGTGTCGGCACCATAAACAACACACTGAATGGGAGACTAGGCTTAAATCCACGCGTGCCTGAAATTAAACTATTTTTTTATGTGTGACGCGTGTGAAATTTTTTGGCGCACGTTATAAAGTTAGGCAAATTTGGAAACGTATTTCTAGCGGCCGCTCAATTTTTCATCATCCAATTGGTGGGGTCGAGAATCTCCCAATTCATAATAAGCGTTTTACAGTTGTGCTTTGACCCATTCTTTTTCAACAACTTTTCAGGTCAGATTTTCCAGTAAACTTCTGCCCACTATCGATTTCTGAACATGGAGACTGCCGGTAATACTTTTGTTCAGATGACATCGCACTAATTGCGTGATACTCCCATGTACTATGTGTTGCATTTCAGACTTTTTTTTCTAAACTTTAACGCTGTCCATTTAACGAACTCTTTCATACACTTTTTCATATCATTAAAGATGCAGATCTTTCATAGTGCCGTGAGAATTTTCCATCTCCAATATAACATATTCCCCTGTCGATAGTCGTGATCCCGCTGATGTATTTTTATTATATGCAGCACAAGCTAACCCAATCGATAATTGTTACAGTTTTTCGTGTCGCCTTTGCCTTTATATACGAGTATAAGCTGTAAAACAAGAAATCACCCTTTCCACTTGTCAGACATCCGATTATTCTTTCTTTCAGAAGAAACATTATCATGTTGGTTTGCGCTTTGACATGGCTCCTATTCTGAAGATTTTCGCCGTTTGTTTGTTACGAGGCAAATCCTTTTTGATTAACGCTCATGCAGTCGTTTTATCGATTTCGCTATTCCGTGCGTTCTCGTAGAACAGGTCTTCTGAAACATTGAATAGGGTTTTCGCATAGCTGTTGGGTTTGCTTAGCTTGAAATTGTTCAACATACATATATTGTGGGTAAAATTTTTCCATTTGTTGGAAATGGCTTGTCCAGGGTATTCGTCGGTAATCAGTTGCCGCTCTTGCTTACAATTTAAAATGGTCAAAATGTTCAATATGCACGAGTCCAGTATCTCTGCTCTTGAAAAACTTTCGTTCATGGAAGATTTCGTAACCGTACTTCGGGTCTTCAACTCACTGATCAAATGTTTCACTATGAAAAGCAAATCCTTTCTTGATGTTCCACTTAAAATTCCAGCCAAAATATATCTCTTTCAGTTTTGGATCACTAGTTTTATATCCATTAAGCGGTTGATGATAGTCAAAACACATTGGAAAACAATTTTTTTAACTGTTCGTTTTCCAATTTAAGGAGTAAACGCTGGCTCCGACATCTCCGATATGCAGCCTTCTCCAGATATTACGTATTATCGAGTGGACTCTTGTGCATATAAACAGATATTGCTACTCGATGGATGAATGCTAAAAAGGTGATTCTTCTAATATTACCAAAGCTGAAACCAATCGACAGATATCGAATAAGTTTGAAAGAGAGCAATTCAATGGTTTGCAGAAAACTTGAAAAAAAAATCAAAATAGCTCGAAACTAGCCCATTCTTTTTCAACAATTCAACAACTTGCGCCAATGATCTGCATAAATATTGCCTTTCCACTGCGCTCGATGTAATTTAACACATTTAAATGTCAAAAAATCCAACAAATTCTCACAAATTTAACTCATAATCAAAATATACTCATATGCTCGTACTTATTAATCCGTTTAATTAATGACACCCCATCAGGTTAGTTGCGTGGAGAAACTATTGGAAATTGGAAATTCAAAACGACTATTCCTATGATAATGATGCCATCAAGATGATATCTTAAACCCATATCTACATGACTTCTTAATGAAAATGCCTATTTGTGTCTGCATTGTCATGTTTAGTGCTCCTGCTGGGGACGGGCTATTCGTCAAATTACAATAAACCCACCACCAAACTGAAATCAGTCCGTTTAAACAACCCACAGGGAACAACGTGCCGCAATGATCCAACGCAAATCACCGGCGAAAGCATGATCAATTTCTAATTTGTTTATGATGACTCGTTTAACGAAAAATACGAGAAAAATATGAACATAGGAGAAATAAATTAAAACAAGCAACACGGCCATAGCCACACCACCACCGCTAGCCCGGAAGAGCCCAAAGACCTCGATTATTATTTTCACGCCTCAGAGATTTTTGGTCTGGCGCAGAACAATACGGATACAGATATGAATACTATGTATACTTGCACCCTAGCCATGGTATTCGGTAGATACTCGTACAATACGAGCACTACTGGCATGGTCGTGGCCATTTATCGCGCCGGGAGGGGCGAGAGCGATGAGAAAAATTAGGGGCAATATCGATTTCACAGATGATAATTTCAACTCTTGTTATTGCACAGCATGCTAGATGTATCCATACTACGTCCTTCTCGGTATCCGACTAGATAAATGATTTGTCCCGCTACAAACACTTTGGATTTGGATTCGAGGAGGAAATGCGAGTATGCTGCATTTCATGAGAATCCTTCTGTATGCGCCCAGGTATTCGTAATATCGAAGAGACGTGCGCTACATAGATGATGCATTTTGACTTTTTACCAGAAAAAAAAAAAACGAACTTTTCATTTATTAGATACATGAGTACCTCGGTCGGATGAAATTGGTTTCGGGTATTTATTAATATGTCATGATTGGTATTGAATCAGTGGAATCGACAGAATTGATGTCCTACGCGCTATTGTTATGGCGTTGAGCTCTTTCAACGAGGCCCATTGTTCAATTTAATAGACCTGGTCGGAGTGTAGTCCCTTGTGGCACCTCTGTGCGTTAATTGTATGAGCATTTTATACTTTAGTTTTTTTTTTTTTTTTTCTTATATTTGTTATTTTTGTTTGTTGGTTTTGCTATTATGAACGGCCTACGAAGAAATGGATGACAATGAAAAAAATTGCATCCAACTGTGCGGATCTATCAGAAAATGTGTTGTTTCTTGACACCTTTTCAACTTGATAGTTGATAGATACATTTTTTATGATCGCAAACAATGGGAGGAATGGAAGGAAAAAATTGGAAAATAACTTGCCAACGGGACATCTTTATTCCGAGCATAAACACATCATTTCTTTTAAAGAGACAGTGCTGTTGTTGTAGTGTTTTTTTTTTGCGTTGGTCATTGGTGGCAATTGAATTTTAGTACTGAAAGGCGTGTGAAATTTTATTGATTTCAGAATGATTATGTTCGAACGGCGGACAAATGATGTGATTAGATTTTGATTTTTCGCAGAAGGTACGATTTGGGACGTTTTTGTGTGTTATGGACAAATTTTCAAATTCTGGAGAGGTAGAAATGGATTTATTGTCACTTCTTGCGGTTGCAATCAAGTGGAAATGATGTTAGAACGGCACCAATATGTGTTGAGTCAGTAATTGTGTACTATGTATTGGATAACATAATCGAATATGATTTGGAACTGTAATACATATATGCTATTGCGACTGGAATCCTTGCTATTTCTACATGCGATTGATCTTTATTGTTATAGTCTCCATTCTGGTGCAGAGAAATGTGTTGACGCTATTTTCAGTTAGCTGTACTAAATGTGCATATTCATGTACAATATATGCTGCCTTATTAACAAAATGTATTTTGTCAGGAGTACTTTTTGTACGCAATGTTGTCCATTAACTCGACAAAAAGTATGTAAAGTACAGCGCTATACAGGATGGAGTGCTCTATAATGATTCGCAGATGTCGTATATGGCCGATGAAAGAAATTTAAACTAAAGTCCAGTGTTATTAGCTATTATGTTGGCTACATCCGAGAGGGCTATACCCTTCTAGGCGGCTTTAATCGCAGTTGCAAGTTTTATAATGATACGCCATCGTAGCACCGTTCAAATGTTTTGGCACTACCGTGAACTGCAACCATCATTTCCCTTAACTTCACCCAATATTAACAAAGAATTGTCTAGGCTCTTTATAAGATGTTTTTTGGAGGTGCCTCTCTAAACTTGTTGGGAATAGCATACAGGGTTCTATTGGCACACTGGTATGGTTCAATTGTCACTGCGGCCTGTTGAGCTGAGGCGTCGGTAGACTATGGCTCCCTAAATTTTGAGTGATTCCTTCGACAGGTGTCTTTTGATAGCCATGTGCTGAAGTCTATCTTCCTGTGACCGAAGTACTTCTCTTCTTCAGCAGGGCTACCTTTAAAAGCAATCAATCCCGAGATAGAAAAGAACAGTTTGCAGAACGCTTTGTGAATTTGGTTACAACAGGAATAAAAAAGAACATTATGCGTTGACTTGTCTCAACTTACTCGTACTGTGCCTACTTAGGTTCATAGTTTCACTAACCTCTGTAGACTTAGCTGCTGACCCAGAAGTCGGTAGATTTTTCGATTATAATAACTCATACCGCTGTTTCTAGTTGCCTATGGTCAAACTATAAATAAAGTGGCGGAAAGGCTCAACTTATTACGCTTAAACTCGTTAGAGTTGGTGAGAATGAAGCTTAGTCGACTTGACTCGGTAAATAAAAAATTAAGACAAGTTCGAGAAAAGACACATTCTGAGGAAAACCGTCCACGAGCTCGTCAATTGTAAGTGCAGTAAAAAGTACACACCAATTGAAACCAATCAATCTCTCGCTGCTGAAACTGTCTCCGTCTCTATTGTTTCGAATAGGTTCAATAAAAGGAAGGCATAATTCTATTAATAGCCTTCCGCGATATCGATTTCTCTGTCCGAATGAAACCAGCGACCAGCAAAAATCGTAGTTCTGATGGGCGGAAGTTGGTTGAAACTGACAAATATCTCTAGACAATGCAATAGTTCGCACATCAACTGGGGGAGCTAAATAATGTTAGCGTTCGAGCAAATAGCTGCGACTTAGAAAGTGGAACTCTCCGGAGGAAATTTTAAATGGTAGTACAGCTTCGGTTCCTGATCCGATCATATAAGGAATTTTGGATATCTGTGGAAAGACTACTCCAGATCAAAGATGTTCACAGCCTTTGAGACCATGCTTTATCATTATGCGCACGTTTTATTTATTTCACGCTGTAAGCATATTTGCTTCAATCAAATGTGATTGAATATACGAGTATATAAGTGTCGTTAATTGGGAGTAACCTCAGACATTTTAATTCTGTCCGACCTTAGCTTCAGCGAGTGGCAGACACTTGTCATCGCTGCCTTCATACTATAAAGTAAGAAAATTCCTCATATACATTTTTTTTTTAACTAAGAAATAAGATGTTGCGAATTATATGCGGATGAAAATTTTCTCAGATACAGAACTGGTCCATTGTACTCCATATGTTTCGGCTGCCAACAGCATGCGTGGTACCGAGGTTCTAGGTACTTTCCCCGTCTAATGCTTATATGCTTACAAGGGATCCGATCAGTGTTCTATATTTCCCTAACAAGATGATGCCGATCTTTTGAACCACTTATATACATACTTGTCCTTGAAATCGTATTGTATTTTTAGCGCTTAATTTATACACGTAGTCCAATACAGGACAATTGTCTTACATTCTACGCTCAGAACTGAACGATTTTCGGACGTGAGCCGAACCAGTTTATTTATAGAACTTTATGATATGTTCGTTACGATTTCACCTTATTAATTATTTTAACTGTGTTATTAAATACCCTCAAAACCTACACACATAGACCAGACACCAAAACATGCCCATCGCGATCCCTGTGGAACCAGTTGAATTTATCTTCAAATGGGTAAAACCTAAACAATCGCCCTGGGGAAACACCCAATTTTCTTGCAAAAGCCAAGAAGGCCTTTGAAGTTCGTGCCGTCTATTTCCTCTAGGTTTTCGAAAAAAAATTTCCCTAAAAATTTTCTTCGTCTCCGGGATATTGCCTTACATTCACACATTATGTGTGTTATGTCTTCAACAGCTTGTATATCACCACAGAATCTGCAAATATCCGTATCCTCATTTGACGAAAATCTCTGTCCTCCGAGCGCAGTTTTTAGATGAGGGAACAAAAAGAAGTCGCTTGGGGTGAGATCTGGTGAATAAGGCGGATAGTCCAGCAGTTCAAACCGTAATTCATTGATTTTCGCCATGACAACCGCTGAAGTGTGAGACGGCGCGTAGCCTTGGTGAAACATGATTTTCTTTTTCTGCAAATGTGGTAGTAGTATGCTCCTGTAATGGTTTTTCCTTTTTGAAGATAATCGAATAAGATAACTCCTTTACTATCTCAAAAAACAGCCGAAAAAACAGTTTTTGCTATTTTTGGAGCCGACTCGCCCTATGCAGTCCACTGTTTTGATATAATTTTTGTTTCGGGAGTATAATGGTGTATCCAAGTTTCATTTACAGTAATTAATCGGCGCCAAAACTTGGATTTATTGCGAATTATTATTTCCAACAAAACGTTGGAAATGTTCAGCCGAACACGTTTTTGGTCTAACGTAAGCAAACGCGGAACCCAACACGCGGACAGCTTTTTCATGCCTAAAACTTGATTTAATATGTAACAAACACGTCCTTTGGACATGTTCATAACCTCTACTATCTCCCTCACTTTAATTCGGCGGTCGTCTAACACCATTTGGTGAACTTTAGCAATGTTATCGTAAGTGGTTGCAGTTTTTGGACCATCTCCTAAGCTCTTACGGCCACGTTTAAATTCAGCTGCCCAAAATTTCACTGTGGTAAATGATGGTGCAGAGTCCCCATACACAGAGTCCAACTCATTTTTGATTTGTGTCGGCGTATTGCCTTTCAAAAACAAGAATTTTATAACAGCACGATAGACAATTTTTTCCATATTCACAAAAAACACTCACGTCGACTCACTCAAACGACTGTCAACTAAAAACTGCGCGTCCGTAATGACTGAAACTTCGGTAAGTAACTGTCAAAAGACGCACAACTAGCATTCACTAGCTTTTATTGACGAGTGCCGCTATCTTTACTTTTCGGTCGGAAACTTTTCAGACAACCCTCGTACACTTAAAATGCCTGAGCACGAGTTAAGTTTTTAGGAAAATGGAACAGAGAGAGAGAAAGAAAGATTTTTGGGCTCAGTGGTTATTTCGCTCCATGGGTGGCATCAAACATTTTAATGGGGAGACTAGATTATTAGTGTAATTGGACTTGTTGTTGTATTAAAGGCAACCATTCGTCTGACGTGACTTACTCGTAAGTTGCTTGAAAAAAAGAATATCTTTTGGACGAGGCTGGGATTCGAAAACCGTACCTTCCGATTTGGAAGCCAATACTCTACCACATGGGCCACGGTTGGCAGTCTTTGTGATTTTTTCCTCGATAGTGCCCCTAACTATTTAAAGGGGTGGTTTGATATTGGCAACCTCACTATTGTCGAGTAGCCCACATTTTCTTGCAAGCTCGTCCGCTTGTTCATTTCCTTTAATACCGCAGTGTCCTGGCACCCAGCACAGTCTTACCCGGTTCTAATTGCATTGTGCGACAGCCCCTGACTGTATCAGAGTTCACGTTGGTTGATTCCACTGCCTTGAGTTCGGCCTGGCTATCGATGTAGATAGCGAAATCTCTTTCGGACACCGATCTGATCTGCATTAGCTCAGCCTCCAGAACCTCTGATTGGAAGACACTGCTTGCGTCTGGTAGTCTTATAGACACTCTTAGCTCTGGGTCTTCTGAGAAGATACTAGAACCTGTTCCTTCCTCTGTTTTTGTGCTATCTGTGAAAATTGCAATTTCATTTGACCTGATTATTGCATATATTTATCAGTCCTCCCTCTCCGGATACATTATATCATACGGAATGTCGAAGTCGACTAAGGAAGGAGTTTCATTCGTTAGAATTGGATTGCCTTGCAATAGCTCCGCTAGGATCGTGCCATGTCCGAAACTACTACTTTTGAGGTAACCCATATTAGTGAGTCGTATCGCACTGTAGCCAGCAGGTTTTATGATCTGTAAATCAAGCGGAGTTAGTTGCAGATAGGTGTCCAATGCTGCTGTGTGGGTGGTACGGAATGGATCTGTAATGGCTATGGAAGCCGTAATTTGAACCGCCGCTTCCACCATACTAGTGCGCCATATGGCTTACCACCATCGTATACAGCCAGTACACATAGTAGGTTTTAAGTTTGTTTGTAATGACCTGTTCAATATTAGCGTCTACTAGAGCGATTTTAATGGCGATGCACCCACGTTATTGAAGGCTCTTTCAATATGGAGGAAGGCCGTCATCGGAAACTTGCCGAAGTGTAGGCTCTTCTCTATTGGATAGATCACATTTATGTCCTGCACCCGTCCTGTTCAATGGCCTGTTACCGCGTTTTTATAAGTAATTAATTATCATATTTACTAACAATATAATACATAGTATTACGAATTATTATTGATTAGTTAAAAATGTAATTAATTTAAAATCAATTCAAGGTATATAGTATCTGCTCATCTAATTTTATATTTACATTGAATATTCGTTTGGAATTGTTTCGGTGAAATCTAACGCTAAATCCAATTATTGGAGATCGCTGGATATTTCTTTATCCCACGTGAAAGACTCTTACTTACGAAATAATCGCTCATATACGAGTATTTCTGAATAAAGTCGAACTTGCGCTTATCCCCTGTAACAAATAAGCCCGCCTGTTTTAAAAACACATAGTCTGTTATTTATTTTAGATATTTAGAGCTTGTATTCTTGTGTTAAAAAAAAAGTCTTTAGTGTGTTCATAAATTATGTCCTGTTTCGAATTAAGAATTAAAAAATGTTTGTAATCTATAGATTTCAGATCGATAGATCTGTCAATTATTTTTACTGAAATATTTAAAATCTATATATATAAATAAAATTGAAGTGTCTGTCTGTAAAATCGAAATAACTGCCTTTTTCAAGCTTTTATGTTTATTTGTATGTTATTAAAATACAAACGACCGTTAAAATTTTGTTGTCTGTCTGTCTGAATCGATTTCGATGGGACTTTACAGACATGAAGGCGAGGTTGTCAGGAGTGATCTAGACCATCATTTTTAATTGTTTATTTTCTATAACAATTGTATTTGCTATAAACACTCAAAAGTAGTTTCAAACGCTCACCGAGATATTATTAACATTACCAGAAAATAATTGTAAAATATTTTCCATGAGTTTTGAAAATTAAATATTATTTATAAAAACTGTATTTCTTATGTGGAGGAGAAAAGAAAAACATAAAAATGAAAATCGAATTAAAAATCCTTGCCTACACAAAAATTTCACTGCTCGTACAATACAACTTTCAAACAAAACTGTGGGATGAATGTATCATACTATGTATGGCGAAAAAAGTATCGATTGAGACTGTCTGTATAACAATGCAAGATTTAAGAAATAACCATCAATTATTCGGTGGAGTAACGGTCGTAGCTAATGACGTGTTTCCACAAAAAAGTGCAATAAAGTGACATCGTGAAGTGCTGTTTTGTAGTAAGTAATGTCAAAAAAGTCAATAACCGTTCTTGATGAAGCTGCTCATAAAAACTGCTTCGAATACAGTAAAACTTTTGTATCACACCTTTTCAAAAAGTATAAAGAAAAAAAAATGTCACCAAAACGATTTTTGAAAGCTGAGGAGTTTTGGCTTCAAAACGAGTTCCTAATTCCATTGCCTGAAATTCATGTGCCAACAACTTCTAGACAAGGGAGATCGGAAAAGGAATCCAAGGAATGTGGAAACGAAAAATTCGAAACCATGTTGAAAGATCGGCCGGAGGATTATCGTTTGCTCTTTGGTCTAAGTTTAGATTAAAAGGAAAGCGTTCTAAAGCCGAAGTCGTAAAAAGGGTTGTCGAGTGTTGTCCTAAAACACCTTAAAAGCTTAAGAAACCCAAAACTCCGAATACGATCAAGCCATATACACCATAAGAAGCCCTAGCCCTTATAACCGATTTGAATTTGACAAAACAAGTAACTATACGAGTAGGTATAACCGAAACCTTATGTGAAGCTAAACTACAGCCATTGTTGGACTTGACATTACAACGTTTGTCTGCTGCACCCCTTGAAACTTTTGAGTACCAGTTAGAAAACGGTGATACTTTAGTATGTTAGTGGAAATGGGGCTCTGATGGCAGTGGGGACACTAGTGTTATGAGCAAAACTATTTGGCAAATCTTGAGGCAAGTAATACTGATTTTGTGCCAACATGCATAGCACATTTTTTACATTTGGAAATAAGTAAAGTTGGTTCTGGAACTGAAAATATCTGGATAAATTCAAGAACATCTTCTACAAGATACTGCCGTCCAGTACTTTTCGAATTCGCAAAGGAAATTATTAAGACAATTACAAGAGAGTTCAGCCGTATGGAAGCCGAAATAAAAAAACTGTTTTACTTTTTTCATAACAGCACTACATGTCTGTTATGGAGAACAGGGCTAGCTCAGTTAACTATATATGCAAGGCATCTCCTAAGGACATGAACAATATTGAACTTTCTTCTGACACCACTGTCTATTCATACGGCTTACAAAGTTTGCAGGCATGCATTAGATTTATGGAAGCACTGCTACAGGTATCATAGAAAATTGAAAATGGAAGCTGGCAGGCAAGAGAAGCTGAAGTGAAACTAGCAGTTAAAAATAGAAAAGAATTATTACAAAATGAACTTGGATCTGAATTAGGAATCTGGGTAGATTTTCCAAAACAAGGCGGAGGAAATACTAATGACGGCAACACGGACCGAAAATTGTTTAAGGATCCAGCAAAAACTGCTGGAATTTTATAATAGGTCAAACGTTTTTCAATTGTTTTAAAGACATTAACTTCAGGTTTGAAAATTGATACCAATAAATTCCGTACTTACCGTTTAGACACAGCACAATTATATAATTGGTACAGAATGCCTATAAGTGTCCACGAAATTCTTTACACGGTGCTGACATTATTGAAAGCTTTCCAATCCTTATCGGACAACTTTCCTTTCGGAAGGTGTCTTAGAAAATCGTCAAAACGATTACAACATTTTTCGAAATGCGTTTTCAAGAAAGATGTCCCGAATCGCAACAAATACTGAAGTGCTGTCTGTTTTGAATAATACTTTGTTGGGTACTCTTGGGTATTTACCAAAACATCGGCGAATAAGAGAATGTCTATTTGTAGATTAATGGACGTATGATATCGATCTATCTATCCAGTACGCTACTGCCCTTTCGTTCTTAGAGTACAAAAAGGTTTACCACTCATAAACTGCCACAAGGAAACGTGACCTTAAAAAGAATCATTTGTTAAACCACGCTGTCTTCCAGCGGTGTCACATGACTGAGACATTAGGTTCTGATTTCTTGTCAAATATGTTGTTAGGTCTAATTTTTCACAATCTATAACTTGCCTTGTATTCCACTGAGGCTTCAAGTGCTTCCTGTTGTGATAAAACTTATGAATACAGTCAAACGGACACCTTTCTTGAGCGAACACCTTCTTTAGGCGGACAGTTTTCTGCAGTCGAAATCTTTTCCATTTAGATTGCATGCGTTACATATTCCCTTTAGCGGACACCTCCCTTGAGCTATCGCGGACAACAATAGTCGTTGAAAAACATTCAATCTACCTCTCTTCGACAGACACAAACTAAACTTGTCAAGTACGACAGCAAAATGATTTAACAAAAAACAAAAACCCGGTTTCATCATCAGTTTGGTTTCATCTTGCGATCCTTGTACATGGAGTAGGGCGTAGTGTGGAAAAGTGTTGCCCACTAGATATATCGGGAATGTTTGTTTTTCGGGCTATAGTCGCTTCACTGAACAGTCGCTTCAGTGTCAAAACAGGACAGGCTAAGGGGCGGTTGCCCACTTATCGTCCGTACAAGTGCGGTAGTAACAGCCGTACGTTAACGAATTCGCAGAAATCCCCTTCGGAAGTAGAAAATCATTTCCAGAGAACTGGATGTATTCATCATCAGACCTTCACATGAAAGCCTATCGTCGGTCAATAGGACATCTCTTAAATCCTCAACTGTTAAAAGTTAGGCTGGAAAGATGCAACAAACTTTTGCAGTGGCATGCGGATAATAGCCATGAAAATATTTTATATACGGATGAGAAAATGCTTACTGTGGAAGAAGTAACAAAATGGTTCCAAGGGTTCTACGTGGCTATCATCCTGCTTCCGTAATGGTTTGGTGGGAAGTATCTCATCCCTCCATTTCTGCGAAAAAGGTGTAAACAGGGGAACCAAATTTTACCAAGAAGACGGTGTTGTGAAGGATTTAATACTCGTTTGAATGGAGAAAGATAGATATTTCAACACATATTGTGCTCAGTGTCAATATTCCTGGTTTTACATGAGCGGATAGGCCGTCGGGAAGTACAGATTTCAATTCACTGTTGTTTTCTGCTACATTTCTTAAATGTTAATAATTATATCGATAGTTTATTGTATTATTTACAAAATTAACTATTAATTCTGCAATTATAAAAGAGTTTAATTACTTTTTATTTACAGTTTTTTGCAAAAACTACAATACGGACAAAATGACATACCAAGAACTCGCCTTTGAATTAGCGGAGAAAAATGTGTTTTGCCCACAGATTTAACTTACAGAAAGGAAAAGCTGGACAAGAGTGGAAGAGTGAAGTAGATGGTAGAGAAGAAATAAGGACATTTCACTGCGCAAACCTGAAGCCACTTCCGCAACTAGGGCAATGGCTTTCAATAAGCCACAAGTTCAAAAGTTTTTTAATGCCTACCAAATACTTTTGAGTGCAAACAAATTTCCTCCAAACAGAATTTATAACATGGATGAGTCAGGTTTCTCCACTGTTCACAGACCTCAAAAATTTTTAACAACGACCGGTAGGAAGTAAGTCGGTTGTGTCACCAGTGCTGAGTGAGGAACCAATGTCACGGTTGTAAACTGCATGAATGCAACTGGCTCGTATGTCCCTCCATGTATGATATCTCCCAAAAAAAAATACGAAAAATGATCTTGTGGACAATGAACCTTCCGATACGCTGAGAGTAGCGCAGGAGTCGGGGGTGGATGACCTCAGAATTGTTTGTAAAATGGCTAAAACACTTCCAAAGTCATGTAAAGGCAAGTATTCATGACAATGTCCTTCTTATTCTTGACGGGCATGCAAGTCACAAGGGATTAGAAGCTTTGAATTTCGCAAAGGAGAATGGCATAGATACAACCACTGGACGTGTGCTTTTATAGACCTTTAAAAATCTATTTTAACCAATAAACGACAAAATGCTTAAAATGTCATCCAGGTCGAGTCGTTACATAAAATAAAGTAGGATATTTGTTTAACCTAGCATACGGTAAAACAGCAACAGTTAAAAATGCATGCCATGGATTCAAAAATACAGATCTTTGGCCTGTAGATCCTAATGTATTTCCTGACTACATGTTTGAGCCCACAGAGACAACGAATGTACCATTAACTAAAGTTCATATCAGATATAAGCCTCTGCCTGAAGAAGAAACGGGGAATATACCACTGACTACTAAAAGTTCTTTGGTTGCCATCACAAATCAGCCTCTTTCACAGTCAGAGAGGTCGGGTGAAAGTACTGAAATTCCTATGACCATTCAGTCCTTAATCAGCCGGCAAATAGACACTAAATATGTTATGCACAGCTCAGCACTTCCAAGAACTCACTACTTTTTCCAGTTGAAGCTATTTCACCTGCTCCACAAGGCACCTACATTAGTGACATGGGCAAAAGAAAGCTGAAAACTCGCTCATCACACTTAGTATTAACCTCCACACCCAACATGGAAGAAATGCAGGCAAAAAATGAACCGAAAGCCGCCCCTGAAAAACGAAGAAGGAATATCAAAAAGTATCTTTTTGATGACGACCCAGAGAACGCAGACTTTGCTGCTGATAACGACGACGACTGTCCGTGCATTTATTGCAGCGATATTTTTCCTCGATCCAAGCCTGGTGAGACTTGGCTACGTTGTATTATATGTAATCATTGGGCTCATTGATCCTGTATTGACGTGCCAAAGAACACGAAGAGATTCGTTTGTGAACTATGCACCTAATTTTGTAGGTAAACTTTATCATACTAATTCAAATTAATTATGTATTGCTAATCATTTATGTATTTTTTTCAGATAAATTGGGGTTTTAACCCGGTGTGGTGATTATGGACTCATGGCATTGTGTCAGTGATGAAATAAAAAATGTTACAATTGTTTTAGCTTTTATAATTAAGATCTTGTGAACCAAAAACAAAAATAGTATGTCATTTTGGACGTACTTGCCCTAGGTATTAAGGCAAAAGGCAGTCATTTCAAAATTCAAAATAAAAAATTGAATATACACGGAATTCTCGATTTGCGCACCACGTAAAATTTAGGCCATTTGCGGAAATCGAGAATGTGCGCAATTCGAATGCTCTCAAAACAAGTACAGTATGTAGGATGTAAGCACATATGTATGTACTCGTATAAGGCATATGTAAGAGAGACAATGTTTTAACACTTAAAGGAAGTTTAAGACACACTTGTTCATAGTAAATTTCATTTATTAGATCCAATATTAAAATAGTTATCCAAATTTGTTTGTTTGAATTTTGCATTAATATTCATTTTAATGGTTGCTTCCCGTAATTTTTCTAAAAGAGAGATTTCGGTAGTGTTTTGCTCAGCCCATTTAAGAGCACCGTTAAACATCATTACAGCATCTTGATGGGACACTCTCTGGACTTGAGAGTAAACTTCTGGTTCCAAATTAAGACTGTCTTCATTGTCGGATATTTCCTCTTCTTCAATTGTGTCGACATTCCAATACTTCGTTGGCAGAGTGGACCTTTATAGAAAACAATAACTAGGATAAAACGTATTTCAAGCAAAGCAAAACCACTTAAAGTTTATTTTCAATTTCGTTTAATAAGTTAACAGTTTGCGTTATAACTTCTTGCACTTCTCTATGAATTCTTGTATGGACACTGGCTGATGATCTTGCAGATTGTGGATTTGACTTCAACATAGCCAAAGGTATTTCGTCATTAGATGAGAAAATGTCTTCATTTTCATGAGTATTACCTGATAAATTTACCTTTTTTTTCGAGCACGATATAATAACCGACATCCATTATCGGATTCCAGACGCAGACAAGATTCACAATGGCATCTTTAACAGTCATTTTTTTTTTAATGAGTCGGCCTCTCCAATGTCTTCATTAGGGCCAATAGATGCAAGAAAGGAATTGCAGTAATATAATACAATTTGGTTAATTTAATTATGTTTTGGTCCATTGGCTGTATTAATGCAGTAACATTTTGCGCCATATACATTACCGAGAATTTTGCATCAGCGCTTACAAGTTCACCCTCTGAAGGATGGCTAGGGGCAGTATCCAATAGTAATAGACCACCGACTATCGAATTATTGTTGCGTTGAAATCGTGTTACCTAAACATACACAAATTAGAAAAAAATAGGATATGTGTGCTGGTAATTTTCGAAAGGTGGTCTTACTTCTGGGACGAAACCATTGTGAAACCAATCTTTGAATATAAAAGCGTTCATCCACGCTGATTTAGAATTATAGTAGTTAACGGGAATCTGAAAATCTTTCTCGAAACATCTTGGTTTTTTTGCTTTTTTAATAACCAATAGTCTGAGTTTATGTGTTCCCGATGCATTTGTGCAAACCTTTCGTCCTGGTGCTGTTTTTTACTCTGAACTGGAAGAAGTTTCCAGTATAATCCGGATTCACCAGCGTTGTACACTTCATTACTGGTGATCTCATTTCCTTAATTCGCTGTTCGAGTCTGCACTTAAAAGGGGCAACACTTTCGGAGCATGATGATAGTTTCTCACCTGCAATCGATAAATGCCTGCCGTCGCTCGGATTGAATTGAGCATTTTCATTGACAGCAAATCGAGCGGTAGTGCTTATATTTTACCTAGTGCCGAATTCGAGCATTGCGCAAATCTAGCTTTGCCGGTACCTAAAATATTTGCTCGCTTTTTTTTATATGTATCGTTTTATATTTTTAATAGAATTTATGACAGGACTAGGTACAAACGCATACGTGCAATGATTTTCCTATATGCATGCATACATATGAATTAAACAAATAAATTAAAATATCAATTAGTGGAACTGTTTTGCGTTTTAATTTTCGGTTTGAAGCGTAAAAAATGGACACCTCTGTGTAAGTACCTAAAAATCTCATAAAACTAAATCCTAAAAAAAATTAACAAAATGACATAAATAATTCGAAGATAGAAGCCATTGATTTACAAAAAAATATTAGTTTCTGTTGTGTTTGATTACCTAAGCTCTGCTGGAGGAGCAAATATTTTCTGGAAACTTCAAAAATACATGGAAACTCACAATGCCGTCAAGAACAATAAGATTCGAAGAAAAAACGATCTCAAAAATGTAATTAAAAGCAATTGCAACTTTCGAGTATTATACGATGAAGACACTTACTAGAATAAATACAAGTATAATCCACAGATACCTACATATTCCTTTAGAATTATCTACCGACTAAACACGAAAAAAGAATCTCTTAATTGGATTGCAACAGAAAAATGAAGTGAACGCATGGGCAGATTCTTTACAATCCAAAATAGGGACATACGTTTATAAATCCCTCAATTCTCATCCTTTAGCTCTTAAACAAACAGTAATAAAACAATTTCAATAAAACTTAGCTACGAGCAAAAAACCAGAAAACCTTAGGAAAAAAAAAACAAATTGTAAATCCAACCCTCAAACCGCAGCATCATTATTAGAGCAATGAGATAAATGCCACAAGAAATGAGATAGAAACTCAACTAAACGTTGGTTGCTCTGTTCCGTGCCATCGTTGTATGTCTCTAAATTAGAAGCAGAAATAACGAACAATAGATAAATAGACACTTATGTATCTATACATCCTCTCTTGTACATCCTCTCCTCATTCCAAAAAGAAATAAACTAATAGGAAAAAAATCAGTTTATAATAAAATACAATTATACTAAATGAACCTAACTAATTTTCCACACACACTATCGCACATTCAGATTCAAAAAAAAAAAATACATATTTATATACAAATAACAAATACATACCGCTGACAATGACAGAGGGTATATCTTACTAATCCCGCCTTCTTTTTATTACAATCTCTCGTTTAGATAATTCCAATTCCATTTACAGCCATCAAAGGCCAATGGTATCCATGCGCATTGTATGCTCACCCCAAAAAAGATACAACTGGTGAATGGGACTCTGTTCCCAAAGATATAAACCTCACTGTTTCTGGTTTTTTGGTAAGGACAGCCCCTTTGTCGAAATGCACACACACTCGTGTACCCTCTCATAGATACAAAACTGGTTTTCGGTGTGAAGTGAATCGAGCAAAAACTCGACTTCCCACACACAGCACACTTGGTCAATCCACAACGAGTTGGTATTTTATTCTGACTCTGACTGTCGTCGAGATCACATAGCGTGTGCGCGATTCGTTTGTTAAACATTTTTTTTTCTTTATTTTCACCACAAGGTTACTAATACCATTACCATCCTCTTGTTTTGTTTATGAGTGATATTGTGACGTGCTTTTAACAACAATTACCAAATAATCAATCGGTAATCGCCACAGCATTCCTCGGTTTCTGCGGTATCCTCCAAGAGTATGTGTATTCATTCACCTACGGTGATTTTCAAAAGTGAAATGTTTAAGAAAAAATTCTAACAAATCTCACAGTGCTCATGAAAGAAACAAAAATTCAAGTGAAACGAAAAGAATTCAAATAAAAATAAAGAGAAGTTTAAAAAGAAAAAGAAAAAGAAAAATCAAATTACTCTTGTGCCAAACTGCATAAAGGGATACTCAAACACTTTGGTAATTTATGACTAAAATGATTCCGCCGGTTCCTACATCAGCTGTGATGATGCCAACACCAAAACAAAAAATCGGATTCAGTATTGAATCTATTGTTGGCGGCAATGATGCCTCCAATCCATCATCACCTCAGCCACAAACCGCCACTCACCATCATCTACATCATCAATTACATCATCATCCGTCGCTGCATCAGCATATTTTGCAACAGCAAACCTCCCCAAAATCCGAGACGCGACATGACATTCAGGATATCACTAATCGGCTTCATAATTCCGCTGCTGCGGCTGCTATTCACAATAATAATAATAATAACAACAATACTATTTTAAGTGGTTCATATAGTCCGCCACAAACGCGACTAACACCTGAAGAATCTATAATGCATTTAAAGCGTGAACGCTCTCCAGGTCCACATCAACTGCCACATCCGATACGTCATCAGCCACCTCATACACCACCACAATCTGCCTCGCCGATATCCTCGCATGCATCACCGATTGGACATCAACAACAGCCTCAAGTTCAACCACCTACATATAGTAAAGGACCAATTATGGTACCGGGAATGCCGCCGGCTGGTTTAGTACGACCTTTCCCAATGGGTCCAGCACCGCCACAGCCACCGCCAAATCAAATGCCCGATATTAAGGCATTACCGCCATATATTAATGCCCCCCCAGAGATGCCAGTGCCACAACATAATCCACATTTACTAGCGGCGGCGCAATTTCAAATGGCTGCTGCTCTACAAGCTGGACATGTACTTGGTCCAGCTGCTGCTGCTGCTGCCGCAGCTGGCTTGCCACCACATTCACCATTCTTGCCAAATCCAGGTGCAATGCCACGTGAAAGTTATCCACTGTATCCATGGCTCCTAAGTCGACATGGAAGGATTTTCCCCCATCGATTTCCTGGAAGTAAGTACCATTCAACTCGTTGATTATAGTATAGTTAAATTTTTTATGACTATTTGTGTTAGGTGGTTAATGATTATTGTTATTAGAAATTTCTTTCAAACTAGTAGATTGATTCTGCATATATATATGTACTTTCGGAAGGCAGAAATCCTGTAAAAACTACATATTTTTGAGGTGACATGCATTCAAACTGTGGAAGAAATGTATTGTAGATCGCTGAAGATCTCTTATGGAATCTAAGCATCCAGAGTCTCAAGCTTGATTATTAATTGTGCAAGTTTCATGAACCGCACTGCGTATTCAGTTCAAAAAACGTGTGTAGAAACTTCGAAAAAGTGGTGTCCCATCAAAAATATAATCTTAGACTTCTATCTATCCATGGAGTCCTCCATTCATGAACTGAAATTCATAAAAAAAAAACAAAGTTACTTGAACAGAGGGTTATCACCATGTGTAATATATGACATTTCTAAGTGAAGTAAGAAGTCCAGCTAAGAAATATATTTAGAAAATAAGTTTATGTATGTTTGAAAGTGAAAAATATACATACTCACCGGACAAACAAGTTGTGTAAGATTTTCATAAAAAACCGGCGGCACCAGAAAATCAGAAAATAATAGTCCATCTTGTCGTAGAGAACAAAATTCCTTGTTTCTTCATCTTGCATTTGGTTCAAGTTGTCGAAAATTCCGTCGGCTCGATATCCATTTTGACGACAACGGTTTGAAGCTCAAATAGGTGCTCAAATAAATTGATTAAAAAAAAATAAAATTTTCCCTCTAACATCTAAATGATTACATCCAGATTTCGATTACAATTCCACGACATCTGCAAAAAGTGGTTCAAATTTGAAAACAAAAAGGTCTCTTTCTAGGAATGATCTCTCCTTTTGTAAAGCCATAAAACTCTACAACAGGAACATCAAAACTGAATTTAAAAGCATCTCTTATTAGAAATCAGCATTCAAGTAGCTTCAAATTCATTGAAAACATATCTATTAGCTTTCCCACTACAACTTGTATTCATAATAAAACCAGAAGTTAACATGACATTTTGTTTTCTTTAAATACTCGTATCCTACATAGAAATATGCGAAAACAACCATGTTGAACGTTTTTTTCCATTAAATTTAACGACTTTCCTACCCATATACGAGTATGCTACTTTTCTTCTATCAAACCTAAACAGAATACCATAAAGTTATTGACAAGTAGAAGGCTAAAATCAAAACTCTTTAGATCCATAAAGATCCTATCTTAGATAGTTTATGATTCCATGTAAATTGTCTTTTGCCTGATATTGACATTAGTTACCTCCAAAATAAAATGAAAAAAAAAAAAACGAAAGTCAAAGCCAAAATTCAAAAACTACACTCATCAAACAAACCGTAGTCAACGGTGAATACTAGTGGAATTAGTAATTTTTGTGAAATACTGAATTAGCTGCTAATTTATGGAAATTAACCATTCAATTAGCAAAGCCGCCGTTGTCGTTGTCGTTGTCTTCAGTTTTATTAAGCAATTAGAGAGAGCTTTAGATTCATTAGCCGACTCGTTTATTACAAATAAACAAAATCCCATTGAATGTTAATCAATTCACCATGACTATGACTTACTCATATCCGTAGTTATTAATTTTAATTATTTTCTCTGTGTTTGCAGATTTCCTTCTTCAACCATTTCGTAAGCCGAAACGTATCCGTACTGCATTTTCACCATCACAATTGTTAAAACTGGAACATGCCTTTGAAAGCAATCAATATGTGGTTGGAGCCGAACGAAAACAACTTGCACAGTCGTTAAATCTGTCTGAGACCCAAGTGAAAGTCTGGTTCCAGAATCGACGGACTAAACATAAACGTATGCAACAGGAGGACGAGAAAGGCGGTTCTGGAGGTCAGGGTAATTCCTCATCGGACAAGAACTCGAATAACAATGGCGCCAGTTGTGATGAGGAAGATGATGAACTAATCGACATGGAGATGGATGATTGCCCAAGTGATGATGAACTTGACGCCAGTCACTAGTAAACAACACAAGCCGGGGGGATTAATTCTTGCCGTAGATACTAATGTTTCAAATAAAAGTCTGTGCATACATACATATATGTATCTATATGCGTATCCAAGTGTAAATACTTAAATTTTATTTTTATTTATAATTTTGTGATATACTTGTGTAGTGTTTTTCTTTTTTTTCATATTTTTTTTATTTGTCAACATGTTTTTCTGTGTCGATGCCGATTGTAAATATTTTTTGTTTTTTTTTTTTAATTTCAATCAACTTTTGTGCCAAACACAAAAATTTGTGCACTTATTAAAATTGCATAAATAAGAGTTTAAATTGTACAAAAATTCTGACTAATTGTAAATATATTTCTACATAAGTAAATGTGGCACTTTTTCGAAAAACGGTGCTCATAGGTGTTAAGAGAAATACATGTATCTCTGAGGGGACTTGCTTACATTTATATACAGACACACATTTTTAAATGACAATTAGAATCTGAATAAGGGAATAGAAACTTGAAAAATAAATAAATAAAAAAATAAAAAAAATTCAACTTAATATAGACTTTAGATACTATTGTAGAAATGAAAATGAAAATGAAAATGAAAATTTTGTGAGCTAGATTTAGGTGATAAGTAAGAAATTATAATGAAATAAGTGAAAAGAACAAAATTAAAAGTAATTTAAAATAAAAAACAACAAAAATCAAATGAAATGGAAATATGTTTTCTTTTTATTTACTTGTGGATTTTTTCACTCTAAGATAATCATATCGGCGTAAATCAAGAACAGAACTGCATACTCGTAGATCATCGAAAAATTTGCCGCTGGAGCACGGACTCACCGTCGGAGACATATAAATATTTTGATAACTTAAAAGTTATTCGAAATAGCTAAGTGTCTGAATTTTTTATATTTCTATTAATAAGGGGTAGTTCTTGAAGACCCTCTTTTTCGTAGTGATTTTAGCTTATACACCTTTCTTACATGTCGTCTAATCAGGCATAATGACGAGCAAAAGTTTCAAAGGAGAGAACGTATTACAGCAACGTAAATGCGATGTGTGGTTTGCTGCACGCAGGTTACTTGTAAGTAGCAAAACAAAGTTAATGTTTTTTAGATTGAGTTCGCCCGAGTCGCCAGATGTCGATACCTTTTTCCACTCCTTTGATTGTCCGCGTTTCAACTTAATTAATTGTGTTTGTACTGCAGAATTATCAAGATCAATTTTTAATGAAAATGCCACATGTAACTCGAATTGTTTTAAAATTGAAGTAGTTAGGAACTTTAAATATCTTGGTATTACTATCGACCATAACATGAATTGGACTGATCATATTTTGGTATTGAAGCAGTACTTACGCTCTTCCATTCGGTGTTTTTATCGCCTCAGAAAATGCTGTTCCAATAAAACTCTTAAGACTGTCTATCATGGAATTTTTCACTCGAAACTGCAATATGGGATAAGCTGCTGGAGAGGTGCTTATATGACCAATCTAAAGCCACTCGTAGTCCTGCAAAAGTGTGCCATAAGAAGAATTAGTAATGCTCACCGCCTGACCCATTCCATGGTGCTGTTTAGATCTTTGAAAGTACTGCCAGTAAGACATCAATTCTATTTCAGAGTCTCTAAGATATTTTTTATGAGAGGTGGCTATATGCAGAGTCCAATATCTGATAATCCTAATTTACGTAGCTCTACACGCCATGTTGTTGAAATTCCAGCCTTTCGCACTACTCACTACAGAAACTCCTACCCAGTTGTATCCTGTAAACTTTTTAATAGTCTTCCTTTCAATATAAGAGTCATAGAATCCCTTCACAAATTTTTAAATAAAGTTAAATTATGGCTTCTTGATTTTAACCATGATGAGATCGAAGTTTTGCTCACCTACCTTGCATAATTGTTTGAATTTTGTTATTTTTATATTTGTGTGTATTTTTAATCTACATTCATTGTTTTTGAAATAAGAATTTAAATATTGTCACCCCACAATGATATAAAAAAAAAAAAATATAAAATGCTTTCAAAAAACCAAGTGGTAAAATGCCGGAAACAGGTTCCGCTTCGGGATGGAACAAAATAAGAATGGAGTTGGTATTATCTTGACATCAGAGTTATTAGATACAATCGTAAGCATATCAAAAACAAGCGACCGACTTATATCAATAAAACTAATAATTGAAAAGAGTTAACGTCCAGAAAAAGATGTATTTTGGCGCAATTTTGATAACCTATTAGATACGTAGAATATCAAGAGAAGAAATATTTATCATCGGTGCAGACGTAAATGGGCATATCGGAAAATGGAACTAATGAAATGAATTTGGCACGAAAGACGCAGCTGGAGAAGATATAAAAGCCTCATCTAAAGCACACAATACATACTACAGAGGTGGACACCCAATGCTTATAGTTTACCATATATGCTGGAATAACGTGAAACGACGGGTAAAAGATTCTGAAGTGATGTTAGGCGAATCATTAGCACCGACTTTGACAGAATTGTTCAAAAAACAAAAATCAGGGAACAATCAACGAGAATCGACATCAGCAGAGGAAATTAACTGGCACCTTTTAAACAATGAAAAACTTGGCACAATATAGTGTATGTATGTGGAATAACTTAGAAGAAAGTTGGTGCTCGGTGTTTCATGAAACGAAATTGACGGTAAGGAACAAAAGGCAAGCAAGGAAGGGTACAGTGGAAATAAAGAAACAGATAGAATGAATTTTGAATTAGACCAAGAACGTTGAAAAAAACAGAGGCGAAAAAGACATTAGCAAAAGCACATGACAGGTATTGCATCGCTAATTTGAAGAGACTCCTTTACAGCCGAAATATAGGAAAATGAACTGGAAAACCTACACGGAACTCCAAGTTCAAAATAGATGGAAAGAGTATTTTAACGCCTTACTAAGCGAAGAACCGGCGGCAACGTGTAGTCGGACCGGATAACACACCATCCAAACTATGGGCGACAATTGGAAATCTTAGGTTGAAATCGTTTGCCCAGTGTTGTGAGAAATTTTTGGTTCCACTGTATAAAGGCAAAGGCGACACTACAAATTGCAACCACTTGGGACCTGTACACTATAAAAATATACGAGCGAGTTCTAGGTAGTCGACAACGGAACTCCATAGCACTCAATGCGGCTCTGTGGGAGTCAGGTCGACAAAGCTTACGAATAATGATAGAAAACCATCGCGAAGCTTCAAAAGATGTGCATATCGTCTGCATCGACTTGGAAAAAGCGTTCAACAGAGTTCCCGCAGATTTCTTTTGGAAGGACTAAGCCCAGAGACGTAAATAAAAATGATATGCGATTACATTACGTCCTATTAAAAAATGAAAGTTAAACGCACATTGGGAATAACCAGAGAATTCAAAGATAGGGTTGGTGTATACCAATCCAGTGAATATAGTAAAGTCCGTCGCTTGTTGGAAGCATCCGGAACCACTTCTCTTCTTTTCGCTGATGACAGCGACGTGAAAGCCCTTCAAAGTAACTCCTGACATCTATTTGTTATAAAAATATTCATCTTGTCAAAGTGCAAAGAATTTCGATACTTACCCTCTGTCGTTAACCTCCAAAGAAATTGCGCGATGAACATACAAGGTGGACCGTAATGTATGATCCTATTTGTATTGGGTTTTCTTAAGTGTTTATTTGGGAATTCAAGTTTTGAAAATGATATCGCTTAAGTGGCCGCTGCCATTGTTGATTAAATTTTGGGCTCATTTTATAGAATTTTCCATAATTTTACTCAGAAGTTCGTATGATAGGTTCTCCACTTATTGACGGATGTTCTCCTTGGGGTTTGCCAGAGTTTGCGGCTTGTTCACATAAATCTGTGCCTTATAGTGCAAATCGCCAAAAGGCGATATCAGACGACCGGGAGACGCGTGCTTTAGAATGTCGGTTGTGCAGTATTCATTGATTTCCATTGATCAAAGGCTCTGTATTGCTCACCATCCACAGTGACCGTTTGTTCCACGCTGTTCTTTAAAAAAAAAAATGGTCCAATCTCTCCTCCAGCGTAAACGCACTGACTTTAACTGACATTATGGCTCTTCGTGCATTACACGTGGATTCTCAGTGCCCCAGAACGGGAAATTTTGTTTGTTCACGTATTCACAAAGTTGGAAATGGGCCTCGTCTCTCATGATTATTTTTGGCTCAAAATCGTTCATTTCGTTGTTGCGATTCATGGTCAATTCGCATCAGCTAACGAACTGTCTGTACTTTGTAAGAAATCATCTTCAAAACTGTCACCAAAATGCGCCATAGACACGTGCGTCGAATCCCGAATTGCAAGCACAAAAAGCCGGACCACGGCAGCGATATTCTCGATCGAACGAGACCTTCCAGGGTTTGCTCATGTTGTTCCAGTCTCTAAATGTCGTGCGTCTGAACGCCGAATTGAACGGCCATCATCATCATCAAAAACATCGTGACGATTATTCCGCTTTCAACATGGGTACAGCGTTCCATTGCTTATTCTGTTTGTCTCACAAATGGCAAAATCGAATTGACATTTGACGCCGTTTATAAAATCAGTGGAACTTTCCGATAGCGTCATACAGCATTGGGTGGCTTCAATGACACGAAAACTTTCCTGCCAGTTTGGAAAGTAAGTGCATGCCAAATTAAGAAACCGATAATACAGAAACTTCAGGCTGAGGAGATTAGCTAGTTTAGCCATGTTCAAGGAAGGTCGTCTGCAAATGCGGTTGCAGCCGAGGTTTTAAAAAAGAGGGCGAAAGAAAAATATTTGAATCACTCAAATGCGAAAACTTTAGCAAACTTTTGTCCTCATTTACGAGGTGGGCGTAGTAGCACTGTAGATATGTGGGAGATTTATGTAAGATTAGATGTACACGCGTTTCATATTTCAACGGTTAATTAACGAAGAAGAAGTGGTCCGAGACAATGGAATGAAGTAAGTAACCAATCTGGTTGATGAAATCTTCTTGTTAATATATTGTAGAGATAATGGAAATGCGTACTAATATGGTCACGACAATATTTTATTTTTAATAAATTCATTATCGGAGATGGTGTCGCGCCGATCTTCAATTTCTCAATTTTCATTATAGTAAAATCACCCAGCAATATTTTTACGTCAGACTAGTACGTTTTTACAATAGCCCGTAGAAGTAATCTTTGGTTTAGTCATCTTCTTTGTGCGCATTTATACTGAGGTTAACAAATTTATGCTTGATAGGGATTGTCGTGAGCAACGCGTTCACTTGTCGAAAGCTAAAGGCTCTTTGTATAGGTGTGTCTCCAAATCCGTATCTAAATAATTGGTGCCTTTGTTATTGCTCATACTTTTTAGACCGTGGTTATATCTGATCTCAGTCTAGAGCTTCGTCTAATTTTTTAAATTTAGGGGCATACCCGTAACATCCCACGTTTGTATCGGTCGTCAACAATACGTATTTATCTGAGTTCCTTGGTTGATTTGTAGCAGTGGCTTTACGAGGTATGGTATGGTAGATAGATTTACGGCTTCGCTCACAATTTTAAAGGTGTTCATAAACCCTTGAACGTGCGAAGTTTAAAACAAATAAATCTGCAACACAGGAAGGAAAACAGTAGACCAGTTCGGAGATATGAGAAGTCTGTATTGCAGCGTACTAACTGAAAGGACTGCATACTTCTGAAATTTCTTACCGAACCCAGTTTAAAATATTTGAAAGTAGCTCATATAAAGTACCTGCCAAGTTGGCCATCGTTGATTCAATCGCGTCAATATATCCGAGCTTTTGTTTCATATCAGTAAAACGAGCAAATCCAACAACTTTTATATACCATATCAGAAAACTGCCCATACATAAACAAGTCGAGGAAGAAAACATTTGAGAAAATTAGTACAGCTTTCCAGCACTAACTGAGAGTCGACTTCCACCTAGTATGTCTTTGTAAGCTTCTATCATATTTGAGCGTTGTATATTTTTGATATAGTGAGTCAATAATTTTATGGACGAATCAATGTCGTCCATATTTTCAAAGTGCTAATCACTGATCATTGTCTAGTAACGTTGGCTATTGACTGTGAGCTTCCGGCCTCATTTTTGAAAAAAATAAGGATCGTGTATTGCACTTTTCAGAATATGCTTCACTCCAGAAATGGCAATTTTACTTGTTCATAAACCCATTGGGACATAAGTGAGCCTTGTCAATAAATACAACTCTCAGTCAAAAGTAGGGATCGACTTCAAGCTAAAAAAACTCCGGTTCCAAGCCACCTTCTTATAGTTTGCTTTCCTGCACTAGTTGAAACTTATAAGTGTGTAGGTCGAGATCTTTTCCAAAATTGTCCGCATAGTGGATGAATAAAAGCCAAACTATTGCGATCGACGCCGTATCGGAAGCTCTAGATCTTCCGCCACGAGCGGCACATTATGCTGACGCATTGTTGGCCCAACGCATTGCCGCCCAACACGACGAATAGCGAGGTCAGTTCATCAATTTTGAGGACCAAAAAAATAAATAATCTTCTATACATATCTGGAATCAAAGACCGATCTTCTAAATAAGTTTGAATGATACGGAAGCGTTCTTCTAGTGCAAGGCAGGCAATACTGATCTGAAAAATGTTTTGATTTGAAACATTTCTCTTTATCATTTAACATTTAACTATGATTCTCAGGTTTATGAACACCGAGATTGGTAAATACGAAAGCAGTCTTGTCAGTCAAATTTTTGGCTACTTTTTGGAGTATCTGAAGCCGAATATCTGCAATAACCCGCCCTATATACAATAGTACTATAATTCTTCAGTCATTGCAGGTTTATCCATGTAGACAAGGAGGGGATTTCCCTTACCAGCATAGATAATAATCGAGTGGCATTAGATCGCAATATCTACATATGTGGCCATTTCCAGGTCACTCCCTCACCAAATTTTTACTTCAATAAATCGATCGTTGCAGCTCAATTCTGCTGGAACCATATATTGCCTTCATCGATGTCACACCCAGATCCTTTCCCAAATTGTTCTTAGCAGTGTACGGAAGCATAAGGAAAGGAAGTATAGCAATAAGTCTAAGATCAGAGAAATTACCTTTCTTAGGGATTGGGATTTTGTTTTTTTTCCAGTCAGTAGGGTAAGTTGATGTCATTATAATTGTATTGAAGATGTGGGTGATGTAAGAAATATTTGTAATATTTTTAAACAGTCTGGATGAATGTTATCAAGGCCTACATATTTGTTCTTTGTAGCGAAATTAGCACAATCAATGCTTTAGTTATCAACTACGGACTCTTTTAATTTATTTCGTTTTGGCTAAAAGTTTGTGGTTTATAACTTTGCAACGAAGTAGTAGTCGGCGATGTCAACATACGGTTTAGTTCGTCTAGGTCAATAATTTCATTAAAAATGAGCTTAGTCTTACTGGGAAGGCCAGGGAAAATTCGAGGACCGGTTGGTGTTGAATTGACTGGTATTAAAGTCATATTTAGCCGACCGAATCAACATTGTTACAAGATTTCGAGATATTTTGAAGTCTCTATGCATGTCTGCGTATCCATATCGTTTCCATCCTCGGTATACGGTGTCCCTCCTTCTGATTGCACTTATTATCTCAGCTGAGAGCCAAGGGCCATTATCAGGCTTTTTGAAACCAGTCTTAATGGGAACATGTTTATTAAAAAGTTCGCAAAGTTTGATATTAAAAATATGTACTTGTCTGTTGACGTTCTTTACAATAACGGCAAACGTCGCCACCAATTGCATAGTCCAGAAGACAGACCAGCACAACATCCCAGAGATGGACTTTATCCTGTCAAGGTGTTGCTTTATGATTGGCGGGATGTTGAGGGAATAATACATTTTGAGCTGTTACTGCGTAACCAGAGTATTAACGCATAGGTCTATAGCCAACAACTGCGCAGATTAAAGTCAGTACTAAAGCCGAAACGGTCAGATCTGGTTAATTGAAGGGGTATTCTATTCCAGCAGAATAATGTTCGCCCTCATATAGCTAGGACCATTTGCAGACAGTTGCAGGAGTTCGGTTGAGAAAAAATGGTGCATTCGCCTTATTGTCCAGATTCCCACTTGCTCTGAAGTCTGCAATACTTCGGTGAAGGAATAAATTTTAGATCTCAGGAAGCTAGCTTTTTGGGTATTATTTTCGTCAAATTTTAAGTGACGGAGTTAAGAAGTTACTTGCGAGGCGGGCAGAAGTGTTAATAACCCTTTTATTCAAACAATCACTAAGTTAAACACATTCACAGCAAGTGTCACACATAGTGCAACTCTAAGCCATTTCTACATAGGTAGGGGTGGTCATTACTCCACAATTGTTCTTCCTAGCCGACATTAGTACGTAACCATCATTACCCCAGTAGGTTGACCAAGAATTCTTGACCAACCAATAGTCCTCTCCATTTAATTTTCCATAGCCCACGGCCAATACGGCATGATCCAATTCATCTAAACCATTGCGACATTCCTCTTCATAATAAACACCATGCGAGTAGAAGCTGAAACTCTTGGGGGATGCATCAATAGCAACTGACAACGGTCCATTTTTAATCAACGCAATCTTGAAGGCATCTGGATCGTTGGAAGTCACATTGACAAAACCAGAAATTTTTGCGACCAAATTAACGCTATCCACATGACATAAACCATCTTGACCTAGGTACGGACCATAATCCTCTTCAGTTGGGATACCTCCAACCTTCATCATCCATTGATAAGCACGGAAGTCCTCACCAGCATCACAGCCATTGTTACCATATTCCCAAGAGCAATCAATTAGAGCTTGTTGTGAGAGCCGAACTAGCTTTTCACCATTGCGGAGGAAGAATGCACCTTCAATGGCACCAACAGTTCCAAACGACCAGCATGATCCACAAACCGATTGATCGTTGACAGGGGTAACAGCGCCACGTAGACGCCAGTCAAATTGCTCTGGAAGATTCTCCTTTAAGTTCTTTGTGTTGTAAGGGAAGGGCTTGCCAGTGTTGTAGATATTTGATGATTTGAAGCCACGTCTAGCCTTTAGTTCGTCCTCCGTTTTATCAGATAAATGGTTGATTGCCAATGAGAAACCTAACTTGGCTCGGTTCTTTGAATGAATGTAACGGAGATTCTGACGGAAGATGTTTTTACGGTACACATGTTCGGTTTCATTCTAGTACTCACCTCCATGTTTTCCCTTGAATCTCGCGAATTCCATTTCAAGATGGTGATCTTTGGTTGGATGAATGAATTCTTTCATTGGATTGAAAGTAGCATAATGACCGATGCCAGGACAAGGGAAACCAACGCAAACCATATTTGGATCGATTTCGAATACCTCATTTGGAATATCATCCTGGGAGTAGCTATCGTAGTCGAGGTAATAGTGATCGTAATGAGAACCCAACAAAGTGTTGTATCCCTTCATCTCGTAGCGAACTGGAATCGGTTGACGGGAGGATGGATATTTCTGAGATTTCTTATATCGAACCCACAGAGTGTAGACGTTCGTTTTCATGCCAATGACTTCTTCCAAACGGAACTTGTCACAAACCATTCCGAGGAGTGTTTCAGTTCCAATTAGAGAAAAACTCTTTACATCGGGCAGGATTGACTGGATCTCGACAACGTTATCAGCGGTGCCGTTCACTTGGAGGCAGGTTTCTTTGTTTAAATCTTTCGATGTGGTCACTATTGCCAGCTTAAGAGATATCATACCAGGCATAGAAAGGTTCAGCTATTTCGGCGTAAGGAATATTTAATGTACCGCTAACGGTATAGGTTGGATCCCATTTTGGGGGATTTGTTGCAAGGGCTGTAGATGTCAGTCCCAGCAACGTAACCAATATCACACTAGAAATTGCCATGTTTTGGTGTAAAACCGACAAACAAAAAAAAAATAGAAACACTGACTCAATGTAAAGAAAAAACTAATTTATTCGCGTCAAATTAAATTGATTATATGAAGCCTGTTCTAAAGACAAACTTCTTTAAAACGATCAAGTCCACAATACAACCTCAACGAGAGCTATGGAACAACTGACGACTGACGGGTAGATGATCGCGTGAAGTATGATAATTGGCAGTGTTGACCAATGAAGCAAATGTTTCCCGCAATACATTGATTGTGTCACGCGCCGTGTGGCATGATGCGCCATCTTGTTGAAACCAAAACTCTGTTATGTGAATGCCATTCAACTGAGAAACGAAGAAGTCAGAAATTATGCTTCCATAGCGCTCTCCATTGAGGGTAACATTCTGGCCATAAAGCACACCACACTTCTGTTCGCACTGTTTTGTCGTCTCTGGGGATGCGTATTATCTACTAGAGTGTACGAATATCTTGCTCAGATGAACTATTATGTCGACCGTAAAATGGATCTAGCGCACGATAAGTTTGGCGAGCTGAACCATGGTTTTCAAAATAAGTTTGAACAATTTGTTCGCGTTGTTTTTTGATTAGTCTGCGAGTATTCATCGTTAAATGGCAAAACGTATTAACTACAAATTTACTTTCAACTGTCAAATTCACAATCTCTAGAAACAGTGTTGCCAGTTTAAAAACCAAACTTCTAAAAAAAACGTCATTTATTTTGGAACAGTCCCTTTTTAAACTGGAGTCATCATGTGTGTATCCCATCTTCCATGGTAGCGGTCCTACGTAGTTTTGGTATCCTGGTAAAATCGTTTACCGTGTTTTTCACTGGTGTCTCCTAAATTTTGAAGAAAACGGTCTAAGTGGCTGTGCAAATAGTGAAACTTAATGTTCATGTTACACCCAAGGGATTTCTAACTGTTAAGCATCTCGTTCACTAGTTCAACATAGTTTATGTCCGACAACTACATACATCGAATGAAGTTCAGGCTGCTCGCTCAGCCTTGCTCATTGTATTTACGAAGGCAGGATGTTTAATGCGTTGCCTTATTTGCTGGCCATCAAATATTGATGTCTTAATTTTTCCCGTACGCAATTGAGGCATTTTCCCCCTATATATGCAAATCAAAATTTTTTCTTATCAAGGGCATTTAAAAACTGCTTTATTAGGCCCAGCATGATATGCGGTGGAGGAAAGATGATTTTATCTCGTCCAACTAAGCGGTCGTTAATGGCATTCTTTTTACCTACGTCCATGTCTTATCTCTTCACTCTTTCCTAACCCAGTGGTGTGTTTTGCCTCTGCTATGCCAGAGACACAAGAGGCAAGGATATTTGGTGTGGCTATCTTCCTGTACAAGGAGAAAGTTTACCATTTTTAAGTCCACACAAATCATCCATAGATGTTCATGATACTTTATCTTCTCAAAGACCAAAGTTATTGTATCATATTATGTTCTTCTTTCAGTTTTGGTGTGAGCAATTGAACCATGTTTCTCCCCATTGTGTAGAAGGACATATTTCAAACTTCGCTTTGAGCTGACAATAAATAGGCGCCAATCGACTGGAAAATATTCAGGAAGACCTGTTTTTCTAGGAGTCCTGTAATGTCGTGACAAAATATAAGATTCTCTTCTTGAGGGAAGAAGGGTAGCATACTCTTTTATAAGGTACGTTAAAGGTAGTTTTGGTTCCTTGTTCTAGTAAATTGTTGTCGTTCAGCTTGTATTCATGTGCAGTTCGCACGTTAAAAGACATTTATCGAAAAAATTAGATGCATTGTCCAAATATAGTTAAGATCAGACTTAGAACCCTTGGCAACAAAAAAAAAAAAAAAAACATCTTCTTATGTAGGTCTGTGTTATTTGATCGCCAACACATTCATTAGCTTGCTAAATGGCAGTAGCAAAATCCTGGAAAAAATCAACAAAGTCAAGCTAAAGAGCTTCATACAAACTAACAATATTTTTCCGCAAGAAAAATTTGGTTTTCCTGAGCGTTACAACACCTCTCATCAAGTTTTGAAAGTTTGCAGGAAGGCAAAACAAAAATTTACATCGACAATGTCGACCGGCCAAGTACTGTTAGATATTGAAAATTCTTTCGATTGTGTTTCGCTTAATGGACTCATTTTCGAGCTGATAGGAACTGGGTGCCAAGATTAACTCGTTAAAATAATTTTAAAAGCTTTTTAAGTGATCGAACTTTCTTAGAATCACTAAAGTGTTTGCTGCCTTCCCTTAAATGTGTACCTGTTGGCGTTCCTCAAGGGTCTGTCTTGGCGCCAACTCTGTTTAAAATTTATAGCGCTGAATATCTTACAATACCAAATTATGAAACGACATTGATTGGCGATGACTCGACTTTATATGCTTTGCATAATTACGGAAGGGTTGTCGTGGATTACAATAGTCAACACAAATTTGAGGCTGGGTTTTGATTATCTTATTCCTATCTGTCCCACACTGTTAATTAAAAATAATTAAAAAAAGCTTATCTAAAAAGTTTGCTTATGTCGCTGTCAGAATGAAAATACGGATTTTAAGAAAACTTCCATTTTTATGTCTTTATTGTAAAAGGTGGGTCATAAGTGCCATAGATTTAACAAATGCTGCCAAATGTCAATTCGGTTTTGACATTTGTGAAGCAAACAGAACTAGAATTTGTGTGAATAAGCAATGGAACGTTATTTTTTTTATTTTTATAATAGATGCGCACACAAGGGATTTTATATACCCTTAAGATGTTTGCACATAGCGCGGGCGAAAGGAAATTATTGAGGGAAAAAAGAGATATACCGATGTGCGTTGGACTATGAAATAAAGAGCTCGGCAGAGCATTCAATAAGCGAAATGTAATGCTTAGGAAAGAATCACGATATTTCAGATTACGTCGGAAGATGGCCTTGAGGGTGTACTGATGAGTATTCAAAGCGAGACGGGTGTTACGGTTAAAAGTTTGAAGGGGCGGAATACTACTCGCAATTTTAGTGGAAATAGCGTGAAAATAGTGATACGTCAGGGTGTGACTGGAGACGTTACGTCTGTATTCGAGGGTGTCGAATGACTGTGTAATATTGACAACTTATAGGTAGTTTTATCGCACGATTTTGGATCCTATCTAGCAAGTGCAAAGAGGTCTTAGGGGCACCTAACCAGATGTGGGAATTGTACTTAAATTTTGGGTGGATGAACGCCTTATATATTGAGGACAGATCAGAGGGGGTGAAATATTTCTTACATCGCTTAAGGAAACCTAGACATTTCGCAGCATTTTTGGCGACATCGAATATTTGGTCGTTCCAACGTAAGCTGTCATTGACACACATACCGAGAATGGAAAGTTTTTCGGTTTCGAAGATGCAAGTGCCGTTCATGGATAACGGCTGGGTGTTTAAATTTCGCTTTAACGACAGCTGAGAGCATTGTGTTTTGGAAGCATTCAATTTCACTCTGTTGATGGTTCTCCAATTGGTTATGCTGCTAATATCAGACTTTAATGTACTTAAAATACGCTGACGTTCTCGTTCCCGGGAACGAATATGAGAAGCAGAGAGTTCTGTCGTCAGCAAAGAAGTATATTGGATTAGAAGTAGCGGACAAAAGATCATTGATGAAAATTAAAAAGAATGTCGGACACAAAATGGGGCCCGGGGCAACCCAGAATTTATTTTGTGAATATCAAACTTGACACGATCCAAGACAACTTGAATTGAACGTTCTGAAAGGTAGTTTCTAATCCATTGAAGACGAGAGTCATCGATCCCAAATACACGCATTTTCGACAAAAGAGCCTGATGCCAAACTCTGTCAAATGCCTTAGAAATACCAAGAGCAACTATCTTGCTTTTGCCAGAGTGATATATGCTTTGGTTCCACTTTTCGGTGAGGCATGTCATCAAATCACCAGTGGATCTGTTGCTACGAAAACCGTACTGTCGGTCATTGTGAAGTTTTCGTGTTTCGAGATATTTTATGAGCTGACGGTTTATCAGCGTTTCCATGACCTTGGAAATAAGGGATGTAAGTGCAATGGGTCTGTAGGAGGAGGAAGGAGAAGAAGATTCGCCTTTTTTACTCACGGGCTGGACAAATGTAGGATTGATGAAGAAGCTTATGCGGTGGTTTTGCCAGAGTGGAAGAACACCTCTTCAGAAGAAGGGAAGATATACCATCTGGACCTGCGGATTTATGTATGTTCAGACCTTTAAGTACTCTAGCTACTACACGAGTGCGAAATATATTCGTCCCATTGAAAATTCGATGCACTCAAGTGTGTGGATGAGGAGGATGAGCAGGATGAGGCAGTTTTTGACAAATGACCAAAAGCTTTTACTACCTTTGGGACATTATAGTATTTTTTGCCTCAGTTTTTGGTCATATTGTAATTTCACACTCTTAAGAAAGGCGTTGCAGTCATTCCTGGCTCGTTTGAACTTTTTTCCGTTTTCCTCTGTCGGGTTGGTCTTGTAAGACCGAAAAAACTCTTTTCTAACCCTGTCAGCCTCTTTACAGCTCGAGTCGTACCATGCCTTCTCTTTTAGTTTGATACTCTTCATCCGATGAGGGATTAAAGATCTCCTTCGAAAGGGAATAGTATCTGTGGTCATATCAGCAGCGGCATCCATGTCGTTATACTCCTGATGAACGCCGAATAATCGCCACCTCCATTTAGTATCATTCCCGGGCAGCCGGTTCCCACTAGTTGTTCAATGGTTCGTTTAGCCACACAACTCTTAGAGACTGGAACAATACGCGCAAGCCGTGAAAGGTCTCGTACCTCTCGCTCGGCCGAGAATGTCGCTGCTGTGGCGGAAGATGTAGTAGAAGCTGCGCCGACACCGACCACGTGACTACACACGTAGCAGCGAAGAATTTTAGTGAAAGTTTTAAAGATGATTCCTTACAATAACCTGATGGGTATTGATCGTAAATCGCGTCTAATCTATGATCACGCCATCCTGAGTCTCAATAATGAAGTGGACGACTTGCGTCAAAAATAATCATGAGTGCACGTCATGAACATCGACTCAAAGTCACTGCATTGTGTGCTGTAGACGCTGGAGGTGTCACTGGACCAATTCCTTTTTAGAACGGCTTGACCCAAACGGTCATTGTGGATGGTGAGGGCTACAGAGCCAGAATTAAAGAATTGTGTATCCTCAGTTGGATGAATTGGGGCTGGAGGACATGTGCTTCCAACAAAAAGGAGCAACGGCGCATACTTTATAAGATACAACCGACATTTTAACCCTTAAACCCTACCCTGGGGTCCAGCGCGATGCATAAACTAAACTTTTGTGAATATTTTTTCAACTACAAACCACACAATGGCGCTATTCAAGCAATCCCCTAATATATCAGTAGGCGTCTTGTCATTAGTAATTTTTAATTGCGCGTGCGGTGCAGTCGTAATTATAACAACTTCCGGATATCCGTTGGTGTTGAGGAAAATAGAGCTGTGAAGGGAAGCGTATTCATCGTGACCTGAAAGGAGTCGATGAATGAGGAGAAAGTCGGCTGCCTCTGCGTTCCTCAAGCGTGTTTAATAAGGTTGAGACGGTTTTGATAGGGAGGCAGGGTAAAAGGATAGTCCCAAGGCATACCTCGAAGAGAAAACGGGGCTGGATGCTTTCGACCATCGTTTTACAATAACAAAAAAAAAGTGCAGAGTTGGTTAAGGATTATTTTTGAGGAACCAGATCGAAAAACTATCAAGGTCTTGTTGAAGGAGGAAGGAGTCATGGGGAGTGGAAATGGTTTTAAAAAATTTGGTATTGTCGACGTAAAGGGAGACTGACGAGTGTTTGATGATCCTATCGAGATCATTTATGGTTAATATAAAAAGAAGGGGACCAAGGTGGCTGCCTTGTGGAACACCAGAGATAGCTAAAAATGGACCCGAGTGGGCTGACCTAAAACGAACACTGTATAAACGATTTTTGAGGTAAAAGGATATCCATTTTAACAGTATGTGTTCAAAGCCAAGGGCAGATAATCTGAAGAGTATTAATCGATGAGAGATTTTATCGAAGGCTTTGATAAAAAGGGAAAGGATACGAATTCAACGAGATTTGTGGTAGTTGACCTACCCTTTAGGAAGCCAACATGTCTAGGGGAAATAAGTGGTTTCAATTGGAAGCTAGAGCTTCATACAAAATACTTTCGAAGAGTTTGGTTATATGGGAGAGTCCGGCGATTGGGCGATAGTTTGTTATTTCGTTCTTTGATCCTTTTGTGTGGATCGGGGTTATGAAGGCGGTTTTCCAAGCCTGAGGAAATTCTCCTTGTGAAAGGGATAGACGAAAGAGATTAGAAAGGGCACGGGAAAAAGAGGAAGAACGTGTTTTAAGAAATATTGGAGTTAGGCAATCTGGGCCGGGTGTAAATTCGTCATTGAGTTGGTGCAATTTATATTCGACATAAGACGGGTCCAAGATGTGAGAGAGATGTTGGCCATTGGAGAAGTTCAGTAGGTAACTAAAATAGGATAGATCTGGTAAAAAGCAGTCATTGGTGAAGGATTGTTTAAAAACGGTGGCAAGTAGGTTGCCAATGGTGAATGGATCGGTTGATGACTTATTGTTGAAAATCAATGTCCTAAACGTAATATTAAAATCTTCCAAGAAAATTTTAACGCAAAGCTAGGAAAGGATAACATCTTTGGTGCGGCAGTTAGTAAATATAGCCTTCATAACACAACCTCCTACAGCGGAATCAGGCTTATCGATTTCAATTCGGGGCAAAATATCATGGTAGCAAGCACGCGGGTTCCACATCTTACCATTCATGAGGAGATTATGCGATCGATTTAACAGCAACTAGATTGATCACATTGCGATCAATGTAAGTTACACCTCCTATATTCTTGATATCCGAACGTTCCGTAGGGGCCATCATTGGCTCTCTACTTCGAAACCTGTGGTTTGACTACGAATGCTGAGCAAATTGAGAGATTATAGCAAGGAAGACGTTCATAAATTTAACCAAACGGTCAACAAAGTTCGAACAAACTACCGCAAGCACGAATAAGGGTACCGCATGCCATACACGCAGTCAGCGCTGATGATATGGGCGAACCATTTCTGCAGATTGTTATACGGTGATGAGATCAACTATCCAACTTCAATCAGATCAAACCGTTCAACCTGTAAGATGATGGGCAATACGACAGATTTTGGAAACGAACTTTTGATATCAAATCCACCACTTACTTGTCGATTTTAAGGCCGCCTCTAATAACATGTGTCAGCAGAAATTATATAATATAAAGCCGTGACCGATTTTGACATCCCTGTTAAATTTAAAGGACGGCTATGGAGAATGGTCACTGTTTTGTAAGTTTTTGTAGTGATTTTACAGAGAAAAAGTCACAAAAATTGTCCCATTTTTTTCGCTGGACTATAATGATGAGTATATTCCACCGCTGATCTGAACTCAGCCTACGTCGAATCCAATAAAGCGGTCAGAATTAGTTTGCGCGAACATGGGCTAAAGTTTAGTATGAAACTTAAAAAAATTCGCAATAGTAGGGGGAAATTTAACTAAGCCAAATTAACGAAGCAAATTCAGAGTTCGATATCACTAAACAGACCCCTACTCTATTTAGAAACGATCTTAACAAAGTCCGACGAAGATTTTGCTGCAGCTTCTCACTTATTTAATTTAGGTGGCTCTACATTCCGAGATTTAGTTGAACCTCAACCAACAGCTAACCACCTCCACTTGACATAACTCTATATACTCGTATGCAGCTCGCCTCTATAAATGATTTTTTCAAATGTCACACTGATAAGGACATGTTAGATTACTGATGTACTCGTATTTCGGTTCTCGCACAGAGAATCTTGTACGTATTGTTAAGGAGAAATTATTCATCTATAGTGAGCGTGTTTATATCCTTCTTGTAGATCGAGCAAACGATGCTGTGCTTCTATTCACAGGGCATAAATTCGTCCGACTATATCCTTCAGGTGGGTGCCCTAGTATGCTCTTATCCAAATCAAACTTGCAGCTGTCTGCTGAAGCAGCCTCAATTGTCTTTAATTTAGGTTGCGCTAACTAGACCTCTTCTACGTCGGTTTGACAAAGTTGTTGTAATGAAGTAATCCGTCCTATTTTTAGCAACGACTGTGATTCCTATCCGATTCGACGTTAGTTCTTCGAAACGTTCGCACTTCAAGGATACTAGAGCTGCGTGGCCATCGCGATGTGACCAATCTAATTGACGGTTCTCTTATCAGTTGACTCTCTGGTTCTTTTCTGGGTTTTAAAGTGCACGAAACGCTTCTAAGCTACGATAGCATTCCACATTTACGTTAGCGAAATTAGGTTTGATGCTGATTTTAATCTGACGCTCGCTTAGATGCTTGTAGGTCAATACCTCTTGCCCGAGTACTCCCCTGATAATACATATATCCACTTCCAAATGGGTATTGTTTCTGTTCTCCATATCAATCACCATATGTAGATGTCACAGTGGCTTCTTTTGCCAGGTCCACGCCATCACACTTCATGGGTTGCAACAATATCTATTTTGTAGCAGTCTAGGGCCGTATCGACAGCTGTTTATCGCTGCACAACCTTTAGTGTTTGGCTTGGTGTGCAGTTAATCCGGCGGAACATCCGCCAACTTAAAGCACTAGATCTTTCAGAGGAAAATGTTAGAAGCCCACTTGCGGAGTATAACCGCTGACTAGATCCTAAAACAATTCTTACACGATCTGAGCTCCGAGTATGTTAAAGATATCGGTAGAAATGTGTTCGACGTTGGGATTGAAACGGCCGTATAACCAATCGTCATTGTTCTTTGCTCTACAACTGCATTCTCAACGAGAACCACACAAAAATAGCGAAGACATGATCTATGGTTACCTAGGCCTCAACTGACAATTCTCTGCGGTTAGTCTGGTCTTTAGCTAACTGCCTTCAGTTGCTCACTCCAAGTCGGTTGAGATCCCCTTCTACTTGCGTGCGCCACCTAAGGTGAGGTCTTCCTCTACTGTGTTGTCCCTTCGGGTTGGATTCGTAAACTCTGCAGGCCGGATCTATGGGTCCTGACTATCTCAGGCGATTAATGCCTAGTTTTCTGACTAGGTCGACGTTGCTGTACAGCTTGTATAGTTCGTCAAAGCCTGTCAACGCAAACGGTACCGAATATTTTTCGAAGGATTTTTCTCTCGAATCGACTGAGGATACCATTACCCGCCTTCGATAGGGTCCATGCTTCTGCGCCATTAAATAATTGGACAGGGTGGTCTTACTAATCAATTGCCTTCTAAGCATAAAAAAACAGCGATTGGCGAAGTAATTTTTCGTTTTACTTCTACTGAGGTAACGTTGGCAGAATTCATAGCAGAGCCAAAACAGACAAAGTCCTTTACAAACCAAGAAATTATAGCTGTTAACTAGTTTGTCGATGTTGTGTGTCCCTTCTTGTTGAATTCTTATTTTTGCTCGCATTTACTGCTGAACCCATTTTGGTACCTTCCGCCGATATCATCGGCGTACGCTAGTAGTTGTACAAGTCACACGACAGCGCATCGATTGTGGATATTCCTGGTCTGAAATCGCACTGATAAGGACCAAACAGGTTATTGGCGAGGGCTTTTAGACGATCACACGGTGCTGAGATTCCATTCATCAGGCATACACTCTTCTGACGATCACACGGTGCTGAGATTCCATTCATCAGGCATACACTCTTCTGACTAAACACCCAGGGTAGGAAGACTGTAATATATTCGAGTTTTCGAGTTTTATTGTTTTTTAATTCATTCGATTGGTAAGTTGATTAAGTAATAGAATTGTATTTATTATTTTGTTACCTGGGTTTGTTCTCCGTGATTTAGTTTCAAACAGTACGTTTTAATAATCTGGATGAAGATATCTACCGATGGTTGCATGAAGATGATGATATGGAGGAAGATGTACATGACATTGTGGTCCCTGAAAATCTTAATGACCTTGGAGACGATGGAATCATTGACGATATTCGTTCAGACTCATCGGAAAATAATAGTGACGATGATGTGCCTTTGTCTAACTATGTCTCAGCGAATTTTCTTCGAGTATTGAGTGTTCCTAAATGTTTAAACGGGAAAAACGGATTCAAATGGACAGGGGAACCACCGGTAAGAACTAGAACTCCGCAAAGGAACATTTTGCTTCATCTCCTAGACCGAAGGGTGTAGCTCGTCGGTTGAGAACAGAGGAAGAGGCATGGAGTTTGTTTTTTACCACTGAAAAACTTTCAACCATAGTGGCATATACCAACGTTGAAATCGCAAAACAAAGAGCCTCATATAAAAGTGACAGGGCTTCTGAGCATATGAATTACGACGAAAATGAGGATTTATCGACTTCCAGCAGTGTGCGCCCTTCTTTTGCTAAGGACACGAATATAAGAGAAATAAAGGCGTTATTTGGACTGCACTATTTAGCAGGAGTTCTTAACATGAATCATGTCACTACTAAGGAATTGTTCGACAAGAGTTCTGGTGTTGGTTATTTTCGTGCCACCATGACTCAAGCAAGATATGAGTTCCTTACCAACTGTTTGCGCTTTGATGAACGCTCTACAAGAGAAGAACGTCGGCAAAGTGATACGAGTAGACTGGCGCCAAAAAGAGAGCTTTTTGATCATATTGTCAGTGTTTCGAGCAAACTGTATAGTGCTTCAGACTGCTGTACTTTCGACGAAATGTTGTTGGGATTCAGAGGAAAAATGTACATTCCAAGCAAACCCGATAAGTACGGTATAAAAATGTTGATGTTATGCGACTCCAAAACAGCATATACATATGCTAGATGATTTCGTATATTTGGGGAAAGATTCAGCTCCTAAAAATATTCCATCTGCGCATTTTTATACTATGAAGTTGGCGGAGACAATTCACGGCAGTAACCGAAATCCCAGTAGCAAAGGAATTGCTACAAAATAAAGTGACAATTCTGGGTACGCTGCGTCGAAATAAAAGAGAAATTCCACCTTCTTTTATTGATCGCAACACAGCAAAATTTGTTTTTTCTAAAGAGCTTGTTTTATTGTCATACTGCAAAAAAATGTAAGAAATGCAAGAAACCAATTACCTGAGATGGTGGAACTCTACAATAAATGTGGTGTTGATTTGATGGACCAACAAATTGTCATAGGTACAGTGTATCCAGACGTACCAAGCGATGGCCGATGTCTATGTTTTACGGTTTATTGAATATAGTGGGTGTTAACTCATATGTTCTTCTGAAAATGGCATCAAATCAGCGCCAAAACAGGAGCATTTCTTTTAAAAACTTGCACTTGACCTCATCACGCCCTAAATGGAAAAACGATTTACTTGGCCAACTTTACATGCGAGTTCTCCTCGGAGATATTTTAAGAAAGAAATGGTCATTAGGTGAGCCCAATCCATCTGTAAATGGAAAAAAAAGATGTGTAATCCGTCCAAGAGATAAGGACCGGAAGACGAAAATTAGATATGCCTCGATTCTAGACTTTAAGGTATTTTTAATATTCAATTACGTGTGTGATCTTAAAAAAAAATAATTTATATAAAAACATATTTTTGTTTTTGAAATACTAATAAAACTATATTGGGGTTTTCTAGACCCCAGGGTAGTAGTAGTGTTTCTCCAGGTATGGGTAGGGTTTAAGAGTTAAAGCAGGGTCATACGTATTGTCCCACCTGGTACTTAAAAATAAAAATAAACTTTTGCGTTGAATTTTAATTTCTTCCCTAAAAAACAACAACCTAAAGAAAATAATTATAGCAACAAAATATATATATATAAAAATTAGTACTGCAATATACGTATGTATTGTATATTTTACTTCTCTTGTGATTATATGGACTGTCGCCACTCAAACATAATTGAAATCAGCTCTTTGTACAATAGTTCGCAGCTTTGATGTGTCCGTGAAATCATGGACCACTACTTTAAAGCTGTTCCTTGCTCACATTTCATGAGTATAGAGCTGCTGTAAAACTTCGTTGCTGGCTATTATTTTCTTTATTTGTGGTCCGACGAAAATGCTCGCTTTTACTTTGGCTTCAGATGACTTAGGAAACAATGTTTTTAGACATTGAAAAACTTCAGAATCTTGACGAAGCTCTTTTACGAATTGCTTCATAAGGTCTAATTTTATATACAATGGAGGCATTAATATGTGTTTTGGTTCGGTCCCATTTCACGTTATGTTTTCCTATCTCGAACTCGATTCGTTTAGGCCATGAGTGGTGCTGGTAACGCGAATTGTCTGCTCTACTCACCCATACGCAAAGGTAGCAAGGATGTTTGGTATACCCGCCTTGTGTTTCCACCAGAAAGCAAACCATAGCAATATCCGCTATCACTGGCCAGGTGTACTGCATGTACTTTCGTAATTTTATTTAAGCATTACTGAATGAGCCAAGGTATAGATGAACATTTATTTTCATTGTAGAGAAGAACAGTTTTTAAACATTTTGTGGAACTGTCTATGAAAAGACGACAGTCCGGATAATGTGCATGAAATTTAGATTTTTTCCAAACGAGCCCTTCACATCATTATAATAGCAAAGTCCGTCTTCAAATCTTTCTTTGATCATTGATGCTTCCACTGATACGTTTAATTCGTTGGAGTTCACGAAATCATCGCTCTCATAGCTGTTACTAGTAGTTTGGGATTGAGATAATACGATATCTTTCAGATCTTGATGTAATTTTTGAAGCTGACTAACTAATGGACCGCATAAGTAAAATGTCAAATCTTCTCCCAAAGCTCCTGACCTATTTTACTTTTCCTTTATTTACTCATATCATTGTAACGGGTGACCAGATAGCAATGATAGTTTTTCCAATTGTTATGTTTCAGCACCTGGCAGCAGTGGATATATGAATTCGCTGAAAGGGAGGCTGGCATATGCAAGGAGGGGCCGGACAAGGGTAATGTAAAGTGACCTTGTAAGATAAGGGTTGCAAAATTCTTTAGACCAACGTTTGATAAAATCGAGCGATGAGTTGGCTTTAAGGATTATCTCATCAATATGCGAACGGTAGTTTAACTCTCTATCGTATAATATTCCAAGGTCGCGAAGGGATTGAACCTGGGGTACAGGTTGGTTATGCAGAAAATAAGGTCGATTGATTGAACTTATGAGACAAAGTCATAGATTGGCATTTGAAGACATTAAGCTCAAAGCAATTTTTTTAGACACCAAGTAGAAAACTTATCGAGGTCTTCTTGAAGGAGAATAGAATCTTGGGGTGAAGAAATAGTTTTGGACAACTTAGTGTGATTGGCGTAAATGGATACGGCGCAATGTTTGATAATCTTCTCAAGATCGTTTATAGTTAAAATAAAAAAGAGGGGACCTAGATGGCTGCCTTGTGGGACACCAGAAGTGGCTAAAAACGGGGTTGACAAGGCTGACCTAAAGCGAACGCTATAGTAACGGTTCTCCAGATAAGAAGATATCCATTTTAACAATATGGGGTCAAAACCAAGGGAAGACAATTTGAAAAGGATCAGTTGATGTGATATTTGATTGAAGGCCTTATCTGTAGCAATAACGTCAATTTCGTTGCCATTTTCTAGAGCTGAAAGCGCAAAGGATACGAATTCAATAAAGTTTCTAGTAGTTGATCTACCTTTTACAATGGGTGATATAAGTGACTTGCACTGAAAGCTAAGAACTTCATATAAAAAACTTTCGAACATTTTAGGTATGTGACAAATCGGGCCTTCAACCTCGCATAACCCACTGGCTACACATCTCGGTCATAAGACCGATACTTACTTATGGGGTGGTTGTCTGGTGGACGGCATTAGAAAATGCAGTCAACCACATTAAACTAAGCAGAGTCCAAAGAACAGCATGTCTATGCACAGCCTTGCGGTCTACCCCCTCTGCGGCATTAGATATTCTATTTCACTTGACACCTCTTGACATTTTTAGTAGGCAAGTAGCTGCGACTACAGCTATTCGCCTTAAAACATCGATTACACCATACCTGAAGATTGGTTTGACAAAAACTTCCATGTAAAATTCACCTCTAGATAATCTGGGAGGAAGATGCTTTCATGGAGGACAAGTCAATCCATCTCTACACAGTTGGATCTAAAACCGACAGCGGAGTTGGTGGCGGTGTTTTCTCAGATAAGCTAAATCTAAGCCTCTCCTTCCGCCTTCCAAATCACTGTAGCGCGTTCCAGACGGAAAGTTTGGCGATTAAAGAAGCTCTGTCCTGGCTGAAGAAAAACGTGATATCTGCAAAGGATATCAGCATATTTTCGGATAGTCAGGCCGCTATCAAGTCCCTGGACTCGGTCTCATTATATTTTAAAACTGCCCTTGAATACCGATCATCTCTCATGGAGATGGCAGAGCAGTTCAACATTCACCTTTGTTGGGTGCCGGGCCATAGAGACGCGCAAACTAACACTAAAGATGGATGCCAATAAAAGAACAGACCTTAGGTGGACTTCTGGGCAAACATGTCTAGCGACCAAACAGATCTGGCCAAAGCTGGATCTGAATTGCTCTAAGTGTCTGATCCTTTTAAATAGGAAACATCTCAGCGCCATAATAGGTGTCATTACTGGACACTGCCTCATAGGCAAGCACGCAAGAAGGCTTGGTGCTTTTACAAATGATTTCTGTAGAAGCTGCATGGACGAGGAAAAGGAGGAGACAATCCTTCATCTATTCTGTACATGTCCAGCTCTCCCTAGATGAAGAAACCAACAGCCACTCTTACCTAACCTAACCTAACCTATGTGAGAAAGCTTAGAAATGGGACGGTAGTTGTTTACTTCATTCTTTGATGCCTTTTTGTGAGCCGGGGTTATGAAAGGGGACTTCTAAACTTGGGGGAGATGACTTAATCGCTTACAGATCGGGTCTCTGGGGCCTCTGGAGACACCAGAGAGACCTGGCGAAGATTTTCGTTGTGGGACAATATGGACAGTCACCTGCTTGTCGAAATGTAGTCAGACACCTTGGGATCTTTCTAGATCAATATTTGTATTTTAACAAACATATAGATGTATAGAAGGTGTTATTGACCTTACAGAGAGACTGTTTTATAGCAGCCAACTCGATGAGAGGGTGAAGGTGATGTACTATATGGTCCTTATCCGGCTTCTGCTTGTATTGTACAATATTTGGATGTCCCATGTGGTTCAACGTGAAAGCAAGTTTATTGGGAAAGATTCAGGTGTTTGAGAGAGCTTGTCTTCGCTTTTACAGAACACCAGAGTCTGAGTACATAAAATTATATTCTAATGAGGTCGTGTACAATAGGGTGAACCTATAAGAGTACGCAATTTCGTCATTAAGTTGACTCGAAGGTACGTTGCAAGAGCAATGACCTCATCGAACAACCTGATCTCTGGGGCTTATTACCCCATTTCGATATATCACGAGAGAGTACGCTTTGACGACTTTATTCCTCCTCTATCTCGACATGAAAGGTCTGGCCAGGACAGATTAGCGGTGATGCTAATCTCCCACGTCACTTGAACAGATGCGGACAGGCGACTCAACAATGACAGAGACGTCGCACATTGTAGTGCTCAGCGTCTCCGGTTCAGTAGGGTGGTAAGGAGTTGCGACATGAGGGATGTTGCTCTGCAGCACCAACAATTTTGGTGGAATGTTTCAGAATGTTTCATCGTCGAATTCCACCAGTTCTAGGTACCTCCATGGGAAAATAAGTTGGTCAGCCTATTTTTTTAGCTATGGCATTTTTAATAAGCTTTTTTAATATAAATTATTTTCTTAGTTTTAGTGGTACCTTATATAACTATAAAAAATATATATGTACTGCAACGTCAACTTAGAGTGCCCGCATGGGACCAGTAAGTTAGAATAAGGCAATTTTAAGTTAAGCATTTTTTTGTTTAAATAAAAATGCATTTAAAATGAAAATGAAATGAAATGACTTACAGGGACAAAGTATCTGAGTCTGCAGTGATATCCAATTTAAAGTACAAAATATTAGGAGAATGATTATGAACTTGCTAGGCATGACTGTGAGGAGAACTTCTAAGAACCTGAGCCTGCGAGGAGACTATTTGCATCCTTTGTTAGGGCTTCCATTGAATGTTTAGGCTCTTATGAGTACAACAGCAAGAGGGATGACTCTCCAGTTTGCAAGCAGACTAAATAAATTCTTCTAGAGGTCTATTAAGACTCAATTGTTATTCGGAAAGTAATATTGGAAACTTCTTGCTCTCGCTTTGACGAGGACTACAGTTTTGCTTAGCACCTACGTATATGTGTTGGGCATCAATGACACAACCAGCTGTGATGCTTGCTTTGACAGTCATGACGATACTAAGGAGAACTTTCCCTGTGAATATTAGACTTAAGGCTCCGGCCCATAGAATCCGTTGCATCCGTTACGATGCCGGATAGGTTGACGTTAATGTATTTGACGGAAATGACAGTCCCATAGAATCCGTGGCATACGTTGGCAGAATAACGAACGAAACGAAACAAAAAAATTTAAATGTCATTTAATCTCAATATTTTCTTTCAAGTTATGACAATTTCTCTTCATTCTCTCATTGTCTCCACCAATGAAAGTGCTTACTCTCAATTTGTGAATGCGTGAACCTCAATGTGTGAATGTGTGAACTGCCAACGGATTGAAAAATAGAAATTAAATCTACTTTATCCGTCCGTTCCGTCGTAGCCTTTGTTTATGGGCCTGCTTCCATAACAATGTGTATATTCTATCGAGCTGTCAGTCGACGCAATTCACGCAACGGACGCAACGGATTCTATGGGCCTTGTCCTTTACGCTTGCACTAGGCTGAAGTTGCTGCAAGTTGTATGTGCAGTTACTGGTCCAATTGGCACTTCCTGACCTAAAATATCATAAAAAAAATACTTAAAAAGAGTACAATTAATTACATAACTCTTTACCGGCACGTCCGTCACGAACGCAGAAGGGGGGTTTACAAAATATACAATTTCATACCACAATACCATATATTCCTTATTTTTCTTGTAAAGTAGACAATAAATAAATTTAAGTAAAATAAGTAAAATATTTGAGTTTCGGCCTGCTGCGAAAACTAAGTCATGATTGTTATTGTGTGTAGTTGAATTATCATCCGAAACTAAAATATTGTTAACAGCAAATACGAGGAAAATGAGTAGTTCAATTTTAAAGTTTTTTAAACCAGCGAGTAAGAACAGTGTAACAGTTCCGAGCGATGGGGACTCAAACAAATCTTCCGTAAACAGTCCACCCACAAAAAGACAAAAATCCGAGGTGTTACAATCTAGTGGAAACCATAATGTATCTTCAATTTATTGATTATTATTGATGCTGCAGGGAAACTATTGTAATAACGATGAATATAATGCGATGTATCAACAAATCCAGATATTTTTTTGCTATTGCTGACGAAAGTACGGATGTTAGTGGTATTGAACAGTTTTCAATATGCATTCGTTATGTACATAGATGCAATTGACTATTCAATTGAATATTCAATTCGGGAAGACTTTATGAGTTTTATTCCTGTTGATGATGTTACTGGAAAAGGGCTACTGGAAGAAGGCAGCGTAACTCTCAATAATTAACAGTATTTATGTAAAAAAAAACAAAAATGTCTGTTAGGCCGATTAGATAAACATTACAATACTTTAGGCTATGATGGGTCGCGTTGAATGAGCGGAAAATTCATCGGCTATGCTGCCAAAGAAAGAGAATTGAATCCAGAAGCTATTTACGTTCACTGTGCTAATCATAATTTAAATTTGGCCATTACACACGCTTGTAACATACTATCCTCCCGAAATTGCATAGGAACCATTAAAGAGATTATTAATTTATTCCGTTTATCTAATAAAACAGCTCTAGTTTCAAGCGTCTTGCCCAAAAGCAAAGCAGCGCGTCTTCTGAAATTTTGCGAAACGCCTTGTGTTGGGCGTTTGGATTCATTCAGTTTGTTCTACATATGAACATATCTGCTCTTCAGTAGAGTATCTGGATGAAAATAGTTTAAAAACCGAAGGAGTCAAATCTCATGCCCTACTTGCTTCTATACAAACTTCTCAATTTATACTATCTTAAACAGTAGTTAAGCCTAATGAAAAGCTAATGAAAAGTGTAAGTGAATTTTTGCAACAAAAAAAAAGAATGTGATCTCAGCTGCTGCATCGAATATGCCACCCATGTTCATGATGAAATAAATGAGATGCGTCAAAACGCCGAAGTGAAATTTTTAATAGCCCCGCGGAACGTTGGAAAACAGAAAAACCGTGACATCTACTCATATGAAGGAGGTCTGGAAGAATATTTATGTCGGTAAATCTCTGTTCTTTTTTTTGGACCACTTAGCAATGCAATTAAGGACTAGATTTCTTGACCATCATGAACTGTTTTCAAAAATGTTCATGTTCTGAGCTGGGTACAGAATAAATACGTAGTAGGTACTCTTAACATATTTGCAAAATAATGGCCAATTGACATCAAAGGATCTACGGATGGTTTTGTAGCAGAAATGACGATGTGGCGCAGGTAACAATCTATTTCTTACCTTTTCTTGATATCTGTTAAAACGTTAAATTAACTATGGTTGTGAACATTACTTAAGTATTTCGATGGATAAGCAACCAAAAACATTTATTGACGCTCTCAACTGTTGCGAATCTATACTTAACACTCTAGTGGGAATGACTACACTTATTATGTCAAAGCATGTGTTAAGTTTTTTTGGAAAACGCGACAGAAAGAGAAAGAAAAATATCTGGGCTCAGTGGCTACTCGTATTTTGCTCCATATGGGTGGCATCCAACATTTAATGGGCAGATTAAATTATTAGTGTAAATGGATTTGATGTTGTGTTTAAAAAACCATTCATCTCACGAGATGAATGAAAACTTCCGATTGAGAAGCCAATACACTACCACTTGTGCTACGGCCACATCAAAACAATACATTGTTTTATGCAGATCGGTGCAACTCTTCTTGTATCTATGGCTTCAAGCGAACGTATCTGCGCAACAAGTCTGTTAAGGAATTTCAATTTCACATTTGTACGAAAAATGTTTCTGATCTCGAATACTGTCTATTTATTATTGTGCGATTTAGGGAAATCAATTCCCCAGCCCGTCTCGCAGTAATTAAAATGTAAATCAAGTTTGCTCTACGTTTTCCAACACTTTTGCAAGTGAAAGGATTTTACCCGTATATGTTGATTTGCTCCTGGCTCTTTGTAACAAAGTATGATTGTGCAACAGTTTGTGAGAAGCAGGCTATAGTTTCCTTTGCAACAATACGTTCTACGACCAAAAATATCTTCTTCCGATTTCGAAAAACTCTATTGCACATTTCAGAGGGTCTCCGGCCAATTATTCAGGCTTCTTCCATCAATGACGTTGGTTAATGAAAAAATAAAAATTACTGGCCTTGTAACGGTTTTCTGAATTTAATGTCTCTGACGATCGCTATGATTGGACCAGTTACAAGCTGCTGGCCATATGTCATGTTGGTGGCAGGACCACCGTAGTCCAGACTTAAATCACGGTACTATGGGAGCCAGGAGCCCCTAGGACTTCGGTCCAGGCCTGACTTGAAGAGGTAGGCTCCTTAGTGGAAGCGTCATTGTGGTTGTAGTATAAACCTAAAATCACAGGAAGAGTTTTCTAGTTGGTTTCGATCTGCTGTAGAGTTGCAATAAGTACCGAGTGCAGTGATCCTAAGTAAGGGTGGAACTTGTGCCTTGGGCGATGCCAAGGCGTATCCTCGCTGCCATAGATGTAAGGGCATCTCGTGAAATTAAGTCTTCACAGATATCTATATATGTTTATGTAGTCCCAGATGGAACAATAACTGAAGGAGAAATCTCGAGAACGGAATTTCCTGTACCTTTTATGCAGACGTATAGAAAATTTCAACAAGCAGTACTGTCAGATTGTAAAACAGCCAGTTAGACTCTACTCGCCTACGTCGTCGTTTGAATGGTCATGCCTAGGCAAAACAAGATGAGCTGGATCTTAGAAGAGCAAACCTTCTAATCCATGACGAGGCATACCGAAACAGCATACGAATTAGAAGGTAATGAAACAACAAATTCTCTAGCATAACAGAAGAGACCTTTGTAGACCTAACTTTAGTCTTCATTCTTAAGTCCTTTAGGTCAGTCTTAAGATTTTATTTATTTGTATTATTTCGATAGCTCATACTCGACCGAAAAGGCTTTGCTTGGTGTAAATAATGTGGGCTGCACAAGCGGATAGTCACATGCTGTCGCCACTATGGCAGTTCATGATGAAGAGAATTCCAAGTTCAGTAGCATGTGTTGGGACTTCTCACTGCCATAACTGAATTTTACTATTCTGTCAGCCTTCTTAGATACTTGCTTTTGGAGGAAAGTCAGGGTGTCCTGAATATTACACTCACAGTTGAGTTCCATCCTGGTTGACTGCAAGTTGATTTGTATTTCTTTTGGATATGAGGTCTGGACTGGGTCGGAAGCATGTTTCCCTAGTACTTCTGCCTATCAGTGTTAGAATACCTAATTCAAAATGTAATAAGAAAGAAGTGTCTAGTTCAAAGGATGAGTTGATTCGAAAGCGCTATTTCCCCACTTGCTTGATTGGTCAGAGAAGCTATTCGTTTGATTTCTGAAGACATACCATTATCAGTTTTAAAAGCGAATCGTAGGCATGCAAAACCGCTGACTACCTCAAAGTTATAGCTGTGTCTAATGAGAAGTTCTGTTCCATTCGTCAGTATTGCGTGTCCCTTTTTGTTGACAGCATATACTTAGTTTTGCCCTCATTCACAACTAAGCACATTTTTGACGGCCCTGTTCCAATACTTGCGAACGCTGAGGTTAGCTCGCTTAGTTATCGGCAATGTCAACAACGTATGCAAGTAATTGTACAGATCCATGGAAAAAGTTCCATCTGGTGTTGAGTTGCGAGTTTCGCCCAATTTTCTCAAGAATAATGTTGGAAAAGTTACATGACCTTGCCTACATAATTTTTGGATGTTAAAGGTCTCGGAGAGATTGTTTTTGTCTTTCCAAAGAGCAGGGACAGTTCTCTATCGTCGTATTGCGCAATCTGACGAGTTTGGCCAGGGAAACTAAGGCTAGACATGGCTCCGTCTAACTCACCTTTATCTGTGTTGTTATTCGTATCAATTGTGTGGATATTTGGTCTATTGTCGACGTACTAGATCAGATCGCTGGCAAATAGCTTCAGGCGTTCCTATCAGGTGGCAGATTAGATGTTATTCTTCGGGCATAATTTCTGCGGATCAAATCTTGGAAATGAGTTGGCGTATGCTCTCTACCAAGTCATCCCGGCCCAGCTATCCACCTATCACTTACTCTTTTACTTTTATTGAGAAACCTTTTGAAGATGGGCAGGTAAATCCCAATATTTTTTGAGGTTTTTTAAAAAAGCTACATACAAGTATTATAGGAGAGTTGATTGTATGCTCTTCAGTATTCCCTTGCCGTACAGAAATTGTTTAGTAATCATCTCTGGGCAGCTTTACGTCATACCTTTTGTTGAACCCACTAAAAAACAAAAAAATTTAAAAAATAAATAATGTAAACACCCACAGTATGGCTTTGTTTGCGAAACACCACATTAGCTTCCCCAAAAGAAAACATCGTGCGGTCTGTTAATACAATTTACGATTATAATGAGCTCTCGCATGTGCCATTTATTACCTTCCTCCTCCTTAGCTGAACTCGAATTAACCGAGAGCAACCCCAATTCATTATTTCTCCTTTAAATTACTCTCCTGCCACACCCACCACGCAAAGATCTACATCAACCCATTACTTACACCATGAGATTAATAAACAACAAAAAAAATAAATAAATAAAAAGTTCACAATTTAATTGCGCGCACCGACTGGTGTTCCACATCAAACAAATTTTTCGTTCTGTCTAGGTATCTGTACACCCGTCTTCTCAAGTCAGTCCGATCGATCCCCCTGCCCACAACAACATCAGGTAATCAGGTAATTTACCCAAATTGGATTACTCAATTCCCTACACCTGAATTTCTTGGAAAACCCAGTTAAAAAGAAAAAAAATTATATTACAACATGCATGGGTAAGGTGAAGGCATTGGCATCCCTATTCCCGAATTCCAGAATTGAGTATGATTATTTGTGCATCCACATAATACGAGTACGTAAGATACCTTGTGCTAGAAGTGTAGCTCTGGATACCTTGTATCTTTGACGAAATGTGGGTGTAATTTATTATTAATTATTCGAACCTTGGGCTACCCCAACCCTAACCCCATCGCCAGCCATAAATACAGGCCCAAATCCTCTTCGGGTAACGAGAATTGCTCTACGAGTAATTCTGATGCTGTAGGCATCGTGCGTGTCCGTCGATCGAAAAATTCAACAGAAAATCAAGATCTCAAGCGATTTGGCCTGGTCTACCTGCTGTGGAACTGGGATACTCGTACCTCAGTGTTGTGGACTAGGATTTACGAGACACGTTCAGGTATCGATTAAATCGTGTTCGTTGTGTATTTTGTGCGGATTAAGTGTCCATAAAAATTGTATCTCTTATTCGGTTGGTGTATCGATTGGGATCTCCACTGGATTTTATTGTCTCCGCGTGGCTTTGTGTTCAGTGTTCTGGCGTTCAAATGAACACAAACTGTCGTGCCTCATTTGGATCAATGGGAGGCAAAAATATTTTGATGTGTCTGTCCATTGATTGAGAGAATAATAACGATTTTGATTGAATGAGTTTGACTGAAGTTCAGTTGCATGGGGTTTCCCTCTTGGCTGCGACAGGCGACAAATACAAATTATGGCAATTACAAAGATGTTGGGTACTCCAGATGAAAGTGGGTGCGTCGTTCGACTACGAGTATGTAGATAGTTTTTGACCTCATGCAGAGTTTTACGATCTATGGAGTTGTTACGGTGGACCGATTAAATGTGGGTTAAGTCTAAATACGATCTGATAATGATATTGGCGCCGAATAAACTTACAAAGATCGGAATCTTTTGGTGTACGAGTTCGAGTATGCAACATGTATGCGCACGCAATTTAAATTTGAATTCAAATTTTGAATTGGGTCGTTAAAGTTTTATTGATCTATGAGTAGAGTAGAGCATAGTTAAGCCAGTAATTTGGTTGGAGTCTTACGATTACCATGTCTAAAAGATTGAATGGAAAGCAATTTTTGTCACTCCGGATATCCTAATCAATTTGAGTAAAATTTAATTGGAGCTTACCCTTCAGCATTTTGATATCTAGATATCTTTCGATATTTTGATGAATAAAATGAACCAGGCTAATCACAATGCGATTGATCTCAAAATGTAGTGTCATATGGAGCTCGCAGAAGATGACTTGTTGGAGTTATATGTCCGACATATAATATTAACAACGACATCGCCTTTTAGGGCCTTTTTCATATTTTTGAAAATATTCCTTACGGAAAGGTCTCATGCCATTCTAATGTGGATATCAGTATTCAAAAGCGGACATTGAGGGTTCCCGATCAATCAATCGCTAACAACGTGAATCACATGCGAATGACGCAAGACACTCCTCCAGTACGACAGAAGTCCGAATATTTTGAAGGGCAAACATCGACTTGGGCCACTACTTCCTTCTAGACAAGGTGCGATTGGGAATTTTGAAAGTAAAAAAAGAGCATGAGAAAGATAGTTCCATTGATGTACTTACTTACACTATTAGTGCTACAGTTCAGGGTGGATTTGAGCCTCAACCAATAAACCTCTGGAGTTTGCGCGGTCCTTGGTTAATTGCTTCCAGTTGCGCATTCCGAATAATTGAGGTTTCTTTCATTTTGTATATTATAAGGCGAAATCGACTTCCACTGTTGCGATTTGGGGCAGAATGTTTACATTCGTTTGATCTACTACAACTTTCTGACCAGGTGGATGTCACTGTATAGCACGTATATTCTTGTTACATATGTATCATCCTCCAAAGCTTACTAATAGACACGGAACTAAAAATCAGGATGTCTTCAGGCATCTTTGATAAAATCTATGCTTCTCCATTATAGAGCAGGGTAATGAGCAATGAGACAAAGAGTCTCCTAAGTGCTTCTTGATCAGCCCCTGTAACTCACTGAGTACTTTCCATGGCCAAGGAAACGACGTCAGACAAGTGTAACTCTTTGTTTGATTTCTGTTGAGGTGCCATTATCAGAGTTATTTTTAAATCACTTGTAACCATCTCAACGTTATCACTGATAATTTATGTTCTATGTCCTTTTTATAGTTTAAAGGCTGTGGTGAACTTTACGGAACGTTCTCTACTGTCATTCCATAAAATTTGGCGAGTTTGGCTAAATAGTGTCACATGTAATCTTAAAATCAAAAAGGAGAATGTGAGTATCGATCAGGAATTTTTAGTTTTTTCCAAGATCTGCTGTGGTTTAAATATTTGGCCAATTGCCCAATTAGACGTCAAACCGATGACAATCTGGAAAACTAATTTTTGAACAAGATACCTCTGACAGGTAAACAAGCCCGATTTGGGCTTAGTGTAAAATATTCTCATGTTGTCCCAAAGGACCTCAGACCTATAAGTCTATCATCCTTCCTTCTGAAAACTATAGAACGACTGATTGATATACGAGTTAAAATTGATCCAAGACTTCTGTCAACGGCTCAAAATACCTACTGTAAAGTAAAGTCGGTGGAAACGGCTCTGCATTCACTGACTAGCCACATCGAACGATCCGTACAATGTAAAGAGTACCCAATCGTTGCTTTCCTGGATATAGAGGGTGTCTTTAACAACGTCAAAACATCCGCAATCACGACTACTCTGTCAACTCTGCAGGTGGACGACTCACTTGGAGAGTTGATAAGTCTTATGCTAAACAGCAGGATAATCAGCTCCAAACTGGATGAGATTTTTGCTAAAAGACGTGTTAGCAGAGGTACACCGCAAGGCGGTGTCCTCTCTCCCCTTCTCTGGAACTTAGTGGTTAACGAACTGCAGATATGCCTGGAAGCGGGTGGTAGCAGTGTGATTGCCTATGCAGATGACGTTGCTATAGCAATCGCAGGTAAGCATCTTAATACCATTAAAGAACTCCTTAATCTAAAAGCGATAGCGGAGTTGGTGGCGGTGTTTTCTCAGATAAGCTTAATTGAAGCCTCTCTTTCCGTCTTCCAAATCACTGTAGCGCGTTCCAGATGGAAATTTTGGCGATTAAAGAAGCTCTATCCTGGCTGAAGAAAAACGTGATATCTGCAAACGATATCCGCGTCTGTTCGGATAGTCGGACCGCTTTCAAGTCCCTGGACTCGGTCTCATTAAATTCTAAAACCGCCCTTGAATGCTGATCATCTCTTATGGAGATGGGTCACAGAGATATTACAGCGAACTGTAGGGCCGATGAAATCGCCAAAATTGGAACTCTCTGGAAGGGTAGCATAGGTATACCAATCGCTATGTGCAGATTAATATTAAAACTGTCAATAAAAGAACAGACCTTAGGTGGACTGTTGGACCAACATGTCTAGCGACCAAACAGATCTGGCAACAGTTGGATCTGAATCGCTTTAAGAGTCTGCTCCTTCTAAATAGGAAATATCTCAGCGCCATAATAGGTGTCATCAGTGGACACTACCTCATAGGCAAGCATACAAGAAGGCTTGTCGTTTTTACAAACGATTTATGTAGAAGCTGCATGGACGAGGAGGAAGAGGAAAGAATCCTTCAACTACCCTGTACATGTCCAGCTCTCTCCCAGTGAAGAAAACTTCATTTTGGCCCATTGTGATATCACGTGGATTTCTGATTATTCTACTCTTGGAACCATCATCTTATGAAAGGAAGGAGACTACTAACGTCTATATTGTTCAGATCGTTCAAGTCATTGTGGAAGCTCCTTCTTTGGTAGAGAGCTGGGCATGTACAAAGTAGATGCAGAATTGTCTGCTATTCCGCCTCGTCCATGAAGCTACTGCAGAAATCATTAGTATAGACTCCAAGTCTTCTTGTGATGACACCTATGATAGCGCTGAGATGTTTCCCGACAACCTTGTTATCATTCAATTTAGACACTTCACTTCATTTTCGACGTTTGGTCGGGAATCTTGGCGTTTTTCGAACAAGCTGGTTCGCTCTGACAGGGGAATTTGGCTTGTTGCCGCCGTTCAGAAATCAACTTCTATTGTTTGGGACGACAATATTTTATCCAGACTTGCAATAGGAGTAGCCAAGATCTATCCAACATTGTCGTATTTTTCGTAGATTTTAAGAAAAGTAAATAAATTCCCCCGAAGGAATAGTCATTTTACTAGGTGGGGTGAAATGTAACCTCCTTGACCGCCAGAATGCGCTGCTACTGCAAGAAAGGTTATGGTACCTTGAAGTCTGTTCATATTTAGGCAGACATGCCAAATTTCAGTGCGATACTGTGTTCGTTTTGTTTTGACAGCTGATTGTTGTTGACGTGTTTGGCATCATGTTGAGTATGAACAAAAACGATTTTCGTTCTCTCATAAAGCATTATTTTTTGAGAGGCAAAACGGCGAAGAAAACAAAAGAAAAGTTGGATAAATATTATGGAGATTAGCTCCGTCATATTACACCGTCAAATATTGGTCTCGAGAGTTTCGTGGTGGCCGCAACTCGACTACCGATCAAGTCCGCAGCGGCAAGTCCTCCGATGCGGTTACAGAGGACAATGTCAAAAAAATACATGAAATGGTATTGGCTGACCGGAAAGTGAAGGTGCGCGAGCTAGCAGATACCACAAAGATTAGTACTGAGCGCATACGCCATATTTTGGGCAATATTCTGCATATGAAAAAGTTATCCTTCCGCTAGGTGCCGCGCATGCTCACTCCTGACCAAAACCCGAACGCGAGAGCACTTCGAAAGAGTGGTTGGACTTGCTGATGCGGAGTCGGGCGAACTTTTGGCGTCGATTGGTAACTGTTGATGAAACTTGGATCCACTATTACACACCAGAGAACAGAATGAGTGCTCGGCAATGGACTGAAGCCGGCACGAGTGCTCCGATGCGGCCGAGGTAGGGTCGATGGGTCGGAAAGGTTATGGCGTCGATTTTCTGGGATTGTCATGGCATACTCTTCGTGGACTACCTCGAAAAAGGAAAAACCATCAACAGCGAGTATTACTGTGCATTATTGTAGCGATTGAAGGCCGAAATCGCTGCAAAACGGCCTCACATGAAGTGAAAAAGAATTTTGTTTTTGCAAGACAATGCGCCGGCGCACAAGAGCATCGCAACCACGGCTAAAAGCAATGACTTACGGCTCCAATTGCTGTCGCATCCACCGTATTCGCCCGATTTGGCTCCCTCAGACTATTATTTCTTCTCAAACCTCAAAAGATGTCTCATCAATAAAAAATTCAGCTCACGCGAGGAAATCATCGACCCCAGGGAGGAGTATTTTGCAGACCTTCCGGAAAATTACTTTTCGGACGGGATCAAGAAGTTGGAAAATCGCTGAAATAAGTGTATCAAGCTAAAAGGGGACTGTATTGAATAAAATAAAAAAAAAACATTAAAAAAATTTTTTTTTTCATTCCCGGGAGGTTTGCACCCCACCTAGTAGATATGTATGTGTAGATCCTTATTTAAAATTCGCACGGCATAATTTGAACGATTCAACTGAGTATTCTATGAAATTAATCTAGTCATGGAAAGTAAGTACAACATTTTTATGACGTGTAACAATTTTATGATGCAAGCACCTTCATGCAAATATGTTACTTCCCTAATAACTACTTACTGTTGTTTTACTTGCCAAAGATTTATTATTTATTATTTGCAGTCATATTCTTTAAGGTTTCAACACACCTTTAGCAATAAATAATGAAAAATCAGAGGTTGGGTAATTAGTTTACTTAAAAGGGCACACGAGAGAATTTAAATAAAGCAACAATTGATTTTTTATGAGTCCTTACGAGGGGCGTTCAATATATTCTCGGTATTGATATGAAGGAAAATGAGAATTCAATTTAAATTGTTTTTATTTTTCAATATAATCTCCCCTAACATCAATGCATTTGTTACATCTTGAGATAAGCTTTTTTAAACCCTCAAAAAATAGATTTCCTCTTTCTCTGCAAAATACCCATTTATTGCCGACTTGAGTTCTTCATCATCCGAAAATCTTTTTCCACCAAGACATTTTTTCAAATCCGGAAACAGGAAATAATCACTAGGGGCAAGGTCTGGACTATAGGGTGGGTGTTGGATTTCTTCGAAACCACAATCTCGCGCAGCAGCCTTGGAAACTAGCGCCGTGTGAAAAAGGAGCGTTGTCATGAAGAAGCAACACACCCGCTGCGAGTTTACCCCGTCTTTTCTTTTTAATTTCCTCCCGCAAATTATGCAAAGTGGAAGCGTAGGATGTGGCGTTGATAGTTTGTACTTAATGAGCAAGATTCCCTTTGAGTCCCAAAAAACTGTGGCCATGAACTTCCCGGCAGACGGAGTGACTTTGAACTTCTTCAGGGGGTCTGTTCCTTTTTTATGCCACTGCATGGACTCTCGTTTGCTTTCAGGGTCATAGTGGTGGACCCATGTTTCGTCCCCAGTAACAATTCGATCCATAACACCGTCCGCGTTCTCACTACACATCTCCAAAAGCTCTCTACAGCATGCGATTCTCACTTTTTTCTGAGGCGCTGTGAGCATTCGTGGCACCCACCTTGCACTGACCTTTGAATGGTTAAGATGGTCATGAAGAATGGTGTGAATGGTACCAATTGAAAGCTTGGTGATCTCTGCCATCATTTTCACCTTTATTCGGGCATCCTCAAGAACAAGTTTTTCGACTTCTTTGATGCTTTCTCCTGTACAAGCAGTAGCCGGAGCGGGGGTCGTCTTCAATGCTCTCTCTCTGCCTCTCTTGAACTCACTTGACCACTTTTGCACAGTTGATAATGAAGGTGCGGAACCCTGGTAAACAGCCACCATCTCTTCATGAATAGTTTTTTGACTTTTTCTTTGCTTAGTGAGAAATTTAATTACAGCGCGATGCTCAATTTTCACCATCATCGTCTCAGTTGCCATTATGATTCTGTTTAACTAAAGATAAAACGCGAATCAATAATCACATTTATATGAAATTTTACATGAATGCACTAAAATAATAGTATTACTTGATAAATAAGTCAATTTATATATACAACCACAGCTTCACCCCAATACCGAGAATATGTTGAACGCCCCTCGTATTTGCAGAAAAGTCATACAAAAACTATTACAATCCGGTGATTGGTACTGTTGTGGCAGTTTATTCTTGGAAGTGTGTACAGGAAAGGAAGTACATGTGTCCTTTTCAAGTATTCACTTAACTATGTCGACATTTCTATTCAAATATGTATGATATCTATGTAAAAGGACTACTGTTAATCAATACGAATCAGTGGCCCTCAGTCTCAAAATACGGCGCTGTAGTATTAGATTTAAGGGTTTGGTTAACTGGAAAGATAACATTATAGTGCACCTATTGCCCCATATTAGCGTGAGGCTTATCGAGCTACTGTTGTATATTTTTTATGGAAAAAGATAATAATAGCGTGGCTCTTGTAGCCTTCAGTGTTGAAGTAGCAGAAGTACTATTTTGTTATACTTTGACAGCCAAGTCAAACGGTCAAAATTTTTCGTTAAAATTTACTATATAAAGCCACGTAAGAAGTTGTATGCCTTCTTTGTCGACTTCCGTACAGCCTTTGACTCAGACTTGAATATTGAGTGTGCTTCTATTTATCATACTTATCAATGACATAGCCGACTTTGTGAGGGGAGGAATTGAAGTGAACCTAGTAAAGATCCCTGCGTTTATGTATGCAGACGACATCGTCTTCCTCTCTGACACAATCAACAGGATGCAGTTGACGATAAACGGACTAGCTGAGTACTGCAGGCTATGGAAACTGAGTGTTAATCTTGAAAAGTCGAAAATGATGAAATTCAGAGTCGGAAGCGGTTGGTATTCACCTAACGAAAAGTGGAGCCCTCAAGGTGAACGCATTGAAATATTGAGTGAATACAAATACCACGGAGTTCTGATAACTGCAAAACTCAATATGAAAAGAACACCAGTATTTAAGACAACTGATGCAAAAATACATCGATGTTTAATGTTAGCTTAGTTTTGGCGTTTTTTTTAAATTTGAATTTACTTTTAAAATTATATTTATCGTAGTAAGCAGGGCAAAAACGTCTATAGAACGCCAAAAGATTAGTGAGTCAAAGTCTAGATAATTTATTTTTATACATTTTCCTCACAAATAAGAACAAATGAGAAGGAATATCAAAGAAGAGTTAAAGAAAATAAAGGAAGAAACCAAAATGCTCAAGGAAGAAAATAGAAAGTGCACACATAATGGAGTAAGTGTAGAGAACAACATAGTGAACAACATAATGACAGGGTACTGGTGACGCGATGTTACCTCGCATTCATATATTTAGTATGTGTGTTGGATCTGGCAACACCTACTTTTTGTTGAATGTCTATATAGTTTGACATTTTTTGATTCTCCTTTTTCTTCTTCGCTTTACTTTTTTTTATATAAAAATTTGTAACTCACTGCAACTGTCACTTTGAAATTGTAAAGACCTTATATACCTACGCAACAAAAATGAAAGGAATTTATATACGTACATTGTATTGAACTACTCAACATATTCATTTTTTTTTTTGCATTGGCATCGATAACCGACACAGATCCATTCTATCATTGCCTCCTGTGAGGACCTGAATTGGTTATTTGGGATATCTTGAAGTCATCAGCGGAATATATCAGAGGACCGAACTAACCTAATTTCTGTAACACGAGGTAAGTGCTCTGATTTACTTGTTCTGGTTCTTTAAATAAATAATGACTGATGATGACTATAACGTCCGTCTGGATTCTTTGTCGTCATATCGAGAGGAGTTTCGATCAAATCATCGTACTTTAATTCGACAGTCAGAGAATGCTGCTGTTAAGGAAAATTACGTAGATGCAAAATTATCAATTTAGAGCACTGTTGGACCAGGGGTCACAGGCGTCATTTGTGACGGAGCGACTTTTGGGTCTTCATAGAGATAAAGTTTGCATTAACGTTAATGGTCTATCAGGATCTAAGGTCACTACTGGTCGTTATAGAGTCAATCTATCTGTTGGTTCATGGCTGGATCCGCTAATAAGATATGAAGTTGTGGCATATGTATTGCCTAAGGTGAATGGTGTCTTACCTGATACAAGAGTTGTCATAACCAATTGTACGCATTTGCAACAATTATACCTTGGGGATCCAACATACTTCGAGCCACAATCTGTTGATATTTTGTTAGGCAGTGATATCTACGATGAGTGTATGATACTCGGCGTGCGGGCAGTGGGTTATGTATCGCTCAGAAAACAACATTTGGGTTCGTTATATCGGGAAAGAATACCAAACGTCTACCTTCATGCACAATATTGTCATCTTTGCATACCCAAATCGAAATAGATTTCCTTTTAAGGAAGTTCTGGGAATTCGAAAATATTGCCGATTCTCATGTTCCTTTAGATGAGGATCAATGGTGTGAAGACTTTTACAAAAATACTCATGAGTGTTCAGAAAACGGCAATTATCGGGTGAGACTGCCACTTAAGATCGATATTATTTCATCTTGTTATATTAGAAGGTCAAGGTTAATTGCTTTAAAGCGCTTTGAGCACTTAGAAAGGCGTTTGCAAAAGGATAGCCAGTTAAAACGAGTTTATATCGAGTCTATCAATGAGTACTTAAAAATGGAACAAATGAAACCGATTCAAACTAGTGAAGATCAACACTGCATCGTGGAAAATAATAATGAACAGCAATATACTTGTTGCTACCTTCCCCATCATGCAGTTGTGAAGGAGTCGTCAACGAGCACAAAGGTGCGAATTGTGTTCGATACATCTACAAAAACTTCAAATGGATGGTCGCTCAATGATATTTTGGTTACGGGACCAGCACTACAATAAGATTTATCTGCTATTCTTACCAATTGGCGTACTCTGAAATATGTATTCATGGCGGACATAGAAAAAATGTTCTGTCAGATCAATATGCATGCAGACGACGCACAGTATCAGCGTATACTATGGAGGGAAAATCCTAGCCATTCAGGAATATTATTGTTCCACTGTTATGTTTGGAACTGCCTCAGCTCCCTATATGGCAATACGTATAATGCATCAATTAGCGGACGATGAGGGTCACCGATATCCGATGGCTGAAGAAGTAATAAAGCAGCAAATGTATGTTGATGACATACTCTCTGGGGCGAATTCGATTGAGGTTGCGTTGAGTAAACAGGAGCAGGTTATAGACATGCTGCGTAGCGGATGTTTCGAATTGCGAAAGTGGGCTAGTAATCATCCTAGGTTATTGGACAATGTCCCTGAGGATCACAGGTATACACACGGCTTAATGGAACTCAAAACATCGGATAATATCAAAGCGTTAGGGATGTATTGGGACCCAAACACTGACGAATTTAAGTTCAAAATCAATTTTAATATTACAACCGATTCACCTACTAAACGGATAATGCTGTCAACTATCGCGCGTCTCTTTGACCCACTATGCTTCGTCAATCCAGTTATAGTATCGGCGAAGATATTATTGCAACAATTATGGTTAAGCAAAATCGGCTGGGATGGGCAACCAATTCAAAGGGCTTGGAAACGATTTGGTGACGATCTTCCATCCATTATGCAGCTTCTAGTTCCACGATGGTCGGATAGCAAGGATGATTGGAGTGCCTACGAATTACACATATTCTGCGATGCGTCAGTGCATGCTTACTCTGCTGTTGCGTATCTCAGAATTTGCAAGGATCATTACATGTTTTCAAGTAATTTATTAATGGCAAAGTGTAAAGTAAGTCCCACAAAACCGAAAATAACTGTCCCTCGAGCGGAATTGCGTGGAGCTGTTTTGGCCACTAAGGTTTTAAAATTTATAAAGCAACATTTGTGTATGGGTATTGGCTCGTTCGTTCTTAATTGGATCGGAGGAGATCCAGGCAGATGGAAACCTTTTGTTTCAAATCGTATTCGAAAAATTATAGCTGAATCCTTTGTCATACAGTGGCGGCACGTGACTTCAGGAAATAATTCGGCCGATATTTCTAGTCGCTGCATAGCTCCATCCCGACTAGCAGATTGTAGTTTGTGGTGGCATGGTCCAAGGTTTCTTCAGTTATCATTTAAAGATTGGCCCCAATCCACACTAAACACATCGTGTAAATCTGTCGAGGAAGAGGAAAGACGACTGAAAACCTTTTTAATTTTTAAACCTGCGACGTATAAAAGCCCTTTGCTTAAGAAATGGTCATCATTTTTTAAAATGAGACGAATGTTTGCATATTGCATACGGTTTGGTAAAAACTGTCGTGCAAAGTTTGTATCGAAATTAAATGGGAGATTATCAACCAGTGAGTTAAGCTTAGCCGTTATAACCATTGTTAGACTTGTACAGCGCGAAGCCTTCCCTTCCGAATGGTGTAATTTGTCTTCAGGCCGACCGCTCCCGGAAAATAGTATCTTGAGTCCGCTCAATCCGTTCTTTGACAAAGAGAAAATGGTTATTCGGCTTGGAGGTAGATTAAAACATGCGCTGTTGTCTGAGGATCAAAAACATCCGTTTATCCTACCTGCGAAACATCATTTTACCAACTTGGTTGCTGAATATAGTCATTTTAGTACTCTACATGGTGGTGTGACACTTAAGTTAAATCATATCCGGAGACAGTTTTGGATTTGGAATGGATGTACTGTCGTTCGCTCCGTCATTCACCGATGTATTACATGCTACCGGAATAGACCGAGACCCTGTACGCAGCTAATGGGAAACTTACCTGCTGAGCGTGTTCGTCCTGCTCGCCCATTTTCAGCTACGGGTGTAGATTATGCTGGTCCTTTCAACATTTTGCCTTCTAAAGTAAGAGGCCGTACATCAAAGGAGATTTGGTTGGTTAGCGATTTGACCGCGGATGCTTTTACCGGTGCTCTCAATCACTTTATTGCCAGAAGGGGTATGTGTAGCGACATATATAGTGATTGTGGCACCAATTTTGTTGGGGCAGATAGGAAACTCAAGGAGGACAGGAACACCTACCAACGATTTATTGAGAAGTGTCACCCTCAGCTTGCTCAGCGTCAGATACGATGGCATTTCATACCCCCTTCTTCTCCTCACTTGGGTTGTGGGAGGCGGGTGTAAAATCCGTCAAATTCCATTTAAAACGGACATTTGGGGAGCAACGATTGACATTTGAGGAGTTAAGCACGGTCTTAGCTCAAATAGAGTTCTGCTTAAACTCAAGACCATTATGCCCATTGACGAATGACCCTAATGACGATGGTTCTCACTTCGGGACACTTCCTTGTTGGAGATTCACTTCTAGCTCTGCCAACGGTTGAGATCAGCCGTAGCAGCCATACCGATCGTTGGCGTCACGGTCAGATCCTGGTGCAGCAATTTTGGCGGCAATGGAGTAGTGAATATTTAGAACGTTTGCAACACCGTTCCAAGCGGCTGAAGTCCAATTGTAACTTGAAGATCAATGAAATCGTAATGATTAAAGATGAGAGGTTTCCATGTAACCGTTGGCCACTTGGCCGAATCGTCGAACTGCGTCCGGGGTCTGACAGCCTGGCACTTTAAAAACTCAGCACGGGTTAATACGACGTCCTATCATAAAAGTATGTCCACTGCCAATACAGGACAATTATCTACCCTCACCAAAAGACCAGACACAAGGACATCATTGCACATAATACCTTCCCCTGTTACAGATATTTTCAACACCAGGAAAGGCCTGGCAGCACATTGGAGGATGTTGAATCTGGCAACACCTACTTTTTGTTGAATGTCTATAAGTTTGACATTTTTTGATTCTCCTTTTCCGCCAGTAAGAAGTAGTTTATCACTGCCGTGTAGTGTTCGCCAGTAACGGTGACCATATTGCCGATGGCGTCCTCAAACAAATACTGCCCAATCACTCCTTCCGCGTGAACGCCCCACCACACAGTGGCTTTGAGTGGATGTAATGGCTTTTTTGCTTATTGACGTAACCGCTTATGTGGAAATGCGACTCGTCGCTCATGATGATTTTCGACGCAAAATCGTCCTCTTTGTTGTTGAGATTGAGGATGACTTTACAGTAATTCACACGCGACTGACGGTCACGAGGCATTAACTGATGCACTGTTTGCACTTTCTACGTCCGTCTAGTGATGCCTAACTGCGTGGCCCATCGTCAAAATGATGTTTCTTCGTTCTCAGCGACATCGGCAGCAACAGCCGCGATATTCTCGGCCGAACGACCAGTCCTGTGGCGGATACGCCAAGCATGGTTTCCTGTGGTTCCACTCTGTTCGAGTCGAGTAGCTAAGCTCCGGAATATTTGCCCAGTTGGCGCGACACGGTTAGGAAATCGACGTCGAAATTCACGCTGCGCTAACACCACAGACCGATTATTGGTCAAAAACATCGACACAATTATTCCACGCTCCATTGCCTGTCTGTTTGTATACTGCAGCCGTCTAGTTCACTAATGTCAAATATGATTGACGTACGACGCCATTGGCAAAAATTGTACTGTCTTCCGATTAATTTTGCGCCACACCTGCTTTTGACTCGATAAGCAGAGGAAAAATCTGGGAGAGTCTTAGAAGGAAAGGGGTATATAAAGAATTTGTTCGGGCCATAAAAAGTATATACAAGGAAACATTTAATGTCGTAAGGATATGCAATGTGCTGTCAGACAAATTCAAGACGTCTGAAGTTGTGAGACAAGGTAGTGTGTCGAGTCCCCTAATATTTATCTTTTTATCTGCATAATGGACGAGTCGGTTATAGACATCTTCAACCAATCTATCTTCAAGCATGTACGTTCGCAGATGACATAGAGCTGTTTGAAAATAGTGAAAAAAAAAATACGTAAAGGAGTGTAAACGTGTGGAAAGATACATTAGCACCGCAGAAACTAGAGCTCAGTGTTCATAAGACAAAAGTGAAGGTGATCGGAAATGAAACTGGAGTAGCAAGGGTAATGGTGGATAGAAAAGTCATTGAGCATGTGCAAAGATATAAGTACCTAGGCAATATTATACACAGCAAAGGTACATAATTCAGAAGACGTTTGATGACGAGGATAAAAGCAGCAAATAGACTGTACGCAGAATTAAGAAAAAAGTTTCTAGACCACAACGAGATCACAAAACTAACAAAAATATCAATTTTTAAATGGATGTAGCTCACAGGAAGACAAGAAAAACAAATATAAGCTACGGAGATGAAATACCTCAGCAGAGTTATAGGAGCCAGGAGAATAGACAGGGAAAGGAATGAACATACGAGTATGTACGAGTATGTATTAGAAAGCAAATACGAGTACATGCCAATTCGGCTACACTAATACTTGAGGAAAAGAAACTAAGATGGTTTGGACACTTAGTGCGTATGGAAGAGAATAGACAAGTGAAGACTAGAGTCGAAAAAATTCTGCAAGAAGCTAGCCCTACATAATATCTAAATCGAGAACTTAATAGGTTCACCCCAACGACATCAGCTTTAATGGAATTTGTTGTGAAAGTGACGAAAAGATTGCGGAGTTTTGGGATTTTCATTTAAAAGGGAATATTAGGAGTATAATGGGCTAATTATTTCTCAAGATATTCTCTCCTGACAAAAAAAAAAGTTCCATTTCCATTGTCTTAGCATCTGCACTACCCTTCATAGGTGAACGGGTTTTCATAGCCAAGCCTGCTCTATTTCAAAAACACTGTTTCTTGACTATGATTTATAGGTCTATCTTTAAGGCCTCCGTTTCTGCGAATAGGAGAGGATTTCGCTTAAGCTGTAGCTCATGGTAAAGACAAAATTGTGAAAAGTCTAATTCTCACGCATGCCGAGCGTATTCTTAATCGCATTTCTCATTAAAAGCAAATCGTTAGATCATCTTTAGGATTCCTCAAATGTTGCCAAAACTGTATATGTTGCCTTAGTCGCACCTGATTGGACAGATAATTAAGCAAGCATGCAAATGAAGGGGGCGTCAGTAAACTTCGTGTGCGGAACTGGAGGCACATGGTAAACTGAGGATGCATGCCAGCAGAGGCCTTAGTCCACTCCGGACATTAGCGCCATCTAAGTAAATTTTTTTTTTCTGTTGGAACAAAGCACTCAGACAAGCAACTAGTCTGTTTTACTCCGTACAAGCTCCTTTTATTGGAATTTCTCAGTTTTTCGAAGAAAGACGGGTAAGTGTTTCAGTGAAAAAATTTCTGCAGTCTGATGCGAGTGTAGCCGGATATTCACAGAGGTAGTGCTCTGCGGTGTCGACATCACTTTCAGAGCAAGAATCGCAGGATGTTGCACTACTTATGCCCAGTATATTTAGTGCGCCGGAACGATGCCAGTAAGCAGCTTGCTGTTTTGTATGCCGGGAACCTGGAGAGTCTTAGCATCTGCAGTTTGTGCTCTTATGAAACCCAATTGCCAATGGAAGCCCTAACCGAGGACGCGGACAGACCTAAAGCATGTTCGGGTCCTGAAAAACTCTCACCTGACTCTTGTCTGGCAAGTTCATCGGGGATTTCATTTCCAGTGACAGGAACCAGTGAATTTATTCTTCCGACTGCGTTCAGTAAAATCAAACATTCTCGAACCTTGGCTGTCGCTACAGATGCAAATGCTTCGCGCCTAGACCGATTCATCACAATATTTGTAGTTCGTTGCCATCAATATTGCTTATATCTCCGGTTGGAAGACAGATGCAAGTTTTCCTAACCAGGAGTGAAAACTACAATTTCAGTCCTCCGAAGAGCCACCAGCACCAGATCCTATAACGGTTGTGGATTCGCCCGTAATAATACGACTTGATTCCTTTCCTGATTCAGATTCTGGCCAAAACCAGTCTTTGGCAAAGGGAAACTTGATTTCGTATTTTATCAGCAGCAGGAGTTTTGATGTCATTGCATTAGACGACATGCCGTCTAAGACCAGAGTCCATAAGACAGACAAGGCGTGCGGTACGAGTGGTACCGAAGACCACTTAAGCCCATGATATGATAATCTGGTAAAAGCAGCAATAACATATTTTCGTGACAGCTTATTCCATCAGACAACCGACGCATAGGATATAAGTGGCCTTATCATAGCCGTGTAGATCTAAAAGGCTTCTTCTCGTTGATAGACTCCATGTATAGCCGATAGCTCCTTGGCACTGGCAGAAGGCCGACAGCGCCTTAGAGGCATTCGAGGTAACATGTTCAGTCCATAGAAATTTGACACCTAAATATTTAGCTTCTTTAGAGAATTTAATGGTGATGCCTAGAAGCACTAGATGAGTGAGACCAGTTAGCTTCCTGCCTTCTTGTAAAGAAAACAACCTTAGTTTTGAGAGGATTGACTGAAGGCCCATGTGAACCAATCGTTGTTCACATCCATAACTACCTGGCTTTAGAGCAGACAGCCGCTAAACACGGCCCAACAGACAGTACAGCTACATCATCCGCGTATGCTTGTGCATAGACGTCAGAACTATTGACCGTGTTAAGCAGTGAGTCGACTAACATGCACCATAGTAACGGAGACAGTGAACGACCTTGAGGACAACCCCTGTTTACCCCGTCATATTGGCTGCAGTCAGCATCCGCAATCAGTGTTTTATTCACAGCATTGCCTCTATCCACAAACCTAGTGAATGGTCCACATCGTGTTGTCTGGACGAGTTCCACATCCGTCAAAAAATGCGTTTTCGAAAGCACGTAGGGCGTATTCCTTCTTGTTGAGTGCATAGCAGACAGAGAATGCATTCACAAGACAGTTTAGCTCGCATGGATCTCGACCATTATCTACATGCTCTTCAACATGAAGGAAGTCAGATTTATTGGTCTGAAGCTAGTGACTAGCTTGTAGTCTTTTCTGATTTTCGGTGTAAGAGCTACTAGCACTATTCGCCAAGGTTTCAATATGTATCTTAGTGCCAAGCTAGCAGTGAAGATTCTAGACCAACAGTTGGTCTATAGATTTTTGTAACATAATTGGGTATATGGTATCGGTGCCAGGCGACTAAAAGACATCAACTGATGAGATGTACCAGCTAAGGCGTGTTGTGTTATTGAGCTCACTAGCAGCTTCGTGAATAGGAGCTGGTTGTGAGCTGGTTCTGATTAGGTTACCTGAGAAGTGAGCCTTGAGCAATAGACGGAGAGTCTCTGCTTTCGACTGAGTGCAGGTATCATCAGATTTTCTGAGTCATTCCAGCCTGGTTGGTTTTTCCATTTGTAGGACTTTGACTAGTACCTTCGATCTTTTCGTAAAAGTCTTTATAAAAGGCACTCTTTGAAATCCGAATAAGTTTCTTATATTCTGTTTGCTTCGATCTGTAAAGCTTACAGTCTTCTTTCTGGTTTCTTTACGAAGGCGTGCCATTTCAAAACACTTGATAAGGGTAACTTTCAGGTTCTAAATACATAGTTTCCGCTAGATTTTATTTTGTCCTGAGCTTAGGGGGAGCACTGTTGGACTTGATTTTCCGTGGATTCTTCCTGCTCATGAGTCCGGCTACCTATCATGGTGGGGATAACGAATCATAGGGAAAACAAACAGGCGCGACGGCGGATTTGTGCCATTATCTGTTCGTTTCGTAGCTTGTATCTACAGCAACTAAATCTTGGTTGCAAATTTCCCCAAGTGTATAATAGATTGTGAGAGTGAGGTCGGCACATGAACACAAGTTCTCAATCTTTCTTTTAGACGCTTTAAACATCCAAAACCACAGATGCGTTTATTTTGCACCCATGGTTCCTGGATGGATATTATCAGTTACCTGACAAGCTAGCTAGTTCTATTGTATTAGCTTGGATACTCGCTTTTCACTAGGAGATTCGCCAAAGGATACAGCCAATCTGCCTATTCAAGTGCATAAATTGACCAAAATCCATTTACCCCTACCTTTTGTAGCTTGTTAGAATAGGGTCTTTCTAACCTGACTAATACCCAGAAACAAAAACAAAACACTCAACTTCTTATCAAGTGAATTTAATTCAACTCAATAAATTTGTCACCAAAGAGGACTGATCCTTACTCGTAATCTTATCAGCCAGTCATTTGTAGAACAACAGCATTTCTAAGTAATCACCGTCCTCTCCAATGTCCAGCTACACTCACCAAATCCCACCAAACAGATAAACGAAGATGCAACAAAAATGAAATCACTTCCAAGAGACAGAACAACACCAAAACGAACAGCAAAAAACCCAAAACACAAATAGAGGATCAGTAGAGGAGAGGGAGAACAAAAAAAAAATACAGATGATCCTGAGCCCATATCAGGGTAATTATGGTTAAATAAGATAGCGATCTTGTTCGCCAGTGACATTTATTTATTTTATTTAATTTCGTGTATTAATCTTCCAGGAAAAACGTTAAACGCTAAACATCCAGGTACAACACATCCAACATCCACTCGGATGTTCTCTGGTCGAGAGTCGTCGTCCGTCGCCCGTCGATCGCTCGGTCTTGGTTTCGATTTTACCCCCGCGTCAGGGTCATCTTATGTGCTAAAGCAGCAGCACCAACAGCCTGGCATGGCTTTGAGTGTGATTCTCACTCGTCGCCCAGTCAGGATCAGGACGTGTTGGGAATTCATAAACCTAAGACCAAACCGAAGAAGACTCATCATTGTCATTATCACCTTCGCACTACATACGAATAGCAGCAGCAGCACCCCGTAAAAGGCAAGAGGTGAGGAGAAGAATTACTCATGATTGCAACCAAACGATGGACATGGTGCTGAAGCTTCAGCTGGAATTGAAATTGGATGGACTAAAGACCCAGCAATGATGATGGTGCCAAGTGCCAATGTTTGACAAACATTTTTCTGCATTCCATTTGCTGAATGCTCTACAGCTCTGCATTCACAGTCTTTGGTGAATGCCTCTCATTTTGGCGCGCATTTTCGTCAACATTTGCGTAAAAATTCGCCAATGTCGTCGTCGATCATTAGACAGGTTAATTGGCCAGCATGTTGCATTGGAATCCCATCTTCCTCTGGCCGTGGCATGGTCAGCGATTCGGGCACACCTGTGGTCAGCTAAATATAGCTGTTGTGGTGTTGTCGTGCCTGAGCTGAGGTGTGAAGAGCAGACGGGTAGTAGACCGGAGAACTTGGTGTCAGAAGACGGGAATCGAAGACCCATGGGCACCATGTTTTATGTTTCTCTGTTCATTTATTTATGTTTGTATTCCACGTTCCACGTTTCTACGCTGGCTCTTTCCTCTTGTTCAGACTCCGAGCCATCCGCGGATGACTGCGCGAGGAAATTTGTTAAATCGATTATAAAACATTAAATGTGTACTTGTCGTTATAGTGTTGTATCCGTATCTGTACGAGTATTGTGAGCGAGTATCTCAAGTTTTTTTTTTCGTTGGTTTTTGCACGTTCCGATCGTGTTATTGGTGTTGAATTTAATATCTCTTGTTTCTTACGCCATAAGGGATATTGTCGAAGTTGCTTGTCGGAATGGGTGCGTATGAAGGTGATTAGTTACATGGTGTTCCGCACTATTGGTGTAGATTGTTGATTCTGTATTCACATTTAAGACGCTTGATCGTGAGAAAGTACAACAAAATACATAATTGAGCTAAAAATTTGTATAAGCGATAAATGTGGTACATAAGCTGGGGGGATATACGAGTACATACGAGTATAAGGATTGAGTCGATACTACACAATGGGCAAACTCAATTAGGTTTGTAGGAATGTTGACCGTCCCTCATTGATCGCATTAACATAGTATGCACGTAACCTGTTTTCGCTGATAAATACATAAACAAGCCTGAGTTTGGGCCACTATTTGAAATTTCTATTGTTATTTTGAGAAGCACCATAGATTCTGAATCGACGTCGTCAGGGCTTAAAGAAGAATCTGCATGCAGGACTTTTAAGAAAATACAAAAACCACCAACCTGCTCTCTGTTACGAGTACTACGTGGCAAATTCGTTTTCCAATTGGGTGGACTAGCTATTTAAAAACAGACTAGTCAATATCCACGATTTCTGTTAAGAAGATGCGTGAACCATATGAATTTGTGGTCAAAAAGAATCAGAATCTGACAGAATTGCAAGACTGACGTCATAGGCGATGAATCAAAAAATGATTGGGATCTTCAGATGGAATGTTCGATTCTAAGCATAGCGTATGCAGTCGTTCGATGCATTATGACTTCAGAATCATGTTTGGTGGCTTCTAAGCCAATGTTCGCGAGGTAAGTATTCAGCGTTTAGGAATCAACGGTTGTTAAGTCCAAGGTATAGCAACAAGTGAAACTACCTCTCGCATAGTGAGGGTCATTGTTGCCAAAACTTGTGTTCGACACTTAAGAATTCATTAGGGAGCTTGGTGGTCCTTGGACTATCAAAAAGATCACTTGTATTGGACGTTCAACGTGCCTTTAATGTGAGGATATCAACACGATCTTTCTAACATTACCTCGGACCAATGTCTGATTCATATGAGATGTCGAGCACTTTTATTATTTGAACGGATACCGTGAGACGTTGTTTGACGTTGACAGACTAAAACTACGATTAACTACTAAAGCCGTTCGCTTTATTCTTACATTTATTCACTTAAAACCGGCTGCAGCTTTGCTGTGCTAAAAGCAAGTCATGAGAAATGACCCCCCGTTCTGTGGTCTCAATGAAAACCTTGAGAAACTTGCAAGTGCAAGTTTTCCTATATTCCTGTAGCGGAGTTAGCTAGGTAAAGAGCTTAAAAGAGTACTTTAAGGCTATATGTATGGACAGAACTTGATGATATAAACTGTAAGAGCAGCATTAATTGAGGCATGCAGTACCAACTTATTGATAGGAGCGAAGAGCATAAGCTTTATTTTTTTTGTTCTGAATCCACTGTCTCCGTCACCTGTTAGGGCTATTCTGGAACAAATATTTAGTTACTGCAGGCATAAGATACGAATCGGGCTCACGATGGCATTATTTCATAGTTGTGCCAGTTTATTTTCTCTATTACTCAGTGCTACCGCCACCACTGAAGAGAGTAGCAGATCTCTGAATACAAAGATTCCAGAAAGACACAACTTATCAATACCTATGTTGATAATACTTTATGAGGCACTGACGAATACAACGTATGAAGACGTCATTTCCTAGACTTTGTACCATCATCTCATTTGGTTGGCAACAATGTTGGGTCTCACCCAATAGGTGCAATAGAAAGTTTTCCAAAGGAAACTACTGTCCGAAGCTTCCATGTCAGACCATAGGTGCATATAACCTAGCATTGGGTGGGAGATCTCATTTAAGACTAATTTGGAGAAGGACTGGGTTCTTTATATATCAAAGCAAAAGTACAAATAAGAAGCAAAGAGTGCTTCCTATAAAGACTTTTGCGGAAACATTTGGTGAAACTAACAGATTGCTCAAGTTACAGGCAGGAAACACTCAGGAGATGTACTGTGACATCTACACTGAGGGTCCCTGTCTCATGTTCGAGACTCACTTCTCAGATCAGTGGCGGTTCGTAATAATTAGTTGGTATTTGTTATTGGTTATTGTGACTGCCTATTTACACAGACTACATCTTTACATCGGTGGTAGTCTGATAATAAAAAGTGGTAGAACAAAGCTGGTCTGATGTAAAAGGACATCAGACTGACATCAGTCACATTTAACCAGCGACATTTTTGAACGCCATTAGCAGTCAGTCGACATTCTGGAAGCCTGGCAGAAGTTTAATTCTGTACCATGGGGTCAAGAGCCCCTGAAACTTCGGTTCCAATGTGACTTGTTGAGGTAGGGACCCTTGAGGGAGCATCATAGTGGCTGTGGTTTAAACGTAAAATCGCAGTGATGGTTTTCCGAATGTTGTTGGAGAACTCCAAAATGTAGCAAATACATGTAGCAATGACAATAAGATTGTCGGCAGTTTTAGATGGGCCTCACCCTGGACCAAAGACGAACTTTAGTCTATACGATGACATCGAATTGGTAGTGACCTGAATGTGGTTTCCCAATGACGATGAGATGATCTTAAAGATCGAGAATGGGGGTTATCCTCCATTCAAGATCAAGGCAATGATTTATATACTTGAATTCCGAGTGTGACGACACGCCGCCGTGGGCCTAAGCTGTCCCAGCGAGTTTCCATGTAAAGAACTCGACATTACTGACCGATGTGGCCATCAAATCATGTGCACTAAGCTGCTTTGTGAATGCATTCCCAGTCTAAAATGCAAAATCCCTGCCAACGTGAAAATCCTGCAAGTCTGCGCTTAAAATTCTAATGGACAGGATTAAAGGCGTATTCGACAAGGATAAGGTGTTGGCCGTTTTCATAGACAATAAGGGTGCTTTCAACTACGCAACTTTTGATAACTTTAGATGAGTTAAATGTCGACCAGGGCCTTATAGCACCAACCACTTATCACTTTTTGATTAATTTCTGTTGCACCAAAAATAAATTTGAAAAGAATTTACTTGAGTAGGTACTGAAAATTGGAAGAGAAAATTAACTCCCTTGCAGTAGCTTTTAACAAGCCTTCACTGGCTCAGAAATGGAGCACAATATCACGGAATAGGCACAATGCACGGAATCCACAAATCAAATGTATGTATAGTTGTTCACCGGCTGGCAACCGCAATTTTAAATAAAATGATGTATGATGCAATTCGATGGCCAGAAAACAGTCATTGCATTGCAACTGAGTTTTTCAACCAACTCGGTTTTCCTCAAGTACATAGCAGGATGTGTCGATGGAACTATGGTAGAGATAGGTGTGCCAACGTTTAAAGAAGAACACTATGTCAATCGCCATAGTAAACAGGCAATTTATGTAATGATGGCTTGTGGTCTCGATCGAAGTTGTTATGCGGTAAACGCTAGCTAGCCAGGGAGTGTTCATGATTCTAGAGTACTTCGAAACTCTAGACTTTTTGCGAATTTCAAAACCGGAGACCATTTCCTAGAGCAGTTATTCTCGGAGATAGTGCATACCCGTTAAAGGATTGGCTTATACAACCATACCGCCGCGCGCATAAGAAAACCAGACGAATTATAGAAAATAGTTTTGGTAGGTAAATTAAAAACAATTAAAATTAAAAAAGCTAATTTTTGTATTTCAGGAATACTTAAAGAAAAACTTCCTTTTGCTTGAATTATTTCCGTTTGAATCTGAATCAAGATTTGTTGCAAAGATTGTTTTTACCTGCTATAAAGACGAGAGACAGCGGACAACATTACACTGCTGAAACTGATGCAAACATTAAAGAGGGTGACAACAGTGATGAAGATGAAGAGGATGATGTACAATTCAATTCATTATTGAGGCTTTTGAAACACAATTTTTCTTATGTATATACGAGGGGCGTTCAACATATTCTCGGTATCGGGATGAACCTGTGGTTGTGTATATAAATTGATCAAGTAATACTATCAGGTAATACTATTATTTTAGTGCATTCATGTAAAATTTCATATGAATGTGATTATTAGTTCGCGTTTTATCACTAGTTAAACAGAATCATAATGGCAATTGAGACGATGATGGTGAAAATTGAGCATCGCGCTGTAATTAAATTTCTCACTAAGCAAGGAAAAAGTCAAAAAACTATTCATGAAGAGATGGTGGCTGTTTACCAGGGTTCCGCACCTTCATTATCAACTGTGCAAAAGTGGTCAAGTGAGTTCAAGAGAGGCAGAGAGAGCATTGAAGACGACCCCCGCTCCGGCGCCCCGGCTACTGCTTGTACGGGAGAAAGCATCAAAGAAGTCGAAAAACTTGTTCTTGAGGATACCCGAATAAAGGTGAAAATGATGGCAGAGATCACCAAGCTTTCAATTGGTACAATTCACACCATTCTTCATGACCATCTTAACCTTTCAAAGGTCGGTGCAAGGTGGGTGCCACGAATGCTCACAGCGCCTCAGAAAAAAGTGAGAATCGCATGCTGTAGAGAGCTTTTGGAGATGTGTAGTGAGAACGCGGACGGTGTTATGGATCGAATTGTTACTGGGGACGAAACATGGGTCCACCACTATGACCCTAAAAGCAAACAAGAGTCCATGCAGTGGCATAAAAAAGGAACAGACCCTCCGAAGAAGTTCAAAGTCACTCCGTCTGCCGGGAAGCTCATGGCCACAGTTTTTTGGGACTCAAAGGGAATCTTGCTCATTGAGTACAAAAAAAAAGGTGAAACCATCAACGCCACATCCTACGCTTCCACTTTGCATAATTTGCGGGAGGAAATTAAAAAGAAAAGACGGGGTAAACTCGCAGCGGGTGTGTTGCTTCTTCATGACAACGCTCCTGTTCACACGGCGCGAGTTTCCAAGGCTGCTGCGGGAGATTGTGGTTTCGAAGAAATCCAACACCCACCCTATAGTCCAGACCTTGCCCCTAGTGATTATTTCCTGTTTCCGGATTTGAAAAAATGTCTTCGTGGAAAAAGATTTTCGGATGATGAAGAACTCATGTCGGCAATAAATGGGTATTTTGCAGAGAAAGAGGAAATTTATTTTTTTGAGGGTTTAAAAAAGCTTATCTCAAGATGTAACAAATGCATTGATGTTAGGGGAGATTATGTTGGAAAATAAAAACAATTTAAATTGAATACGCATTTTCCTTCATATCGATACCGAGAATATATTGAACGCACCTCGTAAGCTTATATTATATATCTTAAAATTATAATCATGTAGCCGGTTTAAAAGTATGCCAGGCAAAACAATTGGGGAGAATATTGTTATACTCGTATATAGTATATATTTAGCAAATTAACTTGATACTTGTAAAGTGTAAAGCAAGTTTTTTGGAGTACACTTGCTCCCGGCGTACGTTTAATGTCCTTATTTTATATCTTAAACTATGACTAGAAAATATAACACAAAAATAAGACGAAACAAAAGATGGCTAACTTGCCATTCAACTTAATATTTATATTCATGTGTAAATGAGTATGTCTTGTGTTTGCAAAATTTAAATATTTTTAGTAGAAAATAAGAAACTAAAGTTGGTATAATGAGAGTGTTCACCTTTCGAGAGACTAAGACGTTTATACTCTTAAAGGTATCAAGCCGTTCCTGTTGGTGTCAGGCTCTACTACTGGTATTGATCTCTCATTTATAATGTTGTATGGAGAAAGGCAATAATTGTCTTCAAAGCTGCCTGTTAGATTTGAATCAAAAAAGGATCTTATTAATGTGTTCGGATGGTATTCAGTGCGTTTAAGTTTCATTTTCGCAAGGTTTGTGGAGTGGCGTTGTTTTGCACTCTTCATATATTATCTTACTTGCGAAATATTTTTTATTCGCTCTTCTAAATTTGCTACAGCAAAATCTGAGAATTTTCCTCTCAAATTTTTCAATTTCTTTTGCTATTGTAGGTGAAATAGTAAACTAGAAGCAGAACCCGTGTGCCAAGATCGGTCGAATCAAAGTTTTATAAAGGGTCCGCCATCTAACTTTTTTTTTTTTTTAACTAGTGCTTAACACTTAGCTCATGTCTGATTTGACAGATAATTAGTTTTATCCTTCCGCTGAATGAATATTGTGTATACACTTGAACAACGCTGGGAAATATTGCGACATTACTTTGAAAATCATGGTAATGTTGCAGAATGTGTGCAAAAATTGCGTACGGATTTTGGAAGAAGAGAAGCACCGTCAGCTCCGTATGTTCGTTATCTTGTGAAAAAAGTGAAAGAAACTGGCATCCTCATCGATAAACCAAAGCGTGAAAAGCCAAAAACAGTGCGTTAGTATTTAGTTCTATATGCATTTTATTTTCTTAATCACTAACTCTTACATACTAACAAAAAATGCTTAAATGCTAGCTTACAATTACTTAACAATCTTATACTAACTTACTGGCCCCACACAGGCACTCTAAGCTACTCTAAATACTTATATATATGTCTTTAGACTTTACTTACATTTTATTTAGAATTATTTATATTGTGTACTTAAAGCTAAGAAAAAAACTGCTAACAAAACTTAGCATATGGACTTTTTTTTTTAATAAAAACTTAGTATCTAACTTAAAATAAACCTTAGCCTACCTAAACTAAATGTACAATACACACATAAACACATAGACGTTATACACAATCATATACATATATCAGTATACACCTTTGTATACACTGATATATGTATATGTTTCTTAAATGCTAACCTAAACCTATGCAAGCTGGCCATCGCTATTCACAGAGAAAACGGATTAGTCATCTCTGCCTCATTAGTGAGGCTGGTCCGTAATTGACGGAAACGACGACGAAACATCTTCTCCATCATTCAACCACCAGAAATGCTGGTGCTGCCGAACGGCATCCCTCTTATCGCGATTCCCCACCGCCCTACTGAACCTGAGGCGATCCACACTGCCGTGTGCGACGTCTCTGTTGTAGTTGAGTCGTCTGTCCCCAGCTGTCCGAGCGACATGGAAGATTAACGGCACCGCTGATCTATCCTGGATCAACCCTTTCTGATCTAGGTAGAGGAATGCTTCCGGTGGAACGAAGCCGTCAGAGCGCACACTCTCGTGGTAAAGGTAATTGGGGTAGTAAGCCCCAGATATCAGGTTATTCGTCGACGTCATTGCTCTTGCAATATGCCTTCGAGTCAGCTTAATTACGAAGTTGTCCACTCGTATTAGGTTCGCCCTATTATAAAGGACCTCATTAGGATAAAATTTCTTGTCCTCCGACTCTGGTGTTCTGTACAAGCGAAGACAAGTCCCAAGGCAAGCCCTCTCAAACACCCGAATCTTTTCCATTAAGCTTGCTCGTACATTGAACCACACGGGAAAACCAAATACCAGCATGGGCCTGATAAGGGCCATGTAGCAGATTACCTTTACCCTCGCATCGAGTTGGCTGCTATAAAACAGTTGATTTTCAACTTCCAGTCATCGCAAAATCGTCTTATCTTATCGAAGTCACTCTGCAAGAGAGTATTAATAACCTCGATTTTGGGACCTGTTCTGTACGTTACCAAATCGTCTGCGTACGCAATAGTATGGGGAAGTGAACCTATCAAGTCGCTTGTATAAATGTTAAATAGAATCGGCGAATTGACCGCGCCTTGCTGAAGACCATTTTTAATTTGAAATATTCCAACAGAAGTCACATCACCATTCTTCACGATGAACTGTCTGTTGGTTAGCATATTATAAAGAATGTACAAGAGAGGTTTACTGATCCCCAGCCTAGTCAGCTTATAGAAAAGACCCTCTAACCATACGGTGTCGAAGGCCTTCTCCAAGTCAACAAGGCAGGCACCAGTGCACTGTTTCTTGCCTTTGTTCCATTGGATATCAGAAACCAATTTAGACGCGGCATGTGAGATATCATGTCCCGCCTTAAAACCGAATTGATTATCCGGAATTATATGTTTGTCCTCAACCCACCTAGACAGAGCTCTATTGATTACTTTTTCAAAAACCTTACTGATATTCGGAAGGAGACTTATCGACCGGAGATTCGCCGGATTGGATATATCCTTTCCCTTTTTGGGGATAGGTTGAACCACCGCCGTTTTCCAATGCGCTGGATAATGTGCATTATTCATTGCATTATTAAACAGGGTGGTGTAAATGTCCACCGCTTCTAGAGGAAGATGTCGAAGCACGATGTTCGGAATACCATCGGTCCCCACTGATTTCTTAGCCCTGATTGTATCGAAGATCTCATGGAGTTATTCCTTCGAAATGAATGGGGGTAGATCACCCTCTCTGGCAATGACATTATTGGCCATATTTTCATCGTTGAACCAGGTGAAACCAGAGCCCTCGGATCGCCAGTTCCCCATTTCATTTCGAATGCAGAAGTCGTGTACCAAGACGCGATTGTCCAGGTCATAATTAGGGCCAATGATATCAATGGCTTTATATACTTCTTGGAAAGTCGCCCCTATGGTCTCAACTTTCTCCTGTGGATCCTCGATCGCAAAGAAGTCGTCATCATCAGCGGCCTCATTTGGATCAATACCTGCTATTGTCAGTAACCGTTCGTTGTCTGTTGTCCGGGCTATTTTAAGACACTGAAGGTCTTTTTGATTTCTTCTCCGAAATAGTTTATTTATTTGCGGGAACATATTCAGGTTGATGGTGTTTACAGCCCGAACCTTGTTGTTCCAATACAAACTTACAGAAATTCTGTAATTTTCTTTTATTAGCGTTTGGATATTTTTAATCGACGACTTCAGTGTCCTAATCTCCGGGTCTTGTCGGTCAGTTAACTGTCTGTACAAGTTTTTGAGTCTTGACAGAAGTCTACTTTTCTGTCGGTGCAGTGCGTCAATAGTAGGATTGCGGAACAGGTCTTCGTTAGTCGTACGTCGATACCGCGGTATTGTAAAGTCCATAGTTTGTTTAATTGTCTCGTCCATTTGTTTTAGGTACTTGTCGATCTCCTCGTTTGACAAATTCCTATTGGACGGTGGATGGGGCGTGTTCGAGGAGAGCGCTCTAGTCAAGGTTGCGGAGAAGCGTGTCCATCGAGTCTGGCTGTAGTTGTAAGAATATCGTTGGACAAACGATTCCGCAATTTCGTTGGGAACTGTAATTTCGGTGCTAAAACCGCAATGGTCGCTGTCATACACGAATGTGCGCAGACAGTTTAATGTTTGTAAATTCGTACCTGTCAGTCGTATACGTTCGTCGTACAGCAGTAGATCCAAATAAGACCCGCCTCTGGGAAACGACGGGTTATCCGTCGTTTTAAGACCGAGTCTGTACATGACATCGTGCTGACCCCACCAATCGAGTAGTAGGTTCCCTCTAGTATTTGGCAAATTATTTCCCCGACCTCTGTGTCTAGCGTTAAAATCCCCGCCGATTATAAAATAATTCTCCCCCGATTCTAGCCTCAGAAGTCGAAAAAGCGTGTCGAGCTCTGTAATGAATAGGGTGGATTGTGAAGCCTCAGGTGCATAAACAGAGGCCAAGTACAGCCGCTTTCCACTGCGGAGCGGGATGTAAACGACAACTGCCTCCAACACCCGAAACCTGCGCAACACGCCCTTGTACACTCTGTGAAATTTTATACCTTCTTTAATGAAGATCGCGACACCACCTCCACGTTTGGATCTGGGCCGGTTTCTTCTTCTAACAATATAATTATTATACTCCAGTTTGTGATTATCGGTTAGCTTGGTTTCGCTAGCGAAAAGAACATCAGGAGTTTGGTCTTGTAGCAATTTAAACATCGCGGCTCTTCGTTCGATCCTAGCCAGTGAATTAACATTCACCGTAAGGACCTTCAAATTTTGCTCCACCATGTGCGTACCCATTACGACAAGTGTTGCGTTAGGCCCGGCAGCAGCGAGTAGATCTGGTCCACCCGCTTGGCCTGTTCTTGCACCTGCTTTTGGCGCTGAGCCATCTGCCCTTGGATTGCGAGCAAGATGGCCAGCATGTTAGGTGCAGCTTCCGTTGTTCTCGGCATCGGAGCCGGAGAAGCAACAGTCGCCTGCTGTACCGTAGCCCCCCTACCTGACGCCATTTGGGCGTAGGAAATTTGGGACGTGACGGCTGGTGTTTGCAACCTAACAGGTGAACGTTTGACCTCCACCTTCTGCTGCCGAGCCAGTTTTGCTTTTGTAATGTCGGTGAACTTAGGAAAACCCCGATAGTTTGCGGTGTGTCCCACGTTCCCACATAACACGCACGAGAGCTGCGTCCTATCGGATGCTCCGTCCCTACCCAGAGCACACTCCTCGGAACTGTGGTTCTTTGCGCACTTCACGCATCGAGGCTGCATTTGGCAGTTCGACGCGGCGTGCCCGAACCTCTGGCAGCGAACGCATTGTATAACGCCTTCGCTCCTTTTTAATTTTTCCCAGTGAACCACCTGGTAGTCTAGGACATTGATACTCCTTAGACTATCCAGACGACTTTCGGGACTGAGCTGCACCAAGAAGAACGGCAGACTCCGTTTCTCCCGCCTAGCTCTAGCTGTGGTAAATGGCTTTACCCCCACAAACTTGAGTCCTTCGCACTCCTTCTCTTTGAGCAGTGCTAGGATCTCCTCAGGATCAGAAGACGGTTCCAACCCCTTCAGCAGCATCGATTGCCGCTTTTCACACTTCGGTGTGTATGAGTAGTGCTCCGTCGTCGTTTCTTTTAGGAGCTCTTTAACTTTCGCGTAGCCCTCCACTGTGTTACAGTGGATGGCTTGGCGATCGTTCCCCAATCTCTTTATGTTAAAATTGTTACCAATGACCAACTTACACAGGTCCTTGGTTGCATTTACCTCCAGTTTGTAGGTGTTGATCGGAGGCACCTTCTCCTTCTTCTTCTTCTGCTGCTGCTGCTGTTGTTGTCTCTGCTGCTGTTGTTGTTGTTTTTGTTGTTGTTGATGTTGTTGCTGCTGCTGTTGCTGTTTTTTCAGCTGCTGTTGCTTTTGCTGCATTTGTTGTTTCGGCTGCTGCTGTTTATGTTGTTGCTGCAGTTGTTGTTTCTGCTCTTGATGTTGGGAGCTCTCTACTTCTTGTTGCTCCCTCTGCCGGCGTGCAGTTTGCCGTTGCTTAATAGCAAGCACTTCTTGTTCCAGATTTTGTATACTGGTTTTTATATTATTAATTTCTTCATCTTCGTCTTCCGACTCCGATGAAACTAGAGCGGCAAAGTTGTTGGTGCCCCCCTCCTCTTTATCTTTTTCAGCTGTTAAAACAGCACTTACTTTTATTCTTCTTAAATTAGGAGGGGTTTTTAACCTCTTCCTCCTTTTGATGGCTTTCGCCACGGTTATGGGAAGAGCGGGGCGCTCTCCACCATCCATCACGTGATTTTTATTTTTATTTTCCTATTGCTTGTTGGTTTTGATAATAAATATTATATGCACACAATTTGAGGAAAAAAAAAAGGAAAAACAAAAAAAAAAATTCCAAGTCTCAACCGGGATTCGAACCAGTGTCCCACAATTCGTTGACTAGCGCCACTAACCACTGAGCTACCGAGTCAATAAACAAAACTGTAACGGAGATTTGTGAACGACGCAGATTGTTCTTTATATTCACTCTTTAATTCACTTTAAAGAAAAGCCGAATCACGTCAGATCACTACGGAGGTTTATGAACGACTGTCATATTCGATACTGACCCTATTAAGATGTTAGTGAAAGACTCTTTTTAACAATTTCAGCCAAGCGCTCCGAGTTCTTATGAGTTCCAATGTAAATTCAGACACATCTTTGTATTTGTTATTGTTAGGTTCATATACTTCTGAGTTGGCTTCAACCGCCGTTGTTAATTGTGAATTTAGATTAGATATAACATCTTTCGGACGATATGTCTATCAGGAAAATGTTGTTGTGTAGGCTTAATCTAAACGCTTCCCAATTAGTACTTTTAAAGCTTCTAGAATGTCCTATTGGGGGTAACAAAAGAGGAGAATAATTACCAAATCCTACATGTAAAGATATACCAAAGTGGTCGGATGGGGTAGAAAACGTTGTGCAGCAGTTTGATATTCCACTGCTATTAAGGTTTGAAGAAAGGAGAAAGAAGTCAATGAAGGAGGAAGACCGCGAATAAGTCGGGCCATCCGAAGGAATAATGTCAAAGTGCAAATAAGCCCCATTGAAAAACCAGTCATAAATATAAACTTCCGTTTCGGTTTATAACACTGTCCCCCCAATGAGGATGACGAGCATTGAAATCTCCTCCAATGATTATTGCATCAAAAGTATTTGCAAAGGAAAGAAGTCTATCAAGGTCTCTTTGAAAATTTCGGCCTGCATTGCCCGGTATGTACATACTTCCTATCAATTATCTGTAATTAGTGCACCCCGAATTATGAAACGAAACACCGAAAATGTTTCACAACGAAAAGGAACATCTCTAAATGAAAGGTTTTGTTTTAAAGTGATTGCAGTTCCTCTTCCTGAATCATTTCTTAGGATATTATAACGTTCAAACGAAGGTTTGTGTTTTTTTCTTAATCTTGTTTGAGAAAGGAAAGAGATATCGGACTTGGAACTTTTTAATATATTTAAAAGTGAAAGTCTTTTTTCGTAAAAAATAATTGAGTTAAAATTCATTGATGTAATGTGAAGTTTTGTTTGGGCCATTATATAACTATAGAAGCGACAAAATCTAGATAAGCAAACATTTTTTCCTAATTTGATTCGAGATTTACGTATATTGGCCAAAATTGCCTTATTTTAACTAAAAGGTCTTTAAACGAATTATTAAACAGATTTCTGGATTCACTAAGAAAGTCATTAAGATTTCCTGTTTTAAGTATATTTTTAGCTGCATTTTATTGTAGCTGCATTTTTTGCTATATCTGCATAAGAGTGTTTAGGGGTGGTCAGCTGGGTAACCATCTTTTGAACTACCCTTTTATTCGTTTGCCATACGAAAGCCGCGTTTGAATTTGAAGCTAGTTTTCTATCTCTATACTTGATGTATGCTGGGTAACTCTGAGAATTTGCCGCATGAACTTTTTTATTACAGTTTATACATTTAAGTGCTGGCATCTCAAGGTTGTTTTCTTTTTTCGATTTGTATGCTTCCATACATGGTTCAGAGGCATGATTTTCTCCACAGACAACACAACGAGTACTATAGGCACAGCCATCACCTGTATGACCAAATCTTTGGCAGCGATAACATCTTACTAGAAGTCTACTATTTCTCCTTTCCCAATAAACTCTTTGGTGTAACAAACTGCGAATACAAATCAAGTCCTTAATTGATTCACCCATATCCAGTCTAACAACAAAAATATTTAATTTAATATTCAAATCTCTTGTTCTCGTCGTAGAAAACGGGGTAATCTTATCTATTCTGATATGAGGCACGGATTCTTTAAGAGCTTTAACTATTGATTCAAAGGGAGTATCACTATCGAGAACTTTTAACAAAATCGAGGCTTTTTTTGTCTCTTTAGGAGAGAAAGAATAAGCACCTAAGCCTGTGTGACGCAATATATCAATTATTACTTGCAAGATTGCTCGTGCTCACGTCCATGTTATCAGTTGTGATGCTGGCGTCCATCTGCTCTAAGTTTTTGCGGCCCGGGTCAATCCCGGACAGATTTATTAAGCTTATTGCAAGCAAACATATACTTAAAACTAACATTTTCACTTAAAAACTAAAGGGTGGGAGCGGTTAAAGAAAATAAGGACATGAGGCATAGGTGGAAATAAGTATGTTCTTGAGGGAGAGTTTGCTGAGATGGTAGTCGAAGAGAGGCAGTACATCGTTAACTTCGCGAAGCATCCTAGACATTGGCTCCAGGTGTCCGTAATTCGTTCTGTGAAGATTGAGCCGGAAAAGTGGCACAGACCGAAGATTGCGGGGATTGGTGTTAAAAGAAATAATTTGAAGTAAGGAAGAACAGTCGATATTACCTACTAAAATTTGATGAATAAAGAGAATGTCGGCAACTTTTCGGCGTATAGAAAGGGTTGTAAATTTATAAATTTCAGCCGGTCAGTGTAAGGTGGTAAGTTTTGGCTATCATCCAAGGGAAGACCACGTAAAGCAAAGCGTAAAAACCTGCGTTGAACAGCTTCTATCCGGAGGATGTGAGTTCTGTAGTAGGGTGACCAAACTTGGCTGGCATATTCCAGAAGAGATTTGGTAACATAAGGATTAGAAAACTCCTTAGACCAGCGCTTGATAAAACCAAGGGCAGAGTTGGCTTTTTTTATTATACTATCAATGTGAGAACGGAAATTGAGTTCCTTGTCGCAGATAACACCTAAATCACGCAACTCATTCACTAAGGGAACAGGCAGATTAAAGATTAGATAGCAACGAGGTGAAGTAGGGAGGCGTTTACGGATATATGTTATAGCCTGACACTTATTGACGTTAAGGTCAATCAAATTCTTCTGACACCAATTACAAAACCTGTCTAGATCTTGCTGCAGAAGTAGGCTGTCTGAGGAAGATAATATATATCTAAATATTTTCATATCATCTGCGTAAACAGATATGTATGAATTTTTAATGATACAAGCAACATCATTAATGGTCAGAATAAATAATAAGGGACCAAGGTGGCTGCCTTGGGGTACACCAGAGGAGGCTTTAATTGGGTCAGAAACCATGGACCTAAATAGAACATAGTAAAGTCGTTCATTTAAATAGGATTGAACCCAAGTTATAAAGTTTATCTGGAAACCAAGAGCCTTTAATTTTAGAAGGATTATATCATGAGCAATTCTATCAAAGGCTTTGCTGAAATCGGTGGCAATTACATCAACTTCATTTCCAGATTCCAGTGCACATAAAGTGCTTGATACGAATTCCGTTAAGTTGGTGGTCGTAGATGTGCCTTTCAAAAATCCGTGCTGGTTTGGGGAAACAATAGACTTACAATGGAAAAGCATTATGTCATAGATAATGCTCTCAAAAAGCTTAGGTATGCAGGACAACTTAGCAATTGGTCGATAGTTGGAAATATCGTCTTTTCTACCTTTTTTATGTAGGGGAATAATAAACGACCTTTTCCAGGTTGATGGAAATAATCCCTGGGTGATAGAAAGCTGAAAGAGAGCTGTAAGAGGTTGGGCTAGATGCATTTGACATTTCTTTAAAAATATAGGGGGAAGGTTATCAGGGCCAGCAGAATAATCATCTTTGAGTTTTGTTATTTTATCTCTAACTTGCTCTAAAGTTATAGACACCGATTCCAAAGTTGTTTGTGGGCAGAAGTAGGAAAAGTAAGAATGGTCTGGCTCTTGGGAATGGATGGCGAATGCTTGGCCAAAAAAGATTGCGAAGAGATTTGCAATAATTTGGGGATCGCCCGAGGACCTATCAAGAAAATTTAGGGATGATGGATAGTTATCCGATTTGCTTTTAGTTTTGATGAACTGAAAGAATCTTTTGGGGTCGGAAATGAGTGTGTGGTCCATTCGGTTTAAATAGTTGTTATAGAGAGTTTGGCAAAGTACAGAGAAATTAATTTGGGCAGACTGGTAGTAGAAGAAATCGGTGTCGGAACGCGATTTTAAGTAAGTATACCAGAGCTTATTTCTCTTGTTACGAATAGATCGCAGCTCTTTATTATACCAGGGTGGTGACGATGAGGGATTCCTTTTGGGTAAAAAAGGCACAGATTGGGAGAGATATTTTAAAATTTCGGTATAAAAGGATGCAAGAGCATCGTTAACCGTAAGGTTAGGGTTATTGTAGAGAAAGTTAAAATTGACCATACTGAGGAGGTTGTTCAGTTTGGAGTAGTTAGCCCTATGAAAATTAAAACTGTAAGAATATTCATAGGAAACGGGATTAAGACCATTGTCATATGTCAGCGTAAGAGAAAAGGAAGGTGGTAACTATCCAACTTGGAAAGCAGATGTTTACGTTCTAACACGACGCAGTTATCTGTATCAGTGGCGAAGACTAGGTCGAGTTGTCTGCCGATGTTATTGGTGACACCACTTAATTGATATAGACCAGAGTCAGTTAGGCAGTCGATGAAAAGATTTTCTTTATCAGAGGTAGGATTTGTAGCAGTATAGTAGCACTGATCAGTCTGAGTCCATAGAAGTTTAGGTAGATTAAAATCACCTAAAATAATAATAACGTCATTGGGATCAGCAGCATTAAAAATGCAGTCGATTGCATCAACAGCTAGCTGGTAACCTTGAATTGGTTGAGAGGGGCGAATATAGCAGCAACAAATATATAGGTTGCGTTTGCAAATAGGAATTCTAGCGCAAACGAATTCGAAGAATGCAGTGGACGATTTTTTAAAGGGTCTAGACTCGAGACGAGAGTGTATAGCTAGAAGTACACCACACGGCCATATAAATTCTCCTCTTTATCTAGACCATCGTCACGGTGTAAATCGAAGTCTTTTGAAAATAATTCATTATTCTTAATATCAGGGGTGAGATTGGTTTCTGTGAGGGCAAAGATGTCGTATGGCAGAATCTGCGAATTAAGATATATAGCAGAAATCTTAGTTCGTAATCCTCTTACGTTTTGATAATACAGGGACAGATATTTGGGAGGCTTCGGCAAAGAATTTAGTGGTGGGTTAGGAGCGATGGTTGTTTTTGAAAGTAGACCGTGTTCTCTGGAGGTGTAGCATCCGTTTGGAGCTAACATGAGACGCAAAAGAAGAGAGATCATTAGCCACGTCATCAGGAGCCATATCTAATTGCTCATGAAAACGTATAAAAAGTTGCCGCAGATCATTATGATTAGTGGGGAGGCCTTCTTGCAGAATGGAATCCATTGCATTGGTTTTCGTTATACCGTCGATTCAGGCAGAGTCAGGTTTATCATGTAGGTAGGCGAGATATAAGCGAACATTATCATATAAACTGCGGTCTCTTAAACGAGAGAGAACTGACTCAGCTTTGTTGAAATTGTTCAACTATTTTATTCTCGTGTTCCACTCCGAAAGTATCCATAAGATTCCGAATCTTGAGATTGTAGGTTTAGGAGTTGGTGTAGTAGCATCGTTTACCGAAGAGGGTTGTGGTGGAGGAGAAGATGATCCAAGAGTTACTGGTGGTTCCATAATTGGAGATTCAAGCATCTCAGTAAGAAGCGAGGTGTTGTATGATGGAGTCGGTGGGGGCTGGGATTGCACCGGTATATCTTCGATTTAACTGGAAGTTATCCGGATGTGATCAGCAATTTCGATTAACAGCGCGCGTGATTCGGTTATCTCGTTGCTTAAATCGCTTATTTGGCACATGATGTTTATGAGCAACTGATCATTATTAGGCGGAGACGGAACGCTGCTTCTGGATGTGCTTTGAAGATGAAAATCGAGGGAAGACCGTAGAGAACTTAAAGAGTCTGTTATTGTGGGGATGTAAGATTTTATTATTGATTTAACATTATGGGATAGAAACCTTTTTGAATCTTCACTAAAGTCATGTTTGTCATTTCGTTTTATTAAGTCACTGTTTTGAGCCAACTGCATGGTTAAGTTTCTAAATTGAGTCTTGTTATAGATTGCAGATTGCTCGATTGAAATTGACAAATCTTCAACAGATTTGAGAAGGTCATCATATTTTGTAAATTGGTTTTGCATTGATTTCAAGGCATGATTTTTTTCTGCCGCAAAGTTACAGACCGACACTTAATAGCAAGTAATATGTGGGACGGAGTGATGTCCTTGCACTCATCACAATAAAACAAAAAGTTGTTTTTAAAATCTTTTAGGTACGCGATGGATCTTTTACTCAAGCCAATGCAAAGGGCATGGAACGACTGCTACAAAGACCACTGCAGATCACCATAACAGGATTTAGGTTACTTGTTAGGGAGCAATTCGCACTTCCACATAATTCAGACATGATGACGATGATTGAGTTAGGGTAGGTCAGTTGAGAAATTTTAAAACACAAAAGGCGGTGAATGAGAATTGGGTTAGTTGTTAATTTCACTTTAATAAACAAATCGAGTCAGCAAAACACAACAAAAGGCGATGACCGAGAAATAGGTTGTGCGAATTATTGCAATTAGGCAGAAAAAGAAAATTAAATGGAAATAAATAAGCAGAGCGAAATTTAAACACGTCTGAACTTAATGAATGAACAAATGACATAAGTTCATTAGAGGTCCAAAGGGATTGTTGTCAAAGTTAGGTTCTATATCTTGAGTGACGTGCCCTGTCTCTTAATTTTTCCTCTTCCTCTTATTGGAGCTGCTGTTGAAGTTACTTGCTGACCGCTTTAAGTTACTGAGGACCGTGGTCCATTCATTGCAGTTGTAGACTCTCTTATCGGTGTCCATTACAATACTTTGACAGTTATTATTTCTCTCAAAACTGGTTTGTGCTGTATGCTCCAAGATTTTAACTGTATGCTTGTCACCACGTGTACTATCTAATGGTATGTCACAATTATTGATTTTGGTTAAGTGCGCTTTTTCATCGGTGTTTTCGTTATATTCAAGCTGAGTTGGAATATATTTTTTTTTTGTATTCTCCACGTTATTGAAAACAACGGAAGAAAACAATTAAAAAAAAAATAAGATGAAATTGATATAATAATGCGGTTTTCCGCAGTAGGAGGATAAATTAAGTCTATTCGCTCTGGTTAACCACCTCATACTCAAGATGATGTACACGATCACGCATTACCTGCTAATATTCAGAATTTGTAGGATTTCTTCCAATAAGAAAATATTTAAAAAAAATGAACTAATATCAAACTATTTGTATGTAAATTTTTATTTTTTAATACTCGGAAATACTTAAAGTACGGTTGCAGATTTCAGAACTGCCAATGTCACCATCTAAACTCAGAACATCATACAGAGTAATTTCGTATCTCTTCGTGACAAGCTTGTGAAATTCCAAAGTGAATTTACCTAGTCCTGTCTGTAAATTCTGTTATACAATTTCCAGCGCTTATCGTTCAAAACCTCTTGCGGGAATAGCACCGTTAACTTTTTTTTCAGAACACATTCACTGATCAGTGAAGAATACTCGTACTAGTCAATTTGTTTTCAGTTTGCAAACTATTAACATGGAGTGGGGCTTTAAAGAGAATCGAGTAGCGGTAATAGCGTTGCATAAGTGCGGAAAGAGTGCTGGCCAAATTTTCGAGTTGCTAAAACCACTTGGAATATCGAGAATATTCGTTTATCGGGCTATTGCTCGCTTCGGCGAATTGTCTGCAGTAGAGGACAGGCCAAGAGGACAGGCCAAGAGGACAGAAAAGGTTGGAAAGATGCAAGCGACTTTTGCAGTGGCACGTGAACAATGGCCATGAAAACATTCTGTTTACGGATGAGAAAATTTTGACCGCGGAAGAAGTTTTCAACAAATAAAATAACGACATTAATGCCACTTCATCTAAGGAAGCGAACAAAGTTGTTCCAAGGGTTCAACGTGAACATCATCCCGCTTCCGTAATAGTTTGGTGGGGGGTCTCTCACCATGGTGTCACATCCTTCCATTTTTGTGAAAAAGGCGTAAAAACTGGTGCAAAGGATTACAAAGAAGATGTGCTAGAGGGTATTGTGAAGGGTTTGATCAATACCCTTTTCAATGGATACAGATGGATCTTCCAACAGGACCACGCAGGAGTCAATGAGTCAATATTCCTAGCTTTATAGCAGCAGAAGATTGGCCATCGGGGAGTGAAGATCTGAATCAATTGGATTATGGTTTGTGGTCAGAATGGAAGAACATGGCCTGGAAGACTCCCCACAGAAATTTGGAAAGCCTTAAAACAGCATTAACCAGAGCAGCGTCCACGATTTTTTTTTTTTTATAGCGTTTTGAATTTGTAAGAGAACTTATGGCAGGACTAGGTAGATGGCGGCAGTCCTAGTTCTTTTTCAAACTTAAAAATGTTTAATTTGTTGGCATATACGAGTAGCTCAGATTCTAGAACCACTTTCTTAATTTATTCTAAGGAATCTTTTGATTTCCTTTTCGCTGAAGTTTTATTTTTGAAAGCTGCCCTAGGAACGCGGCACCCATCACGGCGATAGCTTTCTCATGCCCAATATTTCGTGTAGGATATTTTGTATGCATTCAATTGAGATAATTCATAATCTCTCTGACCTTCACCCGACGATCTACTGACACGTTATCATGGATTTTAGTAACCATATCCTCCGTAGTCACCTCAAAAACGTACAAGGGGCGTTCAATATATTCTCGGTATCGATATGAAGGAAAATGCGCATTCAATTTAAATTGTTTTTATTTTTCAATATAATCTCCCCTAACATCAATGCATTTGTTACATCTTGAGATAAGCTTTTTTAAACCCTCAAAAAAATAAATTTCCTCTTTCTCTGCAAAATACCCATTTATTGCCGACTTGAGTTCTTCATCATCCGAAAATCTTTTTCCACGAAGACATTTTTTCAAATCCGGAAACAGGAAATAATCACTAGGGGCAAGGTCTGGACTATAGGGTGGGTGTTGGATTTCTTCGAAACCACAATCTCGCGCAGCAGCCTTGGAAACTCGCGCCGTATGAACAGGAGCGTTGTCATGAAGAAGCAACACACCCGCTGCGAGTTTACCCTGTCTTTTCTTTTTAATTTCCTCCCGCAAATTATGCAAAGTGGAAGCGTAGGATGTGGCGTTGATGGTTTCACCTTTTTTTTGTACTCAATGAGCAAGATTCCCTTTGAGTCCCAAAAAACTGTGGCCATGAGCTTCCCGGCAGACGGAGTGACTTTGAACTTCTTCGGGGGGTCTGTTCCTTTTTTATGCCACTGCATGGACTCTTGTTTGCTTTCAGGGTCATAGTGGTGAACCCATGTTTCGTCCCGAGTAACAATTCGATCCATAACACCGTCCGCGTTCTCACTACACATCTTCAAAAGCTCTCTACAGCATGCGAATCTCACTTTTTTCTGAGGCGCTGTGAGCATTCGTGGCACCCACCTTGCACTGACCTTTGAAAGGTTAAGATGGTCATGGAGAATGGTGTGAATGGTACCAATTGAAAGCTTGGTGATCTCTGCCATCATTTTCACCTTTATTCGGGCATCCTCAAGAACAAGTTTTTCGACTTCTTTGATGCTTTCTCCCGTACAAGCAGTAGCCGGGGCGCCGGAGCGGGGGTCGTCTTCAATGCTCTCTCTGCCTCTCTTGAACTCACTTGACCACTTTTGCACAGTTGATAATGAAGGTACGGAACCCTGGTAAACAGCCACCATCTCTTCATGAATAGTTTTTTGACTTTTTCCTTCCTTAGTGAGAAATTTAATTACAGCGCGATGCTCAATTTTCACCATCATCGTCTCAGTTGGCATTATGATTCTGTTTAACTAGAGATAAAACGCGATTTAATAATCACATTTATATGAAATTTTACATGAATGCACTAAAATAATAGTATTACTTGATAAATAAGTCAATTTATATATACTCGTACAACCACGGCTTCACCCGATATCGAGAATATGTTGAACGCACCTCGTATGTTCCGCCACCCTTGAATTCATTAAACCAATATCTGATGGTAGTCATCGAAGGTACGAGGGCGGATCAATAAGTCCGTGAATTTTTGAATTTCTGACCTATTTACTGAAACAGCAACACTGCTCCTGTCAACAGGCATCTGTCAGTTGACTCCTGTCAAAATTTAAACTTGCTGCGTCAGTTAGTTTGTGTTTGACAGCTATTTTTATCAGACTACTCACTAAAAAAAAAGAAAAAAGTTCTTTTCCACCAAGACAATGCAAGGGTGCGCACATGTGCAGTTGCCATGGCAAAAATCCATGAATTGGGCTATGAATTGCTCCCTCATCCACCCTATTCTCCAGATTTGGCTCCGAGCGACTACTTCTTGTTCCCAAACCTGAAGAAATGGCTTGGTGGAAAAAGATTTGACTCCAATGATGAAGTCATCTCGCAAACAAAGGCCTATTTTGAGGACCTCGACAAATCATTTTTTTTGGAAGGTATAAAAAAATTGGAGAAGCGTTGGACAAAGTGTATAGAGCTCAAGGGAGACTACGTTGAAAAATAAAATTATTTTTTTATCAAAAAATCTGTGTTTTATTCCAAAAGTCACGGACTTATTGACCCGCCCTCGTACATGTGAGTGAAGTTGCATGCCGTTTAGCAACTTCACTTTGATTTCCTCATACGTCTTCCCATCCAAAAATAGAAATCGAATCACTGATCGCTGATTGCTCTTACGCCATAATTGCAAATAAACACGAACTTGAACTAGTGTCCTTCCCGATGTATCGCCTATTTAATAAGCTTCCACAGTCCCTAAGAGCTTTAACGGTTTCGGGAAGTTTTAAAAAAGGTGTAAAGCATTGACTTTTAGATATGGATTATGCTAGCGTAGAATCAATCTTTTATGACATTCCGGTGTAACTATACTTATTACAATATTTACTTTTTATTGCTGTTTGCTAACATTTTTTGTTCTATTTTCTTATTTATTTCACTTCTTTCAATTCTCTACGCATACTTTCTTTGATTTTTTTCACAAATCTAAAGTTAACTTGTTAAGGGTCACCCCACCCACAACTTCAATTTTAATACTGAAGTTCATTGAAATGGCATTTGCTTCTATTTCAATACTTAAATTATATACAAATAAAAAAAATTATTATTTCTTATTTTGTTTTGAAATTAACTTATTGTTATAATTTTTAATCTGTGAATTATGTATCACCTGAATTTTATATGAAATAAAAATCTATCTATCTATCTACTTTGGCGTTTAGCAAAAGTGTAGTGGCCCGTCACTACGTCAGTAAGGAGTCTACTGGCAATGATGAGACGCATGAAAACATTCATTTTGACACCCAGGAACCTGAAGGTAGAGACAAAGCGTTGTTTGGTGTTTGTTAAAACCAACAGTGACAAATATAGATCATATATAGATCCAGATTACTCACCCGGTGGCATGCCAAATATCTTTCAGATTGGTCCTTTTGCATTGGAGATTTTTAACGCGACATGTTTGAATCAAAGAAGTGTGTTTTCCAAAATCACAGCCAATTGACTAACTTCGTTGAAGGAATGGACGGGTAAGACCAGTCAGCTTCCTGCTTCTCGTAAAGAGAATAATCTCAGCGCCTTCTTCACCAGCGTTGCTATTGTACACAAAATCATTAATTCGTCGACATCGTGTTGTCTGTTCGAGTTACACATGTTGTCAAAAGATGGGTTGTAGAAGTCTACCTACTTTTCGAGACAGGCGGGCCTATATATTTTTATAGCATATTTAGATATGTGTATGCCATCTGTGCCAGGCGACTAAAAACCATGACAGATACCAACTACAGGGCGTTACAACTCAGGCAGAAGGAGCTGTTTTTGATAAGTTTACTTGGGAAGTGAGTCTCAAATATGAGAAAAGCAGTTTCTGCTTTCGACTCAATGTAAATGACAATTGGGTTACTGCGCGGAGCTAGTCTTGCTGATTTCCCCCTTTTGAGGTCTTTGATTAGCCTGCTGGTCTCAAAGATTTATTTGATCTTTTCATTTATAACGGACACTCTTCGATTGCGAATTATATATTCCATCACCATTTTCATCCCATCGTTTCCATCGTCCGCTTAAATTCCCACAGGTGGAAAGCACTTCCTCGCTTGATGTTCCAACGATATCGAAAACCCTTTTCGGTTCTTTTACATCCTATAACACTTCCTAGTCAAAGGCTTGTGACAGTGAAGTGAATGATTGTTTTACTCAGAATTAAGAAACACTTAATTTTTCTGAACATTCTCTTTCAGCGTATTTTTTGTCCTCTGTTTAGACTCAACAGAATTTGGCCATTTTATGGCAAACTGAGCGTCGGCTTAAGTCATTTCGAACAATGCTGACAGAACTAACATTTATCTCAATGCACCTCGAATGGGGTATTAATTAAATTTGGTAAACGCCCCCACTGCCATAATAGAGTCCACCGTCAAATTTCCAGTTAATTCCATTTAGTTTGTCGAAACAAAAAAGGAGGAAAACCCACAACCGACCGTAAAACCTCAATAATAGCGAAATGGTTTTTAAATGGCAAACACACACGCGTTGCAGCAGCCTGCAGCATCCTAGAACTTCTGAATGTCACCTCATGCTGTTCTCTAACAAATCGAAGACAAAAATAAAACGATCAGCCAGCAGGATTGCACTAGACCTTAACTCTTTCTTCAAACTCCATGGGAGTCCGTTCAGAAGATATTATTAAATATGAGATTCTATCCCTTTGTACCGGCACCCTCCCATCGCAACTGCACCGAACACTACGATTTTATCCTACGACATAAGTAACAACTCATTCCAAAATGCACAATTATAATTTATGACATCACCGCCCATCGTTAGGTGGAATCTCTTCCAGACAACAATGTCCAAAGGACCTCTTTATGATTACATGCATATTTATCCTTCTGTTATTTTCGTATGGTCCCGAATCTCTTACAATCATTTTCCTGCCTGGCCGTCTGGCAAATTCAGCTCTTGCCACATTTCGGACTATCATCTTGGACTAAGCAATAACTGAAAAGGTTAACGAAAGGATTTAAATCCGATCCTTAATCCATAATCCTGTTAGTTTGGTTGTGAGATTAGAACGGCTTCGGTTGCAGATACAAAACTACAGATAAGCTATCGATATCAGTTATTCAAGAATACGAGTATTGTGGGATTGTTTTGTCGTTGGGCAAAAAGGATTTACGAATATCCAATTCTGAGAGTGAGCGCGTTTTGAAATCCTGTTAAGGGATCTCCGATGTGGTGTACGAGTAGATTTGAAGAAAGGTATTCTCCACCTTTTGATTGTAAATGGTTGTCAATACGACAGCTAAATTGGCTACAATTGATTTGCTAAAATAAATAAACATTTCTGGTTTGGGATTAGCTGCTACTGAGTCGATCAGATCCAATTAACCAATTAACCAGGTAACAAGTTTGACAAAGGACATTCGAGCACATTTGTTGATTTAAAGAAATATGATCGAATTCGCTGGTGTTTCGTGGTGCAACTGAAATAACAATTCGGGATGTTGTAGCTCACATTGCTTTCCATCGAATTTGATGATGAACTTGTCAATCAAATATTTATTTAGTCGATGTTTGTCAACATGTATCTGTATCTGTATCTGATCTCCTGAATAAATATTTCCTGCATTTCTATCTACTTCTTTTTGTATTTTCTGTGAATATTTGAGGATTGTTTTCTAGATTAGTTAAAAGCATCTGTTACATCCTTCCAATTATCAACTTGTCTCCGACACGAAAGATCCCTGGGCCTTTGAAGTCAAACAGTGTTAGTGGGTCTTAAATTATTATTCTACATTCGTTACCCTTAGTAATATCCAAGCTGCAGCCTTTCTAAGCTTATCACCATTATTATTGGTTTCATGAATGACAAAGAAAATGTAGGAGAGTTCTTTTTAAAGAAGGCACCCAATCTTAGGCTCGCATAGACATCAGAAAGTAATTAGAGGCAGCTCAATATTAAAAATATAGTCAAACTCGGAAGTGTGCATGTCTATCCACATGACAGACGACGTATGGGAGCATATATTGGCTATATACAAGGTGGCGCAAAATTAATCATCCAATTTTGTTTTTGTATTACTTTTTTACTAATTAAAAAAAAAATTATTTTGAGTGATGGAAATCTTTATTTGGTCCTTTGCCATTGTTTCTGTTAAGTGGAAAATACCAAGTGGCTGCCGACGATGTTCATTTTCCATGCCTTTCCGCAAGATTTACGGTGATAACTGTTCGCATTCCTGTCAAATATTCTCCTTAAGGGCTGCGATTGTCTAAGGCTTGTTGGCATAAACTCGCAACTTCAAGCAGCTCCAACGAAAGAACTCTGGGATGGTTAAATCGGACGATCTTGCTGGCCATGCGAAATCGCTAAAACGGCTTCCTTCACAATATCCGTTGCGACTTCTGCTGTGTTTGCGTCTTGTTGAAACCACATGTTGACCAAGTCCCGCTCATCCAATTCCGGCAGTAATAAGTCGTTTACCATGGCCCTGTAGCGTGACCATATTGCCGATGGCGTCCTCAAAAAAATACATCCCAATCAGTCTTCCCGCGTGAACGCCGCACCACGCAGTGACTTTGAGTGGATGTAAAGACTCTTCGTGCATCATCACATGCCGATTTTCAGTGGCCGGAAGCGAAGATTTTGCTCATTGACGTAACCGCTTAAGTGGAAATGCGCCTCGTTGCTCATGATGATTTTCGACACAAATCCGTCCTCTACGTTGTTGAGATTGAGGATGACTTTCCAGTAATTGACACGCGACTGACAATCAGGAGGCATTAACTGATGCACTGTTTGCACTTTGTATGGGAACATGTGTAAGTCTTTGACTAAAATTCGCTGTAGGGTCCATCTGGTAATGCTCAGTTGCGTGGCCCGTCGTCTGGTTGATGTTTCTTCGTTCTCAACGACATCGGCAGCCACAGCCGCGATATTCTCGGCCGAACGACCAGTTAGGTGGCGCCCTGCATGGTCTCCTGTGGTTCCATTCTGTTCAAGTCGAGTAGCTAGGTGCAGGAATGTTTGCCCAGTTGGCGGCGACACGATAACAACACGATGCGCTAACACCACCGACCCATTGTTGGTCAAAAACATTGACACAATTATTCCACGCTCTTGCGGAGTATAGCGCTTCATTGCCTGTCTGTTTGTAATCTGCAGCTGCGTAGCTCACAAATGTCAAATATGATTGACGTACTACGCCATTTGCAAAAATTATACCATTTTCGATAGGGTGTCCAATTGACTACCCGGCGATATCATTCTTATTAATAACTGTTGCAACATCGATAATGACAGCTGCTTCAGTTTGGAAAACACTTCATCTATCCTTAATTTTTAAGGTATAATTTACTTTTAGGTATTGACACAGGCCTTCAGCCCCTCATCAATGTCGACCTTAAAACTTTTGGTGTAGAAAGCCAGTTCTTCTATTATCTATGAAGTCGTCTGATCTTCCAGCGGAAGTGTGTAGAAGGTTGTCCGTAGTTTCAGATAAATGATCATAGGTGTGTCTCCCGCTATCTAATAACATAGCTGCTAAGCTAAACATGGTCCCCAATCGATGTTTCTCGTTCGATTTGAGTGTTCCATATCAGCTAGGGATCGTATTGGTATATATTACAGAGTCCAACCGAAGTTCCCCCAATATACTGGAAGATTGATCTCATGTTTTTGGAGAGAATAATCTCCGATTTAAAAAGATTTTCTTCTAGCTCTGTGATTTATTCGAGAAGGTGAATGCGTGGTTGAGTCTTTTGAACAGAACTGAGAAGAATTTTCTCGATTTCAGCATGGGCACATCGTGGTTAAAAGATCTCCGTATTGGTAACAGAACCCTGTGGAGGGCCGTATCTATTGACCTGCGTCTCATCATCATCACTAGAAAACAATATTATGTCCGTAATCATTTAAAATCATGCGACTTACCTTTACTGATCTACAGACTGAAAAAAGCATTGGTAATGCAGCATAGCTTAAGGTATCCAGTTTAGATTTGTTTGAGCAACTCCGAATTTGTGGAATCTTTCAAAAACACTATTCGGATGGTATCCAGTTCTGGTACAAAGGAAAAAATGATTGTGGACAACACTCCAACATCTCTTGTGCTTGTCGATTTTTTTACCACGTTCATATCGTACTAGCCATGTTTTCTAAACTGCAATAATTGGGCTATCTTCGGAGACAATCATAGAGTTAAAAAAATGAGGCCGACTCGAACAAAATTCCTTTCTCCTTTTTGCCGCGCCCGTTGTAGGCGAACGATTTTACCTCTTCCAGTGAGGTTCCACTTTACTTTTGGACTACAGTGCCCGCTTTTCGGTGGCAAATTCATGCAATTTGCCTTATTGACTGAAGAGACCGGTCTGTAGACATGAGATTGAGAACCGGTTAGACTGCATCAATAGTACCAAGTTTATCTGACCTTGATGAGCTGTTTGGATAAACGATTACTATCCTTCAGAGGACAAGATCCCACAGTCGTAAGGCAGGGGAACGTCACCATGTAGCAGGCGTTCATCTTTATATCGTGATCCTTTCCTAAGCTGTACATCTCGCTTATGGAATGCCCTGCCGAGCTCTTTATTTCCTGATCATAACAACCTTCAAACATTCAAAGCGAATAATATATCGGTACCTCTCTTTCTTTCCTCCCTAGATTTCCTTGGCCCGCGCTGTGTGCAAACATTTTAAGGGTACCTTAACCCCTTTAGAGAGTGATAACTTAAGAAATAAATACCTATAAATCCACAGTTCATGGCTTAGAACACAGTCCTGCTGGTTTTCTGTAAGGATTTGTTGTCAGGGTGTGATACTATTCTACGGTATATCTTGATTTTTTGATTGTCCGATTATCGCAGACTCAACTATAACAGTCATTGGGTAGGTTGCACTTTGTGAGGTTGAGGGTAGCCTCTCTGGATACGAAGAAGGGACACATCTGCCCGCTACTCCGTAACAAGTTCGGATACTACGTTCACAGGAATTATAAACTCCTTAATTCTGCCCTGTCTAACTTCTCAGCGGTGGCAACCCAGCATTTTATGGTATGTCAATCGCAGAGTCCTCTGTTTTATAAAGGTCGAGGATCGCATGTGATAAGCACCTCTACCTATAGGCTTGCTCGTGATCTCTTCAGGAAGCATCTCACGTCCAAGAGTTTTTAAATTTCCCACTTTGTCACCTCAAAAGCAACACCATTTGTCAAAATTTTGAGCAGATAACCACGTGAATTTTAAGCGCAAATGGAAAAAAAGTGAAGTTCGTATATTTTTTGTGTTTGGGTTTGTTCAACTGCAATCCGGACAAGACACGGATCCATCACAACACATCAGCGATCGGAAGCAGTCGAAATAGTAGGTTTCTCTGGGCGAATCGGTCCGGAGTAAGGCCAAGCAGGATCTGTCAGCCAGTAAGGTCTAACGACAGTTCTTGACAGGTACGCGATATAATACACATCGGTTAATTTCAAAAGCCAACTTGTTAGGCCAGTTTAATGATGATTTAATGGCAAAACGGCAGCATTTAGAATAAAATAAAGTGTCCTTCCATCAAGGCAACGCACGGGTGCACACACACTAGTTGCATCTGTTATGTTATTACTTTCGGATATGTATGTCACCGGTGGACTCCATGGAAATAGCAACAAACTTTGTTGAAATTAATTAGTCCCACGCATAATATGTACTGCAATACTGAACCTTACAATACGGAACTGCAAAGCCGTACACAGCTATATACCCGTACATCGATTTCTTAACTACCATCTTATCCCAAAGTCAAATATTGCACAACTTGTATGTTGGCTCCGCAGGTTTTGCATTCAGAGAGATCGGCTTCTTTAAGCAACTTTATAAGAAGCTATTGAACTATGTATGGCTTGTATGTATACACATATTTCATTATACTGTATTTAATGACACGTGCAAGCTATACTTTTTTTACTCTAATTCACAGAACCCAAGCGGTCTCTCCAAGGTAACCCAAGCTCAAACTATGTCTATTGATGTATCTCACAATATATTTATTTATATTAAAGACTTGAACTTTAACCTATTTCTACCTATACGAGTGCTATATAAGTCGAACATGCCTTGGTTAGCAAGAAACCGATTCCACCCTCGTGGGGCTACATCGAAATTTAAAGAAACGACGAACGAATTTTCTCCCCTTCCCTAAACTACCAAAATTCATGGTGCTGCCAAGCAGGATTCCTCCAAATCGCTCTACTGAAACAGAGATGCTCTGCACTGCCGTATGCCGCTTCTCTGTCTGTCGCTGTTGAGTATTGTGGAAGACTAGGGGCACCACTTTATTAGCACTTTTTTTATTTCCAGATATCCACTCTCCTGGTACATGTGATTAAAACCCGCAGATCGTATGACGAAACTGTTCGCCCTGTTAGGCAATAATTTTATGTATACCTAGCCAGATCCTGTGTATTATCCATCTTTCGCCAATTCCTTCTGATAGCCGTGGGGGCGTCAGACCAAGTTTCCGACTTCTGAAAGTTGTTCCTCAACTTCCGGTCAGTTGTGAGGGTATATTAATTACCTCAATCTTTGGACCTGATTTGTGGTCGATCAAGACGTTTGCAGACGCTCTGGCATGGTGATGTGAACCCACAAGATCGCTTGTGTTGATGTTGAATAGGATCGACAAATTTATTGAATCTTTATGCGGACCGTTTTTAATGTCAAATATTTTAGACATTCTTCACGATGAACTGTCTACTGGTGAGCATATGAAAAAGAATGTACAGCAATTATTTACTTTTGTCTAGCCTGCTCAGCTTGAAGATAAGGCCCTCCAACCCCATACTTATCAAAGGCCTTGTCCAAGTTAGTCGAACAGCGCCTCGTGCATTGTTGCTTTCTTTTGCTCCACTGGATGTTAGAAATCAGTTCATACGCGGCGTGTGAGACATAATGTACCATCTTATATCGAGTTGACTATCCGGAACTATTCTTTTGTCTTTAATCCACTTACTGAGGACTCTATTAATCATACTTTGGATGACTTTACTGATATTCGAAAGGAGATCAATTGACGGAAGACTCGATGGGTTGGACGCGTCTTTATTCCTTTTTTGGAATTGAATGCCCTGCCGCATCTGTATCATTGGTGGAGATATCTTTCGTTTTTAATAGGAGAAGTTGAAGGAGACTGTTCGGTATTCCATCGTTGATTTCTTACTTCTCAGTGATTCGCAGAGAGCATGGAATAGAAATTAGCGGAAGTAGCTCCCTCTCGTAGGCGAAGACAGTACTCGTATTTGCCATGCCTATTTTCATAGGGGAGTAATCCATATGGATCGGCCCAAGGTGGACCACGAAGTGCGAATGAGCATTTGTTTATAGGGTGACCAAACTTGGCCGCACTATTTGAGAAGAGTCCTTACAAAAATCATGAACGAAACGGTTGGAAAATTCTTTTGACCAACGTTTGATAAAGCCAAGTGCAGAGTTAGCTTTGTTTATAATGTTGTCAATATGTGAGTCGAAATTCAATTCTCTGTCACAAATTATTCCTAGATCCCGTACTTGGGTAGTGGAGAGAATAGGCTCATCGCAGATGAAGTAGTTTCTTTGAGGGGGAGGTAGACATTTGCGGGAATAAGTTATCGCTTGGCAATTGTTGTTTGTCTGAAAAGCTCCAAAAAGTTTTGTTTGCACCATACCGAAAACTTATTGTAGCGTTTTTGCTAATATTTGAGAGAATCGACGAAAGGTTGGGGAGAATAATTGTGATTAACAAAAACCAAATACAACCTGAGGTAGAATGAAAACAGAAGTGACAAATTAAATAGGTGTCGAAACATCAAAAAAAGAAGAAGATGACAGGAATGAGTTGTCAAATTTTAGTGGCGAGCCCCGGTTATGTTCGCAAACTTGTAACACTCTCCGCTCCTGGAGCTGGAACTGGAAAGCACTACTGTCGAAAGCATTTCTTGCGGGTGACAAGCACTGAAATTGGAACCTCGATACTGGTTCAACCGGTTGAATGGCCCAGTCCGATTGATGTTTGGGGCACACACGAAGCCTTCTTCTTGGATTGTAAAGTCACACAAAGTCTCCCATCTGGAATTTAAGAGAGTTTAAATTCAGATCATACCTGGTTTTCATTCGAAGACAAGAGCGCTGTAATTCATGTCTAGCTTTGTGTGAATTTCTGCTAGTTGATCTTGCAGATCCCGGGCTAGTTCTGTACAAGTGATGGCTTCCGGTGGAAGTCCAAATATCAAATCTGGTGGAAGTCGCATATTTCGTCCAAACAACATTGCAAATGGAGTCTCCTTAATTGACTCCTGAATTGACGAACACCTCAACCCATTTCGTGAAGTAGTCCATCAGAACAAGCACGTACTTATTTCTGCCTCTAGTGGATGGCAGCGGTCCTAACACATATACAGCCACACGCTGGAATGGTTCGCCAGCTAGATAAGCTTGCATGTCCGCCTTCGCTTTGATTTGCTGCCCTCGTTTTGCAGCACAGACATCGCATTCAACACAGTAACGTTCAACGTCCTTTCTGGCGCCGATCCAATAAAACCGTGATCTTAGCTTTCCAAATGTTTTATTTGTCCCAAAGTGTCATCCAGTTGGTGTGTAATGGTACATTCTTATAAATTCATTTGAGAGACTTCGGGGAATCATTGGAAGTAAGCGTTATGATTATCGATGTACAGGAGGGGTCCACTTTTTGCATAACAAATTTTCTCGTAGAAATTTGTGCCCAATAAGCTTAAATATCGCCAGTTTCTCTTGAGACTTCATGCCAACGGAGAGAATTTCGTCCTCTTCCTAAGCACGCCTGGGCTTATTAACATCAAAATCACTACTCACCAGCTGAATCAATCCGATCACGTATTTTCCTTCGGGATGAAAACGATTCTCTTTCGATTCACACTGATTGCAGTTCATGTTAGCACAGGGGCGGAGTGATAGAGCATCCGCATTTAGAAGCGATTTTCCCGCCCTATGTTGCACGCGGTAATTGTATTGTTGAAGGCGTTCTATCCATCGCGCTTGTTGCCCTGCAGGTTTTTTAAATGATAACAGCCAGAATAGCGCCAGTATCCGTCTGTAGCAAGAACTCCCGGCCATAAAGATAAACATGGAAATGTTCGATGGCCTTCACTAAAGCCAGCAGCTCCTTACGGGTTATAAAATAATGACGCTACGCCTGGTTTAAGGCTCTGCTGAAATACCCATTAACTCGCTCGGTTCCGCTCTGGATCTGAGACAACACAGCTCCCAAACCATAATAGCATGCGTCAGTATCCAGAACAAATACTTCACCGGATTGAGCGTGCCCCAAAATTGGGACTGATGTAAGCCGTTCCTTAAGAACGTTAAAAGCCCCTTCACACTGTTCGGTCCATAAAAATGCAGCATTGTTTTCAGTCAACTGGTGCAATGGTCGAGCGATGGCAGCAAATAAAGCTCCGCAGCTCGGATATATTCGTCGGGGTAGGCCAGTTACGAACAACATCGATCTTCCCGGGGACGGATGAGACTCCCTCTCCGCTGTAAGAGGTTGCGTTTTTCTGGACTAAGTTTTAAACCTGAACGCCTTAGTCGACTAAAAACAGAACGGAGGTTAGTAACCATTTCTTCGAAGGTCTTAATATGGATTAAAATGTCGTCCAGGTGAATTAAGCAAGTTTCCATTGGCAATCCACCCAAAATATTTAACATGAGGCCTTCAAAAGTGACAGGTGTGTTAGCCAGTCCAGTGTACTACCACTTGATTGACAATTCACCGTACTGAACCATACGCAATCGAGGGTGTCATCTATGCGGGGCAGTGGGAACGAATGACATAATTTAATCGGCGATAGTCCACACAAAACCTGGTCGATCCATCCTTCTTTTTAACCATGACGATAGGTGAGGACCAAGGACTTGAAGAAGAATCAATAATATCTCGGGGCAGCATATCCTCAATTATTCATTGACACTCCTCTTGTTTGGCGAGTGGCATCCTACGCGGAGGTTGTTTAAGCGGCTTCGCATCACCAACATCAATTCTATGTTGGAAAATGTTGGTCCTGCCTAAATTGTCCGTCCCTCTTGAGAAGATATCGGTGTATTCTCGAAGTAAATTTTTGGCGACTAGTCGTTGTATTGGCGGAAGATGTGCTTGTCAATGTACAATAAGAGCCGACAAGAAATCCAGACAAGCATCCAAATTTGATTGTCTCATATCCGGGGGGCCCCCGCCCAATTATCAAGGCTTCGCCCTTTAATGACGTTGTCTAATAATGAACGGGGGCAGAGCAAAGTACTGGTCTTATCGTAAACATCTTCAGATGACGCTACCGAAGGTTGCTACGATTTGATCAGTCACAAGCTGCCGGTCATAGGTCTTGTTGGCGGCTGGACCACCGGTAGTCCCTACCAGGACTTAAATCACGGTACCATGGGAGTCAGGAGCCCCCCGGATCTCGGTCCGGGCCTGACTTGTTAGAGGTAGGCCCCCTTGTGGGAGCGTCATGGTGGCTGTGGTTTAAACCCAAAATCGCGGGTAAGAGTCTTCCTATGGTTTTCCTTGGTTTTCCTTTTGGTTTTCCTTGGTTTTCCTTTGGTTGACTCAATGTGGAGTTGCAATAAGTGCTGGGTGCTGTGACCCTAAGAACAGTAAGAGGTTTTAGGTCGGCCTCGACTCATACCAAGGGTGGAACTTGTGCCGGCAACACAGTTCCGAATTGGTATCAAATAATGATTATCATTGTGAGCGATGGCAAGGCGTATCCTTGCTCCCATGGATGTATGGGCATCCCGTAGGTTTAAGCCCACACGGCAGGTACTTACGTTAAAAAACAAGAGACATCTGTCTCATATCCGGGGGGCCCCCGCCCAATTATCAAGGCTTCGCCCTTTAATGACGTTGTCTAATAATGAACGGGGGTAGAGCAAAGTACTGGTCTTATCGTAAACATCTTCAGATGACGCTACCGAAGGTTGCTACGATTCGATCAGTCACAAGTTGCCGGTCATAGGTCTTGTTGGCGGCTGGACCACCGGTAGTCCCTACCAGGACTTAAATCACGGTACCATGGGAGTCAGGAGCCCCCCGGATCTCAGTCCGAGTCTGGCTTGTTAGAGGTAGGCCCTTATAGAGGTAGAGCGATCGTTAATGCTATCAAAAAACTGCGTAATTGCGATGCACTCTTGGGCATCGGGTGGGCAGTTCTTAAATAATATTCTAGTTAGACTTTGGATCTCTCTCGCGAATGCACCGATGTCTTACTTCCGACGTTGTTGTCTGCAATGAAAAGATGCACGAGTAATATGCTTTTCTTGGCTAAGAAATCTTAGCTGCAGTGCTGAAGCCAGCTTGCCATAACTGACACGATCCACGAGATCCAGATTAAACAACACAGCTACGCTTTCGCAACGTAGCAGCGTAGCAACGTAGCCAATGTGTTTGTCTTTTGTTAGGAAGTACTCGTACACTCGTTCGCTTCAGCGATGATTTCAAATTGCACCTGATAGTCACGCAAAAGTTGTTCGACTCAATGTGTGCTGTTCTTCTGTGTGTCTCTGTTGTTCCTCTTTTAACTCGACAATCTCTCCACGTTGGCGTTCCGTGCTTGTAGTAATGGAATTCAACTTGGACAGAATTTTATGTAAACTTTCTCCAAATTCCTGCGTCATATCGAATCGATTATCCCACTTCTTACACCAGTGTAGCGTTTTTGCTAATATTTGAGAGAATCGATGAAAGGATGAGGAGAATAATTGCGATAAATAAAAACCAAATACAATATGAGGTTAGAAAACACGTTTATTCCTCTTGTAGAATGAAAACAGAAGTGTCGAATTAAATAGGTGTCGAAAAATCAAAAAAAAAAAAGAAGATGACAGGAATGAGCTGTCAAATTTTAGTGGTGAGTAGCATTATTCAAGTCATCTTGCAGGTAACGGGAGTCAGAAGGCAATGAAATGATTTTGGAAATTCTCATCAGCGAAAATAGAAAGATTAGAATTCGTTAAAATGAGATTTATATCGTTAATTGTTAGAACAAAGATGATTGGTCCAAGGTGACTACCCTGAGGGACACCAGATGTTGCTTTAATAGGGTCGGATAGTGATGATCTGAAGACGACCCTGTATTCTCGGTCTTCTAAATAGGATTTGTTCCATGCCACAAAATGGGCGGAAAAGCCAAGTTTTTTTTAGTTTAAAAATGATAAGTTGGTGAGAAATTTTATCAAATGCCTTGCTGAAATCTGTGGAAATTGAATCGACTTCATCACCGTCTTCTAAAGCATGAAGCGTCCTAGAGACGAACTCTGTTAGTTTGGTGGTCGTTGATTAACCTTTCATGAAACTGTGTTGATTTGTGCAGATACGAGTAGTTGGCAGTTGTTGATAGACTTTTGGGTATGCAAGAGGGCTTTGCTATGGGCCCTTAATTATCGACTTCGGCCTTACTTCCTTTTTTATGAATAGGGACGATATAAGATTCCCGCCATAGAAAAGGGAAAATACCTGTTGAAACAGACAAATTAAATGGGGCAGCGAGAGGTGGACCGAGAAGGGTTAGACACTTACATAGAACTTTTAGCATCTATGGCCTGTTAAACCTCATTTGCAAGTCTTACTTTTAATTTATATGCTAATTTGCATCTTGTATATAGATATATCGCACTAAAATGTCTAATGAATTTCATAACTTAAGACCATTAAAAACTAGGTAAGCTTCAAAAACTGACGTAAATAGAGAGCTATTAGACCAGATGGGGCAAGATCCCATCATAAGAATTCGAATAAAATATGAATCTTAAAATGAGCATCATTAGTGGAACCCCGTCGATTCAATAAATTCGAAATCACAATCACCATCAACTTATTAAAATAAATATTTCGCTAAACTTGTTCTGCATTTCTCAATTTCACTCCATTCAGATTGAAAATGGAAATTGAAAACCCAGTTTAGTGGTATCTACAAAGATCTAATCCAGAAACGTGTATCTGTATCGGCCACTACTCGCTATGTTTTCAAACTAATAAAATGCATCTAATTTTGCTAAATGCTACTTAGGCCCACGTAACTCATCAATATGCTAATTCAAAACGCTTTGCCGTTACTCATCTCATATGATAGGGAATTCAAAATTCGAAAAAAAAAACCAAACCCAAAATCAAGCTAAAGTATAAAACGCAATTTGGGCAAAATAAAATATCTTAATTGACTTAATTTACTTCGCTTTGACTTTCGCTAATTTATCGCCTATTAATGTCCATTTAAAGAGAAATCTCCTAAATTCGTATCTTCTCATATTTCAGATTTTTTTTTTTTATTTTTTTTTACCAGAATTTTGTATATATTTTGTGTTAACTCGATAAAATGTTGCAACTCTCGAATGAATGAACAGAAAAAAAAAGAAGTTATTTGTTATTTATGAGCCAATTAATTAGAAGAGATACACGTTTTCGGACACTTTGCAACACTTTTATTTGTGTTTTCGAGTCGATTTTATCGGTGAGGTGAAATAAATTTGATGTTTAATCGTTTTATGGATGTATCAGCATCGACAGGATGTACATATACTCGTACATGTGTGTCTATTGTCTGTCTGTTTTGGGTAATTATATTTTATTTGTTGTAGTCCAAAATTTTTGGGTAACAGTTATTGCCTCACGTGGGTGGAATGAAAGGCAGCTACAACAGGTTACTGGTAATAAAAATTAGTAAAATGTTTGAAGATTGACTTATTTTAGATTGCTTTTAAGCAAGATACAAGTGTTAAGTTGTGAGTGCTATTGGCTAACACGGTATGCACACGTAAGCGACTGAGAATTTATTATAAAACTGAATGTGACTTAGGAATATGTAGGTAATATGTAAATAGGTGTGGTTTACTAAAATACAGTCCGATTTGGATATCGTAGAGACCTAACTGGCATAGAAGTTAAGTTTAAATTGTTGGATGAAGCATGGGTTCTGGAAGTAAATACACGAAAGAAGACACTTTACATAGTCCCCATAGATATGAACTGCAGCCACTGGCAACGTGACTATGATAAGCTAAGCGACGAGCTTCAAATTTTAAACGCGGCGAATCGAATACTTGTGGGGGATTTAAAAGGTCGATTGGGTCTTTCTCAAAACAACTTTAATAGTGGTCTCAAATCACAATTTATGCACATGATTCGCAGATCGAAGGATGAAGTCCGAGATATCAAGGGTGAAAAAATATTGGAGCTGGCAGATGCCTACGACGGTCGAGTTCTTAATGGAAATTGTGAAGGAGATGTGAGTTCACTTTTATACGAGGAACATTTTATACAGTAATAGATTACTGCTTCATATCCGGTGATTGGCACCTTCTTCTGCATGATTTTCGTGTCGGACTACGTACCTTTTTGCACCACATGCCTCTGGAAATAACGTGTGTAATAGAGGGAGTATTGAATTCGAAACTTAAGCTATTACCAATACTCATATGGAAGAAGAACAGTCGATAAACATACCGTTTTACCTTGAATATGGAATTAAGTACACTTTACACTTCGACCGGTTCACCAAAGTGCTCACTGATCTAATTATAAAAGCAACACCACCAAGAAGCCCATCAAATAAAAATATTTGCAAGTAAAAGTCGTTTGAACGTGAGTGTTCCAAAGCAAGAGAACAATCGTTTGTGTTTCTTAGGCAATTGCGGATGCACAACACTAACATCTTTAAATCGCTGTACTGAGTCGCCAACAAGCACTTTAAGCATATTTGCCATGTAAAAAAGACGGCATTCGAACTTCAAATTATTGACGTAATAAGCAACTCAAATTCCTCGGCAGAATTCTGGAAAGCGACGAAATATATAAACGGCCATAAAAATGTAAACGCCCCATCGTTGAAAGCACCATTACTTAAGGATCATTTTAGACACCTGCTCAATAATGTATGTAACGTAGCACTGGTTCAATACGTCGCTCTATTTTTCCACGACATGTCTTTGGATGCACCTTTTACAGCTCTAGAAGTACAAAAAGTCATTGAAAGCGTTAAGGCACATAAAGCTCCCGGACTGATCGAATTCTTGTGGAATTATATAAAAATTGCACAACGGAGTTTTTATACGCACTAACCATGGAGTTCAACCGCATTTTCGAAGGCGCAGCAGTTTCTGATATCTTCAAAAAGGCAATCATTTTTGCTCTTCAGAAAAAGGGTGACTGTAGTGACCCAACCAATTACAGAGGAATATCCTTCCTAAACACCTCGGTCAAACTGTTCGCCTCTTTGATCTTCACTTCTTGAAAAGTGGGTCAGAAATCAGAAAATATTATCGGAGTTTCAAGCAGGATTTAGGGAAAATTACTCTATTATTGACCAAATTTTTTCTTTGATTAATATCGCCGAAATTTACAAAAAGAATAAAAAAAAAGGTTGTATGCCTTCACTCTTCTATAAACTATATCAGATGGGAATCTCAAGTAAAATCGTTAATATATTGCGAGCACTGTATGATAACAATGTGGCATGCGTGTACAGTATCCGAAGAATTTCTGACAACAATGGGTGTGAAACAAGTTTTTATCTTAAGTACTTTGCTGTTTATTCTGTTCATCGATGATATAACTGAGTTCATAGGCATCGATATGGGAAAAACTAGAATACCCGCTCTGCGGGTTGTTTACTTCTCAGAGTCGATAAATGGCATGCACCTTATGATGAACAGACTAGACTCATATTGCAAACGTTGGAACTTAAATGATAACTTGGAGAAGCCAAAAATATGGTTTTTAGAGGAGATGGAAGCAAATATTCTCGAAATGAAGAGTGGACGTATCAAGGAGAAACTGTCGAAATAGTTCGTGAATATAAATACCTGGGAGTCCTGATATCGGCCAACCTAAACATAAGTAAGCATCTTGAAGGTAAATTAGCTGAAGCTAAACGAGCAATTTCATGTGTGTGGGGCCGCTGTTTCAACAATAAATAAATAGCTCATAGCGACAAACAAAAATTATTTCGCTCAACCGCTACCTCAATTGTTTTGTATGGTACTCAAGTGTGGGGATACCGCTCATTCGAAGAAGTGGAGAAGTTTCTTACTTACTTTCTTAAGCACACTTTTCGGTTGCAATAAGCACACCCAATTACATGCTGCACCTCGAAACCGGGACGGCACCACTGGTTTTAGAAACTTAGAAGATGCATTTCGAGTATGTCATTAAAGTGATGGGGATAGACGAAGAAAGGTTGCCCAGGATAGTACTTACATATATCCTTACAACATGCGGAAACCTCATCCAACAATGGATGCACCTAGCGTCTAACTGCGGACATGAACTTTCATTAACACCGGCAGAGAAGCCCATATCATTAAGAAGACAGTTTGATACTTTATTGGAGAAAATTAGTTTAGTCACTTACGAGAAATATGCTGCTGAAGCTCGAGTCTCTCAATATCGGCTGTACTATAGCCGATTGAGCTACAAGCTTATCTCTTGAACCAAAATTTAATTGACAAAATAATTGAGAGGGGAGCTTTTGAATTTAAATTTCATCCCACACCAACCCGAACTTCTAATTTTGTGCAGTCCCTGTAATCAAAGAATGAGAGAGCACGTCTTATATTTCCTAGGAGAATGCCCAATTTTAAAGGAGTTTCGCAAAAGATATTTCAGATCCGAGGTCCTGTCTGCTGGCAAAGTTATTAATATTTTGAACGGACAACAAGGCTGGGACGTTTTATACTACTATGCCGTAAATGCCTTTCGCCACAGAAGGCGTATCATCGAGGAAGATTTTTAAGCTTTATTTCCACTTTTCACTTACCTTAAAATAAAACACAAACAGCTGTTAGTCTGGTAGACGGCGTTACGTTATGCCGAACCAATCAAGACTAGGAAACTTATTCTTTATGTTAACCTTTTAAGTGAAATAAAAGTCTTTTATAAATCTATCTAATCAGTCTGATTATACGAATATCAGAGCTCATAGAGACTTTTCATTATGTTAAAAAAAAACTTGCTGTATTCAGGCAATCTTACAAACCACAAGTTCATCAAGGCAAACGGAGCTTTCTTGTCGCCTTGCCCGAATATGTCTTGATTGGTAATTTTTGAGCTGTAGTTGAAAATTTGAATGCATTCCCTTTGCGGCTCAGACTATAACCAAAGCCTAGAATAGAGAGAGACCATTTCATATTCTGGTGTCATGTTCATAAGGCAAAACATCAACGACATGCGCTGCGAGTTGTATTCCAGCCAAAAACCATGGATAAAAGAGTGCAGCTATTGATATAAATATCAAAGGGTGGAGGACTCGTGAGTGCGTCTAAAGCAGAACGAAACTAAGGGTGGCCGTGGCTCAAATGGTAGTGTGTTGGCTTCCAAATCGAAAGGTTCGGTGTTCGAATCCCAGCCTCGTCCGAAAGACATTCTTTTTTTCAGGCAACTTAATATTCACGTAAGACGAATGCTTGCCTCTAATACAACAACAAGTCCCAATTACACTAATAATTTAGTCTTCCCATTAAATGTTGGATGCCACCCATGGAGCGAAATAACCACTGAGCCCAAAAATATTTCTTTCTCTCTCTGTCCCATTTTCCTAAAAAACTTAACACGTGCTCAGGCATTTGAGTGTTAAGTTCTTTAAAAAGAAAAGAAAAAAAGGAAGACCTATATGCACCCAAGACAAACCATTCTTTATAATACCAATACAGGAATCATGGGTGTGAAATAAATCCATCTGTGATTTTGGATGTTTAAGGGGTTTCACACAGCTATATGACGAGCAATCGGAAAGACCGAGAATTTGTATGTATGTGCCGAACTCACTCTGATCATCTAAACTTGGGCAATTTTGCAACCAAGATTTAGTAGTTATAGACATAAGTGACGAATCGAATGGAAAACGGCAGGCAAACGTCTGCTTATTTCCGCTATGATTCGTCGGTAGCCGAAATGATTGAATACTGTGATTCCAGGTAGATTAGACATATCACATGTTCAGAATACTTTTGTGGCACTACCAAATGCAATTTAAGAGGCAATCATCTGACCTGATTGTCAATAATGTTGGTTTTCAGCCAACTTTTGTTACGAGAGTAAGACAGCAAGTAAACGACTTAACGTCATCCCACTGGTATGCTGAGGAGATTATTTGCTGGAGGGTCGGTAAAGAAAGAAAGTCTCCATGTCACAACATAGGTACATCGAATTCAGAATCGGAAGTGATGTCTCGACCTTGATGAAAAGGAGGAATCCACGGAAACTAACTGGAAGTGTTCGGCAAGTCCAATCGTGCTCCCCTTAAGCTCAAGACAAAACAACACCCAGAGGAAACTATTCAGAACGTTAACAATCCTGCAGATCGCCCGTTCCTTGATGGAACGCAGATCTGCGGCATTTTCGTAAAAAAAAATCCAGAAAACTGCTTTACAGGTCACATAAGACTAATCTAGAGAAAGATAGGAATCTATACAGATCGAACCAACAAGAATAAAAGAAGCTTATTCGGATTTCGAAGAGTGCCTCTTATAAAGACTTTTACGGAAAGATCGAAACTATCGGTGAAACCAGTGGGCTCTCCAACGTCCTCAAAAGGGGAAGTTAAACCGGGCTGTTATATTACAAAAAGGTATATGCAAGCTACTGGCAACTCTGAAGAAAATCATCACTGCTAGTCTGGCACTGGCATACTATACATACCGAATCCCTGGCGAACAATGAGACTGGCCTTTATAGCGAAAATCGGAAAGGAGGACTATTCGCTCGCCAAGAGTTTCAGACCAATAATTTGACTTCCTTCATGTTGAAGAGCATGGGGAGAATGATCGCGATTGAAGTGCGTAAAACTGCTTTGCGAATGCAGTCTGAGAAGCAACATGCTTACTAACGCGGGAAATCTTGCGAGAGTGGGTTTCAAAATCTAGTAGGCAGGATTGGAGGCGCACTTGACAAGAAGGAATACGTCTTGTATATTTTCATCGACGTTGAGGGTGCTTTTGACGGCATGTGTAACTCGGTCAGACAACACGGCGTAGACGAATCGCTACGATTGGTGCGCTGGAATTTACAATGACATTCCAGCTGTCAGCTCTTTGGACAATGCCAATCTGCTTGCTGCACACTTTGCGACCAGCTCAACACTCCCAGATTGTGTTTTGCCTCCGCCTACACTTGAGTGCGTCGAATCTTCAATGGGACGAATCTACTTTCGCACTCGTGTAGTAGCAAGAGTACTTAAAGATCTCAACATACATAAATGCGCTGGTCCAGATGGTATATCTCCCCTTCTTCTGAAGAGGTGTTCTTCCACGCTGGCAAAACCACTGCGTAAGCTTTTTTATCAATCCTACTCCTGAGGACTCTTCCCGAGCAGATGGAAAACAGCATTTGTCCAGCCCGTCCCTAAAAAAGGCGAATCATCTTCTCTCTCCTCCTACAGACCCATTGCACTTACGTCCCTTCTTTCCAAGGTCATGGAAACGCTGATAAATAGTCAGCTCATGAAATATCTCGAAACACGAAAACTTTTCAATGACCGACAATATGGTTTTCGTAGCAACAGGTCCACTGGTGATTTGATGGCATGTCTAATCGAAAAGTGGAACCAAAGCGTACATCAATCTGGCGAAAGGAAGATAGTTGCACTTGATATTTCTAAGGCATTTGACAGAGCTTGGCATCAGACTCTTTTGTCTAAATACGTGCATTTGGGATCGACGTCTTTCTTCTTCAATGGATTAGAAAACGCCTTTCGGAACGTTCAATTCAAGTTGTTTAGAACGGTTTCAAATCTGATCTCTCAATGATCTCTTGTCTGCTACTTCTAATCCAATATATTCCTTTGCTGATGACAACACTCTCTGCTTTTCATATTCGTTCCCGGACTCACGGCCCTGCTCTTCGGCTGTAAAACGAGAACGGCAGCGTATGCTAAGCTCATTAAATTCCGATATTAACAGCATAACCAATTGGGGAACTATCAACAGAGTGGAATTTAATGGTTCCAAAACACAATGCGAAATTTAATAAACACCCAGCCATTATCCATGAATGGCACTTGCATCGTCGAAACCAAAAAACTTTCCATTCTCGGTATGTGTGTCAATGACAACTTACGTTGGAATGACCACATATTTGATGTCGCCAAAAATGCTGCGAAATGTCTAGGTTTCCTCAAGCGATGTAAGAAATACTTCACCCCCTCTGATCAGGCCTTAATATATAAGGCATTCATCCGCCCAAAATTGCAGTGCAACGCCCACATCTGGTCAGGTGTTCCTAAGACATCTCTGCACCTGCTGGATAGGATACAAAACCGTGCGATAAAACTTATTGATGATACTAATATCAGTCAATCAATGGACACCCTAGAACACTGACGAAATGTCTCGTGTCTCACTTTGTTTTATCGCTTTTTCCACCACCAGTGCTCCACTGAAATCGCCAGTAGCATTCTGCCCATTCAAAATTTCAACCGTAACACCCGCCTCGCTATGAATGCTCAACAGTATAACCTCAAGCCCATTTTCGGACGTACTCTAAAATATCGTGATTCATTCCTAAGCCGTACAACTCGCTTATGGAATGCCCTGCCGATCTCTGTATTTCGTGGTCGTTATAACTTGCAAACATTTAAAAACAATGTACATCGGTACCTCTCTAAAATAAAGATAAAAAATTGTTTTTATCTCTATCTCTATGCTAGGCATGTTTTTCATTTCTAGTATTTTTCGAGTTCTATTTTCCTTTTGCACGAGTGGTTCCCTACATACGTCTATTGCCTTTGGAGTCTTGGAGCACCTCTTATTCATTTTTGCAGTAATGGCTTTCACAGTTTTGTAACTAGTCGCATCCATTTCCTCACTGCCTTACTCGTGATATCGCCATGTTTCAAGTGAACATTGATTCCTTTAAACGTACAATCTGGGGCTTCTAAGCTGAGGCGATGGTGTTGCGTCCATGGTACAAATGTTCTGGAAAAGATTCCGCATTTTCCAGTGTTGACTACAAATTTGCATGTCAATAGGAACTACTTCTATAATAGATGTTACACTCTTTCTTGTTTTGTCTCACGCATCTGGTCGAACTTCTTGAGTGAATGTGATATCCGCTTTGTAGCGGGCGTCTAGGGCCACCACTTTTTCTGTTGTATATGGTTTGGCTGAAGGGTCTGACCACTTCAATTACAAAGTCGAAGGTAAACTTTCCTTAAGTTGCTAGTTGTCCGCCTATTTAAAATATGGATCTCTTTATGTCGTCGCGTAATTAAACCTACAGTGTAATTTTCATACTGAAGGACGAGGCTCTTAAAAGGATATTGCCATTCTGAAAGTAATAGCTTCACTGTATTGACGTGATGGGAATTCATTCGCCGCCATCTTTTTTTCCAACTCAGAACCGACACTCATTAAACGGATTATCATGCTCGCATTTATTGTCTTTTTTTTCTTTCAACTATTCGTACATCTTTCAGAAGTGGGATCTGGTGGACAGATCAACTTTACTAAGCTAGTGTATAGTCGGAAATTCGATTGTTGGATCTACTCTACAAAATCAGTTTTCATAATAGAAATCGATACCGCGTGTGATTACGAAAGTTTAAAGTACTCGCATAAAGTTCAAAAAGTGCAATTTTGGCTAATCTATTGTATAATGACTGAAGGGTGGAACAAATTTGCAGAAACTGTAACAGTGTCTAAACTTAAAAGTGCCCTCAAAACATTAAAATGTCCTACTACTGGCACTAAGGCCGAGTTAAATGTTCGTCTTCAAGAAGCTGTAGAAGATTTCACGACCGAAGACTTTTTAACTTTGATCCAAGGGATTCCGTCGACTAGCAAAGATCATAGTACAAATGATTCTATGCCACCATGTGATTGTGCGTCTATTGATGAGTCAAGCTAGAATTGGAGGAGACAGAGCCGAACGTTCGATTGAGCTCTAGTTGCAATTTTAAGGACATTGAATAGGTTAGAACAATTCGAAGAGAACTCCGAAGTGATGGGCATCGATGACCGAAACAAGTTCATCTACAGGAAGAGACTTCTTAAAGGTACCATCGGAACCATCAAGATTCAAAGCTGGTCGGAATTGAAACACGCGCTGGAGAATGAATTTCAGAAGGTTGCGACTAAATCGGACATCTACAACGAACTCCGAGGAAGGAAGAAAGATCGCGACGAAACCATATAGCAGTATGTGCTAAACATGCAGGAGATAGCCTCTCATAGTAATGTCGAGAAGGAGGTTCTTATTCAATTCATAATAAAAGGTATACCAGATTCAGATATACCGCTTGCGGAAATATGCTAAATTGAAAAACAATCACCGTTAAAATAACACCGAAAGAATAAACAGGGCTTCAACCTCTGTCCCTCAAGGAAATCGTTTCCCATCGAGTAAATCGAAAACAGCTGATCACAGTGTTTCCAATTCAACGAAAATGCAACCCCAGAAAATTGATATCATCTGCTTCAAATGTGGCCAGCGTGGACATATCGCAACGAAGTGCGAAATCAAAATTCCGGTTATGATGTTTGAGCACCATGCAAGAGTTTGTGAAAAAATCCCAACAACAAGTGAGGTGAAACCAAGTGACAACGATTTCGAGTGCAAGGTTTGCTACAGATGGACAAATGAAGACATGGAAATGTTCATCACCCTGATAACCCTTTTGTTTTATTAGTTTTATACAGGAGAGATGTCTCCCATCGGCCTTACTGTCAATGCTTGAGAAGACAAATCAAACCTACAGTGGAGTTAAAGGCACCCCATTAGAAGTTATTGGAGGCATTAGTACGCGTGTAGAATTCGAAAGTTCAGTAACCAATTTGCATGTTTTAATTGTTAAAACTTTTCAATGACATATCCTATCATTCTAGGAAGAGACTTTATAGAAAAAACAGGCTTGGCTCTTCGTAAAGCAAATCTCGGAAACAGCAATCAGGATCCTCAGATCATGTGTAACACCACAAGTCATCATACTCCCCTCCACGATAACGCTAATATTGACGGGTTTCAACAAATCCTCAACATTGATGTAATAGAAACAGGTGAGTTTCAGTTAAATATTAATGAAAACATGTGTGATGAAATTAAGAATACCATCAGGGATATAGTTAGCCCGGTTTTCCTCAGTTCTGAACCTAGATTATCACAAACAGATTTTTTCTAAAGTATATTCCTGTTCGTTGTACACCCCGAAGGCTTCCATATGCACATAAGGTAGACCTTTAAAATATTTTGGATGATCTTTTAAATAAGGGTATAATACGCGAGTCAAACTCACCATATGTTTCGCTTATAGTTCTGGTTCAAAAGAAGAATAAAGAACTCAGACTTTGTGTTGATTTCCGGGAGTTAAACAAAATCACTGTACGTGACAATTATCCACTACCCTTAATCGAAGATCATCTTGATCGCCTTAGAAACAAAAAGTATTTCAGTATGTTGGATCTTAAAAATGGTTTTCACCACGTTAAGTTGTCCAATGATTCGATGAAATACACATCTTTTATTACCCCTATGGCCGTTTGGCTTAAAAAATGCTCCCTCTGACTTTGAGAGATTTATGAAGCATGTTTTCGGGGATTTGATCTCAAATCGAAAGATACTAACGTATTTGGATGACATCCTCATCGCGACATCATCTCTTGAAGAACACTTGGAGGTTTTGAAATCAAAACGATCGTTGAGCATGGATTGCTTTTACGAGGGGCGTTCAATATATTATCGGTATCGATATGAAGAAAAATGCGAATTCAATTTAAATTGTTTTTATTTTTCAATATAATCTCCCCTAACATAAATGCATTTGTTACATCTTGAGATAAGCTTTTTTAAACCCTCAAAAAAATAAATTTCCTCTTTCTCTGCAAAATACCCATTTATTGCCGACTCGAGTTCTTCATCATCCGGAAATCTTTTTCCACGAAGACATTTTTTCAAATCCGGAAACAGGAAATAATCACTAGGGGCAAGGTCTGGACTATAGGGTGGGTGTTGGATTTCTTCGAAACCACAATCTCGCGCAGCAGCCTTGGAAACTCGCGCCGTGTGAACAGGAACGTTGTCATGAAGAAGCAACACACCCGCTGCGAGTTTACCCCGTCTTTTCTTTTTAATTTCCTCCCGCAAATTATGCAAAGTGGAAGCGTAGGATGTGGCGTTGATGGTTTCACCTTTTTTTTTGTACTCAATGAGCAAGATTCCCTTTGAGTCCCAAAAAACTGTGGCCATGAGCTTCCCGGCAAACGGATTGACTTTGAACTTCTTCGGGGGGTCTGTTCCTTTTTTATGCCACTGCATGGACTCTTGTTTGCTTTCAGGGTCATAGTGGTGGACCCATGTTTCGTCCCCAGTAACAATTCGATCCATAACACCGTCCGCGTTCTCACTACACATCTCCAAAAGCTCTCTACAGCATGCGATTCTCACTTTTTTCTGAGGCGCTGTGAGCATTCGTGGCACCCACCTTGCACTGACCTTTGAAAGGTTAAGATGGTCATGAAGAATGGTGTGAATGGTACCAATTGAAAGCTTGGTGATCTCTGTCATCATTTTCACCTTTATTCGGGCATCCTCAAGAACAAGTTTTTCGACTTCTTTGATGCTTTCTCCCGTACAAGCAGTAGCCGGGGCGCCTGAGCGGGGGTCGTCTTCAATGCTCTCTCTGCCTCTCTTGAACTCACTTGACCACTTTTGCACAGTTGATAATGAAGGTGCGGAACCCTGGTAAACAGCCAGTTTTTTACTTTTTCCTTGCTTAGTGAGAAATTTTATTACAGCGCGATGCTCAATTTTCACCATCATCGTCTCAGTTGCCATTATGATTCTGTTTAACTAGAGATAAAACGCGAATTAATAATCACATTTATATGAAATTTTACATGAATGCACTAAAATAATAGTATTACTTGATAAATAAGTCAATTTATATATACAACCACAGCTTCACCCCGATACCGAGAATATGTTGAACGCCCGTCGTAAGATTCGATAAGTGTAAGTTCTTGCAATCAGAAATTGTGTACTTGGGGTATAAAGTTACAGAAAATGAATAAGACCAAATGGGAGTAACTTACATGCCATAAAAGATTTTCCGGCACCATCATGTACCAAAGACGTACTCGTACATAGCTTTTTAGGACTTTCCTCCTATTTCAGAAAATTCGTAAAGAATTTTGCTTGTGTATCTAAGCCCCTTTACGATCTATTCTGTTTTCGGGTTGGTTGAGAGAGAAGTCTTCGATGCATTAAAAATTAAGCCCGTTGCATCTCCTGTTTTGGCTATATATAGCCCACATAGTGCAACCGAACTCCATTGCGATCCCAGCTCAATCGGATTTGGAGCAGTCTTGCTTCAAAAGCAGTTGGATGGGAGATTCCATATTCTATTTTATTTTTCAAAACTAAAACTGAAAGCAGATATCACAGCTACGAGCTTGAAACGCTTTCTATAATCTATACTCTTCGAAGATTCCGAATTTAGTTAATAGGAATATCAGTCAAAAACGTAACTGATTGTTAAGCACTCACTTTGACCCTTAGGAAGAAATTATTGAATCCGAGAATATCTCGATGGGCCTTACGTCAACAGGTCATACGTACAAACCACGAGGCCGTGTGCCACTTAGGTGTTGAAAAATGTTTTCAATATTTGTCTGAAAGCTACTGGTTTCCGAAAATGAAAAGCAAGATCAAAAGTTACATTGGGAAATGTTTGAAGTGTATGTATTTTTCACCACACTCTGATGAAACGGAAGCGACTTTACACTCTATACCAAAAGGCAATCTTCCCTTTTGTACTTTGCACGTAGATCACCTTTGTCCTTTGCCGAATTCTAATGGAAAAAGAAAGCAGGTTCTGCTTGTTTGTTAAACTTTATCCCATCAAAAGAACGCAAAGTAAAGAGGCGATTAAGTATTCAACATCTTTTTTCGAAAATTTTGTGACTTCGTGGAACAAAACAATACTAAGCACCTTAAAGTCGCAACATGCTCACCCCAATCAAATGGACAGGTGGAACGCCTGAATCGAATTTTTTTTTTTTTTTTTAGTTTTATATGCATTTTATTTTCTTAACATTAACTCTTACATTCTAACAAAAAATGCTTAAATGCTAGCTTACAATTACTTAATAATCTTACACTAACTTACTGGCCCCACACAGGCACTCTAAGCTACTCTAAATTCTTATAACTATGTCTTTCGACTTCATTTACATTTTCTTAAAACTATTTATTTTGTATACTTAAAGCTAAGAAAAAAATTTGTTAACAAAACTTAGCATATGGACATAATTTTTTATTTTTAATAAAAACTTAGTATCTAACTTAAAATAAACCTTAGCCTACCTAAACTAACTGTACAATACACACATAAACACACATAGACGTTATACACAATCATATACATATATCAGTATACACCTTTGTATACACTGATATATGTATATGTTTCTTAAATGCTAACCTAAACCTATGTAAGCCGGCCATCGCTGTTTACAGAGAAAACAGATTGGTCAGCTCTGCCTCATTAGTGAGGCTGGTCCGTAATTGACGGAAACGACGACGAATCATCTTCTCCATCATTCAACCACCAGAAATGCTGGTGCTGCCGAACGACATCCCTCTTATCGCGATTCCCCACCGCCCTACTGAACCTGAGGCGATCCACACTGCCGTGTGCGACGTCTCTGTTGTAGTTGAGTCGCCTGTCCCCAGCTGTCCGAGCGACATGGAAGATTAACGGCACCGCTGATCTATCCTGGATCAACCCTTTCTGATCTAGGTAGAGGAATGCTTCCGGTGGAACGAAGCCGTCAAAGCGCACACTCTCGTGGTAAAGGTAATTGGGGTAGTAAGCCCCAGATATCAGGTTATTCGTCGACGTCATTGCTCTTGCAATGTGCCTTCGAGTCAGCTTAATTACGAAGTTGTCCACTCGTATTAGGTTCGCCCTGTTGTAAAGGACCTCATTAGGATAAAATTTTTTGTACTCCGACTCTGGTGTTCTGTACAAGCGAAGACAGGCCCTAAGGCAAGCCCTCTCAAACACCCGAATCTTTTCCATTAAGCTTGCTCGTACATTGAACCACACGGGACAACCAAATACCAGCATGGGCCTGATAAGGGCCATGTAGCAGATTACCTTTACTCTCGCATCGAGTTGGCTGCTATAAAACAGTCTCTTTGTAAGGGCAAAAGCACCTTTAGCTCTGGCCAGAGCAGCATCTACATTTTTGCCAAAATACAGAAACTGATCTAGCCAGATTCCAAGGTATCTGACTACATTTCGACAGGCAAGAGGTTGTCCGTGTTGTCCAACGATAGAGAACTTTCGCCAATTTTTTCTGGTATCCCTAGAGGCTCCAGACAACGGCGTCCTAAAGAGAATGGTTTCCGACTTCTGAAAGTTGATTTTCAACTTCCAGTCATCGCAAAATCGTCTTATCTTATCGAAGTCACGCTGCAGGAGAGTATTAATGACCTCGATTTTTGGACCTGTTCTGTACGCTACCAAATCGTCTGCGTACGCAGTAGTATGGGAAAGTGAACCTATCAAGTCGCTTGTAAAAATGTTGAAAAGGATCGGCGAATTGACCGCGACTTGCTGAAGACCATTTTTAATTTGAAATATTCCAATAGAAGTCACATCGCCATTTTTCACGATGAACTGTCTGTTGGTTAGCATATTATAAAGAATGTACAAGAGTGGTTTACTGATCCCCAACCGAGTCAGCTTATAGAAAAGACCCTCTAACCATACGGTGTCGAAGGCCTTCTCCAAGTCAACAAGGCAGGCACCAGTGCATTGTTTTTTGCCTTTATTCCAACCCACCTACACAGAGCTCTATTGATTACCTTTTCAAAAACCTTACTGATATTCGGAAGGAGACTTATCGATCGGAGATTCGCCGGATTGGATATATCCTTTCCCTTTTTGGGGATAGGTTGGACCACCGCCGTTTTCCAATGCGCTGGATAATGTGCATTATTCATTGCATTATTAAACAGGGTGGTGTAAATGTCCACCGCTTCTAGAGGAAGATGTCGAAGCACGATGTTCGGAATACCATCGGTCCCCACTGATTTCTTAGCCCTGATTGTATCGAAGATCTCATGGAGTTCTTCCTTCGAAATGAATGGGGGTAGGTCACCCTCTCTGGCAATGACATTATTGGCCATATTTTCGTCGTTGAACTGGGTGAAACCAGAGCCTTCGGATCGCCAGTTCCCCATTTCATTTCGAATGTAGAAGTCGTGCACCAAGACGCGATTGTCCAGGTCATAATTAGGGCCAATGATATCAATGGCCTTGTATACTTCCTGGAAAGTCGCCCCTATGGTCTCAACTTTCTCCTGTGGATCCTCGATCACAAAGAAGTCGTCATCATCAGCGGCCTCATTTGGATCAATACCTGCTATTGTCAGTAATCGTTCGTTGTCTGTTGTCCGGGCTATTTTAAGACACTGAAGGTCGTTTTGATTTTTTCTCCGAAATAGTTTATTTATTTGCGGAAACATATTCGGGTTGCTGGTGTTTACAGCCCGAACCTTGTTGTTCCAATACAAACTTACAGAAATTCTGTAATTCTCTTTTATTAGCGTTTGAATATTTTTAATCGACGACTTCAGTGTCCTAATCTCCGGGTCTTGTCGGTCAGTTAACTGTCTATACAAGTTTTTGAGTCTTGTCAGAAGTCTACTTTTCTGTCGGTGCAGTGGATTGCGGAACAGGTCTTCGTTAGTCGTACGTCGATACCGCGGTATTGTAGTGTCCATAGTTTGTTTAATTGTCTCGTCCATTTGTTTTAAGTAATTGTCGATCTCCTCGTTTGACAAATTCCTATTGGACGGTGGGTGGAGCGTGTTAGAGGAGAGCGCTCTTGTCAAAGTTGCGGAGAAGCGTGTCCATCGAGTCCTACTGTAGTTGTAAGAATATCTTTGGACAAACTCCTCCAATTCCGCAATTTCGTTGGGAACTGTAATTTCGGTGCTAAAACCGCAATGGTCGCTGTCATACACGAATGTGCGCAGACAGTTTAGCGTTTGTAAATTCGAACCTGTCAGTCGTATACGTTCGTCGTACAGCAGTAGATCCAAATAAGACCCGCCTCTGGGAAACGACGGGTTATCCGTCGCTTTAAGACCGAGTCTGTACATGACATAGTGCTGACCCCACCAATCGAGTAGTAGGTTCCCTCTAGTATTTGGCAAATTATTTCCCCAATCTCTATGTCTAGCGTTGAAATCCCCGCCGATTATAAAATAATTCTCCCCCGATTCCAGCCTCAGAAGTCGAAAAAGCGTGTCGAGCTCTGTAATGAATAGGGTGGATTGTGAAGCCTCAGGTGCGTAAACAGAGGCCAAGTACAGCCGCTTTCCACTGCGGAGCGGGATGTAAACGACGACTGCCTCCAGCACCCGGAACCTGCGCAACACGCCCTTGTACACTCTGTGAAATTTTATACCCTCTTTAATGAAGATCGCGACACCGCCTCCACGTTTGGATCTGGGCCGGTTTCTTCTTCTAACAATATAATTATTGTACTCCAGTTTGTGCTTATCGGTTAGCTTGGTTTCGCTAGCGAAAAGCACATCAGGAGTTTGGTCTTGTAGCAATTTAAACATCGCGGCTCTTCGTTCGATCCTAATCAATGAATTCACATTCACCGCAAGGACCTTCAAAGTTTGCTCCACCATGTGCGTACCCATTACGGCATGTGTTGCGTTAGGCCCGGCAGCAACGCGTAGATCTGGTCCACCCGCTTGGCCTGTTCTTGAACCTGCTTTTGCAGCTGAGCCATCTGCCCTTGGATTGCGAGCAAGATGGCCAGCATGTTGGGTGCAGCTTCCGTTGTTCTCGGCATCGGAGCCGGAGAAGCAACAGTCGCTTGCTGTACCGTAGCCCCCCTACCTGACGCCATTTGGGCGTAGGAAATTTGGGGCGTGACGGCTGGTGTTTGAAACCTCACAGGTGAACGTTTGACCTCCACCTTCTGCTGCCGAGCCAATTTTGCTTTTTTAATTTCGGTGAACTTAGGACAACCCCGATAGTTTGCGGTGTGTCCCACGTTCCCACATAATATGCACGAGAGCTGCGACCTATCGGATGCTCCGTCAACACCCAGAGCACACTCCTCAGAACTGTGGTTCTTTGCGCACTTCACGCATCGAGGCTGCATTTGGCAGTTCGACGCGGCGTGCCCGAACCTCTGGCAGCGAACGCATTGTATAACGCCTTCGCTCCGTTTTAATTTTTCCCAGTGAACCACCTGGTAGTCTAGGACATTGATACTCCTTAGACTATCCAGACGGCTTTCGGGACTGAGCTGCACCAGGAAGAACGGCAGACTCCGTTTCTCCCGCCTGGCTCTAGCTGTGGTAAACGGCTTTACCCCCACAAACTTGAGTCCTTCGCACTCCTTCTCTTTGAGCAGTGCAAGAATCTCCTCAGGATCAGAAGACGGTTCCAATCCCTTCAGCAGCACTGATTGCCGCTTTTCACACTTCGGTGTAAATGAATAGTGCTCCGTCGTCGTTTCCTTTAGGAGCTCTTTCACTTTCGCGTAGCCCTCCACTGTATTACAGTGGATGACATGGCGATCGTTCCCCAATCTCTTGATATTAAAATTACTACCAATTACCAACTTACATAGGTCCTTGGTTGCATTCACCTCCAATTTATAGGTGTTGATAGGAGGCACCTTCTCCTTCTTCTTCGTCTGCTGCTGCTGCTGCTGCTGTTGTTGTTGTTGTTGTCGCTGCTGCTGCTGTTTTTGTGGCTGCTGCTCTTGTTGTTGTTGCTGGTGTTTATTTTGCATTTGTTGGCATTGTTGGTGCACTTGTGGTATTGTATTTGTCTTTTGTTTTTGTTTGGGCTGCTTTTTTGAAAGCTGCGACTTCTGTTGTTGGGATTGCTCATGCTCATCCCTCTTCCTTCTGACCATTTGCTGTTCTTTAATGGCCTGTATCCTTTGCTGTAGCATTTTTATGCTGCTACTTATTGACTTTAATTCTTCCTCTTCGTCGTCAGATTCGCTTGCTGCCAATGCAGCGAAGTTGTTTCCTACCCTCACTCCACCAAGCTTTACAGTGGTCGTTTGTAGGGTAGGACGTTCTGCCAAGTTAGAGGTTGACTTTAGCATCCTCTTCCTCTTTGGCTTCGGTGTTTGGTTCGAACCACTCGAAACCTCACCTGCTATCTCAGCCGATCCCGCTATTGGCATAGCGGACCGCTCTCCACAATCCATTACGTGAATTTGATCTCTTTTTTTTTTTTTACACTCCACTTATTATTTCAATACAAAAAAAAAAAAAAAAATTTATGTCTCCCGTTGGGAATCGAACCCAGGCCTCCGAATCGCCACACCAAGTCGGATGTCGTCCGAGTGTTTGCAACTTCGGCTACCGGCCACTTGATACGTTTTTTGTTTCAAAGTTTAATTTACTTATTTTCTTCACTTGTGAAGCCGAACACGAAAATGCGTCTTATCGCCACTAAGGTCTATGAACGACTGCCTGAATCGAATTCTGGTACCTATGTTTGCCAAGGAATGCGAATCGATTACGACTAGTGATTGGGACAAGCATTTAGCGAAAATCAAATTTGCCTTTAACAATACCGGCAATAGGAGCACTGGATTTTCTCCAAGTATTCTTTTATTCAGTGTGAATCGAAAAGGAGACCTTTCCGATCGCGTTAAGGAGTTTCTTGCCGAAAAAATTAGGAAAGAATGAGTTGGTTTAGATTATGTTAAAGAAAGGGCGCTTAAAAACATAGAATGCACTCAGAGATGCAATAAGTATTATTATGATAGTCGTCATAAAAATCCTACTGCATATGAATTAGGCCAATATGTAAGGATAAAGAATACGTTGATTGCACCAGGGGTAAATAAAAAGCATTTAGCGAAATATCACAGTCCGTATCAGATTAAAAAGGTAATACCGAATGACAGATATTGAAAGGTTTGCAGCTTACTCGGTTACCATACAAAGTTGTATTTTCCCCTAATAACATGAGACCATATGACCATGAATTTAAAAGTTGAGTTACTCGTATCATACTTATTTTGTTTATCTTTCGAATTATTAATGAATTCTTATTTTGTAAATGTGTAATTTTAAATGAATTTTCTGTTTTTAAATGAATAGTGTATTTTTAACTGAATTGTGCATCGTAAAATGAACCACAATCGGGGCGATTACTTCGTCAGGATGGTCGAACTGTAGCGAAATTTGAGATAAGCACGTTTTTGCACAACTGTTTTGCATCTTGGAGGCATATTGTAACTCAGTTGACTAGCTGCAATTGCCTATGTGTGTTCGATCATCCGAATGCTCGTATTTGTTGTCTTTTTTATTCGTTCAACTATTCTTACACACTGGACGATGGATAATCAACTTTATCAGAGTTCGAAATTCAAAGATGACCCAACTCATTTAAACAGATGCTCCAAGCAAAGCTCTGAGTGCTGAATACCGGTAGAAAAACGGAAAAATTATCAATGTAAAGACGCCTGCCCTAACTGAGCTGAAATATTCAGCTGAATGATCCAAAAGAGGATATTTTTGTGTGTACACATTCTTAAATTTGGCCTGCTATAATGATACAGAGGAGATTAATTGGCTGAGTCTAATTGGTGAGACACCAAAATGTACTCACCTCTATCGTATTGGTATTCATAAACCCAAGAATGCCATCTAAAGTAGGCTTCTTAATTGCTTAGATTTTCGAAAGTACACCACTTTAACCACTCTGTGCAAGTGTTTGTTTCCCAAATAATTTCCTTAAATACTAAATAAACACTTTGCTAAATTCCTTTTCAATTATAGGCTCAATTTGAGGTACTCACATAGTCTCTGTCTCTGTCCGCTCAACCGTGCTACCGAATCAACAAATTCAGCCTCCTTCGTCTAGCCATGTAATATTCCTAATTGGAAAATGACCACATACCAAAATTGTTCCACCTCCGTTAATCCACCCTCTTGAGACGACCAGACAGTAGCCGAACAACGATGCCAATCTTATTCGGATATTTCCCAAATTTCTAAGCAGTGGCAGGAAGTGCCAATTACCGTCAAACTATTTAAAAATCCAATAACAATCTTACAACAACAGGTGCTGTTTGAGCCATGGGTCACAATTATAGTCATCCAATTAATTGATTCGATTCTGGCTCCAACAATTACCACCACAGAACCACGGAGGAGAAGTGGATAATTGCCACCATGGTCAAGTGGACTCTTCTAAGCCGAACATCGAATTACTCCTACCTACCTGGTTCTGTGTAATAGAGTGCACCTACCATATGTGTGATGGGATGGCTCAGGTGAGTGTTCTTCTGTCCACTTTTAAAGGTGATCATTGTTTATTTTATCTGTATCTAAGTACATGACACAAACCATGAGGACAATAGACTCGATGGACGATGTCTCATTCGAATCGATTGCTGGTATTTTTGGACTTCTACCGTGTCCTTGATGGGTATGGTGTCCCTTGTTTTATTTTTAGGGTTTGTCAACTCATTCTGAGAATTAATTTCTCACATCCTAATTCAACGGTTGTCCCATGTGTTCTTCTGTGTGGGTTTAATGAAAGTACTCAACCTGTTGTGTGAAACGCTGATGAGATCTTCTTTATGCCACCAACTCATGCTGGGGTGTCCCTTTTTTTATGCGTTTTCTCTTACTTGCTACACGATAGCCGATAATGTAAATTATCGAGGGAGTGTGTTTCTGCTGACAATAGGTAACTGTCAAAATATATAAACACGTGATTAATAGACAGTCAGCTCAGTCAGTCAGTTTTCGAGGAAACTTAATACTTTTAATTTTTCGAAGGATCTTCAGTTGCACCTTCAGCAATTTTAAGAACTCATAAATAAAAGGAGTTGAAAGAAATGCAAACATATTCGTATGTACGTGTATTAACTAATTCTAATCAAATAAAAGTGTTACAAGTGCTTGAGTCAAGAAAAGCGACCCAAAACGGCCGAGAGAAAAGATAGATTTCTAAATGTGAAAGTTTTATTTTAAGAAGGCGCTTGAACTGAAACTTTAATTGAGTCCGAAGGAACGCAAACATGACATAGTGATGTATGATGTTGACCTATTCCATTATGTAGCTGGCCATTAAGTCACCAGTTCTATATTTGTCCGCAACTTTCATATGAATACATTGACTAGAACTACTGACTCTACGTTGCACTGTGGAGTATTTGCATGACAAAACCGCTCAAAAGTCAGAAAAATCAAGTTGGCATAAATTTCGGTTGGCACCGTTATTCCTCAAGCTTGATAATCGACCCATCATGCCATATGCAAAGAAAATTGCACCGCTATTTCCATTTGTCACATTATCAGTCAGAACCCAGCCATTGTCGGAATTGCATTTATTGGTTATCTGCACTTTAGTTCGTGGTTCTTTTTTGATTTGGTTATTGTTTTTTTTTTGTGTAGTGAAATTAAGAAAGAATGAAAAAATGACATTCAAATGAACTTTCATCAGTCCATAATATTTTTTCCGAAAACGATTAAGGCTTGCTTACAAATTGTTGAGCGATTTGGCATTCGCTTATGCTTATTTTTTGTTGATATATGGGGTAATTGCTGTGCTACATAGGTTGCAAGATTGCCCTCTTTCAGACCTCTTTCAACGCTTTTTCTGCTGACAGATATTTTACGAGTATATTCCTCATTCATCGAAATTGATACAACAGCGACCAACAAAGATGAACGATTTCTCAAAACCAATGAAAAGTGGCTTACATCAAGCATTACACTGCCTTCTTTTGAGACCTTACACAAACCAAGAAGACCATGCAAATCGTTCGAAGAGCTTAGTAAGCGGCGAATAACTAAAAAGCTTCCTGAGTAAGTTTCAGTCGAAAAGTTGTCGTATGCAGCCAGCGTAAGTCAGCTTGCCAAGCAAAGCTAAAGAATTTTGTAAGCTGATCACCTCTTCTACGAAGCAAGTTAAAATTAAAAAGTTTACACCTCAAGAGGCCCCGGTAACATTTGTTGAAGGCGACTTTACGAGAAAGCAGTGGGGGAGTGATACAAAATGCCAGCAAGAGTATCTACCCCTGCTACTTATTGATAGAATAGGCCAAAACTGTATGTTACCCTGATAAAGAATCCATCGCAGTCACTGAAACCTGTACAGAAATACAATTGATCACACTGCAACAGACATAGTATTGTGATTGACGGCGAACAGAGAAAAATCATATGGGAAAATTCAGTCGCTTCTTCTCCTAGATTTTGCAGGCCGATACGTATACGCTTCTCAGCGAATCTAAGGATGTTACCAGAGATGAAGTCAATTACATTGAAAACGAAATTGCACACCTCAGAGAAATAGAAGTATTTAGTTCTAATAAAGCAGCAAAAATAAAGCATACCATGTTGCTTACAATGGTTAACGGCAAAGTCTGCAATGCTGCTACAGATACTGCCTCTACTACGAGGTGCTATATTTGTGGACAGACTTCTAAGGATTTCAATAAATTTATTAAAACCAACCAAGTCAATGTAGAAGCATTAAAGTTTGGACTCTCAATTCTTCATGGACGGATTTGCTTTTTTGAATCGCTTCTTCATTTGACTTATAAAATACCTTCAAAAAAGTGGTAGGCGCGATCTGCTGAAGAGAAAGCAATTGTAAAAGCTACAAAGGAGAAAATTCAAAGCGCCTTTAAAGAAGGGACTCCTAGTAGACACACCCAAAGCGGGATTCGGTAATACTAATGACGGCAGCACGTCCAGAAGGTTTTTCGATGACCCGTAATGTTCTTCTCGTATTACTGGGGTAAATCTTAAATTGATAATTCGCTTTAAAACTGTCTTGGAAGTTGTTTCGAGCGGATATAGAATTGATGCCGACAAATTTGATGTTTTCGCTCACGACACAGCTAAATTGTACATCGATCAGTACGGCTGGCATCCTATGTCACCAACTATCTACAAAGTGTTGACATATGGCGTAGAAGTAATAAACCATGCAATTTGCCTATTAATCAACTATCGGAGGAGCCGGCTGAGGCACGAAATAAGCACTTCCGGCAATATACTCGTAGATTGAAATTTAGTCAAAACTGTTCACGTGTTGCTTGTAACAGAGACGTCATACACAGATTGTTGCTGAGCTCAGACCCATACCTTAGCAGCTTTAGAGCACGAAAACACAAAAGAACCAAACCTTTTTCCCAGGAGGCATGAAATCTATTGATCGCAAGCGAACTGCTCATGCGTCTAGAAAACGATAAAAACAGAAGTATGGATGATGTCGAACAAGAAGAAGTTTTCGTTTTAGTTAGTTTTAAATGCATTTTATTTACTTAATCATTAACTCTTACATACTAACAAAAAATGCTTAAATGCTAGCTTAAAATTACTTAATAATCTTATACTAACTTACTGGCCCCACACAGGCGCTCTAAGCTACTCTAAATTCTTATAACTATGTCTTTCGACTTTATTTACAGTTTGCTTAGAACTATTTATATTGAATACTTAAGGCTAAGAAAAAATATTTGTTAACAAAAACTTAGCATATGGACTTTTTTTGTTTTTTTATAAAAACTTAATATCTAACTTAAAATAAACCTTAGCCTACCTAACCTATATACACAAAACACACATAAACACACATATACATTATACACAATCATATACATATATCAGTATACACTTTTGTATACACTGATATATGTATATGTTTCTTAAATGCTAACCTAAACCTATGTAAGCTGGCCATCGCTATTTACTGAGCAAATAGATTGGTCAGCTCTGCCTCATTAGTGAGGCTGGTCCGTAATTGACGGAAACGACGACGAAACATCTTCCCCATCATTCAACCACCAGAAATGCTGGTGCTGCCGAACGACATCCCTCTTATCGCGATTCCCTACCGCCCTACTGAACCTGAGGCGATCCACACTGCCGTGTGCGACGTCTCTGTTGTAGTTGAGACGCCTGTCCCCAGCTGTCCGAGCGACATGGAAGATTAACGGCACCGCTGATCTATCCCGGATCAACCCTATCTGATCTAGGTAGAGGAATGCTTCCGGTGGAACGAAGCCGTCAGAGCGCACACTCTCGTGGTAAAGGTAATTGGGGTAGTAAGCCCCAGATATCACGTTATTCGTCGAAGTCATTGCTCTTGCAATGTGCCTTCGAGTCAGCTTAATTACGAAATTGTCCACTCGTATTAGGTTCGCCCTATTGTAAAGGACCTCATTAGGATAAAATTTCTTGTACTCCGACTCTGGTGTTCTGTACAAGCGAAGACAAGCCCTAAGGCAAGCCCTCTCAAACACCCGAATCTTTTCCATTAAGCTTGCTCGTACATTGAACCACACGGGACAACCAAATACCAGCATGGGCCTAATAATGGCCATGCAGATTACCTTTACCCTCACATCGAGTTGGCTGCTATAAAACAGTCTCTTTGTAAGGGCAAAAGCACCTTTAGCTCTGGCCAGAGCAGCATCTACATTTTTGCCAAAATACAGAAACTGATCTAGCCAGATCCCAAGGTATCTGACTACATTTCGACAGGCAAGAGGCTGTCCGTGCTGTCCAATGATTGAGAACTTTCGTCAATTTTTTCTGGTATCCCTAGATGCTCCAGACAACGGCGTCCTAAATAGAATGGTTTCCGACTTCTGAAAGTTGATTTTCAACTTCCAGTCATCGCAAAATCGTCTTATCTTATTAATAACCTCGATTTTTGGACCTGTTCTGTACGCTACCAAATCGTCTGCGTACGCAATAGTATGGGGACGTAAACCTATCAAGTCGCTTGTATAAATGTTAAATAGAATCGGCGAATTGACCGCGCCTTGCTGAAGACCATTTTTAATTTGAAATATTCCAACAGAAGTCACATCGCCATTCTTCACTATGAACTGTCTGTTAGTTAGCATATTATAAAGAATGTACAAGAGTGGTTTACTGATCCCCAGCCTAGTCAGCTTATAGAAAAGACCCTCTAACCATACGGTGTCGAAAGCCTTCTCCAAGTCAACAAGGCAGGCACCAGTGCATTGTTTTTTGCCTTTATTCCATTGGATATCAGAAACCAGTTTAGACGCGGCATGTGAGATATCATGTCCCGCCTTAAAACCGAATTGATTATCCGGAACTATATGTTTGCCCTCAACCCACCTAGACAGAGCTCTATTGATTACTTTTTCAAAAACCTTACTAATATTCGGAAGGAGACTTATCGACCGGAGATTCGCCGGTTTGGATATATCCTTTCCCTTTTTGGGGATAGGTTTAACCACAGCCGTTTTCCAATGCGCTAGATAATGTGCATTATTCATTGCATTATTAAACAGGGTGGTGTATATGTCCACCACTTCTAGAGGAAGATGTCGAAGCACGATATTCGGAATACCATCGGTCCCCACTGATTTCTTTGCTCTGATTGTGTCGAAGATCTCATGGAGTCCTTCCTTCGAAATGAAAGCGGGTAGGCCACCCTCTCTGGCAATGACGTTATTTGCCATATTTTCGTCGCAAAACCGGGTGAAACCAGAGCCATCGGATCGCCAGTTCCCTATTTCATTTCGAATGAAGAAGTCGTGCCCCAAGACGCGACTGCCCAGGTCGTAATTAGGGCCAATGGTATCAGTGGCCTTGTATACTTCCTGGAAAGTCGCCCCCATGGTCTCAACATTCTCGTCGTCGTCAGCGGCTTCATTTGGATCAATACCTGCTATTGTCAGCAACCGTTCGTTGTCTGTTGTCCGTGCTATTTTAAGACACTGAAGGTCGTTTTGATTTTTTCTCCTTAATAGTTTATTTATTTGCGGAAACATATTCGGGTTGATGGTGTTTACAGCCCGAACCTTGTTGTTCCAATACAAACTTACAGAAATTCTGTAATTCTCTTTTATTAGCATTTGAATATTTTTAATCGACGACTTCAGTGTCCAAATCTCAGAGTCTTGTCGGTCAGTTAACTGTCTGTACAAGTTTTTGAGTCTTGACAGAAGTCTACTTTTCTGTCGGTGCAGTGCGTCAATAGTTGGATTGCGGAACAGGTCTTCGTTAGTTGTACGTCGATACCGCGGAATTGTAGTGTCTATAGTTTGTTTAATTGTCTCGTCCATTCGTTTTAGGTAATTGTCGATCTCCTCGTTTGACAAATTCCTATTGGACGGTGGGTGGAGCGTGTTCGAGGAGAGCGCTCTTGCCAAGGTTGCGGAGAAGCGTGTCCATCGAGTTTTACTGTAGTTGTAAGAATATCTTTGGACAAACTCCCCCAATTCCGCACTTTCGTTGGGAACCGTAATTTCGGTGCTAAAACCGCAATGGTCGCTGTCGTACACAAATGTGCGCAGACAGTTTAGCGTTTGTAAATTCGTACCTGTCAGTCGTATGCGTTCATCGTACAGCAGTAGATCCAAATAAGACCCGCCTCTGGGAAACGACGGATTATCCGTCGCTTTAAGACCGAGTCTGTAGAAGACATCGTGCTGACCCCACCAATCGAGTAGTAGGTGCCCTCTAGTATTTGGCAAATTATTTCCCCAATCTCTATATCTAGCGTTGAAATCCCCGCCGATTATAAAATAATTCTCCCCCGATTCCAGCCTCAGAAGTCGAAAAAGCGTGTCGAGCTCTGTAATGAATAGGGTGGATTGTGAAGTATCAGGTGCATAAACAGAGGCCAAGTACAGCCGCTTTCCACTGCGGAGCGGTATGTAAATGACGACTGCTTCCAACACCCGGAATCTGCTCAACAGGCCCTTGTACACTCTGTGAAATTAGATACCTTCTTTAATGAAGATCGCGGCACCGCCTCCACGTTTGAATCTGGGCCGATTTCTTCTTCTAACAATATAATTATTGTACTCCAGTTTGTGCTTATCGGTTAGCTTGGTTTCGCTAGCGAAAAGCACATCAGGAGTTTGGTCTTGTAGCAATTTAAACATCGCAGCTCTTCGTTCGATTCTAATTAGTGAATCAACATTCACCGCAAGGACCTTCAAAGTTTGCCCCACCATGTGCGTACCCATTACGGCATGTGTTGCGTTAAGCCCGGCAGCAGCGCGTAGATCTGGTCCACCCGCTTGGCCTGTTCTTGCACCTGCTTTTGCAGCTGAGCCATTTGGCCTTGGATTGCGAGCAAGATGGCCAGCATGTTGGGTGCAGCTTCCGTTGTTCTCGGCGTTGGCGCCGGAGAAGCAACAGTCGCTTGCTGTACCGTAGTCCCCCTACCTGACGCCATTTAGGCGTAGGAAATTTGGGACGTGACGGCTGGTGTTTGGAATCTAACAGGTGAACGTTTGACCTCCACCTTCTGCTGCTGAGCCATTTTTGCTCTTTTTATGTCGGCGATCTTAGGACAACCCCGATAGTTTGCGGTGTGTCCCACGTTCCCACATAAAACGCACGAGAGCTGCGTCCTATCGGATGCTCCGTCCCTACCTAAAGCACACTCCTCGGAACTGTGGTTCTTTGCGCACTTCACGCACTTCACGCATCGAGGCTGCATTTGGCAGTTCGACGCGGCGTGCCCGAACCTCTGGCAGCGAACGCATTGTAAAACGCCTTCGCTCCTTTTTAATTTTTCCCAGTGAATCACTTGGTAGTCTAGGACATTGATACTCCTTAGACTATCCAGACGACTTTCGGGACTCAGCTGCACCAGGAAGAACGGCAGACTCCGTTTCTCCCGCATGGCTCTAGCTGTGGTAAATGGCTTTACCCCTACAAACTTGAGTCCTTCGCACTCCTTTTCTTTGAGCAGTGTCAGGATATCCACAGGATCAGAAGACGGTTCCAACCCCTTCAGCAGCATCGATTGCCGCTTTTCACACTTCGGTGTGAGTGAGTAATGCTCCGTCGTCGTTTCTTTTAGGAGCTCTTTAACTTTCGCGTAGCCCTCCACTGTATTACAGTCGATGGCATGGCGATCGTTCCCCAATCTCTTAATATTGAAATTATTACCAATGACCAACTTACACAGGTCCTTGGTAGCATTTACCTCTAATTTAAAGGTGTTGATAGGAGGCACCTTCTCCTTCTTCTTTTGCTGCTGCTGTTGCTGTCGTTTCTGCTGCTGCTGTTGTTTCTGTGGCTGCTGTTTTTGTTGTTTCTGCTGCTGCAGTTTTGTCTGCTGCAGTTGTTGTTTCTGCTGCTGCTGTTTTTGTTGTTGATGCAGTTGTTGTTGCTGCTTTTTTTGCTTTTTTTGTTGGGCGCTTTCTACCTGTGCTTGCTCCCTCTGCCTGCGTGCAGTTTGCATTAGCTTACAAGCCAGCATTTTTTCTTGCAGCTTTTCAATGCTGCTGCTAATGTCTTTAATCATTTCATCCTCATCTTCCGATTTGGATGACGCTAGGTAAGCAAAGTTATTATTGCCCCCTTCACAATGATCATCATCTTCTGTTAACACATTCACTCTTTTTTTCGTTAGATTAGGAGGGGTTCTCAAACTCCTCCTCCTTTTAATTGCTTTAGCAACGTCACCGGCAACACCATTGTTGCCTTTTCCAACTCCCGTTATGGGAAGAGCGGAGCGCTCTCCACCATACATCACGTTATTTGATTTATTGTTTTTGTTTTTCTTTTATCACAATTTAAGTAGAAAACGAGAAAAAAAATATTTAAGAATAAACAATGAATTTCCATAATATATTAAGGGTATTCACTTATACTGATAAATATACGCATCTCGCAATTTTGTAAATTTACAATGTCCTTTAAATGAACACGCCTCGGAAACAAGTTGCGTAATTGAATAAGCTGTTCTGCAACTGTCATCAAACAGTCGCAAAAATATAAAAATGCCAAAAGTAAGTGAAAAGAAAAGACTTATTAGGTTGTTAAAGGAAAATCCGATACAAGATTTACTAATGTTAGAGATATTTGGCGAAGGTAACAGTTGTTATTTAATTCAAATGTGAATGTAATTAATTTTCAGGTCTTCAAAAACAAAAACAGGAAGATGAGATTCTTGACGAATTGACTTATTTGCTGGTGATTGCTCATTATTGTCGATATGCGGCTCAATTTCATCTCCAATCAGTTCCGAAATCGATAACCTTTGCTATTAATATCTAACCCAATTTTGATGAAGCTAGATTCAAAGGAATAGTGCGTCTTAATTGGATAAATTTTAAATTCATTTTGAAACTTTTTTTATTATCGGTCCGGGTCTACCCCGGACAACTTTATTAAGCTTATTAACAAGCCAAACTTAAAACTAGACTTAAAAACTAACAAAGATATACTTAACCTAATGGGGCGAGGAGAAATGGTGGACGGGGGAGATGTTAAGGGAGTGGCATATTGAGCAGCGCTGTTTTTATTTTTTGTTTGCTGCTATTTAGGTCAAAGACTTCGGCGTAGTTGTTCGTTATACGCAACATTCTGGATATGGGTTCAAAGTGACCGTAGTTGGTGCGGTGAGTTCGGATCAGGAAGAGTGGGACAGATCTTAGATTATGGGGATTGGGAGTGAATGCAATATTTTGCGTTATTGTCGAGCAGTCGATATTTCCAGTCAGTAACTGGTGGATAAAAAGTACATCAGCGACTTCACGACGTTTTTTTAGGGTATGCATGCTAATTAGTTTTAGCCTATTTTCATAGGGGGGTAATCCATATGGATCGGCCCAAGGTAGACCACGAAGTGCAAAACGGATAAACCTGCGTTGGACTGCTTCTATTGTTTGAATGTCGGTTAGTTTATAGGGTGACCAAACTTGGCTGCAATATTCGAGAAGAGGCCTTACAAAAGTAATGTACAGGGACTTTGTAACGTAAGGGTTGGAAAATTCTTTTGACCAGCGTTTGATAAAGTCGAGTGAAGAGTTAGCTTTATTTATAATGCTGTCGATATGTGAGTCGAAATTCAATTCTCTATCACAAAATATACCTAGATCCCGTACTTGGGTAGTGGAAGGAATAGGCTCATCGCAGATGAAGTAGTTTCTTGGAGGGGGAGGTAGACGTTTGCGGGAATAAGTTATCGCTTGGCAATTGTTGTTTGTCTGAAAAGCTCCAAAAAGTTTTGTTTGCACCATACCGAAAACTTATTCAAGTCATCTTGCAGGCAATGGGAGTCAGAAGGCAATGAGATGACTTTGGAAATTCTCATGTCATCAGCGAAAATAGAAAGATTAGAGTTCGTTAAAATTAAATTTATATCATTAATTGTGAGGATAAAGATGATTGGACCAAGGTGACTACCCTGAGGGACACCAGATGTTGCTTTAATGGGTTCGGATATTGAAGATCTGAAGATGACCCTGTATTCTCGGTCTTCTAAATAGGATTTGGTCCATGCCACAAAATGAGGGGAAAAGCCAGGTTTTTTTAGTTTAAAGATGATAAGTTGGTGAGAAATTTTATCGAATGCCTTGCTGAAATCTGTGGAAATTGAATCGACTTCATCACCGTCTTCTAAAGCATGAAGCGTCCTAGAGATGAAGTCTGTTAGGTTAGTGGTCGTGGGTTTACCTTTCATGAAGCCGTGCTGATTTGTGCAGATAGTTGGCCTACAGTACGGAAGCAGTTGTTGATAGACAATGCTTTCAAAAAGTTTGGGTATGCAAGAGAGTTTTGCTATGGGCCTATAATTATCGACTTCGGCCTTACTTCCTTTTTTATGAATAGGGATAATCTAAGATTCCTTCCATAGGAAAGGGAAAGTACCTGTTGAGACAGACAAGTTAAATAGGGCAGCAAGAGGAGGACCGAGATGGGTAACACACTCTTTTATTACAATAGCCGGAATTCCATCAGGGCCGGACGAAAAATCATGTTTAAGTTTAGTAATGTTTTCAGATACCAAAGTTGTTGTTATATTTAGTGAAATGGCTGACGTCTCAGGATAGTTTCTCATATAGCTAAAGTAGCTAGGATCGGGTTCAGCTGTTTTCTTAGAAAAGGATTTGTTAAAATGAGAGGCAAAGAAAATTGCAATGGTTTTTGGGTCGGAAGAATCACTAAGAAATTTAAGAGTAGATGGGTAGCCGTCTGACTTTCTTTTGGTATTAATAAACTGGTAGAAGCGTTTAGGGTCCGAGACTAAGCTAAATTGCATGCGGTAGAGATACTCAAGGTAAAGAGACTCAGAAAGTTCAGAAAAACGATTATATACCGATCGATAATTACTGTAGTCGGAATCAGATCGAGTTCTTAAGAATTTGTGCCACAACTTGTTTCTGTTATTACGGAGAGAGCGCAACTCATTGTTGTACCAGGGAGGAGCAGATATGCAGTCCTTTCGGAAGGTATACGGAACCGATTGGGCAAAGCAGGAGAAAATTAACGAATAGACTTATTAGGTTTGATAAAGTGTTTCAGGGCACGCGCATCAATTCATAAAATTGCTAGTTTCTTTGGGGATAGTAATAACCAGATTATAACTAATAGGATTTTTAGAGCTATTTTAAAATTGAAGGATAAATTTCTTTATTGGTCAGAAAACCTTACGAATATCCCGAGGCATTCTTCTCTGGGAAACATATGTATATATTTCAGACTATCTGAAAGGGACAGAATGGTTAGTAGGTCACAGTGCCTACAAATTGACTCCCACAGTTATCACTCCGATCGAATTCAAGTGAAGGATCCCTTCACGATCAACAAATCATTGAGTATGTATCGAATCAGAATCAAACATTGCACTGGCCTTCTGAAGGAACGATTCAACAGCTTAAAAGAACTAAAAATTCAACTGAAGGAAAACGGTAGTGTGAAATTTGTATGTCGATGGATACTAGTTTGTGCTATATTACACAACATTATTGCAGATCTAAGTGAAAGCGACGACATTTTTGAACTACCTGATCCGATGTGTGAACCGTGAACCTTCCTTCTGTGGGAGGAGAATCCAAACGTCGTACACTTTTTGAAATAAAAAAAAAGAGTCAAGGTGTTAAATTTCATATGGCTTATTTTAGGTTCTGTTACTCATAAATAAAATAAATATTTCTTACATTCCAAGCTCTTGTTCGAGACATCAAAATTTTCTGTTTGGGAATCTAATGAAGTATGGTCCTCCTCGACAATCCTGGAGGTCATTCTGCGACAAAATTACAGAAACCTCTGAGGCATCGCGGCTAAGAAAAATCCTCTCCACAAATCCTATGATGCCCAGCTGTTTGAAAAAAACCGATGGCTCTTGGACAACCTCAAGTGATGAATCACTCAACCTGCTTCTGGACAACCACTTTCCAGGTAGCTCCCAACTCGTGGCCAGTAGCAGCCCAAACAAGCCTACTGCAACCGTGACCAAAATTCATGGTCTGATTACGAGAGAAAAACTGCTCTGGGCGCTGCATAGCTCCAAACCATACAAGTCTGCTGGTCCGGACGGTATTATACCTGCCGAGCTACAGAGATCCTCAGATATTATTCTACCAGTGTTGGAAAATATTATGAGGAGCTGTGTAGAACTTATCCACATTCCACTGTTATGGAGAGAAGTCAATGTAGTATTCATTCCCAAAGCTGGAAAATGTTCTCATGTAGTCCCAAAGGACCTCAGACCTATAAGTCTATCATCATTCCTTCTGAAAACTTTAGAACGACTGATTGGTATCCATATTCGAGCTAAAGTTGATCCAAGACTTCTGTCTACGGCTCAACATGCCTACTGTAAAGGAAAGTCGGTGGAAACGGCTTTGCACTCTCTGACTAGCCACATCGAACGATCCCTACAATATAAGGACTACACAATGGTTGCTTTCCTAGACATAGACGGCGCCTTTAACAACGTCAACACATCCGCAATCACGACTGCGCTGTCAACTCTGCAGGTAGACGGCTCACTTGGGGAGCTGATTAATCTAATGCTAACAAGCAGGATAATCAACTCCAAACTGGGTGAGACTTCTGCTAAAAGATATGTCAGTAGGGGTACGCCGCAAGGCGGTGTCCTCTCTCCCCTTCTCTGGAACTTAGTAGTTAACAAACTACTGATATACCTGGAAGCGGGTGGTAGCAGAGTGATTGCCTATGCGGATGACGTTGCCATAGCCGTCTCAGGAAAACATCTGAATACCATTAAAGAACTCCTCCAAGTAAATCTTAACAGATTAACCCGCTGGGCAGATCGCTGTGGATTGGGAATAAACCCCCATAAAACTGATCTTGTCCTCTTTTCTAGGAAATATAAAATTCCAATCATAGACCCTCTTTCAATAAACTTTCTCCGATACAGCAAAATATCTGGGTCTCATTTTTGACAGGAAACTAAACTGGAAACCTAGCATTCAAGAAAGAGTCAATAAAGCTACAATAGCTTTATTCTCTTGCAAGAAAGCCATTGGGAACAAATGGTTCCTTCAACCTCGCATAACCCACTGGCTATACATCTCGGTCATAAGACCGATACTTACTTACGGGGTGGTTGCCTGGTGGACGGCCTTGGAAAATGCAGTCAACCGCATTAAATTAAGCAGAGTCCAAAGAACAGCATGTCTATGCAGAAGCGGAGCCTTACGGTCTACCCCCTCTGCAGCATTAGATATTCTGCTTCACTTGACACCCCTCGACATTTTTAGCAAGCAAGTAGCTGCGACTGCAGCTATTCGCCTCAAAGCGACTAAACAGTGGACAAATAATTCATTTGGCCACGCCAACATTCTTAATACATTAGGAATCCTCACAGAGAACACCGATTACACCATACCTGAACTTTGGTTTGACAAAAACTTCCATGTAAGCTTCCCCTCTAGATCATTCCGGGAGGAGGATGCTTTCATGGAGGACAAGTCAATCCATCTCTACACAGATGGATCTAAAACCGACAGCGGAGTTGGTGGCGGTGTTTTCTCAGATAAGCTAAATCTAAGCCTCTCTTTCCGCCTTCCAAATCACTGTAGCGTGTTCCAGGCGGAAATTTTGGCGATTAAAGAAGCTCTGTCCTGGCTGAAGAAAAACGTGATATCTGCAAAGGATATCCGCATATTTTCGGATAGTCAGGCCGCCATCAAGTCCTTGGACTCGGTCTCATTGTGTTCTAAAACTGCCCTTGAATGCCGATCATCTCTCATGGAGATGGCAGAGCAGTTCAACATTCACCTCTGTTGGGTGCCGGGCCACAGAGACATTCCAGGGAACTGCAGAGCCGATGAACCCGCCAAAATTGGAACCACTCTACCTATCCTACCAGATAAAGGTAGTATAGGTATACCAATCGCTACGTGCAAACTAACACTAAAGCTAGATGCCAATAAAAGAACGGACCTTAGGTGGACTGCTGGACAAACATGTCTAGCGACCAAACAGATCTGGCCAAGGCTGGATCTGAGTCGATCTAAGTATCTGATCCTTTTAGATAGGAAACATCTCAGCGCCATAATAGGTGTCATTACCGTACACTGCCTCATAGGCAAGCACGCAAGAAGCCTTGGCGCTTTTACTAACGATTTCTGTAGAAGCTGCATGGACGAGGAAGAGGAGGAGACAATCCCCCACCTTCTCTGCACATGCCCAGCTCTCTCTCAGAGAAGGAAGCTTCATCTAGGAGCTTTCTTCTACAACGACCTAAAGGATCTAGAAAAAATAGACGTTAACAGTCTCCTACGCTTTATTATAAGCTCAAACTGGTTCCAGTAGTAAGAAGATCATAGATCCACGTGGCATCACAATGGGCCAATAGGCCTAATTGGGTTGGTATTTCCAACAGCCACTCTTACCTAACCTCTAGGGTTATTTCACATGAAGTTTCGTATATCACCGACGGGTAGATGCTTCTACGGCTACCGAAAACTTATTCCAATAAGGCCCAATAAGGACAAATTTTGGCAATATATTCGAAAATATGGGAATATAGTAAATTCACTAAAAAAACTAACCTCACCCGAAGCACTTTTTTCATTCCCTTCAGCCAACAACGCAGCACCTGTCTGACTCTTTTATTTAACATGAAAGATGATCTTAAATTGTTTGCCAGTTAATAACTTTAATGCTTGGGGCCTTCTCTCCAATTTTTTTATAAAACGTTTGACCTGTGGGTTTCAATGAAATGGAAATTAAATTCATTGCAAATCTTTAGCTTAGACTGGTAAGTAAACTACCTCAAACGATTCAGCATTGTCCTTGATTTCGTCCACGATCGCTTCCAGCAAATCCCGTGTTTCAACATCTGGCCATCTGTGGCTTGCATGTAAACGACCCCGCTTACAACTCGTCTTTTCTATTTGCTGCAATTTAAAATATTTTTGTCAAATATTTGATTGAAATTTGTATTCCCACGTTTGCAATAGTTTCAATAAAATTTGATAACATCACGATTTTGACAGCAGTGTAATTTTCCAAGGGTGTTTTCCGAGCCAAAATATTCGCAGAAATTTACGTGGCTTATTTAAATAATTTTTCATATAAAATTTGACAGATCATTGATGATAAATTTATACGGTTTACCCTTATTGTGTTTCAATTGATTAATTTACAAAAAAAAATCATACAATAATTTTGAGCGGTTTTGTCATACAAATACTACACAGTGAGGTGGAGCGAAAAATTTGCAACTTAATCTAAGTTCTACGTATAAATTTGCTTTTCTATTGTAGATTTGGATGGTAACCGAAGGCAGCTTTTTCCATCCCGATTCTGTTGCCGTCATCAAATTTGATGCTGTCATCAGCCGAGGCGACGGTTAATTAAAGGACCTTAGAGAGCCTATAAGTCGAAATGTGTTGTTTATGGATATATTTATCTTAAGCCCTTTCTGGTTGCCTTGAATTCAACATTGTAGAATCAGATGTTTTTGGTAATGTGAAATTTTTCATCGGATTCTTCTGCTCGCTTCAGATAATGCTCAGGTATGCGAAGATAATATCGTTTCTCACCATCAGGTAAAGATTCATTAAAAAGTAGGAAGACCCTAGGTTTATGCTATCAAAGATCGATTTCTTCAAAATAATACGCGAGGTGTTCATTTACCCAGTGCTCCTTGTTTGACAGCGAGTGATGAATCCAGGTGGTTTCACATGCTGATAATCGTTGTCTTTTATACTATTTTGGCAATAGTTGGATGAACACACATGTTTCGCCAGTTTTCACCCATTTTGGCAACTCAATCGTGGTGCTTTCATTTCGTTTAACTTGTGCACTCTGCCATGTGTCACATCCATGATGAGCTACCTTGTACCACAGGTATGGCAACAACCTGTTCTGGTTTGTCTTTTGAGAATCTTAATCGCGGTTGCAATCCCTTTTGCAATAGAGGCCAATACGCTTTCTAGTATACGGTGCTTCAAAACTTATTAACTCCACTAGGTATTACGCCAATGTGAAGTATTTATCTATCTCCTGAGCGGATTGTTAATTATACAATAGCAGTAAGAAGCAGTTAAGGTTTTGGCGGAATGATATTTCGCGGATTAGTAATAGAAACAATGGTCACATTGCCCACTAGTTTGTTTAATATATTTCTATGTTGCACACGTCTTACTATAGGCTATACTTCATTTATTTGTACATGGTACTGGGCTTAAAACCAGTCTGTTACCATTTGAGATCTGAATGATTTACGGTCCTCGATACATCTACAGGTGTCGTCTGCTGTTTTCAAATAATTTCCCTCTAATTAGTAGGAGATTGGTATTCCAAAAAGAAATAAAGCGAACTGTCTCAGAAATCTTGCACAACCACTACCTATTTAAGCGGGGTATTGTTGCACCATATTTTGGTTGCGGCCAACTTGAATATTGTGTCCTTGTGTAGTACATTAGTGTACTTTCCCACTGTACTAAGGAATCTAGCCGTTAATACACGATCACTTTGGGGGTTCTACGATAAAGTTAATAATGCAGTGGTATAAGTGCTAGCTCTAGCCAAGAGAACATATCCTTTTGTAGCGGCAAAGTGTACTCACTGGCATTCGACAATTTATTTCATTCATCTCCAAGATATCCATATTGTCCCGCGTGAACTCTCTATTTCTCTATAGCATCTGTGAGATCTAAGGGCGGTTAAATAAATGGCACACGATTAGAGAAAAGCTTTGTATCCACCTTACTCCTATAGCGAGTGCAGAGAATATTGTTTGGTTCTCTTCTGCTCAGGGGACAAACATTTTTTACTGTTGAAATAGAATCCAACCTACTTCGCCGCTGTCCCGATAAGCACTTGATTCACAGCATAATGGCTGAACAGTGGCTGACATACAGTAAAAGGAAGGACACAAGGTCCTAGCAAATAGCGGCATGCCCAACTGAAAGGCACCACAATGGGCTGGTCTGCTTAACCGATCCAAAAATCAAACTTAATATTAAGGTTACGTGTGCGTGTAGATATACCACATAACTTTAGCGATACATTAAAGGAATAAATATTTCGAGCGTCGAACTTATTCAAAGTCTTGTCAAATCGATTAAGGATTCCACTCCCAATCAATTCCCTGATTGATACTTTTGTGCAGTTGTCACCATCATCATTATGTTATTTAATGCTTCTCTATAACATGGAGTTGCAGGAGAAGCAATGCTTCATATAGTTAATGACAGTTGTCAGCTTCATATTTGAATAGATGGAGCTCTTTTCCGAAAGCAGAAAATGGGTTGACAGTTTTGTTCCTATTGGAAGCTGGGAAATTAGTCTCATCATCGGGTGCGATACTAACGCACATAACACGGTATGGGGCAGTACTGACACTAACGATAGGGGTGAATCACGTTTTCATTATATTATAAGATTTAGATCAGTCTGAATGAGGAGTATTATCCGAAAACTGATTGGCCAAAATACAGAGAAACACTTTGAAAACTTCTCTCCTCTGAACTCTTAAGTCCCAATATAAAACCAACGAGCTCGTCATGAAAGTCAAAGATTTAACCCTGGTCCCACCACTGGGACCACTTAGAAACGCTTGCACAAGCATACAAGGGACTCATACAAGGGATCCCGCAAAATATATAAAAAATAATTGAGGAAGGCAAAGCGACAATCCAGGATGTCATTCTGCGACAAAATAATAGAAACTGCGCCTAAGCAAACTCCTCTCTACGAATCTTACGATGACTAACTGTTTGAAAAAAAAAAAACGGTGGGCTCTTGGCGATCTCAAGTGATAAATCACTCAACTTGCTATTGAACCCCCACTTTTCAGTGTAATAGATAGAAACAAACACGTCTTACTACTTTGCTTGTCGCCAACAGACTGACTTTTTATTCTTTATTTTCTTTGCTTTACATTGTTTCTCTTAAAAGTTTGAGAGGCCAACAACAACATCTGGGAGTGTCTGTTGTTGTCGTCCTCTTTTACATTGATGAACTTACAGCTAAGGGAGAGTAATAACATTATGTTACTCGGCACTGCTACGTCAGGTAACTCTCTATTCACGGACAGTAACAACCTTAGCAGCAGTACTGCAGCTCTGACTACAATTTATCTGACTAGAAGATACAAGTTTCTCTGGGCGCTGCATAGCTTCAAAACATACAAGGCTGATGAGCCGGACTATATAATACTTTCCGAGCTACAAAGGTGTTCCGATAACATATCATCCTACCAATGCTAGATTATCATAGAGGAGCTGTATAGAACTGATCCACATTCCACTGTCATGGAGAGAAGTCAATGTAGTTTTTATTCGCAGAGCCGGAAAATATTCTCATGTTATCCCAAAGGAACTCAAACCTATAAGTCTATCATCTTTCCTTGTCAAAAATCTAGAAAGACTGATATCCATAATCCATATCCAATCTAGAATTCATCTACACTTTTATCTAAGGCTTTCCTACTGTAGAGGAAAGTCGGTAGATCCGGCTCTGCATTCACTGACTAGCCACATCGAACGATCCCTACAATATAAAGAGTACACAATGGTTGCTTTCTTGGACATAAAGGGTGCCTTTAACAACGTCAACACATCCACAATCTCGACAGCGCTGTTAGCTCTAATGGGAGATGATTCACTTGAAGGTACATGATCAGTTTTATGCTAAACTCTGCTTCTGCTAAAGATGAGGCAGCAGAGGTACGCTGCAAAACGGTGTCCTTTCACCCCTTCTCTGGAACTTATTGGTTAATGAGCTACTGATATACCTGGAAGCGGGTGGTGGCAGGGTGATGGCCTATGCCGATCACGTTGCTATGGGCGTCTCAGTTAAGCATCTTGATACCATTAAAGGACTCCTTCAGGTAAATCTTAACAAATTAACCAATTGGGTGGATCGCTGTGGATTGGGAGTAAACCCCCATGAAACTGATCGTGTCCTCTTTTCCAGGAAATACATTAGGAATCCTCACTGAGAACATCGATTACACCATACCTGAACTTTGGTTTGACAAAGACTTCCCCTCTAGATCCTTCTGAGAGGAAGATGCTTTTATGGATGACAAGTCAATCCATCTCTACACAGATGGATTTAAAACCGATAGCGGAGTTGGTGGCAGTGTTTTCTCCGATAAGCTAAATCTAAGCCTCTCTTTCCGTCTTCCAAATCACTGTAGTGTGTTCCAGGCGGAAATTTTGGCGATTAAAGTAACTCTGTCCTAGTTGATGAAAAAGGTGTTATCTGCAAACGATATCCGCTTTTTTCGGATAGTCATACCGCTATCAAATCCGTGGACTCAATATCACAAAATTCTAAAACCGCCCTTTAGTACCGATCTTCTCTCAGGGAGATGACATACCACTTCAACATTCACCTACTCGTATGTTGGGTCCCGGGTCACAATTCCAAAGAATTGTAGGACCCTACATATCCTACCTGAAAAATGTATCATCATTATACGATGCTACCTGTATAAATATTGAAGCTGGATGCTGGATATAAGAACAAACTCAACCAACCACAAATTGAACTGGATCTGGATCTTAATCGCTTTAAGTGTCTGATCTTTCAAAATAAGAAATATCTCAGCGCTTTCATAGGTGGACACTGTCGTATAAGCAAGCATGCAAGGAGGCTTGGCATTTTTACAAGTAAAACGAGGAGAAAGAGACAATCCTCCACCTAATCGGTACATGCACAGCTATCTCCCAAAGAAGAAAACTCCACTTAATTACTTCATTTCACAATGACTTAAGCCATCTAGACAATACATGTAGACGTTAATAGTCTCCTAGTCTTCGTCAGAAACACAAATTAGTTCCAAGAGTAGGAGGATTACGGCTCCACGTTTCATCATAATGGGTCAATAGGCTTAATTGGGTTGTTTTTTTCCAAAATCCACTCTTACCTAATCCTTTTTCTGATTAACAAAGCTAGCAACAGGTAACACGTGGTATAAAATTAGCTGCCTCATTGGTAGCTACAATAGTTACTAGGTCAATGACAAATTTGGTATGTCTGGCTAGTGAGATGGGAACGCGGTTTTCTGTCATCTTTATTTTCCGTGAATTTAGTCTCCCGACTCTGTTCGGATAGGAGGAGGAGGCCGTAAGTGCAGCCAAGCTTCGATTTTTTGCAATATAGTTCATTACCACCAGGATTAAATAGTATATCTTCGCATGTATGACGCGCACAAGTATTCCTAGCAAACAATTAAATCCAACCTCATAGCTCTCCAAAACCACACCATGCATCCAAGATTGGTTCTTGAGGCATCCAGACGGTATTCCCTTAGTCGTTCAAATTCACGCCGAAATCATTCCTGGGCACAGGAATTTTCCAGCAATAGGAGTGCTGCGATCCCCGTATCAGACAGTATTAATCGAAATCTATTAATACAGCACACATTTAACTAAAATTTGGAAAAAATCCGGCTCAAATTATCTGAGTTATTTAAAGACTATTTCTTATTATTTCAATTTTAAAACCGTCGGCTACCATTAACTACCATTTCGTAAATACAGGAAGTCTCAGATCTGATGGCCAACCTTTATGGGTGATGGAGTTTGGTGAGACCAAAATAAGAAATTACACGACATGGGGCACAATTAGTGGTTTTTTTTCAGAAATTAATGAGTCAGAAATGAACTTTACTTCATTGGTTAAAACTGTTTGCAAGCACTTTGGAAACTTATCCAAGCAGTTGGAAAAGAAGTTCTCTAAGTTCTAAATGCAAGGGATCTTCGAGTAAAAAAAGATGAACTGGCTCAAGGCATTTCGAAAACCGATATGTTTTTTTTTTTTTTTAGCTTCTACCGGACAACACAACGATTTTGAAGTGTACTGTCATCAGATGGACAAATTGACTTATTCGCTTTAGCAGAAAAGGGCAGAATTGATCAATAGAAAAGGTGTAGTGTTCTACCAAGATAATGCGAGACCTCATACAAGTTCGGTAACTCGCCAAAAGCTTTTACAGCTTGGATGGGATCTACATATTTTCCAGATTTGGCACCTTCTGATTATTACTTGTTTCGGTCTCTACAAATTTTTTTTGATTGAAGAGATCAAAAATTATCTGGATCAGTTCTTTGCCAGCAAAGAACAAACATTTTAAGACCGTGGAAGCGTGCTACTGCCAGAAAGATGGCAAAAGTTATTGGACCAGAATGGGCAATATACAATTCAACAAAATATTTACTCACTATAAGAAAATCGTCTTTCATTTTCATACAAAAAAAAAAAAAAACGAAATTGCTTTCCGAACAACCCACATTCCACTACGGAATGGGCAATCTGCAAAAGTTATTCCTATTAGGACTTATTAATTAAAAAAATATTATGATGGCATAATTTAGGTTTTGTATAGGCTCCTCTTCCTTCTGTTTTCTCTTGTTCTGAGCTTAGGTGGAAGATTGTCGGATTTGCCGGTTAACAAAACTGAGAGCTCGCATTGGATTCTGAATTTGAGGTACCCGTAGACCTAGAAGCCTCCGACAAACGATAGTATAAAGCTCAGGAAATCATTGCCTCTAACGTTGCATTTATTGCTGCCTGAGCATTAGCGTTGCATAAGCTCCATCTTTCGGGAATTACAGTACTCACGGTTCGTCTACTGTGTTCGATGGTAGCTAACGCAACGAAGAAACTAAATGTCTGTCGTAGAATTGTCTTAGTTCAAATAGTGAATGTGGATTTGAGATAAAAAGATAAATCCTTGAATGCTAAGATTCTCAGCCTTAGCGTGATAAACTAAGTGTTTGCACTCAGCGGCGGGTAGGCCGTTGTCATTATCTATCAATCAAATCATTACTAATTCGAAGCGTTAGAGAGGAGATAGCTGCGGCTTTATAGGCTAGTCGGTCTCGTCCTCCGTAATAGTCCGGCGTTTTCGTTAAGGTGGATTTTCATTGCCATTCAAACTTTGTCCCCCAAAACTACAACTTTGCTGCTAAAGCTATAGACTGAAGGAGTGCCAGAAGCAAAAACGCCTTAATTTTCACTCTGTTTGGAAGGCATGAAAGATGGCCCTTTCATTTATAAATATTTGATCCTGAGTTTGTTTCACGTCTTCTTACGAGTATTCTTTTCAATTGCCCCTTAGGTGATATCCTTAAGAACATGCTTCTTTTGGACCCCGTTTGACATTTTCAGTTTCCTCAGACAAGCCGTCAAAGGCAATATTTTGAACTATTTACGTATATATACTGTAACGGACTCAGCTTCCCCGGTATTCTCTCCATCGTTCCAACTCCATTTACTTTGGCTTGCGAATCGTGTCGCTTTTGATGCTTGCTAAGTAGAGGCAATCTAAAATAACAATATTTCCTCATCAATAATCGTTTTTGCATGAGAACATATGAGAGTCAAAGGTGGAACCATAATGTGTGGTGGTAATGTGGAAACATTCTTTTGCAGTGAACAGATCCGACATTAACTTGCATTTCTAGAGCACCTGAGAACGTTTTGGACTTGAAAATAACTAAATTGAAAGCGACGAATTTGTAAGGACAATTATCTTTGATATGCCATTGCCCTAGCTCTAAAGACACGATCTTCCCCAACATTACTTGCTAATCAACAGATCTCAAAACATCGTGTATACTGTGATCATCATAGAATTTATTAGCTCGTCACGTTGATCACTTTTACATTAGCACTGCCAACCGGCAAGCACTTGAAGCTCATCATCAAAAACTACTTACGGTTACCATGACGTGCGTATAAGCCTTAAACCTCTCGAGTCTTTGATAAGTGAGTAATAACATGTCTAGAAGCAGTCGACTGTTTAACAAAATATGAAAATATAAAATCATTCATTATTCATCATCACCCACGGCGAACTGTTTACATGCAAGACTCACAAACAGAGGCGAACAATTTGTCGAATTCTAACTCCCGACGAGCTGCACCGGAGCATATCTAATGACGAACGAATTGAACGCCATTTGAGTTAAGGCCAGTCTACAACTTTGTTTATTATACGCGATATGTGGGGTACTTAATGCTTATCATGATAGCACCTCATAAACTCATCATCTGCGAGACTAGCTGCAACATTGCAATTCTAGAAGGCTTTGGTAGTCGCGTCGACTTGAATTGCTTGGATAATTAACCACGCACGTTCTTAGGGCGCAGCATGACTGTTGTAGTTGGTCAGTAATAAATTCCCATTACGCTCAATTTACATCACCATTTGTCTTATGAGATCTTGTTCTGTGTTCTTTAACGCCTTACTCGGTTAAGAAACCGAAATAAAAAAGTCAAAGGAGAGCACCCTTTATTAAGAAAATTGTAGTTGCAAGGTGGAAGTACGTTTCCCATTGTTTCAGTTATTCATATCATTACATGCAAGTGAAGAAGTTGCCTCTTTATACGTCATTCGTTGTACAGATCGTGCAGCCGATCGTAATAGCAAACGTGGAATCGATCGTATTCACAGTCAATTGGTTAATTAACCGCGTTAACTGCTCCTGTCAACTTCCATACCATACATCCGTTGAATTCAAAATGAGCTTTGCAAGCGGAAATATTAGACCTGCGTGTATCTTGATAAGACACTCTCCAAATTATTGTAGTCTGGCAAAACTAAAACAAACAACACAACCTGACTGCACATATTCGTAGTTGGATTGGAGCCGTACCCTGAACCACACCCACGTATTTGGTTCATTGGAGCCACAGTTATAACATACATATGTACAATAGTAGAGACTAGAACCAAATGATCCCGCAGCTGATCGAATCCACATTACAGACGGAAATGAGTCCATATTAAGATTAATTTCGTGCGATATCAGATCGTTGGGACTGTACGAGTATGTGCGCCTGGATTATGTCTCACGAATGTCAATTAGGAGACAACGCAGCGGTATTTGATTTGAACTGATCCACTGCAGGGTGATTATGGCTGACACATGCGCGAATGATTAATTGAATTTTAAGGCCGCTGTGGGGCAATAGCAGAGATGGATGGGTTAGAGTTATGAGCTTTTAATTATCCCCTTCTCTTCAAGTTCAATCAGACGACACGAAATGAAACGAAACAGTTTAAGTATCGGAGCTAATTTGCATGCCGCTTTGCCTTAGCCATCGTAGATACGGCCGCCGCCACTGTGGAATGTATCTATGCAAGTTTACTAGTAACATATCTCACGCATAAATATTCATGAGTTTATGAAATGGTCAACACTTTAGTGGTGGTAATTATGATATTCTCTTGTCAAATGGAAGGCTAACATCTGCCTTTGTGGTCTAATGCTGCTATTATCTTTAGATACAATACGATCGATAGAGTGAGTGAATCCAAAATCCAATGTCCTACTGCTTTCATAATACGAGTATAATTGCCGGACTTTAGATATGCATTTACGGATGTGATCGGTTAGTCTGGCCATCACTATTGATAGCGGAAATTTACTGTGCTGACCTATAGGTAATTAGCAGTTTTATTGTGTTTTTAACGATCAATAAGGAAAGTTGATTATGCAAAATTAACCGCTTGATTAAATTCATTTGTCGTGATTTGAGTTTCACGTAGTCGGGTGCTTACGTCAGCCCATTTGTTGGCAGGTGTATACATGAATATTTGGCTATCTAAAGCACCTTGTTTGTATTCAATTAATTTCACAATCGAACAGTTACGAATTTAAATGTACTAGAGTTTTCGTAAAGTCAACAATGATTTGCATTGTCATATGGAAATCGTATGGGTTTGGCTAATAGGTGTAATATTGTATTTAGATCTGCAAGAAAGTGAAGAAAGATGAGTAAGCAATGGCACCTATCAAATACATATATACAATATTTTGCATAGAAATTTGCATCCAACCAACTATCATACTCCGTTTTTTTTTTTTTTTTTTTTTTTTTTAAGTGAGCCTCCAGTTTCTATTGTATGTATAGCTGTAATACGAGGGCAGGTCAATAAGTCCGTGACTTTTTGAATTTCTGACCTCTTTACTGAAACAGCAACACTGCTCCTGTCAACAGGCATCTGTCAGTTGACTCCTGTCAAAATTTAAACTTGCTGCGTCAGTTAGTTTGTGTTTGACAGCTATTTTTATCAGACTACTCACTAATTTGAGGAGAAAATGGAAAAAAGTGAAGAATCGTGTAACAATTTCACAGGAAGGTTTGGCGTTGTTTAATCGCAATATGGAGGAGTTTTTGCGCCGTTTTGTAACCGTGGACGAAACATGGATCCATCACAACACACCAGAGAACAAACAACAGTCAAAACAGTGGGTTTCTAAGGGTGAATCGGCGCCAAAGAAAGCCAAGGTGGGTTTGTCAGCCAATAAAGTTATGGCGACTGTTTTTTGGGATGCACGCGGGATAATCCACATTGACTACCTTCAAAAGGGAAGAACAATCAATGGGGAATATTATGCCAACTTATTGGACCGATTCAATGACGATTTGAAAAAAAACCGACCTCATTTGGCCAAGAAAAAAGTTATTTTCCACCAAGACAATGCAAGGGTGCACACATGTGCAGTTGCCATGGCAAAAATCCATGAATTGGGCTATGAATTGCTCCCTCATCCACCCTATTCTCCAGATTTGGCTCCGAACGACTACTTCTTGTTCCCAAACCTGAAGAAATGGCTTGGTGGAAAAAGATTTGACTCCAATGATGAAGTCATCTCGCAAACAAAGGCCTATTTTGAGGACCTCGACAAATCATTTTTTTTGGAAGGGATAAAAAAATTGGAGAAGCGTTGGACAAAGTGTATAGAGCTCAAGAGAGACTACGTTGAAAAATAAAATTATTTTTTTATCAAAAAATCTGTGTTTTATTCCAAAAGTCACGGATTGACCCGCCCTCGTAGCTCCAAGCAAGTCTCACCTACTTATCAAGTCAGCGACCCTCAAAGGTCAGAGTCTAACTAAATGGCGTCTTGCATCCTTCATGATCCTGTGCTGCTAAACCAAGGTTGCTGTCGTTTATAATTGCTTGACCTGTATTGATCTGATCTTTTCTTCGTGAAATAGGCAACTCGCATTCACAGTAATGGTATCTGTGAATGCGAGTTGCAATTTTTTTGCGATGTACATCTTTATACAGATCTAGTTGTATAATTCTTTCTCATCACCCGGCATTCGACCCCAAGGTAAGATAAGATTTGTGAAAGGTATGATTGTGGTCTTTCTTGAACTATGAATCGAACAAAGTTTACCCTTCGTCGAATCTTCACCATTGTTTCATTTTTGGAGTTAGTTGTTAGTTGCCTATGAGTGTGGTGCAAAACTGTAATACTTTAGTCGTTCTAATAGCACATTAGAAGTAACTTGTAATTCATTAGATCGCCGTGATCAGCTCCCGTTTGCTAATAATTTTGAAAATAGTCGTTACCAAAACATCGCCATCAGCTTTGAAAAGCTCTTACACGGTAGTCCATTCGAGCCCGTGTTTCCTGATTTTCAACCATCTAATAGCTGTACTGACTTCATCTAGGTTGGTTAAGAGAACTATTTTATCGACGAAAGTTGGCATTTATTTGGTTATTCCCATCAAGAAAAGGGTGATATTCATTCGCAATATATCAATACTACACAATGTGACAATACTACCCTTACTCTTGACTCTCTAGACTGCATTTGCGGTCTGAAGCTTGCTTTGTTAAAACTTTGCACTTTATGCTTTCTTCTTGTTTGTGCGATATCCTCTAGCTGAAAGAGAAGGTTCTTTTGCAGAGTACACAGTTGCGCAGTTAAATTTCATCAATCCTTCTTGTCGTTCCCAAGTTGCTTGAGTGTTCTGTAAAACATGTTCTTATATGGCTAATTGGTTACCTTCTCCCCTTCCAGGGAATCGTCATCATACCACTGAGTACTTGTCAAGATGGCTGGTTGCCTAAATTTCCTTTGGCTAAATTGTGGTCAAATGTTATTGGCGTCTATGGAAGGGTCTTTGCATTGCAGTTTTTCCAGAGATCGGATACTCAATGTTGAACCTAGACATCCTCTATGGTAGTTTTCTCAGAACATACAAGGTTTGATTATGTAGAAATCCACCAAGACACTTTATGATTCTTGAGATAGTGACATTTTCCGCAGTCAAATAACTTGGTTTAATTTCTAAAGGATGTCTCACGCAGACTGTAGCAGGTGTTTCTCTTTCAGAAACCTTGAATTGCCTTTAAAAATTCTTAAATATAAATCTGATCTCTGAAAATGCCTATTCAGTAGACATGGCTTGAACGATGATTATTTACATGGCACAGATTTTATGATTTTACTGTGGTTCCTTATATACCATCTAATGTTGTGCGGAGTCCCGTCAGAAATGATTGAACCTCAGAAGGAGGACACCCGGTGGATGAGTTCGCGTTACCGAATGAAAGTTGGCGTCAGTATTCAGCATGTCACAATCCTTATCATCTCTCATGCCATCAATTAGAGGTTGATCGTGGTGTTACGAGTAACTACTCGATCACGTAAAAATTCTACTCGTATATACTTACTTACATATGTGGCGCTACAGTTCGGGGTGAACCTGGGCCTCTACTAAGAAGCCTCTCCAATTAGCCCGGTCTTTAGCTAACTGCCTCAAGTTGGGCACTCCAAGTCGGATAAAGACCGACTTTTTCGCGTCACCTAAGGTGAGGTCTTCCTCCACTGCGTTGGCCCTTCGGGCTAGATTCGAAGACTCTGTGGGCCAGAGCATTGGTGTCCTTTAGCCTTTCATGTTCTAGCCATCTCAGGCGACTGATGCGCAGTTTTCTGACTAGTTCTTCGTTGAATCTTCTCCTCCAAAGCTCGTCAACGTAAACGGGTTGAATATTTTTCGAAGGACTATTCTCTCGCAACGACTGACGATATCTTCATCCGCTTTCGATGGATTCTACGCTTCAGCGCCATAAAGTAGGACTGAAATGATCAAGTTCTTATGTAGAATCTCCTTAGTTTTCTGGGATAGAGCCTTGTTTCACTATAGCCTTCTTAGACCAAAGAAACAGAAATTGGTTAGAGTGATTCTTCGTCTTATTTTGCTGTGTTGATAGCAGAATTTATAGCTGAATCCAGGAAGGTTGACAAAGTTCCTTACAACCTCAAAATTACAGCTGCCGACTGTGCAGTTCTGTTTAATTCGTTAATATTGTTGTCTCTTCTTGTAGACAGCATATACTTGATTTTGCTCTCATTTACGGCTTAACCCGTTTTGGCTGCTTCCGTTTCAACAGAAACGAACGCTCCTATGAGCCTGCTGTGTTCTCATAATTATGGTGATATCATTTTCGTACACTAGTGGTTGCACTGACTTTTGAAAGATTGTGCCTCCAGTTTTCGCTTGTGAGCTCTGTACAATTCGTTCAAGTCACGTGACAGCACATACCCTTGTCTCAAATCTTTTTTCACATCAAACGTCTCGGTAAAGCTAAGCTATTAATCTATTAATCTTTACAGAGCAGCGAGCATTCTCAAGCATCATCAAGTTTACGAGGGATGCTAAAACTAGATATGACTGTATACAGTACTATAGTCTCTATAAATGCTGTCAAACGCGGCCTTAAAATCTATGAAAAGATGGTGGGAATCGACTTGGACTCCTTGAGTTTTTTTTACAGGATCTGCCGGAGTGTGATGATTTGATTCATTGTGGACTGTCCTGTTTTGAAATCGTGCTGGTGCCAATCAGGTTGTTGAAGAACGGTTTCAGCCGTTCACACAATATGGCAGATAGAATCCTGTATGCGATGATGAGGAGACTTATACCTCTGTAGTTGGCGCAGTTGAGGGCGACTCATGTTTTGTGGATCGGGAATATGGTGCTAAGATTCATCAGGCTTACACTCTTCAGACCAGATCCGAGAAATGAGTTGGTGTGTGCTCTCCACTAAACTATTTCGAGTAGCTTTGAATAAATACCTCGACCGGTAATCCGTCAGGTCCGCTGCTTTGTTGGATTTGAGCTTAGATGTTGCTACCTTGTTTTGTTTTGGTTGGGTGGATGGAAGTTTAAGTTATCATCTTCTGCTTTGAATGGTATACTCTGCCTGATAGGGGGATGTTGGGCTCCGTCGCCGTTATATAGTCTGTAGAAAAAGTTTTTCCATATTCTCAGCACCGACTGTGAACATACGGCAAGGTTTCCTTCTTCATCTCTGCTGGCTCTATGGGTCTTCTTGCCTTGACACGTTCTTTTTACTTGATGGTAAAACTTTCGTACCTTATTCCTGGTGCACAGCCTATCTCTTCTGCTCGTTGAGCTTATGAGTGACCCTCGTCTTCTTGTTTATTTTCATATGCTGTCCGGCATTCTTCATTAAACCTGGATTTCTTGGTGGTGGTCGGGTGGAATCCAGCACATCAGTTGCGGTATCTCTGACAGCACGTTGGCAGTAATGCCACTAGTTGAGAGAAATTTCGGGATAAGCGGTTGACGAAAATTCTGGCGGTTTGTTGCGATTGCATCTTTCTAAGTTATACCTTCTCACAGTAGTTCTTCTTTGATGTAGGGTTTGGGAAATCCTCATTCACACCTTGGCAGCAACCAGGGTGTGGGCGTATATTAGGCATATGTTAGCGAATTTTACTTTGATGTTGATTGCCATAAGATGCTGGCTAAAACTCAAGACTTCTTGCCTACGAGTAAGCATATTGGAAATCCGCATCCGAATAAGCCTTATATCAATTCCCATATGACATATACTCGTATTAGTCATAGTTATTCATCATCCTTATCTCTCTGCATTATAGCAGTCAAAGGCCTCTGCTAATTGGTCGGCTGTTCGTGGCCTGCTAAGGGTCCGAACATTGCATGTGCAGATCCAAAAGTCGTTGTCCTTTAAACTTTTGCAAGGTTCATCTATAGTGAATTCATTACTACCCGAGGACATTAGTTGGTTCGTCACATCATTTTATTCTATTCCGTATAGGGTTATGAGCCCTATGACGGCCTTTACCGTTTTAGCCTGCATGATTAAGAGTTTACTCATGCAGTTACCTGATACCACCGCTGAGAGGTAAGGCAAGCATTTCGCTAACAACTGGATTCTTGGCCTGCTGATCCAATCCAAGTTATTGGATTAAGTGTCTCAGGTTAAGAACTTACTTTTGATAACCATGCAAAACGAAACAATGACAATGGCTCGGATTTGAATAGACAATAGAATGTCCGGATCTTGAATTAATCTTCTCAGATCTTCAGCTAAATTTATCACAATAGATAACCTAACTTTCCGAGCGACCAGTATATTTTCAGAATGGTTAGATGAAGAGTCCAGGAAAGCACGTCTTGCAAAACATCACCTACGAAGCAACGCTGCATAGAAAGACCAAAGCGGCTCGTTGTTTGTGTGAGTAAAAGGGAAGTGAAGAACATAAGCTTCCGAAAATGAATAGAATGAGAATGGGAAGCGCACGCAAAAGGAAATAGAGAAGTGCACTACGAAAACAACATTTTGATGCTGTACCGAAAGGTACATCTGCAGATGTCCATATCATCACAACGAAAGATACCAATTTCTAAACTTAGCTATTGAAGCCTAGGATGATACCCATCATATCTTCACTGATTTCATAGTTGCCTATGAAAGCATCTTTAGAGGCGACAAATTATTATGGAACCTTAACCCTTTCGAGACGGATTTGGTTTTTTTTTAGAAAATAAAAGAGGTAGGCTACATTATTGTATAGTCATTACAATATCTTACCAGTCATTACAATATCGTATCTTCCCAGTTACATAGAAGGTAGCGCAAAATTAATCATCCAATTTTGTTTTTGAATTACTCTTTTACTAAACAAGAAAAAAATGATTTTGAGTGATGGAAATCTTTATTTGGACCTTTATAATTGTTTCTGTTAAGTGGAAAAGATGATATCCCCCAAGTGGCTGCCGCCAATGTTGATACACATTTGTGTCCGTTTTTTCGCATTTTTCATGACTTTCCGCAAGATTTTCGGTGATAACTGTTCGTATTCCTGTCGAATATTCTTCTTCAGGGCTGCGATTGTCGGAGGCTTGTTGGCATAAACCCGCGACTTCAAGTAGCCCCAAAGAAAGAAGTCTGGGATGGTTAAATCGGGCGATCTTGCTCTTCATGCCAAATCGCCAAAACGGGGCCTGGAAGCGCTTCCTTCACAATATCTATTGTGGCTCGAGCTGTGTGTGCGGTTGCACCATCTTGTTAAAACCACATGTCCCGCTCATCTAATTCCGGCAGTTAGAACTCGGTTATTACGGCCCTGTAGCGTTCGCCAGTAAGAGTGACCATATTGCCGATGGCGTCCACAAAAAATACGGCCCAATCACTCTTTCCGCGTGAACGCCGCACCACACAGTCGATTTGAGTGGATGTAATGGCTCTTCGTGCATCACACGTGGATTTTCGTCTCCCATGAACGAAGATTTTGCTTACTGACGTAACCGCTTAAGTGGAAATGCGCCTCGTCGCTCATGATGATGTTCGACACAACATCGTCCTCTTCGTTGTTGAGATTGAGGATGGGTTTACAGTAATTCACACGCGACTGACGATTAGGAGGCATTAACTGATGCACTGTTTGCACTTTCTAAACATGTGTAAGTCTTTCAATAAAATTTGCATGGTCTCCTGTGGCTCTACTCTGTTCGAGTCGAGTAGTTAAGCTCAGGAATGTTTGCCCAGCTGGCGCGGCACGATTAGGAAATCGACGTCGAAATACACGCTGCGACACAATTATTCCTCGCTCTTGCGGAGTATAGCGCTCCATTGCTTGTCTGATTGTATACTGCAGCTATGTAGTTCACAAATGTCAAATATGATTGACGTACGATACCATTTGCAAAAATTATACCATCTTCCAGTAGGGTAATTAATTTTGAGCCACCTTTTACAAGGGTAGCTATGTAAATTAAGCAAAAATCTTTTTTATTACGAAACCGAAACCCTCAAAATCCATTTTTTGTAACTTTTTCTTAAAAATATTACATGCCACACTTTTTTCAAAAATTTGCAGCAATAACATACCACAATTTCTTGATATATTCTTTATTAGAGTATTTTTTATAATGTTCCCAAAAGCAACTTATAATTATCTAAAACCGTTTCGGAGATAGAAACTAAATTATTATTTGACTTGCAGCTATTTTTTCAGCAACTGCTGACAGTGAATGATGTAAGTTAGCTGAAAAAAATGTCTTCCGGGCCCGGTCGGAGGTCGAAGGCTGACGCATCTGATGGGGAAGCCAATACTCTATCACTAGAGTCATGGCCACCTTGGGTACTGGTGGTATATGTCATTCTTTCTTCTTTTGTCCAGCACTTTTCACCGCACTTTCTAAAAGGCGATTATATCTGCTTTATAGCAGTCTAGGGCCTCCCCTAGTTGTTCGCCTGCACGCTATCTGTTTAAGGTTCAAACATTTCATATGCAGTTTCGAACGATGTTGTCCTTTTTTCGTTTCTCAACAGTAAGTTGATGGTTGAGGATACTGCTGACTCAATGATGCTAATTCATCCGCCGGTCAATCTACTTCTGAGGTTCAGCCATTTCTGACAGTGAAGAATAGCGCTTTTATTTTCTCCTGCTAAACACTTCCGCTTATAAGTTAAGCTACCACGACAATGTCATACAAAGAGCACTGGGCACCACGCTCAGTGTCTGCCATAATCATACCCACCCTACTGTCTCGTCGCAAAGAAAAAATGTTGCCAGTGTCCCGAAAAAGGGGCTTTATGCTGGAGACCTTATCATGCTTGGAATAGCTAGGAACTACAAAGATCAGGTGAGTGAGAAACTCCAGCCTTTGTGCTCACTCTTCACTGATGGTAGCAAACAGCGGTTTCAATATTACATTTGAGAGTGGTTGCACATATAAAGTCTCAGGAGCCTAAGACAAGACCAACTCAGGAAAGGTATTGAATCCGAAGAATGAAAGGGAAGAAAACCCTGCAAAGGAACACAAAATGGCACGGTCGCTCAGCTTAAAGTTTCAGATGTTAAGGAGAAGAAATAAAAAAAAGCTGCTTTATAGATTCATTTTCCGCTTACAAAACCCCTGTACTAGACGGATCATACCAGTCATACTCAAAAAACAAAGCAGGCTGTGATACTGTTGCTAAAAAGACAATTTAGCAGTGATATCAAGTAGGTATATGTGTCAAAATGCTGATGGAAAGTAAAAGTAGTTTTCATTCCCAAGACAAGTAAGTCCTGCCGGTATGCCAGGTCTCAAAGGTCTCAAGCTCATAAGCCTGGAACGTCAATGAAATACTAGGTAACACGATATTGGCGGTCACTACCTCAAGGAGCACCCTTCATGGTGGAGTGGAATCACCTCTTCTGTAAACTCTAGTGGCTAATGAAATACTTCTGAATCTAAAAAGTGAAGGAACAAAAGTCACTGCATACGCGGATGATGTGGTTGTTATGTTCTATTCACACATAAAATGATAATGCCACAATTTGACCTGCCTTCCATAGATGGGCCAACCCTCTGACTATCGATCATTGGCAAACACTTAGGTATTGTACTCACTATTGTAAGCTCATTGTCGAAGAACGTCTAAAGAATACAACGATCGCTTTATACGCTTGCAGCCGGGAGAGAATACGAAGGCTTGGTATGGTGGCAATACACAAATAAAACTAGCATCCTTAGGTTAATGACAAATGTACAGAGGATTGCATGTATAGGCACAAGGACGCCAACGGCGGGACTGGAAAATATACTAGGCCTCCTGCCCCTAGATCTATACATGCCAGAATCTGCAGCGATCAGCGCTTGAAGATTGAGTCAGCTTTGTAGATGGAAACCAAACCCGAAAGGTCACGCCTCCATGGTTACAAATGAACTGGATTTATGCTCCAATACAGACTACATAATACCCATTCGCTTGCATTTTCCCAAACAGAAACGAATGGCCGTCGAAGTCGCAGTCGAAGTGAAATCGAGGCTTGTGAAGAGCAGACGGAAGAGCTTAAGGTTCTTTGCATTCACGAAAAGTTTACGCTATTCTGGGTCCGTGATCACAAAGAAGTGGTAGGCTCGAAAAGGATTCTAAAATGGCAGATCAAAGTATCAAATCTACACTCTGCACTCTGAGAGTGAAAGTGGAACGAATGATACAAATGAAAGCCAATGAAAGGTGGAAAAACCTTCCACAACGTGAGAGACCGCAGGCCAACTATGGCCAGAACAAGTAAGATTCTCTTGAAAAGCAGAGCTAGCGACGCTTGTTGGATTGATCATAGGCCATAATCTTCTAGGGGCACGCAAGCCGACGACCTCTAAAAATTCTGTGGGGACATAGGCTCACGGAAGTATACCCTACAATTTTGTGCCACTGTCCCAGCCTCAATAATTTGAGGCAAAGGATTTTAGGAAGCTATTACTTCGGCGACCTTTTACAACTATCTGCTGCTTCACTTACATCTCTTTTCAGATTCGCGAATGCAACACGATGGCCATGATGGCCCGTGATGGTCAAAACGACAACCAGCGCGGGACGGAAAGCGGAAACTAAAACTAGGAACCGTAATCAAATCGCCCAAGCGGACATCACAATGCGTCTATACCGACCTAACAGTTAGCAACAACGTCCTATGGCTCTATAATAAAGTCAGATAGCTGACAACTGGCTTCAAGGATATCTACAATAGTTGCGCACGGGATTGTCAATGATCTAAACAGCATTTCAGCAGTTGCCAAATAGGCTTAATATTGAGAAAGTAAATGGAAATGGTATAGAAGGGTTTGTGGCCACTAATAAGTAGCTGAAGAACAATAATGCTGCTAGATCTGTTGGTTTATCAGCAGAACTTTTCACGTGTAAGTGCGATATCTTGGTATGTACATAGTATCTGATTTTTAACGTAAACCACCTGTCATGTAGACTTATGTGTACGTGATGCCCATACATCAATAGGGGCAAGGATACGCCTTGCCATCGCTCTCCGACATTCCATTGATATCAAATCGGAATTGTGTTGCCGGCACAAGTTCCACCCTTGGTATGAGTCGAGGCCGACCTAAAACCTCTTACTGATCGCAGCACCCAGTACTTATTGCAACTCTACATTGGGTCAACCAAATTAAGACGCTTCCCTCGACTTTGGGTTTAAACCACAGCCACCACGACGCTCCCACAAAGGGGCCTACCTCTTCAAGTCAGGCCCGGACCGAGATCCGGGGGGCTCCTGACTCCCATGGTACCGTGATTTAAGTCCTGGTAGGGACTACCGGTGGTCCATCCGGACCGGCAACTTGTGACTGATCAAATCGTAGCAACCTTCGGTAGTAACGAAGCAGAACGGACGGCAAATTTGTGTGAGGTTCTCCTTGTCTACTATACTTCTTTAACATCAAAAACCCAAGAACATACTTTTGCCACGTCTGATTAGGCTTTTACTTGGTTCTGCTGGAGTAGTATAACTTTAGGAATTAGCACTTTAAAGTGGTTATCTGGCACGTCCTTACATATCGTTGCGTTTCCTTCTGATCAAAGAAGTCTGGTCTGATTGCTGGAAGCCTACATTCCTCGTAGAATTTTATGTTAAATATGAGCTAAGAAAAATGATGTTCCACTTGAAATCCTCTTCATTTTTCCAGGATAAGGATCACTCAATCAATTCACTAACATAACTAATACCAACTGATGCAGTATTGTCTTAGTACCAATACTGTGAAGCCGATGAAAGCCATACAGTAACGGTTGAAAGATTTTGATAAAGGAAACGTACTATAGAAGCCCCCTGTATAAAGTGTTCACCTTTTTATGCCAGCGCTACCTAATTGGAATGTGTCCGATTCAAATTTATAGCCACAAAAACCCCATAACATAAGTGGAAAGCCCATTATAGAAAAATGTATTGACGGCTTATTTCTTGTTACAAACCCATAAAACTTCCTACAAATCAGCTTAAGATTAGTTAAGATATTTTCTCTCTTTAAAAACTCATAAAAATCGTCTCCCTGTCAACATTTACGACTCCAATTGCTAGAGATCGTAATAACTTGGCCTTAACTTGTATTTGGACATCAATAAATCTGCTGCTTAATTTCGTCCCACCCAATCGAAACAGCACAAAATTCCATCAATTTCCCATCAAAAGTTGGAATAAGCCATGCAATTTAACCATGCAAATTGCTAAATAACTATCAACTTTATGAGGCAATAAAATTTCTAACTTATTCCATGCCAGCCATAGTATCATCCACCCAATAAAGTACCTCGCTCCGTTAATTTAAATACGACTATAAATAGGTGTGTTACCACCGTTATTGACCGGCTTATTAATTTCAATAAGTTCGACCCATTAAAGTCGAGACAAGGAGATACACAAACAGTCACCCCAAATCTACGGATACCTTCGAATTCATCTCACCGAACTCGTAATGAAGTCCAAATTGCCAACAATAACGATAAATTGAAATCGTTCATAATTCACGAGACAGACTGCTGGTGGCCTTATACGGAGCCATATTATGATAAGCAGATACAATATATCGTACCTCGCATCCGCGATCGTTTCAATATAAATTTTCGAAGTAGTAAACAGTCTGTATTACTATTTGACGAAATTGAATATTGTTTTCGTGTTGGTGTTTTTGGAATTTGGTCAATATTGCTATCATCGCACGTCAAAATATTGCCATCACCAATCGAACTGAAAATGGACTAATCCCTTAGTGGGATCACCTCCAACCGTCAATTTTTTACGAAATTTAGCTATCAGAAAATTTTATGAGCCATATGGATTGACTAAATCACCATAAACACTCGCATAACACGCAAGATCGGATCAGAAAATGGTATGAGTTGGAATAAGATAGAAAGAGATAGCGATCCCGATCGCGGAGCACCACCAGCCGTTGGTAGGGGTCCGGTCCGTGTAAAACGTTATTACTCGATCGTTAAGTGAAACATAATCCTTTTGGGACAACGACTACGAGTATTTATAATCAATTAATTACGCGCACACATTCTTGTTTTGTTTTTCTTTTCGCAGCATGTTCGATGGAGACCATGGAGAAGTCAGCTTTTTTGCTGGTTGCGGGTTGGCAGTGTGAGTAGCCTTGTGGGTAGTAAATCTAAGTTTAAGTTGAATCTATCGCACGCTGGACAAACTTTGAGACATCCACTTAAGACATTAGAAGGAATGTATGCTGTCTGTGATTTTATGTGACACCTTACACTGAAAAAATAATTTGCTGTATTTTAGCATCCGAATAATTTAGTGAATCTAATAATGAAGAATGAGCAAAACCATTCGTAAATAATCTTGCAGATAGCAGTACAGTCTGAGATTGAACGGGGATAAAACCCTCTAGGATACGTGGTCTTCGGCTTAATAAGCAATCCGCGATGGTTGAGATCCACTTTTACTTATGTGTACCACCTAAAGCTGTCCTGCTGTTCTGTGGTGAAGTCAAAGTATCTTTGGGCCGGAACGTTAATATTCCTTCAAGCGACTAAAATGCATTTCCCGACCAAGCCAAAGGTTTGCTGTTGCATCACCTACTTCAAAGTCCGTTCACGCAAATGTTGCCAAAAATAGTTCGAAGAATCTCGTCCTATCCCTATCGTCCATCCTTCTGCAATAGAGATCTGAGGTGGTATGATAGAGCCTTATTACACAATCCCCTTCTAAGGCAAAAGAACTAGCGGTTGGCAAGTGTAAATCGTCATTATCGGAGCCGAAATAATGAAACTCCATAACAACATTAAGGGCTATAGGTTTCGATTTTTACAGTCTGTCTGATTCGTTGATCCATTTTTCTTCTCGCTGTGTTTTGCAAATGATATAAATGACATCAGGGAATGCAAGTCATTGCACAGACTTTCGGATAAAAGTACCTCTGCCGTTGTCCTACGACTTTTCAGTTTCTCAAGAACGGTGTTAAGGAAGTCATGTGATAGTGTATCACCTTGTTTCAACTCTGTTTTGACGTCAAAGTACATGCGATCTTGATGGAGCAGTGAGTGTTCTCCGTCATTATTCTACACAATCTGGTGAGTTTAGCAGTGGCACCAACATATGATATGAATCTGTAAACCTTGCCTCCATAGATGATGCCATATGCAGCCTTGAATTTTCGGGGATTACTCTAGGCTCTATGGGAATATTTGGTTAATTGCAGTCCATTCAGATAATTGACAAATGGTCACAGACATTCCCACAATATCGATGGCAATATCTTTTAAGAGATGTTAAGGAGAATAATGTCCCTACACTTGGCGCAGTTTGGACGATCTCCTTTATTGTGTATCCTAGATACCATAGCTCAATTTGCCAAGAATACTTTCCTCCAACAATATTAGGAGAAGTGTGTGTATGTTCACGACCAGGTCATTTCCTGCTGCCTTAGATAGCTCGCCCAATAGTTTATACGGTCGGGCACCCTTGTTATATTTACAAGTACTCGTAAGTTTAGATATTGCTATCTTCACTTCATTCTGGTCTGGTGGAGGAAATCTTGGCTTTCGTCGCCCAAGTGGAATGATTCATTTTTCACGACATAAGAATTTACATCATCTCTGGTGTTTTCTGCATATCTCCAGCACCAAATTTGACTCCACTATCAAATTTTCTATTCACTTCGACAAATTTTTGTTCTGGTTCTGTTGGATTGAGGTTCTTCGTACAACTTCCAAATGTTGTTTCTCCAGTAGCACATTTCCATTTCCTCGAACGCTCGCTTCTCATGCTATTTAGCTTTTCACCCTAGAAGCTTAGGTTCTTCTCCTCCTGATGGCGCTTTGGCATTGATGCTACTAAATTTCAGCAGAGATATCTGAGATTTTTGAGACATCTGTAGACCTAGGTACTTTGGAAGTAACTATGTAGTTGTCCGAGACAACATTGGCCATCCGGATTGTTCGGATATCTATAATAATTCAGGAGTGCTTTGCATCGCTCGCAACATATTTAATTAAGTTGACTGTTATGATCTGGTGACCGTGATGTTTCTTGTGAATATTGATGTGAGGAAATAGCTACATATAGTGATTTTCCGTCACTCACCAAAGTCATTTGGCCTAAGTCTTCTTCAGACAACATAATGTTTTAGGAGAATAATGTACTGCCGTCAGTAACCATCGCAACAAGGTTTAGTTTTCAATACAGTGAAATGCAATAGAGATTGTGGATGCTACATATTAGTACTACACAACTCCTGCAAAAGTTGAGAAATGGAGAAAAGCTTGTAAGAAACCCGCGAGATAATAAAAAACGCTGGGGGGCTAGTATCTATGAAGGCTAAGTAACAGCTTCACACAAAAGCGTTGGCAATAGCATCATCATTGTACCAATGCCTCAAAACGACATAGGTAGCTACTATTAAAACTAACTATAACTATTTGTTCTAAAGGCACTCTATAATGGTCAACCGCAATGCTAAGAAGACCCATTCAGTAAAATGTTCACAAGCGGATGAAATCCCGACTGAAGCAAGCACGTCAAGCAACGCGGTCGGTACGCTAGACATAGACGGTAGACAAAAACACAACGTCTGGTAAATCCGCAAAAAGAAATGGAGATTCTGACATGGCAGGAATTTGAACAGAGTAACCATCTAAGCATCCGTAAAAGAAGCGAATAAATTCACCGAGAAAAACAAGGGCTAACAATAGCACGGATTAAGCTAAACTACCATCTAAGGAGAGTGTGCCGAAGCCTAAGCCGAAACAACTGAAGAAGAAAGGTCGGCACATGCATAGGTGAAGGTACCAAGCAACGGCTTTTAAAAAGTCATAACATACAGATACTATAATATTGTTATTAAGAAAACCGGAGATCGTCAAATGCTGGCATGCTTCGGGAAATGAAGGTGGATCCTACACTTCAAGAAGCAGAGACAAATGTGAGCCGATCCGGAAAACTGCAGCCGGCGATCTCCTACTCTCGCTAAACAAATCGGCGAATTAAAAAAAAAACCCGGTTCATAACACAAGATGTCTTGCTTGCAAAAATATCGACGAAGTGACGTCTAAAGAGGAAAGTAAACTTTGAATTCGAAACCGGAATGATTAAGAACGTGAGTAAAGCTTATGGTGGAACGCAAACAGCTGCTATAAATCTGAGGTAAGCTGTAAAAAATTAGAAAAGTGCGGATCGGACCAGTTTATTGTCGAAAATGTGAAAAGAACTGTGTTGAAGCAATGTTTTGTATGATTCGAGTTCGAACTGACCGAACGGATTTGTGCACTAGATGCGGGAAAAACGGACACAAATTGAAAGACTGCATAGCCAGCCCAAATTGTTTACTTTGTAAAGCCAAAAGCGTCCAATCTGAGCATATAACAGGCAGCGGGAGATGTCTAGAATATAAAAACGCGCTCGAAACCATACCCAAGAAAACCTAAACCATTTCGAAGCTGCTCAATACCTCCTAGAACAAACTGTTCGTGAATTAAAAATTGACATAGCGATTAACTGCGGGCAATATAGAAACCTAACCGGACTCATGATGACGACGGCCAGAAGGTGCTTTGTACACGCAGCGCACATATCGACGAGTAAGAAACCGACTAAAAGAAAGCGATTAAGTCTAGTTTGCGCATTTACTTCAGAGGTCTTTGCGAAAGACATAACATGCATGGGTAAAGCTTATCAAATTGTATCAATAAGACAGGAAGGCCCCCGCATGCAATCGTCAACATATCCGATAATATTGCGAAAAATAGTTGGGACCCTATTTCCTCGCCAAGAAAGTAGGGTACTGGTTGGAAAAAATTCATTTCAAGAGTACTCCCATACCAGAACTGGATGGTGTTCTAAATAAAGTTTTAAAGATCGCTACTAAAGCACCACCATGCTTATTTGCAGAAATGTTTGATGCGTGTTTCTCATGATGTTATACTCGTCGTATGTTCAATACTTCCTCTTGACATACTTGCTGACGAAATAGCAGAACTCAAAAGTGAGCGAATCCAAAATGGCAGGGTAAGCGACGAAAAGTGAAAATATGAAAGGATACGTAGCGCAACCTGACAACAACAATGGAACATGATCTTAAAAGGAATACATCTTATACCGATGTATATATCGAAACAAACGTCTGTTTGACTCAGCTTTGACGGGACATGGCAGGGGATATATGTTTATACGCAAACTGCCCATATTGTGAAACTACCTCGTGTTTTTTCATTGACCACGGTACAAAACCGAGAGGATAGCTTTACGGGAATAATTTGGAGAGTGGCCCACACTCGATAATATCGTTGCATATATGCTTCAATATGAGGACCCTTGTCAGTAATATAGCAGCGCATATACCCACCGACGTTAGACAGTTAGAGGGTCAACATGAAGCAAACTTGTAAGCTAATCGAATACCATAGAGCAAGCATAGCCCTCAAACCGACGTCCGCGAAGTGATGTCTTACGGCGGTACCACAGGAGGCACAAATCAGTTTGCTCAGGTGTAGATGGTATTAACCGATAAAAATCTGACACTACCAATGGGCATCGACCATTTCCAATGTAAAACAAGAAAGTACTCTACATTGGTTATCTAACTCCAGCTAATTTTACCATTAAAAGGAATCATACCACATCTATGATCTCATTATCACCCACAAAGTGATCAAAAAACAATTGAGAACTTTAACATGGAGGACATTCTATGCATATGTACAATACTTAGCTTAAGACTATCAAACGAGCTCTGTACAGAAAAGCATTCATTATAAACACCTTAGAAGATATATGATCTGCTCGGCCTTACTGGCTTGTTGCAATGGAATTTTGTAGCTAGGGGTATGTTTAGTCTCTTCTTTAAAAGTACCCAAACCTCTTCTGACTAATTGATTCGTAAATTTCTCATTTATTAGATAGTGATCACGTAAGTACAACCGTTGATGCAACATAGTTATATTTTGTAACTACAAAGTAGGGAAAATGTTGCCTCTGCAAAATTATCTAGTTTCTTGGCATACTTACTTGCAGCAAACAAGGCAAACGTCGTTCAAGAAAATTGCAACGCCAAAGGCATAAGCCAACATAGACTCGAGTTCAATCACTATCGACTCAGGAACGAAATCGATATCGCACTAATATGAGAAACCCATCTGACCGATAAACACAATTCTCAAATAAAATGATACGAGTTCTACGACACCAATCGTCCACATCATAAAGTTCGCTGTGGTTCTGGAATTCTCATCAAATCGTTAGCCTTAACCACCACCCCCTATACAAATACCAAGAACAACATCTCCAAGAAACATCTATTTGCCTTACAGCCATATTCTATCCCCCTAGATACAACCTTACGACCCAACAATTTCTTAAATTTTTCAGCAGCTCTTAGTAGCTGGCGCGACTACCTACAATAGTAAGCACACCAACTGAGGATTTAAGCTAACAATTCCAAGCGACAGACAACTTTGGTACGCGCTCATGCAAAGTTATCTTGACTTCGTCTCGGCGCTTGACCCACCCACTACCCTATAGGTCGACGAAAATTTTCGTACCTTATAGACTTTGGAATTACAAAAAAATATTAATAGACACCACCTGAAAGCCGAGACAAAATATGAGCTTTCATCTGACCACTCACCTGTGATTATCATACTGATAAATAGATAATAATAGATAAATAGACAAACTGCCAAACGAATATCTAGATACTGCAATTTTGATATCCAGCCGACCACTAACTGCAAAATCCGCCTAAAATTCCAATAGAAAGTTCAACAAATTCTCCATGTACATCAGCTAGGATTGAAGAATTAATCCATGAGAAACGCAAATTAAGACGATAGTCGCAAAGGCACAGATCAGAAGCAAAAGCTGACAAAGACGACGAAAGGTCTCCAAAGATTTTTCTAAGAGCATAACGAGAGGAGTTTGCGAAACTATCTTCACTCACTCTATAAAGCGGCGACGAAAACAAAACCTCCAAAACAGAACGACCCACCAATCAGACTACCAAATGGAAACTGGGAATGAACAGATGATTGAAAAGGAAACACTTTTGTAGAACATCTAAGTAATGTTTTTACGCCAAACTTAGGACACTACCGCGACGTCAATGATAATCATGATACCGAAAGTATAATCTTATCGAGACACTATTAGTAAGGAAAATAACTCCGTTCTTGGAAAAGGTAGAAATAATACCAACTCACAAATTCGGATACGTGGCATTCACCACAGTACTACCCTGTCTAGAAGAGCCTTCCATAAAAGTCAATACTTGACGTTGCACAAGTGTGCGAAACAGTTAGGCACCATGGGCTCATTCATAAAATAAATGAACTCTTGCCACAGTATTTTCACAAAATCTTAAAATCTTACTTGCTAAGCCGCCACTTCAGGATAAATTACAAGTCTTGCACATCTAAAGGCCCCTGTAGCGGGTGTGCCCAAGAAAATGTTCTTGGACCACTCCCATACATATGATTTACGTCAGATCTCTCGACGGACAATAGCTTAACCATTTCTACCTTCGCGATACTAATCACCCACAGAGACCGGAAATCAACTTCCCATAAGCTCAACAAATATAAAAAGCGACTCGAACTCCGGTTAAACACTTGGATTAAAGTGAACGAGACGAAATTAATTTTTTTTTTTTTTTTTTTTTTTCTATAATAAGCGCGCGCGGAAGGGGTTTGAGTACCCTTAAGGTGATTGTACACAGCGCGGGCAAAGGAAATTTAGGGAGGAAGAAAATAGAGGTACCGATGTACAATGTTTTTAAATGTTTGCAAGTTATAACGACCACGAAATACGGAGATCGGCAGGGCATTCCATAAGCGAGTTGTACGGCTTAGGAATGAATCACGATATTATAGAGTACGTCCGAAAATGGGCTTGAGGGTATACTGATGAGCATTCATAGCGAGACGGGTGTTACGGTTGAAAGTTTGAATAGGCGGAATGCTACTGGCGATATCAGTGGAGCAATGGTGGTGGAAATAACGATAAAACAAAGTGAGACACGAGACATTTCGTCGGTGTTGGAGGGTGTCCATTGATTGACTGATATTAGTATCATCAATAAGTTTTATCGCACGGTTTTGAATCCTATCTAGCAGGTGCAGAGATGTTTTAGGAGCACCTGACCAGATGTGGGCATTGTACTCCAATTTTGTGCGGATGAATGCCTTATATATTGAGGCCAGGTAAAATATTTCTTACATCGCTTGAGGAAACCTAGACATTTCGCAGCATTTTTGGCGATATCAAATATGTGGTCATTCCAACGTAAATTGTCATTGACACACATACCGAGAATGGAAAGTTTTTCGGTTTCAACGATGCAAGTGCCATTCATGGATAATGGCCGGGTGTTTAAATTTCGCTTTAACGACAGCAGACAGCATTGTGTTTTGGAACCATTAAATTCCACTCTGTTGATAGTTCCCCAATTGGTTATGCTGTTGATATCGGAATTTAATGAGCGTTCTACAGCCGAAGAGCAGGGTCGTGAGTCCGGAAACGAATATGAAAAGCAGAGAGTACTGTACTGGATTAGAAGTAACAGACAAGAGATCGTTGATGAAATTTAAAATGAGTGTTGGTGACAGAAGGGAGCCGTGGGGCACACCAGCATTTATTTTGTGAATATCAGACTTGACACCGTACAAGACAACTTGAATTGAACGTTCCGAAAGGTAATTTCTAATCCATTGAAGAAGAGAGTCGCCGATCCCAAATGCACGCATTTTCAACAAAAGAAGCTGATGCCAACTCTGTCGAATGCCTTGGAAATATCAAGTGCAACTATCTTGCTTTCTCCAGATTGATATACGCTTTGGTTCCACTTTTCGGTGAGACATGCCATCAAATCACCAGTGGACCTGTTACTACGAAAACCGTACTGCCGGTTCATGAGCTGACGACTTATCAGTATTTCCATGACCTTGGAAAGAAGGGACGTAAGTGCAATGGGTCTGTAGGAGGAGAGAGAAGATGATTCGCCTTTTTTAGGGACGGGTTGAACAAATACTGTTTTCCATCTGCTCGGGAAGAGTCCTAAGGAGTAGGATTGATCAAAAAGCTTACGCAGTGGTTTTGCCAGCGTGGAAGAAACCTCTTCAGAAGAAGGGGAGATATACCATCTGGACCAGCGCATTTATGTATGTTGAGATCTTTAAGTACTCTTGCTACTACACGAGTGCGAAAGTAGAGTCGTCCCATTGAAGATTCGACGCACTCAAGTGTAGGCGGAGACAAAGCACAATCTGGGAGTGTTGAGCTGGTCCCAAAGTGTGCAGCAATCAGATTGGCACTGTCCAAAGGGCTGACAGCCGGAATGTCATTGTAAATGAGCGTTGGGATGGAGAATAAGGCGGGATTTCTAATGTTTTTGACAAACGACCAACAATTTTTACTGCCTTTGGGACATTGCAGTATTTTTTTTTTTTGAGTTTTTGGTCGTATTGGAATTTCACACGCTTAAGAAAGTCGTTGCAATCATTTCTGTCTCGTTTGCACTTTTTTCGGTTTTCCTCTGTCGGGTTGGTTTTGAAGGTCCGAGAAAATATTTCTCTAACCCTGACGGCCTCTTTACAGCTCGAGTCGTACCATGTCTTTTCTTTTGGTTTGATACTTTTTATCCGATAAGGAGTAAAGGATCTCATTCCAAAGAGAATGGTGTCTGTAATCACATCAGCAGCGGAATCCACTTCGTTATCGAGGAAGCATAACGACCAGTTAAAATTCCTAAAGAAGCTGTTAAGACCGCTCCAGTTGGCTTTCTCGTATTGCCACACGGTTCTTTTAGGAATCTTTTCTCTAACTGTATGGTCAGTATACGAGTATACAGTGGTCCGACGAGCCTAGAGGGGAGAGCACATCAACGGTTTACTTATCAGGGTGAGAAGTTAAAAACAAGTCCAGGGTGTTGGCGGTATGACTATCAAAGTCTGGTATTTATGTGGGTCAGGATCTCACCCTCCTTTGGGTGTGGTCTGTCCAGAATGTCGAAGCCACCCAGAATTGTGTCCGTATTCACGATTTCAGTATGATTATACAGAGATACAATTCGTTATATGGAGTCAGACAGCGCAGCAAACTAACTCGTTAAAGTTCGAATTGTTGTCCAGTTTGGGGCTTCTGTAAATAAAGCAGTAGTGGATAATTTGCTTACGGAGATGAAGTTGAATTCCGGATTGGAACATGGATCACATTGTGGTGGAATTTGGTAAGTTACATCACTACGCACGTAAATGGCGAGACCGCGATGAGAGAAGAATAATGGCACTAGTTCGAAGCCTGGTAGCTTCAGATCAGAATGATCTGACAGGTGTGGGCGGGGATCTACCTGCGTTTCACTAAGTGTCAAAACAGCTGGTCTGTATGTAAAGAGTCTTTCATTAAGTGCTTCCTATATTTAAATTCAAATAAAACAAAGTGTGTGTGAGATATCATCGAAATTTTTCATTCGTTTGAAAGTCTTATCGATGCCATTATGTTATGTATGGAATATAATATCGTGCAAATGTTCGCCGCGGCTTCTCTCGGTAGCGCCGCTCCGAAATGTCCAATTTTCCATGTCTCTGGCGCATACACAAATCACGCTGAATTTGACCGATGGTATGAGTTATGTTGGCATTGAGGGCCGCTGTGGTTTGTGGTTTATTCGCATAGACCTGCGATTTCAGAAAACCCCACAAGAAAAAGTCTAACCGGGTCAAATCGCACGATCTCGGTGGCCAGTTCACATCACCTTCACGTGATATGACCATTCCCTCGAATCGTTCGTCCAGAATTTCCAATGTGGCGTGACCTGTGTGGTATGTTGCGTCGTCCTGATGAAACCACATGTCGTTGGTGTCCATATCATCCAATTCAGGCCAAAAGAAGTTGGTAATCATCGGCCTATAGCGCTTGTCGTTAACGGTGTTGGCTCGACCAACGTCATTCTCAAATATATTGTCTGATGATGCCGCCAGCCCAAAATCAACGCCAAACAGTGACTTTTTCGGGATGAATTGAATGCTCTTGGATCTCATGTGGATTGGTATCGTCCCAAAAAGCGACAATTTTGTTTCTTGACGTACCCAGAAATGGGCCTCATCGTTGAAGATGATTTTTCAATGAAAATTAGGGTCAGTTTCCAACTGCCCATTCGGCGAACACACATCATTGTCTATGGTCGTTTACCTTCAACTCCTGGATCAGTTGAATTTTGTACGGGTGCAAGCCCAAGTTACGACACAAAATTCGCCACGTGGTGGTCTGCGAAAGGCCGAGTTCTGTTTTCGGCTGATCTAGCGTTTCGTCAACGTACGGGTGTTGGTTTATCGTTTACGGAACCAGTGCACTCAAATTTATCCACTACACTGCGAATAGTCCTCCCAGTAGAACGATTATGGCGACCGTAAAATGGGCGAAGCGCACTGAACGTTGTCCGAAAAGAACACCCATTTGGTAAAACAATCATTCGCACGTGATGTTAAATACTATGTGCTTCCATGGTGATTTGGCAAAATAGACTGAATAAATGACAGCCAATTTGATAGATGTAGATCCAACAATATGACCGCTATCAACTGTCAAAGTTCGGAAGTCCCTATTGTAAGACCCTGTATATTTATTTTTTTTTAATCTCAGGCAAGCAGACTGCCCACCTGTTATTCTCAACAACACGATATGCGTTCAAAATAAAAAATTGAAGCACCTCAGTATCCACCTCGACAGATGCCGTAACTGGAGAAAACACAAACAACAAATACTCCACCACCAGTCTAGAAAACAAAGTCCTTCTCTTCAAAGCGATTATCTAGTCAATATAGACCGACCTATGGCATACAGCTCTGGGGCCGAGTGAGCTCCTCCAATTTAGAACTCCAACAACCGTCGCAGTACAGAATATTAAGAATAATCACGGGCGCACCATGGTACTTTGGAAACTCCCTACTGCATAGATACATGAGTATCCCAATCGTCACTGAAGATATCAGCATCACAAAATGGAATTACGCCTTGAAACTCAACTACTATATAATCTTAGCCCCGCCATATAGGCGTATTATTGTATAACTTCGACCAAACACAATCGACAAAACTTAGGTTTAATATTAGGTTCCCAATTTGGAAAATATAATACCTAAATACTTTTGGATTAAAAAAAAACAAAAAAATTAAGGGCCATCCTATATTACCACTTCGCAAAATAAGCCCGATGTGAGTAATGCAGCACTGTCCTGTTGAACCCATATGTAGGTCTAACTTTTGTAATTCGGATGCAAAGCAGACATGTCACAATCACAACCCATTACCCCTCATATATTGCCTTAGGTATCGTCAAGGAAATATGGTCCAATAATGCCAAGTCACTCTTCGAGGAAGTGATGATGGTTAGTACTTATATCAATTGAAGATCTTCAGTTTCCCGAAATCGGCTATTCAATTGATTAATATAAAGGGTCCGCCATCTAACGTTTTTTTTATCAACTAGTGCTTATTTCGTCAATGATAATACTGAGCTCATGTCTGATTTGACAGATAATTAGTTTTATCCTTCCGGTTAATAATGGAGAATAATTTCATTCAAATGGCTGCCTCGGCTGGCCATGCAGTAGCCTACACGATCGGTCCAATTTTTAAGCACATTATCGATTGTGTGCAGCTGTGTTTCACCAATGGCTTCACGAATATTGTCCTTTAAAGCGTCAATTGTCTCTGGCTTGTCGGCGTAACACTTATCATTTACGGCACCCCACAAATAATAGTCCAACGGTGTCAAATCGCAGCTCCGAGGTGGCCAAACGACGTCAGCTCTGCGGCTGATAATGCGATCTTCAAAAACAGGGCGCAAAACATCGAGTGTAGCTTCGGCTGTGTGGCACGTAGCGCCGTCCTGTTGAAACCAAATGTTGCCAATATCCTCCTCTTCAATATTTGTGAACAAAAATTCGTTCAACATGGCCCGATAACGATCGCCATTGACTGTAACGGCCCCTCCTTGCTCATTTTCGAAGAAAAATGGCCCAATTATGCCTCTGGACCAAAATCCGCACCAAACAGTGACTCGTTTTGGGTGTATCGGCTTTTCAATGTATGCGTGCGGGTTTTCTGTGCCCCAAATGCGACAATTTTGCTTGTTTACATACCCGCCAAGATCAAAATGAGCTTCATCTGAAGAGATGATTTTTTTGGCAAAATCGGCATCTTCTCTAAGTCGATCGCAGGCAATATTTCCCAGCGTTGTTCAAGCATATACACAACCATATTTTATCAGCGGAAGGATAAAACTAATTATCTGTCAAATCAGACATGAGCTAAGTGTTACCATTCACGAAATAAGCACTAATTGGCGCGTCGGGAATGGAGACCAAAAACAAGCGGAACGCCAATATCCTGCACGAGATTTTGGGCATAAGAAAGCTGACCGCGCAATGGGTGCCGCGTTTACTCGTGAGACCACTTCAAAGACGTGGTGCTTGGCCCTGTTTAATCGAAATCCGGAGGAGTTTCTGTGTCGTTTCGTGACCGTTGATGAGACATGGATTCATTGGTACACACCAGAGGCCAAAGAACAATCGAAACAATGGGTTTTACCCGGTGAACGTGCCCCAAAGAAGGTGAAGTCCGTGCCTTTGGCCGGAAAGGTGTCAAAACAAAACTGAGCATCGGATTGTCACCGTCGGGCTAAAAGAGTTTATACTAAACGATGGTACACTCTTTTTGGCTCAGTAGGGCCATCTATCTTCCAATCCGTGTACACATCAAACAGCCCTCGTATGTAGCAGCCACCTTGAAATGCCTTTTTTTTTCTTTTTTTTAAAGCATATGATCCGCCAATTGCGGGGGCACTGCGACCTAAACGATCTTTTGTACCACAAAATCAGTGTTAAGAATCCAAGAGAGACTCAACCCTTTTGATGAAATAGAGAATGTCTCTGGGTGAGACTTTGAGAATTTCCCCAGGGAATAAAATTTCTCTGAGGAAGTGCGCCTCCCTAAGGCACTTACAGCACTTACATGCATTCACATAAAATGTGTTCCGGAGTTTCGTTGTCTTCCATGTAAAGACGACATTCAGTTTCTTGAATAGGACCTATTTTGTGTAGCTAATATCGGAGGTGACAATGCCTGTTTAAAAATCTAACCAGTCTTCTGATATCATCCCTTTTGAGCTGCAGGGATTCTTTTGATTATGAAATAGTTTGAGGGATATATATGTACATTTTGTTCTCCCAACGTAATATTACAGAACGGCTCAGGACTGATTAAAGAATCAGCCGAACTGTTTTTAGTCAGTTCTTCGGCTACTTCATTTCAAAAATAATAATTTTATGACCAGGCACCCACCAAGGGTTTAATTTCTTCTTATGGGGGAGAGAGAGAGGCATATAGAGCAATCTCCTTTTGTTGGTAGGCCTCTTTTATCTTGTGCTACGAGATTTAGTAGAGCGCCTTCTGTGGATCTTTCTTTCCTGTGTTGGAAAGGTGATGAGGTTGCAGAGGTGAATTTCTGTGAAGGTCTCTGATGTGTAAATTGATAAGTCTTTCCATGGTTTTTAGAAAAAAAAACAATATAAGGCTCATGGGCCTATAAGACTTGGATAGTTCACTACCCACTACGTTAATTGCTGCCACTAGATCTCTGATGTTAAACCCCGGAATGAGAAGATATTTAATTTTGGAACAGATCAGTATAGTAAAGCAGTCTTCTGTCTAAAATCTCCTCAGGCAAATTCTAATATTCGCCCAACAATTATTGAGAGAAAATTTCTTACCCTCAATAGCTCAAAGTTCTTGAACTAGTCCTAAGGCGATATTGTAGGTGTGCGAGGCACCTTCAGCACGATGCAAGTTTTCCTGCAAAGCGTTTATTGTAGGCATCATCGTTTGCGGCTATACGAGTGGTTCCGTATGTGGCTCCGTTTATTATCGCCTCTGCATCATATGAGAACCTCGCCAAGGGAGTGGCCCTATGGTCTCACGCTCGTAGGACTAGCTGCGTTTTCTGGCGCTTGTCTTCTCTGTAGAGATACAGGAACCCTACTTTTGAGTCTGTTCGCAGCAGTTAGTTCTAATCTATCAGTTACTCTTAAGTATCGTCCTGCTACTTTGCCTTACAAATCCGCACCTGATCTTACAACTTTTGTCATAAGACGGATAAAGGAGGTATTTCAAACATCTCTGCAAAAGCATTGTCGTAAGTGTTCTGTATTCAAGACTGCTCTGAACAGTATTTAGTTATTTGAATCAGTCCCGGTGTTGCAGTTTGGTAGACACACTCGTCACTTCCACGAAATTAATGATAGATGCTTTAAATAGATGGAAGGTCTTCAGTTTCAGTGAACCGTTCTCGTCATTAAGAAACCCAAGTTCGTCGAAATATTCTACCTGTTTGGGCTTTTGTTAGTTAGGATTGAGCCTCAAAAGACATGCCAATTGTTGGATCCAAACTAGATTTAAAGCATTTAAACTAGGTTCAGCTTTACTTTAGTTTCTGTTATCATCACTGTCTATAGTTTCAGTGGTATGCCATATGAATTCAGTGCCTGACGGCACAATCCCTGACATTCACAAATTAAATTTCACAAATCGGTTATATTTGCTGAATTTCTTTCGGTGTACATGTGTAAAGCTACACAGTCGTAGCCTTTTCGTGTTCAAATCCATTCATCTAGGCTGTACACCCGCAAGGCTCTGCATTCTGCACCGCTGCATTTTCGTAGAGTATCGCTAAAATCAGTGTGACACCGGACAACTAGCCCAAAAGCGTCCACGACATCGACTGAATAAAACCACATCAGGACAACCGAAGGCGGCAGCAGTTTCGTGGCAGCAGAAACCACGTAGCACATCTTAATTTGTGGCCCGTATTAGATTTTAAGTAACGAGCAATTAATGTTCTCCAGCATACTCGTACATTCCCTCACTTCACTGTTACAGTGGACTCCCCATCGTATCTGTCCGGTATCCAGCGTCCAACATTCAGGCATCATGGGGTTATGCTACATCTTTCCCAAGGCTTGCGGCTAACTTCTTTTTGTTTTTGTCGAACTTATTTCGTTGTCATGTTTGTTTTCAGTTTGACTTCGTCCCTCACACTTGATTTGGAGTACCAGAAATGAGTGCTCCTGCCCCAACCGGATCCAAGGTGATAAGGTTATTTATTGGGATCTAAGTGATTTCCGATGAGACCCAGTCAAAAGATTAAGAGCCATAAGACTCAGCAGGGTGCCACAGCTCGTTCACACTGAGGGCTGAAAACCTAAGCAGTACGAGTATGGTACGCACGAGCGTTTCCCTTGACGCGTGATTCATTTTGTTGGCGCGTCAGGTGAGAATAAAAACTGATGCTGGAGATTATTAAAATAATTATGATTATTATTTGCACATCCCCAGTGTGTGTTCCTTGTCCCCAGTGCCTTGCTTGGAGATGGGATATTTTTAACGTGCGCCTGCAAATGAAACTTAATTGGCAGTTTGCCTTGTTTTAAATCTGCTCAAAACGGCTATATACTCGTAGATGCTTTTCTTGAACGCCATTCCGGGAGATGCTATAAATCTGAAATCGTATACTCGTCTCTTCGAAAACATTGTCAAAAGTATAATTGTGTGTAGACAGAAGAATCGGATTTCTGAGAAAATAAATTATTTTACGCCACCATTAGATGTGCGACATTAATCGGCTGTAATCTGAATAGTTGCGACCGTATCTATTGTGGTATACACGGATAAATACGATTGAAAAATGTATCTATTCATCTGGAACAGTGCTAGTTTGACTTCCGAAAGCCGCAAGTTCGTGTCCCAGCACTCTGAGACCGCGGAAACGAGGTCGGAGTATATTTAATTTTCATATTTTAAAAATTCATAAATCCAAAAGAGGAGTAGGCGTGTGGGATGGCTTGACTGGTCGTTTATTAGGCAAATGAGTTATGGCGCTGATACGATGTCAGTCCCTAAGCGATTTCTAAAGAGTTTTCTTTTATTTTGGATTTTTTATTTTTTTCCAATCTTTCTCATCTTTCTTTGGCGTATTGTTCGGTCGTTGTTTGAGGGCAATTTAAAACGTTATAATCCAATCATGCGACGCGAAAAACGCTGCCACATGACTGAGGAGGAAGAAGCAATCAAAAAATAATTTATTAATACGGCAATAAATTTTCACCTAGAGGAGGTGTTGTGAAACGGAAAGCTGTGTAAACGAGTTAATACTGTTGGACAATAACACTTTAAATGGTCAATGAATGAGATTCAATAGTTTGGATGTCTATACGTAGCCTTTGGAGATATTGTTGTTAAGCTGGCCGAGAAGGTGAGAGTTTTTTTTGAGGTTTGACCAGGTGGAAGGTCATTATACTTGATTAAGTTTCGAATCTAATAAATCCATTCCATTCTATGGTGACGGGAACTAAAGTCACAACCATGTCCTTAAAATTGTAAAAATACAAAGTTTTGACAGAGATTTTTGGAGGTTTTAGTGACAATGTTTTCTGAAATGCTTAAAGCTGGCCCTGATAGTCTTAATATCACTACTTCAACTTATCAAACGGGAACCGACACCTGCTAAAACAAAAATGCCTTTTGTTGTTTATGTATTACGACGGAGCGTAGTTCCTTGATCGATAGGCCCTCATATTTGTTTGACAACATTTTGCAGCAGCTGCGAGATTTTAATGATTAAGTATTCGAAACATTGATAATGTCGTACCTCAGGATGTACTACTTCTTAAATCTCTTAAATCCCATACGATACGAGTATGAATAGAAATTGGTAGCGCTTATATTATATGTACTGCCTATCTACGAACTAGTGGCGTTATTTACGTGTGTAGTGATGTAGCTTACCAAACTCCATCACAATGTAGTCCATATTCTAATCCCGAAATCAACTTCATCTCCGTAAGCAAATTATCCGCTACTGCTTTATTAACAGAAGCCCCAAACAGGACATCAATTCGAACTTGAACGAGTTAGTTTGCTGCGCTGTCTGACTCCATACAACGAATTGTATCTCTGTATAATCATACTGAAATCGTGAATACGGACACAATTCTGGGTGGCTTCGACATTCTGGACAGACCACACCCAAAGGAGGGTGAGATCCTGACCCACATGAATACCAGACGTTGGTTGTCATACCGCCAACACACTGGACTTCGTTTTAACTTCTTACTCTGATAAGTACACTGTTCATGTGCTCTCCCCTCTGGGCTCGTCGGGCCATTGTGTCATATTAGCTAATTTCTCGTATACCGACCACACATTTCGAGAAAAGATTCCTAAAAAAACGTATGGTAATCAAAGAAAGACAATTGGAGCGGACTTAATAGCTTTTTTTAGAAAATTTACCTGGTCGTTATGTTTCCTCGATAATGACGTGGATGCCGCTGCTGATATTATCACAGACACTGTTCTCTTTGGAATGTGATCCTTTATCCCTCATCGGCTGAAGAGTGTTAAACAAAAAGAAAGAGCATGGTACGACTCGAGCTGTAAAGAGGCTGTCAGAGTTAGAGAAATGTTTTTTTGGTCCTTCAAGACTAACCCGGCAGAGGAAAACCGAAAAAAGTTTAAATGAGCCAGGAATGACTGCAACGTGTTTCCCAAGCGTGTGAAATTTCAATACGACTAAAGGTTGAGGCAAAAAATACTACCATGTCCCAAAGGCAGTAAAAGGTTTTGGTCGTTTGTCAGAAACGTCAGAAATTCTGCCACATCCTCCATCGCAAGACCCATTTACAATGATATTCCAGCTCCCAGCTCTTTGGACAAGGCCAATATGCTTGCGCACTATTTGCCACCACTTTCACATTCGTGTAGTAGCAAGAGTAGATATAGATTTCAAAATACATAATCCCGCTGGTCCAGATTGTATATCTCCACTTCATTTGAAGAGGTGTTCTTCCACGCTGGCAAAAGCACTGCGTTCTACTCCTTAGGACTCTTTGCGAGCAGATGGACAACAGCATTTGCCCAGCCCGTCCCTGAAAAAGGCGAATCTTCCTCACCCTCCTCCTACAGATACATTGCACTTACGTTGCTTCTTTCCAAGGTCATGGAAGCGCTGATAAATCGACAGCTCATGAAATATCTCGAAACACGAAAACTTCTCAATGACCGGCAGTACGCTTTTCGTAGCAACTAGTGATTTGATGGCATGTCTCAACGAAAAGTGGAAACAAAGCGTACATCAATCTGGCGAAAGCAAGATAGTTGCACTTGATATTTCTAAGTTAATAGACAGAGTTTGGCATCAGGCTGTTTTGTCGACAATGTGTGCTTTTGCGATCGATGACTCTCGTCTTCAATGGCTTAATAATTATCTTTCGGAACGTTAAATTCAAGTTGTCTTGGATGATTTCATGTCTAATATCCACAAAATAAATTCTGGTGTGCCCCAGGGCTCTGTTCTGTCTCCGACAATGTTTTTAATTTTTATCAATGATCTCTTGTCTGCCACTTCTAATCCAATGTACTCCTTTACTGGCGACAGTTCTCTTTGCTTCTCATATACGTGCCCGGACTCACGTCCCTGTCATTCGGCTGTAGAACAGGAACGGCGGCGTATGTTACGAGTAAGCCCATTAAATTCCGATATTAACATCATAACCAATTGGGGAACTATCAACAGAGTGGAATTTAATGCTTCCAAAACATAATGCTGTCTACTGTCGTTAAAGCGAAATTTAAACACCCGGCCATTATCAATGAATGGCATTTGCACCTTAGAAACCGAAAAACTTTCCATTCTCGATATGTGTGTCAATGACAGCTTACGTTGGAACGACCAGATATTCGATGTCACCAAAAATGCTGCGGAATGTCTAGGTTTCCTTAAGTGCTGTAAGAAATATTTCACCCCCCTGACCTGACCGCAATATATAAGGCGTTTCTCCGCATAAAATTGGAGTGCAATGCCTACATCTGCTCAGGTGCCCCTAATACCGCTTCAAACTTGCTTGATAGGAAAGGATCCAAAATCGTGCGATAAAACTTATAGGTGATGCCAGTATTGCACAGTCATTCGACACCCTCGAACACCGACATAACGTCTCCTGTCCCACCCTGATGTATCGCTCCACTAAAATTGCCAGTAGTATTCTGCCCCTTCAAATTTTTAGCCGTAATACCCGTCTCGCTGTGAGTGCTCATCAGGGTGTACTGAAGCCCACGTTAAACCTAGTTTGAAATATCGTAATTCTTTCCTAAACCGTGCAACTCGCTAATGGAATGCCCTGCCGAGCTCTTCATTTTCTAGTCACTATAACTGGCAAACATTTAAAAGCAACGTACATCGGTATCTCTATTTTTTCCCTCCCAAACTTCCTTTCGCCCGCGCTATGTGCAAACATCTGAAGGGGCTCACCAATTATTAAAAAAAGAACCTATATCGTGAGTTTGAGTCAGGTAGGACCGTGACAATGCCACCTCGAATTCTTTCAAGACACTACAAAATCCTGAAAATATTGCTGATATCATTCAACAACATTTATGATATAGTGAAAGTGTCAAAGGTTGATAGGTCGGTTGTCTTCCCGATGTTTAAGAAGGGCGACCCAGACATCACTGCATACTATATTCACATATCCTTTATGAACGCAATCACAAAAATCTACAAATTTAATGGGTGAATGAAAAAAAAGTAACCATTTGTAGACTAGTTTTAAAGTGTCAATAACATTATGTCAAGGCAAGGAATTATATGAAGCTTGGACATGTTGAATAGAAATTTCCTCCTCCACAGACTGTCTAATATTGGAATATCGTCAAAATTTATAAATATTTTAAAGGACATGTATAGGCACAATAAGTCGGCTATGTTTGACGGTAAAAAACCGTCAGTCAGACAAGGATGTCTCCTCAGCCCTCTTTCAAAGGGTGACGTTTTTGCTATTTGGTTTTTCAGTGTTCTATTTTTGACAGCTCACGAATTACGCGTCACATGTGTCAAAGTCAAACATGCTCAGTTAGCATTGCCATTCATAAGGGAAGGACTTCAACACGAACAACGCTTACAAATTATTGAATTTTATTATCAAAATTTATGCTCAGTGAAAAATGGTTTTCGCGCACTTCGACCATTTTACGGTCGTCATAATCGACATACTGAGCAAGCAATTCAAACCATAGTGACCAAATTTCGACCCAATTTCACGCTATTGAACATCAAGCCACTTACCCATATGCGTAGAGTGCGTACAGAAGAAAATATTGTTGCTGTATCGCCGCCAATGTTAATGAAGACCGTGATTTGACCATTCATCGTCGTTCGCAGCACTTGGAATTGTGTTACTCGACTACGTGGAAGATTTTAAACAAGATTCTTGGTCTAAAAGCTTACAAAATACAGCTCGTGCAATAACTGAAGCCGAATGACCTGCCATAACATAGAATTTTCGGTTTTGGTGAGTGGGCCTTAGAAAATCTGGAGGAAGATTCCCTTTTTTACCGAAAAATTGTCTTCAGCGACGAAGTTCATTTCTGGTTAAATGGGCATGTTAATAAACAAAACTGCCATATTTGGTCCGATGAGCAACCTTAGGCAATACAAGAGCTGTCAATGCATCCGGAAAAATGCTCTGTTTTGAGCGGTTTATGGTCCGTCGGAATCTTTGGCCTGTATTTTTTCAAAGGTGATCGTGAGATGATCGTGATCTTCAATGGCGCCCACAATCGTTCAATATACCACACAGCGCGCGAATCGATGCACCAATTGAGAAATGATATCTATTCGTTTATGAACCTATGAACTGGCCAGCTGGATCGGGCTTTGACGCCTTTAGACTATTTTTTACTCGTCTATTACTTACGTATATCCCACCGTCTTTCAAACTAGGATAAATATGTCCCAGCTGTCTTATAGGTTGCATAGTTGTTTTTTTTTTTTTAATTTCAGGAACATCTTGAAGAATGCAGAAGAAATTGAATTTTCATAAAGCGAACCATTTGCTGATAGTGATGACATCTCACTATCCAGGATACCTATAAAACGACGGAAGAAGTGTGTAATTTATACCGATAGCTCAGATGATTATAACAGCGATGGTAGGGATGAAATCAAGGGGAAAAATATAGAACTGCCGCCCGAACCTAATTCTACAACATCAAATATTGAAACTAACTTGTGGAATGATGTAGACAGTAATTTTGTTCAGTAATGCACGTCTAAACCGTGGTAGCACTATGTTGGTTGTGTTTTTGAAGTTATGCCCGGAAAATTTGCTTATATGAATATCACCATGCATCCATAATAGATTTGAGCTTGCAAAGAAAAATGAAACACGAAAAACAAGAACCATAACCATAATATTAGTCTTATTTCCATGAAATCATGTTATAGTACAATATTTATTGGATGTACATACATATGTATTGGTTACAGAAGCTCTGCAATATCTAGCGATAGACTTGTGCACAACTATGAGCAAACCGCAACAAGAGTTTCGTGCTTCAGATACACATTTCAGTTTATTAGATCTAATTCACCTCTTCAAAGTATAAATGAAACTATGATAAAATATTCAAAGGTAGATCAACACTAAAACAAGAGCTAAACTAAAGCAAAGATTTGACTCCAAAACTGGATACGTATATGACTTCAATGTATTGCGCAAAGAGGTTGACGCCGTAGACGACACCTTTGGGGAAAGAGTTGTACTAAAATTGAGTAGTTCGTTATCTACCACAGATGTGTGCCTTTGCCTCGACAGGTATTTTACATCTCTTTGCCTAATGCAAACACTGCCATCTGCATGCGTATGGGAAATCGGAAAAATATATCAAAGTTTTCGGAAAAAATTGAACAGGGACAATCATCGGAAATTTTAAAATGTCTCTCCCAATCTGTACCTTTTTTACCAAAAATTAAATCCATCATGGTCACCACCCTGGCATAATAAAGAGCTGGATCTCTTCATAACAAGAGAAATAAGCTCTGGTATACTTACTTAAAATCCCGTTCCGACTCCTATTTCTTCTACTACCAGTCTGAACAAATCATTTTCTCTGTACTTTACCAAACTCTTTATGACAACTATTTAAACCGAATGCACCACACACTAATTTCCGACCCCAAACGATTCTTTCAGTTACTATCCATCCATCCATCTCTGAATTTTCTTGATAAGTCCTCGGGCGATCCCCAAATTATTGCAAATCTCTTCGCAATTGTTTTTATCCAAGCGTTCGCCATCCATTCCCAAGAGCCAGACAACTCTTTCTTAAATAGCTGCCCACAAACAACTTTGGAATCCGTGTCTATAATAAACCTCAAAGATGATTACTCTTCTGGTCCTGATAATCTTCCCTTTATATTTTTAAAGAAATGTCAAATGCACCTAGCCCAACCTCTTAGAGATCTCTTTCAGCATTCTAGTCTTTCATTATTCCCCTACATAAAAAAGTACGAAAAGACGATATTGCCAACCATCTACCAATTTCTAAGCTTAGGTATGCAAGCTTTTCGGGAGCATTCGATTTTCCATTGCAAATCTATTGTTTCTCAAAACTAGCACGGATTTCTCAAAGGTAGATCTACAACCACCAACTTAACTGAATTAGTATCAACCACTTTATGTGCAGTAGAATCACTAGAAAATTAAGTTGGCGTGATTGCCACCGATTTCAGCAAAGCCTTTGATAGATGATATTATCCTTCTAAGATTAAGGGCTCTTGGCTTCCAAATAAGCTTTGTAACATGGGTTCAATACTATTTAAATGAAAGACACTACTATGTTATATTTATGGGGATACACACAAAATACCCCAGTACGAAATCCCCAAACCTTAAAATCCCCATGTTACGAAAAATGTCCAAATTTAAAATCCACAAGCACAAAATCTCCAAAACCAAAATTCCCAAATACTACTGTTTCTGATGGCAATAGTGAGAATTTTAACTGAAGTATGTATGACGTATATTCCTACATACACATATGTTACATACATGCGTGCATTCATTCTTACGGGCTTTGTCTGTAATTGCATTTACCGTTAATGATTTCATCTAAATTAATACAATATGAACTACTCGTATGTAACTCTACTGCTTAGCTTATCATATCATTTCTTGTGTTGGGTTTGGTGGACATATTGGGGAAAATGTGCGAAATAAGTGTAATTAAATCAAACAAAGGCAAGGACAAATTATTTGTGAATGGGTTCGATTACCACTTTCATTCTAAAAATAAAAAACATGAATATAGATGGTGCTGTGCTAAAAAAAAAGAATATTTGTGCAAAGCTGTTGTGGTAACGAAAATATTTGAAGAAAATCACGTGACGCAAAGATTTTCATTGGAACTTATTGCTAAAACCAACAACGAGTTGAAACAAATGGCAAGTTCAACATTAATGAAATCATCGCAAGTAATTCGCGAAAGTATTGTTAAATGTGAAGCAGAGTGCCGCGTATATTTACCATCTAAAAATGCTCAAAAAATAAAGGTGAGGCGAATTCGTCATCAAGATGCAATTTTTAACCTTCGGCATACAAGGTGGGGTTATTTTAACCCAACACTTTTAAATTGCGTTGATTTTATATTAAAATGCAACCAAATAATTTAATTTTCACAGTAGCTGAAGTTTAAATATTACCGCGTCGAATCACAGCGTTGAATCAGTACTGCGCGCGCCAGCGTCGTGTGAGCTCGTGCGCAAAGTGGTTCTCGGGCGTTTTTTACCCCACGTTGTATGGGACGTTGTCAAAAAAGTTTGTACTTACTTCTGTGTTTTTTTGTTATTTACTGCTACAATTAGTGTTTTATTTATACTTTTTTATTTTTATTGTAGGTACAGATAGTCAATATGAATAATAATCTGCAGGATGATCGTATTGCGGCGGCCTTATTGGAAGAAAATGAAACTTCGTCGGACGATGAAAACTTTGTGCCATATAGTGACGAGGAATCAGATCACATCAGCATGGCTTCTGAAGTTCCAAGTGATACGGACGTGGAAGAAGCCGAAATCAACATTGAACCATATTCAGATGACACGGCATCAACACCTCAACCATTTTATCTCGGAAAAGATGGAAGAACAAAGTGGTATAAATTGCCACCGCGAACCAATGTTCGGACAAGGGCCGAAAATCTAATTACGCATTTGCCTGGGTGTAAAGATGCAGCCCGACATAAAAAAACCCACTTAGAATGCTTCGAGAACTTTTTCACTGATGAAATTGTGGACATGGTTTTGAAATATACAAACCAGAAGATTTCTTTGAGAATGGAAAACTCTACATCGAATCCATCATACGGGGAAACTAACAAAGCTGAGATGAAAGCCGTGTTTGGGTTGTTGTTTTTGGCAGGTTTGTTTAGATCTGGCCGGCAAAGTCTTATAGACCTATGGAGTAATGACGGCACAGGAATTGAAGTATTTAGAAATACTATGACGAGACAAAGATTTTCATTTTTGATAAATAACTTGAGATTTGATGATTCATCAACTCGTACAGCAAGAGTTACTGTCGATCGTTTGGCGCCAATTCGAGATGTTTTTGATATATTTGTCAAAAACTGTCAGAATGCGTATACACCGTATGAATACTTGACCATAGATGAAGAACTTGTGGCATTTAGACCTTTCGTCAGTACATACCATCAAAACCAGCCAAGTATGGGTTGAAAATTTACGCTCTAGTGGATGCTAAAACATTTTACACAATGAATTTAGAAATATACTGTGGAAAACAGCCTGACAACAGTCCGTATACAATGAGTAATAAACCTTTTGATGTTGTTGATCGTTTGGTAAGATCCGTCTCCGGATCTGGAAGAAACATCACTATGGATAACTTTTTTATGAGTTATGAAACTGCTGAAAATTTGCTCAAAAACCACAAATTGACTGCCGTTGGTACACTAAGGTCAAACAAGACATGCCTTCCACTCCAGTTCAAGGCTCGACGTGAAGAAAAATCATCTGTGTTTGGATTTCAAAAAGACATAACTATTGTATCTTACATACCAAAGCCGCGAAAATGTGTACACATGATGTCCTCATTACATCATGATGATGAGGTGGATCCAGAAAGCGGAGACCAAAGAAAGCCATCTATTATAACGTTTTACAACTCGACAAAGAGCGGAGTTGATGTTGTCGATAAACTTGCGAGAACGTACGATGTATCCCGCAACTGTAAACGCTGGCCTCTTACCGTATTTTTTTCAATGTTGAACCATGCTGGCATAAATGGTTTTATTGTGCATATGTTAAACAACAGCATTGAAAGGAACAAAACTAATCTAAGGAAGAACTTCATCAAACAATTGGGACTTTCTTTGCTCGAAGACCACATTAGGAAAAGAAAAGACAATCCACATATACCACGAGATATAAGAAGACGCGTGCATGAAATGTTGAATGAAGAAGTTCCAGGACCACCACAAAAGCAACCAAGAAGGTCTCAGCTATGTTCTTTCTGTCCAAGACACAAAGATAGGAAGACTCTGAACGGATGATTCAAATGTAACGCCGCCATATGTAAGGAACATGCGAATTTGATGTGTCAAAATTGTACTATTTTAGATAATTTAGAATGATCTCGCTCAAATAGTCATAAAGAGCCAATTGTGATTTTTTTATAAAGCCAAATATGTCTAATTTTATATTAGAAGTAAAATAATTAAGTTAAAAAAGAAGAAATATTTTTGTTGATTTTTTATTTCGATTTAATAACATTTTGTTGAATTCACGGAAAGGGTATGTGATTTTTAAGTTTTTTTATAATAAATGTTTAATTTGATACTTTTTGTGTTTTATTCATTAGCTTATTAATGTACGTAACAGAAAAACCCATTTAAACTTATTGCACATGATGCACACACAAAGTAGAGACAATCTCTAGTGGGGTTAGTTTAACCCCACGTTGTATAAGTGAGGAGTTTTTTTCACCTTGTATGCCGAAGGTTAATGAACCGGCAGATTTAGCATCCATAAATGTTCCCGACGAATTACGATACTTAGAGGGCGAACTATTCGTTTTAAGCGAAAAGTCTTTTGATGGTGCAAAAAACATTATTATGGGAACAAGATTTTCATTAAAAATTTTAGGACAGTGTCAGTGTTGGCTTATGGATGTGATATTTTATGTTGTTCCATCTATAATGCGTCAATTATTCAGCATTCATGGTCTCAAAGATGGTGAAGTAGTGCCTTTGGTTTTTTGCTTAATGAGCAAAAAGTCTAAGAAATCTTACTCCGAATTCTTTTACGAATTATTTAATTTGGCCTCTGAATGGAGTATCAATCTGAATCCAATCAAAATTGTTTCAGACTTTGAAAAAACGATTTATCTGGCAGCAAAGTTATATTTCTGCCCACTTCAAGGTATGTTTGTTTCATTTAGGGCAAATAATCTGGAGGAGGGTACAAAAAGAGAAACTTCAAATTAAATACGGTACTTGCGAGGCATTTAGTTTATCCGTCAAAATGCTTAAAAGCTTGGCGTTTGCCCCTCCAGAAGAAGTTCCTGATTACTTTTTGGAGCTAAAGAAAAGTTCTGAAGATCGTGATTTTAGAAGACTGTGTTCTTGTTTCAGAGCAAATTATATTAATACAAAATCAAATTGCGAGCTCGAATTTTGGTCCACTTTTGACAGTATTAAGAACAATTTCCCTCTAACCCAGAATTCCGTGGAAGCCTGGCATCGCCGTCTTAAGAGCGTTGTTGCCAAGAAAGAACTCCGGATTATATGCCTTAATTCAAGATTTGTCCAAGGAGATGATTGAAGTAAAAACTACAATAGAAAAAATTTACAGTGGTGAGCAATCTCGTATAAAAAAAAGGAGAGCTAAAAGTTACAAACGAATAAAAAATGTCATTGCGAATCGAGCACAATTTAATAAAATAGAGTATTTGCGTTACGTAGCCTAGAATATTTCACTATGTAAACATAAAACTATTATTATTTGAAGTTTCGACAATTACAATATGTTCGTTTAATTTTGAAGTTAATTTAAGTTTGAATTACGAATAATTTGTATTTATTTTTCTTGTAATAGTATTAGATACATTTATTGTTGATAAAAATATAAAAAATAAAGCCAAGTTATTTGATCAAATTATTCCCCATATCTCTGGCGCGCGCCAATGTACTCGAGATATGGGGATTCTATGCTTGGAGATTTTGTTTTTGGGGATTTTGTGCTTGGAGATTTTATATTTGGAAATTTTGATTTGGAGATTTTAATTTTGGACCTCATGTACCTAACCCATATTTATGTCCGTGGTTTCTGACCCTATTAAAGTCTTCTCTGGTGTCCCTCAAGGCAGCCACCTTGGTCCCTTATTATTTATTCTGACCATTAATGATATTGGTTGCATCAATAAAAATTCATACATATCTCTTTTCGCAGATGATATGAAAATCTACACAAATTTTTTACTTGGCGTCAGAAGAATTTCCTTGAGCTTAACGTCAATAAGTTTCAGGCTATAATTTATACCCATAAGCGCCATCCTACTTCACCTCGCTGCTATCTAGTCTTTCCCTGTTCCCTTAGTGAATGAGTTGCGTGATTTAGGTGTTACCTGTGATAACTAACTCAATTTCCGTTCTCACATTGATAATATAATAAAAAAGCCAACTCTGCCCTTTGCTTCATCAAGCGCTGGTCAAAGGAATTTTCCAATTCTTATGTTTCTGAATCCCTTTACATAACCTTTGTTCGGCCTCTTCTTGAATATACAAGCCAAGTTTGGTCACCCTACTACAGAACTCGCATCCTCCGGATAGAAGCTGTTCAACTAAGATTATTACGATTTGCTTTACGTGGTCTTCCCTGGTATGATAACCAAAACTTACACTGACCGGCTGAAACTTATAAATTTCCAACCCCTTTCTATACGTCGAAAAGTTGCCAATATTTTCTATATTCACCAAATTTTAGTTGGTAATATCGATTGTCCTTTTTTCCTTCAACTTATTTCTATTAACAGCAACCCACGCAATCTTAGGTCCGTGCCACTTTTCCGGTTCAATCTTCACAGAACGAATTACGGACACCTAGAGCCAATGTCTAGTATGCTTCGTGAAGTTAACGATATTCTGCCCCTCTTTGAATTCCACCTCAGCAAACTCTTCCTCAAAAAAATTCTTATTTCCACCTATGCCTCACGCTCCCACCCTTAAGTTGTTATCTTTAGTTTTAAGTGAAATTGTTAGTTTTAAGAATATGCCTTAATAATCTGTCCGGGGTTGACACGGGCAGCAAGTTAACTCACGGACATTGCAATACTACGAGTAAGTGTTACCTCTTAATGCAATCTGATCTAACCTAATGTACCAACTGAATTGAATCGCTCTTAGCACTGAAAACAACTTTCTCGATGTCCAAACCCAAAGTGACATTCTAATAATATTTGTATTGTAAAACAAAAAACAATAGCGCTTTCTTGACACCATTGTTTTTTCAATGCTCTTTGGCAGAAATCAATCTGAAGTCCTCACAGTGTTACACATTAATGCAATTAATTAATAAATTAATTGAATTTCGAAAGAAATGATAATTTTCAACAAATCCACTGGCTTGCCTTGTCAGTTTCAATTAAGCTCTTCCATGCCTTGTGTTGTACAATACAAAACACTTAATTTGGCGATTTCTCATAAAATCCGGTGATCTTTATTAATTCGCTCATTAACGCTTCGCAGATATTTATAATTAAAGATTAATTATTCCTAATTAGTGTTTGAGGTCACTATTTGATCGTGTGTTTAACATTTTTCTTTAAACATTTCTCAAAGTCACTGAATTAATTTCGCTGATATTGATACATTGCTCTCAATTTAGTTTGGTGACATATATGTAAATTTCAAAATGTGATTTGAAACAAAAGAGGGACTGAATTGAATGAGTAGTACTTGTAGTTGTTAGATTAAAGTAAATAAAGTTATAACATGCACAAAGAGTTGACACGATTTTTGGGCTTTGCTGTGTGGCGATGGCTTATAGATTATTACCGAACCTCTACTCCTCGCAAAAGGCAACTACAATATACTCGTATGAACACGATAAGCCTAACAACTAATGTGGCTAATGCATGATTGGGTTCCCAGGCGCCGAGTGCGTGCAGCCTGACAAGAGAGTAGGCCGGGCAATCACAGAAGCAGTGTCTCCTTACGACACCAAGAAGTGGCATACCTCTAAGAGACGTCAAGAAGTATTCGTTTGGTGTGCCGGAAACCTGGGTAGCATGCTCAAAGGAAATCCAGTTATCAATGGAAGTCCTAACAGAAGATACTGGTAGTCGTAACGTAGGTTCGGGTCTTGAGGCAATCTCCTCTGCGCCTTGCTAGCAAGTTCATCGGCCATTTCAATTCCCTTGATACCATTGTGACTTGGAACCCAAACAAGATTTAATGGACCCAGCTTTCGGACTGCATTCAGTAAAGTCTTGCATAATCTGAACTATCCTGAAAGTCGTGAAAGGGTTGAATAGTGTTGAAGATGAAAAAATTTTCGCCCTCAGTACCAGTTCTTCACAATATATCCGGTTTCCATCAGAATTGCGTATAACTCTGCTTGAAGGACAAAAGCAAGTTTAACTAATGAGGAGTAAAATCATCCTCCAAAAACACACTATCCCAGCATGCTAAATCTGTTTTTTAGCCATTTGAGGACCAGTGAGGACCCGAATGCGCTCCTGGGTCAGATTCTAACCGAAACCATTGCTGGGCACTGAGAGAGTCGACTTCATGTATTTTTGCGGCGGCAGTCATTAAAGCTCGTGGCCTTGAGAGTGCAGCCGATGATATGAATATCAAGAAGAGTGCGTCTAGAGCAGATCCAGGCGTGCTAGGAGATGCAGCCTATACAGATCGTTCTTTGGAGACTGGTACCTCTACAACGAGCATCGAACTAGTCGAATTGTAGAGACAGATTAGGTTCAATGAATCTCGAGAAATTCTCCAGATGAGTTTTGAAACCAAAGGATGCTCCCCCTCCGCCAACTCTACCATTTCCTTTTTCCCCTGGGATGGATCAAGGTGTCATACGACCCGTGCCGAAGATCAACCTGACTGAGGGCCCAGCATCTCCAAAAATAGCTCATCGCGAACGGGGTATTCTGATACCAGGCAACCTCCGGATTAGCTAGGCTTACCTATATACAGCGGATCTCTGTACAGATGGACCACCATTAGATGGAAAACTCATTAAACAAAACAAAACCCGCGGCCGGTACTCCTTTAATATCGGCAAGGCTCCTGCATTGTCGAGAGGCGGTAAAACTGTGGCAGGCCATGGCGCACCATCCTCTAAACGCAAGCGCAACGAGCCTAAAAATCAGTCTTCAGGGAGTGTTAAGACTGTGGCAAGATATGGTCCTATCACTTCCTCCACCCCTAGCAGCAGCAAGTTTGTGGCAGGCCACAGACTTGTCGCTGCTACCAAACCTCCTGTTTCCAAGGAAGAATCTGAATCTCAACCTCATCGTCATGCTCTATCTAAGGCGCTCTACCTAAGACGCCGAAATGCTTCCCGCATCATCAAAACTTTCGGATCCATTCCGGAGGTTGAGAGAAGTGCAGACATAAAGAGCAAGATTGGAGTAACAACATCATAAAAGACGGATTACCCACTGCTTCCACTGCTCCCAAAACACCAAATGACTCCTCCAAAGGACACAATAATAATAGCGGTAATCGATAAGAACGATACGGATGGTTCTATAACACTTGAACGGTGGCAGACCGGACCACCATCGCATGTGCCAATCAGAGATCTCTTGACCTCTTGATCTTGATAAGGCCATAGGTAGCTTAGGAGAGGTTTTGACCATGTGCAAAACTCGAGGTTGTGTCTAAGGAGGACATCCCTAGCAGACCTCCAACCCTCCCAGCCGAACCCTTCTCCCCAAAAAGCATTGTGCAAATCATCAGGCTAAGTAATCCGACCCTTCCGACTCATGACTGGAAAGTCGCGATGGGGCTCTTATAGATGCGCGTTGATTGTGATTAATAAGGAATCCCTTAACCCTCTAGCATAGGCAAAAGGCATGATTCGGTTCGGATTCGAGTCTATACAAAAAGGATGAGCTGAATGCTGATAAACAACCTCCATTAACGGAAACACCACCAAATACAACTTAAGATCTTGGAGCGTCGATATCCTTTCCAGAAATGGATAGCGACGATACTAATCTATCCGAGGTGACAATTAACCCGTCGGTCTCCTCTTCTGACACTCTGTCGGAAATGGAAACCGGTGACGAAGCAAAATGAGGTCCTATACGATCTGAGGAAGAAGATGAGCTCTTGAGCACATCTTCAGAATCGGAGGATCTCAACTGTGGCATGGTGGAGGCTACTCTGGAGCTTCAATAGCTTTATTCTGTTGCAAAAAAAATCCATACCTTCAACCTAGCATAACCCACTGGCTATACATCTCGGTCATAAGATCGATACGACCTTAAAAACTCCGTTAAACTAAGCAGATTCCAAAGAACGGTATGACTATGCATAAGCGAAGCCTTATGGTCTACTCCCTCTGCGGCATTAGACATTCTGTTTCATTTGACACCCCTCGATATTTTTAGCAGGCAAGTAGTTGCGACCGCAGCTATTGTGGGTTGGTATTTCCAACAGCCACTCTTACCTACCTACCGTGGAGACTGGTAAAAGTAGCAGTGACATAGTTTCGTGAAAGCTTTTTGCACCAGACAATACTAGCTGTGTGGATGTAAAGAACCCTTCTCTATGACAGATCCCATGTCTTGACGACAGCTCCATTGCACTGCCAGAGATCCGAAAGCGCCTTGGAGGCTTTCGACGTACTCGTAAAGCAATTAGTGGAAAGCAGTTTGTTAACGTGTTTTACACCCAAATGTTTAGCTTTGTTACAGAAACGGATGGTTACGTCTTTAAGAACTGGATGAGTCAGACAAGTAAGCTTCATACTCCTCGTAATGAGGACAACCTCAGTTTTGAGGGGATTGAATGAAAGTTCATTTCTAAAGTTGTGTGCACTTAAAGCTCGACCATTATTTCTATTCTACTCAACATGAAGGAAGTCACACTAATAGATGTGAAACTCTTGACGAGCGTTAGTCAGCTCACTTCCCGGTTCGGTAATAGGATCCGGTTGTGATCTGGTTCCGATTAATTTACCTGGGAAATGATTCTAAAACATGAGATGGAAAGTCTCTGCTTTCGACGCAGTGTAGTTGCCATCAGATTTTCTGAATGAATTCAATCTGGTTGATTTCTCCCTGTGACTACCCTGTTGATTTCACCGTTTGTTTCGATTTTTTTCGTAAAAGTCTTTATAAAGGGTGTTGTTTTTTTTTAGAGGTATGCAAATTCAATATGAAATAAAGCACTTGAAGTTAACGTTAATGTCTATGATATTAGCTTTATTTAATTTAGCTTTTATTTAATTGGCATTGGAAGATGTGATCAGAAAGTTACGTGAGTGGTTGGTAGATTGAGCAAATGCTGCCAGATCACATCAGTTTCCCGCGGAGTTAATTTTGGTTAAATCTGATTTCTTTATTCCGTAGACGTTCAAATCGTCTAAGTTCTCGTGTTGAAACTGCTGTAGAGCCAGCTAATGTTAAAGTGTCGGAGTTGTTGAAATTATTGTTGTCATTGCTTGACGGCGGTTCAGCGACCCCTGGGTTGGTACGGGTGCTTACTTTATTCGATACTGTCACGAATTTTGGTGACGTGGATGTGAATTGGAGTTTACTTCCACCAAATACTCGTACATCCTTTTGCTTAGTTCTTCGTTACGACTCCCGTGATACACTTTTCCTTCCTTTGAAACTGTCGTATGAAAACTGGTTGGCCAGTTTTTACTTGGTCCATAGCTTTCTTGGGTCCTGAAATCATAGCTGAAAGAATTGATCTTCTGTGGAGTTTTTCTGCTGATGAGATCCCACTTTCATCTGGTGTAGATCGATATGTCGACAAAAAGACCAACAGTCCATCTTCCCACCGTGGTGTGTCTTGCAAAATCTTTCGAGAGCCGTTTTGAACGTAAGTACCATCCTTTCAGCTGCGCCGTTGGACTCTGGGTTGAATGGCGCTGATGACAAGTGTTGAATAAAGTTACTTCGGCAAAAATACTAGAACTCACACGAAGTAAATTGGGGCCCATTGTTGGACACTAACCACACTAACGTGTGATAGAAACTTAGATTTCGAGTCAACCACAATCAGCCATATCTGCTTCTAAAAGGGTCCAGCAAAGTAGATATATACGCGCTCTCATACTTCTTCGGTACACGGCCAGCTGGTGTACTCTCTCGAGTTGTTGGCGTTGGTCTGGCATGCGGTACATTGTGATACAGTTTTGGTGATACCAACAGTATCGATGAGACACTTGCTTCTTACGGGTGAGTTCCCAGTGACCTTGATGAAGAATCGTCAATACTTTGGGTTGCAACTGCCAACTCTAGAGTTTCCGCTGTGGAAGAGAAGAACATTATTAAATAATTCTATAGAAAGTCTTCTGCGAAAATAAGGCAATAAGGAAATTTCATCTTCTCAAAGCTCTTTTGGCCATCCATTCTGCACTTATTGAGTGACCTTCCTCAGTGTAGGAACCTTCTGTGATGTCTTGGCTATAGTGGTAGAATTTATAGGAAAGTCTTCGACCAATGAAGAGCAAACTTCATCCAATTGATGACCAGATTCTTCTGTGCGGTCAAATGTCTCATCAGGTCCCATTGGTAACTTTGACAAGCAGTCGGCGTTTCCATGTTGTTTGATCGGACAATAACGTTTATTGTACGTGTATCCCATAAGGATTAGCGCCCATCGTTGAAGGCGCTGTATCGTCATGTGTGGAAGCTTCATGAAGAGAATTTTACAAAGTTCCTCCGTTTCCAATACGTCCAAGTCATTCAGTTCCATCCCACAGTTTCGGCCGTTTTCGCTCGAGAAAGAGACATGGGACAATTACCTGTTCCAACTAGAGTAGCATTTTAAGGCCAACGCTGACGCGCCTTTTTGATTTTTTTAATGTTGACCTACTAGTTTGTTCATTTCGCGATAGTGCGTTTAGTGCATTTTTTTCTCCGCAATTTGTTTTTTTATTTTCCTGGTCTTCGTCATGTCTTCTTGTCGATTTACCAATTTCTCCATTAACGACTATAATGCTGACTTTGTTGTCTGTAAGGGAATCTGCGGCAAAATATTCCATGCCATTTGTGTCGGCCTAAATAAAAGAAACACGGTCTACCTTAAAGAGTTTTCCGAAAATCTACTGTTCTTCTGTGATAAAGTGCCTCAGTGACTCCAATGAATCCAACCATAACTCACTCGTCAGGCTGATAAAAGGCAAACTATCAATCTTTGATCAAAGAGTAAGATGTGCGGAAGACTTTGGTCACAGCATTGAAAAACCAATTGCGCGTTTAATTGAGCTAGAAAGTACAAGATCAAGAAATGAAGAAACATACAAGCGCCACATTGATACAGTCTTAAGTTAATTTACATCAATCGGAACCGCAATGATAGATTCAAACAAGAAAACATTGAAACTCTCTCCGAAAAGACATCGATATTCATCTCCAATCATCCACATCCAATCTCCATCTCGAACCTGCAACAAACCAACTCTCAATTCATTACAGGTCCATGCTTGATATCATATTCGATAAAATCAGCGAGCTTAATGACCAACTCACCACGAATAGAACAGTGTTGAATGATTTAGAAAATCTCATTGGAACAGTATGCCACAAAATTCATGGTCTTCCAACCCATCCCCCTCCGCACTACAATTACAATACTTCAATTTTGGCTGAATTGTTACAAACTAAAGATGAATCATTGTAACATCCAGTGCCGACAACCCAACCTCTAATGGTGATACTCGTATAATTGCTCCAACGCCAATTCCTCCTGTCGTCGCCTCACGGAAACTTGTTACACAATTTTAAACGACGTGGACACCCTCAGAGTAGCAAGGCAGGCTGGACCGACTCCGCACAACGAATCAGATGTTCACCACTCATCAAAGGTGCTCCAAATTATGCAGATGTTGCTTGGATTTCCGAATTTTTTAAAAGGAGGTATGGCATCACCATCAACCAATGCACAATATTCCCAACATCACACCACAAAAACAAAAGGAATTTCAAAATTAATTTACCGACTAAATACGAATGGTTATTTGTTAGCTCATAGGAAAGTTGCGGGTCTCCAAATGGACGGATCAACCAACCAACAAAAACGTAGAAAAAAAAACGAAGCAAGGTCTCATCAAAAGATAATTATAAATCGCCCAGATCCATTCCCCATTCACATCCTAAACCTGACCCCAACTGGAGTCTTAAAACCAATATATTCCCCAATTTTTCCCCTCCCGTTTCTATTCCTAAGCAACCCCCTTCACGTATCTTCACAAAATCACCAATTGCCTCTCTTCCATCCAAGCCCCAACGCGTTACATTTAATTTAACCCCTGCCCCTGATACCGTCAGTGATCAACCACCCACCCCCGCTCCCACGAATAATAACAACTGTTTTCCCAATTTCGACCTTACAACAGGAGCCAAATACCCAAACTTTATCAGCTCGCATATCTTAAATCCCGCTTCAAGCTCGCCTTCTCCCTCAGTTTCACGGGCCCCAGTCCCTATTTTTGATCCCCTTTCGCCGCCTAACATTAAATTGACCCAAAAGAATATAGACACCACAGAATGCCGTTACGCGCTCTCTAGACTAAGAGATAAAAAGATGTACGAAAATATACGTCTTTTTCTCGCATATCTTTACGACAAATGCGTCTCTGTTTGCTTTCAGGAAAAAACCAAAACAAGTGTCATGGTGTCCATCCTAAGGATATAACTACTCTCAGAAAGTTTTACAACGGGTACCACGAAATCTTCGACACACCTCCTCAAAAAGTTGCGGATTACCTCGCTGCTTTCCGCAGCTATGTACACTCTAAAAGAGTTTCTCACCTTCAGCGCAGCCGAGCTGACCACGACAAATTTTTTCGTTCCTAACTTGTCTTCTTTGCCTGCATCTCATCTACGCTCCCCTACTCCTCCACGCAACAAACTACCTCTTACATTTTACTACCAAAACGTAAGAGGCTTGCGCTCTAAAATTAGTGCTGTCTTGTCTAAATCACACGGTCTCTCTTTCAACGTCTATGCTCTTACAGAAACCAATCTGATCCCCGACATAAAGAGCCAGGAGCTATTTCCATCTTCTTATAATGTTTTCCGAGATAACGATCACTCTCTCCCTATGTTTAATGATCCTGCCATCCCTAAAGTTGATTCTCCATGTAGAGGTGTCCTACTTGCCATTCACAATAACCTCAACTCTTCTCTCATCGCTATCTCTTCTTCTGTTAAACTTGACTTTGTTTCAATTAAAATAACACTTCCCAACAGGTCCCTGTACGTTATGTGTTGCTACATTCTCCCAGCTCAACCTATTAAATCCTACATCATTGCTACGAGTATTAAAGCAATTGACCAACTAATTGACCTAATTCCTTCGACGATATCCTTATCTTTGGTGACTTTAATCTGCCCCTGCTAAAGTGGATTTCATCGGATGATCACATATTTTTTACCGCGTCAAACGTCAGTTCCTCCAAGGAATGTCTTTTCATTGATAGCATAACTGACTCAAGCCTGTGCCAAGTTAGTGACGTCCCTAATTCTATAGGTAGGCAACTAGACCTTATTTTCACTAGTGATCCTATTAACTCCACAGTAACGTTGTATTCCTTTATCCTATCAACTTTCGACAACTTTCACCCCCCTCTTCTTCTCTCATTTTTCCATAACTCTCCATCCCAGCCCAATTCTTCAACTACCATATCTTCTTACAACTTCCATAAAGCTAATTTTCGAAAAATCAATACCTATCTTAGCAAATGTTCTATTGATTTTACCAACCTATCCTTATCTGATGCTGTCTCCATTTTCTACAGTGAAATATTTAATTCCATTTCTCTCTACGTCCCCTTTTCACGGCATAAAACATCATCTATTTCCCCTCCATGGTACAACAGAAGACTACGCTCTTTACGAAACAGAAGAAACAAATTATTATGACTACTCTAACTATCTGGGAACTTACGAGGGGCGTTCAATATATTCTCGGTATCGATATGAAGGAAAATGCGAATTCAATTTAAATTGTTTTTATTTTTCAATATAATCTCCCCTAACATCAATGCACTTGTTACATCTTGAGATAAGCTTTTTCAAACCGTCAAAAAAATAAATTTCCTCTTTCTCTGCAAAATACCCATTTATTGCCGACTTGAGTTCTTCATCATCCGAAAATCTTTTTCCACGAAGACATTTTTTCAAATCCGGAAACAGGAAATAATCACTAGGGGCAAGGTCTGGACTATAGGGTGGGTGTTGGATTTCTTCGAAACCACAATCTCGCGCAGCAGCCTTGGAAACTCGCGCCGTGTGAACAGGAGCGTTGTCATGAAGAAGCAACACACCCGCTGCGAGTTTACCCCGTCTTTTTTTTTAATTTCCTCCTGCAAATTATGCAAAGTGGAAGCGTAGGATGTGGCGTTGATGGTTTCACCTTTTTTTTTGTACTCAATGAGCAAGATTTCCTTTGAGTCCCAAAAAGCCATGAGGGAAGCCACTGCATGGACTCTTGTTTGCTTTCGGGGTCATAGTGGTGGACCCATGTTTCGTCCCCAGTAACAATTCGATCCATAACACCGTCCGCGTTCTCACTACACATCTCCAAAAGCTCTCTACAGCATGCGATTCTCACTTTTTTCTGAGGCGCTGTGAGCATTCGTGGCACCCACCTTGCACTGACCTTTGAAAGGTTAAGATGGTCATGAAGAATGGTGTGAATGGTACCAATTGAAAGCTTGGTGATCTCTGCCATCATTTTCACCTTTATTCGGGCATCCTCAAGAACAAGTTTTTCGACTTCTTTGATGCTTTCTCCCGTACAAGCAGTAGCCGGGGCGCCGGAGCGGGGGTCGTCTTCAATGCTCTCTCTGCCTCTCTTGAACTCACTTGACCACTTTTGCACAGTTGATAATGAAGGTGCGGAACCCTGGTAAACAGCCACCATCTCTTCATGAATAGTTTTTTGACTTTTTCCTTGCTTAGTGAGAAATTTAATTACAGCGCGATGCTCAATTTTCACCATCTTCGTCTCAGTTGCCATTATGATTCTGTTTAACTAGAGATAAAACGCGAATTAATAATCACATTTATATGAAATTTTACATGAATGCACTAAAATAATAGTATTACTTGATAAATAAGTCAATTTATATATACAACCACAGCTTCACCCCGATACCGAGAATATGTTGAACGCCCCTCGTACCTGCAATTCACCCAGCTCTATAACTGCCTCTATCAACGCTTTCTCGACACAGCGCATTCCAACCTTATCAACGATCCTAAGACATTTTATCAATTCGTCAACTACAAAAGAAAATCACACCTCAGAAAATCCCCCCTCTCTCTCGTTCGATAATATATCATCGACCAACCCACATACTCGTATTTTTGCCAACTATTTTGCAAACTTTTTTAAACCAGTCAGCTTTTTTAATCAGATTCCACCAAACAGTGAGTTTTAATGGTTATAAGGGCGTTTCGACAAAGGCTTCTGGGTTTTCTTCACTCCAAATTCGGCAATTTTTCGGGATCAAGCTGAATCATGTTTTCGGCCCATTTCCCCGAACCTATGACGCGTATAATGGTCACGCGGTTTCGACTCTTGTACAAGCTGGATCTTATAGGCTTTTAAGCTAAGATCTTTCCGTAAAATCTTCCACAAAGTGGATGGGCATACCTCCAATTTCTGTGCACGATAGCGAATCGACTCATTCGGATTCTCCTCAACACTGCGTTCCACAACGGCAATAACTTCTTCTGTTCGCACTGTTTGTCGTCTTTGGGGATGCTTATTATCCACTAGAGTGTACGTGGATAATAAGCATCCCACGATTCATCGTTTTCCGAATAACTTGCTCAGATGAACGATTATGTCGACCGTATAAGACGTAGCGCACGATAAAAGTTTGGCGGGCCAAATCATAATTTTCAAAATAAGTTTGCACAATTAGCACGCGTTGTTCTGGCGTTAGTCTATTTTCCGTAAAATGGCATAACATACTAACCACAAATCAACTTTCAACTGTCAAATTGAGAATCTGTAGAAATAGTGTTGCCAGTTTAAAAACCAAACCTCTAAAAAAGAACACCTTCTACAAGACACTCTTCCAAATCGGAATCAGCATCTTACATTCTTTTTGCTTCGATTTGTAAGGATTTCAGACTTGGTACAAGTTAGTCTTAAGTGACTTGTTTATAAGTTTTGTGGTTTCTTTACGTAGACGCTGTAGATCTGCAAAACTATTTGATAGCTGAACACGTCAGCTCAAAGCATTTAGTCAGGTCACCGTTCAGGTTCTATACATCTTCCTCTAGCTTTTGTTGTGATCGGAGTTTTGGGAAGCATTAACAGACTAATAACTGATTTGTTCCTTAAAGCGTTTCAAGTTGGTTTTCCGCGCATTCATCCTCTTCAACAAGGTCTAGACCTCGCATCCGATCATGAGTTCAGTGTACCCAGGGTTTAACAAAGAGGCTCCCAATAGTACTGTTCAGACCGTAACCTCTTTAGCGATCCTGTTGGAAAGGGTTAAGTCGATTACTTGCTATCTAACTCTCATTTCAATTGTTGACAGCAGGCTAACATTGCTGACAACAAGGTCGGATGATAGTATGTCAACCAGGAGATGACTATTGGTTGTAGCGTGGAGCAGTGGATAAATTCATTTTTCATTCCTGTAAAAGAATCGAAGTTCAAATCTCTCCTCTAAGCCAGAAAAAGTAATTTGCTTTTTTGATGTCACCGACGGGCGATGGCAAACCTTCGAAAATGTACTTATTTCCCCTCAGAATCTGCAGAAAATTATAGATCGAACTCTTGCTGTCCACTGGTACAACGCAGTGAGTGATATGACATAGATAGAAATACGGTCTCACTCCTTCAAAATATTATCAATTGTTAACCACAAATTATTGAGCATTAGCTCATGACATTATCTAGTTTTGTTTTATTGCAGTATCTTGCTTGGGCTTGCCAGACCACAGACTTACAACGATGCATAATCATACAGTAAAAACAAGATATACCCAGATAGTCATAATATTTACAGATATTTTAACGCCCCAAAAATCTCTCAAATCATGTTTTACTACATTTTGCGACCGTGTGTAACAAAAAAAAAGGTCTACGATTTTTAATTCTTAAATGCTTATAGGCTTGTCATTCTTTTTATTGCTTTCGTATAATAGAAACATCTTTCTATTGAACATTTTCCCAAGTATCTCGTAACCATGACAGAAAACAAATTTGAATCGCTTTGTAGTAAACACAGTGAACTAATCACCACCGATAGTAAATTCAGATGTGAAGACAAAACTGTAAACGCCACTCAACTCAACACCGTCCTCGTATTCCACATCTAACGTTGTACGACCCACTTTTCAATCCAAAAACAAAACAGAAATCAAAGCAATAAAATAACAATAAAAACCCAATACTCCACCTATTCGGTGAATGGAAAAATTGTCGTAAATTTTCCATGGTACCCTCTTTTAAAGTTTAACTAAAGCCGCAATGAAACACGGCTTTTTTCTATTCCCAAACGTTTGAGATACTCCCAAACTTCAAACGGATACAAGTTACAGACACTTGAATGTGATTTCGAATCCGAATGGGCTCTCGTACGCGGCGTATACGAATACTCGAACATCCGATATGGCAATTGAAAATAATTGATGCGACAAAAATCGCTCCCCAGGTGGCAGTATCTAATATTTTCCAATTTCGTTAGCACATCGTTTTCAAAACCGAGTTTTTATTTCGATTTTCTCGATTTTTATTGCCCCGATTGGAACAACCGAACAACGCGATAGCAAGGCGTTGGCAATTTATTCGAATTCCCCGGCAATAAAAAATCGAGAAATTTCAAAACCAATAATTTCGAAGCTCTTAATTCGATGGTTAAGTGGATAAGCTGTGCAAAGCTGACGGAATTAAAGACCCATACTGGGGTTGGACTATGAGATTGCATCTTAATTTGAATTCGAATCCGAATCCGAATCTCATGTGCCCAGTTGGCTAAAACTCACATCTCAGACTTTGTTTCAGATTCAGTTTGAGAGAAAAGTGAGCGGCGCGACTTAAATCGGACTGACGGTTAATTAGACGGTGTTTTGCATAAATTTGTCAATAAATCGGTTTTCATAATTCCAATTCAAAAGATTGAATTTTTAGTGGAAGTGGAATACGACGAACGGCGGACAACGGACAACCGACGAACGAGTACGAATATACAATCGTATGAATAGCGGATGGTTATTTATACGGAACTGTGCATCAATATGGAAATTTCATTTCATTAGTGACATAATTTCGATTGGAAATCGGGGAAGTATCTAAACAAAAACAGATCGTGTTTGCTGTTTGTTTTCTTGTCGGTTTTATTTAAATTGTTGTTTACGATGGGACTAAGGTGGATTTTTGTAATCATCAATGGGAAAAGTTATGGCACAGGGCCTTTGAATATTGATCTACGATATGAGCTTGTAAATTAGTTAAAACTTTCAGTGACCTCATCATTGTAAATCATTTGCGTCTCAATTGAGATGTTTAGCCCAGTTTACACATAATTAAGACCGAAGGTTGAATTCATTTAATAGAGATTGGAGATGGCATTGATTACAGGAAACTGAAAAAGTCGATTTAATTAATTTCTTTTAAGACTCTAGAACAGGCTTAATATAGTATCTTCACGATCTCTTAAGAAATATGGCTCCCCATGGTGTTGGGTTGTAGTATATTAATATGGGGGAAATCCTATGGCTCTTTCGTACAACCACTTCTGAGATTTATCTAAAGAAATAAGAAAAAAACTGTCGGAAAAATTTATGATGATTATCTTAAATTCTATCATAATAGACAGATAATAATGATAAACACATGGACTCCTATCTGTAGGTAGTCAGAGCAGTACCTTGTTGCAGCCAGTGTCCGGATGCAAATATCCTGTACTATAGAACACCGAATCAATATTATAATGAAATTTTTCATGGTGTGACCACAATAACAAAAGACAACAGCATCTGGTGTAATAGGTGTCACTCTTGGTTTCACAAAGACAAGAAAACAAGAGGTATAGAAAGCAGCGCAGCGCTGCAAAGAAGGACGAGGGCTGTTCACACACGCAGAAGGAACAACGACTTTACAGAACAAAAAGAAAGCCATAGAGAAGCAATTCATATGGCTCATGGAGAGGTGCTTCTGCAGGAATGAAGTTCAAAACTACTTCCAAAATTTGCCAAATATGTTACACAGAATAAAAGATGCAGAAATAAGGATGGAGACGTAATAGTTGAGTTAGAGTTGGCACTGACAATTTGGCATGATAACTTCTGTAGACTTTTTAACTGGGAAGGCGATTAGCATTCCACTGTTGGTCAGAGTGAATCACTCAACGAAGATATGTAGCTTCACCCACCATACCAAGAAGGGGAATGAAAGGCGATATTCAATATATGTAGAAGTAGACAGACTACCTGCCGAATTATTTAATGAAGCGGGGAATAACTTGGTAAAGAGCAAACACCAAAAATATGTTCGGATGAAAGTATAACCTGACGAATAGAGTAGACACTCACTGGTATCAACCTGGCGATGCACAAAGTAGCAACTGTTACTACATATCGATTGTAGTTATGTTATTTCCAAGTGGTGTCCATCGACTACTGGTTGTTGTCCATCAGGACTCGACTTGCTAAACTTATAAGCGCAAGTGTTTAACAAGAGACAAAAGTAGCAGCACTATAAACAGGACAATAGTGGTCAAAAGGGTGGTGAATGCGATTATTTGAGAACACAAGTTCTCACTTTAGTCTCACACCATCAACTCCTACTACTCACCTCCACGTGGTGACTGCTGGGTGCCTAGTACCTCGACTGGAAATGTTGTAACCAACCCCTGTGGAAGGTCGTTGGTGGAAGCTGTCTAGAGGGGGGGGGGGGGGTGGAGTCCCATCTCACTAAGGCACTTTCTCCCGTATTCGGGCGGCAGGGGACGAATTCCAGGGACAGAATTAACCTTGCAGTTAGGTTGAACAAAGTTTACCTCTATATGAGCAGCTTCAACGTACTTAAATACCAGGTCTATAGGCATCTCCAAAACTAAGTCAGGGTGTTATAAGAGAGTTGGTGGCGGATGAGCAGCACTCACATCTCCGGAGCAGATTACTGGCTCCGGAATTTGGTCCGGCGCCCTTTGTCCTAGGGGTCTCAAAAAGGTTGGGGTTATGCATTGTACGTGGGGCTAACTACCTAACCATGTAAAAAAATAATTATTACTAGGCGACCACAGCCCCGGATAAGGACGGATTCACTATAGACGTATCTGCAAAACGAACAAAGGACAACAACTTTCGGATCTGTTCGTACCTTGAACAGGTCGCATGCAGCCAAACAATTAGCGAAGGCCCTAGACTGCCATCCAGGAAATGCGGTGGGATGGCCCGGGCAAACGGTGATTGCTATATGGAACATGAGCAACGTCTATTTAGTTGCGGATTTGTGGTAAGCGGCAGACTTAGGCAAGAAGTCTTGAGCTTTCGATACGTGAGTGAATGCCTTATAACAATCCGTATCAAAGGTAAATTTGCTTATATGGTATGCGCTCCCGCCCCAAGAGAGGAAAAGGACGATGCTACCAAAAAAGTTTCTACGAGCTCCTCAACAAAACCTACGAGCAATGTCCGGGGTACAACGTACGCCAACATCAAGTGCTGAAGATCAGTGTCTTAGATGCTTAGAACCCATCAAAAATGCCGCAACTGATGTCCTGGGTTTCACCCGCCCACCACCACGAAACCCCTGGTTTGGAATAGAGTGCTTTGTCAGCACATGCAGCAAAACAAAATGCCTACAAAGCAGCACTACACCATAGAACGAGAGCGGCTCGTGAGAGAAGAAGCTTCTCTGGAGAAAAAAAAAGAGCATGAGAAGCGCGGGATCGATGAAATAGAGAGGTGCTATTCCAGGAATAATGTTCTCAAGTTTTACCAAAAGGTAAAACCAGGGTAATAAGACCCGACCTGAAAACTGTAGAGATGAACAAGGAAACCTTGTAGTAGAGTCACAGTCGGTACTGATGATATGGGAAAACCATTTCTGCGGGCTGCCAAACGGCGAAGACGACATAAATTCCGCTGTCAGGCAGAGCGAACCATTCAATTTTGATGATGCAAGTCAAGAATTCCGACTGAAGTGAGGATAGCAATATCCAACCTGAAGTCGAACAAGGCTTCAAGCGGCCTACCCGCCGAACTATTTAAGGCAGCATGAGATGACTTGGTAGAGAGCATACACCAACTTATTTCCAAGATTTGGTCAGATGAATTTATGCCTGATGAATTGCCCCGTTTGCCCAGTTCACAAGAAAGGAGACCCTATAAACTGCGCCAACTATAGAGGTATCGCATATAAGATCTTGTCCGCCGTATTATGCGAGCGCCTGAAACCATTTATTAACGATCTGATTGGACCTTATCAGTGCGGTTTTAGGCCCGGTATGTGCACAATTGACCATTTATTCACACTATGAAGTTCAGAAGAGGAAAGCCTCACCTTAGGTGGCATGAAATGAATGGTAGCACCACAGTTTTAAATGGAAGCAAACATCAAACTTTATCTGAACTACTTAGACATTTTTGGAGTTGAGGCTTATAAATATCTCCAAGAATAAGTCGAATTCTTGCAAAAGATATAGTGCGGTTACTGACATCGGTTCAACCGACACCTTGATCTGATTAAGTTGGGGGTTGTGCCGTCGAGGTATCTTCCCTACTACATAAAAAGCAGCTAGTTATGACAGAAACACCCGCCGCGGAGGTTAGCGGATCCCCTTAATTAAGATCACGGTTCGGAACGTTCGCGGACTACGAATTTAGAGTATGCACCTGGGGCGCAAGCACACCGTACACCCCTGGTACTTTTCAAAAACTTAAATCTGATCCAAGAGATACGATAGATAGGATCAATTATGGAACAAATGGAAAAATTGCGACATTTATTACAACAGACTGCACATGTTAGGAGGCGGATTTGGCGTCGGTCAATGGTAATTGACTTTGAACTGGCTGTGATCCGCTTCAAGGCATCATTTCAAAACGTCAGCCTAATATGTGTACACACACCTAACGATGAAGTCGAAGACACTATCAAGGAGGAGTTCTGTAACCTCCCGTAACCCTGTACGCTCTACTTGGACGATGCAAAAATAGGTAAGGAAAACATCTTCAGCGGATTAGTCGGAAAGCATAGCCTCCACTACATGACAACAGACAACAACATGGCGCACTCCAGATGGTCGAACCGCCAACCAAATCGACTATGTGCTAATAGCGGGTTTTCAATTAAGGACTAAACATTTTCATTTTGATAATAAATTGTAATTATTTGCAAACGTTGCTCGTTCAACTACTGAACTAAATGGCAGACAATGGCAGTTCACAAAAGAACAGTACGGGTGCGTATGTATAGTTCTTAATGGATAACCTGACAATCTGAATGTGGAAACATTCAAAGGGCAAACGCAGATTCAGAGCTCGACTATCCAAAGAGAAGAAGGTGCTAACCGCCCAGAAAAAGAAATTCAACTTTGGAAGCCTTAGCATGAAGTAGCCAGAGGAGTAGCCTGAGCCTACATTCATCATCCACAAATGCCAAAAATTTATTTAACCAGTATCGCGACATCATCAAAGAGGGAGATGAGACCACCGTATGCTACCAGCCACCACCGAAAAGGAGCCCTTAGTATGATGATGAGTGCGTACGCCGGGAAAGATAACAGAGGGAAGAGTATCGATCCAGGAGAAGAGAGAAGATGAAGATCTTGCGTTAAAAGAAAAGGGCCTACAAAGTCACCCAGCTAAAGGATATCGAAGACTCCCGCTATAGAAACAACATCAGGATGTTTCTCAGGAAAGCAAAGCGACTGGAAGTTGGCTTCAAGCCCGAAACGTAGTTTCTTCTAATCAGTGATGAAAACTTAGTCACCGAAGCGAAGGGACTAGTAGATGTGCTTAAGCAGCACTTCCAGCAGCTACTTAATGGGCAGCAGGTAGAGAGTGATAACGTAAAAAAGGACCCACATCCATCCTAATCCAAATTGATGTCACTTGACGCTGGAAAACACGCGGAGAACTGTAAAATTTTGAAACAGTTCCTTCGAACTATTCCAAACTTGTACCAGATTTCGGCAAGGAGATGCACTGTCATATGATTTCTCCAATTTAGTGCTGGAACAGATAGTGCGTAGAGAAAGTGTTAACACGGAAGGCACTTTCTTCAAAAAATCTGTCAAGCTGCGTAACACACACGACATCGACATCATCGATCCCTCCCAGCACGCCGTCGTAGAGGCTTTGACGGCAATTGAAGAACAGGTGAAACGAGTTGGCATTGTTGTAAATGAGGACGAAACTAAGTACACGTTGTCAACAAACAAGGAAGCATATTTCCACCGCCTAGGACAAAAGGCCACTGTTGACAACAAAGTCTTCGAAGTGGTTAGGGAGTTTTCCTACCTCGGAGTAAGCATGAACTCTCTAGTGGAGATTCGGCAAAGACAAAGCACATGGGTTAAAAACTTATAACTCGAAATGCATGCTCTACAAAGTATTGATCTTACCTGTTCTGCTGAGTGCTGGAAGATAAGCGGGAATGCGGAGCAGATATTGAACACTTTCGAGAGATAAGTTCTTCATTGAACATTTGGTCCCGTACGTGAGGAGGGCGAATGGAGGAGAAAATACAACCGCGAACTCTACCAGCTGTACCCAGATGTACATAGATGTAGTCCAAAAAGCTAAAACACATCGACTAGACTGGCGCGGCCACATTTGACGAATGGACATGAATGGCCCAGCAAAGAGGGTCTTCTAATCGCTGACCCCAGGTTCGAGGGGACAAGGGCGACCAAACCTCCGTCTTTCAACAGAGTCAACTATCTTCATATTAGGTGATCGTTCGAAAACCTACATCAACAATCTTATAGGTCATTATTAGTGTGATTTAGGCCTGATCCTGAAAATAACCCAGAACTTCTGGTTGAAGTTCATTGACTGATTGATTTAAAGGCCGCATATGACTGCATTTATACAGACAGGATGTGTAGAGCCACGTAAAGTTTTGACATTCCTGTCAGATTCGGATGTGTGTGATGCTAATAGAAAATTCTTGCTGCCTCATAAAAGTCGGTAATGATTCTGGCAGGGCATTTGATGTTAAAAAGAATTTTGACAAAGTTTAATCGTCATGCGATTTCTTCAACATCATACTTGAAGGAATAGCACGAAACTCACAGGCCAACACCATTGGCTTTAGATGACGGTGTCAAGTGGCAAGAAACCTCAGTCATCAAGAAGAAGGCCATCTGTCGAGCAAGCACACGTTTGTTCCATCTTGACAAATTGGCAATACCCAAGACCTCTTGGCCGTACCAACATAAAGATTTAGAGACTATCACTCTAGTTAAACTTATTTACTGGAATCTGCTATCACTACTTGGACTGCGACATTGCAACTCTACTGAATGCCTTAGTATGCATTACAATGTTTCCGGCGGAAATTGCAATGACGTGAAAGAGACTCTGTTTGCTTTGCACCTTCTGTGTGACTGTCCTGCCCTGATATTCGTATGCTGGATTCTTAGAACGTTTCAATGACCTGAATATTCGAAGATATTTTGACTTTGTTCGTTCACTAGGAAGAAGCTGAAACTGAGCCAAACCAGAAACCGATTTAGAATTTGGCGCTGTCATCTTCACTCCTACTAAGGTAAACTTGCTTTCGAAGACAAGACTTAGACAATCCTAATAGCAGTAAGCTATTGTCGTTGTGCACAAAAAGGTGGAGAAGCTAAAGTATCTGCATTCTCTTGAATCTTCTTTCCAATTCAGGGTAACTCGTGAAGGGTTAATCTAATCTGGATCTAAAAATCCAGACGGAAACCATAACTCAGTGGATATTGTCTTAGTCCCAGGTCACAACGAATGTATAGATTCACCTACTAAGCCAGGTTTATAGGAGGTTTATTTTCGGGACCTGAACCTGCGATTATTTGAATACTCCTCCAAGCAAGATTGCATCGAATGTGATCTAATTACATCCAAGCTCCATAATATTCCCGATTGATCGTTATGGTATAAATCTTCATGGTCACGCATGATTTTGCAAAAGACTGAGAAACGTTCAAATAAATCCGTATTGTCAAGCAGAAATGCTTGTGTCAGAGCCCGACGGATTCCGGGGCGGGCAAAATGAAGTTTCTAAATTTTACCAAACTTCGGTTTGCAAGTTGGAACGTCGGATCGATGACCTCAAAAAGATTCGAGATGGAAGCAATAATGCGTCGCAGAACTCTACATGTCATGTGCGTTCAGGAAACGAAGTGGTGTAATACCGGAAATAAAGCGCGTTTTCTTGATTTAAAAACGAAGTCATTTAAGACGTTTTACCATGGAACGGTCAATGGACGAAACGGTGTCGGTGTTATTGTCGCAGCAAATTTTCTTAATAATATCGTTGGTATTTCAAAAATAAGCGACTGCTTGATGAGTGTAAAACTCATTATAAACAATGAAATGTGGACCATTGTTAGAGCGTACGCCCCACAAAACGGTTGCGATCAATCGGAAAAGGATACATTTTGGTCAGATTTCGGTAATTTACTCAGAAATATACCCATCAAGGAGTTGCTTTTCGTAGGCGGAGATTTAAACGGCCACGTTGGAGAATCAAACGTAGATTATGAGGACTGAAACGGCGGTAAAGGCTTTGGAACCAGAAATTCTGCTGGTGAAGACATCCTTGTAAAGCCCAAGGTCTCACTGTTTTAAATTCGACGTTTATAAAACATCAACGACATCTTATCACCTAAAGCAGCGGAGGCCACGAAACATAAATAGACTATCACCTTTGCAAACGATCGATGAGAAACAGTGTCAAGAACTGCGAGGTAATCCTTGGAGAATCGCTAGTTACCCAACACCGGCTGCTCATTACAGAATTCTTCACAGCGGAACCATCAAAAACACGAGAGCCTGTTAGAAAGCCTAAAATCCGGTGGTATAACTTATCGAAAGAACGAGGCACAAGATTTATTGCACGCGCTAAAGAAGTACTTCTTAATGTAAACGTTATCGCAGACTCACTTAGCCCTCAAGAAATGTGGAACAGCATGCACGAGGCATGCATGACACACACAAAGTCCCTTCTAGGAACGATATCAGGACATTATCACATCGAGAAAGAAACATGGTGGTGGAATGACGAAACCAAACGAGTTGTGACCGACAAGAAGCAAGCATTTCAAGCTTGGACAAAATGTGATCGGAGCAACGATATCGAAAAATCTCGACTTGCACTTGAATATGAGCGACTTAAAAACGTTACAAAGAGAGTCCTGGCCCAAACCCAAGCGGCAGCAGCGGAAAACCTTTACCAGGACTTGGAACAAATATCCTCACTATCGGCAGATAGAAGACAAGCTATTCAAGAAGTTCAAACGTCGTACAATAGTAAAGTGCCAAATATTTTTAAACTCGCTGCGCAAAGGCGAAAAAATTCGATGGAAATAACGTCGCCAAAATACATACAAGACTCCTACGGGCACTTACTAACAAACGAAAAGGACATCTGTGATAGGTGGCTTGAATATTGTAAGGACCTACTTAACAAACAGTTTCCACGTGATCGCGTCCCTGCAGCTGATCCATTCGAAGAAGAAGTTGCTGACTTTTCAACAGAAGAAATGAGTATAGCTATCGGAAAAATAAAACGCGGGAAAGCGGTGGGACCAGACAACATCCCATCAGAATTTTGGTCGAAGATGGAATGTATCGGCAGTGAATGGCTGTCGAAACTCTTGAATAAAATAAAATGCGGACAAACTATGCCGAATCAATGCAGAAGTAGCTTTTTGGTTTCGTTATACAAAGGCAAAGGCGACACGCGAGAATGCAACAACTACCGCTCAATCAAGCTGATGTCACACACGATGAAAATCGTTGAAAGAGTTTTAAACGAACGTCTTCACAAAATCATAAAGCTCGACGATAGACAGTGTGGGTTCGTGGAAGGAAGATCGACGGTGGACGCAATCCAAAACTTGCGAATATTAATGGAAAAACATCGGGATTCGTCAAAAGATCTGCACATGGTATTTATTGATCTAGAAAAAGCATTCGATCGTGTGCCTAGAGATCTCATATGGACCGCGTTGAGGTCTCAAAAGGTACCGGAAACGTATATACGAATGATACAAGACATATGTGGAAACGTCAAAACTGCTGTTAAATGTACCGGCGGACTTACGAGAGAATTGCCGGTAAATGTTGGAGTGCATCAAGGAAGCGTTCTTAGCCCTTTCCTCTTTAACGTGGTACTAGACTATCTTTTGAAAGATTGCATGAACGAAGCAAATGTAACATCGATTCTCTTCGCCGACGACGCAGTTATTTTAATCGATAATTTCGTAGATTTACAAAACGTCCTAGTAAATGGAAAGACGCGCTAGAGAAAAACGGGTTTAAAGTAAGTCGCTCAAAGACGGAATATTTGACCTGCCCATTTTCGGATCCACTGCGACGGAATAGTTCTTCCGAAAACCACTGGGTTCAAGTATTTAGGATCAATCGTTAACGTAGAAGCGAAATGTGACGACGACGTAAGGCACAGAGTAAGTGTGGGGTGGATGAAATGGCGAGAAAATTCGGGAATCTTCTGTGACCGCAAATTTCCACTTAAATTGAAGGGAAAACTTTACACAACGGTGGTTCGGCCAGCTCTTATGTATGGTTCGCAGTGCTGGACAATATACGAAGCGTTTAAAAATACAATGATGGCAGCAGAGATGAAAATGTTAAGGATGTCGACTGGAGTTGTGAAACGCGACTGCATTAGATCTACGCACATTAGAGGAAGTCTACACATAAAGAATTCGGTCATCGAACAACTTGAGTCGGATAGAATTAGCTGGTATTGCCACGTTCAAAGAAGATCTCCGGAAAATCCCGTTAAGAAGGCAATATCAACTACGGTCGCTCCTACTAAAAGAAAAGTAGGTAGGAAAAAGAATTCCTGGATTGCTCAGATGGCAAATGCACAACAACGCCTGGGGCTAACCGCCGAAGCGATACAGGACCGAGCAGTATGCAGACGCGTTCTGCGATCTGCGACATTAGCCAACCCCATTAGCGGAGCAGTAGCGATGCAGTAAAAATGGGAAACTCGTTATGCATAAGTTCGTTTACTCGTATTTGCACGTTCTTCGACGTGGCAATTCTCAGAAATTTTTCGCCCAGTTCTGGGCGGCTAGCTTTGTTAATTTTCTCGATTTATGGCAGTTTTCGTTGATTTTTCTCAGCAAAACTTAAAGGGCTCTAGAAGTGGTCTAACGATAAACGTATGATGAAATTTTACAGGGGAATTTCAGTGTCATAACCGATTGGAAGAAAGGTGGCTCATTAGACAGCTAGATCTGGAATCAGCTAAGGATATTAGTCACTTCGAAAAAGAATTTGTGGTATGCTGATAAGTACCTTCGATTGAAAAATATGACCAAGCATGCACAAATGTCTTTTGTAAGGTGTTATGCTTCACGTCGATGGGATCTTCTTAGGCAGTATACATATGTTAGAATATCTTGTGACATTGCTTTTGCCTCAGTTTGTATGATGTCAAGTTTCGTACTTTCTCACAATCTAACAGCTCGTATTTCCCGCAGTTAGAAATTAAGACCAGAACTATGTGGGCTGTGAAATGGTGTTTGGCACTTGCTGTCTCGATCCTCAAGAAGGTGTGCACCCAATTCTGACGACAGGTCCCTATAGTCACCCTAGTTAAACCCCTAACTTATTTTCAAAGTAAATAGTCCTTACAAACCGTAAAAGTTTCCAACATACCAGACTCATACCAAGTCTTACTTTGATTTTGGCTACCTAAGACTAAGGGGTGAATAGATATGTAACATATGTATACCTGAAAAGTCACAGGAAGTGTTCAGACAATTGCCTTTGGCCAACAATTAGTACTGCTAAAGTGGAAAAAATTAACCTTGGCAGGTGACGATATTGACATGTTTAAACAGCTATTTGAAAAGGAAGATAAACTATTCCAGCAAGACTCATAGACACTTCCATTCAATGCATGGGTAATAGTTTACATAAATATTTGAACCTTTCCAAGGTTATGACATATTCGCATATTCGCACAACTCCACTTTGTCTGCATGGAGTAAAGTCCAGCAGTGTTCGCAATTAATATTCAACAGGTGGCTACCCTTCGATCGTCCTCGTAGAAGAACGTTTGAATTATGACGTTACTCATAATCGTTCCCGTCGATCATAACACAGCCAAGTTCTGCTCCATAGCTAGCCCATGAAGGACGCACTCCAATCACATCGCTACCCAACAACAATTAGACGTACTTAGCATTTTCTAGAAATTAATCATGACCCTTAATCAGAATCCAAATGAGGGACGAACATGGAAATCATGAAATTTCCCTTGAAATGAATAATTTTTCCGGTCTTGTGTTACGTTCTCCATTTTCCTCGTCTTTTCTCTAGCTGCGTCCCTGGCTGTAGCCATGTGCGATACGTATACCTATAACCGCGGACATGACCAGGCTACTCCGACCATCAGTGATTCGAATTAAAAATGTAAAATTGATGTCATAAACGCAGTGGGCACGTATTGAGACTCATTGGATGTCACATAGATTAATTATATGAACATGTCCTAGACGTAGGAGTAGGAGCTGAAGTTTAAAGTTGGACGGCTCATCATAACTACTTCATCTACGGGTATGGTATTTCTTCCTACCTGCCACTGCCCCTATCCACATCACAGTTTGGGTGCAAATATCTGGGCGCATTTTATGGGCGTTTAAGATCGTTATCTATCACACGAACTTTGAGTAGAGTTCTCTCCATTAGATGACAGATCGATAAGGTCTATGAATGGTTGTTGCGTTGCGCGGAGTTGTACATACCTGTTTTTTTTTTTTTTCCACAATAGATAATTCTCTGAAATCCAAACGGTATCGAGATGAATCTGGAAGATATTTAGTGCGTTTTTAGTGTCAATTTTCGAGAATTTGGAGAGGAAGTTGATTTGAAATTGCTCAGTTAATTGGGATCTTTTTGTACAAGTACGTGATAAGGGCAGTCTATGAGATTTTGAATGAATTCTAGATACAGAGATGCATTTTTCATTCATAGATCTTAGGGGCAATTGTTGAATGTGATTGCTTTTAATGAGAATTTCGAGATAATTTCAAGCGACTAGTTTCTGTATAGCAGGTTAGTTTCGTGACGTAGATACCTTAGGGATACGTGTTGACTGTTCGAAGTAATTTTTCTTTTGTCACTTTCGTTCTTAAATTTAGGTTTTGGGTTTTCTCCTCTGAAATCAAAGCCAATTGAGATGTTATCATAGCTCCTGGTGGAAGTCGAGAATTCATCATGGGTGATGAGGTAAATCCTATGATTATGACTAGTTATGTTGGTTAGGCCGTTTACCTTTGGATGACAACTCTACACACAAATGCTCAAAATTAATTTTCACAAGTCAGTAATTGAAATCGTAACCCAAGAAAGTCGCAAACTGGTCGCCGATAGTTTTCCAATACGCTAAACTTACGCTACAGTAATCCTTTCGGATGATAAACTCTTGATGACTTTTTGTCAGCATCCTCCATGGTTGCTTTCGAAGGGCTTTCCAAGGAATAGTAAGCAATCTACAGTCTTTCCTACTAAGCAACAGCAATAACATCCTAAAGACGTTAGAAAGCATTCATTTATTCTGCTAGCATAATTGAGCATAATAGTAGTTCTGGTGCTATTGCGTGATAGGCATATCCATAGGACCAAACCCAAATGTCAGTCAGGGCATTAGGTCACTAAAACTTTAGTGCTGGTTGTGCCAACGAAAACTTCTATTAAAACTATAAATGGTTTCGAGAGTGCATTCCCTAATATGTGAATCAAGAGGAGGGAGATTTACTTCTATGTCGAGAGCAGAGGGAAGCGTTCTGGGGAAGGCTCCGTGCAGCTGAGACTCGGTAAAAGCAACAGTGACTTGAAGAATTATTCCACTAGACATCCGGTGCATACCATACAATTATTTTCATCATAGCGTGTAATTCTAAAGAACAATCCACGCTGAACAGCGTTGCAGAAAGCTCCTTTATACCGGCAGAAAACCGACAGCGCCTTCGAGGTTTCAACGTTACATGTTGAGTTAACATAAGTTTGTAATCTAGTGTGGCTCCTAAACACTACACTTCATCCAGCCTCTTAGTACTGAATGAGTCAAACCGGTCAGCTTCCTCTTAAAGAGAACAGCCCCAGTGTTTTAAACTTCAAAAATTCAATCAGAAGCTCAATGTATACACTCAATGTCATTCGGACTATTTTCACTATTAACGTACCCAATTCGTAGCGTCAGAGAAGAGATAGTGGCACCATTATTTTTTGTGCGAGTAATATTTTCCCATGACTTTCAATTTCCATTCACCCATTCATTCAGCTGGACATCGCATACCGAAGTCCATCTACTGGAGCTGTAGTCCTTGTTGATTGCAGGATAGGTTCTATCCGGCAACATAGGTTTCGTTCTTCTTTGTCATACTCGACACAGAAGAAAAGGATGGATTGTCAGTTTTGAGTACTTGACCGGTTTCATTAGGTGCTAGTTCGATCTTGTCATCTCTTGCCATCTTTTCCTTCTCAAATGACTCAAATATCTGATCCTAAGATTTCACATCCATGGAAAGGAACCAATAAGCGCCTCGAGCCTGCTCGATCATTAGCTAGCTGTCTCCAATCTCGCACGCTAAGTTAGCTGAGGTCCCCTTCCATATGCGTGCGCCAATATGGTCGCGATCTTCTTCTACTGCGCTGTCTCTCGGGGGCCGATTCTAGCCGGTCCATTTTTGTATTTGTGTCCATTCACTCTGCATGACCCAGCCAAGTCGATGTCCACGGGAACGAAAATCACCTGCAGATTTTTCCTCTCAAACCAGCCAAGAGCACCCTCATCCGTTTTTGACAAAGTCCACGCATGTGCGCCATAGAGTAGGACAGCACTGGGATTATTAAGGTCTTATATCTTTTGTTGTCTTATATAGGGTCAGTTTGGATGGAATTTTGAAAGATTGTGCGTGTGAATTTTGTACTATTCCTTGCATAAGCGTGCATTCTTCATCGTCATCTTCCACACAGATGTGTTTGACAGGAATGCCGAAACTATACGTTGCTCTTGATAGCTAGCTAGTCTCGATGAATAGATGGTCAATATCGATTTGCAGCTCCTGGGTTTTTACGAAGATCTGCTAAGTGTAAATGTTTGGTCCATGGTAAACTTTCCTGGAATAAAGGCATACTGATATGGACCAATCAGACCGTTGAAGAACGGCTTCAGGCGTTCACATAATACGGCAGATAGGATCTAGTACGCGATATTAAATAGAGTGATGTCTCTGCAGTTGGCGAAGTTCAGAGTGTTTCCTTTCTTGAGGATCGGACAAACAATACTGAGGTTCCGTTCATCGGGTATACTTTCGTGCGACCATATTTTACAGATGAGTTGGTGTATGTTCCTATTTAATCATCGCCTAATTCATCGCTTTGTTGGACTTAAGCTTAGATATGGCTTTCTTCACTTCATGAAGGGTGGGTGGACGGAATTGTTGGACTACAATGTCCTGGTTTAAAGGTTCATTCTGCCGCCTGGCAGCGATATTTGGTTCGACATCGCTGTTGTACCATCTGCAGAAATGCTCTTTCCTCTGTTCCCTTATTCGTCTTTACAGGCTTCAGTTTGGGGTTTGCATCTGTGGCATTTATTTTTTACCTTTTGGTAAAATTTTTAAATCTCATTCTTGGAGTAGTATCACTCAATTTCCTCAACTGTACGTACCTCATGCTCTTTCTTTTTCGTCCTGAAAATCCAGTGTTCGACTCTTCTCTTTTGCTCGTAGAGCTCGTGAGCAACTCCAGTCCTTCTATGCAGCGCCGCTTTATATGCTTTGTGTCTAGCTGTATGTTATTGCCGGCACTCGTAGTTAAACCAGAGGTATTGTTGTGGTAGCCAATTGAAACCCAGCACATCGGAGGAGGGATTTTTGCCTTTTTGGCTATATTGCCACTGGTATTTGATTCTTAATACTGGAGGCACAGGACCTCTTAAGAGATTAAGAGAATTAGCGATCGCTTGCCATCTGACGTCGAACTTGCTCACAGTATTGAGCTGCGATATCCGCAAACTTACTTTGTCTATAACGAGGTAATGCTCCGGATCGATGTTGGACCCTCGGATCGTTCGGTCTTCAATAACAATTTAGGAATATCTTGCGTCGATCGCAATGTAGAAAATTTGGTTGACGGTTCATTGATCAGGAGGTCTCCAAGTCCTCCTATGAATATCAAGATATCGACAACCGTTATCGGAGTCTGTACTTTCCGACAATACTACCAAAATTTTCCTCTCTTCTGGCTTTTCATTAAAGTCGCCGAGGACCAACCTTGCATGTGCGTAGGCCTCAACGGAAAAATAAGACAACACTAAAAACTGGGTTCTACAAGGTTGCACATGGAAGTCTTCATTCGCCGCATTCTTAGATCCAAAAGGGAACATGACTGTTTCCCGATCTGTGTACTAGTGTACCCAAGGTAAGAATGTAGATGCAATAGGCCGCTAAAGCCTCTGTCGATTGCGTCTCCCCAACCTATCTCATAGTTCCACGTCAACAACATCAAATCCTGAGAAGGATGTCTTCAGAAATACAGCCTCTGATGTCTAACATAAGAAAACGTTGGACGACGAATGCCGGTGAGCACTTGCTAGGAGCAGGAGGCATGTCGTAAAATACTACTACTTTTGCTACTTGATCGTACTGTACGGTTGATGTTTGATAATTTTACCAGAAGGTCCTGATAACAGGACGGAAAAACCAACATAGCAACAAAAATAGAAAGCAAAACACAAAAAAAGGATAATTAAACCGTCGTCTTAGGTATAAGATTACTTGGCCAACTTACTATGTTATGGAGGTAGATATACCTACTGAGATCGAATAATGACAGCAGAGTGGAAATCAGGCCGATTTTTTTAAGGGCTGAAAAGTCAAAACGCTCTCTGATAAAACCCAGAAGACTTTACCAATACAAAACATACCGCCTCAGTTCTATTATACGGCATCTACAGCTTATAAGATGGCTGAGCCAATTGGAAATAATGCCTCAGCCTGCTAAATTTGCCAAAACTGCTTAAGTGACATTTAGAGAGTAACCATAAGAATTCCCCAACCGTGAGTGTAAGATATGTAAACCTTTCTGTCGAAATAGGACATTCCAATGGACTAGTAATTTTGTGACAAAGTGAAGGTCTTATCTTTATTTAAAACAGGCAACCTGGCAAATTCTGAAATTGATTTCAAAATGAGGCCCCAGTGGCTAATTTAACTTTTTCACTTATCTTGTTCCACCATTTAGCACCTTAAGTCACCAGGGCACAGAACAACACCAAGCAATTTGTCGTACCCATTTAGATATTTTCTAATCTGCACACAATCCCCAATAGATCCCATGTTCCAGTTACCAAATATCAATGTTAAATCGATTTAGCTATTCCCAAGCAAAGCATTTCGTTCTAATAAGTTTCAATTCGAATAAATCCGCCCCTCAATTGCTCTCGAATTGAACAAACTTCAAACATCCAATCTGACCATATTCGATTATCGTCACCAAATATTAAATGTAATGCTGGGCCCAAGTCGTTTACGGGTGCACAACTCACTCATTTATTCAGATTTGAAAGTCCCCAGATGCCCATATCTGAGGTGTGTAGAATTGTATTCCAAATCCAATTGCTGGCCAACATCCAATGACCAATTCACACCTTTTTGTTTGGGATCAGGAGACCAAGAGACAAAGACTCTATCATGACGAGGACAATGACAACGACAACGACAACGACTACGACCAAGGCCCCTGATACACTCGTTACCTGTGCGTATATGGTAAAATGGATCTAAATTTCCCCACGATTACCTTGGGTCTGGAATCGGAATCGAAATCGGAATGTGTCCCCGAGATTGAGTTTGAACTGTATCTCTTTGCTGTCGTCAGAGGGTAAACCCCTGCTAACTCACCCCGTTAAAAAAGAGTCACTCTTACTTGTATCTCACACCTCCTGGCTATGGTGCGAATTTTCTGTTGCCCATGACAATGTTGAAGAAGTACGTACTATACTTCTGGTCATTCGAATGGCCTGCTGTTCTTCACACCTTTTGGACAGAGGGACCAGACGTATGAATAGCTGTGCCAGGCCAGACCTTAAGGTGGCCAAAGGAGCAATCTAAATATCTTAATCCGAGTATTTTTCCAGCACTCGGTGCGATTTAATTTTTTCGTTTTATTTTTTTATGTTTTGTTGAAAACTTTGTTAGCTCTCCGGTCGGTGATGCTGTGAGCTTCTTGATGGAATCGCCGATTAGGACTCCATAAACCGACAAAAACATGACATGAATTGAATACGGCGGACAGTGTGCACTCCATTCGCGGCTGAAGCTTCAAGTCTCCAGCCTGAGGAGCTGGAGACGATGGGGATTAGAGACTGGTGATGCGGTGACGCGGTGACAAGGTTGCTACTACTTGTTGGCCATGTTCAGAGTACGAGTATATAGATGGATGCAGGAATTCATTTTGGGCTCGTTAGCCTGCCTGGAAGTGTGGTGCTGCTTTTCGCGATAGATGATGTAGCTAAGCGCGAGATGTGCTGCCGTAAAAGTGGATCACGAGCACGACACCAACCGAAGTTAATCTTTTGTTTAACAAGGCTTGGTCGGTCGGTTAGTCCCTTTGGTGAATTTTTCGATTGCGACTAAGAAAGCGATTGCGACTGGCATTGGCACTGCCATATCGGCTACCATCCATCGTCGTTATGTCTGGCTCTTCTGTTCTGTTCTGTTCTGTTCTGTTCTGTTTGTTTGTTTTCTTGCTTGTTGCCCTTTGTAAAGTAAATGGTGACGATGTGAGCTCGAGATGACGCGAATGACAATGACAGTCAGCCGGACTATATCTACGTACATATACATACATACATATACCGCACGTAACTTGCGATTCCGTGCATACATACAAGTATGTGTAAAGTGACATTTCTTTATGCGGTTTCATGGAGTCCTCTTCTTCGTTTGGTCTTGTCGCATGGGCCAGAAGGAGGAATTCCCTTAACAAATTGTCGTCGGATCTGTTTTGCTTTGCTTAATCCGTTTTAAATTTAAAATTTTCGGATCATCACTAAGGGTGATGGACACAAGTTAGTGTATGAGTGTTTGGTTGTGGAAAAGATATTCGTAAGTCTGTCGGCCTCCTGGGGAAACATAAATGCATTGAATACGATGAACGCTTGTCGCATTGAATAAGAATGTTGTTAAGATCCTGAGGAGATCGTAGCCGGTTTCATGTTGTTGACGATCGAAGTGGATTAACTATCTGTTAATTGATCAATTGGCTAATGTTTCGATGTTTCTGGTGTACATATGTACATATTTTGAAGTTGAATTGAAAACAACTGACTTCTGAGCACTGAATTGTCTGAACCTCCGCCATCCAAACAATGGACTTTTGAAACTTTTGAAAATATTGCCGGAAAGATATGCGAGATTAATGGAATCTCAGCATTGTTTGTCTAGCCCTTAAGAAAAGAGCCCCTCTAACTAACTAAAGACGAATCAGTTTCCTTAACATCGTCTACAAGATACGGTACAATGTGAAGGCTTCAAATCCTATGTAAATGTTCCGATAGGGATATTCAAATTACGATAGATCTTGAAGGTAACCCAGGAGCTTGAAGTTGATATTCACCACCTGTTTATTGATTTTGAGCTGCATATGACACATAAAACTATGAATAGCTGTTGTGTCACTGCCGATCTCGTTCGCTTGGGAAGGATGGCAATAGTGAATGCCAAAATGTATTAATAACTCGAAGACTTAGTGGCATTTATTGAAAGCTCTATCACTCTCAATGATACAGCTACAATTTTCCATGAAAAGTCATAAATACTAGAGTCATTCTATTTAGATAAAAAAAAGAAAATAAATTGGAACTCCCGCATCTAACATATAATAGATAGATCAACCCGTGTTTTATCAAACTCATTTTTGTAAAAAATAGCCATCACAGTTCCCACTTAGGACCACTTAGGACATTACCAAAACTTTACCAACCTCTATTCTTGACGTTTTCGTATAGCGTTTTCCGTGAGGTTATTCAGTAGCAAAACTCTGCTCTATGATACCCTCATACCTCTAATTTTCGTAGAGCAGATTACGCGAGACTAAACAATTTACTAAGACAACCAATTTCAACTCTTTTGTCAACTTTTATCCTAAAATTTTCAACTGCTTTTCACAATCTCCTCCATTTTTGGCCCTAAGAACTCGTCATCATCTACACCCTAGTATAGCAAAGAATTGCGTGTAATCCATAGTAAGAGAAATAAATTATGGCACACTCTCTGAGTTCATGCTCCGATGCAGATTACCATTACTACCACGCGTTCCTCTAACCTTTGTGAATCACTATATCTAAATTATATCTAAATTATTTAAACTGTATTAATCGCAGTTTAATCTCTCACTCTAAACGTTTTATCCAATTAATGTCAAAGGATAACTACACTTCCACATTAAAGATCGCCAATACATACTCCGAGGATCCTCAAATAATCTCGGACATACTTGTATTTGCTGAATTCTTTAGCCGAGCGTTTGGTAACCAATCCGAAGATCCCTATCAGATTTACTTCTTCTACTTACTTGAGACATCACTCCAGAATTAGTGAAAGCAAAGATTGAAAAACGTATGGACGAATTCTCTGATTGTCCAAGCGGTCTGCCCGCCATAATTTTAAAAAGATACTTGGTACAACTTCTCGCAGCTCCCCATTTCACAGGGCAGTTTTCCTAACTCCTGAAAAAATGTGAACATAATCAATACCCATTAAAAAGGGTGACACGACGAAATCATAAATTATGAGCCCATCGCGAAACTGCCATCCATTCTCAAGCTCTTTAAGAGCATTATGTGTGACTCAATGTTTTTTCTTTTCAAGTCCATTGTTTTGAATAACTACCACGGATTCTAAAAGATCAATAAGCAAAAAGCTAATAGATCTTATCAAGTACTCTGTGCGCTCTAGAAGACGGCAAAAAGTTGATGTAACTAACCACTTCCAATTTCAGAAAAGCTTTAATTAAAATTTCGCATAAACCCATTCTTCCCAAACTAGGTAGGTAGGTAAGAGTGGCTGTTGGAAATACCAACCACTTAGGTCTATTGGCCCATTGTGATGCCACGTGGATCTATGATCCTCTTACTCACGGAACTAGTTTGAGCTTATGATGAAGCGTAGGAGACTGTTTACGTTATTATTTTTTAGATTGTTTAGGTCGTTGTAGAAGAATACTCCTCAGTGAAGTTTTCTTCTCTGGGAGTAGGTGGAGGATTGTCTCTTCTTCCTCCTCGTCCATGCAGCTTCTACTTCTTGCGTGCTTGCTTATGATGCAGTGTCCCGTGGTGAAATCTATTATGGCGCTGAGATGTTTCCTATTTAGAAGGATTAGACTCTTATACCGATCCAGATCTAGCTTTGGCCAGATCTGTTTGGTCGCTAGACATGTTGGTCAAACAGTCCACCTAAGGTCTGTTCTTTCCAGTTTGCACGCAGCGATTGGTATACCTATGCTACTCTTTTCCGGTAGAATAGGTAGAGTGGTTCTAATTTTGGCGAGTTCGTTGGCCCCACAATCTGCAGGAATATCTCTGTGAACCGGCACCCAACAAAGGTGAAGATTGAGCTGCTCTGCCATCTACATAAAAGATGATCGGCATTCAAGGGCGGTTTTAGAATTTAATAAGACCGAGTCCAGGGACTTGATAGCGGCCTGAGTATCCGAAAAGATGCGGATATCTTTCACGTTTTTCTTCAGCCAGGACAGAGCTTCTTCAATCGCCAAAATTTCCGTCTGGAACACGCTATAGTGATTTGGAAGATTGAAAGAGAGGCTTAGATTTAGCAACTCTGCTATCGATTTTAGATCCATTTAGATCATCTGTGCAGATACGGATTGGCTTGTCCTCCATGAAAGCATCTTCCTCCCAGAATGATCTAGGTTTAGCTTACATGGAAGTTTTTGTCAAACTAACGTTCATGTATGGTGTAATCGATGTTCTCTGTGAGGATTCTTAATGTATTAAGAACGCTCACGCGGCCAAATGAATTATTTATCCACTGTTTAATCGCTCTAAGGCGAATAGCTGCAGTCGCAACTACTTGCCTGCTGAAAATATCGAGGGGTGTCAAATGAAGCAGAATGTCTAATGCAGCAAAGGGAGTTTTTTTAATTTTAATTTTGGTGGGGGCTAACGCCCCCATTTATTATGCTTAATACAAGCTTAAAAGCTAAGACTTAAACTAATACTAGGGCTTAAAGCTAAGGATAGTGAAGGAGATCGAATTTGAGAGAAAGTGTGCTGCGATTAAAATCGAAAACGGAAAGGTTGGAGTTTACCTTACGCAGCATACGGGAGATTGGTTCGTTAGAGCCATATGTGGTGTGGTGGATAGGTAGATAAAAGAGACGGGTGGAACGTAGATTACGAGGGTTAGTGTTAAAGAAAATGAAGTTGCAAAGAGGCATGTAATCGACGGAGCCTGAGAGGAGTCGGTGAATGAACAAAATGTCTGCTGCGTCCCTTCGTTCCTCAAGGGTATTCAGGTTAATGAGTTTGAGACGGTCTCGATAGGGAGGTAAGATTAGAGGAACGTTCCAAGGTAGACCTCGAAGAGCAAATTGAAGAAAACGACTCTGGATCCTCTCAAAAGGGACACCACGCTTGGCTAGCGTACTCGAGAAGGGGGCGAACGTAAGTGATGTATAGTGATCTAGTCACGTACGGGTTGCAGAATTCTTTGGACCATCTTTTAACGAAGCCGAGTGATGAGTTTGCTTTAGAAATTATCTCATTAATATGCGAGCGGAAATTAAGCTGCCTGTCGCATAATATACCAAGGTCGCGGATAGATTCAACAAGGGGTATAGGTTAGCCGTCGAGATGGTAAATTCGTTGAGAAGACTTCTTACACTTACGTGAGAAAGCAATCGATTGACATTTGGAGACATTGAGTTCTAAGCAGTTCTTGATGCACCAGGTGGAAAAACTATTTAGATCTATTTGAAAGAGGGTGGAGTCTTGTTCTGAGGAAATGGGTTTAAAAAATTTGGTATCGTCAGCATAGAGAGAAAGTGTTGAGTGTTGAATGAGCCTTTGAAGGTCGTTAATAGTTAGGATGAAGAGGAGTGGACCTAGGTGACTACCTTGAGGAACACCTGAAGTGGCCAAGAAAGGGGCCGATAGGACAGATCTGAAACGAACATTATAAAAACGATTATCCAGGTAAGAAGATATCCATTTAAGCAAAATGGGTTCAAAGCCCAGGACGGACAATTTGAACAGGATTAGTTTATGAGATACGAGTATTTTGTCAAAAGCTTTACTGAAATCAGTTGTTATAACGTCAACTTCTTTACCACTTTCTAAGGCTGAGAGAACAGAGGACACGAATTCTACGAGGTTAGTGGTAGTTGATCTACCCTTCAGAAAGCCGTGTTGATTGGGGGAAATAAAAGATTTACACTGGAAGCTTAAGGCTTCATGCAAAATACTTTCGAGGAGTTTGGGTATATGGGAAAGTTTAGCTATAGGGCGGTAATTAGTGACTTCGCTCTTTAATCCCTTTTTGTGTATGGGTGTTATTAAAGAGGACTTCCATATCTGTGGAAATTCACCTTGAGAGAGTGATAATCGGAAGAGATTAGCAAGGGGGCGTGAAAGAGTTGAGGAACACTTTTTAAGAAATATGGATGGAAGGCCATCTGGGCCGGGTAAGTATTCACCATTAAGTTGTTGTAATTTGTTTTCTATTACTGTATGATCAAAGCTATGAGAAATAGTGGGGCCAATAGGGAAGATAAGTAGGTATTTGAAATAAGAGGGATCCGGTACGAAGGAATTATCAGCAAAAGATTGCTTAAAAAAAGTAGCAAAAAAGTTAGCTATGGTATGCGGATCAGTTGATGATATATTCTCGTATGAGAGGGATGGAGGAAAACAGTCGGATTTTTTTTTGTAATTAACGAATTGGTAGAAAGACTTAGGATCATTTATAAGCCTTGATTGCGCACTATCAAGGTATCGCTGATAGAGAAACTTATAGAGCTGGGCGAATTGAAGGTATGGCCCGAGATAGTTTGAATAGTCAACAAAAGAGTTGGACCGGAGGAAAACTGTCCATAATCTGTTTCTTTTGTTACGTAAAGAGCGAAGTTTACGATTATACCACGGGGGGCTCGTAGAAGAGGTCCTATTATGCGAAAAGGGGACATAGAGAGAAATAGAATTAAGTAATTCTCTGTAGAAAATAGAGAGAGCACTTTTTAGGGGCATATCGGCGAAATCAAAAGAACGCTTTATGAAAGTCGTAAGAAGTGATAGCTGCTGATGGGGGGGGGGGGGGGAAGGAGAGTGGTGGAAAAGAGAAAGAAGAAGTGGTGGGTGAAAGTTATCAATGGTCGATAGTGAAAGGGGGCAGAGCGAGACAGAGGAGTTTATGGGGTCAGTGGTGAAAATGAAGTCTAATTGCCTTCCCATATAGTTGGAGACTCCACTAACTTGGCATAAGCTAGAGTCTGTGAGCTCATCCAAGAAGAGACATTCTTTACTCGAGATAGGGTAAGCGATACAAAAAGATTTATCATCTGATTGAGTCCAGTACAGCTGAGGTAGATTGAAATCGCCAAATACGATGATATCATCGAGAGGATCAGATAAGTTAATTATTTGATCAATTGCATCGATAGCGAGTTGGTAGCATTCGATTGGTTGGGTCGGTAGGATGTAAAAACACATAATGTACAGGGACCTGCAGGGGAGTGTTATCTTTATTGATACGTAGTCAAGTTTAGAAGAAGTAGAAACAGCGATTGGTGAAGAGTTTAGGTCATTGCGGACGGCCAGTAGGACACCTCGACACGGAGCATCATCATTTGGGCGGGTAAGATCGTCGTCTCGGAAAACATTGAAACTAGGGGGGAATAATTCCTGATTCTTTATATCGGGAATTAGATTAGTTTCGGTCAGAGCGTAGACCTCAAATGGGAGAGCGTGAGATTGGCGCAAGATGGCACGGGTCTTAGATCGCAGTCCTCTTACGTTTTGATAGTAGAAGGTAAGAGGAAGGTTATTACGAGAGGGCGTAGGAGTGGATGGTCGAAACACTGGCAATTGTAGCACGTTAGGGATGAAAAAATTTGTCGTTGTCAGCTCTGCTTCGTTGGAGGTGTGAGATCCTTTTTGAGTGCACATAGTTACCGAAAGCAGCAAGGTCGTCTGAGACTTTTTGCGGAGACATATTAAAAATCTCGTGGAACTTGATGCATGAGTTCCTCAGACTTGTAAGGTCAGTAGGGAGACCTTCCTGCTGTATTGAGACCATGACGCTTGTTTTAGTTTTCCCCTCATAACAAACTGAGTCTGATTTGTCATGCAGATATGCTAGAAGGAGACGTATATTCTCGTACGTCTTTTTTTCTCTAAGCCTAGAAAGTGCATAACGACATTCTGTTGAGCCAAAAGTTTGTTGGGTTATTTTAACTGTGGGTGGCAGAAGGGGGTCAAAAATGGGGCAGGTGGACGAAGATTTTGAAGGCGATGCAGAGATGATTGAAGGGGCATTAGACACATGTTCATGTGAGGGATTTATAATATGGGACCTAACGAAATTGGGATATTTAGCTCCGGTTTTAAGGTCAAAATTAGGGAAAGAAGTGCTAGTGCGGGCACGTGCAGAGGGGTTAGGTATTTCAGAGGGGTTATTGTGAGCGGTTGGTGCTAATTTGAAAGAGACGCGTTGACGCGGTGGCTTGGGTGGAACGGAGGCTGCAGGTGCAATATAATTAGAGGACCGATGAAGTCGGTTCGGGATGTGAGTGGGAGGGGCGAAATTGGGGAATATATTAGTTTTAAATCTCCAATTAGAGTCAGAATTGGAACGGGAGTTGGAAACGGTTTTCGGTACAGAGTCAGGTTTGCTACGGTTTGGGACGGATTTCGGTATTTTATTAGAGTCCGGTTTGGGATGGGAGTTGGAATCGGAATTAGGTAACTTAGATTTAAGTTTCTTTTTATCCTGTTTCTTGGTAGGTGTTTCGATCCATTTACAGATGCGCATCTTTCCAACGTTGAAATTAGTACCAGCAGGGTTTTTAAATAACCATTCGTATCTAGCAGGGAGGTCGAATTTAAAGCTTCGATTACCTTTGTGGTGAGATGGCAGGAACATTTCACATTTGCTGATGGTGATGCCGTATTTGTCTGCGAAGAATTTCGTGATCCAAGAAATATCAGCGTTTACGGGGGTGCCTTTGATGAAGAATGTACTCATATCGGTTTTAATTTTTTCCAGTCTACGCCTCCATTCGGAAGGTGTCCATGTAGTACTAAAATGTTTGATTAGCTTGCGTGGGGCGGTGACGGGAGGAGTTGACAGTGAAACAGTTTCGGTCTCCTGCATTGAAGTGGCAGCGGGAGAATTTGTAGATTTAATTAACCGTGGTGGACGAGGAGGTGGTGGTAAAAGTGGGTCGACTTCGGTTTCCAGTAATTCAGCCAAAATTGATGTATTGTAGTGGACATTCTGATGGTGTTGTGTGTGGAATGGTAAATCGTCAATTTTGCTGCTTATCGTTTCGATATGATTCTCAATATCGAAAATGGTTGATTGTGCAGCAGCTAGATCGTCACCAACACCGTTGATTCTGTCAAAGATTACTTCGAGCATTGGATCAGGCTGCATTAGAGATGGATGGTTCTTTGAGGTAGATTGAAATTGAGTCTCAAGATCTTCACGCAGGTTATTTATCGATTCGCACAATTTAAGGTTAGAGATGTTTTGGGCGGAACAAACTGCTTTGAGATCATTGATCGCAGTTTTCATCTCGACCAGACTTGCAGATTGTTTGTCGATGTTGGTGAGCTTGGATTTAATTATATCGGTTGAGGACAGAATTGAGTTGCCTAATTCATCAACATAACTGACACTACTTTCTAAGTTGGACTGATTCGTCGTTATCATTTTTGTGAGATTTTTTTTGGAATGAGTCATTAGAGTCACTGAGGCACTTAACAGCAAGCAACACGTGCGAAAGCGAGATTATCTTGCACTCCTCACAAAAGAATAGGAGGTTGTCAGAGAAGTCTTTGATATATACACTATTCCTTTTATTTAATCCGACACAAATTGCATGGAATGATTTCCCACAGATGCCCTTACAAGTGACAAAGTCAGCATTGACATCAAAGATTGGACAGTTAGTGATTCGATTCGATTAGTGATTCAAGACATGGCAAATTTGTCAAATGTAAACAAAAAGGTAAACAAAGAACTTTACGCACTGCTATGCAACACTTGTTTAGACCATAATGCTCCTCTTATGCATTGAGATACTGTTCTTTAGACTCTGCTTAGTTCAATGCAGTTGACTGCATTCCACCAGTCCACCAGACGACAACCCCGTAAGTATAGGTCTTATGACCGAGATGTATGGCCAGTGGGTTATGCGAGTTTGAAGGCCCCTTTTATTCCCAATGGCTGTTTTGCAAGAGAATAAAGCTATTGTAGCTCTGTAGACTCTTTCTTGAATGTTAGGTTTACAGTTTAGTTTCCTGCCAATAGTGAGACCCAGATATTTAGCTGAATCCGAAAATACTAAACTGGTACCGTTTATTGAGGGAGGGTCTATAATTGGAATTTTATATTTCCTGAAAAGGAGGACAAGATCTGTTTTATGGGGGTTTATTCCCAATCCACAGCGATCTGCCCAGAGGGTTAATCTATTGAGATTTACTTTAAGGAGTTATTTAATGGTACTACGATGCTTACCTGAGACGGCTAAAGCAACGTCATCCGCATAGGCAATCACCCTACAAACACCCGCTTCCAGGTAGATCTAGATCAGCAGTTCATTAACTACTAAGTTCCAGAGAAGGGGAGAGAGGACATCGCCTTGCGGCGTACCTCTGCTGACACATCTTTTAACAGAGGTATCACCCAGTTTGGATTTGATTATCCTGCTATTTAGTATAACTCTGATCAACTCCCCAAGTGAGTCGTCTGCCTGCAGAGTTGACAGCGCAGTAGTGATTGCGGATGTGTTGATGTTGTTGAAGGCGCCCTCTACGAGGGGCGTTCAACATATTCTCGGTATCGGGGTGAAGCTGTGGTTGTATATATAAATTGACTTGTTTATCAAGTAATACTATTATTTTAGTGCATTCATGTAAAATTTTATATAAATGTGATTATTAATTCGCGTTTTATCTCTAGTTAAACAGAATCATAATGGCAACTGAGACGATGATGGTGAAAATTGAGCATCGCGCTGTAATTAAATTTCTCACTAAGGAAGGAAAAAGTCGAAAAACTATTCATGAAGAGATGGTGGCTGTTTACCAGGGTTCCGCACCTTCATTATCAACTGTGCAAAAGTGGTCAAAGTGAGTTCAAGAGAGGCAGAGAGAGCATTGAAGACGACCCCCGCTCCGGCGCCCCGGCTACTGCTTGTACGGGAGAAAGCATCAAAGAAGTCGAAAAACTTGTTCTTGAGGATGCCCGAATAAAGGTGAAAATGATGGCAGAGATCACCAAGCTTTCAATTGGTACCATTCACACCATTCTTCATGACCATCTTAACCTTTCAAAGGTCAGTGCAAGGTGGGTGCCACGAATGCTCACAGCGCCTCAGAAAAAAGTGAGAATCGCATGCTGTAGAGAGCTTTTGGAGATGTGTAGTGAGAACGCGGACGGTGTTATGGATCGAATTGTTACTGGGGACGAAACATGGATCCACCACTATGACTCTGAAAGCAAACAAGAGTCCATGCAGTGGCATAAAAAACAGACCCCCCGAAGAAGTTCAAAGTCACTCCGTCTGCCGGGAAGCTCATGTCCACAGTTTTTTGGGACTCAAAGGGAATCTTGCTCATTGAGTACAACAAAAAAGGTGAAACCATCAACGCCACATCCTACGCTTCCACTTTGCATAATTTGCGGGAGGAAATTAAAAAGAAAAGACGGGGTAAACTCGCAGCGGGTGTGTTGCTTCTTCATGACAACGCTCCTGTTCACACGGCGCGAGTTTCCAAGGCTTCTGCGCGAGATTGTGGTTTCGAAGAATTCCAACACCCACCCTATAGTCCAGACCTTGCCCCTAGTGATTATTTCCTGTTTCCGGATTTGAAAAAATGTCTTCGTGGAAAAAGATTTTCGGATGATGAAGAACTCAAGTCGGCAATAAATGGGTATTTTGCAGAGAAAGAGGAAATTTATTTTTTTGAGGGTTTAAAAAAGCTTATCTCAAGATGTAACAAATGCATTGATGTTAGGGGAGATTATATTGAAAAATAAAAACAATTTAAATTGAATTAGCATTTTCCTTCATATCGATACCGAGAATATATTGAACGGCCCTCGTATGTCCAGGAAAGCAACCATTGTGTACTCTTTATATTGTACGGATCGGTCCATGTGCTAGTCAGAGAGTGCAAAGCCATATCCACCGACTTTCCTTTACAGTAGGCATGTTGAGCCACTGATAGAGCTCGAATATGGATGTCAGTCAGTCGTTCTAGAGTTTTCAGAGGGAAAGATGATAGGCTTATAGGTCTGAGGTCCTTTGGGATAACATGAGAACATTTTCCGGCTTTGGGAATGAAAACTGCATTGACTTCTCTGCATGACAGTGGAATGTGGATAAGTTCTACACAACTCCTCATTATATTTTCTAGCGTAGGCAAAATAATATCTGATGACCTCTGTATCTCGGCAGGTATTATACCGTCCGAATCAGCAGACTAGTATGGTTTGAAGCTATGCAGCGCCCAGAGCAGTTTGTCGCTTGTAATCAGACCATGAATTTTGCTCACGGTTGCAGTAGTCCTGTTTTGGGTTGCTACTGGCCGCGAATTGAGATCTACCTGGAAAGTGGGTGTCCAGTAACAAATTGAGTTGCAGATAGGATTTTTCTTAACAGCGATGCCTCAGAGGTTTCCGTGATTTTGTCACAGAATGACCTGCAGGGTTGTCGCTTTGCCTTCCTCAGTTCTTTTTTGTAGAATTTGAGGTATGGGTACCAGTCAGTCACTTTTCTTGTGCTTTTTGTAACGTTGAAAAGTTTTCTGCAAGTGTTTTGAGATTAATCTGGAGAAACTGTATCATTTTTATAGTTTTCCAGAGTAGCACCCACCACGGTGCAGTTGAGGTCCTCCTATTCTGAAGATGTGCCCGAGAGCTCATCTCCTTCCTCTGATCGTATAGTATCTCTTTTTGCTTCGTCATGGGTTTCTATTTCTGACAGGGTGTCTTGATTGTCACCTCGGATAGATGGAGTCGTCGCTATCCAATTCTGGAAAGGATATCGACGCTCCAATATCTAAGGTTGTGTTTGGTGGTGTCCCCGTTAAAGGAGGAGAAGAGGAGCATCCAGCTCATCCTTTTTATAGACCTTTAGATGTATCGACTCGAATCCGAACCGAATCATGCTTTTTGTCTGTGCTAAAGGGTTAAGGGACTCCTTATTGATCACGATCAACGCGCATCTTTAAGAGCCCCTTAATTCCTCCAGTTTCGCAACTTTCCAGCCATGAGTCGCAAGGGTCGGATTACAGAGTCTGAAGATTTCCAGAATGCTTTCGGGGGAGGATGGTTCGATCCAGGTACAAGTTCGAGGTCTGCTAGGTCTGCACTCCTTAAACACGACCTCTAGTTTGAGCTTTTGCCTAAGTCTCCATCAAATAGTAATTACTCATCCGACTAAGCGTCGCCTTAGTTGTCGTAATATATGTTGTAGTACGTGTTATACAATAGTTTGTCATCCGGCCCTTCCCCTAACCCCTCTTGGATTGCTGTTTGTTGTACACAAACCTAAACCTAGAAGGCCCGAAGGGTCTGATTGTTCAGTGATAGTGGCCTCGCTGAGGTTTTAAGAGCCGTCGTTGACCTATTCAGGTTTCTTGCTCCGCCTTCTTTACTCAAGGATCGCGACACAATAATGCGGCTTCCCATAGACAGTCGAAGTAGCTCTCTAGAGGGAAGACCACCAAGTAGCCCAAACGGATTTGAGACGTAAATACGGCGTATCTGTTTGCAATCACAATATCACTGTTTAGACTACACCGATCATTATGACATGAACTTGCACAGCTGTCAAAGGCTGTGCATGCGCAAAGTAGAACCTAATACTTTTTGAATGTATCTACGAAATGCATCTCATAAAATGATTGTGTCGTATGAATTTTAAATAAGAACTCCATTCTCGTAATTAGAGAGGGAGACGAATAAAGTATCTAATTTAATGAGAACCAAGACACTCGTACTTCACATGCTGAGCCAATTAATGGCTCTCTGTTTCCTCATCAATCTCAAATGTCAGAAGCCTCCTCGAAACACCGAATTATGGTGTCTCAACAGCTTCATTTCGACCATCTGCTTGAATTACATTCGCTTCCGTACTTTTATTATTATTGTTACCGATAAACGAGAAGATCCCAACTGATCAACACATCAACAAAAATGAAGAGATCAGGGATCACATCACGATCACACTTGTCAAACGCCTTGACTTTCATTCAAGAACAATGACTTTCGTATCGTATATCGTCGTGATTGTAGTCGTAGTCGTAATCGTAATCGTTGTGATCGTCGTTAAATACAAATGCCAGCGCCTGATATGCGACAGTAATTTCCGGCAATTTGCACCAGGACATAAATAACCATACTCCTCGTACCTGTCTTCGATATAAGACTTTGTTTTAAGTATCGTTTTAACAGTTATAAAATGATCATTTCAGAGACTCCAAAGTCGTTAAGTTTAAACGCCGAAGACTGCTTATCGTGTACGGTCAATCGCGCTCATCGAAATACCTCGATGACATCAGAAAACGTCAAAAGTTAAACGCGTCAACAACATCTGCATTCCCATTCAATTCAATACAAACGAATACCGGACCCGAAGGAAAAGAAGCATCTACAATTTTTTGTCAGATTTGAAATTTAATCAAAACGGAGCTTGATTCTTGAATCTACGAGTACGAGTATCTTGAGCGCGATCATTAGTATACGAAAAACCTACGTTCGATGATCGTTTTCGATTAGAACGACCGATAAGTGTGAAAATACGATATAGCTTCCCGTTTGGTTATCGTGTTATCGAAGAGAACCGATCTTTTGAATTTCATTTGGTCGAGTTCAATTAGTTTATGTTACGCCTTGCACCATCAAGTAATTAGTTGACATCTCGATTTGGGCTCTGTTAGCTATTGGATAACTAGTTTCTTGTGGAGCTCCGATCCCCCTCCTGGTTCGGGACATCATTTTGGGGTTAATATCAACCATCAGAGCTGTGTTTTTAGATCGTGTTCTCGTTATCGATTTTGTATTTTTGGTTTTGGTTTTGGTTTTTTTTTTGCTTTCGTTCTTGGTTTTACTTTTCGTTTGGAAGAGGAAAATTAAATCATTCGGTTTCGGAGGCAATAGATTTCGGTTCAGAAGTTATTAACAAGTTTTTGGAATTTAATTACCAAATTAAGTAACCCCTTATCGGGGCTAGGATTTATGTTGTGTCACGCCAATAAACTAATCAAAAATGCATGTCCAGTGGAGAATCACATCAATTAAAATGGTAATGGTGATTGTATGGAATGCCCCTGGGCGTTTCCAACTAAATTTATCGATTGTTGTTTGCGTTTGAATATGTTTTTCCCGAGTTCATAAATAATGATGTGGGTTTGTATAAAATTAAGCTTAACAAAAAATCACTTACTTGATGTTTGTTGAAGTATGACAATCGTTCCATGAATTGAAATAAAAGTTACCTTTTAGCTTTAGCTACAATAAATGTGTAGGTTTCGAAAATGATATTTAAGTGTTCTAGGGCACTAATAATAATTAATATAGGATATTGGTGTCCTTCTTCAAACTGACTTTGTTTTCGGTTACTAAACATCTTTACTAAACCTAACCGCGTAATTGAAAACACGCGTACTCTCCAAGGTAGAGCTGCATTCTTAAGCCTTCGGGCAGTGGCAGTGAATTTCTTTAGCATTTTTTTGAAACATTTGCATCGAGATTAGGGCTTCCTTCACACATTTCCTAATCAGACAATGACGTTTTTGTAATACAATACTTTCACTGTTTCCAGCTTTATAAAAAATTACGATATTACCTATTGCTGAGTTCATTTAACACTCTCAGTCCTTTTCGAAGAGATGACTCAAATGACCTAACCGATAAGCGGTCAGACAGCAAGAAAGGCGGTAATTTGTTTTTAAAGTCGTCGGATAGCATTCATTTGGTATGCATTATAATTGCGCAAGATATTGGCCAAAAATATTGCGTGGAAATGCGTCATCCTTAACACGATAAAATATTATTGCCATGCTGCAGTTTATTCTTTATCGGTTCGTTGCTAAACGCAGACATGTTGTGTGAAAACGATTATATACTCGTAGGTACATAGGCATCGGATTTTTATCTGGCGACGAGAGAGAGAACCGTCGCAAAGGAAATGAACAAAAGAATAGTTAAAAAAAACTCATAACACATGGGCATCTACATTTATGAAATGAAATAAGAGCCAAACCTGGTGATTACCAAAACTTTTTGCGAATGGATGAAGAAACATTTAATTGTTGAGTGGAAATGATTTCGCTATACATAAGAAAACAGAGCACGGTAATGAGACTTTCTACAACACTACGTTATTTAGCAACCGGTACAACATTTGAAGATTTAAAATTTTCAACATTTGTTTCACCAATACCCATAAGCAAAATAGTGATGGAAACCTGTGAAGCTCTTTGCATCTGTTTGAAAAGTTATATCCAAGTAAGTAAAAAAAAATAAAAAATATTACGAGTATTTTAATAAAAAACATTTTTTTATTATGTAATTACAAGAATGAAAATAGTTTAGACAAACTCGTACTATCTTCAGTTGCAATTTTCCGTACTTTGAAATGATGAAAAGAAAGACGTTGCGGTCTCAAGCCTTGGTGATGTACTACATTCAAGATATGTGATGTTTTCTGAAACTGGAGTGCTACGAGTAGATACTGTTGGATATGGTGAAATTGAAGCATAATCAGATGTTCTTTGAGTCGTTCGCAGATCTCCGCCGAGAATTGATGTGATTCGGCTTTTCTTATAGTAAAATAAAAATAGTGATTCCGTTTTCTTAAGCTAAATTAGTTGCAATTCGGTTAATTGAATCAGTGGCCCGGCGCTTAGCGGCGCAGTGTTTGTCATCGAATTTTGGGACACGGGTTCGAATACCGAACCAAATTAAGAATTTTATTTTTTTTTGTTTTCCCCTCATATTGTGTGATTTCAAAACTAAACCAACAAATAAAAGGAAAACAAAAATCACGTGATGAATGGTGGAGAGCGTTCCGCTCTTCCCATAGCGGGAGCCAAATGAGGCCGCTGATGATAACGACTTCTTTGTGATCGAGGATCCACAGGAGAAGGTTGAGGCCATAGGGGTGGCTTTCCAGGAAGTATACAAGGCCACTGATACCATTGGTCCTCATTACGACCTGGACAATCGCGTCTTGGTGCACGACTTCTGCATTCGAAATGAAATAGGGAACAGGCGATCCGAGGTTTAGCGACGAAAATATGGCAAATAACGTCATTGCCAGAGAGGGTGACCAACCTCCGTTCATTTCGAAGGAAGGACTTAATGAGATCTTCGACACAATCAGAGTTAAGAAATCAGTGGGGACCGATGGTATTCCGAATATCGTGCTTCAACATCTTCCTCTAGAAGCGGTGGACATCTACACCACCCTGTTTAACAATGCAATGAATAATGCACATTATCCAGCGCATTGGAAAACGGCGGTGGTTCAACCTATCCCCAAAAAGGGGAAGGATATATCCAACCAGGTGAATCTCCGGTCGATAAGTCTCCTTCCGAATATCAGTAAGGTTTTTGAAAAAGTAATCAATAGAGCTCTGTCTAGGTGGGTTGAGGACAAACATAGTTCCGAATAATAAATTCGGTTTTAAGGCGGGACATGATATCTCACATGCCGCGTCTAAACTGGTGTCCGATATTTAATGGAATAAAGGCAAAAAACAATGTACTGGTGCCTGCCTTGTTGACTTGGAGAAGGCCTTCGACACCGTATGGTTACAGGGTCTTTTCTATAAGCTGACTAGGCTGAGGATCAGTAAACCACTCTTGTACATTCTTTATAATATTCTAACTAACAGACAGTTCATCGTGAAGAATGGTGATGTGACTTCTGTTGGAATATTTCAAATTAAAAGTGGTCTTCAGCAAGGCGCGGTCAATTCGCCGATCCTATTTAACATTTATACAAGCGACTTGATAGGTTCATTTCCCCATACTATTGCGTACGCAGACGATTTGCTAGCGTACAGAACAGGTCCAAAAATCGAGGTCATTAATACTCTCTTGCAGCGTGACCTCGATACGATAAGACGATTTTGCGATGACTGGGAGTTGAAAATCAACTTTCAGAAGTCGGAAACCATTCTCTTTAGGACGCTGTTGTCTAGAGCCTCTAGGGATACCAGAAAAAATAGGCAAAAGTTCTCGATCATTGGACAATACGGACAGCCTCTTGCCTGTTGAAATGTAGTTAGATACCTTGGAATCTGGCTAGATCAGTTTCTGTATTTTGGCAGCTTGGTGCTTTTGCCCTCACAAAGAGACTGTTTTATAGCAGCCAACTCGACGCGAGGGTAAAAGTAATCCTCTACATGGCCCTTATCAGGCCCATGCTGGTATTTGGTTGTCCCGTGTGGTTCAATGTACGAGCAAGCTTAATGGAAAAGATTCGGGTGTTTGAGAGGGCTTGCCTTAGGGCTTGTCTTCGCTTGTACAGAACACCAGAGTCGGAGTACAAGAAATTTTATCCTAATGAGGTCCTTTACAACAGGGCGAACCTAATACGAGTGGACAACTTCGTAATTAAGCTGACTCGAAGGCACATTGCAAGTGCAATGATCTCGTCGAATAACCTGATATCTGGGGCTTACTATCCCAATTACCTTTACCACGAGAGTGTGCGCTTTGACGGCTCCATTCCACCGGAAGCATTCCTCTACCTTGATCAGATAGGGTTGATCCAGGATAGATCAGCGGTGCCGTTAATCTTCCATGTCGCTCGGACAGCTGGGGACAGGCGACTCAACTACCACAGAGACGTCGCACATGGCAGTGTGGATCGCCTCAGGTTCAGTAGGGCGGTGGGGAATCGCGATAAGAGGGATGTCGTTCGGCAGCACCAGCATTTCTGTTGGTTGAATGATGGATAAGATGTTTCGTCGTCGTTTCCGTCAATTACGGACCAGCCTCACTAATGAGGCAGAGCTGACCAATCTGTTTTCTCTGTGAATAGCGATGGCCAGCTTTCATAGGTTTAGGTTAGCATTTAAGAAATATATACATATATCAGTGTATACAAAGGTATGTACTGATATATGTATATGATTGTGTATAATGTCTATATGTGTTTATGTGTGTATTGTGCATTTATGTTAGGTAGGCTAAGGTTTATTTTAAGTTAGATATTAAGTTTTTATAAAAAAACAAAAAAAGTCCATATGCTAAGTTTTTGTTGACAAACATTTTTTCTTAGCCTTAAGTATTCAAAATTAATAGTTCTAAGTAAAATGTAAATTCAGTCGAAAGACATAGTTATAAGAATTTAGAGTAGCTTAGAGCGCCTGTGTGGGGCCAGTAAGTTAGCATAAGATTATTAAGTAATTGTAAGCTAGCATTTATGCATTTTTTGTTAGAATGTAAGAGTTAGTGTTAAGAAAATAAAATGCATTTAAAACTGAAAACTGAACAAAAAAGGTTCTTTCTGAAATCGGAACAACTGAGTCAGTGTAATAAGGAAATACATTAATTTTTTTTTTTTTTTTTTTTTTTTATAATGAGCGCGCGCTCAAGGGGTTTGAGTACCCTTAAAGTGATTGTACACAGCGCGGGCAAAGGAAATTTAGGGAGGAAGAAAAGAGAGGTACCGATGTACATTGTTTTTAAATGTTTGCAAGTTATAACGACCAGGAAATACAGAGATCGGCAGGGCATTCCATAAGCGAGATGTACGGCTTAGGAACGAATCACGATATTTTAGAGTACGTCCGAAAATGGGCTTGAGGGTATACTGATGAGCATTCATAGCGAGACGGGTGTTACGGTTGAAAGTTTGAATGGGCGGAATGCTACTGGCGATTTCAGTGGAGCACTGGTGGTGGAAGTAGCGATAAAACAAAGTGAGACACGAGACATTTCGTCGGTGTTCGAGGGTGTCCATTGATTGACTGATATTAGTATCGTCAATAAGTTTTATCGCACGGTTTTGAATCCTATCTAGCAGGTGCAGAGATGTTTTAGGAGCGCCTGACCAGATGTGGGAGTTGTACTCCAATTTTGGGCGGATGAATGCCTTATATATTGAGGCCAGATCAGAGGGGGTAAAATATTTCTTACATCGCTTGAGGAAACCTAGACATTTCGCAGCATTTTTGGCGACATCAAATATGTGGTCATTCCAACGTAAGTTGTCATTAACACACATACCGAGAATGGAAAGTTTTTCGGTTTCGACGATGCAAGTGCCATTCATAGATAATGGCTGGGTGTTTAAATTTCGCTTTAAAGACAGCAGACAGCATTGTGTTTTGGAAGCATTAAATTCCACTCTATTGATAGTTCCCCAATTGGTTATGCTGTTGATATCGGAATTTAATGAGCTTAGCATACGCTGCCGTTCTCGTACTACAGCCGAAGAGCAGGGCCGTGAGTCCGGGAACGAATATGAAAAGCAGAGAGTACTGTCATCAGCAAAGGAATATATTGGATTAGAAGTAGCAGACAAGAGATCGTTAATGAAAATTAAAAAGAGTGTCGGTGACAGAACAGAGCCCTGGGGCACACCAGCATTTATTTTGTGAATATCAGACTTGAAACCGTCCAAGACAACTTGGATTGAACGTTCCGAAAGGTAATTTCTAATCCATTGAAGAAGGGAGTCGTCGATCCCAAATGCACGCATTTTCGACAAAAGAGCCTGATGCCAAACTCTGTCAAATGCCTTAGAAATATCAAGTGCAACTATCTTGCTTTCGCCAGATTGATGTACGCTTTGGTTCCACTTTTCGGTGAGACATGCCATCAAATCACCAGTGGACCTGTTGCTACGAAAACCGTACTGCCGGTCATTGAGAAGTTTTCGTGTTTCGAGATATTTCATGAGCTGACGATTTATCAGTGTTTCCATGACCTTGGAAAGAAGGGACGTAAGTGCAATGGGTCTGTAGGAGGAGAGAGAAGATGATTCGCCTTTTTTAGGGACGGGCTGGACAAATGCTGTTTTCCATCTGCTCGGGAAGAGTCCTAAAGTGTAGGATTGATGGAAAAGCTTACGCAGTGGTTTTGCCAGCGAGGAAGAACACCTCTTCAGAAGAAGGGGAGATATACCATCTGGACCAGCGGATTTATGTATGTTGAGATCTTTAAGTACTCTTGCTACTACACGAGTGCGAAAGTAGATTCGTCCCATTGAAGATTCGACGCACTCAAGTGTAGGCGGAGACAAAGCACAATCTGGGAGTGTTGAGCTGGCCGCAAAGTGTGCAGCAAGCAGATTGGCCTTATCCAAAGAGCTGACAGCTGGAATGTCATTGTAAATGAGCGTTGGGATGGAGGATGAGGCGGAATTTCTAATGTTTTTGACGAACGACCAAAAATTTTTACTGCCTTTGGGACATTGCAGTATTTTTTGCCTCAGTTTTTGGTCGTATAGGAATTTCACACGCTTAAGAAAGGCGTTGCAGTCATTTCTGGCTCGTTTGAACTTTTTTCGGTTTTCCTCTGTCGGGTTGGTCTTGTAGGACCGAAAAAACATTTCTCTAACCCTGACGGCCTCTTTACAGCTCGAGTCGTACCATGCCTTTTCTTTTGGTTTGATTCTCTTCATCCGATGAGGAATAAAGGATCTCATTCCAAAGAGAATGGTGTCTGTAATCATATCAGCAGCGGCATCCACGTCGTTATCGAGGAAGCATAACGACCAGTTAAAATTCCTAAAGAAGCTGTTAAGACCGCTCCAGTTGACTTTCTCGTATTGCCATACGGTTCTTTTAGGAATTTTTTCTCTAACTGTGTGGTCGGTGTACGAGAAATTAGCTGATATGACACAATGGTCCGACGAGCCTAGAGGGGAGAGCACATCAATGGTGTACTTATCAGGGTGAGAAGTTAAAAACAAGTCCAGGGTGTTGGCGGTATGACTATCAACGTCTGGTATTCGCGTGGGCTCATTTACAAGCTGCGTTAGGTTGTTTTCCGCAGCGAAGATCTCAACACACCGTCCTTCGGGTGTTGTCTGTCCAGAATGTCGAAGCCACCCAGAATTGTGTATATTGAAGTCGCCCGTAATAACGATTTCAGTATGAGGATACAGGGATACAATTCTTTGAATGGAGTCAGACAGCGCATCAAACTCGTTAAAGGTTGAATTGCTGTCCAGTTTGGGGCTTCTATAAATAAAGCAGTAGTGTATAATTTGCTTACGGAGATGGAATTTTAACCACATGAAGTTGAATTCCGGATTGGAACATGGATCACATTGTGGTGGAGTTTGGTAAGCTACATCACTACGCACATAAATGGCGAGACCGCGGTGAGAGAAGAATAATGGCACTAGTTCGTAGCCAGGTAGCTTCAGATCAGAATGATCTGAGAGGTGTGGGCGGGGATCTACCTGTGTTTCACTAAGTGCCAAAACAGCTGGTCTGTACTTACAGACGTGGACGTACGCAGAAAAGTGATTGCTTTTTAGCCCGCGTATATTGGCTACGTCTACCCTGAATTCCCTAGTCATAATCACAGACAAACACAGAAAACACAAACACCGACGATACTAAGCAAGGCTGCGAAGTGGAGATTCTGACGTTGGCTTACCGAATCAAATTGTTGTAGGTGTTATGCCCTTACAACAATATGAAACAGTGCACCAACAAAATTTTCACTCACAACCCCGCTATCCATCAGTTGTTACATACACTCAGCCACTGCCCGTACCGTATGGTAAATACAGTAACGGCAGTGACTGAGTGCAAGCAACAGTACTTCGACGAGGAGCGGGTGAGGTGGGATACCCGCACTGTGTGATATTCACTGTCACTGCACTGCACTTCTTTTTGTTTTTTATATATTTTTATTTTTTTATTTTTTTGCACGCGCGCTTTTTTTTTTTTTTTTTTTTTTTTTTTTGCTGCACAGCACACAACAGTATTGCGAGTGCACTGGTGGAGCTGTGCACTCGACGGTGGTCGACTTCTACTAAGTTCCTATGAAATGAACCCATTTGCCCTTCAAACAATATATCGTGGATGAACTTTTTCGGGAAAACTTGCTGCCCTTTATCGATTTTTTTCAACTCATTTGCTCAAGTTATTCCTAGTTGATTAAAGTCATCATGAGGTGCGCGGAGCCGCTCGCAAGCCAGTTGAAGAAATTGATTTTGATTTGCTTGTATACTCCTTTTTTTGACTCTAAGTTTATAGTCATAATTATTATTAAGAGCGCTTGCACCACAAATCTTACATCAAATTATATAAAACAATGATGCATTTATTTTCAGATGCCAAGAACATCTTAAGAATGGAAAAATATAGCGCTCAAGGATTTAATGATCCCTGGAACTTCCCTCATTGCTTAGGAGCTTTGGATGGCAATCATATCCAGATTACAAGACCCCCAAGGTCAGGGTCATTTTATTATAACTACAAAGGTACATTCAGCGTAATTTTACAGGGACTTGTTAATTCTAATTACGAGTTTATATTAGCTTAAAATCGCCTTCGTATTCCGGATAAAGAAGCCTTACATAATTACGAAAAAGAACTTCCTTATGCTATCGTAGCCGATGATGCATTTTCAATGTCAGAAAATTTGCTCAAACCATGCTCAGGAGGAAATTTAACAGCAGAAAAACGAATTTTCAACTATCGCTTAAGCCAATGGTGCCCAACCCATGGGTCGCGACCCAAAATTGGGTCGCCAGGCCATTCTTGTTTTACTTTTTTTATTGAATATATTATGGTAATTATGGCGTTCTACGATTAGATATTCAACTTGTTATTTCAGGTACCTACAATGTCGAAACGAAAATATTGTGAAGATTATTTGAAATTCAGTTGCACATCTTTGATCTCAAATGGCATCGAAAAACCTCAATGTGTTCTTTGTAGTGTAGCTCTCAGTGCGGAATCCATGAAATCTTCAAAACTAAAGCGCCATTTGGAAACTAAGCATCCAGAACATATTGATAAGGACTTAGCCTTCTTCGAACGTCATCAAGCTTCTGTTCGGAAAAAGAGGTTGGATAGCGGAAGAAGTTTTCAGCGACAAAATTCTGCAATAGTTCAAGCTTCATATGAAGTTTCAATGGAAATAGCCAAAAAAAAATAAACCGCATACCATCGGTGAAAGTTTAATCCAGGCCTTCATTCTTAAACCGGTTAAACTTGTTCTAGGTGAACCTTCTGAAAATAAAATGTATCCAGACGCATTGAGGATATGCTGTTGGACGTTAAGACCCAAGTAATTGCTGAAATAAAGGCATCATTATATTTTGCAACACAAATTGACGAATCAACGGACGTGACCTCTTGTGATCAGCTGCTAGTTTCTATTTTGTGAACCATTGGAAATTAGAACCAAAGGTTCAGATATTTTTGATTTGATATAAAGATTTTTTCAGCGAGAAGGATTAGAGTGGCTCGAGCTTTGTGGTGTTTGCACTGATGGTGTTCCTGCTATGCTTGGCTCAAAATCAGGATTCCAAACGAAAATAAAAGAAGTTGTTCCTCAAGCAATTGGCACCCATTGATGATTCACAGGTATGCACTTGCAACTAAGGCTCTGCCTGTTCTTCTGAAGGAAGTCCTTGATGACATTGTACGTATTGTTAACTACATTAAATCGAGTGCTCTTAACAGTCGTTTGTTCAAAGTACTCTGTTTATCAAAATCTGTCATTTTATTCAAGTGTGCGGTGGTTATGCAGAGGAAATACCGTTGATCGTTTCTTTGAACTGAAAGAAGATATTGAAGATATGCAAAAAAAACCGAGTTTGCAAACATATTGAAGAATTATGACTGGTGGGTTAAAGTCGCTTAAGCCTTAAAATGCAAGTACAGACACTAACATCATTATTATATATATGTATATGTATACAAATATATTATACGAGTATGTGTATAATTTCCTCTTTTCAAATAAATAAAATTTGCGCTTTTCTTATAAAAGTTTATATTGTAATTATTGTTAAAGATTAAAAAAAAACTAAATCCTTACCACAATCTGCAACGTATGCTCATTATTTTTAGCATTCAATAGTTTTTTTTTAAATACGTTGGGTCTCGGAATTTTTGCTAAAAGTCAAGCAGATTTCGTCGCATAGCTGAAAATGCATTCGGAATACTGGCTTCAAGGTTTCGCTATTTTCACAGATCGTTTCTTATTTCAGCAACAAAAATTTAAAAAATCGTGCTAACATGCTGTTATTTGCACAATTGCTGGCGCAGGAGAAAAGCTGGCAATTGCATGTCAAATGGCTCAAACCGATGGGCAAACCGAAATTATTGCGCAATAAAGCCCTTACACCGTCAATATTACTACGCAATACCGAGTACTGTGCAATAATATTGTATGGTGTAAGGGCCGCTTTAGAAGTTTTTCTCCAGTTCTTGCCAAGTAGTTTTGAAAATAATTTGGAAAGGATTCATCCATCTTCTGACTACAATTGTTGAAAGAGGGGTCAACTTCTCAGTTGGTTAGTGAGCCCAAATTTTTGGGCGAACATTTGGAGTATTGTTCGCGGGTGTCTGTCGATGAGGTAGTAATATCATCTATTTCTTCTGTGGGGATGTGAGCGCATATCAAGCTGATGTTGGCGAATTAAGCCTTGATGCTGTTGCTGAATTCTCTCACTAAGTCATCCTTAGACGTACGATAAGTACACACCCAAAAATGGGTTGTTTTAATTTTGTTCATCCTCGCACCATCCAAGCCATCCAAATGGGCTTGCTTTGATATCTGCTTTATAGCAATCTTGAGCCTTCACTAGTTTTTGGAGAGATGCAAACTTTGTTGTCCTTTTTTCAATTTGCAGGCTGTCCACACTAAATGTGTTCTTATCAGAGGCTATTGCTTGGTTTTGCAACATTATTTTGCAAATATCTACGAGAAGCGGGGCTTTCGGAGTTTTCCTTCAGATGGAATATTCTCAAATTAAATATGCAAAAGCTGGGAAAAATCTAGAAAATAATGAGAATGTCCTTTATTGGCTGAATTCAAAGCTGACTACTGAGAATCAAGTTAGTAAAAATTAAATAACAATTTACCTTTTATCTTCTGTTAGATAGTCGAATCCGAAGAGTGCTATGCTATAGGTCATGCTATAGCAGTATTAGTTGAGGTTTGCATGTAAACACTTTATTGCAACACCAACTAGGGTAGGTAGATACACCTAAATTGGTAGTATCAGTTTTCGCAAAATACCGTGTCTGTTTACTATACTGCAGTCGTTCCATAAGCCACTTGACCACTGAAAAGCGTGCATGGTTTTTTTTCTGTTTTTAACTCTACACTATCCCAGTTGAATTACCACTTAGCCTGGGGGCTCAATTTGCATTCACAGCCAACAGTTTACCTTGCATGTAACAACTCTAATTAAGAGGGTAAATTAAATTATTTGCACTATCCTTCAGACAAGCCCCAAAGTTGCAAATCACCCAGCGGGTGCAATTTATTCTCAGTTCACAGTTTCACCAGATTCCAGTGTGCATATGATATTCGTATTCGTATCTATCCTACAAACCCTCAATTAGTGATCATCGCAGTCAATAAATTTCCTAATAACGACCAATACAAAGCCAACTGAAACCTCAATTATTCTTTTATGACCACTCACGCAGTACTAACACCATGTGTTTTCGATGTGCCGTGTTGTTGTGAAGTGCTCTAACCAATTCCGACGAAACCTACAAATCCAACGAATCCACCGAATCCACCAATTCAATTTGAAAATCCACCCCATCGCGAGTTTAAATAAAATGCCCATAAATTAATTACCATTACCGCCGCTCAATAAAGTCATTTGAATAAGCAAGGCCATAACAAAAAGAGGCTTTATTGATGGGGAAGGGGAAAAGGTGAAAGAAATAACAAAACAGTTTACAACAGCACGTCACAGATCGTTTGTCCCATAAATTTGCCTCGACAACAAATCTAACAAGACAGGATACACTTAATTGGCGCATAAATCTTCCACCAATCGCCAAGGCACACACTCGTATAAATTAATCAGGCCTAGAGCCATAGCCATAGTCCAGCTTCAGAGTCAGAGTCAAAATCAGAGTCAGAGTCAGAGTCAGAGTCAGAGTCAAAGTCAGAGGCAAACTCTGAGGAGTCTTCCATAACACTGGACACTGGAGAGAAAGACCCCAAAAGAAAGAATAAAACAACGAGAGGAAAACCACACGATTATACTCGTACGTATATACTCGTAGTAGATAGGTATTGTGGGACCTGGCAGAGTTGACCAGAAAATTATGCCATTAAAAATACCAACTTAGCTAATAACCCATTGTCAACAGAGTCGGAATAGGAATTGGGAATCGGACTTGAACTTGGAGTTTGACTGTTTGACTGTTTGCGTCGTAGTCGGAGTGAGTCATTAAATTAGTCTCTTAGAGGAGCCGGTTTGATTGCCCTTTTGTAACCTAAGGAATTGGAGTTTGGGGTATGAGCACGATGGTGTTTATGGGGGCACCCACATGGATCAACCCTTCTCTAATAAGCCATTATTGTTCTGGAACCGACAGAGTTTTGTTTCCAATATGAGATTTTACTCGTATTGTTGGGACATTTTGTGGCGATACCGATGCTATCGAAGGAGTTGTGGGAAAGTGGAGGCGGATTCCTAATGTCTTAAATGGACAGAAAGTGGAGGGACTGGAAGCACCAGATTTTTGTTAAAATTTTATGAAATTCTATGAAGTTTACGTTGTGATGGGACATACCCTAATCTAGTCTTTGTCACCAAAACCTCCAACCAGTATCTTGCTGAAATCATAGTTAGCATTTGCCATTGCCAATATGTCAGAATGAAATGAAAGGTCAATCAAGCGTTTAAGAACCCGCAGAACATTTTCATTTGTTCTTGTAGAAAACATCTGAAAAAATTATCTGAACCGCAGTTGAAAACTTTGGATAAAGTGGAATCCTTACAAATTGAAGCGAAACAGATAGCGCTAGGATTATCTGTTGCATTCCAAGTGAAAAAAGTGAAGTAAAGTCACCTACATCTCGAGATTATAATTCGTGATGGAGAATATCCAGCTTAGCTAGGGTTCTTTATAAGGCTACTGCTAGTGGCTTTGGAATGACTTTCACGACTGGCTAGACATTTGTCTACATTAACCTACCGCTTGACAAACTTAAAACTAACAGGGCTAACAATTTCTGCTTGTAATGTATATATACATACATAATATATATATACATAATATATAAATATATGTATGTATATATTTTTTTTTTTATTTTTTTTTTTCTTAAAATCTAACTTAAACCTACCTAAAACTATGTAAGCCGGCCATGGCTAAAACAAAAAAAAATAGGCTGGCCCACCTTGCTTCACATGAAGCTAACTATCACTGGAGGAGTTCGACGACGAAGCATCCTCCTCTTCAAAAAGCCACCAAAATTGTTGGTGCTGCTGAGCAACATCCCTCCTGTCGCGACTCCCTACCGCCCTACTGAACCGGAGACGCTCCGCACTGCCGTGTGCGACGTCTCTGTTGTAGTTGAGTGGCCTGTCCGCAGCTGTTCGAGCGACGTGGAAGATAAGCGGCACCGCCAATCTGTCCTGGATCAGACCCTTGCTATCTAAATAGAGGAACGCTTCTGGAGGAATAAAGCCGTCAAAGCGAATTCTCTTGTGATACATATAATTGGGGTAGTAAGCCCCGGCCATCAGGTTGTTTGATGAGGCCATTGCTCTTGCAACGTGCCTTCGAGTCAACTTAATGACGAAATTGTCCACTCTTATTAGGTTCGCTCTATTGTATAAGACCTCATTAGGATAGAATTTTATGTACTCAGACTCTGGTGTTCTGTATAAGCGAAGACAAGTCCTAAGACAAGCCCTCTCAAACACCCGAATCTTTTCCAATAAGCTTGCTCTCACGTTGAACCACACGGGACATCCAAATACAAGAAGGGGCCTGATAAGGGCCATGTAGCAGATTACCTTCACCCTCGCATCGAGTTGGCTGTTATAAAGCAGTCTCTTTGTAAGGGCAAAAGCACCTTTAGCTCTGGCCAGAGCAACATCTATATGTTTGTTAAAATACAGAAATTGATCTAGCCAGATCCCAAGGTATCTGACTACATTTCGACAAGCAAGTGGCTGCCCTTGCTGCCCCACGATCGAGAACTTTCGCCAATTCTTTCTGGTATCCCTAGAGGCCCCAGACAAAGGCGTCCTAAACAGAATGGTTTCCGACTTCTAAAAGTTGATTTTCAACTTCCAGTCATCGCAATATCGTTTAATTTTGTCGAAGTCACGCTGCAAAAGTATATTAATGACCTCAATCTTTGGACCTGATCTGTACGCGATTAAGTCGTCTGCGTACGCTATGGCATGTAGAAGTGAACCTATCAGATCACTTGTGTAAATGTTGAACAGGATCGGCGAATTTACCGCACCTTGTTGCAGACCGTTTTTAATGTTAAATGTTCCAGCAGAAATCACATCGCCATTCTTCACGATGAACTGTCTACTGGAGAGCATATCGAAAAGAATATACAGCAGTGGTTTACTAATGCCCAACCTGTCCAGCTTGAAAAAGAGTCCTTCTAACCATACGGTATCGAAGGCTTTCTCCAAGTCAATCAGGCAGGCACCAGTGCACTGGTTCTTGGCTTTGTTCCATTGGATATCAGAAACCAGTTTCGACGCAGCATGAATGATATCATGCCCCGCTTTGAAACCGAATTGATTATCCGGAACTATATGTTTGTCCTCAACCCACTTAGTCAGGACTCTATTGATCACCTTCTCGAACACCTTACTGATGTTTGGAAGAAGACCGATCGAGCGGAGATTCAACGGATTGGAAGTATCTCTATCTCTTTTGGGGATGGGATGTACCACCGCAGTTTTCCAATGCGCTGGATAATGTGCATTATTCATTGTATTATTAAACAGGGTGGTATAAATGTTCACCGCTTCTGGTGGGAGATGTCGAAGCACAATGTTCGGTATTTCATCGGTTCCCGCTGATTTCTTACTTCTAAGCGATTCGAAGATCGTTTGGAGCTCTTCCTTCGAAATGAACGGGGGTAGTACCCTATCGTTGGTGATGGCATTATTTGCCATATTTTCGTCACTGAACTGGGTGACACCCGAGCTCTCGAATCGCCAATTCACAATTTCATTTCGAAGGTAGAAATTGTGCAAAAGGACTCGATTCTCCAGATCGTGGTCCGGGCCAATGATAGCATTTGCCTTGTACACTTCCTGGAAAGTCGCTCCTATAGCCTCTACCTGCTCCTGCGGATCCTCGATCACAAAGAAGTTGTCATCATCAACAGCCCCATTTGGATCTATGCCTGCTGCTACAAGTATTTGTTCGTTGTTCGTCGTTCGGGCGATTTTAAGACATGGAAGGTCGTTCTGATTATTTCTCCGAAATATTTTATTTATTTGCGGGAACATATTCGGGTTGCTGGTGTTTACAGCCGAATTTTATTGTTCCAATACAAACTTACAGATGTTCTGTAATTTTCTTTTATTAATGTTTGGAGGTTTTTAATCGACGACTTCAGTGTCATGATCTCCGGGTTATGTCTGTCAGTAAACTGTCTGTACAAGGTTTTTAGTCTTGACAGAAGTCTACTTTTCTGTCGGTGCAGTGCATCAATAGTTGCGTTGCGGAATAAGTCTTCTTCGTCAGTGTGTTGGTACCGAGGTATCGTTTTGTCCATTGTTCGTTGGATTGTCTCATCCATTAGTCTTAGATAGTTGTCAATCTCCTCGTTTGACAGATTTCTGTTGGACGGTGTGTAGAGCGAATTCGAGGAGAGTGCTCTAGTCAGTGTTCTGGTGAAGTGTGTCCAACGCACCCTACTATAATTGTAGGAATGCCTTTGAACAAACTCATCCAATTCCGCAATTTCGTTGGGAACGGTTATTTCGGTGCTGAGACCGCAATGGTCACTATCATACACGAAAGTGCGTAGACAGTTTGTAGTTTGTTGGTTAGTACATGTCAGTTGTATTCGTGAGTCGAACAGTAGAAGATCCAAATAAGACCCGTGTCTGGGAAACGACGGACTATCCGTCGCCTTAAGCCCGAGTCTATACATCACACTGTGCTGACCCCACCAATTGAATAGTAGGTTCCCTCTAGTATTTGGTGTATTATTTCCCCAATCACTATGTTTGGCGTTGAAATCTCGCCGATAATAAAATAGTTGTCTTCCAATTCCAGCCTCAGGAATCGAAAAAGCGTCTCGAGCTCTGAGATAAATATTGTGGATTGAGTAGCCTTAGGTGCATAGACAGACACCATGTACAACCGCTTTCCACTACGGAGAGGTATATATATTCCAGCACCTGGAACCTACGTACTACACGACTGTATACTCTTTTGAAACGTATGCCTTTTCGTACGAAAATCGCAACGCCTCCTCCCTGAATGGAGTTGGGTCGGTTTCTCCGTACTATTTTGTATCTTCTGTGCCTCATTTTGTGTCTCTTAGTAAGTTTAGTTTCGCTAACCAAAAGAACATCAGGGGCTTGGTCTTTAAGCAACTTAAATATTGCGGCTCGTCGTTCGAACCTTATCAGTGAATTCACGGCAAGGACCTTCAGGGTTTGCTCCGCCACGTACGTACCCATTACGGCAAAAGGTGCGTTAGGCCAGGCAGCAGAGCGTATACTTGATCCACCCGCGCGGTCTGTTCAGTTAAATGACGTTGTAGCTGAGCCATCTGCCCCTGGATAGAGAGCAAGATAGCTAGCATGTCAAGTACTGGTTCCGGTGCTCTGGGCGCTGGGGCCTGAGAAGCGACCTTCACTTGCTGTACCGTTTTTCCCCTACCTGCCGCCATTTGGGCGTACGTAACATGGGGAGTAACGGCTGGAGTTTGCAAATGCACGGGTGGACGTTTAACTTCCACTTTCTGCTGCCGGGCCAGGTTTATTCTTTTGATGTACTGGAATTTGGGACAACCCCGATATTTTGCGGTGTGTCCCGTGTTCCTACATAAAGCACAAGAGAGTTGGCTTTTTTCAGACGTTCCGTCCTTACCCAGAGCGCATTCCTCGGACTTGTGGTTCTTTCCGCACTTCACGCATCGAGGCTGCATTTCGCAGTTCGACGCGGCGTGCCCGAACCTCTGGCAGCGAACACATTGTAAAATGTTTTATTTATTTTATGTTTTAATAAGGTCTTAAGCAACGATGTCGCTGACAACGAAGAAACATCAACTTGACGACGGGCCACGCATTTGGGCAATTGCAAACAGTGCATCAGTTAATGCTTCCTCACCGTCAGTCGCGCGTGAATTACTGTAAAGCCATCCTCAATCAACAACAAGGAGGACGATTTTGTGTAGAAAATCATCAGGCGCATTTCCACTTAAGCGGTTACGTGAATAAACAAAATCTTCGTTTCTGGGGCATTAAAAATTCGCGTTTGATGCACGAAGACCCACTCAAAGCCACTGTGTGCTGCGGCATTCACGCGGAAGGAGTGATTGGGCCGTATTTTTTTGTAGACGCCATCGACAATACGGTCACTCTTACTGGCGAACGCTACAGGGGCATGATACACGACTTCTTACTGCCGGAATTGGATCAGTTTTTCAGTTTTCAATGAATTTTATTTTCTTAATCACTAACTCTTACGTACTAACAAAAAATGCTTAAATGCTGGCTTACAATTACTTAACAATCTTATACTAACTTACTGGCCCCACACAGGCACTCTAAGCTAATCTAAATTCTTATATCTATGTCTTTCGACTTCATTTACATTTTATTTATAAATGTTTATTTTGTATACAGCCTGAATTGGATGATCGGGGCTTGGTGAACATGAGGTTTCAACAGGACGGGGCAACCTCACACACAGCACGAGCCACAATGGATATTGTGAATAAAGCATTTCCTAGTAGCGTAATATCCCGTTTTGGCAATTTGGCATAGCCAGCAAGATCGCCCCATTTAACCATTCCAGACTTCTTTCTTTGGGGTTACTTGAAGTCGCGGGTTTATATCAAATGACCTCAAACCATCGCAGCCCTTAAGGAGAAAATTCGATATGAATGCAAATAGTTATCACCAGAAATCTTGCGGAAAGACCAAGTAAAGATTTTCATCACTCAAATTCATTTTTTCTTATTTAGTAAAAAAGCAATTCAAAAACAAAATTGGATGATTAATTTTGAGGCACCTTCTACATTCGCAATACAGTTTTGCTCATATTTATCATTTTTTTCATATGTTTCAGCAGGAAGAAGTTCAGACTTATGGGTTTGAAACTCTTGGTGGATAAGGAGCTATCTTTACCGATTTTTGGTTTAAAAGCTAGACTCCTTGTTTGCCATACATTCGCTATAAATGTTGGTGCCAATCAAACAAAACAAAACAAATGGATCTCAACTGAATTTGAATTTGTCGATATATACATAGGTGGAAAAAGCTGAAGATAGAAGCTGTGTTATTTTGCATGCAAAGAGTACAAACTAATGGTGCCATCGAACTGATTATTATTTGTCTGTGTCCTCTTTTCTTACAAACCGACTTGCGAACAGTCCCTGTTTAACATGGAGGCAACTATATTCGCAATATGCTCTCATTTCTAGGACCAAGTAAGTTTCAAGTCTTCTGAATTAGCCCACAAATAAAATGGTGCAACATTCATTCCTTACTTTCTGGTCAAATCAATAACCACTGTTTATGATTATTAATCAATGCGTAGAGCGTACGTCCCTCTTATTGGTGTACACAATTAAAATATGGAGATATCAGCGCCTCTTCCTTTCCGACATTCATATTAACTTTAACAAGACATCTCCAAACCACACATCCTGACCACATTTATACCGATGCCAGTAGGAAAATTGTTTTGGAATGTGTCTTTCTGGCAGAGATATCTGCATATCTGTTCGTTCTTCGATTCCAGCTAGACATTTCTACCTTGCACGGTTGTCTTCATTGGATATATGTATATGGACGGTCCGAAAAAGCAGCAATTGATTTCCTTGCAAATATAATCCTTGATAATAGTTTGTTGCATAAAATAGTTTGGCTTAAAATACATTACATCAATTCCTTGGCTTAGAGGAGTGCTTAACTCTCAAACCTTCTGGACGCTACCATGCCGATATCCATTTTAGAATCAAAGTACGGGTATAGCTCATCTATCTTGATGCTTGGCTGATTCGCAAACTCATTTCTATCAGCAATTTTGATAGAGATAGAAAACACATTCCACTGTTTCTCAGCGGTAGAATAGGTTGGAGTTAATCATAGATATCTTTTCACAGCATAGCAGATCGGAGACAGATATGAGCATGGTCTTATGCTGATTGATTCCAGAATTCTCATGCAATGTAGAAAGCTACGTGTATACTCTCTTCCTGGATACTCTATTCTCTTTTTAGTCCAGTTTGGAACCCCAAATCATACCTATAGACCGTGTTGACTTGGATAGACCAAGGTCAGTTCTAATCTAGTGGCTTGAAGAAGGAGATCGATCATTTGTTCATAATTCAGTTTTAAGGTCCAATTTCTTCAGTCATAGTGGGTGGTTAAACTTTTCGCTTAGAACTGAGCTAACTTCGTCCGATTCCATGATGCGTACAACGTCATGGTATACCGTCACTTCAGGGGCATTATCATTTAATATTACCAATATCTTGTCCACCAAATCGAACCACGCCGCCTTTTTGCCGCTTGCATTTTCCGAATTCAAATTGATCTTTCGTGATTTAAGTATCATAGCATTTAATATAGGGTTTTCCAATAAGGACTTGACAAGTTTTTTTTTTAAATAAAACGCAAACCATTTGAGATATTTCAAAAACTTTATTATCGGCTTGAAGTACAATCAAAACATTTATGAATGGAACTCGACTTCGTTCATATGGCCACCGCGGGCACGTTTGCAGCGGTCGATTCGTTGGACCCAATTTTCAACGACTCGGCTACACATTTCGGCCGAAACGGCCGCTATTTCGCGTTCAATGTTGCCTCTGATCTCTTCCAACGTCGTCGGCGTGTTGGCATAAACCAATGACTTAACGTAGCCCTACAGAAAATAGTCAAGCGGCGTTAAATCGCACGAACGAGGCGGCCAATCGACTGGCCCATGTCTTGAGATAGCACGCTTCACCATACTTACTCTTCAATAAATCGATTGTAGTGTCTGCTGTGTGGTTTGTGGCACCATCCTGTTGAAACCACATGTCGTCCAAGTCCATATCTTCCAATTCGGGCCAAAAATAATCGGTGATCATGGCGCGATAACGCTGACCATTCACAGTAACATGACGATCGTTATCGTCGACGAAAAAATATGGCCCAATAACGCCGCCGGCATGCAAACCACACCAAACAGTTATTTTTTGTGGATGAAGTGCTGATTCATGAAGCACATTTGGATTTTCACCCGACCAATAACGCATATTTTGCTTATTGACGAACCCATTGAGCCAAAAATGAGCTTCGTCACTGAAGATGTATTTGCGATGAAATTCATCATGTTGGCGCATCTTCTCCAGAACCCAATCGGAGAACGTACGTCGCTTCAAATGGTCCATCGGCTTCAATTCTTGAGTCAGCTTGATCTTACGTAAAATACTCCATAATGTGGTTTGAGCGATGCCCAATTCTTGAGAACGCCGTGGAATTGACTGATTTGGATTGTTTGTAACGGACGCCTAAACGGCAACGATATTTTCGACACTTCGACCAACCCGTTGTCTCACTGACACGGCAACATCACACAACGAATACGTAGACTCAAATTTTTGCACTAAACTTGTTATTGCCTGTCTACTAGGGCGAGAATTACGACCGAAAATTGAAGTTAACGCTCTTAAAGTTGCACTCATCGACTTCGGATTTCGGTAGAAAATTTTTATAATTTACAGACGTTGCTCGTTCGTGTACTTTACCATGATGAAAATGTTGAGTTTACTGAATAAATTGACAGTGACAGTTTGATGATTAGTGAAAGAGTGCGTTCACAAATTAAATTCAAAGTTGTCAAGTCTCTATTGGAAAACCCTTTATATGGTATTGCGGAATTTTTGACGTTAGCGCTTTCAGAACGAGACTTTCCTTTACCTAGATGTAAGCAATTGGTATTGTTTAATGTTTACTGGGTTAGAAGGGAAGTCTCTGAATCTCTACAACGTACAATGTTCCTCTTACTTTAACTTACATCTGGATAGGACCACATGAAGATGTCTTGTGATATTAATGCCAAGGATTGTCAATTATGACAGCTACTGAATAGACGTACTTCCAATCGGCTGGCGAGTAAATCTTTTTTTATTATTTAAATTTACGCATTTCGGCAGTTTTTATCAAAGTGAAAACAGTTATTTTGTGATAGTGACACTAATAGAAGTTTTCTTCCATTATATATTAAATAAATAAAGTAAAACTCAGTTATTTAAGTTTTCTTGTGCTTAAACCGTTCATTATTATCATAAAGTTGAAAACGTTATTCATACATTAAACCAAATCAAACCATATCAAACATGTCTAACTCCAAACGAGGTCGAACAAATCCCAAGTCTGATATACCCACCAACTCTCCTCGCACCTCCCTCGACAAACCACAACAAATCCCAAAAAAAATGTCAGACATCGATGCCAACCTGTGGGAAAAAATGGATGAAAAATTAAAAAATCAAAATGAACTTATTATTTCCCTCATTTCCACGAAAATTAAAGAAAATACTCGTAATGACATACTTACTTCCAAAATTGAAGCACAGTTTGCTGAATTTAGAAAAGACATAATTAATATTAGCTCGCGGGTTTCTCAACTTGAAAAATCTAACTCGGCGTTGAAAAGTGAAATCGAAACAATTAAAGCCGAAGTTGTTCTCATTAATAATTCGTTGTCAGATCTTAAAAATGAAAAAAAATATACAGCATGAAATTTCTGAACTCAAGTCGCAACTCAATGAAATAAAACTTGTTCAAGAAGCAACCGAAAACAGAAGCGTCTCCCGTGATGCAGTGCTATTTGGCATAGCATACACTCCGAACGAAAATTTAAAATCTTACTTTAACCATTTGTGCCATGTTATTCAAATCAAACCGCCACAAATAAACTATATTTTCCGCACGCGCAATTTGACCACAATAATTGTTAAATTCCGATCAGCGTACAGGAACTATGTTCTAACTTCCGCAGCGAAATATCGTAAGGTAAACAAAAAACAACTTAATTTACATGACATCGGATTAAGTTCGGATTCTAATATTTACCTCCGTGAGTTTCTATCTAAATCAAACAATAGCATATTACATGCGGCACTAACACTCAAAAAACAAAAACTTCTGCAGACTGTGTTTACAAAACGCGGTAATGTGTATGTAAAAAATCATCTACATGATGAACCATCTGTCATCGAAAACATCGCCAAACTTTACGACATTGCCAGCCCCCAAGAAAATAACAACCACAATCAACAATAACACCAGTATCTCTTAAACTGTTTTTTTTTCTTCTTTCTTCTTCTTTTATATTATTTTCCTTAACATAATCTTGTTAATTTTGTTAATTTTGAATTTAAACTGTTAACTTAATTTTTTTTTCTTCTTCATTTCAGCTTTTTTTTAAATTATTTTTAAGTTTTTCATTATTCATCCAAACAAAACATCTCCATTTTTGCCTTAATTCGTCTATAATGAATTCTAACAAGTTTATCACGACCAATAGGGTGCCGCCTGCTTTTAATGTGCCGTTTCCTCTATTTTTGTTATTATACAACAATGCTTGCAACAACTAGTGGCATGAATTCCACGAACTCCATTAGTGATGAGAGTGGAGGTATCTGTCGCTCAATGTTGAATATTCTTTGCGAGCAGAAAACTGGTTTGAGGATATGCCATATTAATACGCAGAGCCTCTTTCCAAAATTGGATGAAGTTAGAGATCTGTTCGAAGGTTCCAATACTGATGTTGTTTGCGTTAGCGAATCATGGTTTACAAATTATTGCAAAGATAAGGTTTATAAAGTTAATGGATACAGGCTTTTTCGTGGGGATAGGATAGACAGAATGGTTGTGCTGCAATATACGTAAGAAGCGGCTTAAATAGTCACCTCAAATGTAAGTCTGACCTCGGAAGTGAGATTGACTATGTTTTCGTTGAACTGAAGTCTCCTTCGGGCGCCCTTTTAATTGGGTCTATTTACAGACCAAATAAATATACCGATCCCTTTCCTATTTTTTGTCTTTTGGAATCTATCTCGATAGCTTATCCAAAAATTATAATTGCTGGTGACCTAAATAGCAACCTTTTTACTGAGCATATTGTGGTTGAGGGCATGAGATCCTTTAACTTATTCCCGGCTAACTGCTACTCACTTCACTGAAGAAGGTAGTACCCTCCTTGATGTTTTCTTTGTCACTGATGTAAGCGACATTCTCCCTTACGACCAGCTGTCAGCACCCGGTTTTTCAAAACATGACGTACTGTACTTAACTTTTAATTTTAATTTACATCCTCAGATCTAGTATATGAATACCGCGACTTCAGAAGCATTAACTTAAATCAGCTGGAGGTAGATGCCGCACTCATTGAGTGGAATCGAATATTTTACATGCCTTCTTCTAGTGACCAAGTGGACTATCTCTGCAATAATGTTCGTCAATTATTTTATAACCACGTTCCACTGAAAATAAAACAAATAAGGCAAGGGCAAAATGCTTGGTTTACTGGTGAAATTTGGGGCCTAATCAAGCAACGTAATCGATGGTATGATGCATGGAAGCGTTACAGGTTAGACATCCATCTCCAGATGTATCGTTCCCTGCGCAACCGTGTAGTGGGAAAAATTAAAGCGGCAAAAAAAGAGCTCTACAAAAACAAACTAAATACACAGATTAGAGGAAAACAGCTTTGGAATAATCTCCGTGCAATTGGTATTGGCAAAAACAAAGAAGACGGCGATGTTAATTTTAACGTAAACGAGCTTAACAAAAGTTTTGTTAATCTTCCCCTCCCATCCTTAAATGTTGAACGTCCTACATCGTCAACTTCACATGAAGTAGGTAGCTTAGAGTTCGCCTGCATCGATGATGTCGAATTAGTTTCATGTCTGTTATCAGTCAAATGTAATGCCGTTGGTTTTGACGACATCCATCCCAAATTCATAAAAATCATCCTGCCAGTTATTCTTCCCTACTTAGTTTATTCCTTTAATTCTATTTTAACGACCGGTTGCTATCCCACACAATGGAAAATGTCAAAAATTATCCCTATCCAAAAAAAGCCTAACAGTAACGACTTTCGTCCCATTTCAATTCTACCCTATTTGTCAAAAGTATTCGAGCGAGTACTACAAAGACAAATGAGCTCTCACATCCAAAAGTATAACTTGCTCTCTCCTTTACAGTCCGGTTTTAGGAAACACCATAGCTGTATCACTGCAACCATTAAAATTGTGAACGATATTAGAGAGAAGTTAGATTTTAATGAAGCGACGTTTTTGGTGCTCCTCGATTTTTCTAAGGCGTTCGACACCGTTGATCATGCACAACTGTGCCATAAATTGAAAACTTTTTTCCGCTTCTTCTAGTTCTAGTTCATCTGTATCACTCATCTCCTCGTACCTGAAACTCAGAAAACAGGCTGTCGTAGTCGGACCTCAGACATCTGACTTTATTCTAAATAATAATGGTGTCCCACAGGGCTCTATTCTTGGACCGCTTCTATTTTCCCTATATATAAATGAGCTTCCTTCTATTGTTTGTTCTTCCATCCATATGTATGCCGATGACGTTCAACTCTACCGTAGTTGCCAACTAGGTATGATCGAAGACTGTTCGAGCGCAATTAATTCTGATTTAGAAAATATATCCAACTGGGCAAAAAACAATGACCTTTTTCTCAATCCCTTAAAAACCAAATGCATTGTTATAAGCAAAACATTACTGGATATTACTTACTTTCCCGATATTGTGCTTAATGGCCTTGAAATTGAATATGTTGAAATTGTTAAAAACTTAGGAATCGTGTTCAACAGAACACTGACATGGAAGACCCATATCAATGCAACAGTTGGTAAGGTATATGACATACTGCGACAGCTCTGGATGTCCCATTACTATGTCCCCCTAAAAACGCGTTTTGTGCTAGCCAAAACCTTAATATTTCCTATACTTAGTTATGGCTGTGAAATATTTTCCAACTGTGATTCTGCGTGCCGGAGAAAGCTGAATGTTGCGTTTAACTATACTGCTTGCTATGTTTTTAACCTTAAACGTTTTGACAGAATATCCTTGTTTTCCAAATCTCTATACAACATGTCACTTGACCACCTTTTTCGCTATCGAACTCTTATACTGCTATCCAATGTCATTCAAACTCATCAGCCCTCTTATCTTTTCAACATACTGCGCCCTTGCACCTCAAACCGAACTCTCCAACTTATTCCCCCCAGATTTACTTGCCTATCTTCTGAGCGCCAGTTCCTCGTTCACGTCGTCGGCCTGTGGAATTCTTTACCTAGGCATGTTAGAGAGCACGGCGGCACTAGACGTTTTGGTGTTAAACTTAAGTCCTTTTTTGTCAACAACCCAATTTAGCTTAAAGTCCTGTTTATTTTCTATTCTTTTTTCTTCTCTCTTTTCTTTTCTTTTATATCTATTAAATTTAATTTAATGGAGATGTTCTTGGTTTTGGTTTTGTTTTATCCTAGTTCACTTAATTTCACAAGAATACTTAGTTTTTAGTTTTCTTATTGATATGTTTGCTTTACGTTTATTCAGTAGTGTTTAATATTTTAATTAATTCTAGGCGTCACTAACATATAAGATAATTATTTAATCTTAAAGTGTATGCTTCCAATTTACAAATAAATAAATAAAATAAATAGATTGCCCAAAGTCTGTTCAGCAGCTCTTCTAATAATGTTAGACATAGCACTCGCAAACCATTACTATCATTCTAACTTATCTTGTTTTGATGAGGTTCTACACCCAGTTTTCTCTGTCGTTTCATGCCAGACTAAGCTGCTAAAAGTTATTTTCTAGTAGAGTTGGAGCTATGGCATCAACAACGAGTTTAGACTATTCTTTTTGAATCTTATGCATACTAGTCTTAGTGAACTCGAAATACCCGGTCATATTAGCATTTTTTCTTTACTACTTTCCTGTAACAGATTTCTTTGTCAAACAAATGATCAATTGGAGAAAGAGAAGCTCCATTGCCTATTGTCTGGCATGGAAATACTACTGCCATTGAAACTGGCAGCAATTGCTCCAATTTACAAACCTCATCTACCACATTATCTTGACCATACAATTACACAATCCATCGGTCCGACTATAGTCGTAACAAAACCAATAATCTGTCGCCCTCCAATGAGGTGAAGAAATAATAACAATGGCCAAAGCAAGAGGCGGAGAGACAAATCCGAATCCAAATCTATTATAAATCCAGATACCTAAAGATAAAGCAGTTCTACAATCCAGATCCACATCCATAACAAACAAGCCATGTTACCGGAAAATTTACGACCCAATCGCCTATTAAGTATCATATTACACGATGTTCGATGAGATGTCATGTGTTCATTCGTGTTCGTTGCATGTACGAACAGACTCGTTTATTTATTTATTTTTTTCCAATTTTATTTGCTTGTCCCGGGTCGAAAATTGGACACAAGTGAACGACAATAAAATATTTAGATCGGTTTACATCCGCGTCAATGGGCCCCGAGAGGGGGACACCTTATCGCCCAGCTGGTATTTTGAAGGCAAAACATTTTGAATTACAAGTCGAGCACTTTGGCCGCCGGACGCCAGAATCAATTGGAATGTAATCGAAAGGATTTAATGCATGTCGTCGTGAAGACAAATCGTCCTTTCGCTTTTCTTGTTTCTTGTTATTTTCGAGTGATTTTTTTTTTGGTTTCTTATTCTTATTTGTACATTCCATGGCTGCCAAGCAAATTAAGTATTCCACTCGCAATTCACAAAAAATAAACAAAAACGACTCGACTTAAAGTGGATGCACTTGAAGCGGGACAAATTGCCTGGCATTTGTCTGAAATTTGTAGCGAGTTGCATTTCCTTATTCAGGGTAGGTGCACACCAGTTGGGGTTTCACAACTTATCCGGGAATCAATATACCAACCAAACCTGCTGACAGATCAACATATGTCAACTGGGAATTAGGAGCATCTTTGACACATTTTTACGCAAGGAAATTCGAGTTTTTCGGCCCGAATGGGGACAGGTACGAGTATGTTTAAACAAGGCATGAAGAAACGAGTAAAAATTGGACTAAAGTTACATGCACATGTGCAGCTGTATAAATTATCAATATGGCAAGGAACAGAAGTAGAAATATCACTGTGAACTTAGGTAGACAAAGGTGGTTCATGGTAACTCTATATGAAGAATTATCAGTGTGAGGGAATCTATGTATGTATACATAGAGCTAGGTCCTGAGACCGGTGCTTCTGATTAAGAATTGATGGATATAATTCATACGACCAAAAACGATGGCGCTCATCGTTCTTGAATTGGCGCAATTCGATTTGGTCATGAGGTGGTTTCCCTTCAAGTCCTGTTGACGGGAATTATCTCTCTGAACACTGAGTTTGACTACAACAATTCTGCAGTTTTAAACATTTCTAGAAGGTCTGCTAAGGATAGCCTGCAAGCACCTTGTAGCCTTAAGGAAGCCTGAAAAATAAGTCAATGAGGTCTATCATAGTAGAGAAAATGATGGATAAACTCTTTATGGGACAGTTGCCACATCCCCGTGTAGTTGTTGTAAATGGCAGACTATTGCAAGAATTTATGAGTCTTCACGACGTGAGTGAGCGCAAAATTGCTACCAAAAGAAATGAAAGAGACATCCTTGTAGTACGGTGGAAAAGCATATCCACTTCACTACATCTGCAAATGAACTTGGGTTAACCGATCCTGCTCAGGGACGGAATGTTACTACAGCTAGCACCCGGTTTTATTACCTCAGCATTCACGAAGAAACATGATGATCACAGGTAATCTAAGAATCCTGAATCAAGTTGATTAGTAGTGGAAAGTTCGGAACATTAAGAGCTACGTGATGGTGGTATACCATAAGGAAGGCAACGCTACAGTTTGGTAATAAAAAGCAATACAAAGATTTCAACTGCGATGAAGGCTCTCGCGCATATTTTCGGAAAACTACTGAGATCCAACATCAGTGGCAATTCTCTGAGGATTAGGATAAAGAGATGATCATCAAGCAGCCGAAGAAAGCCATACAGTGGATTGGAGAAACTGATAGATTAAATATACGTTTCCGGACTCTTGTCAAATGAGCAGGCTTTAAATCAAGGGCCTTCTAATCGTGGATCATTGCAGATCAATTCGTTCAATGTAGGTCTTCGGTGTATCTGACTGTACAGGACTACTGACAGAATCATCGCTTTTATTAAGGCTACATGTACATGACGTCTCTGTTTCTGTTCGAAACTTGTAAGGATGTCGTTTACAACAAGAAGCCTCAGAAGGAGAGAAATAACCCCTCCTTGTGGAGTTCCTCTTGCAAATTCTGGATTGATTATTCTGTTCTTTAACATGTTCTCAATCCATCATCCTTATGGATGCTCCTTATATTAAATGTTCCTTCGATATTCAGACAAGCTGATATGCGTGTACTCTTTGTAGTGCATATTCTTTCCTATGGTGACTACAACTTCGTGTAGTGACGTCTCTACTCATTTTCCTTTAAGGCAAGCATGTTGAGAACCGCTTTTTTTTAAAGGATCTTATCCACCAATTGAAGTAGTTTTCCCACCCAGCCTAGACTAAGTCAGCACAGCCATTAAAAAGTTGAAGAACAATAAGGCTGCAGGGTCGGGTTGATCGCTGTTAGACCTGGTGGTGTTTTGGTAAGGAGCATGCACCAGATTATCTGCAAAGTACGGGAGGTCCAATCTTTAAGAAAGCCAATCCTATGTCTTGCAAGAACTACCGAGGCATATCCCTGCTTAACGTAGCATACAAGATCCTATATAGCGTACTGTGTGAACGACTAAAGCCATTTTGCACCACACTCATCGACACGTACCAGTGCGTCTTCCGGACCGGTAAATCGACAATAGACTAAATCTTCACACTGCGGCAAATTCTGGACAAGACCAACGAGTTCCAAGTCGAAACTCACCATCTCTTCATCGACTTCAAAGCCGCATACGACAGCATTCATCGCACTGAATAATATAACGCGATGGCCGAATTCGGGATCGCGAGAAATCTGATGCAATGCAGCTTGGAAACAAAACCTCCGAATTATTCGAAACATGCACCGGATTCCGCAAGGAGACGCGCTTTCGCGTGATTTCTTTAATCTTGTGCTGGAGCAGACAGACCGAAAGGCCGTCGTAAACATAAAAGGCACTATATTTAACAAATCTATCCATCTGCAGACGATATCGACATCATCACCCGTTTCCAGCGTGGGGATTTTACTGCTATAGAAGAACAAGCCAAACGAGTTGGTCTCATGATGAACGAGGATAAAACAAAATACTTACATACTGTCGACCAAAAATCGTCATAACGGAACCTAACAATCGACAGCTATAATTATGAGGTAGTGAATAAAGACACCCTAGTGGACATTCGACAAAGAATTTTCCAAATAACTAGGATCCAAACTCCTAACTCGAAGGTCCAGAATCATGCTCTATAAAACCCTGATCTTGCCAGTCTTGCTTTATGGAGCTGAATGCTGGACGTTAAGCAAGACAGCGGAACAGATCTCGAGATCCTTCGAAAGAAAAATTCTACGTCGAATATCTATAGATATAACCGCGAACTCTTTAGCTCTATAAAGATGTGGATGTAGTCCGGCCACATCGAGCGAATGGGCGAGAATGCTCCAGCTAAGAGAATCTTCAAATCCCAGCCACCTGGTTCACGAAGAAAAGGGAGATCGAACCTTCGGTTTAAACATCAAATAATAGCGGATGCTAGGAGCCTTGGTATAGTTAACTGGAAGCAACGTGCCCGGGATTGGGAAGGACGAAAAGCGACATTAGCTCAGAGTCGCTGACCGGATAAGTAAGAGAGTAAGTAAGATCCACCAAATGCGAGGCACTGCGACCTGAAAGAGCTTTTGTATCACTTGAGAACCGCATAGGTTGTGTTTGTTGAGTTTTTGTCCTATGTGTTGATCTAGGATTCTCTCCAGTACTTTTAACAGTCCGTAGTCCTTAGCAGAGGAGTGGTTAGGTCTTCCTGCCTTGGGAATGAAAACCAATTTTACTTCTTTCCTATTGTTTGGGACGTAGTCTAGTTTTAGACAATCAATAAAGATAATTTTAAGCAAAGGTATGATATATGGAAGAGCGTGCTATAACATGGCCGTTATTATTTCGTCCATTCCTACCATTTGTAGGGATTGAACGGTTTTATCATCCATGTTATTCTAATCTCTGTGATCACACTGGAGATTGTGTCTGTTCGTTGAGAGTTGATGTTGTGGTTCATCAACTTTCCATAAGAAGCAATAGTGATTTCCGGCTGTTCTCTGTCCAGAGTTCATTAGAGTCTTTCAGATATCCCGGAGCTATTGGATTTTTGGATAGAACTTTCCTTATTCTAGCTAATCCATCGGTACTTCCTATCGTTTCGCAAAAAGGAGCCAAGATTGTTTCTTGACCATTTTTACGTTTCTTGTGCCGAAGCTAAGTTCGGACTTATATTTGTTCCAATCCTCCCAACTTCTAATGTGTTTTACTTCTTTATGAAGGGGGTTTGGAGGGCTTGCGATGACTAGAGGTGGAACAGTTCTTAATGAAAGCTTTCCTTGAAGTTACATGGTTTGCGGCGTTAGTTAATATAAAAGGCATCAGGACGGTACACACAAGGGTAGTTTCATGTTTTCGCGTATCGAATTGGAGTACGCCATCCAGTTAATTTTCCTAGAATTTCGGTCGGGTCCCGAGAGGGATTCCTTAGTGGACATTCTACAGTTACTGATATATATTTTGATCACATACTCGTACATATATTTGTGACCGATTTCCCTTCTTACACAAAACAAGTTTGGACAAAACAATAAATTAACTCAAACCTGGCGTTGATGTCTGTGCTTTCCCATTGATTGTGGTGTGCCTTGGCATCCTTTGGCGTTGTTCACCAGTTGTTCACGAACGGCGGAGGATCGTTGGCTGTGTGTGCGATGTTAGCTGAGATTAGGATATATTCTTCACTTTATTCGCTAAGCTTGCTCCCACCATACTTCCATCGCAGTCTTTAAACAAATATACCATATTAATGATTTTTTGTATAGAATACAGCTGCTGATTTAAGCTGTAGCTTAGTTCCGATACAAAATGACTTTAATCCTTGTACATTGCTTCTAAGAATCCAAGGTTCTTGGATCAAAGCCATGTCAGTGTTCGCGTCAGACATGAAGAGCATCAGATTTTTAGAGCACCACTTGCAGTTTCCTTAACGCTTTTACCATTATTGGGTAGTTTTACGTTTAGAGAATCTATTCCGTATTTTATCGTGCCCGCAAATTGTAGATATATTCCTTCAATTCTGTGGCTCTTTCTAGAGTTTAGTAATACTGACTCTTTTGCAGCAGGATCTTTGTTTTGTTTCGCGAGTTGCATGAGGAGGGACCCAAATTTTGATATGATGGCGTAATGGAAGTTTGGTTTTGAGAATCATGTACGAGATACCCTTCCAGAGTTATCCAGCTACGGAGATGGTGTTGTTGAAGAAATTCAGAGATAGTTCATTCCCTCAACCAAACACTTTAACCCCGTTTTGCTAGCCCATCAGCTAGTTTCAACCTTGTCCACCATGATTTTTAGTATGTGGTCGTCGAATTTGCGTCAGGGGTTTTGAAGGTCAACGATGTCTACTTGCAGCTCCACGGGAGTCCTCTCGAAACTAGTCGATGGCTTTTTCGTTTTGGACTGCCCCCTTTGGTATCACCTCTGCCGTTTCGCTAATAGTGTCGAGGTTCAGCTTAGCTGACTAGTCCTGTTCTTGGACCTTTTGAGGGTTCTTAGATGTGGATTTGTCAGATTTGTCGGATTTACCGGATTTGTTTTTAATCCACGGCCTTCACCAATGTTTTCCCTGTACCTTTTGATTCAGATTTATCCAGTTCTTGAGCTTTTGGCACTACTAGACGTTCATATGCCTTTACCGTTTTGGTATGTCTTCGGATCGGTGCACGGTCTCGTTTGTTGAGAGTGCTGAGATGCTTCTTCGTAATCTTACTCAGAAAACTTTGAGAAGCTTTGCAATTTCTTTAACGTCTAGCAAGTGTGTTGAGACTTTTGCTTCCGACCGGTTTCTGAGTTAATTTTTCCACTATAGTCACCTTCGAGTCCAGCAGTTCTTCTTCAGTCTCGGAACCTATCCTCTAGGTTGCTGAGATTGCTGAGAGGTGTCGCCAAGTGTCAGGTTCTCGATCTTCAGAAGTTGTGTTGGTAGAAGAGTCAGATACAGAGTCTGTGTCTGGTTTCTGGTTCTATTGTCTTATCAGGTTAGGCCGTTTTTATGTGAGTGAGAGTTGCTCTCGTGCTTTTTGATATTAGTGACCGTATTTTTTTTTTTTTATATTGTTTGTCCATCTTTGCTTTTTGATCCCATGAGTAGTGTGGAACTGGCAGAACCACCACCACTGAAGCCAGGTACCTCATCCGATGGTCAGGGAACAAGTCGGAAGGTTTAAACTATTGAGGAGTTTAGGAACTCTGCCGTCTTACAATGGCGCATGACAGCTGTAGCGGTTATTTCCGGCTGGCACCCACGTAGAGGATTAGACTGAGGATTCTGGAAAGTAGACTTCTTTTGATCAAAACAAGAATGGAATCAGAAAGTCAAAAATATCCAATTTTGGAAAATATGCTTTCCAAATTTCAATATTCTGACAAAGAAATTGTTTGATTATACTCACGACAACGAACTTTTGCCTCTAGCACCTTTCTTGACAGAAAATTGTCAGATCAATTGAAGATGTATGCAGTTTTAATGGCAGCGAGCTATATATAAGAGTACAATGAAGAACCATTGAAAAGTTCTTCTATGTGTAGCGGCAATCGAACAGTGCTTGATTGCTGGTTTTATTAAGAATCAGTTAGAGTCAACTGAAAGGTTAAATTTACCAAAATTCAGTATTCTAGGCCAAAATGTGGTATCGAAACCTCATATTGCTTAATTTCACTGGATATCACTACTACAAAAATAGCTTTGCACAACTAGGCGGCTCAGTAAAACACTCTCTCTAAGCAACTTTTAGTCGATATCGATAAAAGTATGTAGAGGTGTGCCTTTTTAAAATACTCGTAGTTGAAGCAGTGATCAATAGATACACAGTTTATTAAACGATCTCCTTTAGTTAGGAAAAAGCGGATTTGTTCTATAGAAAATTCAAATAACAACTATCACCCTTCATTAAACCTACAAATTACATGTTCCACTCAGCACAGCTGAGACGCTTTAGATGTCAAAACAACATACGACCGTAGGTTAAAAATTTACAACACTTCTCCTTTTTCTGAAGACGTGTACATATTTTTTCGAAAGCAATTTAAATTCATCACAAAAAGTTGGTGTCTACAAAAATATAAAAAAAAAAGATTTACATGTATGCATACTCGTACACAATCCATTGAAAACAATTTCAAACTTTTTCAATTACTTTCGAGTCATTGTCATTGTACCGTTTCGTATGATGACACAAGATGACACAAGATGACGCAGAATGACAATACGAATCCATGCAAACGACCGACCAACGTCGCATCTTCTTTTTGGCAAATTGTTTATCTTGTTCCAACCCAAAATTGGACAAGAGCTGTTAGTGTTTCTTCTGTGCCATCCAATCCATTGGTATCCAGTGAAGTGTGGGCAAATGATTATGTTTGTTCAGCCATCTTGATTGGCAATGTTATAAAATAAATACGTTTCAGCCGGCAACACAGGATATGCGAAGAACATCACAATTCACTCGACTGTGATAGGGATGTGCTTTGTAAAAGGGGATGTTTCTGGTCTATGTATACGAATAGATTGGTCTATAAGTAATATCCTATCCTATCGTGTCCGAGTGTATCTACATAGGGAGAGAGATTTACGTTAAATTGGCTGGAAGATTCGAATGGAGCAAATCAATTTGATTGCTCTGTGAATATGTGAATTCAATTGCAAGTATACCAGATACGAGTACATATGGAGGACATTGTACTCTGTTGTCTTTCTTGTGCTATTTTTGGGTTATGAACTGCTATTTTTTTTTTGTTGGAAAACAGTGAAAATAAATGGCACATAAGTTGTGACAGCAACTGCTTCAAGATGAAAAGAATGGTTCTAATATTTTCCGAAACATCTATTTTTTGCAATAACCTACGAAGGACTATCTCTAATCTTCTAGTGGCATATTATTTACTTTATATCTTCTGACTTCCTGAAATGAAAACTCAAATCGAATAATAAAAAGAGCAAATGCAAAACCAGGACTTCGCAAAGGGATCGGTGACAAGAACGAAACAGCAAAATAGTGATTTATTTTGGTCATTGCTACAAACAGTGCCTGGACAAGATCATACGCCTTTCGAAGCGGTTCAAATGTCACTTACCTACTTAATGTGGCGCTACATTCCAAAGTGGACCTAGGACTCAACTAACAAGCGTCTCTAGCCGGCTAGGTTTTTAGCCAGCTGCCTCTAGTTTCGCTTTCTAAGTTGGTTGAAGTCCCCTTCCCCTTGAATTTTCCACAGTAATAGAACTGATGACTTTGCCAAAGATTGCTTCTACGAGCTACTCGACAGGCTATATAACCAATGTCCTAAGCGTGACAAAGTTAGATGTGTTTTCTAACTACCCAACAGCGACTCTGAAAATGAACTCAGGCTAATCGACTTCTCGGTGGGGCGATATATCATAATAGCTTGCAAAAATTTGCCACAATTCAAAAACCACAAAGGGACCTGGTGGTCGCCTACTCAAAGAATCACCAATCGAGTTGATCGCATTGCGATAGACGCCAGAGACAGCTTTAGTATTCTGTATGTCTGAACGTTTTAAGAAGCCAACATAGACGCCGGGAAAGAGAAGAAGAGAAGAAAGAAAAAAACAAGAAAGAAAAGCACCTAATTCAGCACCCAGATCATAGAAAGTTGCTTCTGCGGATGTGCGGAATAATAGTAGTCACAGTCGGTGCTAACAATTTTGAAGGACTACTTTTGAAAATTATTTAACAAGAAGGTGACCAGCATTCGATGGCCACGAAGAACGAACAATTCAACGTAGACATTGACCGAAAAACACTTCGTCCACCCTACCCAGGTGAGGACTGGATATTCAAACTAATAATAGAGCTTCAGGAGTAGACGTCTTAACTGACGAACTATTTAAAGTAGCATTGATTGATTTGGTAAGGAGCTCATTGATGTTATTTAAACAAATTAGAGAGTTGGGCCAGAAGCAGTGAAGTTGGATTTAGTGTTAAATGAGAAAATACAATCAGCACGGACAGCACACTACAACGGTAAACTATTACTTTGTAGTGGTCAAAGACTTATCCTACGTCGATTTTGTAGAAATTCAACTACAAATTCACTACACCTATGTATATAGAGATTAAGCGAAGGATTTCACTCGTCAATAGTTATATTTGTGGACTAAGGTACAATTGAAAACCGAGTCCGTCCTTTTCAGACTTAGCACCATCACCTAAAGTCAAATAAGTTTTATATACAGGTCATTTGAATGTATCACAGATGAATGGAAACTAAACATCGTTTGCAGAATTCTTAAAAAAGCGACAAACTGAATTGCATAAACTACAGAGATATCGGTTTCCATCAAACAACAAACAAGATCTACCTCTCCCAATTCTATGAAGGCCTGAAACCATACGTCGATAACACCAGTCAACACAAGTTTTGAGTCTGGGTTTTGCTTCTCTGATTTCTATTTCTCCTGCCCTACTAATTAAAAAGAAAGTCTTAGTCAAAGAAATTTGCAATTGGCAGTTCCACGCACGTCTCTGCGGCGCATTTTGATGAAAGACTTAGAGATGTTTCTTTACAAAGTGCAGACAATCCATCAGCTGATTGGTGTTGACCCTGAATAGCGTCTTACCTACGCCTCTGCACTCTTGATTCTCAACAGCGAAGTAGACGATTTTGCGTCAAAAATAATCATGAATAACAAGGCACATTTCCACCTATGTGGATACGTGAACAAACAACATCTTCGGTCTTGGGGCACTATTGATACTGGAGGAGTCACTGGATCAACTTTTTTCTAGGACACCGCCGACCAAACAGTCACTGTGTGGATGGTGAGCGCTACAGAGTCATGATCAATGACATTTTTCATTACTTAATTGGATGGATTGGGAATGGAGGAAATGTGATGAAGGATCATCGGCGCATACTGCGTTGAATTTGAAGTTGAAAACAACTTACAACAAATAACTATATTAACAAAATATATAAAAAATATAAAAAAATGGTTAAAAATTAGTACGATATGTACTTTTCTTGTGATTGTATGGACCGTCGCGTATATATTTGTCCCCAAATCTAATCTCCCATCAATCTCTCATTATATTGGTCCTGATAACGACGTTCGAAATCCATCAGATCTTGACCTTGATCATGTATTTATAATATGTGACCCATATTGTCTTCAAATTGGTCCAAGTGAGCATATAACATTAATTTTACGGGACATTCTGCAACCCATGAGTTTAAAGTCCTCAAGTATATTTGAAATCAACTCTTTGCAGTTCTCAGCTCTAATGTATACCATGGACCACTACTTTAAGGCTGTCCCATGCTCGCCTTTCATGAGTATAGAGCTGCTGTAAAAATTCGTTGCTCGCTATTATTCTCTTTATTTGTGGTTCGATGAAAATACTTTTACTTTGGCTTCGGATGACTTAGGAAACAATGTTTTTAGATATTGAAAAGTTTCAGAATCATAAAGCCTAGTTTTATATGCAATGGAGGCATCAACATGTGTTTAGGCTCGACAATTAGGTCACACTTCACATTATGTTTTAGTATCTCGAATTCGGTTCGCTTAGGCCATGAGTGCTGCTGGTAATGCGTGTTATCTGCTCTACTGTCCCCATAAGCAACGATAGCAAGAATATGTGGTATACCCACCCGCCTTGTGTTCCCACCAGAAAGCTAACCATAGTAAGGTTCGTAATCGCGGACCAGGTATACTGCATATATAAATGATACTTTAAACCATTTTCACACTTTCGTAATTTTCTTTTAGCATCACGGAATGAGCCAAAAGTATAGATGAAAATTTATATCCATTGTGGAGAAGGACAGCTTTTACACATTTAGTGGAACTGTCTATGGAAGGACCCCAGCTAAAATGAACGCATGAAATTCCGATTTTTTTCAAACAAGCCCTTCACACCTTTGTAGTAGCAAAGTTCGTCTTCGAATCTTTCTTTGATCATTGATACTTCCACTGATTTCATCGAGAAGCTAGAATTTCTGCTTTATTTTTGGTCAGGTTCAGATCTCTAACTAAGTCGTTTAATTCGTTGGAGTTACTTAGGTGTGGTTCGGAACTTGTTGATTTGATCACGAAGTCATCGCTCTCATAGCTGGTGCTAGTAGTTTGGGATTCAGATAATAAGATATCTTTTAGCTTTTGCCAGTCTAAGCTGTCATCCGTATCTAACCTATCAAAACCAAAATTTCTAAGCGCGGAAGATCACCAATTTCCGAGGACTATCGATTGTCCTTGGATAAAATATTCTGTGCCAACGTCCAAAATCCGAAAAAAAGGGAAGTGATCCCAGTTATAATTACTGGAGTCCCTTGCAATGCCTTGAGGATAGCGAAGACGACATGGACGAAATAATTTCGCCAAATAATTCTAATGAAAAAGTATTGTAAAATGTTTGTGTGGGTACAAATGATAGAACTTATTCTTTTCAATACAAATCTCTTTATTCAGTACAGTTATAATTCACTATTTAATTGTTTCTCTCAATACAATCCAATTTCTCAACCACTTATACTTTTCTTATCTTTTACTTAAACCACTTAATTACTTCTCCTAATTAACACTTCAAATTACACTTTATAACTCATTTGCATACCTTTGGGATGCTGGTATTTATACTCGAATGACATACTTCGAGAACAATCCTCGCCATCCAGCGTCCCATACAATTTCCAATTTGCTAGAAAATTCGATTCCACTCTCCAGTCGAGACTTTGTTATTCCAGTATCGAAATCCCTTGGTCTTCGAGTATCGACAATTTCTGCTAGATGTCGCTGCTCACATTTAAGTGGTTATCACATTGCTCCCTCCCTACAGTTGTTCGTCGCGAACAACTTCGTCATTCAGCATCCCGTTGAAATGACACATTCTATCCAAATGGACCACTTTCATTTTTCCTCGATCCCCACGCTGGATCCGGTAGACAACGTCATTAATGCGGGTTATCACCTTGTATGGACCTTCCCAGTCCTGTTGCAATTTTGGTGATTCGCCTTTCTTACGCTGAGGATTATACAGCCAAACCAGATCTCCTTCGTTGAAACCGGAAGATTTCGCCTTGATATCGTACCTAGTCTTCATGCGGCTGCTTGCTAGCTTCATCTTTTCTCTGGTGTCTTCATGCAATTTACGAATCCTGCTGCGCAAGTCATTCACGTAGTCGTTCACCTCCTTGGGCTCCGTCGGTGGGGATCCGAATTTTGCTACACTTGGCAACCGAATTATTTGACCAAATAAGATCTCGGATGGTGTGTGCCCTGTTGAGCTATGGACCGCGTTTCGGTAGGCCATTAAGAAGAGGGGTATGTGTCGATCCCAATCCCGCTGGCAGTTGCTGACAACCTTAGATAGATGCTCATTCAAGGTCCGATTGAATCGCTCGACCATTCCATCAGATTGAGGGTGGAGTGGCGTTGTCCTTGTCTTTCTTATTCCCAAATATTGGCATATTTCCTGGAAGACTTTTGATTCAAAGTTTCGCCCTTGATCAGAGTGCAGCTCCATTGGGACCCCAAATCTGCTCACCCAGTTGTTGACTATCTGTTCGGCTACGGTCTTAGCCTCTTGATTTGGGATAGCAAACACTTCCGGCCACTTACTGAAGTAATCCATGACTACGAGAGTATATCGGTTTCCATTAAAGGTTTCGGGAAACGGCCCAGCGATGTCGATGGCTATTCGTTCGAAAGGTGCTCCGACATTGTATTGTTGCATTTGTCCACGTGGCTTTGCTTTTGGACCCTTGGTAGCCGCACACCTTATGCACTTTTTGCACCAATTCTCGACATCTTGTTTAGCGCTTAGCCAATAGAAACGTTCCCTTACCTTTTCCAACGTCTTGTTTATTCCCCAATGGCCTCCTGAGATTCCGTCATGTATTTCATGGAGCACTTGGTTGACTCTGGACCGTGGCACAATTAGCTGCATACGAGATGTTGTCCCATCTGCACTTTCCCATTTTCTCTTCAGCAATCCATCTTGCACAAAAAGCGAGTCCCACTGTGCCCAGTATGCCTTCAGAGTTTGGCTCCGATCTGATATCTGCTGCCAGCTTGGTCTTACCTCGTGTTCTTTCCAGGCCAATATTGGTTCGATGTCATTGTCTGCCTGTTGGGAGGAACGGATTTCGTCTATACTCCAACCCTCTATTGGCTCAGTCCTGATCGTTTGGATAGTTGCCTGTTGTTTCGCTTCTTTACCACTGACTACTTCTGCTGGGAGGCTTTCGTTGCATTGTTTTACCTGTGAGACTGGGATAATTACCCTGGAGTCGTAGACTCCTGCTACAGACTTCTGCCCCGCGAAGTAAGCATTTCCTAACTGATGGCTTCTGGAAATTTGACCGGTTTCTTGGTAGCCGTTTCTGCCGGCTTTTTTTTTTCTATTTGCCTGTAGCCCCAGTGCAGGCAGCCTTCTCGTCGTACCGGTTCTTTACAATGCCCTTGCAAATGTCCTACTTTATCGCAGTTCCAGCAGGGCATCCTTCGTCTCTCCCGTGGGATATTTCGTTGCATAGTAGTTGGTCTTGAGCAGGAGCATTCACCAGATACTACGAGTATTTCCCTTACGAAATGCATTCCTTTGGAAGCCTGATTGGATGCTTCCATCGCCAGAGCGAAGGCAAGTGCTTCATCAAGGGTTCTTTTCCCGGCCATCCTTACTGCTGATTGTAGCTTCAAATATGCAATTCCCCCGATGAATGCGTCCATTGCCATTTCGTCGATTATTTCTTGGCCTGCGGTGGGATATGACAAATGTGCCAGTCTACTCACGTCTGCTTGGAGCTGTTGCAGTGTTTCTCCTCGTTGCTGCATACGGCCTTGCAATTGAACCTTGTAAACTTCCCGCATGTGGCTATCCCCAAACCGTTTCTCGATAGCCTGCACTAAAACCATATAATCTCTATTCTTTTCGATATCGATTGTTTGTAACAATTCTGCCGCAGGACCACGTAAGGCCATCGCTAGGGCAAAGCACTTCTCCTTATTGTCCCATTCGTCTGCACAGGCAGCCATTTCAAACTGCTTCTTATAAGTAGACCATGAGGTCTGGCCATCGAATGAGGGAGGCTTCAACTCTTTTCTCCTTGGACCGCTTAAAGAACATTCTGGCAGTCTCTGTTTTCGCACTGTGTCGAGCTCCTTTGCCAGTTGCTCAACTTTACTGTCCATTTGTTCGAATTTTTCGCCAACATTCTTCTCTATTCTTTCAAATTTGTTATCGATTTCTTCGAACTTTTGGTGTAAAACGTTATTTTTTTCTTCCAGTTTTTGTTCTAGACTATTCTTTTGTTCGTCGAATATTTGATCAATGCTGCTCTTCTGCTGGTCTAGATTTTTCTTTTGTTCATCCAGCTTTTGTTCGAGGCTATTCTTTTGTTCTTCCAGACTGCTCTTCTGTTCGTCCATTTTTTGTTCCAGACTGTTCTTCTGTTCGTCCATTTTTAACAAGAGGAGTTGCATCATCGCAGCCATGTCATTGCCGGTACTTGTCTGTTCGTCCTCGTCAACATCAAAGGAATATGCATCAGGATCATGTCCCTCGTTGTTCAAAGCCTCCTGAAGACGGAGCACCAGGTCACGTTTTCCTCCACTGGCGATGAGGCTTCTCTTGTTCAACTCGGATTTGAGTTGGACGAGGGTCAACTGCAATAGTTTTCGACCCATTCTAGCTTTTTCAAATACTCAGAAAACACTGTTGTTTTTTTTTTTTTTTTTTTTTTCAATACACACAATAAGTCCTATCCCACTTCTGACACCAATGTAAAATGTTTGTGTGGGTACAAATGATAGAACTTATTCTTTTCAATACAAATCCCTTTATTCAGTACAGTTACAATTCACTATTTAATTGTTTCTCTCAATACAATCCAATTTCTCAACCGCTTATACTTTTCTTATCTTTTACTTAAACCACTTAATTACTTCTCCTAATTAACACTTCAAATTTCACTTTAGAACTGATTTGCATACCTTTGGGATGCTGGTATTTATACTCGAATGACATACTTCGAGAACAATCCTCGCCATCCAGAGTCCCATACAATTTCCAATTTGCTAGAAAATTTGATTCCACTCTCCAGTCGAGACTTTGTTATTCCAGTATCGAAATCTTCTGGTCTTCGAGTATCGACAATTTCTGCTAGATGTCGCTGCTCACATTTAAGTGGTTATCACAGTATTATTGCCTTCAATCAAACTATAGCAAAAATCCAGTGAATTATGCACAAACTTGCAGAATCTTTAAACTTAACAGATTACTTTGTTAAAGAGATGTCTATAGGCAATAAAATGACGTGCAATCCTGTTGACTCTTTCAGTGCCACATTAGAAAAACTAAAAAGTGAAAGTTGTCAATATTTCTCTCACGATTTCAAGAGCGAGAAAGCTTTCAAAGTTGTTTTATATGGTATCAGCGAAATGAACCCCAATCTTCTAAAAACTGAATTGATTAAAATTACCCTAAAGTGCTTAAATATTAAAAAAATAGTTAAAAAATCGTAACATTTCACAGACACAATTTATATTATATCATTAGAAAATGGTTCAATAAAATTGCAGGATCTTAAGAAAAATTATCGCTCCACCTTCCACACGCAAATGAGCTGAAACTACCAGCGTAAACTAAAAGGTAAACTAACCCAATGTCAGAATTGCCAGATGTTTGGGCATGGTGAAAAAATTGCGACGTCACAACCTTCTGTGTTAACTGTGCCGGCCCACATAACACTTCTGTGTGCACTAATTCTTCCGCTGAAAAATGTGCAAATTGCATCGGACCGCACAAATCAACCGATCCATCATGCGTTAGCCGATCAAAATTCTTAGAACTCAACAAAAAATATAAACACCACCCACTCACAATAAAGAACATCAGGTTCCAATTAACTCTCTGTCAAATTTCCCGCGGCGTCATCGTTAAACGCTAGAAACGTCGACATAGCTCTTGTAACTGAAACATGGCTTAAACAGGACTTACGATTATCTACACCCGACTTCAAATGCTATCTATACGATAGAGTCGATCGAGATGGAAGTGGATTAGCAATACTAATAAGAAGATCTATTCAGCTCTCGCTTTTGCTTGTAATGAAAACGCGGTTAATAGAAAACATTGGAATTAGCTTAAAATTATGTAACCAGAGAGAAACTAAAATGTTTTGTGCTTACTTTCCCCACGGTTGAAGCTCATTAGAAGAAGAGGTAGCTTTTAAGAATGATCTCCACAAATTACTCTCACTCCAAAGTGAATTTATTATCGGTTGGGACTTAAATTGTAGACGTAGAGATTGGGGTTGCTTTCGAGCAAATGCCTACGGTACGATCCTGTCAGATCTATGTTTAAGTTTTCCAGCATCTGTGATATTCCCTTTTACTATAGTCCGACCTTTTTTCCCAGTTCTAACCGTAGTCCATCTGTGCATGATTTATTTTTGTCTAATATGCCTGGTTACCTTTTCCAACCGATTTCCATTAACGACCTCAGCTCTGATCATAACCCTGTGTTTTGTCGGCTTCAAAAATCAGGTGTGCAAAAGGTTGCATGTCAATGTTGCTAGATCTCAAAAATGCGAATTTGAATCGTTTCCGGTCAGTATTAACTTCCAAATTCCGGAAGTTTCCCTGTAATCTAGACACCGTTACCTCCACTAACGATGTTGATTCCATTGTCTCAGATTTTAGCAAACATGGACTAAACACTACTGAATTATGTATTGGTAAAGTCCCTAAAACAACCTCGGCAATCAAGCCTTCCCCTTACATCCTGGAACTCATTCAAATTAGAAATGCTTGTCGAAGAAATTGGCAAAGACACCGCCAGCCGTTTTACAAACATAAAGTTTCCCACCTCAATAATCTTATTTCCAAACTTATTTTTGATTGCAACAATAAGAAGAGGAACACCAAATTACGATCTCTAGATGTAAGTTCGAAACCTTTTTGGAATATTGTCGAATTGGTTAAAAATAAAAAGAAGAAAGCTTCCCTTTCTTAAGGATTCAAATACTACGTTCTGTACGGATCTTGACAAGGCTAACGCACTTGCTCTAAACTTTCGCAAAAATCACGAAATATCTTCTAATTTAGGTGACGCCGAAATAATTAATTTAGTGAACCAATCCATTCAAAATCTTTTGAGTGGTAACAAAGATCCTCCATCCTCAAACCGGTATATAACCTAAAAAGATACCAAAGAGCTCAGCTCTTCGTAAAGCTGAAGGATTCGACCAAATTAAAAACATATTATTAGGCAAATGCCTAAATCTGTCCATGAGCGTTTAACGTTTGTCCTTAACGCCTGTATTAAAATGGAATACTTCCCAAATGTATGGAAAATTGCTAAGATTGTTCTAATTCCCAAAGCTGGAAAGTCTCCTCATATGATTACCAGTTGCAGACCAATTAGTTTATTAAGTAGTCTCTAATCACTAAGCATATTGAAGATAACAACCTATATCCCGATACACAATTTGGGTTCAGGCGCAATCACAGCACGACCCATTAAGTGCTAAGGATCTGCAATCATGTTAAATCGTCTCGTGCAACAGGCATGACATTATTAGACGTCGAAAAGGCTTTTGATTCTGTCTGATACGACGGGTTTAAATACATATACAAATGATAAATTTCAATTTCCAACAAAATCTCTGTAGAATTGTCCGTAGTTTCGTGTCCAACCGCTGTTTTAGAGTGCACATTAATAAAGATGTTTCCAGCACTGTCTACTTTTATTCTGGTGTTCCTCAAGGTTCAGTTCTTGGACCTGTTTTGTATAAACTGTTTATGTCCGACATACCATCTGTACCCAACTGTGAAGATGATATAGCGATATTCTCTTCTCACGAATTCGCTCTCAAAATCGAGAGGAATCTCGACTATGTTGAGAATATTTCAAATTTACTTTAATAAATGGAAAATACAACTAAACGAGCACAAGCTACAAGCAATCTTTTTTTACTAGGAAAAGAAAAGCCTGTTTTCTACATAGTGGACAATTACATGTGAATGGGGCTAGTATAAGTAGGGAATCCTCAGTAAGATATTTGGCAATTCACTTGGAATCCAAACTAATATTTAATACGCACATCACAAATACCTTAAATAAAATTTCTGTTGCGACCAAGATTTTTTCAGTTTATATGCATTTTTATTTATATTACTTAATTTACTCTTACATGCTAGACAAAAAATTAGGTTAAATAACTTAAATTTATCTTAAACAAACTTACTGGCCCTATGCAGGCACTCTAAGTTATACATAATACTTAAATACTATGTCTTTCGACGTTTATGACGGATTTTATTCTTATTCTACAGTGACTTAACTACAGCTTAAACTAAGAAAACATGTTTAAAAACTTAGTATACGGAATATTTTAATTTTATTATATTATAAAACTTAAAACTAAAAGCCTACATACTACCTAAAACTAAATCTTAATCTACTTAACCTACTTACATCTACATGCATATATATATATATTATATATACATAATATATATATACTTAATATACAAATATATGTATATATATATATATTGTTTTTTTTTCATTTTATATATTTTTTTTTTTTTCTTAAAATCTAACTTAAACCTACCTAAAACTATGTAAGCCGGCCATGGGCAAAAACAAATTAGGCTGGCCCACCTTGCTTCACATGAAGCTAAATATCACCGGAGGAGTTCGACGACGAAGGATCCTCCCCTTCAACAAGCCACCAAAAGTGTTGGTGCTGTCAAGCAACATCCCTCATGGTGCGACTCCCTACCACCCTACTGAACCGGAGACGCTCCGCACTGCCCTGTGCGACGTCTCTGTCGTAGTTGAGTCGCCTGTCCGCAGCTGTTCGAGCGACGTGGAAGATTAGCGGAACCGCCAATCTGTCCTGGATCAGACCTTTGCTATCTAAATAGAAGAACGCTTCTGGAGGAATAAAGCCGTCAAAGCGAACTCTCTCGTGATACATATAATTGGGGTAGTAAGCTCCGGAGATCAGGTTGTTTGATGAGGCCATTGCTCTTGCAACGTGCCTTCGAGTCAACTTAATGACGAAATTGTCCACTCTTATTAGGTTCGCCCTATTGTATAAGACCTCATTAGGATAGAATTTTATGTACTCAGACTCTGGTGTTCTGTATAAGCGAAGACAAGTCCTAAGACAAGCGCTCTCAAACAACCGAATCTTTTCCAATAAACTAGCTCTCACGTTGAACCACACGGGACATCCAAATACAAGCATGGGCCTGATAAGGACCATGTAGCAGATTACCTTCACCCTCGCATCGAGTTGGCTGTTATAAAACAGTCTCTTTGTAAGGGCAAAAGCACCTTTGGCTCTGGCCAGAGCAACATCTATATGTTTGTTAAAATACAGAAATTGATCTAGCCAGATCCCAAGGTATCTGACTACATTTCGACAAGCAAGTGGCTGTCCGTGTTGTCCGACGATAGAAAACTTTCGCCAATTCTTTCTAGTGTCCCTAGAGGCCCTAGACAAAGGCGTCCTAAACAGAATGGTTTCCGACTTCTGAAAGTTGATTTTCAACTTCCAGTCATCGCAATATCGCTTAATTTTGTCGAAGTCACGCTGCAAAAGTATATTAATGACCTCAATCTTTGGACCTGATCTGTACGCGATTATGTCGTCTGCGTACGCTATGGCATGGTGAAGTGAACCTATCAGATCACTCGTGTAAATGTTGAATAGGATCGGTGAATTTAGCGCACCTTGTTGCAGACCGTTTTTAATGTTAAATGTTCCAGCAGAAGTCACATCGCCATTCTTCACGATGAACTGTCTACTGGAGAGCATATCAAAAAGAATATACAGCAATGGTTTACTAATGCCCAACCTGTCCAGCTTGAAAAAGAGTCCTTCTAACCATACGGTATCGAAGGCCTTCTCCAAGTCAATCAGGCAGGCACCAGTGCACTGGTTCTTGCCTTTGTTCCATTGGATATCAGAAACCAGTTTCGACGCAGCATGAATGATATCATGCCCCGCCTTGAAACCGTATTGATTATCCGGAACTATATGTTTGTCCTCAACCCACCTAGACAGAGCTCTATTGATTACTTTTTCAAAAACCTTACTGATATTCGGAAGGAGACTTATCGACCGGAGATTCGCCGGATTGGATATATCCTTTCCCTTTTTGGGGATAGGTTGAACCACCGCCGTTTTCCAATGCGCTGGATAATGTGCATTATTCATTGCATTATTAAACAGGGTGGTATAAATATTCACCGCTTCTAGAGGGAGATGTCGAAGCACAATGTTCGGTATTTCATCGGTTCCCACTGATTTCTTACTTCTAAGTGATTCGAAGATCGTTTGGAGCTCTTCCTTCGAAATGAACGGGGGTAGTACCCTATCGTTGGTGATGACATTATTTGCCATATTCTCGTCACTGAACTGGGTGAAACCCGAGCTCTCGAATCGCCAATTCACAATTTCATTTCGAAGGTAGAAATTGTGCACAAGGACTCGATTCTCCAGATCGTGGTTCGGGCCAATGATAACATTCGCCTTGTACACTTCCTGGAAAGTCGCTCCTATAGCCTCTACATGCTCCTGCGGATCCTCGATCACAAAGAAGATGTCATCATCAACAGCCTCATTTGGATCTATGCCCTCTGCTACCAGTATTTGTTCGTTGTTCGTCGTTCGGGCGATTTTAAGACATGGAAGGTCGTTCTGATTATTTCTTCGAAATATTTTATTTATTTGCGGGAACATATTCGGGTTGCTGGTGTTTACAGCCCGAATTTTATTGTTCCAATACAAACTTACAGATGCTCTGTAATTTTCTTTTATTAAAGTTTGGAGGTTTTTAATCGACGACTTCAGTGTCATGATCTCCGGGTTATGTCTGTCAGTAAACTGTCTGTACAAGGTTTTTAGTCTTGACAGCAGTCTACTTTTCTGTCGGTGCAGTGCGTCAATAGTTGAGTTGCGGAATAAGTCTTCGTCGTCAGTGTGTTGGTACCGAGGTATCGTTTTGTCCATTGTTCGTTTGATTGTCTCGTCCATTAGTCTTAGATACATGTCAATCTCCTCGTTTGACAGATTTCTGTTGTATGGTGGGTAGAGCGAATTCGAGGAGAGTGCTCTTGTCAGTGTTCTGGTGAAGTGTGTCCAACGCACCCTACTATAATTGTAGGAATGCCTTTGGACAAACTCATCCAATTCCGCAATTTCGTTGGGAATAGTTATTTCGGTGCTGAGACCGCAATGGTCACTGTCATACACAAAAGTGCGTAGACAGTTTGTAGTTTGTTGGTTAGTGCACGTCAGTTGTATTCGTGAGTCGAACAGCAGAAGATCCAAATAGGACCCGTTCCTGGGAAACGACGGACTATCCGTCGCCTTAAGCCCAAGTCGATACATTACACTGTGCTGACCCCACCAATTGAATAGTAGGTTCCCTCTAGTATTTGGTGTATTATTTCCCCAATCACTATGTTTGGCGTTGAAATCCCCGCCGATAATAAAATAGTTGTCTTCCAATTCCAGCCTCAGGAATCGAAAAAGCATCTCGAGCTCTGAGATAAATAAGGTGGATTGAGTAGCCTTAGGTGCATAGACAGACACCATGTACAACCACTTTCCACTACGGAGAGGGATATACACGATGCATGCTTCCAGCACCTGGAACCTACGTACTACGCGACTGTATACTGTATACTAAAACGTATACCTTTTCGTACGAAAATTGCAACGCCACCTCCCTGAATGGAGTTGGGTCGGTTTCTCCGTACTATTTTGTATCTTCTGTGCCTCATTTTGTGTCTCTTGGTAAGCTTAGTTTCGCTAAGCAAAAGCACATCAGGGGCTTGGTCTTTAAGCAAGTTAAATAGTGCGGCTCGTCGTTCGAGCCTAATCAGTTTTTTTTTTTTTTTTTTTTTTATAATTTACGCGCGCCTAAGGGGTTGATACCCTTTTACTGTTGCCAGGGCGCGGGCGGAAAGATAGAAGGAGGAGAAAGGAAAATTGTTTTTGTAGTGGTTTGAAACTCAGGTGTGTTTGGTTTCTATGTTTGCTCTCCAGGGGTGGGAGTCCGAATAGGACGGAGAGTTTTTCTTCACTCAGAGTGATTCGAGATATAATTCCCAGTATTTTTTTTCATTGCTTGAAACTCTTATAACAGCCAAATCTACGTGTCAGTGTTATGCCTTCACACGCAGAATTTTTTTTTTGTCTGAGTTCCAATTATACAATGAAAAACTGATTTTGCCATGGGCAGGATTCGAATCTGGACCCTCCGAGTGAGAAGCGTTTGCTACTACCACTACACCACGGCCACCCCTTGCTGTGAATTCACATTCACAGCAAGGACCTTCAGGGTTTGCTCCGCCACGTACGTACCCATTACGGCAAAAGGTGCGTTAGGCCAGGCAGCAGCGCGTATACTTGATCCACCCGCGCGGTCTGTTCAGTTAAATGACGTTGTAGCTGAGCCATCTGCCCCTGGATAGAGAGCAAGATAGCTAGCATGTCAGGTACTGGTTCAGGTGCTCTGGGCGCTGGGGCCTGAGAAGCAACCTTCGCTTGCTGTGCTGCATTTCCCCTACCTGCCGCCATTTGGGCGTAGGTGATATGGGGAGTAACGGCTGGAGTTTGCAAATGCACGGGTGGACGTTTCACTTCCACTTTCTGCTGCCGGGCCAGGTTTATTCTTTTGATGTACTGGAATTTGGGGCAACCCCGATAATTTGCGGTGTGTCCCGTGTTCCTGCATAAAGCACAAGAGAGTTGGCTTTTTTCAGACGCTCCGTCCTTACCCAGAGCGCATTCCTCGGACTTGTGGTTCTTTCCGCACTTCACGCATCGAGGCTGCATTTCGCAGTTCGACGCGGCGTGCCCGAACCTTTGGCAGCGAACACATTGTAAAATGTGTAAAATGTTTTCGCTCCTCTTTAATTTCTCCCAGTGGACAACCTGGTAGTCTAGGACTTTAATACTCCTTAGACCATACAGATTGCTGGTGGGATTTAGTTGGACTAGGAAAATCGGTAGTTGCCGCTTCTCCCTTTTGGCTCTGGCTGTGGTGAAAGGCTTGACCCCCACGAATTGGAGCCCTTCGCACTTCTTCTCTTTCAGCAGTGCAAGGAGCTCCTCCGGATCAGTCGACGGTTTTAATCCCCTAAGCAGCATTGTTTGCAGCTTGTCCCCCCTTCGGGGTGTAGGAGAAGAACTCCGTCGTCGAATCCTTCAGTAATTTTTTTATTTTATAATAACGCTCCACTGTGTTACAGTGGATCGCATGCCTATCTAGTGATAATCTTTTTATAAAAAAGTTGTTGCCTATGGCCGACTTACATAGTTCGATGGTGTCCTTTAACTCCTGTTCAAAAGTGTTGATTGGTGGCACTTTTTGCTTGGTGGCTTTCTGCTCTTGCTGTTGTTGTTGTCGCTGCTGCTGTTGCTTATGTTGATGCTGCTGTTGGTGTTGTTGTTGGTGCAGTTCTTGTTGTTGGTGCTGTTTCAGCTTCTGTTGTTGTCCTGGCGGTTGAGTATGCTTTTGTTGTTGTTCTGTTTGTTTTTTATGTTTTGACTGCTGTTTCTGTTTTATGGTGTCCGTTTGGAGTTGTAGCTGTTGCTGGCTTGCAACCTTTTGCCGTTGCTGTTGGCCTTGTTGTTGGGAGTTTAATTGTTTCTCCTTTTCTCTTCTGGCTGTTTTCTTTGCCTTAATAGCAAGCACCTGTTCCTCAAGCTGCTTGATGCTGCTTTGAAGAGCTTCGATTTCATAATCTTCATCATCCGACTCTGAGACAGCCAGAGCTGCGAAGCTGTTGTCGCTTCCCATAAAACTACGTTTGCCCCCATCTGATAAATATGGGTCTTGGCCATTTTCCGATTCATGACACTTATTGCTTATTGCTTCCCTTGTAGTAGTAGTCGTCTCCTCCCTTAATCCACCAGGCAGCTTTGCGATGGATTTTGAAAGAGAGGGACGTTCTATCAATTTAGGAGTGGACCTTAGCCTCCTCCTCCTCTTCATCTTTGGTTCTGCTAGCATGGCTGTTTGGCTTGAACCACTCGAAGCCTCGCCTGATTTTTTGGCTGGTTCCGCTATTAGCATAGCGGACCGCTCCCCACAATTCATCACGTGATGTATTAACCGCACTTAGCGACACTTTAAATTACTTATTTTTGTAATTATTTTAAATAAATGAAGAAAAGAGAAAAAAATTCTACCGCACACGGAGTGGAGTCGAACACACGACCGTTGCGACCAAGATTCTATACCGCTTCATAAACGGAAAGTCAAGACTGTCAAATGCCAATAAAATACTCGTAACGATACTTAAAGTTATTTTTCAAGCAATACTGCTTTATGGTTGCCAAGTGTGGGGTAATTGCGCGAAAGGCCATCTTAAGAAATTGCAGGTTTCTCAAAATAAACTTCTGAAAATGATGCTTAATTTACCTTGGTATCACTCAACGCGCGATATTCATCAAAAGGCGAATGTTTCTGTATACAAAAATTAGAAAACATTTAATATTGTTTTTTAAAGCAATAAACGCCTTGTCTTTTTTTTTAGACAAAATATCGATCACTTCATCTGGATCCACATGAATACCCGAGTGAACAGACAGCATTGCGAGTGCGCTTAGTCTTGGATGTCCCATGACGATTCGGGATACTGTTTTGATCCTTTTCATCGTTAGAAAGGTTCTTTCAACTGTTGTAACAGGTAGTGTGTCCAAAATTGAAGGAAGTAGCTTATACTCTTGAAATAGGTCTTGTCACATATATCTAGCAGTTTCAGAACATCGGTAGAGGTATCAATCGGTGAATTTTTTCGCACCAGAATATGTACTCCGCTTTAACAGCTGACAAGGATATTGCATTGTCGAAGTAAAGAGTTAGCTTTTCCGTTTCATTTTCTCGATTAGCGGCAGCAAAACCTGGAAGCAGAGCTTCAAAAAATGGTAGAACATCCTCGTTGACCATAAATCTGTCAGTAAGATTTTGTATTAGAGAATCCAGACATTGAATAAGTATAGAAACTCTAAAATAATCTTCAGGACATGATGTTTCTGGATTGGAGCGTGTTGTTTGTTTCAAATAAATCCTCGGCAAGTTGTGATGTGGATTGAAAAGCGTATCTGAAAAAATCTCCGACATTTTCTCTTATGATTTTAAGAGATTTCAAGACTTGTTTTGTGTGATTTATTGCAGACAGGAAATTCAAAGATTAATTTTGTAGGAAAATTGAGAAGAGTAGCGTTAAACTAAAAAGTTGTTCGCATACAATGGGGCTTACCAGGAGATCACTTCTTTGAATTGCTGCCAAGAGAGTTGACGCTTTTGAAGACATCGCCCACGTCTTGGTGGATATTTCTTCAAGAGCAATCGCAATACATTTGAAGAGCTCTACGAATGAGATAATGCTGTCATGCCTTTCAATAAACCTTTTTTCACAAAAGCGCAAAAATCGTTTTTTTTATGCTTTCTGGTGAGTGTTTTTGCATGGCGTTTTGGAAAGTCTTATTTGTATTTGAATTGTTTCGGAAGAAATTGGCGATTTCGCTTACTACACCAAGACAATTCCGAATCTAGGGTGTTGACATGGCATTAGACAGAGCCAGGTTCAAGCGCTGACTTGCACAGTGAACATATCTGGCGTTTGGATACTGTTGCCGTAAAAATAATTAATAACCTGAACTTAATTAAAATATTTTCTATTTCTGTGCCTGCCTAAACGCTTCATGATAAAATCCCAACTAAATTAGCGACGGCTAAGGCGAGAAAATTCGCCTAAAATATGCTCAATCATCTTAAAGAGTCATGTCATCTGAAGTTATGGTGAAATCCGCAAGCGAGAACATAGGGAATTTGAATCCAGCTTATTTGCTAATAAGCTTAGAAGCTTTACTGTCGCTGCAAATGCAGAGACTTTGCCGAATACTTCCACCGGTTCTTCATAATATAGTTCATTGCCATCAGAATGGCATATATCTCCGCTTAGAAGACACTCTTAATATGGACTGAATGCTAATTTTATCGTCCTCCACAAAAATATCTGCACCATTTAGTTAGCTCAACATGCGATTTCTAACGCATAATTCGGTATCACCCTCAGTCGAGGCGATACTTCCAAGGTAGCGTAATTTATATACTTTCTCTATCTGTTGCCCTGCAATACTAGTATGAGTGAAGCTGAAGCTGCCTAAGTTCTATTAAAGCGGAGGCCCTGTCAGCATAGTCGAGGTTTAAAAACGGCTGTGAGGCTCCGTTGGATTCCTGCACAGAGCGCTTTGCGAAAGAGGAATCACCATAAAAAAGAATACCTACCTCCAGGCAACACGTAACACATCGCAGTTCCATAATTCGCTTAGGCTATACTCAACGCATTGTTCAATGAGTTAATCTAGTCAGGAAGATGCCGAACGAAAACATTCTCGTTGATTGTCGAGAGTATACTGTTTTAATGCGTTCAAGGATAATCACAGATTGCTTCTCCACAAATGGAAGAAAAATGTTTGCAGCTAAGTGAGGCTACAATCACTGCAATGATTTCAACTTTACCGGGAGGAGCGATGAGAAATCTGGAATTCTACATTTCAGAATGTTTGAGGCATAAGAACATATGCAGTTCAGAACAGCAGAAAATGATACCTGGGTCTTCTTTTCTATTCCTCTTTCTGTAAGTCGGAGTAAGATAGAACCTATGAAAATCCGTCGGATTGGCAAACAATTTTTTAATTTATTGGTCCGTGATGTAACGAATTTCGTTGAAATAAAATTGCTCGAAAAAAATCCGTCTGTTGTCATTCTCTTTGCGTTTTTGTATTGCAAAAACCCTCCAATCCAAAACTAAAAAACTCTCTTTCCGTCGGGTCAAGGTATTTCCATTATTTTATCGATTTCTTCACAATTTTCTAACACCCCCAGCCTCCATAGGTACGAGTATACAAAGACTTAATTATCCTTTTAGCTAAAAAGAAAAAATACCAACAACGAACAAACCAAAGAACAAAGAAAGAAAAGAAAAGCAAAGAGAAAAAAAAGAAAATAAATCCTCAAACAAACATAATTCTTATACTTCATTATCTGCACCCATCATCGCCATCTCCAAGGTGCCAATTTGCGTCCCATAATTCAGTTCCATTTCAACGCCTGATTAACCCTGCTATGTACACACAATGAAGTAATGTTCCCCAACCAGCTCCCTCGAATGCACACACCTACACCTATACTCAACGAAGCACAAAGGACGTTCCCATTCTGCTCACCAAAGTCTTGGCCATATAATGGCACCTCGAGGCCTCATGCAATTATCAAATGAACTTAAACGGAGCATTAATTTCCCGCGCGTATAAATTACCCCAGCTATTCGCAGCAGCACCCAAAGGAGAGCTCCGCCTACCACAGGCATTTCCATCTACCACCAGTACAACTACTACTACCACTACTAACACTAGTGCTGCTGCTGCTTCTGCTAGTCCCGTACATAGAGTAATTGGAGCAGGAATCCTGTAGATACTCTGCTCCAGCATGAGCTTCTCTATGAGCATGACCTGACCATGAAGCTGCGTACTGGATTCAGTACATGGTCATTGTATGGATGCTACAAGCAGTGATCCTTATCTCGCGCATCACTCGTCTCACGCCTCACATCCAACGTTCTATGTCTCACACCTCAAGCCTTACATCGCACTACGATGACGATGACGATGACGACGAGCTGGATACGCGAATTGTTTGACTATGGCAACGCCTCCTTTCTGCCAGCAATCACCACATAATGCAGAATTTATTGGCTGCTGTAGCTGCTGTAACTGCTGCAGCTTCATGATTCTGCTGGGTAATTGATCAGCCATTGATTGTGGCGGGTCTCCCCAGTTCCATTTGTAAGCAAGCAACCAACTCCCTACTACTACTGCCGCATCCGTCCTCTCTAGCTCCAACTTTTAACTTTTGCTCTATCCGTATTCGTATCCGTAGCTTTATTCAGAGCTGCTGAATGTCAAACAAAAATTGGAATGCACTTTGGTTTAGAGATGCTGCTGGAGTGCGGTGGTAGTTTGAGGACGTAGATATCTGTCGGATTGAAACTCCATCTGCTCCATGCTTTTGAACCTGAATGCCGATGTTGGTGACGGTACACTGGTGTTAGTAGTAGTGATGGTTAACAAAAAAAAAAGGCATTTTCCAATTTACGTCAAATTGGTAGCTGTTGCAGTGGGAGTGCAGGAGTCGCATACACACCATATTCATATGTATGAATGTGTGCGACAGTAAGATGTTGTTGCGCTGTTATTGGGCATGGCAAATGGTGATACTGCACCTTTTGCCCCGGCCAGTTAAGTTAATCTCTTCGGAAGACTGAAGCTGCTGCAGCTCAATTTATGGGACAAAATTTATTGGAACATCTGCAATTGGCTGGGATAATTTGTGGGAATTGCCACTTTTATCCTGACAATTGGACGGAATCGATTTGGCAAACAGATTGCAAATTTACGTGCAATTTTAATTGGAAAAGATTTATGACAGTTGCACCGGGTTACCACCGGTGGCTTACCATAAAAATGCCGTCCATAGCTGAGATGTGAGTGTTTGCTTATGGTAGTGAGGGCAGACTGTCGCTATCCAGACAGTAGTCGAGTTAATCGGTCCAATTGTTGAAATTGGTAAGCAGATTTGACTATTGTATAAGGTGTGCCGAAAGCATCTATTGTATATAGAAATATTTTGTTAAGTTGATCGAAATCGCTTGTGTACATCTGTACATAACGGGATATTAATGGTATTCCAAATAAAGTACTTAAAATCAAAGGACTTATTTTCCGAAATCTTTAACGAGTGTCTTAAAGAGGTCGCATTTTCTGAGCCTTAGAACCACCACCGGAGCCTACTATTGCCTAAGGGAAAAGTGACCCAAAACGACCAGTTGTTTGCTTAATACGGTTTAAAAAAACCCTTGAGGGCATTATTTGCAAAATACACTTGCCAGCAATTTAAAGGGGAGCTGGTCCATCGGAATAGGATTATGGTAGTACTCATAAGTCACAGCCAGCAATGACGCAATTTATACGCTTATAGCTAGAGCTCGAGACACCAAGAAATACTTCGCCATTATCCAGGATGTTGGTGGACGTGAAGAAAGTCTTTAATTCAGCCAGCTGTGGGGGGATTATAAACTGTCAATATCGAATTAAAGTACCAGATAATGGATAATGGGTTTTTTCTCGAATAGAATTGTTCTCTATGGCGGATTTATTGCAAATGATGGAGTAAAAGCTTTCGAATTTACTGGCGGTTTACCACTCGGTCTTAGGCTTCCTACTATAGAACAGTACGCACTGCAACTTTACGTCGTTCGTTAACGAGTACCAGTTTGCAACTCGCCGATCATAAAATTAGCGGTTTTAGTTGGAGGCCATGAAATTATTTCTCAACCGTTTCTCAAGTATTTCGCAGTTATTATTGATAGTCGCCTAAGTTTAAAACATCACCTATAGCAGATATGCGAGAAAACATCGAAAACCTGAAGTGCACTTGCAAGGTCGATGAGGAATATCGCAGGCACAAAACGGAATAAAAGACTCCTTTTTGCTGGAGCGGCGAGTTCTATACTCATGTACACTACGGAAATATGATCAAGAGTCCAATGCGTTTGAACTTTTCGAAATCCTTGCTGAAGAAATGGTAGGACTTGACAGGAATCGAATTCAAATTGACTGGTTAACGATGAAAAAGAAATGCAACGGGAATCGTAGTATCACAAGCTTCCAACAGCAATGGGAAATATCCCTAAAAAGAAGGTGGACACATCGTCTTATACCAAAGATCGTTGTGTGGATTCCACGGAATTACGACGAAGCAAAATTCTATCTGGCTCCGTTTTTGATGGATCATGACTATTTCAGAAAGTATCTGAAATTATGTAAACGCAAACCTGAAAAGATCGCAAGTTGTCCGTATTATAAAACGGGGAAGACGTGTTTTTTCATTGCCCATTGCCCGATACGGAACCGGAAGGATGGCCTTATGGAGTTAATTTGGAGAGTAAACCGAACTGGTAAGATAACCGGAGCGCCTAAAGTAAGCTAAGCCTTCAAGTAATGTCATACGGCTGTACCACAGACGTCCCAAATCGGTTTGTTCAAGTGGTTTAGCAGTAAAGAATTCGGAACTACATAGTAATGGGCAAAGGTTCCGCCTTCTAATTTCGTGACGGACATTGTTTTTCGTCATCCGGCTGCATCTGCGACGATGTCTATTCACTTAGTAGTTCAGACGACGTCCCCACGTCCTTTCTCTCTTCCTGCGTTGCACCCTCTATTGCGTTTTTACGTTTTTATTTGTATTTATTCATAATTGGATCCCACGAGAATGGGGGAAAGGATAGTCCACTACATCAGAGGCCCCTGTATCTGCCATATATCTGGAAGGTTCCATTAGCGATGGTGTCCCCACTAACACTCAGGCTTTATTACGGGTCGCATATCCCCTTGCCTTAGAGACAGGACGCTTATTTATGGGCGGCATCTACTAGTACTCGCCCTGTCACAAAAATTTTACTGGGCTTGTTTGTTTTTTCCGTCACACCCTCCATTTTTGCTGCTCTTCGCGGAAGGCTTTTCGGTTATTCGCAGCTAACCTACATATTTATAAGCCGTTCAGTTATCCTCCACCATGCTGACCCCCTAACAGCCTAAGTTCAGGCCCAGACGATCGAACTAGTTTGGCTACAGACCCACTGCACTCTTCCTAAGGTCATGGAAACACTGATAAACCCTCAGCACATGAAATACGTATATCGAAACATGAAATCTTTTCAATGACCGGCAGTACGGTTTGCGTAGCAACCGAACAGAAAGTGATCCAGCTGTTTATTTTAGCCAAGTCAACTAGGTGTTAGAACAGCCTCATATTCCATCGCTTTCTTACAGTCATACGGATGCTATATCTGCCACTAAGGCTATCCATCAGGTCTACACCACCCATGTGATTATTGTAAGCTCTTATAATTTTAGGACATACAAATTTTTCACGTAAAATTTACCACAACAAGCTGGTTTCTCTTTTCTTGAAACCTTCGCTTCACTCCTTCGAACCTTTCCCTTTTAACAGTTATTCGTTCAAAATTCTGAGAGAGTAATGGGAAGCCATGGGCGCAGGACAACATAAATAGGTACGACGGACGGTCAAAAACTCTAGGAAGAACACCGCAGGACTTCACAACTTTGAATTTCAGTTGTGAATGCACTCTTTCACAAATCATCAAACTGTCACTGCCAATTTATTCAGTAAACTCAACATTTTCATCATGGTAAAGTACACGAACGAGCACCGTTTGCATTAACTCTAATTTTCAGTCGTTATTCTCGCCCTAGTAGACAGGCAATAACAAATTTAGTGCAAAAATTTGAGTCTACATATTCTTTGCGTGATGTTGCCGTGTCAGTGAGACAACGGGTTGGTCAAAGTGTCGAAAATATCGCTGCTGTTCAGGCGTCCGTAGCATACGATCCAAATCAGTCAATTCCACGGCGTTCTCAAGAATTGGGCATCGCTCAGACCACATTATATTTTGCGTAAGGATCTTGGTTTACACCCATACAAGATCAACCTGACTCAAGAATTGAAGCCGATGGACCATTTGAAGCGACGTACGTTCTCCGATTGGGTTCTGGAGAAGATCCGCCAACATGATGAATTTCATCGCAAAATCATCTTCAGTGACGAAGCTCATTTTTGGCGCAATGTGTTCGTCAATAAGCAAAATATGCATTATTGGTCGGGTGAAAATCCACATGTGCTTCATGAATCACCACTTCATCCACACAAAATAACTGTTTGGTGCGGTGCCGCATGCCTGCGGCGTTTCTGGGCCATATTTTTTCGTCGACGATAACGATCATCACGTTACTGTCAGCGTTGTCGCGCCATGATCACCGATTATTTTTGGTCCGAATTGGAAGATATGGACTTGGTCGACAGGTGGTTTCAACAGGATAATGTCACAAGCCACACAGCACACGCTACAATCGATTTATTGAAGAGTAAGTATGGTGAGCGTGTAATCTCAAGAAATGGACCAGTCGATTGGCCGCCTCGTTCGTGCGATTTAACGCCGCTTGACTATTTTCTGTGTGGCTACTTTAAGTAATTGGTTTATACCAACACGCCGACGACGTTGGAAGTGCTTAGAGCCAACATTGAACACGAAATAGCGGCCGTTTCGGCGGAAATGTGTAGCCGAGTCGTTGAAAAATGGGTCCAATGAATCGACCGCTGCAAACGTGCCCGCGGTGGCCATATGAACGAAGTCGAGTTCCATTCATAAATGTTTTAATTGTACTTCAAGCCGATAATAAAGTTTTTGAAATATCTTAAATGGTTTGCGTTTTATTTAAAAAAAAAGTTGTTAAGTCCTTATTGGAAAACTCTATACAAGAGCGCAAGGAAATCTTTTTGCAAGGGTTCACCGCGAAATAGCCGATCCCTGTCCCAAATGTTGTTTTGTCTCCACTAATGGGTAGTCTCCAGCCTTAAGTAGAGTTAAGACATCCGCTTCATCCTTCCAGCTCCTAGCCCCCTCATCTTTTGACTGTGGATTCTTCCAATCCCGGACTTCTGCCTTTACGCTCGTCGGAAGTGACAATCAGTAGGTCCACCCGGGAAAGACATAGCCAGGTGGACGGCCTGGAACACTCTGAACATATGGCGGACGATCATATTATCTAGACTACAAACCTAGAGCCATATGAACGGTCTGGAACCCTCTTCAACCCACACAAGTTGCCCAAAATTCGGAAAATCTCCGAGGATCTGGTTAGTCAAAGTGACACACTTGAGTGTATGAAAGAGCGGTCTAGCGGTGCTCCAAGCCATGGTTACACGCTCAGGCTAGGTAGCGAAGCGCTGTAAACATATACCAGACATTCGGCTCGCTGACCGAGTAGATGTAATGCACGAATGTGTGAGTGGGTGACCAGTGGTCTGAGTGGACATAAGTCGAATCGGGGCAGCCACTTCTTGGTTGACCACAAGGCTCGATAGAGGTTTATAAAAGAAAAACAGCAAGATTTAAGTCAAAGTGACAAAAAAATTAAAATTAAAAAAATAAGAGAAAAGAAAAGTAATTTACATACAAAATTAAACACTAAAACAAAAAAAAAAAAAATACAAGTGAGAAGGAAAAGGAAAAGATGTCGAGAGATAGATGGTAAAGGGATAACAGGACGGGATCAGAGAACAATAGAGAGAGTCAGGAAGACGAGGAAAGAAGGATACCGAACAACAGCTAAGCATTATGTTGTGAGACTGTGTGTGGTAGGTTTTCGACGGCGTAGAAGAAAAAAAAACTCTCAAAAACAAAAAAGAAAACAGAAAGACAAACGGGACACGCGACCCGCTAGAGAAAAAAAAAAACTTATTACCGTTTGGGTAGACCAAAGATAGCGGTGGTCTTAACTGCCATCAAATTAACCTTGACAAGTAAATTTTTGATACCGCTAAATCGATTGCGCCATAAGAGATTCCGAATTCCGATCAATAAATCGCTGACTTTTAACATTTGTGTTTTTTTTTTTTCCTTTTCATATTCCTTTCCAAAAAGATTGCGTGCGCCTACGGACACATTTGTGTATTCTTATTTTAAGATTTGCTACTTCCGTATATTTTTCCTTTTTTTAACTATAAACCCCACCCCTAGCTCAGCAGCCGTAAGTGGCAGCACTCAACCTGCTGCCAGTTGCAAATTTCAATGTTGGTTTTCGTTGTTGGCGTTGCAGACCGCCATTACCGAAATAACCACCACCTGTGTAGTTCGCGAACGCTTCGTTGTTTTTTTTTTCTTTCTGAATTTTGATTCCTGCCGGCACACCGGCTACCGAATAATAATAAAAATTAAAAATTGCAACAACGTGAACGTGTTTGTTTGTTGATAGAAGTCACCTTGCAACCATCTATTTCTGTGCAGTATTCTTCTGAAAAACCCCTTTCTTTTGAATTTAAATCTTTTTTCGAAAAATGTTTGGAGTTCGGAAGTATGTTTCTTCGAACAGTTCCAAGGCTGTATATTCCTTTGCTTTTCAAATACACAAAAAGTAGAATGGAGGTAAAATAGTTATCTGCATATATTTTATAGTTTTGATATTCTGGCACATCCCTTGAAAGTCTTACAACAACATTGCTCGACAGACCTATATTTGGTTCATCTTTTTCTTGTTTATTTTCGTGGCCTGTATATATTTCCAATTTATAGCCGTAACCGATGCTGTCACAGAGTACTTATATCTTGTACCCCCATTTGTTCGGTTTCGGTTTTTTAGGCATATACTGTCGTCAGGTGTTTCTTGTATTGGTTTTACACATCTGCTCATCCACACTTAGCCACTCAGACATGGGGATGGATAAAAACTTTTTGTTCATGTAGCCTCTTATTGGCCTAAGTTTGTAAAGTCTATCAGAACTTGGATCTGTTGGTTGCAAAGAGTTAGTATTATTGCTGAAGTGCAAGATACTTCTTATTTTTTCAAAACTATTTACGCCCATTGCAGATCTGACGAGATCGTTTCTCAGTACAGGATCCCACATATCTCTTATCGGGATGTTTAGTACCGACGAAATTATACAAACCCCAAGATACCTTTGGAGCGTACGCTTTGAAAAATCGAATACCTTGCTGGGGTTCTGTTGAGCACTGTACAATACGGTTTGTTCGATTATATGAGTGAAAAAGTTATCATCTAAAAAATAACAAAAAAAATGGTATGGGGTTTGTAGCGCCAGAACGTTAGAAGGTAAATCTGAATTCCCCAAAAATTTGCACTCATTGTCATCAATTAACAGGTTCTTTTTCTTCCACATATAAGAGGGTTTTTTTTTTTAAACGTTTTCATTCAATTTTAGGTTTTTTACCTCTTACCACAGCAGTTGTCTCTTCACGATCTTCACCTGTAGCAGAAGTGGAAGGTTTAGGTTGAGTAACAATGTTTTCATTTTGAGAAGCCTAGTGTTCAATGCTATTTTTAGCAACAAATTCCTTTAAAGTAGAATCCAACCTTTCTAGAAGGATGTCGTCGAGCACAGTATGACATGCTCCAGACTCATCATCCCTTTAAAAATGACCCTCATCTTCACTGCACAGTGCCAAATTGATAAAGTTTGCCATATCAGTAGCATTTACTTTTCTCTTCGACCCTCCATCAATATATACGAATTCGCCGCTCATCTTAAATTTTATAAAATTCAATTTATTTCTCCACAATAACAGCTACCATAGCACAAAAAAAACTAACTTTTGATAAGGTGCTTCCTGCAAAGTTAGAAAAATACGAGAGTGCAAAAATGCATGATGTTGCATATATAGGGTTTTCCAATAAGGACTTGACAACCTTTTTTTTAAATAAAACGCAAACCATTTGAGATATTTCAAAAACTTTGTTATCGGCTTGAAGTACAATTAAACCATTTATGAATGGAACTCGACTCGGGCACGTTTGCAGCGGTCGATTCATTGGACCCATTTTTCAACGACTCGGCCACACATTTCGGCCGAAACGGCCGCTATTTCGTGTTCAATGTTGGCTCTGAGCTCTTCCAACGTCATCGGCGTGTTGGCATAAACCAATAACTTAACGTAGCCCCACAGTAAATAGTCAAGCGGCGTTAAATCGTACGAACGAGGCGGCACGAACGACTGGTCCATTTCTTGAGATAACACCCTCACCATACTTACTCTTCAATAAATTGATTGTAGCGTGTTCTGTGTGGTTTGTGGCATCGTCCTGTTGAAACCACATGTCGACCAAGTCCATATCTTCCAATTCGGGCCAAAAATAATCGGTGATCATGGCGCGATAACGCTGACCATTCAAAGTAACATGACGATCGTTATCGTCGACGAAAAAATATGGCCCAATAACGCCGCCGGCATGCAAACTGCACCAAACAGTTATTTTTTGTGGATGAAGTGATGATTCATGAAGCACATGTGGATTTTCACCCGACCAATAATGCATATTTTGCTTATTGACGAACCCATTGAGCCAAAAATGAGCTTCGTCACTGAAGATGATTTTGCGATGAAATTCATCATGTTGGCGGATTTTCTCCAGAACCCAATCGGAGAACGTACGTCGCTTCAAATGGTCCATCGGCTTCAATTCTTGAGTCAGCTTGATCTTGTATGGGTGGCGATGCCCAATAATCCTTTGCTATGAGCCAGAAGTACCAAACTTTTATAATTGTAGTGAACTTATATTCTGCACACAGTCTTGTGCAAATTAATCTGAACAATCACTTTTTTCTTCAATTTTTTTTTTATTTAATAAAATAAATAAATAATAAGCTAAGTAAAAATAAGTAATAAATTATTAAAATTAATATTGGTGCGAAATCAGATTTAGAATCTGACGTTTTGTTTACGCACCCGATTTTGACAGCTTGATGATGTGTTCTGTTTGTCGAACACGGTTTTGCATTCAAGATCAAGTTGTCAGCCATAGATACTCGTATAAGAAGAAGAAGAGAGACCACCACATAAAAAGGAAGAAGAAAAATGAACAAAGTCAACGAAGAAAATAGTTGCCGTTTCCTGTGACGTATAACTTCCCCAACCATGCGAATGAGCGGTGGACTTAAAGACGTTACAACGGATGCCCGAAAACTGGAGATCTTAAAACAAAAGAAAAACAGCGGGACAAACAGAAAAGAATCGAGGCATATAAAATGGACAGAAGACTGGGAAAAGAGGAGTTACGAGTTAGCAGTCGAAGCAACAGGGACATTCAAGACTAATTAAAATTGAACGAACGAAATAAAAATAAAACAATAAAGAAAAGTTTACCTCTCTGGAACCAGCATTTTCGTAGTTTCATTTTAATCTCTGGTTAAATTTCTGTTGTTTTCGTTCGGCTATCTTAGGTCTGGGCGAATTTCGTTACAATATTTAATGTGTCCACCCTTGGCTTTTAACACCATTTTAACTCGCTTTGGCATGGATTTGACCAGTTTTTGACAGTTGTCAACGAATTTCGGACCCCGGTGCCACAATTGAATAACTGACTTGTTTTGCATATAGCCCATACATTTTCAATGGGATTAATGTCTGGCGAGTTTCTAGGCCAATCCAAAGGCGTAATACCAAGCTCAGCGAAAAATTGGTCGCCTTTTTTTGACGTATGACACGTGGCCAGATTTTGTTGAAAAATTGGGGTCTCTGCATTCAATTTCGACAGCTCAGGCACCAGACGTCTATCCAGTAATTCAATATATTTGTCACTGTTCATCATCCCTGTTATTGGACCTAACGATCGATCCTGTCTCTGTAGAGATTATGTTAAATTAGGCACACCCTATGCTCTCCATTATATCATTGTATGACACCTAATTGTCATTTAGCTTTAAGCATACCGCCAGTTGTAATAAAGCACTGATAGCAAGCACACCACTCTTTAAATAGACAATAATACATGGCGCAGTCGTTGATCTGAACAGATAACAAAAAAAAAAAATAAGTTTCATGGGAATAAGTAAACGGATTAGGAAGAATCCCGTTGAAAATATAAAACTACCTCGTGGAAGACCGCCAAAAACCAGAATAATTTATCGCAATAGTAATATGGATTATATTAGAAAAATTGATGAACTAAAACTGGATGGAAATATTTCCGAGAATTGGAGGGTATTTTGGCAAAATTTCGAGATCTTTGGAGCAGCTATTGAACTGGGAAAGAAGGAGGATGTTGTCAAGGTGGCTATTTTATTAAATGCGTTGAGACCAGAGGCAATCGAAGAGTTCAACGCATTTGACATAGCTGACGAAACGAAAAAAACATATGACAATGTCGTCAAAGCTTTTCAAGAGTTTTGTAAGCCAAAAACCAACCAAGTGTATGAGAGTTTTTTGTTCCATAGCCGTAAACAAGGAAACGGTGAACCTTTTGATCAATTTCTGATGGAAATAAAAAAAAATGGTGCGAAAATGTGGATTTAAGGAGCAAGAAAATAGAATGCTGCTTAATAGGATTGTGCACGGAGGATGTGACACCAATTTACAGAAGAGATTGTTGGAGACTGAGAATTTAACCTCAGAAAAGGCGGTGGAGATGGCTAGGTCGGCAGAGGCATCGAGGGAGCAGATGAAAAAACTAGGTGAGCAGACGGGAGCATAAGCGGGGGCAGTGGTAGATGTTGTTGGGAAGGTTAAAAAACGTGGGAATAAATTTAAAAATTATAATATTTCAAATAATAATTCAAAAATGTCAAATGATCCAAACTACAGAAATAAAACTAATAATTCTTTATTTAATAGGTTAGCAAATTCAAAGGAAAATGATCTTACTTGTACTTTCTGTGGACAGTCTCATTTGAGAGGGAAATGCCCAGCTTATGGCAAGATTTGTTCGTACTGTGGAAAAATAAATCATTTTGCTGCAGCATGCAGAAAAAAAGGCATAAGAGAAATTACAGCACAGAACCAAACAGGTGACGATAGTGACAGTAGTTTTTGTATAGATTCGATCACAAAAATGCGTAAAAGTATTAAAAAATTGCATGCAAATAATATGAATGACAATTGTTTCGGGTGGTATGAAAGTATACAAGTTCAGTCAAAAAACATAAGATTTAAACTGGATACTAGCGCGGATGTAAACGTTTTACCAGTAAAGTTTTTAGAAGATTTTGAAAAGGTTAAAATAGAGCAAAATAACAAGAAACTTGAGGCTTATGGAGGGTCTGAAATAAAAAATATTGGGTGCGTGAAGATGAATTGTAGTGCTAAAAATAAGAAAGCGAATCTGAAATTTTATATTGTTGATGTACTCGTAGGAACGATACCGATATTGGGTTTCAAGAGCTGTGTTGAGTTAGGTCTTGTAAAGCGAGTAAATAAAATAGGAACATGCAAGAAAGAGGATCTGTTAGACAGATATACAGAATTATTTGAGGGATTAGGATGTTTCTGTACAAATTTCAATATCGAGCTTAAAAGTAATGCGGTCCCAATAGCGAGACCTGCAAGAAGAATCCCATTGTCGTTGCGAGAACCGTTAAAAGAAAGGTTAAAAACATTATGTGAAAATCATATAATAGAAAAAGTGGTGGAGCCTACAGAATGGGTTTCAAATATCGTTTTAGTAGAAAAACCTAATAAAGAACTAAGAATATGCTTGGACCCGAAAGCATTAAATGATTCAATTCAAGATAATTTGTATGAAATCTCGTCGTTTGAAGATATTAAGTCAAAATTTGTTAAGAAAAAAGTTTTTTTCGGTTTTTGACCTCAAAGATGGGTACTGGCAAATTAAGCTTAATGCCAAATCAAAGAAGCTATGCACATTTAGTACGCCTTTTGGGTGTTACCGTTTTAAAAGACTACCTTTTGGTATAAGGATAGCTCCTGAAGCTTATCAAATGCTAATGGAAAAAGTTTTTAGGGGCATTATTGGATTGGTAATTTATATAGATGACTTGTTAGTAGTAGCAGAGAATGAAAAAGAGCATGATGAAATTGTAGAGCAGGTGATGAAAAGGGCTTTAGAAAAGGGAATCAGGTTCAATAAAGACAAAATTCAATATAAACAAAAAAGTGTTTCGTTTTTAGGTCATGTTATAGATGAAGAGGGGATACACTGCGACAAATCGAGAATGGAAGCTATAAATAAGTTAGGAACTCCAAAAACTAAAAAGGAATTACAGAAGCTGCTTGGACTTGTCAATTATATGAGGGATTACATACCAAATTTAGCGGAGATATCCAGTCCGTTGAGAGAGTTACTCTCGAAAGATTTCATTTTTCAATGGTTAGATACCCATACTAAATGTTTAGAACGAATAAAATAAATACATTATAAATGCACCCACATTGCGACCGTTTGATTGTAAGGAAAATATTTCAATCCAAACTGATGCATCTCAGTATGGATTGGGATGTTGCCTTATGCAAAAAGGAAGACCAGTCTGTTTTGCGTCCCAGAGTTTGTCTAGTGCGGAAGTGCAATACGCACAGATAGAGAAAGAATTTTTGGCCGTAGTATACGCCTGTCAAAAATTTCATTCGTATATATATGGCAGAGAATGTGAAATAATTACTGACCATAAGCCTCTACTGGGAATTATGCATAAGGACTACCATAAAATACCTTCTGCTAGGCTTCAGAGAATGAAGTTAAGACTCCAAAAATATCGTTTAAATTTCAAGTATTTGCCTGGTAAGTTTTTATACATTGCAGACATACTTTCACGAAACTGTGGGGATGAAAAGAATAATGGGGAAATAAAAGAATTAAACGAAATGGTACACTCAATCAATATTAGTGATGAGAAAAAAGAAATATATAAAGCAGAAACTGAAAATGATAATGTTCTGAAATTTTTCAAGATGTATATTAAAGAAGGGTGGCCAGGTGACAAATCAAAAGTAGCTGAGCATGTAAGATATTTTTGGAAGAATAGGCATGATCTATTAGTCACGGATAATTTAGGATTTCTAGAAGACAGAATTTTTGTTCCTAAAGCTTTGAGGGGTGAGGTGTTAAATAAACTTCACTGTACTCATCTCGGCATTGAGAAGACAAAAGCCCGCGCTCGCACACTAGTTTATTGGCCATCTCTTAATGATGATATAGAGAGCATGGTACAAAAATGTAAAATATGTCAGAAATACAGGCCAAAAAGTAAAAAAGAACCAATGATTTCACATGAGATTACGGATATACCTTTTTTTACGATAGGAATGGATTTTATGGAGGTAGAGCGGAAAATCTATTTAATTGTAGCTGATTACTATACGAAGTATCTAGAAATTTTGCCAGTTATAAAGAAGACCAGTCAAACTGTTATACAGAATTTATTACCCTTATTTGCGACTCAGATATATAATTGCTGATAATGTACCCTTCGGGTCATTTGAATTTAAAAATTTTTGTAATGATTATGATATTTTAATAATAACAACAAGCCCAAGGTATCCAAGGTCTAACGGGTTTGCTGAGCGCATGGTGCAGGTAGCTAAAAATTTAATTTTGAAATGCAAAGAAGATAAAAGTAGTTTATGGATGGCATTGCTTGAATATAGGAATACTCCTATAAAAAACTCACCACTTCCTCCAACTGAATTGATAATGGGAAGGAAAACAAGGAGTCAAATCCCAGGAAAAACGGATATTTATAAAAATGAAATGCCTAGCCAACAAATAAAGCCAGTTTTAATTGAAAATAATAGACAAAATAAACTTAATTATGATAAAACCACAGAAAGTAAAAGTGAGTTTGAAAGTGGTGATGCAGTCTGGGTTAAGGAAGATAACATTTGGGTACCAGGAAAAGTCAGATACAAACATTTGAAGGCGCCGCGATCGTATTGGATTGAACTTGTAGACGGACGAACACTCCGAAGAAATTCGTTTTTTCTTAGATCGCGAAAATAAAATGAAACGTACTTTTTAGACATTGTCATTGATTGTCACCTTGTATCCAGTTGTGGGTCTGTGTAAAAAAAAACAAAAAAAGTCATAACGGATGGCAAACTATGCATTCCAATGAATTAAATGAAATGAAGAACTGAACAGAACAGAACAAATGCAAGTAAAATCAGAAAACAGTATGGGTATGTGTAAATATATTTATGGAGGTATTCATCTATAAATGTATATTTATATGTACATATATTATATAATTGACTATTTCTGTATATGCCTGTATATACATTTTTTGCATGTATTTAATTTTAAGAAATTAAAAGTATTGAAGAAAAAAAAAAAGTAAATAATGAATTTAAACAAGAAATTGAACTAAAAAATTAATGTAAAGAAAATTATATGTAACTGACTATTATTTATTATTTTGGTGGGGGCGAATGCCCCCATTTATTCGGTTTAATACAAGCTATAACTTAAAAAATAGACTTAAACTAAAACTTAAAACTAAGGTTGGTTGGAGTGGTGAAGGAGAACAGATTTGAGGTAGGAAGTGGTGCGGTGAAAGTCAAAGACGGTAGGGTTTGAGTTGATTTGACGTAGCATACGGGAGATTGGTTCGTTCGCGCCATAGGAGGTGTGGTGGGTTGGTAGATAGAAGAGTCGAGGGGTACGTAGATTACGAGGGTTAGTGTTGAGGAAAATGGAGTTGTGAAGGGACGCGCATTCAACGTGACCTGAAAGGAGTCGATGAATGAAGAGAAAGTCTGCTGCATCTCTGCGCTCTTCGAGGGTGTTTAAGTTGATAAGGTTGAGACGATTTTGATAGGGGGGCAGATTAAAAGGATCGTCCCAGGGCATACCTCGAAGAGCAAATCGAAGAAAACGACGCTGAATGCTTTCAATTCTCGAGATATGAACACGATGATATGGGGACCATACTTGACTGGCGTACTCTAGGAGGGGGCGAACGAAGGTAATATAGAGGGACCTGGTCACGTATGGGTTGGTGAATTCTTTGGACCACCGTTTTACAAAACCTAGTGCAGAGTTGGCTTTGAGGATTATCTCATCCATATGTAAACGGAAGTTGAGCTCGCTGTCACACAGAATGCCGAGGTCGCGAAGAGACTGTACGGAGGAGATAGGTTGGTTATGGAGAAGATAGAGTCGGAGAGGAGATTGGTTCCGCTTATGTGAGAAGGTGATGGATTGGCATTTGGCGATGTTAAGTTCCAAAGAATTTTTGAGGCACCAGATCGAGAAACTATCAAGATCTTGTTGAAGGAGGAAAGAGTCATGGGGAGAGGAAATGGTTTTGAAAAATTTGGTATCGTCGGCGTAAAGGGAGACAGACGAGTGTTTGATGATCATATCGAGATCGTTTATGGTTAATATAAAAAGAAGGGGACCGAGATGACTGCCTTGTGGAACTCCAGAGGTGGCCAAAAATGGAGCGGACTGGGCTGACCTAAAACGAACACTGTACAAACGGTTTTCGAGGTAAGAGGATATCCATTTTAACAATATGGGTTCAAAGCCGAGGGCAGACAATTTAAAGATAATTAACCGATGAGAGATTTTATCGAAGGCTTTGCTAAAATCGGTTGCAACTACATCGACTTCATTGCCATTCTCTAGGGCAGAGAGGGCAAAGGATACGAATTCAACGAGATTTGTGGTGGTTGACCAACCCTTTAAGAAGCCATGTTGTCTAGGGGAAATAAGTGATTTGCATTGGAAGTTTAGAGCTTCATACAAAATACTTTCGAAGAGTTTGGGTATATGGGAGAGTTTAGCGATGGGACGATAGTTGGTTATTTCATTCTTTGATCCTTTCTTGTGGATCGGGGTTATGAAGGAGGTTTTCCAAACCTGAGGAAATTCTCCTTGTGAAAGGGATAGACGGAAGAGATTAGAAAGGGCAAGGGAAAGAGAGGAAGAACATTTTTTAAGAAATATGGCAGGGAGGCCATCTGGACCGGGTTGAGTTGTCATTGAGTTGGTGTAATTTATATTCGATATAAGACCGGTCCAAAATATGAGAAAGAAGTGGGCCATTGGAGAAGTTCAGTAGGTAACTAAAATAGGATGGATCTAGTACAAAGGAGTCGTTGGTGAAGGATTGTTTAAAAAATGTGGCATGACCTGTTGATGACCTGTTGTTGAAAGAGAGGGAAGGAGGGTAACCATCGGACTTTCTTTTGTAGTTAACAAATTGGAAAAAGGACTTAGGGTGGTTTATAAGGTTGACTTGCGCATTGTTAAGGTAGCCCTGGTAAAGGGAATCGTAAAGTTCGGTGAAATGAAGATAAGCACCAAGATAGTTGGAATAGTCGGTAAAGGATCTGGTACGCAGGAAAACAGCCCATAACTTATTTCTCTTATTTCGTAAGGAACGAAGCTTGCGATTATACCAGGGAGGACTAGTAGATGATGTTTTAAGGCGGGAAAACGGAACGTACAGGGAAAAAGAATTAAAAATTTCTTTATAAAAAATGGATAAGGCATCATTTATACTTAAGTTGTGAAAGTTAAAGAGGGATCTGCTGAGATATTCACTGATTTTGTGAAAGTTTGCTTTATGAAAGTCGTGGGATGACAGAGTTGTGGGGGGAGCGGACTGGAATAATGAAGAGTTATGAAAAAATGAAAGTAGAAGGGGGGGGGGGGGGGGGGGGGGTAGTTATCGATTGTTGAGAGAGATAGGGGACAAAGTGAGACTGAGGAGTTAATTGGATCTGTTGTGAAAATAAGGTCTAATTGCCTGCCCATATAATTGGATATACCACTGACTTGGCATAGACTTGAGTCTGTTAAGCGATCTAAGAAGAGACATTCCTTAGCTGAGGTGGCATTTGAAGCGATGAAAAACGATTGATCATCTGATGGAGTCCACTGTAGCTGAGGAAGATTAAAGTCGCCAAAAATAAGGATATCATCAATAGGGTCTGACAGGTCAATTAAATGATCGATCGCATCAATAACAAATTGGTAAGATTCGATAGGTTGAGCTGGTAGGATGTAGCAACATATAACGTAAAGGGACTTGAGAGGCAGTGATATTTTTATTGCGACAAAGTCGGCTTTAGAGGATGAAGAAATTGTAATGGGAGAACAGTTAAGGCTGTTGTCCATCGCCAGTAGGACGCCTCGACAGGGGAATCTTTATTTGTGAGGGTAGGATCGTCGTCGCGGAAAACATTAAAAGTAGGAGGGAACAATTCCTGGTTCTTTATGTCGGGAATCAAATTGGTTTCGGTCAAGGCGTAGATATCAAAGGAAAGAGCATGCGATTGACTATTAATTCCACTTCTGGGGAGTTGTAGAGATTATGTTAAATTAGGCACACCCTATGCTCTCCATTATATCATTGTATGACACCTAGTTGTCATTTAGCTTTAAGCATACCGCCAGTTGTAATAAAGCACTGATAGCAAGCACACCACTCCTTAAATAGACAATAATACAGTCTCAAAATAAGAGAAAAAACCCCAAAAAGATTTCCTTTACAGGATGCTTAACTGTCTGTTGGATATGGGCTGCTGAAATTGGCTCACCATCGGACCTTCGAACATATTGATGTTTCGTACCCTGCACGAAAAAATCACCTTTTTCCACTGTCCATTCTTTATATTTTCGAGCCTAAGTCATTATCTTCTTTTTCATAGCAACAGTCAGGAGTTGTTTCTTCAGAGGTTTCCGTGCTTTTCGTCCAACTTCTAGAAGACGTCGCCGAACTGTTGAGGCATCCATGACTGTTACTGCACCCTCAAGACCTTTTTGTAAGTCGTTACTGCTTTTACTTGTAAGAAGAGCGTCTTCTTTCTTGGTGATTTTTCGTTTACGTCCACATTTCCCTGCTCGTTGCTGTAAAATCGACACGGTTTCTTCATGGCGTTGAATGATGTTGTTAACTGTCCCTAACAATATGTCACAATCTTCCGCTATCTGTCTCTAAGTTTTAAATGTATGCTCAAACAATGTAATTACTTTACTACGCATTTCTACGGAGATATCCATTCTTAAGAACTTCTAAACAGTAACAAACTTGACATCAATTTAATTCTTGTTCATACAAATTGCAAAGCGTTCTCAGCATTTTCAAAAATTTAAATTCAAACATTTTTTGGGAAACTGGGCAAACTATATTCTTTTTTCAGGGCTATTATAATCTCGTTTAAGAATATGTGCAATTTGAGAAAATGTAAGATCGTTGTGACAACAAAATAATCATTCATTCATTCATTTTGTTTTTATTGAGACATTAATACACTTGATAATTTATGAATACATTTTTTTTTTTTTAATTTATGGTAGCCGACTTCAATAGTTATATCTGGTTAAACTAAGTTTTTAGATACAATAAATGTTTATAACGAAACATATATACGTACAGTTTTTATTTTAACTAATTTTTTTATTAATTCTTTATTTTTGCATGTGTTTGCTCCCGAAACATGTTCGCTTTATGGCTCTAGTGGCCGAAATTAAATTTATGACTAGAACTACTTACTTACAAACTAAATAAATAAAAAGCTACATCTTATTTAAAATAAGATACAACAATAATTGGATAAGCATCAGCATGTAATAATCATGTCTACTTAGTTAGATATATAATTATGTTTATATAATAACAAGAAGAATGTATTGTTATGAATAAGCTGAGATATCAATTCGATTACTAATGGAAAAAAAAGTCTATGTTGTATTTTTGGATACAAGATGTCATACATTTGGTTAACTTTTGGTTTAAATTCATTAAATTAGGCAATTTAAAATCGTTATCCTCTGAGAACAGGTAAATTTGCCTTTTCATAAAATGGAAGTTTTAAGTTGGAGCTGGACGATGGTTCAAATAATGAATGTGATCTTAAATTCAATATATTAATAGGGGAAAGGTAAAAATTGTTATCTAGCACACTTTCGTTGATGTTTCTGTCCCATACACTTTTTATAATTGGGTTGGGGTGATTGGAGGTAGATTGTAATTTGTTTTTCAATAATTTAACCATATATACGCAAAGAGGTTCAATATTATTTTCTCTGTATATTGTTGCATTTGAATACCATTGTTTATTTCGTTTTCTGAACTTTCCACAACAAAATCTTAGCATTTTTCGCTCGAAGTTTTCTAACTCATTTGTGGCTGTTGGTGAAACACTAAACCAACAGCCAAATTCATATGTAATTATAGGTCTTATAAGTGTTTTGTACATAAGCAGTTTGGTTTTCTTTGAAATAGAACTCGATGATAAAAGTTGTTTAAGCAGACCAGAAGCCATTTTGGCTTTATTCAGCACTGCCCTGGCATGATTATTAAATTTGAATTTGTTTTGGTAGTATATACCAAGATATTTTGGTTCCGTTTTCAGTACGATCGATACATTATCGATTTCTAGTAGCAGTGTTTTACTCTCCTTGACTGCCTTACGGTGCCCTTTTCCATAAACGTTTCTGAAACATGTTACACTACTCTTTTCTGCGTTTAATACTAATCCCCAAGAGTTGAAATAAGATGTTAATGAGGGCACACATTCTTTCAATTTGTTAAGTGCATCGTGGGGTCTTATTGCACTTGCTAATATCTTAGTATCGTCCGCATATAAAAAGGCTTCAGTCTCATCTACCTGGATATTTAAAGGGAAATCGTAAAGATATATGTTGAAGAGTTTTGGACCAAGTAATGATCCCTGAGCCACGCCCATAAGTACTGGAAACTCTTCAGAGTATTCAGAAGCAATAGAGATTGCTGCTGTCCTAGAGCTCAAAAAGCTGATGATCATCCGAATGAACACTTCAGAAAAATCCAGCGTTATCAGTTTGAAGATAAGTCCGTTGTGCCAAATGGAATCAAAAGCGGCCTGCAGATCTAAGTCAAGAACAACAGAGCACTTTCTATTCCTAAGGTTTTGAATGATTCGATCGTTTAGCACTAGCAATGAGTGCTCGGTTGAAACCGAGCCAAAACTCTTTCAAAAAGCTTTCCAACGTTAGATAGCAATGATATAGGGCGAAAGTCTATGATTTCTTTTCCACTTTTCTTCTTTGCTATAGGAATAAGCTTAGATTTTTTCCACGTTGAGGGAAAGTACCCATTATTTATGCATTGGTTAAAAATGCACGAAAGGGCTACATCAAGGGTGTGAGGACATTTCCGCAAAACATAGTTTGAAATCTTATCTACACCGTACGATTTTTTGTTGTTTATGCTCATTCTATGAGCATTAATTTTCTCTGGAGAAGTAAAAGGTAGAGGTAAGTTATTTAAGGTAGTGTTAGATGGAAGAAAATTGGTTAAGTGTGTATTTGTATGCCTGCTCTTAAACTCGTTGACTCTGAGATTAACATGGTTTGTTAAGTTTGTGTCAAACTGTGGTATATTTTCTGAGTACAGGTCGGAATACACCGTCTTAAATGCAATTAGTTTGTACCAAAATATTTTCTGCCCGTTATTCTGTCGATTTCCTTAAAAACTTGGGGAGAAGGTCTTATTTTTCTTAAACGTGATCTAAAATCATTATCCATGTCTATTTTAACTCTTGCAGCTATTATTTTGTTAAGACACTGTATCCTAGAGTGCAACTCTTTATATTCCGTGTTAACCCTGTTTAAATGTCTATGGAAAATTCTTTTAAGTTTTCTAAGCCAAATGCTTTGAATTTTCATAAGATTTTTAGTCAAAAGTGAAATGTTTTTGTATTTTAAGTTTTTACCGATTTTAGTAACGGAATGGTTTTCCACACTTGAATTTATTTTATTGCTTACCTCTTGAACAAGATCGTCAATTTCAGTATTGGAAATATTTGTACTTACTGGAAGATTCATTCTGGAAAGGCTACTGTGTAGTTCTATTCTAAAATGATCCCAGTTCGTATTTTGAAAACAAGTGTAAGTGGTAGGAGGTACTAGAACAGGGAAAACATTGAAAATTTTTATATTAGTTTCTACACCAAAATGGTCAGAAACGAAAGGAAATGTTTTACAAAGAGTGTTATTTCCTGTGTTTAATGAACTTGACAGCAAGAAAAAGTCCAATACGGACGAAGATCTAGGAAAAGTTGGACTGTTCTGCGAAATTATGTCTAGGGTAAGATATGATCCGTTATAAAACCACCTTTGTATTACGTTACCATTAGGATTAGTCACAACATCACCCCAGTCAGGATGTCGAGCATTAAAATCACCCCCTAATATCACTGCGTCATATGGGCTTGCAATACCGAGTAGCCTATCTAACTCGCTCGAAAGAGACTGACCTGCCGCTGATGGAATGTAAATACTTCCAAGAAGTATTCGTTTCGTGGCCCGATTATTGTTCTGGCATACTAATACACCTAGGCAAGCTGAGAAGGTATTACTGTGGAAGGAGACTTTATTAACTTTAAACTTTTCTTCAGTAACGATGGCTGTTCCCCTACCATCGTCGTTTCTTATTATGTTGTAACCTTCAAAGGAAGGTTCTAGTTTGGTGTAGAGTATTGTTTCATATCAAACAGATTTGGGTTTTTTTGTTTTGAAGAGTTCGAAGGAGTGAAATTCTTTTATTATGTGAGATTATGGAGTTTGTATTTATAGAGATTATTTTAAGATTTATGTTTGAGCCCATTATGTAACAATTGAAGCGACAAAGTCAAGATACGCAAACATCTTGCCTTTTTTACTCTGGAGTTAGGCCTTTGATAGTTAGGCCAAAATTGCCTGATTTTAAACAAAAGTTCTTTAAACGATATATTAAAGAGATTTTTGGCTTCGTTAAGAAAATCGTTTAAATTTGTGGTGGAAGATGGGTGAGTATTTTCAACAGCTGGAGCTTGGTAAGCTTTTTGCTGGATAGGTTTGTTTACGTTCCTGACCACATCGGCAAACGACATATTATTTTTTGTTAAATTGCTTACCATATCATTCACTTCAATTCTTGCTGTATTCGCAACAAATCTAGAATTTTGGGCTAACATTATTTTCTTTTCTTTGTACCGCTTGTAGTATTCACAGCTGGAAGAGCTTGCTGCGTGGCCCTCCAAATTGCAATTGGCACATTTTATAATGGGAACTTGTTGGTTTTGTTCTTTTAATGCTTTAAATGAATTAATGCATACCTCAGAGTCAAAGAACTCACTACACAAAACACATCGGCTGTGATAGGAACAACATTCCCCTGTGTGCCCAAACCTTTGACAGCGATAACAACGAATAACCACATTATTGTGTTTCCTCTCCCAATAAATTTTCTGGTGAAGAAGGTATTTTATGCTAGTTGAGTCTTTAGTGCTTTCCCCTATATCTAATTTAACTACAAAAATGTTTAGCTTTACACCCTGCTCTTTAGTTTTAGCTGTGACAAATTGAGTGATTTTGTTGATTTTGACATTAGGAGCAGCTTCTTCTAATGCCTTTTGAATTACTCTTATTTCGGTATCGCCGTCGATTCCTTTCAAGAGAATTGTCGCTCTTTTCGTTTCTCTTGGTGAGAAAGAAAAAGCACCTATACCTGTTCCACGGATCTTTTCTATAATAAGCTTATGAACGAAAGTATTGTTTACATAGACTTTTGTTTTTCGGTATCCTAAGTTTACAAATTTGTGTCTTAAGTTCTCAGCATTGCATTCATGAGCGGAAAGATTAATTAAGTCGGTTATCAAACTACAATTTGCGCCGAAAGTAAAAATAGGTGGACAAAACGATTTGTTGCTTATCTTTCTGTCATCGGTGACAACGCCAGTCGTAATGTTGCTGTCCTCCTCTCCAAGAGTGCTACACCCTGAGTTGGACAACAAAATAATTTGTTTACCATTGAACTCAAGGAAAATATAATATGTTCAAATTACGAGTAACTTCCACAAGACTGTACGTTTACGATTCACAAAATATTTCCTATAATCATAAAAAAATTATAATATCAACAGCAAAAAATCTGAAATGTACTTTATCAATGAAAATTCAGTAAAAACTGTCTCTCCCAATAAATAAGCCGTTCTTAGGAATGATATTTTAGTTGCCAAAATATACAACAGATACCGCTGGGGTGATGAAAAAATTTACGTTTCAGATGTGCAACGCTATGCACTCTAGAGGGTTGGGTACATAAAATCGCTTAAGCGCGCGCCAATAATACAAAAAAAAAAATCAAAGGCTATTTAAGCTTTGAAGGATGCAATATCTTATACAACTTTAAAATACTAGATCGGGTCAGGAAGTGTTGTGAAAGTGGATTCTAATTCGTTGGGATCGAGGTCAGAGGTGCTTCAAATATTGGAAGCGATGATAAGACTTAATGAGCTCTTGGTAACTTATGGCTTCCGAAGTTACTTGCTTTCATTTAAATGGCACTTCCACTTGAGATTGCCATCCTAGAGGAAAAGCTGAGTTCAGAACAGAAGAATAACGTCCATATTTTCAAGAAGAACTGATTTATAATTCTTATTTAATCAACAGCTGCGTGTGTGGGTTTTTAACATATTGACATTCTCCGAAAGAATGCGGTTAGTAATTCGAAATAATAATAACGAAAGATCGATTATTATTATAAGCTATCTGAATCCTGGAATTGTAAATTGTCAGATAATTTAGCACAAGAAACCTGGTTGTTACATTTTTATGGAAAAATCTTGGCTCGTTTGCATAGCAGAGAGGGGACTTTTCATTTCATCAACTGTCTCTCTATTACCCAATAACCTTTTAAAGCAGTCAACAGTGTTATACTCAAATTAATTACCCAAAACGCATACAATACAGATACGTTGCATGCAACTTCAACTTCAACTGCAATTTCAACTTCAACTTTTCAAACAATTTAAAGGTCATTAATTGACTTTTATTGTACAGACACGCAGGGGTCCTTGTGCGGGTGCCTTCAGCACAATCCATTGCGTGTCCTGCTGTTGTTCTTGAATAGCGTCCCTAATTTTCTAAAGCCATACATTAGATAAATGATTTCTCAATTTTATTACACTCCATTGTAGTCAATGTACCAGACGAGAGGTGGGCGTTCGAATAGTCGCATAAAACGCTTTGATTTGTAATGACAATTGGCCATCGCCAACACCATCTGAGTTTCAGGACATCTGCCTTCGAAGGAATTTCTGTAATGGAAACTTATTTCACAAAATCATTTCCAATTATCGCATAATAATAAATCCATCACCGTCAAGTGGAGTAAAAAGAGAATCAGCTCCTAAAGCAATCCAACCGGACCCAATGTTAATCAGAAAAAGAAACAATTTTCTATCCGATTGGTCCTTTTGTTGCTATGCATTCAAATGCTAAGGACACAAAAGTCAAAACCTACTCGCTATTGTTGGCAATGTTTGCGATATAAACAGACACCAATAAATTGATTTTGTATTTGAATTTCCACGGAACTATAGATACGAATAAACTAAGAGGAGAGATCATTATCAAAATAATCGTTTTATTTTTCGATTTTTTTAATTTTTCACAGCGTTCTCAGTGACATGATCCAGCCCTTAAGTTGCACACCCTGTTTGTTCGCTATTGTCCTTTTGATTGTTTTGCTAATAAATACATCGCCCATTGTACTGAAGACATTGTACAGTGGTCAACTTTAACACATTTGTACATGGACAACACCTCTCGGAATGTCCTTTTTAGTCGGCTGATGATCTTTTTATGTTCCGAAAGATATTCCTATTGTTGTCCTAGATTTGCGAAACCTAGACGATTTCTATTATTTTCAAATTGAAAATGTGAGATATGGACAGATGTTCGGTAGAGTGAAACTGGAACTATGTGGGATATCATTCCCCTGTGCTGCTGAAGTTGGTGACGATGACGATGACGATGACAATAACGATGAAGATAATGATGATGATGTTGATAAAGACCAATTTCAAGGACTCACTTATAAATACCGAACAAATGATATCCTGCTATTGAAAAGGGACCAGTGATCGATGACTATTGGATGAAGTCGTCATGGGGTGTGACTCTGGGATTCTGTTTGTGGCCATTGTAGTCGATTGTGATATTCAGTTGTTTGGTTAATAGCTTTTTTCTGTTCCCAATTTTCTTCTGAAGTAGGACATTCTCTTTTTGTGGTTCTCTTTATACCTGTTGTGCTAGTTGAAGGGTCTTTTTGTATTTAAATTAGCAGAAAATTTTTAACATATTTGCGACGTTTTTGTACGGGTTCTGATTCACACTTAGAGGAGGGATCCATTCATGTGACAGAATCCAAGAACTACCTATAACAACCAAATTTAGATCTCCGATTTTCCAATGGAGTTACGCCAGAATCTGTTATGTACGTAACTAGATAGAATGTCTGATTTATTATTAGACCAAAACCATCTTCTTTTTTTTTTTTTTTTTTTCTTCTTTATTTCATAACAAAACTTATACTAAATTACAGTGTATATTATAATGTTATAATGGAATACATTTTGCATGAAATAGTTAGGTACAATCTGTTGTTCAATAACAAGAAGTGAATGTACCTGTCATTTCGAAATACAATAAATTATTTAAAAAATTTATCGATGGGGAAATACAATAAAATAAACTCATTAAAAGAAAACAAATAAAGATGTAAAAAGTAAAAAAGAAAATATAGTAACAGTAGAAAAGTGATGATACATGTACATGATGTACAGCAATAGAGCAAAATTGTATTTATTATACATTAATTTATATTAAATTATTTATAGTAGAATGGTCAAAAGAGAATAACCACTTCTTTGTATTTTTAAGAAAAACTGCTTTCACTCTCTCACATCTAAGGTTTGCCGGTAATGCATTAAAAAGACGGGGTGCAGTTACGGAATAAAAACGCGTATAATGTGTTTTATGGATTGTCGGAATGATTGCAAAATTTCTGGTATTGACTCGTAAATTATAATTTTCATCGAGTCGAACAGCATAAAACCCGGACTTTAAAAAAAATATTTTCAAAACTTTGTAGCAGTAAAGATGCCTTATTGGAAGGATTTCGAGACTTTTGAATAATTCGAAGCTAGGAGTTCTACGATTCACTTTACACATTATTCTGATTGCATGTTTTTGCTTTAAGAGTAAAGGTTGTATTTTATTAAGATGTGTACCACCCCAACATGATACACCGTACTGCAGCTTAGACTTTAAAAGACCATTATATACCAACTTTAAAGTAGGCAGTCGACAATACAGGCTAAGGTGATAAAGTTGCCTTACAACGCAATTAAGGTACTTTTTAAGGTACAGAGTATGTGTTGTTGATTCAAATTAAAAAACAATAATTGAATTCTAAACCCATGTAATTATGTAAATTAAATATAACGTAACGTAACATAAAACAAATGTATAACAACTTAAAACAAATGTATAACAAGTTAGAACAAATGTATAACACATTATAACAACATGTAATGTCAAAGCAAAGGCAAATCACTATTAAAGAGATTGTTACAAAAGAAAGGTGTGAGTTTTATTCATTACAATAAAGAACCAGCAAAAAATAATTAACCTTGGAAAATACATTGGTCCTTCGAGAGTGAACATTAAATAATTTAAATACTTTGTATTATAAAAGAGTGGAAGTTTCCATTAATCCAAACCCAAATAACACTGTGAGTTTTTTTCTTTAAAGTGCAAAAACGGCATTCTCGCGTCGTTGAATACATTTTAAATAAAAAAAAAAAATTAAACTAATCCAAATCCCTGTCTGCAATCTGGAACCGGTGCATCCGCTTCTTGGGAACAGTCAACGATCATCGGGTCCGTTCGTGGACAGTGCAGTACAATACACCGTACATACGGTGCATTCAATTTAAATTTTAGTGCAACAGTACGGTGCATACTGCAACATACGGTGCATACACCAAACATACCGTGCAATATACAGGCAGTTCCCACAAGTTACAGCACAGCCCTAGGTGTCGGAACCTACATACAAAAAATATTAATTTGTAAGTACAATCCAATTTTTTTTAAATCATAATCGTTGGCTTACCTTCAATTTTTTTTCACCATCATGGCTAATTATGGAAAACTGCAAAAGAATATCCTAGCCCAGTTACTCAAGGACATATCCAATTATGGGAAAAGGCCAGAACACCAACGCAGCAAAAACTACATTGTAGGACGGCTTGATGTATTGGAGGGCAATTTTAAATCCAGCACAGAATACAATGCGGAAGCGATTTCTACGTTGGATAGTGAAAAGATGGAAGAATTAGAAAAAATTTTCGACAAAATTAAGGAATGTTACCTGGAATATCGAGCAGACTTGCAGGACGGTTTAGAAAAGGCAACACAGTCAGGAGTACTGGTAAGTTCTGTGGAATCAAATAATCAGAAACAGGAATTAAGACTCCCAAAAATAAATATACCAACCTTTTCTGGTAACTACGAAGAATGGAGAGCATTTCACGATCTTTTTATTTCATTAATACATAATAATGGTTCTCTGTCAAAAATTCAAAAACTTCACTATCTTAAGTCAAGTGTTTTGGGAGAAGCTGAACGTCTTTTGCAGCACTTAAGGGTTGATGAGAGTAATTATGATCAGGCTTGGGAAGTGTTAACCTCACGATATGACCACAAGCGTATACTAGTCAACACCCAGTTTAAGATTTTCTTTGGCCAGCCGAATCTAAAACAAGAGACAGTATCCGGTATAAAAAAATTATTAGACACATCAACCGAATGTCGACACTCACTTAAAAACTTAGAGCTTCCGGTACAACATTGGGACGCGATTTTAGTTTTTTGTATGCTTCAAAAACTTCCACCCACAACTCAGCAGATATGGGAAGAAAAGCTAGGGGTTAGAAAAGATTTGCCAACTTTTAAAGAATTTTCAGAATTTTTGGAAGCTAGATTTAGGACCTTGGAAGTTGTAGAACCACAACCAGGATTTAAATATAGCAAGAATTCAAACAAAACTAATTCACTAATTATTAGTAAAACAAAAAACATTCCATATAATTGCAAAGTCTGCAGCAAAGGTCCGCATGCCCTTCGAAAGTGCAATAGGTTTTTAAAAATGGATGTGGTTGTCAGAAAAAACACGGTAGGCAAAATCGGAGTGTGTGAAAACTGTTTGGCGTACAGTCACTCGACGCCCCAGTGCCCAAGCCACTCACGCTGCTACCATTGCAGACAACCACACCATTCACTATTACATTTAGACACACAATCTCACACCATTCACAACTCCAAACAATCCCCTTCGACATCTAACACACATTCACACCAGTCATCAATAGTCAACCCTGAAGCAACAGTTTTTCACCCTCGCACTCAACAGCAGGAAACAAGAGGATATACAAATTCATTTCACACTTACCATAACACTTCCCAAATTCTGTTAGCAACAGCTGTTGTCAAGGTTAGAGCCGCATCAGGAGAATTCATCCAACTTAGGGCGTTACTTGATCCTGGGTCGGAGGCTTCTTTTATTACAGGATCGGCGGTGCAGGCACTTAACCTATGCAGGAAAAGATCATTTGTTGAAGTTTCCGGGTTGGGGAAGGTCAGCAGTGGAGCCTGCCACAGCTCTGTCGACTTGACTTTTAGGTCGGTTCACTCATCGTTCACAGGGCGCACCCGCGCATTCATTTTCAAATCCCTGACTGGGCTTCTGCCTGCCCAAAAGGTCAGCTTCAACAAATGGCCGCATATAAGTGGCCTTAAACTTGCTGACCCATCATTCTTTACACCAGCCAATGTTGATCTTCTTCTAGGAAGCGAAGTCTACGCCGAAGTACTCCTCCCAGACGTACGAAGAGATGATCATGTTGCAGCTCCGGTCGCCCAGAAAACCAAACTAGGTTGGATATTGATGGGAAAAGCACCTGCAAATAGACAAAAGGTTAACGCATTCCACAACTCAGTTGACCTCAACACACAACTCACAAAGTTCTGGGAAATCGAAGAAGCACCGTTCCCACAACACGAAACACAGGAGAACAAAAACTGCGAGAAGCAGTTTGTAACTACTACCCGAAGAGCGTCAGATGGACGTTATGTAGTGACACTACCATTTAAAGAAGGAAGTAAACCTGGGTTAGGGTCCTCGAAGTCAGGAGCCTTTCGTAGGTTTCTTCATCTGGAAAGGCGCTTCCAGCAGAATCCCGTGCTATATAGAGAATACTCCAACTGCATTAAGGAATACCTCGCCCTTGGTCATATGACAGAAGTTGATGAAACGGCGAACGACGTTTTGAATACTCCATTTCATTATTTTCTGCCTCATCATGCAGTATTCAAAGAATCAAGTTCCACGACCAAATTGCGGGTTGTCTTTGATGCAGCAGCAAAAACCTCTGATGGAACATCGCTCAACGACCATCTTTTAGCAGGGCCTAAAGTGCAAAACAACATTGTCGATATTATACTACGATGGAGAGTACACAAATTTACCTTTACGGCCGATGTTGAAAAAATGTACAGGCAGGTGAGAGTAACACCTAGTGACTCATATTATCAACTCGTGCATTGGCGTAACAACCCTCAAGAGCCAATTAAAACGTACCGCCTCCAAACCATCACTTTCGGAACCACTAGTGCTCCATACCTCGCGATTCGGACGATGAATCAACTGGCATCTGATGAAGAAGACAGCTATCCACTTGGCGCAAAGATGGTAAAGGAGGACATGTACGTCGATGATCTCATCACCGGAGCTGACACTGTAGAAGAAGCCCTTATACGGCGGGAACAAGTGCGAGGTTTGCTATCATCAGGCGGGTTTCATCTGAGAAAATGGATGAGCAACTGTGAAGAAATATTAAAATTCATACCAGAAACTGAAAGGGAAGCTAATTTTTCATTACCTTTAGGTTCCTCTGATCATTTTAAGGCTTTAGGTATCAAATGGTATCCTCTTGAAGACATCTTCTCTTTTCAGTGTTGTAGCTCCAATCCACCGGATCAAACAAAAAGGACAATTTTGTCGACAATCGCCAAACTTTTCGACCCTCTTGGCTGGATCTCACCGTGCATTATTCGTGCCAAGCTGATTATGCAACACTTGTGGAAGCATGGCTCAGAATGGGACGATCCAGTTGCTGAAGAATTACTCAAATCCTGGAACACATTCCGTCAGGAAATCGCGTGCATCAACCACATCCGGATTCCTCGATGGATACATGCAAACCGTAAACAACAAGACACAGAAATCCATGGCTTCAGCGATGCTTCACAAAGTGCATACGGTGCGGCAATATACCTTCGTGTACTGGATCAACAAGGTAAGATCCATATGCACCTACTGATATCCAAGACCAAGGTTGCTCCATTAAAGACCGTCTCACTTCCACGTCTGGAACTATGCGGAGCAGTCATGCTTGCGACACTTCTGCAATACACTTCAACGGTTCTTGGGTTGAACGAAGCAAAACAGTATGCATGGACGGATTCAACGATAACCTTGGCCTGGATAGCAGCGCAACCATCAAAATGGAAAACTTTTGTAAGCAACAGAGTAGCACAAATACAGCAGCTTACACAACAGGACATCTGGTACCATATCCCGACACAATCTAATCCAGCTGACCTTTTGTCACGGGGAGTCTCACCATCGGCACTGGTTGGATCACAACTCTGGTGGAATGGACCAGAATTTCTTCACCACAGTTGGAAGTTTAAATATCCGCCTCAATCAGTAAGAGCAGAAACAGGAGAAGAGAGACGATCTGTCCAAATCCATTGCGTCACAAAGGAAAACAACCTAATAACATTCCTCGTATTAAAATATTCAAAGTTACTTACATTAATTAAGGTGGTTTCCTACATTTTTAGATTCATTAAAAATACTAAAGAGCAACCTGTTAATCGGAACCTGTCTGCCATTTCCCCGTCTGAAACAGAATTGGCTATTTCTTTCATTCTGAAAAATGTACAAAAAACAATGTTTTCGACAGAGATTACAGCGATTCAACAGGGGTTACCAACAAAAACTCTCAAATCCCTGAATCCGTTTCTTGATCCTGTAGGTATTCTTAGAGTTGGGGGTAGGTTGCAGAATTCAAATCTCTCATACCAGCAACAGCATCCAATAATACTCAAAAACAATCATGCATTCACTAAACTTCTTTTGCAGGATGCACATGAAAGGACGTTTCATGGTGGCCTGCAACAAATGATGGCATACGTTAGGAGAAAATATTGGATCCTGCGAATAAAAAGCAGCATCAAGGGGCATATTAATCGCTGCAACATATGCTTCCGGCACAGGGCGAAAAAAGCAAGCCAGCTTATGGGTATTTTACCGGCTCCCAGAGTGCAAATAACACGGCCCTTTACGCATACGGGAGTCGATTACGCAGGTCCCATCGACATCAAGGCATGGAAAGGACGAGCCTCAAAGACACACAAGGCGTACTTCGCCATCTTCATTTGTCTTGCCACTAAAGCAATTCACACGGAGGTAGTCAGCGATATGACTACCCAAGCATTTATAGCAGCGTTCAGGAGATTCACTGCTCGACGAGGAATTTGCTCTCATTTATACAGCGACTGTGGGACTAATTTCATTGGAGCGAACGCGGAGCTCAAACGATGTTTGAAAGCTGCTCAAATATATTGGAAGGAGATTGCAGACTCATTAGCCAAGGACGGAACAAATTTTAATTTTATTCCTCCCGCTTCCCCCCACTTTGGAGGATTATGGGAAGCAGGAGTGAAATCTATAAAACACCACCTAAAGAGGATAACCGGCAACGAAGTATATACCTTCGAGGAGCTCAGTACGCTTCTAGCGCAGATAGAAGCCTGTTTGAATTCCAGGCCTTTATGTCCAATGACCACCGATCCTAATGATCTTGCAGTCTTAACACCAGGGCACTTCCTAATTGGTGAGCCTCTCAACAGCATCCCACAGCACGATCTCGCTGAAACGAGAACTAATTACGTCGACCGATGGCAGCGCGTTCAACGCATGCTTCAAACGTTTTGGAAGAAATGGAGCTCGGAATATCTGGCACGGCTCCAACAACGACCAAAGTGGCAGAAACAACAGCCAGATATAAAAATCGGAGACCTCGTATTAATAAAAGACGAGCGACTTCCACCAGCGAAATGGAATCTAGCTCGCGTAACGCAAAAACACTCAGGACAAGACAACTTAACACGCGTAGTAACGCTACGAACACAACACAGAGAGGTAAAAAGACCAATTGCCAAACTATGTCTACTACCCAGCAACGAAACGCCGACGACAAACACAATTATTTGAATGATGAAATGCCGACGGCATTTCACAAAGGCATCCAAAATTCACTCACACAAAAAAAAACACAAAACCAAATCTCAAGCACACATCTCAACACACATCTATAAAACACATAATTTTATATTTTAGCTGATCGGCTTAAACACAAAGTACAATTTCAATTTGCCGACGGCAAAACAAAAATTCATTTCTCAACAAAGGCACAGCTGACAATAGTTGCTGACCTACATATTGCATGTCAACATGACGCTAAGCAACACATGTACTTGCAATAAACATACTGCTTATCAACATGGTCAGTATCAGAGATGTTGACATCACACACATGTTGTGTAGTGACGTCACACAACTCATTCGTGCCGCCGCGAATCGGTATTTTACACACTCGCTCACACACACACACGTTTCGTAACGACATGCACTTATTTTTCTCACATTCAAAAAAAAAAAAATAATAACAATTACACTAATAAACATTTAAGTCTAATTCCCAGGTATACTTTCTCAGAGCCATGCATATAACTCTGGGATGACACACACACACACTCGTAAGGCAATAGATGTACGCAATGGGAAAACTGTACCATGGGTACACGATCTCATTCATGGCGACAGCAAGCTACATACAACAACAACAAAAAAACTATCAACAAACGAATTGTAAAACAACAAAGGGAATATATTCTTACACATATATATATTTAAATGATATCTTTTAAAAACAAAAAAAACACTTACTCTATGGGACATATTGCAATTATGTCACCTCATACACTCACTAGAAATTTTAAATTTTTAAATTGAAATTTTATTTAATTTATTTTTTTATTGTCCCCCGGCCAATATCCACGCACAATTTGAATGAAATGTCAAAATGTCCGACAACCACAATGGCGACAAAGTGCGGCGAATTCATAAGATGTCTAAGGATATGGTCACATTGCGAACTTCGTTCACGGCCGGGGAGAATGTTGTTGATTCAAATTAAAAAACAATAATTGAATTCTAAACCCATGTAATTATGTAAATTAAATATAACGTAACGTAACATAAAACAAATGTATAACAACTTAAAACAAATGTATAACAAGTTAGAACAAATGTATAACACATTATAACAACATGTAATGTCAAAGCAAAGGCAAATCACTATTAAAGAGATTGTTACAAAAGAAAGGTGTGAGTTTTATTCATTACAATAAAGAACCAGCAAAAAATAATTAACCTTGGAAAATACAGTATGGTCTTTCCAATAAAGTCTCTTGTCCAATATTACTCCTAAATACTTAAAGTTGTCAACACATTCTATTTTAAAACATGTATTACTGCAATTTAAACTATTGTTAAATGGAAAAGAATTGCGACCATAGTCTAAGCTAAAGCGTCTACAACTGGGTGCATGGTAGTGTAAAGGAAAATCCTCGCAGGTGACACTCAGAATATTAAAAATCATAAATTTCGTTTTTTTGCTTATGACCAATTTGTGGTATGTAAACCAACTTCGCAATAAATCCAAATCATGATTGACGTCGAAAAAAAGATCGAGATAATTATTATTGGAATACGAAAGCGCTGTATCATCAGCAAATGCTGTGATTTTGCCTTTAAAAGGTTGAATAAAGAGGGAATTAACATATATCAAAAATAAAATGGGGCCCAAAACAGAACCTTGTGGCACACCAGTATTGATTACTTTCGGAGAACTAAGCTGATTTTGGATCTTTACCATTTGCTTACGATTTGTAAGATATGATGAAAACCAAGAATAAATAAAACCTCTAAAACCCGCTTTGTATAATTTGTCTAATAATACTCGTATTGTGTGATCCACCATATCAAACGCCTTCGTAATATCTATAAACAGGGCGGCTGGGATTTCTGATATGTTTAAACTGTTATATAATTCAGCAGTAAGTTTCAATAAACCATCTTCTGTAGATTTCCCACTTCTGAAGCCGAACTGTGAAATGCTAAAAAAATGAATTTTATCTAAGAAAGAAACAATTATAGATTTAATACCTTTTTCAATAATTTTTGAAAAAACTGATAGTAGTGAAATAGGGCGGTAGTTATCAAGCTCAAAAGTATTACCCTTTTTGTGAAGGGGTATTACTATCGCTTTCTTCAGTGAATCCGGGAAGATGCCCTTTTGAACACTGAGGTTGAAAATAAAACTCAGAACGTCAGATATTTGAAATGAAATGTTTTTTTAAAACAGAACAAGAAATCTGATCAAAGCCAGGCGAACTCGTTGTTTTAAGTGTCATTATGATTTTGTGAATTTCAAATGCAGTAAATTCATTGAAAGCAAAAGTTGCTGGTTGAGAATGCATATGACATAAATTAAAAGAATTTAGAGTTGGACTATTGCTTAATGCGAAGTTTTCGGAAAATTTAGTACCAGTAAAAAAATTTTTGAATATCGTTGCGACTTCCACAAGCTCAGAAATTATTGAATTATTACTTTTTATGGATATAACACTATTAATAGTAGTTCTATTTAAAATTTCATTTACGACTGACCACTCCTTTTTAGAATTACCAGCATTCCTAGCCAGTTTATTAGTAAAGTAAGAATCTTTACGACGTGAGATTTCAGTTTTCATCTTTAAACAGAATCTATAGTAGAATTTTTTAAGCCTGATGTTGTTAGGATGCTTTTTAACTTTACGGTACAGCTCTTTTTTCTTTTTGATTTTATTAAGTAGGGAAAAGGTCATCCATTGCTTAATGCGTTTAAAATTGTTGGTTTTATTGAAAGTATTCTGACACTTATTGAAATATAAAATTGGAGCTTTTCAAGGAATAGATTAAAAGCATAAGAGGGATCCTGTGCAGAATAAACGTATTCCCAATGTTCAAAAAATAGTTGTTGCTTTAGTACGGCAAAGTCTATTTTAACTAGCTTTTTATACTCGGGTTTAGTAGCTCTAAGTATATTATGATCCAGTTGTATACTAGTTAAACTGTGATCCGTAATATTTAGATCATAGACCATTGTTTTATAGTTAACACTATTGATTCTATGCAGCCTTATAAATATGTGATCTAAGCAGGACCTATAACGTGTGTGTTGTGCCAAAGCAGAATCCAACCCGAAAGATGATAAGATTGTCAAGTAATGATCAGTATTAGCTGTTTCAGACAGGATGTTAATATTCAAATCACCAATAAGTATTAAATTTTTACTAGTTTGAGATACCAAAAATACCAACAATTCTTCCAAAAAAGTTCTTATTGTACATTTGTGTAATCTATATACACATATAAAGCAATAGTGTAAGCCAGAGATTTTGCAAGAAACACTTATTATGTCTGCACTATCCAAATTACACTTTTTAATTTCGCAATCTAATAGATCATTTCTATAAAATACAGCAACACCTCCAGCTGAATAGGAATTATTGCAATTCGGCTCAAATATGTAATTAGGTATTTTATATTCAGAAGATTCTTCATCGAAAATCCAAATTTCGGAAAGGAAAATAATATCAGGCAAATGACTCAGAGATGAGAGATGTGTGAAAAAACTGTCGAAATTACTTCTCATGCTACGTATATTTTGATGAACTACAGAGAAACCAGAATACTGACTAACATTTGAATGTTCTACACAAAAACATTGTATATTATTAAGACTTAAGGCGGAAAAACTATTATTAATACATAATATATCTTGAGGATTAAGAATTAAATTATTGCTTATATTTACATTAGCCATGGATTAAGACAAAAAATTAATCGCAAAGTTTGGTAAAATCCTCAAAATTATTAATTTTAATGACCTTATCACCTTCGCTTTTCCTTATTAAAATTGCAGAATCCCTCACCCAAACGAACTTGCATTTGTTGGTTTTCTTGAGATCATTTGCCTTTTTTAATAATGCTCGTGTGTAGCTAGTCAGACTATCATTTATATAGATTTTTCTGCTGTTGTTGCTATTGTTGTTATTGCATGCAGTACTATAAATTTTAGTAGTAATATTGTTCCTTTTCTCTCGCATTTTGTTCATCACGGTTTTTTTATGTATTATAGAAGAAAATTTAACGCATACAATACTAGAATTTGCATGTAGTCTGCCCTTTTGATTTAATTCAATGTTCTTTATGTAGCATGATTCAATTACAGAATCATTAACAACCTCTCCATTCACTGCATTTTGCACTTTCTCTTTGACGTTGGCGTTGTTGACGTCTGGAATGCCGACAATATCGACCGCACACTGTTTCTCTCTTTGCTCTAATATGTTCACCTTTAACTACAAAAATAAAGAGCCGCCTGAGTTGAAAAAAAAAATCTTAGCACCCATGCGTCTAAGAAACAAGTATGCTGAGTGCCGTTCCATAGAAGAATAATCACTGATTATGAGATCTGTTGGTACAAAGGAAAAGAAAGAAGAAGCAGAGCACCGGTCGCAAGGTTCACAATTTTTAAGGAAAGTGAAAGCCTACAAAAATTGATGCAGAAATCTATAAGTGAAATCACAGTCAGCATTATTATCACCTGTATTTAAATTTCTCCCCTTAATCCTAAGCAAATCTACTTTAAAAGCATTTTCCAACGATTCACTTAGTAGAGTCCTGGAGTTTTGTCTGGTGTTAGTCCTAATTCTGGTGAAAAATTCAACTTATTCGAATGAAGCATGATCTATTCACAGATTATTTCGTTGTGCCGTTGAGTTTATAGCCATTTTAAGAAGTCTTTTTGAAATAATGATATTGTGGAAGGAATTAAGCAGCGGTCTACCTAGCCACAAGCCAATGTAAGTACTTACGTTCAAGGGGACCGATATGGAAATAATTATACGAACTTACCGACGAATAAATCATCTAGGCGGGACACATTCTACTTTGCCAGACTATAAGAGATTATAATCGGATATCCTTAGCTAGGTGGCACATTGACATCGTAAGCCAAGTGACATAGCCAAGCCAGAGTTTCGTACATAAAATTAAAGGCTTCAACGTAACAGAGTTTATATTAGTCGATGAAGTTAATAGTTCGCAGCATAACGTCCTCATTATTCTAGGGTCATATCCATTTTCGATATACGTGGGTTGCTACTTCAGTTTGAGAAAAACAAGTAAAAATAAATATTTATCATCGAGAATGGCTTTATGATTTTCCAAAAGACTCTCCAAGAAGATCAACATACTTCTGCATGCATTTGAACCAATTTTCGAAGAACTTTATCCACTCTGAAAGAGGTAACTCCAAAATATGCGTTTTAAACGCATCGGACGTCGAAAAACGTTGATCCCGCAATTTATTTCTGATTGAGGGGTAAGAAAAATAAGTCTTTGGGTGCCAATCCAGGGTTGTACGGGGGATAGCCCATCAATTCGATGTTTGGAGTGCTCTAGAAGTCACTTGTTTAAGCTGACCTGTGTGAGCTCGCATTGTCGTGTCCCCGAATGATCCGTGCTCAGCGGTTGCCTTTCCTTATTTCTTCAAAGACTTATGGCAAATAAATGATAGTGTACCATTCCGAATTGACAATTTTTCCATTTGCTTCCAAGTGCTTCGTGTGGAAACAACTTTTTTGGATTTGGTTTGCCTTAATAAACCCATACTGCTGTTATTGTTTCGGGATCATATCAAGCGCCGTGATCGCTTGCCTTTCCTGTTAGCCTCAGGAAACTTCATGTGCAATTATATTTAAGGTAAAATTGATAGCCCAGATGGAGTCAACTGTGTTGCCTGCATTTACCTTCTTTCAGGGCTACTTAGTCATATTCAAAGTCCAAGTCTGAAATAGGTTTCATAACAAGCTGTCAGGCTTTCTGAAGTAGAGATGGCAGCACAAGAACTGAAATGTCAATGGAAATACTTACTTGGTCCGTTGACAGCTGCACGTTTTCTTTGGTTTTACTTTAATTAGTGACAAGTGTTCTTTCATTTTACCAATTGAATTAAGACACATCGCCACAATTGGTGACTCCAGTTAGTTTGGAAGCCAAACAAGAGGATGACAACGCAGCGTCAATACCTGAATCCCGCATGGATGTCGGTCAGCTAAGCATAGATAGAATCGCAAATCTTTTGAGTTCCATCACATCACTCAAACTGCCAATGCCCTTCTGGCGGAACAATCTAGCACGGTATTTCACAATGACTGAAATGCGCTTTGATATTCATCGAATTACATCGGACGATACCAAATATCATCTCATTGCAACACATCTTGATTCAGACACGCAGGATTTGGTCGGGGACCAAATACAAGGAAAGAATAATTAACTCGTTCACCGATTCCCAGGAAACGCGTTTATTCCGAGGTCAGCACCAGGGCGATGAAAAATCAACAGTGCTTTTACAACAACTGCGAAACCTCGCCGGTGGACATTGCAATGAAACAGTTCAGCGGTCTCTCTTTTTGGAACAGCTTCTAGAAAGCGTTCAAGGTATTCTTCCTGCAAGTAAAATAGATGATCTATCAGAGATTGCAGAATAGGCAGACCGCATATTTGATGCTTGTCGCCCAATAATAGCCACAATCAACAGCTCGCCAGAACAATCTACATCGAACATAATAGTTTCGCATTCCACCGCAGTAGAGAGAGGCTCTGCCAACCTCATAGAAGAACTCAGAGCTGCAATTGAAAAGCTTTCCTCAAAGGTGGAAAGATTGTTCCGAGACAGTAGCAGAAATCGGAATCGTGCTACGAGACCGCCTTCAAGCCAAGTCAACACCAGGGAAAAGCTTGGCCGTTGCTTCTACCACCAGATGTTTGGCACCGAGGCTCGCAAATGCCGAATTCCGTGCAGCTGGAACAAGACACCGGAAAACTAAGGGCGCCAGCGTGCATAGAGGCGACCGTCGGCAACAATATCATTTCGAAACGCAGATTCAAAGACCGCAGATCAGGCAGTTGGTTTCTCATCCATACAGGAGCTGATGTGTTTGTTTTGCCCAGATCAACCAACATCAACAGTAGGAGTACCTCATAGAAACTCTTCGCTGCGAACGGCGTTCCCATGAACACATTTGGCACACAGCATTTAACACTGGACATTGGCCTTCGCCGGGAGTTTCCGTGGACGTTTGTTGTCGCCGAAGTCACCCACTCTGCTAGTCTTAAGAAACGACAACTGGAGGACACAACAACCATTCTCAGCGCCGCATTGACACCAGGACGATCAGCACAAACACAAGCCTTTATCGTGGACCACATTAGTGTCTACGAGGATATTCTTAGAGAGTTTTCTAACATAACTAGGGAATCACACCAAACCATGCCAGATCACTCAGTGAGCCACCACATAATAACTCAAGGGCATCTGGTTGCAGAACGACCTAGACGACTCGCAGGAGACAAGGAGAAAAGGAAGATGGGACTTGGCGTGCCTGCGGGAACTAACGATGACTTAACAATATCACGGTGCCAGACAGGTATCCGATTCCCCACCTTCAGGATTTCACGAAACGGTTAACAAACTGCAAGCTCTTCGCAGGGCTGGACCTCAAACGTTGGTAAAATCAAATCCTAGTAGCACCCGAGGATCGGCATAAAACAGCTCTCATCGCCCCGTTTGGATTATTCCAGTTTAACGTCATGACATTTGGTCTTTGCAACGTAGCCCGAACTATGCAACGTTACATGTATGTCGCCTTGAGAGGACTCGAATGCTGCACATGTTACATCGACGACATTTTAATCGCATCCACCAGTGACCAACAACACCGAAAGGACGTCCGTACAGTTCTTGAGCGACTTCAACATTTTGGCTTATGCCTCAACTTAGCCAATTGTGTTTTTGGCCGTTAAGAGGTGCGCTACTTAGGTTACACCATCAACAATGAGACAGGATAGAATTGGCAGTCAACTTTAAGCCACCTGATACCGTCGATCAGCTGCGAAAGTTCCTCCGTGCGTAGAATGCCTACCGTAATTGAATCACATCGCAAGTCCAGGCCGCCCTAGTTCAGCTGACAATGGGGGCAAAGAAAAGGGACAGACGACCCGTGGAGTGGACACCCGAAGGAGAGCAGGCATTAAAGAAATGCAAATAGAAACTCATGGACGTCGTCCAGCTGGTACATCTAAAAGCTGATATTCCTTTAGTTCTTCGTTGCGACGCTTCAGACGTGGCCATCGGAGCCACCCTCGACCAGAAGACTATGTCCGGACTTCAGCCACTGGGATTCTTTTCAAGGAAACTTTACAAAAGAGAAGCCAAATACAAGGTTTATGATCGGGAGCTGTTGGCAATTTTTCGCGCCGTCCGACACTTCAGACATATCATCGGGGGTCCTTAACTGGTTATCCTTACTGACCACACGCCTCTTGTTTACGCGTTTTACCAAAAAGCGAACCACTCCAGTGATCATGTTGCACGCCAGCTTGAGGAAATAAGCCAATATTCCACCCGCATCGTACACATTTCTGGCGAGGAAAACGTAGTAGCGGACACCTTGTCTCGCATCCAAGCAATCGACTTTCCAGTAGCCATCAGCACGGAGGAGCTTGCCGAAGCGCAGAAAAACGACGATGAATTGAAACATCGGCTTCATCACCCGACAGCTCTTCATTGGAATTAAAAGGACTCCACACTGATGGAACCTACGCAGTAGTTTATTGTGACGGTCACTAAGAAGACGTATATTTGACAACGCACATAGCTGTTCTCATCCCAGTGGACGTGTCACTAAGAAGATCATCGCCCGAAGCTGCGTCTGGCCCAAGATGAACAGCAACATTACTATGTGGGTACGCTCATGTTTACCGTGTCAGCGCAACAAGGTCAGCCGTCACATGTAAAATACTCCACAACACATCGCTATGCCTGGTGAACGATTTCGTCATGTCCATATCGACATCGTCATCATGCAGCCATCGAATGGGTAACGTTATCTTCTAACGATGATTGACCGTTTCTCCCGTTGGCCGGAAGCTGTGCCTTTAAAGGACATAACCGCTGACACGGTCTCCAGCGCTTTCTTCGCAGCCTGGGTGTCGCACGGAATGATTGAACGTTGGTATCACTCTTTCAAAGCGGCAGAGAGATGTCACGAGTCATCATCTTGGACTGAGTTGCTAACGACCATTTTACTTGAACTCCGCACCGCTTGGAAGGAGGACATCAAGGCAACAGCAGCTGAAATGGTTTACGGTACCCCTCTTCGCCTACCAGGGGAATTTTTCATAATCAGGTAGTCTCCTGATTCATTATATTGCGATCAAAACAAGGTGTGCATCCTATGTTCTGGATATCAAGGTCGCTTCAGATCACCGGATATCCCTAACGCCGCTAAGAAAAGGAAAGACCTTGGAGAATTTTGACGTCTAAAGGAAGCAATCACAAGAAATCGCCAGGGCCTTACGACGTCACAGGTATCTTATCCCGAAACCCAGTGATAAAGCAACTAACAAGCCATCAGAGATGATGCCCTTAATTTGGTAGGTTTTTTGCCTGACCACTAATGCGAAACTCGTACTTGAGGTGAATGCGCTGGGCCATACAGAGAATAATAGCATAAGAAGCGGCTCTGCGGAGGAGGATTAGAACGGCTCATGATCTATACAAACAGAAAAGGTGGGATGGGAAATCGCTTTCCAGAAAGAAGAATGCCTAGAGTAGCACAAGTTCGAGAACATTCAGAGATGTTAAAGCAGGAAAGACATTTGAAAAATTGTCCATAAGTTAAAAGAAAAAAACATGCCAGGTCAACAAAGCATGAACGGAAGCCTGCAACACCGATCAACGTCAATAATCCGCAATCAAGCAGAACGAACCATTCAATTTGGGCGTCGATGAACAATAATTCCATTCGCCAAACCATATCCAAACTCAATTCCAGCAAGGTGCCTGGTACTGAAGGCCTAGCTGCCGGACTCTTCAAGTCGATGAGAGTTGATTTTTTGAAGAGGATGCACCAAATCATCTTTAAAATAATGTAGTCGGAAGAAATGTTGCCAGACTAAAGAGACCTCAGCATTGCATGTCCGAAGAAAGGATTCATCTAGTATGTGCTAACCATAGAGTATCAAGTCCTTACAACATGGTCTAAAAGATTTTTTTCTGCCGCATTATGAAATCGCCTAAAATCGATTATCTATCAGCTGTTATTAGTATGGTTTCAGGCATGATCAACCAGGTTTTCTTTGCGCAGACCCTGGAATTTCAAATCGACAATCACCACCTAATGGTAGATTTTAAAGCCGCGTATATCAGGAAAATTTATTTGATGCTCTATCCAATTTGGGCATTCTCGCTACACTTGTCCGACTCTCCAGCATGACTATGACTAAGGTTCGCTACTCTTTAAGAGTCAGTAATAATTGAAGCAAAGTACTGAAGCAAAAGGGCCCAGATTAGTCAGGTCATAAACAAAGGGAAATCGAAGAACAATACATGATGTCACCGACAAAGAATACATAACATTGACGACTCGGACAAAACCTCACAATAGACAAGTATAGCTGCGAGGTAATCAAGAAATTTGTCTACTTAGGATTCAGAGTTAACAGAGTATAAACAGTGGCGCCATTGTAGAGATCATTCAAAGAGTAACTTATATAGGGATATGAAAGCGCTTAGACGTTTTAAGTAAAAAGTACTTCGGCTCTGTCTGCATCGAATGATGCGAAGATGGAGATTTAAGAAAGAACTGTGTTTTCAACTTTCAAATTCAATTATAGCTTTGTGTGTATGTGAGAAGGCTCTAGGTTGGACATTTGGTCTTCAGATAGATATAATGATGTAAATATTGACAGTCCAAATCGGTAATGACCATAACATCGTTAATGTGGAGAATATCGAATTGAATTTGCTGCGACATTTGAATATTTTCCATAAGCTCAATATTTGCTCGCTAGTGGACTTACTTAAGGAGTAGGATCAGTCACTGTATTTCTTGACAATCATATGATTTTCTCTGGGATTATTGAAGCCTATGAGAAATTGCTCTATCAGTCTCTTGCAACTGCAGTGTCGTTCCTACAGTTCGGACATCTAGAATACTATGGGCACCTACATCTATCACACTGCGAGATCTTTTTGTAGGTCTCGAGGTTTTCTTTCAGATACGCTGTCGTACAGGCTATGTTTTACATTTATGCCGCCCGAGATGTCAGCCTATTATATATTGGGTCGAGGAGCTCACAGAAACCACGTTTTGTTAAGTCAAACTTCTTATTGAGCTTCCAATACGTGAGCGAGCGTTTTATGATAATCCGCATCAAGGCTAAATTCTCCAACAAAAACCTATGCGACAATGCTCATACGGAAGACAAGGACGACGCCACCAAAGAATGTTTCTACGTGCTCCTCGATAAGACATGTGAGCAATGTCAGAAGTAGTATTGCCAGAATTTTTTTCGCGATAATTGCCTTTTCCATAAAATTGAAAAAAAAAAAATCCACTTTATGGATTCAGTTTTGTACTTTTTTTTACCGTTTCTTTAGTAGAATATGTTGGGTGTAAATACATACCATTAGTACTTAAAACTACTTAACAAAAAAATGTTAGGTTGCTTCAGAATTATTTTATAAAAGTACTCTGGAACATATTCACCCTCTACATCAATAACTGCTTCCCATTTGCTTGTCGATTCCACGAGCAAAGCAGTCGCGGTTCTTCTTTTCCACGCTTTGACATAGGCCATCAAGTTACCCAAGTCCTCATAAATTTTGTTTGCTTGACAATTTTTCAGTGAGCGATTTTTCCGCGCATCTGGGGAAGAGTATGGCAGATGAGGTGGCAGCTCCCATTCCTTATTAGCGATGGATTCGACGACACAAAGCTCAACATGTGGGCGTGCATTATCGTGGTGGAATACAGTTTTGTTCTTTTTTCGCGGTCTTTTCTTCTGGATTACAGCAATCAAGTTGAGCCAGGTAAACGTTGCTGTTGGTGTTGAATTGTGGTTTTTCGTTTTTGTACAGAATCCGCCACTATTGACGTTCCACTAATAACAAATCCCGTTTGAAATGATTTCCCAATGGATGATTCCACTTCTGTCACACCAAACACACCACATTGCCTTCTTAGAGTGGTCGTCTTTCGGTATACTTTTCACTGTTTCACCCGACGAAACGCAAACCTTCTTTCTTTGAATGTTTTTGAAGACGAGAATCTTCAGGAACCTTTTCTCTAAAGCAAATCGGCGAAAATTTGGACCCGAACGTTCGGCTTTGTTGTTGGTGTGGGAGCCATCCAACTAATTTCCACACTTTACCTCTTTCAGACAATGGAACTATCATTGAAGCTTTCGCCCTCTTTCACGGCTGCCAGCAGTACCCGATCGCCAAAATGCGCTGGTCGACTTCTTGCGGGATTTTCCTTAGAGCTGGTATCACCTGATTTGGAGCAGGCAAACCACTTCCGACATTGTTTTTTGCGAATTCTTCCTTCGCCAAAAAGTTCGTTGACTTGAGATCGCGAAATCCGTTTTCGTAGTGGTAAAGCGTAATATGAGGAATATGAATATGATATTCGAGACGCATTTTTATTTATTAGATGTCGAAAACATAAAACAAAAATGTAGTTTAGCTTCGGGCGCCCGCTAGGAGGTCCAGTAAATTAGAATACGATAATTAAGTTTATGTTAAGCTAGCTTTTAAGCATTTTTTCTGCTAGCCCGTAAGTATAGTAAATTTATGAAGAATGAAATATTTATATTTATGTATATGAGAAAGAAAAAGTCAAAGAAAAAACTAAAAAACAGTACAAACTTATTTCAGTTAATAAATAACAAACAAAAGAATTCTTCCAAACCAAACAAAAATATTTTAATTCAAAGTTACAGATTTATATCATAAATACCAAATCAGTACAAGTCTAGCTCAACACTGTACATATTGCTTATATGTATGTAAACTCAAATTTCCTTTATCCGATACCTTTGAACACCGACGTAATGTCTCTTGTCTCACCTTGTTTGATAGCTATTTTCACCACCAGTGCTCCGCCGGAATTGTCATTAGTATTCTGCACCTTCAAACGTTCAAAGGTGACACCCGTCTCGCTGTGAATGCTCATCACTATATCCTCATAACCTCATAAGCCGTACAACTCGCTCATGGAATGCCTTTCAGAGATGTTTATTTCCTAGTCATTACAACTTGCAAATATTTAAGACCAACATGCGGTATCGGTATCGGTATCTCGCTTTTTTCCTACTCGTACATTGATAGTGTTCGATTATATCAATTAAAATTGCACGGCCAGGAAATGGTCCATGCATGTGACACGGTCTTGTTGAAACCACATGTCGTCCGCATCCATATCTTTTAAGTTAGGTACAAAAAACAGGATTATCATGTCGCGATAGCGGTCATTATTAACTGTCATTGCCTGACCAGCTGCATTTTCATAGAGGATTGGCCCAACGATGCCCCAAGTTCAAATTTCACACCACACGGCTGCACGTTGTGGATGCATTTGCTTCTCAACAATCACTCATAGACTTCCTCAATCTCAATTTTTACAATTTGGACAATTAGCAAAGCCATCAAGATGAAAATTAGCCTCAGCGCTGTAGATGATTTTGTTTGCAAAATCAGCATCCATTTGCCGTTGTTCCATAATCCATTCGAAGAACTTTCTTTGTACGTGTTCAGTAGGCTTCAATTCTTGAGTCAATTGCACTATGTACGAATGAAGATGCAAATCTATCGTGAGAATACGCTGCAGAGAGCTTCTCAAAATGTCCAAATTTTGACCACCACGCACCGTGGCGAATTGATATTCCTGGGCTCTGAGCAACACTATGACGAACTTCTTCTCTGTTTCGTGTTAAACGACTTACTGAAGAACGGCCAGAGTGTCTAAAATTACTGATTGGTCCAGTCTCCCTGAAGTTTTGAATTAATCTCTTCACAGAGATGAAGATACATCACTATTTCGATCATTCTATAGAGATTTTCAACGTTCCTGCCATCAAAACAGACATGTCTCTAAATGATGTTGCACTTAAAGTGTTCCGTAAAGGTTTAAGCGTAAACTTAGATGAGAGAGATATTGATCAATGTTACTTGAAGAAAATTAAATTGTCCAAACCGACAATAAATGGCAATACGACCAACAAAAATATTCTTCAAGTAAGACTAGTGTCTCATCTATGTAAAGAAAAAATACTCAAAGCAAAGAAAGAAAAAAGAGAGAAACTAACCACGAACCTACTCAATACCGAAGGAAGAAAAGAGAAGATGTACGATAATGAGTGTTTAACTTATGAAACAAGGAAACTATTAAAAACTGCAAAAACAATGATGAAAATGGGACTGCGTACATGCGGAAAGAAGAGGGTGATAATTATGTAAGAATAAATTGTGTTACTGATCTTCTTAGATTATGAATATTAGTAGTTCTATCCCACTCTCTAATTTATCAAGTGCTGACGTACTAAAGTTATCGCTTACGTTTGAAGATATTGATTATACTTCCTTGTGTATTTACCGATTACAGGTTTTGCTAAGAGCGCGTTTATTGATGATCTCAGCAACATTCTCAGATCAACTTCGTCTAAAAATTGAATTGTTTTAGGAGATATTCCATATTGATATTCTTAGTGAATCTAACGTTGATACGGAAAATTACTTGTTGACTCTGGCTTCGAATGGTCTTAAGAGTTTTTATAAATGAACCTACCCGCTTGGCAGATTCTTCTAAGAGTTGCATTGATCACTTATTTCTTAGATATCACAAAAATAATAAAAAAACAGGGAAGTGTATGATAACTTTGGCGCCAAGAATCGATAACGGTATTTTTTAGAGGGGTTAGAAACTAGAATTGTTTACTATGGGAGGGGGGGGGGGGGCTATCTCGCCCCGTTTAGAAGTTAGGGGCAATTTTAGAAAAAAAATGAGTTAAAATGGGAAAGAAATTATTAAAAAAAAAACAACGACAACACTTACAATAAAGTACTATACAGGATCTGAAAGCCTAAAATTTTCTCTTTAATATAAAATTTATAATTCGCATTCAAACTTACATTTTTGGTAGAAAATGAAAAAAAAATTTTTTTCTTAAATCAATATTATTCAAAATTATGAGATGATGTGCCCAATTGGTTTTTTGTATTAAAGCGCATTGCTTTATATCTTCTAGTTTTTGAGAAAATTGAAAATTACTAAAACTATTTTTTATAAGACGTTTTTTTTTTGGTATTTATGGTGATCTCACTTTGAGGATTAATATTGATGATAGGGTCATCTTTGTAAGTAAAGTACAGCAAATCATTTAGCGTGACCCAGAATGCACCACGAGGAGGTAGATTAGCATTGCATTCCGCGTCCCAGTCAGTCAGTTTGTGAGTAAGTTAGGTGTTAGTTAAGAGTAGTCAATTAAATGTTCAATGTACGAGTACATATTAAAAAGGTATGTAAGTTTCGTCAATGAAGTCATTGTCCGTACTGGTGTCAATGTCGAGTTCGTTGAATTCGTCGATGATGGTGAAGAGCCGAGGTTGTTTTGGTGGTAAAATACCTTCTAAGTGCTCATTGTGAACGGTCGGAGGGTCGAAGTCCTTCAGTTGCAAACTCACACTTTCTATACCTTTGACAAAACCTGGGTACACTTTTTTTACGTCAATTAAAAATTCCGTGATTTGGGAGCCAATATCGTCGTTATAATTTTTTTCAAGGCAGTATTTCCGGTAAAAGAAAAGTGCCATATATTGGTGAAGGTGCTGCGTTGTATTGCGGCATAAAATTGATTGTTTTCAGAAGCTTGTTCAGATTCTCAAGATCATTTATAGTATTGGTTGCATCGGTCTTGTTAGCATATTCGCCTTTGCTGTGGTTTGTAATGTCATGAGTCGTATAAGTAGGGAACATTTTCTCAATACCTGTTGGGGTTAACGTATTTGTGTATATAAGGCCACAAGTCTTCTTTACTTTTAGGGTACACTTTAAAGAAGCGTCCGACCTTATCTTCTTTATAAAATAACTACGATTTTCATTTGTTCGGTTACACGGCTTCTGTGGTATTTCCTTTTTGTAAGAAAGGTCTCGTTGATTTGTACAGTTTTTCCTTCGCTGCCAATGTTAACATCGACGTGAGATGCTATTATTTCGCGACAATAGTCGTGATTACTATATCTATTATAGTAGATTTACTAAGCTCACTTTTATTGTCGTGATGGCGCCAAGCGATTATATGTTAATTTTAAAATAATAACATACATGTAATAATATTTTTAAAAAATCCTTAGGTTGTAGCTTAAGGTTTAATTAATTTACCTGAAAAACCGTGTTCACAGGCATTTTTATAACAAAAGCGATAATTATTGCAAGCACCTCGCGAATCTCTAGCCGACATTGAGGTCCATGGACAAATGTACCGATAGATGGGTTGATTGTATTTCTACAATTTTTGTTACCATTTTTTTATAGCCTTTTTTTGAGCATCGCCACATCCAACCGAACTTTACATTTCTACACTTTTCTACCTTCATAGGTAAGTTACAACACAGTGGGGGAATGGATGTTTTAGTGGGAATTAAACCAGATTCTTCTAAAAATTCAATGCTTCTTTCGTTGGTTGACACCAAATCTCCGAACGAACAAAACACTGAGAAGTTATTTAGTTTAGGATGGATTAGAGGATGTTTAGCAATCATTGCTTATTCACAAAAAATATCACTTGATTCGCACTACGGTTGAACACAGAGTGATCTTTGTGAATATCAATAACTACACGCCTGATCACAAAAAGAAATAACGGTATAAAAGCCAAACGTTTGTTCGGTTATATTTTTCCATCATTATCAAGTGCATTACATATTACATACATACGTACAAACATAGATATTTCGTAAAGTAAATAATTTACTGCAACATTGGAACATGTGAATTTTCTATAACGCGAATTAGTGAAACTTTGTTATTAATGGGAACTTTGTAATTTTGTGATGAGTACTGGCGGAAAGAGAGTTGAAATCCCTTAATATCGCGAAGCGGGTCACCCGTGTACTCTTAATTAAGATAACTATTGATATAGGCGTCTGCGAGATGTTTAAATAATACTCAGTAACTTATTCAAAGGAAGACTACGTACATACTAAAAAAAGTAGTAAACTAAAGTAGTAATTTCAATTTCAATTTGCTCAAAAACTAGAAGACATAAAGCCATGCGGTTCGATTCAGAATTAATACACAAAACCAATTTGGCGCATTATTTCACAATTTTAAGTTATATTGTTAAAAAATTTTTTTTTTTAAATTTACCAAGAATTTGAGTTTGAATGTGAATTATTCAAAAACTATTCACACGAATAATTTGATGTAAATTTTATATTAAAGAACAAGTTTCGGGCTTTCATATTCTGTATAGTACTTTATTGTTAGTGTTACCGTCTTTTTTTAATATTTTTTTTCCTATCTTAAGTCATTTCTTTTTAAATTGCCCATAACTCCTAAACGGGACGAGATCGACCTCCCCTCCCATAGTAAAAAATGGTAGTTTTTAACTCCTCTACAAAATACCGTTATCAATTCTTGGCGCCTAAGTTATCATACTCGTGCCAAAAAACATTTTAGCGGCAAAGTATATGACTTGAAGCTGACAGATCATAATACGATAACACTAAATTATACTTCGTTTTACAATAGTTCTGAAAATATTGAACCTGTTTCTGAAACAGTAAAATATTCTGTGAATTTCAATATATTAAAAGAACTTTTAACATTTGAATGTTGGGAATTGGTTTACTGTGAAGATAATCCTACCATTGCTTTTGATTTATTTATTGAAACTATTCAAAAGCATATCAAATCGAGTACTTTCGTAAAAAATCGTTCATGTAAAAAGAAATATTTAAAACCTTGGATGACTAATAGTCTTCTTAATAAGATAAGGAAAAAGAGAAAATTGCATTCAAAATGTAAAAAAACATCAAAGTAACTCAAGACTTAAGAGACATTATGTAAATTCTTGTAAATTTGTGAATAAAGAAATCGAGGACGCTCGCAACAACTTCTATGGTGATATGTTTACGAGAGCTAAAGGTAGTGTACGCGAAGAGTGGAGAGTAGTAGATAACATTTTAGGAAAGGTTAAAAGCGGCGTCAAGATTGATAGCATTGAAGTGGGGGGAATTATGGAGCCAGGTCTTGGCAATATTACTAATAATTTTAACGAGTATTTCACTGAAGTTTCTGAGAAATTAAAACCAAGTTTTGATCCTTGTATATTTTGCAACTATTCCTCTTCGTCAGATGTCTCTTCTATGGATAATGTTCAATGTAATAGTTTTGTTTATAATCCGATTACACCAATTGAAGTTTATAAAACTGTCTTGTGGCTTAAAAATAAAGCCTCTTGCACAAATGATGGTGTTTCGAGTAAGTTATTAATAAATGTCGCCTAGTATGTCGTTGATGTTCTGTCCTTTTTGTTTAACAAAAGTATTGAAACGGGTTGTTTCCTGAGCATCTTTAAAGTGACGGAGACATACCTCTTTTTAAAAAAGGAAGTAGACATATTATTTCTAATTACAGACCAATATCACTTCTTTCAACATTTTCCAAAATTTTTGAAAAATTGATGAAAGTTCGAATTAACTCTTTTCTGGACAAGTCTAACTACTTTAGTTTGGTTTGGTTTTAGGCAAAGTTTGTCTACTGAGGACGCCATCTTAAGGGTTTGTAGTCAGTTGCATGGAAGTTTAAATAATAACAAATCAACAATTGGTCTTTTTTTGATATGACAAAAGCTTTCGATCTGGTGAACCACGATCTCTTGCTAAGCAAACTTTTTAATATTGATTTTCGTGGAAATATGTTTAATTGGCTTCGTTCTTACCTAATAAAAAGAACACAAAAAGTTACTCTAAATGGGGTCTCGAGTGCATCCAGGTTATTAAAGAACGGTGTTCCTCAGGGTTCTGTACTTGGACCATTGTTTTTCTTAATTTATATTAATTCTATTTTCAAACTCAAGTTAAATGGCACTCCAACAGCTTTTGCGGACGACATAGTTTTTTCATATGGATATGGAACCATTTTCGAGAGTATTGTGTCGATAAATGTAGATCTAGAAGCGTTACGCTTGCGGTTTACCTACCATAAATTAATTATAAGCGATAAAACAAAACTAGTTTGTTTTAAGGTATCTGGTAACAGCTTATATGATATCAATTTATGCTTCCATGCTCATGATTGTAGGCAGTTTTCCTTACCCATACATCAATGTGGAAATAGTAATTTTTCAGCTGCACAGAAAACTGCTTCAAGATTGAATCGGTTCAAAATTTTAAGTACTTAATATAGGTGTAATAATTGATTTTAACTTAAACTGGAAGGACCACATTAAAATGCTTAAAAGTTATATGCTGACTGTTTGGGAATATTTTTAATTTAATTTGTATACACATTATCGATTGTTAATTGTTTATTTCATTAATTTATAAATCATATTACACTATGAACTATATTGCTATCACTTGTAAATTCTCATTATTTTACTTTAATTGAACTAATATCGTATTTGCCAAACATTGCACACTTTACACTATCTTATTTTCAATCATTCCATAACTGAGCTTCTCTCATTAAATTTAATCCAATTTGATAATTTTGATTAAACTCATTCTCACTGTATAACAGTTTATGTCATACGAAGTTGAATTCAAATTAATTTTGATTTTGTCTCGTCCTTTTGGATCTTGACTATCTCACAATAAAGACCTCTGGTCGCTGGACTTGGTATTGTATCAATTTATTGAATTTATGATTTTTTTATTCTCATCGGTGCAACTTAACTAGTGCATGTTTATCTTTCGTCGCTTCTTTTTCGGAATTTGCACACATCGACTGCATCAACCTTTCGTTCTTCATCATACATATTTTTGGTCTATATCGAACCGGATTTTGGATACCTGATTCGTAAAAATTCTCCAATTCACCAATATACCTTTCGTCGCTGTTTAGCAGAGATCGCGTTATTCTGGCTATTCCACATGCTACATTCCATGCAATACCTATTTAACTAATTAAAAGTGTTCGATTAAATTGTGATTACAATTAATTTATCCTGTGAGGACAGTTAGGATCAAATTAGACTATGCATGAAATTGTTCACATTTGAAAGCACGTGCTCTGAAAATTTTAATCTTTGTTTAGTGGCGCTATCGTTATTGATTTTAATTAAAAAATTATATTTCGAACATTATATACAATCAATAAATTTATTCAAACGGTACATAATCATCATTATATTGTATTTTCCGCAAAATGACCCATAATCTTTCGGCTTTGCGCGCATATCGTGGTCATTTGAAAGGATCGCTAACAAGATTAGCAAATTACTCTGAAAAAATTACGGATGTCGTCAGTCTAGAAGCATTGCAAGTGCGCCTAGAAAAACTCAATGAACTATGGGATAAGTTTACGTCTACACAAGAACAGATTTACAATTTTGTTAATGATGATGGTTTCATCGATCCTGAAGCTGAGTTCGAAGATTTTGAATCAAAGTTCTTAGTCGTAAAATCTATTTTTCTTTCTTCAGCTCGCGAAAGAAGTAAGCTCCAACCATGTATAGTTCCCACAAGTTCCGTTATTCAATCACCTGCTCTACAACAACGGCAAACTGAACATGGCACAACACCCACCGCTACCACTGTTCCTACAGTTTCCGCGGTGCCCGAAACTGTTGCACCTTCCCTTCAACAAACTCAACGTCAGCATCAAACTAGCACATTATCACCTCAAAGTAACTTTCTTCCGAAAATTCATTTCGAGCCATTCTCTGGTAATTATCGTGAGTGGCCCGCTTTCCATGACATGTATTTGAGTACAGTCCACAATCAAGATATTTTGTCTCCAACTCAAAAGTTCCACTTTTTGCGTTCCTGCCTTCGTGGAGAGTCGTTAAATTTACTTAATCATATTCCAGTCTCTGATTCTACATATGATTTAGCTTGGGATAGACTAGTTAGAAGATACGACAGGCCACGATATCTTATCAACAGCATGTTAGAAACTTTTATGCAATTGCCGTCTACGTCATCTCTCAACGTAAAATCCCTTCGTAAGATATCAGATGGTGCGGACGAGGTTCTAAGAGGCCTGGATTCATATAATTCGCTTGATAGGGACCCTTGGATGATTTACACCTTGCTGCCCAAAATAGATCCTGAAACTCGTCAAAATTGGTCAACTCATAGCATAGATATGGACTATCCTACCATTGGGGAATTCCTTGTATTTTTGGAACGTCGTTGTGAGGCCCTTGAGTCATGTAAATCGCTCGTTCGTGATGGAAGCAGAAACAAGTCGGTAGCTATTCGGAGCATGCATGTGTCATCCATCATCGAATGTCCGAAATGTAACGACACTCATCGTCTCACACAGTGTAATGAATTTCTTTCAATGGCTGTAAATGCCAAACGTGATTTCGTCAAATCAAAGAGACTGTGTTTTAATTGCTTGCGGAGTGGACACAGTTCCAATCGGTGTCAATCGAAATTTCGTTGCAGAATTTGCAGCTCGCGTCACCACACCCAAGTGCATCTCGGTATGACTAATACAGAAACTACTAATTCTCAATCGGAAATACCCTCTTCGTCTCGTTCATCTTCGCATTCCTCAAAACACCCATCGTCGTCACAATCGAATCAACTCGTCACAAATCACTCGGTCAAAGTAAATGCTCATCATCTTCAAACATTATTGCCTACCGCAATTGGCAAAGTAAAAAACATTTTCGGGAACTATCAACAAGTTCGCATTTTGATAGACTCTGGATCGCAGGTTTCTTTTGTTACTGAATCTTGTGTTCAGAGACTTGGTCTCAAACGAATAAATTCGCGAATACCCATCAGTGGAATCGGTTCCACGCCTGCAGGAACGTCCAAGGGCTTAGTATCGATGGCAATATCATCTCAGTTTGATGCGCAGTGTATTTTTGTAAATACCTACATTTTATCTAACGTCACTTCTCCATTGCCAACTCTTTTCATTGATGATAGTGACTGGAAACATATAATCAATTTGGACTTAGCTGATCCGCTCTTCAATAAACCTAATCCAATCGACATTTTGCTTGGAGCGGGACATCGTCGACATCGACAACACTTTACAAGCATTTTGGACTATTGAGGAAGTCGATCCGAAATTGATTTCTTCAAAGGAAGATATACTAATTGAGGAACATTTTCTTCAAACGCACAGTCGCGATAAACAGGGAAAATATATAGTGAATCTTCCATTTAAAGTCACCCCTCAATTCAATAATACCTTTGGTGGTGCATACTCGCAGTTAAAAGCAATGGAGAAAAAGTTCGCAAGTAATAAAAATCTGTCTCAATCTTATTCGCGCTTTATGCAGGAGTATTTAGACCTAGGAAATATGTCTAAAATTCCCACAGACGAAATTTCAAAACCTAATGTCTTTTATTTACCCCATCACGCGGTGTTTAAGTCGGACAGTGATGTAACGAAACTTCGCGTCGTGTTCGATGGTTCCTTTAAAGATTCTGATGGCAATTCTCTGAATGAATCGCTTATGATCGGTCCTCCCATTCAGCGTAATCTATTTTCTGTTTGCCTCAGATTTCGTAGACATCAATATGTTTTCACCGCTGACATTGTCAAAATGTTTCGTCAAATTTGGGTGGCCAAAACCGACATTGTATGGAGAAAATCACCCGCAGATCCCTTGGATCACTTCCGTTTGTGCACATTGACATATGGGACGTTGTGTGCCCCATATTTATCGGTTCGCGTGTTATAACAGCTGGCAAAAGATTATAACGAAGAATATCCCGTCGCGTCTGAAATTCTTCTTAATGACTTTTACGTTGACGATGTTGTGTCAGGCGGAAATTCAATACCTGAAGCCATGTTTAAAATTAAGTCTTTAGTCGAACTCTTATCTAAAGCCGGTCTACAGCTAAGCAAATGGCAAAGCAACTGTCCTGATCTCTTACAAAGTGAAAACCAACCTCTTAATGATGTTCCTTTTGAAAATGAATCGGATTCGTGCGTCAAGGTTCTTGGCTTATACTGGAATTCACAACTAGACTTCTTCTCGTACCGCTTGAATTTGGTTGCTAATGATCCTGTCACTAAAAGAAATATTCTCAAAGATATTGCAAGAATCTTCGATCCTCTCGGTTTTAGTTCCCCGTCGGTCGTACAATTGAAAATAATATTACAAGAACTATGGTATAAGAAACTCGATTGGGACGATCTTCTTCCGGAAGACATCATCCAAAAATGGTCTAAAATTCGTGACGAACTCCCTATGTTTAGTAAAATCAGTGTCCCTCGTTCAATCGGCATGACAGATTCATCATTTCAGCTGCACGGTTTCTCTGATGCATCGGCATCCGCGTATGCCGCTGTTATCTATTCACGGCGAGTACTTCCTGATGGAGTCATCATAACAAACATCGTAGCGGCCAAAACTAGAGTAGCCCCCATTAAGCAGTTGAGTATTCCTCGCCTTGAACTTTGTGGTGCGCTATTGCTTTCACGCCTACTTGTTGCTGTTCAAACATCTTTAAAAATAACCTGCTCCAACGTCTTCGCTTGGTGCGACTCTCAAGTAGTTCTTTCTTGGCTGTCGGCAAACCCACGACGTTGGGAAATCTTCGTTGGAAACCGTACCGCCGAAATTCTCAATACCATACCTCGCAATCGATGGTATCATGTCAAGTCAGATCAGAACCCAGCAGATTGTGCTTCGCGCGGCATAAACCCATCGAATCTTATCTCACACCCCATTTGGTGGAGTGGCCCACAATGGTTGAAAGAAAGTTATGAAAATTGGCCCATAACATACGTTTCCGAAGAGCATCCAGAATGCAAGCAGGAAGAGAAAAAACAATTTAAACAAACCTACTTCGTTTCCAATCTTGACCACCCTCTAGATTCTCTGTCGACTCGCATCTCGTCGTGGTATCGTTTGATTCATACCTTCGCTTATGTACATCGTTTTATCTTAAAATGTCGACGGAAATCCCAACCAACTCGGTTAGAACTTCTACCTAATGAAATTTACTCATTGCACTCGACTCTCACCAAAGATGGCTGCATCCTGGAGTAACAGCATTGTTTACATTAATCCGTCAGGAATACTGGATCCTCGGCTGTCGAAATTTACTTCGCAAGATAACGCACGAATGTATGAAATGTTTTCGGCAAAGAAAGGCGACATCATCCCAACTTATGGGAAATCTACCCCCTCCACGAATTCAGATGAGTAGACCCTTCACACACTGTGGGTGCGATTATGCTGGACCCATCCAAATAAGATCTAAACTCGGACGGAAAACCTGTACGACAAAAGGATACATCGCGCTGTTCATATGTATGGTTACAAAATGCATACATCTAGAGCTGGTCAGTGATCTGACCACAGAGGCATTTTTAGCTGCTCTACGCCGTTTTGTTGCGAGACGAGGTAAACCATCGCACATTTATTCGGACAACGGAACCAACGTTCGTGGTTCAGCTAGACTTCTTTCCGAAATGCATCAATTTACATTGTCAGAACAACATAATTCGTTTATTGCCCAGTCTCTTGCGCGTGATTCAATTACCTGGCATTTCATTCCCCCCTCGGCCCCACATTTTGGAGGTTTGTGGGAAGCAACAATTGGTCTTTTTATTGATATGACAAAAGCTTTCGATCTGGTGAACCACGATCTCTTGCTAAGCAAACTTTTCAATATTTGTTTTCGTGGAAATATGTTTAATTGGCTTCGTTCTTACCTAATAAAAAGAACACAAAAAGTTACTATAAATGGGGTCTCGAGTGCATCCAGGTTATTAAAGAACGGTGTTCCTCAGGGTTCTGTACTTGGACCATTGTTTTTCTTAATTTATATTAATTCTATTTTCAAACTCAAGTTAAATGGCACTCCAATAGCTTTTGCGGACGACATAGTTTTTTCATATGGATATGGAACCATTTTCGAGAGTATTGTGTCGATAAATGAAGATCTAGAAGCGTTACGCTTGCGGTTTACCTACCATAAATTAATTATAAGCGATAAAACAAAACTAGTATGTTTTAAGGTATCTGGTAACAGCTTATATGATATCAATTTATGGTTCCATGCTCATGATTGTAGGCAGTTTTCCTTACCCATACATCAATGTGGAAATAGTAATTTTTCAGCTGATTTACGCTGCACAGAAAACTGCTTCAAGATTGAATCAGTTCAAAATTTTAAGTACTTAATATAGATGTAATAATTGATTTTAACTTAAACTGGAAGGACCACATTAAAATGCTGTACCTATTAAAACCCTTTTGTTATAACTTACATATATTTTATTGAATTCAAGTTGCCGACTTAGAATTGGTCAGGCTATACAATATGTGTTATGTTTCGTCGTAAAGTGTACAAAAGTATAAAATTTAAATAAATTCTAGTTTGTATGAGACCACAACAGTATGGTAAGGCTTGAGGCTTAAGATAAGAAAACAAGCAAAAAAAAAAAAAACAAAGAGTAACTAGTTTTATAAATAAAAAAAAATAAAAAAATATTATGGTAAATTCGTAAACAATTCGATTGCATATTGTTAATTGTTAACATTTATGTACTATATGTGCTATTACAATTTTTCTTATTATAACAGATATATCTTAGAAGTAATATGTTTCTGTTAGAAGATAATAAACAAGTTACAGCAGGAAGATAAGAAAAAAAAAATAAGTAAATAAAAATAAAAAAAATTACTGTTCGTGTTTAAAAGGTTAAACAAATTTCCATTTTGACAAGATTATTTTAGTTTTTTTTTTTTTATTTATCATTTAGCCTCTATAGTTGTTTATATGTGTTTTTTTGTAAAAAGGGGAAAGAAAAGAATTATCTTCCGTGATCTCAAAATCTAGGATGGACCCCTCCGAAAGTATACTTATAGTAGTATATATCGTTTATTGAAAAGTTAATATTTTCACAGAAAATGTTCCTAATTAGGGGATTCGTGTGCGATTCAAGCTTGGTTAGTCTCATTTTAGCAAGCGTAGTTAGAAAAGTAATTAATGGGGTGATTTGAGATTCCTCGTATATAGTTTTATTACTGAACCATCTAGCATCTGGTCTTCTGTACTTTGAGATACATTTTCTCAAGATACTCCTCTCGAATCTTTGAAGCTGCTACATTAGGCGTTATGTAGAACCAACTAGTAAAACCGTAGGACAAAAGGGGGCGTATTAGTGTTTTGTACAATAATAATTTAGTTTCCCTTTGTACCTCTCTAGAGCTAAAAAGGATTTTTAATTTTGCCGCGGCTATTTTGCTGTTTCGAAGAGAATTATCTTCCGTGATCTCAAAATCTAGGATGGACCCCTCCGAAAGTATACTTATAGTAGTATATATCGTTTATTGAAAAGTTAATATTTTCACAGAAAATGTTCCTAATTAGGGGATTCGTGTGCGATTCAAGCTTGGTTAGTCTCATTTTAGCAAGCGTAGTTAGAAAAGTAATTAATGGGGTGATTTGAGATTCCTCGTATATAGTTTTATTACTGAACCATCTAGCATCTGGTCTTCTGTACTTTGAGATACATTTTCTCAAGATACTCCTCTCGAATCTTTGAAGCTGCTACATTAGGCGTTATGTAGAACCAACTAGTAAAACCGTAGGACAAAAGGGGGCGTATTAGTGTTTTGTACAATAATAATTTAGTTTCCCTTTGTACCTCTCTAGAGCTAAAAAGGATTTTTAATTTTGCCGCGGCTATTTTGCTGTTTCGAAGAGCATTTCTAGCGTGGAAGTTGGCTTTAAGTCGTTCGTGTAGCGTTATACCTAGGTCTTTTTAGCGGTATAACATTGTTTTCTATTTCTAATGAGATGTGTTTAGTGTCAGGGACTGCTAAGTAATGGCCCCTACCTGAAGCGTTTCTAAAGCATATTAAATTGCATTTGTCTACATTAAGGGCAATTCCCCATTTTTTATAGTATAATATTGTTTCCTGTAAATGCTGCTTTAAAGTTATTATAGCAGTGAGCGGTCTACTGTGCGCGCTAAAAAGTAATGTATCGTCGGCATATAAGATGGCCTTAGAAGAATTAAGAAAGAGAGGGAAGTCATGTAAATATATATTAAATAAAAGAGGGCCCAATATAGTACCTTGTGGGACTCCAGAAAACACTGGAATAGGTGCCGAACGCTCATTGTTACAGTTGATCATCAGATAACGGGCCTGTAGAAAACTATGTATAATTTTAATCCAGTACACGGGAAAATTAAGGGTAATTAATTTAGATATGAGGCCTTCATGCCAAACTAGATCGAATGCTTTTTTTAAGTCCAACGCACACGTTACCGTGCATTTTCTCTCTCTTAAATTTTTGAATATTTGGTCTTGCAAATACAGGAGAGCATGATCGGAGGAGTGGTTGCATCTAAAGCCAAACTGTTGATGGTTAACGATGTCCGAGTCGGTGATGAAATCATTTATATTTGATAAAAGTATTTTTTCTAAGATTTTGCCCAGATCTATTTATTTCGTTAGAGGTGCAATTTTTTCTTATTGGTATGAGAAATGCTTTTATTACAAGCCAATGGAAAATAGCTATTGTTGATACAATTGTTTAGTATGGGAGTGAGGTGAAAAGAAAGAGTTAAGCTAGTTCTTTTTATTACAAAATTAGATATTTTATCAAGTCCCGCTGATTTTTTGTTCTTAAGAGATTTTATTACTGATTCCACCATGGAGACAGAAACCAGATTTTCATTTTCGGAATTACTAGACAAGTTGGAAGTAGAAAAAGTGGTTAATCGAAAATTGGTGTTCCAAGCTAGGAAGGAGTTGTTGATAGTGTTTACCTCTTGTACACAAAGTGGATCCAGAGATATGGTTTTATCTGAATATAATTCCTCGTAAAAGTTTCTAAATGCTTCCAATTTTTCAACGTTTGTGAGAAGAAGTCTGCCGTTTAATGAAAGAGGTTGTGATGCAGACGGATCTATGGTATTTTTTCGGCTTGTTATCTGGTCTATGGTTTTAAAAACGTTGGAGGATGGTTTAAGGCTTGCAAGTTTAGTGCGAAGTTGAAAATTGAGTTCTATTGCAACTGAATCTTTTATTATTTTGCTCAGACATCTAATTTGTGCAGATAACGCTTGATAATCTGGATTATTCCTATCCCCAAATCTATGGAACATTCTTTTAAGCCTTCTTTTCCAAATTTTCCTTACTCTAAAAAAACTCCGAACTGAAGACGAAATCTTAAAGTGGTTAAAATTTAAGAAAACTTGTTTGCTGAAATGGTCTATACAACTTAAAATTGAAGACGAGATGCTATTTATATAGGTGTCAATTTCTTGGTTGGAGAGATTTGTATCTCTGGGTATGTTAAGATTTTGTAGAAGACTATCTAAAACACAATTGAAATCTGTCCAATTAGTGTTTTTAAAGCAAGTATAGGATGGTGGGGGATTATAAAAAGGGGAACCCGACCGGACTAAGAGCTGGACATAAACCGAAAAGTGGTCTGATATGGCATCAAGGGTGTAACATCTCAGTACCGTAGTATCGGAGGGACAGAGGTTGGCAGAGATAATGTAAAAATCCAGATAAGACCCTGAACTCGGCCGTGAAGGGCCATCTAGTGGTACGACTTCTAGGTCTAATAGCCTCTCCTCTTGTAACCACTGGGAAAGGTGCAATCCATTAGGGTTAACTTCAGTGTCTCCCCATAAGCTATGTCTTGCATTAAAATCGCCACCTAGTATAATAAAGTCATAACTAGACAGATTATTTAAAAGAGTGTTGAGGTAAGATTTTATTGTGGCTCCTATATTGCAGGAGATGTAAAGTGAAACTATTGATAAGATTTTAGTGTTATTGTTGCAGTTAATGGGAATCAAGGCTATAGTTGCTGAGAAAGCGTTATGAATAAAGAATCTTTGGTTTGCTTTAATTTTGTTTGAAATGAGAATACCGGTGCATCTACCCGAGGGATTTTGAAAAATTCGTATCCCTGAAAACGTCTTTTATATTTCCCTTTAAGGCGTGTTTCTTGAAGAAGGATTGCTGTTGGATTAAATTCCTTAAGTAAACTATCAATTTCAATATGCTTGTCTCTGGAGATCGAGTTAACATTAGAAGATATTATTTTGCAATTCATGGAGCGAGTGTGGCAAGGAAACCTAAGTATACACCTGGTTTATCTATAGAACTAAGTTTCTGATAAGAAGGCCAGAATTCTTTAATTTTAGCTATTAGTGTATTAAAAGGGATACCAAAAAGAGCCTTAGATTCATTCAAGAAATCGGATAAAAGAGACTCTCCAACAGTAGTTCTGTGGTTTATTGGTTGGCTATGAAAATATTGAAACATTTTGTTAACGTCTTCCTCTTCATCAGCAACACAATCATATTTACATCTTAAATCAATGTTAGTTTACTCGTACTTATGAATTGTTATGCTTTTTAAATCTCTTTCTTCTTCTTTTATTTAAAATTTATAAAATTGTAAATTAAAATGTTATTGGTTATCACCGCACATTATATTCTAATTTGAAAACTAATTTTTGAAGTGTCATTCACCACTAAATTTTATTTAAGAATGATCACTAATATTTATTCAACTTATTTGTTATTAGTTTTTAAGATTATGAAAAAATTAATTGAATAAATAAAATAAAATGAAAAATGAAATTTTTGTACCAAAAATGCGAACTCTAGCTGCCAAATCTTCATTATTTTTTTAAAATATTGCTCAACTGTAAGAAGTAGTTGTTTTTTTTTTCGTTGAAAACACTTTATCGTACAAATGGCGCAAAATTCAAATCTTGCCTGAATTTTGGGACAGCCTTTATGTATATTTTAGGCCAAGCCTTTTCGGTTAGTAGAACCAATATGTCCGTGCATCTGCATATCTTTGAGAGCCTCGTGGAAGATATCACCAATTGGTTCACTTTAACTGGAACTGTTAAGGCGGCCACGTGTTGTCAGTTCTTTCACTGCCCTCTTAATACCAAGAGTTCATTGGTTAAAATAATTCCCTTGTTACAGTTTCAAACATTAGGGCTCTACTTCTATCTTTGGACCACAGCGGGGTCTTTTTCAACAACAAAAAATGTATCGTGATGGTATGGTTTTTACTTGAACTGTCACAGTACAAACGATTTGGCCAAGATAAACCTTCGCAGATCATATGACAGGCTCTTGTAAATCTAAGCATTAATGCAAGCAATAGCTTCTAAAGAGCGCCATACAATATAAATTTAAATTTAGCAATTATCTGTCACTATCATCTAATCTACCTTCAGCCTTCTGTCATATAGAACAATCGGTACTCGGATATTGAACGAAACCATTAACTATCTAATCTGTCTGCTTTATTTGTTATTTTGAAAATTTCATAGAAATAATCACAACTCGTACAGATTTTGCACAATTGTGAAAGTGCCAAAGACGGTCATTCTCATCTGCAGCATATTCACCTTTACGCCATAACAAAGAACTTTTTTTTTCAATTTAAACAGTCCCATCCATACAATTCGTCATTCTCCACGCATTGTTAGCGTATGGATACAGTCAAGGGGTCAAATACCGATAAAAAGATGCAAATCCTAAAAAGGCCACACTCACCGCCTGATCACAAACAGAAGCCTACAATGGTTTATTCGATTTTAAATGCGCCTAACCGTCCACATCCGGATGTTCAGTATCTTTTAATTCAGTGTCTCTCAGTATATGTATTTCTGCCACCAATAAATAATGGTAATACCCACTTACCAACGAGATCTCCAATGATTTATAGCGAAATTATACGACATTAAGATCTGTCTCGATCGCTGTTTAGCCAACCATACACATACACACACACACAAGCGAGTACACTAACAAATGTTCAGGTGATCTTAAATGATTCTAGATACTCTGTCTCCGTGTGGAATGTGGATCGCAACTATTAAGCGATTATTAAAATATCGTCGCGACACCAAAACCAGTTGACATCGCAAGCAAGCTAAATAAGGCATCTGTCATAATGTATGTAGGTGCTGCATTGGACTTCCTGCAGAGGTGGCTCAGGAATGAGGCAGAGGTGAAACCCCCATTGAAACCCTGATGAAACCCTGGTGATGCCAAGTTCTAAGGGAGGGGACAAGGTGTAGTAATCCTCCAGAGAATCGATTAGTTTCCATTAATTCACAATCTTATTAGATGAATTAATATTATAGATGTTGTGGTGCTGTTCGAATGTTGCGCCTGCATTGCTGTGGAATCATCTGTCTCTGGTGTCATAATTCCATGCAGCGAGATATCTCAATTACTGTATAGGTGCGGTGCAGCGATCTGCATGATGCATCCAGCTTGGGTATGTAAATATCACGCTGGCAGGAGATCGACCAACAGGCGGTTCTAGAGAGAACGTACAGAGGAAGGTGGAAGCGGTGGACGATGGCGGTAAGGTGGGATTAATTTGTTTAGATATATTATCTGGAGTTGGTGAGATCGGAATCTGTGTTGTACCTGTGTGCCCTTGTGGTGTGTGCTAGCCAGCTAGCTAGCACGGATGTTCAGGGATACTACACTGCACCGATGCCAATGGAGGATGACTTATGTGAGGTGTTTGAATAAGTTTCCACTTAAGTTAATGACGCTGGGCTACATAGACGTGTGCGCAGAGTGCTGAATGTATGAACTCTGATGTGTGATTTGAGAGCGCGCTCCAAACCTGAACATGTTTAAGGTACAGGTATTCGTTTCAGGGATTTTTCTCAGCATTTTGCTCCTTGTTGTTTGGTTGGTGTTTAACTTTTTTCTTTTTACGAGTAGTTTTTGTAACTCGTTAAATTAGGTGCCTTAATGCGCTCGGACGAGTGGTGGAATATCACTTCCACACGTAACACACGTGTTATTTGTTTTTCTGAGGAAGATCCATGAGATTCCATAGTAACATCCTTATTCAGAGTTGTTAACAAAATTTATTTGTATTTACCTTTTGGTGAGGCATCATGGCTGGTTAAGTTGAGGTCGGTTCCTCCCATTAACTTGTGAAGATGAGAAATCACTTCAATGTGGGTTTGCCTTATGGAATGTGTATTTTGTAACAGGGCGATGCGGTAGAATTGGTACAGGGAGGTCAAATGCTTTTTTTTTATTTGTAACTAAAAACTTTTCAAGTTTACGAAATGGTATTAGCACTTATTTGTTTGATTGACTTTCTACATTCCACTGCACTGCATTGTAAGCTAAACAATCCATTGACTCTTGTTACCAATTTAAAAATTGGTGTCCATCATCCATATTCCGACCATTTGGATTAGGTTTTGAGATACTTACCTCACGGGTTGCGCTTTCAAAGCCATCTTCCATTTAAAAAGAACTCAGAACTCCTGCCGCGGAAACAATTCAAAATCGACTTTGCCTGTACTCAGGACTGGTATCGGACTGAATCTGAGCCAGGTAAAGAATGTGAACGGGTTCTAACAAATGGCTCCAATATTGTCTGGAGGACGACATCGTTAGATTTCAGTCCTCGTTAGGAAAACTTCCGTCTGTCTTCCAAGCGGAGATATACGCAATCCTGATGACAATGAACTGTATTGTGAGGAATCGGTGCAGGGGACGAAGCATTTGCATCTGCAGCGACAGCGACAGCCAAGTTTGCTGTCGGCTTCCAAAGCTAGTTAGAAAATGCAAGACTTCACTGAACTCAATCGGAAAGCTAAATTCACTGAGCCTTGTCTGGGTCTCAGATCACAATGGGATCACGGGAAATGAAATTGCCAACCAACTTGCTATGTAAGGACCCGAACATACTTTAGGTCCGCCTTCGTCCTCACTTAGGGAATAACTGCAGACGGCATGACTCCCCAAGTTGCCGGCAGACCAAATGAATGCTTCCCGACGTTTCTAAGTGGTCAGCTGCGTGCTGCTGAGCTTACGCTCGTATAAGGCTGCAGGTACTCGGCGTTGACGTGGTGGGTGCTGGTACTGTAGGAAATTTATCACTTTATCACTGAAGCGCTTACTCGTCTGACTGTCTTTGTCTAAGTGCTCTGTTCCGAGAAAAAAAATCATCGGAAGTGTTTCATGTTGCTGCACAACTTGTGCATACGTATGGAATGATGAGAGTATTATAAAATGTTAGAAGAGGTGTTCGAAAATAGTCTTTCTACAGTTCTTGAAATGTTGGTATACGGATTTCGTTGTTAGAATTTACAAAGGATCTACAACTACTACTGTACAGAGCCCCTATCATCGCATGTGACATATTGACAAAGGCGTTAATGTATGTGATGATTGCTCACGTCCTAGGTCGACATAGTTTTATATATGCCTCGGTTTTTTCAAACATGATGGCAGGATTTTAAAACCAGAGGTTCGGCCCTCCTTGTCGCCAAGAACAAACATAGATTTGAATATCCTTTTATTTTGGCTTTTCAGGCTAAACCCACATCTTGGTTCCGCTCATGGAGCGCCTTTCTCAAAATTCGTAAACTCCGCTAGAGTGACTCGTTGTGAACGAGCGACAATATCGATATTAATACTATAGGCGTATCCGAATATTTGGACGGACCTTTGGACGAAAGTATCTTTCATGTTAATACGTATACCCGTTCTAGATAATATATCCTACAGAACTTGACTGAATAAGTAGCATGACAGCGCATCTCTGTGATGAATGCTATCATATCTGTATGGAGTTAAAGACTTAATAAATATGAGATGTGCATCGACATTGGTCTATTCAAAATTCGTCAGTGTGAACGTGCAGATCATTGTGTGGAAGAAAGGCTTTAAACGGTCACGCAATATACTACTCAGGATCTTATCAGCAACATTAACTAGGTGTTGCGCTATGTACTTCCTCCTATACTGAGAGAAGAGACTGCGCTTGCTTTGGCATGCCCGTTCAGGAACTGCTGGAAATACTCCTTGAATACATCAACATCTTTCTCTCTCTGTCCCATTTTCCTTAAAAACTTAACACGAGCTCAGGCATTTTAACACTTGCGTGTTAAGTTCTTAAAAAAAAAAAAAAACAATTATGATGTGGATTGCAAACACAGTCGTTTCGTTATTTAATATGCATTTCCGGTTTATATCCCTCAGCCACTTGTTGAGTTTGAAGAAATGCCGGATGTTTTTGCGCATAAATTTTGAGCTTCCTTAGCCTGGGAGGTTAGTTAAACTCTTACCTTCTTACGCATGATATTTTCTTTCTTCCGTCCTCTGATTTTCTTGGCTTGCAGTATTCTCCTGCAAGTAAATTTTGCCACCATTTGGAGTAAGAGGCACTCGTCGTCATACCAAGAATACATTTTGGTGATATTGTGGTACTGCATTGACCGATTGTGGACATATATGGAACCTGAATTTACAGTGGAGAGATCTTAGTCATGTACTCTCTGATGACTCTGGCTACTTCCGGCGTACTAAAGAAAACAAATCCCTTTTACTGGGCGTTCCCTTTCGTTAAACCGTTGAGCTTCGAATTTATTTACGATGACAGAGATGTGGTCGGAATAGACATTTCCATCTCTGAAAGCTTCTCATTTACATATGATACTGAATGTGTGCTCGCATCTTTAGCCAGGTTAATGCGTACATCATTAAGCGTAGAACATTGTTGCTTCTTGTCAGCATTTTACAAGCTGTGGCGATATAGACATATGTAAGTATTTTTCGACAAACGTTTTCGCCCTTCAAGTCCCAAAGTACGACTTTGCCAAAGTATTCGAGATAAGCTCTGTCCAGAAGGTCATACAATTTCTAGATCTTCTTAGGCTAGGAGCTTAGGAGAGCACCTACCAGGGTACATATCGATGGACACATTAAATACAATCCCTTCGTTTTAATAGCTGTTAAGTCATCGGTTACTGTGTCTTATTCTCTCGTCATTCGGACACAAAAAAATGGCAAGACGGAAAGACTAGGTTTCGAACAACAGTAGGCTGTCAGCGTCCGGGCGCCATAAACCAGCCGCCCAGAACTGGGCGCACAATTTCTGAGAATTGCCACGTCGAAGCACGTGCAAACCAACTCATACTTTTAAGATAGCGGCACAACTAATAAAAAAAACTCGCAGGAAATTCGATTGCCGATATAATTCCAGACGAGCAAGTAATATGTTCGTTAAATTAAAAAAGTACTTTACCACATTACAGAACAAAGAATACTCTTCGACCTTCGCGCACGAAGAGTGAACGGCTGATTTTACGGAAGCCGAAGTTAGTGGAGAAGTAGGAAGAACCAGAACGAGCAAATGAGCAGGATCAAATACGAGTATATCTTCCGAAATATTGGCGACAATCAGGAATCGAATCGAAATGAGTTCAAACGAGTCATGAATGACTGCAACGTCTTTCTTAAGTTTGTGCAATTTCAATACGACCAAAAACTGACGCAAAGACTACTACAAGTACACTGTCCCGAAGGTTGTAAAAACTCTTGGTCGTTCATCAAAAATATCAGAAATTCTGACTCATCCTCCATCCCAATGGTCATTTATAATGACATTCCAGCTGTCATCCCATTGGGCAAGGCCAATCTGTTTTCTGCACACTTTGTGGCCAGATCAGTACTTCCAGATTGTGCTTTGTCCACGTCTGCACTTGAGTGAGTCGAATCTTCAATAGGACGAATTCACTTTCGCACTCGCGTAGTAGCAAGAGTACTTACAGATCTTAACATACAAAAATGTGCTGGTCAACGATGGCAACACCACTGTTCTTTTCATCAATACTACTATTTAGGCCATGCCTAAGAAAGGAGAATCTTCTCCTTTCACTTCCCGCAGACCCATTGCACTTACGTCCCTTCTTTCCAAGGTCGTGGAAACGCTGATAGATCATCAGCTCATGAAATATCTCGAAACATGAAATGACCGACAGTACGGTTTTCGTAGCAACAGGTCTATTGATTATTTGATAGCATGTCTCACCGAAAAGTGGAATCAAAGCTCACATCAATCTGGCGAAAGCCAAATAGTTACACTTGATATTTCTAAGGCATTTGACAGAGTTTAGCATCAGGCTCTTTTGTCGAAAATACGGGCTTTTAGGATCGACGACTCTCTTCTTCAATGGATTAGAAATTATCTTTCGTAACGTTTAATTCAACTTGTCTGGGGTGTTTTCAAGTATAATCTTCACACAATATATGTTGGTGTGTCACAGGGTTCCATTCTGTCACCGACACTCTTTTTAATTTTCATCAATGCTCTCTTTTCTGCTACTTCTAATCAAGTGTATTCCTTTGCTGACGACAGTAATCTCTGCTTTTCATGTTCCTTCCCGGACTCACGTTCCTGCTATTGGGCTGTAGAATAGGAACGCCAGCGTATGTTAGGCTCATTAAATTCTGATATTAACAACATAACTACAATAATTCGGGAACCACCAGCAGAGTGGAATTTATTGCGATAAACAGCGACGTTGCAGCCCTCTAGGCAACTTTTAATTATCAATGCTCTAGAAGATAGAGTACAACGTATCAGCCGCACAAGGACAGAATACCTGTACTGCCGTTTTACTAACCCACAAACTCAACTCCTTGTATCTATTTACAAGTCATCGAGCCGAAGTGCGAAAAATTGAAATACTTAGGTCCTGGCGTTAACCCACAAATGACTGCCATAGATAAGAATCCATACGATAACAATAGAAAGCAGGCATAATGTATAATTTAATAAATAAAAATTTGTTTTACTTTACATTAAAATCAATTTTGATTGAGAAAGTTCAAGGAGTAACGTGCTGAAAGTACCGATCGCATCATGACATCGAAATATACCCACAGCCTTCAACGGCGCTGTTTCTAAACTCTTATCCCTATGTCTGGCAAAGCATTGGCTAATGTTAATGTTTTGCAATATCGGCCTTTCCAATCTAACAATCGCTTTGTTGCTCCCATTATAAAAGCCATTAGCATTAATAAATTTCTCACTTACGAGTATATTGTTTCTCACTTTGACTCACTTGGATTTGTAGCTCAATCTGCATTTAAACATCTGCACATCATTCCCACTGGTCGCCCGAGCATGGATACGATGAACATACTGAATATACACTCCTTGGTCAGGGAAAACGAAACGAATTCCAAACACAAATACGAAACTAATCCTGAGATATGATCTTGTTAAGTCGAGACCATTATTTATCGCACCCCATGCCTTCGGCCATCGAACAGTTTTTCATTTATTATTGTTATACGAGTACGAATACGAATACGAATATGAATATAGTACGAGTGTCTACAAAAGTGTTGCTGCAGCTTCATCCAATGTAACTTCACTACCACATCGGGGCCAGATCGGACATCATTCAATCTAAGCGCCTTATCCTTGCACCAAAGAGACGCATCTGAAACTGAACAGTGCTCCCCCTTCGACCGATTTAAGTGTAAATTTTCATTTTTCCTTCTTCAGGTGTGCACACATGGTAGTGCACTCAACATACTGACATACAGATACATGTGTGCTTGCGAGTGGTTTTTTTCGCGCCTTCCATGAGCCGATTCACCTGAAGTTGTTGGCTTTATTAGCGTTGTATCTTCATTGTGATCAGTGCCATGCTAGTGGAAGAAGAGGCGCAAATCACAGTGATACGTGTATTCGAAAAGTATGGGTTCCATGGGCAACAACTTCATTCACAGCATGGTGCGCCATAAATGTGTTTTAAACTCGTGTTAATAATTTCAAAGAGATTTCCACTTAACGATATTGGCCGACACCTTCAGGTTCAGACTCTGTCTCAGATTCAAACTCAGATTCATACAGCGCATAGCTTATCTTCAAAGAGCAAAAAACAAAAGACAAATACAAATACAAATACAAAATGAAGAAACAAAAGTAAAGGTGATTTGCATAAATGACTCAGAATGCGCAAGGCTAGCCAACATGTGAAAACATTTAGGAGTTTGATTTATTCTACAATACTTCCGGTGTCAATAAAACCAAATGCACAATAGTAACCTTTGTCATGATTTTTGTCGAATATTGGATATCCGATGTTGTTCTATTATTCAGTTGATGACATATCGAAACATTCATCGGCCGTTTCCTAACAGAACAATCTATTCGTAGACAAAACAAAGATGTGTGTTGTTAAAGTCGCTAAACATATTTTCTGCAGTTGCATACAACAAGTTACCATACAACAGTTACCATACAACAAGTTCAAGTTCCAGAGTTTTGTGTTTCACACAAAGACAATAAATATGAAAAAATTTTGATGTATACCCATCAACCAGTGAATTTCATTTGGTTGTTCACTTGTCTTCTGCAGAAACGTCAGTCAATCTAATCCAGATACAATTCTGTCTCGAATTGGCCGGTTTCGGAGTTCATTATCCAAGACCACAGGATCAAACCCTCTCAAATTAAACCATATCGTAACCCAAAAAAGACAAATTGGTATACATTCGCAAACTATATGTACACATCATTGTTTCAATACCTCATCAGGCAGTCTAAACAAAACGGTAGGCGACACTGTTTCAACCGTCATATTGGGCGTCAAAACAGACCAAACTAAGGGGCCGTCTGCTTTCAAGCAAAATAGAAGAAGATCCAAGAGAAAATCCTGGAAGAATTTTTGAACTGATGTAAAGGGCGTAAATGAGACCGCCCAATCCTATCAACTTAGTTGAGCACCATATCAATAATGAATTTCATGATAACCTAAACGAAGGCTTTAATAAGAACAGTCTGGCTGTACTTACTTACAGGGCCCCCGCCCAATTATCAAGGCTTCGCCCTTTAATGACGTTGTCTAATAATGAACGGGGGCAGAGCAAAGTACTGGTCTTATCGTAAACATCTTCAGATGACGCTACCGAAGGTTGCTACGATTTGATCAGTCACAAGCTGCCGGTCATAGGTCTTGTTGGCGGCTGGACCACCGGTAGTCCCTACCAGGACTTAAATCACGGTACCATGGGAGTCAGGAGCCCCCCGGATCTCGGTCCGGGCCTGACTTGTTAGAGGTAGGCCCCCTTGTGGGAGCGTCATGGTGGCTGTGGTTTAAACCCAAAATCGCGGGTAAGAGTCTACCTATGGTTTTCCTTGGTTTTCCTTTTGGTTTTCCTTGGTTTTCCTTTGGTTGACTCAATGTGGAGTTGCAATAAGTGCTGGGTGCTGTGACCCTAAGAACAGTAAGAGGTTTTAGGTCGGCCTCGACTCATACCAAGGGTGGAACTTGTGCCGGCAACACAGTTCTGAATTGGTATCAATGGATTGACGCTGAGCGATGGCAAGGCGTATCCTTGCTCCCATGGATGTATGGGCATCCCGTAGGTTTAAGCCCACACGGCAGGTACTTACGTTAAAAAACAAGAGACATCTGTACTTACTTACAACAGCACAGAATGGATCATAATCTCTGACCAACAAGATGATTGAGGTCTTTTACATTTATTCACATCAAAACTTGTAAGCCTATTCCTTTTTTATTGCATTAGCAATCGAAGAAGTTGATATCAATTTTCTCTTCATATCCTAGTCATCTCAAGAAACTGATGCGCATTTTCTGACCAGTTATTTATCAGAGTTAATAACTGAGCTATATACATCAATTTAGCTGCCCATTGTCACGATCTGTCCTTCTTATTCTTCTTAACATAACATACTTCGAACAGAGTTAGAATTGAAGACTCTACGGGCAGCAGCATTGGCGTCCATTCGCTCTACATGCCCTAGCCATCTTAGGATTTTCTCTCGAAACGACTGAGGATATCTTCATCCGTTTTCGATAGTGTCCGTGCTTCTGTGCCTTACTACTTAATTACCTTCTTAACCCAAAGAAACAGCGATTGACAAGAGTGATCCTTCGTTTTATTTCTTCTCTAAAGCCATTGAAGATTTAGGAGAGATTTCGCCAGGTGCAAAACTCGAGGTCGTGTCTAATGAGGACATTCCTAGCAGACCTCGAACTCGCAGCTGAACGCCAGTCGGAAATCATCAGACTCAGCAACCCGACCCTACTGACTCATGACTGGAAAGTCGCGAAACTGGAGGAACTAAGGGGCTCTAAGGAATAAGAAATCCCTTAACCCTCTAGCGCAGACAAAAGGCATGATTCGGTTCGGCTTCGAGTCAATACACCTAAGGGTCGATGGTGTAGGATGAGCTCGAGAGCTCATCTTCAGAATCGGAGCACTTCAACAGCACCGTGGTGGAGGCTACTCTGGTAAACTGTAGCAGTGATACGGTTTCTACAGATTAATCTCCATCACTCAAAAAATATATTAAGGCTACGCAAAAAACTGGCCTCATCGGATGCGACGCTAACCCTCATTACACGATATTGGGCAGTACCGATATAAATGATAGAAGTGAGTCATTTTTTGACTATATATTAAGTACTAACCTCAACATTGGCAATGAGCCCACTTTTATAACAAGAAACCGACAGGAAGTGATTGATATCACTCTTGTCTCCGACTGCATCACTCAAATGCTGACGAATTGGATGGTATCGTCTGATCACACTTTTTCAGACCTCCTGCCAATTAGCATTCCGGAACTACAGGGATACTGTCAGAAACGCTATCGTCTGAACTATCCAGTCGTCCGCGTGACACCAATGAGCTTTACATGAAAGTCAAGGAATTCATGGTGGGCATCAGCACTGAGACTGCTCAGACACACTTGCAGAAAACTTTTCAACGTAGCAAAAAGCACAAGAAAAGTGACTGACTGGTACTCATACAAAGAATCATTTAAATTCTACAAAAAAGAACTAAGGAAGGCAAAGCAACAACCCTGGAGGTCATTCTGTGACAAAATCACGGAAACCTCTGAGGCATCGCTGTTAAGAAAAATCCTATCTACAACTCAATTTGGTACTGGACACCCACTTTCCAGGTGGCTTCCGATTCGCGGCCAGTAACAACCCAAACAACACAAACAAGACTACTGCAACCGTGAGCAAAATTCATGGTCTGATTACAAGAGATAAACTGCTCTGGGTGCTGCATAGCTTCACATCATACAAGCCTGCTTGTCCGGATGGTAAAATATCTGCCGAGCTACAGAGGTCCTCAGATATTATCCTGCCTACGCTAGAGAATATAATGAGGAGCTGTGTAGAATTGACCCACATTCCACTGTCATGGAGACAAGTCAATATATTTTTCATACCCAAAGTCGGAAAATGTTCTCCTATCGTCCCAAAGGACCTCAAACCTATAAGTCCATCATTTTTCCTTCTGAAAACTCTACAACGACTAATTGACATTCATATTGGAGGAAACGGCTGTGCGTTCACTAACTAGCCACATCGAACGATCCCTATAATATAGAGAGTACACAATCCTGGACATAGAGTTGATCTGTCAGGAAAACTGACTGTTTAACATAACAGCAGGATAATCAACTCCAAACTGGGTGTGACTTCTGCTAAAAGTTGTGGCAGCAGAGGTACGCCGCAAGGCGGTGTCCTCTCTCCCCTTCCCTGGAACTTAGTAGTTAATGAACTGCTGATATACCTAGAAGCGGGCGGTAGAAGGGTGATTGCTTATGCGGATCACGTTGTTCTAGCCGTCTCAGGTAAGCATCTCAATACCATTAAAGAACTCCTTCAAGTAAATCTCAATAGATTCACCCGCTGGGCAGATCGCTGTGGATTGGGAAGAAACCCACATAAAACTGATCTTGTGCTCTTTTCCAGGAAATATAAAATTCCAATCGTAGACCCTCCTTCAATAAACGGTACCAGTTTAGTGTTTTCCGATACAGCAAAATATCTGGGACTCATTATTGGCAGGAAACTAAACTGGAAACCTAACATTCAAGAACGAGTCAATAAAGCTACAATAGCTTGCAAAAAATTCATTGCGAATAGATAGGGCCTTCAACCTCGCCTATCCCACTGGGTATATATCTCGGTCATAAGACCGATACTTACCTACGGGGTTGTTGTCTGATAGACGGCCTTAAGCGGCCTGTAAATGCTAAAACATGGTACCACTGAAACCCGCAGACGCTGGGACCAATTCACTCCAACATAATTGAACACATCTCTCCATTTGTCAAAAGCTATCGAAATATTCTTTCCAAATATCAATATTTGGAAATTTGGAACGTTCGCCATTTTCTCCCGATTATTTTGTGTGTTCACACGACGAAATTCACTGATAGAATGGCTTGCTCGAGTAAATGTTGACAGATAAGAGCGCAGACACTCAAACATGGTATCAGCTACACAAAAGTCAACTGCAGGAAACTAAACAAAGTCCAAAGAACACCATGTCTATGCAAAAAGCGGAGCCTTGCGGTCTATTCTCTCTGCGGCATTAGACATTCTGATTCACTTGACATCCCTCGATATTTTCAGCAGGAAAGTAGCTGCGACTTCAGCTATTCGCCTTAAAGCGACTACACAGTGAGAAAATAATTCATTTGGCCACGCTAACATTCTTAATACATTAGGAATCCTCACAGAGAATATCGATTACACCATAACTGAACTTTGGTTTGACAAAGACTTCCATGTAGGCTTCCCTTCATTGACGATAAGTCAATCAATTTCTACACAGTTTTCTCATATAAGCTCTCTCTTTTCGTCTTCCAAATCACTGTAGCGTGTTCCAGGCGAAAATTTTGGCGATTAAAGAAGCTCTGTTCTGGCTGAAGAAAACCGTGATATCTACAAAGGATATCCTCATCTTTTCGAATAGTCAGGCCGCTATCAAGTCACTGGACTCGGTCTCATTAAATTCTAAAACCGCACTTGAATGCCGACCATTTCTTATGTAGATGGCAGAGCAATTCAACATTCAGTTTTGTTGGGTGACGGGCCACAGAGACATTCCACGGAACTGTAGAGCCGATAAGCTCGCCAAAATTGGAACCACTCTACCTATTTTACCGGAAAAGGATAGCATAGGTATACCAATCGCTACGTGCAAAATAATATTAAAGCAGGATTCTAATAAAAGAACAGACCTAAGGTGGTCTGTTGGACCAACGTGTCTAGAGATCAAACAGATCTGGCCAAGGCTAGACCTGAATCACTCTAAGAGTCTGATTCTTCTAAATAAGAAGTGTCATCACTGGACACTGCTTCATTGTGGCTTGGCGCTTTTACAAACGATTTCAGTAGAAGTGGACGATGAGGAAGAGGACAGAATCCTCCACCTAGTCTCTGCACCTCCAGCTCTCTCCCAGAGAAGAAAACTTCATTTAAGAGCTTTCTTCTACAATGACCTAAACGATGTAGAGAATATAGACGTAAACAGTCTCCTACCCTTCATCATACGCTCAAACTTGTTCCATTAGTGAGAGGATCATAGATCCACGTTGCATCACAATGAGCCAATAGGCCTAAGTGGGTTGGTATTTCCAACAGCCACTCTTACCTACCTACATACCTACCTTTGTTTCTGTTGATGTGTTGTTGGCAGAATTCATAGCAGAGCCAATGTAGTCGATTGTGACGTTCTGTCCAATTCGCCGATGCTGTGTGTCCCTTCTTGTTGACAGTATACACTTGGTTTTTCCCTCATTTATCGCTAAGCATATTTAGGCAGTTTTCGTTTCAATACCCTCTAACGCATCGGTGACCGCCCATTGAATTCCCCCAATTATGTCGATATCATCGGTATACGCTAATAATTGCACAGACTTTTGGAGAATTGCGCCTCCAGTGTTTATTTGTGAGTTCCGCAAAATTCTTTTAAGTGTTGTACAATATTAACTAAGACAAGAGGACGTTGTCTAAAATCTCTTTTTACTTCGAAGGTGTCGGTTAAGTCGTTACCGACCTTGATGGAGCAGCGAGAATTCTTAATCGTCATATTGCATATGCGGACGAGCTTAGCACGAATGTCAAAACTAGACGTGGCTCTATAAAGTTCGTCTCCATAAATGCTGTCACATGCGGGTTTAGAACCAATGAAAAGATAGTGGGTATCGATTTGGGCTTGTTGATTTTTTTCGAGAATCTCCCGGAGTGTGAAGATTTGGTCAATTGTGAATTTTCCTGGTCTGAAAGCACAAAGCAGACAGTCAGCTTGTTGACGAAGGATTTCAGACGTTCACACAATATGGCAGATAAGATCTTGTATCCGATGTAGAGGAGACTTATATCTGTAAAGTTGGGGCGATCTAATTTTTTGTGGATCGGGCAAGCAATGCTGATGCATACACTGTTCCGTTGGTCTTTTCTTCCGTAGGGGCATGAGCGCATATTAGGCTTATGTTAATTACACATGGCATATAGAAGCCAAGCCAGCTAGGTTAGGTCTCGTATAGTAGGAAAAACTAATGTACTAATATTACCTTATACTTCGACGACTTAATATTAGTTAAGCATAGAGAAGGTAAGGACTGTTGACGTCCGATTTTGGGGAAATGTTGAAATAAAAATTTCGCAGAGGAACTCGCCAAAGGGGGATGGCTTAATTTGGGTATGTGGCCCAAGGTGGCCAAGGTCTCAGACCAACTTGCTGCTTTCGGTAACTATGTGCACCCAAAAAGGATCTCACACCTTCAACGGAGCAGAGCTGACAACGACAAATTTTTTCGTCCCTAACGTGCTACCATTGCCAGTGTTTCAACTATCCGCTCCTAAGCCCTCTCAAAATAATCTTCCTCTTACCTTCTAGAGGACTGCGATCTAAAACCGGTCTTGGGCTAATCTTACGCTCTCCCATTTGAGGTCTATGCTCTGATCGAAACTAATCTAATTCCCGATGTAAAGAATGAGGAATTATTCCCCCCTAGTTTCAATATTTTTCGAGACAACGATTGAATGCTACCAACTCGCTATCGATGCAATTGATCAAATAATTAACTTATCTGATCCTCTCGATGATATCATCGTATTTGGCGATTCCAATCTACCGCAACTGCACTGGACTCAACCAGATGATGAATCTTTTTTTATCACAAACCCTAACTCCAATAAAGAACGCCTCTTCTTGGATGAGCTCACAGACTCTAGCTTATGCCATGTTAGTGGGGTTTCAAACTATATGGGTAGGCAATTAGACCTCGTTTTCTCCACTGACCCCATAAACTCCTCTATCTCACTCTGTCCCCTTTCACTATCGACCATTGATAACTTTCACCCACCACTTCTTCTTTCTCTTTTCCGCTACTCTTCTATCCAGCCCACCCCATCTGCAGCTGCCTTTTCTCACGACTTTCATAAAACGAATTTCCACAAAATTAACGCATATCTTAGTAAGTGTTCTTTTAATCTCGCCAATATGTCCCTCAGTGATCTTCTGCAGAGATCTTCTGCAGTGATCTTCTGCAGAGAATTATTCGACTCTATTTCTCTCTAGGTCCCCTTTTCGCACAAAAAAAAAACCATTCACGAGCCCCCAGCAGTATAATCGTAGACTTCGCCCTTTACGTAACAAGAGAAACAAATTATGGGCAGTTTTTCTTCGATCCAGTTACTTTGCCGACTATTCCAACTATCTCGGGTTATACCTTCAATTCGACCAGCTTTATAACGGTCTCTACCAGCGATACCTTGATAGTGCGCAATCAAGTCTTATAAACGATCCTAAGTCTTTCTACCAATCTTTTGCCGATAATTCCTTCGTACCGGATCCCTCTTATTTCAAATATCTGCTTAACTTCCCCATTTCCCTCTCTATTTCTCAAAGTTTTGATCCTACAGTAATAGAAAATAAATTACAACAACTTAAAGATAAATTCTTACTCGGTCCAGATGGCCTTCCATCCATATTTCTTAAAAAGTGTTCCTCACTACTTTCCCATCCCCTTTCATATCTCTGCCAGTTATCGCTCTCTCAAGGTGAATTTCCACAGATATGGAAGTCCTCTTTCATAACATCGATACACAAAAAGGGATTACACAGCGAAGTCACTAATTACCGCCCCATAGCTAAACTCCTGGAAAGCAATTTTGTACGACGCCTTAAGCTTCGGCTTTCTGAAAGCTAGTTCAACTACCACTAACCTCGAGGAATTCGTGTCCTCTGTTCTCTCAGCCTTAGAAAGTGGTAAAAAGTTGACGTTATAACAATTGATTTCAGTAAGGCTTTTAACAAGACATCTCATAAACTAATCCTGTACAAATTGTCCGTCTTGGGCTTTGAACCCGTGTCGCTAAAATGGATATCTTCTTACCTTGATAATCGTTTTTATAGTGCTTGTTTCAGTTCTGTCCTATGGGACAGAACTTGGCCACTTCAGGTTTTCCTCAAGGTAGTCACCTAGGTTCACTTCTCTTCATCCTAACTATTGTATAAACGATCTTGAAAGGGTCATTCATCACTCAACACTTTCTCTCTATGCTGACGACAAGTCTCCCCCGAATTTATCTTCTCCACGGCTAACCTATATCCCTCGTTGAGTCTATCCACGACCTTGGGATATTATGCGACAGGGAGCTTTTTTTTTATAATGAGCGCACGCTCAAGGGGTTTGTGTACCTTTAAGGTGATTGTTTACAGTGCGAGCAAAGGAAATTTAAGGAGGAAGAAAAGAGAGGTACCGATGTACATTGTTTTTAAATGCTTGCAAGTTATAACGACAGAGATCGGCAGGGCATACCATAGGCGAGTTGTACGGCTTAGGAACGAATCACGATATTTTATAGTACGCCCGAAAATGGGCTTGAGGGTATACTGATGAGCAATCATAGCGAGACGGGTGTTACGGTTGAAAATTTGAATGGGCGGAATGCTACTTGCGATTTCAGTGGAGCAATGGTGGTGGAAATGGCGATAAAACAAAGTGAGGCAATAGACATTACGTCTGCGTTCGAGGGTATCAATTGATTGACTGGTCTTAGTATCATCAATATGTTTTATCGCTCGGTTTTGAATCCTATCTAGCAAGTGCAGGGATGTTTTAGAAGCACCTGACGGGCAGATAAACGTCTTATACGAGTATATTGAAGACTGGTCAGAGGGGGTGAAATATTTCTTATATCGCTTGAGGAAACCTAGACATTTTGCAGCATTTTTGGCGATATCAAATATGTGGTCATTCCAACGTAAGTTGTCATTGACACACATGACACCGAGAATGGAAACTTTTTCGGCTTCACCGATGCTTTAACGACAGCAGACAGCATTGTGTTTTGAAAGCATTATATTCCACTCTGTTGATAGTTCAACATTTGGTTATGCTGTTGATATTGGAATTTAATGAGCTTAGCATACGCTGCCGTTCTCGTTCTACAGCCGAAGAGCATATATTCTACGAATATGAAAAGCAGAGAGTGTCGTCATCAGCAAAGGAATATATTGGATTAGAAGTAGCAGACAAGAGATCATTAATGAAAATTAAAAAGAGTGTCGGAGACAGGACAGAGCCCTGGGGCACACCAGCATTTATCTTGTGAATATCAGACTTGAGACCATCCAAGACAACTTGAATTGAACGTTCCGAAAGGTAATTTCTAATCCATTGAAGAAGAGAGTCGTCGATCCCAAATGCACGCATTTTCGACAAAAGAGCCTGATCCCAAACTCTGTCAAATGACTTAGAAATATAAAGTGCAACTATCTTGCTTTCACCAGATTGATGTACGCCTTGGTTCCACTTTTCGATGAGACATGCTATCAAATCACCAGTGGACCTGTTGCTACGAAAACCATATTGCCAGTTCATGAGTTGACGATTTATCAGCGTTTCCATGACCTTGGAAAGAAGGGACGTAAGTGCAATAGGTCTGTAGGAGGAGAGAGAAGATGATTCGCCTTTTTTAGGGACGGGCTGGACAAATGCTATTTTCCATCTGCTCGGGAAGAATCCTAAAGAGTAGGATTGATGAAAAAGCTTACGAAGTGGTTTTTCCAGCGAGGAAGAACACCTCTTTAGAAGAAGAGGAGATATACCATCTGGACCAGCGAATTTATATATGTTGAGATCTTTAAGTACTCTTGCTACTTCACGAGTGCGAAAGTAGATTCGTCCCATTGAAGATTCGACGCATTCAAGTGTAGGCGGAGACAAAGCACAATCTGGGAGTGTTGAGCAGGCCGCAAAGTGTGCAGCAAGCAGATTTTCCTTGTCCAAAGAGCTGACAGCTGGAATATCATTGTAAATGAGCGTTGGGATGGAGGATGAGGCGGAATTTCTAATGTTTTTGACGAACGACCAACAATTGTTACTGCCTTTGGGACATTGCAGTATTCTTTGCCTCATTTTTTGGTCGTATTGGAATTTCACACGCTTAAGAAAGGCGTTGCAGTCATTTCTGGCTCGTTTGAACTTTTTTCGGTTTTCCTATGTCGGGTTTGTCTTGAAGGACCGAAAAAACGTTTCTCTAACCCTGACGGCCTCTTTACAGCTCAAGTTGTGCCATGCCTTTTCTTTTGGTTTGATACTCTTCATCCGATAAGGAATAAAGTATCTCATTCCAAAGAGCGGAATTACTATCAACATCTGGTATTCGCGTGGGCTCATTTACAAGCTGCGTTAGGTTGTTTTCCGCAGCGAAGATCTCAAAACACCGTCCTTCTGGTGTATATTGTGTATATTGAAGACTCCCGTAATAACGATTTCAGTATGAGGATACAGGGATACAATTCTTTGAATGGAGTCAGACAGCGCATCAAACTCATTAAAAGTTGAATTGCTGTCCAGTTTGGGGCTTCTGTAAATAAAGCAGTAGTGGATAATTTTCTTACGGAGATGGAATTTTAACCACATGAAGTTGAATTCCAGATTGGAACATGGATCACATTGTGGTGGAGTTTGGTAAGCTACATCACTACGCGCGTAAATGGCTAGACCGCGGTGAGAGAAGAATAATGGCACTAGTTCGTAGCCGGGTAGCTTCAGATTATAATGATCTGAGAGGTGTGGGCGGGGATCTACCTGTGTTTCACAGTTTAATTTCCGCTCACATATTGATGCTATAATTATTAAAGCAAACTCGTCACTTGGCTTCGTTAAAAGATGATCCAAAGAATTCTGAAAACCGTGCATGACCAGATCACTATATATCCCTCACGTTCGTCCCCTTCTCGAGTACGATGGCCAAGTATGGTGTCCTTTTCAACGAGTTCATGTATCCCGAATTGAGTGCATCCAGCGTCGTTTTCTTCAATTTACTCTTCGGGGTCTACATTGGGACGATCCTCTAATATTACCTCAATATCGAGACCGTCTCAAACTCATTCACCAGAATACCCTTGAGGAAAAAATTCTTCTCCTTAACCGACTCCTTTCAGGCTCCGTCGATTGCACGACTCTTTACAACTCCATTTCCTTGTACACTAACCCTCGAAATCTACGTTGCCTCCGTCTCTTTTATCTACCAATCCACCGCAACACATATGGCTCTAACGAACCAATCTCCCGTGTGCTGAGTAAGGTAAACTCCAACCTTTCCGTTTTCGATTTTAATTGCAGCACTCTCTCTTGTATGTATTGTCTTTAAAGCTTGTATTAAGCCAAATAAATGGGGGCTTAGACTTTCTAAACTTCCTGTGATTTTTGCGCATGGTGTTGGACTCCGAACTGCACGAAAAAGGAGATAGTCACTGAGACTAGATGGACCCTCCATTTACGGCTGCACCTTACTTTTGTTTGTAACAAAACATCCTCTTTCAGAATTCTCTACAGAAACAAGTGGATGAATAAACAATACTTCAACATGAAAAAATAGCAATATTGCGTTTCGAAGCCTTAATACTTAACCGCTCCTTCAAGATCACTACGTTCAAGGACGAAGTAACTGGCATTATCCGGGCTGCAATACTTTATTAATTAAAATGATACCCGCTGGAGGTCAAATGCTATCCACTTGGAAAGTCGAAAGTACACCAGGGTGTAGACTTTGCGATAATTGCGATTAAGGATTGTGGAAACACACGGAATTCCCTTAAATGAGATATCGGATGCCAATAAGATAAGTACGTGACGCGCGTTGTACCAAAGACCATGTCTTTTTGAACGAGAGAGGGATTTAAGTATGCAGCCAATGAATGAGGCCAACTAGAGCAGAGCCAAACGTATTGGAAAAAGCCCCTACGCAGATAAGACGAACCAATCTTTCGAGATTGGTAAAAGCAACGTTTACCTATTAAAGGGTGAACTTATTTCACCAAGAATAAGGACAGAATTGGTTCCATCACATCCGTATAGATCCTCTATGGTAAGCCTGTTTGATAAGATTGTATTCAAGTGCACACAATTGCACACAAATTTTTCGAGAAGATATAAATCGCTGAAAAAAATAGTTGGTGGTGCCGTTTTAACATTAGATGAGCCGCACTAGAGCCTGACGAGAAAGAATAATCTCAGTTTTAAATCGGTTAACCGAAATCCCACCTTTAGTACGCTAAGTGCGGTTTGAACTAGGGCAATACTTTATGTTCATATACATACTCGTAAGTGTAGACGTTAGGAGGCAGAGCGTAGCAGTTCTGCTTTTTGGATAACTTCGACGTTGACAATATTCACTCCCACCAACACCATCACTTATTGACCGCAGTCAATACCCAGAATTTAGGATCTGGTCACTAGCATTACTTTGGTCTACAAAACTAGTGATTTGACTTGACTACACCGTGTCGGCCGATCTACACAAGTCATCAAAGCTGCGTAGTCGGAGGCAACTGGAGCTCTTGGCGAGTGAGTACTCATTGTTTGCCATGGGATCGATATGTAGTCCAGCGACCGCATAACTGGTATATATCCCTTTGGTATCAGTATCTAGTAGCCTTACTAACCATTCCAGTGATATTCCAATGATACGAGATGGTTTTGAGCCCGTTCTGATCTGTGTACCTGGATAGTAAGTCTCAAACATGAGACTGGGAGGATCTGCTTTCAACCCAGGGTAGATGGCATCAGATTTTCTAAGTGGTTTCAGCCTGACCGATTTTGAGGATTCTGACCAGTCTGTTGGTTTCAGCCAGAGTTTAAATTTTTTCGTAAAAATGAGCATCTTATATTATTTTTACTTTGTTACGAGTATGTCTGTCTTCAAATTAGTCCTGAGAGACGTGCTTGTTAGTCTACTTCTGGTTTCCTTAGCCACTTGGTGCAAAAGTGCACTTCTCTACCTTCTGTGTTGTTCTAGAAAAAGTTTTCATGGAATTGTCAAAATTTTGCTTAAAGCCTGTGAAGTTAGCTTTTCTTGGCCTCCTCCTCTTCAGCAAGGTCAACATGAAAACCTCCGCTAGGGCTTTCCGACTTCATCTGTTGCGTTGTCATTAAACATTATATTAAACAACAAAAACAAAGAACATTGAGGGATGCGTGGGATAGTTGGACCGCTACAGCTTCTGTTTTGCATCGAAATATTTATATTATTATTAGAACCGTAACACTAAAAACGATCTTAGATACTCTGTGTTGTACCAAATTTAAGGAATTTTTGGTAGCTGAAACTTTCCTAAGACGCTCGGTCGAAAATCAATGCTGCTCATCGATACCAAACACGATCAAACTTATAATGATCTTTCATGATCTAAACTCTGTCTGACAACAGCGAAGGAACATCATTTTGAAACCTAATTTGTAGCTCTAAGCCTAGAAATCGAAATCAGTTCAAGTCGTCTAGTTTAATCATGGAGCGATCCAAACGATCACCAATAACCATTCACCTAATTATGATCACCATACCATACAAACTCGTCCGTTATCCATCCAATGGATATAAAGATAAATTGCTTAAGATTGAATTAAAGAATCTCGAACATAAATATCGGGCAGTAAAATGGCGTGCACACTGATGTCTGATGTCTGATGTCGACAATGGTGAAATCATTGTGGCAGCTACAACCGATGCATTGAAGTGTAACAACTGTCAGATCGTCAGGCGAACGTTGTTCGCGAGCTCTCATTAAAGACCTATCATTTTGTCTTATTTATCTGAATGACTATTCAGGGCGGGCGCTTCGTTCGAAGTAATGATCTGCATTGAGGTGCTGGAGGTCCACGAAACGCACAAATAGTGATCTGCGTGGACATACCTTTTACTTTAGCATACAAATGAGGGTGACACGGTGATGTTACACTTCTCAAATGCACCAAGTAGATTTGGATAAATTTGGAAGCAATTCCAATGTTTTCTTGTGCAACAATAGTACTGCCGCACAAAGTCAACCTGTCACTTGCAGCATTACTTTAAATACTTTCCCTGTCAAATGTCACCGGACTGGGCACGGCTTTTGTTTCATTACTCTGTAGCCTGTGAGCTCTGAATTCTTTTCCCTTTGGTATTACTTGTTCGCAAGCGCATATTGCCTGCTCGCAAACATGTGTACAACATGAAATAAAACATCGCGAATTGGATAAATAATTGGTGTTCACGAACTCTGTCTCTTGCGCTTTGATTTTCTGTGCTATCAGATTCGAATATCAAATTGCGCGCGCACACATTGTCAAAGAGATCCTGTGACCACCACCAGTCCCGTGTGGTTGGGGGCCATAAGCCAATGTCCACATTCATGTCCATGTCCATACGATCGTATGCTCAAACACATTGTCGTTGTTTTCTTCGTCGTCGTGGTCGTCTTGGATTCTGCCCTTATGCAGAATCAATGGAACAAAAACCAACATGAACAAAACTAACAACAACTATAACAACAACAACAGCAACAGAACAACAAACACAAGGTGGACGACAAAATGCCGATTTGTATATGGAGCGATTGGATCCGATCATCCTGGCCACACTTTCAACAACCGAACAACACGACCGACCGGCAATATTCCAATTTCAATCAGCTCACCTCTCCGCCTAGGTGTATCTAAATCTGACTTATAACACGCATTGTGGCACATATTGCAAATCTGGACTTGGCTCTCCGGTGGTGGTCGTCATAGCCCCATTGTACGGTGTTCTGAAGTTGGCCGCATTGCGAATGAAATGACGATCGCGCGACTTTTTTGTTCGTGCAAATCTCGTCTTGATGCAGGGTATCCGTAGATGCGTTTCTTATGCGGATTTCGCATTTGTTTTTCGTTTCTTTTTTTTTTTTTTTTTGAATAAAATTTGAAATTCAATAGCTTCGGAGCGCCGACAACGACAATGACGATGGCTTAAGTTAAGAAGGACTGCGGCGCAGAATCCTTGAATATTTTAATTTAACAAGACCAAGGAGACATTTGTATTCGCGCGCAAACACGTGATTACGAACGCCTTTGATTAGAGGTTTGATGGTCACACGATTATGTCCTTTTTGTTGCATTGCTTCGCACTATTAAATTTCGATCGAACTTCATAAGTGTCAAAAAGTTGTTCAGAAATGTTTTTTTTTTATTGTAGTTTCGTACGTGCTTCCCTGGTTGTAGATGTTTTTGTGATGGATTAGAGATGCCAATTAAAAATTATCTCAAATCTATGGATGGGAGAATCATTGAATTGATTGGTTGGTACTAATTTTCTGTATCTAGCTGTTAGAAATCAATTTTTTTTGTCAACTCCCAGTTCTTTTTCATCACTAGTATCCTGCTTTTGAGGCAGATTGCTCATATGATTGCTGAAAACAGGAACATCTTTTGTAAACAGTGATTGAGGCATCCCGGTGCAAGTAGACGTATTCGTGTCAGAACTCGATAGATGCCTGGCGGATGCTTTCATGATAAAACTTGTGTATCGCAAGCTGTTATGTCGGTAGAACGACGGGTAAAGGTTCTGAGCAAGAAAACGTATTACAGCAATGTAAAATCGATATATTGTTCTACTCCTATATTCGAGAACCACAGATTGAATAACTCATACGAAACAGACTACAAACATCTCCCAAATGAACTAAAGAAGAGATATTTTGGGAAAAATCTAACTTCTGCCAGTTAGCCGTCGTTGGTCGACTCATCAACGCTGCGCACTCCTCCAGTATTATGGATATCCGAACGTTCCGAGAGGCCAACATCAACTCGGACCATTATCTTGTTGAAACCACGGCACGGTTACAGATATTCCGAACATCGTAAAAGCAAACTGTGAGGAAGTTTAACTTCGGACGACTACAATCGTAAGACATCGCCAAGTCCTTTTCCGATCGAGTCTCCTTTAATCTCTTAACAGCTCCTATACCGCCAGCATCAAGAGTCGAACACAAGTGGCAACATTGCCTAAAGTCATCAGAGATGCCACCTCTGATGTGCTGGGTTTCACTCGGCCACCACAAAAACTCCTGGTGCCCGCAAGCACAAACGACTAGAGCTGTTCACGAGCAGAAAAGAAGAGACGAACACCGGCTTCTCAGGAAGAAAAAGAAACAGAATGAGAATGAGAAACACGCAATCGAGGAAATTGGGATATACTGCTCCAGCACGTTTAGATGAGGTAGTTATACCAAAAGGTAACAAAAACATGGCATGGACACACACCCCAAATAGCCTGTACAGACGAGCAAGGGAACACAGTTGTAGTAGAGTCGTAGTCGATGCTGAGGATTTGGAAAAAGCGTTTCTGTAGACTATATGATGGTCTAATCCGGTCCACCCGAATCGAGCGAAGTGAAGAAAGCCGTATCTAAACACGTCTGTTTGTACAGAAAGACGATGAATAATGCACGCTCCTCCATCAAGGCCAGTAAAGAACTCAACGCGACGTTTGATGTCAAAAAATACTTCAAGCCAAAGGATGTGCTGTCATGCGATTTTCTTAACATCATTCTTAAAAGAATAGTGCAAAACTCACGCGCCAACACAAGAGGTGAAATCTTTCAAAAGTCAGTCCAATTACTCGTATACATCGATGATATGGACATATGTATGTAATCGGAAGAAAGCAGCGGTCAGTGGCGCTTTCGCGAGTATTGAGGCGTAAGGTCGGTTTAACAGTCAATCAGGACAAGATTCAGGTATATGCTGTCAACAAGAAGGGACTCCCAACACCGACGTCTAAAACAGAACGTCACACTCGACAAATATGACTTTGAGGACTTTGTCTACCTAGGCTCTGCCTTCAATTCAGACAACGACACCAGCGATGAGACCAAACGAAGTATTTTTCCAGTATTTTCAAGTACTTTTTCCAATCTCTGCATCTTTAGACTAAGAAGGAAATTGACTAGCAAAGCCCACTGTCGAACAAAAAACGTGAACTTATATAAGACCTTAATACTCCCAGTTCTGTCCTATGGCGCAGAGGTATGAACTTTATCAAAAGTGAATGAGGGTGCTCTCGGCTGCTTTGAGAGGAAAATTCTTCGACTGCATGGACGTAGAGGAGGATATACAAAGACGAACTTTACGGGTTGTGTCAGCGATATCGACTTAGCCAGAAGAATAAAGGTACAATGACTGAGGTGGATGGGTCATGTAAACCGGATGGACACCAATGATACGAAAAATCTTCAAATCCGCGAAGATGAACTGAATGAATTTAAAAAAGATCTTTCCCAGCCATTTCAAACAGAGTGAGGATTTAGGCAATCTGTTTAGCATTTTCCAGATTTTAAAAGAAGTCACTTCGAATTGGTAGTAATGAACGAAATAAAATATCTCGGCGTTTTAGACAACTTCACTTTCGATGTGGTCATACACCAATTTTCATCTGCCTAGAAATTCAGCGGATAACTGTTGACAGTGCTTCCAGAGAAAAAAAAGTTCTAGGATATTTACTAAACTGCTAGAATGACGCATATCCCATTAGATACAACCACGAGCTTTAGATTACAGTAGTGTTGCGGATAATGTGTCAAAGATTTCAAGGGGAAATTCTTTGACATGTTTTGAGAAAGAAAATCGTAGATATGTGTGGGGGAGCGTCGGAAATGTATCCCCTTCGAGATGCAGAGGTTTTGAGGAAAATCTTACGCTGCCCTGTTTGAAAATAACATCTGGGGTATCGTGGAACCAGCAATTATGAGTACTTTAACTCTGGCTAGGTCAAGTTGAGCAACTGTACAACAATGCTCCTGAGGAGGAAAGTCTTTTTTTTAGAAAATATTATTAAATCCCTCAAGAAGTACTAATACACGATGGAGAAATGAAATCAGTAATAGTTTGGACGCGGTTGATCTTTCTAACAGAGGTGAAGGACTAATCGTCAGTTGCGATCGCGGCCACCAAGAGGAAGATGTCTGAGTCGAATTGTACTTTGTTGATCTTGACTTCAGTTAACTTTTATTTTGCTTATGCCTGTTAGATTTTGATCACTGACATCTGGGTTACTGTTAAAGCACCTCACAATCCCTATATATACATACTTGTGTGTTCATTCACTAATCCTTGTTAGAAACAAAATCTGTCAATAATTTCCCTTTCATCCATCATAAGTTCAAGAGACCAGTGGCAACTCAATTACATTTTATCATACTGAAACTTGAACTCTATCGCAAACGCAAAATGCTTTCTTACATTGTTTCGAAATTAAAGTTTGTCCAAAATATGTATACTCGACAACATTTGCTCAAAGAGATCCTTAGTAGAATTTTGAGATTTTGGAGTCGCTCAATAAAAACTGTTTCTTAGAGATCAGGTAATGTTGGTTCAGCTGTTAGCAGACTTGTGTAACATTTTAAGTGAAAAAGTGCGGTCCTTGGTGCGGTCAATATATTTAATGTTGATGGTAAAAGTCTCAACAACCGGGTCTTTATGCGTATTGGATAGTCCGAACCTGGACGGAGAATATAGTACAGAATGTAAGGGATACATGTGGGCAGGCAACATTTGAGTTGCCTAAAGCATTCATGACATAATTCCCACATTAAAAGCCACAAAATGATACCAATTCTCATTCACCTTAAATTCTAAAAACCCAAACAATCGTCCTCATTACACCATTCTCACTACGTTTCCATTTGTGTGTGAGACGATTAAATAAAACTTCCACTTAACCACTAAATAGAATTTAATTGAATGAAACGAAAAAAAAACAACATTATCTCACAGATGCCTCTAAATGTATGTGCGTACGTGTGCACCTCATAAAGGACCTTATCATGTTCAACATGGCGTCTAACCAAATTGATATCCAGTTCATCCATCAGAATTTGTTTGTTGGGATCGAAGTAACCCCTCCCTTGTTGTCATCTACTTCACCCCAATTACCTTATCGAGATCGACCCATTTAATTTGGTGAGCTCATAACGATTCAACACATCCCTCTTCGTGTTAGAGTTCGGTTATGGGTAAATGTAGAAGCACCACCACCAAAAATGAATAACTCAGGGATAAAGTGAAACGTTCCCATGGGACGCATCAATTTCGCTACAATACGAGTACTCGTATCTGTTCGTATCCATGCACTCGTAGTCGTACTCGTATCTACCGGGCGTATTAAATTACTCATCGTTAGATTGTCTTTTAAGGATACAATCACTACTGTGGCCGACGTGTTGCAACAGCAATTTGTGGTTGATTCCGATTCCTTGATATATGGACTTGTATTATACATTTTGTAAGTACAGTACGACATGGCGATTGGCGCTGATTACGGCTCGATAAATGTTGTATTCTGCCCCAAGTCAACATCCGTGGTCAGCAAGTTGTAAGTCATAATTAGCTTTGCTAAATTCAGCAAATAACATCAGTCGACTGATGATGGAGACCGCAAGGTATCCGTAAGTAGGTTAACAGTAGGTGCAAATGCGAGTACCTACTCCTGGAGTTTCTTTGAAAGGATACCTCTCCTGATGAGTTGTTCAACATCTGTTCCAGGAAGAAACACAATTCGCACGACCCGGACTCGATTGCATCCCAATAAACGAGTACTCGTAATCGTAATCGTACTCGTACTCGTACATATCTCTTCATGTTTTTATTGTCGTATCTTCCACCACCTTATACTGGTTCCTCAATCAGAACAAACAAAAAAGGATAATTGGCTTTGGTACAAGAACAAATTACGTGTGGCATATGTTCTTCCTCTCTTTTGGCCTCCATATGAAGCCATTTAGTCAGAGATGTGAGGCCGAGGCCTGAGATTGCTTACGATTGCCTACTATCCACCTGAGTTGCGTGATTAGCTGATGAAACAGCAGACACTGCAGAGTAATTTCCTTCTGTTGTCCTTAATTGCTCTTGTTTGAATTTGCCGAAAAAAGTTGTTAAATTCGCTCCAGGATATGCAACCAAGTGACCTCGTTTAGATAGATGGCTCAAAGCAGCAACCCAACAGCAAAAACTGCAGTTTCAGTGAACATTCTCTTTTTCGACAGAGTGGGGGGATACTTGTACAATATTTCTGAGAATCAGATACGAATACACGAGTAGGTAGTGTGGCTTTTTTTTTTTTAATAAATTCAATTACTTAGTTTGGTTTTAAATTGATTCACGGGTTGCCTGTGACATGGGATTGCTAGAGTGTCCCTCCCTCTGGGGGGTATTTACAGGTATTTACAGACAGGAATGATGATTAATGCCGCTGTTTAGTGTTCACCTTCGCGCGCACGTTGAATACGTCTCATTTAGTTTCTCGACTTTAGTTTTTAGTTTGGGCATTTGTGTGATTATTAATTTGAAGCTATTCGTACAAGTCATGTCAAAGTCAAACTGATACATAAAACAGGGTTTGACACTTGCGAGACGACTAATGATAACCGGTTGCGGCTCACGCTACATCTTGCTTAAGGTAAATAAGAAGGAGAAGTCGTAGAAAATTATGCGTGATGCTGTTGAGTCACGCATTTGCAGCAGAAGCCAGAAGGAGCAAAACATGATTGTGAATAGTGCCAATGAATTTGCCAAGATTGATGCATGGTTAAGCGTCATAGAGATTTATTAGCTGCTGCTGCTATAATTGGCATTTTGGAAGAGATGCACTAACTCGTAGCGTTTCGATCTTTGAGTGAACACACTATATACAGATAATTAAATGATACGAAGATCTGAGATGAGGAAACCTCACAAACAAGGATGTTCACGTCAGTTAAATTGAAGATAATCAAGGAATTGCTAATGCATTGTAATATAGTATATTGTATAATCTACTCATGTATTGTATATGGGTTAGGTTAGGTTATATATGGTCATCATTGAGGTGCACATAGACCAGTTGTAAGTTCATTGTGATACAGCTGAAGGATAGTAGGACATTGGTGGCCTGACATTATCAAGTTGTCTACAGTTTGTTACAAAGGATCCGAGTCGCTTCATCAGCGTCGTAGTTCTCGCAGAAATCCCAGAGTGATGTTGTGATATTAGGTATCTTTTTTAAAAATGCGCGGCAGTCTCCAACCTTTTTCGCACTTATGGTGTTGCAAGTTATTGATCTGACCCTTGACTGTATATATACATTGCAATATCCGAGGCGGGTATATGAACGATTTGCGTATGCGGGGGTCTTTACAGAAAATAGCTGCGCCAACGCTTTCGGCTGTTTTAGGTGACTTGACGGGTATGTTCTACATTTATTTCTTGTCATTAATGAGAGTCTCTCAGTCTGCGGGTAGAGTTGATTGCGATCTGCAACCAGACCAAGTTTAAATGTAACAAATGGCAAATGAAGCAAAGTCAAGAGAGCACACACTGGAGATGTCGGTCCATCTTGCCAGTTAAATCGTTTCTTGACGTCGAGCATAACCAAGATTCCGGTACTCCTCATCTTAAGCTCACAGAACGCCATTCGATACCCCTGGCCCCACGTGTCCTAATCTACCTAAAAATCTCATGCCAACAGTGCCTTTTACTTGATCTGATCGCCTTCACCAGATTTTTCTTCACTTCCTTATACGCCGGCACTAAGCTCTCACCTGAACCTAGGTGGCCTATAGGGCATACACGCACTGCACCATTCTTTGACACTGCGCATGGTGCGGTCCACCAGCTGCTCCGGCTCCAACGCACATTATACGAGTATTGTACTCAAATCAGCAGGAAGCGCCGCATCAGCCAGAGTTTCACATTGCGCTCATTCCCTACCACGAAGATAATGAACTGATGGTCACTCGCCGTGTAGTCCTCCAGATGGAGACTTGCTCCGCTACGCGTGGCGTTGCAAACATCAAGTCGATCACCAAGCGCCTGGTGCCAATCCGTCTGTGCGTCGCTTTAACACGAGAACTTAACACCATGGGATCATGCCTCGCACTGTCCGTTCTCTGGGATAAGTTCTCGTTTGTTCAGATGAAAAAGCCAAAAGTTATGAAAAAATTATGAGTCCTCTTGGGAAGCACGGTCTCTCTTTCGACGTCAGTGCTCTTACAGAAACCATTCTGATCCCTGACATAAAGAGCCAGGAGCTATTTCCATCTTCTTATAATGTTTTCCGAGATGAGTATCACTCTCTCCCTATGTTTAATGATTCTGCCATCCCTAAAGTTGATTCTCCATGTAGAGGTGTCATACTGGCCATTCACAATAAACTCAACTCTTCTCTCATTGCTATCTCTTCTTCTGTTAAACTTGACTTTGTTTCAATTAAAATAAGACTTCTCAACAAGTCCTTGTACGTTATGTGTTGCTACATTCTCCCAGCTCAACCTACTGAATCCTACATCCTTGCTATTAAAGCAATTGACCAACTGACTAATTGACCTAAGTGATTTCATCGGCGATATTCTCATCTTTGGTGACTTTAATCTGCCCCTGCTAAAGTGGATTCCATCGGATGATCACATAGTTTTTACCGCGTCAAACGTCAGTTCCTCCAAGGAATGTCCTTTCATTGATAGCATAACTGACTCAAGCCTGTGCCAAGTAAGCGGCGTCCCTAATTCTATCGGTAGGCAACTAGACCTTTTTTTCACTCGTGGTCCTATTAACTCCACAGTAACGTTTCGTTTCGTCGACAAGTTTCACCCCCTCTTCTTCTCTCATTTTTCCACAACTCCCCATCCCAGCCCACTTCTGCAACTACTATCTCTTCTTACAACTTCCATAAAGCTAATTTTCGCAAAATCAATACCTATTTCAGCAAATGTTCTTTTGATTTTACCAACCTATCCTTATCTGATGCTGTCTCCATTTTCTACAGTGAAATATTTAATTCCATTTCTTTCTACGTCCCCTTTTCACGGCGTAAAACATCATCTATTTCCCCTCCATGGTACAACAGAAGACTTCGCTCTTTACGAAACAGAAGAAGCAAATTATTTGCAATTTTTCTTCGCACCAATTCTTATTATGACCACTCTAAATATCTTGGAACTTACATGAAATTCACCCATCTCTATAACGCTTTCTCGACACAGCGCAAACCAACCTTATCAACGATCCTAATATCAATTCGTCAACTACAAAAGAAAATCAGAAGGTTATCCCCCCTTCGTTCTATAATATATCATCGACCGAACCACATATTATTGCCATCTATTTTGCAAACTTGTTTAAACAGTCATTTGCAGACAACCTCTTTGTACCCAACTCCATCTATTTCAAGTACCTTCCCAATTTGATCTCACCCTTACCGAAGAAAAGTTACAAAATCTTAATGATGAATTAGTATCCGGTCCAGATTGGCTCCCAGCAATATTTCTTAAAAAGTGTGCCTCCAGTCTTTCGCAACCACTTTTCTCCCTCTTTCATCTGTCTCTTACTTTCATAACCCCGGTTCACAAAAATGGAACAAAGAATGAAGTAACCAACTACCGTCCCATTGCTAAGCTTTCTCACATACTTAAAATGTTCGAAAGTTTTATATGAAGTTCTAAGGTTTCAGTGCAAGTCACTTACGAGTATATCACCCAGTACTATAAACTTAGTTGAATTCGTATTCCTTGCGTTTACAGCCCTAGAAAATGGCAACGAAATCGATGTTATTGCTACAGACTTCACTAAGGTCTTCGATAAAATATCACACCAACTGATCCTTTCAAATTGACTTCCCTCGGTTTTGACCCCATATTGTTAAAATGGATATTTTCTTATCTGGAGAACCGTTACTATAGCCTTCGCTTTAGGTCAGCCTTCTCAACCCCGTTTTTAGCCACTTCTGGTGTCCCACAAGGCAGCCATCTAGGTCCCTTCATTTTTATTTTAACTATAAACGATCTTGAGAGGATTATTAAACACTGCTCCCTATCCATTTACGCGGATGACACTAAGTTGTCGAAAACTATTTCTTCACCCTAAGACCACTATTCTCCTTCAGGAAGACCTCGATAGGTTTTCTACTTGGTGTTAAAAAAATTGCTTTGAGCTTAATGTCTCCAAATGCCAATCTATGACTTTGTCTCGTAAGTCCAATCTATCTCCCTCTCAACTTTACTTTCTACATGACCAACATGTTCAATACCTTCTCGATATTGGAATTTTACACGATAGAGAGTTAAACTTCCGTTCGCATATTGATGAGATAATCCTTAAAGCCAACTCATCGCTCGATTTTATCAAACGTTGGTCTAAAGGGTAACTTTACGTTACCCTTGTCCGGCCCCTCCTTGAATATGCCAGCCAAGTATGATCCCCCTTTCAGCAAATTCATATATTCCGAATCGAGAACATTCAACGTCGTTTTCTTCAATTTGCTCTTCGTGGACTACCCTGGAGTAACCCATTTATCTTACCACCCTATTGCGACCGCCTCAAACTTCTTAACCTGTGGACTGCGCTTCCCGTTACAATTCTATTTCCTTCAACACTAACCCTCATAATTTACGCTGTCCTCGTCTCTTATACATCCCAACCCACCGCACCTCTTACGGCTGTAACGAACCAATCTCCCGCATGCCCGGTAAGGTCAACTCTAACCTCCCCCGTCTTAAATTTGATTTCCTCCACCATTCCCTTACTTCGTAACCCTTAACTCTTGTTAGTTTTTAAGTCCTAATTTTTAAGTTAGTTTAAGCTTGCATTAAGCGAAGCTTAAAGACAACGGGTTGGTCGAAGTGTCGAAAATATCGCTGCCATTCAGGCGTCCGTAGCAAACGATCCAAACGAACCCATACAAGATCAAGCTGACTCAAGAATTGAAGCCGATGGACCATTTGAAGCGACGTACTCGTACGTTCTCCGATTGGGTTCTGGAGAAGATGCGCCAACATGATGAATTTCATCGCAAAATCATCTGCAGTGAAGAAGCTCATTTTTGGCTCAATGGGTTCGTCAATAAGCAAAATATGCATTATTGGTCGGGTGAAAATCCATATTTGCTTCATGAATCACCACTTCATCCACAAAAAATAACTGTTTGGTGCGGTTTGCATGCCGGCGCCGTTATTGGGCCATATTTTTACGTCGACGATAACGATCGTCACGTTACTATGAATGGTCAGCGTTATCGGGCCATGGAGTGGCGATCGAGCCTTTGTGTCGAACGGACTTGTAAAAATCGTGCTAAAGTGCTCCGAGTTTAAATCTTTCAACTGACGGCTTTTGCCGCACATATAACTTTTCTCTGAGACAGTGACTCTTAAATGTTAAAATTAGTGAAAAATCTCATAATAAGGCAATTACGGCGTTAATGCTGGATTTAAAAAAAAGTGATCAGTGCGAAACGCTAACCAGCGCACGTGTTTTCTTGACATCCACAATCGAATCAAACATGTACGAGTATTACCCAGTGACAATGCAGACCCAGTAAATAATACGGCAGCTAGTAGCGCTCTCTTAAATCTTAGTGCCCCGAATGTATTAAAGAGAAGGGCAGTCATCTCTCCGACTACATCTAGAAAATCAGACTCTCTTCCCATTAAATTGTTTGCTAGTGATAACAGTGCTAGTCAAGGCATGGAAGTGAACAACTATGATGAAGTGGACACATCTGAGTGGACAACTGTCATAAATAAATTAAAGCGAGCCGCCGTCGGATATCAGCCAAAGGCAGTAAAAATTTTTGGTCGTTCGTCAAAAACATTAGAAATTCCGCCTCATCCTCCATCCCAACGCTCATTTACAATGACATTCCAGCTGTCAGCTCTTTGGATAAGGCCAATCTGCTTGCTGCACACTTTGCGGCCAGCTCAACACTCCCAGATTGTGCTTTGTCTCCGCCTACACTTGAGTGCGTCGAATCTTCAATGGGACGAATCTACTTTCGCACTCGTGTAGTAGCAAGAGTACTTAAAGATCTCAACATACATAAATTCGCTGGTTCAGATGGTATATCTCCCCTTCTTCTAAAGAGGTGTTCTTCCTCGCCTGCAAAACCACTTCGTAAGCTTTTTCATCAATCCTACACTTTAGGACTCTTCCCGAGCAGATGGAAAATAGCATTTGTCCAGCCCGTCCCTTCTCTCTCCTCCTACAAAACCATTGCACTTACGTCCCTTCTTGTCAAGGTCATGGAAACACTGATAAATCGTCAGCTCATGAAATATCTCGAAACACGAAAACTTCTCAATGACCGGCAGTACGGTTTTCGTAGCAACAGGTCCACTGGTGATTTGATGGCATGTCTCACCGAAAAGTGGAACCAAAGCGTACATAAATCTGGCGAAAGCAAGATAGTTGCACTTGATATTTCTAAGGCATTTGACAGAGTTTGGCATCAGGCTATTTTGTCGAAAATGCGTGCATTTGGGATCGACGACTCTCTTCTTCAATGGATTAGAAATTACCTTTCGGAACATTCAATTCAAGTTGCCTTGGACGGTTTCAAGTCTGATATTCACAAAATAAATGCTGGTGTGCCCCAGGGCTCTGTTCTGTCACCAACACTCTTTTTAATTTTCATTAACGATCTCTTGTCTGCTACTTCTAATCTAATATATTCCTTTGCTGATGACAGTACTCTCTGCTTTTCATATTCGTTCCCGGACTCACGGCCCTGCTCTTCGGCTGTAGTACGAGAACGGCAGCGTATGCTCAGCTCATTAAATTCCGATATCAACAGCATAACCAATTGGGGAACTATCAATAGAGTGGAATTTAATGCTTCCAAAACACAATGCTGTCTGCTGTCTTTAAAGCGAAATTTAAACACCCAGCCATTATCTATGAATGGCACTTGCATCGTCGAACCGAAAAACTTTCCCTTCTCGGTATGTGTGTCAATGACAACTTACGTTGGAATGACCACATATTTGATGTCGCCAAAAATGCTGCGAAATGTCTAGGTTTCCTCAAGCGATGTAAGAAATAATTCACCCCCTCTGATCGAGCCTTAATATATAAGGCATTCATCCGCCCAAAATTGGAGTACAACTCCCACATCTGGTCAGATGCTCCTAAAACATCTCTGCACCTGCTAGATAGGATTCAAAACCGTGAGATAAAACTTATTGACGATACTAATATCAGTCAATCAATGGACACCCTCGAACACTTTGTTTTATCGCTATTTCCACCACCAGTGCTCCACTGAAATCGCCAGTAGCATTCCGCCCATTCAAACTTTCAACCGTAACACCCGTCTCGCTATGAATGCTCATCAGTATACCCTCAAGCCCATTTTCGGACGTACTCTAAAATATCGTGATTCGTTCCTAAGCCGTACAACTCGCTTATGGAATGCCCTGCCGATCTCTGTATTTCCTAGTCATTATAACCTTCAAACACTTAAAGCCAACATTCACCGGTACCTCTCTTTCCATCCTCCCTAAATTTCCTTTGCCCGCGATGTGTACAATCACTTTAAGGGTACTCAAACCCCTTGAGCGCGCGCTCATTATAAAAAAAATTCGTATAATTCGAATCTTTCGAACAACCAATTCTTTCCATTGGCAAACTGTAAATCATCGGACAACAATGCAGTGTCTGAAATTTTCCCCGACCCCGCACTCCGCAAACAACAAACACAAGAGCAGTCTCATCATCATCATTCATCAAGGAACGAGAACGCAAAATCATCACAACGAGGTGTAAATAAACTATCCTTTTGCCCTCCTATATTTATTTTTGGAGCTAATTGTATACTTACGAGTATAAGTGACTTATTAAAACTTGCAGCTACAGAAAGTAAGGTATCTGATTTAGAATATAAATTTGTTAACATGGGTTACCGAAAAACAAAGGTTTATGTTAATAATTCAGCCGTTCATAAAATAGTTATCGATCGACTTCGCGGTATGGGCATAGGGGCATTCTCATTTTCTCTCAAGGACACGAAAAAAGTGCCAATCTTGTTGAAAGGTCTTGATGGGGATACCCCAGTCGAAGAAATTAAAAAAGCGCCAGGAAAACTTGTTCTCAATCTGAGTATTAGTAAAATAACACCCTTTTCTACCTCCAGATCTAAAGAGTTAGACATAAAATTAAACATGTTTGTAGTACAGCTAGAGATAGGAGAGTCCATTAGAGAAATAACGAGTGTCAGATATTTACTCTACAAGACGATAAGCTATCGAATGAGCTTACCGCGCTTTTTGGCTGTCGCCGCCATTCGTCCACACACACACACACACACACATGGGGTTCCGTCAACTCAGCTGTTAGAGCAAAGGGAATCACATCCAGAGCTCCAACAGCTTCTCACGAATCCCCCGCCAATCACACACGTCGATGTTCTATGTTTGTGGGTCGTGTTTGTTCGTTCTGTTTGTTTTGTCGTCCAAGTGATTGCTTTGGTTCGAAGCCAGCCCTCTGACCCGAAACCGAAGCTATCGTTGAGAGCTTCCATTGGGACCGACGGATAGGGAGGAAAACTTAACTTATTAGGGGTCCAATGGGGAGTCAGTAAGCCTTCTTGCAGACATATGGAGCAGTAGAACGACCGCGGGGAATTGTGGGCTTTCCTTAACAATTTTTAACTTTTGGTGGGGTAGGGGGTTCTACAAATTTATGGTGTTGGGCAAACAATATTAAATATGGTGGGCTCGCGGCCATTGTTGATGGTGTTGACATCTCGGGGCATCACGGGGCGGACCGTCCGTCCGCTAGAGTCTCCATGCCGTCCGCCTGGCTCTATCAGGGGTACCTATATGGTCATCTCTGGAGCGGTAGGCCGGACGAGGGAACTGAATTCAGAGGATCCAGTGAATCCCACCTGTGCCGTGGCATCCAGAGTATGACGGAAGAAAGAAAAGAAGGGACAGCACAAGAAGGGGGAGGAGAAATGAAGAGGTCAACAGACAACAGATGGAAAAGGGAGTGGAGGATTTTTGGGGCGTGATTTGCACGCAACAGTGTTTACTAGGAAAAGAAGTACAATAGGTCTGTTATGCGTTGCTATCGATGTCAGCGATTTGGACATTTTGGTGAATGTTGCGCCTATATGGGCAGATGCGTTCTTTGTGACAAAGATCACGATTCGAATGAGTATATTAATTTAAATAAAACTCTTAAAGAAAAAAATTAAGTGGTTCCCATGCCTAAGTGCGTGAACTGTAATGAGATCGGCCATTCAGCTAGCTATCAGGGCTGCCCAGCATATCTCAAATATAAAGGAAAAAAGTTATCTTATTCTGAAATAGCAGGCAAAACAAGAACGTTTGTTCAGGAATGAATTCACAATTTTACAAAAGCCAATGTTTCTTTCGCTGAAAAAGTAAAAGCATCAGCTAAACAACCCAATGTTTCCTCAGCTCCTAGGACTAGACTTCAAAATAAAGAAGGACCTATTCCAATATTTTTCCTTAACCCAAACGCACAAGAAGGTGATCTCAACGACTTCCTTAACGAAGCTAAGAATCTATTTAAGATTTCATTTATAGATCTGCTGACAAAAATAAGCCAATTCTGACCTAAGTATCAAGCCTTGAAATCCAAGGAGGATTTAATCATGCCATTTACAAAATTAAAAATCATATCAATAAATATCAATACTTTAATCTCACATGAGAAAAGACTAGCACTATCAAATACATTAAAAAATAAAAAACCTCAGATATGTTTCCTTTCTGAAACTTGACGAAAAGTACAAGCCTAACGAAGTCTCTTTCCAAAGCGATGTCTTTTCTGTGTGTCTATCTTCTATTGTTTCACAGAGCAATTCAGGTTCAAACTTCCGCCTGTTGATTGGAAGCATTTACATTCCGTCCAATGCTGGACAGTGATTAATTAGTGAGTTTGATAGACTTTATGCTGTCATTAATAACTTTGACGCCATTTTAATTGGAGGTGATTTTAACGCCCGGCATCCAGCATGGGGAGACAGTGTACGTAATAACAACGGAAACCTGTTTAACAATTGCTTCTATAATGGCCCATACTTAAATCTTGATTTAATACCAGCTAGCACTCCAACATTTCCTAGATCCTCCTCTTTTTTGGACTTTTTCCTTATTTCTCCATCCCTTAACCCCACATACAGTTCGAACAATCCATCAAATGTTTTAACCTGTAAGACCTTTTCAGCATTTTCCAATCACTTTGGAATTCTTATAGAAGTAATAGTTGAAATTTTTTTCACTATCTTGATCCCACCTGCTACATATAGAAGTTTTAAAAATACGAACTGGGAAGCCTTTCGGCTTAGTCTTCATAATTCTTTACCCTCAATTAGTGTACCAATGGAGAGAAATATATCTAATACTGAAATAGATATGCTAATAGCCAAAATAAACGCAGTAATTATTTCAAAGGTAGAATCACACTCACATATTCACAATGTTACCGACCATAAGTATCACTGTATTTCGGATTTGACTAAGAAACTAATTGAATTAAGGAGAATTTGGCTCAAACAACTTAATAGAATGTATCACCGTCACCTTAATAGAGTTAGTCCTGAATACCTTGAAATGCATTCTAGAATACAGTGCTTGAGTAAAATTATTAAAGAAAACGTTAACTTAGATCTCAATAATTCTTTCAAGTCAAGACTGGGAAAAATAAAACCATCTCCACATGCTTTTAAAGAAATAGATAGGATAACCGGGCGCAAATATTTTGGAGCAAATATTTCAAAAGATATGCTCATCCATAATGGCCAAGAGCTGACTGATATTCAAGCCAAACTAAATGCATTTGAAACTCTGTACACTGCAAACTATAGTGAAAGAGCATCCACCGATGATCGAAACTTAGAAACCGAAGTTCTATATGCAATTAACCAATTTGAGGAAAGACATCTTTAGCACACGCTGTCCGTTTTTTCGCTTCTAACAGCGCCTGTGATCCAGGGATATCTCCGTTCACTTCGCCCAATAGCGTTAATCTTTTCAGATCGTCGCTTTCATTTTAAAAAAATCTCCCTTTTCTTTAGATACATTATTGGCAGCAATATTTAACCACTGTATTAACAATAGTTTTTCCGAAAGCTAAAAAGAAAGCTGCGAAAGAAGTAAACAAATTTCGTCCTATCTCGCTTCTCTCCAATCTTGGAAAATTATTCGAGCGGGTATTAGCCGAACACTTAAATAAATTCTGTGAAGAGAAGGATATTATCCCAAACAACCAATTCGGATTCAAGAAAGGAAACTCCACGGAGCACGCCTTGCTCATACTTCAGGACAAAGTTGTTCAATATCTGAGAAATAAAATGTGAACGGTGAGTTTAGATATTGACCTTGAAAATGCTTTCGATTCGCTCTGGCATCAGGTACTCTTATTCAAGTTACTAAGACTAAGCTTCCCAAATTGGCTTATAAGAATGATACACAGTTTTTTATCAAATAGAACAACCTCAATATACATTGGATTCGAGCACACAGAACCTCTCCCAGTGAAATCAGGCGTACCTCAAGGATCCATACTCGGACCATCATTATTTAATATTTATCTTCAGGATTTCCCTCTTTCTGACCCAAATAGGGAAAATCCTGGATCACTTCACTACGCTGATGATACCACTATATTAGACAGCGACTTACGACCGAGCTTAGCTCTTGACAAAATTAAAGCAAAACTTCCACTTCTAGAAAATTACTTTAAAAGAAGGAGATTAAAAGTAAATTAGGTAAATATGGCCTCACGTGTTTTAGAAATGCCAGCGGAAAGGGACATTATCGTGCGGTTAAAGAAAACAAGGATTTGTCATTAAGAATAAATGATTTCTCAATTCCATTACTTTCTGAAAGAAATTATCTGGGAATACATTAGTAAAGCAAAAATGGTCACATGAATACTTAAACCATTACTTAATTCTAAACACATGATAGGGAAAACTAAGATTATGATGTACAAAACTCTTATAAGACCAATTCTGACATACGGTTTTTCTACTTGGTTTACCATCTCACCCACTGTAGCCAAAGAAATGGAGGTCTTTGAGAGAAAAATACTGAGGTTGTGCTGCGAAATATTTAGAAAACGCGATAAAAAATGGTTCTCTAACAAAATTATATATGAAGCAACTCAGGTTACACCACTCATGAACTACCAAATAAAGCTTCTTCAAAAAAAAGTTAGAACGTATTCGTTCACACCCTAACTCACTGATAAGATCTCTTATGGACTCTAATGTTATGGACAGTTTGAATGACAACTATTATCTATCACCCTTTAACCTTTTAAATGAGGACTCGGTATCCTTGATAAGACCAGATACAAATAGACACGAGATACCACCGTTCTACGAAAAAAGCATCTCCTTTTAGCTATAGGGGATGACTTTGCAATACTTGTTCTAACATAAGCCTTTGTTAATAATGCAAAAGTTTTTGAATTTCCTTAATATTGTATATATTGCATACGAACAATTAAGGATTGTCATAGCTTTTGCAGCCGACGTTCGATTAAGGTCTTCGCACTATTCAGTATATATTTATCTAATAAGATGAAGATGTATCTTTTTAGGTTTAGTTAGCTTAGTTTTAAGATATTTTAAGTACTAGGTTAAGACTGCCAAAAAGAGCAAAGTAGTGAAGGTACGCCGGGAGCAAGCGTACGCAAATATAAGCCCAGCACAATTCGTTTGTAATTATTTCCTAATTAATATTTATCTAGAATATTTAGTTTTACTTTTGTTTAAGTCAGACAAATCATTAAGTCGGCCATATTTAAAATAAGATTGTATTATAATGTATTGATTAAATTTGTCTCAATAAAGTTAACTTGTAAACTTGTTATCGCGCCATGATAGCCGATTATTTTTGACCCGAATTGGAAGATGTGGACTTGGACGACATGTGGTTTCAACAGGATGGTGCCACAAACCACACAGCACACGCTACAATCGATTTATTGAAGAGTAAGTATGGTGAGCGTGTTATCTCAAGACATGGGCCAGTCGATTGGGCGCCTCGTTCGTGTGATTTACCGCCGCTTGACTATTTTCTGTGGGGCTACGTTAAGTCATTGGTTTATGCCAACATGCCGACGACATTGGAAGAGCTCAGAGCCAACATTGAACGCGAAATAGCGGCCGTTTCGGCCGAAATGTGTGGCCGAGTCGTTGAAAATTGGTTCCAACGCATCGACCGCTGCAAACGTACCCGATGTGGCCATATGAACGAAGTCGAGTTCCATTCATAAATGTTTTGATTGTACTTCAAGCCGATAATAAAGTTTTTAAAATATCTCAAATGGTTTGGGTTTTATTTAAAAAAAACACATTTGCCAAGTCCTTATTGAAAAACCCTATACTTGAAGTTACCGCGGAAGTTCTTACGCCCAAATTGTATCTGTCGCAATCCAAATTCTCAAGCTCTTCCAAAGTATAGAAAGAACAGGAAGACCAATGAGTTTACAATCAGTTTCAGTTGGAGTCTGACACGATTTATCAGCTCATAAAACAGAACGTAACTATTAGTAAATGGTCCAGTACAGGATGACTCTTTGCGAACAAAACAACAGCATTCCAAAATGTTAACTATAGTACGTTTAGGAATCTTATCTTTTCGAACTATCCCAGCCGAGAACTGTTATCTTGGCAACAAGAAAATAAATAAAATTACTTCTGAACGGATGTATCATATTATACGAGTATCAAACGTCTTCGATTACAAAAGTATCATGTACGCTTAAGTCAACCCAATTAAATGACACCATCCTGTTATTTAATTGCAGAACAACTCGTTCAATTTACATGCACCCAGAGGGATTATCACTCTAATCAAATGCCATTCATCAAGCAAACTAACCATGACGTTAACACGTCAAAGATAGATGACTTTACTCGTACTGTCAACCCTTCACGAAATTCCAAAAGGCAAACCAGCAACAACAAAAAAAAGTCAAATAAAGAGCAATTGATCAAATCTTCAACCCCCATGCCTTGGTGGTTTGGTTCAGTTTCATTCGGTTTGGATTACCCTCCCCGAAACCATGGACGACAACACAACGACGTTCACATCCTTTATGAACTTACAAATTACCATTTGATTTAGTTCGTTACAAGGCAATCAAATCGAAATGATAAATGATGACACAGTCATGTATCCGTACAAATAGAACTTTGGTACAAGGGTAGTTTCAGCACATACGAGTACTCGTACACGAATTTCAACCCCTATAAAATTACCATCAAAATATGGACAAAAAGGAACTAACTCGGCGCTTTTGGAAACTGTTTCCAACATCATCATCTTTTTTCCTTTTTTTTTTTTGCGACAGAGTAGGTATCATTTGGAGTATACATATAGAGAGAAACTACACACATGTGCCTGTTTATAATGCATGACATAAAGTCATGGCGAATCCTTGTTTCTGCTCCGACTCCTGCTTCGGCTATTGTTTCTGATTCAGCGTCTCGTATCTGATATCTCTTGTATCTCTGGTATTTGATAGCTAACCCACTTTTTGTGGATTTATAGCCATGCTACCCTCCTTTGGAAATCCAATAAAAATATAACAGACTCACTTAACCCCTGGTTGATCATTGGGATTCCATTCCATTGGCCATGCCAGGATACGAGGGTACATATTATGGCATGATGCTGTTTGGTTTATTTTCCCCTTCTTCCAGTAGTTTATTGTGTTTTTTCTTTTACGCGCTTTGATACTTTGCGCATAATCTCGTAAAAATATCTGCAGGATACAGTATTACCCGCGTTCGCTTCATCATTGGGGTTGAGAGTGTTATTTTTACCAGGCCACACAATATAACTTAACTTTTAGCAATTATATGGAAGAGTGAGAAGCATCATATCATAAATGTGCGTTTTATAGGGTTGTTATGTAATTACTTGGGTTTGGTGGTGACATTGGACTATAGCAGGGACCGGGGCTAAGTATTCTTGGCGAATAGAGCCGATTGATAGAGGAAGGTAACAAAAATAACAGAAAAACAAGCAATTTAATTCTATCTGTTTGAAAAAAAAAAATGACAATCTCTCTCAAGGGATGGCCTTGTCCGCACGAAAGGATATCTCGATTTTAGGAAGTCATTGACGCATTTTCTACGCCCTTTCTATTGGTTATATTAGTCTAATAAGTTCGACGAATGCTCTCCTTCAGAAACTAAAACGGATTTTTTCCTTCTATATGCATATGTATGTTGTGTATGTATATTTATTTAATTTAGGCCAATCAAACCGACTACAAATTATATAATATGACTATAGCAACTCGCTACTATGGTGTGGAGAAAACCATCTAACTTAATCAGAGATGTGAAGAACTGCAGCCGCTCGTGGGCTCTGTGATCAGAAGAGATGGAAGAACATCGGATTCTCCCAAAGAAAAGGAAATATAACGAGAAATGCGCGATCGAAGACAATAACATACGGAAGTTTTACCAACACGTAAACAGAACGTGTCAAGTCAAGAAGACCCCTAGAGAAGCCTATAAAGATGAAAAACGAAACCGTCGGTGCTGAAAATGTGGAAAAACTTTTTCTGCGAAGATGATCAACATACCGCCGTCAGACAGAATGGACCATTCAACTTAGACGAAGATAGCCAAAACTTCCATCTACCTGACCAGAACGAAATAGGGATAGCAATATCTAAGCTAAAATCCAACAAAGCAGCTGGACCTGATGCTGCTGGAAATTATTTGGAACACATACACCAACTCATTTCTCAGTTCTGACTAGACCTAGAGTGTATTCGTATGCCTAATGAATGGAATCTTTCCCCATTCACAAAAAAAAAACCCTCAACCGCGCCAACTACAGAGGTCTCCTCATCATCGCATACAAGATCTTATCTGCCATATTGTGTGAAAGTCTGAAACCTTCCATCTACAACCTGGTTGGCTCTTATCAGTGCGGTTTTAGACCAGGAAAGTCTACAATCGACCAAATCTTCCTGGAAAAAAATCTAGAAGTCCAAATCGATTCCCACCATGTTTTATCGGCCGCAAATGACGGGATTTATAGAGACGAGCTACAATTCTATAGAGCCATGGCGTCCCTGCCAAACTCGTTCGTCGGTGCAGAATTAAGATAACGACTTCTTCAAGATCATACTTGAAAGAATTGTGCGAAACAAATTGTGGAAAACAACACTGGAGGCACAATCTTTAAAGAGTCTGTACAACTATTATCGTACGCCGATGATATTGACATCATTGGTGCGTTCGGTACTAGTGAAACGGAAGCTGGCAAAATGGGTTTAGCGAAAAATGAGTGAAAACTAAGTATTTATGTGCTGTCAACAAGAAGTGGCACACAATTTCGACGAATTTTACAGAACATCACACTCGATAGCTATAATTTCAAGGTATTAAGCGACTTTGTCGATCTCCGGAGGAACAACGCAATATAGTGGACTTCATCTTACGTGTCGCGCACAAATGGAAGGGGATAGACTTGGATTGCGCAACTGGCGATAGTTCGCTAAATACTGGGTTAACTTTAGCGCCACCTAAATATGTAAGTAAGTGAGCATCTTCAATTTTTATCCAAAAAGACAAGTTCCGCTTTGATGCCAAAACTAAACAGCCTTCAAATCAATGAACTAGTGGAAGTGGTGAGCACCGATGTGTAGTTTCGTTCCTAAAGTATTTGCAAGATTTATCGTTAACGTTGAATTAACTAGGCAAGAGCTAGAGTAGCACTGAAGAGTACTTCAGCTCGTACATATGTTAGATGGAATTTAGATGGGCTCACTTCATGATATTCGTGCAGGCAAAGATGAGGTTCCATTCGCTATCCTTTTTAGTCTTCACCTTAGACATCGTTGTCAAAGCCTTTTCTTAATTGGATGGGCAGAGGTTTTGTCGACCATCACCTACTTGAGTAGTACATTCCACCTGACAGTGGACTGGTAGCGGTCTTCGTCATTATACAGTCTCTAGGAGGTATGCCTACAAATTAAGTTCACTGTGACTTTTCGCTGTGCCTCTCTTCAGGATTTATGATATTCAGATTGCTCTACCTTTTAGCAAAACGGTTGTGTTCAATTCCTCCATGAGATTGACCGAACGATTATGTGCTTCTTTGTTTTCCTTTCTGAGAAGCCTATGTTCCTCATGTCTCCTACGCTTATTGCAAGCAGCTATTAGCCCTCTTTAGAGCACCACCTCATCTGATATGGTCTTATGCATTGCTATACTTTTCATCTATATGGCCAAAGATGCTCTCCTTCCCTAACTTGCCCTTTAAATCATCAAGCACGACCTGAACTTTTGATGTCTTAGTTTTCTCTGAAGATAAATCGGCATCCGCAACGAAGTTGTTTCTGTTCTCCATACCAATTACCATAGTCTGAAGTTACTCGTATATATGTTTCTTCTGCTCAGCACATCCAATCGTTATCCTCCACTTTTATATTTATATCTACTTTGTAACGATAAGGAGTCTACCTAATTAAGAGTCCAAATATTCTACGGCAAATCCAAAAGTTATTTGTTACTTGATAGGGTCATCAACATTATAAAAAGGTGAAATACTCTATCTACAGCCGTTAGTGATGGCGGACATCTTGAAAAATTGACTATTCCTGCCTGACTTGACTGGAAAAAGCCAGTAATAATTCGTGTCATTGCTCCAATTGGCTCGTCCCCTCCAAAATAATATGGTCCGGCTCGAAAGCGCACTCCTTCTAGACATCCTAGTATCTACTAGTAAAACAAATCCAATATCACCTACAGAGACAATTAATGGTGTCAGAAGTAGTAAGGACTGTTCTAGTGTACATACATATACCACACTTATGCCAGCGTTTGATCCAATCCTCGAAACATTTTTTATATTCGGTTTTCGGTATGTCCATTAGTGCTTCCTGCGATTTTTCCATTACTTCCTCTCGGCTGCTGAAACGCGTTCCCGGTAGTGGTTTTTAAACTCGGTTGAACTAAAGAAGTCACAGGGAGCCAAATCAGGTTGTTGGATGGTATTTGTTGCATTTTTCGTCAAAAAATTACGAATACGAGTAATGAAGGCACTGTGCGACGGTGCGTTGTCATGGTGCAAAATCCACGAGTTTTCTGCCCACAATTCTGGTCTCTTTCGGCGAATTGCTTCACGCAAACGTCTCATAACGCCCAAATAATACTCTTTGTTTACTGTCTGGTCTTCTGGCAAAAATTCATGATGTACTACACAATTGTAATCCATGGAAACCGTGAGCATTGCCTTCTTTTTTGACTGAAAACGAAGTGGTTTCTTTGGTCTCGGCTCATTTGGTGAACGCCATTCACTTGCCTGATGTCTGGATTGCGTGTCGTACTCATAAACCCACGTCTCGTCTCCAGTAATGATCCTCTTGATGAATGTGGGATCGGATTCAGACCCGCAAATCATCTCTTTTGCGACGTCAACACGGTCTCTTTTGAAAATTGCAAATTGAAATCCATTTCTAAAATTGTAAAAAATCGCCAATACACACAGAGATAGATATACTCTTGGCTACGTAACTTTTACAAATGTCAAGCTATGACGCTAAGAGGGAATGTCAACAACAGATTTACCAACTCAACAAAAAAAAAAACAGAACTCAAAGCGGAATAACGGGAGCGCCACACGGTGGTTATTCTTTTTGATCAAGGTGGAATATGTATGCCAAAGCAGTGGAGTATTTAAATTGGCGTGAGTCCTTTTGTTTTAAGCAAACCTATTTAGTTTAGTTTACTTTAGTTTATTTCATATTTAGAGCTTATACTTAAGATACAAAGTAATCTTATCGTAGCAATAACCTTGCTACCGCCAAATAATGCATGTGGAGAATTGACGGATGAAAATTCAGAAGAAGAAAATGAAGTGGACAATGGACATATCCAATTTGCCACGCAGTCATCTACTTGTTGGTGCTGAAGCTGCATATGATGACGACATTCCACTATATGCCATGGTTCCCAAGAAAATAAATTTGGATCCAAAAACGAAACTAACTTGAACGAAAAAAGATTTGCAGGGTGCTACAGGTGAGACAATATTTAGTAGTGTGTTCAATAACCAAGCCTCAATAGAGATATTTGAACAATTTTTCGATGATGGATTCTACGAAATGGCGATATGTCTCACCAATAACTATTCCATGCAAAAGAACATACATTTAAATGTTTCATTACATGAAATTAAGTCTTTTTTCGGAATACACTTGCTAAGTGGATATAACTTGTTTCCTCAAAAAAGTATGTATTGGTAAGTCACAAGAGATGCTGGATGTGAACTAGTACTCGTATCTGCCAGCCTTTCAAGAGATCGCTTCAATGCTATAATGTCCAACCTTCACTTTTCCGATAACCATAATCTAAACCAAAGTGATAAGTTCAGCAAAATTCGGCCATTATGCGAATACTTGAATAAAAATTTTTTAGAATTTTCTCCAGTAGAAGAAAAGTTTCATATTATGGGCGCCACTCCACGAAGCAATTCATTTGGTGCAAACCTATTCGTTGGAGGGATATAAAGTGTGCGTCCGGGTATGCCTTATGGGTTGATCCGTACCAAGGAGCAAATGCAAGCCAAAATTACAAAGACATGGGCTTTGGTGCGAGAGTGGTGCTGAATTTTTGCGATGTGTTGCAGTGTTGTGGTTTGCAAATGTCTTACCATGTCTACCTTTTTTACATCGATTTTTTTTTCATCGTTGGATCTGCTGTCAGAGTTGAAAGGAAGAGACATAAATGCAACAGATAAAAAGAGATTGTTGCAACACGTACTCAGGAGCAACCGAATAAAAAACTGTCCCCTGGAAGATGACTGCTGAAGAAAAAACAAAGGGGATCATATGATTATTCGGTCTGCGAAGATTTGTAAATGGAACGACAACAATTTGGTTACCATGGCCTAAAACTCAGAAAGTGTTCACCCAATGAAATTCGTGAAATGTTTTTCGAGAGTCGAAAAGAAATTTAAATTGGTGGAGCAAGCCAGCCTTATAAGCCATTACAACAATTTCCTCTATTAGAGGAAAAAAGTGATATAATCCGCTCACATTGAATCTTCTCGATGTAACCTTCAATAATTTTTGGCAGTTACAAAAGCAAAGTTTCAGTAATATGCGTCTACTTCCCTTTCGACGAAGAATTGCTCTATCGTTACTAGGGTCTAATCGCCAGCCTAAGAAAAGAGGTCCTTAACATTCATCTGTGTTGGAAAATGTGGACTCAAGATTCGACCACATAGATAATTACGTGGTAGAGCAAGAAAACAGAACGCGCTGTAGGTTATGCCATCTAAAGCCACCAACTCGATGTGAGAAATGCAACGTTGGACTTCATGTACGACGCTTTAAAACGTGATATGTTAAAGAAAATTAAATCAAAAAAAAAAAAAAATTCCTACCGTCCCTTATAAAAAAACCAAAGGTTCGAAAACCAGAGGTCCAATTTTTTTTTCTTATTTTTGATATGTAATTTAGACCAATATTTGATATATATATATATAGAGTTCATCAAAACTGAAATTTTTCATATAGGGACGATGGTTGACGTGTTTTTAAGATATTAGATTCAAATTTTAATGTACGAAACTTAATGAAATTTTCAAAAGTCATCCCAAGTATGTTTTTAGACAGATTTCACATCCGTGTTTGAGTACAGGAATGGCTAAAGATTTTGCAAAGATTATTCTCGTTATTAACGGTGTAAATTGTTGAACTGTCCATAGCGTTCGGAGAATACCATAGGTCTTTCGCGACAGTAGAGTTTATGTGATAATTCCATGTCAAAATTCTGTTGAAAACATCATCTTCAAAGCTACGTTGCCTATATAGATAGGCGGTTAATATTTCGTGCACAATTTTCAATCAAACCAAGAGGACAACTCTGGTATATTTGAACGTGTCGTCAGAACGTGTCAAAAACGAAGCTCTAATCTCGACCCCAACTGGAGCTTCAAAACAGACTTATTCCCCAATTTTAGTCCTCCCTCCTCACTTATCCGACACAAAGCCCTTACACACCAATCTTCTAATCCCCCAATTCCCCCCGTTCCACCGAAGTCCCCGCGCCAACGCGTCTCTTTCAACTTAACCCCAACCACCCATATTATTCCTTCTCAACCTTCTACGCCACCAAACCCAGCTAGCAACCCAATTCCCAACTTCGATCTTAAAACTGGAGCTAAGTACCCTAACTTCATTAACTCCCATACCTTAAACCCCACATCTCATCCCTCGTCCAACTCCATATCCAATCATTTATCTCTATCTCCCTCCTCCAATGCTAATATTCTTGATCCCCTTTTTTCCCCCACTGTTAAACTAACACAGCAAACCAATGGCACTACAGAAAGTCGATATGCTCTCTCTAGGCTCAGAGAACGAAAGATATATGAAAACATTCGTCTCTTTCTTGCCTATTTACATGACAAATCTGACTCCCTACCGACCCTATCAGTCTCAGGAACCTTTATGTCAGGTACCACGAGATATTTAACATGTCCCCTCAGAAAGTAGCAGACGACCTTGCTGCATTCGGCAACTATGTTCACTCTAAACGAGTATCACACCTACAACGAAGCCGAGCCGACCACGACAAATTTTTTCGTCCATAACGTGCCTCCCTTGCCAGCGCTTAAACCATTCTGCCTCACACCTCCACCCCACAACATCCCTCTTACATTTTACTACCAGAATGTAAGAGGTCTTCGCTCTAAAACCAATGCTGTCCTACGTCAATCGCATGCTCTTCCCTTTGATATTTACGCCTTGACCGAAACCAATTTGATTCCCGACATAAAGAACCAGGAATTGTTCCCTCCTACTTTTAATGTTTTCCGCGATGACGATCCTACCCGCACAAATAAAGATTCCCCCTGTCGAGGCGTCCTACTGGCGATGGACAACAGCCTTAACTCTTCTCCCATTACAATTTCTTCATCCCCTAAGGCCGACTTTGTCGCAATAAAAATATCACTGCCTCTCAAGTCCCTTTACGTTATATGTTGCTACATCCTACCAGCTCAACCTATCGAATCTTACCAATTTATTATTGATGCGATCGATCATTTAATTGACCTGTCAGACCCTATTGGTGATATCCTTATTTTCGGCGACTTTAATCTTCCTCAGCTACAGTGGACTCCATCAGATGATCAATCGTTTTTCATCGCTTCAAATGCCATCTCAGCTAAGGAATGTCTCTTCTTAGATCGCTTAACAGACTCAAGTCTATGCCAAGTCAGTGGTATATCCAATTTTATGGGCAGGCAATTAGACCTTATTTTCACAACAGATCCAATTAACTCCTCAGTCTCACTTTGTCCCCTATCTCTCTCAACAATCGATAACTACCATCCCCCCCTTCTACTTTCATTTTTTCATAACTCTTCATCCCAGTCTACTCCCCCCACAACTCTCTCATCCCACGACTTTCATAAAGCAAACTTTCACAAAATCAGTGAATATCTCAGCAGATCCCACTTTAACTTTCACAACTTAAGTATAAATGATGCCTTATCCATTTTATATAAAGAAATATTTAATTCTTTTTCCCTTTACGTTCCGTTTTCCCGCCTTAAAACATCATCTACTAGTCCTCCCTGGTATAATCGCAAGCTTCGTTCCTTACGAAATAAGAGAAATAAGTTATGGGCTGTTTTCCTGCGTACCAGATCCTTTACCGACTATTCCAACTATCTTGGTGCTTATCTTCATTTCACCGAACTTTACGATTCCCTTTACCAGCGCTACCTTAACAATGCGCAAGTCAACCTTATAAACCACCCTAAGTCCTTTTTCCAATTTGTTAACTACAAAAGAAAGTCCGATGGTTACCCTCCTTCCCTCTCTTTCAACAACAGGTCATCAACCGATTCACTCACCATTGCCAACCTATTTGCTACCTTTTTTAAACAATCCTTCACCAACGACTCCTTTGTACCAGATCCATCCTATTTTAGTTACCTACTGAACTTCTCCAATGGCCCACTTCTTTCTCATATTTTGGACCTGTCTTATATCGATAAATTATAAATTATAAATATAAATTACACCAACTCAATGACGAATTCACACCCGGCCCAGATGGCCTCCCTGCCATATTTCTTAAAAAATGTTCTTCCTCTCTTTCCCTTGCCCTTTCTAATCTCTTCCGTCTATCCCTTTCACAAGGAGAATTTCCTCAGGTTTGGAAAACCTCCTTCATAACCCCGATCCACAAGAAAGTATCAAAGAATGAAATAACCAACTATCGTCCCATCGCTAAACTCTCCCATATACCCAAACTCTTCGAAAGTATTTTGTATGAAGCTCTAAGCTTCCAATGCAAATCACTTATTTCCCCTAGACAACATGGCTTCTTAAAGGGTAGGTCAAATCAAACCACAAATCTCGTTGAATTCGTATCCTTTGCCCTCTCTGCCCTAGAGAATGGCAATGAAGTCGATGTAGTTGCAACCGATTTTAGCAAAGCCTTCGATAAAATCTCTCATCGGTTAATTATCTTTAAATTGTCTGCCCTCGGCTTTGAACCCATATTGTTAAAAAGGATATCCTCTTACCTCGAAAACCGTTTTTACAGTGTTCGTTTTAGGTCAGCCCAGTCCGCTCCATTTTTGGCCACCTCTGGGGTCCCACAAGGCAGCAATCTCGGTCCCCTTCTTTTTATATTAACCATAAATGATCTCGATATGATCATCAAACACTCGTCTGTCTCCATTTACGCCGACGATACCAAATTTTTCAAAACCATTTCCTCTCCCCATGACTCTTTCCTCCTTCAACAAGATCTTGATAGTTTCTCGATCTGGTGCCTCAAAAATTCTTTGGAACTTAACATCGCCAAATGCCAATCCATCACCTTCTCACATAAGCGGAACCAATCTCCTCCCCGACTCTATCTTCTCCATAACCAACCTATCTCCTCCGTACAGTCTCTTCGCGACCTCGGCATTCTGTGTGACAGCGAGCTCAACTTCCGTTTACATATGGGTGAGATAATCCTCAAAGCCAACTCTGCACTAGGTTTTGTAAAACGGTGGTCCAAAGAATTCACCAACCCATACGTGACCAGGTCCCTCTATATTACCTTTGTTCGCCCCCTCCTAGAGTACGCCAGTCAAGTATGGTCCCCATATCATCGTGTTCATATCTCCAGAATTGAAAGCATTCAGCGTCGTTTTCTTCGATTTGCTCTTCGAGGTATGCCCTGGGACGATCCTTTTAATCTGCCCCCCTATCAAAATCGTCTCAACCTTATCAACTTAAACACCCTCGAAGATCGCAGAGATGCAGCAGACTTTCTCTTCATTCATCGACTCCTTTCAGGTCACGTTGAATGCGCGTCCCTTCACAACTCCATTTTCGTAATCTACGTACCCCTCGACTCTTCTATCTACCAACCCACCACACCACCTATGGCGCGAACTAACCAATCTCCCGTATGCTACGTCAAATCAACTCAAACCCTACCGTCTTTGACTTTCACCGCACCACTTCCTACCTCAAATCTGTTCTCCTTCACCACTCCAACCAACCTTAGTTTTAAGTTTTAGTTTAAGTTTATTTTTTAAGTTATAGCTTGTATTAAGCCGAATAAATGGGGGCATTCGCCCCCACCAAAATTAAATCAGCATAAATATGTATCGATGAGTATAGTGTTTTATTTGGAATCTCGTTAATGTGCAGCGTGAAAAGAAGTGGGCCCAAAATTGACCCTTGGGGAACCCCTCGGGTCCACGAAAGGAGATCTGTTAAAACGTTATCTATAGATACTGCCTGTTTCCTATCACTGAGGTACGACGAAATAAGATTCGTTGCAAAACGAGAAAAGTTGAATGAAGCTCGTAGCTTTTGCAGAGTACTGTATGGTTTACCGTGTCGAAGGCTTTGGAAAAGTCCAATAGGGTCAAGAAGGTATGTCCTCTACCACTCTAGTTAGATCAGTAGTACAATTGTGCTTGGGACGAAAGCCAGATTGAAATCGATCCAACAAGTTATATCGGCACAAATATACACATAGTTGTTTTTGCATAAGATGTTCACAAACTTTTGATAGAAAAGGCAGAATTGATATAGGCCTGAACTCATCGATAGCCCCATTTTTGGCAATTCGTAACAATTTTGCCATTTTCCATTGATGAGGAAATATTCCTATAACTATTACTGTATTCATAAGGTGCGTGATATAAGCCAATAAGCAAGGAAGAATGGGTTTAACAAAAGTTGGATGGACTTCATCAGCACCAACTGCATTCGATTTAATGGAGAGAAAACTTTCAAGAACATCCGTGTTATTAACCCCGATGAACTCAAAAGGTGTATCTGTGGAGTGCACCGTACTGTAAGCGTGATAACTTTGTTCAGATACGACCTTAGAGAGGGGGAGAGAAGCAAATTTGCGATTGAGATCACTACCATTTACGGTTAATTCGCTGCTTACCAATCCTTAACTCTCTTAAATTCTTTCAGGGCTTACGTCCATCTGATTTTGCTTCTAAACGGCTAGAAGAGAACCGAATTGTGGCCTGCCTAATTTTGAGAACGACCTTGTTCCTAAGAGATTTGTAGAAATTATGGAGTATCTCAATCCGAAAGCGTTTCCAATTCTGATAGGCCCGATCACTATGATCCATGAGTTGTTGTAATTCTACTGAGAACCAGGGTTGTGATACATTAATTACCTTTCTTCTTTTAATTGGAACGTGTTTATATTAGTTTTGAGAAAAACTACATGCTCGTCTGGTGTAGGCATACATTAAATGGAGTTCCAGCCGAACCGTGTACGTTTCTAAAGTCCCGATACTGATACCTTGATTGAACCGGACCACTGTCAATAAAGAAATTGTACATAAGGAATATGAGATCATGTTTGGAGAAGGCTGGTGCGGAAAGTTGATTATAAAAAAGCGCCTTTTTCATATCTGTCACAAAAAGCACATCTAGCAGTAAAGTACTTGATGACCGGGTAAAGTAAGTGGGGTTGGTTTTGTAAATCAAATGAACACATAAGATATATTAGTCGCTCATCGACTAATACCTACTTTCATAAAGGAATGGATATCCTTGTGTATAAAAAGAAGAAATGTTTTTTCTCTCTGTGTGGTAAGAAAAAGGCCTTGTCTGAGTGTTCTCATTATCTAAACTTAGTTCACATCGAACAGATTTGTCTTATCCTCATTTCGTTGGCAATAAACCAATTTAGTGCCATCATCCATTCTGCCCTCCATCGCACCCCTAAAGTAAATTCCAATTTAGCTTAGTCCCCGCAATTTCATAATTTCCATATTTTTATGTGAATCTCATAAAAAACACCATCAGTCTAAATTGGGGCAGTAAAACTTTTATGCTCTTGTACTCTCATTCATCCCCCTTAAAAAACAAAGCCATACACCTACCCACCCTTGCCAGGATTTGTGACTGAAACCACCCAAACCACAAACATGTATCAACTACGGAGAAGAGGGAGAGAGAGAGAGAGAGAGAAAGTCCCGCTCACGTCTTCCATTATAATGCCAACGTTTATTTCTGCTGGTTTCTAAACTAAATGAGGGGGTGTCGGTTTGTTGGTGATGTGTAGCAGTTCCAGTAAACAAAACACTTTGTCTGCAATACAACAACATGTACATGATGCGGGGGATAAATCATCGCAATCATCACGTTCAATTACCCCCGAGGGTGGATTTACTGTAAATGGGGACGGAGATGTAATGATTTGTCGTAAAAAAAACCAACAGAATAAGTAAAATGATCCAAAAACCAAAATGAAAGATTTGCCCTTGTGAAATTGTGTGTGTGTGTGGGTGTGTGTATGTTTTGAATTGTCACCCCTGAATAATGACGTGACATGCGGGTGGCGCGCAGTCATTTAAGCGTTTGGTGGTAAGTGGATCATGTTAAGAGTAATGATTGTGCGAATGAACACGAGGGGATTGTGGCACATGTCGTGTTTTTGGAATTGTTTCTCGAAATTTGTATCTGCACGAACATGCCTACGTGGAGATTGAGGACCGAAATATTGAGAGGAGGTGTAGTAAAATATCCAATTTGTCTGTCATCATTAGTAGTGCGGTTACATGTTGACTATAAGAGAAGAAGATGTGAACATCTTGTAATACTTCTCAACAAATGAGCCTGTACATCTATAGGCACAAAGGTGTAATGCTTTAGTGAAATGACATAAGGATTAGCTACGTGTATGAGTACCTACATACGCACCAAGCAAACATTCAGTATTACTTCGTTAGATTTGGCTGCATAAGTTTGGTCGGTTCAAGTCACTACCAACAGACAATGAACAGAAGACATTCATCCAATTTCCACGATCACCTCCTGCATAGACTGGACTTGTTGTTATAAAGGTACGAATGCTGATGATTCAAACAACACCATGTCCACATATCTTACAATTATAACAAACAGCTACATCATATTGAATGGTTTACCTCATAAACACCTAAGCGGTATATTGACCAGAGAATTTTATTTTACTTAAACCACTCAACATGGTGTGAGGTCAGATGTGATTGAAAATATAAAATTATTTAATGCCGTTGAAATTCGAAACCAGAGCCAAAATGACTGAAACATAATCAACATTGGCACAGTCTGTCCAGTTTACATCACCGTCAATGGCTCCTTTAGCATCGCTGGCACTAATATGCCAGCATGCGTGCGTCCACTCTCGAGAGACAAGTGGGCAAGAGAAAATTGGCGTTACTCCTACACTATATGGGACCAGAATTTTTAGACATCTTCTACTCCTTCGATACGAATTTGGACACCATTCATGAAAAGTTTGAGCCATTTTTTCTTCTAAAAGTGAACATGATTATGGAAAGGAACACATTTTTCCCCAGAAGACAAGTTCCAGATGGGTCTGGACTTAAATATCTCAGTTTAACTTCTGATTTTTCAAATCTACGTGATGAGCTAGTATTTGACGTATTCATTTGCGATCATAACAATAATTTGGTTCATCTGAAAGAAAGACATCCCCTCACCGTCCTTCCAAGAGCTCATCATCACAGCAGTCTTAGGAAATATGTGGAATCTTTAAAGCATAGGGATTAAAGGCGACGGGTTGGAAAAATCTTCTCATACTAAAAATTTACAAGGAGAGTGCATCCGAAAAATAGCTACTAGGTATGAAGCATCATTACCGTGGAGGAGTAATAGCCTTTCTTTAGATGACAACCGTTCAGTGCCGATTGCTCGACTTAGATCCTTACATTGAGGGCTAACAAAGGAACCAACGCAGCTTTTTGAATACGACAAATTGATGAGGGATTTCATTGTCTCGGTGTTCACAGAACCAGGTACAGATTGTTCGCCGGAAAAGACATACTATGTGCCACATCGATCAATGTATCATCCTAACAAGTCGAAGTTGAAGGTCCGCATAGTTAACCCATAAAGAAGGAAAGCGAGCTATGATCGCATATGGAAAGGCTCCAACTTATTGTCTGATATATACTTCACAAGTTACGGACATTCAGAAAGAGAAACAATTGAGAAAGCCTTTTTACAAATTTCATTGGCGGAGCATGATCATGACAGTCATCTATTTTTCTGATACGCAGAGCCTATAGAGTCCGTAAGGTTGATACCATCTTTGAAGGAATTTAGAATGAATCGAGTTACATTTGGCGAAACGCTCAGTCCCTTTCTGTTATCAGCCACCTATTTAACTACATTTGTCTTTCGAAGCGCATCAATTTCCGGAAACTTGCTCTATACTTCGGTAGTTAGTTTATGTTGACGACGTGGTAACCAGTCTTGTCAATGAAGCATCATTGACAAGAACTAACGTATGTATCAGAACGGCATCATTGTTTGGGCAAACCAAATTCTGCCGATATTTTAACGGGAAGGATTTCGATCAGTAGAATTTGTTCTTCGAGGAATTGGCTCTTCTTCAGACACGTCAGCAACGTTGCTATCGGCATTTGTGGATTCTGCCATCGCACATCAAGATGACGAGCGTGAGCCCTTACTTTTATATAGTGAGGTTAGCACACTGTTTCAGTTTTTATTTTCTAAGAAGCCTTCAATGAAGGCAGCAGATTTATAAAAATGTGGAGCGTTATTGGCGGAGGTATTTTCAAAAGATTTATTTTAATAATGAAATTGTTTCTTTACAGCCGATTTCACGTTCATCGACCCTGCTAACTCTAAATCCTTTATTGGATGAAGACGTCAATAACCAATGTGCAGCAGGTGCCCGGTTGCAGGAACTCGACGAGCCTAAAGATATTGTCAATCCGAATTTGCTTCCCACACGAGCTGGCTATGCACAGTGGTGTCAACAAAGTATCAACATGGCTAAGAGAAAAATTTTGCTTGCCCAGTGGTTGGCAAATTATAAAGAAAATCGTCGTCCTGTCGTGTGTGCCAACGTCTACGGGGCAAATCGTGCTCACTTCCATTTGCACCCCTGCCACGACAACGCTAGCTGCTATGCCATTTGAGGCAGTTGGTGTGGATTCTGCTGGTCCCTTCTATACGATGGATAATATTCTGAAAGAAGAAATCTATAACTGGTTTCAAGATTGACTTCTGAAAGCTACCTGCTAGGTATTGGGCGTTTTATTTCAAGAGGAGGAAAACCTAAGGCTTTATTTTCTGACAATGCCAAAACTTTTAAGAAGACAGCTGCTGAACTAAAGAATATTGGAAGCGTTCTAGATTGTGAATCATTGGAAGGATACTTAAGCAATCACAGCATTGAGTGGCATTTTAGTGTTGTGCGAGCACCGTTGTTGGGTCATTATATTTGACCCCAAATTACTAGCAATAGCTTTCTCATCGGCCTGATGTCAATTGCGATCAATGAAAACTCAACAGAAATGACTGAGAATAATCTTCGAACAAGTTGCAAGACCATGAGAGGCTACATTTCTATTTTGTGGAGGAGATCCCGGAGTAGACAACAGAATTCGAGCCTGTGAATTGAAGTTTTCTGATGGAAAATGATTGAGGCGAGCTGTACAGTTGCTTTACCCACTTAAAATTTTCACATACACCGGCCCGGAGGGTGTTAAAAATTAGAGCATTATCCTTTGGTTTCTTTTTCTTTTATTGAAAAACTAACTTAAATTTCATTTGTTATGCCACATAAATTTATTTAATTTATTTACTTAAATTCTTAAATCTAAATTCCATACTTCATTCCAGACTTTAATACATAAAACTTAAAACTGTTAACTTAGCTCTATATAAACTGTACAAATTGGTATGTCCTTGCAGTCATAAACGATTTGTATTGCAGTAAACTTTAAAGATTACGCGTTGTTATTTTCCTCGGACTTTATATCGAATTATTTTACACAGTGCAAAGACAAGGATCATTTTGCCGAAAAAAGTTTATATCCGCAATCTCTAGTATTTTCAAAGTGCCACCGATAGTGAATCAAATTCGTCAGCGTTATTTATCGGCCCAATTCGACAAAGACAGTATCAAAAGTGGTGGAATACTAGTCTTCAAACCAACAAATGCGAGTTCACTTGTCATGAACTGTTCGTGTATAAAACTTATGGGACTGCCTGTGTCTACTATTGTATTTGCTTTAAATTCGAAAACATCATTAGTAAAATTATTAAAAAATTTGTACTTAACGTCAAGTGTGAAATCGTCGTTAAATAGCTTCGTTATTACATTTTCCTCTTCTGTTGTTCTGTAGACGCTGGAATTAATTGGCAGACGAGGTTGCTACCACTGCTGAAAAAGATGTTATATTTTCTGAGGCGTAATATTTAATCTTCTGGTATTTCTACAGCATTTGTTTCAAATCGTCGATACTTCTTGATGTAAGAAGGAGCTGTTTGTTACATAATGCGATCTCTTACATGGCCAATGTATAAATGACTCTCGTCATTTCTCTTCCTCCGGTTCCGTGGAATATCGTGAACATCAGCTGATGTGATCACTCGGTGAAACTCTTGTAGAAGTTTTGATTACAACTCCGACCATGTGGAGCAACGGGATGAACGGAGAAATAATTTAGCGGTTCCTGTTGTATATGTATATCGGCTCGCCAACGCACGCACAACCTGCACTGAGTCTGGATCACGACTGACTCCCCGTGCATGTACGAACGCTCGAGACGATGAGCGCATGCATAGAGTGCACACAAAGAGCGCATCTCTTACCATGCACCATAGGTACTTAACTGCTATGAAACTTGGAGCTAAACTCGCATACACTACATCTCTTTCTTATTTATATATATATATATTTTTTATTAAATTTCATAATTCTTTTATTAACAATTTTATAAAGGTTTTGTTAGAACTATACCAACATTGGGTAAACAGCTAGATTCCAAAATTCAGAATGAACAACTTAAGTTAACTCCAATTCAGGTTCTGCGTTATGTTCTTTCTCTTTTACACCTTCCCACTTACACTCTAATTTCTTTAAATGGACTATATTTCTTCTATATCTTTACCCAATTTCATCGTTTCTTACTATTGTATCTCCGCCTTCAGAGTGTTCAACAGTATGGGTCTTTGGGTCGAAGTTTGTGCTTAATTTATGTGGTTTGTCCATAATGTTCAAATAAACCTTAAACAAATAAGTAATCCCCACTGGGCAGGGGTTCCAGAAGATCCATAGCAATGTCAACCCAAGATGTTGTAGCGAGCTCTCTTCTTTTTAGAGGTACTGGAGGGTTTGGCAGACTTACCAGGGTACATCCCTAGCAGGTTTTGACGAGGTTCTTTACGTATTTGTCTATACGTGGCCACCAAATGTTTGCTTTAAGGCATCCTTTCATTGCCACCATACCCGGGTGACCTTAATGGGCTGCATCTAGAACACTTTTCCTTAGGCTTTGTGGGATGACTATTTTATTCCCTCTTAGCAGTATGTTTTCGTAGAAGCATAATTCATTTTCGAAGATTTTATAGGCTTTTACTGACTGGTCCCAATCGCTAGGAAAATCATGCAAAAGCAAAGACCAAGCACAGTCTCAGTCGTTCGCGAATCTCCGGTGAGAAAAGACGTCTTTCGGCTATTCGTAAAGTAAACAAAAATAAAGAAATAATAATTCAGTGTATAAATACAATCAGTTGTAATTTTGTTAATTGACTCGGTAGCCCAGAGGTTATCGACGCCAGCCAGTGTGTTCGGCCGACGAGTCCGACAACAGCTTCGCAGCTTTGGCTGTCTCAGAGTCGGACGATGAAGATTATGAAGTCGAAGCTCTTCAAAGCAGCATCAAGCAGCTTGAGGAACAGGTGCTTGCTATTAAGGCAAAGAAAACAGCCAGAAGAGAAAAGGAGAAACAATTAAACTCCCAACAACAAGGCCAACAGCAACGGCAAAAGGTTGCAAGCCAGCAACAGCTACAACTCCAAACGGACACCATAAAACAGAAACAGCAGTCAAAACATAAAAAAACAAACAGAACAACAACAAAAGCATACTCAACAACAGAAGCTGAAACAGCAGCAACAACAACAACAACAGCACCAACAACAAAAACTGCACCAACAACAACACCAACAGCAGCATCAACATAAGCAACAGCAGCAGCGACAACAACAATAGCAAGAGCAGAAAGCCACCAAGCAAAAAGTGCCACCAATCAACACTTTTGAACTGGAGTTAAAGGACACCATCGAACTATGTAAGTCGGCCATAGGCAACAACTTTTTTATAAAAAGATTATCACTAGATAGGCATGCGATCCACTGTAACACAGTGGAGCGTTATTATAAAATAAAAAAATTACTGAAGGATTCGACGACGGAGTTCTTCTCCTACACCCCGAAGGGGGACAAGCTGCAAACAATGCTGCTTAGGGGATTAGAACCGTCGACTGATCCGGAGGAGCTCCTTGCACTGCTGAAAGAGAAGAAGTTCGAAGGGCTCCAATTCGTGGGGGTCAAGCCTTTCACCACAGCCAGAGCCAAAAGGGAGAAGCGGCAACTGCCGATTTTCCTAGTCCAACTAAGTCCCACCAGCAATCTGGATGGTCTAAGGAGTATTAAAGTCCTAGACTACCAGGTTGTCCACTGGGAGAAATTAAAGAGGAGCGAAAACATTTTACAATGTGTTCGCTGCCAAAGGTTCGGGCACGCCGCGTCGAACTGCGAAATGCAGCTCGATGCGTGAAGTGCGGAAAGAACCACAAGTCCGAGGAATGCGCTCTGGGTAAGGACGGAGCGTCTGAAAAAAGCCAACTCTCTTGTGCTTTATGCAGGAACACGGGACACACCGCAAATTATCGGGGCTGTCCCAAATTCCAGTACATCAAAAGAATAAACCTGGCCCGGCAGCAGAAAGTGGAAGTGAAACGTCCACCCGTGCATTTGCAAACTCCAGCCGTTACTCCCCATATCACCTACGCCCAAATGGCGGCAGGTATGGGAAATGCGGTACAGCAAGCGAAGGTTGCTTCTCAGGCCCCAGCGCCCAGAGCACCTGAACCAGTACCTGACATGCTAGCTATCTTGCTCTCTATCCAGGGGCAGATGGCTCAGGTACAACGTCATTTAACTGAACAGACCGCGCGGGTGGATCAAGTATACTCACTGCTGCCTGACCTAACGCACCTTTTGCCGTAATGGTTACGTACGTGGCGGAGCAAACCCTGAAGGTCATTGCTGTGAATGTGAATTCACTGATTAGGCTCGAACGACGAGCCGCACTATTTAAGTTGCTTAAAGACGAAGCCCCCGATGTGCTTCTGGTTAGCGAAACTAAGCTTACCAAGAGACACAAAATGAGGCACAGAAGATACAAAATAGTACGGAGAAACCGACCCAACTCCATTCAGGGAGGTGGCGTTGCAATTTTCGTACGAAAAGGTATACATTTTAAAAGAGTATACAGTCGTGTAGTACGTAGGTTCCAGGTGCTGGAAGCATGCATCGTGTATGTCCCTCTCCGTAGTGGAAAGCGGTTGTACATGGTGTCTGTCTATGCACCTAAGGCTACTCAATCCACCTTATTCATCTCAGAGCTCGAGACTCCTTTTCGATTCCTGAGGCTGGAATTGGAAGACAACTATTTTATTATCGGCGGAGATTTCAACGCCAAACATAATGATTGGAGAAATAATACACCAAATACTAGAGGGAACCTACTATTCAATTGGTGGGGTCAGCACAGTATAATGTATCGACTCGGGCTTAAGGCGACGGATAGTCCTTCGTTTCCCAGACACGGGTCCTATTTGGATCTTCTGCTGTTCGACTCACGAATACAACTGACATGTACTAACCAACAAACTACAAACTGTCTACGCACTTTCGTGTATGACAGTGACCATTGCGGTCTCAGCACCGAAATAACTGTCCCCAACGAAATTGCGGAATTGGATGAGTTTGTTCAAAGGCATTCCTACAATTACAGTAGGGTGCGTTGGACACACTTCACCAGAACACTGACTAGAGCACTCTCCTCGAATTCGCTCTACCCACCGTCCAACAGAAATCTGTCAAACGAGGAGATTGACAGGTATCTAAGTCTAATGGACGAGACAATCAAACGAACAATGGACAAAACGATACTTCGGTACCAACACACTGACGAAGAAGACTTATTCCGCAACGCAACTATTGACGCACTGCACCGACATAAAAGTAGGCTGCTGTCAAGACTAAAAACCTTGTACAGACAGTTAACTGACAGACATAACCCGGAGATCATGACACTGAAGTCGTCGATTAAAAACCTCCAAACATTAATAAAAGAAAATTACAGAGGATCTGTAAGTTTGTATTGGAACAACAAGGTTCGGGCTGTAAGCACCAGCAACCCGAATATGTTCCCGCAAATAAATAAAATATTTCGGAGAAATAATCAGAACGACCTTCCATGTCTTAAAATCGCCAGAACGACGAACAACGAACAAATACTTGTAGCAGCAGGCATAGATCCAAATGGGGCTGTTGATGATGACAACTTCTTTGTGATCGAGGATCCGCAGGAGCAGGTAGAGGCTATAGGAGCGACTTTCCAGGAAGTGTACAAGGCGAATGTTATCATTGGCCCGAACCACGATCTGGAGAATCGAGTCCTCTTCTACCTTCGAAATGAAATTGTGAATTAGCGATTCGAGAGCTCGGGTTTCACCCAGTTCAGTGGCGAGAATATGGCAAATAATGTCATCACCAACGATAGGGTACTACCCCCGTTCATTTCGAAGGAAGAGCTCCAAACGATCTTCGAATCACTTAGAAGTAAGAAATCAGTGGGAACCGATGAAATACCGAACATTGTGCTTCGACATCTCCCTCTAGAAGCGGTGAACATTTATACCACCCTGTTTAATAATGCAATGAATAATGCACATTATTCAGCGCATTGGAAAACTGCGGAGGTACATCCCATCCCCAAAAGGGATAAAGACACTTCCAATCCGGCGAATCTCCGCTCGATAAGTCTTTTTCCAAACATCAGTAAGGTGTTCGAGAAGGTGATCAATAGAGTCCTGACTAAGTGGGTTGAGGACAAACATATAGTTCCGGATAATCAATTCGGTTTCAAGGCGGGGCATGATATCATTCATGCTGCGTCGAAACTGGTTTCTGATATCCAATGGAACAAAGGCAAGAACCAGTGCACTGGTGCCTGCCTGATTGACTTGGAGAAAGCCTTCGATACCGTATGGTTAGAAGGACTCTTTTTCAAGCTGGACAGGTTGGGCATTAGTAAACCACTGCTGTATATTCTTTTCGATATGCTCTCCAGTAGACAGTTCATCGTGAAGAATGGCGATGTGACTTCCGCTGGAACATTTAACATTAAAAACGGTCTGCAACAGGGTGCGGTAAATTCGCCGATCCTATTCAACATTTACACGAGTGATCTTGTAGGTTCACTTCACCATGCCATAGCGTACGCAGACGACATAATCGCGTACAGATCAGGTCCAAAGATTGAGGTCATTAATATACTTTTGCAGCGTGACTTCGACAAAATTAAGCGATATTGCGATGACTGGAAGTTGAAAATCAACTTTCAGAAGTCGGAAACCATTCTGTTTACGACGCCTTTGTCTGGGGCCTCTAGGGATACCAGAAAGAATTGGCGAAAGTTCTCGATCGTGGGGCAGAACGGGCAGCCACTTGCTTGTCGAAATGTAGTCAGATACCTTGGCATCTGGCTAGATCAATTTCTGTATTTTAACAAACATATAGAGGTTGCTCTGGCCAGAGCCAAAGGTGCTTTTGCCCTTACAAAGAGACTGTTTTATAACAGCCAACTCGTTGCGAGGGTGAAGGTAATCTGCTACATGGCCCTTATCAGGCCCATGCTTGTATTTGGATGTCCCGTGTGGTTCAATGTGAGAGCAGGTTTATTGGAAAAGATTCGGGTGTTTGAGAGGGCTTGTCTTAGGACTTGTCTTCGCCTATACAGAACACCAGATTCTCAGTACATAAAATTCTATCCTAATGAGGTCTTATACAATAGGGCGAACCTAATAAGAGTGGACAATTTCGTCATTAAGTTGACTCGAAAGCACGTTGCAAGAGCAATGGCCTCATCGAACAACCTGATCTCCGGGGCTTACTACCCCAATTATATGTATCACGAGAGAGTTCGCTTTGACGGCTTTATTCCTCCAGAAGCGTTCCTCTATTTAGATAGCAAAGTTCTGATCCAGGACAGATTGGCGGTGCCGCTAATCTTCCACGTCGCTCGAACAGCTGCGGACAGGCGACTCAACTACGACAGAGACGTCGCACAGGGCAGTGCGGAGCGTCTCCGGTTCAGTAGGGCGGTAGGTAGTCGCGACATGAGGGATGTTGCTCGACAGCACCAACACTTTTGGTGGCTTGTTGAAGGGGAGGATGCTTCGTCGTCGAACTCCTCCGGTGATATTTAGCTTCATGTGAAGCAAGGTGGGCCAGCCTAATTTGTTTTTGCCCATGGCCGGCTTACATAGTTTTAGGTAGATTTAAGTTAGATTTTAAGAAAAAAAAAAATATATATATAAAATGAAAAAAAAAACAATATATATATATATACATATATTTGTATATTAAGTATATAGATATTATGTATATATATATATATGCATGTAGATGTAAGTAGGTTAAGTAGATTAAGATTTAGTTTTAGGTAGTATGTAGGCTTTTAGTTTTAAGTTTTATAATATAATAAAGTTAAAATATTCCGTATACTAAGTTTTTAAACATGTTTTCTTAGTTTAAGCTGTAGTTAAGTCACTGTAGAATAAGAATAAAATCCGTCATAAACGTCGAAAGACATAGTATTTAAGTATTATGTATAACTTAGAGTGCCTGCATAGGGCCAGTAAGTTAGTTTAAGATAAATTTAAGTTATTTAAGCTAATTTTTAAGCATTTTTTGTCTAGCATGTAAGAGTAGATTAAGTAATATAAATAAAAATGCATATAAACTGAAAAAACTGACCAAGCACAGTCGGTAGCTCGGGGCAATAGCATTACACCGAATAAGCTACAAAATCTCGAACGCGAAAATTCTGATTTCCGCGCCAGACTCCAAAATATGGAATTGCTCTGTGCCGAACTAAAAAAGCAACCTAAATCTGAGTCTGAGTTTGTTTCGCTACTTGACCGCCCCGAAAACTCGAGTTTTCACACGGACGAAGAAGAGCTAGTCCGCGAAACGGACTGGATACTTAAAAAAAGCCAGGTAAGATGCGTAAACCTACTTCCTCGCATGATATCGAACAAACAAAGAAGCAAGCCAGCTTTAACACTGCTGAGGTCGATAAAGCAACAAAACAACGCAAACAAAAACCGCCGCCGCCAATAAACGTTTTTGGAATTTCGGACTACAACAAGTTGCACATAATCCTGAAATCACTGTGCTCAACCGACTATAAAGTAAGATCTCATAATAGTGATACATGGACTATCAATGTCCTTAATCCAAACAACTACCTTTCGCTTTCGCAAAAATTAAATGCCGAGAAGATTCAATGGCATACGTACGAAAATAAAACGGAAAGACCCATACGCGTTGTAGCTACAGGATTGCATCCCTCTTGCCTTAAAGAAAACATCTTAACTGACCTTAAAAATAAAGGCTTTAAGATAATCGACGCAGTTAATATACTTGCGCAAAAACAGCGCAATGTTGAAAGCGAGAGGACGACCCCAAGACGCGGTCTTCCTTTCTTTAGGCTAATTTTTGACAAAACCGAAAGCCTAGAAAGAATTTATGCCATAAATTCAATCTTGGGACTTGTTGTCAAAATTAAACCTCCGCGGAAAAACTCTAGGCTGATTCCCCAATGTACACGTTGCCAGGGATTCAGCCATACTCAGGCCTACTGCCAGAAGGAACCTCGCTGTGTAAAATGCGCTGGCAAACATCTGACTCGAAAGTGCAATGCCGCGAAAGAGTTCCCAGCGATATGCATTAACTGCAAGGGAAAACATCCAGCTAACTATCGAGGCTGCGAAGTCGTGAAGGAGTTGCAAAAGCTACGAGATCAATCAAAAACGAAGCCTTTGAAAAACGCAGGGACAGCTAGAATGAGAAATAACAACAGCGGTCCTACTCCAAAGCCTTTAAAGAAGGTAACGGTGGCAAACGCTAAAATCACCAATAACAACAACGTCAAAAATAACAATGCGCAAGTGGAAAGTGGAAAAACTTACGCGCAAATAGCGGCGCGATTAAATATGACTAACTGTACATCACCGGATCCTGCCGCAAATGTGTTCTCAGTAATTCTCGAGAGACTAGAAGAACAGACTAAAATAAATAAGATAATAGTCGAACGGCTTCTTAAGCTCGAAGACAATTTCTGCAACTAATTATGGCAAAGAAGCTCAATATACTTGCGTGGAATGCCAACGGGCTACAGAAAAGGCTTGATGAACTAAATATTTTCATTCGGGAAAAAGTAATTGACATATGTTTAATTTCTGAATCTCACCTGACGACAGAATCGCGCTTGGAACTAAAAGGTTACCGCGACTACCACGCTCATCATATATCGGGAAACACAAGAGGCGGGTCATCCCTATTCATAAAAGACTGCATTGAACATACTCTGGAAGCAATAATTGAACTTGATAAATTTCAAATGACCGTGGTGCGCGCTAAAAATAAAAATTACTCTCTCAAAAAGGCAAAACTCTTTACAGAGCTGGTATGGAATGTGGTTGCTCTTTTTACTCAACAGGCAAGCCGACATACTGGCCATCGGATGTCGCCAAAACACCCGATCTAATAGACTTCTTTATTGGAAAAGGAGGAAACGCTAGTTACGTCAAAGTTGAAGAAAGCGTCGATCTTTCCTCCGATCATTCTCCAGTTATCCTTTCACTGTGCGAATCCTTGGTTAAGAAATAAAGACCACCTAGATTAACTAACAGCAAAACTCACCGTATCAACTTGAAAAAGAATTTGAACGTTTTGTTGAAGTCATACAGAAAGCGGCCTGGAATACAACTCCCCGCGAATCGAACAAAGTTCCCAAAGCCGGCATAAGATACCCACCGGAAATCAGAGAAATGATAAAGAAGAAATGAAGAGCGCGGAAAAAGTGGCATGAAAACCGGGCACCACAAGATAAAACGTTCTTTACAAGATGACTGGACGAAAGAAGATAAGGAAAAAGCTAATGTTTTCGCCGACTATCTTGCAGAAACGTTTAAACTGGAAGAGACGTGATGCCAAACTTTCCGGTAGAAAAGGCTACACTTAGGGAACTTAGATAAGTTTTAGACACGCTTAAGCCCAATAAAGCCCCCGGGATATGACTTAATAACGGGAGAGATACTTAAAGCGTTGCCGAAAAAAGTTTTGCTAAAGCTGCTCTATCTTATAAATGCCAGCATTAGACTAGAGCATGTACCGCACCAGTGGAAAGTAGCCGAAGTTATTATGGTTCCGAAACCCGGTAAACCGTTGACTGAAGTCAAGTCATATAGACCAATATCGCTTCTCACGATTACATCGAAGGTCTTCGAGCGAATCCTTCTTAATCGTCTTAAGCTAATTACCGACACAAATTCCCTCTTGCCTGATCATCAATTTGGCTTTAGAAGCCAACACTCTACAGTTGACCAAGTGCATCGAATAACCGATGTAATTGAACAAGCAATCGAGTGTAAGTTAGTCTGTTCAAGCGCATTCCTTGACGTTTCGCAAGCCTTTGATAAAGTATGGCACGAAGGCCTAAAATATAAACTTCGACAAGCCCTACCCCAGCAATTGTCTCGTATTTTAGGTTCATACCTGGAAGACCGACTATTCCACTTTTATGACAATAAAGGCGGGGGTGCCGCAAGGACGTGTACTTTGCCCTCTGCTATATTTGCTTTATACCCGCGATATACCGCAAACGGACGACACTGTCCTAGCCACATTTGCTGATGACACTGCCATTTTGGCAACGGCTAAGACAGTCGAAGGAGCAACTGCCAAGTTGCAACGTGCCCTTACACGGATTAACAATTGGGCAAAGAATTGGCGAATCGCGCTTAATGAAAACAATTTCTGTCCACGTGAACTTCACTCTCAAGAAAATTGAGAATCCACCGGTGTTTATCAACGCAGCACGAATTCCTTACGCGAACGAGGCCAAATATGTCGGTATGACACTCGACGCTAAACTAAAATGGAGAGCACACGTTAAGAAAAAACGTGAAGAGCTTGAAATCAAATATAGAGATATTTACTGGCTTATTGGAAAGTATTCCAAGATTAGCTTAGAGAACAAACTGCTGTTATACAAGCAAGTGCTAAAACCGGTCTGGACATATGGTGTTCAACTTTGGGGTTGTACTAAAATAGTAACATTAATGTATTACAGACATTCCAAAACAAAATTTCTTCGAGGTATTGTTAATGCGCCGTGGTACATTAGAAACGATGATATCCACAGAGACTTAGGAGTCGAAAACGTTCTTAGTCGTTCACAGATCTCCGCAGAGTGTAAACGTGTTCGACTTTTCCTAGAGTGAAAAAAAAATACAAATAAAAAATAATAAGCAAATCCTGGGATACTTGTTCGATCCCGGAACTTTGGAACTTTGTTCTTTTTTTTTCTTTAATTTTTTTTTTGTTCTTAAATTGGATAAACAAATCAAAAAGTGATAAGGAAATCGCGTGATAGAAGGTGGAGAGCGCTCCGCTCTTCCCATAACAGTAGTTGCAAAAGGCAACAATAGTGTTGCCGGTGCCGTGGCGAAAGCTATTAAAAGGCGATTAAGATTTTAAAAACCACTCCTACGAGTGGGTGCTGCTTTAGCAGCAGACACAGTAAAAACCAGACAACAAATTAAAAACCAATCGTCGATGTACATCTCTGATGAGTATTATAAGGGAGGCAACAACAACTTTGCCTCTCTAGCTGCATCCGAGTCTGAACTGAAGATGAGGATGAAGAATTAAAAGACCTTACAAGCAGCATACCAAAGCTGAATGAAAAAGTGCTTGCTATTAAGCAAAGACAAACTGCACGCAGGCAGAGGGAGCAACTGGAAGTAGAAAGCTCCCAGAAACAGAAACAACAAAACCAGCAGCAGCAGAAACAACAACTGCAGCAGCAGCAGAAACAGCAACAGCTGCAAAAACAACAACAGCTGAAACGACTGCAGCTGAAAAAACAGCAGCAGCAGCAACAACAAAAGCAACAGCAGCAACAACAACAGCAGCAGCAGAAGAAGAAGGAGAAGGTGCCTCCTATCAACACCTATAAATTAGAGGTAAATGCAACCAAGAACCTTTGTAAGTTGGCCATTGGTAATAATTTTAAAATTATGAGATTGTTGAACGATCGCCATGCCATCCACTGTAATACAGTAGAGGGCTACGCGAAAGTGAAAGAGCTCCTAAAGGAAACGACGACGGAGCACTACTCATACACACCGAAGTGTGAAAAGCGGCAATCGATGCTGCTAAAGGGGTTGGAACCGTCTTCTGATCTTGAGGAGATCCTGGCACTGCTCAAAGAGAAGGAGTGGAAAGGCCTCAAGTTTGTGGGGGTAAAGCCATTTACCACAGCTACAGCCAGGCGGGAGAAACAGAGTTTGCCATTCTTCATGGTGCAGCTCAGTCTCGAAAGCCGTCTGGGTAGTCTAAGGAGTATCAATGTCCTAGACTACCAGGTGGTTCACTGGGAAAAACTAAAAAGGAGCGAAGGCGTTATACAATGCGTTCGCTGCCAGAGGTTCGGGCACGCCGCTTCGAACTGCCAAATGCAGCCTCGATGCGTGAAGTGCGCTAAGAATCACAGTTCCGAGGAGTGTGCTCTGGGTGTTGACGGAGCATCCGATAGGTCGCAGCTCTCGTGCGTGTTATGTGGAAACGTTGGACACACCGCAAACTATCGGGGTTGTCCTAAGTTCGGTGACATTAAGAAAGCAAAACTGGCTCGGCAGCAGAAGGTGGAGGTCAAACGTTCACCTATTAGGTTCCAAACACCAGTCGTTACGCCCCAAATTTCCTACGCCCAAATGGCGTCAGGTAGGGGGACTACGGTACAGAAAGCGACTGTTGCTTCTTAGGCGCCAATGCCGAGAACAACGGAAGCTGCACCTAACATTCTAGCCATCTTGCTCGCAATCCAAGGGCAGATGGCTCAGCTGCAGCAGCAAGTACAAGAACAGGCCAAGCGGGTGGACCAGATCTACGCGCTGCTGCCAGGCCTAACGCAACACATGTCGTAATGGGTACGCACATAGAGCAAACTTTGAAGGTCCTTGCAGTGAATGTTAATTCACTGATTAGGATCGAACGAAGAGCCGCGATGTTTAAATTGCTACAAGACCAAGCTCCTGATGTGCTTTTCGCTAGCGAAACCAAGCTAACCGATAAGCACAAACTGAAGTACAATAATTATATTGTTAGAAGAAGCAACCGGCCCAGATCCAAACGTGGAAAACGTCGCGGTGTCGCGATCTTCATTAAGGAAGGTATAAAATTTCACAGAGTGTACAAGGGAATGTTGCGCAGGTTCCGGGTGTTGGAGGCAATCGTCATTTACATACCGCTCTGCAGTGGAAAACGGCTATACTTGGTCTCTGTTTATGCACCTGAGGCTTCACAATCCACCCTATTCATTACAGAGCTCGACACGCTTTTTCGACTTCTGAGGCTGGAATCGGGGGAGAATTATTTTATAATCGGCGGGGATTTCAACGCTAGACACAGAGATTGGGGAAATAATTTGCCAAATACTAGAGGGAACATACTACTCGATTGGTGGGGTCAGCACGATGTCATGTACAGACTCGGTCTTAAAGCGACGGATAACCCGTCGTTTCCCAGAGGTGAGTCTTATTTGGATCTACTGCTGTATGACGAATGTATACGACTGACAGGTACAAATTTACAAACATTAAACTGTCTGCGCACATTCGTGTATGACAGCGACCATTGCGGTTTTAGCATAGAAATTACGGTTCCCAACGAAATTGCGGAATTGGAGGAGTTTGTCCAAAGATATTCTTACAACTACAGTAAGACACTATGGACACGCTTCTCCGCAACCTTGACAAGAGCGCTCTCCTTGAACACGCTCCACCCACCGTCCAATAGGAGTTTGTCAAACGAGAAGATCGACAATTACCTAAAACAAATGGACGAGACGATTAAACAAACTATGGACACAACAATACCGCGGTATCGACGTACAACTAACGAAGACCTGTTCCGCAATCCTACTATTGACGCACTGCACCGACAGAAAAGTAGACTTCTGACAAGACTCAAAAACTTGTACAGACAGTTAACTGACCGACAAGACCCGGTGATTAGGACACTGAAGTCGTCGATTAAAAATATCCAAACGCTAATAAAAGAAAATTACAGAATTTCTGTAAGTTTGTATTGGAATAACAAGGTTCGGGCTGTAAACACCAGCAACCCGAATATGTTCCCGCAAATAAATAAACTATTTCGGAGAAGAAATCAAAACGACCTTCAGTGTCTTAAAATAGCCCGGACAACAGACAACAAACGGTTACTGACGATAGCAGGTATTGATCCAAGTGAGGCCGCTGATGACGACAACTTCTTTGTGATAGAGGATCCACAGGAGAAGGTTGAGACAATAGGGGCGACTTTCCAGGAAGTATACAAGGCCATTGATACTATTGGCCCTAATTATGACCTGGACAATCGCGTCTTGGTGCACGACTTCTGGATTCGAAATGAAATAGGGAACTGGCGATCCGAGGGCTCTGGTTTCACCCGGTTCAACGACGAAAATATGGGCAATAATGTCATTGCTAGAGAGGGTGACCTACCCCCGTTCATTTCGAAGGAAGAACTCCATGAGATCTTCGACACAATCAGGGCTAAGAAATCAGTGGGGACCGATGGTATTCTAACCATCGTGCTTCGACATCTTCCACTAGAAGCGGTGGACATTTACACAACCCTGTTTAATAATCAGTAAGGTTTTTGAAAAGGTAATCAATAGAGCTCTGTCTAGGTGGGTTGAGGACAAACATATAGTTCCGGATAATCAATTCGGTTTTAAGGCGGGACATGATATCTCACATGCCGCGTCTAAACTGGTGTCCGATATCCAATGGAGTAAAGGCAAAAGAACAATGTACTGGTGCCTGCCTTGTTGACTTGGAGAAGGCCTTCGACACCGTATGGTTAGAGGGTCTTTTCTATAAGCTGACTAGGCTGGGGATCAGTAAACCACTCTTGTACATTCTCTATAATATGCTACACAACAGACAGTTCATCGTGAAAAATGGTGATGTGACTTCTGTTGGAATATTTCAAATTAAAAATGGTCTTCAGCAGGGCGCGGTCAATTCGCCGATCCTATTCAACATTTTTACAAGCGACTTGATAGGTTCACTTCCCCATACGTACGCAGACGATTTGATAGCGTACAGAACAGGTAAAAAAATCGAGGTCAGTAATACTCTCTTGCAGCGTGACCTCGATATGATGAGACGAATTTGCGATGACTGAAAGTTGAAAATCAACTTTCAGAAGTCGGAAACCATTCTCTTTAGGACGCTGTTGTCTAGAGCCTGTAGGGATACCAGAAAAAATTGGCGAAATTTCGAAATTTCAGCACAGCACGGACAGCCTCTTGCCTGTCGAAATGTAGCCAGATACCTAGATCAATATCTGTATTTTGGCAAAAATGTAGATGCTGCTCTGGCCAGAGCTAAAGGCGATTTTATACAAGTATAAAGATAAGTATACAAAATAAATATTTATAAATAAAATGTAAATAAAGTCGAAAGACATAGTTATAAGAATTTAGAGTAGCCTAGACTGCCTGTGTGGGGCCAGTAAGTTAGTATAAGATTGTTAAGTAATTTTAAGCTGGCATTTAAGCATTTTTTGTTAGTATGTAAGAGTTAATGCTTTAAAACTGAAAACTGTCGAAAACGTTCAGAAAGAAATTAAAATGTTTGCGTGAAAACATAATAATCGATTACAAGGCCATGCGAACATTTCTGTTCAACAGATCCTCGACGAGACAAATTTATTGCGCCGTCTGAAAAGGACTAAGCCTCTCGATCTAGCGCGGTGATTAGCAGCGCGTAATTTTCTAAAGTACACTGGAATTTTCAATGGAAAATTGCCTGCAGGATATCTTATAAAAACAAAATAAAATGCGATAGAAGCACTGCTTGTTGAGTGTGAACTCAGTCGTGGTTTGCATAAGGGAGGTGTTTTTTTGTGAGTAAGAATCTCACACTACTATGTGTCTATGAAGATTTCTCACTTTCCCACGAAAAAAAAATTGTATCATACTATAGTAAATACATAAATATAATAACATACATCAATACAATGAATGTTAATACATAAGGAAATACGTTATTACGACTGTAATGATAATTGAGTGGAATTTTCGACTACAATATATGTAGATTTTAATTGGTTTAGTCTGAAGTGTTATTTAAAACTTAAGAGTGATGTTCCTCCAGCTGCCGATGGTACAAGAAAAATTCCCTTTAGTTTGATGCCTGCATTGAAAAGTGAGTGTTACCGAGCCAACAGAATGGGTCAGTTCCATAGTTTTAGTTAACAAATCGAGTGGACAACTTCATCTATTTATATGTAGATATGCGAAAACTTAATAAAGCTAAGTACACTACGTCGACACCACGCATTTCCTAACGTAGAAGATATTAAGGTCAGATTAGGTGGTGCGAAACTTTTTACTGTGCTAAGTCGGGGTTTTGGAGACCAATAGTCTTCGAAATTGAGCACTCTTAATACGCCATATGGAAGATGGAGATTTCTTCATTTACTATTTGGAATCAATACCGCTCTCGAAATTTTTCAATATCAAATTCTTAGAAAATTTTCCGATATACCTACCTAACGTTGTGAATTACACCAACGATTTTGTAATTTTTTCGCAACTAAAGAAGAGCATGATAATACTTTCTTATAAATCTTACAAAGGGCCAAAGACATACATGTGTAGATCTATTATTGAACAAAACTAAGTCGAATTTTTTTCAAACCGAAGTTGCATTTGTTGGTCATGTCTTTAGTCTAGATGATGTTCGACCAGATAAGTCCAATGCAATAGAAGTAATATGTGATATGCCAAGGGCACAGACTTGCAACGTGTTTTAGGAATGTCTAACTATTTAGGCTCATTTGTCAAGGACTTATTTTATATGAGAATTCAAATCTACGAAACTATTCAAAAAGAGAATCCAATAGCACTGGTCAGAGCAGCACGAAAAAGAGATTAAAAGATTAAAATATCTTATTTTTAATACACCAATCTTAACTTATTTCGACTCTAGCAAACCTTTGACACTTTCAGTCGATGCAGTTGAAGGAGTTCGTTCTTCTGAGAACATCTGTCGTTTGATTTGAGAGGAATCAAATCGTGTTTCAAAATTATATCCATGTCCTTAGCGAACGATAAACAGTCTGTTATTCTTCCTGAGCTGTAAATCACTGGAGTTTTTCGTGGTTGCTGAATAGATGACACTAAATCTGAAAACTCGCCGTTCGCCGTCTTTATAAGAAAATTCCGCACAAGTTCTGGCTGAATGTAAGCTTAATATTTACATAATGCCTCCGCTAATTGTTGAAAAGTCCGTAAGTTGTTCGAAAATCGTTGTCCGTTTTCTGTTTGCTGTGGTCGTTTACAGTGATCATCCACATCCAAGGGTGTTTGTTGCTTGTAACATACAGTATTTTACGTGGTCGGCACATTCTGGAGGGCGACATTCTTCAGTAGATAGTGCCAGTAACCCATTATAAGGGTTCACCTGAAACTCATACGTCAACATTTCTATTTCGACAACTAGGCTAATTGCCTAAAAGTCCCCATATGATCTGAGTTCCAGATATGTCGAAGTAGCTCAAATGAAGTCATTTTTTGATTGAACTCTATGAATTCATATACTCGTATAGGTAGCTATTATGGGGGTATGCCGACCATAAGCATCATAATCGGAGCCGCAGAGCCCCTGCGGATTGGTTGGATTCTGGGGACATAAGAGTAAGTCCATAAAGGAATCCTTATGCTGAAGTAAAACGAGTGGCTAATATTGGGGTCTTCTATACACACTATACCAATTATTTAACTCAGCTCTAACCAGTCCCAAGCACTCGTTGAGAAAAGAAGAGGTTAGTCGCTGAAATAATATCAGTTTGCATAAGGATTACCAAGAGAAAGCACAGACATTTCGGCGGAGCAATACCCAAGATGATTTCGACGACGATGTCAGACACTAGCCTCATTTAAGCTACTTTGCATTTTTGGAGCTTAGGTCATTTGAGGATTTAATTTGGTATTTAGCCAGAAGGTCGAAATAGAAATGGTGACGGAAGAGTTTCTAGCAAACCAATGGGATACTGGCACTATCCTCAAAAGGATCTTGCTCTAGATGTTGGGATTGTGTCTTCAGGTTAACTGCCCAACGACTACAGAGAATACTCAGTGTTGTGTAGCAGTCTCGGATCCGGATGATATTGCTGTTGATATCCGCAGTAAACGAAAAACAGACGGACAGGGCCCTTTATAGAGCCCTGGGCCGTTACAAAAGGGATATTAGTGTTATCTAAGAACTGCGATGGAATAGACCATGCCATAGATATATGAAAAACTGCGACGTCTACTATGGTGATTGCCAAAGACAGGAGTAGTAGCGCCTATTTGGATGCAGATTTGTCACGGGTGTACGACTCAGACAAGAAGTTTGAAGCATGCAAGCGAACTACGGATAACAATCCGTGGACCATCTAAATTCGCAAACCTAAGCCTGATACGCGCTCATTCCCCCATGTAGAAGAAAGAACAATTTGGTCAAAGATTGTTTCTACGAGCTCCTCGACCAAACTTATTTGCATTGTCTGAAACACGATTTTAAGATCGTCTTGGTGATTTTAACCCCAAAAAAGGAAAACATTTCATTTTTGGGCACACAGTTAGGAATCATAATCCCCGAGAACGGACTTAGACTGATCGGTTTTGAGGCGGCCCGAAATGTCACCATAGACAGCACATATTTCCTGCGCCTCAGAATCTCCACAAATCTCCACCTCAGAATCTCCACAGTTCCAATATTCCCGATGTCCGATTGTTCCGAAGAGCTAACATCGACTCGGACCATGTTTTAGCCAAGATGCCACGAGAACCCCGCTGTTGCGGAGTAACTAAAATTGTTTTGGATGAAATTGATTTGTTGCCGCAGCCAGAATAGAAAGACGACGACAACAAGGACATGTTCCTGGACAAAACGTTATAAAAACGTCACTTCTCAGGATAAATTCTGGCAAATAGTCTTATCGTAGCTATAGTACGGTGGGGGATATCTCGACAAGAAAGTACTGTGTGGAAGTCTGACATAGTGCGGCTATAATCACAAGAATTTCGAAACATTTCGCCGATCGAGTGTATGTTAATATTCTCAAGAATGGTGCCAGCCTGAAGTATTAAAGACCAATGACAACGCCACCAAGAAGTCATCTGAGATGCAGGCGCTAACGTGGAGCTTTTTTTTTTGGTCACCACAACAAAACTTGTTGTTCAACAAAGAATTACAGAAAGAATAATAAATATTGAAGTGGTGCTCTAGGTGCTTGCAGGACGATATTTACGGCTTCCCAGAAGAAAACGAAAGTAGCGTGAGGATTCTATGGTCCCGATTATTTTTTATCAATTTCGTGCGCAGTTTTTCGTACTGCATTTAGTTCTCGTCAAGTTTTTCACAATAACCTCGGCCCACTTAAACCATCACTAGTTGTTGTAACCAACAATGTCACACAACAAAATTCTCATTGTCGTGTGTTCTCAAATGACACAAGGCTCATTAATGACAACAAAAGAATACTTCCCCCTGGACATTTTCTTATTAGATGTGCACTTAATGCTGTCCCCAAACAGATTATAGAGGATCTAAAAGGTTACCGTTCCTGTTGGCTATTAATACAAAAGATGACTCAGGACTTTTGGAAGGTTTGGTCATCTGAATACCTCTCACAACTCCAACAACGAACCAAGACAAGACAACTTAACCAACCGAATGGAGTATTAAATCAACTCTGCAAGATGATGAACAAGTAGGTACGATCGAAATTGCCCTTCCTCTATTATACAATGAAGAGTTTAAGGTACAAAGAGTCTTGCCAGTACCTACTTGGCACAATGGAAACTTTACCTATATCATACCCTCTTCCAACTACTTATTGCTGAATATTGAAGGAAATAACTGTTAGCCTATAAATAAAAACGAATTTGAAGCTTGTCAGATTCAATCACCAAATCCGTATTGGTACAACATTCAGCACCCGATTTATATACTCGTATCTTGGGCGGCAGCGAGCTCTCTTGAAGTAAGCATTCTACGCTACAATCAGCAGTTGTCACAGACATGTTTAACTCACTCCATGCCACCAATAAAATGCTGGATAGAAATGCATCAGCCAAATACTTGGATCTTCAGCGTGCCAAAAGAAACATAGATCCATATGATGTTTATTAATAATCGCACTGCTTGTCGCTGTCCTATTAAAATGGTGTAGAAGCCGTACTTTAAGCCCAGCCATACCAGTACCTGCACCAAGAATGAAGGAGAAAACCAATAATCAGAATTTGACGATTTCCGCATCATATTTATGTGGTGACACTATTCTCTTTGGAATGAGATCCTTTATCCTTCATCGAATGAAGAATATCAAACCAAAAGAAAAGGCATGGTACGACTTGAGCTGTAAAGAGGTTGTCAGGGTTAGAGAAATGTTTTTTCGGTTCTACAAGACCAGCCCAACAGATGAAAACCGAAAAAAGTTCAAATGAGCCAGGAATGACTGCAACGTCTTTCTCAAGCGCGTACAACTTCAATACGACCAAAAGTTGATTCAAAAAATACTAAAATGTCCCAAAGGTAGTAAAAGCTTTTGGTCGTTTGTCAAAAACATCAGAAATTGTGCCCCATCCTATATCCCAACGCTCAGTTACAATGACATTCCAGCTGTCAGCTCTTTAGACAAGACCAATCTGCTAGCTGCACATTTTGCGACCAGCTCAACACTTCCAGATTGTGCTTGTCTCCGCCTACACGTGAGTGCGTCGAATTGTTATAGTTACCACTGCTCACCCCGCACCCACAATTATTTAATGCGCACTCATCTTGCGCATGTCATATATTTGTAAACTTAGCATGTCACATATTTCACAATTTGATTGCATCATATATTTGTCAACTTAGCATGTCACATATTTTACAATTTAATTAACCGCTTACGAAGCATCCAACCAAATGGTCATCGATCAAGTGCCTGGATCAATGACCATGCATGCCCCAAATAAACACGATTGCATACATAAGTGAAATATCCCTTACCCAGCGTCTATTTAGAACTGGGTCATTAAAAATTGTTTATGGAAAAGACCAATAACCGAATCCCTCTGATTCGGATTGATTACGAAGTTTGGTGGACAGAAATAGGAATAAGTAAGTTAGTCTTAAGAAAGATTCGAACACGCGAAGTCCAAAAAAGGACTCGAAGATATAATTAAATAAAAGTTGTGTTTTTATCACAAGAGTGATATAATTATTTTCTTTTATTTCAAATATCACAAGAGTGATATAATTTTATTTATTTATTTTTTTTAATATCACAAGAGTGATATAATTGGCGCAGTCGGTAGGATACTCGGGTATCTTAATATAAGAATATAAAAGTTATTGTGTTTTAACACTTTACCGAGTATCGCTGCAAAATTAAGAACATAAGATTGTTCCCGCGAAAAGTTAAAATTTTTTTTTCTCCGTCTTAGTACATACAATAAAATTGGTGTGTAAGCAACGTGATAAACAGTCGGTGTCCTAACAATTTAATAAAATTAGTGAAGAATCGGTGTTTTAACTATTCCGTGCACCTGCATATATATATATATATATTGTTTTGACAAACGTAAAGTGTCAAAAATTGTAATATATAGTTGCCCAATTAAACGTTTTAAAGAAGAAAAAAAAATTACCGTGATTGTCTAGTTCTAAAAATCCAAAAGTGACAAAAAAAAAGAAAAAAAAAACCCGGAAGAAAACAACAAAAACTTCATCAACAAACAGTCTACAAATCAACCTGTTGAGCACAATATCCAGAAGAAGGTCAACAAATAGCAACCGAATCATCAGTAGATAAAAACAGCAAGTATTCAAAATAAAAAATATATATATATATAAATAGTAATAATAATAATAATAATATATATGTGTATGTATATATAGATATAGGATTTTATTACATCTAAGAATATCTGTATTAAATTAAGTTAATTAAGATGGCAAACCCTCCTTCAGTCTCTATCAATCCCCTCAAATACCTAAACAACCTTCCCGAATTTAGTGGCGATCGTAGGGAACTACAAACATTTATAAGTCTAGTTGACAGAGTACATCCAATATTACAAGCCTACGATGCGCTGTCCCAACAATTGTTTTCGGACCTCATTAAAAGTAAACTTAAGGGTAGAGCGCGAGAGACATTAGAAATTAACTGCCAGGCTACTTCCTGGGCAGAAATTAAAACTATATTACAAAACAGTTTTGGAGATAGGCGCAGTTGCGAAGAACTCTTTGACGAATTACGTGGTACCACTTTCAAGACAACCACCATTGACTTTTTTAACGACATTAAACGGAAACTAAGAAATTTAAACAACAGAACACTAGTGATATTAGGTTCAAGCGAAGAAACAAACACGTGTGCTCAGAATAATATGCGAACAGCACTAAACATTTTCAAATCTAAAATTCCAGAACCAATGAAGACAATACTTACTTGTAGGAACCCCGAAACTTTAGAATCTGCAATGGATATTCTTTTCCAAGCAGGCTATTCTAATTTTAGTTTCAATGAAATGCAACATTTTAGAACAAACAAACAAGAAAAAAATACTGAGCAATTTCGAAAACGATCGACTAACAATGGTAATCGAAATCAATTAGACTTTAGACAAAACAAGAATAATTCCCGAAACGATTCAAGTACAAATAGACATTCAAATCAACAACAATTCAATAAGCCTCAAAGAAACAACAATTACCAACAATCTCAACAAACATCTAGCTCCAGTTACCAATATTCTAACAATCAGAATTACAATGATAGACATAGTAACCCGTATTCAAATGATAACGGGAATAGAATAACGAACACACATGTTCATCCACCTCTAGAACCAATGGACATAAACAAATGTGAGACTATTGAACACCTTCCTTCAACATCCTCACAAGTATACCATCAACATTTTGCTAACCAAAACTACACTGATAAGATTGTTGAAAATTTTCCCTCAACAGCCTCACAAGGGACCTCCCATATATAGTGGTAAAAACAAAATTAGAACCTTTAAAAATGTTGATTGACACCGGAGCTACGCACTCCATCATAAACCCTAAAATATGTCACCCTAAATGGAGAATACTCTCTCCACCATTAACCCTTAAGACACTTCAACACTCAATTGAAATAAAAGATCGAGTTAGAATTCCTTTATTCAGTGAATTAGGTAGTCCGGAGGAATTGGTAGAATTTCTTGTCATTAAATTCCATGAATTCTATGACGGACTTATAGGTAATGATATTCTTCGGCGTCTTAATGCTAAAATTGATTATAAGAATAATCAACTAGAAATAGAAGGAGAATTGATTCCTTTAATTTTCCAAAAGAAGACAAATCAGTGGTCTGAGAATCCTTCCAGTTCAGTAGAAAAATTTACTCAAGCAGAGCAGAAGTCTTCAGAGAGTAATACTAACTCCATAAACCAAAGCGTCTATAACGATAATTACCAAGAGGTAGTCATCAACATGGTAAGTGAACCGAAAGAAGTAAACGGTAATGTTTATTACACAGTCCCCAAATATACCCCTTCAGAAAATCAAAAATGTATATCCGAACAGATTCGAATAGATCATTTAAACCTTGAAGAGAAACAACAGCTTCTGAAAGTCATTAAAAAATACTCAAATATATTTTATCAAGAAACCTCTGACCTTTCATTTACCAACGCTATTAAGCATAAAATTCGTACTATTAACGAAATTCCCATTTACGCAAAATCTTATAGATACCCATACATACATAAAAATGAAGTAGCAAAACAAATTGAAGAAATGTTAGATAGTAAAATAATCCGCCCTAGTAACTCCCCATATTCCGCACCAATATGGATCGTACCAAAGAAGGTCGATGCCAGTGGCAAACAAAAATGGAGACTAGTTGTCGACTATCGTAAGCTGAACGATGTGACAATAAATGACAAATTCCCAATTCCAAATATGGATGAAATCCTGGACAAGCTGGGTAAATGTCAGTATTTTACAACCTTAGATTTAGCAAAAGGTTTCCACCAGATTGAGATTGCAGAAGAAGATATTCATAAAACAGCCTTTAGTGTAGAAAATGGCCATTACGAATTTTTACGTATGCCATTTGGTCTGAAGACAGCCCCTGCAACCTTCCAAAGGCTTATGAATAACGTTTTAAAAGATTTTATTAATAAAAGGTGCTTTGTGTACTTAGATGATATCATAGTGTTCTCAACGTCCTTGCAAGAACATATTGATTCACTTAACAAGATATTTGAACGATTAAAAGAAGTCAATTTAAAAATTCAACTCGATAAGTCTGAATTTCTTAAAAGAGAAACCGAATTCCTTGGACATATTGTCACTCAAACCGGTATTAAACCTAATCCACAAAAAATTGAGTGTATTCTCAAATTTCCAATTCCCAAAACAACTAAACAAATAAAACAATTCCTCGGTTTGACCGGGTACTATAGAAAATTTATTAAGGATTATTCGAAGATTGCCAAACCAATGACTAAATTTTTAAAAAAAGATGCCAAAATTAACATATCTGACCCAAATTATAGGAACAGTTTTGAAACATTAAAAAGACTTCTTGTAAATGACCCAATTTTAATATATCCAGATTTCAAGAAAAAATTTACCCTGACTACAGACGCAAGTCAGTTCGCAATTGGAGCCGTCCTTTCTCAAGAAAATCACCCTGTCTGTTTCGCAAGTCGTACATTAAACGAACATGAAGTGAATTACAGTACAATTGAGAAAGAGTTACTAGCCATCGTCTGGGCAACAAAGTATTTTCGCCCGTACCTATTCGGTCGAACATTCACTATAGAAACCGACCACAAACCACTAACATGGCTATTTTCCATTAAAGAACCAAACTCAAAACTAGTAAGATGGAGATTAAAATTGTCTGAGTTTGATTATGAAATAAAATATAAAAAAGGGACACAAAACAGTAACGCCGATGCTCTATCGAGAATTGTTCAAACTGAAGTCCACACTTCAGAAATAATTCCAAACACACAATCCAATACCATAAGAACCACCGAGTCAGCAATAAATATATTTAGAAATCAAGTAATTATAAAAAAAATTACGTCAGGCTCACTAAAAATTCGAAATTCAAACATATTCAAAAATCATAGAAAGATAATATACACAAAGACAATGGATAAAGAATTCGCTATTACATTATTAAAAACACATTTTAATCCAACGCAACTGAATGCCCTAATGATAGATGAAGAATTTTATACAGAACTGAACGATACGTTTAATCAACTATTTTCAAGTAACAATAATTTCAAAATCATAAGATGTTTTCAAGAATTAAAAGATATCGAGAGTGAGGAAGAATTAACCGAACTTATTGAAAAAGAACACAAAAGAAATAATCACAGAGGTATCGAAGAAGTGTTTAAGGAATTGAAATGCAAAATTTATCACCCTAACTTAAAAATTAGAATCACCCAATTTATAAATAATTGCGAAATCTGCTGTATTGAAAAGTATGACAGAAACCCACTTAAAATCCAATATAAATTAACAGAAACACCCTCCAAACCAAACGAAATAATACATATAGATGTTTTTTATAGCTTAAAGAAAACATTATTTATGACAACTATTGACAAATTTACTAAATATGCTCAAGCTTACAAAATTAATGGCCGAACTTGGACAGAATTTAAAGCAAAGGTCCTACAATATATAAGCACTCATGGTAATATGAAAAAGATTGTAGTAGATAACGAATTAGGATTCAAAGCCATACCTATTCGTGAGTTCCTAAGGAAGGAAAATATAGACATTCAATATACTTCGAACAGTAATCACACCTCGAATGCAGATATCGAAAGACTACATAATACGATAAACGAACACATCCGTTTGTTAAGACATGACGATGAAAACAACCTAGAAACTGTAGAGGAAAAAATACTACGAATAATAAAATTCTATAATAACACTATTCACTCTACAACCAATAAAAGACCCATCGACTTTATAAACGGAAAAATAACGGAAGAAGAGTATGCAACAATTTATGAAAACATCCTCAAAAAGAAAGAAACAGTTATCAATAAATTGAATCTCAATAGAGTTGATACATCAATTACACCTGGACCAAACTTTATAAAAGAAATACGAGGCGGAAAAAACCATGCCAAATATAGGAAGATCGATGCCGAAAAACTCGATGATGATCATGTAAATGACAAAAAGACAGGATTAAAATATTACAAAAACCATGTGAGACAAAGGAAAAAATTTCAAAATAAGGAGAATCCTACTATTAAACTTGGAAGAACCACATAACAAACACTTACCCTACCATTCGTTTCTATCATCATTACACACGTTTATTTAACTTTAAACCTTAATCTAAATTCAGTATGATTTATTATCCTCTTACAGGATTAACCAAAATGAAATTTATAACTACCATACTAATATTCTGTGCAATGCTCATCCTAACGGAAATGCAAACGATTGACGTCCAAGACCTTACAAACAACCATGGATACATCCCAATTAATGTAGGGAAACTCAAAACAATAGACTACTACACTAAAGTTCTGCACATCATCAATACAACCGAGTATGAACAAACGATTAAGATCATTCAAAGCAACATTAACACTCTAAGAATATCTAAGATGAGCGTAACACCAATTATAGACTCTATTGACAAAAACCTTATATTAGTTAAAGCAAAACTTAATTATTTAATCCCACATTTTAGACAAAAACGCGGATTAATAAATGTAATTGGAAAAGGAATGAAATACATAGCAGGTGTCATGGACAGTGATGATGAAAAAGAAATCTCTAAAGTACTTGAATCCTTAACACAAAATCAACACAATCTGACAGGCACAACAAACAAACTCACTCTAATTAGCAATACTATTTCCTCCCAAATACAGAATATAACTTTACATATAAACACACAACAAAAAACTATAGAAAACTACTTAAACGATTTCAAAAACGTAATACAAAATAAAATAGCGACAACAGAAGACGAACTCACCTTTCTACAACAAGTTTATCAAGTAGACAGCGACATTACACTTTTACGAAATCATATCGACGGTATAGGACAAATCGTTTTCTCTGGCAAACTTGGTATAATCCCAACTGATATTTTGACACAGACAGAACTAGAATTAATTAAAGACTATGATAGCTACATGCACACAAAGATCGCTATTACACTTCATGAAACAAATATTGTCATAATCCTACTCATTCCTCAATATTCCAATCAAATCCTATCCCAAATCACCTTTGAACCCATCCCAAACAGGGAAAATAAGTCTTTACACCTTGAAACAAATAAAGTGTTAGTAGATTCAAATAATAACATATACAATACAAATGTAAAAGACAACCTCATGAAAAATTTAATAAAAGTCAATAATGAATGTATAAAAAACATTTTAAATTATGAAGAAGCCCATTGTTATACAAAAATGTTCCTAGAAAAAGAGGTAAAAGAAATATTACAAGGTGTATTAATTTTAAAAAACATATATAATCAAACAATAAATCATAATTGCAACAAAATAAAAATTAAAAATGAAGGAACCTTCATGATAAAATTTGAAAATTGTAAAGTCGAAATAATGAATAAAAAGTATTTAAATCCTAGTATTAAGGTGTACGATAAATTAATCTTGCCAAATTATATGACAAAAATTAAAGAAAATACCTCAATATCTGATTTGAAATTAGAAAACTTATATTTGAAACAATTGGACTTTGAAAAAAATATTGACCAAATGTCGTATATTACTAAGAATTCAAATGTAATAAGTCTAGGTACGGACTTATCCATATTATTAATTATTATCATACTCGTAATTGTAACCACCAAACGGAGTAACCAACTACTTCAAATTTCGTCGGTGCCTCAATCTAACGTTGGGGGTGTTATAGTTACCACTGCTCACCCCGCACCCACAATTATTTAATGCGCACTCATCTTGCGCATGTCATATATTTGTAAACTTAGCATGTCACATATTTCACAATTTGATTGCATCATATATTTGTCAACTTAGCATGTCACATATTTTACAATTTAATTACATTTTCTCTAATTGCATTCCACCCAAAATCGAAGCAATTATAATAACCGCTTATGAAGCATTAATGCGCACTCCACTAAAAATCGAAGCAATTATATTAACCGCTTACGAAGCATCCAACCAAATGGTCATCGATCAAGTGCCTGGATCAATGACCATGCATGCCCCAAATAAACACGATTGCATACATAAGTGAAATATCCCTTACCCAGCGTCTATTTAGAACTGGGTCATTAAAAATTGTTTATGGAAAAGACCAATAACCGAATCCCTCTGATTCGGATTGATTACGAAGTTTGGTGGACAGAAATAGGAATAAGTAAGTTAGTCTTAAGAAAGATTCGAACACGCGAAGTCCAAAAAAGGACTCGAAGATATAATTAAATAAAAGTTGTGTTTTTATCACAAGAGTGATATAATTATTTTCTTTTATTTCAAATATCACAAGAGTGATATAATTTTATTTATTTATTTTTTTTAATATCACAAGAGTGATATAATTTCGAATCTTCAATGGGGCGAATCCACTTTCGCACTCATGTAGTAGCAAGAGTACTTAAAGATCTCAACATACATAAATCTGCTGGTCCAGATGGTATATCTCCCCTTCTTCTGAAGAGGTATTCTTCTTACGCTGGCAAAACCACTGCGTAAGCTTCTTCATCAATCCTATTCTTTAGGAATCTTTCAGAGCAGATGGAAAACAGCATTTGTCCAGCCCGTCCCTAAAAAAGGCGAATCTTCTTCTATCTCCTCCTACAGCCCTCTTTCCTGGGTTATGGAAATGCTGATAAATCGTCAGCTCACGAAATATCTCGAAACACGAATATTTATCAATGACCGACAATATGTTTTCGTTGCAACAGGTCCACTGGTGATCTGGTGGTTTGCCTCACCATCAATCTGGTGAAAGAAAGTTGCACTTGATATTTCTAAGGCATTTGACAAAGTTTGGCATCAGGCTCTTTTGTCTAAAATACGGGCTTTTGGGATCGATGAATCTCTTCTTCAATGGATTAGAAACTACCTTTCGGAACGTTCAATTCAAGGTCTCTTGGATGGTTTCATGTCTGATATTCATAAAATAAATGCTGGTGTGACCCAGGGCTCCGTTCTGTCTCCAACACTCTTTTTAATTTTTATCAATGATCTCTTGTCTGCCACTTCTAATCCAATGTACTCCTTTGCTGACGACAGTACTCTCAGCTTTTCATATTCGTTTCCGGACTCACGCCCCTGTTTTTCGGCTGTAGAACTTGAATGCGTATGTTAGGCTCATTAAATTCTGATATTAACAGCATAACTAATTGGGAAACCACTAACAAAGTAGAATTTAATGCTTCGGAAACACAATGCTGTTTGCTGTCGTTGAAGCGAAATTTAAATACCCTGCCATTATTCATGAATGGCACTTGCATCGTCGAAACAAAAAACTTTCCATCCTCGGTATGTGTGTCAATGACAACTTACGTTGGAATGACCTAATATTCGATGTTACCAAAAATGCTGCGAAATGTCTGGGTTTCCTCAAGCGATGTAAGAAATATTTTACCTCAATATATAAAGCATTCATCCGCCCAAAATTGGAGTACAATGCCCACATCTGGTCAATTGCTCCTAAAACATCTTTGCACCTGCTAGATAGGATTCAAAATCATGCGATAAAGCTCTTTGATGATACTAATATCAGTCAGTCAATTAATACCCTCGAACACCGATGTAATGTCTCCTGTCTTACTTTGTGTTATCGCTATTTCCACCACCAGTGCTCCACTGAAATCGCCAGTGGCATTCCGCCCATTCAAACTTTCAACCGTAACACCCGTCTCGCTATGAATGCTCATCAGTATACCCTCAAGCCCATTTTCGGACGTACTCTAAAATACCGTGATTCGTTCCTAAGCCGTACAACTCTCTTATGGAATGCCCTGCCAAGCTCTTTATTTCCTAGCCGGTAGATATAACTTGCAAACATTTAAAACCAACGCACATCGGTAACTCTCTTTTGGAACTCCATAATTTTAGTATATAAATTAGAGTAAGAAAATAAAGATTTTTGAGTTGTTCATCACCTACAAAAATATAGAGTTGTTATTTCTCCCCCACCAGCAGGGCTAAGGAATAGCAAATCTACACTAGTCAAGGAGATACAAATTAATTCTCTGTCACTTCGTCTGCGATTGTGACATTGGATTCCACGTAATCTAGATTGAACATTCTCATATGCATCCTTAGAAATCCGATTGCTAAATGCAAATATCTATCGAACGCTCAGAAGCGACCAGTTCACATGCAATCCAGATCCCTACGTCGATCCAATCTGAACGAACATATGTATGTGTGCCTTCTTTTTGAACATAAAAAATATGCAACATACGAGTATTGTAGTTCTTGGAACCAATTTCCTTGAAACAAATTTGAAAGCTTCCGTTTTAAGACCACCTATAAATATATTAGTTGCACTTACTCGTAGCACCAACAATAATCGAAACGAAAAATAAAAAATGTTTGTTACAACAAAATATATATCTAACCGCACAATTGCCATTAAAACTCTATACCACAAGAGAACAACTAACAACTAAAGTCTAATTGACTCATTATCGTTAAATTTCTTGAAGAAGAAACCACCGCCCGACTACCTCATTCGGATAGCTACACGCGAACCACTACACAGACACAATTGAATTGTTTTCCCACGAAAATCAGCAAACACATAAAACAACATAAACAACAGCCCAACACAACAATAAATCCCGAAAAAACCACAAAGTATACTTAAGAGTACTTGCGTGAAACATGAAAGATTTTTATCATTAACCATGTCCTCCCGAATACCCCAACAGCTCCAGCCCATTGAGGAAATGAATGAAAGTCGGTCCTCGACTTGGCTTTTCTTTAGTCCTTTGCCAAATTAGATTACCAACTCGGACACTGCCACTGAGAGGGAGACATGAGTATAACAGTAGACGTACGCAAAAAATCGCTTATTAATGAATCCAAAGCAGGACGTAGCCAAACACAGTATGTACGAGTACTTCCCACCACACATGCCACACATTGTAGAGGATAACAATGCAACAATAAACTGCTGCATGAAACCTCTGTAGCCTCAACTTGGAGTAGCCTTTCATATCTGATGTGCGGCCTTAATTTAGTATTCTCCTCTTGGCCAAAAGGAAACCTGTGTAGGACGGCTGCTCCTGGCTGCTGCTCGTTGTTGTTCCATTGTATTCCAAGAGGAAATGAGGACAGAGACGTGCAAAATTAAGAGCCAATTTGCACGAAGATAAATGACCCAACATTAAACACGCTGACCAGTTGTCAGCAGGTTGCAGCAGTTCAGCGGTAAAAGGGTGCAGCGGTAGTGCGAGTAGTGCCTGGAAGTTGAGACCAATTGAAACCCTCACTTCAGCGAGATGGAGGGGATCTGAGTGGCAGTTGTTTTCACTTAAAATTCACCAAAAAGAAAAGAATAACCATGCGGACATTTGAGGACATTTTACGCCTTTCAATTATAATAGAATCGCTCATTAGAACGTAATTTTACGATCATCAGCCGGCTAAGAGAGTACCCGAGACTTCGCCTGGCAGATTTCACACTCGATCAATGAAACGGTAATGAAACTCAAATTCACTCACCGTGAAATTGTGATACTACTTCACATTACGGGGTCCAGAATCCAGAAGAACCACGGTACCGCCGCACAAAAGCGGAGTTTTTCGCTTTTTTACAAGCAGCAATGTTTGCAATTCGTTTCGGGCACTTAAGACAAGACACAACCGGCGCGCAGCACAGCTATGGTCGTCAAAAGGATCTACTTGGGGATTTGTTTCCACTTGAAGTCTGACATTTGCCGCCTACAGCTGTTTCAAGTGGTTCAATCAGTCGGTCGGTTGGTTGGTTAGTCGATCTGTTGGACTGTCGTCGGCTCTTGTCGCCTCGCCAGGAAATTTAATTTCATGAGTGATCTGCATATTGGTTGACGCAATGGTGGTCGTATGGTTGGGCGCAATTGTAGGCATAATTACTGTGGATGATTTGTGTGCTAAGGCGGGACATGTGTTTCTGTCGAGTGAGAGTGCACCTTAAGGATATAATTGTAGACCACACGCGCAGTACAAGTAGATGTGAACCAAATTGTATTTCAATTGATCTCATGAAGCAATTAGAGGCATTACCATAATTGGATGGAGCTATTACGAGAGCAATGCTATCTATACGGGATTGTAGGCTTTTTAGAAAATGATAGTCGTGAAAAAAGATGTAAGTGAAGCAGCAGATAGTTTTGGAAGGTAGTGGAAGTATTTATTAACTTTCTAAAGTTCTTTGTCTCAAATTACAGACGCTTTGACAAAGGCACAACCTCTGCAGGGGTCATGTAATCCAACAAGGGTACATAGTTCAGCTCTACTTTTCAAAGATTCTTACTTGTTCTGGATTAAATAACTTCCGGCCATAATTGTCTTGAGGTTTCTTAGGTAGAAAATTTTTTCCACCTTTCGCTGGCTTTTATTTATATCGTTCGCTACACTTGTATTCTCAGAGTGTAAAGTGGTAATCTGCCAGTTCTCTTTCTAAGGAGGTTTCTTTTCAAACTAACATGTCTTCAATCTCATTGCCTACCACTCCTTTGTGTTCATGAACACAGTATAGCGTAACTTTATGCTGAACCTAAGAGCCTTAAACTTTTCGCAATAGCGCTTCACAAGCCTCGATTTGATTTCAACTGCCGCGATTGCCTTGATGGCAGCCTGGCTGTCAACTTACTCGTATATATGGGATATTGCCTGTATTGCCGCAAATTTGGCTTCTTCTGCTACAGCCAATATCTCAGCTTGGAAGACACTGCTGTAGTCCAGCAGGCGTCATAACCATCGTAGTTTAATTGGTGGAGTACATCACCAGATAGGACGTCACAGCCGTCATACAAGAGCTCTGGATCAATATGGACAACAAGATTCAGGGTCTTAGGCTGAAAAATTACGAGTTGTTCTACAAGGCAGAACGTAAGAACACGACCTGCATCCTTATCAAAAACTTTGAATAATTACAGCTCAGGAGATATGTGAAAGGGAGTGTGGCAAATCACTCTGTCTGACCTCGGCCTACCTTCCCTATGACTCTGAGGTAGTAATCTTGGAGAAGCCAAGGAACTTGGCAAGGCAGAAAAATTGGATGCTGGTACTGGGCAGTGACGCAAACGACCATCATACACAATGGGGAAGCGGTGATATCAACCCAAGAGGTGAGTGTTTGTACGACTTCTTTCTATCTTCCTAATAAGGGAATGGAGAGTAGTCGACGAAGCGTCAATGTCGGATCACCGATGGATACGCTTCAAGGTGAACTTTCCGAACAGGGCATGTATATTGTTAACTTAGATAGGGCGGTAGAAAATATTAATAAGGCGCTAACAATGGCGTTCGAGAAAACTTGCCCGGCTAACAGAACACCTAAAAAGTCTCAACCAAAATGGTGGAATATGGAGATAGGTTTAAAAAAGAAAGAGATCAGGAAACTCTATAATAGGTCGAAGCTTTTTAGGAATGTAAGAAACAATTCATGTACCTAGTTAGAAAGTCAAAAAGGGCTTCATGACAGAAGTACTGCGAATTTGTCGCTGTAACAAACGAGGTTTCGAGGTTACGCAAAGCGCTTTCAAAGGAAGCGAGCGTTCCTAGCTACATCAGGTAAAGTGACGGAACCTGAGCTGAAAGTAGCCAAGAGATTCTGACAACACTAATGGAAACCCACTTTCCGATATCCAAAGTATCAAGCGACCCTGGCATGCTACAGCACACTGAGAACATTGATCTCTCTTTCCCTCCAAAGGGGAAATAGGTGCTCTTTTTAATAGGAAAAAATTACGGTGGGCAATTCAGTCCTTTAAACCGTACAAATCTCCCGGTCCGGATGGTATTCTACAGAAAGCACCGGAAGTAGCAATCGAAAAAATTATAGAAATTCTTAGACGCAGTCTTAAAATAGATTACATACCAATAGATTGAAGGGAAGTTAAGGTAGTTTTTATGCAAAGCTGGCAAACAGAAAAAGATTTCAGACAAATAAGTCTGTCATCATTTATGATTAAAATTCTGGAGCGATTATTAGATGCAGTAATGGCTTTTTGACTGAGTCACAGCATGCGTACACGAAAGAAAAATCTGTAAAAACCGCCTTGTACGAGGTGGTGGGGAAAATAGAGAAGAGTCTACACGTCGAAGAGTTTGCGATGGCGGCCTTCATCGATATTGAAAGAGCGTTCAATAACTTGGAGTGCAGGAAAATAAACTTTTCCATTGGGCAAACCTCGGTTAGAATGTACGTAACCAGGGGGACCACTCAGGGGGGAGTCATATCGCGACTTCCAAAACGAAACTGATTTTTTTTACCAGAATGTACAAGATACCGCTAATCAAACTCCCAAAACTCAATGGAGTGGAATTGTCCCTCTCGAACAGCGCGAAGTATCTGGGTGTGATTCTGGAAATTGGAAATTGAAACTGAATTGGAATCTTAACGTAGCTTAAAGAATAAAAAAGGCATATAATGCTCTTTTTATCTGCAAAAGAACGGTAGGAAAAATTTGGGGTTTAAAACCTTCGTTGGTGTGCTGGCTATATACGGTATCCTTACATACGGCCCACTAGTATGGTGAAAAGCAACAAACAAGAAAACGATTTACGAAAAATTAGCGGCGTTTCAAAGAACAGCTTCCGTAGCCATTACATGTGCGCTCCGTACTACCACTGCGGCAGCATTGACACCTTTTTGCACCTAACACCGCTTACTGTACAGATCAAAAAACTTGCTGGCAACAGTGTGATACAACTCATTAATTTAGGTTACTTCAAGAGCAGTAGTTTCGGACATGGCACGGTCCTAGCGGAGCTACTGCCAGGCAATCCAATTCTAACGGATGAAATTCCTTCCCTTGTCGATTTCTACATTTCGTACGATATAATTTATCCGCAGAGGGAGGACTGGGAAAATCAGGTCAAATGAAATTCCAATTTTCACAGATGGCATCTTCTAAGAAGACCCAGAGCTAAGAGTGCCTATAAGACTACTGGACGCAAGCACTGCCTTCCAATCAGAGATTCTGGATGTCCTCAGGGCGGCTGATGCAGATGAGATCGGTATCCGAAAGAGATATCGCTATCTACATCGATAGCCAGGCCGCATTCAAGGCAATTGAATCAACCAACGTCAACTCTGATATAGTTAGAGGCTGTCGCACAGTGCTCAAGGCACAGATCCGTGTGAGACCGTGCTGGATGCCAGGACACTGCGGTATTAGCGGAAATGAACAAGTGGACGAGCTTGCAAGAAAAAAAGAGTTACTCGACAATATCGATGTTGCCAATATCAAACCACTCCTTTGCATAGTGAGGGGCATTATCGAGGAAAAAATCGCAAAGACTGCCAACCTAGGGTGGTCAAGTTTTGCAAGACACAGGAAAATCTAGGAAGTTAATAAAAATAAACAGGGATAAACTTGGGACAGTAATAGGAATCCTGACAGGACACTGTCTCCTACGGAAACACGCAAAGACACGCAAATTTTCAGATACGAATATTTGTAGATTCTGCGGTGATGTGCAAGCTGTTGAGGACGTAACACACATATTGTGTGAATGCGAGGCAATATAGCGTTGTCGAAGAAAATTTTTAGGGAAATACTTTTCCGAAAACCTAGAGGAAATAGACGTCATGAACATCAAAGGCCTTCTTGGCTTCTGCAAGAAAATTGGTTGTTTCACCAGCGCGATTGTTTAAATTTTTACCAGTTGAAGATAAATTCATTTGGTTCCATAGGGACCACGATGGGACCGTTTTGATACCTAGTGTCTGTGTGATGGCATATCCATCGCACCCCTATTTAACGTAACCTAACCTAAAATTTGAATATTTGGCTCCAGTTCTAAAATCGAAATTGGGAAAGCAATTGTTAGTATTCATTGGAGGGGGTGTGAGTGGTTGAGAAATGACAGTATTAGGGCATGAGTTAAATTAAAAGAAACGCGTTGATGTTGGCGCTTAGATGGAAGTGAGGCAATTGGTGCATTTGTAGGTAGTGGTGAAGGGGGTTGCTTAGGAATATAGACAGGAGGGGAAAAATCACGGAATATTTTGGTTTTAAGGCTCCTATTGAGGTCAGGCTTAGGGTCTGAATGGAGAATAGATCTGGTGGGTTGGTGTTGGATGGGATAACAAATAATCATTCATATCTAGCCTTTAGCCTTAAATTACGTTTATTTTTGGTGCTATGGCTGGTGATGTTCAACGTCAACATTCAACACTGTTCTATTCGTAGTGAGTTCATCATTAAGCTCATTGAAATAACGTCCAGCATGGCCTTGTAGTGCTTTGAGAGTGGGTGATTCTATGTTGCAGATTGGAGATGGGGCTACGATGTGGATGACTGTGGATGAATATTTATGTCTTCCCGAAGCGAGTTGAAGGAAATTCACTTTTTCTTCTTGGAATCCATCATTGCGGAAACGATAGATATACGCGTAATTTCACTTAACACTGTATCGAGGTAGCGTTTGGATATTTCTTCACTTCTGGATCTTGCAGCTACTAATTGATTTAAAGGCGCAATTTGTTTTTCGATACTATGACCAAAGTCTTTCACACATCTTACACTGTGTTTGAAGATTCTGAAGATTTTCCGAAAAATCTGCAACGAATCCCGTTTTTCTTTTATTTAGGCCGACACAAATAGCGTGGAATATTTGGCCGCAGATCCCCTTACAGGCAACAAAGTCAGAATTATTGTTGTTAACGGGGCAATTGGCTAATCCACAAGAAGGCATGCCGAAGACCAGGAAAAAAAAGCAATACAAAAATAATTGCGGAGAAAATAAATAAAGAATGCACAAAACGCATTGTCACGAAATTGACAGACTAGTAGGTTAACAATAAAAACGGCACGTCAGCGATAACGATTCTTGTGTGAGAAATTGCTTTGTTGGACAGATGGAACTAGAAGCGAAATAAGAATTCAAAGTATGGAGTAAAGTAAGAGGGCGACTGAATACAGTGTCGGTTTGAAGTGAACTGACTTCTTAAGATCCTAGAGATAGATAATTTGGTACTAGATTTTGCACCAATGCAGACCCTAATTCTACTTTCATTACCTGATTTGGCCTTGATTTCAGGCGTCTTATTTTTCCCCTGGTTATCCAAAGCTCCTGGACGAGGGCAATGTCCTTCTTACTCCTAAGCTGGCCACCTTACTGCCGTTAAAATTTATTTTTACTATTTTCAACATAGCGGCTTGCATTCCTCTTCGGCTTCCTACGCAATGAGACTGTGAAAGGTCTGATATTGCATTGGGTTATCCCGACCCGGACCACGTAGTTGGATTTGCGTAGTAATGGTATAGACTTGTATTTAAGTTTGACCAGAACCTCCATGCCATCTTTGGTGTGGTTTCCTATTTCAATGACCTCCCATTTCTTGCTTTTAAGCCCTGGATTGAGGTATCGGTGTTTAAGGAACTCCAGTCAATATAAAGAGAAAAAATTGTGCAGGTTTTGAAGAACAAGCAGAATCCTTTTGTATCAAGCTGTATTTCAAGGTAATTCTTCAATTTAAAGAAAGGCGAATAAGGCTGTTTCCAATCGCGTACTATGCAACTCAACTCTTGATTTCTGCATAAACCATTTCTTTGGCGGCACAGTTCGAAAGCATGCACGAAACCAGCACTGAAAAGGACCCAAGAAAGTCGATTTCGAAGCGGAGCGAAATGGACCACAACTAGCTGGCGTTTCAAACACCTCAACATTCACAAAAGACCTGATCAAAAACACCGACAGCCAGTATTCTAGATATCTAAACGTTTCGTCCTTCTAGACAGTGTATCAGATACCAAAGCACCGAAGAAGTACTGTGGAGAAGGCGAACTGCTGTTGAACGTCCATGCGACTGTCAAACCCTTTTCTGATTGAGTAGCTCGAGATTTCACGAGAAATCCTATGCTTCTAGCATCAAGCATTTGTTAGCCCACTACGATTGGGATAGGTGGAATCCGAACGTGGAATGCTATGTCTCTCTTTGGTCTGCTGGAAAGGTAGAGGTCCTAGACTGCTGTCAAGTAGACAAAATCGTCATATAAGAATTGCGAAAATAGGATACAAATCTACTTCATATATGATACTGGGACGATTGTCACCAACAACAAGACCAATGGTTATTTGGACGCGGAGTTATCCCGGAAGTCCGATTGGAGGAAAATTTTTAAGTTTCCAAAATGTAAGCGGCAGCCTTCTGATATTCGTATGTCAGCTTATGTCTCTCTACGCAAGATAATCTCTCAGAACGAGACGTGCAAACAATGTGTCGGATCCCTACAGTGTTGCAGTCATTGTACCGTTGCAAATATCCCGAACACCCCAAAGTCAAGAAAATACTTTGAAAAGATATCACCAGATCGCCTTTCTCGATCGAGTGTCCCTTAATATTTTAAATATACATTGCCGGCATCATCAAGCACCAAAGACCAGTGCACCTCTTTTGTGCCTTACTAGAATTGAAAGAAGAAGCACGTGGTCATGTACATGAAATGATAATATGGGCTTTGAATTTAACCAGAGAGTAAAATTAATATATCAAGGCTGTAAAGCCCAAGCCGAAGACTGCCAAGGCAATAAAATAGTGTAATTTGGGGTGGCCGTGGTGTAGTGGTACTAGCAATCGCTTCTCACTCGAAGTGTCCAGGTTCGACTCCTGCCCATGGCAAGTCAGTTTTTCATTTGTGTAATTGGAACTTAGACAGAAAAATTCTGTGTGTGAAGGCATAACACTGACACGTAGATTTGGCTGTTGTAGAGTTTCAAGCACAGAAAAAAATACTAATTCACAATATTACTTCGAATCACTCTGAGTGAAGAAAAAACTCTCCGTCCTATTCGGACTCCCACCCCCCTGGAGAGCGAATATCGAAACCAAACACACCTGAGTTTCAAACCAATACAAAACAATTTTCCTTCTTTCTCCTTCTACCTTTCCGCCCTCGTCGTGGCAACAGTAAAATGGTATCTAACCCCTTAGGCGCGCGTAAATTATAAAATAAAAAAAAAATCGAAATCGATATGAAAACCAACATTTTCGCAGAGTGAATAAACTATTTAAGCTAAATAATGATAAATAATAATAGCCCCGACCTAAACGGGGTAAATATAACCAAGAAAGCTACTCATCTTCACGGCCTACTTGACGAGCTGTTTAAATATTGTATCTATGCCGTAACCGAAGAAGTGCGGAAATGGATCGAATGTACGAAAGAAACAGCAACATACCATATACGAGTATATACAACGTTGATTGCTACTTAGAACATTTTGTCGTTAGAAGCAGGCTTTGGAAAGTATTCTTGAGCTTCAGGCCTGTAAATGAGTGATTCCTGACAATCCACATCAAAAAGCCAACATCATCTTTATATGCCCGGACGCCCCTACGGAGGAGCTCATATGAGATCTTTGGCAAGACATATGCGCATATTGTGAGGCTCTGCAAAGAAAGACTAAACCAGTTGGTGAGCTCTAATATAGTAATAAAGGTAGAATGAGCACCGGTTTCTCAGAAGAAGAAAGAATTACTGAGACGCCTGAGATAGAGAAAATTCAGAAACATTCGGAAACTCTACCAGAAGGCAAGAACAACAAACGAACGGGATCCCGCTAAGACGAATAAGGGAACCTAGTGAAAAATTCGCAATTAGTGCAAAGAAGTGTAGTGTAAGAACCATTTCTGGAGACTGCTAACCAGATTGTTAACCATTCAATGTTGACGATAATAGACAACATTTCATTTAACCCAAATTTTTTAATGTCTGAATTGAACTTTTCAAACTTAAATCTAACAAAGCTGCCGCAACATGGTTCTTCTAGTCTTCGCTAACTATAGATGCATCATTTTCTTAGTCGCCTATAATAACTTCTCTGTCGTAACTGTCTACAACTCTTTGTCAACGAATTGATTGGCCCTTATCAGCGTGGTTTTAGATTTGAAAAGTCCACAATGGAACAGATTTTTAAATAACATACGCCTGTGACAGTGAATACCGCGAAAAATTAGTCCGGTTTTAGCATCTCTGTTAAACTTGTCCGGTTCTGCAGGATGACCATGGAAAAATTCGCTGCTTCGATGCGATTCCTTCAATATTGGGAGAGTATTGTGGAAACCCGTAAGCCAACACCAGAGGTACAATCTGTCAAAAGTCTGTCACTCTGATGATATGTTAAATACACTATCGGTAGAAAAAAGTGATCAGTTTGTGAGGCATTTGCAGGCATTACCGCAGAAGCGGATAACGACTGATAAATAAGGGGCATGCTGCTATCGTCAAGGAACAGTCAACATCGGCGACTAGCACAAAATGTCACTATAAACCTGTTCTTCGCAACGACGTCACCTTAAAGATAATTGGAATAGTAATTGTTGCTAATGACCATTGTAACCGCAACTTTAATTTCAAGTGGCGATATTGATCTCCAACAGAAAACGCATACGGAGATAAAAGAAATCAAAGTTATGCTGGAGGAATATGCGAAAGCAGTGGAATTCACAAGTGCAAAATATGATGTTCTAAACTCCGTTCTAACAAAAAACATAGAACTAATACAAACTTTAATGAACGAAATCAAAGAATACAAGAAACAAAACGAACAAAAGGACTTATTGATAAATACATTACAAGCAACAGAAGCACTTGAACAGAAACAACTTGACAAAAATATGGAAATTAAATGCGTTCCAATGAAACCTAACGAGAACGCACACGACATTTTAATTGCAATAGGCAAAACCTTAAACCTGGAAATTAATGAAAACGACATCGAGAAAATTTCTATGTTCACAGATAGGAAAAATAGAGAGCTAAAAAATCTCTCGGGTTGCTTCACAAGAAAGCAAACAAAAGTTGCGATGATAGAAAAGGCGAAAACCAAGAGAACATTAACGTACGAAGAAATATGTAAAAATGTAAACAGAGAGACAAATTATACGTACACAAAGCAAAACATATAAAGGGTCCGCCATCTAACGTTTTTTTTTTTAACTAGTGCTTATTTCGTGAATGGTAACACCTAGCTCATGTCTGAATTGACAGATAATTAGTTTTATCCTTCCGGTTAATAATGGAAAATAATTTCATTCAAATGGCTGCCTCGGCTGGCCATGCAGTAACCTACACGATCGGTCCAATTTTTTAGCACATTATCGATTGTGTGCAGCTGTATTTCACCAATGGCTTCACGAATATTGTCCTTTAAAGCGTCAATTGTCTCTGGCTTGTCGGCGTAACACTTATCTTTTACGGCACCCCACAAATAATAGTCCAACGATGTCAAATCGCAGCTCCGAGGTGGCCAAACGACATCAGCTCTGCGGCTGATAATGCGATCTTCAAAAACAGGGCGCCAAACATCGAGTGTAGCTTCGGCTGTGTGGCACGTAGCGCCATCCTGTTGGAACCAAATGTTGCCAATGTCCTCCTCTTAAATCTTTGTGAACAAAAATTCGTTCAACATGGCCCGATAACGATCGCCATTGACTGTAACGGCCACTCCTTGCTCATTTTCGAAGAAAAATGGCCCAATTATGCCTCTGGACCAAAATCCGCACCAAACAGTGACTCGTTTTGGGTGTATCGGCTTTTCAATGTATGCGTGCGGGTTTTCTGTGCCCCAAATGCGACAATTTTGCTTGTTTACATACCCGCCAAGATCAAAATGAGCTTCATCTGAAAAGATGATTTTTTTTGGCAAAATCGGCATCTTCTCTAAGTCGATCGCAGGCCCACTTAGCGAAGCGAAAACGCATTGGATGGTCAGTTGGCTTCAACTCCTGAACCAATTGGACTTTGTATGGCGTCATACCAAGGTCTTTATGCAAAATTCGTCTCAATGATGTCTCCGCACACTTTCTGCCACAGCAGCAATATTCTCGGGTGTACGCACGGTTTTTGGCTTTTCACGCTTTGGTTTATCGATGAGGATGCCAGTTTCTTTCACTTTTTTCACAAGATAACGAACATACGGAGCTGACGGTGCTTCTCTTCTTCCAAAATCCGTACGCAATTTATGGACACATTCTGCAACATTACCATGATTTTCAAAGTAATGTCGCAATATTTCCCAGCGTTGTTCAAGCGTATACACAACCATATTCGTTCAGCGGAAGGATAAAACTGTCAAATCAGACATGAGCTAAGTGTTACCATTCACGAAATAAGTACTAGTTGAAAAAAAAAACCTTAGATGGCGGACCCTTTACATTAATAATGAGTTATCAGCACACTTAAAAAAATTACTCTGGTTAACCAAAACGAAAGCAAGAACGGTTAACTGGAAGTATGTGTGGATGAGACACAACAAAGTTCTCCCGAGGAAAAATGACGGAGATGCTGTTATAGAAATCAATTCAACTGTTGATGTTGAAAATATTGTTTAACCTTCGGCATACAAGGTGGGGTTATTTTAACCCCAACACTTTTAAATTGCGTTGATTTTATATTAAAATGCAACCAAATAATTTAATTTTCACAGTAGCTGAAATTTAAATATTACCGCGTCGAATCACAGCGTTGAATCAGTACTGCGCGCCAGCGTCGTGTGAGCACGTGCGCAAAGTGGTTCCCGAGCGTTTTTTACCCCACGTTGTATGGGACGTTGTCAAAAAAGTTTGTACTTACTTCTGTGTTTTTTTGTTATTTACTGCTACAATTAGTGTTTTATTTATACTTTTTTATTTTTATTGTAGGTACAGATAGTCAATATGAATAATAATCTGCAGGATGATCGTATTGCGGCGGCCTTATTGGAAGAAAATGAAACTTCGTCGGACGACGAAAACTTTGTGCCATATAGTGACGAGGAATCAGATCACATCAGCGTGGCTGCTGAAGTTCCAAGTGATACGAACGTGGAAGAAGCCGAAATCAACATTGAACCATATTCAGATGACACGGCATCAACACCTCAACCATTTTATCTCGGAAAAGATGGAAGAACAAAGTGGTATAAATTGCCACCGCGAACCAATGTTCGGACAAGGGCCGAAAATCTAATTACGCATTTGCCTGGGTGTAAAGATGCAGCCCGACATAAAAAAAACCCACTTAGAATGCTTCGAGAACTTTTTCACTGATGAAATTGTTGACATGGTTTTGAAATATACAAACCAGAAGATTTCTTTGAGAATGGAAAACTCTACATCGAATCCATCATACGGGGAAACTAACAAAGCTGAGATGAAAGCCGTGTTTGGATTGTTGTTTTTGGCAGGTTTGTTTAGATCTGGCCGGCAAAGTCTGTGTCCGCAAAGATGAGTGTCCGGATCTGGAAGAAACATCACTATGGATAACTTTTTTATGAGTTATGAAACTGCTGAAAATTTGCTCAAAAACCACAAATTGACTGCCGTTGGTACACTAAGGTCAAACAAGACATGCCTTCCACTCCAGTTCAAGGCTCGACGTGAAGAAAAATCATCTGTGTTTGGATTTCAAAAAGACATAACTATTGTATCTTACATACCAAAGCCGCGAAAATGTGTACACATGATGTCCTCATTACATCATGATGATGAGGTGGATCCAGAAAGCGGAGACCAAAGAAAGCCATCTATTATAACGTTTTACAACTCGACAAATAGCGGAGTTGATGTTGTCGATAAACTTGCGAGAACGTACGATGTATCCCGCAACTGTAAACGCTGGCCTCTTACCGTATTTTTTTCAATGTTGAACCATGCTGGCATAAATGGTTTTATTGTGCATATGTTAAACAACAGCATTGAAAGGAACAAAACTAATCTAAGGAAGAACTTCATCAAACAATTGGGACTTTCTTTGCTCGAAGACCACATTAGGAAAAGAAAAGACAATCCACATATACCACGAGATATAAGAAGACACGTGCATGAAATGTTGAATGAAGAAGTTCCAGGACCACCACAAAAGCAACCAAGAAGGTCTCAGCGATGTTCTTTCTGTCCAAGACACAAAGATAGGAAGACTCCGAACGGATATTTCAAATTTAACGCCGCCATATGTAAGGAACATGCGAATTTGATGTGTCAAAATTGTACTATTTTAGATAACGAATGAACTCGCTCAAATAGTCAAATAGGTTAAACACAACTACAGTCGCGTCAAAAAATTAACAAACACAATGGAAGAATCAAACGAAGAAAATGAATTCGTAAATATTAAATTTAAACATTTAGAATGCCTTAAAGAAATGAAGGATTTTATTTCGGAAATTAATGGATTTTCTTATTTCTTTTTAAATATACGATCTACGAGTATTAGAGCAAATTGGAATAATTTTATTTTAAGCGTTAATGAATTTATTGGAAAAATTGATGTAATAGTGCTCTCTGAAATAAATATTAAAAAAATTGAGAATGAAAATGAGTTATTACTGGATTTCATGAACCATTAGCATATAATAGAACTGATGAAGAAGGTGGCGGCTTAATGATTTTCGTAAAAGATGATATAGAATACACAAAAATAAATATGAATTATGTGTTTTATGAGTGTGTTACAATAACCATTCAAAGAAAACAGATTGAAGCTACAATTTTTGCTATATACAGACCGCCTAGACTTAATGTAAATGAATTTATAGATGAATTAGGACAAAACATTGAAAAAATAGATAAAAGGCAGACTTTGGTAATAATTGGTGATGTCAACATTTATGGAAATGATGTATATCATCCTAATGTGAGCAGATACCTTTCATTAATAGCATCAAGAGGATTTATAAACACAATTAAATCGGTTACGAGTGTCGTCTTATCCCGAATCACGAAAACATTAATTGATCATTGTTTAATTCGCACTAAAAGCATGGATATTATATCCGCGGTAGTAGAATTATATTACTCTGACCACTTCGGCATATACTGCGCGACTATTAAATCTAATGAGAAAGAAGAAAAAAACGCTGCTGAAATGTTCAGTTATATTAGTAGTTATGAGTTGTCATTCTCTTTAAAGAATGGTAAAATCAACGACGTATTTCAGAAAAAACAAAAAAAGATCTAATGAGCATAATTGGATAACCGCAGACCTAAGGAATGCCTGTTCAGAAAGAGATCGTTTATATAGAAGATATAAAAACAATAGAAGGAACCAAGATTATGAAAAAGAATATAAAGCGTTTCGCAACCACCTAAATAAAAACATATATAGCACTAAAATGAATTATTTCAAGCAACAATTCTTAAATGCAAAAAACAATCCAAAGGAGACATGGAAGATCATCAATTTAATACTTGGCAAAAAACTCATAAATCTTGATGATCTGTTGGCTAAAAACTTTGCTGCAAACGAGTATGATAATCTAGCAAATCATTTTGCACAGAAATTTTCTTTAGACATAACAAATACTATCCATATGTGCGAACATAAATCTTACTCGGGTCCATCCAGTAGTGTTCAGCGATCAATGTATATAAATGAAGTTAGTACTGAAGAAGTACAACAAATTCTTAAATTACTTAAAGACAATAAATCAGCGGGTGAAGATGGTATACGACCAAAGGACTTAAGAAATAAGGCTGAGGTTCTGGCTCCGGTTTTAGCAAAACTTATAAACTTGAGTCTGGAACAATCAAAGGTCCCCGAAAGACTTAAAATATCTGTAATTCGACCAATATACAAGGGTGGCCCAAAAACGATATCGGGAACTACCGTCCGATTTCAATTTTATCGGTAATGGATAAAGTCCTCGAAGAGGTTGTATTCAAAAGACTTATTGAATATTTAGAAAAATATAATATACTGTCAAAAAATCAGTTCGGATTCAGACAGAAAAAAAGTATAAATCGGTTGATCGGTGATTTTTCAAACCAAATTAACCAAAATCAAGAAAAAAAACATAGCACCATAGTACTTTTTATCGATTTTAAGAAAGCCTTTGATACGCTATACCATAAAAATATTCTAAAGCAGATGGAAAAAACGGGCATAAGAGGACCACTTTTGTCATGGTTTGAAGACTACCTAAAAAACCGTAAATATAAAATCAAAATTAAACAAAGCCTAAGCAGGGAAAAATCTTCAGAATATGGAGTTCCACAAGGATCCAAGTTAGGACCGTTAATTTTTATTACATACATGAACGATATGCTTGCAGCTCTTAACAAAAGCACAGTTTACGCATACGCAGACGACACGGCAATTATCGTTAACCACAAGGACGTTGAAGCAGCTGAAAAAATCATGCAGAAGGAGTTTGATATATTCACAACATGGTGTCACGACAACGGCCTGATCATAAATGCAAAAAAAACTAAAGTAATGCACATACGTCCTCCGCACATCCTAAAACACAAAATCTTAATAAAAATGCATGGTTATGATTGCCTACATAAGGTTAACAATCATCAACTTCTTCGAGCTGATGACAACTGCACGACGATCCTGGATAATGTATCTATATACAAATATTTAGGGGTCACCGTCGACTACAATTTTAAGTGGAGATACCATATTGAGGCACTAATAAAAAAACTCAGGGGATCCGCTGCCGCTCTTTTCCATCTTAGCTATCGATGTCCACCAGATGTTCTTCATCTGGTACGGCATCCTAGCGTGGGGCAACACGCTGCAGCTCCAGCGGCTAAACTCATTGCATGCCAGTATACAAAAAATAATTAAGAAGTCAGAACATCATGGTAACGACATAAGACAATTCCTCACAATAGAACAATTGTATAAGATGGACATGCTATCAACTTTCAAAGATGATAACACCTATAAGCTACCAACCCAACAAACAGCTAACACACGTAGACGACAACAAAATAAGTTTTTGGTCCCAAGATTCTGGAACGAATATGGACGTAGAAAGCATGCAGTTGCTGTTCCGGCAATATTTAACGAGCTTACAACAAATTTAAACAACCTTCCGAAACCAATTTTTTTTAAAAATGTTAACAAAATGTTCTTGAATTCAAATGTATAAACGATAAACTGTTTTCTTTTTCTTTTTCTATGTATGTGCAATCAATTTTTATTTTGAACTCAACATAATGTAATGTAATTAATTCTAAAGACTAATCTTCTGCAGACAAGCCCCCTGGCTTTGCAGATAATACAATATGAATGTCAATCTTTTTAGAATAAATAAAAATTCAATTGAATTCAAATTTCAATTCAATTCAATTCAATTCAATATTGGGTAACAGCAGGCAATTGGGTAACAGATCCCTCTCTCAATAACCATAAATATTCTCTACTCGTATAAACCAGTTTTAGTTGCTTCGAGGGAAAAGTACCTTTGTTTAGCTAATTGAGTTAGATTTCATTGTCTTGGAAACAACTAGAAAACAACAGGCTTTGCTGGAGGGTTTTGTTAGTTGAGCCCTGGTTCACCCAAGACCTTAGTCGCGATGTTAAATAAATCGCTGAGAGAACGTCGATAAATAAATCTTTTGTTGACATCAAATATCTGGGTGAGGTGTCCAGCGACCCTGATGGGGCAGTATGCATTCTCTTTGGACATCATGCACAATCGGACGAGTTCACCAAAAGAAAAAATTGTTGTATCACACGCGACCTTAAAATATTTAAAGGTTGTCTATACCGATTCGAAGATCATGGGTTTTCTCCAAGATCAATTACTCGTATTATTCAATAACTTAGTCTATAGTGAACTTTCCTGGGCTAATCATGTTACTGACAAAAGGCATAAGGTGCCACATAAGCTTAATAGATCAGATAGGATCTAGTGAGCCATCTTCTGTAGATTTATACTCTGAAGTAGGCGCTGTTCTGAGATTCTTCCTAATTGATGACCGGGTAAAAATGCCTTCGTCTAAGAGAAGATCAGTGTACGGTCTCCGCGAGTTGCCTGCAAGTCGTCTTGTTAGAGACCTACAATTCCATTTTATTTAATTCTTTATAAATAGCATTAGTTAAAATTATTCGAGGCCTTGTTTGTTCCATTCTGAACGACGACGATTGAACGGGTAACTCCTGACAGCCAAAATCGTTAAAAGTAGCAGAACGTTTCAAACACGTGAAGTTCTTAGTTTACCTCTTCGTATTTGCTCCTGGAAAAATTTCACAAAAATTTTATAAATGTATACAAGCTTAAGTTGCAAGCGCGATCCAGAACTCAACATGGGATTAAGAAACGTTGGATGAACTCTTCAGATGGAATTAATGGAATTTCCTGCATACAGCCTCTTGACCTGGTGATTTTCTTTTGGAGTACTTGGGCATATTCAAAACCTAAGTCCGAAAATGGTTTCAGAATCAGCTACCAGGATTTCTAATGTGGTGACGGGGGGAAATGATTTGAAATCAGGCTAGCGGTAGCACTCATAATAGCGATATGGGCGCCGTAAGAGCAAATGGAAGAAGAACTCGGCGGTTGCGGCATGGCCACACACAGCTCACAACGAGCTGGCTGGAAATGTTCAGGCCTGACCTCTACCTGAACAAGCCAGCAGACAGACTCGTATATTGAAGTCTCTAAAGTCCGTTTACATATGTGTCGGGTTTTCCAATAAGGACTTGACAACTTTTTTTTTAAATAAAACGCAAACCATTTGAGATATTTCAAAAACTTTATTATCGACTTGAAGTCCAATCAAAACATTTATGAATGGAACTCGACTTCGTTCATGTGGCCACCGCAGGCACGTTTCCAGCGGTCGATTCGTTGGACCCATTTTTCAACGACTCGGCCACACATTTCGGCCGCTATTTCGCGTTCAATATTGGCCCTGAGCTCTTCCAACGTCGTCGGCGTGTTGGCATAAATCAATGACTTAACGTAGCCCCACAGAAAATAGTCAAGCGGCGTTAAATCGCACGAATCGCCCATTTCTTAAGATAACACGCTCACCATACTTACTATTCAATAAATCGATTGTAGCGTGTGCTGTGTGGCTTGTGGCATCATTCTCTTGAAACCACATGTCGACCAAGTTCATATCTTCCAATTGGGGCCAAAAATAATCGGTGATCATGGCGCGATAACGCTGACCATTCACAGTAATGTGACGATCGTTATCGACGACGAAAAAATATGGCCCAATACGCCACCAGCATGCAAACCGCACCAAACAGTTATTTTTTGTGGATGAAGTGGTGATTCATGAAGCGCATTTGGATTTTCACCCGACCAATAATGCATATTTTGCTTATTGACGAACCCGTTGAGCCCAAAATGAGCTCCGTCACTGAAGATGATTTTGCGATGAAATTCATCATCCTGGCGCATCTCCTCCAGAACCCAATCGGAGAACGTACGTCGCTTCAAATGGTTCATCGGTTTCAATTCTTGAGTCAGCTTGATCTAACGCAAAACACGCCATAATGTGGTCTGAGCGATTCCCAATTCTTGCGAACGCCGTGGAATTGACTGATTTGGATCGTTTGTTACAGACGCCTGAACGGCAGCGATATTTTCGACACTTCGACCAACCCGTTGTCTCACTAACACAGCAACATCACACAACGAATATGTAGACTCAAATTTTTGCACTAAACTTGTTATTGCCTGTCTACTAGGGCGAGAATTACGACCGAAAATTGGAGTTAACGCTCTCAAAGTTGCAGACACCGACTCCGAATTTCGATAGAAAATTTTTATAATTTACAGACGTTGCTCGTTCGTGTACTTTACCATGATGAAAATGTTGAGTTTACTGAATAAATTGACAGTGACAGTTTGATGATTAGTGAAAGAGTGCATTCACAAATTAAATTCAAAGTTGTCAAGTCCCTATTGAAAAACCCTGTACCTTTCTGACTTCTAAGGATCAGTCAACACCAAGCATTCATTTCTTCTTGGCTGAAATTAGATGAATATCTGGAGTACAATATTGATAGTTGGAATCCATAACTTGACCATCTTTTAAAATAAATTATAAGCTGCCTTGACTCCGATTGCCAACTGCAAAGGTTTTATTGTTCATATATTTTTCCAAGTCGTTCTACGCATCGTTAATTTTTTTAAGAAAACAACTCCTTTCCTAACCCAGTTGAGCGGCACATTGAAATGATTGCTGTCATTAGAGAATTGTGTACGCATTTGTGTACTATAAAATTGTATCGTAAACGTTCACAGATCGTTTAAGAAGTCATTCAAATCCGTACTTAAACTTCACCCAGAAGAGCATAAGGCACCGCGCGACACTTACCATAAAAATCGCCATTAAACGACTTTTATGCATCGAGGAATTTCTTATTTACAGGGAATGAGAATAAAAATCAAAGGAAGTTGCCACCGATGGACATTAAATTGAATAACTAATACGAGACAGAGACGGGGGAAAAGTCTTAGTAAGCTGTCCTGGCACTGCCCGACATGAGTACTTTATGATGCAGGCCGTGTTGTTCATACCACCAGACGACATGACTACATGCCACTCCCATTGCATTATCTGGTTATTGTGGCTATTGGATAGCTGGAGGAACTACAAACTATTCCCTTTAGAATGAGAGTGTGATTTATTTACATTTTTCTGGTGTCAAATTGCCACTTCGATCCTTGGAGGATCTTTGCTCTCTGCCTGGCCTGAGTCAGTGTTCTTGTCGCAGTGGAGTTCGTATTCATATTCTCTCACTGTATGTTCACATCGATTTATCTTAATTCATATGACCGTGTGACTGAGCTGTCAAGTGAAATCCTACGGATTGTGATAGGAAAAGGGAACATAGGTTGGATTGATATAAATAAGATTCCTGTGAAATAATATTTGTAGATATCGACGATACGTAGGTACTTTGGTCAGTGACTTGCAGATATGTAGATGATACGAGTACTCGTACCTTGTCAGTCTGATGATAAGAAGTTGTTAGGTTAAATGAAACAATTTAGTGCACCATTGGGAATTGTTGTTAATTGGGCATAAGTAATTGCTTGTCGGCTGTCAGTGGTTATACCCGGATTCCATGGAGACTACGCCTGAATTGATAAGGAAAGAACAGAATATTTATTCAACGGTTATGCTTCACAATGAATCAACCTGATACCACAGCGATCATGGCACATTTTGTGGATTGAATGTCCCACATCTGTGCCAAGTAACCACATCAAATCGAACTTCAAATTGGTAAATTTGGATAAGAAGCTATTCGAACTCGAGTTAATAGCATAGAACATCTAATGTTTCATTCACTCTAGAAATACCACCAACATATCTCATTTCGACAGGTTGTAAGCGTACATTTCTTTCAGCTTAAAAGGAACCGGACCATTCACCTTGCAGTATCGAAAACTAGGGAATTATCATCATCCTGTCTCCTCATCCTTTCCTCTGTGGGATACACATCCTAGCAAAGAGATTTGTTTCTCTAGACCATCGAGAAACTACAAAAGGGCAAACGAAGCACAATGCAAAATACAAAATCTTACCAACTCCCCTGTTTACACAACCCGACGAAATTCTACTCAAACACGCCACGTAAGACCTTACAAATTATGAAAACAGAGATAACTTCCTCTAAAACATCTTGTGAAGCGCAAACATTATATGAAGCTAGTGGAGTGTTAGAATCAGATAGAATTCATCAGGACTATCTTCCCCAGTTTGGATGACACATGGACTCATAATAGACTCCATGAGAAAGAGCTTCTGCAGCAGCATAGCTTTTAGATCTGCTAGTAAGCCCTACTTCAGGCCTCCTCGTGGAGCCATCCCGGAGTTTCTTTGGTTGCCCGTTAAATCTGTAGCCCAGTGAGCTGGAATCATAAAAAATGTTCTTGTTCCTTGTTGTGGACCTATAAATTACGAACAACAATCGGATTCCGGAACTCATTGTCGAGAAGAAGGTCCTCAGAACGCCTGATTCATACAACTGGAGACTTAGTTCACGCGGCACCAGCTGGACATCTTGGGACTGAGTGAAATAAGATGGTGGGACGCAGGAGACTTTTGGTGAAAAAACGGGGAACACTATACTATTTCACTCTGGAAAACCAAATGGAAGTGTGCGGGAGTCCGGTGTAGGGTTTATGTTAACATCAGCAGCACGGAAGAGCTTCTCATCGTGGAGGCCTTATATTGTAATATCCAAATACTAAATGCCAGATTCCAGAGCACTGTAAAACGGAATGCTCGACTGGGCACGAAAAGGACTGCTTCTACGATGAATTAGGTGGCGCCTACAAATAAACGCCTACCGGTGGCATTGTGATAGTGTTGGATGAACTCAATTCCAAGGTGGTAAGGTAGGTAGGCAAGGACAACACGCGCTCAGACATGTAATAGGTGTTCATGGCATTAGAAACTGGAGAGCTGTTAGTAAATTTTTACAGAGCTAACCACCTAGTCATTGGAGTCACTCTGTTTAAGTACTAGACCTGCCTCAGGATCAGCTGGGTCTTATCTGATCGGCAGAGAACTTCAAACCAGATAGACCACATCGCTATTAGCCGGGGATTTAGAAGCTGTCTTTACAACGTCCGTAACAGACGTTTAGCCGACATCGGAATGTAGCGCGACCACCAACTTATGGCAACTAAAATATGCCTTCGTACTGCATCTGTGACTAGCAACCTCGCTAACATGCTCACTATACCCAGATACAATACCAACAGACATCAGGATCCCGCAATGCGCCAACAATTCAGGGACCATCTCAGCTAAGGAGCGGTAACTATCAACAGATCTGAGCAAACAAATGTAGATGGAGGCTAGAAGTCCGAGAAAAATGTTTTCACATCCGGAAGGCAGAGTTTTATTGGTAACAAGCAGCGAAACCACACCATACTCGGACAGTTGTCAACTGAGTCCTGGAGACAGATCGAGGAGCGTATTTCACTCAAAGTTCAATTTACATCAGCCTCAGCAGTATACAAATCTGAACTTGAAGGCCAGTACAGCGTGAAAAGAAATGAAGTACAGCGTAGTGTAAGACGTGATAAGTGCAACCACATCTGATGGATTGCGGAAATTGGCGGGGTATACGAGTATGCGTTCCGCCGGTAGTGGCCAAAATAATAGCAAAGATAATTCTGGACAAGATCAAAGTACATTTCGAATCAACTCTCGATGTCGGACCAGGCAAACTCCTGCGGCGATCATATAAACTACTTGCGGATCATTGTAGAGCAATGCGTCGAGTATAGGTCTCCGCCCAGCCTACTATTTATCGGTTTCGAGAAGACTTTTGATACCGTGAACAGGGAGTTTATATGGAAAGCCTTGCGTAGGAGGGGTATTGCTGCTGTTATAAAGGCTACGTACGAAGGTGAGAAATTTCGGGTTCTACACAATGGTAAGTTATTAGAAGCTTCTTTTTCTGGTGATAATATGCGGTGTGATCCGCGCAGCAATGTCGGAGGAAAGCAGAGGTATTCAGTGGACAATGAAATCTTACCTGAAACATCTTGATTACGCTGATGATATCTGCTTTTTTGTCCACAAAATTTTGGATCTACAATACACCAGATGAGGTGCTATCTGGAAGTTGAAGCCAGCAGAGTAGGGCTTAAAAACCAAAGTAAGACCAAGAACTTTGCTCTTTATCCCAACATAACATTGTTGAGCAGGATGTGAAGAAATTGCAGAGCTTTCCTTATTTGGAAAGCACTATCTTGACTGGTGGTGGCACCGAACTCGATGTTAGTAGCAGAATCGGGAAAGCAAAAGCTAATTTCGCAATGTTGTTGAAGGTGTGGAAAAGCAATGTTTACAGTATTAAGAATAAGCTTTGACTGTTTCGCTCCAATGTCGAGTCAGGACTGCTATATAAATGCAGTACTTGGAAGGTTACCACAGTAATCACTTGGAAGCTACAGTTCTTCAGTAACAGATGTCTGCACATCATTTTGAGCATATTTTAGCCCAACCGAATCTCAAACGCAAAGCTCCACACTTCAATAGGGTAGAAGCCAATAGCCATGACTATGAGAAAAAGGAAATGGTTGTGGATGGAACCCGGTTACACAGGCAGGAAGAAGAGCTGGCCGCCCAAGGAAGACATAGCAACACATCGAGGACACTTGGAAAGAGTTGAAAAGAGCTGAGGCACGTTCCATAAAATCAAACAAGGTAGTGCGCAAGCCTTGTTGACGTCATAACAGGAACTAACTACTCGTATTCTTCCTCAGTTTTACTAAAATATGCACAGATGCTTAACTTCAGATCCATGACAGTATATAACAGGCTCTTCAATTGACGTCATTAACTCGAGGCAAGTTTCTGTGCTCCGACCAATTCCACTAAGTTATGTGGCCCAACCAAACCCTCTGATGCTGGAGGACTTAATTCAACAACTGGAACTTTCTGCACCGAAAATCAAGGCAGGATACCTAGCAGAGAAAATCTGTTCAAGAGCCTGTCCATCGTCAACAGTGGGGACAATTTCAATTCTGCTAAACTGGAAACCTTTACGATCTATAAGTTTGAAGTAAAAGAGCTGCAACATGGGCTCCAGTGTATTTACCGAGACCAAATCACCGCAAGTTCCAAGCACATTGATCATTCCAGGGTTAGCTCCATACATCAACTATCACATGAGAGTTGCCTGGAAAGTTTCCGGTCTCAACATGAAGATGGCATCATTCGTCAATAAAGGTAATCTCCAAAATCTCAGCCATTTTTTACGCGTAGCTATCGTTTGACAATAGTTTGAGTGAGTAGATGTTCGTGTTTTTGCGAAAATAGAAAAAATCGAGTATCAAGCTCTCATTATAGTAAAACCAGGATAAGTGCATCAGCATAATTAACCAATGTTGTGAGATACTTACCCGGGTAATGTAATTATAAATATGCCTAAGGCATTCTCCAATCATGTAGCTGGGATTATCATCTGTAGAATGCTCCTACGCAAGACTCCGCGGAAGAGACGAAAAATGCGTTGCTGGAACATCTAAGGCAGTGTAAGAAACCCGTACGACGAAAAACTTGCCCTCACTGGTAAGAAGCGAATAGGGGAAGAAACCGGCAGAAGCGGCTACTAAAAAGACATTGGTCGAGAAATGCCTAAGCACCTACTTCGCGGGCAGAAGTTGGTAGCAGGAGTCGAGGGCCCCAGGACCATCATCCAAGTCTCGCTGGCAAAACGATGCAATAAAAATCTCCTGATAGAAATAATTATCTGTAAGGAAAAATGGATGGCAACAATAAACACCGGTGCCACGACCTCAATTACCAGAAGAAATCTTGTGCAGAAGTCTTTGTTGCATAACACCAGCAGTTACAGCTTGCGACCAGCTACGAGACAAACGGCATAAAAATCCACCAGGCCGGAATAGCTTTTTGTCATGTTTTTCTGGATGCTGACATATGTGACGAGTGCATCATTGGTATTGATCTCATGAAAAAACATGGACATAGTAGTCGACTTTGGGGCACAAACTCTAAAATATGGAAACATGGAGATACCAATGGTATACGTCAACCTGCATGGTGGAAGTTGAAAGACTTATTGAAGAATCTCAGAGTCCGTGGGCCTTACCAGTGCTCCTAGTGAAGCAGTAAGACGGCACCACGAGGTTTTGCTTAGGCTACCGACGTCTGAATGATGTCACTAAAGACAGCAGGTACCCACTACCAAGGATTGATGACACTTTGGATACGCTTTCGGGAGCGAAATGGTTTTCAACACTTGACGTAAACTTGAAAAGATAGTGCAGAAATGGCTTCCACCGCCGTCTTTGGCAGTTTAGGAGGATTCCGTTTTGACTCTTCGTGTCTCCGACCACCTTCGAGCGATTAATGGAACGTACATTGCAAGGGCTTACGTGGATAACCTGCCTGGACGACGTTATCGTGATAGGCAGGACGTTTGAGGAGCATCGTGAAAATCTAAAAGAAGTGATTGCAAGACTGGGAAACGCTCATTTGAAGCTGAACCCAGAAAAATGTGAATTGTTCAGTAAGTTAAATATCTGGGTCACAATGTATCAGCGAAAGGAATAATAACGGGTCCGGACAAAATCGAAGCAGTGAAAAGTTGGCCTCTCCCCAAAGATAAACACCAATTAAGAAACTTTTTCAGTCTTTCCACCTATTACAGAAGGTTCGTGAAGGGTTTTGCTGGTATTGTAATGGGCCAGCAATAAATTACGGATTAAGGCCAACAGTTCAGGTGGTCTGCAAAATGCGAAAACCGTTCAAAGAACTCAAGGGGCAGCTGTGCATTGTCTTCAATTTGGGTTATCCCACACCCGGAAATGTGTTTACCGTGGACGTAGACGCTAGCAATGTCAGAGTTGAACTGTGATCTTTCATGTTCATGATAGTCAGACCTGAACGGATCTACAGCGTATCAGGACTGATCAGGACTGAACCAGTAGAGGGGTGGAGTACCAACGAAATCCCTTCCTTCCAACAGACAGACAATGATATCGAAAAAATATTGGACTAGTAGGAGCACTAGGAAATTCCAAGCTGACAGGAGATATCAGAGCGGAGCCAAACTTTTAAGACGGTTTGAGAGAAAAAGGGAAAGTGCAGGTGGAACAACAGCTCATATGTAGCTAATTGTACCACGGTCCAGAGGTAGTAAAGTGTTCCATGAAATACATGCCGGAACCTCTGGAGGTTATTTGAGAATTAACAAGACGTTGGAGAAAGCATTGGGTAAGTAGAAAACAATATGCCGAGAACGCGTGCAGCTACCAAGGGTCCAAAAGTAAAACCAAAGGGAAGAATGCAACAAAATGTCAAAACATCATTCGAACGAATAACCATTGGCATCGCTGGCCCATTTCCGGTACATTTAATGGCAACCGATACACCCTCGTATATATGGATTACTTCACTAAGTGGTCGAAAGTGTTCAGAATTACAAATCCAGAGGCTAATACCGTAGCAGAACAAATACTTAGCCTACATTTGGAGTCCCAATGGAGTTACCCTCTGATCAAGGACGAAACTTTGAATTAACAGTCATCTTGGAATAAGAAAGAAAAACAATGACAACGCCACTGCACCCTCAGTCCAATGGAATAGTCGAGCGATTCAATAGGACCTTGAATGAGCATCTGTCTAAGATTGTGGGCAATTGCCAGCGGCACTGGGGTCATCACATTTTCCCCACTTCTTAATGGCCTACCGAAATGAGGTTCATAGCTCAACATGACATACACTATCTGAGATCATATTTACTCAAACAGTACGTTTGGAAGTGAAATGAAACTCAGATCCCGACATACGGAACTTAAGGAGGTCAGCGACTTTGTGGATGACCTCCTCAGGAGGATTCGTAAAAACCTGCCAGCAACCGCAACCGAAAAAAAAGCAAATTCTTCCGTGGTTGATAAAAGTGATTGTTGCTGTACGAGTATTTTGATCCTGAATAAAGCGATTGTGTTGAAAGGAATAAGTTCTGAGCCCACACAAACATTTTACCATATGGTGCTGGTTTAGGTTTTTTTTCTTGGGCTTCCCAATTAGAAAAACTTTTTTGTACGAACCATCAGAATAACACAAGCAGAGAAGAGTGAGCCCGATACGTAACTACCTTGCCTTTTTAAATTACCACTTGGTAAGACTTTGTAACACAGACCACTTTCGTTAGCATCGAATATGTTGCATGGCTCGTAATCCCGAATTAAATTTGATAGAACTTCACAACGATATACTCGTAGATTGACCATGTAATTTTTACTACCTCGAAATTATAGCTGTCGATTGTGACGTTCTGTCTAATTTGTCGATGTTGCCCCCATTTAGCACTAAACCCAATTTGGCAGCTTCCTTTTCAATACTAGTGAACGTAACCATGACAGTCTGCTGAGTTCTCCCAATTATGACGATATCATCGTCTGATGTTTACTTGTGTGTTCCGCACATGGTTAAAAACGCCACATGACAGCGCGTCACCTTTTTTGCCATCAAAAGACTCGTTTAAGTCGTTACCGACCTTAACGGAACAGGGAGAGTTCTTAATTGTCATTTTGCACAAACGGACGAGCTTGGCAGAATGCCAAATGCTGTCGTATACGCACTTAAAATCCATGAAAAGATGGTGGGCATCGATTTGCGTTTCTTGAGTTTTTTTCCAGAATCTGCCTATGTGTGAAGATTTGGTCAATTGTAAACGTTCCTGGTTGAAAAGCGCACTGGTAGGCACCAATCTTTATAGGGACTTATACCACTATAGTTAGAGCAGTTCAGAGGCTCAGATCAGATCTGAGAAATGAGTTCGTGCATGCTCTCCACAAAGTCATTTCTAGCAGCTTTGAGTACCTCGACTGGTAAGCCTTCAGATCCAACTGCTTTGTTGGTTTTCATCTTAGATATTACTATTCCTACATCATTCTGGTCAGGTGGACAGAAGTTTTGGCTATCATCGTCTACGTTGAATGATCTATTCTACCTGAAGGCGGGATGTTACGTTTCGTTGCCGATATACAGTCTGCAGAAAAAGTTGTTCCATATTCTTAGCACCAATTCTAACTCTACTACAAGGTTTCCTTCTTCAACAACATTCTTCATCAAACCAGGGGTTTCTTGGTAGTCGTCGGGTGAAATCCAGCACATCAGTTGCGCTGTCTCTGCTTGCAACTTGGCAGTGTTGCCACTGGCCTTTGGTGTTAATGCTAGCGACATGATCAACTTGGTTTGTGATCCGGCGACCGTAGCGTCGTCGCCTTGTTTATTTTGAGACGACGAAACAGTCTGCTTGTCATAGTAATATTTGCTATTTGGTCCCACTGCAAAGTCAATAAGTCTTTTGTCTTTGTCTTTTCCCTATAGCACTCGCCACTGTATACGTATAAAAAAAAACTGGGTACTGGGCCCATAACCTGTCAACAGAGTGATCGAGTCGGATGACAAAAAACAAGTGGTTTTATTAACACTTGATGTAGGTGAATAAAATGATTGTACATAGGCAATATAGTGCAATTAAATATGTTAAATATGACTACAGTGTATGCCACAACTACGATTTAATTCTAATAATTGAGTTTTATTAGAAATTGAATTAGTACTAGTTTTCATTTCATTGGCAACACAGTTCCTTTTAACATGATTATGTACGCTTTATATACTTTGTTATATTGCTTGTATACCATTGAATTATATATATTAAATCAGTCGCTTAACAAAACCCCCTTGAACTGGATGTGTTCCGTGTTTATTTTTTTTTTAACAAGTTTAAACACTCCGCGTCACAGGAAGTCACGCATCTGTCCATCCAAGTTTTTTTAACAAATCTTATATTGTCCATGAAGGTCCCTTGAATCGCACAGAAGATGTGGGTCATCTGCACAGAAATATGTATTCGAATGGAGTAAATTTCCAAGAGAAAGCTGATCATATATCAGCTGTCACAGGGACATTCTTACAGCAAAAGTTTCTATAATACAAGCAAAGCAAGTTATGGTAATGTAACAAAAATTCTATCCAACTTTAATCAAATGGATGCTGTAAGCTCTTAAGTAAATAACATTTTTTTTTTAATACTTTTCTGGATGGTGGTACATTTATCAAATGTGCCCCAGTAACCAGTTCAACAAATTAAGTAGTATCACCGTATCCTCTATCTGCGACTATGTACGTATCTCCCTTGCTGAGAAGACACAATGGCGCTAGTTTTACATCTCATTTATTGATGAACACCATTGTCCCGTACTCCGCAAGGGAAATTGTCCATTTCTACATATTCCCCAGAATGGCCCATTAAAAACTGACAATCCAGCACCATAGCCTCAAATGGGACACAATTAATATGTTTACCGATGTTTGCTGGAATCATAAAAATTTTTGTTTTTTTTTCCCCCCTCAAAAATTCCTCTTTCTTATGACGGACGGCATTAATAAGACGATTTTTAGGTTTTCTCCTAAATTGAGCAATTAAATGGCTCTACTCAATTCAGAAAGGTATTGGATTGGGGGGCCGCAACTGTTTATGATATATTGCTGCACCCTTGGAGGCAAACCGCACTGTTGTGACCAAGTTCTCGAGTTAGCTAAATCGTTATTCTGGCTCATTAAGACATTGGCGGATATATGAAGTGTTCCATCCTGGAGACATCATGCCGAGAGATGAGAGAAGAGATGCTAATTGGAATCGATGCCGCTGAAGAAACAACCAAATTTCCATCTTCTATTATGCTTTCCATTTGACCATATTAATTATGAGTAAAGCTGTTTCGTAGTTTTGTGTGATTTGATTGCAGGTTTATTGGTGATAAGCTCTTTTGACGGCATTCTTTGGCATTTTCAAATTGGATTTGGACACATCGAAGTACGAGTATTTCGTCGTATAACAAAAATTGAGACTTTTGTCATTTGCATTTTATTGGGACTTGAAATTCCTTGATCGAAAGACGTGGACCGTAGTGATTGTGTTTATTGTGTGAAAGATTTGAGATGGATTTATTTGTAACTGAAGTATGGCCGGTAGAATTGGACAACTGTTGTTTCGCCATAAACTGGCTTTGTTTTATTGTTGGGGTTAATGAATTCTTTCTACACTATCCATTTTAGAAATATTCCTCAGAGTATAGGAGATTCTTTTATATTTCTAATTTTATGCTTCTGTTTTATGATTATGGTAGTAAATGTCTTCCTCCACTGCGTTGTTCACCCGGGTAGAGGTCGAAGACTCTTCCTAGCTATTAATGTCTTTTGACATAGAGTTCGCTGTGATATCGCCTGCTCCAGGACCCATCGACTTAAACGGGGCCAAAAATCAATCAAAGAACATTTCATTCAAAACGACCAAAAATATCTTCATCCACCTTTACTGGCATCCATGATTTGAAGCCATAGAGAATGGTATCCTACCTGTTTAAGCCAAAAAAAAGAACAAAAACGAAAGGGCAATTGATTTCAGACTGCGTTAATAACAACAGTTTAAGAAGGGCTTACGACCTCAAAGTTGTAGCCATCTATGGTGACGTTTTATATGGAAGTCCTTTACAGATGCATTTGCTCCACACTCATGGTTCCTGTCTGTACTAACTTATAAATAAAGTGCAAATTAACCCTTCCAATCTGCAGATAGGTGTGTAAGTTTTGTCTTGATTTAAAATTTATCTAAACTCACAACGAAAAAAGGGCCGCCCTTGTTTACTCGATTAATACTCACGAGATTGAAGTTTTCACTTTTCAGTATCAAGACCAGGGTTCTTAGCATGAAGACGCTTCAACACATTGCCCCGGAATCCAGAAGGTATCATGTGCCATCTTCAGAATTCCAGAAACCTCTTAGTTCCCGGAGTAGGATTCTCGTGAAACACTTCACACTAAGAGTCCTGTTTTCCACATTTAAACCGTCACATTCTCTGCTTTAACTAGCTATAAAAGTTGATTAACATAGTGCTTGGAAGCGTCATAAGGGAGCAGCGACATACTTATGAATAAGTAAACTGATTCAGCCAGAATTTGTGCCTTGACATCACTGTTTTATTTTTATCAATAGGTATGACCCCTTCATTCAACGTCTGTTAATTGGAAATACAGTTTTTGTTGTTCGAAACAGCAGTTCCATTCAAGCATCTTGCGCGGAAAAATCAATCAACAGCTTTTTCACTCATTAGCGCCAGGAATTTTCTTCCTCTTGGCTCTGTTTGAGACGAGAGTAAAGAATTCAGTTTCAGTTCTGAGAGCTTGATTTGTTTCAATGTTTCTCTTCTCTGTCACCGCTGGAGGAATGAAACTTTTATTATACACGTCTTTGACCGCACCGTACGCCTATTTGCTCAATGCGTTTGTATTACGCCCTCTTCTCATTTGAAACTGTGCCTTAGAGGGTAATCCTCTCTGTGGCATATTTGATCTATCTGGTTTCGGCCTACAAGACCAAGCTGAGGCCCTTCCTGCTATAGAGTCAGCAGCAACCCCAAATCTGCGAACTGAGGAAATGGAACATGGTATTTCATTCGCTTGTTCGAGAAGGTCTCCTGGGCTTGATGGAATGACTGGCTAAATGATGAAAACTATTTGGAAAATCATTCCAGAATATCTAGGCTGTGTATACAAGAGAAGTCGACTGATAGAATAAGGTGTAATCCTCAATCTTATCGGGGCATCAGCCTACTTCCGGTACTTGGAAAAGTGCTGGAAAGAATCATGGTGGAAAGACTTCTAGCGAATATGACTAAACCAATGTCTATACAGTTATTGTCATTCGCCAAGTGCATTGAGGACGCATAGTATTGCCTTAAAAACTGCGTCGCAATAAGTAGGGCTAAATATGTCTCTATTGACTTTAAAGGTGCCTTCGACAACTTAAGCTGGGAAAGTGTGTTCGAGATGTTGGCTGCCACAAAATTTAGCTTTGGAAAGGTTACTTTTCTGGCAGAAGTCCGTATATTGAATGAGCGTGAGAGTTTAAATGTTGAGCGTGGATGCCCCAGGGTTCCATCTGTGGTTCATTTATTTGGAACCTAATGAAAGGTCCCCTTCTGAGGCAGATATGTATGTGAATGGTGCTAGTGCTGCGCATATGCAGATGACATGCTTCTCATGTCAAAGGTTAATCTAGAGCTGATCTGGAAATAACGAAAAGCAGAATGCTCCCAATTTTTACAGATTGGGTATCAGTTTATCGCGGGAGAAGACTATCACAATGTTGCTCCAGGGGAAATTGTCAAAAAGTCGACCTCCCACGGTCCTCTTAAATGGTGTTCGTCTTAGATATGTAACCGACGTCAAGTATCTGGGAATAACAATGGGTGAAAAGTTGAACTTTTTACCTTATTTGGCAAAAATCCGAGAGCGACTGACTATTTAACCATACATAGTGGCCTTTTTTTTGCATGTGAAGTATTTGGGGCATCAGTAAGGTGCGACATAGTCACAACTGTGTTGGGTCGCCAGAAGATCCTCTCTTGCTAAGAAGTACTTGGCTATTTGCCCTACTATCTCTCCGGAAGTATGAAGTACCCCCTCTTGACTTAGAGGTTATTCGACATGGAGTCGCCTTTAAAGTTAAGAGAGGTGTTCCCCTAGTGTGGAATGATTGGACGTCCGACCCTGAGGTCAGACAGATGTCTTTATGGGAGCCTAAGACCCTGCTTGATGAATGCGTCACATCTAGATCGAAATCTACATGAGACGATAGCAATAATGGCGGGGTAACTTACCGCTTTTCGAACGATGCAACGTTCATGCGGGAGCGTCTTGAGCTCAGCTTTCACCTAAGCTTGGAAATAAAAAGAAAGTTATTGGACACGGCTCCTTCAATTCATTTTTGCATAAAAGGGGTCATAGCCAGGTGAAAGATTGCCTATATGGGACTGCAGTTGAGAACCGGTTGCATGTTTTGTATGTTTGTCAGCTGTATGAGTATGTTAGAAATGTTTAAGCTGTAGGAGCAGGTTTCGAAGACGGTGTTTTCGACGTTAGCAGCATTCTCGCTAGGCGTCGGCTTATGTAGTTCTAATCCGAAGATGCTCAATGAGCAGTTTTTCAAAAGGCAGTCAGTACTGAGCAATAAGATGCCACACTGGTAGTAACCGAAAGATTGTGAAGTCCGACCGGATGTTATATTCTGGTACCACGGGTGATCAGGAGCCCCTGGAACTTGTGTTCTAGCCTGACCTTGGAGTTGGCCCCCTTGTGGGGGTATCGTAGTGGCTGTAGGTTATACCTAAAACGCAGAAAGATTCAAGTTGACTATCGCTGAGTATTCGCTAGACAAAAATTATAGATAATCATGGAATGATTTTCAGACAGCTCGACATGGAGTTGCACTGCAAACGAGTGCCACGACCCACAGAATGGTTGGGTTTTTCGATAGGCGGCAACCCTTCAAGAAGTGGGAATATCGTGCCCTTAATACCATACGAATACCATACGAAGAACGCTAATTGACGTATTGTATTAATCCCGAAATAAGAGTAGGAGCTGCATGGAATAAGGCCTACGCGGCAGGTTTTCACGTAAAATGCTTCAGACGTTCAACCCTGTGTTTTCTAATTAATCATAGCAAGCTGAGCCTCTCATCTAAATCGTTTGAATATAGAATGAAGCCTCCATAATTTGAGCCCCGCTCGCAGTTGTGAAGAAACCGGGTGGATTATCACTCTGGCGAGTACCACCTTTGAACCGTTGAAGTTGTCTCCATACCGTTTATTTATTTAAAAATTGGACGGCACTCAATTCAAAGTTTCACATGGGTTCTGTTCAGTATATTACGTTCTCTGTCACTTGAACCCCCTTCCACGTCTCATCATTCCTAGAACAGTTTGCTCCAAGGCGCAATACAATTGAGCTTCAGTCCATTCTCTCCAAACCAAAGTTTTTCTTCTTCGGGGAAAGTTAACTGGTTTGACTCATCTAGTGCTTCAAGCAAAGCTTAATTCCTGGGTATCATTCTGGATATCAAACATTTTTGTACCAAACAGTTCGCGTCGGCGTTTTGTATATGGAGTTAAGAAGTTTTCGGCTAAGACTACGGCTTGATGGTGGTCCTCTGGATCTCATCAGCTACAAATTGTCAAATTCTAACATTCGCTGCATTCTAAAAGAAGCACACTGCAGTACTGTATTGACTCAATGATACCGCGAAAATCTGTTGTTACAAAATAAATCTAGAATGAGGCGCTCGTTAAAGACCTCGTAGAAACATTCTTCGGGAGCATCGTCTACATATTTCTTCTGTACACATAGGTACAAGGCTTTCATTTCTTCTACAAGTTCGTGGCTTACAACAAATCCGTACCAAAATACAAAGATGCTCGTTTTGTTCTCAATAACAATCAACGTATTGCATACACCGACCCAATCCAGTGCCCAATGGCTACCATAAGAACTTAAAATAAATTTAATAGTCATAGTTACAAGACTAAACCACAAGAAAAAACAGCGACTAGTATTAGTTAATCTAGTTTCGTGTCATCAGTTCAAGTTAAGTAAAGTACCTATGTAGTAGCAGGTGATTTGGTAAATAATCTTACAGCATTCTTTACCACCACACAGTGAGATTGCTAGATGGCAGCCCCGCATATCCGCACGGATTTGACAGATATATCAAGCGTTGATATGATAAGTCCCAAGTCTCAGGCATAACCTGCTACCTCTATTTTCCTCTATTTTCCATAAAGATATTTTGACGTAGAAGATAACAGAAAATGGACAGGCTAGAGACTCTCTACTTTCACTCATCTAGTTTAAAATCCTTTACAACGGATTTATCAACAGAGCTCTTGGGTTGAGTTACCCACATCCACTACCACCTTTATCACCTTTATCATTTGCCATACGGAAACCTCCTCACTAGCAGCCAGTAGCAGCCAGTGGAAAAGAAATTACAGAACTATCTATATATAGAAATAACCACGGCATAGTGATAGAGCAATTCAATGCTGTGACGCTGGGAATTTGACAATACTCAGTTGATCTTCCTCTACTCGACGAGAAAGAAGGTACGACATTTTGTATTCTTAATGAGCTTAAGGGCGCTCTGATTGTCGATATGTCGTTGCCAAATAGATCTTGTATAAGCGCATCAAGCCAATTTTTTGACTGCTTCCAATACAACTATATACTCTGCCTCTGTTGTACTAAGTACAGTACATCGTTGTCTTTTGGAAGACCAGGAAATAGGACTTCCTTCAAGAAGACAAAGATAACCACTTGTTGAGCGCCTTGTGAATAAATCCCCGGCATAGTCAGCATCACTATAAAGAAAAAAATATAAATTATTGCTTGGTTTGAAGAGTTTAACAGTTTCAACAGGATGTTCTGTTGGTTTTTCTAGAAAACGACTTGCTACTCCCACTGCATATGAAATGTCAATTCTGGTTGCTATCTCCAAATACAAAGGCTACCCACAGCTTCACGAAATGGAAATTTTGTAACTTAAGGCAAATTTTCTTCCGAAACCGCTGACTTTATTCCAGGCTCACTTGGTATTGTAACTGGGTTTGACTCCAACATATTGAACTTACGAAGCACGCGTTCGATGTAATTTGACTGACAAACAAAATAAGCACCGTCCTCTTTTCGCTTGATTTGAAGCCCAAGGTAACAGCTCGCTTTCATCAGCTTTGATCCAAATTTTTATTCAAATAATTTATAATGTCTTTCACATCGAGAACATCATCAGTTATCAAACCGTGTCGTCTATATACAGAGCCCGATAAATTTTTCTGCTCATACGTCGAAGTACAAATACCCAACGGTGAGCTTTGCAAACTTGAAAACGAAAAAGGGCTAGCAAATTTGTAAAAGTAGAATTCCAACACCTGGATGCTTGTTTCAAGCCGTATAAACTTTTATTCAATTTACAAACTTGACCAGATCCATCATTGTACCCTTGGGGTTGATCCATGAAGATTGCAGTTTTTACGTCAAATTGGTAAAGATCTAAATACTTGCTGGCTGCGATACCACATAAGGTGCGAAGTGATGTGGCTTCAAACCCTCCTCTGGACTGGTACACTTCTCTTTCCTTTCCTCATCACTTTTATGTGCCGAGCCAAAGTCTTCCTCCTCAGCAGAGGATTCATTCTTTGCTTTCATAAAACCAAGTTCCAGTTTAACAGTTTTGAATCAAGTTGAACGACTGAATATTCTTTGAGTAAAATATCTCTTGAAACCTCCATTTTGTTTGATCCATATATCCATACACGAAATTCTTTGATGTTCTCTGGATATCCCACAAAAACTCCAGATCTAGATTTTTTATCAAACTTTTGTATTTTTTCTCTCGGAATATTTACAAATACTTCACTTCCGAAAATCTTAGGAATACTTAAATCCAATTTTATATTGTAATATAGCTCAAAAGGTGTTTTGTCTTTTAATGGACTTGGACCAAATCGGTTTATCATAGAAACAGCCGTATTTACTGCTTCTGCAGCATGGAGCTTTGTTCTAGTAGTCTTAACTATAAATCGCATGTCCCTTTCAGCCCTACCATTTTGTTCCGTCCGGTGTATATACGAGTAGAACCGTGGTTTGGTGAGTGTTTCAAGAAGATTGAAGAAGTGTTTCAACTTCTTTGCACTTGAATTCCATTGAAGCCGTTATCGGATCTGAGAATTTTCATTTTATGATCAAAATCTTTTTTACTACGATAAATAAAAAATCTCAAAAATCTCTGGGATGGTTAAATCGGGCGATCTTGCTGGCCATGCCAAATCGTCAAAACGGGAGATTACGCGACTAGGAAACGCTTCCTTTACTATATCCATTGTGCCTCGTGCTGTGTATGCGGTTGTGCCGTCTTGTTGAAACCACATGTTCACCAAGCCCCATTCATCCAATTCCGGCAGTAAGAAGTCATTTATCATGGCCTTGTAGCATTTGCCAGTAACAGTGACCGTATTGCCGATGGCGTCCTCAAAAAAATGCGGCCCAAACACTCCTCCCGCGTGAACGCCGCACCACACGGTGACTTTTAGTGGATGTAATGGCCCTTCGTGCATCACATGTGGATTTTCAGTGCCCCAGAAATGAAGATTTTGCTTATTGACGTAACCGCTTAAGTGGAAATGCATCGCTCATGATGATTTTCGACACAAAATCGTCCTCTTCGTTGTTGAGATTGAGGATGGCTTTACAGTAACTCACACGAGACTGACCGTCAGGAGGCATTAACTGATGCGTTGTTTGCGCTTTGTACGAGAACATGTGTAAGTTTTTCGCTAAAATTCGCTGGTTGATGTTTCTTTGTCCTCTGCGACATCGGCGGTCACAGCTGCGATATTCACGGCCGAACGACCAGTCCGGTGGCGGCCACGCCCTGCATGGTCTCCTGTGATTCCAATCTGTTCGAGTCGAGAAGCTAAGCGCCGGAATGTTTGCCCAGTTGGCGCGACTGGATTAGGAAATCGACTTCGAAGTTCACGCTGCGCTAACACCACAGACCGATTATTGGTCAAAAACAGTATCGTTAAACGCTAAAATACTTTTGCCCTTGCCATATGCCTTCATTTTGCTACCATTACTTACAGTAATCAGTTGTGGGTACTCTAGTTCTGTAAACTTGTTAAACCAATCTCTATGGAAAGACATATGCTCGCTTGCACCTGAATCTAGCACTAACATCGTCATTAAAACTAACTGTAGCGCAAACAAGTGCATCACCTTTATTTGATTCCTCTATGCGTACTCGTAATTTAATTCCATTCGGACAATTAGATTTCCAATGTCCATACTGGTTGCATGCAAAACACTTACCTGGACGGTTTTTCTTATTTTAGTGGTACTTGCTGGTTTTTTGTCTAGTCTAGTTTCCTCCATGATTAGCCGTGACCTGAGATTTTCGATGGTTTGACTCTTAATATCTGTAGATTCCCTGCCACTAAAGAAGTGAGAGAAGTGATGATTGAGAGACTTCTTCTCCGACATCACGCAATTATTGCAAAAGGTTCTCTAATTTACTCATATGCATTTGGACTTTTTTGGATTTTTTATGAAAACTATAGAAACGCTGTTGAAGTAGATTTATACTTGCACTAGAGTTTTGTTCGTAGACTGAGCAGAGTTTCACCCACATATCCTGAGACGTTGAATAATTCATGATGTGTATCAATGGTTCCATGTCCAACATTTGTAGCAATGATTTTTTGTGCTTTGCGATCTCTGGCCTTCCATTCTTTTAGACGTGCAGCATTAGCAGTATTAACAGTATCAGTGCCTGTACCATCCACCGGTTTTTCCATCTCTCCAGAAACCACTTCGTATAGATCCCTGTCATTAAGCAAAATTCTCACTTGTAATTTCCATATATTCCACTCTTCGGAGCATTGTAATTTGTCAATATTAACACTATCACTGTCCACATTAAAATTAATGCTGATAGTAACGAACCAGAGGAAATTAGTTCACCGAAGTACGAGTACTCGTATCTATCACGAATCTGAAACAACTTTTAGTACAATATTTCTCGCGATATTTCTACGAAAAATAATACTTATTAAAGGTCGCGTGTTTTTTGGGTTACTGGGCCCATAACCTATGAAAGCTAGAGGAAAACGCTACGCGCACACACGGGCGTGTTAGCAGTTCAAGTCAATGTCAAATAAACTTGTTCTAATTTATAATAGAGCCCTGCACGAGTGCACACTAAATCGTGTTAACAATCAAGAATCACACTGTGCACACTTTAAAAATGACTCATGACTGTTCTTCAAATGATATTTTCAATTCCTTTTGATTCAATCATTTTATGGACTCATTGAATCGAAGCTTCGCTGTCGTGTGACTCAACTCATTTCGTACGATCACTCTTACAGTGTTACGAACATTTTGGTGATCGTGAAAGGGTCACAGTGGTATTTACTCTAGCTCATTTCGTTGCCAGAATTCCATACTGAGGAATGTATGCACACTGTGAAATTTGTGTACACACAAAATAATTGCAAACAAAAATTGCAGTTAGTCGAAAGTAATCTACTAGTAAAGACGTAACATTGACAAATTCACCCAGTTTTATTAAAAAATAAAATGGATAAAGTTGACAACAATTCGAGCTTTGTATTGATTGTATTGATAATGTACTGTATGTACTGTATTGATAATGTACATAAGTATAGTTTAAATATGTATTTATCTGTTTATATTAGATTTGTCTAGTTAAATACATGTGTAGATTATGTATTTTTTCATATAAATACAGAGCTGGTTATAGAAATAGGGACTGCTTTAAAAATCGAATAACATTCAAAAGTTTATTTAAACAAATTATTAACTGATTAATATGACCAGGTCTTTATGCTAATCCTTACTTTATAAACTAATCTATGTATGTATTATATATCAGCGTCTATTTATTTCTGTTTGGCTGCACCTGTATTATTCACTCTCCCGTTTGCTGGATTTGTTTACTGTGTTCGTCCTTTTATTGTTCGTAGGTATGCACATGTGTTATTTCTCAGGAATTGCAAATTTTTGACATGTTTTATTTTAATTTGTTTCACAGTCCTTGTCACAATCTAGTGTTGAATTAAAAGTGACCGAAATTAAAGCCAAAGGTAATGAGTGGCCAATACGGTAAACGCGGTAAAAGCAAGGCCTGGGAAATTTTTGGTCCATTGGAGAGAAGAGCATTGCAATACCAAATATCGTGGCGTGCAGAACTTGCTTTAGCATATATAAATTTATTGGTGCCACGTCAAATTTAATTCGTCATAAATGCTATAAGGCCAACAAATCAGGCAATAAAGGTAATGTTCCTGAACCTGTCATAGATGCTGAAACAAAATTATTGATGACAAAGGCTGTGACAAAGTGGGTCGTTCAAAATTGTCGGCCATTCAGCATCATCAGCGATTCGGGCATTAAGGACGTTATAACGTTTACCCTTAAAATTAGAAGTCGTTTTGGACCGAATGTTAATGTGAGCCAACTACTACCTCATCCAACAACGGTATCCCGAAATGTCGCAGACCTATACAGTAAGGAACTGCAATCTGTAATGGAGGAAATAGCCTTATTTAAAGGAAATGGTTATTCTATCACATCAGACGTAACTCTGCATTTTATAGTAGAAGGCAGCATGAAGAATCGGTTGTTAGAAATGATCTGCATGAATGGTGAAACGGCAACAGGTACGCTTTGAATATTCCTGAAATGTGCCTATATGTATTTATATTCTTGAATAGGATATCAAAATATTGTCACTAAATGTATGACGCATTGAAGTCCTACAGAAAATAATAATTTTTCTTCTTGTTTTAATATATTTGTAGGCATGTTTATTCGCAGTAAGGTTGAAAAGTGTTTAAAGACTTTTGGATTGGATTTATCAGACGCCATTATTGATACGAACTGTGGAGCAAACATGATATCAGCTTTTAAGGAATCCGCCCATATTCATTGTATAAATCATTTGCTGAACAATGCTGTCGAAAAAGCATTGAAGAAGGTTCCAGAACTACTTGAAATAGAAAAAAAATGTGTAAAACTGGCTAAATATTTTAAGAAGTCTGGAGAAGTCCATTGTGGCAGTCACAAATGTGATCTCAAAAATCGAGGAGATTTCTACATTTTTGGAAGCGGATAGGTATCCAACCATTCACTGGATTATCCCGCGAATACATACCCTACAAAAAATGTGCAAAGAAAGTATTTCAGAAAAAGAAATAGAGAACAAATTTAATTTATCTTTAAATTATTATATCGACAATATTATTTTGAAGTATGTACGTGACTAAATATCACAGAATTGCGCTATACTTGTTCCCTCCTACAAATCAACTAAAGCAAGTGGACAGAACTCTCACAATTGAAGAGTGTAAGGACATGATGTGGTCAATTTCCACTGGTGGAAAGGTATGCATGAAATCGTCAGCGAGTGTCCCAAATAAAATCGACGAATTTTTAGTTGATTTTATTGAACAATTTTCAGAAGAGAAGAGGAAGAAATACTATCAAGGGAAATTGTGGATTATTCAAATATAAGAATTCCAATGAAAGAACAATTTAATGTTTTGCATTGGTGGAATGAAAACAAAAGTCAGTTCCCTTTCTTATATAAATTAAGCTGCAAAATTTTTTCAGTACCAGCATCGTCAGCGTCTTCCGGTATTTTCACTTGCAAGAAACCTTATATGCGAAGAAGCTCAATTGCAGGAAATGATGAAATGGTTAATAAAATTATGTTTATAAATATAAATAACAACAAATAAATAAAAAATGAAGTTGTTTAAATACATTTAACCGCTGTTTAATTACCATCAGAGACATTCTTTTTATTAGCATTTTTTACAAATTAAATGTTTTTGCCTGTGCATTCACAGTGTTCACAGTGTTTGCCAGTGAACAGTTTGCCGGTACCGAAGTTCTGCTGGTAGTTCAAGGGTGAAATGAGAGAAACAGTCTTCGCTCTCCACTTTTGCTATGCTATCATTTGCTTGCACTCGCACTCAAACTGGCTTCGTCAAGGAGTTCGACTTAATCATTGGCTCAAAGATAGACATGAATTGTTGGTCAAAGTGATTGTGCAATCAGTATCAATATTGATACTGTTGCGTGCAGCGTATGGTTTGTTTGAGCGAGATGGGATAATTTTTTGTTTAGTGTGCACTCGTGCAGGGCTCTAATTTATAACCTACTCTGTTGCACATTTCTTAACAGTACGAGCCTTTAAAGTCGCGAATTAAATTGGTTTCAATTAATGTTTTAGTAAAATAAATGTACAATTAGAAAGTTTAAACGTTTTTTCTTTAAAACAAAGTAATTTTTTTTTTTAAATAATCGCACGCGATTACATGGTTTTTTTGTGGATTATTATACTGATTGGTTGGTTACCGCCTCTGCGGCATTAGATATTCTGCTTCACTTGACACCCCTCGACATTTTTAGCAAGCAAGTAGCTGCGGCTGCAGCTATTCGCCTTAAAGCGACTAAACAGTGGACAAATAATTCATTTGGCCACGCCAACATTCTTAATACATTAGGAATCCTCACAGAGAACACCGATTACACCATACCTGAACTTTGGTTTGACAAAAACTTCCATGTAAACTTCCCCTCTAGATCATTCTGGGAGGAGGATGCTTTCATGGAGGACAAGTCAATCCATCTCTACACAGATGGGTCTAAAACCGACAGCGGAGTTGGTGGCGGTGTTTTCTCAGATAAGCTACTCGTAAACCTAAGCCTCTCTTTCCGCCTTCCAAATCACTGTAGCGTGTTCCAGGCGGAAATTTTGGCGATTAAAGAAGCTCTGTCCTGGCTGAAGAAAAACGTGATATCTGCAAAGGATATCCACATATTTTCGGATAGTCAGGCCGCCATCAAGTCCCTGGACTCGGTCTCATTGTGTTCTAAAACTGCCCTTGAATGCCGATCATCTCTCATGGAGATGGCAGAGCAGTTCAACATTCACCTCTGTTGGGTGCCGGGCCACAGAGACATTCCAGGGAACTGCAGAGCCGATGAACTCGTCAAAATTGGAACCACCCTACCTATCCTACCGGACAAAGGTAGTATAGGTATACCAATCGCTACGTGCAAACTAACACTAAAGCTAGATGCCAATAAAAGAACGGACCTTAGGTGGACTGCTGGACAAACATGTCTAGCGACCAAACAGATATGGCCAAGGCTGGATCTGAGTCGATCTAAGTGTCTGATCCTTTTAGATAGGAAACATCTCAGCGCCATAATAGGTGTCATTACCGGACACTGCCTCATAGGCAAGCACGCAAGAAGGCTTGGCGCTTTTACTAATGATTTCTGTAGAAGCTGCATGGACGAGGAAGAGGAGGAGACAATCCCCCACCTACTCTGCACATGCCCAGCTCTCTCTCAGAGAAGGAAGCTTTATCTAGGAGCTTTCTTCTACTCGTACAACGACCTAAACGATCTAGAAAAAATAGACGTTAACAGTCTCCTACTCTTTATTATAAGCTCAAACTGGTTCCAGTAGTAAGAAGATCATAGATCCACGTGGCATCACAATGAGCCAATAGGCCTAAGTGGGTTGGTATTTCCAACAGCCACTCTTACCTAACCTAACCTATACTGATTGGTTAGAAATCGCTTCATCATCGATCTCATTTCCATTTGAGTCGCGAGAATTTCGTCATATGGAAACGTCATGCAAAGTCATACCTGGTTATAAGAAATTGCTGGAAGATAATCGAAACAGGATTATCTGCAGATCCAGAAGAGAAAAAGTTGGAATCGAATGAGAGTACATTGGCTGTAATAACCTTAATGGTTGAGCCGAATAACTTTGCACATAATGCAACATCTACGAGTACAATGGCAAAAGTAGCCTGCGATGCTCTGGTTTCAGCGTACGATGACAGTGGGCTAATGCGAAAAGTTGTACTGCTTAAGCAATTGGTAGAACTTAAGTTAACCGACTGCGAATTCATGTAGGATTACATAAATACTATGGTTTTAACGTCACTAAAACTGCAAAACGTCGTCTTAAATATAGATGACGAATTAGCAGCATCTCTGATGCTGGCAGGGCTGCCTGATCACTTTCGGGCACTAGTTCTAGCAGTGGAAAATTCCAAAAAGGTGGACGTTGTGAAGAATTTGCTTCTCCAAGACGTAAAGTTTGATAACAAAACTGGTGATAACTTCAAACCAAATATCGTTGTCACACGTGTAAGCAGGTTGGTCATTTTAGCAAATCTTGTCCAAATAAAAACAAATAAATCGAACATCAGCAACGACAAGAATAGGAGAGATAAAGCGTTATTTGCTTCTCTTTTTGTCAGCAACAAACGATCCTCAGACTGGTTTGTCCATTCGGGAGCTACTACTCATATGACAAATGAGGAAAATTTGTTATACAATAAAAAACAGTCGGTCGTAAACAAAGAAGTCATCGTAGCGAATAATCACAAAATGTCTGTGAAGTGTTCTGGTGACGTGAAATTAGCCTTGAAAGATAAAAAGTTTAATGCCGTGTTAGAAAATGTTGAGCACTTGCCTGAACTACGAGTATGTGCTAACGTCCTTTCAGTTCGTCAGATGACAAAAAAATGGCAACAAAGTGGTTTTTGAGCATGATGTTTGTAATATCTATAATAATGAAAGCAAATTAATTACAACAGCAAGTGCTGTAAACGATTTGTATCATCTAAATTGTGAACCCATGAACGTGTCGGTGCAGTACAAGCAAGCATTGTCAGTGGCGAATACATACATATAATTTATGGCATCGCAGGTTAGGTCATATTTATGCTAATAATTACTTTGGTTAGTAATGAATTCATCATCGGGTGTCAAATTCTCTGCGGGGAATGATGCAAAATGTATTGTACTTTACTTTTAAATTCATTTTTATTGTATCTTTCATTATTAACTTACATTCTAGACAAAAATGATTAAATCTAATTTAACAACAACAGTTACTTAAACTAGCTTACTGGCTCTTACCGAACTCTCTAAACTTAACAATTTCATTCAACTTTGCCTTTCGGCCTTAAAAACTATCTTACGATTAATCTTATCTATCAATTAAACAATACATGAAATTTCTAAGAAAATAATTTTAGAAAAAACTTAGATACCATATCTTTTGTAGTTTTATGTAAAACTTAAAACTATGGCCCTATTCTACTTAACCTACCTAAACTACTTAACCTAACTTAACTATAATCGGGATGGTGAGCACTCGTAGCCTCTCGCACCGGGTGGTCACCATCCCAATTGCGATTTCGGGCGCCCGTCATTCGTCAACATCGTGCACACGCACCACCAAGATTTAACCAATGCGATAAACCACTGGTCACTTCTCAGAGGTGCGGCCTCATGTTAACAAACGCGGCCTTTCCACGAGATCCCCCTAACTATCCCTAATCTAACTTACAACTAAGAGGAATATGTTACCTTAGTAACGTACCGACCTAGGAGAGCGATCCAACCCTTTCTCCTTCTTGAAGCCACCAGAATTCGGTGTACTGTTTCTCGGCATCGATCCGATCCCTGTCCGCAATCGCGAGACTAAAACGGAGGAGCTCCTGAGCATTGGCAACATACCCGTCGTAGGTGAGCCGCTTGTCTCTCGCACCGCGGTGGCGGTGGTATATTACCGGGATACCATCTCTACTTTGTATTAACCCTTTAGCATCAATATGGAGAAAAGCCTCTGGCGGGATAAAGCCCGATAGAAGTGAGCTCTCGTGGTACATTTCATTGGGGTAATAAGCCCCAAAGATCAGGACATTATCGTTGGTCATTGCTCTTGCAACGTGTCTTCGAATCACCTTAATCAGGAAATTGTCAATCCTATTCAGATTAGCCCCATCGTAAAGGACTTTGTTGGGATAATATTTTTTGTACTCTGATTCTGGTGTTCTGTACAAGCCAAGACAAGTCCTAAGACACTGCCTTTCAAACACCCGAATCCTTTCCATCTGATACGGCGCTACATTGAACCACACGGGACAACCATACGCGATGACTGGCCTGATTAGGGCCACATAGCATATGACTTTCACCCTGGAGACTAGTTGACTGCTGTGAAACAGCCTTCTTGTCAAGGCTAAAGCCTTCTTGGCTCCAGCAAGACAAGCATCCATATGTTTGTCAAAATATAAATACTTATCGAGCCAAATACCAAGGTATCTAACTACGCTTCTCACCGCTAATGGCAGTCCGTGCTGTCCAATGATGGCCAAATTTCGCCAGTTATGTCTGGTATCCCTAGAAGCCCATCTCAATGGAGTCCTGAACAAGATTGTTTCCGACTTTTGAAAATTGATTTTCAATTTCCAAGCATCGCAATACGCCTTAATATGATCGGAATCACCCTGCAGAAGAGTATTGATGACTTCGATTTTTGGACCTGATCTGTACGCCACTAAATCGTCTGCGTACGCTATGGCATTATTGAGGGAACCTACTAGATCACTTGTGTAAATGTTAAACAGTATCGGAGAAGTCATAGCCCCCTGTTGTAAGCCGTTTTTAATGTCAAAGATCTTACTCGAAATAACATTGTTACATTTAACAACGAACTTCTTTCCCATAAGCATGTCGTAAATCATATATAGCAGAGGTTTCGGCATACCCATTCTCGTCAACTTATAGAAAAGCCCCTCTAACCATACGGTGTCGAAGGCCTTCTCAAAGTCAACGAGGCAGGCACCCGTACACTGGTTCTTGCATTTATTCCATTGTATGTCGGAGACCAGCTTTGACGCAGCATGAATAGTGTCATGCCTCGCCCTAAAACCAAACTGATTTTCCGGAATTATATTATTTTCCTCAACCCACCTTAATAGAGCTCTATTAACCACTTACTCAAATACCTTGCTAATATTCGGAAGCAAACTAATTAACCGGAGATTAGCAGGGTTAGTTCTAACTTTATCCCTTTTCGGGATTGGATGCACAACTGCTGTTTTCCAATGCTTTGGATAATATGCATTATTCAGCGCATTGTTAAACAGCGTAGTAAATATATCCACTGCTTCCAAGGGCAGGTGTCTTAATACGACGTTTGGAATACTGTCTACTCCCGACGACTTTTTGTTTTTCAGAGACTCGAAGATGCATAGGAGTTCATCTTTTCGCACGAACAAATGCGAGGACGCTCGCTCATTGGCGATGATAAAGTTTGCAGCGTTTTCTTCACTGAATACGGTGAAACCGTGATTCTCGGATCGCCAATTTTGAAGTTCGTTGCGCAGATAATAGTGATTTACGTAGGCCCTGTTGTCAATGTCGTGATTACGGCGAACCGGATTGTTCACCGTATACACGGCCTCGAAAAAGACTCCCAGTAAATCTACTTTCTCCCGTGGGTCCTCGACCTCGAAAAGACCGTCGCCTGAGTCGGCACTCTCTGGACTTATGCCGAGGGTCAATAGTATCTGTCTGTTTTCTGTCGTTTGTGGAATTCGGACACACTGAATATCATTATGATCTTTCCGCCTAAATAATTTATTTATCTGCGGGAACATATTCGGACTACTGGATTTTATAGCCCGAATCTTATTGCCCCAGTACAGACTTGCAGACTTACTGTAATTTTCTTTAATTAATTGTTTTAGGTTTTTGATCAATGACTTTAGTGTTCTTATTTCCGGGTCGTTTCTGTCAGTAAACTGTCTGTACAACTGCTTAAGCCTCGAGAGCAGTCTACTTTTGTGTGCGTACAATGCGTTGATTGTTGGAGTTTTGTATTTTTCCACCTGGCTTTCGTCGGAGTATTTTATCCGAGAGATAGTCTGCTCCATCGTTCGTTTGATAACGTCTTGCATTGTCAGTAAACTACGGTCGATTTCTTCGTTTGTCAAGTTTCTGTTAGTCGGGGGATCAATTCCACTCAAACATAAATTACGCTTTAAGATTCTGGAGAACCACGGCCACCGTACCTTATGGTAGTCGTATGGGTACACTTGATCGTACTGCTCCAGCTGCGTTTGCTCGTTTGGGATCCGTATTGTGGCGGCAAGTCCGTAGTGATCACTATCGTACTCGAACGCTCGCAAACAGTTCCTTGTGTTTCTATCCACGTTAGTCAGTTCTAGCCTACTGTCAATTAATGCCAAGTCCAGGAAAGAACCGGCTGATGGGAAGGATGGGATATTCGTCGCGTACAGTTCAAGTCTGTACTCAATCATATTTTGACACCACCAGTAGTATAACTGGTTGCCTCTGGTGTTTGGCGGATTATTTCCCCATGCCGCATGCCTAGCATTAAGATCTCCGGCCAAAAAATAATAATTTTCTTCCGATTGAAGCTGAAGACAACGAAAAAGTATTTCCAGCTCAATTATAAATTGAATGGGATTAGGTGCTTCGGGTGCGTAAAGCGACACCACATACACTCGCCTTCGACTATGAAGAGGAATGCATACGATGCAGGCTTCCAACACCCGGAACCTCATCAAATCCCCGCTATATATGACCCTATGGCGCATGCCTTTGCGTAATAAGATACCAACCCCACCCCCTTGTGAGGAGTGTGGACGGTCCCTTCTATAAATATTGTAGCCACTGTAGCCAATTTTGTGATTCTGGTTAAGCTTAGTTTCGCTTACCAAAAGCACATCTGGGCATTCACTTAACAACAGATTTTGTAGGTTGGCCCTTCTCTCGATTCTGATTAGTGAGTTAACGTTTAACGCAAGGATCTTCAGATTAACCTCATTCAACGTAGCAGACATTATATCGGCGTGCCAGACTTGTCAAACAGGGTCGAATAGATGACGTCAATTCGAGCCGCTTGTTCATTTAATTGTTTCTGAAAATGATCGATTTTTCCGTGCAAGGACTGAAGGATCGCTTTCAAATCCAGATCCGCTTCCGGCGCTTTTTCGGCCACCTTTGGCGTATTTTTTGCTGTCATTGTGGCCTTACCCGATCCAGATACCATTTGGGCAAAGGATACATTGGGCGCTACAAAATTAGAGAAAGCACGACTCTTCTGACGCTTCTCTTCTTCGATCAACTGTTTTCGAGCCTGGACTTTCTTTTTTAGCTCCTGAAACCTAGGACAGCCCCTGAAATTAGCAGGGTGACCCGGGTTTCTGCAGAGTACGCAAAAGAGTTGACCCCTATCTACTACTCTATCGTTGCCTAAAGGACATTCTCCATATTTGTGGTCCTTGTCGCACTTAACGCACCTAAATTGCATATTGCAATTAGCCGCGGCGTGCCCGAACCTCTGGCAGCGCATACATTGCAGTACACGGTCTGCCCTTTTTAATTTTTCCCAACTTACAGCATGATAATACAGGAATTTAATTTTTCGCAGACTATCGATTTTGCTGTTGGGCGTTAACTGTACTAGGAAGAATGGTAATTTACGGTTACCATCCCTTGCCGCGGCCGTGGTAAACGGCTTGACCCCCACGAACTTAAGGTCGTCGCTCTCTAACCTTTTAAGCTCTTCTTCGAGCTCCCCCGTCTTTATTGCTGGATCGATGCCCTTTAACAGCACCGTTTGGAGTTTTTCACCCTTAGGGGTATATGTATAGTATTCGGTATCTGCTTTTCCTAGGGCGATACGTACTTTACGGTAATCCTCCATATTACTACACATAATAATGTGCTTATTCGCACTTAATCGTTTGACATAAAAATTCTTAGTTACTAACTTACATAACCTAATACTATCGTTGATTTCTAAATTACTTACATTTATAGGAGGCACTCTTTCTCTGCCTTTATTTTGTTGTTGCTGTTGATGTTGTTGCTGCTGTTGTTGTTGCTGCTGCTGTTGTTGCTGCTGCTGTTGTTGCTGCTGCTGTTGTTGCTGCTGCTGTTATTGCTGCTGCGATGTTTGTTGTTGTATTTGCAATTTCTGCTGTATATGTTGCTGTTGTTGTTGTTTTGGTTGTTTTTGCTTCTTCTGTTACAATCGTTGTTCTTGTTCTTGTTGGTGCTTTTGCTGCATCGGCAACTGTTTTATAGTTTGCTGTAGTTGTTGTTGTTGTTGTTGTTTTTGCTGCTTTTGCTGCCGCAACTTCTCCCTTTTCTCAAGGAGCTCTTTTATAAGCTTGTCAAGCTTTGCCTCATCATCCTCTTCCTCTTCTGCTGAGGTATCAGTATCAGACAACTCTTTAAATGAGTTCCCCTCTCCAATGTAGCGGCACTCACCCCCTTCAGACTCATAAGAGTACTCCTTTTCCACCGCTTTAATGTCTTCATCTGCATATCACATGCTCTTGTAGTCATTCGATTTGACACCGGTTCTACATGCGGGACCTCCGGCTGCCCGGTATCCATTGCTAATCGTCGACACTACTACCACTTTTTATTTTTTTGTTTAGTCTTAGCACTAAGAAATGAAAAAAAAGTGAATTTCCTACTGTGGGGCTTGAACCCAGATCCTCCACGTCTCGAGTCAACCTCTGTTCCACTGAGCCACAATGTTACTTATCAGCAACTTGCTTAATCACCACTTAATTGTTTTTTCACTTTGTTGTGCACTATGAAAAGCCGACCGTTCTCTATGCGAGATGTGTAACGACTGGCAAAATGTATTGTTTGCAGGTAATCAAACACGTGCACGTTTTAAGGACACTGGAACTCGTACAAAAAGTATTCTTTACCTAGTCCACTCCTATGCTGAAGTCTAAATCATTTTCTGGAGCAAGATTTTTGATCACATTCGTCGACGACATTAGACGCAAAGTATTTGTGGTGCCTCTTAAGCAAAAATCTGATGTGTTTGGTGAGTTTTTGTGGTTCAAAAACCTTGTTTAAAATCAGTGCTCAAAGAAAATCAAAGTGCTCCGTACCGACAATGGAACTGAGTACACTGGAACTGTTTTTCAAAGTTTTCTAGTTAAGAATGGTATTTTACACCAAAAAAACTGCTGTTTATATGCCCGAACAGAACGACATGGCGGAACATTTCAATCGCACTATAATTGAAACGGTGTGCTGTATGCTTTTGGATTCCGGTTTGGACAACAAGTTCTGGGCAAAAACGGCTACTACTGCAGCTTTCTTGGTGAATCGAGTACCTTGTAAGAGCAACGTTTGTTCACCAAAAGAAATTTGGTCAGGGCGAAAGCCAGATTTGGAACACATTCGTATCTTTGCAAAGCCATGGCGCATGTTCCAAAAGAAAAGGGGGCAAAATTAGAAGCCAAATCAGTGGAGTGTATCCTACTTGGATACAGTACAGATTCGAAAGCAAAATGTATCCCTTTACGGAGAAAATAGTAACGAGTCTTGATGTTATATTCATAGAGTCTGAAAGCAAGGTAACTACCAATGACGACAACAATATTAAATCTTTTGTTTCACGATGAAGAGGACACTATTGTCAATTCAGGGGAAGAAGTATTACTGGAATTGCCAACGACTAGTCCCTCTTATCGCGATTCTCCACCGCCCTACTGAACCTGAGACGATCCACACTGCCGTGTGCGACGTCTCTGCCGTAGTTGAGTCGCCTGTCCCCAGTTGTCCGAGCGACATGGAAGATTAACGGAACCGCTGATCTATCCTGGATCAACCCTATCTGATCCAGGTAGAGGAATGCTTCCGGTGGAAAGAAACCGTCAGAGCGCTCACTCTCGTGGTAAAGGTAATTGGGGTAGTAAACCCCGGATATCAAGTTATTCTTCGAGGTCATTGCTCTACCACTGATCTACCAAATTTCCTATAGTAGAAAACGCGATTGGCGTTTTATTGCGGAGTTTGCGATATTTATTCAAAAACTCATGCATTCGGTATTTCTTCCAGCTTTTATAGGCATCATCACGCTTTTTCATAAGCTGTAGGATATCAGGGGTAAGCCATTGAAGGAAAGGGGGCTTGGCAAGTTTTACTTTTAACGGCACATGTTTGTTGAAGATGAAAGCAATATTTTCCTGCAGAAAGATAATTTGATCATCAACAAGGGGCATCCGACATATACACTCCCAGCATGTGCCTATAGGATCTGCTTGCAATTGAGCATAATTTAGGTTATGAAAGTCTCTAAACATGACTTTAGACTAAGCAAATTCGTTTTTAGCGTAGTAAGTTAGATACATCAAGGCATGCTTTGAGAATGCAGGTGCTGACAGTTGGCTATACAACAGGACTTTCCCCATATCGGATACAAAAATTGAATCGATAAGAGTCGAAGCAGTGGTCGTAAAGTGGGTAGCAGTAGACGTGTTTACCGGGTTTAGATCGAGCGATTTCATGTGTTCCAAAAAGCGTATGGAACCGGATATATCTAGCAGGTTACAATTAAAATCGCCACATATAACTATGTTAGTGGCAGTATAGCCTTTCTCCTCGGAGCAAAAGAGATGGAGTTATTTGGTATGTAGTCCTTGCTTGATTTGCATATAAAGTTAAAATCGAGTGTGTTCCGTACATACAATGCAGGCCCACCTCGGACACGACTGACTCCATCAGACCGAAAAAGCTCAAAACCTTCTACTTTATAAATTTCATCAGATACATCAGCATGAAACCATGTTTCAGAAACACATATGACGTCAATTTTAGAGTCTACGAAAATATACCTAAATTCGTCTATTTTAGGGTACAAACTTTCAGCGTTAATATGACAGATATGAAGGCCCTTGTGTTGTGCCTGGAGAACACGAATCATGCCAAGAAGATATCCGTTAACTGAAACTACTGCGTTTTCCTCATGCCCATATTCAAGATGGACATCATCTCCTAGGCCGTGAATCTGCGTAGTAGATTTGGTACAAATCCAGGCATGGCGTACTGGACAACTGTCAAACGTTTGATGAGGTACCTAAGGGGTGCGATTGGCAAGGGCATTGTCTAACAGAAGGAAGAATGTGATATGGCTGGATTCTGTGATGCAGACTGTGCATGGCGATATAGATGCCAGACGTTCTTCATCTGGCTATGTGTTTACGTTTCAATCGTGTGCTATATCGTGGGCTACAAAACGTCAAAGAACTGTAGCGCTTTCTTCAACTGAAACTGAGATAATGTCTGTTGTTGCTGCTATCCAAGAGTCTGCTTGGCTTAAACGCTTGGAAGGTCAGTTGTCTCCGGATGCCCCAAAAATAATGGTACTTCACTGCGGCAATAAAAGTGCTATTCACATCGCTACAAATAACTCGTATTCGCCGAAAACAAAGCATGTCGAAATCAAGGCAAAATTTATTCGTGAAAATTTAAAGAGTTCAGAAATCAAGCTGCAGTACCTTTCAACCTACCAGATGTTGGCAGTTATACTCGCAAAAGGCGTACCTGCTGCCAAACAAACTTATTTTGCAGAAGGTTTTGGATTAAAATAGTATGTAAAGTACTTTTTTTTAATGAATTCTATATATTTACCTACATAATGTACATAACATAATCATTTTTTTTTTCAACTTTTAATATTTTTCTTCGTATAAATAACAGTTAAATAACATTCAGATAATAAAGGGTCCGCCATCTAACGCTTTTTTTTCTCAACTAGTGCTTATTTCGTGAATGGTAATACCTAGCTCATGTCTGATTTCACAGGTAATTAGTTTTATCCTTCCGGTTAATAATGGAAAATAATTTTATTCAAATGGCTGCCTCCGCTGGCCATGCAGTAACCTACACGATCGGTCCAATTTGTAAGCACATTATCGATTGTGTGCAGCTGTATTTCACCAATGGCTTCACGAATATTGTCCTTTAAAGCGTCAATTGTCTCTGGCTTGTCGGCGTAACACTTATCTTTTACGGCACCCCACAAATAATAGTCCAACGGTGTCAAATCGCAGCTCCGAGGTGGCCAAACGACATCAGCTCTGCGGCTGATAATGCGATCTTCAAAAACAGTGCGCAAATCATCGAGCTTCGGCTGTGTGGCACGTAGCACTGTCCTGTTGAAACCAAATGTTGCCAATGTCCTCCTCTTCAATTTTTGTGAACAAAAATTCGTTCAACATGGCCCGATAACGATCGCCATTGACTGTAACGGCCACTCCTTGCTCATTTTCGAAGAAAAATGCCCCAATTATGCCTCTGGACCAAAATCCGCACCAAACAGTGACTCGTTTTGGGTGTATCGGCTTTTCAATGTATGCGTGCGGGTTTTCAGTGCCCCAAATGCGACAATTTTGCTTGTTTACATACCCGCCAAGATCAAAATGAGTGTTTGATAATCGTTACTTATTCAATTCAAATTATTTAATCAATTCGTTGTTAATCATTTATTTTCATTTATTTGTTTCATTCTTTTCGATTCGTTTAACTATTGTATTAATTGTTTATTATAAAATTATTGTTGCTACATTTGTCGAGTCACTGTTTATTTGTACGAAATTGCTGTTAGTCCTGCCAACAACCACACAGGCAAAATCGGATGATCGGCCAACAGGATCATCGTATGATTTTTTAAAAACAACAACGCTGTACAGTCTACAGATCGGTGGTACGTAAACAAGTGCACTATGGGTAGGCTGACCAGGCGTCCTCTTTTGGACCTAAACAACTTTTGTCCGGTATCTTTTTGTAAAAATAATCGATTTGTCCTCTTTTTCAGGTTTTTGAAATTTCAAAATTTTTCAGTGAAAGAAAATCGCAATAAAAAGTTTATTTTGGTGTGAACACGGCCTTAAATATTTTTTCACTACAAAAAGTTAAACTTTGAATTTACTCATTCCTAACTCACAACGCCATCTGTTATGTGTTCTTATTATTTATTGAACGCAGCCTTACGCCTGACAGCTCCCTCTATATCTGTTAACCGTTTATTTTTTGTGTGTGCAATTCTTTGCTTAGTGTCTTTTGTCTTCTGAAAAAGTTTTTATAATAAACAAAATTAAATGCCAAAGCGTAAGTGCATATTTAATACCGATCTCAAAAAAAAATACCCGATGTTTGTACAAAATGACTCAAACGCGAAACATATTGTCTTCTGCTCTTCCTGTAACTCCTCATTTTCGCTGGCAAATAAAGGAAAAGTAGATCTCGACCAACATTTAAATACCGACAAACATAAAAATAATATACAAACTGCGAATTCTTGCAAAAAAGTTACTGAATTTCTTACTCCAAGATATTCCAAATTGGATGACCAAGTATCTGCGGCAGAAGGTGCCTTGGCCTATCATACTCTAGTCCACCACTTTGGATTCCGATCTGTTGACTGCAGTCATAAGTTCCTAAAGTGCATTTTGCCAGATTCGAAAATCGCTCAACACATTTCCAGCGCGCGCACAAAAACCGAGGCGATAGTCATCAATGTCTTAGCTCCCTTATCACTAAATTGTGCTCTTAAAGATTTGAATCAAACGGATTTTTTGTCGATTTCTACCGATGCCAGTAATCATGGAAACCAAAATATATTCCCCATATTAATACAATATTTTAAAAAAGATGCAGGTACTCGTAATATTTTAAATAGGTTTTGTATGAGTTGAACTTTATTCAACTTATTGTTTACTTATCAGGTTTAGATTAGATTAGATTTATTAGATAACATGGTATGTGCATTAAGACATAGGTCTCTTATAGTACTTAGGCTTGATAGTTAAAATAGAAACTTAGTTTCATTACATTAGATGTTTAAATTAATAAGATTTTAATATTTCAAAAATAAAAGCAATTCATAAGATGACTAAAATAAGCAAGGTTAACTTTTTGAAAATATAATTTGTATAAACAATTAGACAAAAAAAGAAAAAAAAAACAGAATAGAAAAGAAAGGAAAGTAACGAAGATGGAAAGTAAGAAGTAAGAGAAAGAGGAGTTAAATATACATTAATCTTTATTGTTGCTGAATAGAAAAATGCCTAAATATTGAAGTTTTAAAGCTTGCGGTATTGTTAATACTCTTGATATTCAAGGACAGAGAGTTCCATAACCTCACGGCGTGAACGAAAAAGAACCTTGATGAGTTGAGATATTTAAATTTTGGTAAGTTTATATTAAGTGTTCTGCGAGAAGAAGAAAACTCAAGCTTGCAAAACAGATAATTTGGCGTCTTTGTAATTATAAGTTTGTGTAAGAATATACAATTTCTTGCATACATGTATTGTACTAAAGTACAACCCAATAAACCTTTCACATATACTGATATCCGATCGTATCTGCATAGTCCATGAATGTATCTAACTGCATCATTGAAGGCTACCTGTAACTTATTACGTGATAACGAATCCAAGCTGCTAAAAACAACATCGGCATATGTTATTATGGGAAGTATAAAGGCTTGGACTAGCTTCCGTCGAGTTTCAAGGGGTGTGAAGTTTGCAGCCAACCACAGTCTACGCAAACAACCATAAATGCGACCAATGACGTAGTTTATGTGGTTGCTGCAGGACAGATTGCGGTTTATTATGAACCCTAGGCTAGTAGCCGACTCCACTATTGCCAATTTCGATTCCGATATGCATATATTTGGCACCAGACTCAGTTCAAAATTGCTTTTTGATATGGGTAGAACCTAACACTTAGAAGGATTTAGCAGCAGCCCGTTTTTGTCTGCCCAGTCATTAATCGCCGACAAATCCCTGTTTAAACAAAAAACTAGTTCGTCAAGCCGATTCATAGGCATAGACATGTACAATTGAACGTCATCTGCGTACATATGCATACGAGTGTGCACACATACCAATGGCAAATCGTTGACAAACATGGAAAATAAAATCGGTCCAAGGATGGAACCTTGAGGAACACCTTGTAATAAGGGCAAAACAGAGGAAATCCTTCCACCAGCAACGACCCTTTGAAATCGGTTCGACAAATAGCTTTGCAAAAGTTTAACAGCTCTTTCGCCAAACCCGAACAAGTGCTTAAGCTTCCATAAAAGAATTTTATGATTCACTTTGTCAAAAGCTTTCGAGAAATCTAGAAAGCAAAGTAATGTCACGAGCCCTTTATCATAGTCTTGCCTTACATCATCCAAAATCTTCACCATTGCCGACTGACAACTATGCCCTTCTCGAAAGCCTGACTGAGAAGAAGTCTATAGAGAGTTGAACGATAAGTGGCATTTCATCTGGCGGGATAAGACTGTCTCAAATACTTTTGATAGGCATGGGAGAATGCTTATTGGCCTAAAATCGTTAACAGAACTTGCGTTCGATTTTTTAGCAATCGGAATAACCCGTGCATGTTTCCAAGCTTGGGGAAAGGTAGATGTCATAATACACGAATTAATTATATGGGTTATGTGGCTTACAATATTGGGTAAAATTATTTTTAGAAATTTGACTGGTATACCATCTTCACTGATTGCATTTGACTTAATGGAGGCTATGATTGAAATTACATCAGTCTCAGTTGTTACCACAAAATCGGCTTGCCTTTGCACTGATATGAAGGTATTCGGATGAAAATCAAACATACCACCAGCCATTGCATTCTCAACAAAATGTGCATTTAGCTCATTTGGATTTAACGAACAGTTATCATTCCCTCCATTACTAACACCAATTTGCCGAAGGTTCCTCCACAGTTCCTTTGGGGGCAAAGACATATTAAGTTTAGAGGAATAGTAATTTCGTTTCGAATCACGCACAATGCTAGTGGCTCTATTACGAGCGTTTTTATAAGCGACCCAATTAAAAGAAGAACGATGTCTCTTCCATTTGCTGTAAAGCTTATTCCTGATTTTCAGCGCATTTAAAATTTCCGCAGTAAACCAAGGGAGAGTCTTATTGCGAACAAAAACAGTCTTAACAGGCACGAAATCTTCATAGAGTTGGGCAACACATAACTGAAAACGATTAATTTGTTCATTTGGATCTGGACTCTGTCTACAAAGAAACCAGGGAGTCGTTGTTTGTGCTGCAACTTGCAGAGCATTGATGTTAATAGATTTAAAATCTTTAAATTCAAAGGTCGTAGACTTATTGATATGAGAAAAATTAATATCGTACGTGCAAAGTAACATATCATGGTCGGAAACACCACCCAGACAAATTTGGTCAAATAGAAGAACTGCTGATCTGAAACAAGACCAACATCAAGAAGACTCGGTGGTGCATCTGTACGAAAACAAATTGGATAGGAAGTATTTACAACATAAAGACCACACGAAGAAGCATGATCCTCCAATTGGCGCGACCGAGAATCATTGTTTAATAAGTTGGCATTAAAATCTCCTACTACAATAATATTTACATCCGACAGAGCGGAAAAAAATGGTTCACATGAAAATCTCCGGTTATGGTTATAACAACAAGAAACCAAACATTTAACACTTCCATCATGAACCTCAGCAATAATGTATTCAACATCAGTGTCGACAGATTTTACTAATACATCGCATTTTAAAGAAGACTTGCAATAAATTGCCACTCCTCCACCCGTTGTAGAGGTTATTCTGTCGTTGCGATATAATTCGTAACCCTCAATATCATACACAAGATTTTCAAACTTGGGTTTAAACCAAGTTTCGCTAACACAGATCACATCTATGCTTGAATTTGTAAACAAATAGCGAAAGTAGTCTCGCTTACACTGGTTAAGACTTCGAGCATTTATATGACATACATTGAAACCATTCTTGTATCTCGACTGAACATTTAACAGACAAAAAGTTGATCTAGCATTCACACCGTGGTTATGATTAAAAATACTGTTGTTGTTAACCATTCTCAATTAACCTACCGCAAATAGCACCACAATCAATTAAACGCATTACCAAATCATCATCCAGCAAACAAAAAGAAAATATATAGTAGATAGTAAGCATTAGAAGAAGGAAGGGTAGAGAAATAGAAGAGAACATTTATAAATATTGAATAATAAAGTATGTAATAATAATAATAATAAAGATTAATTCAGTCTTAAAATTCAAGAATTTAAATGAAAATAATACTTATGCATTTAAACAAAAAGCAGAAATAAATGAAAACAAAATTCAGTCGATGTCGATGTAGACTTCTTTTTCATGTTGTGTGTCGGCAGCAGCGGCGCGGAGATCGTTGGAGCTTACAACGGGTTTGATGGGCTACCTATAGATTTAGAAAGTATAGTAATGAAAATATATAATCATTCTGTTCGCACAGAAAAACTTAAAATTTTTTGTGAGACTGTGTAAATCGAATTTAAAAAGCTTCTGAGCCATTCTATATCCTGCCGTTGAAAGAATTCTGCAAATATTCGAGGGGTTGAAAACGTATTTTCTTTCCATGGATAGTCCACCATTTCTTCTCAAGATTTTTTTTGAAAACTATATCAATGAAGCGTATCTGTGGTTCTTCCACTCGCTTATGTATTTTTATAACGAACAAATCGGATCAATAGAAAGAGAGAAGAATTCAATAATAGAAACATTAGAGAAAATTCACACTGTGCAGAAAGTTTTAAAAAACAGAATATCTGAGAAATTTATTCCATTAAAAGTTAAGGAAATTTTGAAAAAAATTGTCGTTAATGGTGAAAATGAGAATGAAAGTATAAGCTTTGAAAAAAATTTATTTGAGGTGTATTCAAGGTGTTTAGAATATCTTGAGAGGTGATGTGAATCTTTGAAAGAATTTAATTGTTTTACGTGGATGAATTTAAACAAAGCCCCCAATGGAGTGACATTGAAAAATCTTTGCTCTATTTGAGGGGCAAAGGCGTTAACATAAACAAAAATAAATTTTTTGACCAGTTTTGTAATTTAACAACGTTTTTGGAAGAAGAAATTAAAAACACAAATTTTGTAAACGCACCTATTCACGAAAAATGGGTAGAATATTTTAGAAATAAGTGCAATCCAGAATTACATAGCGAATTTTTGATAATTGCACAATTTGTATTTGCGATTATTGCTCATAATGCTAATGTTGAGCGCATATTTTCATTAATAACGAGCCAATGGACTGAGGAACGCAATAGACTAAAAGTCGAAAATGTAAAGGCAATCCTTTTTTGCAAATACAATTTTAAAAATATATCTTGTACTGAATTTTACAACTATATTTTAAAGAGCCCCAACATTTTAAATAAAATAAGATCCAATGACAAACACAATCAAAACTAAAATTGTACCTACTCGAATAGTACTTTAAAAAAAAAATAATATTTGTGATATGGAAAATGTGTTGGACTGTATTCTATAATGGTTTTATTCGATCTGATCAAATTACATAATCTTTACAAAGTGTGTTTAAGAAAGAGAAAAGCGTATGTAGTAAAATGAGTAGTACAAACATATGCTATGACATTTCGAATTACAGGGTGATTAAACAATAGTAATGAGTATTAATAAAAGAAAACAATTTATGGCTAAGTTAAGTAAGTAAAGCGAACAATAATTCAATACATGTTAAGGAAAATGATTAGTGACATGGTAAAGATGAATCCAAAACATTCTGCCACCGGCTGAAAGACCTTAGTCTTTAAGAACAGGAAGATGGACTAGTTTGGTGATTGGCCGTACGAACTCTCCATGTGCGGTTTTAACTGATACTACTCGTGTGCAACCATCCCTTCCTTGGGTTGACTTTTGTACGACCCCCAATATCCATTTAGATTGCGGCATATTTGGTTCTTTGAGGACCACTACGTCTCCGGGTTCGATGTTGCGCTTAAGTTGCTTCCATTTTGGGCGATTTTGAAGAGAAGTGAAGTACTCGTTATGCCAACGTTTCCAAAAACCTTGCACCAGGTGTTGAAGTCTCTGGTAATTAGAAAGCAAATTAGGATTAAAATTATTCATATGGGGCTCGGAAATCGAAGTAAATGGACGACCTATTAAAAAATGGGAAGGAGTGAGTGCGTCAAAGTCATCATCTGCTCGGGCGCAGAGTGGACGGGAGTTAAGTAATGCTTCGACGCGTGTTAAAAAGGTATAAAATTCTTCATATGTAAGTATGTGATCACCAATGACTCTTTTAAGATGAAGCTTGACGGACTTTACTCCCGCCTCCCATAATCCTCCGAAGTGCGGTGATGAGGGTGGGATAAATCGCCATGAAATTCCTTCAGTTGATAAATGGTCTGCAACAATATCGCCTTGATGTTCCGCAAGAGGTACTGAATGCATCTCAGTTAACTTCCTATAAGCTCCCTTGAAATTGGTTCCGTTGTCTGGAAAGATTTCGACGGGCTTCCCTCGGCGTGCGATAAAACGGTCTAGAGCAGCCAAAAACGCCTCAGTCGACAAGCCTCCAACGAGTTCCAAGTGGATTGCCTTGGTAACGAAGCAAACAAACAGTGAGATGTATGACTTCACGAAGGTGGGGCGCCGCCCACGTGCCAGTCGCAGTGTGACTGGACCAGAAAAATCATCTTCCTACACGAGCAAAAGGATAGGCGAAATTTACGCGCTCGGCGGGGAGAGATCCCATGAGTTGAGAGCAGGTAGTTTTTCTGACCTTAGCACAAACGACGCAATTGAAAACTATTTTTCGAAGCAGGCTTCGACACCCAACGATCCAGTACTCTTGTCTCAACAAGCTGAACAATTCTGCAACTCCGACGTGAAGATATTTTTCGTGATAGTATCGGGAGAGTAGTAAAACAACGGCGTGTGCTCTAGGTAAAATAACGGGGTGCTTAGCAGATGATGTTAACGCAGATCTCTGAATTCTTCCCCCTACGCGTAGTAACCCGCAGCTATCTATAAACGGCATGAGACTTAATATCCTTGACCTTGGAAGAAGCGGCTGGCCTTGTGAGAGTAAGCTAATTTCCTTCCAGAAAAAAATCCGTTGTACAGTTTTAAAAAGATATGTTTTTGCATGTTGTAGTTCGCTGGTACTTAATGAACCTAAGTTTCGATCACATGGCGATAGGCGACAATTATTGGTAAACCGAAAGCAGAATGAGAGCATGCGAACGGCTTTTACAAATGACGAAAACCGAGAAACAACATTATCTAAAAATTGTTCTTCCAAATGGCAAGCAGTTAGTAAAACGGATGTTGATGCATTACGTCGAAGTTCCAGCATCGGTTCTGAAAAATCCGTGTCGGACATCGTATCTTTATAATTAGGCCAATTATTTGACGACTCCGATAGCCAAGGAGGCCCTTTCCACCACAAATGAAATTCCTTCAACTTTGAAGGGCGAATACCACGGGAGGCACAATCAGCTGGGTTGAATTTGGAGCAAACATAGTTCCAACAAGGACGGGGAATTAACGACACGATTTCTGTTACACGATTTGCGATGAAAACGCTCCAGCGAGCTGGATGACCAGACAGCCAGTGCAGAACTATTTGTGAATCAGTCCATGCATGTATTTGTACCGATTCATCTTGTAGTGATGTCTTAAGTTTAGCGAAGAGTCGGCAAAGCAAAAGCGCACCACATAATTCCAAGCGCGGAATAGTTAGTTCTTTGATGGGGGCAACTCTACTTTTTGCAGCAACTAAAGATGTTACAAATGATCCATCCGCATTTTGACTCTTACAATAAATAACTGCTGAATAAGCTTTTAGGGAAGAATCACAAAGCCCATGATACTCCACCGAGCTGCTGTACCAAATTCGACGAGGAATCTCCAAGCCCAGCATCAAAGGAATTTCAGAGCGGATATTAAACCACTCTTTCGCAATTTCGACAGGAACAGCGTCATCCCAGGATAGCTTGGATTTCCATAACTGTTGGAAAATGATTTTTAATGCAATAACGCTTGGTGCCAAAAATCCAAGAGGATCAAATATCCGGGAAGTGTCCGATAAGATTTCGCGTTTGATACACGCCGGTCGCTCAGGTAAGGCAACCTTAAATTGAAATGAATCCTTAACTGGATTCCACAGTAAGCCCAATAATTTAACTGATTCATAAAATTCGAGTTCGAAAGAAGAGTGCTCACGAGCTTCATCTGGCAGCGATTATAAAAACTCTGAGCACTTGGAGCTCCACTTTCTCAAATTGAAACCTGCGGCTTCTAACAACCTAGTTACATTTTGATGTACCTTGAAAAGTCCTTCAACAGTATCAGCACCTGTCAACAGGTCATCGACGTAAAAATCGTTCTGTAGGATTTCCGATGTCTCCGGGGATTCCTTCCAGGAGTCTAATGCAAGCTGGCGCAATGTTCGAACGGACAGGTATGGGGCGCAAGATGTTCCGTATGAAACCGTAAGAAGTCGATAATGTTTGACCGGCTGAAATGAAGACTCCCTCCACAAAATCCTCTGAAAATCGACATATTTCCTAGCGACCCAAATTTGCCTAAGCATTTTTTCAATATCTCCTGATATTGTGTACGTATGACGTCGAAAGCGTAGTAGAACTGCTAATAAATCCCTTTGTATGGGAGGGCCAATTACCAGAGTTTCATTCAGAGATGGATTCGAAGAAGTTTTATAGGAACCGTCAAACACGACTCTCATTTTGGTGGTAGTGCTATCTTCCTTAAATACTGGGTGATGGGGAAGGTAGTAAACGGAAGTACTAGATTTATCGATTTCTCCTGCCGCGATTTCCTCCATATGTCCTAGCTTAATATACTCCAACATAAATGCGCAGTACCTTGTTTTGAGGACAGGATCTTTTACAAACCTTCGTTCGTTGCTCAGCAGGCGACAAAGAGCACCTGAAAACGTATTGCCGTAATCAACTGATTGGCTTGGTCGGAAAGGAAGTTCTACTACAAATTTCCCATCGGACGAGCGACTGTGAGTGGAAGAGAAATGTTCTTCTATCTGTGCGTAAGAATTTGAAATATGTGTCTCAATGGAACCAATATTCTCCTCAATTTCCCAGAATTTTTGCATTTCCACACCCACATCGACATGAAGGGCAACAGTTGACAAGAATGGAACTGTTGTATCATAAGTGGCCACCAGATTTCCTCCAAAAACCCAACCAAAAGTAGTCAAAATTGCATTAGGAAAACCACGTTGTGTTCTGACAGGAGCGGATTCTATGACATGAAATACGTAGTCGATCCCTAAAATTAGATCAACCGGCGCTCTTATATTAAATTTTGGGTCAGCTATTCTATCCTCTATGTGATTTATGTTCTTATTGAAAACGAAATCAAATAACTGATTGGGTAGAGGATCGCTTAACTTCGATAAAATGTATGCATTTATATGAATTGAACTTTGGCCGAAACGAGAAAAAAGTTGAGTTGATATCCTTCCACGAGTGCACCCAACATGTGTGCCACTTACTCCATTAAGAGACAAACGAGCATATTGACGATCTAATCGCAACCTTTGAACACACGATTCCGATATGAATGAAGCCTGAGATCCACTGTCTAGAAGAACTCGACAGGCTTGTAATTGTCCAATAGAATCAGGAACCAAAACGATAGCAGTTGGCAGTAAATTACTTGATGTGGATGTTGAAGACGAGACGCGATTATGAAATGACGATAAATGGTTGCTAGGAGAAGGTGAGATATTAGGCGATTGTTTACAAGGCGAAGATTCTACTACTGGTGATTGATGAACGAGGGTATGGTGTCTCCCATTGCATTGCCTGCATCTGAATTTTGAATTGCAGTTGAGAGTCTTATGTCCAGATCGAAGACAATTGAAACAAACGGAACCTTCCTTTACAAATGATCGACGAGAATTAACATCAAGAGAGAGAAACTGTGGACAATGTGGAAGCTCATGCTGTTGTTTGCATTTCACACAATTGGACCTGTCAGCGCTAACATGAAAAGATTTTATAACACGTGGCTTAAGGTTTGACCTAACCTTCGATAAATCCTGACACACTTCCAATGAATCACAACGTTTATCGAGAAAACTCAGAAACTGATTTATGGAAGGAAAATCCTCATCTCGTGACATATCTGCCCATTTTTGTAGAGTATCAGCATCCAGTTTGTTACTAAGAATATGAATCAGAAAAACATCACGAGATTCAGCTCCATCTCCTAAAGCCTTCAACCCACGCAATAACTCATCAGCTTGATCGCTTAGCTTACGGAGAGAATTGATACTAGAGACTGTCGATAGTGAAAAAAATTTCTTTACTAAATTCGCTGCAATTAACCCTTTCTTATCATATCTAGTAACAAGTTTTTCCCATGACGTTAAATAATTACTTTCAGAAATCAAAGTATGTTTTGTTATGCACACTACTTACATATAGATCATGAAATGTAATCCATTCGCTGAGTTCACCCGTAAACATTTTAATATTTATCTTAGGTAACTGTTGTTCAATCCGTTTTGCCGAATCTGCTGATATCTTTTCCATAAGTTCCGTTTGTTGCTTGGCGAATTGCTGGAAGTTTTGATTAACGCCACTTTGATTAAAATTACCTTTATCCAACGAAGGAGACTTGATTTTGGTCAATAAAATGGACTTCAATTAGAAGTATTTATTTTTACATTCCACGAGGTCTGGATCGTCAGCTAAGCTCTCTGGATCATCCGATTTCTCCAACATGGCGTCCTGGATCTCTTGATATGTACTCCATGCGGTTTCCAATCTGTCCAATCTTAACTGGCAGTCCTCGCTGCTCACACCATCCGAAATTGCGTTAGCGAAATTTGCGATACGTGTTATGGCACCTTTCAATGCAGCACGCCTGGCTCTTAATATTCTCATTTTTTTTTTAAATATTTTATACTACTTGATCACGGTTAGAAGGACCACTTTATGTGTTGGACTGTATTCTATAATGGTTTTATTCGATCTGATCAAATTACATAATCTTTACAAAGTGTGTTTAAGGAAGAGAAAAGCGTATGTAGTAAAATGAGTAGTACTGTATATATGAGTATGCTATGACATTTCGAATTACAGGGTGATTAAACAATAGTAATGAGTATTAATAAAAGAAACCAATTTATGGCTAAGTTAAGTAAGTAAAGCGAACAATAATTCAATACATGTTAAGAAAAATGATGAGTGACATGGTAAAGATGAATCCAAAACAACTACCTAAAGTAATTTTCATGTTAAATAACTGATAGATGTTATGAAGTTCTTATTTTTGTTGTTTGTTTATTGTTTTCTTTTGTTAAGTAACGCGCGCTATGAAGTTTTATTTTATTCCAATAAACCAAAAAAAAATTATTGTTTTTGTTTTTTTTTGTGTTTGAGGTTTTTGTGGCTGTCCTCTTTTTCCTGAGGATAGATCTGGTAATCCTAACTATGGGAATGATGAGGAGTTTGATCAATCACTTGCAATTGATTCGCCGCAGTGACAAGTTATCCTTGTAATTAGTGATAGACAATAAATAAATATTATAACGTGGATATTCGTGAGTGTGTATTATTTACTAAACTTTATTTCAAAATCGTTCGGTTTATTCTGTCGATAGTGCACACACAATAATTTCGATCGTCGAATCCAAATCAATAAGCTTCATATGAAAAGATGTTTTTTTTTTTTGGCAAAATCGGCATCTTCTCTAAGTCGATCGCAGGCAATATTTCCCAGCGTTGTTCAAGCGTATACACAACTATATTCATTCAGCGGAAGGTAAGACTAATTATCTGTCAAATCAGACATGAGCTAAGTGCTACCATTCACGAAATAAGTACTAGTTGAAAAAAAAAACGTTAGATGGCGGACCCTTTATTTAAATTGTTCAATTCAGATTTAGTTGTTTACTTTCTTATAAAAGAAATGAATTTCTTAAACATATTGAATAGTTCTTCAGGGAAGGTGTTGAGAATGAAAAACTATCACTGAATACATTTATCAAATAAGTAAACATTGTAATACTTCATCTTATGAATATTATGTCAAATAAACTTATTCTAATTTATAACCTACTCTGTTGCACTTTTCTTAACAATAATATAACCACACAGGACTAAGACGCGCCGTCTGACGAAAAACATCCTTTCTGGTCTTGCACAATGACTTCGGATCTCAAAAGGCGACCCAAATCGACGTTGGCTATTTTAAGTTTTTGCAGACACCACCGTTCTTGAGTAAGAAACCGAACAAGACATAAAAAAGACGATATTTCAAATGTGAGAGTAATGTCAAGACTAAAATGCATGATTAATTCAAGTATGCAAATTAATTCGATAATGAGAAAAGCTAAGGATCTATTATATGCTGACACGCATCGCATTTCAATTTTCAACACTTCCACTGGAGTGTTGTCATACATTATTAATTCATTTGCATTTCAATACATTTCAAAAAATTTCATTAACATTTCAAAACAATTCATCATAAGTGTTTACAAATCAAAATCAATATTTAAACAATAATTATTTTTTTTATGTACTACAATACTTGAGAAAACCGGTTAATGAATGTAAATTCAAAGATAATTTTAAATTATTAAATTTTTCTCTAGGCAAAGATTTAGTGAATAAATCAGCAACTCGTTGGAACAAATTCCACGTTCATAGTTGTCCCTTAAAATATGGTATCGTATATCTATGTGCTTTGTGCGTTTGTGAAACTCGGGATTTATAATTTAATTAATTTAATTTAATAGCCCTCTAATTATCTAGGTATAACGTTGAATACGTTCTTGTTGTTTTGGTCAGCTCACAAAAAAGTTTCTGCAACCACATCAAGTCTTTAACAGCCTCTGATGCAGTTATACTCGGATTCGGTAGTGGATAGTGATACACATTTCTGCCTCTGGGACTGCTAAGAAACCGCTCCCCAAGAAAGTGTTATAACTGCGCCACTCGTCGACCTTCTTGACTCAACGTCACCCGCATAGTCTGTATCTCGATTTACAAGTGCCTGCTAACTGAACTGATGTCAGGTCTTCTTTCAACAGCCAAATGCATAAGTAATCCCACTGCCGGAAAATCCCAATCCCGGAACGGAAAATGTTCTGCATTATGACCTCTACTGACTGCATTGGGTGTTTTCTCAGATCGGGTTGAGACTGGTTTTGAATCGTCATGTAGGATTTATTCAAAATCCTCCTTGCATATGCAGCTTGATGAATAATTACCGCACCGTCTTGCCTTCGTGAAATTTCCAGCTCAAGAAAATAGTTCGCGTCACTGTGTGTTACTTCAAATCCTTGCTGTAGACGTTTGGTGAGATGAGATGAGATCAAATCACACGCACAAGGGATTTTGTGTACCCTTAAAATGTTTGCACACAGAGAAAGATAGGTACCGATGTACGTTGGTTTTAAGTATCTGAATATTATAATGACTAGGAAATAAAGAGCTCGGCAGAGCATTCCATAAGCAAGTTGTACGGCTTAGCAACAAACCACGATATTTAAGAGTACGTCCAAAAGCGGGCTTGAGGGTATACTGATGAGCATTCATAGCGAGACAGATGTTACGGTTAAAAGTTAGAAGGGGTGGAATTCTACTGGCAAATTTGGTGGAGCGCTGGTGCTGTAAAAAACGATACAACAAGGTGAGACAGGAAGCATTACGCCGGTGTTCGAGGGTGTCGAGTGACTGTGTAACACTGGCAACACCTATGGGTTTTATCGTACGATTTTGAATCCTACCTAACAAGTGCAAAGAGGTCTTAGTGGCACATGAGCAGATGTGGGCGTTGTACTCCAGTTTAGGGCGGATAAACGCTTTATATATTGAAGCCAGGTCAGAGGGGGTTGAAATAAGTTGTCGTTGACATACATACCGAGAATGGAAAGTTTCTCGGGTTCAACTACGCAAATGCCATTCATGGATAATGGCTGGGTGTTTAAGTTTCGCTTTAACGAAGCCAAACACCGTTGTGTTCTAGAAGCTCTAAACTTCACTCTGTTAATAGTTCCCCAATTGGTTTTGATGTTAATATCGTAATTTAATGATCTTAACATACGCTGTCGTTCCCGTTCTACAGGCAAGAGCAGGGACTTGAGGTTGGAAATGAATATGAAAAGCAGAAAATACTGTCGTCAGCAAAGCAATATATTGGATTAGAAGTAACAGACAAGAGATCGTTGATGAAAATTGAAAAGACTGTTGGAGACAGAACGGAGCCCTGGGGAACACCAGCATTAATTTTGTGAATATCAGACTTAAAACCACCCAAGCCAACTTGAATTGAACGTTCCTAAAGATAATTTCTAATCCATTGAAGAAGAGAGTCATCAATCCCGAAAGCACGCATTTTAGACAAAAGAGCCGGATGCCAAACTCTGTCAAATGCCTTTGAAATATCAAGTGCAACTATCTTGCTTTCGCCAGATTGATGTACGCTTTGGTTGCACTTTTCGGTGAGACATGCCATCAAATCACCTGTGGACCTGTTGCTACGAAAACCATATTGCCGGTCATTGAAAAGTTTTCGTGTTTCGAGATATTTCATGAGCTGACGATTTATCTGCGTTTCCATGACCTTGGAAAGAAGGGACGTAAGTACAATGGGTCTGTAGGAGGAGAGAGAAGATGATTCGCCTTTTTTAGGTTCGGGATGGAAAAATGCTGTTTTCCACCTACTCGGAAAGAGTCCTATAGAGTAGGATTGATGAAAAAGCTTACGCCGTGGTGGAACACTTCTTCAGAGGAAGGGAAGATATACCACCTGGACCAGAGAATTTGTGAATGTTACGCTTTTCAAGTACTCTTGCTACTATACGAGGGTGAAAGCGGATTCGTCGCATTGAAAATTCGACACACTCAAGTGTAGGCGGAGACAATGCACAATCTGGAAGTGTTGAACTGGCAGCAAAGTATGCAGCAAGCAGATTGGTCTTGTCTAAAGAGCTGACAGCTGGAATGTCATTGTGAATGAGCGTTGGGAGGGAGGATGAGGCAGCTTTTAACAAACGACGAAAAGCTGCCAATCTATGACTTTGTCTCGTAAGTCCAATCAATCTCCCTCTCAACTTTACTTTATGCATGACCAACCTGTACCCCATGTTCAATCCCTTCGCTCGAACTTTATACGATAGGGAGTTAAACTTCCGTTCGCATATTGATGAGATAATCCTTAAAGCCAACTCATCGCTCGGTTTTATCAAACGATGGTCTAAAGAATTTTGCAACCCTTATGTGACAAGGTCACTTTACATTACCCTTGTCCGGCTCCTCCTTGAATATGCCAGCCAAGTGTGGTCCCCATTTCAGCGAGTTCATATACCCCGAATCCAGAACACTCAATGTCGTTTTCTTCGATTTGCTCTTCGTACACCACCCTGGAATGACCTATTTATCTTACCTCCCTATCGTGACCGCTTCAAACTTCTTAACCTAAATACCCTCGAAAAACGCAGAGACGTTGCTGACATTCTCTTCATTCATCGACTACTCTCTGATTGTGTGGACTGTACTTCCCTTTACAATTCTATTTCTTTCAACACTAACCCCCTTAATTTACGCTGTCCTAGTCTGTTCCATATCCCAACCCAACGCACCTCTTATGGCTCTAACGAACCAAACTCCCGCATGCTCCGTAAGGTCAACTCAAACTCCCCCCCCCCCATTTTAATTTTAATAGTCTTAAACTTGATCTCTTCGACCATCCCCTTACTTCCTAATCCCTAATTGTTGTTAGTTTTTAAGTCCTAGTTTTTAAGTTAGTTTAAGCTTGCATTAAGCGAAATAAATGGGGGCTTTGGACCCCACCAAACTAAACCTGTGAGGATTCGCTTGACAAAAACAATATTGCTGTAACGAAATGGTCGGCACAATCGTGAGATCTAATCCACTTTCTTTGCACCTCAGTGGCCGTTGTTTTAGTCTTAACTACAGGTTTTTTCAACAAACCATCATCCACAAATCATGTGCTCTTAACAAAACCTTGATTTGGAATTTCCAAAACAGCCATTGCAATTTTTCAACCCTTTGCAGATCGACGACCGCTAATAACTATGTTTTTCATATTAGTAGGATTAAAGCCATTACTGTTGGTATACGTAGAATGAATAATTATCCCGTGAAAGTGGAAAAACTTGAAATCGGACCACCGATGATTCGGTTTATTTTGCACACCATCTGCAATGGACAAAGTTCATCGGAAGTTTTGAATTGAATAGAAAACTCACTTACTTTCTGGATGCAAGCCCAGAATTTTCTGCACCTGAGGAAGACATCAGGCTGCTTCTTTTGAATCTCATCTGAAACACCACGACCTGGCGGCGTTAATTCTCATTGATTTTTTAATGTCACCTGTGGCAAGTCTTGGTTGAGATGAACATATGACCTTCACGATCTATGTTGCCGAAAGCAGCATGACCGGAACGATGAGTACTATCACATAAGCCAGATTACATTCTTACAGTCTTGCCTATTCAATGACGGCATACGGTTGACGTTTGTTGCGTTTGAACACGCTTGAAATGTTCCGACACCTATAAAACTGGAGACATAGCTTGCGTCGATCGTAACATGATTTGGCTGACTGTTCTATGATCATGTGTATGTCGTGTTCCTTTGTGAATATAGAGGTATATAAACCATGTGCAACCATTGAGCAGGTCAAGCCTGATTGGATGAGATCAGTACCCGGTGGCAACCACGATGACGTTTAGAGCCAACCCTAATCATAGAACGCTCAACTACCTAAGACCATGGTACATCTAAGGAAACGGAAGAGTCTGGAGAGTAAATTTCCGCAAATGCAACACAAACAGTCTGTATAGTAGCAGCTGTAGGCATCCCAACCAAAGATCGCTATGAATACCACTTGGCGTTTGTATAGCCAGAGATCTGGGGTATCAGCAACTACCAACTTAGCTAAGAAATTCTGTTCAAACCCGCAAGCAGTGATCTCGGATCTTGTTGCAGAATAGCTGAACATATTCCATTGAAGTACTGCTATTGCTTATTGTAAGGGTTCATTTGTTACCAATTTAGAAGCATTATATGAATGTCATCTTCTCATGGTTGTTCCACGAGGTTCATTTATAATTTTTTGCATGAGTCACAGTAGTGAGCCGATATGGTTGTCGTTTCAGTAAAGGTACTATCCGGTTCGAACTTTCCATTGAAGAGACTGAGAGAGAGAGAGGAAAAGGTTCATATTAATCACTTTACGTGTACTATTATATGCTCTAAATGGTGCTTTCACAGAAGTCGACTAACACAACAACTGTCTTTGGTGGTAGAATGCGTACCGACCCACCAAGAAAACGAGCGGAACGAATACCGAAGGGTCCAAGTCCGAATGCTGAATTTTGATGTGACATTATATGCTCCAGCCTAATTGGGCTAAAAAGAACTTCATGATAACGATATCTCCATGATTACATGGAGGTTAGTTTTATTGACTGTCAGCCAGCTGGTAGTTCTATACAACTCTTACTATCGACACCTATTATAACTGACCTGATTGTTCTACAAAATTGTTGTTACAAAGCTTTCGAACAACTTGGGAGATTATTTTCATTACCTTTTGTAACTTTCGTAAGCTGTTAGAGATTCTAATGGAAATGCTATGCTTTCTGACATGAGTTATTTTGGGAAACAAACAATAACTTCGATTCAGGTTTAAAAAGACCCATAAATGGCGGCACTTTTTGCATTCATATGAAATACAGAATCCTGCTCTTGACTAGTTAGTCACTTTTTCACGTTCCTCTCACCCTTCTTTCGAGTATAGTTTTTACCAATAATTATTCATGTACTTATCCGAGGTCTCCTGCTGTGTTTATATGATCGTTCCGATCACCAAGTTAATTATCGGCTTATTAAAGAGGAGCAAAAAAAGTAACCACGTTTAACGACACTAAGCACATAATAAATTTCAAATAAAATTAATTACAAATCCATCTGAAGCGACCAACTTAACTACTTAATATGCTAATTTTGTCGTTGCGCAAATCTCAACTGAAGCAAATGTCAAAACGTCTACTCTCTGACGCTAATACCATTCATTCTAACGAATACCTAAATCTCTCTCAAAGCGCTCTGTATTGTAATTAGCCGATTATAAGGTATACAAATAAAATTGTACAATAAAATAGAAAAAAATCTATTTTAAAAAAATTATTCATAGATGAAAAAATTAAAACACAAAATCACCAACAACAGCGGCAGCGGCAGTGGCACTAGTAGTAATAGTAGAAATGGTAGTAGCCGATGCGACCGACCAACAGCAGCACCAGCGACACTTTTTCCAGGAACCTTGCTCGCCGACTGAATTTTAAAATCATCATCCTACCCACTCTGGCTGCGTCTTATTTTCATAATGACTTTTAATGAATAAATCACTCAAGATACGATCTCTTAATAATGTCCATTAAAACGATTCAAGCCGCGAACCGTGGTCGAGATACACAGATATTCAGACTCGTAGTCGTAGTCGTACTCATACACATCGCTACAGCTACGACTAAAGGCTGCGACCAGAAAGACAGGGCCCAGCACCAAACGCAACTCCACGCATGCGCGCGCGCTTATTGTAATTACGCGCTAACAGCGATAGACCATGGGCAACGCACGTTATACGAAAACGAGTATAAAATGTTTTCGAGGAGAGGAGAAGACGTTCACATTAAAGTTGGGTAGGAGATGTCCGCACTGAACTGATGTCTCCATTGGGGGAGAGTTTAAAATTCACCTCACAGCATTCAAAGTGATTGCACATAATGGCCATCAATTAAAGCTCATGTTCATGTCCTCCATCCAAGCCACTATTCTCTGTGGTATTCCTCGCATCGCTCACATCTCAGGCTTGGACTCGGAAGGTAATCCGTGTACTCAGGGTAGCATCAGAAGTACCCCCGAGTACTGAAGATAAGACACATTGGACCTACAGTAAAATCACTGTCAGACCCATTGCAATTAATAACTCAGTCGAAAGCTGAACAACAAATTAAACGATTTTAATGCCAACGAGTAATATATATTTTGCGAAGCTTCAGCTTGACAATTCGAGGGAATAGCTCTTCTTTCAGCAAGCGCATGCGGTTCTTCCATGACAATGGGATTGAGTTGCGTTTTCGCATTGAGAGTCTGCTCAGGGCGGTTCCGCCAATATCAAGTGCGGAATCACAAACGATTGAGCATATATACATGCGAATATTTGCATTGCGGGGAGATTAATTGCTGAGATACAAAGTGGAAGTATGGATGAGTCGAAGGCGTTGGACATATCCGTGTGGTATGGGCATCGCCATGTACGAGTAAATGATCGCTTGATGGGAGTGAGGTTTTTGAAGGACAGCATAATAATTAAACTGGCTTAGATGTGAAGTAAAAAACCAAATGAGTGTGTGAAAATAAGTTTTTGGATGTTAGTCGATAAAAGATTGGAGAAGCTCGGCCAACGATTTGAATAATTAATGCAGGTTTGCCATTTCAATCCTCTTCGTTGCTTCTACGAAAGTTAAGTGAAAGTTCAAAACTACCACACAAAGTGCTTAGCAAAACCTTATGTATCAATAAGAGAACGAAAAACTATTGGCAGTTATGTAATATTTTTGAGACGACTTTTTAACTTTTGACTTTAAGAGATTCAAGCAAGCACTCGTTTGGTCTGCTAATATCTGGGAAACTTCCGAAACCTAAAGTTATCAATAGGAGCTTACTTACTTACTTAGGTGGTACTATACAGTCCTGGCTGAAATTGGGCTTCAATCAACAAGTCTATCAGGGCAACGCTTCAAGTTTGTCCCCGTCCACTTACGTGTGGCGACTTAGATAGCATCGCCCACTATTACGCCGTCCGCCGGGGATCTCGAAATTTCTCGGAACCGAAAATCATCTTTCCCTCGAAACAGTCGAGTGCTTCTTCATCCACTTTTAACAAGGTCAAAACCCTCTTCGCCAAAGAGCGAGATTATAAATGTCTTGTATAAAGCCAGTTGGGCCTTGCGTTACTGTTACTCAAAAGCCCCCTTAGCTCAAAGAAACAACGATTGGCAAGAGTAATTCTGCACTGATGTCATTGCCGTTTATAGGTACACGAAGTCCTGTACTACCTCAAGTTATAGCCGTTAAGCCGTCGCTTGTGTATAGCCTTTTCTAATAGCAGCATGTAGTTTGCTTAACTTCAGAGGAATGTTGGCCGCTTCCGCCTCAACCCTCAAGAAAGCATCATTAACGGCTCGCTGCCTTCGTCCAACCACTTACGTAACTGCTACTGAGTTTGGCACTATTCTTTCTAGAGCTACATATGTTAAAGACGTGATATAACAGCGCCTTGCCTTGTCTAAATCGTTTTTTGGCATCAAAGGTATGGGTGAGTTCTTTACCGACCTCGATAGAGCAGTGTGCATTCTCCATCGTCATCCTTCACAAATGGACGAGTTCGGCAAAGATGCCAAGACCAGACATTACCATGCATAGCTCGATTCTGTAGATGCTGCCATACGTGGCCTTTAAATCGATGAATAGATGGTGTGTATCGATTTGGAGCCCATGGGTCTTTCCAAGATCTGCCGCAGTGTGAAGATCTGGTCGATGGTGGACTTTCCGGGCCTAAAGCCACACTGATATGGACCAATCAGATTGATGATGTACGGTTTCAGGCATTCACGCAATACGGCGGATAGGAAATACAATATTGAGGTTACTTTCGTCCGGCCATAATTTACAGATGAGTTAGTGTATCCTCCTGACCCAGTCACCCCCTGCCGCTTTGAACATCTCGACAGGCAGGCAGTCCACTGCAGAAACTTTGTTGGTCTTAAGCTCAGATATGTCTATCTTCACTTCATCCAGGTCAGGTCGATGGAATTGTTGGTCTACATCGTCCAGGTTGAAAGGTTCATTCTGTCAGACAACGGTATTTGGTTCGTCATCGCCGTTATATAGTCTACAGAAATTATCTTTTCAAATCCTCATCATCGACTGCGACTCTGCTACTAGGTTCCCTTGTTCGTCTCTAATTCTCTACGAGACGTTCGTCGCTCTATGATCAATATTGGCAAACTTAGCCTTTATACGGCACTCGCTAACGTACCGGAAACTCAAAACTTATTGCCTAAGTCTGCCAACAACAGATTCATGTAGGAATAAGAGCTGCTTTTGACGTCGCTAACAATCACCGTAGTTGAGGTCGCAGACTTTCATTCTCTTTTTGTCTGGCCCATCCTATCGCATTTCTTAGATGGCAGTGACACCTGCTTTGCAACAGTCCAAGGTCTCCGTTAGTTGTTCGACTGCATTAGGCCTATTAAGGGATCTAACATTCCACGTACGGATCCAATGTTTCTTCATTGTTTCGTTTGTAGGGGTTGTCAACAGTAGATCCGTCCGTATCCGAGGCTTATTGTTGCTTAGTAGCTTAGTTTTTTTTTTCATGACCGAGCAGTTACTCCGACGGCATAGCCGTATAAATACTCCTAAGACGAGGAGTCAGTTAGACCGAAGCCAGGAACCCGTTCGAGGATGTTAGCACTACCGTTGGTACATTAAGAGCTCAGCCGGCACTATCTCTTTTCCAAGATACTGTCTCGGAAATCCTTACCGGCCTGAGCTCCAAATATGTCGGAGTAGCCTGGATAAGGTCTTATTTCCTTTGTTCCGGGATTTTATTTCACCGTTGATTCCATCTGGGGAATTCATCCGCTGTCTTATTTATCGTGCTGCTATTTATGTCTGCTGTTCAGCACTCGTCCTTATACGTTTGGCAAGTGGAGTCCAGATGGACATCAACCAGTACCCGATGATTATCGCTTGGAGGCAGTACAATTGATGTGTAGAAACGATTGCAATACTGGTTATCGCCAGCTTGATAAGACTTAGTGCTCACCCTATTTCTACAGCACCCAACCAGGGATGTAGTACATGAAGAGTGATCCCTAAGAACGGGAAACTAAGAGATTTGCAATAGATGAGGCTTTTAGAATGATCCTAAGTTCCGCAGAAGCACTATTTAATCAATACATCAACTTCTACTTCTTCCAAATTCATCTGTCCGTTACATACCAAAATCGTTGAAATATCTCCAAAAGTGAAGCATCACCTAACCTAGTTTGAGTAGCATATATATTATACCGCCAACTGATTCTCTATTTAGCCAGACATTCGGATTAAGTCATTATCCCTTTCGAAAACCCAAAAATCCCACAACCATTTCCAACAATCATCTGTGTGACGAAAAAATTCCTCCAAAATTACCCTCCAAAAACTAAACGAAAACCAAACCGAATTCAATTTAAATTATATTCCAACAGAACCTGCAAATTCCTCGCATAATCATTTCCAAGAATCACCAAACTGCCAGATCGGCTCTCCATCTTCTTAGAGATAATCCACGATGGACATCAGTGTACCTTGGCCTCTCAAAAGGACCATTAACATTCACTCTCAATGTCACCTTAGCATCATCGCAATCAACGATTCACCATCCATCCAGAAATGAAGCTAATCCATCTTCAAGCCATCTATCTGCTCTGGGTTTTTGACATACAGAGCTTTGCCCCCATCTCCAATGGATCGATCACCATCCAGATCCAACTTAAAGGGACGATGTTCCGTCTCCCTTTTAGATGGACATAGCCAAAGACTGGATTTCTTGATCTTGATATCAAGGAAGGCAGCATCACAATGCCATGTTCGAGACCTTTTTGTTTGCGGGCCACTTTCTTTACACTAAACGGACACAAATTGATGAAAAAATTTGTAAGTTAACTGTAAAATGATTTTTATATCGGTGATTGTACCCACAAAACAGAGCGATCCATGGAGGCAACAAAGGTTCCTCCGAATTTGGATTCGGAAAAACAACTTCGAAGAAGCGACTATCAGTCTACCATGGACATAGAAACAATAACCGAAACAGAACAGATACAGATACAGATAGTCGTACAAAACAAAAATATAAAAAGCTGTAGAAGTTTGGGTTTGCGCTTACGAATACGAATGCGTTCGATGAAATAAAACAAAGGAGATGGACACAGTCGGACATCCTATTGTCCCCGTGGAGCTCTAATTGATTCAGTGAGGCAATAAATTTCATCGGTGATTTCCAATGGGCTTCAGACATTCGTGCCGAAAACTTCCGAGGACCTATGGTTAAGCTATAGATAGAGGTACAGATTCAGATACACGCTACAGGCTACAGGATCAGTGCGCGATCAGTGTGCGATCGCGGGGACTAAGTGATGCTGGACAAAGCGTTGGAGCAGTCGATGCCACCTAAATGGCTAAATGCTTGGGTAATTCTTTGATCGGCGTTTTGGTGGGGCACAAAAAACACGTGTAAACAACACAAAGCGGACAAGGCGACATCATGAATTGAAATCGCCTGTAACTCTGCTTTAAGGCCTTCCTTTGACTTGTCCGTTCATTGTTTTTTGTGACACAGGTTAAGTCAGTGGTTTTTGTCTCAGAGATACTCTCATTCGAATGCGAGGTAATATGGTGACGACTTGGACTTGCTCGATGGTGTTCTGCATTTTAAAGTGTGCATCCGAAAAATGTGTTTGCCGCTCTTTTTTCTCATTTGTTTTTTTTTTTTTTTTTTTTTCCTCTGGCTGGAAACAAATTTGTTTATGTTCAATTAAGGTGAGGTATTTGAAGACCGCAGGAACTTTCACAGGTTCATCGTGTCGACAATCAAAGGAAGACTTGTTGCTATGCATACGTACTCGCATGTGACATCTCGATACATGCAATGCAGCATTACGAGTATATGTATAGAGCAACTGAGGTTCCGCAGAATGTATTTCATTTTCAGTTTTAGTTCTGTTTACTGAATAATTGTTGTATGTCGAGGTAATTAGGATGGGAAAACTAGACACTTTTTGAACTCAGGTATTTGAATTTCTCTGGAAATTCAGACTGTTCCCTAACATCATTAGTTACTGCTTCCTCCTCTTAAGTCTGTTAGATTGTGTGTTAAGAAGAAATTACGTTACTGCTGTAAATTCTTTCGAATTGGCTAGAGAAGTCACAGAGACGTCTAACATGTAAATTTAGTGAATATAAACAAGAAGGGATGTGAGACTAAGAACACTTATCACTGCGGCCAGGTTAGGCCTGTTTTGATTTCCTCAATTTAGAGCTCATCTACATATGATGCCAGCAATTTTATTAAATTTCGCTATGTCTTTGAGAGATATCTTCTGCCTCATCATGGCTTATCTAGAAGGAGCAGACCTGTTCTGTTTAGGCAGTTACAATGGCAAAAGATATGCTCCGCTATTTCTTCTCCTCGTTGCGACAGGCGTTGACTTGTGATATTCCCATAGTCATGAGGTGCAGTACCTACCCGTAGGAATTGTTTTGTTCTTCTGAGGGAAGGTATTGTTAAAAAGGTGCTGACTTGCCTGTTATCTTCAGTTTCCCCCCAGTAATGGAGAGCCTTTGCTTTTAGCCAGTTATTTTTGTAGCTTTTTATGGAGCTAATTAGTAACCCGCAGAATGGTCATGACAATATGAGTGTTGAGGCGGACCTCTACTGACCAATTTGTCAGCCCTTTCATTACCATCATAACCACTGTAAGCTGACACCCAGACTCTATTGTCAGAGAAAATATAAATGCTCTTGTTGGTGGCAGATCTGTTTAACTTCCCCTTAAGATAGAACATAACTTGTTCTGTAGGTGTTTATCACAGAAGACGTTATAATTTGGGTTCCCTTCTGGAGCAGAGCCAGGAAAACTTCATCATCGCTCGGGACTTTGAAGGATTGAAACGAGCTGATTGCCCATTTTGTCTTGTCTTGATGAAATAGTTCACTTGACCTCAATAAATCCCTTTTGAGACCCTCCAATGATCCTTTTCTAGAGAAATCGGAATAATAGAGGAGGATAGGAAGATCGTTTCGGCTAAGAACTTTGGCGTCTCACGATTGTTTTTAGCAAAACTGCCATCTGTACTTTACAACAACCCAATTTGATTAGTATTCTGCCTGGAGAGGATTTTGCGAATTCGTGCACTGCTGCATGTTGCGCAAAGATTTTGGCAAAAAGTTTTCCACGATTCTCTTTTAGCTCTTCTAATCTCTAGATTGTATCTAGTGAGACTATCCCCACATCTATCGCATTCCCTATTCCTTTCCGTTCTGTTGAGAAGTTTTCTGATTTGAATTCTCAAGTTCGCGAGCTTTCTAGACCACCAAGGAGATTATTATATTGTCCGATTTAGTTCTTTCCGGGCAAGATTGGTGATAGGCACTCTCTTACCACCTTATTACAGCTAGTCTTAGGCTATACAGTCCCAGTCTGCGAATATTGGCTGTTTGTTTATTTCTCGAAGTGTAGTTCCAAGATTGACGTTGAATAGAATGTTACGATGATCAAGCATGGAAGTTTCTACCTGTTTTATGAATATGCTGCAAATTGAGAGATCTAGAACCACTGATGTTTATGTTAGAGCTCCCTCACCGAGCATTTGCATCACACCCAATGATAATTTGAAGGTTCCTGTTGCCACTGAAGAGACGAATGAATTCACGTGGGTGAAGTTGCCCGGAAGATATACTGAGCAAATGGCAGCCTCTGTCGTACCTCTTTCTGTGAGAATCGACAATTTCAAGACGAAACCCCACTCTTGCACATACTGTAAGATCCAATCGCCTGTGGTAATGGGGTATAACAATTACTAAGCATTATTTTTGTGAGGTTTAGAACTAATATACCTCACTCATGCTTCTTTCCGCATGCACCTGGTCAACGCTGTCGAATGCTTCTTTGAAGCCGATTTAGAGCATTGTCCTTTGGTAATTATCGAACGGGTTTTTGTAGTCGATGCCGGACAATCCGACCCGGAACTGCACTCAGGTGACAATATGTAATCAGCGAGTCCAGAGAGTTTGCTCTTATGTTAAGGCTAATGGTGAAGTGTCGTAGCGAAATGGTACTTTCATTATCTGAGTTGATCCTAATCGATGCAATGCTCCCCAATATGTCGTGGACATTCCACAAAAAGATCTGGTACCGGATTATTGTCCAGCTGATCGTCTAAACTTCAGCCCATATAGCTATATGAGAGGTGAGAATTTAATTCATTTGAAAATATACCGTCTTATGCTGAATGATCCATGCAGATGTGCTCTAAAGGGTGCACTCCAGAGGCAATGTCAACGACACACTAGCAACAGCAACCTGTCTAGCCAAACGGGCTTTGGCAAAGTATTGGGCGTACTGGTACCCTTTTTGTCGGTTGAGTTATCACATACGCTAAGTACGACAATGAATTCCGCAAGACTATGGAAAAGAATGTTCCGGGATCAGTGGCAGTGCTCAAATATGCGCTGCAAGAGAACGAACCCTTTCAAGGCAGTTGAAACAATTCTCTCAGATATAGTTGGACTAGAAAAGGAAGTTGAACATGTAGCAGCATTAGCTGTTCAGGAATACAACAATGCGACCAACGTTCAGAAAACATTTAACGAAGATTTTTTTTTTTTAATTTTTGTTAAATTTATAGCACTCAAGTAGGTGTTACTACACTTAAAATGTAATTGGACTTTTTGTTGTATTCTGAGCAACCACTCATATTATGTGATTTTGGTTGCCTGAAGAAAAGAATATTTTTCGCTCGCGGTATGTATTGCGGCTGGTATTGAACCCCGAACCGTCCGGTTTGGAAGCCACGGCCACCCACTAGATGTTCGAAAAGTTGTCCATACTTCCTCAACTCAATTTGGCTGAGAAAAAACTAAGCACCTCCCAGGAAGATGTTGATCTGTTCATAATGCACATGTGTTGGTTTAGCAAAACGAGTTACAACGCCTGCAGACAGATGGAGAACATGGTTTAAAATCTGCAATTGAAGAGGTGAAGACCAATTTGAAGCGATCAACGCTCGGCCTGTGAAATGCAAATTAGTCTTCGAAAATGAGAATAAAATCTTCCAAATTCTAGTAGATGCCGAGAAGCAATTGCCCATTCGCTTAAAGAATCCGAATTGAAGTGAAATTTTACAAGGAGATCGATGAAAAGCCATCTTCGGAAAAAGCCGCCTACGAACTCCAATTTACAAAGATGTTGGGCACGCCGCGGGGCATGGATGCTACTCGTACTTCGAAAACTTGTGCGGAATCGCAGCAATCTGCCCATCAGGCACAAACTTTGTGGTCTGCCTGCCAAGCTCACTGGACTACTGTTCGAGTTGGTGAACCAGGTGTTCACTTAAGAAACAAACTTCGCCCATTAAAAAGCGAAATAAATGCTGTGGCTAAAATTTCTGAAGGCGAAGAATTGTTTTGTGTAATTTGATATTTAAAGCCAAAATTAAAACAACACTACCATAGAGGCAACCATAATAACAATGAACCACAGTAAAGCTAACCCAACCGAATAGCTAAAATAAAATCAAGAAATTAAAAATTGTTGCAACATTAATTAAAGAAACACCTGCCTTATAATCGAGGATTGGCCAGAGCATCTGAAGTCTGATGTGTTCTACAATTTCTACCTAATACAATATTTACTTGTTCTCATTTGACATCAAGTTTTCCAGGTACTAATATTTATGGCTGCACTCTGTATTCTTTCAAAAATCCAATAGTACACACTGTATCCTATGGGACCGTTGGGGTGCCTAGTCAAAATTTTACGGTATTCTTACATCAAGCGACCTCTTATTTTAATACCAGCATACCTTTCAGCAAACAGGCTCTGTCGACACCCTTAAAAATTAATTCCCAGCAGACTGCAGATTCTGAGAATTAGTCACTACTGACTGCATCAAACTGAGACCATGAGAGTTGAGACGCTTGAAGAAACCCTTGACACAACATAAAGTAAATAACTCCCATCCACAACGGGTAACAAAACTAGTGGCTGTAATAACAAAGAGCAACTGCACCTGAAATAAAACTGTCAATATGGCCTTCTATAGCAATATGAGGTTAACGTAAGACGGGAATGTCTGGTGGACAGAATTGGAGGCGCATTTTCATCGACATTGAAGGCATTTTCAACAACGCATCTTTTGGCGACATGTACAACTCGTGTTTTGTGTTAAAGCAATGTTAATGAACAGATCCTTGGTTGAAGAAGCTGACTGCTGTCAAAATATGATAAGAGAGGTGAAGAGTGTAGCCGCATGGAGGCGTTCTATTTTCAAAACTATATATAATTCTCGTTAGTCGGCTCACTGCTTAACCCTCTTGATACTTCTAACATCTACACTCAGGCATATGCAAATCATGCCTAGCGACTGTCTGCTCTAAAGCGTAGGCAGCCCTGGACAAGATCGGCGATTTTTGCAATACAAATAGACTGTCAGATATTCTTTTAAAAGCTAAAATAATTCTCTTTACGAAAAGAAGAAAGCTCAGTAGTCTTACTCATCTGGTGTTTAAATGCATCAGCGTACGGCCTTTCAACAAAGACAAGTATTTTGGTGTCATCCTGTATAACAAACTCCTTTGGACTAAACATAACACGTCAAAACCTTACCAGGCGCTGAGGCCAATTATATCCTATGCGTTCGTCGGTTATCTGACAGAACAATCTTTTACGAAAATATAATATCTCACTGCTACTACTCCAAATTCCAAAGAGCTGTCTCTATCGGCTGCACAGGGAACCTCATTAGTACGTACCCCTTCGGGTAGGGGTTAGAATATACCCAAGGTATGCATGCCTGTCGTAAGAGGCGACTAAAATGCACCCTCCGTATACCGAGCGCGAAATGTATACTAATTATGCAATGAGTAAAACAAATGGAATTATTACCCCAGGTGGCAGACCAGCTATGCTGGAAAATCCACCCTCTACGGAGGTCGACTCGATGGATTCTGGGGCGAGCCAATTATTGCATCTTATCAACCCGTCCGGAAAAAGTTCACGGGTTTCGAGATCTCCACCACCTAGATCTCCAAAACAAGAAAATAACAAAAGTAGTCCAACGACACCAAAAACGTCGTCTTGCGAAGAATGGACTTCAGCGAAAATAAATAGCCTGAAAGACGAAAATACCGAACTTCGTTCTAGGCTAACCAAAATGGAAGCGAAATGCGAAGATATTAAAAAAGAACTGGAAAAACTGAAAACCAAGGAAAAGTCAAACAGCGACGTTATGTCTATTGAATCTGTTAAAAATATCTACGAAACAGATGAAGAAGAGCTAGGTCGAGAAACCGACTGGATCTTGCAAAAACGTCCCGGAAAAAAGCGTAAAGCTGCGTCTTCTCCCAAAATCGTCTCTCAACGTGAAGCAAAGGGAGATGAATCGAAGAAAAATGGCAACAATAACATGAGTCCTGAAAAAATCAAATCGGAAAAACAACGAACACCCCCGCCAATTAATGTCACTGGAGTTTCAGATTACAAGAAACTCCAAAACATATTGATGACCCTGCCGAGATCGGACTATATAGTAACATCGCGCAATAATAATGTATGGAAAGTCAACGTCAAGGACGCTGACAACTATCGCATTCTTTCTCGCAAGTTAAGCGTCGAAAAAATCCAATGGTTCACATACGAGAACAAGTGCGAAAGACCTATTCGTGTCGTCGCCAGAGGACTGCATCCGTCTTGCCCAAAAGAAGATATCGTAAGTGATTTAAAAAACAAGGGTTTTAAAATCATTGATGTCGTCAACATCGAAAAGCGAGAGAAACAAAAAATTGAAGGAAAGGATATGACAGTTAAACGTAGCCTTCCCCTCTTTATGCTAACCTTTGAGAACACTGAAAATACCCAAAAAATATACGATATTAAGTCAATCCTCAACATTATTGTTAAAATTGAGCCTCGACGCAAAAACTCGAAACTGATCCCGCAGTGTAAGCGATGCCAGGAATTTAACCATACGCAAGCTTACTGCCAAAAAGAGCCTCGGTGCGTAAAATGCGCAGGTAAACACCTGTCCAAAGAATGCAACGTAAGCAAACAAACCCCTCCGACTTGTGTTAACTGCAGGGGTAAACACGTAGCAAATTTCCGTGGCTGTGAAGTAGCAAAGGACAACTTACATACGCTGAAGCTACCAAGCTAAAGGCAAAAGATTCCGGAGATCCTGCTTCCCAAGTATTTTCCGTTATTCTCGCGCAGCTTGAGCAGCAAAACAAAATCAATGAACTTATTTTAGATAAGCTAAAGAAGTTTGAAAATAGGTTCAATAAAAAACGTCCTTCGCCTAAAAAATGAAAAGGGAAAACTTAAACGTACTCACCTGGAATGCAAACGGAATCTTAGAAAAACTTTATGAACTTGAGTTATTCCTAAGGAAAAACGACATTGACGTTTGTTTGATTTCCGAAACCCACTTGAAAAATGGGTCATCTGCAAAAATTAGAGGTTTTAAAGATTACTACGCGTATCACCCTTCGGGAAACGCGAGAGGCAGATCCTCTGTATACATTAAAGAGTCTCTTGAGCACAACGAAGATATAAAAGTAGGTGCGCGTAAAATTGGTACGGAACTCCTTTACTATTTCAGCCATCTACTGTCCTCCACGATTTACGCCTTCAAAACATATATTTAAAAATATATTCAATTCTCTTGGATCGGCTTTTATGATTGGCGGTGATTTCAATGCCAAACACACTTTTTGGGGATCAAGATGTGTCTCCCAAAAGGGTAAAATACTCTATAAAGCATGTATGGAACACAATTGTGACTTCTATTCAACGGGCAAGCCGACTCATTGGCCAACAGATACAACGAAAATACCCGATCTTGTCGATTTCTTCGTTGTTAAAGGAATTCTTAACACGGATATAAACGTTGATGAAAGCTTCGATCTTTCCTCCGATCATTCTCCAGTCATACTGACAATGAACGACACGTTTATTAAAAAACAAGGACCATTAAGACTAACTGGACGAAATACTAATTGGGAAGGATTCAGAAATGAGATTAATAATAACCTAGAACTAGACGTTTCACTTAAAGCAGCACTTGAACTCGAAATCGAAGTGGATTCTTTCGTTGAAATAGTCCAATGTGCTGCGTGGAACAATACACCTTGTCAACGAAAAAACACGGCTAAACGTAACTTAAACTACCCGCCTGAGGTAAAAGATATGATAAGAGAAAAAAGAAAAGCTCGCAAAAGATGGCCAACAACTCGAGCGCCGCAGGATAAAACACGCTTAAACAGGCTCTGTAATCTGCTCAAGGAGACTCTCAAAAGTTATAGAAATTCCGAAGTAAATACATATGTTCAAAACCTGACGGCAGGAAAAGAAACAAATTACTCGCTTTGGAAAGCTTTAAAATGCTTAAAAAGGCCCAAAATCCCCGCTCCACCAATCAAGGTCGGCAATAACGAATGGGCTAAGGGGGATAAGGAAAAAGCGGAGGTTTTTGCCGACTATCTTGAAGAAATTTTCAAGCCCTCCGACGGCCCAACACTGGTACCCAGCACCAGTTCTTTAGAAATAGCATATAGTAATTTTGTAATGACAAATGCAACTCTTGCTGAAATTAAAACTGTAATAAGGAAATTAAAACCAAAGAAGGCTCCGGGGTATGACCTTATTACCGGAGAAGTTCTGAAAATGCTACCTCAAAAAGCACTTATAAAGCTCTTACACATTATTAACGCGGCTCTGAGGCTTGAATACGTGCCAAGTCAGTGGAAAGTTGCTGAAGTCATTATGGTACTAAAACCAGGAAAACCTTCAAACGATAAAAAATCATACAGTCCCATTTCTCTTCTACCGATCCTGTCGAAAATCTTTGAGAGGATTTTGCTAAAACGTCTTCTCCCAATTATCGAACCCAAAATCTTATTCCCAATCATCAATTTGGATTTCGGACTAAGCATTCAACAATTGATCAGGTGCATAGAATTACTGATGTAATTGAAAAATCCCTGGAAGAAAAAAAGATTTGTTCGAGCGTATTTCTTGACGTCTCACAAGCTTTTGACAAAGTATGGCATGAAGGTTTGAAGTTCAAACTGCGACGAATTTTGCCATTAAAGCTTTATAATATATTGACAAGCTATTTTGAAAATAGAATTTTTCGCGTTCGATACGGAAATGATGTTTCGAAATTTAAAGATATCCTAGCCGGAGTACCGCAGGGAAGCGTACTGGGCCCACTTTTGTACCTTTTATATACAAGAGATATACCACACGTCGAGGATACTGTTCTCGCTACTTTTGCTGACGACACCGCTATCTTAGCGGTTGGAGAATCAATAGAAGACTCAACGGCGAAACTTCAGACTGCTTTAAATAAAGTCTACGAGTGGACAAAGATCTGGCGAATTACCCTTAATGAGACAAAATCTGTACATGTTGACTTCATCTACATAAAGATAAATCACTTGCCCATTTCTATAAACTCGGTGAGTATCCCCTTTGCAAACGAAGCTAAGTATTTGGGAATGACACTTGACGCGAAGCTTAAATGGAAAACGCATGTTAAAAAGAAACGAAAAGAACTAGAGGCCAAATACAAAGAAATGTACTGGCTACTTGGTAAATATTCCAAGCTAAGCTTAGAAAACAAGCTGCTTCTTTATAAGCAAGTGCTAAAGCCGGTGTGGACCTATGATATACAACTCTGGGGTTGTACTAAGAAATCAAATATAAATATAATACAAACTTTTGAAAATAAAGTGCTACGACAATTTGTGCGTGCCCCATGGTTTATAAGAAATAATGACCCGCATCGAGACCTCGGAGTTCCTTTCGTGGAAGATGAAGTCAGGAACTGCGCACGAAAACATAAAGTCCGGTTAAGCGGCCATATCAACAATACAGTCCTAGAAATCTTGGACGAACGAAACATACTACGCCGTCTTCAACGAACTAAACCGTTGGACCTTGCGCGATAAATTGAAACCGCATTAAGAAAGCGGAATATGTAGGGTCTTCCATTGGAAAGTGTCCTACCAATCGTGATTAACTTATGAAATAAAAACTGCTTGATAAGTTCTACTTAGTTGCGGTATTAAAATTAACAACGAAGGGAGGTGTTTTTAGTGAGTAAGAATCTCACACTACTATGAGCACGCGCTTCTGATCCTCATAGTGTCTGATGGAAGATTTTCACCTGCCCTCGCCGGGAAAAAAAAAAAAAAAATTAGTACGCTTGAGACTCGTTTAGACACACTGATGGTAGTCATATCATGGGTCAAGCATTCAAAGTCATCTTCCGTTTAAAAAGAAGTGGTCTTGGGTACAACGCGCACTGGAATTCCGATAATTTTGGTTCAGCTAACATATTTTGAAGAGCAGATGGAGGAAATTCATTGAGTCTGGTTTGGGTCAAAGATCACAATTGGATTACGGGAAAAGGAATCACCGAACCTGCTAAACAAAGCTCGGTAGAGAGTTTCTCAGAACCCGAACTGACATTTAGGATGGCCTATGTCCTCGATTAGGGCTTTCACAGACAGTTGAAATCTCTGAGAGGGTAGCGACTTGCGACCTGCTATTCTTCAGTAGAAAAAACTGTGTATTGCATACTGGTGTCATTACGGAACACACTGTTTTTGCCTAGCACCTTAGTGTGTATGGTATACGAGTAAGTGATACAACATCCAGCGACGCTTACTTTGGTAGTGATGATGAAACCACTTTCTCCGTGTCCGACGTGCACTAGCAACATGCTGCAGATACCCGGCGCTGCTGTGGTGCATGCTGCTACTGTAGGATAGACTGAAAAATTAAAGTAATATGATCATAGAAGGAGTACAGTGTACTGATAGAAAATAAAATAAAAAAGAGGGTTAACCGGTGTTGCTCGCATTGAGGCATTCTGCCTCCACTTCTAGGGTGCATGTTGGTCGTTCAGGCATTTGCATAGTGGATATCAACTCCTTCTACGATTGCTCTAAAAGTGACGGCGACACCACACCATGCTATATTCCACCATATTCTCAGCAATAAACCAATCTAGCACACGGTAAGAAATAAAAGGAAATTCGTGTCTCTAGAAATAAATAAAAATGAAAGCCAAACTAAATCACAAAATAAAGTGCCTATGGCGTACAACGCTGACAGTCACCCAATTTATTCACAGAATCACCAACACCAAAGAGTTCTCGAATGTCTCAATTTTCTTATTCCGAAAATGTACCGCCAAGGAAAAACTTCAAAAGAAACACATTATTAGTAAGGTAATTGCTCCTTTTAAATTCCAAGTAACCGAACGTGATCCAAATACCGAACTGCCACTTAACTCAGTCATCACCAAACAAAGTCATCGTGTAATCTTTGGCGCCAATCTACCCATAGTGCTTGTAACTAGATCAGCATACCTAAATTACATCAGCCAACCGACAAATTCTCTAATTTATCCACAAGATCACCCTAACTCCCAACAACGTCCATAAATCCCTTTCTGTCTTATCAATTCCAAGACACGCTCGTACACCGCGGATCTATCAAAATCACAAAAACCAAAATGTCAGACCGTGACAGTGGAATCATTAAATCGTTTCATGCAAATTCGCTCCCATTTCTAGTTCGCCTATAGCTGACAATCACCATTCGACCGGGCTACAATATCCATCGTCCGACTATTTACGACGAAGCCTACGTACAGTAGAGATCTTTTTTTCTATGATATTAAACAGTATTTCTAATGTATGCATGTTTCCATTGTCGTACTCATCCTCAACGTGTTCTCTGGAATTACCTTGCCCCCAGAGAAGACATTAATCACATCACACATCACAAAGCAGTGGGACCCATGCTTACCACTGAAGTTAAATTCCAACCTGGCTACCGATTGTCGATTACCGATTCCCAACGAAATGTCACGATGATGTCTCGAGTTCTCGAGTTCTTATCACTTAAGTGACAGTTGAACATGGGAATTTTGATAACTATATAACCACAACCTGAAACGTCAACGTCAAAGTCCGCTTACTTTTCTCCTTCGGAGAATTCTAATTAATAGTGTCGCACTCGCACGCATATAAATTCACCAAATTGAAAGCTTGTTAATTATTTTTAATCACCGAACACTTACGTGACATTTGACCATTTTTGGGGAAACGAGCGCGCGAGCGCGCGCGCACACAACACAACACTAGATGTCGCTTGTGGTGTTAATAAATTGTAGCTGTCAAAGTGAACCGTAAAAGTTCGGATTTGCTGCGATTACTGATATTGGACACACACTTTCAGAAATAAAGCAAAACAAAAAAGTTGTTTGGCCATTTTTGTATTATTTGAGATGTGAATTTTAGACCTGAACGCATTCGCAATGCAAAGTTGATCTAAATTGCTGTATTTAGCGTTTATTTTTTTTTTGTTCGAACCAACCGTATCAAGTGACATGACAGTTTGACATTGTAAACGCATTTTAGTTATGTATACACCAGCATCTATCTGCGAGTAAGTGCTGTTTGTTTGGAGGTTAATAGAGCGTAACAGAGCTTAAACAGCTGAACTCAATGGCAAAACATCAACCAATAGAATGGCGAGGAAAATGAATTATTTAAAATGACATTTCACAAAAATTGTGTACCTATTTTCGTAATTAAATAGCCTTGATGACTAACGCTTTCATAAGGATACCAAGTGGGTTTTCTAGCTGCTGAATTAATTTTCGAACGATTAAGCAATAATTAAATTGACGGATGTTAAGGTCGACGAGACAAGTGACACTGCATGACGAGTTCAAAATAGTGAGTTTTACATTTATTCATTACATTACTAATTTTTGATTTTATTCCTAAGAGCAACTAAGTATATCTGTACAGCACACATGATAAATACCCTGAAAATGAAGGGTTTTGGTAAACATTCGGCAATATCATTAGTAGATCGGTAACTTACTGATTCATCTAGATGACGTTATGGTCAAGGAGAAATCTGGGGCTTATTTACTTCCATTCGCTCTACATATCCTTGTCATCTTAGGCGACCGATGCGCAGTTTCCTGACTCTCGATGTCACTGTACAACTCGTATAGTTTGTCGTTGAATCTTCTCCTACAAAACCCGTCAAAGCAAAGGAGGCCGAATATCTTTCGAACGATTTTTCTCTCAAAGCGACTGAGGCTATCTTCATGCGCTTTCGATAGAATCCATAATTCAGTGCCATAAAGTAGGACTGGTCTTATAAATCTGCTTACTTTTCCAGGATAGTGCCTTAATACTCGGTTGCCTTCTTAGTCCAAAGTAACAGTGATTAGAAAGAGTGACACTTCGTTTTATTTCTTCCGAAGTGTTCTTGTTGAATTTATAGCAGAGACAAGGTAGACAAAGTCCCTTATTATTCCAAAGTTATAGCTGTCGAATGTGGCGTTCTGTCCAATTGGTCTCTGCTGTGTGTCTCTACTGGTTGACAGCATGTACATGGTCTCACCCCCATTTGCCGTTAGACCCATTGTGACAGCTCACTTGAACACTACGGAGTCTGCCGCGGAGCTTTCCCAATTATATCTATACGAGTATAGTGAGCGTACGCTAGTAGTTGCACAGACTTTTGAAAGATTGTGCATCCAGTGTTCACTTGTGATTCCCACACAATTCGTTCAAATATGATGTTAAAGAAGTCGCATGACAGCGCGTCATCTTGTCACAGTCTTCGATTGAGACGTCACCAACTTTGACGGAGCAGCGAACTTTCTCATTCGTCATTTTTATTTTTATTTTTTAAGGAGTTAAGATACCCTTAATATGTACACAGTGCGGCCGAAGGACAATTATGGAGGAAAGAAGATATGTAACAATGTGCGTTGGTTTTAAATGTCTGAATATTATAATGGCTAGGAAATAGAAAGCTCGGCAGGGCAGTCCACAAGCGAATTGTTCGTCTTAGTAACGAATCAGGATATTTCAGAGTACGTCCGACTGTAACTGATGAGCATTCATAGCGAGGCAAGTGTTACGGTTGAAGGTTTGAAGGGGCGGTGCTCGAGGGTGTCCATAGACTGAGTGATATTAGCATCACGTATGAGTTTTATCGCACGGTTTTGAATGCTATCTCGCAGGTGCCCAATTTTTTTATATATTGAGGCCAGCTCAGAAGGGGAAAAGTATTTCAAACATCGTTTGAGGAAACCTAAACATTTCGCAGCATTTTTGGCGACATCGACATCGAAGTTGTCATTGAGACACATACCGAGAATGGAAAGTTTTTCAGTTTCAACGATGCAAGTGCCATTCATGGATAATGGCTGGGTGTTTAAATTTCGCTTTAACGAGAGCGCACAGCTTTGTATTTTGGAAGCATTTAATTTCACTCTGCTGATAGTTCCCCGATTAGTTATGCATTTAATATCTTAACTTAATCAGCTTAACAAACGCCGCCGTTCCCGCTCCACAGCCGAAGAGCAGGGATGTGAGTCCGGAAACGAATATGAAAAGCAGAATGTACTGTCGTCAGCAAAGGAATATATTGGATTAGTAGTGGCAGACAAGAGATCATTGATAAAAATGAAATGAACGTTCCGAAAGGTAGTTTCTAATCCATTGAAGAAAAGAGTCGTCGTTCCCAAATGCACACATTTTCAAAAAACCAGCCTGATGCCAAACTCTGTCAAATGCCTTAGAAATAACAAGTGCAACTATCTTGCTTTCGCCAGATTGATGTACGCTTTGGTTCCACTTTTCAGTGAGACATGCCATCAAATCACCAGTGGACCTGTTGCTACGAAAACCATATTGCCGGTCATTGAAAAGTTTTCATGTTTCGAGATATTTCATGAGCTGATGATTTATCAGTATTTCCATACCCTTGGAAGAAAGACACGTAAGTGCAGGAGGAGGAGGAGGAGAGAGAAGAAGATTCGACTTTTTTAGGGAAGGGCTGGACAAATGCTGTTTTTGATCTGCTCGGGAAGAGTCCTAAACAGTGGGATTGATAAAAAAAATTACGCAGTGGTTTTTCCAGCGTGGAAGAACACCACTTCAGAAGAAGGGGAAATATACCATCTGGACCAGCTGATTTATGCATGTTGAGATCTTTAAGTACTCTTGCTACACACGCTTGCGAAAGTGGATTCGTCCCGTTGCAGATTGGACGCATACAAATGTAGGTTTAGACAAAGCACAATCTGGAAGTGTTGAGTTAGCAGCAAAGTCTGCAGCAACCGAAAAGACATTTCTCTAACCCTGACAGAAATGTTCGTCGTTCTTCGTTATCGAGGAAACATAACGACCAATTAAAATTCCTAAAGAAGCTGTTAAGTGCGCTTCAATTGGCTTTCTTGTATTGCCATATGGTTCTTTTCTAAGTGTGATGTCAGTGTATGGGAAATTAGCTGATTTGACGCAGTGGTCCGACAAGCCTAGAGGGGTTAGCACATTGATCTTGTAATTGTCAGGGTGAGAAGTTAAAAACAAGTCCAGAGTGTTGGCAGTATGACTTTCAACGTCTGGTATTCGTGTGGGCTCATTTAGAAGCTGGGTTAAATTGTTTCCCGCAGCAGTTAAGGGCCTCTGCTACTTTTCGGCTTCACATGGGGTCAGAACATTCCCCGTGCAGATCCGGAGGCTGATGTCTTTTAAGCGTTTACAATGCCCGTCAACAGTGAATTCATTTAATATCCTAAGACATTTGTTGCTTCGTCAAATCTTTTTAATCTCTTCCATATAGAGTTGTGAGCCCTATGATGGCGTAGGCTAGTATTATGCATCTGGCTATTTTAGACTGCATGAATAAGGGACCACCACTGAAAGGTTGAAACTGGTGGCAACAGTGAATCAAAGTTAAGGGACAGTCAGCAGTAGTGGATCAGGTTCAGTTAGCATTATCTTTAGCGTGGTCCCAATGCGTGATCTCTTGAGCATGAATTGAATTGAATTGAAGCCGAGAATTTGTATTCATTCGCTCCACATATCATAACCCTCTCAAGTAACCGGCAAGTATTTATTTTATCTGGTCTTGGGTTGGGCGTTTCGCTCAATTTTCTGAAGCATGGTGTTAAAGAAGAAACACGACAGAGCATCAACTTGTCTAAGCATTTTTTTCACCAAAAGCCTCGGTGAGTTTGCTTTCTATCTTAACGTGCTTAGCGAAAATACCAAGACTAGACATAGCTTTCCATAGTTTGTCTTCCTAAAACATGTTGAATGCCAAATTAGAATCGATAAAAAGTTGGTGAGTAATGTTCTGGAATTTCTGGGATTTGTGAATATTTAATCAACTATGAACTTACCGGATTTATCAATAGATCCCCGGCAAATTGTTTCGGGAATTCACACAGTACTGCAGACAATATTTTGTATGCGATGTTAAGGAGAATAATACCTTCATAGCTGCCACTTTTAAGGGGATCTTCTTGGATATTGGACAATTGGTTCTGAGTTTCCATTCATCAGCCTGCTGCCAAATTTAGAAATGGGTTTGTATATGCTATTTGCCAAGTTATCTCCTGCTACCTTAAATAGGAGCTCATCATCCAACTGTCTGGTTGTAGTTAAGTTTAGATCGCGTGGGCGGAAATCTTTGCTCCCATCATCTAGGCCGGATAATTCTACCAAACGTATCCTCATTTTGACAGCACCTCGTAAGCCCCTCTTGATCTTTAGCACCTAACCTAAGTGTTTGAAAATTCGTTGAAATTGCAGCTTTTCGACGTTGAACCTTCTCATTATAGTATTTCACTGCGTCCGAGATATCCATAGTTGTACCTACACAGTGAGCCGTTAGAGGATTGGCATACGTTGTTCCCAATATGATCAATTCTGGACTGTTTTATAATCAGGTGATCACCATGTTTCTTTCTTAATACTCGTATTAACATAAAGAAAGCGTATGCAAGCTTTAAAGATATTCAGCCCCATAGGGTCGATGAGCCTAAGATCGTTTGCAAACCTGGAGTCCTGTAGACGATGCTTTCCAATTGTACTTAAAAAGATGTTGTCCTTTCGTTTACTGAATTATTCTTTCGAACTGAGTCAAAAACCTCTCCGCATAGAAGTGTCAGTATTCCTTCAATCAGACCTTTATACAGCAGGACTTGGACGATAGGGATTTTAGCTTTTAACGAAATAGTTTCATTTATTATAAATTTTGACTAACACTCTGGCTCGAAAGATACTCATTTGCCAGCGTGGCTTTCACTGTCTCAAAATTATGCTTCTTGTTGTACATACCAGTTAAGCTTTCTTGGTTACATTCCCATTCACCAAAAAGCATATCTTCTCCCCAAGATACTGATGTCGCTGGTGTAATTTCTTTTGATGATTTACGACAAAGACTACGAATTTAAATTTTTGACATTTTGTCACGATGACATTCAGGAGTAGGACTGTCTGGGCCTCAGAAACAGCAATTCAGAATTTCCGTCTAAATTCGATCGATTTTTGTGCTTTTATCGCCAACAAAATTTAGCGTACCATTCTTATATATGTCTCAGGAACATTTTAAGGTCTAAGTGCCGTCCATTAAGGCCTCTGGGAACTTTATCGAAAGCTTTTACCAAATCAACCAAAACGATATGAAGATCATTACCTGTTAGCTTTGAGTCGCTTCAGACTATATGTCGAACTGCTTCACATTTGTTTGTGGAAATCTCCACCGATCAGTACTTCGAGCAATTTCTCGTCTTTCCCTTGCCTGTATAAAGTTGAATAAAAAAATCGCTTCTCCACTTGTTGAGTATTCGACCGCTTTTCAACATTTTTTTAAATAAAATCTTGGGTCATTCATGTCCACCATTTCCAATTGTCACCCATACTTCGGAGGGTATGTGACGCCATCTGAGTGCACGACAGCCGAGGAAATATTACTTCGGAAGAATTTTTCCTTAACACTCTTTCTATTTATTATAAATTTGTTTGTTCCCCGTCAGCAGGCTCCATTATCGTCTTCAATACATTTTGGCTATTTTTTTTTGTTGTGCCGTGATTTTAAAAATATTACCTCGTGTTCCTGTGCTTCGACGTTGAAGTTCTTCTATACCTTGTCGCCTTCTATTGCCGCTACCACCTTCGCCACCTTACATCTGCCGTATGGAGAAGGTTTGCTCGATGTGGAGAATATGCCAAAAACCACAGTTTTATGGACCTATAAGGTTAAACGTAAAAGGTACCACTACTTGAAATCAAGCTAGCTAAGGTCTTGTTAAATTGATTTAAGAGAGTAACTATTTAGTTGTTGTTGGAATTTAAGCAGGACTAAATAACAATTTAGTGTACTCAATTTCTAGTTTAGTTGGTTTATAGAATACTTTCCCAGCTTGCCACAATTTAGACACTTCAACACCTAAGACCAGCCTGAGTCTGTATGCGTGATCGGGTTTTCACGTCTGGGGACTACCCGAGGGGCAACAAAAAAGTTAGATACAAATTCACGCATACCAGCGTCACACGGATGAAAGGAGTACGGTATCATGGAAGTTAACATATAAATATGAATACTCGTGCACTACCTCGCCGGACACTCCATCTGCACAGCGGATAACTGATCCCGGGGCGAATAGAAATCTTGGCGTCAGAGATCGACGGTTTCCGGGGGAGAGCAAAATGATGGTTTCTAGAAATAAATTAAGAATCGCGAGCTGGAACTTTGGCACAATGATGGGAGGAAATTTCGAATTAGAAAACGTATTACGGGAACTTAAAATGGAGATAATATATAATATAAGAAACTAGGTGTCGAAATGTCAGATTCAAAGGCCCACCACTTGCAAATGAAACCTATAAAATTTATTTTTTGCTAGAGAAAACAAAATAGGGACGGAGTTGTTATCTTCTTGACAGGTGAACTCCTAGATAAGGACGAAAGCATATAAAAAATTACAGACCGACTAATGGCAATGATACCGATAATTGTACACGAAATTTGGGAAAATGGTTAGCGCCTACATAAGGAGGCAATGAGAAGTCATGAGTGTGATGCAGATAGAACGGATCTTGTTGAGCAAGATCGATACTTGATTACATACTGCAGTGGTGGGTAAAAGATTCTAAAATGATCAGCAACCAATATCAATCGAGTTCATAAACTGAATCTGAAATTACCCAAGGAAAAAGGCCGGCTGCGCGCTCTAGAGAAAAGACTCGTAGGAAATTCAATCGAAGAGCGATATAGAAGACCAAAATAGACTTTTGGAATGAACAGAAGGAGTACTTACGCGTTATTTAACGAAGAATTCTGACGATCGAAGTGTAAACGGCAATAACATACATATTTACTGCATCCGAAGTTATCGAAGGAGTAACAAAAAGAGACACGATCACATTCCCTCCGCAAGATGGGTGGCAGTCGGAAACCTTGGGTTTAAATAGCTTGCTATTTTATTCATTTAGAATACGGGGCAGCAGGAAAGGAAAGTCACTGACTCCTAGAAGATTTTAGAAAGGGTTCGTTATATCATCGCCCGTTATGGTCATATCAAACTCAACGGTCAATGAAAGCCCTAACCGAGGACGCAGGCTGTCCCAACGTGGGCTTGGGTTTTGAAAAAACTTTCACTGAGACTTGTCAGACTAGTTCATCGGCGATTTCTTTTCCCGCGATACTGTTGTGACCTGCGGCTCACACAAGGGTCCTTGAACTTGGAATTATAAACAAGTCTTGTGCACATGAGGCTCGACTATTTTGTCCATACTGTTCACATATGATGAAAGTCATTTTTTCCGATTTTCCTTATAAAGGCTACTCTCACTGTTTTACCAGGGTAGAAGTGAAAATTCACTTTAGAGTTTACACAAGCTGGTCTATACCTTTTTTCAACATAACATCAAAGGAGCAACAGCGTATTTGAAACCTCATCTGTCACCACAATCGATGACAGATACCAGGTATGGCGTATTGTTTTACTCAGATCAGTTGTAGGTTCGTTTAGTTGTGAGCTAGTTTTGATTACGTTACGAGTACAGTTGAGTCTCGAACATGAGACAAAGAGATTTTCTTTTTTCTAACTGATTCTTCCGTGTTCCTGGGGTATAGTCTTCTTCAACAAGGTCGAGACCACGCATCCGATTCCGAATTCGATGACCTAATGTTCTGACATGCAAAACTGCTATAGTGCTTTCAAGCCTGTAACCTACTTAGCGTATTTGTTGGATAGCTAGTATGAAATGCCGGATATATATATGTCCCATAATACTGTCCCATGATACTGTCCCAGAATATAATATCAGAATTAGCATCGCAATACATGATAAGCCCAATCATTAATCAGTCCAGCTACTGCTTTTTGCGGTGGTGCCGATTGAATGGTGAAAATGATATCTCATCAGTGTCTCTGACCGGTCGTCAGATAGTTTATTCGTTTCGGCGTTTATTCGACACCCATAGTACCTGTATGGATATTATGTGAGGTTTTGTATTCAACATGGAAAGTAGCAGACCTGGAATGTTGAAGGTTGATCTGAGTGTATAAAATAGATAAGTACTGGGGTGGTCATCTCTTTTCGGCAGTCATTTGGAAACAAACCCTTCCAAGGTGCAGATAGGGACGTGAGTCACACCTAGGCTTAAGCTTTGTCTAAACCCACAACAATAGAAGAGCCGTGCTTGTTTTCCCGATTCTTGCTCCCCCCGTAAGAATAGATTTTCCACTTTTCTCTGTCGAGTGGGTATGAAGATATTCAGCACATTCTCCGTTTCCTTGAGTTGCACCGAAATCCAAAAGATGGCACGTATCAATGTTATGCATGTGATCTGAAGACCTGCAAATTCGTAATTCCCAGAGAAGATTCTCGGCACAAAGTTGTTAAGCCAAGAGTTTGCTATTCTAATGGTGTTTAACCGTTGGAGGCGAACGTATCGTAAAAAGAACAGCAGGATCAATATCAATCAAAAGATGTGGCAACTCCCCAGCCGGTTGGGAGGTTGCTTTAGTAAAGAGTGTCCAGCATGAGTTCAAAAGTTTAGACAAAAAGGGACATCGGTTAACCAAAATCCTCCTGGACCATCACTGTCAGCTGTGGCTCAAGTTCAACGCGAAATTATGCGCAATACACGTAAATCAACAAAGAAGATTGCGGCCTGTATTGGGATAAATAACAGTGCATGCTATTTTGAAAAAGAAACTAAAATTTCATCCATACAACACGCAAATCATGGAGTTTCTCAACGAAAATGACTATTCTTTACGAGAAACCATAGCAAGAATGATGCCGGAACGTTTTCGAATAGCATGGAAGCTTGGAAACATATTGTTTTCTTGTGAAGCACATTTTCATATCGATGGCTTAAATAGAACATGGGATACTGGTGTCCCCCCACAACCCTACGGAACGCCGTAAAAAACCTTTGTACTGTCCAAAAGCGACAGTGTGCTGTGCAACTTCTGTCCGAGGGATTATTGACTCTTGTTTTTTAACCAGCAATAGATAGTCACTGCTGACGTGCATTGCCGAATGATAGACGAATTTTTAGTACCGCAATTGTAGCTGTTTCCCGGGTTCAACAATGGAGCAACATGGAGCCACTCCATACACAGTTAGAGTTTGAATGGAGAAGCTGAGGTTAATTTGTCCCAATAACTTAATCTGCAAGTACGGAGACATACGCTGGGCATCTTACACCTTACACCTGTTTTTTGTGTGTTTAAAGCAACAAACTCCGATCAATTCAGGAGCTACAAGAAAATATCCGCCATGAAGTTGAACCAACGCTTTGCTCTCGCGTGTTCACAAATTTAAGAGTCCGATTGCAAGAGTGTGTTGAGAGGAATAGACGGTATTTAAACGAAATTTTTTTTTTAGAACAAAAAATCCGCATTGTCAAATCCCATTTCATATAAATAAAATATGAGAATAACGCTGTAGTTTTTTTTATTTAATATTACAATTGAAAATTTTCAGCATCCGTGTCACGGCAATGGTTGAGAAACCCATGGATGAATTGTCGTTATTGAAACATTTGAGGTCATTTATGGTTTCCTAATAAGGTTCAGATTGAGTAGATAATCTTGTTTTGCTATGTTCAACGGTCATTGGAAAATCTAGTCCAAAACGCAAAATAAAGGTCCGAAAATTTAGCCAAGCCTATAAGCCTCGCAGTAGCTATGTAGAACGTATTGCAGCTGTTATAAATGGTTCCCCGTTAAGACTACTAACTGCTATGTAGAACGTATTGCAGCTGTTATAAATGGTTCCCCGTTAAGACTACTAACTGCTTTCGTATGTCGTTTACTTTCTTGTTTCTAAGTTTTTTGACCTCGTCTAACAACTCATATACCTACGAGTAGTGTTCTTGTCTGATTTTACTGACTCAACTGTATAGAGGATTGCGTTCTCAAACTCCAGAGGACAATGGTTGAATGGTGCTATACCCATAATGGCCTACTGCAACTTGGCACAGAAAATGTATATCTTTATGTACCAAGTGACAGTCACTATTCAGAGGAAAATTTGGGTCAAACGATCGGTAGCTTTAGGTATCCAATGGAGTCACAGGAAGGGGTTTATTAGGACCCAAGAGAATGGGTGCGTCCTATCATTACTAATCATCAACTCTTTAGAAAATAGATATTAACAAAGTCACTTTTCATACACAAGGTCTCTGAAAATGATGAAATTATTTACGGATTTGATTACTTAAATCCGGCTACGTACACTGAGTGCTTTTTTTTTTTTGTAGTCAATCTTGTTTAAATTTAAGGCGGAGGTTCATCCCTTTAGGATCGTTTATTTGTTCATGATACTACAAATTTAAGAGTACTTTACTTTCATTACCTTTTCATAAACAATTCACTGTTAACTGCTGTTAACTCACGATTTTTTCTTGATATCCTTGTAGCATAGTTGCCAAGCGGTCCACAATTATTCCAAGGGAGCTCAATTATCACGTAAGCAACGTATTTGTGATCTTAGTCGTTCAATTACTTACTACTTATAAAATTCCTGTTCAGTCAGTCAACACATGATGTCCTTTGAAGTGAATGAGTAACACGAAAATAATTTCATGCTTAGGGAGCTTAAAATTTTACGATCAACAATAACGCCAACCACCACCAAATTAGTGTTTCTTATCAGCGTGACCACAATTTTCGATGCTAACTTATATATTCGTATCGCAGGTGGTACACTGCTTCCTGCATACTGCTTACTTATAATACTTACAGCTTCTTACCTACTGCTATATGGGCGATTATAATCAATCGTCTGGCCGTAAATTTTAATGAGCTCGCAAATTAAATGCAATTATGTGCAACGCATCTCCCTTTTGCATTAAAACGAGTCTCCCCAAGTCACTCTCAGTTGAATCTTGAAAAGCGAACATTGGATCTGGATCAGCAAGCAGCAGTCTTTTTAGACAGAAAAGTTAAAAAAAAAAAAAAAAAACAAAGAACGAAAGCAAAAACACTTAATTGCACCATTTAAGCTGTCTTATTGATCATAATAACTCCATAATGGCTGAGCAATGTTCCACCGAAAATGATCGGTCCCGGACCTTAACATAAACGAAAACAGGCTTCTCTCATCTCATTTTGCGGGACTGCATTCGGTATGGAATGGATGCATGGATCTTCGTTTTCTGTGACCAGACCAATTTGACTTGGAATTGAGTCGAGATGCAGCCTCTGGCTGTTTTGACAACGCATACATTTCTCTTTATTACGGTCATTATAGTTCATTTAGTGATCAACATGAATGCCAGAGACGAGTGAGTTTTTTGGAGGACGAGACACTGCATAGTTCTTTTTTATTTTTCCAGCTTTTTGGTTGGACTCTGTTCTTGTTCTTGTCGTTTTTGTGACTCATAAAAAAAACTCTTACTGTTGAGTTGGCGAATTAGCATTTATAAGGCAACGATTAGTGTTCGGGAAGATCGTAAATATCATGAGTTAACTAGGTGTGCAAATTTAATTTTAGAAAAAATTCCGGTTTTAATAGTGTTGGACGTTAATTCGTTCTTTTGGCAAAATGAGTGCTACACGCTGAAGCTTGACTTGAATCATTTTGTGAGCATTTTATGAAAAGGATGCAGTTGTTTAGGTATTCTAGAATAAAAGAATATTTTCTGATTAGCACAGGGACCTCTGGGATGTATCAGTTCTCCAAATGCAGGCACGTATCCCCGAAATGATTTAAAAGAAAATATTTGAATTAAGATCGGGTCATGAATTATATCCTTGAATACATGGCTCTCTCTAATGTTATGTCATCACCCTAGATTCACAATTGGCTTGGTGTAGTAAGCGATTCATTCAAATGCAAATAAGACTTCCCAAAACGCCATACAAAAACACGCAACAGAAAGCAGAAAAAAACGATTTTTGCGCCTTTGTGAAAAAGGGTTTATTGAAAGGCATGACAGCATTATCTCATTCGTAGAGCTCTTCAAATGTATTGCGATTACTCTTGAGAAATATCCACCAAGACGTGGGCGATGTTTTTAAAAGCTTCAACTCTCTTGGCAGCAATTCAAAGAAGTGATCTCCTGGTAAGCCACGTTGTATGCGAACAACTTTTTAGTTTAACGCTACTCTTATCAATTTTCCTACAAAATGAATCTTTAAATTTCCTGTCTGTAATAAATCACACAAAACAAGTCTTAAAATCTCTTAAGAGAAAATGCCGGAGATTTTCTCAGATACGCTTTTCAATCCACATCACAACTTGCCGAGGATTTATTTGAAACACGCTCCAATCCAGAAACATCACGTCCTGAAGATTATTTCAGAGTTTCTATACTTATTCAATGTCTGGATTCTCTAATACAAAATCTTACTGACAGATTTATGGTCAACGAGGATGATCTACCATCGTTCCAAGCTCTGCTGCCAGGTTTTGCTGCCGTTAATCGAGAAAATGAAATGGAAAAGCTAACTCTTTACTTCGACAATGCAATATCCTTTTTCAGATGTTAAAGCCCAGTGCATACTCTGGTGCGAAAAAAATTCATCGAATGATCGCTCTACCGATGTTCTGAAACTGCTAGATATATGTGACAAGACTTACTTCAGGAGTATAAGCTAATCCCTTACACTTTTTGGCCACACTACCTATTACAACAGTTGAAAGAACCTTTCTAACGATGAAAAGGATCAAAACAGTACCCCGAAGCATCGTGTGCCATCCAAGACTTAGCGCACTTGCAATGCTGTCTGTTCACGAAGGTATTCATGTGGATCCAGATTAAGTGATCGATATTATGTCTAAGACAAAAGATAAGGCGTTTATTGCTCTAAAAAAACAATATTAAAAGAATTATTATTTATTAAATTTAATTTATAAAAAAAAAATAGAAAAATAGAAACAAAATAAAATATTCATGTAGTTATCTAATTTTTGTATACAGAATTACTTTTTCGAAATTGAACAAGTAATACATTCCATGAAGAAAGTCAAATTTTCCGCGGCCACATAGGGAGACCCAGAAACATCTAAAAATAACGCTTTAGACTAATTTGGTCGAAAACAGGAATGTGTGCAGATCTAAGCAAAAAGAAGTTAAGAAGCTAATTTAGACATCGAGGAAGGAAGGAATTGTGAAGAATTCGAAACAGAAGATCTTATGTAGCATATACCCCAGTCACATGCGTGAGACTCACTTCCCACGTAGTGTAATCAGAACCGGCCCACAATCAGTTCATGTCACAGAAGCTGCTAACAATCTGCCGTAGCTAGTATTTTTTATCCATTGTGGTGATGAATGAGGCCTTCAAATACGCTTCTACTTCGTTTGATGGCTCCAAGTCGCCTGGCACAGTACAAATCAACTGATGATAACATCTAAAGAGCTTTATTATTGCTAGTCTGGCACTGGCACGCATACTAATCTCTTCACAAACATGGTCTATTCCGTAAATCCAAAGAAGTTACTTCAAACTCGCCTAGAGCTTCAGACTTATTAGTCTGGCTTGCTTCATATTGAAAAGCATTGAGGAAATGGTTAAGCTTAATGTGTTATGCGAGTACATCCTTTCCCCAAGATGCATCATGCCTACCAACGCGGAAGATCCTGCAAAACTTTCCTTCTGCGAAACAGCGTAAGTTCACACTTATAATGGATCATAAACCATTAGTTTAAATTTTTAGCCCAGCAAAAGCTTACCCACCATGGTGGCCACTCGCATGTTTCATTATGTGCAGTTCCTTCAAGGGTTCAATTATGATAGCATACCGATCGACGTGAGATCACGCAAATGCAGATGCGCTTTCCCGGTTACCCTGAGGTCGGACAGACTAAAAGATGCCGGCGATGTCACATACCATCTATTGCAGCAAATGGTTGTCGTTCCCGTTACCCAAAAATAAATTGCAGAGGAGACTTGCAGAGATCCAGAACTAAAGAAAGTGTACAACAGCTTTTGGAAAGAAAATTAGTCAACCCCGGGTTTCAAGGTAAAGGCAACCAATTTTCTTTAACTAATGGTACTACGAGTATTCTTAGGAACAATAGAGTGGTGATTCCTGGAACCGTAAGGGAATTAATTCTGGCTGAGTTGCATACTGCTCATATTGGAATCGTGAAGATGAAGGCATTTTCTCGGAGTTATGTCTGGTGGCCTCACATTGACTGTGACATCGAAGATATAGCACGAAAATGCTTTGCCCGCAGAAGTGCTCAAAACCAACTATGGAATGTGTTACAACATCCATGGGAATACCCATCTACTTCATGGCAAAGCGTACATGTTGATTTTGCTGGAACTTTTTTTTGATAAATATTCCCTGATAGTAGTGGATACGCGTTCAAAGTGGCCTGAAATTTTCCAAATGAATAATATAAAAGGGCAATCGTAAGGGCCCACCTTCACGTCAAGGGAATTTATAAACTTCATAAAAGGAAACGATATCAATCATAAATTCACTGCTCCATAACACCCTTCCACGAACGGTCCAGGTGAACGTTTTGTTCAAAATATGAGAGTAGCTCTTCGAAAAATTATAAAAGACCCCGGTAATATTGCTTATAGACTTTCTAATTATCTTATGCGTTACAGGAAAACCCCCAAGTTCCACAATCGGTGTAGCACCCTGTAAATTGTTTCTTCAACGGGATATCCGCATAAGATTGGATTTAATACGTGTAAATACTGTAGACAACATAAAGGAGAAGCTGAGTGGCTTATATGATGCAGTTCAAGTGAGGAACTACACCAGCAAAGACAAGAAATGGATGGCAAGCATACAAACAACTAGAGATGAGTCTTCTCCGATGTACCTGCTCCTAGGAAGTTATCTCCCTCTACCCATCTGTCAACAAAGGAACAAGCAACCAATAGAGCCGAAAAAAACGCCTCGAGTGAAGAGTTAGTTCAACAGACGGTAACCTCAAATGAAACACAAGGTGAGATCGAAGGTACCAAAGAAGAATCTATTCGAAAAAGCAGTCGTGTAAGGAAACCGGTGGAGCGGTTGGAATATTCTCGATTTAGAGGGGAGGACGGTTGTCTATTAACAAACCCTTCACTTAACCATTAATTAACACAAGCGCACCCTAGAGTGAGTATCAGTGAGGTACTTGGCAAAAAGGACGTCATGGATTCTGCCTCTTGCTTGCCAACCTTCAACCCTTCAAGTCGTAATTATCCACTGTGTTTAAGAATTTAAATTTAATAAATGAATGGTTTGTATAAAAGTAATTGGACTTCCATTCGACAGAATTCCCAAATATGAATAGCAGAATTGAAGGCCAAAACATTTTCATTGATATTAAGGGTCAGTTCGATAACGCACCTTCTACCGACATGTGTAACTCGATTAGGGAACACAACCTAGAGGAACAACAATTTTTGTGGATAATAGGATTGTTGGTGAATAGGACCATGATTGTGGATTCTGACTGCTGCCAATGTGTGATAGCGGAAGTCCCGACTCCACTGCTCTGGTGCATGTTAATCGATTCACTGCTTAACGAGCTCAACACCTACGCTCAGATATATGCGGATGATGAAGGTGTACTACCCGTGGGATTATGATAGGCCTAGACGTGACTCACGACTGGTCCTTTAACTCAATCCTCACAATACTAAGGTTGTTCTCTTTACGAGAATGATGAATTGGACTGATCAGACTAATCTAACTTATCCAGGATTTAAAAGTATCACCATCCATTCCTCCAACGAGGTATTTGGGTGTCATCCTGGATGACAAACCTATTTGAACTAAACATGTTCCGTTGATAGCCACGTCGATAGAGCTTTCGGCAAGACATAAGACCTGTCGCAGTTGAAGGTCATTCGGATCAATTATATCCTATGGATCGGTTGTCTGGTGGAACAAGCTTTCACGAAAATACGTTACTGCTACTTTAACCTAGGCTACGTTCTCAACGCCATTTTCCGTTTAAAAAGAAGTGAATTTATGTACAACACATATACATTGATGACCTGTCTTTTTGCTCTAGTCTTCTGCACAAGCAATAACATCAGAACTGCCATTGATGGTTGAAATAGTACGAAATTGACTTCTTTGTGATCAGAAATGGTTTCAGCCAGAATCTGAGCCAGTAAGAGAATGTAGTCGGTCCTTGACGAGCAAAGCTGGTATTTTGCACTCCTTGATATCAAAACTTGCATCTTTTTTCCAAACAGAGATATACGCAATCATGATGGGAATGGCGTATATTGTGAAGAGTTGGTCGAGAGGATGAATTATTTGTGTCTGCAACGACACCAAATTACGCTTATTGCCTTACTGAACCCTCTCACAACTTCCAAGCGATAATAGTTCGAGAGATTTCAATGAATGCAATCAAAAGGAGGAATTCATTCAGTTTTGTTTGGGTCCCATGTCATAATGGGAATGCGCAATTGAGATTGCCGATAGACTTGCTATTCACTTAAGACTTCGGTGGACAATTGGGTTTCATGTGAGCATAACTTCAGATAGCATGACTTTTTAGGGTGCCGGCAGTGGCTCGATGTCTCTAAGAGGTCAGCAATCTCCTTGCTGTCCCTCAGTACGGTATGCTGTAGACTTCTTACTGGCGTAGTAACAGGGCACTAAGATTTTGCTAAGTGTGCTAGACATAAACGGCACAATATCTTGTGATGTATTCTGTTATAGTGATGACTTTCTCTGTAAGTTCCTAACCTAAACTAGCATCAGTTTTCAGGTGCAGGTGCAGGTACTCGGCATTGATGTTATGGATGCTGGTATTGTTGACACTTTTCTACTGAAGCATTTATTTATCTTTCTACAAAAGTTAGGCTTCGTCGAGTACACGTGACTCTGATATAGATGAACTGATGAATGACCCTCCGCCCTCCGTAAAGCCCAGTGCTTTACTATTCCCACAATGTCGTCTTCCGGTTTAACATAACTTTACTATTCAGTTCGTCGAATCTCCCCGTACAACTCCAGGTCTGATACAACATTGGTGAGACCCCTTTAAACTAAAAATTTCTAACGCGGTCCGATTATAGCATTTCGACAAATGACAGCAATATCATACTTATCGAGGTTCAGAAACTAAGACTTACGAAGGGGATTTAATAAAGAGATCTAATTCTATGTTTCCTTAATCTATGAAGGTGCCTGGAGAGCCAAAAAACGCCTTGTCCCAGGCGGCTCATTTATGGCTTTCATCAAGTTGATGATAATGAAACAGATATAATTTCCACTCGTATTTTTATATATACGTATATATATAAAAAAACAAAACGATTTTTGGAAAAAGTTCTTGCAGGACTATGTGGATGAACTAAAGGGTCCGCCATCTAACGTTTTTTTTTTTCAACTAGTGCTTATTTCGTGAATGGTAACACGTAGCTCATGTCTGATTTAACAGATAATTAGTTTTATCCTTCCGCTGAACGAATATGGTTGCGTATACGCTTGAACAAAGCCGGGAAATGTGCAAAAATTGCGTACGGATTTTGGAAGAAGAGAAGCACCGTCAGCTCCGTATTTTCGTTATCTTGTGAAAAAAGTGAAAAAAACTGGCATCCTCATCGATAAACCAAAGCGTGAAAAGCCAAAAACAGTGCGTACACCCAAGAATATTGCTGCTGTGGCAGAAAGTGTGCGTGAAGCGCCATCAACATTTCATCAATTCACCGTCGTTCTCAACAATTGAACATTTCGGAGACATTATTGAGACGAATTTTGCATAAAGACCTTGGTATGACGCCATACAAAGTCCAATTGGTTCAGGAGTTGAAGCCAACTGACCATCCAATGCTTTTTCACTTCGCTAATTGGGCCTGCGATCGACTTAGAGAAGATGCCGATTTTGCCAAAAAAATCATCTTTTCAGATGAAGCTCATTTTGATCTTGGCAAAATTGTCGCATTTGGGGCACAGAAAACCCGCACGCATACATTCAAAAGCCGATACACCCAAAACGAGTCACTGTTTGGTGCGGATTTTGGTCCAGAGGCATAATTGGGCCATTTTTCTTCGAAAATGAGCAAGGAGTGGCCGTTACAGTCAATGGCGATCGTTATCGGGCCATGTTGAACGAATTTTTGCTCACAAAAATTGAAGAGAAGGATATTGGCAACATTTGGTTTCAACAGGACGGCGCTACGTGCCACACAGCCGAAGCTACACTCGATGTCTTGCGCCCTGTTTTTGAAGATCGCATTATCAGCCGCAGAGCTGATGTCGTTTGGCCACCTCGGAGCTGCGATTTGACACCGTTGGACTATTATTTGTGGGGTGCCGTAAAAGATAAGTGTTACGCCGACAAATCAGAGACAATTGACGCTTTAAAGGACAATATTCGTGAAGCCATTGGTGAAATACAGCTGCACACATTCGATAATGTGCTAAAAAATTTGACCGATCGTGTAGGTTACTGCATGGCCAGCGGAGGCAGCCATTTGAATGAAATTATTTTCCATTATTAACCGGAAGGATAAAACTAATTATGTGTCAATTCAGACATGAGCTAGGTGTTACCATTCACGAAATAAGCACTAGTTGAAAAAAAAACGTTAGATGGCGGACCCTTTATATTGTTCTATTTATGAAACAACTCCAACCGCAACCAGTAACTCAGAAGTCCAATTTTACAAAATACCACCGCCGCTGGTATCCATATCCATATCCAAATCAAGGTTTAAACCAGCAGCCCGGACCCTTGAACCGATTTCTGCTTTAAGAAATATCCTTTTTCATTTGCCCTTTTACCTAGAGATGCCAAACTTGAACCCAAACCAGAGATACAGCTTAGAAGAAATGTGAAGATTTTATGGACAACTAAGTCGTAAATAATAAAGTTCAGCCAAAAGGTATAGGTGCAATAGATGGACACGGCCAACAAATAAAAAATAAACTCACTACCAATTTGTGGAGTTGTTGTCTTTTCTCTTTTAACGCCAGACATTTGGGCGTTTCACGGTTGTAAATTCATTTGCTAAATGACGTGCTCATAAAGTTTCCATAGTTACCAGCCCATAGCCCCCTAAAAACCCAATTCTCCACAAGAATCATCTGAAAATGATCCTTCCCTCCATCGTTCCTCTTCGCTGTACTCACATGAGGATTTTTTTTTTCCATCCACCTTTCCATCGAAAAAGAGGAGGCGTTCTCTGTATGTTCTGTTGTTCACCACCATAAGCCCCCATTAATTCCCTCCAACAAGAGGCCAACGCAAAAGGAATTGTATCTGAAGTTCAACCAACCTACCTACCTACCATTTGGGACTCCTTAAAAGCCAGCAGCAGAATAATTCATTCAGCGATTTATTAATGGAGTAAAATTGGGCAGGGATGCGACCAAAGAACGAATTCATTTCGTGACTAAAACTTTGTGTTAATTCCCTTCCCACTTTCTGGGAGCGTAGTCCTTTCCGAATGCATTCAACTGCATGCAGATGCACGTTTTGTCGGTTAGTCGTTACGCATACACTCGTGCAGGTCTAACACCTTAAGGGCATACTCCAGAACAGCAGAACCACCATTCTGTCCAATTCCAAGGGGGAGGAAGTCTTAAATAATAATTCCATTCGCATGTCCATCCATCTATCCGTCTGTATTTCGTCCTGTGCTCCTGAGAGAATTTGTTTTTAATTTTCAACACATTCGCTAATTTGATTTTTAGCCGTATGGCCCGAGTGTCTAGAGGTTTGAGGGCCTAACCGAGGAGACTAAGAGCGTCTAAGGGAGGATTAGAGGTGGTGGCGGTATCACCGAGCCACCTTTCGATGGATGCATCTGGCGACGGATGGCCGACGATGATGACGATGCTATGTGGTAGTGGAACTGCAAACAGAGTTAAATACAAGTGGAAACGAATCGAAAAGCACTGAGCAAAATAATTTATGATTGCTGCCAAGCAAATGGCTGGCTGCGTGTTGCCTGCCTTTACAAATCGATTTGGAACTCAGCTTCGGCACTTAGTTTAACCTGGTCCAGTCTGGTTGGATCTGACCAGCCAGAGTGGAACGCGCAGCCGGAAACATAACAAATCATAAATAAGATCCTCGTTACGTACGATTTCTTCCAATTTCTCGTTTGGCCCATCATCGTCTTTGGTAGTTTTGGTATTTTTTATCATCTATCTGGTCATGGCATAGCAGAGACTTCATAATTGTTTTTCGCATTCTGGATTGGCGAAACGATTAAGGACGTTTAATGGATTCGACGCGTTATGAGAATTGGACATTTGGAAACATGGAAGTCCGTGTTAACGCGAAATGGTTTCGCTGTGCAGATGACTCTTGGAACTCTTTGTATATGGAATTGGTATTTAGTTTGGGCTATAGCGTAGGTTACTGGAGGTGTTAAATAAATTTTGCGTAATTTAACTACAACGATAATTTGATGGTGCTATCGAATGGGTTGTTTAGTTAAGTGAATGGATGCCCTGAGGAGCTAAGATCACATGGCTGAGGTCTCAGAGCGCAAATTAAATGCGCGAATTTATGGCCTGTTAAATACACAGGACTCGTTTTGGGCGGCGCACTAGAATTTTGTCCGTTTCAACTTTAAGACAACGAAACGAATGGGATACGAGTACTAGTAAATGCTATTAAAATGTCGGAGGTGTTTTGGGAGGCGGATAAGGAATTTATGGAAATTCGTAGATTTGTAGTGGCCTGGGGGTTATACAAATTACAAAGATGCTCAAAGAGATACTTTATGAAATTAAAGTAATGAGGAAATGCTATAATACGTTTTTCTGCTGTAACAGAATTAAGTAAGAAGGAAAACTGCATCCCACATTGAGAATGGTAAGTTTTTTTATAATCTACGCGCGCCTAAGAGGTTAGATACCCTTTTACTGTTGCCAGGGCGCGGGCGGAAATATAGAAGGAGGAGAAAGGAAAATTGTTTTTGTAGTGGTTTGAAACTCAGGTGTGTTTGGTTTCTATGTTTGCTCTCCAGGGGTGGGAGTCCGAATAGGACGGAGAGTTTTTCTTCACTCAGAATGATTCGAGGTATATCACAGTATTTTTTCTTTTCTGTGCTTGAAACTCTACAACAGCCAAATCTACGTGTCAGTGTTATGCCTTCACACGCAGAATTTTTCTGTCTGAGTTCCAATTACACAATGAAAAACTGACTTGCCATGGGCAGGATTCGAACCTGGACCCTCCAAGTGAGAAGCGTTTGCTACATTCATTTCATTTCATTTAATATGCATTTTTATTTTCATACTTCATTTACACTTACAAGCTAGACAAAAAAAATGCTTAAAAATTACCTTAAATAACTTACAAATAATCTTATTCTATCTTACTGGCCCCGTGCGGGCACTCTAAGTTAAACATAATACTTAATCTATGTCTTTCGACGTTTCTTACAGACTATTTTTATTTTTGTTTTTACATTTATGAAAACTAAAACTAAGAAAATAAAATTTAAGTAGAAAAACTTAGTATATGGACTTTTTGGTTATACTATAAAACTTAAAACTAAACTATAAACTACCTAAAACTAAATCTTAACTACTTAATCCTACTTAAACTATCTAATGCTATACCGTATTTTAGAGTGTTACCCACTTCTGTTCTAGTATACTTTTTTTTATTTTTTTTTTGTGATTTTTATTTTTTATTATTTTTTTTTATTTTATTTTTTTTTTTTAATCTACCCTAATTCTACCTAACACTATGTAAGCCGGCCACGGCTAATCAAATGTGCAGAAGACCGACTTTGATTCCTATGAAGCTACGTATTACTGGAGTAATTCGACGACGAAACTGCTCCTCCTTCATCTAGCCACCAGAATTGTTGGTGCTGCCGAGCAACATCCCTTATATCGCGACTCTCTACCGACCTACTGAACCGGAGACGCTCCGCACTGCCACGTGCGACGTCTCCGTCGTAGTTGAGTCGCCTGTCCGCAGCTGTTCGAGCAACGTGGAAGATTAGCGGCACCGCCAATCTGTCCTGGATCAGACCTTTCATATCTAAGTAGAGGAACGCTTATGGAGGAACAAAGGCGTCAAAGCGAACTCTCTCATGATACATATAGCTGGGGTAGTAAGCCCCGGAGATCAGGTTGTTCGATGAGGTCATTGCTCTTGCAATGTGCCTTTGAGTCAACTTAATGACGAAATTGTCCACTCTTATTAGGTTCGCCCTATTGTACAAGACCTCATTAGGATAGAATTTTATGTACTCAGACTGGTGTTCTGTATAAGCGAAGACAAGTCCTGAGACAAGCCCTCTCAAACACCCGAATCTTTTCCAATAAACGTGCTCTTACGTTGAACCACACGGGGCAACCAAACACAAGCATAGGTCTGATAAGGGCCATGTAGCAGATAACCTTTACCCTCGCATCGAGTTGGCTGTTATAAAACAGTCTCTTTGTAAGGGCAAAAGCACCTTTGGCTCTGGCCAGAGCAACATCTATATGTTTGTTAAAATACAGAAATTGATCTAGCCAGATCCCAAGGTATCTGTCTACATTTCGACAAGCAAGTGGCTGCCCGTGCTGCCAAACGATCGAGAACTTTCGCCAATTCTTTCTGGTATCCCTAGAGGCCCCAGACAAAGGCGTCCTAAACAAAATGGTTTCCGACTTCTGAAAGTTGATTTTCAACTTCCAGTCATCGCAATATCGCTTAATTTTATCGAAGTCACGTTGCAAGAGTATATTAATGACCTCAATCTTCGCACCAGATCTGTACGCGATAATGTCGTCTGCGTACGCTATGGCATGGTGAGGTGAACCTATCAGATCACTCGTGTAAATGTTGAATAGGATCGGCGAATTTACGGCACCTTGTTGCAGACCGTTTTTAATGTTAAAAGTTCCAGCAGAAGTCGCATCGCCATTCTTCACGATGAACTATCTACTGGGGAGCATATCGAAGAGAATTTACAGAAGTGGTTTACTAATGCCCAACCTGTCCAGCTTGAAAAAGAGTCCTTCTAACCATACGGTATCGAAGGCCTTCTCCAAGTCAATCAGGCAGGCACCAGTGCTTTTGTTCCATTGGATATCAGAAACCAGTTTAGACGCAGCATGAATAACATCATGCCCCGCCTTGAAACCGAATTGATTATCCGGAACTATATGTTTGTCTTCAACCCACTTGGTCAGGACTCTATTGATCACCTTTTCGAAAACCTTACTGATGTTTGGAAGGAGACTGATCGATCGGAGATTCGCCGGATTGGAAGTGTCTTTATCCCTTTTGGGGATGGGATGTACCACCGCAGTTTTCCAATGCGCTGGATAATGTGCATTATTCATTGCATTATTAAACAGGGTGGTATAAATGTTCACCGCTTCTAGAGGGAGATGTCGAAGCACAATGTTCGGTATTTCATCGGTTCCCACTGATTTCTTACTTCTAAGTGATTCGAAGATCGTTTGGAGCTCTTCCTTCGAAATGAACGGGGGTAGTACCCTATCGTTGGTGATGACATTATTTGACATATTCTCGTCACTGAACTGGGTGAAACCCGAGCTCTCGAATCGCCAATTCACAATTTCATTTCGAAGGCAGAAATTGTGCACAAGGACTCGATTCTCCAGATCGTGGTTTGGGCCAATGATAACATTCGCCTTGTACACTTCCTGGAAAGTCGCCCCTATGGCCTCAACCTTCTCCTGTGGATCCTCGATCACAAAGAAGTTGTCATCATCAACAGCCTCATTTGGATCTATGCCTGCTGCTACCAGTATTTGTTCGTTGTTCGTCGTTCGGGCGATTTTAAGACAAGGAAGGTCGTTCTGATTATTTCTCCGAAATATTTTATTTATTTGTGGGAACATATTCGGGTTGCTAGTGTTTACAGCCCGAATTTTATTGTTCCAGTACAAACTTACGGAATTTCTGTAATTTTCCTTTATTAATGTTTGGAGGTTTTTAATCGACGACTTCAGTGTCATGATCTCCGGGCTATGTCTGTCAGTAAACTGTCTGTACAAGGTTTTTAGTCTTGACAGCAGTCTACTGTTATGTCGGTGTAGTGCGTCAATAGTTGCGTTGCGGAATAAGTCTTCTTCGTCTGTGTGTTGGTACCGAGGTATTGTTCTGTCCATTGTTCGTTTAATTCTCTCGTCCATTAGTCTTAGATACCTGTCAATCTCCTCGTTTGACAGATTTCTGTTGGACGGTGGGTAGAGCGAATTAAGGAGAGTGCTCTAGTCAGTGATCTGGTGAAGTGTGTCCAACGCACCCTACTGTAATTGTAGGAATGCCTTTGAACAAACTCATCCAATTCCGCAATTTCGTTGGGGACAGTTATTTCGGTGCTGAGACCGCAATGGTCACTGTCATACACGAAAGTGCGTAGACAGTTTGTAGTTTGTTGGTTAGTGCATGTCAGTTGTATTCGTGAGTCGAACAGCAGAAGGTCCAAATAGGACCCGTGTCTGGGAAACGACGGACTATCCGTCGCCTTAAGCCCGAGTCGATACATAATACTGTGCTGACCCCACCAATTGAATAGTAGGTTCCCTCTAGTATTTGGTGTATTATTTCCCCAATCATTATGTTTGGCGTTGAAATCTCCGCCGATAATAAACGAAAATGCATCATTTTGTTTGGCATGGCATCTGAAAGGGCGTGCGTTCAAAATATTTCCGGAATGCTTTTCACCATCTATCGCCACTTCGTAAAGGCTATATTTCACACATCTTCTTTAACAATTTTAGCATTTGCTTAGACTAACATCATAAAAATGTAATCACCCTCATTGATGTGAATAATAGTTTTATTACGTAAACAATTTTAGCCCCGTCATTGTAACGGACTTAAAGAATGGCTAATATCAAGTAGGGCAGCTGAATAAAGTGCGATTTGGACAGTCAATGAACGGCATCAACCTGGCAAACCCCATTCTTTAATTATGACTACAGATAAATGGTCCCCTCTCGTAGTACCAGATGTTGGCGGAGTTTCTAATCGGCCATATAGAACCACTTCTATTGTGAAGTAATCTATAGCCTCGGATAAAGACGGATTTAATGTTGTTGAACGTCTAAAGCGGAAATAGGTACAACTAAGTTTATTTGGACCTTTAACAGGCTCAGTCGAGCTGCAAACGGAGGCTGTAAACGTCCATGAAGTAGATATCATATAGTAAGGAAAAAAGCAGGATGAAAAGCTATAACATATTCTACGCTGACCTGCTACAAAGAACGAAAGCCGCCTCGATTGCAGATTTGAATAAGATACAAAGCATTTGGTCCTTGGCACGCAATCAAACGCGTTGTATCAATTCGCATCAAGACCAAATTCACTAATACCAATCTGATATGCGTTCAAGCAAAGTATTTCTACGAGCTACTCAGCAAAATCTTCGAGCAATGCGCTAAATGGTACGCTAAAATCACAGACGCCACATCAAAAAAGGAATTCTTTGATAAAACTTAGTCTTCTCCATCCCTCAATACTGCAGATCAGTGGCATCGACATCAAAATGGTGTTAGAAATGCAGCCACTGACGTGGAAGAAAAACACTGCTTCCGTGGTGCTGAGAACGTAGAAATACCACTTCTGGTGACCATTTAACGACAAATACGACTTACGTACAAAGAACCATTCATCCTGTTCGATAAGCGTTAACATTTCTGCCTAATTTACTACAATAAAGTTGGAATAACAACATCTAACATCGGTCTGTCCGTAAAGGTGTTAACCGCAGCGGAATATAAATTTATAGAGATTCTACACCAATTCATTTTCAAGATTTGGTCTTGATTGGGCTAACTATAGAGGCATCATTTTCGCTCACACCATCTTGTCTGCTGTATCATGTGAATTCCTCAACCCATTTACGAACAATCTGACTATAAATCCAAAACACAGCACAATATCGACGAATCGAACAGAACGATCCAATAGAGAGCTTTAAGTTTAAGAAAGTTAGGAATTTTGTATACACAGCTCCGCTATTAACTTTGATAATGAAAACTCATCAACAATCAAGCGAAAAGCAACACATGCCATTCATCACTTCTTGGGCCTAAGAAGGCAATCGAACAATAAGGTCTGTTCAACAAACAATAAGGAAATTCTATGTATGACCCTAATTGTCACATTCCTCCATATATCGCATAAGCATAGACGCCAGCGAAGGTGGATTAAGATGTCCTTGGTTGGTTCTTCAAGCGATTATCGGTCCCGTTTGTTTGTATTGACGGGTTTTAAGGAAGCATACATATGTAGCAGCGAACACTACATATGCGCTAAATGCAGAAGTTGTTAATATGTAAGAAATATTGAACTGTCTTACAAATCTATAAATGGCTTTTCTAACACCCAATCATAATTAAATTCGAAATTGGTTATACCAAAACATGAGCAGAGAGTCCTCTGTTTCTCCCAAAGGGAAATTTGAAGAGAATTCTCAAAGCTCAGCCTAATCTGAACGCCTTAGCATGTTCGACTGGAGATACATTGAACGATTTTATATTAGATTTTTAAACAAATTTTTTCAATAGATGATGAAAAGCTCCTCGGCTTATGGGCCGAAAATCCTTTGGAATACAGTCAGAATACAATCTGACTGTTAAAATTTTTTTAATGTTGCTTCGTTTTAATTTTCAAACAATTCGCGAGCAGATAAGCTGGACTAATCCTAACACCCTTGCTCTGAATAATCCGAGAAGCCAGCTGATCTCAATCAAAGGATTATTTTCAAATCGAAAGCTAAAGTCGTTGATGAGAGTTCTGTTGCTAAGCATAAGAGTGATAAGAAGTTGAAGAAGTCTGCAGTTAAGCCAGCCAAGAGTACGTTGTCGTTCAATCACGACGAGGACGAAGAAGATCCAGAAGACGGTTAGAACTTAGTAAGGTCCAGTAAGAATTTTACAAGAAATCAAGACCTCAAACCGAGGATTACATATACGAATAAATGATGGGCGAAGTAGGTGACTCGATTCCAGAGAAATCTGCGGTCGAACAAATACCAACAACAGCTATTGCTCGCTCGGAAGCTCCAGTCAATCCGCTTGTTCAGCAAAACGGAGACGTTCTAAAAATAACTGCACAACCACCAGCAGAACCAATGATAGTGGATAGTGATGATGATTCACAGAATAGTTGTGATAATCAGAGTGACATAAAAGCTACTGAAAGCACTACGGCTAATGGTGATGTAGAAACTTCACAAGATGGAAGCAATGGAAGACGGCACTCCAAAGATGATGTCGACACAAAGGATTCACATGCTGAAAATTGCAGTGATGACGACGACGATGATGATGATGAGAAAACCGAGACAGAAAAATCGGATGGCAAAAAAAATGGCAACTCGACAGAGAATGAAGAAAGTCGAGATGGCGTAATATCAGAGACACAAACTAGTCAGGACGACGGTGAAGAAGTTGATGAAAGTCAGGATGATACATCGCAATCGGTCACAAATGATGATGACAGCCAGCAGTCCAGTCATCCAGCAAGCAAAAATGGTGAAGACAAATCTCCGCCACATGTTGTGGAGAAGTTGAATGGCGAAGCTCCGAAGTTAATTCAGGATGATGATGGAGTCGTTGATCTCGACGAATCAGATGAAGAAATGCCTATGGCAGATGAAGCTCCTAAAACAAATGTCGAGGAGAAAAATCCTCTTAAGTTACCTGATGCAGAGGAAAACAAAGAGGCAAAAGCTCCACAACGTACCATAAGTGATTCCGATGGTGCAGTTGTAATAGGTTCAGATTCTGAGTGCGAACCGGAAAAGGAATTACCTCCGCCAGCAATTCCTGTACCACCACCAGCAGCGAAATCACCTCAATCACAAGTGCAGCCTCAAACTCACTTACAATCTCAATCAAATTTACAGCCTCAATCTCAATCTCTACCACAATCACAACCTCAACTACCGCCAGTGGAAAAACCGAGACCACCACCACTACCACCAAAGCCTGATGATGATGATGATGATTGTGTTCTTATTGAAGATGATAGTCCAAGTGAAGCGTCCGAAGCGGGCAGTACTGTTTCAGGAAGACAACGCAAAAGTTTGGTTAAAGTGCGGGACTTTGCTTCATTTGGTGACGATCAGAGATTAGAAACCGACGGTTCTCAGCCACCATCAAAGCGGCAAAGAACTTCACCAAATGTAGTTCCTTCAGTTGTGGCCGGTACTCAGTCACCTATGGCACAAATCACAATTAAAGATGCTCGTTCGTTAATGCCAGGGGGTACAGTTAAGAGTAATGTCATAGCATCAGGAGGGAAGGAGCCAACTCTAGTTATAATCGATACAGATACGACTAAACCTTCGGCGCCTTCCCTTCCTCCGCCTGGAATTTTTCCAGTTAACATCCGACCAGCCATGCTCTCAAATCAACCCCAACCCCAACCCCAACCGCAAGCGCAACCCGCTGCTCCAAAAGCTATTCCTACAATGCCTGTGAGTACAGGTGTTCCCGCCCTACAGACGATATCAAATGCAAATCTTCTTCCTGGTCTAACTGATGACATGTTTGTCCTGGAAGCACCCTCTTTCATCGTACCCTATATTTATGAGAAACCTCCATCTGACAATCTCCGTGAGATAGTCAATCAGATTGAAATGAAATTCGACCTAAAAAAGGCCGATAATGTCTATTCCGAAGATGATCAGGATTTAGGTGATGATGGTAAGGATGCTAATGAATGTGCTGCCACAACAAGTAAAAAGAAAAAGAAGAAACGTGGTAGTGTTGATGATTCTTGGTCAGAGGCTGATGATTCTGGCGATGATGATGACGACGAAGACTCAGAATCTGAGACTCGTACAAAAGTTCTAATTAAAGAGGCGAGTGATGATTTGAAAGCCATCAAGGCAGTTATTAAACCCATCCAACCAACCGTACCGGTAGTAACGTCACCATCAGCCCCGAATGCAAATAAACAACCAAATGGTGAGAATTACTTTGAGAGTCCACTGGGGAAATTCTTTATGGACATCGGTGCTGGTCAAGTGCAAGAGTTTGTACAAGCCGATTTGCTTCGCTTACAAAAGCGTAAGATGCGACGTTCCCTTGGCAAGAATATCACAGAGATCGAAAGGGCAATCACAGCATTAAGCGGTAATTTAGAAGCAAGTAAGAAACGCAACTCTGCATTCAAGTTTAATATTAAACGTTGTGAGTTTTGTAACTTTAAATCGGAGTCTGCGTTGGCAATGGCACATCACTACGAAACACCTCACATGAATGGAGTGCTGTATAAGTGTAATTTCTGTACTTACGAGATAAGAAACTCCACCGAAATTGTGTATCACATGGAAGCGATGCACAATATTAAAGCGCGACTTTTCAAACACCTGCCATACCATCAGTGCCCGAATTGTGGCTTCGAGGACAACGGAAAAGCAAAGTTGGCCAGACATGCACCTGTTTGCGTTAAGAAATTCCGCCCTGAAGTCAATCTTGCACCGCCGCATGACTGGGAGGCACCAGCGATAATCCCTCGCATCAAGCCTCGTCATGGCTTAGTTGGCACTGCTACTGCTTATCAGGCAATGGCAGCACAAGCAGCAGCGCAAAAGGCTACTTTAGCATCTATTCAACAGCAACAACAACAGGCGCGTAATATCCAAGCGGCAATGGCTAATAACAATGTAAACAAGAACTTGATTCGCGGGCGACCACAGACTGTAACGAAAACCACTCCAAATGGCGGAACAGTGCTGCGACCTGGGAATCCGCCTGTACGAGCCCCAATGCCCACTGGAATGGTACCGCCAAATAATTATCAAATTGCAGCTGGTCAACAGATTCATGTGTCGGGTCCGGGTCTAGTGATCCTGCCAACATCCCAAAACACCTTAACACTGCAGACGGCAAACGCAGCAGCAGCTACAAAAAAGACCCCATCTGGGCAACCCAGCATTTCGATAACACCTCTACCTCGACAAAGCAGCAATACACCACAGCTCAACCGTCAGCGTCGGGTAATAAAATCCCGCCAACAGGCATGAAGCCTGGACAAAATCCGAGCGGGAACAAAGCACAGTTTGTTATTTGTGAAATATGTGATGGTTACATTAAGGATTTGGAGCAATTGCGTAATCACATGCAATGGATGCATAAGGTTAAGATTCACCCGAAAATGATCTACAATCGACCGCCTTTGAATTGTCAGAAGTGTCAGTTTAGATTTTTCACAGACCAAGGTCTAGAGCGGCATTTGCTTGGCTCCCATGGTTTGGTCACAAGCTCAATGCAGGAAGCCGCTAATAAAGGCAAAGATGCTGGTCGCTGTCTTGTTTGTGGAAGGATGTATCAATGGAAACTGCTTAATCATGTATCCCGTGACCATCATATGACACTGAAACCAGCCCATTTGTCATACAAGTGTACTGTGTGCACAGCAACTTTTGGCATGTACAAACAATTCGAAACGCATGTATATATGGCTCATAGTACAGTGGCTAAGAAAGCAATGGATGGCAAAAAGAATAACTCTGGCAGTAGTAGCATGATGAACAATAGTGGCCGTGCTGGTATTATGAATACTCGACACAGTTTGTCTGCAGCCAATGACTCATTACTGAAACCATTAAAAATCAATGACGAGATAACGATTATCCCACAGCCAGCGTCTAAATCGCGATCGTCAATGAACAATATCGAAAGTCATGTTATTAATTAAGGAACCTGGTTAACACACTGTAATCAGGAGTAGTGTAAATTCACAAAAAAAAAAAAGGGAACCGGCCATGTACAGCGTGTCCTTAAGTGTTTGAAGCATAGCATCAACAATTCTCAAAAGGGATCTGCGACAAACATTAAATGGCCGGAACGTATTTGCAAAAACATTCTTAATAATTATTTTCCCCCCTCGTACTAGCTTGATTCGCTTTTAAATATATTTTTAATCTATTTTTTCATTTAAAGAAAGTTGACAGAAATAATAAAACAGTCTATGTGTCGTCGAATTTGTCAATGCTACTGCTACTTTTGTTTAAAAGACCACACATCCAGAACTACATTCACCATCAAGATAAATTGGTAAATAAAGTGAACAATGATTGTGGCCACAAAAGACGATTAACCAATGTGACCTTTTCTACACCGGCTACAACTAAATTAGTATTCTGTCATCAGATTGCGGCAATTTGTGGTTTCCAAGTCCATCAAAATAACAACCCATTCCTGGTCATTTACCAGACAATCTAACAACATCCAACAATTCCAAATGGAAACTTTACGACTTAAAAATTTGTCCAACACATATACGCCCGCCTAGCTGTAGCTCTAATTTGTGATCCAATCAATTTAGAGAAGCCCACCAACAGTTTAGAGCTTATCTTTTACATAGCTGCGGCTCGGCATCAAATCATCACCCAAAAGCCGAATCAGAGCCCGAATCCGAAACCGAATCCATGTCAGCTATCAATACGTGCTTTTGCGGGTATACAACTTAACTCGTAACCAATGTCCGGTGTAAAAGTTATCGTAAAACTTCGACAAGAGCCCTGGAGCATTGATCCAGTTTTACGAGGAGCTGCAAGGAAATTAACCAAACAAAGCCACAACCATGGAGAGTTTAACGATCCAAAAACGAGACTTTTATGGTCTTTTGACAGCGATAAAAGTCCCCTCCACCTGAACATTTAATTACAATCATTGCCGCCGCCGTCACCGCACACATTGGTCAGTTCCATCAATTCCATCGGCTCCACCGATTCCAGCGACTGTAGTGCCTTCACCATGGCACAATGGCTATGTCTAGAGCGGTGATTTCCAAGCCAATTATCCAGCTAATGAATGGCTTAATAAGAGCCATTTTATTGTTGGTCTAATGGCACAGTTGCTGGATGAAAAGCCATTGCCAAAGTGCCCAAGATGGCAATTGTGGTGAATAGAACGACGCACTTTGTTGCCACTAAACCAATAAAACAAGTACTCCCCGGGAAGGTAGGCTTACAGAGCTAACGGCTCAAACCGAATACCAGCTCCAAAGGCAAGGCCCAGAGGGTGGGGTGTCCGTGTCGGTGTCTGCATCGGTATCGGTGTGTGTGTCAGCTTTGCTGAAGCGCATTTTGCTCACGTCCCGTAATAAACAAATGGTTTCGCAGTTGTTTAGTTAATAAGTGGGCCGTTTGGTGTGAATTTCAATCAGGCTTCACCCATTCGTGATCGTGCAAATTGATCGCTAAATGTTTTCGATTATCTACGACGAAGATCGACACATACATTATGCATGCATGCATCCAGGTGCTGATTAAATGTACGGAAACTATGTAAACGATGATAGATAGATTTTTAGCTACCAACTGCGTAAGAAAAGCCAGATAGGCAGAGTAGATGAACCAGGAGGTTTATGCCAGTGTGAATGAGGTGTTATTCGAACCATTGACGCGGTTGTGAAATGGTTATTTGTTTGGTGTCAAAGTCCAGCACATGGTGTGCAATGGTCCGGGTTATTTTAATTATAACTTTGTGTATGACGTAGCCAGTTGTACTTGTACAGGAAATGTTTTGTTTTGTGTCTGGAGACCAGAGATAATACATTTTATATTTCAGGAGAAAATATCTTCTAAAGAAATGTAGAAAGAAGAGCTCTTCCTACTAGGATCTTATACCATGGCTCATACCGTAGAAGACCCAGATTTTAGCTTAATCCAAGCATACTTTGAAGCATATGACCTGGCAATATGACTGCTCTCACAACTCTTCAAGCAACATCAACGAGACCTGCAGAGACGTTTCTCGACAGTTGACTATCTTGAATAATAGATTTGTGTTTAGAGTGGATACTCAGATATTCGACAACAAACTACGCTTGCTCTTAGATAGAATTCCATGGTCCCTTTTATAAGACTAGTCAGATTTCTCTTTTCTGAAAGACGATTCTTTTCCAGTCAAAACAACATAATTTTCCATAAGCTGTCTTGAAACATTAAACGCACACGCATTAGACAAATAATTTCACTAGAATTCTCAACCGATATTCAATCGATAAGTTCTTCCCGTTAAAGGTCGTTCCAACAAAGGCGTTGTGACCTTTATATTTTACCAAGTCAAGGTTCTCTTTGCAGCATTTAAAAAGTTTTTCTTTGTTACTTACTTAGATGATGAGGTGAATCTGGACCTCAACGAAAAAGTCACTAGGAGGGCTTTTTATATAACTGCCTCTATGCATACCACCAATGTCGACATTTTTATACATTATCCTTCGGGCTAGGACCGGACGCTTGGCATGTTCTACCCACCTCAGGCGATTAGTAATAGCATTTTCCTGACCAGGCCTATATTTATCTGAATTTCTCAAAGTTCGCTTTTAGATTTTCACCTACAAAGCCTATTAAAGACAACGGGAACGAAAATTATTCGCTCAGTACGATTAAGAGGATTTGCGTCAAACTTTGTTACGCCCAGGTGGGAGTGTGACGATGAGGGACTTATATTGAGTCAACTCGTGAACTACAAAACAAAATCTGACGCTTACCTTCTCTCTCGTTTGATAATATATCATCTACCGACCCACATACTATTGTCAACTATTTTGCAACCTTTTCTAAACCATCACTTGCAGACAACTTCTTCGTACCTGTCCCCATATATTTCAAGTACCTTCCCTACTTCTCTATTAGCCCCTCTCTCTCAATCTGTTGATCCTACCCTTATCGAAAAAAACTTACAAAATCTCACAGATTAATTTTTACCCATGCCCACAAAAGGGAATTTCCCCAAGTTTGGAAGCCCGTTTTCATAACCCCAGTCCATACAAAGAATGAAGTAACTGACTACAGTTCCAACGATAAGCTTTCTCACATCTCTAAAATGTTCGAAAGTATTTTATGTAAAGTATTAAGCGTTCAGTGCAAGCATCTTATATTCTCCAGTCAACATGGATCTCTAAAAGGTAGATCAACTACTTCAAACTTAGTGGACTTCCTATCCTTACCGCTTTCAGCCCTAGAAAACAGCGACCAAATTGATTTTATTGCTACAGATTTAGCAATGATCCATTGAAAATGTTCTTCCATTGGCTTTGAACCCATATTATTAAAATGAATACCTTCTTATCTAGAAAAACACAATTATGGCTTTCGCTTTAGATCAGCCTTCGCAAAATCGTTTTTAGACACTTCTGGCATCTCACCCCTCCCCTCTAGGCTCGCCAGACCATTGTGTCATATCAGTTAATTTCTCGTCCACCGACGACACAGTTAAAGAAAAAATTCCTAAACGAACCGTATGGCAATACGAGAAAGCCAATTGGAGCGGTCTTAACAGCTTTTTTAGGAATTTTGACTGGTTGTTATGCTTCCTCGATAATGACGTGGATGCCGCTGCTGTTATGATTACAGACACCATTCTCTTTGGAATGAGATCCTTTATTCCTCATCGGATGAAGAGTATCAAACCAAAAGAAAAGGAATGGTACGACTAGAGCTGTAGAGAGGCCCGCAGGGTTAGAGAAATATTTTTACGGTCCTTCAAGACCAACCCGACAGAGGAAAACCGAAAAAAGTTCAAACGAGCCAGAAATGACTGCAACGCCTTTCTTAAGCGTGTGAAATTCCAATACGACCAAAAACAAAAAATACTGCAATGTCCCAAAAGCTGTAAAATTGTTGGTCGTTTGTCAAAAACATTAGAAATCCCGCCTCATCCTCCATCCCTACGCTCATTTACAATGACATTCCAGCTATCAGCTCTTTGGACAAGGCCAATCTGCTTGCTGCAGATATCAACAGCATAACCAATTGGGGAACTATCTGCTGTCGTTAAAGCGAAATTTAAACACCCAGCCATTATCTATGAATGGCACTTGCATCGTCGAAACCGAAAAACTTTCCATTCTCGGTATGTGTGTCAATGACAACTTACGTTGGAATGACCACATATTTGATATCGCCAAAAATGCTGCGAAATGTCTAGGTTTCCTCAAGCGATGTAAGAAATATTTTACCCCCTCTGATCTGGCCTCAATATATAAGGCATTCATCCGCCCAAAATTGGAGTACAATTCGCACATCTGGTCAGGTGCTCCTAGAACATCTCTACACCTGCTAGATAGGATTCAAAACCGTGCGATAAAACTTATTGATGATACTAATACCAGTCAATCAATTGACATGCCCGAAAACCGACGTAATGTCTCCTGTCTCACTTTGTTTTATCGCTATTTCCACCACCAGTGCTCCACTGAAATCGCCAGTAGCATTCCGCCCATTCAAACTTTCAACCGTAACACCCGTCTCGCTATGAATGCACATCAGTATACCTTCAAGCCCAATTTCGGACATACTCTATAATATCGTGATTCATTCCTAAGCCGTACAACTTTCTTATGGAATGCCCTGCCGATCTCTGTATTCCCTGGTCGTTATAGCTTGCAAACATTTAAAAACAATATACATCGGTACCTCTATTTTCTTCCTCCCGAAATTTCCTTTTCCCGCGCTGTGTACCATCACTTTAAGGGTACGCAAACAAACAAAAATCCATCTAGGTCCCATTCTTTTAATTTTAACTGTAACAATCTTGAGTGGATTATCAAAAATTGCTCCCTATCCATTTAAGTCGACGACACCAAGTTCGACACTCCAAAACTATTTCTTCATCCCAAGACTTTATTCTCCTTCAAGATGAATATTTCCAGATATCAATCTATGACTTTCTCACGTAAGTCCAATCAATCTCCTCCTTGGCTTTATTTTCTGATTGGCCAACCTATACGAGTACCATAGGTTCAATTCTTTCGCGAATATGCCAGCCATGTATGGTCGTTATTTCAGCGAGTTCATATATCCAGAATCGAGAACATTCAACGTCGCTTGTTTCGATTTGCTCTTCCAGGGCTATCCTGGGATGACACTTTTATTTTACCTCCCTATCGAGACCGCCTCAAACTTTTTAACCTGAATATTCTTGAAAAACCTAGAGACGTAGCTGAAATTATCTTCATTCATCGACTGCTCTCTGGTTCTGTGGATTGTGCCTTCCTCCTCGTCTCCTCTATAATCCAACCCATCGCACCTCTTATATTTCCAATGAATCAATCTCCCGTATGCTCCGAAAGGTCAACTCAAACCTCTCCAAAAATAATGCTAAAGAGGCTGACTTCTTTGCAAAACTTAGAGGAGTTTGGAAGGTCGGTTTCTATGGATCAGGTAAACGACCAATAGATTAAGACTTGCGGAAAAGTCTTGCGTCAATCGTAACGTAATCAATTTGAAAAGGCTTCAAGGATTAAATAACCAATATGTGGCTTTGGGAATATTGAGGTGAAGAAGCCGTGTGCTATCTCTGGTAATATTTCGAACTAAAGTAAATCAACTCCAGCCTGTTGAATAGGTATGTGGAAATGATAGCATCAACATCAATACTAACGGTCCCTTCTGTAAGCTTGTTAGCAAATGTACTTACATATGGATGTTATACTTTGGCAAAGTATTCACCAAATCATCCAGCATGAACCATCAATGTCCGATGAAATCCTTAGTCCTTTCGTAACACATAGATCAGCATAAAGTCGTGAATCGATAGGCCAATCTTCAAACTTAGGTAAATTATGAAAATAATCAACGAATTTGAAGTTGGAAGTCGTCATATTTCCGTCGGTTATGTGCTATACGTCATTCATCATCTTGAGCGATTGCCGAATTCAGGGGTAAGTGGTCTGGCGCTTCGGCGCCTTGCATGAGAACGGCGATGCAATGGGGAATTTATCAGTCATTTCTAAAAAGATTAGTATACGCTACAGTCATAAAGTGCCAATAGTACCAACATCCACCACATCACTGCCGAGTACCTGTAGCCTGATGTCAGCGTAGGCCGGATAACAAGAGATATAGTGTTCTGCAGTATACTCTTACTGCTACTCTTACGGTAAGCATTCCAGGATGCTCTGTGACTTATGATTACCTTAATAAAAGTGTAGTGCCCGTTTACGAAGCCTGTAAGCAATTTACGATCTTTCCTACTGAAGACAGCAGAAACTTCACTGACATTTAAGAAACATCGGGATGCATTCGTTTGTTTTATCGACATCTTGGACACCCATTCCCATATGCAGTATGTGAATTTTTGCAAATGGAGTCAAGTGTCATTGTGCTTCGACGTTTATTTTGTGGACAAATAGAGATATAGTTGACAACAAGCAATGGAGCAACACATACCTGAAAAACGAGGAATTATTGTTACTGCTTATTTGACCAATTTTCAGCCTGTTGTTTCAACATAGCGTGAATTTCGTAGTCGTTGTCGTCATCCTGCACTATGTGCAGGAACAATTAAGCATTTGGCTGAGCGTCTCGTGCAAACTGAGTGCACTAGATATGTCACAAGAAATGGCCGGCCCCGTATTGATCGTTCGACCGAATGTATCACTGGCGTGGCCGAGGACCTCCGAGAGAGTGCACAAACATGGACGAGACAACGACGCACACAATTTGGTATCAGCAGTCATTCGTTACGTTGAATTTTTGGTGAAAGACCTAAAGATGTTCCCTTATAAAGTGCAAACCGTTCACTAAATGTTGCTTGCTGACCATCAAATGACGTTACTTATTCCCATGATCTGCTAAACCTGGTGCAAGAAGAGGGTGATTTCGTATCCAAAATCATAATGAGAGACGAAGCCCATTTCCACTTAAGTGGTTATGTGAATAAAGAAAATATGCATTTCTGTTACATGGAGAATCCACATGAAATGTACGAATCTTCTCAAAGCATTTGCACGACGGCACCACCGTAAACGTAGCTGGTGAGCGCTACAGACAGATGTTAAGCGAGTTTTTCTTGCCGCAAGCGGCTGAATTGGGTCTCGAGCGTTGTTGGTTCCAGCAAGACTGAGCTACAGCTCACGCAGTTAGGGCAACGATGGAGATTTTGAATTACCAGTTTTCAGACCGTATGATGTACCGTTTTGGTGATTTGAACTGGCCGGCCAGATTGCCAGACTTCTTACTTTGGGGCTTTTTGAAATCTCGCTTTTACCACCACAAGCCACAAACCTTGCAAGTCTTCAAATCCTACATTAAAGAAGAAATCACCAATTTGGAGCCAGATGTTTTGCGAGCAAAAATTCGAAATGCCGTAAAACGAGCACAGATACACAGGTAACTTTAGTTCCCAAGATACTCCAACGTCACATTCTAGTCATCCGTGAATAGCCGAAGACATTCATTTCTGGCTTAGATTCTGGCCAACTTCATACTTTCAAAGCTACAGCAGTTCTATTATCATTGCATCAGGCAGCCTGTTCATAGCATCAGATTCAAAAAAATTTGGCCAGCAAGTTCATCAGAATTCCAGTGCCTGTTGCAACAAGCATCACTTCTTTTTAAAGTGATCATGGCTTTGTGAATCAAGACCAAGATGTGAATGTCAAAGGAAGGTCTATAAATGTGTTTCAAGTGAAATTAATGTGAGGGAAAGTGCCGATGCATCCAAGGCAGAAGTTCCTTGGAGGCTGGTTAAATCAGCAGTGACGTATTTTTTACTAAAGTCAGGCATGGAAAAAAATAAGTGGAAGTTTCCATTGAAATTTAGAATACTAGCTCTGAAGTCAATGGAACTCAACCCAAATGAATGCGTATTCGATAGCATACATTCAACTCAAAAATTAAGCCAAATGATCGTCCTTAAAGAACATTGTTGATAAAGTTGTGTAGCTCCCTACTAAAAATGCTCCGTTCTCTTCGTCTTTATAATCGACCATTAGGAGAACTCATTCTCCATACATCCAAACTAGTCCAAGCCTAAGGTAAAGTGATAGGCCAGCCCCTGCTTATAACGTTAAAGCGTTCAGCTGACATTAGAAGTAAGACTAGGATTAACTTAATTTCCAATGAAAGTTGTCATTTTCCACCTCTTTGAGACAATTGCATCTTAAATTTACGTAAACATAAATGCCAGAACGGAAACGACCTAAGGCAGTCATCCTGTTCAATCTATGATGTTAGCATGGAGGTCTATGGCTATGGTGGTTGATTGCGTTTTACATTTTAGCCATTTCGTTTTGAACTTGACTCACATACCTTAGCTGGTTCATTTATGACAATTTTACTGCTCTCTTGCCACTACTTTGAATCAACTGACTTGAATTATCATAAAGGTTCAGCTGATAAACCGGAAACTACGAATTTAAAATCGATGACGAGTGCATGGGGCTGAAGTCCAAGTGAATGCCAATTGATATTAATCTGCCTCCCACCTCACTCATCTCCACTAACTAACTGACTGTGAAGGAAGACATAACATAAGATGTGTCATGAAAATTGTATAACAATTTTGACTAACTGTACTGTTAAATCTTAGTCACAGACAGCGAACATAACGTCATGGATTCCATCACTCCACAAATGCAGAAGTATGACCAACTCTTATGACAATAATATCGAATAAAACCAGATATACGAATTAACATAATTGAGACACTAAATGCAGTAATTAAACAGGAATTGCCGGATCTTTCTTTAACTAAATGACGCACCCAATTAGAATAGTTGTCTCAGCGGATGCCATGTCTGCCTAAACCGTCACCACCTTCACAAAGTCAAATTCCATTCGACGCTCTGTAGGATGATTCAATGGACATTCTACTGGCTGTAGTATTTCAAGATTCAGAATATTTAACGCTAACGACTTGCACTTGTAAGAAACGAGTTTGATCACTGATATTGATGAGCGATATCTTTACGATGTAATTAAGCCTGCTCATGTGTGGTTGTGGTGGTTAAGGATGGAGGGATCCTTGTCGCAGTCAGCACTGATATGATGATCCTGGTTAAGCTACTCTCCTCTGTTGTTGCAACTCCCTAATGAAGTTGTAAAATTGCCATAAAAGTAGCCCCCGAGTAGATGGCAGGCCTATGATAGCACGCCTTATAAATGGTATAATAATTTAATCCTTGTTGGCTTAGGGAGAAGTTGCTGATGAACGTATGATATAAGGAGTCGGCCGGTGTGGTTAAAAAACAACGTGAATTTTTTAACGCTTATGTAAGGAAGATGTTGTTGATGCAGGGAGTATTTACGTCTGTTCCTGCTTCAGGGAACGAATATACATACTTCCAAGTGGTAACATCAACAAGTTTTATGTCTAGCATAATTAAAGCGAAAGTATGTTTGACTAAATTTTCTTGAAAGCCAAGTGGATATCTCCAGTAGCGGTTCTAACTTATGGATCATATTTATTATGAAATCATTTTAATTGGCTTAACGATGCAATCATGCAACAATGTTCTTAAGTTTGTAAGTAAATTAAACGTTGACATTAATCTCAGACTCCAGAAACACTGAAGTTACAATCTGTATGTACGTGTATACAATAATATCAGTCAAAGTAAAGGTAAGGGTCATGATGGAAAATATTGACCTTAAAATTGAACTTAGCTCTGAAGACTGGAAGATTTAGTTACATAAGTAAAAAGCCGAGAATGGCTTACAACAGAACTTCGCATGAGCCATAGCGTTTGACGATATTTATCAAATATAGTGCAAAAGGTCATAAAGCTGCAAGAGTAGTTTTCAGCCACTGAAAGCAAACGCATTTCACCCGGTTTATTTCAGACAATGAAAAACGTCTCATTTTCATCAATGATTCAAATGCCAAAATAGGTCAGGAGCGGGACAAGATAGATAGATGAACCATAAGAAGTGTAATTTAGTATAATGCGGGATTTGTCGATTAACATAACCCTGTGCTCAATACTGACATAATTACGTTTAAAAGCATCGAGGCGCTTAACGCAGAGAATCTGGTTAGTAATCGCCGATTAATTAATATGATCGTAGAAAGTTTTTGCAATACCTTTAAGATTCTACTTTCCTGTGAGCTAATTCCAATTGCAATTTACCCTCTTTGAATGATCAAAGACGAATTGCGGAGTGTTCTTGCATTTTCCCAAATGAATTACGAATTTCAGAATGCTGAGATTAATCTACGGCATGTGGAGTTATGAATTTATATTTTTCTGGCAGAGATAGTTGACTTCCCACTAGTACTCATCACGCCTAAAGGAAACTTCTAAAGATCTCCAGGAAGAGTTTGTCCACTTAAAACAAGAAAAATAATGTACGGCTCAATCAGTAGAAATCTTGTTTCACTTTACCGGTTTACTTTCAATACTAGCCAATACCAAGCATCGCACACTAAGCACAACTTTTTACAATGACCTCAACGCACAACGCGAACGGAGAGAAATTACGGAGGAAAGAATGACATTTTCCGATACACATTGGTTTTGAATGTTCGCAGGTTATAATGATTATGGAATAAGAAGTTCGGCGAAGCGTTTATTAAGCGATTTGTATGACTTAAGACCTAAAATGAAGAATAGTTTTCTTTATCGGAATCGAAATTGATGTGGTGAACTAGAACGAGAGCCGCTCGCGAGTTCAACGAGCAGAAGGGACGTGAAGAGCTTCGGAGATATTGAGAGCTTGTAGTTCAGGAATAGCGTACGGAAGTTTTACCAGCAGGTAAAAAGAACCTGTCAAGGCAAGAAAACCCAAACAGAAGCCTATAGAGATAAAGAGGGAAGCCTTATAGTAGAGTCGCAGTCGGTGCTGACAATATGGAAAAACTTCTTCCTGTAGACTCTATAACGGCGAAGAAGCCGAAAATGTGCCAGCAATACAGTCCTTATCTGCAATATTGTGTGAACATTTGAAACCCTTCGTCAAATCTTCTTCTCGAAAAACTCAAAAAGTCCAAATCTATACCCACCATCTGTAGAGACTAGATAGAGTCATGTCTACATAGTTTTGGCATCCCTGCCAACCTCGTCCGTCTGTGCAGAATGACGATTGAGAACGCTCTCTGCTTCGTTAAGGTCGATAACGATTTAAAATAGTTTTTAGACAAGGTGACGCTGTGTCATGTAACTCCTTTAACATTATTCTTGTAAGGATAGTGCGAGACTCACAATCGAACACTGGAGGCACAATCTCTTAAAAGCCGCTGCAACTACTATCATATGCTGATGATATAGACATAGTTGAAAGAACTTAACGGGCTGTCATCGTACTGCTCGCTGGTATTGAAATGGGAGGTGCCAAAATAGATCTAGAGATAAATGAAGGCAAACCCAAGTATATGCTGTCAATAAGAAGGGACATACATCGAGGAATTGCACATTTCGAAGTAATGAGGAACTTTTTCTAATTTGGATCTGCTATAAATTCTACCAGCAACACCTCAGTAGAAATAAAACGAAGACACACTCATGTCAATCGTTGTTTCTTTGCGCTAAGGGGGCAATTGAGTAGTAAGGCCATATACCAAAAGACTAAGAGAGTCTATGTAAGACCTTGATCATCCTAGCCCTACTTCATGGCGCTGAAGTGGTGAAGATATCCTCAGTTATTTCGAGAGAAAATCCTTAGAAAAATATTCGGTTCCCATTGCGTTGACGGGCTTTGGAGTAGAAGATTCAACGACGAACTATACGAGCTGTTCAATTACATCTACCTAATCAAAAAACTGCGCATCAGTCGCTAGAGGTGGCTAGAACATGTAGAGCCAATAGGCACGAATGCTCCGGTCTTTGAATCTAATACGGAGGAACAACATAGAAGAGGAAAACCTCACCTTAGGTGGTGCGCACAATTAATATCGTTCCTCAACCGACTCGGAGGCAGTTAGTTAAATACCGGGCAAACTGGAGAGGCTTGTTAGTTAAGGCCCAGATAGTACCTATATAAGTAGTCTATTAGTGTTACGTACGGTTTTCAATCCTATTTATGAGGTTCAGGAGGGTTTAAGAGTACCTGACTATACGAAAATTAAAAGCTTCTCAGTTGCCTCGAAGCAATTGTCATTTATTGAAAATGGCTGGGTATCCAATGTCCCCCTTAGCAACAAAAGATACTTAATTTTGAAAGATTCTCATATTGTAATATAGAATAATAAGTTGAAATCCTTTTTTCATTACTTCCAATCTTTCTATATTATTTAGCGGGCGGAATTTGATGCCACAACTAGACATGGTTCATCTGTGCTTTTCTTTTCCAAAATCTGCCTGGTCAATGACGGACTTACCAGATCGATTTTCTGTACGTCTCATTCGGTGTTAGAGTTCGTAAGCAGCTCTTGTCCTTCTTGAAATGCCACTCTGTACGCCGCATATTCCGCTGAATTTCGTTGTATTGTTCGAACGAAGCTCACTAGATTAGATTTCAGCATCAGACTAGCATCTTCGGAGTTCTCCAGAGATTTGGAGATACCTAAACAGAAAAGACTACAGGCTTTCACCGCCATATTTTTTCACAAAACTTTTTCGGTATTTTGCCGTACACGAAACATTCATGACTTAACTATAATAAGGCAGAAGTCAAAGTCAATGTTGCCACTTCGCAACGTTCGAATTTCCAAAATACTAGAGGCAGATCCCTCTGTACTGTAGAATTGTGAGAAACGCATGCTAGCTATGAACACAACCCGGATAATACCAGAATCTTACTAAGGCCGTATAAAAGATTCAATTGGTTTTCTGGAAATTTCTCATAATCTCTATTCCGACATCTTAACTATAATAGATCCTTAAAGGACATGAACTCCGATGATGTCAATATAGCAACGATAGCTTCAGTTAAACTTACCTCAGACGCCGCTGTTGGCTCCATCTTGGAAATTACTTTGATCCAATATCCGTATTGTATGTATGCACACTTCATCTGTTTATTGGTTTCAACAATGCACAACAATTTACAACATGTTCTTGGAGAAGTTTCATAAATCTACGTATGTATGCCAAGTCCTAACCAGCACCTTGTCTTGAAGTTGCTGAAATGGCACCTGCATAATTCGTAGAAAATCATTTACAGTCGTCCATTGGCTAGCAATATCTGCAGACTGTATCTGCAACTAATGTTCCAAATTAAAACCACAAAAACCGTTGTCTATGAGAAGAATCCAGGGTCTTTAATCAATAAATTGTGTTGTCCATTAAGTACGAGAATATGCAGATATTTTTCAGTGTCATAAATCTGCATCCGCATCATTTTTTCCCAAACCAAAATCGTTATAATGACGAGTCATAAACTTACATCTCAATCGACTACGAGAGCCGAAATGAATTTCTTTAATTAAACTGTAAACCCAACGTGTATCGGTGACGAGTATTTGTTTTGGAAACACTTCTGCTCGGGAGCCTCCTGCAAATTAACTCATCACCACGGGTATCATTTGTGCTTATGTCATGGCGTCCCTCCATCCGAAAAATATCTTCGTGCGACCACGGATACGAGTGTTTGCTCGTATCTACACCTTGGTCATATTATGATGCTCTCGTAGTTTTTTGGAGGAAAAAAACCCATTGCCCCGTGAGTCGTATAGTGCATCGGAGACAGATGATCTTCCTTAGATAACTTGACATTAGCAAGCAATTTAAATGCAAATGATTCGTTGCATTATGATTGATGGCGTCATTTGATAAAATTAAGCAGCCATGCTGGCTTCACTCAAGTCTATACGGCTGGCGAGTCAACGCACTGGCACCTCATCACCCCGAGGCGGTAAGCCGAAGAGTAAAAGTCGTTAAGGCAATTACCACATCTTAAACATACACAACATGCAGAGCTGTAAAACGAACAGCCAACAAATGCACAATGTACGAGTACAACGAACATCAAACTGGCAATAGGGACGAGGAACCAGAAATCCATCTCTTGCAGAGCCAAAGTTGACCCCTTGAGTCTGAACTCAGTGGCGGACACTAAGCTAATACCGATAGAAATAATTACTTGTCAGGTTCGGCATAAACGGACGCCTCCAAGTGAAGCTGCAGCTAATTTTCACTCACCACATGATGCTTCTCCAAAAATGCATCACCATGGTACTTCAATTCAGAGATCCCCCTGTATCCAGCCGAAATTGATTCGTTACAGAAAACAAATTTGAATCTGTCCAAACGACCTATCATAATAAAATTAACAAAATCCATCAAATCATAATGATACCGAGCAGTGCTCAGGAGTCGCGTTCCCTGATTTGGCTGCCGCTGTCCAAGAGGCATCCATCCGCATCCCATTCGCATTTCGGTCGGGCTCGCGCATCCCATTCGCATCCAGTCGTTGTTGGATAATTAATGGTCGGACAATAAATTCTGGAAACAAAACAAACGAATCATCAGAAATCATCGCACTCTCTTCATTCGCGGCAAGCAGGAAGGCAGGCATTTTCACCTTAAGACACATGATGGCTTACGAATACCTTGTTTCTGACTCTAACTTTTACTCTTACTCCGGCTCTGACTCTGACTCTGGTTCATCACAGCGGGTTGTGGCATCTTCATATTTCCACCGGCCAACTATGATGCGATGCTGATGATGATGGAGCTGCTGTGCATGATTAAAATGTTTTCAGTTTCATTAATTTAAATGAACGAGGCGAACTGACCTGTTTGAGTAGTGAGTTGTAAGTAGTAACTAGTGAGTAGTGAGTAGTGTGTAGTGAGTAGTGATGCTGGACGGAGGGATTTTTTTTTCAGTTGACAGATCACCACTGATGCATACGTAATCCGGGAAACTGTCAAAGTTCTTACTTAAATCAGATCATCAGCACCAATCTAGCTATGATGACTTCGTGACTCTGTAACACTCTGACTCATTCTCTGTACTTCTATTCGAATCACATCTAAAAATATCATACACAAACACCTCTAGTCGGAGATGTCCCCTTTCCGCTGCCAGCAGCCATTCAGTGAGTATTCAAGGCATGTCCGATCAGATACGGAGTATTTTCGAGCGATTATTCTCCTGAATTCGTTGAAATTATTAGCGATCTGACGATTTGATAAGACTTGGCTTTGTGATTTTGTGTTCCCTCCCGATGCCATGGGTTAGCTGGAGCGACAACAATGGACAAACGACACAATGATAATTGTACCCTCGTACAGCGGTAATAGCACTGAAGGTGCTCGCACGGGTACACACCACTTATCATCGTCTGTCAACGGCCGATGTGGCACGATGCAGCAGCGGACCTGCCCAACAACCAACATTGTGAGTTTCAGTTTCTGCAGCCAACGTGATGGTCAGTCATATCCTTTTCAAGGGCGCGGACATATGTTGTTTTGGAATTTCCATTTCTGACAGCTTCGAAGCTTTAGGCGTACGAGTTTTACCTGCAGATACTCTGGGCAGAAAAGATTCATGGCCAATTATTGATTTTGTTTTGTAATATTGTGACAATGTATGATGTGTCTTCTGTGTCATAAAAGTGTAACGACATTTTGGGCGGCAGCGTGAATCCTGTTCCACATTTCACATGCAAAGTGGTTTAGTTGGCTTGTCAAGTCTTGTGATGAATTGAGGAGCAAGGTTGGCATTGGATGGTTTGTGTAAATAAATGAAAAATTCGTGGCATTTAGGTGGTGGTGACTGCTCATATGGCTTCATTTTCGTACGTTCTTCCTTTTTCTGAAATGTAACGTTGATGAAGACATTTATCCTTTTCTATACGAGTAGCTATTAATTTAAACGATCGTGATTTGGTTTTATTCCATCCAAAAGGGTATACATAGCAAAAGTGTAAGGGATTCATACGATGTCATCAAGTTTTTGTAGTATGACCAAGTTCGTAGAGTTGGTTTGGAATGAATACAGATTCTGAAGGTTTAGTCTGGCTTTAGTCTGTAGAGCTTATCTTTTTCAGAAACCTGAACTGTCAACAATCCAACAAGAATATTTGCGATAATTGTAGCAACAACCTTGATCCGGTATAAAATTTCATAAAAAACCTATCACAACAAACCCTTGTGTATGCAAGTTTAATTGTCACTGCCCTAATGTACAAGGTGTGCCACAAAAAACAATACATTTACGAGTATATGGTTACAAAACGACCGAAAACCTCGGATACGAATGATGCTACTGTTGCGCTCCATGCTTCTCAAAAAAAGGCAAACGATTTTCAGTACTGCCCATGGAATGTTAGCCCCTTTAACAGACCAAATACAGCCGTACAACTCGCTAGACCCTAGACTTCTGTAAAGCAAATCTAATCCTCATCCAAGAAGTGAGATTAAATGGGACGATAGGCCAAGTACAGAGGAAGAAGGTTGACAAAAGTGGTACCAATGACTGCTTTTACAAGCTGCTCGACAAAATATTGTCGCCAGCCAGATTGGTCACATTATATCACTACCTTCTTGTAATATAACCTAGGTAAAAATGTAGATATCTCTGACACGATAGGAAGAGCAAATGTTGTAAGCAATTCTGTAGTGGGAAATATGCAAACGCTGCAACTTGGAGGTTGATGGTACTGAAGGTACTGACCTGTTTAAGATGGCAAGAAGAGAATGCCTCAATCATAGCCAATTGTATGCCCGATCCCAAAGAAATAAGTCCCTCTAGTCTCCGCCAGTTACAGAGGCATCAGACTCTTCAACATGACCAGAATATGTTTTCTGTTGTATTTTGTAATCGCCTATAACCTTTTGTCAACCAATAGATGGTGCTAATGTTTTAACGAAACCTGTGATGCCAGGAAAAGAAAGGTCTTGGTTGTACAAGATCGATTTGATGCAGGGAGATTATAGAATGCGTCGTTGTTTTGTTAATTGGGCTCAGTAGTAGTTGGAAGCCGGCCAAAATTGTTGTGCTCACCGCTCATTATTTCTGAATAAACAAGTTATGTCTATGCACAAAATTGCAGGATCTGAAGAGACCAGAACGCTAAAATATTTCTCGAAGCTGCAATATAGACCGAATGAATGTTTCGATGGCATTATAAAATTTTGATTTGTAAAAAATGAGACCGACATTCGCGTTATAATTAATGCAGATTATTACCGGGCGATGATAAACAAAAGTTTCTTTCAAGATATGGATGACATTGATCCGGAAATCTGGTTTCAACCTGATGGTGCTACGTGCTATACAGCATCCCAGACCATTGATCGATTTGACGAGAATGTGATTTCGCGAAATAACATAGATTTGATATGATTTGACATTTATTGGCTATTTCCCATTACGCCACATGAAAGCATTAGTTTATACAGATAAACCAGCAACTTGACCTTTTTCACAATATTGGCTTCCAAGTTGTCAATATCCGAACTGCGCCAAAAAGTCTTTAAAAATTTGATCGAAGTTGAATTTACATATTAAATGGCTAAAGGTATTCAGTAACATAAGAAACGAGGACATAAGCGCAAATAAACACGATGCTTAACTAGGTTTTGAACAAAATATTTCTATTGAGATCAAAGGTTTGGAGCTGTAAAAGTTTTCATTTTATGTACTAAGCCTCCGCAGTTGGCACTGATTAGTAGAAAGATCATTCGATCTTAACCCAATCGGTCCTTCTATGAGCTAAGGAATGCCCGTGGGAAAATAATTTAATCAGTCACATCAGTCTTAAAAAAAAAACTAAGTCCGCCGCAGCTGAGATGGCTAGAAAATGTCCGATTTTCGCTCTGTCGGAAATAAGAAGCTCTCTGCCAGAACGTTAAATTTTCTTTTTTTTATAAAATAAAGTAGCACGTGTTCTTGACGTGTGAGAATTTTAGGGTTCGTTACAAGTACCGTTTTTTTTTTCTACGAATTATTTACCATGCTGTCGGCAGTTCAAATTCGAACCCTCTTCCTTTACGAATTTAAAATGGGACATAATGACAAAAAAATGACGAATTTGAGGATGTAGCGGTAACCGAACACACTATATGACGTTGGTTTGGAAAGTTTCGTTCGGGAGATTTCAGCCTCGAACCACGTGGGAAGCCGCAAAAGTTAGTTCACGACGATATTTTAAGAGCAACGGTGGATGCGGGCCCAACGAAATCGGTGCAAAAGATTGCACAAAGCATAGGAGTATCTCAATTGACAATAAGGCAACACTTTTCTCTCATAGGAAAGGTAAAAAAACTCAATAAGTGGGTACCCCATGAACTGGACGAATCCCAAAAACTACGGCGCCTGGAAATCTGCGCATCGCTTACATTAAGGGGGTAGTCTCATGTCCGAGGTTAAATTTTGAACATTTTTAAGGATTTTTTTTTTGGCGGAAAATGAAATAACACATGGGCTGAAAAGTCCTAACACACAGATAGCGCTAGTTTTTTTGAATTCAACTAATTCAACTTAGTACTAACCTTCAAAGGATAGCTGTTAAAATTTCATGACAATCTGTTCATTACTGTGTGAGTTATTGTGCTAGGAGTGATGCTACTTTTGTTATTTTCAAAATAATGGATAAACAATTTCGTGTTTTAATTTTACATTGCTTCTTGAATGGAAAAAATACCGTTCAAGCGAAGCAATGGCTTGAAAAGTGTTATACGGACTCCTCTCCATCAGAAACAACAATAAAACGATGGTATGTTGACTTCAAACGTGGTCGTAAAGACATTGATGCAGAACGCAGTGGATGTCCAAATGAGGCGGTAACACCAAAAAACATTTAAAAAAAATCCACAAAATCGTTTTGAATGATCGAAAAAAGCATCGTAAAGATATCAAGAGAACGAATATTGCATAAGCATGTTTAGCCATGGCTTGGCTTCCGCATCCACCGTATTCTCCAGATTTGGCTTCCAGCGACTACTGATATTCACAGATCTTAAAAAAATGCTCGCCGGTAAGAAATTTCGCTCGAATGAAGAGGTTATTAGTGAAACTGAGGCCTATTTTGAGGCAAAATATTACTCGTTCTACAAGAATGGTATTAAAACGCTAGACCGGCGCTGGAATGATTGTGTTACCCTTGATCGAGATTATATTGATGAATAAGTTAATTTTTAATGAAAAAAAAATGGTTTTTCTTTCTTAGACCCTGGACTTTTCAGCCCGTGCGTTACAATCTTCTTATAATAATTATATGTTATTATTTAGCTATTGAATATGTTTGTTAAATAAAAAAAAATATTTTAACGTCATTTTGGTGAGGTAAATTAGGTCTCTTCAAAAATCTCTTTTGTAATCATCTGAAATAAAAATTCCAAAAAGATTATTATTCAGTAGTGTTGTCATTCTGTCCCGTAGCAGATTTAAAAGATTTGAGTGAAAAATGACAAAATGGCGGCCTTGTAAAAAAAATTTTCAAAAATCGATTTTTCGGTTTAAAATCGAGATAAAAAAAAGTGGATAAAAAAATCTAATTCTGGTACTCGACAGAACCATTCATATGTAGAATATTGTGTTAAAATTTCAGCCGAATCGGTCCAATAGATTTGAAACCACCCAAGACAATTTGAATGGAACGTTCCGAAAGGTAATGTCTAATCCATTGAAGAAGAGAGTCGTCGATCTGAAATACACTCAGTTTCAACAAAGGAGCCTGATGCTAAACCCTGTCAAATCCCTTAGAAACATCTAGTGCAACTATCTTGCTTTCGCCAGATTGATGTACGCTTTGGTTTCACTTTTCGGTGAGACATGCCATCAGATCACCAGTGGGCCTGTTGCTACGAAAACAGTGTTTCGAGATATTTTATGAACGGAAGTAAGTGCAATGGGTCTGTAGGAGGAGAGAAAAGAATGTTCACCTTTCTTAGGGACGGGCTGGACAAATCCTGTTTTCCATTTGCTCGGAAAGAGTCCTTAGAAGTAGGATCAATGAAAAAGCTTATGTAGTGGCTTTTCCAGTGTGGTAGAACATCTCTTCAGAAGAAGAGAAGATATACCATCTGGACTAGCGGATTTGTGAATGTTAAGATCTTTAAGTACTCTTGCTACCAAGTGTGAAAATTCGACGCACTCCAATTTAGGCGGAGATAAAGCACAATCTGGAAGTGATGAGTTAGCACAGTGCGCAGCAAGCAGAGTGGCTTTGTCCAAAGAGCTGACAGGTGAAATTGCATTATAAATGAGCATTGGGATGCACGATGAGGCAGGAATTTTTAATATTTTTGATTTGATATTTTTTGCCCCAGTTCTTGGACGTATTGAAATTCCATACGCTTAAAAAAGGCGTTGCAATCATTCCTTCTGATTTGACCCTATTCATCCGATGAGAGATAAAGGATCTCATTCCAAAGAGAATACTCGTATCTGTGATTATATCAGCAGCGGCTGATCGAGGAAACATAACGGCCTATCAAAATTCAAAGAAGCTGTTAAGTCGATACGGTTCTTGTAGAAATCTTTTTGCTACCTATTTGGTCTTTGTACCAGAAATTATCTGATATAAAACAATGTTCCGACGAGTCTAGAGGGAAAAGTACTTATCAGAGTGAGAAGTTAAAACCAAGTTCAGGATATTGGGGCTCATTTATTGTATATTACAAGCTGGGTCAAAATATTTGATTTGTTCGTGTGATAGATTCGAAGGCTCTTGAAGATTTAGCCGGAACGTTAACATTCATTCGCTGTATATCTCCTAACCATCTCAAGCAACTGGTGCACACGATGTTGGTGTACACCTCGTAGAATTCACTGTTATATCTTCTTCTCCTAACACCACCAGTGCAAAAACAAAAAAAATCACTTAAAGAACCTTACATTCAGAACGACAATGGATCTCTTCATCCGGCTTCGGTAACGTCCATAGTTCTGTGCCATGCAAGCAGTGTCCTTTGTCTCTTCGGACAAGATCTGCTTACTCAGCTGTATACTTTGTCCAAAAGGAACAGTGAGTGGCAAGTGTAACTCGTCGTTTGATTTCTGACAAGGTGGCATGCCCCTAAATACCTTAAAGTTATTGCTATCTGTTGTGACTTTCTGTCCGATTCCTACTACTGTGTGCCCCTTCTTATTGGTTTTGTCCTCATTCACAGCTAGACCCATTGAATGATGTTCATGTCACCAGCAACGTACGTTGTAAAATGAGTCTAGGCTGCAGTAGACATTTTCCGTGTAGGTAATAAGCGATACAATAAGCCTTTTGACAAGCTTCCGTCTTGTGGGAGCATAGGTGAAGGCCGTAGCTAACCACAATTTACGAAGGTTTCCGTAGACATATCGAATAACAAAATTGACATGAGAATACCCAGAGAATACATCAAAGAGCCAAATGTCAGGGAAAGACTGGAAATCAATTTTTCTGTAACATAAACGCAGTTCTTGGGACTTTTTTGAAATCAGTAAGATACCATTGTCCGTGGTCCAAATATTTATACTGCCAAACTCCTCATTAACGCATTGGGCAAGCCCAGGAGTGTTATTTATGAGTCGGGCTACATGGAATTGGTTGTCATCAGTGTAAAGGTATATAGAGGGAAGGTATAAATACAGGAAAAAATTGGGCCCAACATGGACCGCTGGGAAACATCTTTTGAAAAAATCTTAAGAATAGATATACATCTACTCGCAATAACTTTTTGTAACCTGTTTGACAAAAAACTGAGAATTAGGTTCGTCGCCCTAATACTGAAGTCAAAAAGATTCTGAAATTTTCAGCAAACTAGGTCATGGTCTACACTACCAAAAGCCTTCTAGAAATCAAGCAGACAGAGTGTGATTACAAATCCCTTGTCAAAATTCTGCCTTATATTATATCATCGATAATGCTAGACATGTCAGTAGAACAGCTATGGTTAGCTCTGAAACCTGATTGTTTACCAATTTGAGATGTGACGAGTGTCTTAAACACTACTGATAGGCATGGCAATATCCTTATAGGCATGTAATCCACAGCGGTTACGGGATTATCTTTCTGGGCGATTATCAAGACTGTTGTTCTTTTCCAACATTCGGGAATGCCGATGTAATCAAGCAGTAGTTGAAAATATGAGCCAAATGAGAGACAATAAAGAGCAAACAAAATTTTCTAAAACGTATGGGTATGGCGCCTTCATCTATTGCATTAGATTTGGTTGACAATACCGATAGGATAACCTCAATTTCTGTAATTACATTAACACGTTCAAAATTTGGCATAGCGGCGCTGGAACTACCAAAACAATTTTGAGGAGTAATTTAAACTCTTGGTACTGAGACATTACTTTCAAGGAAATAATTACTTAGTTCCTTCGCTCCTACGTGACAGCTTTCTCTCTGTTTGCCACAAAAAACACCGATCTTGCGCAAATTAATATTTACTTCAGAGTTTTTTCGGGGACAGCGAGGTATTCTTTTTGAAGCATGGAAATTTTGTTTGGATAGTCTAACACAGAAGTGGAAATATTTTGCGTTGTTTTGTATGCAACCCATGCATCGCAAATTCTAAGAAGCTTGCGCCCGAAACAACTATAACACTACTTCTCCGAAACAACAAATCACACCAAAACGGCTGAATCAATAATTTGTCGCATTGATGGTAACCTTATAAATATTTGCAAATTAATGGAGAGCAGTCCACTTTTTCTAACTTTGCAGCGGATAAAACCTAACTTACACCAAACAGAAAGTCATGATCGGATACTACTTCGAGGGAGAACTGGACAAATAGTCGAACTGGGGATGCATCAGAAGCCACGAAAACATGAAGGAAACTTAGTGTGTGGCCTTCGGTGAAACGAGTAGGGCTCTGAGTATTATCAATTTCAAGCTGAGATGGGGACACTAGTTCTTCTAAGTCCTTGAGTGAATTGGAATTATTTTTTCAATAAATTAACGTTGAAATCTCCACAGATCAATATGTGCTCATAGGTTGCTGAGAAGATAGAAAGATCAGCGAAAAAGATCCGATCATAACATAGCAGTGAATGCTTTGCATTGTCATTCTACACAGTTTGGCGAGTATGCTAGGGATTTCGGAATTAGACATGGCTTTGAATAGCTTGTCTCAAAAATGCTATGATATACGGCCTTGAAGTCGATCAGTAGGAGATGAGTTTTTAAAAAACCGCACTGATATGCCCCAATAAGATCGTTTGCAAAGGCGTTCACAAACTACAACAAACAAGACCTTGTTGTGATCTTGATCCTAAGGAAGCTATTTCCTTTCTGTCTTTCTGTGAAATGGAGGAGGGCAAGCGTCAAACCCGCAAAATCAAAAATCAACATTTTTTTTCAAAGCAACAAGCTTATGAAATAGAAGCCAATTGCCGTCCCTACTATCCCGTGTCATATTTTCATGATTAATTATTGGTTTCTTCATATTTGTACAAACACGAAACCAAATTAATTGATGCGCATATCTTGCAATTAACAGCTAACTAGACTAGGTATTGGTACAGCGGCGCCATGCTGTTATATTCCTCCTTCCTCTGGCCGAAACCGAATCCAATGTTATGATCATTATGACCACAATTCCCTCGGATTCATTTGGTTTGTTCATAAACGAGCAAATCTCAAAGACGGCTCATAACCGCTATACGCGCCGACGAAAGTTTGATTGCCTGTGATTGATTAATGCGGTTAAATGACTGATTGGTCAGTTGAACCCTCAGATGTGTTTATTACCATGCCACGGAGGTTTTTCTTTCCAAAACCGAAAAATATCCAAATCCAATCTGCCAAAGATATTTATACTCGTATGAAACAAATACTCGTACCATGCATGTGTATTGTGTATGCACATAAGGTTGAGGTATTGTATCTTTATTGTATCTGTCGTAACCATGTATGTCCCAATGTAACTCTAAACAGTTCGCACTGATTCTCTGACTTGATACAGACATAACAAGATTAATAGTCCAACAATGGATTTAATCCATCCATCCATCCGTATGGTCAGTAATTACACTGTGAAATATTCAACGAAATTCTGTTTGTTTTATTTGTGTCTAATAGTCCTCGGGCGGAGGCCGATCGATGGTAGGGAATACGAGATACTCAAACAACTGGAAATGAAAACATCTAAAAGTGCTCATTAATTTGCCATTAACAAATTACTTTGTAGAAATCAAGAGAAACTAAGCGAAGCTGGCCGGCTTTGAAGTTCAACCGCCCAATGCCTGGGTGATGGATAATCATGAGCTCAGAATATTTTCGGCGCGTTTATAAATCACACAAAATGAATTTGAAACCTGTAATGATATGGCATTTTATAGATAAATAAACATACGAGTACTGTCAGTTTTGTGACTGCGACAAGATGCTGACCTTTAAATTGGTGTTTCGAAACGCTTGCCCAAAATATTGTATAGGTAGATGACGTGAGACAAGTACAGGGTTTTAAATAAATTTAAATACATCTGATGATTTTATTTTTAAGTTGAAATATTACATGATTAGCCAAGAAAATGTTAATACCTTTTATGTGTTGAAAGTTAAGCCAAATCAGCTTATACGAGTACTTTAAGATTGCGATTCAACGAAGGACAAATTCGGCATAAAGAGGCGAGCAGGGGCCCTTGCTAATGCAGGTCAAACAAAATTTCATCGCACAGTAACGCTCCCAAATCTTAAAGAGGTAACTGCAGTTTTGATGGAAGATGGAAGTCAGCAAAGCCATAAGGAGCATGACCCGAGGACTTGGAGTCGGGATGGATCACATACCCCTCAAAGTATAGTAAAAATATTAGCTCGCGATTTTTCTTTATTAAAATGGTGAAAGTCGATGTTGTGCCTTATCAGTGGAAACAGAGCTTTCTCGGTAATGTCGTATTCCTATATTGTTGCAAAAACACGATCGAGTTCTAGACAGTTGACAGTGCAACATTATTGAGTTCCATTAAGGGAGTCTGCGTGGCAATTGATCGGGAAACTGTTGTGTGTTCTATAACTTGGATTGAGCCAGCAGCGCAACAATCAAGCTCGGAACGAAGTGCTTCTCTTAATCCCGGTAGGGTGGTCCCCTGTAACTGCAGTTAGTAGCATTATACTGGTTTACGTCATCATTAGGCTCAAAATCCTATACAGAAGAGATTAAAGAGATGTGACGAACCGACTAATGGCCTCGGAGAAATGGATCCTAGAAAATATTAAAAGGACAATGACCTTCGGATCTGCACGAGCAATGTCCGGAGCTTGAACAGACGACGTGCAGCCGAACAATAAGTAGAGACCTTTGACTGTTATCATGTAGATAATGCCATACAGGAAGTGCAATGGAATGGAGGATTAAAAACTGTGATATATGCAGAATGCGGGTTGGCCATATGAGGCAGACTTAGGTTCCGACACGTGAACGAGGTGCTAACACAAGCCTAATATGTCTTCATGCTGCTACGGAAGACAAGGACGACGTCACCAAACAATAATCTCCTCAATAAGACTTAACGTATGAACAATTTCCTAAGCATGACGTTAAAATCGTACTGGCAATTTTAACGCCAGGATAGGAAAGGAGGACATCTTTGGTAGCACAGCTGGTAAACATAATACACACGGTACCACATTTGTAAACGGACTTAGGCTTATTGACATTGCGTGGGACGAAATACAATAATACTATAGCAAGCACACGGTCTCTCATCTCAATATACTATACACTATACAAGGGGGCATGGCGGCCTCTGAATCATAAAATGCTAAACCAAATTGATAATTTCGCGATAGATATGGACAGCCAACACTGACTCGCATCGCCACCTTGTACCAGCCAAGGTGCGAATACGAATTTCAAAAGCGCCACAACAAAGAAGAAGCTGCAATCGCCAGAGTCTCACCACCAGCAACTAATGCCAATATGCCATCAGAGACGCCTCAACTTATGTGTTAGGTTTCACCCGACCACCACCAAGAAATCCCTGGTTTGATGCAGAATGTCGGCAACCAGCTAAACAAGTAGCCTACAAAGCAGTGCTGCAATGAAAGACGAGATCTACACTTAAGTTCTACGAGCAGAAGAGACGAAAAAAACATCATCTTCTCCAGAAGCCCTACCAGAACGAAGTAAGAATAGTAATATCTAAGCTAAAATCCAACAAATCAGCTGGACCTGCTGCTGGAAATGACTTTGTGGAGAACATGCACCAACTCATTTCTCAGATCTGGTGAGAAGAGTGTATGCCCGGTTCATAGGAAAGGAGACACCCTCAACTCCGCTATCTATAGGAGCACAACCTGATCGGTCCCTATCAGTACGGTTTCGGACCAGGAAAGTCTACAATTCCTGCCAAGTTCGTCCATCAGTGCAGAATGACAATTGAGAACGCTCGCTGCTCCATCAAGGTCGGTAACCATTTAACGGATACCTTTGATGTCAAAAAGGTTTTAGACAAGGTGACGCACTGTCAAGTGACTTCCTTAACATCATACTTGAAAGAATTATGCAGAATTCACAAGCGAAGACGGGAGGCACTATTTTTCAAAACTCTGTGCAACTGGAAGAACTCAATGGGCTGTCACCGGTGCTTTCGTTAATATTGAAACGGAAGCTGCCAAAATGGGAATAACGGTAAATGAGGGCAAAACCAAGTATATACTGTCAACAAGAAGAGACACACTATATCGACGAATTGGACATAATGTCACAAAAACACCTCAGCAAAACCAAAACGAAGAATCAAAAGCGATTGGAAAGCAATCGCTGTTTCTAAGAAGCCAATTGAGTAGTAAGGCCCTGTCCCGAAAATCTAAGGAGATATAAGACCTTGATCATCCCAGTCCTACTTTATGGCTCTGAAACATGGACTCTCTTGAAAGCGGATGAAGATATCCTCAGTTGTTTCGAGAGATAAATCGTTCGAAAAATTTTCGGTATTTTTTGCGTTAACGGACTTTGGAGGAGAAGATTCAACGACGAACTATACGAGTCTTCGAATCTATATCTGAGTGACAACGTAGAAGGGTACCTCAACCAACTAGGAGTGCGCAACAGTTAGCTAAAGACCGAACTAACTGGAGGGGCTTGTTACTTGAGGCCCAAGACCAACCCGAATTGTATCGCCACCTAAGCAAGGAGTAAGTAAATACGTGTGGCTATGGAACAACAACCTGAGAGCAGCATCTTTTGAATTATTGTTACTGTTTTCGCGCAAACATCATCATCCACACGCTTTGAGGTCTAAGTTTATTAGCGTCTACATTCAAACCCTTCGTGGTCGTTGCTCTAATTACTCTTACTCATTTGGATCTGTTCTTCTCAAGTCTCTTCTATCATGTGTCGACTAATGGAGTCAGAGGAAGCGATTGACACCTGACTTGACTTTAACGCTTCATGATTGTATGTCTTAATTGTCTAAATTAAGTTAAGTAAAGTGGCTTGTATCTAACCCTGGCTAACCCGCAATTTGATCTTGAGCACCGCTCCAAATTTTGCGCCTTGAGACGTCAGATTCGTTCACCTATACTCTGCATTTGAGAATAATTGTAAATACGAGTATGTCGATGGTTTCCACCGTCGATGATTCCAGAAAAGTGGAGCAACGATTGATCTCCTCTTTCAATCTGGTCCATGTTCATATGGCCGATAACATAGAGGGTAGTGACTTTGAAACGACATGGTGGAAATCGGGAGTCTTAATTGCGGCCTTATTGTCGAATACATGATTAAAAGATTGCCAGAATACGCTGAAAAAATTAGAAAATTTTTCTACTGAAACGCATATTGATAGTTGAATTAAACTCAAGTAAAGACTCACCTCGCTCTTCGACTTTGTGATGGATTCTATTGACATCGCAACCTGTAGGAAGGTTGTCTTTCTTTGTTTGAATCGTGATTGTGGAATGTTGGAGTTTTTCTGACAGACTTGGCTTGTAGTGTTATCTGAGGACATGTAAATGGTTTGTTAATAGATTTACTTCAATTTAATTGTCGCTATTAATCGATAGGTCACACTACAGTTCGTCGGCTGAGTCAGCTTCATCGCCGTAGTCTTAAGTTCAGGTTGTTCGGAAAAAGAATTAACCTTGGCATGCCTTATGCGAAACCTAAGTCTACAATCGACATTTTTGAATGTTATTCTGCGGCTCTTTCATCGGAATTGCCGGGTTTTTGAAGTCAAAGGTACTCCAAATCACTTGTCAGGCGATTTTCTTTATGGACAACTTAATATGCGCTTAAGCTCTGGTAAGGATATTGTCGCAGTAATGAGGTTAAGTTTTGAGCCATATTAGGTTCCCCTATACTTACGGTGAACGAGATAAGGGAATTCTAGATGTTTTGGTCCACCGTCTTTATTACTCGGTGACTACTGACAGCTCCCGCACTTAGATAACTTAAACCCCTTAGTAAAGGTGTGAGTTGTAAGTTGTCTAATTTTAGTGGCTGCGCTAAATTCGGTCTATCTATTTAAGGGTGGAAGGTTTCTTGAGATCTTTTATAGTCGTCCACCACAGCTTTTAGTACTATCAGCCGCAAATCTATTGTTAATTATTGGCTGGTGTCTTCTGCTCCTGAGGTTATCTTATTGTTAATAGTTGTAAGTGCTTGATAGTACGAGTAGTTTCAGTTGTGGTACTTCCTTATCTGTTGGATTCAAACCATAGCCCTCGTTTTCCGCTCCGTTCGACTTTGTTTTTCAGTGTTCATTTCAATGTGTATGTCCTTTATTTTGGCAATAAAGAAGACCTCTTATGTCGAAAGCCTCTGAAGCTACTACTCTTCGGTGTATGCAGATATATCACCAAGTGTTGTGATTAAAAGGAGATTAGATCATCAAAAATCCAGCTCAAATAAGACGCAGAATAATAAATCACACGATCTTATCCGTTTTTCTAGTCAAGTCTTTTGAGAATGCCAGTTGAGGTGTTCTTTTGTAATGACAGAATTACATCAATCATTATGATCTTCCTAAATAAACGACAATTAAGTGTTTTAGTAAAATACTGTCTTAATATAGAATGACTTATTTTACAAATTTGATCTACTGCCATGATCAATGATCAACTTTTAACTGATTGCAAATGCTACGATTGAGCTCAAAACCTATTTCAGCAAAATGGGAAAATTCCTCCAACTACATGAACAAACATAAAATTGCACATTCACCGACATTGCAGTCATTTAACCCATTGATTACGACTACACAAGAAAAACAGACCATTCATTGTGTGTTTTTCATTCCGACGATAATAATCGACCATAAATCCAGCACCGGCACCAGCTCTATCACGAGAACAAGGCACCAGCTCCAGCCCCAGCGCTCTCCAGCGCCAATCGAACAGAAAGCCCTCAACTTAGAGCCAAATGCCGCAATCGAACAATAGAACAACAGACCATGCACATGGCTGTGCATGGGGTTCAGTAATAAGAGAAACCTGGTGATGGAGAACCTCCCACTGGGGCGGTACGACATTTACAGCCACGAACTGGCTACGATTTACAATTGCCTGCTACAGCATTGGACCAGTATTACACTATTGGCAATCGTACAGTGGTCTGCTGCCATTGCATATACTCGTAGTCATGCCAGTTCGACTAACCAATGTGACCAACGACCGCCTTGCATTCCGAGGCTAAATCACTTAACGAAGTTGGACCGCATTTTGCCGCGCTCCACCACCATAATGCTCCGTCTAAAAGGAAAGTGTCTCTGTCTCGCGTACACCACAGTGTGGACACGACTTCACACCGCCTATTAAGGTGCTATCCGTGGTCTTGATCTATAGACATAGTACGATAGCAATGCAATGCCCAGTCATGAGGATCATGCTACTCACACAGTCGAGTTGTACAGTGTACACCATCATGGAACACCTCATAAACCAGGCGATGGCTGATCTTGCATTATACAATGATCGAGCGCGAGATCTCATGCTGGGCAATTTCCATGGGAAAGTGGATGGGCGCACGCCCGATATCGATCTCACACGCTATTTTTGACGCCCCGGGAAATTGATCCTAAATTGACATGTAAATTTATTTAAGCGTCCGTTTTAGTCGCATTTAATATTCGTTCGTTCGTGTTGCTTTTTTTTTTTTTAACTCAGTTAGGGGTTCGATAGTGGAACTGTAGCTGGAGTTAGAGTACTTGTTTGTGATGCTGGAGTTGACGCTTGCTTGCATGACGTTTAATTGCATCTACCATTTGTTTCGTAGTAGTATGTGCTTTTGACTGACGGCATTATGTGAGTACTCGTGTTCGCATTTCTCCCCTTAGATATACAGATACTGGTTAGATGCAGATTATTGTGAGCAGATTTAACCAGTTTCTAGGAGTGTACCCATCGTTTTGATAATCTTTGGTAAATCAGACCATGGAATAATTTGACGAGGAAAATAAGTTATACTCGTAGTGTTCATAATTCTCGGTGAAATGTTTTTCATTTGGCCAATTATTGAAAATAGCAGTTCATTTATGAGTAAATCCTCTGAGATACCTAAAGAATGTTCAAACAGAACTTTCATGTCAAATATATGAGTGCAATTGTTTTTTTCCGGGGGGACTAAACAAAAAGAGATATCTACCAATGTGAGTTGGTTTTGAATGTTTGCAGGCCATAATGACTAGGAAATAAGTGCACTGCAGGGCAATTGATAAGCGAGTTGAAGGGCTTTGGTAAGAACCATGATATTGCAAAGTACATCCGTAAGTGAGCTTAATGGTTGAGGAGGAGCATAGCGAGACGAGGGTTACGGTTGAAAGTTTGAAGGAGCGGAATGTTACTGGCATGGATTAAAGAAGCAATAAAACAACATGAGCCAAGAGGTATTACGTCGGTGTTCGATGATGCCAATTGACTGTGCAATATTAACGTCACCAATGAGTTTTATCGGATGGTTTCAAATCCTATCTAACAAGTAAAGAGATGTATAAAGAGTACCTGGCCATATGTGTAAATTATACCTGCGCTCCGTGCATGGTGTCGTAGAGCGTTAGGCGAGCTGCTGGCCAGAGGTTAGATTACTTCTGTGCAATTCGCAGAGCACGCAGGCAGAGGGAGGAATTAAAAGTAGCGAGCTCCCAAAAACAAAAGCAGAAACAACAAATGCAGAAACAACAACTGCAGCAAACAAAAGAGCAGTAGCAGGTACAACAGCAGCAGCAGAAACAGCAACAGCCGAAAACACAGCAGCAGCAACATCACCAGCAGCAACAGCAACAACAGCAACAGCAGCAACAACAACAACAGCAGCAGCAGCAGAAGAAGAAGGCGAAGGTGCCTCCTATCAACACCTATAAATTAGAGGTAAGTGCAACCAAGGACCTGTGTAGGCTGGTCATTGGTAATAACTTTAATATTAAGCGATTGGGGAACGATCGCCATGCCATCCACTGTAATACAGTGGAGGGCTACGCGAAAGTGAAAGAGCTCCTAAAAGAAACAACGACGGAGCACCACTCATTCACACCGCAGTGTGAAAGCGGCAACCGATGCTGCTGAAGGAGTTGGAACCGTCTTCTAATCCTGTGGAGATCCTGGCACTGCTCAAAGAGAAGGAGTGCGAAGGAATCAAGTTTGTGGGGGTAAAGCCATTTACCACAGCTAGAACCAGGCGGGAGAAACGGAGTTTGCCGTTCTTCCTGGTGCAGCTCAGTCCCGAAAGCCGTCTGGATAGTCTAAGGAGTATCAATGTCCTAGACTACCAGGTGGTTCACTGGGAAAAACTAAAAAGGAGCGAAGGCGTTATACAATGCGTTCGCTGCCAGAGGTTCAGGCACGCCGCGTCGAACTGCCAAATGCAGCCTCGATGCGTGAAGTGCGCTAAGAACCACAGTTCCGAAGAGTGTGCTCTAGGTGTTGACGGAGCATCCGATAGGTCGCAACTCTCGTGCGTGTAATGTGGACACGTGGGACACACCGCACACTATCGGGGTTGTCCTAAGTCCACTTCCATTAAGAAAACAAAACTGGCTCTGCAGCAGAAGGTGGAGGTCAAACGTTCACCTGTTAAGTTTCAAACACCAGCCGTCACGTCCCAAATTTCCTTCCAAATTCCAGGTAGGGGGGCTACGGTACAGTAAGCGACTGTTGCTTCTCCGGCGCCAATGCCGAGAACAACGGAAGCTGCACCTAACATGCTGGCCATCTTGCTCGCAATTCAACGGCAGATGGCTCAGCTGCAACACCTACCCCCGTTCATTTCGAAGGAAGAACTCCGTGAGATCTTCGACACAATCAATTGCGGAACAGGTCTTCGTTAGTTGTACGTCGATACCGCGGTATTGTAGTGTCCATAGTTTGTTTAATTCTCTCGTCCATTTGTCTTAGGTAATTGTCGATCTCCTCGTTTGACAAATTCCTATTGGACGGTGGGTTTAGCGCGTTCGAGGAGAGCGCTCTAGTCAAGATTGTGGAGAAGCGTGTCCATCGAGTCTTACTGTAGTTGTAAGAATATCTTTGGACAAACTCCTCCAATTCCGCAATTTCGTTGGGAACCGTAATTTCGGTGCTAAAACCGCAATGGTCGCTATCATACACGAATGTGCGCAGACAGTTTAGTGTTTGTAAATTCGTACCTGTCAGTCGTATACGTTCGTCGTACAGTAGTATATCCAAATAAGAGCCGCCTCTGGGAAACGACGGGTTATCCGTCGCTTTAAGACTGAGTCTGTACATGACATCGTGCTGACCCAACCATTAGAGTAGTCGGTTCCCCTAGTATTTGGCAAATTATTTCCCCAATCTCTGTGTCTAGCGTTGAAATCCCCGCCGATTATAAAATAATTCTCCCCCGATTCCAGCCTCAGAAGTCGAAAAAGCGTGTCGAGCTTTGTGAAGCCTCAGGTGCATAACAAGAGGCCAAGTACAGCCGCTTTCCACTGCGGAGCGGGATGTAAACGACGACTGCCTCCAACACCCGGAACCTGCGCAACACTCCCTTGTACACTCTGTGAAATTTTATACCTTCTTTAATGAAGATCGCGACACCGCCTCCACGTTTGGATCTGGGCCGGTTTCTTCTTCTAACAATATAATTATTGTACTCCAGTTTGTGCTTATCGGTTAGCTTGGTTTCGCTAGCGAAAAGCACATCAGGAGTTTGGTCTTCTAGCAATTTAAACATCGCGGCTCTTCGTTCGATCCTGGTCAGTGAATTAACATTCACTGCAAGGACCTTCAAAGTTTGCTCCACCATGTGCGTACCCATTACGACAAGTGTTGCGTTAGGCCAGGCAGCAGCGAGTAGATCTGGTCCACCCGCTTGGCCTGTTCTTGCACCTGCTTTTGCAGCTGAGCCATCTGCCCTTGGATTGCGAGCAAGATGGCCAGCATGTTAGGTGCAGCTTCCGTTGTTCTCGGCATTGGCGCTGGAGAAGCAACAGTCGCTTACTGTACCGTAGCCCCCCTACCTGACGCCATTTGGGCGTAGGAAATTTGGAACGTGACGGCTGGTGTTTGAAACATAACAGGTGAACGTTTGACCTCCACCTTCTGCTGCAGAGCCAGTTTTGCGAACCTAGGGCAACCCCGATAGTTTGCGGTGTGTCCCACGTTTCCACATAACACGCACGAGTTGCGACCTATCGGATGCTCCGTCAACACCCAGAGCACACTCCTCGGAACTGTGGTTCTTAGCGCACTTCACGCATCGAGGCTGCATTTGGCAGTTCGACGCGGCGTGCCGAACCTCTGGCAGCGAACGCATTGCATAACGCCTTCGCTCCTTTTTAGTTTTTCCCAGTGAACCACCTGGTAGTCTAGGACATTGATACTCCTTAGACTATCCAGATGACTTTCGGGACTGAGCTGCACCATAAAGAACGGCAAACTCCGTTTCTCCCGCCTGGCTCTAGCTGTGGTAAATGGCTTTACCCCCACAAACTTGAGGCCTTTCCACTCCTTCTCTTTGAGCAGTGCCAGGATCTCCTCAAGATCAGAAGACGGTTCCAACCCCTTTAGCAGCATCGATTGCCGCTTTTCACACTTTGGTATGAATGAGTAGTGCTCCGTCGTCGTTTCCTTTAGGAGCTCTTTCACTTTCGCATAGCCCTCCACTGTATTACAGTGGATGGCATGGCGATCACTCCCCAATCGCTTAATATTAAAGTTATTACCAATGACCAGCCTACACAGGTCCTTGGTTGCACTTACCTCTAATTTATAGGTGTTAATAGGAGGCACCTTCTCCTCCTTCTTCTTCTGCTGCTGCTGTTGTTGTTGCTGCTGCTGTTGTTGTTGTTGCTGCTGCTGCTCTTTTTCAGCTGCTGTGGTTTCAGCTGTTGTTGTATTTCAGGCTGTTGCTGTTTCTGCTGCTGCTGTTGTTTCTGCTGCTGCTGGTTTTGTTGTTGCTGCAGTTGTTACTTCTGCTCTTGTTGCCTTTTTGATTGAGCGCTTTCTACCTCTAATTCCTCCCCCTGCCTGCGTGCAGTTTGTTTTTGCTTAACAGAAAGCATTTTTTCTTGCAGCTTTCCTATGCTGCTGCTAATGTCTTCCATCATTTCAGCCTCATCTTCCGATTCAGATGCTGCTAGAGAGGCAAAGTTGTTGTCGCCCCCCTCATAGTGGATCTCATTATCGATGTACATCAGCGCATCATATATTTGTTTTTTTGTTTTGTTCTGTTGTTTTTGTTGTTTTTATTTTTGTTGTTTTTATTTTTGTTAAATTAGTAGTGGTTTTCACCCTCCTTCTCCCTATGACGGCTTCCCGTTATGGGAAGAGCGGAACGCTCTCCACTATCCTTCACGTGATTTCCTTATTTCTTGTTGGTTTTGTTTGGATGATATTATATATGTAGGTATATTTACACAATTTGAGAAAGGTGAAAAAAAAAGTTCTAAAAGCTTGACCTGGGATCGAACTTGCGTCCCACGATTTGACTTTGCAATTGCAATTAATTAGGTCTGCGAGCAAAACTGAATCACTTATATGCGAACGAGATTCGAACTATATGTGTACATAAAAATGCATTTAAACTGAAACTGCACTGAAAGTGAACACATCTGTCCTCTATCTAGGTCTATGAACGACTGACTTCGTTCCACCGTGCCAAACATTTAATGCACAATTCTATCTTGGTATTTTGAAGCATTTGTGCGTCGTATTTTTCGTATTCGACCAGAATATCGCGCAGAAAGAAGTCGGCGTTGGTTGCAAGATAATGCGCCATCTCATAGATCGACACTTGTGACCGCTTTATTGGCTAAAAATCGCATTTTAACTGTCAATCACTCCCCAAATTTGCCTGATTTGGCAACACGCACCTTTTTTCCTTTTCGGAAAAATGCATTTGCCAACCGACTTGTACCGACATCCTGAAGGACATCACGTCCGACTATCTCAACCACTCATTCGACATGCTTTTAGACCGTGCAAATCGCTATATTGAATAAAATTAATCGGTTTTGCCAAAAAAAATTTAGTTTTTCTTATTTTTAAAAAGTCCTGTTTACTTTGGAGCGCACCTTGTACTATTTCCTTCAAACTCGGTCTCTCTGACATTGTTTTTTTGCAATATACCCTCGTGCAGGATAGCCACTGCAACTCTTTTGGCTATTTATAATTTTCCTCTACGTTTTTCAGAATTGGAAAAACCCTTTTTCTTAGAGCCGATGAGTAAGGTTCCCTCGGTATCCCAAAAAATGGTCGCTATAATCTTCCCGGGCAACTGAGATACCTTGAACTTCTTTGGTGGTGCTGAACCTTTCTTATGCTACTGCATGAAGTCTTGCTTGGACTCTGACTCATAGTGGTGCACCCACATTTCATCCCCGGTAACTATCCGGCGCAATACTCCATCTGTATCGTTGCTGCAAAGGCTCAACAACTCGCGCGAACACGCAACGCGCTTTTGTTTTTGTAGTGGCGCAAGCTTTCTTGAAACACATCTTGCGCTAACCTTTGTCATGCCGAAGTGGTCGTGAAGGATGTTGAAAATGGTTATATCGGATAATCCAGTCATTTCTGCCAACTGTTTCTTCTTGAGTCGAACATCTTCCAGTATTAAATTTTCTACTTTTTCGATAAGTTTTGAAGTGGTCAATTCGATGGCTCGTCCAAGTCGTGGGCCCTCTTCAAGTAATTCCCTGCCTTGCTTAAATAAAGAATATGTACCACCTGTACACCTTGGTTTTTGGATTGCAAGTGTCCGCATAAACTAAGAACACCTTTTCCAAAATGGTTTTTGGAGGTTTTCCTTGCTTTGTCAGGAACTTTATAACGGCTCAGCGTTCAATTTTTTCCATATTTGATGGCTTCTCTCACACTGACGTACATGCCTGACGATTTAATTCTATCAGCTCCGGGGGCTTTTCCTATTTTAGCTTTAACAGTTTAATTTCGTTTACAGATAACGGACTACCCAGCAATTGATCGGTAATCAGTGGGTCTGCTTATTGGAATGGTGATGAGAACTATTGTGAATTGAGTAAATTCATACAGTGACCTCTTAGTCAGTTACTGTAAGCGACTGACGCAACGTGGCGATACTGTTCGTTTGTCCATTTATATGTTTAACGGTTTTCAAAAATTCTGTTGAAGATGTGGAGGTGTTTATAGTAGCTACACGCTGTTGTTCACATGCTATCTTCTTTTCATAACAGATACGTTTGAATTGCTTCGCCATAGAATGTTATAAAGACGCTGGCAATATACTCTCTAAAAGTTTTAGCAGCGAGAAGGAGCACTTTCTAGCTCCACTTTTGTTTGAAGATTTTAACTTTTCTTATTGTTGAGCTCGAAACTGCATCTTTAATTATCCTTGGCAAGATATCAACATCCAGTAAAATGTCTACAGTGTGTGATAGCTTAATTTCAGAATTTAAATTACTGTGATACTCATTGCGCAATTCATCATTCCAGACTAGTTTTGCTAGAAGCCCTAACTGTCTTAGATTTTCCCCATTTGTGGGACTCGATATTAAGTAGCAGACTTCTAAAGTTGCTAAGAACGGGGTTCCAATCATCGGAGACGAAACAGTAGTCAATTACTGAACATGCATTTCCACGTATGAAAGTGTACTCACTCTCCGTATGAGTCGCCCTCTCAAAGTTCGTTTAGAATATCACAATCTTATACATCTGTGAGATCAAGCAATTTTCTACCCTTAAAGTCGAAAATTTCTACTTTAGAAGTTGAATTCCGAATTGAAACAGAGATCTAATTGTGGTAGAGTTTTGTAAGCATTAAAGAATAATGGAACTAGCTCCTATCCAATCCTCTGTTTCACTAACTATAAAAACAGATTTGGACGTACGCAGGAAAGGTTTTTCTTCTTTGCTCCCACGTATATTTGCTATATCCACTCCAAATTCCCAAGTCATTATAAGAAGCTAACACAAAGAAACACAAACATAAGCAAAGTTGTGAAGTAAAAGCTTTAATGTTAGTTTACCGAACCAAATTGTTATAAAGTTTGTGAGCTTACAAAAATAAACTACAGTGTAGCAACTTAATTCAGACTTACAACCTGCTATCTATACGCTGTTACATGCACTCAGTCAATGCTTTTACCGTATGACAATGCTATATAGGAACGACGGCAACTGAGTGCAAGCAACAGCACTGTGACCAGGACGGAAAGGATGGCGATTTCAAAATAATTCCGTTTTCAGCTTTAAGGTTTTAGCCAAAACGTCTGGAATCCAAGCTCTCTTGCATGCTGGTCGGTAATCTTAGCCAAAAAGTAATGCTCAAGTTTTAATTCTGAGATGTACCTTTCTGTTAAGAACTTACTTACCGAAGAATTGAAATAATTTGCCTCAAGAGTAGTGGGATTCAATCCTTTATAGTCGCGCACCAGAATTAAATTTTTTCTTCGAACTAGGGAGCGTAGACGTCAATTTGCTCGTCATGCCCGAGCCACATTAAACAACACTGTTTGTTCGACCATATTTTAGAGATGAGTTGGACCAAATCAGAGCCTGCCGCTTTGAAGAGCTTGGCAGTCACGCCGTCCGCTCCAGCAGCTTTGTTAGACTTAAGTTTAGATATGGCTATATTCACTTCATCCAGGTCGGGTGGAGGGAATTTTTGGTTTACATCGTTCAGGTTGAAAAGTTCATTCTTCTTGACAGCGGTATTTGGTTGGTCTTCGCCGTTATACAATCTACAGAAATGCTCTTTTCAAATCCTCAGTATCAAATGCGACTCTACTACTATGTTCCCTTGTTCGTCTCTACAGACTTCAGATCGATGTTTCCTTTTTCAAATCTCATTCCTGGAGTATCATCCCTCTATTGCTTCGACTATGCTTTTCTCATGCTTCTTCTTTTTCCTTCTGAGAAGCCGGTGTTCGTCTCTTCTCTTCTGCTCGTGGAGCTCATGAGCAGCTCTACTCCTTCTATGCAGCCCCTCTTTGAATGCTTGTTTCTTAGCGACATGTGCTTGCCGGCACTCGTTGTCAAACCAGGGGTTTCGATGTGGTGGCCTGTGAAACCCAGCACATTAGAGGCTGCATCTCTGATGGCTTTTTAACAATGTTGCCACTTATCTTCAATACTTGATTATTGCAGCCATCCAAAGTCGAACTTTGTCAAGTATTAGATTGCCTTTGCGATGTTCGGGATACCCGCAACCGTACCTTGGCTGCAGCAAGGTAATGGTCCGAGTGGATGATGGCCTCATAATACTGGAATAGTGGCTTACGTAGATCCCAGTGTGGTTAATCTGGTTGACGGTTGATTGATCAGGAGTTCTCCAAGTCCCCTTGTGAATATCGAGATTGAGCAATGTCTTAGTTACACAAAAATCGTAAACTTAGGAAGGCCCCAAGGATTAGCGGTTGGACCTATACTGTTTTTTATATACGATACATTAAGCCACACAATACTCTACATACTCGTATATTAAGCCAATCATTTGGAATTTGCGGATGACCTAGGCATTGCTTATAAATGTTCTATCCTCCTTGACCTAGTTGCTAATATAAATAGCCTCCTAATGAAGTTTTGTTGTCCAACTTTGTGTAATTGTATTTCAATATTTGTGCTAATTATTTCATATAAAATCATTAAATGCGTTTTTTTATATGTGTGATATATTTATTAAGATACTGTTAAGATGATATTAAGCCAGCTGTTTCTAATGCTTCATGTACAGCGCATAACCAGTGTTGCCATTGAACTATATATACTACAACTATGTATACTACAACCTCCCCCCTTATTTATCTGCAACTTTTCTACTTCTTAAGTTATATCTATCTTTAGAGTTATTATTAGTTATTACCTCATTTGGTCTGACAATACCTATTTCATTAGTAGTTATATCTTTAATTGTACTTGTATTACATGTTTGATTAAAATTTATTTTACATGATAAATCTTTCAAGGACGTAGGTATATAGTCCTTTTTAACTTCAATTTTCTTTAATTGATTTATATGTCTTTTCCAAATGCTATTGTTACAAAGTACATTAATAATATAATATTGTTTTCCAATACACTTTACAATTTTTCCTTTGGTCCAAGAGACTTTACCAGGTTTACTAAAATCTTTAGTCATTACAAAGTCACCTGTCATAAGACATCTTTTTCGTTTACCCTTGAAAAAATATTTTTGTTTTAATTTCTTACTTTCAACCATTTGAATAACATTATCTAAGTTCTTTGATTTTTTTATTTTGTAGGGATTGATTAAATCTAATCGGGTTTTAATACACCTATTTAATAATAATTCTGCCGGACTCACACCAGTTGTGCTATGAATGGGGTTGCGGTAGTCCATTAAAAATGGCTGTAGACATTGGTTTAAACTCACTGTCGGATTTTTATCGTGAAGAGCTTTCTTAAGTGCTAATTTAACTGTTTTAACACCGTTTTCCGCTTGTCCATTTGAGGCTGGATGACCCACCGGCGAAGTTAAGTGCTTTATTCCGTTTATCTTTAAAAATTCTTTAAATTCATACGAGGTAAATTGTGTTCCATTATCCGTAACAACTTGACTCGGTAACCCAAATCGTGAAAATAACGCTCTTAAATGTTCAATCGTATTGTTACTACTTATTGATTTATTTATGTCTATGCATTCTATCCATTTAGAATGAGCGTCCACCAAAATAAGAAAATACTTGTTAAAAATAGGACCCATGAAGTCCAAATGCAGTCTATCCCATGGCTTAGACGGCCATACCCACTGTAAGAGTTCATTTTTTTGGGTATGCGCTGAATATGTTAAGCACTGACTGCAGGCCTTGGCAACTGTTTCTATCTCCTTATCCATCAATGGCCACCAAAAATAAGATCTTGCCATCGTTTTCATCTTAACAATGCCTAAGTGTGACCCATGCATTTCTTGAAGCACCTGATTCTGCATACTTTTAGGAATAATTAACCTGTATCCCCAAAAAAGTGCACCATTCGATGTCGATAACTCGTGACTTCTTCTCCAATATGGAGACAACTGAGTGTCCGAAACAAATTTTTTCCAGCCCTTACGCACGCACATTAACACGTTATTCAAAATAACATCTTTCAACGTTTCCTTCTGAATAACCGAAAAGGCTATTGGAATATTCAATTCATTATTTGAAACATGATTTATAAAAACGTCATTTGCAATGATGCCAGGTATTTGCAAATCAGAATTGTCGAGATTATCGACTGCACGCGAAAGAAAATCAGCGATGTTCTCTTTAGATTTTATATATTGGATCTTAAAATCATATCCTGATAGAAAAAGAGCATATCTTTGTAACTTATTAGCTGTCATCAGAGGGATTCCTTTTTTGTCTCCGAAAATTGATATTAATGGTTTGTTATCTGAAACCAATATGAAACTTATTCCATACAGATATTGGTGGTATTTGTTAACACCGAAAACAATCGCCAAAGCTTCTCTTTCTATTTGAGAGTACTTCTGTTCTGTTTCCGACAATCTTTTAGATGCAAATGAAATTGGACGTTCGCTGCCATTTTGATACTTATGCACAAGTATAGCGCCTAGGCCCACTGGGCTCGCGTCCACTATTAATTTCACTTGTACTGAGGGATCGAAATGGGCAAGACTGATATCTGATGCTATAATTCTTTTGATTGCAACGAACGATTCCCGTTGCGGTTGTTCCCACCTAAATTTATCTGGCAAAAGTTCATATAATGGCGCTGCAGTAGTTGCGAAATTAGGCATAAATTGCCTATAAAAATTTACTACGCCAAGAAATGATTGCAATTCACTTATATTTTTAGGCTCTGACAAATTAGCGATATCCTCCACCTTGGCTGGATCTTTATGAAGGCCGTTCTTATCAATCACATGACCAAGATAGCGCACGGATTTTTGGAAAAACTCGCATTTACTTGCTGACAATTTGAAACCTGCTTCTTGCAACTTAGCGAGAACTTGAGACAGAACTTTAACATGTTGCGTTCTATTTTCAGCAGTCACTAGCAAATCGTCCATAAATATTTTTACACCCTTTATACCTGCTAATACTCTTTCCATGGTTTTCTGAAACAAGGCCGGTGCCGACTTTAACCCGAAAACCAATGTAGTATATCTAAATTGACCCTTAGTAGTAGTAATTGTAGTTAATTGTAGTTAGAGCCCTCATCTAACACCAACTGTTGATATGCCATCGCTAAGTCTATTTTTGAAAATTCCTCACCGCCTGCTAATTCAGCGAAAATTTCATCTATTGTTGGAAATGCGTGTGCCTCATCTCTTAAATAAGGATTAAGAGTGATTTTGAAATCACCGCACAATCTCACAGAACCATCTTTTTTTATTATTGGAACCACTGGTGTACCCCACTCACTATAATTTACTGATTCAAGAATTCCTAAGCTCACTAATTTGTCTATTTCTGCTTCTACTTTGCCTTTAATGGCAAATGGTAGCTTCCTTGGAGGAAAAAATTTTGGCACACTGTTATCTATCAATTTTAAAGACACCGTATGGTATTTGAAAGTTCCAAGGGAACCATCGAACAAATCTTTATATTTATCTAAAACCTTTTTTAGATCTGCATCTGAATGTTTGCCTTCATTTTTTAAAAAAATTATGTGGTTCAAACCAATTTTAAATGCATTCATCCAATTACGTCCTAATATTGGTGGACCCCCATTCTGGATAACGTAGACATCTAACACTTTTTTTATGTTTTTATAAAGAATCATTACCTTGCATACGCCAATTGGTTTTATACTTCTCCCATCATATGATTTTAAATTAAGCGGTGTACTACGTAAAGCGAGAGCTTTAAAATGCTTACGAAATAGGTTTTCAGAAATCGCTGTGATGGCCGCACCGCTGTCTACTTCCATCACGAGGTCAACTCTATTCATAGCCATCTGAACTGTGATCGGCTTCCCACTCATGTCCTGGCTGAAATAAAAAAGTGATAAATCATTGCAATCATTACCTAAAAAATTGCAGTTATGTTTTTTATCTATTTGCTTAAACTTATTTACGCTACTGTTGCCTTGATTACACATCTTCTTCAAATGCCCTTTTCGTCCACACTTATTACATACGTAACTCTTAAAGCGGCAATTCTCTGATGTGTGGTTTTTTAATCCACACCTGCTACATGTACTAACTGCTGACTGAGATGAATTTTTCTCCGATGACGTATTACTCCGCTGATGCACAGCTTTCTTCTGGCAGGTCTTTAATCTATATACCTCATGTTCTTGCTTAATTACAGTCCTCTCTGATTCATACTGGTAACGAATGCACTCCACTGCCAACGCTATTTCCATCGCTTTCTCGAAGGTTAATGTCGACACCTCCTCTAGGAACAATTTATCCTTTTCTGGACCCTTATCTAGTCCCATGATAAATTTATCTCGTAAAGCGAAATTTAGATTGCTTTCGAATTTGCAGTTAATAGCCAGTGATCTAACACGTGCTGCCCATTGGCACAGTGTCTTGCGGATATTTTTTTGCCTCATAGAACTTTAGCCTTTCGGCAAACGAAGATACAGTTGGCTGGAAAAGCTCGCTTAGTTTTTTTTTTTAACACTCCATACTCAACCTCTGCAACTTTCATCGGATGAACAAGATCAGTTAACAGCTTCAAAGTTTCGTCGTGCAATGAGATAAGTAAAAACGCTCTTCTTCGATCCGCCTTATCATCTGCGATTCCATTTCCAATAAAAAATTGTTCCAACTTATTGATGAATAAACTGAAGTCATTTACTTCATGTTGGAACTTAGGTAGCTCCCCAAACATTGCCATCCTGCACACACGTGGAAATTCTAACCTTTTACAATTAACTTTTTTTTCTCTTTTGCGTTGATTCGCTTCACTCCTCGTCGCCAATTGTGATATATTTATTAAGATACTGTTAAGATGATATTAAGCCAATTGTGATATATTTACACTTAATCGTTAGCGAGTCCAGTGTTCGACTGACTATGCTGCTGTTTCTAATGCTTCATGTACAGCGCATAACCAGTGTTGCCATTGAACTATATATACTCCAATATGAAACATTGTTCACCCCACGTAATAATGTAAATAATAAAAAGTTACATTATCACTATTTTTTGAATTCAAACTACTCTCGACCTTAAATTAAGTCAATCTGAGTTCAAGGAACTTATAGCTCAAGTATTACATTCCACTTACGCCAAGTGGGCGTAATGGGGGAAATCTCCACCTGAAATACGCAAAATCTCCTTTTTAAGTACCAAATTGTAGGAAACTGAATCGGGTATGCTACAGTTCAGTAGACAGCTCGATTTATCGCCTTTGGGTGTCGAAATACTATGTATTTCGTTTTCTATTCGGCCTAATCTGCGCCAAGTTAAGATTGCAAAACTATTGAGGAGAGTTTTCTGATTAATTATACAAATTAAAATGCATGATGGAAGATCCAAAAATCACACCTAAAAGGGAATTTTTTGTCGGGGTGTTTGACATAAACAAATATTATAGATACATCAACCTAAACAAAGCACAAATGTTCAAAGACTTCAAGCTTCGTTCGAGGCACTTCATAAATATCAAATGGTTCCAAGTAGCATGTTTCATCATAATGCTTGTATTAGGCGAAAATTTATGTTTTAACCGAGCGAGCGCCCACTTCCATGATTCAGCTTTAGTCCATGCAAAATTACAAGCCCATCCATTACCGGATTAACCCATCATCAGTGGTGTGAAGCCATTTCGCATTTATATTTTTGTGTACATATGTACATTTATTTGTAGCCTGCCGTTCAGGGTCATACTCCGACACACACAATTCGATATTGCGAAATTAATTTCCCTATACACAATGTCCCATCGTATGCTGAACTAAAGCTTCAGAGAGACCACAATGAGGTGACAACCCCAGTACCATATCTTTCACCGCCATCGGGTCAAATTAATTTCTCGCCATATTCCCCCAAGCTACAGTCTTTGACACTTATTTAAACACACATGTAATCGCACCTCAACAGCATCGGTATCTTGCGGATTCCAAATCTACTTAGAGCCATGCGGATACTTCAATTCGAGCTCCAACTCTAACTCCAGCTAGAGCTCAATGTCCAGCTACAGCTCTGTCTGTTTGTGACCTGCTGCCGATACGTACGCTGCTGATCATAAAACAACACGGATACTGGCGAGTAACATAAAAAAATAAAAAAAACACGAATGAGATGCTAAGTAAATGAAGTGGCACATCGCAAAGCAGAACGAGGTCTCCGTCAACCAGTAGAACGTCCATGTCCATGCCCAATCGCCAGAAAATAAGTTGGGTCTTCTGCCAGCCGGTCCCTTCTCACTCTCGTTCCGCAGCTATGCTAAAGAAATCGATGCCGTATCGAATAATTTTGAATAGCTAAGCAGGAGATGATCGATGAGGTCTTTATGGTTACACCGATATGTGCTAATGACGGACATTATTCACTTTAATTTTCAGCTAATCCCAAACATTCGTGCGCTTCGCATTCTGGTGTCGCTATGTAGTAGGATTCATAACCATGGTCATAGTCGTGGTTGTAGTCGTCGTTGTGAAGTGAACCCTCTTCAATACAGAGGAATCTCATCATCGATCGGAATGACAACAAAACAACAAGACAACAATGGCCCGAGCAAATTTATCATCTTAAATTGATTATGATTGAATTATGATTCTCGAACACAAATCTAACAGATAAAGGAGAACGAAAAACCGGCAACGGCATCCACACGGTGCTGAGCCGAAGAGAGGCACAGGTCCAGGTAGAAATATCTTTTCACTTGTACTCGTAGTCTTCGAGATTCAAGCGACTTTTGTGCTATTGTTGTTAGACTGCCAAAGAATTTGCATTTTCTTTCCTATTCTCTGTTACTGAAATGAATCAGGGGACGAGGGGTCTCAGGTATCTTTTGATGCAATCAACTTCTATTATTATCTAGAAGTCAAGTCGGAATTGCAATTTATCTCGGTCCTCATTTCAGCGGAGCTGCTGACCCATTTTTCACACTCAATCAATTCAAATGGAATTAGTGAACAGATACAGTGCTTTAACGCCACCTTAATTGAAGAGTTTAGCTAATTAAATTGATTAGCTCCATTCAATCGGGTAAAGGAAGTTCTTTGAATCGATTTTGTATCAGAATAACTGTGAATAAACAAGTATCTATGTACTAGCGGCGTGCTTCAGAGAATTGACCGGATTCTTTGATTAAGTTTGCTTTATTTAACCATCTTGTGCAGCCGGTGTATCTTACCAATATAAGTGAAGAAAACTAAGTGGGAAAGTTTAGGATTCCCAACCGACAAGTGCGAGTTTAACTGATAATCAAATGGAGTGGCGCTACAAAAGAAACTTATTTTCATGTTTTTAAACTAGTCTGTGCTTTTAAAAAAATTTAAAGAATATCTGCATTAAGCTCTACAAATAATGTGCGAGACATCATGTCAGCATATATTAGGTCTAGTTTGGAAAATAGAAAACAGTTGATGTCTGTAATCACCACCACTTTGCAATATGCTGAATTTGACCGTGCAAATGTAACTGAACACTCGGACCTGCGTAAATATAGCTGGGTAGACCCCAGTGCATAAATATGTTCTAGAGTCTAGATGTAGACAAATGGCAATACGGCCAAGCTTTTGACAACCCCAGCAGACAAAAAGCTGACAAAGAGATTCAGCTATGTACGTAAAATGTTCGGATCCTTATCCGACCATACCATACCGAATTTTTTATATTCGGTTTTCGGTATGTCCATCACTGCTTCCTGCGATTTTTCCATTACGAGTACTTCCTCTCGGCTGCAGAAACGCGTTCCCCATAGTGGTTTTTTAACTCGATTGCACAGAAAGAAGGCACACGGAGCCAAAAACGACGTGAACGCCATTTGCCTGATGTCTGGATTGCGTGTCGTACTCAGAAACCCATGTCTCGTCTCCAGTAATAATCCTTTTGATGAATGTGGGATCGGATTCAGCCGCGCAAATCATCTCTTTTCCGACGTCAACACGGTCTCTTTTTTGCATGAAATTGAGGTCTTTTGGCAGCAACTTTGCTGCTACACGACGGAAACCAAAATGTCTTAGACGGATCCATAGGTAATGTTCCGCTATCTCTCTGAAGGTTTATTTTGCGGTTATTGACCAACATTTATTTTACTTCATCAATGTTTTCGTCGGTTTTCGATGTCTGCCACTGCATTCATCATCTTCGATTGACTCACGTGCCACTCGTAAACGACCGTTTTCTTTAGAAAATCGGTGCCGAAACACTTTTCCAACATTTCCAACGTTCGCATACTATTAAATCCATTTTTTACGCAAAATGTAATACAAGTTCGTTATTGCAAATTTAAATCCATTTCTAAAATTGTAAAAATCGCCAACACACACAGAGATAGATGTACACTTGGATACGTAACTTTTGCAAATGTCAAGCTATGATGCTATTTAGAGGGAATGTCAACAACAGATGTACCAACTTAACAAAAAAACCGAACTCAAATCGAAACAATGGGAGCGCCACACGGGAACTTTTTGATCGAGGTGGTATTTTACATTTTACATTGTATTATCTGCGAAGCCTTAAGGGCTTGTCTACAGAAAATTGTTCAAAATTAATAGTTATCTATATTTCCGTTTTTACAATTCATTGGTTATTAATTTTGAAAAAAAAAATTCAGGTACAAAAAGACTTTGATAAATTTAAGGAACTGAACATTACAATTTAAATACTTTTTTTTTTTAAGAAAACAGAAGTATGAACATTTGTCAAGTTTATCGGAATGTCATTGAATATTTCTGGAACAGTTACAGCATATTTTGTGTGCCCTTACTCGTTCCAATATATTTTGTACCAGAAATTTGCCCTATTGTCGTCTTCGTGTGTTGACTACTTCTTGAGTTGGTAGCTTATATGTGCTGTCGTTTTTGAAGGCTGACAATATCTCCATCTTATGCAGTTGGTCAATTCTGAGGAATTGTCTGATGTCATCGCCATGATGCCGTTCTGCTCTGTTCACCATATATTGGATTGGCAACTGGGGCGCGTTACCCTAGGTCAGTATCTCATACCTCAGGTGTGATTCCACCAAACTGTAGTAGCATTGTCCAGGAACGTCCGCTGGACACCGATAGCTTATGTGGAAGAGAGCAAAGGCGACTTCCCTTAGTTTTTTTGTTAGTAATTCTACATGATAGCTGCATTTGAAATTGTACTCCACAATTACACCCAGATATTTATACGTTGACACATTTTCCAAAATTGTTGAGCATACGTCCCCGGTTTCCAGTAATAAATGCGCATGTGTTTTGTGTAAACATTCTGAACAATGCATTTTAATACTAACTTTATATTTAAATGTGTGAGGTGGACGAATATGCATGAATATTGTTTTTCTTGCATTTAATGCTGTGACTACATTAAATTCTTATTTGTTCAGTAGTTTCTAAATTTTTGTGACTGACCACTATTGCCGTATCATTCGCGTAAGCAAAAACTGTACTTTCCTTAAGTGCTGAAAGCAAATCTATTCAAGTAAATGATAAAAATTAGTGGGCCCAACCTTAAAACTTGTGGAACTCCATATTTCGAAGACTCTTGGTTACTTACGGAAACCTTTATTTTTACTTTATATTTTCTGTTTTTAAGTTGCAGTCGAACCATAAGTGTGCTGATCCCCTAACTCCCACTTTTTCCATATGCTCTAGAATATTTTGATGACACAATGTATCGAATGGCTTTTTAAAATCAATTAACAATAGACAATTGTGTTTGGTTTTTTTCTTGGCTTTCATTGATTTTGTTCGCAAAGTCTCCAATAAGCCGATTAATGCTTTTGTTTTTTCTATATCCGAATTGATTTTCCTCCAAGATTCCAAACTTCTCTAAATATTCATATAACCTCTTAGAAATTATTTCCTCCAAAACTATTGGAGGAACTATAGACAGAATTGATATTGGTTGGTAGTTTCTGACATCATTTTTGCTATGATTGCTGCAAGCTCATATTTACTATCCTTGACATGATAGGAGCTAAAGCCGTAGCGATATATATCTTTTGGTCGTATACCGTCTTTTCCTAATGGTTTATTTTCTTTCAATGAGCAAAGAATGTTATACATTACACTTATGCTGACCTCTTCAAAAACCATTGAGTGTTGTATAAGTTAACACCCAATTGTTAGGTGCACAGCTAACTTTGGCACAAGCAAGTTTTTTACACAAATGCGCAAATGTATAAAAAACATAACGACATGTCCACTGCCATGGGTTTTTTCCATAGCATGCATTTCATGTAAACAACAGCTTGCAAGCCACCCACATATGAAAGCTCTACAACCAACCTCCGATCACTCACTTATTTTCGGGTAAAGGGATGGGAAACAAAAAATAATAATTAAGGACAATATTGTCCAGTATTTACTATCAATTAAAATAAATAAATAAAGCAAAATAGAAATAAGTAAAAATTGTAAACTGAAATTAAATAAAGGCAAACGAAAATTGTTTTTAATTTATACGTCGTAAGACTTATGATCGCATATGTGAACTGTTTTTTTTTTTTTTTGTTTTCTGATGAAAATGATTATACAAATTGTTTTGCTAGATTTTTAAAATCATTTATGTGAAAGTTTTTTTTGCTAATACATCGTCAACATTCACTGATTTTCTTCCAAGCATTGAGTTAATAATTTTACATTTTGTTCAATTTTTTAGTTTGGTTAGATTATTTATATTCTCGTTCGTAGCCTTGATTTCTTCTATTGTTCCTGCATCTTCGTTATAATCGATCTCTTTCCAGACACGCGTTCTTCAGGTCATTTATGATCCAATTATGTTCCGTTGATCTTTTCTTGTATAACACAGAGTATGTCGAAGATTTAACTATTTAGGTAAAGTATTGTTTGAAATTTTCATAGAAATCGTTAACCTCATTTATAAAATTTGTGCGGACCATACAATGGTCAATAAGTGTTTCCGTACCTCTTACTAAATCGACTCGTGTTACTGATTTGATCCCGTTAATAAGTCCTCTCACAGCAGTCATTGAGAGGTATCTGCTAGTAATAGGATGAAACACTTAATTTGTATTTATGTTAACATCTCCATTTATAATTAACGCTTGCTTTTTGACAATTTTGTCGATGTTTAGGCTTAGTTCATTTATAATTCATTGGCGTTCAGTCTTGGTGACTGACCATCAAAGATCAAAGCAAAAAAGCCAATTCTTAACATGTTTCACATACGTAGGATAATGTGTAAGCGATCTGATAGAATGAGGAAGTTTGTTAACTAATCGACATGAAGCGACGTAAATTGTGATTGAAGATACATACGAGTATGTCTGAAATTAAGATTTCCTAATCTATTAAAGAAAATTGTTAACACTTTGTAACAGTATAAGTGACGTACTGAAAGAATTTTCAAATCCTTGGAATGCAATGGAAAACTATGATGTAGACCCTTGTCTTTTCGGCAAATTTTCTTCAAAATGTGTTTTTAAAGTAACAAAATAGGCTGCATTTTGTTGAAGTAGACTCCTCCCCAGCAGGTGATCACATATTGTAATCTAGAATGAAAGAATCCATAATAGATTTTTATCAAAAATTGTCCTGAGCAAACTTTGAGCAGAAATTATAAGTTTCTATAAGTTCCACGAAAACAATTTCTGAAAAATTTTCTACTCGTACGTGGCATTTAAAAGACATCTTTGAGTCAATGACATGGCCCAGATATTTTAAGTCATTAACAATTTTAATTTGGAAACAATTATCATTGCAGCTCAGACAGCTATTAAAAGTACAAGATGACAAACTTGCATTGCAAGTGCACTATGCGAGTCTAAATCTAGGGCAGTCACTAGCATAAAAGAAGATCTCGGCCTCAAAATTGAAAAAAAAAAAATATTTTAGTTTTTGAGCTTTGAACCAATTTGTTCCCCGCAAACCAGATTCTTAATAAATAAAGCTCCCAATTGATATCTGATATAAGATACAAAGCACTATCTGTCAGTAAATCCTTTAAAGAGCAGGTTAACCAAGAAATTGATATAAATTAAGTGTACAGTCGGAGCCTTTTCCGGCTGCTCCTTGGGGAAATTTACATCGGTAGGAAAATCCCCTTGGATTTTAATGTGAAATGCAGTGAGAAACCGAATGGCGAACAGCAAAAAAACAAGCGACAAAAAACCAAATAAAAAAACCAACACTTTCGTTTCGAGTACAACAAGCGAATGAATTTATTGGTGGCTAACATGAGACATGTAACCTCGTTTAGTACAACTATTTATTGTTTTTAGTACAAATTAATTAGCAAAAATATGGCGAAACTTGTTTTGTTGTCGCCAGATTCAAAAATTTAACTGAATGGTATAAACGTCTATTGGTATGTGTTTTTCAAATAATTTAGTTTTAACATTGGTAAAAATATTCATATAAATGATTTTAAGCAAGAATTGTACGTTGATTGAAGTTGTTCAATGTGTGTTCCAACATTAAGAAAAGCATTGGTCCCAGAACAGAACCCTGAGGCATTCCTAAATTAATGAATTTTTTTCACTACTGTTTTCACTATTACTCAGGTAAGATCTAAACCACTTACAAATAAAACATCGAAAACCAGCATTTTCAGTTTCACCTAGCAATATATCGTGGGTGACCATTGTTAGGCAACCTTTCGACCGATGGAAATTTATGAGTTTAATGTTAAGACGATAAGTTAGGCGAGAGTTAAACGTCATAAAATAAATTTATTATTGTTACAAATGTCGGTTGTGGTGCAATCGCATGTGAATGAGAGTAAATATAATTTTCCATGAATAGCTTAAGAGGTTAGGCCAGTCTAAGAGTCGTAAAAATAGGCTTTTTAATAAAAAATAAAATAAATCGAATTTACAAAGGTGGAAGTCTATTGACTGTAAAACATAATTTTTATAGAAAAAAATGCAGATGATCTCTCTTTTTTGGAAGGGTATACGGCCGTACCAACAGCTTCTGTAAATTTTAAATTATCATGAGTCACTAAATTTTTTTTATTATACATAACAATAACTATAGAAGTACGTAGAATTTTTTTGATAGATTAATTTTTGGCCGAATGGTGCACTTCCAAAGTCAAACTTGCCAAATTCCCAGAAAATTGTTAATAACAAATAAAGTATGCCAGATAAAAAAGGTCCTACGTACTTATTTAGACAATATATATATTTTTAAAGATCTAGTAAAGATTTGAAGTGAATTGGTTCAAAATTGTTCAAATTATATGTGCGGTCAACTTGAAAAATACAGTTTTGAGATAAACAGATTCAAAATTTTAAACTGGATCGCTGCCTACCTGGTGGCCTTGTACTATACTTTGAAAACCATTACCTTCGAGATATTTCCCGGTCATAATCTTTTGGGATATCATTTTTGAAGTCCTAAGAGATTATTGAAAGGAATAAAAAAAATCGATTTTTTGAAAATCCATAAAATGAAATCAAAACATACAATTTACAACAATTGAAATCATAAAAAACTTATTTATATTATAGAGTGAATAGGAGAATAACTATTGTAGATATTGTATGTTAATGAAGTAATTAACATATGTACATCCCAATTGAATTATTTCTAAGCAACCGTATCAAAGGTGTTGGTAATGTCCACAAACAAGCTACCTGAATACTTCTTTTTGTCCAGGTTGACAATAATCTGAGAGCAAAAATTTAAAAGACCTTCTTCTGTAGATCTAGCCCTCTGAAAACCAAATTGTACAAAACTGAAAAATCTAGTTTTGTTCAAAAAAAACTCACCACAATATTTGTTTGAAAATTTTCGAAGATTTTTCTCAATGAAGGTAAAAGTGAGATAGGCCTATGATTGCTCAATTCATCAGCAGACTCTTTCTTAAAGGGCGAAAAAATACAGGGTCTTCGAATAGGGACCTCCGAACTTTGACAGTTGTTGGCGGCCATATTGTTGAAGCTATATCTGTCAAATGGGCTGTCATTTATTAAGTTTGTTTTGCCAAATCACCATGGATGTACTTAGCATTCAAAAACACGTGCAAATGATAAAATTGTTTTATCAAAATGGGTACTCTGTTCGGGCAACGTTCCGCGCACTTTGCCCATTTTATGATCGCCATAATCGTCCTACAGAGTCCACTGGTTCAGTAAACGATAAACCAACATCCGTACGTCAACGAAACGCGGTTATCGGTGAGAGTGTGCAAATCCGAGGAAGTCGATTTCTCGTCGTTCGTAGAAACTCGGCCTTTCGCAGCCCACAACTTGGTGAATTTCGCATCGTGACTTGGGCCTGCACCCGTACAAAATTCAACTGACCCAGGAGCTGAAGGTATACGACCATAGATAATGACGTGTGTTCCCTGAATGGGCTCTGTAGTAGTTGGAAACTGATCCTAACTTTCATCGAAAAATCATCTTCAGCGATGAGGCTCATTTCTGGATGAATGGGTACGTCAACAAACAAAATTGTCGAATTTGGGACGATACCAATCCACATGAGATCCAAGAGCGTCAAATGCATCCCGAAAAAGTCACGACGTTGGTCAGGCCATCACCATCAACGGCGAGCGCTATAGGTCGATGATTACGAACTTCTTTCGACCTGAATTCGATGATATGGATTCCAACGACATGTGGTTTCAGCAGGACGATGCTTCGTGTCACACAGCTCACGCCACATAGAAAATTCTGCACGAGCGATTCGAGGGCATGGTCATCTCACGTGGAGGTGAAGTAAACTGGCCACTGAAATCGTTTGATTTGACCCCGTTAGACATTTTCTTGTGGGCTTTTCTGAAGTCGCAGGTCTATGCGAATAAGCCACAAACCACAGCGGCCCTCAAAGCCAACATAACCCATACCATCGGTCAAATTCAGTCTGATTTATGCGCTAGAGTCATGGAAAATTGGACATTTCAGATGCGCGCCATCCAGAGAAGCCGCGGCGGACATTTAAATGATGTTATATTCCATATATTCTAAAACCGCCCTTGAATGCCGATCATCTCTCATGGAGATGGCAGGGCAGTTCAACATTCACCTTTGTTGGATGCCGGGCCATAGAGGCATTCCAGGGAACTGCAGAGCCGATGAACTCGCCACTCTACCTATTCTACCGGATAAAGGTAGCTACGTGCAAACTAACACTAAAGCTGGATGCCAATAAAAGAACAGACCTAAGGTGGACTGCTGGGCAAACATGCCTAGCGACCAAACAGATCTGGACAAGGTTGGATCTGAGTCGTTCTAAGTGTCTGATCATTTTAGATAGGAAACATCTCAGCGCCATAATAGGTGTCATTACTGGACACTGCCTCATAGGCAAGCATGCAAGAAGGCTTGGCGCTTTTACTAATGATTTCTGTAGAAGCTGCATGGACGAGGAAGAGGAGGAGACAATCCTCCACCTACTCTGCACATGCCCAGCTCTCTCAAAGAGAAGAAAGCTTCATCTTCAACGACCTAAACGATCTAGAAAACATAGACGTTAACAGTCTCCTACGCTTTATTATAACCTCAAACCGGTTCCAGTAGTAAGAGGATGATAGATCTACGTAGCATCATAATGGGCCAATAGGCCTAAGTGGGTTGGTATTTCCAACAGCCACTCTTACCTAACCTAACTGTTGGGGGAATAATTTTTCCCTATATTCTCGCGGGCCAAATGACAGAAAAGGGCCGATATCGAAATTCGAGTAAATTAATTATATTAGAAATTCCCACGAGAAACTACAAATAAAATAAAACGCAAATTCAATGTGCAACACGATTGAGTATGAATGTAGGAATATATTTGCTTTTTCTTGTTTTTATGTTTGACAACGAATAAAAATGTTCACAATTTGCGTCTTCAACAACGAATGAATAAAATCTACTCCCGCTCGCTCTGTTGAAAGGTACAGCATCGGTAAATTCGTATGAATGTTACTGTTTAACAAGTACATATGTATAATTAGTTTTGTGACACAGAGGTGTTACACTTGACAATTCGATTTAATAAATGAATGAGTAAATATAATTATGAACTGATACAAAGTTTTTTTTTTTTTTTTCGACTGTATGCTCCAACATCCCGCCGCCTTTGAATGAACTTGAGATCGTTCAATTATCATCGATTGGTAATGGTGCGATGCGATGAACCGTCCTTCGAAGTATCCCCTTTCTGGTCTTCAGTTCTACCACGCGAACATTTCCATCTGAACCCGGTTTGATGCTTACGACTCGGCCCAATAACCAATGTTGAGGTGGTGAGTTGTCTTCGGAAATGAATGCCAAAGTCCCGACACTGACGTTGGATGACGCTGACTTCCACTTTGCCCTCTGTTGAAGACCTAGCAGATACTCTTTCGACCACCTCTGCCAAAAATGTTGCTTGAGTACTGAGATTTGCTGCCATCTGTCTGAAAGGGATAATGTTTTATGGTTAACATAAGGTTCTACTACCGCGACCAAAGATTGGCCATTCCAAAAGTGAGCTAGCGTCAGCGCTTCCTCGTCATTAGGGTCCGTTGATAGAGGAAACAGCGGCCTTGAATTAAGAATAGCCTCGATTTCCGCACAAGCTGTTGTTAGCTCCTCGAATGTAAGCCGGGTTGAACTGAATGTACGCACCAATAGTCCTTTCGCAGATTTCACGGCAGATTCCCAAAGGCCTCCGAAGTGAGGCGATCGGGGAGGAATGTGATGAAACTGCACCATATGTGCCGAACACCAAGATGATATCGTCTGCTGCATCTGTTGCTCAATGAAATGTTTTCGAAAATCCGCCATTAAGTTTCGGGCATCTACGAAATTCGTCCCATTATCGCAGTAGAGATGCTGACAAAACCCACGTCGAGCCAGGAATCTTCGAAATGCTGCTATAAATGCTTTAGCCGACAAATCTGATACGACTTCAAGATGTGTCGCTTTAGTGGCAAAGCAAACAAACACAGCGATGTACGATTTATACTGCTGCTTTCCTCGAATCCTATGAGTTGTTGTAACTGGTCCACAAAAGTCTACTCCGGAGATTAAAAATGGCTTTTCGAATTTCACCCGTGTTGCTGGAAGGTTTCCCATAATCTGGTGCTTCAGCACTGGTTTATAGTGGAAACAGTGCGTGCAGCGACTAACAATCCTCCTTGCCAAAGCCCTTACGTTCACCACCCAAACTGTTTGTCTACTAATCGCCACCAATGCTGTAGGACCTGCGTGATAAAACTTTTTATGTAAATAATTAAAAAATGTTGTTATAAAATTTGAGTTTTTGGATAGAAGCAATGGATGTTTGCTGTCGTAAGGAAGTTTGGCATTTTTTAGGCGACCACCTACTCGCAGTACCCCGATACCATCTTTGGTATCTAGAAATGGACATAATCCCTTGATCATACTTTTCGACTGAATCTCCTGTTGTTTTTCTAGACAATGGATTTCCTCTGCAAACTCGTGCTGCTGAATGCTCCAAACTATTCGCAAGAACGCTGAGTGGAGTTCTCCTACTGTAAATGTACTTTCCAGTTCTAATTTCGGTCCTTTTTTCAAACGATTGTAGAACCGAAATACGACAGCAAATATTCGGCAGATCTTCATGAAGTTACTATACTGTTCGTATGCGACGAAGTGTTCTTTAGCCGATGTAAGGAGAACAGTATTTTTTGACCGTTTCTCGAGGACTTGCTTTGAAACATGCCTCTCTTGGACTGGCCAACAATCGTGTGACCTTAACAAAAATTCTGGACCTTTGAACCATATAGAGTCTATCAGGCCACACACTGTCGACCCTCTCGACACAATATCCGCCGGACTTGCCTTCGAATTAACATGTTGCCACCTCGACGACTTCGTTAACTCTTGTATCTTGGCCACCCTGTTCGCCACAAGCGTATTCCACGTCGACGAGTGTGCTGATATCCAGTCCAGAACTACCTCGGAGTCGGTCCACAAATAAATTTCGTTGGGTTTGATCGTGACGTTGCTCTTAACTCGTTCCATTAATTCGATTAGTTGAAGAGCACCGCAAAGCTCCAATCGTGGCAATGACTTAGTTAGAAGTGGAGCTACTCGAGACTTAGACGTTATCAAATTTACGACCACCTTTCCCACAGTATCGATAGAACGCACATATATGCAAGCCCCGTACGCCCCCATGGACGCATCTGCAAATCCGTGCAGCTCCAAGCCTCTAATCTGATCGGTTGTGAAAGCACACCGTGGTATTCTAATATCTTGAAGCGCAGAAAGATCCTCCAAAAAGTCCATCCATCTGGAATGCATCTCTATTGGCATCCCAATCCATCTTCTCCCTCCATAATTCCTGCATAAACATCTTTGCTCGAACAACTACTGGATTTATTAGCCCAAGGGGGTCAGAAAGGCGGGACAGGTCTGAAAGTACAGAGCGTTTGGTAACCCTTCTACTCTTAGACAAAGGCGGAGACGCAAATCCAAATGTGTCCGTTCGAGGGTGCCACACTAAACCTAATGCTTTTATCACATCTGAATCATTAATCCGAAGTGGCTTTTCCATATCTTCCTCTGGTAGGCCTTTCAACAACGATAAATCATTTGAATACCACTTTCATAGTGTAAAATTGGCAGACGACAATAGTTGTTCAACGTCTTCCCGGATTGATTGGATCTCCTTTACGGTATCTGCACCTGTTATAAGATCGTCTATGTAAAAGTCCTTACGAATAATTTTTGCAGCTATAGGGTGTGTCTGATTATTATCATCAGAGATTTGTTGTAAGCAACGCGTTGCCAAATATGGCGCCGACGATGTCCCATATGTGACGGTTTTCAGTCGATAAGTTAGCAGTGGGTCACTCGGACTAGATCGCCAAAGAATAATTGGTAGTAAGAATCGCCGATACATTTTTGAAATGTCTGCAGTGAGTGCGTATTTATGAAACCGAAATCGCAGGATAATGGAAAACAAATCATCCATCCAGTCAAACACGACTCTTAGCTTAGTGGTGGACGATTCTGGACGAAGTACGCATTGGTGTGGAGAATAATACCTTACCTGTGCAACTTCATGTGGACGTACCTATATTCCATACATAGTGGCATCGACAGGCCTATCAAATGAATAAAAATTGTCGATGATATCTCACATACACTTTGTTTTATTTAAATTTAAAGATAGGAAGCGCTTAATGAAAGACCCTTTATAAGAGCACATTTTAGAGCATCCGGAAATACACCAGAAAAATGCTGTTATTAAAGAAATGCGCCAAAACATTCACTAAGAAACATGCAATATTTTTGAGTACTAGATTAGATATACCATCATATTCAGAAGAATTTGTATTTTTCAACGTGTCAATTGTTTTTAGGTATTCTGAACCAATTATCGGCTTGAATAAAAAAAACTTTGACTCTTCAAGTGTTCACCAGGATTACATGAAGGACGACAAGGGGCACAGGTTGGAATAGAACTGCCTTGAATATTCTCAGATACTCGTATCGTAGTAAAATACGCATTTAAAGAGTTAGAAATTTCTAGTTTGTCGAAGATCACACAATCTTCAGTTAGTAACACAAATTGGTCTTTCTATGCCTGACTTCTTATTAAGAATGCTTTTGACTAACTGCCATTCATATCCTAGATTACCTTTGGCTGAATTGAATTTGTTACTGTACCAGCGATCACGACAAATGGGAATTTCTCTTTTTACAATAATTCTAAACACATTCTTCTCAGATATATTATTCTTAGTTTTCTTTTCTTGACTGTATTTAATAAGTAATTTGATATAAAGGGTTTAAGTCGTTTTATTGATATTCTTGGACTATATGTGAAAGCACAACTCGATATATGATTACTTAAAGATACATTTTCCCAAAACTAAAAAGAAAGATAAGTTTTAAGCTTACCAAAATTAATTTTTGTTATCAAGTGTTTTGAATTAGTGTCATTTAAATTGCCATTTGTCATAATGTCGACCATGAATCCTGTCATACAATGATCATTGATCTTCAGATCAAAAAACACATTTCTCACATGAAGAGGACTCGCAACGACCATAAATGTGAACTATGCACTTACCCGATTTAGGTCTGGTTATTTCATTTATGAAAGAGTCCAAACCATGAGAAGCTAATAAATCCAAGTAGGTGAGCACGACTTCACTGTTCTCTAAAATATTCAAAGTGAAATCTCCTAAAGTTATCAAATTTTTTAATTTTTCATTATCCAAAAAGATGATAATTTTTCAACAAATACTGAAAAATTAAACATTTGAAGCCTATATACATATGTACACATAACATGACATAGACCTCCCCCTTGATTTTAAGAGATAATTTCAAAACATCAGCACTCAGAAAACTTAGCTTTGACATATCAAATACATTGGGCCTTACTAACAACCAAATTAAATTTATAACTTAAGTATAATCTCCACACTTTCCAAAATGTTTGTACCAATAACGAATTTAATACTCGGCTTTAGTGTTAGTAAGGAATTAAATCTTAATCAGTTTAGTTCAGTTTAAATGCATTTTTATTTTTTCAACTTAAATTACTCTTAAATGCTAGACAAAAAAATGCTAAAAAATTAGCTTAAATAACTTACAAATAATCTTATTCTAACTTACTGGCCCCATGCGGGCACTCTAAGTTAAACCTATCACTTAAACTATGTCTTTCGACGAATCTTACAGTCTAATTTTATTTTATTTTTACATTTATTAATACTACTCGTAAAACTAAGAAAATAAATTTTAATCAAAAAAACTTAGTGTCTGGACTTTTTTTTAATTTTTTATAAAACTTAAAACTAAAAGCCTACAATCTACCTAAAAATAAATCTTAACCTACTTAACCTACTTACATCTAATGCATACATAAATACATATATATACATACATAATATATATATACATAATATATAAATATATGTATGTATATATCTATTTTTTTTTTTTTTTCTTAAAATCTAACTTAAACCTACCTAAAACTATGTAAGCCGGCCATGGCTAAAACAAAAAAAAAACAAAAAAAAATAGGCTGGCCCACCTTGCTTCACATGAAGCTAACTATCACTGGAGGAGTTCGACACAACGAAGCATCCTCCCCTTCAAAAAGCCACCAAAATTGTTGGTGCTGCTGAGCAACATCCCTCCTGTCGCGACTCCCTACCGCCCTACTGAACCGGAGACGCTCCGCACTGCCGTGTGCGACGTCTCTGTCGTAGTTGAGTCGCCTGTCCGCAGCTGTTCGAGCGACGTGGAAGATAAGCGGCACCGCCAATCTGTCCTGGATCAGACCTTTGCTATCTAAATAGAGGAACGCTTCTGGAGGAATAAAGCCGTCAAAGCGAACTCTCTCGTGATACATATAATTGGGGTGGTAAGCCCCGGAGATCAGGTTGTTGGATGAGGTCATTGGTCTTGCAATATGTCTTCGAGTCAACTTAATAGCGAAGTTGTCCACTCTTATTAGATTCGCCCTGTTGTATAGATCCTCATTGGGATAGAATTTTATGTACTCAGACTCTGGTGTTCTGTATAAGCGAAGACAAGTCCTAAGACAAGCCCTCTCAAACACCCGAATCTTTTCCAATAAACTTGCTCTCACGTTGAACCACACGGGACACCCAAATACAAGCATGGGCCTGATAAGGGCCATGTAGCAGATAACCTTCACTCTCGCATCGAGTTGGCTGTTATAAAACAGTCTCTTTGTAAGGGCAAAAGCACCTCTGGCCCTGGCCAGAGCAACATCTATATGTTTGTTAAAATACAGAAATTGATCCAGCCAGATCCCAAAGTATCTGACTACATTTCGACCAGCAAGTGGCTGCCCGTGCTGCCCCACGATCGAAAACTTTCGCCAATTCTTTCTGGTATCCCTAGAGGCCCCAGACAAAGGCGTCCTAAACAGAATGGTTTCCGACTTCTGAAAGTTGATTTTCAACTTCCAGTCATCGCACTATCGTTTAATTTTGTCGAAGTCACGCTGCAAAAGTATATTAATGACCTCAATCTTTGGACCTGATCTGTACGCGATTATGCCGTCTGCGTACGCTATGGCATGGTGAAGTGAACCTATCAGATCACTCGTGTAAATGTTGAATAGGATCGGCGAATTTACCGCACCTTGTTGCAGACCGTTTTTAATGTTAAATGTTCCAGCAGAAGTCACATCGCCATTCTTCACGATGAACTGTCTACTGGAGAGCATATCGAAAAGAATATACAGCAGTGGTTTACTAATGCCCAACCTCTCCAGCTTGAAAAAGAGTCCTTCTAACCATACGGTATCGAAGGCTTTCTCCAAGTCAATCAGGCAGGCACCAGTGCACTGGTTCTTGGCTTTGTTCCATTGGATATCAGAAACCAGTGTCGACGCAGCATGAATGATACGAGTATCATGCCCCGCCTTGAAACCGAATTGATTATCCGGAATTATATGTTTGTCCTCAACCCACTTAGTCAGGACTCTATTGATCACTTTCTCGAAAACTTTACTGATGTTTGGAAGGAGACTGATCGACCGGAGATTCGCCGGATTGGAAGTATCTTTATCCCTTTTGGGGATCGGATGTACCACCGCAGTTTTCCAATGCGCTGGATAATGTGCGTTATTCATTGCATTATTAAACAGGGTGGTATAAATGTTCACCGCTTCTAGAGGGAGATGTCGAAGCACAATGTTCGGTATTTCATCGGTTCCCGCTGATTTCTTACTTCTAAGCGATTCGAAGATCGTTTGGAGCTCTTCCTTCGAAATGAACGCGGGTAGTACCCTATGCTTGGTGATGGCATTATTTGCCATATTTTCGTCACTGAACTGGGTGAAACCCAAGCTCTCGAATCGCCAATTCACAATATCATTTCGAAGGTAGAAATTGTGCAAAAGGACTCGATTCTCCAGATCGTGGTTCGGGCCAATGATAGCATTTGCCTTGTACACTTCCTGGAAAGTCGCTCCTATAGCCTCTACCTGCTCCTGCGGATCCTCGATCACAAAGAAGTTGTCATCATCAACAGCCTCATTTGGATCTATGCCCGCTGCTACCAGTATTTGTTCGTTGTTCGTCGTTCGGGCGATTTTAAGACAAGGAAGGTCGTTCTGATTATTTCTCCGAAATATTTTATTTATTTGAGGGAACATATTCGGGTTGCTGGTGTTTACAGCTCGAATTTTGTTGTTCCAATACAAACTTACAGATGCTCTGTAATTTTCCTTTATTAATGTTTGGAGGTTTTTAATCGACGACTTCAGTGTCATGATCTCCGGGTTATGTCTGTCAGTAAACTGTCTGTACAAGGTTTTTAGTCTTGACAGCAGTCTACTTTTATGTCGGTGCAGTGCGTCAATAGTTGCGTTGCGGAATAAGTCTTCTTCGTCAATGTGTTGGTACCGAGGTATCGTTTTGTCCATTGTTCGTTTGATTGTCTCGTCCATTAGTCTTAGATACCTGTCAATCTCCTCGTTTGACAGATTTCTGTTGGACGGTGGGTAGAGCGAATTCGAGGAGAGTACTCTAGTCAGTGTTCTGGTGAAGTGTGTCCAACGCACCCTACTATAATTGTAGGAATGCCTTTGAACAAACTCATCCAATTCCGCAATTTCGTTTGGAACAGTTATTTCGGTGCTGAAACTGCAATGGTCACAGTCATACACGAAAGTGCGTAGACAGTTTATAGTTTGTTGGTTAGTGCATGTCAGTTGTATTCGTGAGTCGAACAGCAGAAGATCCAAATAGGACCCGCGTCTGGGAAACGACGGACTATCCGTCGCCTTAAGCCCGAGTCGATACATTACACTGTACTGACCCCACCAATTGAATAGTAGGTTCCCTCTAGTATTTGGTGTATTATTTCCTCAATCACTATGTTTGGTATTAAAATCTCCGCCGATAATAAAATAGTTGTCTTCCAATTCCAGCCTCAGGAATCGAAAAAGTCTCTCGAGCTCTGAGATAAATAAGGAGGATTGAGTAGCCTTAGGTGCATAGACAGACACCATGTACAACTTCTTTCCACTACGGAGGGGGATATACTCGATGCATGCTTCCAGCACCGGGAACCTACGTACTACACGACTGTATCACAAAATAAATGCTGGTGTGCCCCAGGGCTCTGTTCTGTCACCGACACTCTTTTTAATTTTCATTAACGATCTCTTGTCTGCTACTTCTAATATAATATATTCCTTTGCTGATGACAGTACTCTCTGCTTTTCATATTCGTTCCCGGACTCACGGCCCTGCTCTTCGGCTGTAGTACGAGAACGGCAGCGTATGCTAAGCTCATTAAATTCCGATATCAACATCATAACCAATTCGGGAACTATCAATAGAGTGGAATTTAATGCTTCCAAAACACAATGCTGTCTGCTGTCTTTAAAGCGAAATTTAAACACCCAGCCATTATCTATGAATGGCACTTGCATCGTCGAAACCGAAAAACTTTCCATTCTCGGTATGTTTGTCAATGACAACTTACGTTGGAATGACCATATATTTGATGTCGCCAAGAATGCTGCGAAATGTCTAGGTTTTCTCAAGCGATGTAAGAAATATTTTACCCCCTCCGATCTGGCCTCAATATATAAGGCATTCATCCGCCCAAAATTGGAGTACAATTCCCACATCTGGTCAGGTGCTCCTCTGCACCTGCTAGATAGGATTCAAAACCGTGCGATAAAACTTATTGACGATACTAATATCAGTCAATCAATGGACACCCTCGAACACCGACGAAATGTCTCGTGTCTCACTTTGTTTTATCGCTACTTCCACCACCAGTGCTCCACTTAAATCGCCAGTAGCATTCCGCCCATTCAAACTTTCAACCGTAACACTCGTCTCGCTATGAATGCTCATCAGTATACCCTCAAGCCCATTTTCGGACTTACTCTAAAATATCGTGATTCGTTCCTAAGCCGTGCAACTCGCTTATGGAATGCCCTGCCGATCTCTGTATTTCCTGGTCGTTATAACTTGCAAACATTTAAAAACAATGTACATCGGTACCTCTCTTTTCTTCCTCAGTAAATTTCCTTTGCCCGCGCTGTGTACAATCACCTTAAGGGTACTCAAACCCCTTGAGCGCGCGCTCATTATAAAAAAAAAAAAAAAAAAAATACTCTTTTAAAACGTATACCTTTTCGTACGAAAATCGCAACGCCTCCTCCCTGAATGGAGTTGGGTCGGTTTCTCCGTACTATTTTGTATCTTCTGTGCCTCATTTTGTGTCCTTTGGTAAGCTTAGTTTCGCTAACCAAAAGCACATCAGGGTTCAAACAACTTAAATAGTGCGGCTCGTCGTTCGAGCCTAATGAGTGAATTCACATTCACAGCAAGGACCTTAAGAGTTTGCTCCGCCACGTACGTACCCATTACGGCAAAAGGTGCATTAAGCCAGGCAGCAGCGCGTATACTTGATCCACCCGCGCCCTTGGATAGAGAGCAAGATAGCTAGCATGTCAGATACTGGTTCAGGTGCTCTGGGCGCTGGGGCCTGAGAAGCAACCTTCGCTTGCTGTACCGTATTTCTCCAATTAAATCTTAATGTAGAGAAAGTCATGTTTAAACTTTTTTAAATAGAAGAACAGAGTAATGCCAATGTACTAATTTAGTACTAAGAACAATACTAAGAAGGATTCGATTTGGTATCTAAAATGCTAAAATTATGCGTAAACTGTAATTGAATTTAATTGAAATAGTATAAGCGTAATTTAATTTTCATGAAATAAAAAAAAATCCTTACCATCATTATAATTCATTGAAATATATTGCAGTAAAAATTGGTAAAAATGTGTTTTTTGTGAACGTTTCATTGAAGCATTAAGGAGGCATACCTGTGTAACTAAAAGGCAAAAAAACTATTTTCATGTATTTTTTACATATATAAATATATTAGCATAACATTGACGGTATTTAAAAATATCTGTACATACAGTGAGCTCTCTCATAAGCGGACACTGACGGTACCAAGAAATTTGTCCGCTTATGAGAAAAAATACGACATTGACAATCTTGAAAAAAGAAACACAGATGTTCGAAAAAATTACAAAAAAAAAAAATACTAATTTGTATCTATGGATAGTGGTCAGAAGGCCGCCGGTGCCGCAGCCTACTACCTATGTTTACATTCTTTAAGGTTTTTCTTTAATTTTTTGCTGGGTAACAAGATAACGAAGTGTGACAGATGCGTTTTGTCCGTTTAAGAGAGATTGAAATTCTATTGCGGTTATAGAAATTTTTTGTCCGCGTCCGGTTATAAGAGAGTCCGTTTATGAGAGAATTATTTACATTAAAAATCGTGTAGATAATTTCGGTCTTTGAAATTTGTCCGGTTATGAGAGGTGTCCGTTAGGAAAGAGTACACTGTATATAATTTTTTTATTGACAGGATGCCGACCACTCCCCGTCCTTACTTTAGAATCGAGAACAATGAAAAAAAAAATAATGAGAAGTAGCATATAATTTGTAGCTAAACTACGAAAATATGAATAGTGAATTGAAAGTTTTCGTAATAATTTCGTTATTTTAACAGTAAAAAACGCATATTTCTTATCAAAATATTTAAAAAATTTTAGGTTCACAGACAAATTATGACAATATAAAGAAGCATGCTAAAACGAGATTTGTCCGGTCGTTTTCAAATTAAAGTGTACTCAGAATCAAAAAACCTTGTTTCAAGAAAAACGCGTTTAAGTTTTTCCATTTGTTTTTGTTTGTCGCATTTGTATTTGCATCTGCTTCTATATTTTCTTCAGTGTGTTGGATGCCATAAAGACATTTTTTTAGTGGCCTACTTGTACGCCGCTACCCTTCACTATCATCTGTTGAATATGTCTACACGCTATATCTCGGAAAATATTTTAAATATTAATTCTACTTAACCTTTAGAACATTTTAAAGTAATAACAAAACAAATTATTCAAAATTTTAGGTTTTACACAGCTATGCCCCCTTAATTACTACATATACAAAGTTATCTATTGATTAAAATACTATTGCATTAGCGTTTTCAAAAGAACTCTTATGGAATCCAATTTCCAATTAGGAAGGAAAAAGGAAGTCAACGAAAGGTATTAACTTGGCATAACCTTCTTATAATCACGAACAAAGAAAACAATCTTAGCTGATTTTGTCCATTTCTAGTTTCGAGTCCCAGGAGTATTGGCTTTTGCTAAAATTGGTATGTAAAATAAACATAAAATTCCATTTTAAATTATAACCGCTCTTTTTATAGCATCATGGAAGAAAATAAAAATAAACGATAGCCATACACAGATCAAATTGATAGCAAAATAAACAACACAAATGATAAGGAAAAAATTTGATGCGTGGGAAAATATATCCACAAATTTAGAAGCCAATGAAGGTTCAAGACCGCAGCACGGTCAGTTTGTATAAAAGAAGCCTACAACAAACTGGCGGTGGATTTCCACCGAAAGAGCCAAGTGAAGTAGACCTAGCAATAGTATAATAGAAATGTCAGACATCGATTTTGCTGCTGAATTTGACTCCGATGCGATGAACAGGATCTGTAAAAAGTAATGCAAGCTGCTACAAACAATTCCAGTATAGAACTAATTTGTGTTTTTATTTTTCAGAGAAAACGAATCGCCAAATGTGGAACCTTCGCTGAAGGCACCAGTGGTACAGTTATCACACACAAACCAGCTTAGTCAGCACACGCGCCAAACACCTGCATGCATATCCAGCGGATATGGATCAGATATCTCTCTGAAATATTTCTGTATTTTAAGTATTAATGCTGACTCCATGTAATCATCAAAATTTGTATTTTCCCACAAAAAATGTTATAAATAGTACTGTAAGACAAAATTGTAGTTAGATTATTAAGTAGTGCGAATAAAGCGAGACATCTGTCTCAAAATAACTTTTTTTATTTCATTTAAAGTTAAAAGTTAATAACTGGCGCCCGAGCAGCAGGGACATGAGTTTAAAACGTATGTCATAAATAGTCTAACACAACTGTTTCGCGAGTGTTAACCGTAAGAACAACTCTTGAAAGACAGTGTCGCGAGTGTTAACCGTAAGAACAACTCTTGAAAGACAGTGTCGCGAATAAATCCGTAAGAACATCGCTTAAAAACTGTTTCGCGAGTGTTAACCGTAAGAACAACTCTTGAAAAACAGTGTCGCGAGTAAATCCGAAAGGACAAAGAGACAGTTCGTGAGGAAAAAAACCTATAGACAGTGTCAAGTGAGTGATCGAGTACCATTAGTAGACTGTAACAGGTCAAAGAGGAAAAATACAGGTCATCCAAACATCGCTGGACTTCGCCGACTTCAATCTCAAATGCAGATAGCCATCCTACTCATGTGAGTACAAATTTTTTTATTATAAATATATAATAAATCTACAATATAATATATTGAAATTGTAACCATTACGAAACAATAAATTTATTCGTATACCAAATCAAATTATAAATAAATAATTTGCACTTTAACGAAACAAAAATCTTAATTAACTAATTAAGTAATTCATAATCCATAATAATGGAAGGACTTCAAGACGCTCTGGTTCAGCTAACAGGAGCACTTAATGCTCAAATAGAGCTAGTGAGAAAAATAGATAATAGACTAACTGTATTGGAAACGAAGGTCATAAGCGATCCGAATCCAACGCAAATGAGTTTGCAATATCCTCTTACTGAGTCTGATCTCAAGGAGATAAGCAAACTTCCAGATTGCGTCAGAGAATTGCAAATCTTTGATGGCAATCCGGTGCAGTACCTGTCATGGATACACACCGTAGAAAATATCCTTAGGGATTATGAAATAGTCCGTCAAAAACCCATTTATAGGTCTATACTGCAAAGTATAAGACAAAAAATCAGAGGACATGCCGATACAGCCCTCATATCTTATAATATTTTTGATGACGACTGGGCATCGATAAAAAGGTGTTTATCTCTACACTATGCCGACAAAAGAGATATTAGGACACTAGAGCATCAACTAAGCATTATGTCCCAGAGAAGCTCGACATTAGATGAATTTTATGCTAGTGTAAACCACCAGCTATCCCTCATCATCAACAAAATCAAATCAGAAGACTATTCCGCTGAAACTATAAGGGCTCTCACCGAAAATTACAGGAACCGCGCACTAGAAGTGTTTGTAAGGGGACTAAACGGTGATCTGAGTAAAATGCTAATAATACAGAAACCGCAAACCTTACCAGAAGCCTACACATCTTGTTTGGAGATACAAAACCTTAATTTCAGGAACGTAACAATTCATAACAAAAATGTATCTAATACCATCTGCGCTCCTACTAACCAAATTTTTACGAGCCAACAAGAGCATAGAAAGCATCGTCTACCTCCAAGGCCACTTCCCATTCAACACATGATAAAGGCTTTTAACTTACAGCATAATAACCAAAATCGACGAAACAATCCTCCTCCACCAAGACCGCCTAAACCATTAGAGCAAATGGAAATAGACAGGTCAATCCAAACAAAGCGGGTTGATTATTCAAATAGGCCGGCAAATCAAGGACAGAATTTCCAATCTAAAAGACCAAATGATTCAAAAAACTTCCGTCCAAAGCAGCAAAGGCTATTTAACATAGTCACGCAAGCAGAAGACAAACAAAGTAATGATAATGAAGAGTTGGAAGAATGTTCACAAAATGATGCTGAATAAATGGAAGCTTATTTGCAATACCTCCAAGAGTATAACCAAGAAATAGGAAATGAAGAACCAACCACCGAAGCAAATTTTATGACAGATGCCTCTCTAGCATTCCATACCTAGAGTATAGAACCAGAGAAGGCAACAGTTTAAAATTTCTTGTGGACACAGGAGCAAATAAAAATTGTATTTGCCCCGCATTAGGCGAAAATGCTACTCCCCTAAAAAATCCTTTCAAAATTCGATCAGCAGGCGGTGAAGTGACAATAGAACGCAAGGTGAATGGTAAATTCTTTAAAAGTGTTGGTAATAACACAGATTTAGAATTCTTTGTTCTACCTGGCTTAAGATCTTTCGATGGTATAATTGGAGACGACGCGTTAAAAGAACTGGAAGCCATTATAGACAGGAAGAATAATATACTCACCATAAAACCAAATGTAAAAATAAAACTGAAAGAAAAGCAATCCACTCAAGTTTATAATATAGAAATTAGAGATAATCATTTGACTGAGAAAACTAAGAAGGTTCTCCAATCCATAATGAAGAAACATAAGAAAATCTTTGGTCCGATTAACGATCAAGAAGTTATTGAGACAAGCGTAAGAGCCGAAATAAAAACAACCACAAGCGAACCTATATATACAAAATCATACCCTTACCCAGTAAATTTACGGAACGAAGTAGAGAGACAAATTAAAAAGTTGCTAGAGGATGGCATTATAAGACCATCTAAAAGCCCCTACAATTCTCCTCTGTGGATAGTCCCGAAAAAGATGGACGCTTCAGGAGAGAGGAAATTCAGAATTGTGATTGACTACAAACGTCTCAACGCCGTTACAATACCCGACACATATCCGATTCCGGATATCTCAAACACAATAGCCAGCCTAGGAAAATCAAAATTTTTTTCAACTATCGACTTAACTTCAGGATTTCACCAAATTAAAATGAAAAATACAGATATAGCAAAGACAGCATTCTCCACAATGAATGGAAAGTATGAGTTTACACGACTTCCGTTCGGACTGAAGAATGCTCCAGCAATTTTTCAACGATCAATAGACGATGTTTTGCGTGAGGAAATAGGGAAAATTTGTTTTGTATATATAGACGATATCGTTATAATAGGAGAAACCGAAGAAGAACATATGAAAAATATAGAAACAATATTTTCCAAACTGGAGCAAGCCAACCTTAGAGTAAATTTGGACAAAACAGAATTCTTGAAAGAAGAAACCGAATTCCTTGGATACCTTATAACGAATAAAGGTATTAAGCCAGATCCGAAGAAAATACAGGCATTGAAAAAAATAAGACCTCCTGAAAACCTTAAAGAGTTAAAAGGATTTATTGGCCTTGCATCCTACTACAGAAGATTTATCAGAGACTTTGCGAAAATAGCAAAGCCCTTGACAAATCTTACGAGGGGAGAGAAGGCTCAGATTAAAGCCACGCAATCAAAAAAAGTCAAAATAGAACTAAATGCCGAAGAACTTAGAGCATTTAACAACTTAAAGGAACTTCTTACATCATCTGAAGTATTGATTTTTCCTGACTTCGACAAACCATTCATATTAACAACCGATGCTTCGAACACAGCGATTGGTGCAGTACTATCTCAAGGCGATATTGGAAAGGACAGACCTATCACTTATGTTTCTAGATCACTCAGTAAAACCGAAGAGAACTACGCTACAAACGAAAAAGAAATGCTAGCGATAGTGTGGGCCTTAGATAACTTGAGAAACTATCTGTATGGGGCGAAAAAGATTAGGATTTTAACTGACCATCAGCCTCTAACTTTCGCTCTAAGTACTAGAAACGCAAATGCAAAGCTGAAAAGATGGAAGGCACGGATCGAAGAGTATAATTATGAGCTCGTCTACAGGCCTGGTAAAACCAACTTCGTGGCTGACGCATTGTCAAGACTGAAGACGGATGTGAATAATTTCACTTCCTCCAGTGCAGCAACTATGCACAGTGCGGAAGAAGACAGTTCCGAACTAATACCTCACTGCGAAGCTCCAATGAATGTGTTCAAAAATCAATTGATCTTTAAGGAAGGAACTGATATGTGTGCTTACGAGGAACCACATTCGAACTACCATCGCCACTTTATAGGACTCCCTGAAATAAATAAGGAAAACTTAACACAGCAATTGAAGGAGAAGCTTAACCCCAACACTCTCAACGGCATCAAAATCCCCGAGAAATACATCCAATTGCTGCAGGATATATACAAGGAAAACTTCAAAAAATATAAAATCCGTCTAACACAAAGAGTAGTTCAAGATTTGGCAAATGAAGACAACCAATTTCGAGTCATACAAGAAGAACATAGTAGGGCTCATCGTAACTACAAGGAAAATAAAGATCAGATCCTGGAGAAATATTATTTTCCGCGTATGAGCAAGCTAATAAAAAAATATACTAAGGTTTGTGATATTTGCAATTTGAATAAATATGATCGCCATCCTTTAAAACCCGAATTCCAACAAACTCCAATTCCCACTTATCCTTCAGAAATTCTGCACATCGACCTGTTCGAAATAGACCATGAAAAATATATCTTGCATCGATAAATTTACTAAATTCGCGAAATTCTTCCGTATCAAAGAAAAATCAGCTTTGTACTTGAGAAACAAAATAATAAAAATCCTCCACTACTTTACAGTTCCGAAAATACTAGTCATGGATAATGAGAGTGGTTTTATAAGTCCCATTGTTTCGAATTACATCAAAACGCTAGGAGTTCAAATATATTTAACACCAACTCAAAAAAGTGAAGTCAACGGCAAAATCGAAAGAGTCCACTCAACAATAATTGAGATGATCAGATGCTTACGCACGGAGTACCCAGACTTTACTACAAAAGAACTGATTAATATAGCAGTCGATCGCTATAACAACTCCATACATTCTGTCACAAACAAGAAGCCAAGTGACATATTTCTAGGGAAAATCCAAAGGATAAATTACAAAAATCTAATGGATTTTCAGGAAAAAGTTAATGAAGATTTAACGGAACTTATTCGTAAAAACCAAAGAAAGAAAATCAGTAGAAGAAACCGGAACAGAACTAAACCTAAGACTTATCAAGAAGGTGAAACAGTTTTTGCTGCCGTCAAACGTCGGGACGGACCCTTGTTCAAAAAAGAAAAAGTTCAGAAAGATAATCGCGTAACAATTACAACAGAAACTGGGAAAAGAATCCATAAAACACAGATTAAGAACACAAAGCAGTAACAATGTCTTTTTTCTTTCCGTTCTAGGTCAATAGGATTGTCCTCGGCAATCCTAAGCATATTCGAATACAATACACCATTAATAACTATAAAACATGGAAGCGGACGAATCATTAATGGCAATTTTAAAATGATCCACGTTATAAATCTCACATCGTACAATGAAATAGTCAGCGCCTCTATTCCTACAATTGAACAACAAATAGACAAAAATAGTATGCTCAGACCTCAAATACTGTATCAATTACATCAAATCGAAGAATCATTAAAGAAATTGCACGGCAAAAGACTAAGGTTTTCCAGATCGATAAACTGGCTTGGATCTGCATGGAAATGGATCGCCGGAACACCGGATGCCACCGATTGGGATAGCCTTCTGAAAACTCAAAACGTCATTATTGAAAACAACAATAATCAATATCGAATTAATAACCGCATTACCGAAGTAACTCAAGGAATTTTGGATAACTACAATAAGATCATTCAGAGAATTAACAATACAAGTGTCGATAAGTTTGAACAAACAATGTATAATAAACTTACAATAATAAAAGATGAAGTCAATGAAATCGTTTCAGCAGTTCAATTAGCAAAAAAAGGAATTGTGAACACAAACCTTTTGGACAAGACCGAGATCCAGAATATTCTCGCGCAGATGGAGACACTAACATATAATAATGAAGTCGAAGCTATCGAGTATGCAGAACCAATAGTGCTACAAAAAGATTCAATTATACTTTATGCTATTTCCTTACCAAAAACAAAACCAATCGATTTCAATCATCTTCTAATTAGATCTTCAGTTATAGTCAATAAACGAATATACTTAGAATCAAACGAACTTCTGGTAAATCAAGACGAACAATATGGAATCAAAGAACAGTGCAGAAAAATTAACGGCATACTAGTATGCAACAGCAACCAACTTCAAAAACTATCCGCAGACCACTGCATCAGTCAGCTGCTAAAAGGAATCAGTGCTAAATGCGAACACCAATTCTATAAAAAACCAATCATCGAACTCATCAACGAAAACATTATATTCCTAACCAATTTCAACGGAAGTATTAAACATCAAGAGGAGACCAAAATTCTAAATGGAACATTCTTGTTGCAGTTCAATAATGACTCTATATTTATCAACGACCAAGAATATATAAACAAAGAAGTCACCACGTATCATATCCTACCACCACTTCTTCAGGCCAATTTAACAGTAAAATAAATTAGACTAGATCTAGAATATCTACATAGTTTACACCTAGATAATATTAAGAAGTTACAAAAATTTGCACTAATCAATCATTTCTCAGTCGTTTCAGATGTTATTATCTTTTTTGTTCTGATAATCATTATAACCATACTTATTAGATGCAGATGCGAGAAAAAACAAACTCCATTTCAAATTAAACTATCAACAGCTGTTCCACAAGTCAATGAACTTTCGCCACAACCCATCAAACTTAATTTTTGATCCATGAGACATAGACCTAAGGAGGGAAGAGTTATCACACACAAACCAGCTTAGTCAGCACACGCGCCAAACACCTGCATGCATATCCAGCGGATATGGATCAGATATCTCTCTGAAATATTTCTGTATTTTAAGTATTAATGCTGACTCCATGTAATCATCAAAATTTGTATTTTCCCACAGAAAAATGTTATAAATAGTACTGTAAGACAAAATTGTAGTTAGATTATTAAGTAGTGCGAATAAAGCGAGACATCTGTCTCAAAATAACTTTTTTTATTTCATTTAAAATTAAAAGTTAATAACTGTACCTTCCACTTCTAATGCACCACAAAAAAAAAAAAAAAAAAAAATCAAACGGAAGCGCCTCTTTCCCACAACGGTAACGTTGGAAGAGTTATTGAAGAAACATTTGGAGCAAATTGAATACGCTTTCTCAAAGTCTCGACTTAAAAGAACAAGTCCAAAGAAAAAAACTAGAAAAGGAGGAAAAAAAAATAAAACTACTGAATATCCAAATAAATAATGCACAACCGTGACCAAAATTTAAAAAAAAATAATAACATAAAGACTGAAATTGTACATACGTATGTGCAATGTAAATATATATCTATGATGAATTCTACATATATTCACACCTATTTCCATTGTCGTTTTCGACAAAAAAAAAAAAAACAAACACGACTAAATCGGTATTCCTTTTATCGTTTTTCAACGAAACGAAACGACAAGCGTTGTGAGGAAATTTCCAACGAAATGTTTGTAGTAGAATCTCATTTTCGGCAAGAATTCATTATTCTCTAATTAAAAACGAGACGACAAAGTTAACGACAGTGAGAAAGATGGCTGGAAAATTGTAAGTAAAATTCATATTTTTATTTACTATTTCAAATCTTAATTTATTTTGAATTTTTAAGGGTAAAATTACAAATAAGAAACAATTTGAATATCTTGTTTCCGTAATGCAGGAAAAATCTTACCTTGCTAGGGGATTTAGAAACCAAGTAAATAAAGTAAATTTTAAAAATGAATGGGACTCCGTAGCAACTAATTTGAACAGCCTGGGACCACCGATGAGACTATGGGAGGGCTGGCAAAAAGTAAGTAAAAAAAATTGTTTTTAAAACAATTTCAATTATTGTTCTTTCATAGGTTTGGGCTGACTTGAAGTTCAAAATCAAAAAATAAAAAATAATAGTCCACAATAAAAATTAAATTAAAGCAACAGGAGGAAGAAAAATCAACCAACATTTTCTCTCTCCATTAGAAGAAATGGTTGATGATTTAATGCAGTTTAAAAAAATTTTAAATCCACAAGGTGTAGCTTTGGCTTATCATCAATTCCATCAAAATCGGCAGAATCATTGTATTTAGGCTATAAAAACCTTTTCGATTCAAATACTCGTGCTACTCTTCTTTTTTCGGTGGTAAGATTTTGATATATTTATAATTACCCCAGGAAAGCCAGTTCTTTGGAAAATAAAAAGCAGTAAACTGCTAAAAGTATCCACACGACATGCAGATACATTGGTACATGGATATGTCTTATAGGCATACGACGAAAAAACCTTAATTGTTTTACGAGTGAAGATAAATTGAATATAGGGTGGCTGTGCAAAAAAAAGAGATGGTTTAAAGTTTTACCCCGGTGTAAAAAAAAAAAACACAAGTTCAACAATTATGTACATTTATATATTTATTTATGGTATTACCTGTAAGAAAAACAAATATGCACAAAGGATGAAACGTATATTTGTAACACACACAAAACTTCGAGAAACAGAGCGATGACGATTCATGTGTCCATGTACAGACTGTTCTCCAATACCCCATTCCTTTGCACAGTTGATTCGTTGCGAAGCACACAAATCCAACAACCACACCAAATACGCACACAGAGTACGATCACTGAATGGTAGAAGGAAAGAAAAATTGGAACACATTTTGTGACGGACACATTTTTCAAAAAGACATGCGGGTAGACATGTCCATGTCAAAATTCAATTTTATTTGGTTTTTTTCCTCCTCTGTCATTTCAAATTTGATCCACTGAGGGCAAATATGGGCTTCAAGAATCAGTCGTTCGCAGATCTCTGCAGAGAAAAGACGTGTTCGGCTTTTTCTAAACTGAAATAAAAATATTGATTGAGTTTTTATAACAAATTAGTTGCAACTTCGTTAACTTGCTCGGTGGTTAGCGGCGTCTGTCATCGTACCGTGGTCGTGGACACGGGTTCGAATCCCGGGCCAAATTCTGAACTCTTTTTTATTTTTTTTTTTGTTGGTTTTCTTTTTTTTTTTATTGTGTGAATTTTTAATTCACACGTGATGGATGGTGGAGAGCGTTCCGCTCTTCCCATAACGCGACTTATAAAAGGCAACAATACGGTTGCTGGTGCCATGGCGAAAGCCGTCAAAAGAAGAAGTAGGTTGCGAACCCCTCCTAATTAAAAAAAAAAAAATAAGTGACGTATTGGAACCTAAAGGAGATAAAGTTGAGGCCCAATATGAGGGGGGCAATAACAACTTTTCCTCTCTAGAAATAAACATTATTACCAGCAGTATGCTAAGGCTGGAAGAAAAAGTGCTTGCAATTAAGCAGAAACAAACTACGCGCAGGCAGAGGGAGCAATCAAAACTGGAGAGCTCCCAACAACAAAAGCTACAACAACAACTGCAGCAACAACAAAACCAGCAGTAGCAGAAACAACAACTGCAGCAAACAATACAGCAGCAGCAGAAACACCAACAGCTGCAAAAACAACAAAAGCTGAAACCAGAGCAGCTGAAAAAACAGCAACAGCAGCAGCGGAAGAAGAAGGAGAAGGTGCCTCCTATCAACACCTATAAATTAGAGGTAAATGAAACCAAGGACCTTTGTAAGTTGGCCATTGGTAATAATTTTAAAATTATGAGATTGGGGAACGATCGCCATGCCATCCACTGTAATACAGTGGTTATCAGGCCCATGCTGATATTTGGTTGTCCCGTGTGGTTCAATGTACGAGCAAGCTTAATGGAAAAGATTCGGGTGTTTGAGAGGGCTTGCCTTAGGGCCTGTCTTCGCTTGTATAGAACACCAGAGTCGGAGTACAAAAAATTTTATCCTAATGAGGTCCTTTATAACAGGGCGAACCTAATACGAGTGGACAACTTCGTAATTAAGCTGACTCGAAGGCACATTGCAAGAGCAATGACCTCGACGAATAACCTGATATCTGGGGCTTACTACCCCAATTACCTTTACCACGAGAATGTGCGCTCTGACGGCTTCGTTCCACCGGAAGCATTCCTCTACCTTGATCAGACAGGGTTGATCCAGGATAGATCAGCGGTCCCGTTAATCTTCCATGTCGCTCGGAAAGCTGGGGACAGGCGACTCAACTACAACAGAGACGTCGCACACGGCAGTGTGGATCGTCTCAGGTTCAGTAGGGCGGTGGGGAATCGCGATAAACGGGATGTCGTTCGGCAGCACCAGCATTTCTGGTGGTTGAATGATGCAGAAGATGTTTCGTCGTCGTTTCCGTCAATTACGGGCCAGCCTCACTAATGAGGCAGAGCTGACCAATATATTTGCTTTGTAAATAGCGATGGCCAGCTTACATACTCGTAGGTTTAGGTTAGCATTTAAGTAATATATACATATGTTAGTATATACAAAGTTATATACTAATATATGTATATTATTGTGTATAATGTCTATGTGTGTGTTTTGTGTATGTAGATTAAGTAGACTAAGGTTTATTTTAAGTTAGATATTAAGTTTTTATAAAGAAACAAAAAAAAGTCCATATGTTAAGTTTTTTCTTAACGAATATTTTTTCTTAGCCTTAAGTACACAATATAAATAATTCTAAATAAAATGTAAGTAAAATCTAAAGACATAGATATAAGTATTTAGAGTAGCTTAGAGTGCCTGTGTGGGGCCAGTAAGTTAGTATAAGATTGTTAAGTAATTGTAAGATAGCATTTAAGCATTTTTTGTTAGTATGTAAGAGTTAATTAGTAAGAAAATAAAATGCATTGAAAACTGAAAACTGACTGGACTTCAAGAATTGTGATTAGCTGCCAAATATTTTGCTTGTTGTTGGTTGAGCTAGTCCCAAGTTAAAATCGTTGCCACTGGCTTCAGTATAGGAGGTACCGCTGATGATCACAGACTGCCTGGAAGATTGTTACTTACAACCTCCAACACACTTTGGAATGCTTCCTTGCATAACCGGAAATATTGTATAAACCTAAAACAAATTCATCTATTAAAAAAATAAAATTTTACTTAAGCTTTCAAACTTTTCATTTCATTTTACTTTTCATTAATTAAATCAAAAGGATTCGAGTGTTGTCTTATTTTTTTTTTCGGATAATTGTCAAATTCCTTTTTTGGCTTTCATGATTTTCATCATCAGAAGATGAAGAAGAAAAAAAAATCGCAATACTTTCAATATTTTAATCTTTATTTTGTTATTTAACTTTCAATCCTAAAGTAACTTTTTAAAATAATTTCAAACAAGAGTAATTTCCAAATAAATTTAAACGTCAGTTTAAAAAACTCTAACTTCACAACTACCCAACTTCATGTATATATTTAGAGATTTTGTTACAATTTCGTCATTAACGATTCTACTACAAATTTGTCGTGTCGAAAAGGTTATTGCCGAATGGTAAAGTTGGAAAACGCCCACTGGAAGGAGATACAACAAAAGAAATATAAACATCATCATCCGTCATTCACGAAAAATACGTGCATTTTGGGAGATGTAATTGCAATTTGTTTTTATAATTATTATTTATAGATACTGTTTTATTACGAGTAATTCCAAATTACAATGATTGTGTTCCTTATGATGGATACGAATATAATTTATGAGTCCGAAAAAGAATTAATAACAACAGTGTACGACGTCGTGCAATATTTTGATGGGGTGAAGCGATCTATTCGGGAAAGTGAGGAAATATTCAAAGCCGGATAGATCTATGCGATTGGTATATCATAACCCCTATCAGTGGATGAAATGACTGGGCTTATAGTCACAGTGTCAGTTATGACTTCAAGATCCCATGAAGTGAAGTTGAAAAATCTTACAAAACAACAAAAGGCTTGTATACGCACTTGCACCTGCAAATCCGGGGAAGACAAGAAATTTCAGCAACATTGTTTAAAAAATCTTTAATAAAAAATTAATAAATATTAGCTACATACATATGTGTGTAATTGTTCATACTTGTAGTAAATACCGTTCGAGAGCTCCCTAAACATATTGTGCAATATGCATTTCCTCATCGGAAGCGGAAATCATTTTTAACTAAATGAAAATAAATATTTCCATTTCAAAATAAATTCAAATTTAAATGCGAATGTATAAAACGTCAACCCAATATTATGTAGTAGATTCCATGAAAATGTAGTAGTTTCTTGGAAAGAGTGAAGTTTAAGTAAAAGCTGACTGTTAAAACATTATTAGTACACTTTAGTTAGACTTAAGTGTGTATTAATATTTAAGCCGACACTTTTTTTAAGTCTCGATTAATGATTCCTTGTTAGTAAGGCCGATTGAAATCTGAAACCTACTCCTCCTGCAGCATACGAGTATTTCTCTCATTTGTGTTTTTTAACAATTAAAACCAGGTATCACATAATCGCTTTTCTCAAAATCGTAAATCCAAACTTCACAGACAACGACACAATCAGGGGAAATATGTATACACAAATGAATCTAGATTGGCTACCAGAGATGTAAAATTCTCTCTTAAGCTTCTGATATTTTGGTGAATGAAAAATAGTTTGTTTAAGCAGAACGATTCATTAGTAAATACTTCTTCTTAATTTATGTTCTTAAGATCGAGAGTAGAAAAATCATCAATAAATTCATTTTCGAAATTGTTTTAAAAATCAATATAAAGGGTGTTTTTCTTAGAGTTATACGAGTACAAATTCAATATGAAATGAAAAACTTGAAGCTAGTGTTAATGTCTCTGATATTAGCTTTATTTCATTGATAATTTAATGCTGTTTAGTTGAGAATATTCTGACTCCTTACCACTGGTGGGGGGAAGTCAATAACAACACAACTATTTTAACGAACAGAACTTTATTTAAATTAATTTTGCCTTAAATACTACAATTTTGCTTATTCTACATTAATGGCACACCTTAAGCAGGCTAAGAAACAAATCGTACGAGGTGTTCAGTTACGTGGCATGTGCAAGTAACTTAATAAGCTGTGCGCTTTGGAATGCACTGCTTAGTTCTCAAAAAAATTGCAGAGTTTTAATTTGTGCGTTGTTCGTCGTTTGTTGTTTGATGCTTGTTGTTGTGATTATTCACAACATGCTGGGGCCGGCTTAAATGGACGTCACGCAGAAGTCTGATTCATCAAGTTTTCGGGTTGCAGAGGGTTCAATGCTATGTAGCTGCGTGCTTGTGGTTTTACCTGGTTTGTTCTTGAAGAATCGCGTTCTTATGTTTATAACTATGAAAATAAATGCAGCTATAAAGAGCAGTGTCGTAACAGAGCCGATGGTGGTGTAATGTTGGATATTGTGTGTCCTCAGTAACAGCAGCAATTTTTCCTGACCTTGTTGGACTTCAAGAGCATTTTCTACCTTGCCAATATCTTTAAATATGTCTGGCCGTAGAACTGGAGCTTCTTGCCTCATGTGCGTGAAATTCGTCAGCTGCTGCGATATGTTGCTTGTTGGCAAAAACGATGCTTGCAATCGACTTGACAGAATTCGTTTCCCAATGATAATCATCCCTTCTTGACGTATCATGCAGGTTTCTTGCAGACTTATGGTTCCGCTGCCAAATCTTGGTCACAGATAACGTCTACACATCTTTTAAAGGGCATGCTAAATATCCAGGTATTAGGATGATGCATCTCTACCCAATATGCTCTGGCAGGAACTTTATGGGTAGTACAGGCTGTTGAGAGTAAGTTGTTGTGTTGAAGTATGCTCATCTCGCATGCACTAATGGTGGAGCCAGGTGTATAAATTGGGTGGACTAAATTGCACCAGTACATGCCAGCTGACCTCTGCTTGCAGGAATTGATTTCTTGCTTTGTCATAGGGTAGTATCGATCCAATTGTAGACTAACTAATAGGTACTCTGATGATGGTACTAAGTACGTGAAATTCCCGTTATGCCAAGTTGGTACTGGTAACACATTGAAGACCTTGAATTCCTCGTTGAACAGTAAGGGAATCGTGATTTCAATAATAATGTTTTCATCTGTTACTCTTCCCTTTGGATGAAGGTCTTTATAGAGTTGGAGAATCGGTTCATGTTGTCGTTCCCCCGGTATCGTTAATGTGCGAGGGATGTTGTCATGTATCCTTATCAATTCACTCTGCAGCTGGTTCACACTAAGTATAAGAGGATGCATTCTGCCCTGATGTGTTGATAGTACAATATCCAGCATTATGTTTTGAGTGTTCTGGTAGTTGATCATCATTAACATTGCATTCATTGCGGTAGATACCAAAATTTTAAATGAGTTGAACTTATCGCGTTGTTTATTCAAGTCATTTATAAGAGAAGTCAGAAAGGCTTGTTGTTTTTGGTTGGACATTCGTTCTTTCTTGAATATATTGATTGTTGAATCGATGATGGTAGTTTGATTCTTCATTAACTGTAATATGTGTTCTTCATTTCCTTGCACCATTTCAATTGTTTGCTCGTATTTTTGAGCAAATCGTTGATCCAGCACTCCAAAGATCTCATTTGCTACAGTTCCCATGAAGTCGAATGGTGATCGCTTACTCCTTAATGGCACGTTGTTTGCGTGCAATAGCACATCGTTATTCAGTTCTATCTGCTGCAATTGTTGTTCGAATTGTGCCAAGGTATTATCGCAAAGAACTGTAAAGCCTTCTGATATATTTCTAATGCAAACGTCTTGCATCCGCCTCACGCATTCCTTGTATGTATAAAATTCGGACCAGTAGCTTGTCAAATTAAAAAACACGATAGCTTTCCATGTACTGGCGATGATGTTTGCGCGACCAACGTCTTCAAAGAATATACCAGGCTGAGTTTCGAATTGATTGACGTGGACTTGGTTCATATTCTGATCAGACATAGCTGTGGTGATAAATGCTGCTATTAAGCATATCCAAAAAGAGGATTGTTTGTTGTTATATTATGTCTACCAGAGCGCTTTCCCTGCTTGAGTATCTGTATTTATTTGATTGCAATTTGTTAAATCTTTAGTTGCAATTTGAGTTTGAAGTATTGCATTCTCTTCAGCTGTATTTAGTTCATTATTGGGTAATGGGCATAGTTTAGCAATCGGTCTTTTGTAGTGTGAGCCGTTACTCAGAACTGTTGCAGCTCGAACCCTTTTATCTTTTCCTGGGTGTACCTCCGTCACCCTTCCTAGTAGCCATTTTGTAGGTGGCAGTCGGTCATCTTTAATGAGAACTACGTCACCGACACTTAAGTTTGCCTCCTTTTGTTTCCATTTGGAGCGTTGCTGAAGTTGTGATAGATAGTCATTCGACCAAGCTTTCCAGATCCAATTAAAAAGTGACCTGGAGTGAGTATCAGCTTATCTTCAATATCGTTGCTTACAACGGTAAGGGGTCGAGAGTTTAGGCATGCTTCTATTTGGGTAAGTAGCGTTGAAAGTTCCTCAAACGTAAGCGTTGTTTCACCAATTATTATTTTCATATGATATTTCACCGACTTAACACCTGCTTCCCATAGTCCGCCAAAGTGTGGGGCAGCAGGCGGAATAAAATGCCATTTGATACCATCAACTGCCAACTTCTCAGTGATTTCATCTCTCCACTGTGCCATAGTCAACTTGATTAAGCTCTGCATCTCTTTGTTTGCTCCTATAAATGTCGTGCCACAATCAGAGTAAATATCTGAACATACACCTCTTCTTGATGTAAATCTTCGGACGGCAGCCAAAAACGCCTCTGATGTGAGGTCGCTTACTAGTTCTATGTGAATAGCCTTAGTAGCTAAGCACACAAAAACTGCTATGTATCCCTTTGTAGTGCGATTACCTCTTCCTTTGGACAAAAGAATTTTTAGTGGGCCAGCATAGTCTACACCAGAATGAGTAAAGGGTCTCGAAGGTGTTACTCTTGGTGTTGGTAATATTCCCATTATTTGAGCTTTATTTATTGCTCTAAAGCGATGGCATCGTACACATTCGTGAATTGCTTTCCTGACAACTCGTTTGGATTGCAAAATCCAATAGGACTGTCTTAAAGTTCCTAAGGTCAGTTGAATACCTCCATGCATGTTTTTTCGTGAGTGTGTTTCACCAACAACCTTGTAAAAATACTACGGTATGGTAGTATAATTGGATGTTTCTGGGATTCTGTCAGAGGTGCATTTTCCAGTCGACCTCCGACTACTATAATGTTGTCCTTGTTCATTAGAGGATTCAATGATAACAGCTTACTCTTCCTGTCTAGGAAACGTCCACCTTGCAGACAGGCCCATTCTTCTTTGAATTCAACAGCTACTTCTGCCGGCCAATGGGATGAAGGGAGCTTTAGCCATTCGGGGCCAGTCCACCATAACGAGTGACCCTTCAATTGGTTTGGTGCAATTCCTCTAGAGGCACAGTCCGCGGGATTTTCAGACGATGTAATGTGTCTCCAGTGCTTTATTGCAATTTTTTCATGAATTTGCGAGACCCTATTAGCTACAAATGTTTTTAACGTAGAAGGACATCGCTTAATCCATGCTAGGGTAATCGTCGAATCTGTCTAGGCAAAAACATCACCCAGAGTAACCTTGATAGCAAATGGGCTCCGCACAATTCTAGTTTTGGAAGTGTAATTTTTGTTTTGATAAGTGCGACCTTTGTCTTTGCCATCAATAATGTTATTCGGTATGAACCATCTTGAAGAGATATTCTGGAGTACACTACTACAGCGTAAGCGGATTCTGAAGCGTCACAAAACCCGTGTAAGTCAATTTTGTGTTTCTTATTAGTTCCCATCCATCTTGGGATTTTTATATCTTCAATAGTGTTCAAATTATTTCTGAGACTATTCCAGGATTGTTGTAGCTCTGAAGTTAAAGGTTCATCCCACGATAAGTTGGTCTTCCATAGTTCTTGCATTAATAATTTTGCCCTAATAGTGACAGGTGCCAACCATCCCATCGGGTCGTACAACTTAGCTATTTCCGCAAGTGTGGCACGCTTCGTTAAAGTTTGTTGATTTGGTTCTTTCTTGACTTTAAATTGAAGTGTATCAGACGAAAAACTCCAGTGTATACCTAGTGCCTTGATTGTGTCTTCTTTATTAATTTCAATTTCTCGGTGCCCCTGATTATCAACTTCTCTGTCTTGTACCTTAATATTGTTCGTTGCCCATTTCCGGAGATTGAATCCTGCTTCTTTCAAAAGTTGAACGAGCTGTGCCTTTGCTTCTTTGCATTCGCTCAACGTGCTTCTTCCAGACATCAGATCATCTACATAAAAATCATTTTTAAGGATATCGGATCCAATTGGATACCTTTGTTGCTCATCAATGGCCAATTGTTGAAGGGTTTTCACTGCTAAGTACGGTGCCGATGCTGTTCCATATGTCACAGTGGTGAGTCTGTATTCCTTTATCTGTTCCCTTTCTGAGTTTCGCCACAAAATTCGTTGATAATCCTGATGATAGTTGTTGACCTTTATCTGGCGGTACATTGTCTCTATATCCGCTGTGAAAACGTACTTATGACATCTCCATCTCCAATGTTTAGTTGAAAATATTCTGACTCCTTACCACTGGTGGGGGGAAGTCAATAACAACACAACTATTTTAACGAACTGAACTTTATTTAAATTAATTTTGCCTTAAATACTACAATTTTGCTTATTCTACATTATTTACACACCTTAAGCAGGCTAAGAAACAAATCGTACGAGGTGTTCAGTTACGTGGCATGTGCAAGTAACTTAATAAGCTGTGCGCTTTGCACAGCTAGAATGAAGCGCAATAATGAAGTAAAATGTTCGACAACATTATCGAGCAACTGGGGCCGTATATTAGCAATAACACGGCGAATGTTGACTTCCAAATCGTCCAATGTCTCTGGCTTATCGGCATAGCCTAGTGACTTCACATACCCCCAAAAACGTAATCTAAGGATGTGAGATCACAGGATCGAGTAGGCCAGTTCATAGGTCCATTACGCGAAATTATCCGCTCAGCAATTGTTTCCCGCAATGCAGTGATGGTGTCAATTTGTTGAAACCAAGAAGAACGAAGAAGTCAGAAGTCATCAATAGCGCTCTCCATTTACAGTAATATTCTGGCCATAAAGCACACCAAACAGTGAGTTTTAATGGTCGTAAGGGGGTCTCGATAAAGGTTTCTGGGTTTTCTCCACTCCAAATTCTGTAATTTTGCCTGTTTACATATCCATTTAACCAAAAATAGGCCTCATCGGAGAACAAAATTTTGCGTTGGAAATGAGGATCAAGCTGAATCGTCTTTTCGGCCCATTCACGGAGCCCACGACGAGTATAATGGTCACACGGTTTCAACTCTTGCACAAGCTGGATCTTATAAGCTTTTAAGCCAAGATCTTTCCGTAAAATCTTCCACAAAGTGGATGGGAATAGCTCCAATTGCTGTGCACGATGGCGAATCAACTCATTCAGATTCCCCTCAACACTGCGCTCCACAGTGGCAATAACTTCTTCTATTCGCACTGTTTGTCGTCTTTGGGGATGTCGACCGTAAAACGGACGTAGTGCACGATAAGTTTGGTGAACCAAACCATGGTGTTCAAAATAAGCCTACACAATTTGCACGCGCTGGCCTGGCGGTAATCTATTCATCGTAAAATGGCAAAACATACTAACCACAAATCAACTTTCAACTGCCAAATCGACAATTTGTAGACACAGTGTTGCGAGTTTAAAAACCAAACTTCTAGAAAAGACAGTCCTCCCTGCTCCGAGAGTACTTCAGAAGAATAGCATATCACTTCAATATTTTGTCACTTTTCTTACAGATTCCACAAGTTTTTTGCGCCAAAATCTTGAAATTCTTTTTCTGTGGGACATAAAGTATTGGTTTTATCGGCGGGCGGTGTCATCTTCACCTAAAAATCGACTGTCGTTGTGTGAAGAACTTAGAGAAGTTTTTCGTTGCCTGCATTTGTTCCCAAATAACTAATTCAATGGACTTTCTGGAAGCGATAATCTCGATAATCTAATCTTTTATAAAGTAGTACGCGCTCAAGGGATTTTGTGTACCCTTATAATGTGGGTAGCGTGGGCGAGGGGAAGTTAGGGAGGCAAAAAAGAGAGATACCGATATGCGTTGGTTTTAAATGTTTGCAAGTTATAGTGTCTGGGAAATAAAGAGCTCGGCAGGGCGTACCATAAGCGAGGTGTACGACTTAGGAACGAATCCACGATATTTCAGATTACGTGCGAATGTGGCCTTGAGGGTATACTAATGAGCATTCATAAAGGTTAAAGGTTTGAAGGGGAGGAATGCTACTGGCGATTTCAATGGAGCACTGATGGTGGTAATAGCGATAAAACAAAGTGAGACACGAGACATTTCGTCTGTGTTCGAGGGTGTCCATTGACTGGGTGATGTTAGCATTACCTATAAGTTTTATCGCAGGGTTTTGAATCTTATCTAGCAGATGCAGAGATGTTTTAGGTGCACCTGACCAGATGTGTGCATTGTACTCCAATTTTGGGCGGATGAATGCCTTATACATACATTGAGACCAGCTCTGAATGGGAAAAGTATTTCCTACACCATTTGAGGAAACCTAGACATTTCGCAACATTTTTGGCGACATCGAATATGCGGTTATTCTTAAGTTATCATTCACACACATACCGAGAATGGAAAGTTGTTCGGTTTCGACGATGCAAGTACCATTTGGATGATGGCTTGGTATTTAAATTTCGCTTTAACGACAGCAGACAGTATTGTGTTTTGGAAGCATTAAATTTATCTCTGTTGATAATTCCCCAATGGTTTATACTGTTAATATCGGAATTTAATGAGCTTAATATACGCTACCGTTCCCGTTCTACAGCCAAAGAGCAGGGCCGTGAGTCCGGGAACGAATATGAAAAGCAGAGAATACTGTCATCAGCAAAGAAATATATTGGATTAGAAGTAGCAGACAAGAGATTATTAATGAAAATTAAAAAGAGTGTCGGAAACAGAACAGAGCCCTGCGGCACACCATCATTTATTTTGAGAATATCAGACTTGAAACAGTCCAAGAAAATTGAATTGAACGTTTCGAAAGGTAATTTCTAATCCATTGAAGAAGAGAGTCGTCGATCCCAAGTGCACGCATTTTCGACAAAAGAGCCTGACGCCAAACTCTGTCAAATACCTTAGAAATATCAAGTGCAACTACGAGCATTTTGCTTTCGCCAGATTAGTGTACGCTTTGGTTCCACTTTCCGATGAGACATGCCACCAGATCACCAGTGGACCTGTTGCAATGAAAACATATTGCCGGTCATTGAGAAGTTTTCGTGGTTTGAGATATTTCATGAGCTGACGATTTATCAGCGTTTCCATTACCTTGAGAAGGGACGCAAGTGCAATTAGTCTATAGGAGGAGAGAGAACAAGATTCGCCTTTTTGAGAACAGCTCTTCAGAAGGAGGGGAGATATACCATCTGGACCAGCGGATTTATGTGTGTTGAGATCTTTAAGTACCCTTGCTACTACACGAGCGCGAAAGTGGATTCGAAGCACTCAAGTGTAGGCTGGGACAAAGCACAATCTGGGAGTGTTGAGCTGGCCGCAAAGTGTGCAGCAAGCAGACTGGCCTTGTCCAAAGAGCTGACAGCTGGAATGTTATTGTAAATGAGCGTAGACAAATGACAAACGACCAACAATTTTTACAGCCTTTGGGACATTGCAGTATTTTTTGCCTAAGTTTTTGGTCATATTGGAATTTCACACGCTTAAGAAAGGCGTTGCAGTCATTTCTGGCTCGGCTTTTTTCGGTTTTCCTCTGTTGGGTTGGTCTTGAAGGACCGAAAAAATATTTCTCTAACCCTGACGGCCTCTTTACAGGTCGAGTCATACTCTTCATCCGATGAGGAATAAAGGATTTCATTCCAAAGAGAATGGTGTCTATAATCATAACAGCAGCGGCATCCACGTCGTTATCGAGGAAGCATAACGACCAGCTAAAATTCCTAAAAAAGCTGTTAAGACCCCTCCAATTGGCTTTCTCGTATTGCCATACAATTCCTTTAGGAATTTTTTCTCTAACTGTGTGGTCAGTGTACAAGAAATTATCTGATCTGACACAATGGTCCGACGAGCCTAGGGAAGAGAACACATCAACAGTGTACTTATCAGGGTGAGAAGTTAAAAACAAGTCCAGGGTGTTGGCGGTAGTGACTATCAACGTCTGGTAATCGTGTGACCTCATTTACAAGCTGAGTCAAGTTGTTTTCCGCAGCGAAAATCTCAACATCTCTTGTGATCTACCTGTGTTTCACTAAGTGCCAAAACAGCTGGTCTGTATGTACAGACGTGCACGTACGCAGAAAATTGGTTGTTTTTAAGCCCGCGAATATTTGCTATATCCACTCTAAATTCCCGCGTCATTATAAAAAAAATTCAAACACAAACACCGGTACTAAGCGCTGCTGTGAAGTAAAAATTCTGAATTGGTTTACCGAATTTCAATTACTGGAGCACTATCAACACCACGAAGTACTGATAGTAATCTTGAAAGCATACGAGGTCGTTCTGTAGGTATTTCTGGTAGTGTTGCTAAAGCACATCTTGCTTGTGGCACAAGTAACTGGGCCATTCTTTGAAACCTCAAAACTTTTCGACAATTGTGCGGGTTGACTTTCATGACTATTGTCGTCATTCATTACTGAAGTTGTATTACGAATCTTAAGAGTTTTTATAGATTCACGCCTAGCCAAAAGCATATCTTTCTTAAGTAAATTCGAAAGATCATAAACAAAATCTATGTTCACTGGCTTTATTCTATTACGAATAGGGCGTTTATTAGGAATTGAGTTCTCTGTAGAAGAAATAGATAGCTCAGATGAGGATCTTGTAATTTTCTGTTCGTGTAAAATGTCAGGTGTTGCGGTAGATCGTGCTGCTAGCGTTCCTATAGCTTTTGGTGCCCTAGCACCGCGTTGCCTCTTTTTCTCTTGGTTAGTTTCTAGGAGGATGTTTTCAGTGTCAGTTATGAATACAATATCACCCTCTACACAATCCTTAAAATATTTCTCTTCATATATTCGGATGTATACCTGTGTGGTTTCGCTTTCTTCAGAAACGATATGTGGGGATCATAAGGGATTTATGACATCATACTTTCTAAAAGCTCGATAATCGCAGAGTTTACAACCAAATTTTCATTTTCGGCTACGATAATGAAACGTGGAAATCGAAACGCTTGTGAAAAATTTTGCAAAAGCATGGAAGTTGTTTTGCGTTGGGATTTGCTCTCGGTTTGTGTTCGGTTTTAATTGGCGCGACCATTTCAGGTTTGCTCTCTGCTTTTGGGATATGTTAATTGTCATTCAATTCATCATTTTCGACTTTTGTCAGATTGTCTAGACACACTGTTTTCAGGGAAAGTTCATCGATGATTTTGCCCAAATTTGCAAACATTTCATTTAGAGTATCAGAATCGACATCATCATTGCGAAAAAAAAATTTTGGAGGCATACACCGCTTTCTGCGGTTTTGATTGACAAGCCATTCTTTGATGTCTATCAAATCTATAGAGTCCTTGCTGTCGCCATTAATGTCATATTTCTGTTCGAGATCGAATGAATCTATTGAGCTAGAATTGGAATTTTATTTCGACTCATCTACCAACTTAACAGTACTGGTGAGTCTCTATTTACTGAAGCTTTTTCTGTGACTAGATTTGTTATCTTGTTCTTCATTTGACAATAATTTAAGTAAATACTAAGCAGAGCTCTTCGCTCAAATGGTTTTCCGCAATAGGTGCACATAGGGGAGTTATCTGCACACTCTATGTTGTCTAACCATGCTTTGTTTTCTGCATCTCGATGGTATATATCTTGTTGCAGATGAGCTAGTTCACGATTTGAACCTTTAGTTTGTACTTCATCTATGCCGATTCGACCTTTATAAATGGTTTCACGCATCATGTGCATTTTTTGTGATCATTACTCAGTTGGAGAATAACCGCTCCAGGTTGCAAAAATGTGAGTGAACAAGATGGGCATTGGAGCGCAAATGTCGAAGAGATATGTTTTGTAGTTAGTTTTTTACAGAACTGGAAGGATTACATAATATTGAGTTCAGGGGTCTCCTGAGATTGATCTTAATCTGGCAATATTTAAAAAAAAAACCTTCCCGGAGCCATACGGATACAATGGGCTATGTGAGCAGTCACCAAGCACGTTAGATCTCATTTCTGATTATAAATAAATATATATAAATAATAAATAAATAAAATTATTGAAATATTTCTTTTTAGCAAATGTAATCTCCTTTCGCTATGGAGTCAATATTTTCTGACGCATTGGATGTCCGCGTACTATAGTAATCGAAGTTTTAAAAGCCTCTCTGCGGTCGCCGTTGTCTAGTTTTCTAGTTGTACACCTTCTCTGATAAATTTCCGTATTGCATCGATGGTTCTAAATCATTGCAAGGCAGATACGTTTGTCTTGACATTTCATTTCATCTGCATTTCATCTTCCATCCAGTGATATTCTGCTTTATTTCACTTTTTCTGACATCATATAATAAATATACCCAGTCGTCCTTGAAAATATAACCTTTCTTTACAGAAGATAACTTTTTGAGTTGCATGTTGTAAAGGACATATATAACTTATTTTTAATATCTACGATATCGATATATTCATGTAGGACTTGTGAAGGGCATTCAAGTGCATCTTTAATTCAAAAATTCCTTAAAAAGATTACCAATTGAACCATAAGAGCAAGATCAACAAATTTCTTGATTGTATCAATCACAGACCATGTATTTGTTGTGATAAATACCATCCTGGTTACTTCACTAAGGTTAATATCGTGAACGTTAACTTGAGATAGCTCAAACTCTGCACAAACTATCGCTGGCCTCTAAACGAGAAGAGCACGAAAGGTTCAACTCGTCTATTACAAATTGCTAGGAAGTGGACACCTACCAAAGAAGCCAAACATTGTAAAACCAGATTATGAGTTTCCAATGTAAAATTTACAAGTTCAATTAAAAATAAAAATTAATGCAGTTTGTACTTCAATATATATTTTTATAAATATTATACGACGACCTTTTGTTTTTGCGTTCTTGTAGCCAGAAACTTACATTCATTCACAAATATGTGAGAGCAAGGCGTAGGTGCTATAGCAGTGACGGCGGATATTTTATTGTGTGGTCGAAATCGTTCGAGGATTGTCCTGGTAAACCCTCGACTTACGGTATCCTAGCAAAAAAAAAACCCCAAATCGTAAGGTCCGACGAGCGAGGAGTCCAAAGAATGTCTCCATACTTGCTAACGAATTTACCCGGGAAACAGCGGCAGCAAACACTGCTTCTCACTAATTAAAAAACATTAAGCCTAATTATTGCTCTGACAGAAATCGCAAACATCACTGTGATGTGATGTCTAGGATGTCGATATACTAGTAACGCATATTCTACATGTTATGGCGTCACTGCGCACGTTGATGATTCCTGAAAGGTTCTAATGGCCATTGTCCCTTCTTGTCCGACCCTTAGCAGAAACAAATGGTTCAATCGTGAATGTGAAGATGCAAGAATTAAGGTGTTCAAGCAAATTAGTTTATTTCCTAAATTCAATGCAGATATTTTGAAAAAAATGTATCTGGATGCTAACAAGAAATTCAAGCTTTTCTGTCAGAGTTTGAAGAAAAATTATCTCGCCCAGTTAGTGCGGTAGTTTCTCTCGCAAGAGGAATAGCTGGAAGATCCTTCAGAATTGGAGTTAACTTACACTCTAACATCTTTAAGGACGACTTTGGCAAACTTTTTAATTCTGATAATACCTGTCCATTCATTCAATATGCTACTCCTTTTGTAGTAAATGACTATCTTGACTGTGGTATAACTTTGGAGGAAGTTGATACCACCAGGAGAAAACAGAATACCCCTTGAGTTCTACAAGAGTTTGACAGAAGAAGCTTTAGTCATACTGTCTTCTTGTAATATTTTACCACACTCCAGAAAAAAGGTGACATATATCTAGCCGAGAATTACAGAGGTATTTCGTCTTTGAATAGCTTTTTGAAGATTCTCTCATCGGTTCTGTATGCAAGCGTCTCATCGTGGATCAACAATGCAAACCTACTTAATGATTTTCAAGCTGGATTTAGACAAAAGCAAGATCAAGATCAACATAAAAAGCTTTATGCTTTCGAGTCAATTGATTGAAATTCACTTTTTTACAAACTCTCGCTGATTGGAATGAAAAAAAAGATGCTGAATATTCTTAAACTTCACTACGAACACACTGAATCAACTGTATGGAATGGTAAAATCTTGTAAGAATGGCTCCCCACAACAATGGGAGTTAAGCAAGGCTGAGTTCTAAGTACACTTTTGTTCATTCCGTTTCTGGATGACCTAAACGAAGCACTGTGTGGTGAAATCTTGTGCGCTGAAAGGAGGATTACAGTATAGTTCTGTTATCGAATTCTCCACAAGGATTAAGCCGAATGATTTCTTATCTTGAAGATTATTGTTCGAAGTGGAACCTTACTGAGAATCTGGGAAAGTCCAAAATCATGATATGTTACTCCAGAAACGAAAGATGGAAATTTGCTAGAGAAGATATTGAAATTGTAAAAGTGTATAAGTACCTCGGAATGTACATATATTTCCTCAAACCTAAGTACGAACAGTCATTTCATCAGAAAACTAGAATCAGCAAAAACCGCACTTAATTGTACATGGAAGTCTTGCAATAGTGCAAGTGCACTCAGGCTTGGTGCAAAGTATAAACTATTTGAGGCAACTTCTAAAACAGTCATGTTTTATGCAGCGCAAGTTTGGGGTTTTGAAATACGTTGCAAAAAAATTACTTAGATTCTTCTTGAGAAGCTTGTTTAAGCTATCACCTAACTCTCCAAACTATATGTTTCTATTCGAAACTAAAACTGGAATGTCGCCATTCACTGCAACTTTTAAACTTCACTCTGATTACGTTATTAGGGCAATGTCTTACAAAACGTGGCACCTTTTGGTAAGGAGATACAACCTGCAACAATGACTGAGCAGTGACTGAGGTTTGTGGGTATGAATTTTGTTGGTGCGCTGTTTCCTATTGTTGTTAGGGCATAACACCTACAACCATTTGACTCCATTCTAAGAATTGTATCGCTGTATCCTCATACTGAAATCGTGAATACGGACGATTTCAATATACACAATTCTGGGTGGCTTCGACATTCTGGACAAACAACACCCGAAAGACGGTGTGTTGAGATCTTTGCTGCGGTAAACATCTTAGCGCAGCTTGTAAATGAGCCCACGCGAATACCAGACGTTGATTGTCATACCGCCAACACCATGTACTTGTTTTTAACTTCTCACCCTGACAAATACAAGATCAATGTGCTATCCCCTCTAGACTTGTCGGACCACTGCGTCAAATCAGCTAATTTCTCGTATACCGACCACAGTTAGATAAAATATTTCTAAAAGGACCATATGGCAATACGAGAAAGCGAATTGGAGCGGACTTTTGTAACTTTATGGATTTTAACTGGTTGTTATGATCCTCAATAACGACGTGGATGCCACAGCTGATATGATCACTGACACTATTCTCTTTAGAATGAGATCCTTTGTCTCTCATCGGATGAAGAGTATCAAACCAAAAGAAAAGGTATGGTACGACTCGAGCTCAGGGTTAGAGAGATGTTTTTTTCAATCCAATAAGACCAATCCAACAGAGGAAAACCGAAAACAGTTTAAACGAGCCAGGAATAACTGCAAGGTCTTTCTCAAGCATTAAAAATATTAAAAATTCTGCCTCATCCTCCATCCCAACGCTCATTTACAATGACATTCCAGCTGTCAGTTCTTAGGACAATGCCATTCTGCTTGCTGTACATTTTGCGGTCAGTTCAACACTTCCACATTGTTCTTGTCTCCGCCTACACCTGAGTGTATCCAATTTTCAATGGGACGAATCCACTTTCGCACTTAAAGAACTTAACATTCACAAATCCTCTGGTCCAGATGGTATATCTTTCCTTCTTCTGAAGAGGTGTTCTTCCACGCTGTCAAAACCACTGCATAAGCCTGTTCATCAATCCTACTCGTTAGGTCTTTCTCAGAGTAGATGGAAAACAGCATTTGTCGAGCCCGTCCCTAAAAAAGGCGAATCTTCTTCTTTCACCTCCTACAGACCCATTGCACTTACGTCCCTTCCTTCCAAGGGCATGGAAATACTGATAAATCATCAGCTCATGAAATATCTCGAAACACGAAAACTTCTCAATGACCGGTAGTACGGTTTTCGTAACAACAGGTCCACTGGTAATTTGATGGCTTGCCTCACAGAAAAGTGGAACCAAAGCGTACATCAATCAGGCGAAAGCAAGAAAGTTGCACTTGATATTTCTAAGGCATTTGACAGAGTTTGGAATCAGGCTCTTTTGTCGAAAATGCGTGCTTTTGGGATCGATGACTCAATCCTTCAATGGATTAGAAACTATTATCAATGGATTAGAATTAATGCTGGTGTGCCCCAGGGCTCCGCTCTGTCTCCAACACTCTTTTCAATTTTTATCAATGATCTTTTGTCTGCCACTTCTAATCCAATATATTCCTTTGCTGACGACAGTACTCTCTGCTTTTTATATCGGTTTCCGAACTCACGTCACTGCTATTCGATTGTTGCACGGGAACGGCAGCGTATATTAAACTCATTAAATTTTGATATTAACCGCATAACCAATTGGGTAACTATCTACAGAGTGGAATTTAATGGTTTCAAAACACAATGCTGTCTACTGTCGTTAAAGCGAAATTTAAACACCCAGCCATTATCCATGATCGTTGAAACTGAAAAACTTTCCATTCTCGGTATGTGTGTCAATGACAACTTAAGTTGGAATGACTATATATTCGATGTCGCCAAAAATGCTGCGAAATGTCTAGGTTTCCTCAAGTGATATAAGAAATATTTCACCCCCTCTGACCTGGCTTTAATATATAAGGCATACATCCGGCCAAAATTGGAGTACAATGCAAACATCTGGTCAGGTGCTCCTAAGATCTCTTCGCACTTGCTAGATATGAGTAGTATTCAAAATCGTGCGATAAAACTCAAAGGTGAAACAAATATCACTCAAACAAATGACATCCTCGAACACCGCCGAAATGTCTCGTGCCTCACTCTGTTTTGTCGCTATTTCCACCACCAGTGCTCCGTAGAAATCGCCAGTAGGATTCCCCCCCCTTCACAATTTTAACCGTAACACCCGTCTCGCTATGAATGCTCATCAGTATACCCTAAGCTCACTTTCGGACATACTCTAAAATATCGTGATTCGTTCCTAAACCGTACAACTCGCTTATGGAATGCCCTGCCTAACTCTTTATTTCCTAGTCATTACAACCTTCAAACACTTAAAGCCAACATTCACCGGTACTTCTCTTTCCATCCTCCCCAATCTTCATTCGACAGTGATGTGTGCAAGCATTTTAAGGGTACTTAAATCCCTTGGGCGCGCGCAAATTATAAAAAAAAAACAAAAAAAAACGTTCGCTTGACAAAGTGAATGATTGGTGAATAAAATTTTACACTTTATTAAGGACGCTGGATGAAAAAAGGAGAGAGTAGTTTAAGGAACAAGCTCAGTCATCTCTTTATAATGCGCTCTTAACCAAGATTTGAGAAAATTCGATTATTTCTGCGACGAAATATCGACGATTTTTAAGGCCAGTCGCTGGATTTGAACTTTAAGCCTCATAGAGATGATCTTTCTTTCCTCAGAGAGATCAGAAGGGTCTTTTTCGACAACTCGGAGCTTACACTGGAAATAAAATGAAATAAGTTCAAAAATACGACGTTCACCATTCAGTTACAATCCTAACAGCCTTTACATCTTGAAGATGGCTATGTATAAAATTAAGAGGCCTATTGTGTGTGCTATATAAGAATTTCAATCTCAAGTTGTAACTCATTAAAGACCTATATCTACTCCTACGTCCTTGCAATTATCATGTATCATGTATTAGATGTATCCTCAGATGAACGCCGAATTCAAGGGTTGTCCGTCTGGATGAGCGGCGCCTTTGTTACGCACAGACTTAACTAACGTTTTCCTGAATATAATCCAAGGCTACCGAAAGCGCATTCAATATTCATAGATATGCTAAGCTATATGCCTTAACTCCTCTTCTTTGATTCATACTGCTTGATGCAAATCCTTTCAGACAGAAATTTTCTTTGCGGCTTGACCTAAAACAGATATGGGATTCCAAGAAAAGCAAGGAAACATCAGCGTTCCTAAATGAATTCTACTCAAGGATCAATACTTTCCTGTCTTCGCTCCATCGCAATTACTATTGTATTTTTGCATTCGATGTCTAGAGTTGCAAATGTCGAATCATTTCCTTTTCCGAGACATAGTTCACGCCTAGTCTCATCCTCTATCCGCATTATGCGGATGTGTCGAGCAAAACAAACTTCCTAATGCGCATGGAGAAATCCATTTACCATTCAACACCAGGTCAAGAGTGCAACTTCCCATTAATTCAAATCATTTTTGATCCCACTCCCAAAAACGACAAAAACAAAAACTTCCTGCATTCATGGCGAGGCAGTTGCATCTCTCTCTCAAATTCAATTCAAATGTCTGTCGTTCGCAAAATGCTTCCCCCGAAATCTTCGAACTGCACCATGGATTCGGTGAGGAAGGTATCCTCAGTGAGCAACAATTGCTGATCATAAATTGGGTGCTGCAGCAACGACGGCAGCTAAACCGATTCCATCCATCCTACCCCCGCCGATACTTATGAGATCTTTGTGTAGGCGATTAATGGGTTTATAGATGTCCATTTTGCGCATGTTCGCAATTTGACGAGGACCACGAAGAATCATCCAGATGGCGGTGGGGGATGAAAGGGAAGCAGCATCAATTTTACGTATCCCCGCAAATTCGATTTTATTTGTTGGCACTTCGACGCGTCCCAGACCAAAAGTGAGTGTGAAGCGAAGCACCTCATCCGCTGAAGCATAGTGCGCGCTGCTCCACAGTTCTGGTTGTTATTGCTGTTGCCGATATTAGTGTTGGTGTTGTTGTTGTTGGTGTTATGGCCTTCTGGGGCCAAAGTGTGAATATAATTTAAAGTGAGCAATTTTCCAGCTCTCAAATGCGGCGATTATTTATTATCCTTGATTGGGTGCCTTGTGTAGCATGTTGCATGTTTCGATATGCCCTCGGATGCATGCGATCAATTTGCGCCAAGCGAAATGAGGATGCGGAGCTTTACTGTTCAATATTTGTTCAGCGTACGTAGTTTGTGATGCTGATGACTAAATGGCGAACACATGAGTTTTCACGGTTGGATGTACCCGGATCCGGCGATGGTACCGAGGATTTGTACGTTTCCTCGGCTCTCATCCGATGGGCAAAAGTCTGCCACATACTCTGAATGTCTAAATGACATTTGAGTGAATGAAGGCTTGCTGCGAGGCATTATAGACTTGTAAGTGTGATTGGGATAATCGTTAAAATGTGTTTGTGGGATGAATGAAATCGACTAAACAGATATTTAAGGATAGAGTTCGAAAAGGTTTTATCGGTTTTTTTTTTTATTTTAATAGATATACAGGAACACAACCCATTTGCGGGTTTGTTTGGCGTTTCTAAAAAGGTTTTGATTTCGGCATTGTAAGAAACCGTCATTGGTTTTAACTTTACCACGTTGGCAAACTGAATCATTAAAGCAGTCATGTAACGGAGCAGATACCCTCAAATTCTAGAGATACAAATTGGCCACGAACAACACCATGGTGCTGATCGAAGTTGGAACATTTATTGCGCAACATTCCCATCCAGATTTACCCAGAAGAAGTCTTCTGCCTTTCAGTTTAAAGTTCAACGGTCTTTGGCTTTTTAATGCCAAAACGTTGGCCTTTGTCTTTGCAATACAGTTTCGGAACTATTGACTCTGCAGTATCTCGTGTGTTATCGGGACTATGAAAGCACAAAGTGCCCTGGAAATTCCATGGTATCGCGAAGCCAAACAACTGAAAAACGTACTAGTCGACGCATCGAACTAATTGAACCAATTCTAGGTTCACTTGAACGAATTTGCTTACTTACTTAGGGTGGCGCTGCACTCCGGGGTAGACCTGAGACACAACCAACAAGCATCTCCAACCAGCTCTATCTTTAGCTAGCTGCAACAAGTTTCGTACACTAAGTTTACACACTAAATTTCAAACCTGATGTGCTGTCCCTGGGGGGCGAAATCGAAGCCACATCAGTCGTTGGACCTTGACTCTTCTGGATAAGTCGATGTAGGTATACAGCCCGTGCAGTTCGTTGTTGTATCTCCTCCTCCACTCACCGTGTATGCATACGCGACCGAAAATCACTCGAAGAATTTTGTTCTAAAAACAGCCAAGTCTGTTTTTGATAAAGTCCATTCCTCTGCGAAATAGGACAGGACTGGGATTATTAAAGTCGTATACAGGGTTCGTTTTATTGTTCGAGAGAGGGATATGCTAGTCAATTGTCTTCTTAGCCCAAAGAAGTTGCGATTGGCAAGAGTTATTTTTCGTTTGATCTCAGTGCTGGTGTCCTTGCCTAGGTAGATAAAGTCCTTAAGTACAATAAAAAAAACAACAAATTTATATCTGTCGCGGGTGACGTTCTGTTCGGGACGTCGGTGTTAGGTGTCCTTTCTTGTTGACAGCATATGCTTGATCTTGCCCTCATTGGCCAGTAAACCCATTTTCGCAATTGCCGGCCCAATACTCGCGGAAGCGTCACTGACATCATGCTGTTTTCTATAGATGCTGTCATACGCGGCCTTAAAATCGATGAAATCGGTGGTGTGTATCGATTTGGAGGTCATGGGTGTCTTCCAAGATCTGCCGTAGTGTGAATATTTGGTAGATGATCTACTTTCCTGTACTAAAACTACGCTAATATGGACCAATTAGGTTGTTTACGAACGACTTCAGACGTTCACACAATACGGCAGATATGATTCTGTAAGCGATGTTAACAAGACTAATGCCTCTGTAGCTGACGCAGTTTAGAGGGTCTTTTTTCTTGGGGATCGTGAGGTTCCATTCATCGGGCATACTTTCTTCCGACCATATTTTACAGGGCTCAGTACCCACGCTGTCTGCTCTAGCAGATTTGTTGTACTTAAGCTAAGATATGGCTATCTTCACTTCATCCAGGTCGGTTGGACGGAATCGTTAGTCCACGTCGCCAAGCTTGAAAAGTTCATTCTGTCTGACAGAGGTATTTGGTTCGTCACTATCGACAGTCTACAGAAATGCTCTTTCCAAAGCCTCAGCATCGACTGCGACTCTATAACTATGTTCCCTTGTTTGTCTCTACAGACTTCGGTTCGTAGTTTTAGTCCGTGGCATGTTTTTTTTCCTTATGGCAAAACTTTCGAATCTCATTCCTGGAGGCGATGTTTATCTCTCCTCTTCTGCTCGTAGAGCTTGTGAGCAGTTCTAGTCTTTCTTTGCATCTGCTTGTGCTTGCCGACACTCGTCGTCACACCAGGGGTTTCATTATGGTCGCCGAGTGAAATCCAGAACATCAGAGGCGGCATCTCTGATGGCTTTTTGGCAATGATGCCACTGGTCTTCGATAATTGATGCTGGTAGAATCGGACCTCTTACGAGATTAAGGGATACTCGATAGAAAAAGAATTTAGCTATATATTTCGATTGTAGCCGTCTGACGTCAAACTTCCTCATAGTATTGGCTTGCCTTTGCGATGTAAATGAAACGTCCGGACATCCGTAATACTGGAGGAGGGCCATGCGTCGATCGCAATGTGGTGAATTTGGTTAACCGTCGATTGAGCAGAAGTTCTCCAAGTCCCCTAATGAATATCGTATTGCGGGAGCCGCGTGCTAGCTACGACAAAGTTTCGCCCCGCCGCAAAGACGATTAGCCTGAATCCGTTAAAGCTGGTGGTTTCGTGCTTTTCGGCAGTACTACTTCTATGTAAGATGCGCTCTTTTGCTAGCTTTGCATTAAAGTCACCAAGGACAACTTTAATGTCATAGCTAAGGCACTGCTCGTGAGTCTTGACCAAGAGCTCGTAGAAGCCATCTTTGGTGTCGTCATCTTTCTTCTCTGTCGGAGCGTTCGCGCATATAAGATTAATGTTGGCAAATTTAGTCTTAATACGCTCGTTAACATGCCGGAAACTCAAGACTTCTTGCCTAAGTCTGCATCTAACAACAAATCCCCATCTAAATAGGCACTCTTTTTGCCGTCGATAACAATCATAGTATCTCATCCTCTTTTTGTCTGGCTCATCCCATCGCATTTCTTGAATAGCGGTAACATCTGCTTTGCGGTAACATCTAGGGTCTTCGCTGGTTGTTGGGCTGCACGTGGCCTATCAAGGGACCTAACATTTCACGTGCAGATCAGAAGTTCGTTGTCCTTGTTTCATTTGCAGTAGTTGGCAACAGTAGATCCGTCCATATCCGAGGATTATTGTTGCTTCGTAAACTTTTTTTTATCCTGGCGGCACAACCCCCAACCTGGAGGGCCAGTTCGATTATGGATACCTCTAGGACGAGCGGTCATTTGACTGAAACGAGTAACCCGTTCGTTGATGTGAGCTCTGATTTGGGCTCATCTGCCACCATCTCTTTTCCAAAACTCTGACTTAGTCTCGGAAATCCTTACCGGTAAACGTAGGGGGTCATACGGCCAGAAAAGAAAGGCTACTAATTGCAGTCATACACTTCATTCTTCTATATGGCTGTGAGATCTGGGTAGACGCACTCCGACAAGAAAAATACAGGACTTAGATGGTAGCAGTGCAGAGACGCGGAGCTCTAACATATGTGACAACCTCGCATCGAACGGTGTCGAAACCAGCCATCCCTGTAGTCGCAAGAATGACCCCTATTGAATGGAAGTACGCTACCACAAAAAGGCGGCAAATGGAATGGAGGCGGCAATCGAGGAGTCGAAGGAGCGGAAAGCAGAGGACGTTGGACTGCAAGCTGATCAAGGACGTGGCTAAACAGAATAGACGGAAACACAGCGAAGTAAACTGCTGCATCACCCAGTTACTCACTGAACACGAATATTTCAATGCCTCTCTTCACAAGATCGGTAAAGCACACACTCCAGCCTGCCAGCACGGGAACTCTACAGTAGACCATACACACCACACTTTTTTCAATTGCAGGTGGAGGGGAAGCTAAACGATAGGAGCTGGAAAGCAGCATTGTGGTAATCAGCCCAGAAGACATGGTCGAAAAATGCTGAGCAGCGATCAAACCTGGCGAAAAATTTAGAAGTCACACTCAATAAGAGAGAGCAAAGAGCAAATATACCCTTAGCAGACTGATGAGAACCTCGCCTGCAAGATAGAACAAACCACGCAAGAAAAGAAGTATGACAAGACCGACCCCCAAAGGGGAAATAAAACGACTCTAGCGAAAACGATTCCGGAGTAGATGGTGTCAAGATGAAAGGCATTAAGGTGATTTTTAGTGATTTTTGAGAGTCGCACAGTACTTAAAGCAGAGCTTTAGTAGCTTTTCCACCATCTCCTAGGCTTAAAAACAAATAGCTACGGTGCAGATGCTGATATCTCCGAAACCATAACAGCTAAATGAAGAAATTTGACATTGAACAAGCCATGAGAAGCTGCATCCATGAATGGTGACCCACAAAGCAGAGAGTAGCGAATACCACAGAGTAAAGAGAAAGGAGAGCAATTAGATCTTTCACAGTCTCCCAATTCAGCGCTCTCAAACAATATCAAAATGTTGTTTATAAAAGGTAAGATTAAGTTGGTTGGTCTTATGCATATACATGCAACATATACGGTACGATAATAGAGAACATGAGAACATGAGTATTGTGTAGGTCAGTATTCAAATACACTAACTGGCTGCGCAGATCGACAATGGGTTTAACAAATGCTCGAGACGGCCGTATAATCCAAGTCGAAGCCTGTCATTCTTTTTCGACACTCCTAATAACTTGCTGAAATATTGCAGTTATGAGATGAATTGCATGAAATTCTTTAAGCCAGACAGCATTAATTGCAGCATTTGATCAGGAGCGTGTTTCAAAACATGCCACAAACAATAGGAGGCACACATTTTATGGAGAATGAAATGAAGACGAAGTCTGAACCCATTAAGCAGCATTGCTATACAGTCTCTCTGCGTTTCAGCTTCACAAATTAGTAGACGAGTAGACGAGTAGATAGGGTGTTATAAGAAATGTTGAAGAGAAATATTGTGGAGAAATCGCATAGTATGTGGGCTTTTCCCATTTCATTTCAACAGGAGAAAGACGTTTCTTTTACTCGTAGGCTCTGCGTCGACTACATTAAGTTAAATAAGGTTATGGTTAAGGTTATCCCCTACGTCTCAGTCTTTGTTGGGCATCAAGTCTGTGTATTAGCAGATATCATATACGGATTTTACCATACCCAATCATAACCTCTTCCAATTTATAGGGATACCACTATACTCTACCTGCATGACATTATTACCATCACCAAAAATTTCCGCCAACACCTGGGAATATGGAAAGAGGTCTTTAGGAGAATAACTGCAACAAACCTCAAGGTTAGCGAAAAAAAAATTAACTTCTGTAGATCATCGTTGAAATTTCTACGGTATACAGTCAATGGTCTTAGTATGGAAAATCAGTGTGGTTAGGATACCTACACCTATATCAAGTTAAGTTAAGAAGGTAAGGAGTTTCGTCGGAACGATTTCCTAGTATAGCAAATCTTTAACAAACTTCGCAGTTTTGATGTAAACTGACCTCTCGAGGGAAGGTAGTAAGTGCATTTGGTCTACAGAATGCGAGGTAAGGTGACTGCCTAAATCCTGACATCCCTAGTTTTTGTGGTTTCTGGTTTAAAGCTGCGAAGTGATCGTAGAGGTCGATCAGGCATTTAAAAATTAAGACAAAGTTGTACATATGTTACTTGGTACTTGAGAAACGATAAAACCTATTCCACAACGTCAAACGTGCAAAGATCACATGGTTCAGGTCATGATATCTAGGAATAATAAGGTGGTAGCAGAACTATAAGAACAAACTCCGTAGCAATGGATTGTTAAAATGATCAAATAAGCCGAATCGAACCCCCTGAACTATCCGAGAGTACGAAATTATGTTTAAATTTGAAAGGCCGAAAAATGTAATTATTCATAACAATAATTTAGAATGGAAGGAGGTAGATTCTAAAGTAGATAGAGTTAGGATATTGAAGGTGTGCCATGACAAGCCTTTAGCAGGGCCTCAATATAGTCTAGGCGCAATATATCTGGATGCAAATGAGGCCAGATATACGAGTACTCTAAGAATTGCAATACTTGCCAGAGTGTAAAGTTGGTAAACGCGCAATCAGCTGATTTGATGGTTAAAATGAGAAAGATTTCAACTGTCTGTGAAACGATCGATCGAGCACGATTTTGGTGCTGCAAAATAACATCTTTTTTATAGCATTTTGAAACTGCCTTCTAAACCTGAGACGTTTAGTACCGCATTGTGCGATGTCTCTGTTATAGTTGAGTCGCCCCTCACCAACTGCACGAGGAGCGCTTCAGGGGGGACTAAGCCTTTCAAGCGCACATTCTAATGATATAAGTAGTTGGGGTAGTAGGCCCCAGATATCAGGTTATTGTACGAAGTCATTACTCTTGCAAAATGCCCCCGAGTCGACTTAATAGCGAAGTTGTCCACTCTTATTAGATTCGCCCTGTTGTATAGGACCTCATTGGCATATAATTTTATGTACTCCGATTCTGGTGTTCTGTAAAGGTGAAGACAAACCCTAAGGCAAGCCCTCTCAAACACCCGAATCTTTTCCATTAAGCTTGCTCGTACATTGAACCACACGGGACAACCAAATACCATCATGGGCCTAATAAGGGCCATGTAGCAGATTACCTTTACCCTCGCATCGAGTTGGCTGCTATAAAACAGTCTCTTTGTAAGGGCAAAAGCGCCTTTAGCTCTGGCCAGAGCAGCATCTACATTTTTGCCAAAATACAGAAATTGATCTAGCCAGATTCCAAGGTATCTGACTACATTTCGACAGGCAAGAAGTTGTTCGTGTTGTCCAACGATAGAGAACTTTCGCCAGTTTTTTCTGGTATCCCTAGAGGCTCCAGACATCGGCGTCCTAAAGAGAATGGTTTCCGACTTCTGAAAGTTGATTTTCAACTTCCAGTCATCGCAAAATCGCCTTATCTTATCGAAGTCACGCTGCAAGAGAGTATTAATGACCACGATTTTTGGACCTGTTCTGTACGCTACCAAATCGTCTGCGTACGCAATAGTATGGGGAAGTGAACCTATCAAGTCGCTTGTAAAAATGTTGAATAGGATCGGCGAATTTACCGCGCCTTGCTGAAGACCATTTTTAATTTGAAATATTCCAACAGAAGTCACATCACCATTCTTCACGATGAACTTTCTGTTGGTTAGCATATTATAAAGAATGTACAAGAGTGGTTTACTGATCCCCAGCCTAGTCAGCTTATAGAAAAGACCCTCTAACCATACGGTGTCGAAGGCCTTCTCCAAGTAAACAAGGCAGGCACCAGTACATTGTTTTTTGCCTTTACTCCATTGGATATCGGACACCAGTTTAGACGCGGCATGTGAGATATCATGTCCCGCCTTAAAACCGAATTGATTATCCGGAACTATATGTTTGTCCTCAACCCACCTAGACAGAGCTCTATTGATTACCTTTTCAAAAACCTTACTGATATTCGGAAGGAGACTTATCGACCGGAGATTCGCCGGATTGGATATATCCTTTGCCTTTTTGGGGATAGGTTGAACCACCGCCGTTTTCCAATGCGCTGGATAATGTGCATTATTCATTGCATTATTAAACAGGGTGGTGTAAATGTCTACCGCTTCTAGAGGAAGATTTCGAAGCACGATGTTCGGAATACCATCGGTCCCCACTGATTTCTTAGCCCTGATTGTGTCGAAGATCTCATGGAGTTCCTCCTTCGAAATGAACGGGGGTAGGTCACCCTCTCTGGAAATGACATTATTTGCCATATTTTCGTCGTTAAACCGGGTGAAACCAGAGCCCTCGGATCGCCAGCTCCCCATTTCATTTCGAATGCGGAAGTCGTGCACCAAGACGCGATTGTCCAGGTCGTAATTAGGGCCAATGGTATCAGTGGCCTTGTATACTTCCTGGAATGTCGCCCCTATGGCCTCAACTTTCTCCTGTGGATCTTCGATCACAAAAAAGTCGTCATCATCAGCGGCCTCATTTGGATCAATACCTGCTATTGTCAGTAACCGTTCATTGTCTGTTGTCCGGGCTATTTTAAGACACTGAAAGTCGTTTTGATTTTTTCTCCGAAATAGTTTATTTATTTGCGGATACATATTCGGGTTGCTGGTGTTTACAGCCCGAACCCTCGTATCTTTGGTCCTTGCCAGAGCATTCTTGTTAAAATATAGATATTGGTCTAGCCAGATCCCAAGGTATCTGACTACATTTCGTCAAGCAAGTGGCTAGCCGTGTTGTCCAATGATCGAGAACTTTCGCCAATTCTTTCTGGTGTCCCTAGAGGCATCCGACAACGGCGTTCTGAATAGAATGCTTTCAGACATCGCAAAAACCGCCAAATTTACTCGAAGTCACGTTGCAGAAGCATGTTAATGACCTCGACTTTTGGACCTGTTCTGTACGCTATCAAGTCATCTGCGTACGCTATGCTATAGGGAAGTGAACCTATCAAATCGCTTGTGTAAAAGCGCGCACGTTGTTGCAATAAAGTTAATCAGGACTCTATTGATCACTTTCTCGAACATCTTACTGATATTCGGAAGAAGACTTATCGACCGGAGTTTCGCCGGGTTGGATATATCTTTACCACTTTTAGGGATGAGATAAACCACCGCAGTTTTCCAATGCTTTGGATAATGTGCATTATTCAATGCATTGTTAAACAGGGTGGTGTACCGCTTCTAGAGGGAGATGTCGAAGCACAATATTCGGTATTCCATCAATTCCCACTGATTTTTTACTTCTTATTGTGTCGAAGATTTCATGGAGTTCTTCCTTTGAGATGAACGGGGGTAGGTCCCCTTCATTGGCGATGACATTATTTGCCATATTCTCGTCACTGAACTGGGTGAAACCCGACCTCTCGAATCGCCAGTTCTGTATGTCATTTCGCAAATAGAAATTGTGCAGATTCTCCAGATCGTGATTGGAACCAATGACGTCATTGGTTTTATACACTTCCTGAAAAGTCGCTCCTATGGCCTCAACCTTCTCCTGAGGATCCTCGATCACAAAGAAATTATCATCTGCGGCTTCATTTGGATCCATGCCTACGGTGGTCAGTATTCGTTCGTTGTCCGCAATTCGAGGAATTTTAAGACATTGACGACGTACAGTGGTTTTTTCTCCGAAATATTTTGTTTATTTGCGGGAACATACTCAGGTTGCCCGAATTAACAGCCCGAAGTCTGTTGTTCCAGTAAAAACTTACAGATGCTCTGTAATTCTCTCTCAACAATATTTGGAGGTTTTTAAGTGACGACTTCAGCATCCTTACCTCCACGTTCTCTCTGTCAGGTTTTGAGTCTTGACAGCAGTCTACTTTTGTGTCGGTGCAGTGCGTTGATGGTAGCATTGCGGAATAGGTCTTCGTTGGGTGTGTGTTCATACAGAGGTATTGTAATGTCCATCGTTTGTTTAATTGTTTGGTCCATTTGTTTTAGGTATCTGGCAAGTTCCTCGTTAGACAGATTCCTATTGGACGGTGGGTAGAGCGAATTCGAGGAGAGGGCTCTTGTCAACGTTCTGGAGAAGCGTGTCCCTCGAGTCTTACTGTAATTGTAAGAATGTCCGGGAACAAATTCCTCCAGCTCCGCAATTTCGTCAGGAATTGTTATTTCGGTACTAAAACCGCAATGGTCACAGTCGTACACAAATGTATGCAGAAAGTTTTTGTAAATTACTCCCAGCCTGTTGTATCCGTACATTGTACGGCAATATCCAAATGCAAATAAGAGCCGTATCTGGGAAACGACGGACTGTCCGTCGCTTTCAAATCAAGTCTATACATGACACGGTGCTAACCCCACCATTGAGTAGTTGGTTCCCTCTAGTATTTGGTACATAATTTCCCCAATCTCTATGTTTGGCATTAAAATCCCCGCCGATTATATAATAATTATCCTTCGATTCCTGCCTAAGTAGTCTAAAGGGTCTATCGAGCACTGACATAAATATTGTGGATTGGGAAGCATCAGGCGCATAGACAGACACCGTGAACAGCCACTTTCCGCTACGTCTGTAGGGAAGTTGAGGACAACATTTGTACACTATTTAGTCGTCTTTTACTTACGTATATTAACGTATACAGAGGGAGTTAACCAAATTAAGCGTCTTGAAACGATGGAAGAACTGGTTAGCTCTTCAGAAAATTGCTTCATATACGCTATTCTTTACCAAATTTCTGCAAAATATGTCCACCTTTTCTAAGCCTTAGTTACAAATAACACCGAAGATGCTCGTGTTTAAGAAAGTGTACCTAAACTTACCAAATAGCTCGTACAAGCTATTTATTTTGAAAAATGTTTGCCTATTTTCTCTGTCAAATTGTGAACCTACTCGTAGATTAGATTAGATTGTTGTGGGAAGTGGCATAATGAATCCCAGTTCACTGCGGCCACAGATGGGCCTATTGTGATGTCCTCCATTTAGAGCTTATTTATGATGCCGCAATTTGTGAGGAAGGCGGCTATGTCCTTAGGTGAGCTGGCAATTATGTTCGCCGTTTCAAGTTAGAATTTACCTAGGCAAGGTTGACGTGCAGTCGCAAAGTATGTGTTCTGCTGCTTCAACGTCCTCGTTGCACAATCTGCATGTATTGTCTTGTGTTATGGCCATGGTCATCAAGTGGTTTTTCACACGGCAGTGTCCTGTGAGAAAACCTATGCTCACTCGAATCTAACTTCTACTTAGTTGTAGTAGTTGTTTTGTGTTTTTGTGACAACTGCTTGGCATAAAGATTTTGGTTTATCTGTTTCCTTCGGTTTCTCTTTAGAAATGAAACTTCTTTTCCTCTAGCCAGGTTTTAATAGTCCCTTTTATGGCGTTTATTGAAACCCCACAGAATGATTTTGGCATCATAAATTGAGATGCGGATCCTTTTCTGGCTAGTTCATCAGCCCAAAAAGAGCTGCTCTGCTGTCGGAGAGAATTTAAACGTTTTTGTTTCGTTTATGCCTGTTTAGATTCTCTCGAATGGAAAGCTCTATTGCATGGATTTCAGCTTGAAATACGGAGCTGTTTGTACCCATACTGGCATGTATCGATGACTTAGTACGAGGACCGTATACTCCGGCTCCAACTTCTTCATTTGGTTTTGTTGGTTGTTGGTTTTTTCTGTTCTCAGTTAAGAATGTCTGGAAATTTAACCTTAAAGTAGTACCGAAAGTTCGTGGTAGAGATTTGTCCATTACTTAAGAACTACTTGAAATAGTTCGTTTTTTTTTAATTCATGAAGAATTACAGTATAAACTAATTTGGAATTGAAGGCTCAAAGCCTTTTGGAGGCGAGGGCTAGTAGCATCTAAGACATCGAGTGTTGACGTCCCAAAAGTATGAGTTATTTTTGCAACTTTAAGTAAATCGCAGATACCTTTTTAGATTCCGTATTCCATTAAATTGCCTTCCATTGAGAGTCATTTCCATCATTTCTTTCTTCCACCCCTCCAAAACAGATTTACTTTTCCCTGTAATTACTTAACGTGTAAATGCAGAAGTTCGGCTGATGTATTATATTTGGTGCTGCTTAAAATATTTCGTGTGGAATTTAAAATATTTCGTGTGGAATGACACCAAACCTAGACGTCTAATTTTTGTTCAGCAATTTTATTGCAGTTAGGACCTCTGTTTTCCTATGAGCTTCAATACGCAGTTGGGATTTTATTTTTCAGGTCCAGAGCCACGACACTGCCGTCTAAATGGTTAAGTACCGAGGCGAAATGCTCCTTTCAGCTACTGTGTTGATTCTCATCCGAAGCTTATAAGTATCGCACATACCAGCTCTTCTCTCTGCTTGTCCGGCAATGGCACTGGTGTGGTTCCGTTTGTAACATCTGACACTACGATCCACTTTTTCGCACTTCTGTGATATTGGGCTTCTGCTCTCTCTACTGCTGAAGATGCTGCAATCTGAACTTATGGTGTTATATGCTCTGTCCTAAACTGATAAGACTTTCTACATCACATCACCCTTTTTGACACCAAATTGATTTTCGCAGGTTTTAGGCCTAATTATTTACGAATTGCTGGTACAAATTAATTTCAAATTTAAAAAAAAACGAATTCAAATATAATGCGCCATCTGTCCACAGTTGTCTCGGAAAACTAATTTGGACAAGTCTTTGCTAAATCCGTTGGTTAGGTTCTTTGATGAACTAGAAAATCCCACCGCCATTTAACCACCACTTAACGAAAGAATTAATTCGTAAAATGGGAATTTTATTTAGCAATGACAAATAGTAATTGTATTTCGAATCGTAACTGCAAGAAACAAAAAATTGTGAGTATGTACAAGAACCGAAAGATTCTGTTATCTAGTGCTCGCTAGAGTGCAATGCGGCAGTGAACCCACTTATTTAGAAATAGAAAAATAAAATGTTCTATGGTTACATTTTTAAGTAAAACCTTTTATTATTTATCAGGGGAATTGCAGATTAGAAACTACAGTCAGCAGTAACGATGGCCGGGAAATGAGCCCTTGCTGAAGTACTTGCCTTCGCTCTGGTGATGGTCAGGGAAGTAGCATCTGGTGAATGCTCCTGAGCAAGAATTAGTGCCGAGGAACGAGATACTCCGCATAGACGAAGAATGCGCTGATGGAACTGTAATAAAGTAGGACATTTTCAAAGGCAGTGTAAAGAACCGATGCGACGAAAAGTCTGTCCGCATTGCGGAAACAAGCGAATAGAGGAAGGAACCGACAGAAACAGCTTTCAAAAAAGCCGGTCAACCTTCCCGAAGCTATCAGTTGTTGGGAGCACTAGTTGACAGGACCGCCATCCAAGTCTCGCTGGCAAAACGATGCAATAAAAGTCTTCTGGTGGAAGTAGTCAGCGGTAAGGAGAAGTGGATGGTAAAAATAGACACCGGTGCCACGGCCTCAATCATCAGGAGGGATCATGTGTAGAAGTCTTGGTTGCATAACACCAGTAGTTGAAGCTTGCGAACAGTTACAGGAGCAACGATTAAGGTATATGGTGAGGTCCGCATAAAAATCCAGCTGGCCGACATAACGTTCTCTCACGCGTACAGACTTCATGGACTAGTTGTCGACTTGGCGGCACAAACCCTGAAATACGGAAACATGGAGATACCAATGATATACGGAAACGCCAATACTTCAGTCTTTAATGTCGTCATCTGTAGAAATCAGAATCTAGAGCCTTCGTCGGAAGCAATTGTGTGGGCAAAAGTGGAAGATGATCCTGTTAGCCACCCATTCTATTTGATGGAGACAGAAAATAGGAGAGACTTCATGGTGGGAAAGACCTTAGTGGAACCAAAGAACAACATGGTCCCTGTAAGGATTCTAAATCCAAAAACATTCAGTGTAAAGGGAAAAAAGGACTGATTGAAGAATCGCAAAGTCCGTCATCTCCAGTGGTTGTGCAGACTATCGACGTCTCAATGATGTCACTAAAAAGGACATCTACCCACTTCCGAGAATCGATGACACTTTTGATATGCTTTCTGGAACGAAATGGTTTTCAACTCTTGACTTGAAGAGCGGTTACTGGCAGGTAGAGATAAATCGTGCGGATCGTGAGAAGCTGCCTTCACTACAGGAAGCCGTCTTTGGCACTTTTCTGTAATGCCGTTTGGACTGTACAACGCTCCGGCCACCTTCGAGCGACTAACGGAACGAACATTACAAGGACTCACGTGGAAAACCTGCCTAGTGTGTTTGGATGACGTTATCATCATAGGCAAGACGTTCAAGGAGCATCGCGAACATCTAAAAGAAGTTTTTGAGAGGCTGCGAAGTGCTCATTTGAAGCTGAACCCAGAAAAGTGTGCTTTATTGCGTCCGGAAGTAAAATATCTGGGCAGCATTATATCAGCGGAGGGAGTAAGGACCGATCCTGACAAAATCGAAGCCGTGAAAAATTGGCCTGTCCCGAAAGATAAACACCCAATGAGAAGCTTCTTGCTTGCATCAACTTACGGAAAAAGGCTGACAGTTCAGTTCATAAACTGAAGCAATAGCTGTGTAATGCCCCCATCTTGGGTTACCCCACACCCGGAAAAATGTTCATCATGGACGCAGACGCTAGCAGTGTTGAGGTCGGAGTTGTGATCTCCCAGGTTCATGATGGTCTAGAGAAAGTGGTCGCATATTACAGCAAAGTACTCTCCAGACCTGAAAGGAACTACTGTGTAACTCGACGCGAGCTTGTGGCTTTAATTCTCTAGTATATTCATAAGTATCTCTATGGACAAAAGTTCTTTCTTCTGACAGACCACGCAGCTCTGAAATGGATACTCCAACCTAGGAACCCTGAAGGCCAAGTTGCAAGATGGATCGAGCAGTTGCAGGGCTATGACTTTGAAATGCAACACCGCAAGGGAAAACCCCACTCAAATGTTGATGCTCTGTCTCGTCGGCCGTGAGGAGTAAAATGTGAACACTGCAACCGTAAAGAAGCGAAAGAACAGGCCACTATCCAAATGATCAGGACTGAGCCAATAGAGGGTTGGAGTATAGAGGAAATCCATTCCTCCCAACAGGCAGACAATGACATCGAACCAATATTGACCTGGAAGGAACAGGAGGAAAGCATAAGCTGGCAGCAGATATCAGACCGGAGCCAAACTCTGAAGGCATATGTGACACAGTGCGACTCGCTTTGTGTGCCAGATGGTTTGCTGAAGAGAAAATGGGAAAGTGCAGATGGGATAACATTTCATGTGCAGCTAATTGTGCCACGGTCCAGAACCAGCCAAGTATTGCATGAAATACATGACGGAATCTCAGGAGGCCATTTTGGAATAAACAAGAAGTTGGAAAAGAGAATAAACAAGATTTTGAGAATTGGTGCAAAAAGTGCATAAGGTGTGCGTGAACGAATAGCCATAGATATCGCTGGGCCGTTTCCCGAAATCTTTAATGGTAACCGATACACCCTCGTGGTCATCGATTACTTCAGTAAGTGGCCAGAAGTGCTTGCCATCCCAAATCAAATAAGGCTAAGACCGTAACCGAACAGATAGTCAGCAACTGGGTGAGCAGATTTGGGGTCCCAATGGAGGTACACTCTGATCAAGGGCATAACTTTAAATCAAAAGTCTTCCAGGAAGTGTGCCAATATCTGGGAATAAGGAATACAAGGACAACGCCACTACACCCTCAATCTGATGGAATGGTCGAGCGATTCAATCGGACCTTGAATGAGCATCTATCTAAGGTTGTCAGCAACTGCCAGCGGGATTGGGATCGACACATACCCCTCTTCTTAATGGCTTACCGAAACGCGGCCCATAGCTCAACAGGACACACACAATCCGAGATCTTATTTGGTCAAACAGTTCGGTTGCCAAGTGAAGCAAAATTCGGATCCTCACCTACGGAGCCCAAAGAGGTGAACGACTACGTGGATGACTTGCGCAGCAGGATTCGTAAATTGCATGAAGACATCAGAGAAAAGATGAAGCTAGCGAGCAGCAGCATGAAGACTAGGTACGAAATCAAGGCGAAATCTTCCGGCTTCAACGAAGGAGATCTGGTATGGTTGTATAATCCTCAGCGTAGGAAAGGCAAATCACCAAAATTGCAACAGGACTGGGAAGGTCCATACATGGTGATAACCCACGTTAATGACGTTGTCTACTGGATCCAGCGTGGGGATCGAGGAAAATTTAAGGTGGTCCATTTGGATAGAATGTGTCATTTCAACGGAATGATGAATGACGAAGTTGTTCGAGACGAACAACTGTAGGGAGCAGTGTGATAACCATTTAAATGTGAGCAGTGTCATCTAGATTTGCATAGGAGAAGACTTATGTGGTTTAAGTAAAAGATAAAAAAAGTATAAGCGGTTGAGAAATTGGATTGTATAGAGATAAACGATTAAATTGTGAAATGTAACTGTATTAAATAAAGTGATTTGTATTGAAAAGAATAAGTTCTATCATTTGTACCCACACAAACATTTTACAATACGAATGAATGTGGATACTTTGTAACCATACTACATTTAAATAGAAGAAAATTATGAAGTAAACCTTTTTCGCACTCCAAATAGGAAAAGTTAAATTCTTGTCGGAATGAAGAGGCTGTGCTCGATTCGTTTAACATGGTTCAAGTAGAAGGCAATAAACATCACAGGACTAACAGAAAAAGCAAGTACACCATTCTAGCTACAAAATGGCAGAAAACATTTTTAGGTTAAGTTTAATTCTGGTGCTCCAACCAGAAATTTAAAATGTTTGTCGCAGGACTGTGTAAGAAATATTGCCAGCATTCAGTGATAAGACGAGAAGTGTTAGTCCGGAGCTAGAATCTTAGCAGCGGAAAATACAAACTTCAGCATTAGTTCCGTGTAAAACGCAAGGGGGATCAGCTCAATGAACCTTAAAATCGTGCTTCACACATAATATAAAACAAAATCGTATTGAAATGCAAAAAACTATGCATAATGTGTATTCCTAAATAGGGCTTTCCTTATGGCTTGGGTTCATTCGACCTTTACAACGAAACCCCTAGTTTGACGAAGAATGGGGCATATAGAAAGAGCGCCTTTTCTCGACAGGGAAAACGAGATCGAGGATATAATGAATGATGTTCGAAAGTTTTTCCAAAGAGTAAAAATAACATACCAGGGATTCGAAACCCGAATACAGTTGTAGACCCAAAATTGATAATTTAAATTCCGAAGAAATGTTTGCGCGGAATTATTAAGGCCCACTTATAGGATAAAATTTGTAACCAATACTCGTATAACGAGCTTGCGAGCAGTAGAAATAATTGTCAATATGACTCTTACTTATGACAGGTCAAAACGGAGAGAAAAAGCTATGTGTATGTCTTCCTTTTTTGAATTAGACACCACGAGATGTAGACTCACTGCTATTCGTATGCGCTAACATCATTTGCGGCAATCGAAAGAAAATGTAAAACGGGCATAAAGCCGGTTACAAAACCGCTTATAGTCCGATAACTTCCACAGGCTTATAAAATGAAGAAATGTTAGCTACTTGGATACGCAAATCGAATAACAGCATGCCAATTGTTGTCATGCAGAGTCATGCAGAATACCGTCGAAAGGAAGGCTATGTGCTTGGTCATGTCTATTAGTGACAGGTTGCTGGACTGCGAAATAAAAGTGAGATCCAGTCTCTTATCGCTTCGGTGATATGCTTCATCGAAAGTCTTTAGAATGCGACAATGACAACCTCACCAACAACACCACCCTACAGGAGACCGAGGCACCTGGTACAGCACTTTATCCGACATCAAAACTATAACCAACAACACCACAAAAGATTCTAACGCTACTCGTTCAGCAACTTAGTCATTTTAAGTGTCATAAGGGCAAAACTTCCAATGAGAGATAGGACGTGTCATCTGACCCCTCTCATAGATTTGAGAAGACAAGGACACCAAGGACAAACTCAGTATATCGTAAGAGGTAACAAAATTACGAGTACTACAATATCAACGTCGGGCTCATACAAGTGGTTTTAGTAAGATAAGTCAAAATAGTGAGCCTTCAACACGGGTCATGTGTATTGCATTACGCTATTAATGCGTCAATTCTTGGACTTGTTTGTTTGTATTCCAGAATTCACCACCAAAGTTTCCCAAAATAATAGACAGATAGTTGTGCAGGGTGCTACTGTGGATGAATTAGAACATAAGCGTAATAACTTCGAACAACGGCAATTGCAATGGTTCACCTAATCCTAATCACCAAATCTAAGGAAAGCCTTCATTAAGGACTATCCCACCTCTAGTCATCGCAAGCTCTCCAAACCCCGTTAGTGGGCAAGCAAACCAGAACGACACAGAACAGAGGCCAAGAAACTTCAAAGAGAAGCTAAACACATTAGAAGTGAGGACGGTTGGACCAAATATACTTAGCTTCGAACTCAACTCCTACACAAGCAATGTAGGAATGGCCAAGAAACAATCGTGGGCTCTTTTTTGCTAACCGGCAAAAGGTACCAATGAATCGGCTAGGTTAAGGAAAGTTCGAACACCGAACCTTCAGATTTGGAAGCCAACACAATACCACTTGAGCCACGGCCACCCACGATAAAACCGTTCAACCCTTAAAAATCGGCGGGAATTGACAAAGTAATCCCGGCCATGTTGCACCACGCTTTTTCATACATCATACCTTGGCCTAAAATTGTCTTTTCGGTTATCGAAAGCTAGGCTACGTCCCAACCAACTGGAAAGACGTAAAAATAACGACTCCTCTGCTAAGTATAACGGACTCTTAAGTCTCCTATGCGGTTCTCAACACGCTTGCAATAAGTGAAAATCAGTACAGACGACATTATGCAAGGTCGTAGCTACCATAGACTTCTTGTCCCAAACGACATCCTTAAAAATTTCGAACAGAAGAGTGTTAAGGCAGTAACCTACGCCGACGATTTAGTCATTCTGATGGGAGGAAAACATCTTCCAAATATCAGCAAACTAATGGAGTCAGCCTTGAACACATTCGCAAAATGGACAACATAAAACGGTTTAGGCATAAATCCTTCAAAAAACCGAACTAGTATTGTTCACAAGAGCAAGTCAGCCAAAAAAAAATATATCTTTCCATGACCAAAAGTGTTAAAATATAACTTCCATCGATCCAAAGCTAAGCTTGTCATTCTAGACAGAAAGCTCAGTTGGAAACGTAACTTCAAAGAAAGAACGAAAAAAGCATTAAGAGCATGCTACACATCCCAAAGATACTTTGGTAAACGTTGGGGACTAAGACGAAGCATAATAGACGGGATGTACATGGCCATAGTTAGACTCATTCTTACCTATGGTACGTTCTTATGATGGAAAGCAGAAGAAAGCACTCGCTATCTCAAAATACTCACACAAGTTCAAAGGCTAGCATGTGTAGCTGTAACACCATCGTTAAAATCTACTTCTCAAGCTGCAGTAGAAATAATGCTCAACCTCCTTCCTTTAGACGGTCTTTGGAAACCTCATCCACTGCGAATGTGATCCTTTCGCATCTGCGATTCTCCTTAGTGAATCTGAGGACTTGCCAGCGATCCGGGCTAGGAAAAACGTCCTTGGTAAAGTTGTCTGCTTCTGGAACGAAGGCAACGCAGGTGAATAACTTGGGAACCTTGTATCCTTGGTTTATACAAATTTGCGTTTGTCCATGGTTTTATTCTGCCTACCACAGACATGAGCCAGTTTTTGGTTACGATGTCATGGCTGGTGATTGACAACCATTCGTCTCTGGCTGAGGTGGCTACAAATCTTAGGATGGGACAGTATATATTTGTCGGATTTGTCATCGCTTCTAGTTGGCTCTTCCTCACTAGCTTGATCTCCTAGTCCGTAAGGATCGGCTCTAGGTTCATGATGTACATGATAGCAACCTATATTATCTCTGTCGAATCTTTTCAGAAGACCCAGAACTAAGCGTGTCTATAAGACTACCGGACGCAAGCAGTGTCTTCCAATCAGAGGTTCTGCCTGTCCTCAGGGCGGCTGAGCTAATGCAGATGAGATCGATCGAGATATCGCTATCTACATCGATAGCCAGGCCGCACTCAAGGCAATGGGATCGACTAACATCAACTCTGATACAGTAAGGGGTTGTGCTAAAGGCACTATGCAGTCAGAATCCGATGAGACAGTGAGGGTGCCAGGACACTACGCTATTAAAAGAAATTAACAAGCGGATGAGCTTGCAAGAAAAAGAGGGCTACTCGATAATAGTGAGTTTTGCCAACATCATTTGCATAGTGAGGGGCACTATCGAGGAAAAAATCATAAAGACTGCCAACCTAAGATAGCCAACTAAGGACACTGGGTATACAAGGCACTCTGGCCACTCTTTGACGGCAAAAGATTTAGAAAGTTAGTAAAATTAAACAAGGATAAATTTAGGACAGTCATAGGAATCCTGACAAGACACTGCCTTCTGTGGAAACACGCAAAGAGACTCAAATTGTCAGATACGGATATTTGCAGATTCTGAGGTGATCTGCAAGCTGTTGAGGACTGTGTGAATGAGAGGCAATATCGCGTAGTCGAAGAAAATTCTTAAGGGAATACTTTGAGGAAATAGACTGTTTAGGTTTTTGCCATTTGAAGACAAATTCAAATGGTTCCTATCCTATCCCTGTAGGATAGTCCTGATGTACTTCATTTTATTTTACTTCCGCTTCTGAGCGGAATCTGTGCGCAGACCCTTGGTGTTTAGCGTCTCCTTTAGGTCTACTTGCACATGTATCTTTAAGTGACTCTGCGTGGGGTTTATTTTTTTTTCTTCGTTCCAGCCAGAGGAGAACTATTGTATCTATGGATTAACTAATGGGTCTACTTTGTTATTTTACTCTGCGGAAGAACTAATGCATATCTGGCTCGTTCCATCAGCTTTACCTCCGCGGGTTCAGTTTCGTCCCAAATGAGAGCAGACATTCGACTATTTTTACCTCTGAGCATCTGTTGTGTCCGAGATTTCAGATGGGGACCGTGTGTAGCATTATTTTGAAGTGAGATTTAAATCGTCTCTTCAGTGTCCATCTCAGGAATTGGTTGTTTTTGTTTTATTCATGTGTTGTCCCACGAGTAAGGCGAGAAAAGTCCACACCTGCACAGCTCCCATGCGGGTGTAAGACTGGTTACTATGAGAGGTCACCCGGTATCTCATAGGGGCATTACGTTCACGGTATACATTTTTCAGTTACCTACGCCATTCAGTCCTCAGCACTTATTCCAAAACACCTTGACTTGTATTTTATTATTATTTGAATTGTGATTTTGTAACTGTATAAAGTGAACTGAATAAAGTGATTGTATTGAAAGAGGTAAGTTCTATCATTTGTAACCACACACACATTTTACAATATTATCTTACATTTGATTTGCCTCGCAATATATTGACGCTCCTTTGTTCCAAAAGTAAGACACCAAGACACTTATTCTAGATTATACTTACTAACTGGAAAAGTTTATCAAATTTAGTACATTTTGAAAAGGAACTCTATCAAGGCTCTGAACTAGACAGAGGGTAGAAGAAGCTCTTCAGAACAAGAACAATATCCTCACAAAATGTTTTGGATTGATAAAAAAACCAACGGACTTATAAACAGACCACTTAGAACGTATTTAGAAGAAGATTAGAAACTGCACAAAAAACCTAATTCGGTTTTCAAAGAGTGACTCTTACAAAAGCTTTTAAGAAAAACAGAGCCTTTAATGTGGTAAATCATATATTTCAAAATAATCTGATGTAACCTACGCAAACTCACTTTCCGGGTGCCTACATCAGGATTAGCTCACAACCACGTCTTATTAATGGAACTGCAAATAAGCTAAGTAATCGATATTTACGATTTTTCTAATAAATTGCAGGAACACAGGCGACAAGAATTGGAATATTGAACACGAATTGCCTGATGCAATAAACGAAATGTTGAAGAACGTACTACAATGTATTCGCATCCGTAATTTGCGGGTTGAGTTGGACGAGGTCAAAATGGTTTACACTCAGGGCTCATATCTTTAGGAAGTTTGGTATACGAGTTTACTATGGGTAAATTCCCCCGACTGCAGCATCCGATGAGAAAGTTGGCGAGGCGGCCGATAGTGGGATGGTTGGTTCTTTTATTCATCGATCATTAATCCATGATGTTATTTTAGACTACTGGTCTTAGAATTAGGGATATACGGAAAGACGTGGCACGTACCTGTCTTTCGGTAAGATATTTTCATTATTTTCAATGCCCTTTCGATCGGTTAACTATGTAGAACTCTCTCCCTCTCTTATATTTTCTAATATACGACACTAACTTCACTGATCGATAATTGTTGCAATTTTCTTGTCGCATTTGCCTTTATACAGTGGCATAGGAAAGGTTGCTCTCTACTGACTAAGCTTCCGATCACCTCTGATTCAATCATTTCGACAATTGAATCTCTTGCGAGTTTTTTCTTTGTTGTGCCGTAATTTCAAAATTTTAGTTCGTTTGTCAGGGCTTCTACATTGTATTTCTTCTATTGCTTGTCACCTCCTTATAGGTTGTGAGGGTACCTCTTCTAATTTCCGATACACTGCCTCTGCTTTTATTGCATGTGCTTTAATTGTTGCTTTTCCGCCTCTTTTTTCAAATGTCATCATCTAACATAACACCAATTCTCGCTGTACTTAATCCACGCTTTTAAGACATTACCTTTTGTTCCTTACCACCAGTTTCGTCACATCGTTCCGCCTCACATTTCTTTATTTATATGGCGCTGACCTTTCGGGGCACGGAGAATGAAATTTTTGCGCCACTCTTATGGTTTTCACCATTTTACGAGCTTAACTCTTCTTCTTTTTAATGAAATTTTGAAGCCATTCTCGCAAACTTAGCACCTGGAGCTGACCACTTTTCTTATTTACATTGTGCCATTTTATTTTCTCGACTGATGCTGATTTTCATCAGCTTTTCTGTGGATCATTCACGAAAAATGTTTTCAGCAAAAGTCTGTACTGACTTGCTATAGGTTCTCCCAAGTGCACTTTAGACGTGTAAACGTCATTCTGCGTGTTTCCACCATAGACACTCACTTTCCACTATCAATCTACTATCTTGTTCACTTATCAATTTTATTGCTATTAGTCAGTCGTTAAATTTTGATACGCATGCGATCTTATCTGCAGTTCATTCATCAAGATAATGACGACTCCGTTCTTGCTTGTGTTTTACTCTCCGATTCGCAATAATAGATTTTCTATGCTTTCATTTGCAAGTCCAAAGAGCGGGCCCTGTCTGACATTTCGAGACTTGGTTTCTTGATCGCATATAACATTTTCTATTGTAGTACGAAACTTTTGCTTGTTGTTGTGCCGATACGTAGTTTATTTCTTGAAAGCACCATCGTGCCTGAAAGCACAATCGATTTATGTACCCTTAAGATGTTTGCACATAGTGCGGGCGAAAGGAAGTTAGGGAGAGAAAAAAGAGAGATACCGGTGTGCGTTGGTTTTAAATGTTTGCAAGTTATAGTGACTAGGAAATGAAGAGCTCCGCAGGCCATTCCATAAGCGATTCCAGATATCGAATCACGATATTTCAGAATACGTCCGAAATTGGGCTTGAGGGTATTCTGATGGGCATTCATAGCGGGACGGGTCTTACGGTTAAAAGTTGGAAGAAGTGGAATGCTACTAGCAATTTCGGAGGAGCACTGGTGGTAAAAATAGCGATAGAACAAGGTGAGACAGGTGTAATGTGGTCATCACCTATGAGTTTTATCTCGCAGTTTTGGATCCTATCTAGCGAGCGCAAAGAGGTCTTAGGAGCACCTGTCCAGATGATTTCTTAAATCGCTTGAGGAAACCTAGACATTTCGCAGCATTTTTGGCGACATCGAATATGAAGTCATTCCAACTTACTCGTAAGTTGTCGTTATCACACATTGTTCGACCTAGAACATGTTCCAGATCGGCCAAAACAAACACACCTGCTATCAACGCCTACACATGAATTGTCAAAGTTAATGTCAACAATTTAGAGCCAAATCACACATATACATATACACATATAAAAATTGCATTAACATATAAAAGGAAGAACAATCAATAAAAAGACACTCATTTTTTATAACGATTACAAAAAGGTTGCGTTTTTATTTTCTCCTTGCGGACTTTTCACATACTTTTCAAGAAAAAACATTGGTCCTTCCAAGCCTACAGTGAATCAGTACACCTTTAAATTAAAAAAAAAACATTTTTAAAACATTTTGTGGACTGGCGTTGCAAGACACGTACTTTTCCCCTTATTTTAATTTTTTATGCTTTGTGTGAACTTCGGTGAAAGTGCCAAACGGGTTCCCGCGTCGGTTATTAAACAACATTCAGTGTTTTTGGACATATTTTATTCCATTTCCATTATATTTAAAAAATTACCCTTTTTTCCGTCCCGCTGCGTGGGACCGTTGTCTGCTAACAGCAACACAACTGTTTTGAATCACCGCTGTTGAAACAGTATCACGGAACGCTACTCCTAGTACTATTGTCGCTGCATGCAACACAACCGCTTGGATCACCGCTGTAGGAACAGTATCACCTAGCGCTCCTTCCAGTACCAATTCCGCTGTTTGGAACCGTTGCTTGCGAACGGAATATTGTTTGCTAACTGCAAGTTTCTCAACTGCTGTAAAAGGAAACGTAAGTACAATTTGTGTTTGTGCTTTAAGGCAATTTTAATTTCTTACCCGGATTATTTTTTTGGTGTGTTACGTCATAATGAGCACTATGGAGAAACTTCAAAGGGACATTTTAGCACAAATGCAAAAGGACACAGAAAACTTCAAAAAGAGATCCGAGGCACAACGTTCGAAGAATTACATCAATGCACGGATTTCAATCCTGGATACCAATTTTAAAGCGAGTTCGGAGCACAATACGGAGGCGGTATCATCAAAGGACGTTGTGAATAAGGAAGAGTTAGCTTCACTATTCGACAAGATAAAGGAGGTTTATCTGGACTATCGTACTGCATTAATGGACAGTTTAGACAAGCTAGAAGCATCATCAAAAGCGGCGACAAAGGCAGCAATAAAGGCAGCAACAGCAGCAGAAAACACAACAGGAGCCCCGGTAAGTTCTATGGAATTAAATATGCAATTAGGGAAAAGGGAATTGAAATTACCAGTCATGAAGTTACCCACATTTGGGGGTAGATATGAAGAGTGGAGATCATTTCATGATATATTTGTTTCGCTGATTCACAACAATTCATCCCTGTCTGAAATCGAAAAACTCCATTTTTTGAAATCGAGTGTTACTGATGAGGCTGATAGATTGATACAGCATTTAGGCATCACAATAGGAAATTATACCAAGGCATGGTCTATACTTACTTCTCGGTATGACCATAAACGCATCCTAGTGAATGCACAATTGAAACTTTTCTTCAGTCAGTCAAGTATGCACCAAGAAAACTCTTCAGTTCTGAAGAAGATTCTCGACACATCCACAGAATGCAGGCACTCACTTCAGAATCTAGGGCTTCCGGTTGAACATTGGGACTCAATTCTTATTTACTGCATGCTGCAAAAATTACCTGCAATAACACAGCAACTGTGGGAGGAAAAACTAGGTATAAAAAAGGATTTACCCACTTTTAAAGAGTTTTCGGAGTTCCTGGAAGCCAGATTTAGGGCATTAGAGGTAGTCATTGAACAGAAAGGGCAGAAGAATAGTAGTCAGCGAACTTCGTCGGCAAGGGCGAGCTCATTTCATATCAGACCGAAACAAAAGGAGCAGTTTGGATGCAAAGTTTGCAATAAAGGTCCACATTCCCTTCGTACTTGTCACCGATTTTTGAAAATGGATGTGGATTCGCGAAAGGCCTCTGTCAGCAAAATAGGAGTATGCGAGAATTGTCTTGCTTATAGCCATAGCACCCATCAATGCCCAAGTCGAGTACGCTGCTATTTTTGCCAGCAGCCACACCATTCTCTTCTTCATACTATCAGTCCACCCAACACTAATTTTCATAATTCTCACTCACTGACCCAATACAATCCATATATTTCAACAACACATAGTATACATAACCCTACACACTCGCGCGCACCACATTGCATACCGACATACACTCACACTTCCACTCTACACTCAGCTACATCTAACCCTACACATTCATATCAAACCAACAACATTAACGCAAATGCTCCTGCTTTCCATCCATCTGAAAATATTCGAGAAGTAACACCTAACAGTTCGTCAGTGAATACGTTTCACGCAGCCCACCTTAGCAACGCTCAAGTGCTCCTAGCCACAGCTGTGGTGAAGGTCAGGTCCTCAACAGGAGCGTACATTAATCTAAGAGCTTTGGTAGATCCAGGTTCCGAGGCAACCTTTATTACGGAGTCCGCAGCTCAACTACTAAAGCTAAAAAATCGACGAACATTTGTCGAGGTGTCAGGACTAGGAAAGGTTAATAGTGGAGCCTGCAACCACTATGTCGAAATCACGTTCGGCTCATTACACACGACCTTTGAGACAAACGCCCGTGCATATGTTTTTAAGTCCCTAACTGGTCTTCTACCTGCCAATGAACTGTCCCTCAAGCCATGGGGTCACATACAAAATTTAAAACTAGCAGACCCGGCCTTTCATAAACCCGCAAAGGTGGACATCCTTTTAGGCAGTGATGTATTTCCAGAATTTGTGCTGCCGGAGATCATACGCGGAGAGGAGCAAGCGTCACCAATAGCACAAAAAACGCAACTTGGTTGGATACTGCTTGGCAAAATTTTGATTGATCCACCTAGAACAATAAAAACGTTTCACCAATGCCTTGATCTCGAAACGCAGATGCAAAAATTCTGGGAGATTGAGGAAATACCTTTCAAATTTCAAGTGTCAAGTGAAGACCAGGCCTGCGAGGAACACTTTCTGCGAAACACAAGGCGAATGTCAGATGGTCGATACGTAGTATCGCTGCCATTTAAGGAAGGAGGACAACCTGCGCTTGGATCCTCGAAAGGAGGAGCCCTGCGTAGGTTTCTTCAGCTGGAGAGACGATTTACACTCAATTCTGCACTACAAAAGGAGTATTCACAATGTATCAACGAATACTTACATCGTAACCACATGAAGGAAGTTGATATCGTCAGAGACGAGGTACTTAGAACGCCGTTCCATTACTTCGTACCCCACCACGCTGTTTTTAAGGACTCTAGTTCAACAACTAAGCTCCGAGTTGTTTTCGACGCTGCAGCTAAAAGCTCGGACGGTACGTCATTAAACGAGCATCTACACGTAGGGCCTAAAATACAAAACAACATTTTTGATATAATATTGAGATGGAGAAAACACAAATATACTTTTACATCCGACATTGAACAAATGTACAGGCAAATACGTGTAGCGCACAAAGATTCCTACTACCAACTTATTTACTGGCGTGACAGGAAAGAAGATCCAATGAAGATTTATCGGTTGGAGACTGTAACCTTCGGCACTTCATCAGCACCATACCTTGCTATACGGACCATCAATAAGCTCGCTGCTGATGAAAAACACAAATACCCTCTCGGCGCAAAGATGATCCAAGAAGATATGTATGTTGACGACCTCATTAGCGGAGCTGGTTCAGTAGAAGAAGCGCTTATAAAACGGGAACAGATTCGGAATCTACTTTCTTCTGCAGGATTCATTTTACGAAAGTGGACGAGTAACTCTGAGGAGCTTCTGCGCGACATACCAATTAGTCAGCGAGAGGGCAACTTCTCTTTACCCTTCAGCTCTCCAGAGCAGGTTAAGGCCTTAGGTATAAAATGGTTTCCATCGGAAGACTATTTTTCTTTTCAGAACGTTTTTAGCGACGCATGTGAGGTGACGAAAAGAACCATTCTTTCGACGACTGCGAAGCTATATGACCCACTGGGATGGATCGCACCGTGCATAATAAAAGCAAAAATGATGATGCAACAATTATGGTTACAACGATTAGACTGGGATAGCCCAGTTCCCTCCGCACTCGAAAGGGAGTGGCTCAATTTCCGGCGAGAGCTTCCGATGCTAGAAAAAATCAGAATTCCACGTTGGGTAGGCACACACAAGTCACAGCAAGACCTTGAAATACATGGGTTTAGCGATGCATCTCAACGGGCATACGGTGCTGCAGTTTACTTACGGGTTTTGGATGCTCAGGGAAATATCCATGTTCACTTGCTCTTATCTAAGACCAAGGTATCTCCGCTGAAAACGGTGAGTCTTCCGAGATTGGAGTTATGTGGAGCTGTCGTCTTGGCTATTCTTTTAGACCACACATCCAAGGTTCTTGGTTTGGAAAATACACGAAGATTTGCCTGGACCGACTCCACTATTGTTTTAGCGTGGATTGCGGCCCCTTCCACTAGATGGAGCACCTTCGTCAGTAACCGGGTAGCAGAGATACAGCGGTTGACAAAAGGCGAAATCTGGAAACACATACCAACTGAACTAAACCCCGCAGATCTGGCTTCACGTGGAGTCTTACCATCTGACCTGAAAGGAAATAGACTTTGGTGGAATGGTCCCGAATTTTTGCGTACCACTTGGAGTTTCAAGTGTCCACTCCAGCCATCCGATATAAAAACCGATGAAGAGCAACGGTCTATCCGCTCGCATTGTACCCTGACGCAAAAGAGCTTTATAAGTGAACTTTTCCAGAACCATTCTACATTAATTAAACCTTTACGAGTCATCGCATTCTGTAAGAGATTTATAAGCAACACAAGGCAGGTACCTGAGATGAGAATTTTCGACATACTCTCGCCCTCCGAAATTTTTGCAGCCACAGTTTTGGCAGTAAGGGTAGTGCAGAAGGAAATGTTTTCGGAAGAAATAAGGCGAATCAAGGCCCGGTCAGGAGCAAAGGCGTTGAAATCACTCAACCCTTTTATCGACAAGGAAGGCATACTTAGGGTTGGAGGTAGGCTACAGAACGCAAATTTGCCGTACGAACAACAGCATCCAATCATCCTTACGCCGAATCATCACTTCACAAAACTCCTGCTTAAAGACGCCCATGAAAGGACATTACATGGAGGAATACAAAAAATGATTGGGTATTTGCGATCCAGATACTGGATACTCCGAATAAAGAATTGCGTAAAGAAATATATTCACGGCTGCAATATTTGTTTTCGTTTTAGAGCCCGACCAGCACAACAGATAATGGGCAACTTACCAGCGTCAAGGGTCCGTATTTCGCGACCATTTTCAAACACTGGTGTAGATTACGCGGGACCCATCGATGTCAAGACCTGGAGGGGAAGAGGGGCCAAGAGAATTAAGAGTTATTTTGCTATTTTTATCTGCCTAGCTACCAAGGCAATACATATCGAATTGGTGAGCGATATGACTACCCAGGCCTTTATAGCAGCCTTAAGGAGATTCACAGCGCGAAGAGGTATATGCACACAATTATTCAGCGACTGCGGAACAAATTTCGTAGGAGCTAATACCGAGCTGAAAAGATTGTTACGCGAAGCAAGGTTCGACTGGAAGGAAGCAGCTGACAGACTGGCGAATGATGGTACCAAGTGGAATTTTATTCCTCCTGCTTCTCCGCATTTCGGCGGATTATGGGAAGCAGGTGTGAAATCCGTCAAATTCCATTTGAGACGGATCATCGGCAACGAGGTTTTTACCTTTGAGGAGCTCGCTACGTTTCTGACGCAAGTGGAAGCGTGTTTAAACTCGAGACCGCTCTGCCCGATGACCAACGACCCGGACGATTTCACACCACTTACACCTGCGCACTTCCTAATAGGCGAGCCTATAAATAGTATACCTCACCCAGACCAAAGTGAAACCAAGGTCAGCTCTCTCGATCGGTGGCAATGGATCCAGAAACTTCACCAAACATTCTGGAAACAGTGGAGTTCCGAATATCTAGCACGACTTCAGCAGCGACCCAAATGGCTCAAAACCGAACATCAGCCACAGATTGGTGACCTCGTCCTGGTGAAGGACGAACGCCTGCCACCGTCGAAATGGAACTTAGCCCGCATCATTAAAACTCATCCAGGGGCAGACAATCTCATACGCGTTGTCACTTTAAAAACTCAAAATGGAGAAATTAAGCGCCCTATAGCTAAAATTTGTTGCCTTCCCTCAAGCAAAACTTTAGCCGAAGAAACAGTTCTTTAGAATGCAAATACAATAAACACAAATTTCCATAAATACAATTTATACAAAAATATTCGCGTCATACTCATTTGCAACTCACTCTTACCCCGCGAACCGATTCCGATATTAATATTATAATGCACTTTCATTTTCAGTACGTAAATTTATCAACACATACAATAATTACAGTCCATATTTATCAAAATATTAATTTTGGACGCAAACTTCAATCACACATACATACATTTGTAAGTCGTCCTACATCCGCATCCAACATACGGTGTAAATAGATATAAATTAATTTTACGTACACGTATTTCAACACAACTTCTAAACATAAACCCTAAATTCCAAATAATAATAATAATCATAAAGTTATACAACACTACACGTATCAAACATCATATTTACAGAACAGAATCTATCATGCACCACTGTCATCATACAAACAAACATATTTAATCCACACTTGTCACAAAATAATAATCCACGATTAATTACACACCACACTACACAGTTAACAAAAGAAAAGGGGAAATATACATATTTTAGCTAAACCCGACCCGCTCAGTAATACACACCCATACATACATAAATATATCCACGCACGCTGAACGAAAGCACCAGTAAAGTGCGTAAATTTTACCCGTCGCAGTTAACGGAAATAAACAAATTATATTAACTCACCTGGGACTCGAATTCGTATAATCCATTATCAGCAGCAGTGGAACTACTTGATTTGATTTCACTCGATTAATTATGTATTTAAATTTATATTTTTTTTCTTTAACACCACGCACCAAGACAAAAAAAAATGTAAAATAAATATTGCACTAAATACGAGTAACAAAGGAGAATTTAATAATTTCAAACCGCACCATTAACAAACAAATAAAAACAACATCTTCACCGACCTTAATGCACAACCCGCCGATCAACGAAACGACAACTCCTTCTACCTCAATTGGACTTCCAGTCCGCAGAGTACTCACCCTTCACACCCGACTTTGAGTTCCAGTCCACCGTCAACATAAACAAACCAACATCGAGATCCCTCTTTCCGTTCTGTTTTCGACCCAATTGACATTTTTTTTTTTCTTTCGTTTCATTTCACTAATCGCCTTTTTCTTTGCATGAGACGAAGTTACCAGGGCCGTCAATGAGGAAATGAAGAAATTATGAATTCCATTGCAGTGTTGCAGAAAGAAATAAGTAAGAGGTCAAGCTGAGAACTCCGTTCACCGGTGGGGGAGAATGTTCGACCTAGAACATGTTCCAGATCGGCCAAAACAAACACACCTGCTATCAACGCCTACACATGAATTGTCAAAGTTAATGTCAACAATTTAGAGTCAAATCACACATATACATATACACATATAAAAATTGCATTAACATATAAAAGGAAGAACAATCAATAAAAAGACACTCATTTTTTATAACGATTACAAAAAGGTTGCGTTTTTATTTTCTCCTTGCGGACTTTTCACATACTTTTCAAGAAAAAACACACATACCGAGAATGGAAAGTTTTTCGGTTTCAACGATGCAGATGCAATTCATGGATAATGGCTGGGTGTTTAAATTTCGCTTTAACGACAGTAAACAGCATTGTGTTTTGAAACCATTAAATTCCACTCTGTTGATAGTTCCCCAATTGGTTATGCGGTTAATATCAAAATTGAATGAGTTTAATATACGCTGCCGTTCCCATGCTACAACCGAAGAGCAGTGACGTGAGTTCGGAAACGAATATAAAAAGCAGAGAGTACTGTCGTCAGCGAAGGAATATTTTGGATTAGAAGTGGCAGACAAGTGATCATTGATGAAAAGTAGAAAGAGTGTCGGAGACAGAACGGAGCCTTGGGGCACACCAGCATTTATTTTGTGAATATCAGACTTGAAACCATTCAAGACAACTTGAATTGAACGTTCCGAAAGTTAGTTTCTAATCCATTGAAGAAGAGAATCATCGATCCCAAAAGCACGCATTTTCGACAAAAGAGCCTGATGCCAAACTTTGTCAAATGCCTTAGAAATATCAAGTGCAACTGTTGTATCTTTCTTTCGCCAGATTGATGTACGCTTTGGTTCCACTTATCGGTGAGGCATGCCATCAAATCTCTAGTGGATCTGTTGCTACGATAACCGTACTGCCGATCATTGAGAACTTTTCGTGTTTCGAGATATTTCATGAGCTGACGATTTATCAGCGTTTCCATAACCTTGAAAATAAGGGACGTAAGTGCAATGGGCCTGTAGAAGGAAATCTGCTCGGAAAGTGGCCTAAAGAGTAGAATTGATGAAGAAGGTTACGCAGTGGTGGAAGAACACCTCTTCAGAAGAAAGGAAGATATACCATCTGGACCAGAGGATTTGTGAATTTTAAGTTCTTTAAGTACTCTTGCTACTACACGAGTGCGAAAGCGGATTCGTCCCGTTGAAGATTCGACGCGCTCAAGTGTAGGCGGAGACAAAGGAGAATCCGGAAGTGTTGAGCTGGCCGCAAAGTGTGCAACGAGCAGATTGGTTTTGTTTAAAAATCTGACAGCTAGAATGTCATTGTAAATGAGTGTTGGGATGGAGGATGAGGCAGAATTTCTCATGCTTTTTACAAACGACCAAAAGCTTTTACTACCTTTGGGACATTGTAGTATTTTTTACTTCAAATTTTGGTCGTATTGAAATTTCACATGCTTAAGAAAGACATTGCAGTTATTCCTGGCTTGTTTGAACTTTTTTCGCTTTTCCTCTGTTCGGTTGGTCTTGTAGAGCCGAAAAAACATTTCTCTAGCCCTGACAGCCTCTTTACAGCTCGCATCGTATCATGCCTCTTCATCCGATGAGGGATAAAGGATCTCATTCCAAAGAGAATAGTGTGAGTGATCATATCAGCAGCGGCATCCACGTCGTTATCATAGCAACCAGTTAAAATCCCTAAAGAAAAGTCCGCTCCAGTTGGCTTTCTCGTATTGCCATACAATTCTTTTAGGAATCTTTTCTCTAACTGTGTGGTCGATATACGAAAAATTAGCTGATATAACACCGTGGTCCGACGAACCTAGAGGGGAGAGCACATTAACGACGTACTTTTCAGTGTGAGAGGTTAAAAATAAGTCCAGGGTGTTGGCGGTATGACTATGAACGTCTGGTAATCGTATGGGCTCATTTACACGCTGGGTCAAGTTGTTTTCCGCAGCGATGATCTCAACACCCCGTCCTTCGGGTGTTGTATGTCCAGAATGTCGATCCACCCAGAATTGTGTATATTGAAATTGCCCGTAATAACGGTTTTAGTATGAGGATACAGGAATACAATTCTTTGTATGGAGTCAGATAGCACATCGAACTCGTTAAAGGTCGAATTGCTGTCTAGTTTGGGGCTTCTGTATAGTAAATAAAACAGTAGCGTGGCTTGATAGCGTAGACTAAGGACTTGATGTAGCCTCAGAAAAAATTATCAAGTCATGTCAAATAGCATGATCGCTGCGGTCAATTTATGAACGCTCGCCGTGAGAATTTTTCCTTCACAACTTCGAGCGTTGCGTCACTTGTATGGCATGTAGCGCCGTCTTGTTGGAACCACAACTCGGATATATCGATGTTGTCGAGCTCTGATCACAAAAAGTCGGTTAACATTACTCTATACCTGAGATCATTGAAGGTAACGGTGTCTCCTTCCTCATTTCGAAAGAAATAAGGTCCGATGATACCGCCATGCCATAAACCGCACCAAACAGTCAATCTTTGTGGATGCATTGATGCTTGGCCGAACACGGAAATTTTGCTTGTTGACATAGCCGCCGAGCTGAGCCAAAAATGGGCCTCGTACGAGAAGATGATTTTTTGGCCAAAATCCGGATCTTCGGCCAACATTTCCAGCGCCCAATCAGCGAACTCACGGCGTTGTCTATGATTGTCCGGCTTCAATTCTTGCATCAGCACAATCTTATATGGATGCAGACCCAATTCAGACTAATTCACCTGATCGGCGCCGAATCGACATTTCTTGGTTTTCTTCGATACTGGCCGTTACGGCGTTTATGTTTTCTTCATTTCGCACCAATCTCTGTCTATTTGGTAGCTTATGATCCAAACGAGTGTCCTCACGCTCAAAATTTTGCACGATGCGACGAAGTGCCTGCACATTGAAACCATGATGACGACCGACCTCACGACGAAATTCACCTTGCGTATTTACAACTGGAGCGGAATTTCGATAATATTTTATAGTAACTTCCGCAAGTTCGACAAGAGTAAAACGATGCGTGATGAAATCATGGATAACTTTGACAGCTGCTGATCACCCGTTATTCTAGCAGAATATAAATTATAATTTCTCCCTCCAATACTCTTGTACATGAGCTACAATATTGTTGAGTTTGAGAATAACATTTATGTTCTCTGACAATAAAACAACTAATTGATAACCACAATCAAATCCAATCGATTGTTTGTTCAAGTTTTCGAAAAACCATTAATTCCAGATGTTGTAAATCAAAACCTACCAATACCAATATCATTTCGGACTAAGACTTAGTCAGGTAATAAACAAAAGAGTAGTTTATTCGTTGGTGGTTCGATAGAGACAGTAAGTGAAGAATTACAACATTTGTTTTGATATACAATTTCAGTGCAATGGTGTTCGGCAATATACCACAACGTGTTTCGCTTTTGGTGTACCTAAATATGACCTGTGACCTTTAATCGGAATATTAAGAACTTCTTAAGTTTATAATCCTTAGGGGTTAGTAATCGCTTTGATTAACTGTTATCTTCAGTTAGCCTTGATCAAGTCTCGCTAACTTTCTCAGCGAAAAACCGTCAACAGTTGTCATCAAATTGTTTACTCGCAGCAGTCCATTTTGTATCTACCATATTTCTGGCTAAATCCCGCCAAAAAAATGATAACACATTCTATCCGCAAAAAACTGTTTAGGAAGGAAATGGAAATTACGATTGAAACGAAAAAGCAAAATGTTGAATAACCGAGCAACTGATAACATTTAAATTCGTTAGAAAGACATTAAAAAATAAGTCCGTATCCAACTGCGTGTTACTTTAGAGCACAGGTCAATCGACTAATTCCAAAGTGTTCAAGAAAACGAGGGGTGTGCCTGCTGCCCTTATCCCCGAAACCACTTATGTACTTCAATATAAACGGCCACAATCAGTTATATTGCTGTCATAAAATCTGAAAGCTAACCCAATGCAGGTGTTTCTAATGCTGATTAGCTAGACGCTAATGCCTACTGTAGTCGACTGAAAGTGCTTGAGTGCCTTTAATAGCTGCCGTAATAGCTGGAATCAACATGAGCCATCTTTGCCGCATTGTTATTATAACCAAATCACATTCAGCAGCGTCTTTTTGCAGTAGCACACGCTCTGATAAGCATATCTGATTCCTGTGACAGACCATCTTGACCGTTAAACAATTCTCAAAGATATGAGAATCTTTGTAAATTGGACAAGCTTCAACTGCAAATAACTTTGATGTAAACAAAACTAAAATAAACATAAACTTCGCACCATAAATAAAAATGTGCCCGATAGTTGTTGCGAATTACTTACGTGGGCAAGGTCTGAGTTATTATTGGCTTTGAAGTGTTTTTAACTTGTTTACTGTTTGAGATCCAATGCTTCGGGGTATTACTTTAAGGAAAGCCCAACTAAGTGACAAAGGTGGGCGTTATTCGATTTAAAAAATTGTTCAAATAATTTTCAAATACAATTTTCAAATAAAAATTTAAGCAAATACATTTGCAAATAATTTCTCGAAATCATTTTTATGTAAGTTATTTACAAGTGATTTTTTTGTTTATTTGAAAATGATGTACAATATTTAAAAACCTCTTTATTTTGAAATAAATTAATTGAGTTAATTTAAAATAATCAGTTAAGGAAACCGTTTGCGGTTGCTGGGGATTGCAAACCATATTAAGATAGGAAAACACGCGTTAGAATATAAACACTGAACAATGAGTAGTGAAGAGACTTATCTACTCAACGATCATACAGCTACATATATGTGCATACATACGAGTATGTTGATTAAAGGTTTCAATTTAGGAATTAGTTTTATTTGTACTTTTCGTTTTACTGCGTGTCCGTTGCGTTATTAATCACTCCCGTATACTTAACCACGGTTAACATTTATAGTTGGTGTAAGATGTCAGCTATTTCAAAGGTGTGCGCCCTTGGGCACATCTTCAGAATCGGAGGACCCCAACAGCACCGTGGTGGAGGCTACTCTGGAAAACTGTAGCAATGACACGGTTTCTCCAGATTAATCTCCATCACTTAAAAAAAGCTTCTTTCAAAATACGCAGAAGACATTATCCTAATCTAGGAACCATAGGATTGTAGAAGGCGTGGTTCGTGGACTTAGGACACCCGTATATGCTCCGCTCTATATAAGAGACAAAGGTAAGATCAGAACTTGTATATTAGCGAAACGTAGCCTTAATGCATTATTTTTACTTCGTAATCTCAGCGACCCCGACTTAACCGTTACCAGACTAGAGACTGCCAAAGGCTCCTACTGGCTGGCATCGGCTTACCTTGGCCACGATCATGTGGACCCTCTCCCTGGTGATAACCTAGAAAAGGTGGTACTGGAAGCTGGATGTCAAAAACCTGGCCATATCGCTCTTGGATCCGACAGCATCACTCAAAGGTTAACGAACTGGATGGTATCGTCTGAACACTGGGGGTGGGCGTGGTGTAGTGGTACTAGCAATCGCTTCTCACTCTGAGGGTCCAAGGTTCGAATCCTGCCCATGGCAAGTCAGTTTTTCATTTGTGTAATGGGAACTCAGACAGAAAAATTCTGCGTGTGAAGGCATAACACTGACACGTAGATTTGGCTGTTGTAGAGTTTCAACCACAAAAAACTAGTGCGAATTATAACTTCGAATCACTCTGAGTGAAGAAAGAACTCTCCGTCCTATTTGGACTCCCACCCCTGGAGAGCTAATATAGAAACCAAATACACCTGAGTTTCAAACCACTACAAAACAATTTTCCTTTCTCCTCCTTCTACCTTTCCGCCCGCGCCTGGGCAACAGTAAAAGGGTAGGTATCATAACCTCTTAGGCGCGCGTAAATTATAAAAAAAAAGCTCTTAATGGGTACACATAGTCCACAGCGAAACTTTAATACTTAGGCCATTTTTTTTTGCCATATCAATTGACTACCCAAGTACATAGTTATATGGCAACCTCTACGAATAATCACAAAAGAGAGCGGTGAAAATAAACACGTGTATGACCTTCAACTCAAATTTTGCGGATACTAATGTACAATACTTTGTAGATGCAAATTTGGAGGTTCATCTATCATACAAGAGACCTAATGACTATTTCTCAGACCCTAAGCAATGTTTCCCCTCATCTAATACAACCATGTGTAAAAGAAGAATTCAATCTTGCATACCATACTCGTATGTCTGATCAATCAAAACCAAAGCCAACTCGACGACTACTTGTGGTTAATCATTTGTCTGGCCGCCGAGTTATGTATTCTTCCCCAAACAGCAGCACTCTTTACGCGAGTATATGTGGCACGCTTCAGAACGACTAGCCCCTGGCCTGAGGTTAGAAAGTATCGAGATAATCGTACGAGTATCTGTCCCAATCCGTACCGCACATCTCATTACTCACAGTATCCCCACAGAACAACGCAAATATTTGCAATAACATACTCATTCAAAGTCTGCCTTTGAACAGTAATTGACAAAATGATTGAGACGTGATACCAGGCTTGTATTCTCGTACGAGTACGAGAAAAGATACGAGTAAGTGCTGTTGGGTCAGAGAATCTAAATGCGCTCCTCTACTGCCACTAACCACCAAAGTGCTGCTTTGCTTTCCAAGCTTTCCATTTGTTTTTGTTTTTTTTTCTGTTTAATCAATCTGAGCTGTAGGTTAATAAATATTTCACTTTGGGTGATTCCTAAACAAATGATGGCGACGATTTCCGAGATCTCCCATCGCATGTTTTATAATGATACGCTCCAATTTCATGGCTAGCCTCTGGTCGGATGATACCCTGAAACAAAAAAGGCTACTTTAAACGCTTTCTGAGGTAAGATGTTTTTTTCCTTTTAGTCAGATTTAAATAAAGAAAGAGTATTCTGACAAGGATAAACGTAAGTCGTGGCCTTGCACCGTTCGACCACGCTGTTGTCGGATGATTTTATGAATCAGGGTTTAAGGGTTGCCCGCTTCCAAGTACTATCAATATCAATATGATTCATTCATTTTTTTTGAAAACGAAATCCCAAAGTCCATCGTCTACAGAACGGTGTTGGTGAAATAAAAAATGTTTGGCATAGCAGCAATCAATCGAATCTGGAGTGGTTTCCTTAAATTTTAATTCATTTCAAATTCGAATAATTAAACTTTTGATAAGATTGCTATCGACTATAATTCCTGTTATCGATTTGTTTCACTCATTAACCATTGTGAGTGGAAACTTTTGCATACGCACGTGTGACCTTCAAATATGTTGTCGTGTATATTCGTGCCAATGTTTACCAAAGAAGGGTATTCTTAAGAAGGGAAACATATAGGAAAACTGCATTATTTTCTAAGAACTTTTGATCATGACTTACTGTAGTACCAGACTATAAACCAGAGAAAACCCCAATACGCAAAAATTATCATATAATAGAAAATCCGATTTGATCTCGTAACACGTTCGGATTTTCCTTAACATCATTAGCTAGAAAAGGGATCACATGAGAACTAAAGTTGATAATTCAGATCACTCTCGTAAGCAAATTCACCTGGTACGAGTAACTAATTAGCGTTGGTGACATGTCGACCGATTTTCTGAAAATGAGCGCATTTTGAGCATGTGTGAACGTATGTGCAAATTGCATGTCAAGTGGTTTTCCTCGTGACTAGTTCTAGTTAAAAGTTTAGCTCAACGTGCAATGATGATGCAACTATCTCAGTTTTGAGAGTTTATTCGAAAGTTAACGATATAAACATTTTTAACAACTGAATACCACTTAATTAAAAATCGTTTTAAACTAACGAGAAAACATTTGTAAAAGGTGGCTTAAAATTAATGATCCAATTTTGTTTTTGAATTGCTTTTTTACTAAATAAAAAAAAAGATTTTGAGTAATGGAAATATTTATTTGGACCTTTACAATTGTTGCTGTTAAGTGGAAAAGATACACATTTGTGCCCGTTTTATCGCATTTTCCATGACTTTCCGCAGGATTTGCGGTGATAACATTTCGTATTCCTATCTAATATTCTCCTTAAGGACTACGATTGTCTGAGGGTTGTTGGAACCAACCCGCGACTTCAAATAGCCCCAAAGAAAGAAGTCTGGGATGATTAAATCAGGCTGGTCATGCCAGATCGCCAAAACGGGAGATTACGCGAATAGGAAACACTTCCTTCACGATATCCATTGTGGCTCGTGCTGTGTATGCGGTTGTGCCATCTTGTTGAAACCACATGTTCACCAAGCCCCACTCATCCGGCAGTAAGAAGTCGTTTATCATGGCCTTGTAGCGTTCGCCAGTAACAGTGACCTTATTGCCGATGACGTCCTCAAAAAAATACGGCCCAATCACACTGGCTTTTAGTGGATATAATGGTTCTTCGTGCATCACACGCGGATTTTCAGTGTCCCAGAAACGAAGATTTTGCTTATTAACGTAACCGCTTAAGTAGAAATGCGCCTTGTCGCTCATGGTGATTTTCGACACAAAATCGTCCTCTTCGTTGTTGAGATTGAGGATGGCTTTACAGTAATTCACACGCGACTGACAGTCAGGAGGCATTAAATGATGCACTGTTTGCACATTGTACGGGAACATGTGTAAATCTTTCACTAAAATTCGATGTAGGGTTCGTCTGATGATGCCCAATTGCGTGGCCCGTCGTCTGGTTTATGTTTCTTCGTTGACAGCTACAGCCACTATATTCGACCATGCATGGTCTTCTGTGGTTCCACTCTGTTCGAGTCGAGTAGCTAAGCGCCGGAATGTTTTACCCAGCATGGCCACAAAACCAGAGTTATGACAGTCGGCGTGCAAGGTCATCAAAGCTCCACGGAATATGGCAGTGAGAGTGCAGCCCATAATATGAATATCACGGTCAAGGAGATTCATCAATGCGTCTAGAACGGAGCCAGGTGTGCTAGGGAAAGCCCCCATTTAGCCGAAACAGACTGTTCTTTGGAGTCTGGTAACAGCAGCAATAACTTATTTTCGTGACAGCTATGTAATTCTACTAGACAACCGATACATATGATATAATTAGCCTTATTATAGCCCTGTAGAACCATCCGATAGCTCCTCTACACTGCCAGAAGGCTGACAGAACCTTAGAGGCTTTCGACGTAACTTGTTTAGTCCATAGAAGTTTGTTATCCAGGATGATACCCAAATGTTACAGCTGAATCTATTAGTCAACCCGTCCTAATGAATAAACACTAACACGAGGACATTACAACAGATCTAATCAGTCCGCAGTAATAAGGGTACTAAGTTCCACCTCTATATCTAATCCAATCTAGTTTAAGATATCATACTTGTATATGTATGCTTGCAACACAAACACCATACTTAAGTCACGTAAGAAGATGCCATTCGAATTGGGCGCTGAAGGTGCTGTATTTTTTTATTATACCTGAAGCCTTTTCCATGTAGGAAATCCCAGGAAGTGTCACAGAAACTCCTCCAGTATCATAAACCAATGGCGTTTTATGACGAATTCATCTGCATCTCCTACAATTTTTCTTTTTAATTCTAAAAATAATCCAACAAAACCTGCTAGTCTCTGGTTTGTACGAATAAGGAAAAGTTTAGTGCAACTTTGATTTAGCTAAAGTGAAGTCATTCATCTTTCTATAATCAAAATTTTATCATATAACTCCCAGACCCTTTGCTGTCACAAAGATCTGCAGACAAGATCTTCCGACGACTTTCGGATACATGGCAAAACCACTGATTTGTTCAGCCTTTATTGATTTCTCCATTATTGGTTTCTAGATGTGGAGACTTCCACGAGCGCGCGTACTCGTATTACTCGTATATACTTCTTATTAGATCATTACACCCACTGGCATTCGTAACATTTTCATGTCCGTCCCAGTTATTTTTCCTTTATATTTCTCGTACATCATCCAACATTGCAATAAGTATGTTAAAGCTAAACGACCGACGTCTTTAATATCCTTCGAAAGAGAAACGTGCAAGAATCGTAAGTCAACACCAGAGGCAGAGTTTTCCAAATCCCTGTGGCACTACTTGATTACGCTGATAACATAAAGATCATTAGCTAGGTATAGCGAGCTCTAACTAGTGCATTCGCAAGTATTGAAACAGAATCGAAGAAAATGGGTTTACCTGTGAATGATAAAACCAAGTATCATATATGCTTTCAACAAGAAGGGTTGCACAACGTCGACAAATCGGCCAGGAGTCATAATCGACAACTACAACTTAAAGGTAGTAGGGCCCCGTTATAAAATCTGATAGTCTTGTAAAAAATGCAACGAAAAACTACTTTTGCCAATCGCTGTGTCTTTGGCCTAAGAATGTAATTGGGAATTACACCATCTGAAAAAGCACTAATGAGGACCTATACATATAAGATCCTAATCATCCTTCTCTATGATGTATTGTACAAACATGAACGGTAGTAAAGGCGTTTGTTCATTTTGAACGCAAAATTCTTTGAGCGCTTTTAATTCCATTTGCGTTGGTAGGACTTTGGAGAAGGACACGTAACAGCTAACACTACAAACTGTAGAGCTACATCGGCTTACTCAGAAAGGTCTGCATCTGCATCAATCGCTTGCGTTGATTAGCTAATGTGGACGGTCAAAAGAGTTTGATTCTTTCCCTTGCCTCTGGTCACGAGCCCAGGTATTTTGGATTGTGGAACTGAAGGTAGTTAGTCAAGGATCCAGCTAAATGGAGAGATTTATATGTTCACCCGGACTACAAAGCCATCTTAATAAGTAAGTACAATACTTAGCAACTTCTCCGACTCCGACTGGCTTGTTATTAGGATTAAATTTCAATATGCTCCTGATCCTACTCAAATCCTTCTTTCTTTTATCATAACTATGCCATAGTACAGCCGAAGGTTAGATTTAGGAATCGATCTCTGCCAATAAATAAGAAGTATTTTTCCGAAATACTCGTATCAACAATCAGCATCGTTTGCCCGCCAGTTCACAAGAAAGGAGACCCTCTAAACTGCGCCAACTATTGATCTTGTCGTATTGGGCGAGCGCCTGAAACCATTTGTCAGCAATCTGATTAGACCCTATCAGTGCAGTTTTAGGTCCGGTAAGTCCACAGTTGACCAAATGTTCACACTATGGCAAATCGTGGAGAAAACCCAAATAGTTTAGATCGATACTCACTACTTTTTAACCGATTTTAAAGCCGCATATGACAGAATCTACATAGTGTCTGGTTTTTAACGTAAACCACCTGTCATGTAGACTTATGTTTACGGGATGCCCATACATCCATGGGGCAAGGATACGCCTTGCCATCGCTCTGCCGCCATCCTCAGATACCAAACCGGAACTGTGTTGCTGGCACAAGTTCCACCTTTGGTATGAGTCGAGGCCGACCTTAAACCTCTTACTGCTCTTAGGGTCGCAGAACCTAGTACTTATTGCAACTCTACATTGGGTCAACCAAAGGAAGACCCTTCCCGCGACTTTGGGTTTAAATCACAGCCACCATGACGCTCCCACAAGGGAGCCTACCTCTTCAAGTCAGGCCCGGACCGAGATCCGGGGGGCTCCTGACTCCCGAAGTACCGTGATTTAAGTCCTGGTAGGGACTACCGGTGGTCCAGCCGCCAACAAGACCTATGGCCGGCAACTTGTGACTGATCAAATCGTAGCAACCTTCGGTAGCGTCATCTGAAGATGTTTACTATAAGACCAGTACTTTGCTCTGCCCCCTTTCATTATTAGACAACGTCATTGATGGGCGAAGCCTTGATAATAGGGCGGGGACCCGACAGCATCTACAGAGAAGAGCTATACATAGCCATGTTCAGTTTTGTCAGCCCTGCCAAACTTGTCCGCTTCTGCAGTATGACGATGGAGAAAGCTCGCTGCTGCATCAGGATCGGTAAAGACCTAACCGGGATCTTTGATGTCAAAAAAGGATATAGGCAAGGAAAGGCGATGTCATCATATTTGAAATAATTGTGCAAAACTCACAAGCCAACACACGAGTTACAATCTTTCAAAAGTCTGTTCAATTGCTTGCATACGCCGACGATATTGATATTATTGGTAGAACACAGCGAGCTGTTACTGGTGCGTTTGCGAATATGGGAACAGAAGCGGCAAAAATGCATCCAGCGGTAAACGAGGGCAAAACAAAGTATGTATACTCTATCAACAAGAAGGGACATCCAACATCCACGAAACGGCCAGAGTGTCACAATCAACAGCTATAACTTTGAGGTGGTAAGGGACTTTGTCTACCTCGGCTCTGCTATCACATCTGAAAACGATATCTCTTCAGAAATCAAACGAAGAACAACACTTCCCAATCGCTGTTTTTTTGGGCTGAAACGGCAACTGTGCCCCCTCCCGAACAACCAATGAAACTCTATATAAGACCCTTATAATCCCAATCCAGCTCTATGGTTCCGAAGCACGGACCCTTTCTAAAGCGGATGAGAATATCCTTGGTCGTTTTGAGAGAAAAATTCTTCGTAAGATATTTGGTCCCGTATGTGTTCACCTTCGGTCTGGTCAAAAAACTGTGCATTGGACGTTTGAGATGGCTGGGACACGTAGAGCGAATAAACACCAACGCTACAGCCCGCAGAATCTTCAACTCTAATCCGGAGTGACAACGCAGTAGAGGAAGGCCTCGTCCTAGGTAGCGCGTGCAAGTGGAAGAGGACCTCAACCAACTTGAAGTGCGCAACTGTTCTTGACAACTAATGACTAAAAAGTGTGTACTTGAATTGTACAAACGAATAAAATATGTTGAGTGGTTTTGGGTGACCTTCGGATTAACCTAGGTTTTCTATTTATCCGTAATGAAATTACGCTTATAATATTTCTGGTTAACGATTTTCAATACCAATTAAAAAATTATGATCTTAATTAAAATCTTATCACATATGTTGTTTTGGATTCCGATTTGTCAGAAACAAAAAATATGTGTTTGATGTTAAATGTTAAACATTGATAGATTTCCAGCCTATATTTGATTTCGTATAAACCGTGAATTGACTTACAATATCTTTGAAGTCCTTCCAAATAATGTAAGTAAAACAAAAAACCTTTCAAAAACAGCTCCTAAGTTTAGAGCATGAACAGATATATTTACTAATTTTTATTTGCTAATCCAATTCAAAAAAAATAAAAATCAGACTTGCAGGCTTTTCGTTTGTAGGTTCAAAGTCACTCGTATATTGTTTTTCAATTAATGTCACTTCCAAAAATAATATAGCCAGAAGTTTTTATTGCATTTTATAAATTAGAAATAAACATAACAATGAACAAACAAGAGAAGATAATCCAATAAAAAAAACGCCAGTGTTTTATATTGTATGAACAATTTTATTTCTAATATTATTTAATAATAATTCACACGAAAAAGTATACCCTTTCGTTATTAAAATAGAAAAAAGCATAAAATCTACTCGATACTAGATCCTTAAGAAATTGAAGTTTTTTTAATCTCTAAGGTTCAAATTTAAACCACAGTTTAGTACAAAAAAGCTTCTTCAATTCAAAAAGATATAGTTTACACCGAATCAAATTATTAAGTAATCACTCTATTGAATCTGTTTTTTTTTTTAATTAATTTTAATTAAACTTGGATTTCATTGATTTCGGATTTTACATTAAACACTCTTACGAAAACCGTTGTTAGAAAAATTAGACTCCTGATATGTTTGCCTTTTTGAAATATAAATCACTTTTTTGTTTTAAATCGCGAAATATTTTAGTTCACTTTAATACTCAATTTCATAAAAAAAAAATGGAAAAACTATTGAAAAAAATATCAAATAATATCTAAACATATATTTAAAGCTATTCTAATTTATTTAATTTTTTTTTTCGAATTTTATTTAAATCCACAGCAACTAAGAACGTAAGCATAGCTCTATGCATGGCACTTCATTGAACTAAGACATACGACTAGTATATGAAATTAAATTAATCTCCAAATAACTATACCCACATCTACATACATATATATACTTGTATTTCCACTTTTCTACTGTATCATAGGGAATCGATTTGTTCGTTCTAATACATATCGCACGATTAGTGATAACAGAAATCCAACAGCTCTGCTAATATAAAACGCTGCGAATTGTTGGTCAAGCAAGTTAATTTGCACTGACCGCCTTCTAGACACCAGTGCTTCAACTATAATATAAAACTCTCCAATAAAGAGGAAAATTAAATTAAAAACCATTTCAATTTAAAACATCAAAAATTTCCAGTAGTGCGAATTTTTATTTAAAAAAAAAAAAAAAAAATCTACCCTCAAAAAGGTATTTACTTTAACTTCGTCGCTTTTTTATTTGTGAATACAGTTTTCATATGTGCCGGAGACTAAACCTATTTGTTTGATTGAAAATTCATTATGCAGTGCCTACAACTTGAAAACTAAGGCATAGGTCACTTAGTTGTAGTGTTTATTCAAATCAAGTGGATATTCAAATTTGTAAAAAAAAACAGTCTCCCATATGTGAAACAAGTGTTTATTAACAATTATCATTCGACTGTTAAAATAAAATTCAAAGAAAACCCGCAGACAATTTGACATAACACATTTTATTATTTAGAACTTAAACGGTAAACAAAATGCCACCAAACGCTACTACCCCAACACAAGTTCTGGATGCTTCAGCACCCTGTGCTCAAGCAGAGGACAACTTGAAATCGGGAACTGCCGAGACCACTGGAGTTCTTTTCGAAGCCGATGCCGAGACTATTGATGGTGGACTTGCCAAAGACATTGCCAATCTGAAGAAGGCAGAAAAACGCAAGCTTAAATTCGTCTGGAGGAATATCATAGCTTTTGCATATTTGCATTTGGCTGCTCTCTACGGAACTTGGCTGATTTTCACCTCTGCTAAATGGGCTACACTAGGTTTTGGTGAGTAAAAATCAAATAAGAATCTGAAAATCTCATCCGTATTAGAAAAACTAAGAGCGCTAGTCATAGCAAATTCAAAATCATTATGCAGCTGGACTAGTCAGAAAAAGCCACGTCAGTGCGGATTTGATGGTGACATGGTGACACATCAATCCCAATACAAAATCCTATTTCATTTCTCGATGAAACAAAACATGCAACATAGAAAAAACATAGTAATGACCAATGAAAATTGATCATACATACATAAATATTTTCTCTGTTTTTCAAAACTTCGGTTTTTTTAAGATGTGGCATGAAAAAATCGATAACTTTTTGTCGACTTCCTCAACAACAAATTTCTTTAGTTGGTCAACACAAATTCATTCAATTACGGTGTAAAAACCAAGTCACGTTTTCGACTATTAAACCTCAGGAAAATATTATCTTATCGAATTAGCTTATCAAAAATATTCCAATACCTCCTATAGCATTTTAGTTTAATCTATCATATTATTAATTATTTAATAATATCTCACGTGTTTTAATTACAGTTGGAGTTCTCTATGTGATATCTGTACTGGGAATCACCGCTGGTGCTCATCGACTCTGGGCTCATCGTTCCTACAAAGCCAAATGGCCATTGAGATTGATTTTGATTGTCTTCAATACGATCGCGTTCCAAGATGCCGCCTATCATTGGGCACGCGACCATCGTGTCCATCATAAATTCTCCGAAACCGATGCCGATCCACATAATGCTACCAGAGGATTCTTCTTTTCGCACGTCGGTTGGTTGCTGTGCAAAAAGCATCCCGATGTCAAAGCCAAAGGCAAGAGTCTTGATCTGTCCGATCTTAGAGCCGATCCCATTCTAATGTTCCAAAAAAAGTAAGTTTATCTTAAGCCAAAGCCAAATACAATATACGAGTATGTACTCGTATGTATGTATGTAAGTTGAAACTAATCAAAATCCCCTTCCACAGACACTACATGAAACTGATGCCAGTGGCTTGCTTCATTTTACCAACAATTATTCCGATGTACTTCTGGGACGAGAGTTTCATCAATGCATGGTTCGTAGCAACAATGTTCCGTTGGTGTGTGATCTTGAATGTTACCTGGTGTGTGAATAGCGCAGCTCATGCCTTTGGCAACAAGCCATACGATGGGTAAGTTCATCAAATTTGCGATAACCTTTCAAAACAGTAGTACATATTAAATGCGGTATTTGATTTTTTATTTTGATCTTTGCAGATCCATTAATCCAGCTGAAAATACTGGTGTTGCTTTGTTTGCTCTTGGTGAGGGATGGCATAATTATCATCATGTCTTCCCATGGGACTACAAAACTGCCGAATGGGGCAACTACAGCATTAATCTGACAACAGGATTTATTGATTTATTCGCCAAGATCGGTTGGGCTTATGATCTTAAGACTGTATCAAAGGATGTCATTGAAAGACGTGCCAAGCGTACCGGAGATGGATCTCATCAAACATGGGGTTGGGGTGATAAGGACTTATCCAAGCACGAAGCAGAAGCCGTACTTATTAAGAATCAGAAGGAAGATTAAACATGTGGGAGACTGATACAAAAACAAAGCCCATTGCAGCAGCTATTCAATCTAAATCATTCTTTAATTTTACTCACAAAGTCATAATGTAGGCGATAAGGAACTATTATACTATATTTATTTTGTACAGTAGGCTAACATAAAATTAAGTATTGAAATAATAAATATTTTAAAATTAAATAGACAATTTTTTTTTGCATTGCATGACAACCAATTGAATTATGTCATATCCAATTCATTGCCACCTCCACATCTATGAATTGTATTGTAATATATATACGAGTATATGTGCCTGAGTCGTTCTTTAATAGAACTCAGCGCGTGGGAAATGCAACTAGGCTAGAGAATCCGGAATGTTCTTTGTTGCTAAGGTAACATTAGGAACATTAGAATATGAAAGATGTACTGTGTGAATAGGATTCCAACCAAAGTTCTGAGTTGTTCCCTGTTATTGAAAGCCTATAATGCCTTAAATACCCTGTACCCACCTAAATTTGACCATCCCAGATCGGCCTCTTTTGTAAATTGGTCTTCAATAGTTTTATCAATTACTAATAGCGAAGGCTTTGCACACACACCTCTTCTATAATATTTTCACAAACTCATTTGCTTGCTTATTTTCTTCTACACACCAGTTTTCCGATATCCATTATAGTCTTACTTGGTTCCGCATACATAATGCCATCTGACAGTTGCTGATTATTTTAGAGTTACTATTAATAGATTCCAGTACATCCTGACTGTTGTCATAAGAGTAACTATATAGGACTTTTGATTGAAAGACACTGCTTGTTCGGAAGTTATGACAGATATTTTCAGGCCATGAGGAAGGCAAAGCGACAATCCTGGAGGTCATCCTGTGACAAAAGTGACAAAATAAAAGAAATCTCTGAGGCACCTCAAGTGATGGATCACTCAACTTGCTATTGGACACCCACTTTCCAGGAAACTCCCTATATTATCCACATTCATGTCATGGAGAGAAGATAATGTAGTTTTCATTCCCAAAGCCCAAATGTTCTCATGTTGTCCCGAAGGACCTCAGACCAATAAGTCTATCATCTTTCCTTCTAAAAACTCTAGAACGACTGACTGATCCCCATATTGTACGATCTAGAATTGATCCACGACTTTAGTCTACGTCTCAATATTCCTACTGTAAAGGAAAGGCAGTGGAAACAGCTCTACATTCATTAACCAGTCACATCGAACGATCCCTATATTATACAAAGTGCAGAATGGTCGCTTCTCTGTACATAAAAGGTGCCATTAACAACGTGAACACATCCACAATCACGACTGTGCTCTCAACTCTAAAGTCAGATGGCTCACTTGGGGAGTTGGTCATTTTTATGCTAAATAGCTGAATAATCAACTCCAAACTGGGTGGAGCTTCTGCTAAAAGATGTTTCAGCAGAGGTACGCGGTGTGGCGATATCCTTTCATCCCTTCTCTGGGACTTAGAACGAACTGCTGATATACTTGGAAGCTATAGCCGTCTCAGATAAGCATTTTAATACCATTAAAGGGCCGCTATAGCTAAATCTTAAAGGATTAACCGGTTGGACGGATCTCTGTGGATTTGGGGTAAACCCCCATAAAACTGATCTTGTCCAACAAATATAAAATTCCAAACATAAACGCTCCCTCAATCAACGATACCACGTTAGTCTTTTCGGATACAGCGAGATACAATATCTGGGTTTTATTTTTGGCAGTAAACTAAACTGGAAAACTTATATTCCAGAAAAAGTAAAGAAAGCTACAGTACGAGTAGCTCTATTCTTTTGCAGAAAAGCCATTGGGAACGAATTGGGCCTTCAACCTCGCATTACCCACTGGCTATACGTCTAGGTTATAAAGCCGATACTTGCCTCTGGGGTGGTTACTTGGTAGACGCCCTTAGACAATGCTTTTTTAGTTAGTTTTATATGCATTTTATTTTCTTAATCACTAACTCTTACATACTAACAAAAAATGCTTAAATGCTAGCTTACTATTACTTAACAATCTTATACTAACTTACTGGCCCCACACAGGCACTCTAAGCTACTCTAAATACTTATATCTATGTCTTTAGACTTTACTTACATTTTATTTAGAATTATTTATATTGTGTACTTAAGGCTAAGAAAAAATATTCGTTAAGAAAAAACTTAGCATATGGACAATTTTTATTTTTTATAAAAACTTAATCTGACTTAAAATCAACCTTAGTCTACTTAACCTACATACACAAAATACACATAAACACACTTAGACATTATACACAATGTATATATTACTTAAATGCTAACCTAAACCTATGTAAGCTGGCCATCGCTATTTACAAAGCAAATATATTGGTCAGCCCTGCCTCATTAGTGAGGCTGGTCCATAATTGACGGAAACGACGACGAAACATCTTCTCCATCATTCAACCACCAGAAATGCTGGTGCTGCCGAACGACATCCCTCTTATCGCGATTCCCCACCGCCCTACTGAACCTGAGGCGATCCACACTGCCGTGTGCGACGTCTCTGTTGTAGTTAAGTCGCCTGTCCCCAGCTGTCCGAGCGACATGGAAGATTAACGGCACCGCTGATCTATCCTTGATCAACCCTATCTGATCTAGGTAGAGGAATGCTTCCGGTGGAACGAAGTCGTCAGAGCGCACACTCTCGTGGTAAAGGTAATTGCTCTTGCAATGTGCCTTCGAGTCAGCTTAATTACGAAGTTGTCCACGCGTATTAGGTTCGCCCTGTTGTAAAGGACCTCATTAGAATAAAATTTCTTGTACTCCGACTCTGGTGTTCTGTACAACCGAAGACAAGCCCTCTCAAACACCCGGATCTTTTCCATTAAGCTTGCTCGTACATTGAACCACACGGAACAACCAAATACCAGCATGGGCCTAATAAGGGCCATGTAGCAGATTACCTTTACCCTCACATCGAGTTGGCTGTTATAAAACAGTCTCTTTGTAAAGGCAAAAGCACCTCTAGCTCTGGCCAGAGCAGCATCTACATTTTTGCCAAAATACAGAAACTGATCTAGCCAGATCCCAAGGTATCTGACTACATTTCGACAGGCAAGAGGCTGTCCGTGCTGTCCAATGATTGAGAACTTTCGCCAATTTTTTCTGGTATCCCTAGAGGCTCCAGACAACGGCGTCCTAAAGAGAATGGTTTCCGACTTCTGAAAGTTGATTTTCAACTTCCAGTCATCGCAAAATCGTCTTATCGTATCGAAGTCACGCTGCAAGAGAGTATTAATGACCTCAATTTTTGGACCTGTTCTGTACGCTACCAAATCGTCTGCGTACGCAATAGTATGGGGAAGTGCACCTATCAAGTCGCTTGTATAAATGTTAAATAGGATCGGCGAATTGACCGCGCCTTGCTGAAGACCATTTTTAATTTGAAATATTCCAACAGAAGTCACATCGCCATTTTTCACGATGAACTGTCTGTTGGTTAGCATATTATAAAGAATGTACAAGAGAGGTTTGCTGATCCCCAGCCTAGTCAGCTTATAGAAAAGACCCTCTAACCATACGGTGTCGAAGGCCTTCTCCAAGTCAACAAGGCAGACACCAGTACATTGTTTTTTGCCTTTATTCCATTGGATATCGGACACCAGTTTAGACGCGGCATGTGAGATATCATGTCCCGCCTTAAAACCGAATTGATTATCCGGAACTATATGTTTGTCTTCAACCCACCTAGACAGAGCTCTATTGATTACCTTTTCAAAAACCTTACTGATATTCGGAAGGAGACTTATCGACCGGAGATTCGCCGGATTGGATATATTCTTTCCCTTTATGGGAATAGGTTGAACAACCGCCGTTTTCCAATGCGCTGGATAATATGCATTATTCATTAGAGGGTGGTGTAAATGTCCACCGCTTCTAGAGGAAGATGTCGAAGCACGATGTTCGGAATACCATCGATCCCCACTGATTTCTTAGCCCTGATTGTGTCGAAGATCTCATGGAGTTCTTCCTTCGAAATGAACGGGGTTAGGTTACCCTCTCTGGCAATGACATTATTTGCAATATTTTCGTCGCTGAACCGGGTGAAACTAGAGCCCTCGAATCGCCAGTTCCCTATTTCATTTCGAATGCAGAAGTCGTGCACCAAGACGCGATTGTCCAGGTCATAATTAGGGCCAATGATGTCAATGGCCTTGTATACTTCCTGGAAAGTCGCCCCTATGGTCTCAACTTTCTCCTGTGGATCCTCGATCACAAAGAAGTCGTCATCATCAGCGGCCTCCGAAATAGTTTATTGATTTGCGAGAACATATTCAAGTTGCTGGTGTTTACAGCCCGAACCTTGTTGTTCCAATACAAACTTACAGAAATTCTGTAATTTTCTTTTATTAGCGTTTGAATATTTTTAATCGACGACTTCAGTGTCCTAATCTCCGGGTCTTGTCGGTCAGTTAACTGTCTGTACAAGTTTTTGAGTCTTGTCAGAAGTCTACTTTTCTGTCGGGGCAGTGCGTCAATAGTAGGATTGCGGAACAGGTCTTCGTTAGTCGTACGTCGATACCGCGGTATTGTAGTGTCCATAGTTTGTTTAATTGTCTCGTCCATTTGTTTTAGGTAATTGCCGATCTCCTCGTTTGACAAATTCCTATTGGACGGTGGGTGGAGCGTGTTCGAGGAGAGCGCTCTAGTCAAGGTTGCGGAGAAGCGTGTCCATCGAGTCTTACTGTAGTTGTAAGTATATCTTTGGACAAACTCCTCCAATTCCGCAATTTCGTTGGGAACCGTAATTTCGGTGCTAAAACCGCAATGGGCGCTGTCATACACGAATGTGCGCAGACAGTTTAATGTTTGTAAATTCGTACCTGTCAGTCGTATACGTTCGTCGTACAGCAGTAGATCCAAATAAGACCCGCCTCTGGGAATCGACGGGTTATCCGTCGCTTTAAGACCGAGTCTGTACATGACATCGTGTTGACCCCACCAATCGAGTAGTAGGTTCCCTCTAGTATTTGGCAAATTATTTCCCCAATCTCTGTGTCTAGCGTTGAAATCCCCGCCGATTATAAAATAATTCTCCCCCTATTCCAGCCTCAGAAGTCGAAAAATCGTGTCAAGCTCTGTAATGAATAGGGTGGATTGCGCAGCCTCAGGTGCATAAACAGCCAAGTACAGCTGCTTTCCACTGCGGAGCTGGATGTAAACGACGACTGCCTCCAACAACCGGAACCTGCGCAAAACTCCCTTGTACACTCTGTGAAATTTTATACCTTCTTTAATGAATATCGCGACACCGCCTCCACGTTTGGATCTGGGCCGGTTTCTTCTTCTAACAATATAATTATTGTACTCCAGTTTGTGCTTATCGGTTAGCTTGGTTTCGCTAGCGAAAAGCACGTCAGGAGTTTGGTCTTGCAGCAATTTAAACATCGCGGCTCTTCGTTCGATCCTAATCAGTGAATTCACATTCACCGCAAGGACCTTCAAAGTTTGCTCCACCATGTGCGTACCCATTACGGCATGTGTTGCGTTAGGCCCGGCAGCAACGCGTAAATCTGGTCCACCCACTTGGCCTGTTCTTGAACCTGCTTTTGCAGCTGAACCATCTGCCCTTGGATTGCGAGCAAGATGGCTAGCATGTTAGGTGCAGCTTCCGTTGTTCTCGGCATCGACGCCGGAGAAGCAACAGTCGCTTGCTGTACCGTAGCCCCCCTACCTGACGCCATTTGGGCGTAGGAAATATGGGGCGTGACGGCTGGTGTTTGAAACCTCACAGGTGAACGTTTGACCTCCACCTTCTGCTCCCGCGCCAATTTTGCTTTTTTAATGTCGGTGAACTTAGGACAACCCCGATAGTTTGCGGTGTGTCCCACGTTCCCACATAACACGCACGAGAGCTGCGATCTATCGGATGCTCCGTCAACACCCAGAGCACACTCCTCGGAACTGTGGTTCTTTGCGCACTTCACGCATCGAGGCTACATTTGGCAGTTCAACGCGGCGTGCCCGAACCTCTGGCAGCGAACGCATTGTATAATGCCTTCGCTCCTTTTTAGTTTTTCCAGTGAACCACCTGGTAGTCTAGGACATTGATACTCCTTAGACTATCCAGACGGCTTTCGGGACTGAGCTGCACCAGGAAGAACGGCAGACTCCGTTTCTCCCGCCTGGCTCTAGCTGTGGTAAATGGCTTTACCCCCACAAACTTGAGTCCTTCGCACTCCTTCTCTTTGAGCAGTGCCATGGTAACTTTTTTGTGAGATTGGTAACTTTTTTGCTGCTGCGGTTGTTGCCTTAGCTGCTTTGTTTTTTGCTGCTTTTGCACTTGTTGTGTTTGCTGCTGTTTCTGCGCCCTTTTCTCCTGCAGTTGCTGTTGCTGTTGGGAGCTTGCCTTAGCTCCCTGCTCCCTTTGCCTTCGGGCGATTTGCCTAGCTTTAATAGCAAGCACCTCTTTTTGTAGTTGCTGGATGCTGCTATTAATGGCATTCAGTTCTTCATCTTCGTCTTCCGACTCAGAAGTTGCCAACGATGCAAAGCTGTTATTACTTGCTTTGTCATTAGTCACTCTATGAGGGACGTATTCGTCTTCCGTCTCGTCGCGTCTTTGTTTTTGCGCTGCTATTACTGCCGCAGACGTTGACGCCCCCCCCAATTCTCCTCTTAGCAGCATTTCGTTAGAGGGGCAAAGAGAGGGGCAAAGAGAGGGGCAAAGAGAGGGGCGTTTTGTTAAGTTCGATGATCCATTTTTTTTCCTCCGTTTAACTGCTCTTTCACTCGCCACTGTTGTTGCTGTGCCGTCCACTAATCCCACAATGGGGATAACGGGACGGTCTTTGTCACTCATCACTATTTCGTATTTGTGGCCACGTCACTAATTTTATTATTTATTTTCAATCAGATATAATATTAATTAGATAAATCCCGTCCACGGGCACCCGCACAACTTGAAATATTAAAATTTCGCGTCCGCGCACTATTGCACTACGCCAGCCGTGCTTTTGAAAGTTTGTGTGTTAATTTAATAATTTACAGAATTCGCTGAAGAAAAGCCGAAACAGGTCGAAACAGGTCTGTATACTACCGTGGTCTGTGAACGACTCCTGCCCTTAGGCAATGCAGTCAATGTACTCGTAGTATGTGCATAAGCGAAGCCATACCTATTACTTCCTTCGCAGCAGATAATCTGTTTCAGTAACGCATTTATTCAGCTTAAAGCGACTACACAGTGCCCCGTTAATATTCTTAATACACTAATTTCCAGACAACACCGAACACACTACGACTTTCACATAAGAATCCTCTAGATCCCTCCTAGAAGGATGCTTTCGTGGATGAAAATTCCATCCATTTTTATACGCATGGATCCAAGACAGATAAGCTTAATCTTAGCCTCTCCTTCCGCCTTCCAACTCACTGTAGCGTGTTCCAGACGGAAATTTTGATTATTAAAGAAGTCTTGTCCTGGCTGAAGAAAAACGTGATATCTGCCAGGTATATCCGCATCTTTTCGGATAGTCAGGCCACTATCAAATCCATGGACTCAGTCTCACAAAATTCTAAAATCGCACTTGATTGCTGATCATCTCATAGCGAGATGACAGAGCTGTTCAACCTTTACCTATGTTGGGTGCTGGAGCACAGAGATTATCCAGCGAATTGTAGGTCCGACGAACTCACCAAAATAGGAACCGTCCTACCTAACCTACCGCAAAAAGTTAGAATCGTTATACCAATGTTCAAACTAAAAAAGCTGATTGCTTTTGTCTACCTTAGGTGGACTGTAGAACGACTAAACAAATCTGACCAAATCTGAATCTGAATCACTCCAAGAGTTTGATCCTTCAAAATAGGAAACATCTCAACGCTACTCGTATCATAGGTGTTATCACTGGGCATTGTCTTATAGGCAAGCATGCATTCAGATGAATTCTGCAGAAGCTGCATAGACGAGGAGAAGGAGAAAATAATCCTCTACCTACTCTGTACATGTCCAGCTCTCTCCCAAAGAAGGAAACTCCACTTAGTAGCTTTCTTCTAAATACAATGACTTTGACTATGCATTAAAAGATCTAACAATCCGACACACAAACGACAAGTTTGCTCCGAAGTCGGAGACAGATTAATCAATTGCATGTGTATCCGCCATTGATATCTTCCGAATTTTCTACCAAAACCAGAGTTACCAGTATTCATTTTAACAAAGCGATATTGTTTTTTTCGCTTGTACTTTCACAAGCTCTATTGGTTTTGGTTGCTTTTAAAAGCTGTTCTCAATCGAAAACAGCGGTAAGGGTTGCCATATATGTATGTATCATACGTGTATTTGGTTAAATTGTTTTATATGGATGTCAAAATGTATTCTATATACGAGTATAACTATTCTATAGAACCGATTTTCATAAGGTATATTATATGCAAATGTGTGCCATGATTAATATTTTTAGAACAGGTAAATATGATTGCCTTAAGAATCATATACGATACAAGAGGAAGTAGATGCTTAAAACTAAACAAACATATGTATGTTGAGAGTTTAATAATTAGGTTCGAAAGCAAATTGTATTACTTACTATCATTTTAGTTTGAGGTAAATAAAAGTAGTTTCATCATAAGATGTTCTGACGCAGAGAACAGCAGTGAACGCGACAACAACAGTGAATTTTCTTCAGATTAGTTTGCTTCTATTATAATTATAATATTTTTATGTAACTTTGTACACTGTTTGGTACAATAAATCAGAATAAATAAAAAACGAAACTTATGCAATTTTTTTATTTAGCTATTGCACAACTTCGATATCTTTAAATATTTTGTGTGCTGAGCCAAAAATGGAAAATGCAAAATAGTAAAAATATATGCAATAAACTGCTCTAGATCTTCATTAAGTTTCTGGAAGGCGGGAAAACAATTAAACGGAAGAGAACTTATCATCATCACTTAAGAGATATTTTAGGAGCCAACTTAATACTGAGCAAGTATCCTTAACAAAACAGTATGTAGCTCCTCCCTTTATAGACGACGATGTTTTAGATGCCCCATTCGCTATAGACTAGGTTCAACAAACTATTAGAAATGCAAAAACGAAAAAAAAGCCCCAGGGGTAGACCGCATCCCCCTCGAGTTCTATAAAAATTGTTAAATTGAATTTGCGGTAGCTCTCACAGAGGAATACAATTAAATGTACGAAACTGGTAATATACCAATAAGTTTTAAAGAGGCAATCATATATAAGGAGAAAATGACGATGCGCAGAACTATACAGGAATATCTTTCCTTAACACTGCATCTAAACTTTTGGTGCCCTACTTCTTCAATAGGCCTACGCAATTCATGAATTTCATGCAACTATAGCCAAGATGTACAAGAAAAAGAACAAAAACTTGTATAAATTATGTGTCTTTGCTCTGAGGCAAAGAAAAGGCCATTGCATTTGCCGGTGACTTGACCCTGGGAAAGTGCATGTCATACGCCTAGGTGCTGAGCCGGTCAATTATTTGTTCCACCGGTGATCTGGTATTTCAATATATTCATCGTTAACTTATGCTCTGTTTGTGAACTTTCGTGACGCTCTCGATTCTATACCACGTGAAGCTCTTCTTTATAAACTGAAAGGAAACGGATTTTTATTCAAAATGAGAGCTTTGTACTAAAACACCTTAGCGATGGTATGGGATGAAAACTGCATTTCTGAAGAACTTTCGACGACCGACGATGAAAATAATATAAGGATGTTTCGTTGCCATTTATTCTATTTATCAACGACATAACAAACAATATCTGAGGAAGCATCAAGGTGAATACGGCGTCATTGCAGCGTTAATGTTTGCGAATGATTTTTCTTTTTAGTGAGACCGTGAACAGTATTCAACTTATAATTGACTGATAGACAACTGCAAGAAGTGGAACTTGTTGGTTAATCGTTAGGATAAAATCATGATTTTTAGAAATAGTTGTGGGAAGTACTTGAGAAACGAACAGTGGAGTGGTGGGGAACGCATAGAAGTCGTAAGGGAATATAAATATTTAGGAGTCTTAATCACAGCTAGTCTTAATATGGAAAAGCACTTTGAAGCCCAATTATAGGAGGAAAATGCGCGATCATCTCAGTAGAGGGAAGATGTATCTGAAATAAATTTTTGAACCATTATACGTTCAACTGCAATATATACCATATTATACAGAGCTCAAATATGGCTACGAAATAACATACCCAATCTCCTACACGCTTTCAACGGTCATTGAGCGCATGAATGGGATATCTTAGCACGTAATTGTGAGCTCAACCTATGTTATGTAGACAACGAACAAGCCATAATTTTGAGAGGTCAAAAACTCAGGTAGTCTTCTTTACGACTCGTACATAAATGAAACTCAGTCCTAGCAATACCGAGCTTATTACAGTAAACTTAACCACAGTCTGCAGCATAAATCATATTTTGTAAATAGCAACTCCACTGAAAAAATAAACATACTCGTAATATTTAAAATTAGAGGAGAATTAACGAATTTAAATCACATACCACACCGGCCCGATCTTCCAATCGAGAAAGAGAAGATACGAGGGGCGTTCAACATATTCTCGGTATCGGGGTGAAGCTGTGGTTCTATATATAAATTATCAAGTAATACTATTATTTTAGTGCATTCATGTAAAATTTCATATAAATGTGATTATTAATTCGCATTTTATCTCTAGTTAAACAGAATCATAATGGCAACTGAGACGATGATGGTGAAAATTGAGCATCGCGCTGTAATTAAATTTCTCACTAAGCAAGGAAAAAGTCAAAAAACTATTCATGAAGAGATGGTGGCTGTTTACCAGGGATCTTCACCTTCATTATCAACTGTGCAAAAGTGGTCAAGTGAGTTCAAGAGAGGCAGAGAGAGCAATGAAGACGACGCCCGCTCCGGCGCCCCGGCTACTGCTTGTACGGGAGAAAGCATCAAAGAAGTCGAAAAACTTGTTCTTGAGGATGCCCGAATAAAGGTGAAAATGATGGTAGAGATCACCAAGCTTTCAATTGGTACCATTCACACCATTCTTCATGACCATCTTAACCTTTCAAAGGTCAGTGCAAGGTGGGTGCCACGAATGCTCACAGCGCCTCAGAAAAAAGTGAGAAACGCATGCTGTAGAGAGCTTTTGGAGATGTGTAGTGAGAACGCGGACGGTGTTATGGATCGAATTGTTACTGGGGACGAAACATGGGTCCACCACTATGACCCTGAAAGCAAACAAGAGTCCATGCAGTGGCATAAAAAAGGAACAGACCCCCCGAAGAAGTTCAAAGTCACTCCGTCTGCCGGGAAACTCATGGCCACAGTTTTTTGGGACTCAAAGGGAATCTTGCTCATTAAGTACAAACCATCAACGCCACATCCTACGCTTCCACTTTGCATAATTTGCGGGAGGAAATTAAAAAGAAAAGACGGGGTAAACTCGCAGCGGGTGTGTTGCTTCTTCATGACAACGCTCCTGTTCACACGGCGCGAGTTTCCAAGGCTGCTGCTCGAGGTTGTGGTTTCGAAGAAATCCAACACCCACCCTATAGTCCAGACCTTGCCCCTAGTGATTATTTCCTGTTTCCGGATTTGAAAAAATGTCTTCGTGGAAAAAGATTTTCGGATGATGAAGAACTCAAATCGGCAATAAATGGGTATTTTGCAGAGAAAGAGGAAATTTATTTTGTTGAGAGTTTAAAAAAGCTTATCTCAAGATGTAACAAATGCATTGATGTTAGGGGAGATTATATTGAAAAATAAAAACAATTTAAATTGAATTCGCATTTTCCTTCATATCGATACCGAGAATATATTGAACGCCCCTCGTATCTTCCATTTTATCGTGAAATGACACATTCTGAGAATATCTGAGAGAATGTTCTTTGGTGCAATTATCCTGGGAATGGAGGATACATTGCGCATTTTGTAGGGAGACCGTGGTTGGGACATACTGTATAAATAGGCCGTGAATGCCAAACGCTACAGAACATACATCATTGAAGGCGACTTTTAGAACCTCGAATTATTTTCTTATTTTATTCCTTTATTCAAACCAACTAGACTATTAATTAATCTCTGTAATGAATGTACGTACATATTTATGAATATTTAGTCAATAAGAACTAAACTAAACTAAACTTATGACTGTAGATGTGGTGCCACTAAATCCCATTGGACTCAGTTTTTTTTACAAAATAATATTAAGAGTAGAAATACTTACAAACGTGGTGACATGAATGCCCATAGCTACCGAAATTCTGCTACTATTTTCAGCAAGTTCCGTCTTGTTGAAACCAGACCTCATCCAATTTCGGAAAAAAGAAGAAAGCTTACACAGGACACAAACTAAACCACAGAGTAAATCAAAAAATGTGATTCATCAGAATAGATCTTAGTTCCGACACGGTATGTGGTCCAATGGTTTTAATTCTTTTGTCATTTGGATCTTATCATCTGTGCAAATACAAATAAATGGCCAAGATCATGCGTTAATTGATGTAAGCAATCGATAATTGTTGACTTCAGTGATGAATCTGAAATGAATTACAGAACGGGCATTTTAATAATAATTTTAAATAAGAAATAGAAGATTTGCCATTATTCTATTCTTGAAATCTATTATAAAGATCATCATGATTGGAATTCAGTAAGTGTCATTTATTGATGATCAACATCCACGTCGACTTACTCCTTATATAGGTACTCGTATCACAGACCCAGTTTGTAATGTCCTGTTTAATGTCAACATTCATTAGAGCGGTTTTAACAGCTCTATCCACTACGTTACTGAAAGCTCCTTTTGCATCAAGAAAAATTGTTAACCTCTTTCTATTTTCGCTATTAAATGAACTTGACAGTTTCTTACAACTTACCCTTCGCATATCCATTGCTGCATTTAATACGAGCCTCCATTAGTCATTCTAGGCTTTTGAGTATAAAAAATGACATACGGATCGACCTGAAATCTGATGTGAATTTGCGTCTCTGCTTGCCGTCTTTGGATACAAAAGCTACCTTAATTTCCATCTAAGCTATTAGTATAATATACTCGTATGTACATCCCATTTTCAGATTCAGTGTACAAATTTCGAGGATTTTTTGTAATACTAACTCTGATGGTTTTTTTACCATGATCAACAGAATAACACTCTTCCCCCGTGAAATTAATGAATCTCTGTTTGCATTTACCAGTCAGAGTGCCTCGCAGAATTGACTTGTTTCCAATTCTGTACAATATACTCGTATGTATCTCTAAAATATATACCATATGTATATGTTTCTGTAATTTATATATGTTCTCGCACATGTACATACATAGTACATCCATCTTTCCATGATGCCTGTTTAGATTGCCCAAATAAGTACTTAAATTGGGTTATGCTTTTACTACTCATTCCCATCATCCTCAACAAGTTTCCTTACTTCCTGTCTCCTTAAGTCGCTTTACCTATTCGATAATTTAGATTAGAACCTTTGAAGTGATCTGTTTTCCATCATCATCTACCGCCTTGTGTAGTTCTTCGTTATTATCAACAGAGGTTGGCTGGGTGTGTAGATGCAAGCTCAGTGTGTTTTTTGTAGACGAGTCTAAATATTTGACACGTTCGGCCTATTTCTTCGTACTGGTAACAGCTTAAAGTCGGTTCGGGCTCTGAACCATTCCAACTTCATCGTAGATCTTATTTCTATGAACAGTGTGACCCACTTTTGATTCTTTCTGCAACAGTCGAATAAGGCTGCTGATGCTACTGCCTTAACAAGTTATAGTCAGCAGAAAATGCTTTGTCATACATAGTTGGTCGATCACGAATTTATTTACAGAACTTGGCCTGGAATACTCAAAACATTTAGTTTGTCCATTCATACATTTTGAGTTTTTACTATTTCTCCTAATTTGAAGTGTTATTGAGGATTGGGTTTATGTTGCTCAAATAAGGGTTTTGTTTGTGGTATGAGTGAACAACCTACAAATTGTTCCCGAATCCGAATAACCAAAGTGAGAGGCTTTCCTGCTAATGCTGTGTCAACGTTTCAAAATGTTATTTATATACGAGTATAAATATATACTTACAACCTGGATTTGAATTCAGTTGAACTATGATACGAGTACATCCCGTCGAACACATTCCGATCTAATAAATTACAAAAATTTCTTATGTGCTCAGTTGCTATTCCTAGTTAGTTCCCCTTGACTCCTCCAGGTGTTAACGACCGTCTGTGAAAGATTTAAAAGTTCAATCTTATCACAGAGAAACTTCATCAAAAAAAAAAAAAAAGGAAAACATTTTTTGATAATTCATAAGATCGGTATTCCGAAAATAAAGCTTATAGCAATGCAATATTTGTTTTCGAAATTATTGTTAAGACTATCAACTTTGCTATCGTTATTTTAAATTCAATTTGTAATTGACATAAAGGTTAAGCCAAAGTAGAGTCGAAAACAACAACCATAATGATAAACGATGTATTCTTTTGAGTGATAGATCTACCAATAGACAGCGGTGCTGTCATTTTTAACAGTTCTGTGACATTTATGTTCAGTACTGTTTGACAAATTATAATGAATAGGCTTGCATTAGAAGAACGCTTTAGTGTCGTTCAAACTTATTTTAAAAATTGGTCTTCAATTCACGAAACATACAGAAGATTTCGTGATGTATTTGGTGCTTATAACCGATCAATCGATTGCGTTATTGGACGTATTATGGTAAGTTTAGTACCACATACACACTTTATGATCCAAAGCCAACTCCGTATGTAACTACAAAATAGTCAGAAACTGTAACCGCTGTGAGGGAAAATGTGGTGGAGGATACGGAATTGTCTTTTCGGCGTCGACGAGCCTTTTTCCTTTCACTATGTTGAAAATTTCTCGAAAGATTTCGGCTAGCTGGTACAGGAACTAAAGCTATGATATCATAATTATTGAAAGCTTTAGCAATAGCAACTTTGTCGTGCACGGTTTGATTATTACTTTACCAAACTCATCGTCATGCGGAGCTGATGGTTTTTCTAACTTTACAATTAAACAAATTGCACGTTTCATTGTTGATGCATTATCTCATATTTATAATCGTTGCGTGTTTGAAGGGGTCTTTCCAGATGAGCTTAAATGTGTTGATGTCATACCATTACTTAAAAACGGTTCTGCCACCGAAATCGGTAATTACAGGCCCATTTCACTTCTCCCGGATTTTGGAAAAATATTTGAAAAGCTCATGAAAAATAAGATACTGGCTTTCTTAAATAAAACTGGATTTTTCAATCCTGCTCAATTTGGTTTTTGTTCCCAAATTATGGCACACCTTGATGCTAAAAAATGCACCGCGGGCTTATCCATTGACATTACCACAGCTTTTGATATGGTCAACCACAATATCTCGCTTGATAAGCTGTATAATGCTGGATTTCGAGGATTTATACTCGATTGGTTTAGATTGTATCTAAAAAATAGGTCCCAAAGTGTTTTAATTGACAAAATAAGGAGTGTAAAAATGTGTTTCAATGTGGGTGTTCCTCAAGGGTCTGTATTAGGCCCGATTCTATTCTTGGTGTATATAAACTCACTATTTGCTCTTCAATTTAAAGGCTCACCTACTGCATTAGCCGATGACATTGCTTTCTCTTACGGCTTAAACAGTACCTTGGATCTAATTTCCGATGTCAATTGGGACCTTAATTTATTAAGGCTCTGGTTTGTTAAACACAATCTAGATATAAGCTCAAAAACTAAAATTATGACTTTTGGCTTATCTACCTTCTATTGTTGGGATACAAATGTGTACTTTCACTCGCCTGAGTGTCAAAGATATCGCCTTTTAAACTGCAATAGTAAATCCAGTTTATCCTGTCTGACTCTTTGCTGTAATGTAACTTATAGTAATAAATGTTTTTTAATGGAGAAAGTGGACAACTTTAAGTATTTGGGGCTCTCCCTGGATTCCAGGATGACCTTTACAAGCCACATAGATGCATTAAAAAAATATTTCCTATCCACTCTCAGACACTAAACTACAATATGGAATTGCCTGTTGGGGAGGTGTATATCGAAATAAAATACAATCTTTGTTAACTCTGCAAAAATATGTTCTCAGAAAAATTTGTCGTAAACCCAGTAGATACCATATTTCAGTTTTCCTTTCTTCCGCAATCTAAATATTCTTCCTGTTCGTCATTTGTACTGTTTTAAAGTCTGAAAATGTTCTTTATGAGGTCTGGTAACCGTAATTTTCGTTTGATTCCCAATTATAATCTTCGTGTAAACCTTTCCTATCTTCCACCTATACCAAATTCCCGTACTACTTCCTTCCGTAACTTCTTTTCTGTCTTACCTTTTCGGCTATTTAATAAAGTTAAACTCCCTCGTTCAATAAGAGCTGTTTCAATACCCCACGTGTTTTTAACAAAAGTAAAAAATTGGCTCTTCGGATATAATTACTCTGAAATTAAATCCCTGATTTCAGAGGTTTTGGTATAAACATTTGTTTTTATTATCCTTTCCTCCTTTTGTTCTTTATGAAATTGAATTTATCTTACTTGAAGGAATTATATCTATATTTCTTTTGAGGGTCACCCCACCCAAAATTACCTCATTATGATCTTAAGCCCATTGAAGTGGCATTCTATTTTTTTTTTTACTTTAAAATATTGAATGTCATGAATTTTTCTTAATTACTGTAATGATTTTATATTTTAAATTATTTTGTACAATGTGAGCGATCATACCGACTTTCTGATCGTCAACCTCGAATATCTTCTTCCCCGTATATGGAATACGTTTTATTCGGGTTATTTTAAACTATGCGGTTATTGAAATTGAAATTTGTGCAATCCGCAACCGTGACAACGAGCAAAACGAGCGATAGCTAAAAACGAAAAATCGAGGTTTCCACCAATGTGGTTTTACGAGCGAGAGTAACAAAAAACGAGGCTTCCACCAGTGTGGTTTTACCAAAAAAGAGAAAACTTTTTATTTCTTACAGGTTTTTATAGGCTTGTTTGAACAACAGTTTTTATGAGCTTTATTTAGTCAAAAATTTTATAATACAAAAAAAATATGGCGATTGGTATAATTTTCGCGGGAAATTCAAAAGTTATACCAACTCTATCTGCTCCAACATTCCGGCCCCTTTGAAGGCACAGCCTTTCAAATTGGCATGGCTGCTAGTTTGCATACTGGGCGACGCATGGTACCTCTGGATGTCGTTACATCTACCACTCGGACTCTCCCATCCTGGCCTTCGATGACGTTGCTGATCCTCCCCATCTGCCACCTTTGAGGAGGCATATTTTCGTCATGAATGATGACTAGAGTACCAGGCTCTATGTTTGGACTTGGTGTGAACCATTTGGACCGACACTGCAGCTCGTTGACATATTCCGCCGACCATCGTTTCCAAAAGTGTGTCTTCACGGCATTTATCCTTCGCCATCGCTGGATGTAGCTGATGTCCAAGACCTCTGTTGGTAGCTCGGGAATGGCCTTTAGGGAAGACCCGATGAGAAGGTGACCTGGCGTGAGTGCTTCGAAGTCGTTTGGGTCTGACGTCTCTGCGTAATTGGCCTCGAGTTCATGACCGCCTCGATTTCGACTAGTGCTGTTGACGTTAGTTTGGCTCCGGCCAAACTGCGATACGAGTGGCCCTTGGCGACCTTGACGGCCGCCTCCCAAATGCCTCCCATTAGTGCAAAAATTAGATATAATTTCTTGTGAGGATGTCTTCATCAACATATTGCGCAATTCGAGAAGTTTTGAATGGGCCCCTACGAAATTTGTCGCGTTATCGCAATAAATGTCACTCGGAAGTCCTCTACGACCTATCATCCGTTTTAAGGCCGCAATAAACGCATCTGCCGAAAGATCCGTTACTGCCTCCAAATGAACCGCTTTAGAAGAAAAACATACAAACACGGCCACGTATGATTTGTAAGGTACCTTGCCTCTAATCTTTAAGTAAGTGTTGATTGGACCACAGAAGTCGACTCCGCAAACCAAAAAAGGGACGTGAAGCTGTCAACCTCTCCCGAGGTATATTTCCCATCATTTGCTCCAATAATTTTGGCCTATACTTTACACAATGTATGCATTGCCGGACGACCTGCCTAGAGAGTTCCCTTGCATTTACTATCTAAAATCGCTGCCTTATCAGTGCCACAAGCGACTTCGCCCCCGCATGATAATTTGACCGATGCAGATATCTAACGAGAAGTTTGCTGAATTCGTTGTTTCGTGGGAGCAAAAGAGGGTATTTACAATCCTCAGAAATGTCCGCATGTTTGAGTCGTCCACCGACCCTTAGCAAACGCAAATTGTTGACCTTTTCAACGAACGGATTAAGCCACTTTACACTGCCCTTCAGGTTTCCATTCTTCTCGATGGATACTATTTCTTCAGCGAAACAAGTAGTTTGTACTGCCGAGACTACAAGTAAAAGTGCTTCGTTCAAATCCGAAGGAGTTAACATGCTGTTGATGTGACTTGTTTTGTTCCTCAAACGACTGCAAAATCGAACAACATATGCAACAATTCGAAGAAGTTTTGTATATGAACTAGAACGCTCTACTAATTCCAGCAAAATATTTTGCTTTGGCTGTGTGCAGATGAGAACTGATTTTCGCTTCTCTAGCGTAAGATCTTCTGGAGAGAGATTCAGTTGAACAATCGACGGCCAATTTTCTTCCTGTTGACGTAAGTATCTAGGACCCTGAAACCATATGAAGCTTTTTAATTCCTCTACTGTACAGCCTCTAGGCACGATGTCTGCTGGATTTTCGAGAGTGGGAACGTATCTCCAGATTATATCTCGCGATTCTTCCTGTATTTCTGCCACTCTATTCCCTACAAACGTGCTGAGCTTCGACGTATGAGTTGCAATCCAATGCAGAACGATTGCCGAATCCGTCCAAAAAAAGGTTTTTGCCTGAGAGCTTCCGAAGTTATTTTTTATCTTTCTCCAGAGTTTGGATAAGAGATGTGAAGCGCACAGTTCCAAACGAGGTAGCTGCTTTTTCCGCGTTGGAGCTACTCGTGATTTTGCCACTAGTAAGTTTGTCTGTACAACACTTGACGAATCTGTAGCTCTCAGATATAAACAGCACCCATATGCTTGCATAGAACCGTCCGCAAACCCATGAATTTGATACGTATGTATCTGCTATTAAGGCATGTCGTGGAACAGTCAGGTTTTGCAACGACTGCAGATCACCCATGAACTGTCGCCATTCGGAATCAATACTTTGTGGGATTGATGCATCCCAGTCCAGTTTTTCAATCCACAATCGTTGAAGGATGATCTTTGCCCTTATGATTATCGTACTCATAAGTCTCATAGGGTCAAAGAGCGACGAAGCTAGCGAAAGGATTGATCTTTTTGTGTACTTAGTGTACATCCGATGTGGTTTGTACGAAAAACTGAACTTGTCAGAAACAGAGTTCCAAACGATTCCCAATGTGCTTGTGAGATTGGATTCCGTGAGATTAATCTCCTTTTCTTCACGATTTGAAGTCTGAACTATCGTGGGACAGTTGCTACTCCATTTAGCCAATTCCAACCCTGCTGACTTCAATATTTTCGAAACCTCTTCTTTTATCTGCAATACGACTTCTAGATCATCATCTCCGGTCAGCATGTCATCTACATAAAAATCCGTGTTCAGAATACGGGAGCCCAATGGATAACTGTTCCTACTTAGCTCACTCAAGTAAGCAATGCTACGAATGGCTAGATACGAGGCCGAGGACGTACCATATGTCACCGTATTTAACTGATAGGTTTGCACCGGCATTGTCTCGTTCTCCCTCCACAAAATGTATTGAAATCGACGATCAGACGGGTGAATCAGGAATTGCCGGTAAATTTTTACGATATCTGCAGTAATAGCATATCGATGCAAGCGAAATCAAACAAGGATGTTAAAAAGATCGTCTTGAATTGTTGGACCAACCATTAAAATTCCGTTAAGCGAAATTTGCGAAGATGTACGGCAGGATGCATCGAAAACCACTCTTAATTTTGTTGAAATACTATCTGGTCTAACTACGCATTGATGAGGCATATAATAATGTGGTTCGTTTAAATTAGGTTCCCTTACCAGAGTCATATGACCTAACGACTCAAATTCTTTGAGAAACGCTATATACAGGGACCGTAGAAAATCGTTTTTGGAAGGCCTGCGTTCAAGTGATAAAAACCTTCGAAATGCAATGTCGTAGGATACCCCTAAACAACTCGGATCCTTTTTAAAAGGAAGTCTAACCATCAGTCGACCACTGGATAAAATTTCAACACTTTGCTTGAAAAAACTGTCGCACTCTTTCTGCTCCTCTGTCCAGTTTGATTTGCGTCCTTGAACGTGCTCCAGTTGCCAGAATTTTTCGACATAGTGCTCCAAGTTGTCTTCTCTCAACGAACTTATGCAGCAAGATTGATTGTCCTTCTCTACCGTTGTTTTGTATCTGCCCGACACTATCCAGCCTAATAACGTCCTTTGTAGCGTTGGAAGTCCTTCGCCGAGTTTGATTTGCCCTGTCTGCAGCAAGTCGAAGAATGTTTCAGCACCCAAAAGCAAGTCTATTGATGATGGTTGATTGAAGTGTTCGTCTGCCAACTCCAGATTACAGGGCATGTTCCAGTTCCTCACATTTAACATTTTTTCTGGCTGGTATCCGGTTATTGATGGAGCGACGAGCAATTCAAGAGACAACTCGAAATTGTTGTACCTCGAGCGAATAGTTGTCAGCGTTTGGAAATTTATTTTTGTCTCACTAACTCCGATTCCAGCAATGCCTACTTGTTTTCTCTCCTTCTTGAGATGAAGACTATTTGCGAATCTTTCATTAATTAGGTTAACCTGCGAGCCTGAGTCAAGTAGAACCCTACCTGTTTGGAAGCTACCTGACGAATTCTGAACAAGAACCAATGCCGTTGCCAGAATAACTTGGGTGTTTCGAACCCTTGTATTTTCAACTGCTGCGTGAACTGCTGCTGATGTTGATGGTCCGTCACTTCTGCCCATATTGCGTGACCTAGAAGCTTCTTCGTTCCTTCCAGTGCTCTCGCTGGGTTGTGTCCGGTGTAAGAGAGTGTGATGAGGTTGTTTGCAGTTCTTGCATCTGTATGTTGATGGACATTTTGCTAGACCATGACCCTTTCCTAGACAATTAAGACAAAGCCCTAGTTTCTTAGCGTTTTCGAATCGATCCTTGACAGAAAGAGTATTGAAACTGCAACAACTTGAGATAGAATGGTTACCATCGTGGCAAAAAACACAAGACCGTTGAGTCATAGACCGTTGATGTTAGGGAACGATAATTCTGATGTTGCCTGTTCAAACTTCGACAAGCTGGTTCCGATCGAACTTGTTTACTTTCCCTCGCTTCAAGATATTGACATCGTTTGCTGAGAATGTTGGCACATTGAGACCACTTAGGAAGGGTTGTATAATCCAAATGTTCATCCCATTTTGACTGAGATTCAGAGTCGAGTTTGGACATTGCGATATATATAATAACTGCGTTACATATATCCTCAGATGACCCTATTGATTGAAGTGAATTGTAGAGAGCTGAAATATTGTCTACTAAGCTTCGCAAGGAATTGGCAGATGACTTTTGAACCTTCGGTAACTCGAACAGCTCTGCAATGTACTCTAAAAAGATCAAACAGTTATTGTCGTATCTTTCCTTGAGTGATGCGATAGCTTTTGGATAGTTCTCCTCAGTAACCTGAAACGCTTTAACTGCTCCTAATGCCTTATCACTTAAACATGTCAACAAGTGGTTGAATTTTTCTATTTTTGTTAACGATGGATCGTTGTCCACCAAAGTAGTAAACGAATGAATGAAATTCTTGTATTCAGAATATTTACCATTAAATCGAGGTAACTTTAACTTTGGTAAATGATTAACTGAATGTGGAAGAGAAAATGTTGACTCCGCAACACTAAGACGTCGATTAGATCCCAAAAGAGAAAGAATTTTGGTTTTTGTGGAGATATACAAGTCTTCTAAATCTCCTCGACTTTTTTCGGATGGCACTAGTCGTTCTATCTGAGTTTGATACGCTAGAAGTTGTTTAAAGTATGATTCCACAATACCTGAACGACATTCCAATTCGGTTGGTGAAAGGGTACTTTCCTTTGTGTCTACTATATTCTTAATACGAATAATACTACCCTTGGTTGATGAACGCAGCTGTTTTAACTCTTCAATGGTGTTCTTTTCATCCGGCATCTTTACGTAGTCTAATTGGTGCAATTCAACAACAAACTCAAAGACACCTGATGCGACAGCGATTGAATGAAAATCAATAAATTCCTCTTTTGTCGCGGAGAAAACGGCTAAACGGCAATTCAAAGTTGACTAATTTTTATTGCAAACAATGATCGGCAACAAAACTCCTAACTGACAAATTAATTCCCCCGGCGAAAGATTACTGCTTATCCGTTGAATTAAGAACTGATTGCATTGATTGATGGATTGTGAATAATCAATAAATTTAATATAAAATTGCTTTAAATTTAATTTTGTTATTTTGACGAATAATAACGTTGATTTCGAAAGAAGCTATTCTGCTGTTAGACGAGGTGAAAGCTATTCTTCTGCATACGATCGATGCAGCTGACTCTCCGGCGACGACGAAAATTTGTATTGAGGGATAGAGAAATGGGCGAAATTAAGATGAATGCGGAAGAAAGCTTTTACGAAATTGTCTACAATTTTTCTATAGGCGAACGATCAAACGACGAAAAGTGCAAGTGCAGTTTAATGAGCGAAGCTTCTTGTTGCGAAAAACGAAAGAGTTACGTGAGAGGGAGTGTCGAAAACTTGTGGAACGTAATATCCCTTTGTGAATCTCTATGAGCGAAGCGAGAGGCGAGAGAAATTAGCAACAAATTTGTGGATCGTAATATCATTTGTGGATTATAACTTTAACCTTCTTGTGTTAGCATGGACGATTAAAAATTTGTACCGAGGAGTTTGCAGCAATATGACGACGAATAACATTTATAATGATCTACATATATATATATATTTTTTTTTTTCGAATATGCATGCATGCCAATATTCGAATGTGCGCTTGTCTTTTTTGAAGTTGATTTAACTTTACAGGAACTTCTTTTCTGGAGTTATGATTTTTATTGGATCTTTTTGATTCTTCTTCAAGAATTCACGCACGTTCGATTGAATTGACTTTTTTTTTCATACCTGGATTGGGAGGTTATACTTCTCTACCAATGGCTTCTAAGTTGGATGGACGTTGGCTTCTAATTTGTATGGATGTTGGCTTCTAAGTTGGATGGATGTTTTTTTTTTTTTTTACCGGGGTTCGGAAACTTGGGCGCCAAAATAAGCGATCATACCTACTTTCTGATCGTCAACCTCGAATATCTTCTTCCCCGTATATGGAATACGTTTTATTCGGGTTATTTTAAACTATGCGGTTTTTGAAATTGAAAATTGTGCAATCCGCAACCGTGACAACGAACAAAACGAGCGATAGCTAAAAACGAAAAATCGAGGTTTCCACCAATGTGGTTTTACGAGCGAGAGTAACAAAAAACGAGGCTTCCACCAGTGTGGTTTTACAAAAAAAGAGAAAACTTTTTATTTCTTACAGGTTTTTATAGGCTTGTTTGAACAACAGTTTTTATGAGCTTTATTTAATCAACAATTTTATAATACAAAAAAAATATGGCGGTTGGTATAATTTTCGCGGGAAATTCAAAAGTTATACCAACTCTATCTGCTCCAACACAATGAATTACAAGAAAAATAAATCAAAAAAAAAAAAAACTAGTTTCCTGTGGCCATAAGAATCACATCATCCGTGTATGCAGTTGCTTTTCCTTCCCTTTTTAGACTGAGAAGTATTTTATTAACCACTAGGGTCCGCAGAAGAGATGATATCACTCCTCCTTGTGGGGTGCCCCTTGAGTTGATGACCCTCAATACCGTGTTACCGAGTGTTGCGTTGATGTTCCTGTTGCGGAGCACACAGGTTATCGGTTCGTTAACGTAGCATGAACTCTAGCATTTCCTAAGTCTCTACTTATAGCGGAAATGTTGACATTATTTAAGGCTCCTTCGATCTCAAGGAGAACTACTAATGTGTGCTTTTTGTCGTGAACACTTTTTTCAATCGTGCTGACAACTTTTACCTTTTACTCGTATATAGGAACGCTGGTTTGAGGCTAAGTCTTCTGGGTACAAATGAGTGTCAAGCAGTTTTTCTACAATTTTTGAGATATGTGATGATAGGCTTATGGGCCTGATCTCTTTTGGATGGGTATGACTGGGCTTACACGCCTTGAGAATGAAAACTACCTTTTCTTCGCCCCAACATTTTGGCACATATCCATACTCTATGCCATTGCCGAATAGTCTTTTTAGGAACAGTATCACAGCCTGCTTTGTTTTTTTTTGAAGCATGATTAGTATGATTTCGTCCAGTCCAGGGGATTTGTAAGCGGAGAATGGGAGCTAATAAAAGGTTTTACAAATTATGTACAAATTATGCAAAAAAGACAACTGTCTTCACAATATTGTGTCACTAAATGATCTGCGCTATTAAGCGATGTGATATTGTCCAGGTTTTACTGTATATATAACAACAAATACTTCTCTATCATATTTGTATTGCTACTGCGGCATTTGTGGGGTAAGCTTAATTTGTGGCCCCTGAACCATTCGACATTTTACCTTGCTTCGGTCCTCTGATCCCTCGTGGTGGATAGCATGTCCGCAAAGCGCTTAGAAGATCTGAAATGATCCCCGATTGTCTGTGTAATATGTTCAATATGTAAATGTCATCAGCGTAGACAAGACGCTTAAGATATCATGTCCCTCTCAGACACATATTTCCTTCAGATAGAGGTGCGCGGATCATACTCGTATTATTGATCACTATATAATATAATTTAATAAAACTTTAAATTCATCTGAAACCTTACCGCTATATAACACATGACATTTACCACTATCATAGGTAGGCTTTAAAATAGCGACCCTTTTTTTTTGGTATAACTCTCCTGAACAACAACAACAACAGGACATCAAGTCCATTTACTAGATATATGCTGGAACCTTGACCACCAGTGAGTTCCTCAACATTATCATAGTAGACCTTTGACAGACGGCAAAGCTATGCTATAAATGATTTTTATAAAAACAATATAATAAAATAATAATAATAAAAATTACAGTAGACTCTGCTGTCGCCATACTTGCTGCTTTACCAGCCTTGGTGGCTTATATTTTGTTGTATGATAGTTTTGATTATTTCGTCTTACACTATGCTGAAATTCTTTTGCCTTCATGTCCTGAACTTTTAATTTTAATTTTGTAACACCTCTTCCCACAACATCCAAAATAACAGCAGTAGGCGATTTACACGAACTTTTGCGTAATAAAAAGCAAATGCCGTATGAGGACATAGAAGAGTTCGTATTTGAGATGAGAGCGATTGCCTCGAGGTGTAAACTGGACGAGAGGACGCTAGTCAAATATGTGGCATGAGGCATAACCGATACAGAATGTCGTGAGGTATTGAAAGCAACACAGCCTGATACCATAAAGGAACTTTTAAAGATAATTCGATGGAACGCAAGTCTAATATCACAACAAAGGCAAGTATCAAACACAGTGCGCAAGGCTAACCCAGTCGGAACTCAAAGCCAAAGTACGTCATTGGTGAATGCAGGAAACTCGATATTAGCCACGATCAGATGCTTTATGTGTAACCTGATGGGGCATATTGGACGTATGTAATTGTCCCACGACCAGACGGTGCGCAGGGGCAAGGACAGGTGGAACAATGAAGTGCTGGACAACCGCAGAACAACCAACGGCAGCCGGAGCCAAGTGCTTCAGGTGCAATCAAATCGGGCACATAGGCCGCAACTGCACAGCAGGAAGGACTGCAGGGGAACAGAGTCATAGGGGGAATCACCAAGCTGCGAGGACAAGTCAGTTGTGAGTGCCAGAGCCAGAGGTGAAGACAGTAGTGTGTACCATAAAGTGGGGAAAGTATCATTTCATTGACCTAGGAAACGACTGCCTCACTATTCAAGAGTCAGTCACAAACGTCCTCCTCGTCGGAGGAGGGTGCCGAACATTAGGACGATTGTATGCAGACATTCAAGTAGATACTTTACGAAGCTGGTGTGAAGTGTTAATTGTTCTGGATAAAAGCCAGCCATAAAAAATAATCGTCAGGGGGCGCTTGTTGGATCAACCTCAAGTTCGAATCGAAAAGAAATACAACGAACTTAAAATTAGTGATTGTACTGCGGGTAATGAAAGGAAAACTTTAATCATCACAGACGAATCGGCTAAACAGGAACGGAGCGGCATAAGGATTCACGATGTAGACACGGGAGAAATCACAAATGAGGAGAAGGAGAAAGTAGACGAATTAGTACGAGTACACACTCATCGAGATTGTTTCGCGTTAAATGTCAGCGAACTAGGATAGTATAACTGGGGGAATGTACAATACAACTCAATATAACACAGCCAGTATGCGTGCAACCTTACCGTATACCCTTCGCCAAATGCAGGATAATAGAAGAAAAGATTGGCGAAATGTTGCAGCACGGAGTTATTCAACCTTCAACCTCCAAATTTTGTACACCGATAGTCCTTACAAAGAAGAAAGATGGTGAGGATAGAATGTGTATCGACAACGTTATTATTGGAAGTGATTCAGTTGCGGAAGGACTACAAAAGCTCGAAAAATTCCTGATAGTTCTAAAGCAGTCAATATCAAAAAGTGTGCATTCCTGAGAACTACTCGTAGTATTGAGTTCCTCGCCCATCAACTGGATGGGAGGGGAACAAGACCAAGCGAGCGTAAAATAGTGGCTGTTAAAGACTTTTCCAAACCGGAAGATCTGCATCACGTGATGCAGTCCTTGCGCCTTACCGGGTATTTTCAGAAATTTGTACCGAATTACGAGTAGATAGCAATACCCTTCACCAACTTACTAAAAGAGGACAATCCTTTCGTGTGGATGGAGAAGCAGCGGGTGGCATTCGAAAAGCTTAAGTCAACGTTAACTAATCCCCCTCTGTTGACAATATAAGATGCAGATTGCGATCACGAGGTTCATATCGATGATTCGACTGTAGGACTTGCCGGCTTATTGATGCAACGAGGGAAACGTGATGATACACTGAGACCGGTTGCATATTTTAGCAGAAAGGTAACGGAGGTGGAAGCGAAATACCACAGCTATAAGCTGGAGGTACTAGCTGTAGTAGAAAGTCTGGACAGGTTTCGAATATATGTACTGGGGAAGGCATTTAAGGTTATAATGGATTGTGAAGCAATTGTAGCAACTCAGAACAAAGTAAAGATGATACCACGTGTAGCAAGATGGTGGCTCAAACTCCACGAATTTGAGTTCACGACAGTTCACCAATCAGGGAGGAAACCAGGGTATGTGGATGCAATGAGTCGCCAGCCAATGGAAGAAGAACGGGAGATGGAGGAAGCATCCGCCAATATACTAAACATATGCATTGATGACGATGATATGACATGAGCATGTTTAAGGTCATCTGGAAAGACCCCTTCAAACACGCAACGATTATAAATATGAGATAATGCATCAACAATGAAACGTGCAATTTGTTTAATTGTAAAGTTAGAAATACCATCAGCTCCGCATGACGACAAATTTGGTAAAGTACCAATCACTTTTCAAATTTCAATAGGAGTTATGGGATTAAACACAAAGGTATTGCTAAGCAAAGTTTCTGCAATGTCACAAACAGACGGACAGGTGGAACACATAAATTGAGCAGAACTCGGTTGCAGATTCGAGGCAACATTAACAAAATAATTATTGAAAGCTTTAGCAAAAGCAACTTTGTCGTGCACGTCAGATTTGCCAATACATAAAACTGTAGGTGTTATCGAGGAAGTAGATTTGCTAAGTAAGCCATTAACAATTTTCCATTCCTTTTTTAAGCTTCCCTTTGCTAAATTAAATAAAGCACGGTAATATATATCACGGCAAATTGGAATCATTTTTCCAGTTCGTCACACAATTTCTTATATTTGGTTTTTAAGTCTACGTTATTTGGCTGTTTATTTCACTTTATATAAAGTCTATTTTTTCTTAAAACTTTGTTTAGTAAGCGTCTAGAGATCCAAGGCTTAAGCCTTCTTACCATTCTTTTATTATACAGATATAAGGAACAGCATACTATATGACTTTGAAGAGTGTCCATAAGTAACTTTAAAGCATGAGAAGCATTGCTACAATTATAAGGAATTTCCCAAGACTCAAACAATAAACAGTTTTTCAGCTTAGCGTAGTTTATTAACCTTCCTCCCCCACTATGAGTGAAATCCTAAACTATGATTTTAGAACCCTTGGAAACTGAGACAAGCCCTGTGAGCTGGGAATCAACCCGCAAAAAGCAGAACTTGTTCTATTCACACATAAAAGGATAATGCCACAATTTGACCTACCTTCCTTAGATGGGACCACCCTCTGACTATCTAACAGTGCTAAATACCTAGGTACCATACTAGATAGTAAACTGAGGTGGAAACTCAATGTCGAAGAGCGTTTAAAGAAAGTAACGATCACCTTATACCACTGCAGTCGTATATTTGGGAGAAAATGGGGGAATAATCCCAAGACTATCCTATGGATGTACACGGCTATAGTCAGACCCATCTTAACATACAGCAGCTTAGTATGGTGGCAATCCACAAATACTCGTAAAACTAGCAACCTTAGGATAATAAAAAAAAGTACAGGGGATTGGAACCTGAACCAAATGGTACCAGACTCGATGTCCACTTTCCCGAATGGATCACAGATGGAGACAGGAACCGGCGCCGCCGGCATCTTCTCCGATCGACTGCACTTACGATTCTCTAAGGCGATTTGCTAAGGCAATGGTTGTAGCAGAAACAGCCTAATTTGCGGCAATAAATGCAATATCCCACGAGGATATCAATATACTTATTGCAAGCCATGCTGCCAAGACCATCGCGAAGGTGTAAATCAAATTGACACTTCCGAAGCCCTCTCACGAAGTGCGTTCAGCATAAGGTTACGCTAGGTTGGGATTCTGGACAGAAAGGAGTGGCAGGCAATAAGCATGCAGACGAACTAGCTCGACAAGGATCCTTCCTATAAAGGAAACTGGCAGATCAAAGTATGAAACCTCTACCCTGCTCTCTGAGAATACAAGTGGAGCGAACGATCCAACGAAAGGTGAGAAAACTTTCCAACCTACAAGACCTCAAGACAACTGTGGCCGGAACTCAGCAAATCCAGGAATAAGTAAGATTCTATTGAACAGAGCTGAATTATCTACGCTTGTTAGTTTGCTCACAGACCAAAATCTTCTGGGGGCGCACGCAATAAAGCTACATCTTACCGACGACGACCTTTGCAGAGGCTGTGGGGATATAGGCTCACGGGAGGATACCCTCCACTTTTTGTCTCACAGTCCCAGCCTCAGTAATTTGAGGCAACGAACTTAAGGAAGTTATTATTTCGGTAAAATCTCTTTTCAGATTCGCGGATGCAACAAGATGACTTAGATCCGCTCAGGGTCAAAACGACAACCAACGCAAACCACAACTAGGAACCGCTATCAAATCCCCATCCCTTTCCAGCTCCAGATACCTCACCTACCGGCCAACCTAACCTAACCTATTGGATGGTCGTTGGAAAACTCGAAAGAATGTTACATTTCAAAAAATGCAAGAAGAAAGACGGGAGATACTGACACCTTTATGGCCTATAATTGGATTTTCCTTTATGGAAGACCATACAACTGGTGTAAAATGTCAAAAGGGAGGCAGAGCTCCCGTCTTCTTGACTAATATGAGCGGTTTTATAAAAAAACATATTTGCCACGATCGTGGAAAGCTGCCTCACTGTTTCAATAAATCCTGGATGACAAGTACCGTTTGGAGCATAGAGTAACTATACCTAAATAGATGTCAAACTTTCCAGATATTAGAAAATCAAAACCGGTTTTCTACTGATCTTCCCTATCCGTGTGAACCTGTCCATGAATTCGTGAGAATTGTCAAAATTCGAAAAGTTTTAGGAGTGACGTCACCCATATAAAAATGAAGCGGTGAGTTCCGATTTTGACATTTCTCATGTTTACAAATCCAATTTCGTGTAAGTTGCAAATAAATTCAATGTTGGATAATAATTCTCTTTATTATATTTTCTAGAACAACAAAAGAAGAAAAATCCACATATCTGGAGCAAGAAGAAATCATTTTCTAAGGAACACTGCTGCCACCAACAGATTGCTTTGGATGTGGCAAAATCAGTTGGAAAAGTTTGTTTACATTTTCTTTTGAGTAAGTAAAAGCATTTTAATTTCAAAATGATTTATTTTACTTGTTTTTTACAGTAAGAACAATGAATCTAAATGCACCATTCAAGAGCTTGAAGAAATGTGGATAAATGATGCTAACTAAATACATGTAAGTAAAAAGTATACATGTAAAAAGTATACATTTTAGTTTAGTTGTATATGCCTTTTCTTTTGCAGATTCAATATTTGGAGTGCAATGGTTCCTGCAAAATCGGTACAAATGAATAGATTGGATTATTAGATTAGATGGAAAATACATACATGTAATTCAATTATTGTATTAACTTTCCATAAGAAATAACAGAAAAGGATTAATGATTATGTTCACTGTTTTTATTTGTGAAAATATAAGTTTACATAAACCTTTTGCAAAATTGAATTTAAAATATTGGTAATAGCAACAAACATAATAAACAAAATTTGTGCTTTATAAGTCCATTTGGTACAACAGAGAATCCAATTATTTAAAAAAAAAACATCTGGGTGTGACTGGACACATTTAGATTACAATAAAAAAAAAATCTGAATTACACGGCGAACGGCAATTAACTTAAATGAATTTTTGAATTTCAATAAAATTATCTACGGACAACCATTTCAATTTTAAAATACTCGTACCTACGAGGGGCGTTCAACATAATCTCGGTATCGGGGTGAAGCTGTGGTTGTATGTATAAATTGACTTATTTATCAAGTAATACTATTATTTTAGTGCATTCATGTAAAATTTCATATAAATGTGATTATTAATTCGCGTTTTATCTATAGTTAAACAGAATCATAATGGCAACTGAGACGATGATGGTGAAAATTGAGCATCGCGCTGTAATTAAATTTCTCACTAAGCAAGGAAAAAGTCAAAAAACTATTCATGAAGAGATGGTGGCTGTTTACCAGGGTTCCGCACCTTCATTATCAACTGTGCAAAAGTGGTCAAGTGAGTTCAAAAGAGGCAGAGAGAGCATTGAAGACGACCCCCGCTCCGGCGCCCCAGCTACTGCTTGTACGGGAGAAAGCATCAAAGAAGTCGAAAAACTTGTTCTTGAGGATGCCCGAATAAAGGTGAAAATAATGGCAGAGATCACCAGCTTTCAATTGGTACCATTCACACCATTCTTCATGACCATTTTAACCTTTCAAAGGTCAGTGCAAGATGGGTGCCACGAATGCTCACAGCGCCTCAGAAAAAAGTGAGAATCGCATGCTGTAGAGAGCTTTTGGAGATGTGTAGTGAGAACGCGGACGGTGTTATGGATCGAATTGTTACTGGGGACGAAATATGGGTCCACCACTATGACCCTGAAAGCAAACAAGAGTCCATGCAGTGGCATAAAAAAGGAACAGACCCCCCGAAGAAGTTCAAAGTCACTCCGTCTGCCGGTAAGCTCATGGCCACAGTTTTTTGGGACTCAAAGGGAATCTTGCCCATTGAGTACAAAAAAAAAGGTGAAACCATCAACGCCACATCCTACGCTTCCACTTTGCATAATTTGCGGGAGGAAATTGAAAAGAAAAGACGGGGTAAACTCGCAGCGGGTGTGTTGCTTCTTCATGACAACGCTCCTGTTCACACGGCGCGAGTTTCCAAGGCTGCTGCGCGAGATTGTGTTTTCGAAGAAATCCAACACCCACCCTATAGTCCAGACTTTGCCCCTAGTGATTATTTCCTGTTTCCGGATTTGAAAAAATGTCTTCGTGGAAAAAGATTTTCGGATGATGAAGAACTCAAGTCGGCAATAAATGGGTATTTTGCAGAGAAAGAGGAAATTTATTTTTTTGAGGGTTTAAAAAACCTTATCTCAAGCTGTAACAAATGCATTGATGTTAGGGGAGATTATATTGAAAAATAAAAACAATTTAAATTGAATTCGCATTTTCCTTCATATCGATACCGAGAATATATTGAACGCCCCTCGTATTTGTGTGAGGCTATCGTCATCACGTTGTAATGCTAAAATTTGGCGGGATTGTCATGAATGTCAACAAAGGCAGCGGCCTATCGATATATTTTTTTTCTGAGCGAAATATTATTATTTTGCCTCCAAACATTCTCGAAATATTTTGGAAAACCTTTAAATTCAATTAAAAAAACAAATATTCTCCTAATAAAAAACTAAAAAAAGATGAAAAATGTTAATTTTACTTAACAGTATTATTTAATTAATTTATTTACTTAACACATGTCAAACTAAAAGAGCATGAAGGAAATTGATTTTAAAAGATGCCGTTAATTAACAATCCTTTTTATTGATGTCCAGAGTACAGAGTTTGTGCCTAAACATACAAAATACTCATACAATTGACTTTCAATACAAGCTTAAGCTTGATTTCCGAATTGTAATAGTTTCAATTCATTTATATCTACAAATGAAACTTTAAAAATATGAACCTTAGGTCCTTTTTTAATTTTATTCTGAAACTATCCCCTTTTTGTGCACTTGAAACAAAAAAAAACTAATTTTTTTCATATATTCTATATATATAATTATATTCCTCACTTTTTCACCATATTAAATTAAATATTCACCAGCGTAATATATTTTTCCTTTTATTTTTGCCTTTATTACTCGTATATATACCTAGTGAACATTACGTGAAATTTGTTGTCATTTTAGCCATTCTGACAGGTTATAGAGATGGAGAATGGGTTAGTAATTCACTTATAGTGTGTCTGTGCGAAAATTAAGGGTTTGCAAAAGTATTAGTAGAGTTTGATACTAGGTATAGTTAGTCTATGGTTTGGAGTTAGATTCTACTGGATTGGGATAAATCCTTACGAAAAGAAAATCGTAAGGTAATTTTGTTTGCGGATAACGCTGCTTGCCCCAAATTTCTGGGTCAGGAATATTGTGCAACATACAACTTTGTTTTTGCCCCCGAATGTACCATTTGTCATACATACTTCAAGGTCTATTATTATAAGAAAGTCAGGTAAATTGAAAGTAGAATTAAAATGTACGGTAGTACTAATATTATTTGAAGATTTGCTTTTACTAATCTGGCAATGCCGCGGAGTTTATTTGCCTTCATCTGGTTATGTTTTGTGACATTCGCAACCCTCTCGCAACCCTTTCTCAATCAGTTGTGTTTTGCTGACGGCTTCAGTTGTGGTGTTTGTGCAAAAAAAAAAAATAAAAATAAAGATAAGAATAAAAATAAAATAATAAAAACACACATAGTAAGAAGGCAGACAGGAGTGTATTGAGAGGTGAGTTTGTCTCGCTGAATAGTCATCTAAATAATTAACTATAAAAAAACAATAGTTGAATTTGAAGTAGTGTAGCAGTTTTCTTTGGTGCAGTGCGTAGATCTATTTTTTATTGAACATTGGTATAATACCCAACATACAACGATCGAGTAAGGAACTCGATCGTGTGTGTGTTGGTCTCCTGGTTCATAAGGTATATGTGCATTGGCATAACATCCACCAGTTCCCCTGCGAGAGCAATACTCAATGGTGTGTGAGGTGGTCGCCTGGCTTTCATATGTAGAACTGGCATTGGTATAACATCCATCGACTGTCCTACGAGTGTGATACTCAATGGTGTGTATGGTGGTCGCCTGGCTTTCATATGTAGAACTGGCATTGGTATAACATCCATCGACTATCCTACGAGTGTGATACTCAATGGTGTATGTGATGGTCGCCTGGCTTTTGTATCTGCATCCTGCATTGGCATAACATCCACCAGTTCCCCTGCGAGAGCAATACTCAATGGTGTGTGAGGTGGTCGCCTGGCTTTCATACGTAGAATTGGCATTGGTATAACATCCATCGACTGTCCTACGAGTGTGATACTCAATGGTATATGTGATGGTCGCCTGGCTTTTGCATCTGTATCCTGCATTGGCATAACATCCACCAGTTCCCTTGCGAGCAAGTAGTTCAACGGTGTGTGAGGTGGTCGCCTGGTGAAGGTATAGATTCTTATAAATGGTGTAAGTCCGTTGTGTGACGGCCGCCTGTTGTAGTGGTAGTTGGATCCTTATAAATGGTGTAAGTCCGTTGTGTGACGGCCGCCTGTTGTAGTAATAGTTGGAGTAGTGGTACCTTGGATTTAAGGATCATGTAATTTAAGAGAGTTAAAAATAATTCGTTGCCTGTGTTGATGATTATATTCATGGGCTCTTATTTGTATCTTTTCAGGAGAGGAGTTACAGTCAAAAGGAGAGTTGCCACACAGAGTTGCGTGAATTAGTTTTTATTAGAATAAAACAAAAAAAAAACAAGGGTTACCGCATGATAGTTTTTTATTTTTTTTATTTTTTTGAAATTTTAGCTCTTTCTTTTTTTTCTTTTATTATATTATGGGGAAATCACCATAAGGCGACAGCTTTTTGCTTTAGAAATGCGTAATTTTTCACAATCAGCCAGTACTCTATTTATTTACCTACGAGGTAAGTCGAAAAAGTACCCGACCTGACGTATAGATGGCGGTTGTTGCTGTTTAAAAAGAATGACGATTGTAGAAAGTACCAACTGTATAATGCTTAAATTTAAAGTTTTATGACGCTACGTTGTTTAGTATTTGCTCGGCAGCCATCAATAGTAAACGCTCTCAATGAATATTTAAATATAGAAAAAATTGGTCAACGTTATGTGATACAATACTTTCATTTGAAAGGCCTCAATCTAACCAACAAGAAAACGGAAGTGGATTTTACTCTGTGGGAGTCTGCTTCTTCGTGTAGAACAACAAAATATTGAATGGCAGAGTTAAAGCGAAGTCGTACGAAGGCGAATACCGCAGTGGTCAACCAAATGAGGTGAGTTCACCGGAAATGGCTGGGCATGTCAAAAAGCGAGAAAGCTGTGCTCAAGATGAGTGCCGCGATTATTCAAAATGGAACAAAAACAGCGTCATGAGGATGTTTCAATCGAGTATTTGGCGAAGTTTCACAGCAATAAAGTCAAGTTTTTGCATCGATTCATAGCCATGGATGAAACATGGCTCCATCACTTACACCGAAGACGAAGGAACAGTAAAAAAAATGGACTCAAAAAGGAGAATCAGCTTCAAAGAAGGCGAAGACAGTTCTATCTGCAATTAAGATCATGGCCTCAGTTTTTTGGGATGCAAGAGATAATTTTCACTGATTATCTTCAGAAAGGAAAACCAACGAACGGCGTGTATTATGCGCACTTATTGCAGCGTTTGAAACATGAAATCCAGAAAAAGGGGCCGCATCTGGCGAAGAAAAAATTTCACCAGCATCAGTTCACACATCCGTCATCGCGATGGCCAAAATCTATGAGTTAAAGTTCCTCATGCACCCTATTTAGCCCTTCGGATTATTTTCTATTTCTGAACTTGAAAAAATGGCTCAGTGGTGAAAGATTTGCCAACAATAAAGAGTTAGAGTCTGCAGTTGATGGCTATTTTAAGGAGATCTACTATTCTCACTATAAACAGGGTATCGAAGGTATTGAACATGGCTGGGAAAAGTGTATTAAACTAAAAGGAGACTACTTAGAGAAATAAAGATATTTTTTCCCAAATTTGTTGTGTTTTCTTTGTTCTTGAACGTACTTCTTGAACGTAGGAGTAGGCTGCCGCACTGTGTGGTTATTTTTAAGTTGTTTATAGCTTTAATTTGATATTTTTGACTTAAAGACTCAAATTGATAATTGTATAGTATATAAGCGGGGCCGAATTTAGAAGACAATTCAATTCAATTAAATTCTTTTGTCAACTGAGTACGCTAAATCAGTGGAAATTGTATTCTATTTTTATTGACGCAAAAAAAAAAACATAAAATATTGCGTAGCTTCAGTACTCGGCCGTCTGCTGATTATAGAAGACAAAAGTTCTTATGTCGGCCACTTATGTTTTGCACAAAAATAATGTTCATACCTACATACATATGTATTTAGGTAACAAAAATTCCAATTTATTTAAACAAAAAAATGGGTCCTGCCACTGTTCTTACTGCGACCTTGACCTTGCCAAATGCGGATTCCCACGAAAGCCAACAGAATTGCTGAATACAGTCCAAAAAATAATTTTGGAAGACAATAGGAAGAGCCCATTTAAAGATGGGCTACCAGGGTAAACCTGGTGCTATGGATTTCTGAAACGTCACCCAGAATTGTCCCTCATAAGAGCAAAGGGACTGTCGAAAGGACGGGCGTTGGTCTCTGAGAAGTACATAATACGAGTAAAGTGGTTATTATTAGACATTTTGGAAGATACTTCTAGAATTTTTAATGGTGATGAAACATCCTTCTGTCTTTCTCCGAAATCAGGGATTGTTTTGGCTCCTCAGGGCTCAAAAAATTTATACAAAGTTTCTCCTGGAAACGATAGAGATAATTACACTTTTGTTTGTTTCTAGCGCTGATGGAAAAACTTTACCACCATTAGTCGTCTTTCCTTATGTGCGCCCTCCTCAGGCTGTAGTTGGAAGTATGCCCAACAAGTGGATTTTACTCGTAGATACGTCCGAAAGTAACTGGATTGCTTAAATTGGTTTTAGATAGTTCAGATAAGACAGAAATTATAAGAAACGCCTTCCGAAAGTTTGGTTTGTTTCCATTCAATCCTAACGCAATAAACTGTACAAAATGTGTGCGGAATGAGATTTACTCGTATGTTATGAAATAGTTTCCCTTTTTAAACCTAGGTATCTATGTTAATTAGTTAGTATTCATTTATTTATTTATTTATTTGCATAAGACCACATAACTTTTGAAGTAACTTTTTTATTTTAATTTAATTTTTATTTTATTTTTTCATTAATATTCGTTAGCAAATAGGTAATCATAGTTTATTATAGTTATAATTAGGTAAATGTGTGTATATATATTTATTTATTTACTTATTAGACTCAAAAACATAACTTATGAAGCAATATTTAAATACATTTGACTGAAATACATATTCCTATTTATATTAAATTGTTCTTTACTTACTATAAAACGTTAAAATAATACCGATGTACTTGTAACTTTTGTAAATAGAGTAAATTTATAATTTTTCAAATTGAGGCCGACTAGTGGATACTCACGTGGCAGACTTCTGGAACTGAAGGGGCCAACTACATAAATTCTTATGTCTTAATAATCATAAATAATTTGTTTAAGGTAGCAAATTTACTTAATATTTACTTTTAGAATTACCCAATATAAACTTTTCAACTAATCATAAAAACTGATTCTTATATCCAAGAATTAAATAACTGATTTTTAAGAGTTAATCAAACACAAAAAAAAAGAGTTATGTAGCCGACTACTGGTCGGCTTTATTTGCGTCTTTTTCTTATTTTCACACACTGTAATTATACAGGGTGTCCCCTAATTCGTCAAGGATAATTTGGGAAATGATTCTTGGGTATATTTAAAAAAAAATCGTTCTACAGTAAGGGTCTATATCCAATGTTGACGTCATTTATCAAGGATTTAAGAAAAGCCTTACTTTAGTGTATCCTGACCCATGTAGTCGGCATAAGTATTTTGACGAAACCTTTTTGTGACTATTGAACCTAGTTTTGCTTAGTATCCTAAAATAATGTTGCGAAAATCATGCGCAAAATAAAGAATTTATTTTTAGCTCTATACGTGCCAAATTTTATATTGTTTACCGTTTGCATTCTCTTTCTGCTGATAAGAATGCATGGAGACAACGAATAAGTATTTTAACGGAATCTTTGTGCAAATCTTTTTACACTTTTGAGCACGTGAAAACCAAGCAACCAAGCATTTGAAGTTATCACGCATTTAGCTACTAAGTTTTTGTCTTTTAATTGTAAATAATATGGTAGATAGTAATATAAAAATAATAACATGGAATGCTAGAAGTATACCATCTTGATCAAAAAGTTTCCCGGGATAACCACCGGTTATCTGTTTTTGTTGACATTCCCTCTAAATCTTAGCGTCATAGCTTGACATTTGCAAAAGTTACATAGCCAAGAGTACATCTATCTCTGAGTCTGTTGGCGATTTTTTACAATTTTAGAAATGGATTTAAAGTTGCAACAACGAACTTGTATTAAATTTTGCGTAAAAAACGGATTTTATGATGCGCGAACGTTGGAAATGTTGGAAAAGTGTTTCGGCAACGATTGTCTAAGGAAAACGGTCGTTTACCAGTGGCACAAGGGGTTCAAAAGTGGTCGTGAGTCAATCGAAGATGATGAACGCAGTGGCACACCATCTACATCGAAAACCGACGAAAACATTGATGAAGTAAAATAAATGTTGGTCACTAACGGCAAAATAAACCTTCAGAGAGATAACGGAGGACTTGAACATTACCTATGGATCCTTCTAAGACAATTTGGTAAATGATTTGGGTTTCCGTCTTGTAGCAGCAAAGTTGGTGCCAAAAGACCTCAATTTCATGCAACAAAGAGACCGTGTTGACGGCGCAAGAGAGATGATTTGCGAGGTTGAATCCGATCCCACATTCATCAAAAGGATCATTACTGGAGACGAGACGTGGGTTTATGAGTACGACACGCAATCCAGACATCAGGCAAGTGAATGGCGTTCACCAAATGAGCCGAGACCAAAGAAACCACGTCGTTTTCAGTCAAAAAAGAAGGCAATGCTCACGGTTTTCATGGATTACAACGGTGTAGTACATCATGAATTTTTGCCAGAAGGCCAGACAGTAAACAAAGAGTATTATTTGGGTGTTATGAGACGTTTGCGTGAAGCAATTCGCCGAAAGAGGGGAAGTAATGGAAAAATCGCAGGAAGCACTGATGGACATACCGAAAACCGAATATAAAAAATGTTTCGAGGATTGGATCAAGCGCTGGCATAAGTGTGTTGCAGTCGATGGGGATTACTTTGAAGGGGACGATATAGATTTAGATGAATAAACTTTTTAATATTTGAATAATATTTTTAATTTTCTGAATAAATTCCGAACTTTTTGATTAAGGTGGTACGTAGCAAAAAGATATTGGTATATATTGGTATAGCTCTAGTAACTGAAACTTGGCTTAAGCATGATGATAATTTGTCCACCTTTGAGTTTAAGTGCTATCGAATAGATAGAATCGATAGAAGGGGTGGAGGTGTTGCAATACTTATACGAAGAACAATTCAACATTCGCTCTTACCAATTATTCAAATACGTTTAGTAGTATGGGCATAGAGGTAGAACTAGAAAATCATCAAACAATTAAAATCTACTGTGTCTACGAGTATATCGCTGATACTCGTAACTCTATTGAAAATAAACATTTGTTTAAAAACGATTTAAAGAACCATTTCTGTATAAATGGTAACTTTCTGGTAGGCGGTGATCTCAACAGTAGATACAAGGAATGGGACTGTACAAGAGCCAATGTTTGGGGGAATTTACTCTCGGACCTTTCTGAATCACTTCCAATATCAATTTTGTATCCTCTATGTCCTACATATGTTCCAGCTGGTTCTCTTGGCCGTCCTTCTGTCGTCGATATTTTTATTTCAAATAGTCCTAATTTTATTACGCAACCAATATCATTAAATGAGCTATGCTCTGACCACAATCCAGTCCTGTGCAAACTTCTTTGTTCAGGCAAGGTAAATGTACAGTACTTCCAAGACCTACAAAATGCAAATTGGAAATGATGCAGTGCAATTATTAGAAGAAGAGTTCAAGCAAACTATGCGAACGTTGAAAATATATCTACTAAAGAAGCAGTAGATGCTGTTGTAACTGACTTCAATGATTTAATCCTTGAAGCCGTAGCTGACTCTATACCAAAGTTAAAATAAATAAATTTTACAAAAAGCTTCCCCTCATTTAGCAAAATTAATTAAACTGAGAAATATGCAACGAAGAAATTGGAAGCACCTAAACCAGTTGATCTCAAAACATTTAGCTCAACACCTCCACGAGGAATGGAATAAAAAACTTGATTCTCTAGATAAGAACGCTAAACAATTTTGGAATGTATTTAGAATAATTAGAAATAAGAACAAACAACTACCTGGACTTCAAAATGGATCTAATTTCTATTACACTGATGATGAAAAAGCAGACGCCCTTGCGATTACTTTTTTAAGACATCACTGTGTTTCATCAAGACTAGGGGATCCAGCAACAAATGCATTTCAGGATTTCAATATACTAATTTCTGTCACCCCTTTAAATGCACTTCTTACAGAAGGCGACGTAAAATGTCATGTCGATAATTTAAATATTTATAAGAAAGTCCGGCGGGTTTGATCTTATAAAAAATTTTTACCTCAAAAATTTGCCCAAAGCTGCAGTGAAATTTTTAACAGACATTCTAAATGCATGTCTGAAAATTCAATACTTCCCCAATACTTGGAAAATAGCCAATGTGGTTCCAACTCTGAAAGTTGGAAAACCCCCTGTGAGCCCCGAAAGTTATAAGCCAATAAGTTTGCTTGGCAGTGTAAGTAAAATATATAACAAAATTCTCAAAGTATCAAATATAGTTACTGAATGTAACATATATCCTGACGTGCAGTTCGGTTTTAGACCTCAGCATAGTACCTCCCACCAGGCTCTTCGAATTTGTAATTTTATCAACAAAAAAAACCGCCAACAAGGATGATGATGCTTTTGGACATCGAAAAAGCAACGATTCCGTTTGGCATAATGGTCTTTACATAAAATAATTATGTACAACTTTCCTCCGTTTCTGTGTAAGACAGTCCAAAGTTTTTTCTCAGGTCGTTCTTTTAAAGTCCAAACCAATGGTAGCGTTTCAAGTGTGATATGTTTTGAGTCAGGTGTGCCGCAAGGTTCTGTTCTTGGTCCAATTTTGTAAAAAAATTTTATGTCTGATTTTCCTAATTTAACCAACTGTGAATTTGCAATGTTTGCAGATGATACTGCATTACTCTCATCAGACGATTTTGTCCTCACTATTGAGACTAATCATCACAATGCGATGGTAGTAATAGAACACTATTACAATAGGTCGAAAATTAAGCTGAACGGTGAAAAAATGTAAGCTATCTTTTTTACCCGAAAAAGAAAACCTTACTATCTTCCAAACAGCCAACTGCAATTATCCATGAACATAATCTGGTCCAATTGTGTAAAATACTTAGGTATATATCTTGACAGCAAACTTACATTTCATGAGCATATATTGAGGACCCTACAAAAGGTCAATATAGCGATAAGGATATTATATCCTTATATAAACTGCAAGTGGCACAAAATAAGCTATTCAAGATGATGCTTAACCTTCTATGGCACCATTCTACTTCAAAGCTCCATAGAAGAGTGAATGTTGAATTTTTATCGGTAAGAATTAAAAAACGTACGTGCAATTTTAAAATCAAATGTGCTTACGCTAAAAATCAGCTACTTAAAAACCTATTATAATTTATGCATATATCTATTCATTTATATGTCAGTTGTATACATGTAGATTTATATTTATTTATTATTTTATATACATATATTTTTGTAATTATCTATTTATTGATTAATTCTTTATGTTATTTTTTTTTATTTTTTTTTAAATTAATTTATTTATTTACTCTTTACTCATTTATTGAGTCAATATTTATTATTGTTAACATATTTTTATTTTTATTTACTTATGTACCTGTATACTTATCTATTTATTTATTATTATTATAATTATTTATTTATTTATTTATTAGATTGGAGGTTTTTATCGTATTTTCCTCCAAATTTAATTTAATTTAACCAATACTTTACAAAACAAAAAAAGAACAATGTTTCAGTAGAAAGATATAAGTAATATCATACCATATCTCTGTAATGTAAAATGTGTGGTAACTATCCTTTATAAAAATGTGTATACGAAATAAAGATCTATCTATCTATCTATCTAAAACCAAGCAACTTTTGTATTTAACTTTAATTGATGTTAAACGTTGATAAAAAAATAAAAATTTATTAAAAGTTATTAAGACCCATGTGTTTTCTTAGTATTACTATTAGTATTTGTTGAATTTAAAGCGTTTACATATATACGAGGGCGGGTCAATAAGTCCGTGACTTTTTGAATTTCTGACCTCTACTGAAACAGCAACACTGCTCCTGTCAACAGGCATCTGTCAGTTGACTCCTGTCAAAATTTAAACTTGCTGCGTCAGTTAGTTTGTGTTTGACAGCTATTTTTATCAGACTACTCACTAATTTGAGGAGAAAATCGAAAAAAGTGAATTTCGTGTGCTTCACTTCACAGGAAGGTTTGGCGTTGTTTAATCGCAATATGAAGGAGTTTTTGCGCCGTTTTGTAACCGTGGACGAAACATGGATCCATCACAACACACCAGAGAACAAACAACAGTCAAAACAGTGGGTTTCTAAGGGTGAATCGGCGCCAAAGAAGACCAAGGTGGGTTTGTCAGCCAATAAAGTTATGGCGACTGTTTTTTGGGATGCACGCGGGATAATCCACATTAACTACCTTCAAAAGGGAAGAACAATCAATGGGGAATATTATGCCAACTTATTAGACCGATTCAATGACGATTTGAAAAAAAACCGACCTCATTTGGCCAAGAAAAAAGTTCTTTTCCACCAAGACAATGCAAGGGTGCACACATGTGCAGTTGCCATGGCAAAAATCCATGAATTGGGCTATGAATTGCTCCCTCATCCACCCTATTCTCCAGATTTGGCTCCGAGCGACTACTTCTTGTTCCCAAACTTGAAGAAATGGCTTGGTGGAAAAAGATTTGACTCCAATGATGAAGTCATCTCGCAAACAAAGGCCTATTTTGAGGACCTCGACAAATCATTTTTTTTGGAAGGGATAAAAAAATTGGAGAAGCGTTGGACAAAGTGTATAGAGCTCAAGGGAGACTACGTTGAAAAATAAAATTATTTTTTTATCAAAAAGTCCGTGAATTTTGGAATACGAGGGCACCTGCCCTCGTATCTAATTCACTTATCCAACACATACAACATACAAGTATATATGGCATATACATTCCTAATACATTCACACATAAACATGCATACAGATTTATACCTATATTATATTACTATATATGAATTAAATACTAATTACCAGGGCTAGGATTTTGCTAACTTTGCCTCTTTTTTTTGCTTAATCGGAAGATAGTACCGACTTTACACAAACACGTTTTATGTCCTTCTGATTCCATATATATGTATATATTTTATTTTGCCTTTTTTTGCCTTTTTATACCATTATTGCCTTCTTTTGCCTTTTTTTACTGTTGGTGCCTATTTTTGCCTTTTTTGATCTTTTCTCAAAGTTATACATTTTTTTTTAGAAAAATGCACATATTTACATATATCTGCGCAAACATGCTTCTTATTCGCACTTTATGTGACCACAGACGTTATTGACTGTATTACAAAGTTCTTGTTTGTATTCAAATGCGAAAGATCGCGGGTGCATTCAAATGTATTTACACAGATTGTTTGCATTGTATGGGATATTTATTTTTTTGTAAATGTAATCCTTCGATTACATATATGCGATACATTTCAGTATGGTTGCATCTTCTCCGTTACTCCTTTAAAATGTAGAGAAAAAACGTCTGCGAATACAATAATCTTGATGGCCTAATACAAACAATGAAACTCAGTAACTCGAAGTTCTTTTCTGTACGTGGACGCTACTTGTATCTCGGAGTGTTTTTTTTTTTAACTGGAAGAAATCAATTAAAGTGCTAAAATGCCTAAAACAGTTTGTAAAGAGGAAACAAAAGTGAAAAATTTTGTATTACAATTTGGATCAGATTATTTTTCATCTGACGGAAAGGTCCTTTTGTGCAAATTGTGTGGTGTAAAAGTCAACCATGAAAAAAATTTCTATTGAACAGCATATAAAAAGAGTAAAACACCAGCAAGCAATGGCTTTAAAGACAAAACCAAAACCAAAAACTCAAAGGATTTCATTTTTTGTTACTGGAACTGAAAAAAATAAATTTTACAGCGATATGACAAGAATGTTGTGAGTATGTGACATACCGTTGTATAAAATCAATCGTCCAGAGTTCCAGACTTTTATAGAGAAGTACACACAAAAAAATGGCCGACGAGTCTACACTAAGTAAATTGGCGACGACAATATTTTTGTATCCATCGATGAAACGACTGACAAAGCAGGACGATGTGTATCAAATCTAATTGTTGGGCCATTGCGAGCATATGGTCGAGGGTACCTACTAACGTCCGAAGTTCTGGAGAAAGTAAACTCAACAACCATTGCTTAGCTTTTTGACGATTCAATGCAGTTGCTGTGGCCAGATGAACTTAAGCGAGAGAAAGTTTTGTTGTTCGTAACAGACGCTGCACCGTATAAGAAAAAGAGTGACAAATCACTGCAAATATTGTATTCCAAAATGGTTCACGTAACTTGCGTCGCTCACAGTGTACATAGGACCTGTGAAAACATACGCAGTCACCACTCAAAAGTTGACGCCTTGGTATCTAATATGAAGAAAGTATTTTTGAAAAGTCCATCACGGATTGCTGTTTTTAAGGAGATGGAACCTGACATGCTTCAACTCGTAAGTTTACTTAAAATTAAATTTGAATTTAAATGTTTGAATTTACATTACACCAGGTGTTAACTCGTTGGGGGACTTGGCTAGACAGCAACGTATTATGCGGATAATTTTGTTAGGATCAAAAAAATCGTCGACGTTCTTGAAGACGATGCAAGCTGTGTTGTGTTTGCGAAGGAATTGATTCAGGATGAAGCAGTACAAGCGCAGCTGGCATATATCAAAGTCAATTTTGGATTTTTAGTCGACCCAAAAAAACAAATTTTTGAAGACTTACAAAAAAGAGATATTTTTGAGAGTCTATACTTGTAATTTTAACCAGCATTCTTCTCATTAAGGAGCATCAATTGGGGAAGAGTTTCCGGTTTTAAAGAATGTTCAGCAAAACTTGGAAAAAGCAAAAGGGCCGATAGCAAAAGAAGTTTTGAAAAAGTTTACTGCCGTTTTCAATGCAAATACGGGCCTGAAAACGATTGAGCAGATAAATTCTTTAATGAACGGCGACTTGGATTCTAAACTCCCAGAAAATATTGATGTTAGTAATGTTGAAAGCTTTAAATGGGCTCCACTCATTTCAGCTGAAGTGGAAAGGTCATTTAGCTCCTTAAAGGCATTTCTAAGAGACAACCGGAGGAGATTATTACCAGATAATTTCAAAAAGCTTTTGGTAGTTCAATGCTACTATAACCAAATTTGCATTCCTTTTCTTATTTTCTAATAAATGCCTTTTTTTTGCCTTTTCTTACTTTTTAATGTCAACAAAATCCTAACCCTGCTAATTACTAAGTTATCACAGTTCTAAATAAACCATTAAACGAAGAGCATGGTTTTCTAATTTAATCTACCTGCGCAACAGGTTATGGTCCCAGGCAGCCACGTGTGTCGAATAGAAAAGAAAAAATTGATATTTAAATAAAAGGGGTTTATTGTTTTATTTGAAAAAAAAAAAAATGAGTTCGTCTGCTCATCAGATCGAAAAACTTGATGACTCGAATTATGATGGTTGGTCCATCCAGATGAAAAGTGTGCTGATTTTCTCTGACCTTTGGCCATACGTCTGTGGCGTGACATTAAAAAGCGATACTATGTCGGCGGAAGAAAAAATGTCTTGGGATACTACTCGTAAAGATGGAAAAGCACTCGCCGCAATAATCCTAAATATTAAGTCGTCTCAAATTAATTATGTGAAATATTGTCTAACATCGAAATCAGCTTGGGACAAACTTAAAGAAATTTTTCAGCCACGTGGTCCAGCTAGGAAGGTTGGCTTGTTCAAGCAATTATTACATATTAAATTAAGTGAAGGTGAGACTATGTCCGAATACATAAATCGTTTTTCCAATGTCGTCGAAAAGCTCACTGAAATCGCCATTAACGTGGAATTATTAGTAATAATTCTATCGTCAAGCCTACCAAATTCATTGGAAAATTTCGTCGTAGCAATGGAATCGCGTGATGAATTACCTAAGATGAGTTCCTTGAAAATTAAATTGCTGGAGGAAGGGAATAGGCGTATGGAAAAAGGTGATAACCCGAGTTGTCCAGAGGACGCTTTCTTTGCTTTCTCTATGTTTTCAGCTTCTCACAACAATATACTCGGTTCGAATTATTGGTGCATCGATAGCGGGGCTACGTCCCATATATGTTGTGATAAAAGTTTATTTACCTACATACGAGAGAGCATAGAAGAAATTAAGCTGTCAGGTAACAATTACATCACTGCAACTGGTATTGGTACTGTCGCTCTATCTACGAAAACGTATTAAGTAAGATTGCAAAACGTGCTGTATGTCCCAAATTTAAAAGCTAACTTCTTATCTGTAAGCAGAGCAATAGAGAACGGTTTGACAATTGAATTTACGAAAAACGGTGCTACAATCAAACAATACAATAAATTAGTGTTAGTCGCTAGCATGCGAGATAATTTGTTCATTTATAAATATAATCATACACAAAAATTAAATTCATTAAACGCAAATGTAAACAGTTTTAAAAAGTGGCATGAGAGATATGGACATCTCAATGTAAAAAGTTTAAACAAAATGTTTACATGCAATTTGGTAAATGGACTTAACCTTGGTACTGTTCCACCTGACTTTAAATGTAAAACGTGCATGAAAGCGAAAACTTGTGTAAAACCTTTTCCACAACAATCTGAGTCTACATCTTGGAATTAGTTCATACAGATGTGTGCGACCCTATGAGGAAAGTATCCCTAGGTGGTGCAAGATACTTCGTCACATTTATTGACGATAAATCGAGCAAAATATTCATATACTTCATTAAAACTAAAGATCAAGTGTTCGATATATTTAAAGAGTTCAGGGCTAAGGTGGAGCGCGAAACTGGCAAGTGTATAAAAACTATCCGCAGTGATAATGGCTCCGAGTACACTAGCAATGTTTTTTCAATATTTCTCCAAGATTGTGGCATAACACGGCAGCTGTCAGTACCATATACACCTCAACAGAACGGCGTGGCAGAAAGGGCCAATAGGACTATAGTTGAGAGGCCAGGTACATGATGGTTCAATCTGGACTTGAGGAGTATTTATGGGCTGAAGCAGTCAATACGGCGGTGTACATAAGAAACAGGTGTCCAACTAAAATCCTTCCTAACGTGACACCTGAAGAAGCATGGAACGGTCGAAAACCAACCATTGGGCACTTACGGATTTTTGGAAGCATAGGTATAGCTTTAAATAAGACTAAATGTTTATCCAAATTTCAGCCAAAAACGAAGGAATATCTGTTGGTCTGTTGGTCACCGGTCGTTAGATACTCGACGATTCGGCTATTGCTAGCTCTTGCGGCAGAGCAGAAATTGATCCTCCACCAGATTGATGTTTCGTCGGCTTACTTAAATGGAGAGCTTCAAGAAGACGTATATATGCAGCAGCCGGAGTACTTTGTGGACCCTGAGCACCCGAACAAAGCACTTAAACTAAAGAAAGCGTTATACGGTTTAAAACAATCTGGAAGAGCATGGAACGATAAATTGGATTCTGTGCTAAAGCAAATTGGATTTCGTCAGTGTAATAGTGAGCCTTGCGTTTACGTAATGAAAAGTATAGGTAACCTAAATATTATTGCTGTTTATGGCGATGACCTCATTTTGGCTGGCCCAAATGAATAGTCCATTAACCTAATCAAATATAAAATTACACAAGAATTTAAAATTGTTGATAATGGTTTACTGCATCATTTTTTGGGTTTTGAGATAAATCGCGAAGGCAAAACCGGTCCAATTTCAATTAGTCAAAAGCAGTTGATTTGTTAAGAGAGACAGGGATGACTCAATACAGAAAAAATCAAACTCCTCTGGACGCTGGTCAGAAATTCTCTTGTGAGGACAAGAAGTGTAAACGGGTAAACGGACAAACAGGGAAGAGTACCAGTCTATAATTGGTTCGCTGACGTATCTGGCTATATCAACGAGACCAGACATTTTACATTCAATTAGTAAACTGGCACGGTTCAATTCGGACCCACACGAAGAACATTTTGCTGCGATAAAACATCTCCTCAGGTACTTGAATAACACTCTTAATTACAAATTACATTACTCACACACAGGACGACAAGTAGAAGGATATGTTGATGCTGATTGGGGAGGGGATCTTGCAGACAGGAGATCCTATACTGGATTTGCATTTATCCTAGGAGGAGCTGCCATATCATGGGAATCTAAGAAGCAGACCACGGTGGCTTTAATCAGCACAGAAGCCGAGTATATGGCACTTTCGGAGGCAGCAAAAGAAGCTGTTTATTTAAAACGACTAGTAAAGGAACTTGGAGGTACTGAATTTGTAAGTTCAGGAATAACTCTACATGGTGACAACTTAAGTGCACATCAACTTGTCAAGAATCCGGTACACCATCCACGCAGCAAGCACATCGATATTCGGTTCCACTATGTAAGAGAAGTGTACTCCAACGGCGAAATAAATATTAATTACATTCCAACTAATGAGATGAGAGCAGACACCATTACAAAAAAATTGCAAAAAATTAAGCATAATAAATTTTGTAAACTTTTGGGATTATATTAATTTATATTTTATTTTTGCATATTGTAAATGTAAAGTTTTATATATGGTGTTCGTGTTGAGGGAAGGTGTTGAATTTAAAGCGTTTACATATATATCTAGTTCACTTATCCAACACACACAACATATATATGGCATATACATACCTAATACATTCACACATAAACATGCATACAGATTAAATTTAGGCCCGGGTCAACCCCGGACAGCTTTATTGTGCTTAATACAAGCATTGAACTTAAATACTATACTTATAAAACTAATAAAAATTTAATTGTTAGAGATGTGGAGTGGGGGTAGAGAGCGAGGGGAATAAAGGGCAATCTTAAGGGAGTGTTTGTTCAGGTGATAGTCAAAGATTGACTGGAATTTGTTCGCTTCGCGAAGGATTCGAGATAACGGTTCATGGTATCCGTAATTAGTTCGGTGGGAATTAACTCGGAAGAGAGGTACAGTTCTTAGATTACGTGGATTAACATTTAAGGAGATGCGTTCGAGGAGAGCCTCAGAGTCAATGTTACCATTTAAGAGCTGATGGACAAAAACTATATCACAAACTTCTCGTCGTGTAATGAGGGGTTGTAAGTTAATAAGTTTCAGTCGATTATGATAGGGGGGTAAATTGAATGGGTCAGACCAAGGCAGTCCCCGTAATGCGAACCGAAGGAACCTACGCTGTACCGATTCAATACGTGCAATTTGCGCAGAATAATATGGTGACCAGACTGGACTTGCATACTCGAGGAGGGGCCGAACAAATGTGGTGTAGAGTGCTTTAGCCACATATGGGTCGTCAAATTCCTTAGACCAGCGCTTAATGAAGCCAAGAGTCGAATTTGCTTTACTAATAATGCTATCTATGTGAGAGCGAAAGTTCAGTTCGCTATCATAGATAATGCCTAAATCGCGCATTTCGGTCACATTAGGAACAAGCTCGTTATTGATGAAATATGCACGAGAAAGAGTTGTATGACGTTTTCTAGTGAAAGTTAAAGTTTGACATTTGTTAACATTTAACTCAAGAAAATTATGAAGACACCAAGTGGAAAATCGATTGAGATCATCTTGCAACAGAGAACAGTCAGAGGGAGACAATATGTGACGGAAGATTTTGATGTCGTCAGCATAGATGGAGATAAAAGAATTGTTAACGATGGTATCAACATCATTAATTGTTAATATAAATAACAAGGGACCAAGATGACTTCCTTGGGGAACACCCGAGGTGGCTTTGAGAGGTTTAGATAATGTAGACCTAAACAGGACACTGTAGTGTCTATCATTTAAGTATGAGGAAATCCACGTAACGAAATCTGATCGAAATCCAAGGGCGCAAAGTTTTAAAAGAATTACTTTATGCGAGACTTTATCGAAAGCTTTGCTGAAGTCGGTGGTTATTACATCTACTTCTTTGCCATCTTCTAATGCACATAGAGTACTTGATACAAATTCAATGAGATTAGTGGTAGTGGACCTGCCCTTAACAAATCCATGTTGGTTTCTTGAAATCACTGGTTTACAATAAAAAGACATAGCATCATAGATAATGCTCTCAAAGAGCTTGGGTATTGTGGAGAGCTTCGCAATAGGTCTGTAATTTAAGATTTCATCTTTATAGCCTTTTTTATGCAGAGGGATTATATATGAATTTTTCCAGGAATCAGGAAAGGCGCATTGAGATAAGGAAAGTCTGAACAAGGCAGTGAGAGGTTTTACCAAGTAGGCGGCGCACTTTTTTAGAACTATGGGGGGTACACCATCAGGTCCAGCGGAATATTCACTTTTTAGATTACCTATCTTTTCATCTACTAATGCCATTGATTGGCTAAAGAATTCGGCAAAGGAGTTTGCTATTCTTTGCGGATCATCAGACGATGAATTGTTGAACTTCATGGTAGAGGCATAACTGTCCGACTTTTTTTTAGAGTTGATAAACTGGAAAAAGCGTTTGGGATCAGAAATAAGACTATTATGCATGCGGCTTAAATAATTGGAACATAGTGATTCACATAGATCTGAAAATTGGGTATAAGCAAGGTGGTATTTATTATAATCCGCTTCAGAACGTGTACTAAGATAGGTGTGCCAAAGTTTATTTCTCTTATTTCGTATTGACCGGAGTTCCTTGTTATACCAAGGTGGGGATAACGATGGATTTTTTTGCAGTACAAAAGGAACAGACTGGGAAAAACAATCGAAGATGATATTGTAAAAAGAGGTAAGTGCATCATCAACGGGAATACTAGAGTTGAAGAGAAAATTGAAATTAGCTTTAGAAAGAAGATTGTTTAATTTAGAAAAGTTGGCTCTTCGAAAATTAAAGTTGTACACGTGTTCAAAGCAAAAAGGTTTTGAAACGTTGGACGAAAACGTCATAGAAAGAGGCGGGTGGTGAGAATCTAGAGTGGTAGGGAGGTGTTTGCTGGCTGAGACTATGCTGTTATCTACGTCAGTGGAGAAGATAAAATCGAGTTGTCTACCAAGATAGTTGGTTATGCCACTTAACTGAAAAAGTCCGGAGTCCACGAGACAGTCAATAAAAAGAATTTCTTTCTCCGAACTTGCATTGCTGGCGGTGTAGTATGAATCATCAGTGCATATCCATTTGATTCGTGGTAAGTTAAAGTCACCCATAACGACAACAGTGTCATTTGCGTCAGCTTTGGCAAACAGGGCATCGAATTCGTCAATAGCTAGTTGGTAGCTGCAGGTTGGGCGAATGTAGCAACAGCAAATAAAGAGATTGCGCTTAGAAATAGGAATTCTTACGCAGACAAATTCAAAGCAAACTGTAGATAGTTGCTTAAATAATTTAGAATTAAGGCGAGTAGGTACAGCCAAAAGTACTCCGCGGCCAGTTGATTCGTCGTTATTCATAAGGCCATCGTTTCGGTGGACATCATAATCATGGGTAAATAACTCGCTATTCTTAAAATTAGAGGAAAGGTTGGTCTCAGTAAGAGCGAAGATATCATACGGCAGTTTTTGCGAAGTAATATAGACTTCAGATGTTTTTGTGCGAAGTCCTCTAACATTTTGATAGTAAATGCTGAGGAAATCAGGGAGTGCAAATAGAGGTAGAGGTTGGTTAGGAGCGAAAATAGTTCTTAAAACTAGAACGCGTTCTTTGAAGGTGCCAGAGTCACTTTGAGCTGACATGGGTGGCATAAGAGGAGAGGTCGTTTGCAACGTCGATAGGCGTGATATTAAAGGCTTCGTGAAACCGTATGAAAATCTAACGTAGGTCTTTTGGGTTTGTAGGAAGTCCTTCTTGCTGAATGGAAACCATAATATTTGTTTTGGTTGTGCCATCAATGCAAATGGAATCAGGCTTATCGTGTAGATAAGCTAGATAAAGGCGAACGTTTTCGTAAATTCTACGATCTCTAAGCTGGGATTGAATGTAACGGCCATCATCACCCGAAGCGGCGAGTTGCTTGGTTATCTTGATCTTCGGTGGGAGAATAGGGTCTATAAAAGTTGTAGGGTTTGTATCTGATTTAGACGGAGGGGATGGATTGAGGGTGTGGGAGTAAACGAAAGTAGGGTAGGTGGACTTATTAGAAGCTAGATAAAGGCGAACGTTTTCGTAAATTCTACGATCTCTAAGCTGGGATTGAATGTAACGGCCATCATCACCCGAAGCGGCGAGTTGCTTGGTTATCTTGATCTTCGGTGGGAGAATAGGGTCTATAAAAGTTGTAGGGTTTGTATCTGATTTAGACGGAGGGGATGGATTGAGGGTGTGGGAGTAAACGAAAGTAGGGTAGGTGGACTTATTAGAAGCCGAGTTAGTAGAGTCAGTTTTGCTTTCTTTGGCACCGGGCTTGGATGGGAGAACAAAAGATACCCGTTTGTGCGATGAATTATTTAGCTTAGAATTATTGGAGGAAGGGAAAGGAGATGTGGAACGAATCGCTTGGGAAAAGGAGGGGAATGTTCCTACTTTAAGACTCCAATTTGGGTCAGAATTATGTATGCTGGTTTGGTTGTGAGGCTTGAGGGTTGGCTTAACACTAGGCTTAGATTTAGTCTTAAAATTAATCTCCTTTGCGTTCATCTTGTCCGTTTTAGGTTTTCGGTAGATTACTTTTTTACGGTTGATTTTCCTCATTGTTAATTTCTCTAGCTTAAATGATTCGGATGTGGAGTTCTGGAAAAGCCATTCATATTTTGAAGGAATATCAACATTGAATAGCTTAAACTTTGAGAGTTTACCGGCCGACTTTTGTTTGCAGTTTCTGACATTAATTTTAAAATGCTGCTTAAAGTAATTGATCAGCCAAGTCGGGTTTGCATGTGCGGATGCAACTTTAATAGAGAAAGTGGTTGTTTCCTCCGTATTGGACTCATTTAGCTTTTTAACTCGACTATTCCATTCAGATACGGTCCAGGAAACTCCAAAGCGGGTAATTGAAGGTTCAGGAGATGCTGGAAGTGCGGGAGATGCTGGAGGTGCTTGAGATGCAGGAAGTGCTTGAGACGCTGGAGGTGTTTGAGATGCTGGAGGTGCATGAGATGCTGGTAGTGCGTGATATGCAGTAAGAATCGGAGGTATGGGTGTAACTTCAAGTTCAGGAGCCGAATGCAATGGAGAGGAAGGTGTTAGGACGGCGTTTTCAAGCATCTCAGCAAGTAGCGAAGTGTTGTAGGCCATGCTTGATTGAGGCTGGATGTGTGAAGTAAATTCCTCAATCTTACCGAAAGTGATCCTGATTTCATCAACAATGCTGCTTAGTAATAAACGAGACTGTAATGAATCGTTACTTATTTCGTCGATTTTACACATCATTGTTGTAAGCCGTGGATCACTTCTGTTAGGAGAAGGTGTTGTTCTTATGGACGGAGCTTGGAAAAAAATATCAAGGTCAGAGCGTAGGGAGCAAAGAGATGCCTTTAATTCATTTAGGGTTGATAAATGTGAATTAGAAGCCGCTTGAATAGCACTCGATACTCGTTTTATGTTCACTATCACATTTAGAAAGATCTGCATTTTTGGCCCACTGCTTGTCGTACTGCATAAATTTAGATCTGAATTGACTAGAAGATTGGTCAACTATGCAATACAGATCTTCAACACTCTTTTGAATTTGGTCAAGTTTTTCAAATTCAAGTTGAACTTTCTTAAAAAACAGTTTATGTTCGACATCAAGAACATTTATGGAATCGCTTAAGCATTTGATGGCCAGCATAATATAGGAGGGTGAAACATCCTTACATTCATCACAGTAAAAAAAAAAATTGTTTTTATAATCTCTAAGACAGAGGATAGATCTTCTACTCAGGCCTACACAGAGAGCGTGAAAAGATCTTGCATATAACCCTCTGCAAATCACCAAGTCAGCATTTACATCATTCGTGAAAGCACATTGGGGGTTTTCGCACTGATTTGACATGTTTATTATGTTGAGGTAGGACAGAGTAGATGAGTATGAATATTTTTTTTTTTTTTTTTGCGACGTTGACCAAGTTTATTGAAGGTAATGCACGGTTTTTGCAAGGGTTTCAAATTATTTTTTTCGCACAGTCCACGATATGATAGTTGGGATTGGGGTCGGTCACTGGGTTTGTTTATTTCTTTAGAACAGTATTGGCAGAAAAAAAATGAAATAAAATTCAATTTAATTATGGGAGCGAAAACAAAATGCGACCGAACAGCACAACGGCTTAACACAACCTATGTTATATTACTATATATGAATTAAATACTAAGTACTAAGTTATCACAGTTCTAAATAAACCATTAAACGAAGAGCACGGTTTTCTAATTTAATCTGCCTGCGCAACAGTTTTACAGACTTGTCAAAATACTTACGCCAACACGTGAAATTACTAATTAAAAAATATACCTTCTTAAGTTTCTATGAAAAAATATTTGTTTGTTTGTATTTACAAACGTATAAAAAGGAGAAAATAAACAAAAATTCCTTATAAAGTCATTTGAAAGTTAAACTCAAAAATGCACGATTTTTATTTCGTGAAAATACTTATGCCGACTACATATGAAAGAAATACTAGCCTTTGTAAGTGCATTTAAATAATGTTGATATATTTTTTGAGTCTTCAGCCTTCACAAGCCTGTTCCATTTTTCTTGTCCATGCTAATTTTTCTCCAGAAAGTGTGTGACAAACATGACGTTTACCTTTTTTTCTTATGAACGTAATAATAATAAAAAAAGAAATCATCAACAAGTTTGCACAAAAGCCTAGAGAAAGACTGCATTCCAAAACGCAATACTTCTGCAGTACTGCTGAATCAAGCGTTCCAAAACACAAACGGATTACTACAATGCAATGCATACTTTTCTAAAACGCATCAACTCGCAAACAAAAACAAACAGAGCATGGTGAATGATTATGATGCAAATGTTTGACATTTCAGTCATGGATTCATCGCCGGAGTCGTAAGTAAAATAATATATTTTGTAATATGCCAATTTTACTTTGATTTGCAGTAATAACATAAAAAATGGACGAATGAGTCCATTAAATTATTGGTGAGTACCAGAATGTAATTTGAACCCGATTTTTGCAACAAAAGAAGGAAAAATAAGGTGCTGTGGAGAGTTGTTCTGGAGGAAATCAAAATTAAGCCAGAAATCATCACTTTCAGGCCACTTTATGAATTTCTTTTTTAACTTTATTATGGCCATCATGTTTTCGTAAATACTCTGTAAACGGTTCCTCTTCCCATTCCAAAGCGATCACAAATCTCCCAAAAGCTATATTGACTGCGAGTTTCCAGAGAGTTACGTAGAGGCAAAGACATTCTCCGAGTAAATCGCTTCCTTCTTACATAAAGAATATGCTTAAACGTGTTGGCATTGTACGAACCAACATTGTTTATTATATAATATTTTTATATAATATAATATATATATATATAATATAATATAATTGTTTAGACATTATTGGTGTTTGAAAGAAAGTCGTTCCAAAATGTTAAAAATTGCAAAGCAGCGCAAAAGCATTCATAACCTGGCATCAGAATAGCAGTGTGCATTCACAATGGGCAATTTTTTGGTTTTGGAATTCTGTCAAACCCTGCAGCAGGTATAATATGAATTTATGATTTTTTACCTACGTTTCTAACAACAATTGACCATAAGATTAATAATTTTCCAATAATTTCTTTCATAATTGCATAGCTATTAAAAAATCTTAAAGCATGCTCCTTTATTTGACTGCCTGTCAAAATTCTCATTTCCATACCCTTTCTTTAAAAGTTCTCATAAAGAGTTAGGCTGGGGGTATGAAGGCCTATTTGGAAAATTTACCAAACAAAAATGGTATAAAAAATTAGAAAAAAGAATTAATTCAGTTTATTTTTTTACGCCAATTTTACAGTTGCTTACAAACGCTATTTGAAATGTCTGCATTTACAAACCAAGAAAGGCAGACATTATTTACGTTTATGGGCTGTGCAATGGAAGTTCAATTAGAATGCGATAAAGATATCATGAACCTTATCCTAACCGACGACTTCCTGGTGAAGGAGTATTTGGAAATACGTATCGAAGGCTTCGAGAAAAGGGATCAGTTTCAAATATACGACCGAATGCGGAATCTCCACAAATAAGAAGAATTTCGGCTGATGAAAGAATACTGCAAACTGTTACAACTGACCCATCAATCAGCATCAGACGCTTAGCTTTGCAATTCAATGTTTCCAGACATAAAATTTCTAATGTACTGCATGAATAAAATCTTTATCAATACCACCATACACCTATGCAAGAGCTGCTTCCCGATGATTTAGAAAAGAGACTTAATTTTTTAACTGGTTGCTGGAGCAGAGCTTGGATGACGAGTTCATTAGCAGAATTCCTTGGACAGACGAATCTCAATTTACAAGAGATGGGATTAAAAATTTTCTTAATCTTCCTACGTGGACTGCGGACAATCCGTATACAAGGAGACACAAATCATTTCGACACAAATTCGTCGTCAATATGTGGGCAGCTGAAAACTACCGAGGCATATCCTTCATGAATGTCATTGCAAAGATATTTTGTGGTGTTCTCATTGACAGACTTGAAAAGTGGGTGGATATAAACAACGTTCTTACGGAGCATCAAGCAGGCTTCAGAAAGAACTATTTGACTGTTGTATGTGGTCAATAGTAAATGCAATAGTAAAAGCATTCCAAGCCAAAAATAAAAGACTATTCACGTTGTTCGTCGATTTTAAAGCTGCATTTAATTTGGTGAATCGAAATGCTTTATTTTATAAACTGTCCCAACTTGGAGTGTCAACAAGATTCATTCAAATAATCCGATGTTTGTACACAGATACTGAAGCAGCAGTTTGGGATGGCAAAATATACTCAAAACCATTTAAATCATTTTCTGAAGTAAAACAGGGATGTCTTCTCAGTGCTCTTCTATTTGCTCTCTTTATAAATGATATAGCTAGCACGTTCCAGGAGGTATCCGAATTTCAGGTACCACAATTAACGTGTTACTTTATGCCAATGACCTTCTCTTATTATCCGAATCAGCAGAAACCCTAAAACTGATGATAAATCGTCTTATGGAAAGTCATGGTTTTCTTGCGTTCCACTCAGAGTGAAGTTAGAAATAACTGGATGATTAGTGGATGTCGATTAGAAGTATCGAAAGAATACAACTATTTGGGAGTTTTGCTCAATCCACCTTGCAGAAAAAGCTAGAACTTCACAAAGTCTGATTAATTTTACCTGGTAGAAGATTTTCTCTAAGCGAAATCTTCGCTTTGTTATGATGCAAAAATATGGGGAATGCAAGAATACGAAGAAATTGAAAAGTTTCAAAGAAATTTCATAAAGAAAATATTCAATATTCCCTTAACCGCACCAAACTATTCAATTTACTTGGAAACAGGCTTACCAAAACTTTTCATTTCACCGCTTAAGTAAGGTTAGGTTAGGTTAGGTAAGAGTGGCTGTTTTAAATACTAACCCACTTAGGCCTATTGGCCCATTGTGATGCCACGTGGATCTATGATCTTCTTACTACTGGAACCAGTTTGAGCTTATAATAAAGCGTAGGAGACTGTTAACGTCTATTTTTTCTAGATCGTTTAGGTCGTTGTAGAAGAAAGCTCCTAGATGAAGCTTCCTTCTATGAGAGAGAGCTGGGCATGTGCAGAGTAGGTGGGGGATTGTCTCCTCCTCTTCCTCGTCCATGCAGCTTCCACAGAAATCGTTAGTAAAAGCGCCAAGCCTTCTTGCGTGCTTGCCTATGAGGCAGTGTCCGGTAATGACACCTATTATGGCGCTGAGATGTTTCCTATCTAAAAGGATCAGACACTTAGATCGACTCAGATCCAGCCTTGGCCAGATCTGTTTGGTCGCTAGACATGTTTGTCCAGCGGTCCACCTAAGGTCCGTTCTTTTATTGGCATCTAGCCGGAGGATAGGTAGAGTGGTTCCAATTTTGGCGAGTTCATCGGCTCTGCAGTTTCCTGGAATGTCTCTGTGGCCCGGCACCCAACAGAGGTGAATGTTGATCTGCTCTGCCATCTCCATGAGAGATGATAGGCATTCAAGGGCAGTTTTAGAACACAATGAGACCGAGTCCAGGGACTTGATGGCGGCCTGACTATCCGAAAATATGCGGATATCCTTTGCAGATATCACGTTTTTCTTCAGCCAGGACAGAGCTTCTTTAATCGCCAAAATTTCCGCCTGGAACACGCTACAGTGATTTGGAAGGCGGAAAGAGAGGCTTAGATTTAGCTTATCTGAGAAAACACCGCCACCAACTCCGCTGTCGGTTTTAGATCCATCTGTGTAGAGATGGTGGCGTGGCCAAATGAATTATTTGTCCACTGTTTAGTCGCTTTAAGGCGAATAGCTGCAGTCGCGCATTTGTTCCCAATGGCTTTCTTGCAAGAGAATAAAGCAATTGTAGCTTTATTGACTCTTTCTTAAATGTTAGGTTTCCAGTTTAGTTTCCTGTCAAAAATGAGACCCAGATATTTTGCTGTATCGGAGAAAGCTAAACTGGTACCGTTTATTGAAGGAGGGTCTATGATTGGAATTTTATATTTCCTAGAAAAGAGGACAAGATCAGTTTTATGGGGGTTTATTCCCAATCCGCAGCGATCTGCCCAGCAGGTTAATCTGTTAAGATTTACTTGGAGGAGTTCTTTAATGGTATTTAGATGTTTTCCTGAGACGGCTATGGCAACGTCATCCGCATAGGCAATCACTCTGCTACCACCCGCTTCCAGGTATATCAGTAGTTCGTTAACTACTAAGTTCCAGAGAAGGGGAGAGAGGACACCGCCTTGCGGCGTACCCCTACTGGCATATCTTTTAGCAGAAATCTCACCCAGTTTGGAGTTGATTATCCTGCTTGTTAGCATTAGATTAATCAGCTCCCCAAGTGAGCCGTCTACCTGCAGAGTTGACAGCGCAGTCGTGATTGCGGATGTGTTGACGTTGTTAAAGGCGCCCTCTATGTCTAGGAAAGCAACCATTGTGTACTCCTTATATTGTAGGGATCGTTCGATGTGGCTAGTCAGAGAGTGCAAAGCCGTTTCCACCGACTTTCCTTTACAGTAGGCATGTTGAGCCGTAGACAGAAGTCTTGGATCAACTTTAGCTCGAATATGGATATCAATCAGTCGTTCTAAAGTTTTCAGAAGGAATGATGATAGACTTATAGGTCTGAGGTCCTTTGGGACTACATGAAAACATTTTCCAGCTTTGGGAATGAATACTACATTGACTTCTCTCCATAACAGTGGAATGTGGATAAGTTCTACACAGCTCCTCATAATATTTTCCAACACTGGTAGAATAATATCTGAGGATCTCTGTAGCTCGGCAGGTATAATACCGTCCGGACCAGCAGACTTGTATGGTTTGAAGCTATGCAGCGCCCAGAGCAGTTTGTCTCTCGTAATCAGACTATGAATTTTGGTCATGGTTGCAGTAGGCTTGTTTGGGCTGCTACTGGCCGCGAGTTGGGAGCTACCTGGAAAGTGGGTGTCCAGAAGCAGGTTGAGTGATTCATCACTTGAGGTTGTCCAAGAGCCATCGGTTTTTTTCAAACAGCTGGGCATCATAGGATTTGTGGAGAGGATTTTTCTTAGCCGCCAAGCCTCAGAGGTTTCTGTAATTTTGTCGCAGAATGACCTCCAGGATTGCCGCTTTGCCTTCCTCAGTTCTTTTTTGTATAATTTGAGGGATTCTTTATATGAGTCCCAGTCGGTCACTTTTCTTGTGCTTTTTGCTGCGTTGAAAAGTTTTCTGCAGGTGTTTCTGAGCAGTCCTAGTGCCGATGTCCACCAATGTGGCTTTTTCTTGCCTCTTGGTTGAATAAGAGGGCAGGAAGCGGCCATAGCCTTATTGAGAGTCAGAGTAAATTCCCTGACTTTCATGTCGAGCTCATTGGTGTCACGCGGGGGACTTGATAGTTTAGAGGATATCGTTTCCGACAGTATTCCTCTATATTTTGTCCAATCAGTTTTCCGGTAGTTCCGGAAAGCTGGTTGGCGGGGGGGAGCATCACTCAGACTGAATTGGATGTATCTATGGTCTGAAAAGGAGTGTTCAGACGATACCATCCAGTTTGTTAGCCTTTGGGTGATGCTGTCGGAGACAAGAGTAATATCTAATACTTCTTGTCGGTTTTTTGTTATGAAAGTGGGCTCATTGCCAATATTGCAAATTAAGAGGTTAGTACTTAAAATATAGTCTAAAAGTGACTCACCTCTATCATTGATGTCGGTACTGCCCCATACCGTATGATGTGCGTTAGCGTCGCATCCGATTATGAGGCCAGTTTTTTGCCTTCCCGCTTCCAGTACCACCCTTTCTAGGTTATCACCAGGGAGAGGGCCCACTTGGTCGTGGCCAAGGTAAGCCGATGCTAGCCAGTAAGAGCCTTTGGCAGTCTCTAATCTGGCAACGGTTAGGTCGGGGTCACTGAGGTTGGGAAGTAGAAATACATTAAGGCTACGTTTCACTAATATACAAGTTCTAATCTTACCTTTGTCTCTTGTATAAAGCGAACCACGAACCACGCCTTCTGCAATCCATGGTTCCTGGATTAGAATTGTGTCTTCTGCGCTTTTGGAAAGACGCAGAATGAGTGCGGCCGAAGCCTTTTTTGAGTGGTGGAGATTAATCTGGAGAAACCATATCATTGCTACAGTCTTCCAGAGTCGCCTCCACCACGGTGTTGTTGAGGTCCTCCGATTCTGAAGATGTGCCCAAGAGCTCATCTTCTATTTCTGATCGTGTAGAACCTCTAATTGCTTCGTCATCGGTTTCCATTTCCAACAGTGTGTCAGAAGAGGAGACCGACGGCTTGGTAGTCACCTCGGACAGATTGGAGTCGTCGCTATCCAATTCTGGAAAGGATATCGACGCTCCATGATCCAATGTTGTGATGTCAGGTGTTAAAGGAGGAGGAGGTTGCTTATCAGCATCCAGCTCATCCTTTTTGTACACCCTTAAGTGAATGGACTCGAATCCGAACCGAATCATGCCTTTCGTCTGCGCCAGAGGATTAAGGGATTCCTTATTGATCACAATTAACGCGCATCTATAAGAACCCCTTAGTTCCTCCAGTTTCGCGACTTTCCAGTCATGAGTCGGAAGAGTCGGGTTGCTGAGCCGGATGATTTCCAGTATATTTTCTGGAGAGGAGGGTTCGGCTGGAATCCAGGTACGAGTTCGAGGTCTACTAGGAATGTCTTCCTTAGATACGACCTCGAGTTTTGCACCTGGCCAAACCTCTCCTAAACCATCGATGGCCTTGGTGAAGAGATCGAGAGATCTCTGGTTGGAGATGGCCTTGGTGCCAGCCAGCGTCGCTTGTGATAGGAGGTGGTCCTGGGTTTTCCCGCATGATGGCCAAGAAGTTGCTCGAGAGCTTCAACTTGACCAATTGCGACCGTTCTGGTGTAATGGAACCGTCGGTATCGCTCCTGTCGATCACCGCGATCACCAATGCGTCCTTTAGGACTTCATTATAAGACCTCAGAGATCTGCTGTTGGATGGTCCAGGGGTTGTGGAACTGTGTGTTTAGGGCCTCTTGGAAACCGGTACGGTTTCCTCCAACGATCTCTGACGCTTAGAGGAGTCTTTTGACGTTTTGGGAGCAGTGGAAGCAGTGGGAAATCCGTCTTTTAGGATGTTTTTAGCCCACTCAACCTTGCTCTTTATTTCCGCACTTCTCTCAACCTCCGGAATGGATCCGAAGGCTTTGATGATGCGTGAAGCATTTCGGCGTCTTATGTAGAGCGCCTTAGATGGAGCTTGCCGATGCGGCTGAGCTCCAGAAAGTAGGTAACAAATTTTAAATCATAATCAGACGCAGGCTTCCAGCAGTGTATTACTTCACGAATGTTGCAGAGAATAACGGTAACAAAGTCTAACTACACTGAATAAAGGAAATTAACCGCATAAGTGGTGAAGAAAATCTCTAAAAAACAAACATGCTTTCGTATATGTACTCGTATGTACATATTAAAAAAGGGTACATCTTCAAGAAGTAAAAGTAATTCGCCTTCAATATGTATAAAATTCAAAGCACTTATGACAAAAGCAAGAAATCTATCCAAACTCGCACATTTTCTTATCCCACAAAATGTGTGCGTGAAGTTAACAAGTAAAGTTCTAAGCCCTCATGTCATACATCTTGAATATGTAAAGTGGATATCCGGTTTTACTTTCAATGATATGCACACACATAAATTATTCAAAGCATAGATATTGAATATGTACATACATATGTATTTTGTTTGTTTGTTCCCAAATTCTTGAGTTTCCATTATTTTTTTTCGATAAAAGAATTATTTTTATTTGCTATCTCTCCGGCAGTTCTGCGAGCCAACTATGCCACAACATAACATACATACGAGTACATAGGTATTTATAAGTTAACTTCGTTCCCTCACATTCTCCTTCTTTTTTCATTCTCTCTTACACACCAGTCAGCAGTTGCTTTTTCATCTCAATTTGTTTAATCCATACACAATTAAACTCACGTGTTTTTGCCCACGTACAATTCTTCCAGCAAATAACGCCGGCTGGACTACCCCTTTTCATTTTACTTGTGCACTTCTTTTGCTTTTTTATGTTCTTAGGAGTTTTAGGTTGCAGTTTTACTGCGAAGAACACTATGCAATTTGTAGTGGTAGATTTTGTATTACGAATACCCAATTATTCATGTAATGTTTATACCGCGTATTCGAAGATAAGGTTTCAATTGTACAATTGATCGGCCCACTTCTAATGATTTTATATATTCTTTCATCAAATTACGTGTTAGCGTTATTTGCAAGTACTCCTTCATTTCACAAGTGGATTTGCGTTCGTTTCCAATACGTCATCTATTAAAGTGGTCATATTGCGATAACGTCGGATAACGGCAAATACAAGAAATCAAAAGAGTTTATCTTCATCAAGTGTCCCTAAATCTCTAAACAAATGCAACGTCGTTAGTCCAGAAAACTGGACTTTTCCAGCATGTTATCAAGAGCACCGCTTTTGATATTCTGCATTTCAAGTTCGTTTAAAAATATCGGCTACAGAAAGGAGAACCTTTCGAAAATCACAAAAGAACGATAGCATTTTATGAGCATTGGACTATAGAGAAACAATGGATATTCCCATTTCAGAAACAGGAAAAAAAAGACGATTGCATTCTCCAATCCATAAATTTGAGAAATGATATTGGCTTTTCAAACAACTAAAATGGACAAAAAATAAACTTAAAACTATAAAGCCAAACAAAGAAACATTGTAGAAGTCTGGCAATATGTTTAACAAGCCCCTTACATTTAAGCGATAACAGTTTTCATAGCTTAAGCTTAAGAATGCTATTAAATCTGAAGATTTAGTTTCGGAGCTGTTAAAGCTGAAGATGACTTTTAAAGGATTTTTTAAGGATCTTTGAAATTTGGTCGAACGGAAACATATCCGTTGAATGAAGTCATAATTTTGAGTATTGTACATGTATCATAGCATTCATGATATCTAATCTACTTCAATTTCTTGAATAAGATGTACAATATATCAGAACTACATACCATATATGTTGCTGACGCAAAGATACCTGCCAAAATAAAGTGTTTTGTGTTGTTTTTGATTTTCGAGCCCACACGATAAATGTTTGTAATTTAAAATGCATTGTCATGAAGAAAGCAACCACAATTCCAATGGAGTGTGTAGAAATATCGAAATATCCAAATTCAGCTTTTAGGTTTTTAAGAACTTATGTACCTACATATATAGGCTCCATTCGATTAGGTAAACTAGATGTATGTCGATGCTCTGCGACATTAAGATCATGTGGACAGGAGCTCCTCAGTTCGAACAATTTTTAAATCGTTTGTTTATAACTGGAAAAATGCTTCAACCAATTTGATACGAGTAAAATGTGAGTGTCCTTTCACACATAATATTATAAAACAACTGGCGCAAGTGGGTGTCCCCACGAAAAACCACCTTAACTTTCTGTTGATGTCGTTGACGTTGTTAACATTTCACACAAATTCACAAACAGATGATCACAAGAGCAAAAATATTTAAAAATTATATGGAAAGATATAATGGGTGTTTTTTTTTTTCTGCAGTGTCAGACTTTTCAATAGGGATGAAATGTCAAATCAGCTGCGAAGCATAAATTGCTTATAAGATCCAATTGGTGCAAGAGCTAAAGCCGCGTGACCATGTATTGCGTCGAGTGTTCAGTGATTGTCCTTTAAAGTTGTTTATCGTTAAATTTTGTTCAGTGATGAGTCTCATTTCTGGAGAAGACAATCATTAAGAAATTCCCTAGATCCCATTAGATCCAGAAAAATGTATCGTATCTTGCGGTTTCACGTTACAGAATCTCGGATACTGAATGGAAACAAATGGAATTCAAACTCGGAATTGTACTAGGAATAAAGATAGGAAATTTGGAACATGGAATGTTAGAACAATGCTGTAGGTTGGTAAAATGCAAGAAATAGCAAACGAATTGGAAAAATACAAACTGAATTTGATAGCCCTGCAAGAGATCAGATGGAAAAGTAAAGGAGAAGTAAACAAATCTGATTTTACACTATTCTCTAGCGGAAAGAAAACGAGACCTGGTATATATGTAACCGGTTTCATCATAATAAACGTGAATAAACGGTGTATTCTTTGATTCAAACCACTAAATAGCAGAATTTGTACATTCAGACTAAAAGGAAAATTCTCAAATATAACTTTGATTTCAGCATATGCTTACTCGGAGGACAGCAGTGAAGAAGAAAAGGATGTCTTTTATGGACAACTGTGAGCAAATAAAACGCTATGACACTATAATTCTGCTAGGAGATTTTAATGTAAAAATCGGAAGAGAAAGACCCAATGAGCGAATGAGACAATTGGCATAGAAAGCTTTCAGAGAAATACAGATTGCTTTGACACAGAATATCATAACGCAATGACAGAATTAGATAATAGAGAATTATATAAAAATGGAAGGAATCTACCTACTAAGCTTTGTAAAAGAAAAAGAGAAGAAGCCATAAAAGGAAGAATTTTAAGAATACAAGAAGAAAAAATATATAAATGAATCAAATGAGACTAAACGTTTGTAAGGATAAAGATGGAGTATTGCTGTCAGAAAAAAAAGAAGTGATCAAAAGATGGGCTCAACACTTTGAAGAACTTTTAAATGTACAAGAAAATGAACAGGAACATAGTTCTACAAGGAACAACAGTAGAACTATTGGTCAAAGCTCCAACACCTGATGAAATTAAAGTAATAATAAATAAAATTAAAAATCCACTAAATAGCAGAATTTGTACATTCAGACTAAAAGGAAAATTCTCAAATATAACTTTGATTTCAGCATATGCTTACACGGAGGACAGCAGTGAAGAAGAAAAAGATGTCTTTTATGAACAACTGTGAGCAAATAAAACGCTATGACACTATAATTCTGCTAGGAGATTTTAATGTAAAAATCGGAAGAGAAAGACCCAATCAGCGAATGAGACAATTGGCATAGAAAGCTTTCAGAGAAATACAGATTGCTTTGACACAGAATATCATAACGCAATGACAGAATTAGATAATAGAGAATTATATAAAAATGGAAGGAATCTACCTACTAAGCTTTGTAAAAGAAAAAGAGAAGAAGCCATAAAAGGAAGAATTTTAAGAATACAAGAAGAAAAAATATATAAATGAATCAAATGAGACTAAACGTTTGTAAGGATAAAGATGGAGTATTGCTGTCAGAAAAAAAAGAAGTGATCAAAAGATGGGCTCAACACTTTGAAGAACTTTTAAATGTACAAGAAAATGAACAGGAACATAGTTCTACAAGGAACAACAGTAGAACTATTGGTCAAAGCTCCAACACCTGATGAAATTAAAGTAATAATAAATAAAATTAAAAATGGAAAAACACCTGGGAACAACACAATTACGGTGGAATTTACCAAAAATGGAGGAGAAACTTTAATACAAAGACTACACAATATTATGTGTAAAATATGGGAAGAGGAGAGAATGCCAACTGCATGGATTCTAGTATTAATCTGTGCCATATATAAAAAAGGAGATAAAACAGAGGAATAACACTTCTAAATACAGCATACAAAATACTATCCAATATAACACATGACAGGATAAAAACTTTCATGTCACTGTTGACCAGATCTTTACATTAAAACAAAGCATGGATAAAAACTACGAGTACAACAAAGATCTTCATATATTACTCGTATTCATCGATTTCAAGCAAGAATTCGACCCGCAAAGTGTTCCCCGAAAACTGCTAGAACTGGTGATGATGACAATGGACGAGTCAAAAGCAAGGATTCTGATTCAAAGCAAGGAGTCCGGCAAATTCGACATATACAACGGAGTCAGACAGGGCGACCCGTTAGCTGCACAACTCTTTAATGTGGCCCTCCAACATGCCATAGGAAACCTGGGTAGCATATGCAACAAGTCATACCAAATAGGAGGATATGCAGAAATCTTGTTGATAGTGGCCAACACATCCCGCAGTATGATGGAAGTATTTGTAACACTGGAAACAAAAGCAGGACAGGTTGGTCACAGAATGAACGAAAATAAAACTAAGTATATGAAAATGTTCAGAACATCCAGAAAAAGAACGCACCAAAATCTAACCATTGCTGACTTTAACCATGAAGGGGTTGAAAAATTTAGATACCTTGGAGTACTCCTAAGGAACGATAACGGTATGCATCACTGCGTTCAAGACAGGATACGAGCAGGCAACGCCTGTTTCTTTGCGCATAAAAATTACTTAAGTCCAAACTTCTGTCAAAAAAACTGAAGACCTCACTATAAAAAACGATAATACTCCCAATAGTTACATACGGCTGTGAAATTTGGTCTCTAACAACAGCGGATGGAAAAAATCTAAGAATCTGCGAAACGAAAACAATCAGAACAATTCACGCAAGACAGAAAATTCAATAATACTCGTATATTCGGAGTAAAGATGAGGAAGTAAACGCAATATTAGAAGACGAGGACATAGTGAGGTTTGGACATGTAGTAAGAATTGATGACTCCAGAAAACAAACAAAAACATTCAATGCCAACCGTGACGGACACGAGAACAAGAGGCAGACCAAGAACAAGATGGATAGATGGTGTAACTAACTAGGTACAAAAACTAAACTTTCATAACTGGAGAATGTAGCACAGGACAAAGCAGAATGGAGGCGCGTCTTGCAGAAGGAAAAATCCTGCACAAGGATGTAATGCCATAAGAAGAAGATGGTGCGAATTGTGGTGGCATCATCGGTCCTTATTTCTTCAAAAATGAGGCCGGCACATAAGTTACTGTCAATAGACACCGGTCCAATGTGATGATCAATAATTATTTCAATTAATGGACTCCTCAATTACGAGTTCGGTTCAACAAGATCGTTCGGTTTGACGTGATTGGACTATTTTCTGTTGGGCTACGTCAAGTCACTAGTTTGTGCTGACAAACCAGCGCGATTGAGGCTTTCGAGCAAAACTTGGTTCGATTAATGAAAAGCATATAATTTTGCACCTTAACGGTTTTTTTTTTTAAATACCAGCGAAAGTGATATCAATATTAATCGTACGTGCTAATATTATGTGGTATCGCTTAATTCATATTTTTTTTGATCTAAAGTCCAACCGTCTAATGTATGGTTTACACTTTAGTTTCATAATGTGTTTCAAATGCATAGTTTGCATGAAAAAGGCTTACATGGGAAAATGAGTTAAATAATTTCCACTCCAAAGGGGTAATGAGGACGAATTCATAAAACAGTGTTGTCGTTGCAGGTAGTGTGGACAACTTACAAATGTGCTTGGTTTGTTAAAACAAACTTCAAACAGTTTCTTCGGTTTTACTGATAATTTTTATAATTACACCGCACTACCGGACTTTAATATCGAACTCATCAGAAGATGTCAGTATGGTAGAGAATCGGCAAAAACCGACCACGTATAGGTGCGTACGGACCAAAGGGAACATTGCTTTGAAAACGTTTCGAATAAGTTTCCGATCACTTCCGATCATCTGATCACTGAAAAATGATATTTACGAAACGGCTGAAGTTTCCCTACTTCCTTTCATATTTACCCATTTGCATCATAAGCGCATGTACTCGTATCTTCTTTTCATTATTTCTTCCTTTCAACACAATAATTGTGAAGAGAGTGCTTTCCATATAATTGTCATTGCCAACTCCACTGAAAAAATATACAATGGACACGCCTTCCACGTCCATGTATTCTCTCTAAACTCTGTTTTCGCATCTGTCCATACCGGCTTCTTATCTTTTCCATAATATCCAATGCCATTCAAGCAGATAATCAGTATGGTTACACTCGAATTTCGTCTGGATCACTTCCATGATTACTGGAACAGAGGGCACATGCGCAAGAAATTGCACGGTGATTTGAACCGGACTATAACATATGTGTGGACGCCGATAAAACATTTCTCAAATGATGTTGTTTTTACTCATTTTATACTCGAAGAAAATGAACTCAAGAGAGGTTGGTAGCGTCGGTCGTCATAAATAATTGTTTCAAATACTTTTTTTTTTAAAAGTAAAGGAAATTTGTAAAGTCAAAGTTAACTTTTTGGTAATTTGATCGGTTCTAGCTAGAATTAGAATACAAGATGATATGAACTACAGATGGATCATTAGTGTTGAAAACCATTTAGCAGTAACTCTTCGATTTCATACCACCGGTGATGGATATCACTCAGGAGATTTTTTAATGTCAATATGCTTTAAATTGTTTGCCAGGGAGTCTTTATAGATAGGACAGTCGTCCTCAGGATACTTACTAAGTTTCTCAGAATAACTTTATTATCCAGGTCGTACTTTCCAGTTCTTTATAATCGTACTTACGTTGAGGCAGGAGACTTGTTAAAGTTTTTTATATCAACTTATCTGTAACTTAAGGCACAACCTCAAATGGTATCTATTTGATCATAAATGACTTGAAGGGACTTTAATAAGTCTAGTAAAATCAGAGAATATTGCAGATTATTGTTTGCTGTAAAATGAGTAGTCACTCATTGACTTCAAAATTGAATGAGGATTGCATCTTTTTAACAGAAATACCGAGTGACGACAATGAGTTAAGCCTTCTTTCAGATAATTTAAAAGAAAAAAAAAATTAAATCTGTCGTGGAGCATGAGAAATAAAAATAGTTTTCTGTAGCTAATGGGAAACATTTCAGTACATACCATATTTCGCAGCATTTTTGGCGGGATCGACTAGTAAAGTCGATGGATAATGCCTGAGTATTTACATTTCACTTTATGGTTGAACCATCAACAAATCAGATATGCTGTTAATATCAAAAATTCATTAGCCTACACTATCGTAATCGAAGAACAGAGACATATGTTGAGAAACGAATATGTGAAGCAGTAATGGAAAATACCAGTTTATTAAGAAAAAAAAAAAAACATTTATTGTTATGAAAAATAGTCTCGGAGTCATAACAGAACCCTGGGACACACCGTGATTTATTTTTTGAAAGGCTTGAGACTGTTCACAGTGTCTAATCCATTAAATAGGATGTTTATCGATTTCAAAGCACGTATATTCAACAAAAGATCCTGATTCCAAACTCTATCATATACCTAAAAAATAACAAATAAACCCTACACATATCTTTAGTCAGATTATTATAGAATATGGGCTTTGGTTCCACTCCCACATCCCATTAAATTGCCAGTGGACCTATTGTTACGAAAGTCATCCATGGGCAATTTTCGTACGAGTATATCTTTAAAATAAGAGAAGAAAGCGCAAAGGGTATCGCCTTGTATGAACAAATGTTACATTCAATCTCCTCGGAAAGAGTTCTGGGTTCTGAAAAGTAAATCTCTGGTTTTTCAAGCGCTTAAGAACACCTCTATAAAAGAAGATAGAATATGTGGATTAGTGTTTGCTAAAATCTAAAATACTCTTGTTGCTACATTATGATTGCAAAAGTGGATTTGTCTTATGGAATGTTCAATATGCTCAAGTGCAGGCGGAGTTATGGTAGAATCTAAAAGTGTTGTTCTGCAAAATTCATAAGAAGCAGATCGCCCTTATTTAACGAGCGTTGGTATTGACGAAGTGGCAGAATTCCCCATATTTCAAATTTTCAAACGAAAATCACTAAAAATCAATACAAGTGCCAATAAACGGACATGTTGGAATTGAAGTCTTTGAATCGATCAATTCACCCCATGATGTTGGCCTGCCACTAAGGCAGTGAAACGCCAGAAATGAAGAGAATATTACGGCTATAAGTTAATTAGTAAGTCAAGATCCAAATCAATCAATATCGAATTCCCTGTGTCAAATTGTATACCTATACAGACTTGGATATATGTAGGTCCGTATAACTTCTAGAACGAAATGACAATTGTCCACGTCGAACTTCCACTTACTGGGCTTTATGCAAGATGGAAAATCCGGATTTTCACCATAAAAATCATTCTCAGTGACGAGGCCCTTTTTTGGTTAAATACGTAATAATAATTTTTTTAATACGTGAAATTGTCGCGAATAGCCATAGGTGTATCAAGAGAAATCATTATATACGAAAGCTGTTTAGTGTGGTTTGCCGAGATTAAGCCGGCGATCCGATTACAGTCAATGGAGACCGCTGTCACTCCATGTTTACCAATTTTGTTTACAATAAAATGGAACTGGAAGGCTTTTTTTTTTTTTTATAATGAGCGCGCGCTCAAGGGGTTTGAGTACCCTTAAGGTGATTGTACACAGCGCGGACAAAGGAAACTTAGGGAGGAAGAAAAGAGAGGTACCGATGTACATTGTTTTTAAATGTTTGCAAGTTATAACGACCAGGAAATACAGAGATCGGCAGGGCATTCCATAAGCGAGTTGTACGGCTTAGGAATGAATCACGATATTTTAGAGTACGTCCGAAAATGGGCTGAGGGTATACTGATGAGCATTCATAGCGAGACGGGTGTTACGGTTGAAAGTTTGAATGGGCGGAATGGTACCAGTGGAGCACTGGTGATGGAAATAGCGATAAAACAAAGTGAGACACGAGACATTTCGTCGGTGTTCGAGGGTGTCCATTGATTGACTGTAATTAGTATCGTCAATAAGTTTTATCGCACGGTTTTGAATCCTATCTAGCAGGTGCAGAGATGTTTTAGGAGCACCTGACCAGATGTGGGAGTTGTACTCCAATTTTGGGCGGATGAATGCCTTATATATTGAGGCCAGATCAGAGGGGGTAAAATATTTCTTACATCGCTTGAGGAAACCTAGACATTTCGCGGCATTTTTGGCGACATCAAATATGTGGTCATTCCAACGTAAGTTGTCATTGACACACATACAGAGAATGGAAAGTTTTTCGGTTTCGACGTTGCAAGTGCCATTCATAGATAATGGCTGGGTGTTTAAATTTCGCTTTAAAGACAGCAGACAACATTGTGTTTTGGAAGCATTAAATTCCACTCTATTGTTAGTTCCCCAATTGGTTATGCTGTTGATATCGGAATTTAATGAGCTTAGCATACGCTGCCGTTCTCGTACTACAGCCGAAGAGCAGAGCCGTGAGTCCGGGAACGAATATGAAAAGCAGAGAGTACTGTCATCAGCAAAGGAATATATTGGATTAGAAGTAGCAGACAAGAGATCGTTAATGAAAATTAAAAAGAGTGTCGGTGACAGAACAGAGCCCTGGGGCACACCAGCATTTATTTTGTGAATATCAGACTTGAAACCGTCCAAGACAACTTGAATTGAACGTTGCGAAAGGTAATTTCTAATCCATTGAAGAAGAGTCGTCGATCCCAAATGCACGCATTTTTGACAAAAGAGCCTGGTGCCAAACTCTGTCAAATGCCTTAGAAATATCAAGTGCAACTATCTTACTTTCGCCAGATTGATGTACGCTTTGGTTCCACTTTTCGGTGAGACATGCCATCAAATCACCAGTGGACCTGTTGCTACGAAAACCGTACTGCCGGTCATTGAGAAGTTTTCGTGTTTCGAGATATTTCATGAGCTGACGATTTATCAGTGTTTCCATGACCTTGGAAAGAAGGGACGTAAGTGCAATGGGTCTGTAGGAGGAGAGAGAAAATGATTCGCCTTTTTTAGGGGCGGGTGCGAAAGTAGATTCGTCCCATTGAAAATTCGACGCACTCAAGTGTAGGCGGAGACAAGCACAATCTGGGAGTGTTGAGCTGGCCGCAAAGTGTGCAGCAAGCAGATTGGCCTTATCCAAAGAGCTGACAGCTGGAATGTCATTGTAAATGAGCGTTGGGATGGAGGATGAGGCAGAATTTCGAATATTTTTGACGAACGACCAACAATTTTTACTGCCTTTGGGACATTGCAGTATTTTTTGCCTCAGTTTTTGGTCGTATAGGAATTTCACACGCTTAAGAAAGGCGTTGCAGTCATTTCTGGCTCGTTTGAACTTTTTTCGGTTTTCCTCTGTCGGGTTGGTCTTGTAGGACCGAAAAAACATTTCTCTAACCCTGACGGCCTCTTTACAGCTCGAGTCGTACCATGCCTTTTCTTTTGGTTTGATACTCTTCATCCGATGAGGAATAAAGGATCTCATTCCAAAGAGAATGGTGTCTGTAATCATATCAGCAGCGGCATCCACGTCGTTATCGAGGAAGCATAACGACCAGTTAAAATTCCTAAAGAAGCTGTTAAGACCGCTCCAGTTGGCTTTCTCGCATTGCCATACGGTTCTTTTAGGAATTTTTTTCTAACTGTGTGGTCGGTGTACGAGAAATTAGCTGATATGACACAATGGTCCGACGAGCCTAGAGGGGAGAGCACATCAATGGTGTACTTATCAGGGTGAGAAGTTAAAAACAAGGCTTAGAGGTTTCAACAGTTTCACCGTTTCACTTGCCACACAGCACGTGCCACAATCAATTTATTGAAGACGAAGTTCGTCAGAAATGACCCTGTCAATTGGCCATTTTAAACTCTTTTCTTTAGGGCCACATTAAGTCGCTGGTTTTTGACAACAAGACATAAGCTTTAGACGAATTGGAAACGAGCTCTCAACGTGATATGCTGGAATATGGGGCGACTTATGCGAAATATAGTAGCAATGGAAAATTTATCCGTGGAGAATGATGTCGTATTTGATAACTTATGGTATCAAATATATTTCAATTCTAAATACAAATTTTGCTAAGAAACACACGTCCTTTTACTTAAAAGAACAAATTGAGTTGCATATTACGGAAAATCCTAGGCTAACTAGCTTTACACTAAAAAAAAAAAAGCATGCCAGTATGTTGCGAGTACAAAGGTACAAAACTTCAGAAAGTCCCATGGCAACATTGACGATGGTTGAGCTAAAACGAGTGTCATAAGCACTCTACAACAATTCATCCCTTCTTAAAAGTTTTAGAATCACACATCCTAACTCAACCCTGAATCCCATAGCAATGGAATTGCCGGTTGCTATAAGTTATATACATATGTATATTTACGAGTATTTTTATACTCGCAATCAAGTTTATCATTGTTTTAATTGTAATTGTATTTATCTTGCCTTCTTGTTGATCACACTTTTCTATTGCACGATATGTTTTCTATTTTTCTTTCTTCTCACATCTAACTCTATGTAAACTTGCTCTCTCCCATTCGTAGGTCAAACCGGGTAAATAGTGCAACAGAATCAAGTGCGCATATCGCGCCACACGAAAAAGTATCCGTCAGTTTGTATCTAAATTTCAATTAAAGGCAAAGCTCACCAAATTAGCAAGCCAGTGTCAGTTTCTATCAAAAGTGCGAATGCAAATTATTTGTCGACGAAAAAAATCAAACAATTCCCGTTAACCACGAGAAAAGAAAATTGTTGACGCAACAAAAGGGTGAGTAAACAATAAACAAAAAATGTTCGCTAAAGCTGGGGAAAAAAAATAAACAAATTCTTGTTACATAATTTTGTGGAATGGATTCTCGTAAGACCACGCGAAAAAAATGTGTTCTTACATCTAGAGACGTCAACACGTATGAATAATTTTTAATCGTTCTTGTATTCTTCCACTGCGCTCTTGTTTGTTTACAACAACAGTTTTGTTTAATTTATTTAATTACTTTGACCAGATCTAACCTTGGTAGTTGGTCGTCATTGACATTTCGCTCTAAAGATTCGCAGGGCTCTGTTGAAATTTCGCCTCTTTAATTATTTTCTCGCTGGCGATAATTATCTCGAGAGTCGAGTGCTTCTGTGTTAGAAGGTAATTCGCGATCGCAGTCGCCATCTGTCACAGTTACTCTCGACGACAAGAGTTGTTGGCCAACCGACCGGCACTTGGTCGGTCGGATACATCACGCCATCGGTTTTCTCTTCTTTTTTTCTCGTGTTAGGGCATTTGTTTTTTCGTTGTTTTTGTGGTTAACGCTTCGTTAACATGACGAACACGTTTCGCTGTACACGTTTTTCGTTTGCCGGTCTTTTGTGGAGAGGAATCAGCTGATGCGGCGTCATTTGGCTTTAATTCTCTTAATAAGCTTTTGAGATGGTCTGTTAGGTTTTTTTTTTTTGACATCGTTCTCTTACAAGGGAGTTTTTGTTTGGCAATTAAAAGAGAATACAGACATGCTTTGGGTTGTAATGTAATTTTGGTTTGAGTAGTGTGACCAGGTTTTTTATTTAAATATTTTTTTTTAGTTTACTTACTGACACTAGCAAACTAGTGCTAAACTAAAACTGAAGGACGGGGAGATCAGGGTCGGGAGAAGTGATAATTGAGGGCGTTTTTGAAGGTATTTCTGCTGCTATGGACATCGAAAACATGGGGAGTTCTATTATCTTCACGTAATACGCGAGAGAACTTAACCTGTTTGTTTACTTTGGTTAAAATTAAATCAAACATTTATTTAATACAATTTTCATATATGTATTTTAATTTGATGCGCCACAAATGGGTGTTTTGCATTTGTTGCAAATTGTTTTACTTTTTCGGACGCACAAAATGCCGGTGGTACTGGCATATCAGGTATCTTCAAAATTCCATTGATCATTTGACGGATAATAGTGTGTAAATTAGGCCAAATTTTTCGTTCCTCAAGCCATGGTAGAATGAGTTACATTGCTAATGTCTTCAAATAGGTTCTTTTTTTTTTTCAGCTGAGTTAAATCATATCATTGAGTTTATACTGCATTTAGAAAGCCACAAAATGCACATAATGGCCAGCGTCCAATTTTTCGGGATAATCTGTACATGTACACTTCGACTAGTGGTCGCCATTTTGTCACAAATACTGGATAACCTAAAAGCAACACTTTTCTAATAACAAAAGCAGAACGTCCCAGGGATTAAACACTTGCAAATAAACGCGAAACAATTTTCTAATTACCACCGATTTTACCACCCAATGGTGCTACAGCACCCTGAATTAATTATTTCTATAACTTACGGGTCCGACAGCCAATTGACAACTATCACAAAATGGAGGATACAAACTTAGAAGAGAATAGAAAAAATAACGAACATGTGCTGCTAATGGTTAAAAAAAAAATACTATCTATTTAATTTAGCACAGCACCCTGGGTAGGGTTTTAGGATTAAGTGTATTGTAAAACCATAAACGAACTAACATAAATGGCAAATATTTCAGATATTGGAAGACCAAAACCCGCTTTCCACTGATCGCCTCTATCCGTGTGACCCCGTCTGTGAATACGTGTGAATTATCATCAATGTCAACTTCTCTCCCATTTTACACAAAACCCGCCCATTTTACTGAAAAAACGTCATCCACATTACGCACACATAGTGAACTTTACGTGCAAATCGCTCCCATTCTAGCAACTTTACTGGTAAGTTCCTGCCATTCTAACAAATTCTGACTGGTTATAGAGATGTACAATGGTTTGGTAATCCACTTAAAGTGTATCTGTGCAAGGATTAAGAGTTTGCAAAAGTATTAGTATTGTAGAAATCGCTGTTTCTCTGAGAAAAGGCAAAAAAAAAAACACCGTTATAATCAACGTTGTGCTTTTACGCACTTTAGTTATGCCTGTGTGTTCATGGCAAAAGGCAAATACGAAAGTGATGGAGTACAGACTGAATGAGAACCACACATGAATTTGATAAAACTGAATACAATATTTTCAACATTTGTATTTGATTTAGTAGGTGATATCGTGGAGGCTGTACTTTCTGACTGTACTACCAAAGATCATAGATAAACTAATCTAGATGTCAAACTGTTCAGATATTGAAAAATCAAAACCGGTTTTCTACTGATCGCCCCTAACCGTGTTACACTGTCTGTGAATACGTGTGAATTGTCATCAATGGCAATTTCCCCCCTACAAACCACGCCCAACCAACCAACGTCATCCACATTACACACACTCGTGCAAATCGCTTATTCTAGGAATTTTACTTGTAAATTGCTTTCATTCCAGTAAATTTTGACAACGTTATAGAGATGTAAAAGTGTTGGAATTCACTTACGGTGGGTCTGTGCGAAAGCTAAGGGTTTGCAAAAGCATTAACTGCCAATTCCGTTTGTGAGACTCTCTAAGCCGAACAAGCAGGTTTCCCTTTCTTACGCTCAGATCATCATATCACAAATGTGCAAAATATCAATCGACACTTTACTTGCTTGGAAATCTAAAGTGGGGTGAATCAAGGACGTATTCTTTGATCGATTGTTTATCATAACCGATCTGCTTCTTGTCGTTCTAACAGCAGACTAACTGGAGGAATCAGAGGGATTCTAACATCTAAATTGTTTGAAGTAACTTAAGAGAATTGACCCCAACAAACCGTCAAGTGATGTGTGAAACAAGCGCTTGAACGGACTGAAGATAAACTTGTTTCAAATTTTCAATTTATTTTAAGATAATGATTTGTGCATTGAGATTTCACATTCGATGCTGTCTGTAATGATGATTATGCGGCTGGCGGGGTTGCAGTATTTTATAGTAATAAGATAAAAGAATGTGAAATTGGAAAGTATAAATTAGCAAGTGCAGATATTATTAGTGTTAGTTGCGTGGTTTCTGATGTCCATTTCTGTTTTATCTGTATCTACAGATTGCATAAGTGTACTATAAAAACATTTGTAGATGAGTTCTTAGTATTTTTAGAAAGTATGAAAAATAAAAATATAGTCTTATTGGGTGACTTTAATATTAATATCCTCGCTGATTCTTCTGATGTAGATAGCTATATGTCTTTGATGTCTTCATTTGGTTTTAAATCTTTAATTAACCAGCCTACCCGTTCCAATTCTTGTTTGGACCATATGTTTATAAGACTACACAGGAAAAGCCGCGTAGCCTAAAAAACTATAATTTATGACCTGAAAATAATTGACCATAGTTTAACCAGCATACAGTTTAATTGTGAGATTGCCAGACAAAACTTATCTGCAAGCAGAAAATTTAATAAAATCGATTTTGTTGCCTTAAGAACACATCTGAATTTTGAATTCTGGGATGAAGTTTATAATGCTACTGATCCTAATATCGCTTTTGATTTGTTTCTTTCAAGACTAAAGCACTATATTTCTTTATCTTGCCAGAAGAATAATATAAGGGACAGTAAGTTAAAGCATTTAAAAAATTGGATGTCCATCCCACTTCTTAAAATAATTAATAAGAAAAAGAAAATCTGTTTACTTATTCAGAAACATCCTAATAATGCTAGACTTAAACGGTATTACGAGAGGATCTGTCGTGAAGTTAAATCTGACATTTTAACTTGCAAAAATAATTACTTTATCCGTAAATTAGCTAATAATATTGGCAACTCTAAAAGAGAATGGCAAGTTGTCAACGAAATACTTAATAAGAATAAATCCAACGTCGATATTGTCTTGCTAAATGATGACCTTGAGGTTACTGAGCCTTTGGAAGTTGCCAATTTATTTATTAGTTTCTTTTCAAATAATAATCACATTAACTCTAATGAAAATTCTCCGTATTTTAGCGAGCATACCATACTGGAATCGAGCCTTCAACCAGAAAGTTTTTTCTTTGGGGAATTTACTTCACTTGAAATTCAAAAAATTATAAATTCCCTTAAAGCTTCTAGTTCACATTCATATGATAATATCTCAAGCAACATATTGAAAAATATTTCATTTCAGATTTCTGACGTTCTATGTTTTATCTTTAATAATTGTGTTCGTAAAGGAGTCTTTCGGGATTGCCTTAAAACAGCAGTGGTAATTCCTCTCCACAAAAAGGGTGATACCAGAGAACTGAATAACTATCGCCTATTTCCCTTTTGTCAGTTTTTTCAAAAATCTTTGAAAAGGGTATAAAGCGTAGAATGCCATCTTTTCTAGACAAGACCCACTTTTTTAGTGACTGGCAGTTTGGCTTCAGAGGTGGTAAGTCTACAGAAAGTGCATTGTTAAAGCTGACTGGGGAAATATATGATAGTTTGAATAACTCCTGTCCTGTCTTTTTATTGATATTACAAAGGCATTCGACAATGTTAACCACATTATACTGTTAAATAAATTGTTTAATGCAGGCTTCATTCTTGAGTGGTTTACCTCATATCTATTGAATCGTAAATAAGTGGTATAGATTAAAAACGTATTTAGTTCCGTACGTTCTTCCAATATAGGTGTTCCTCAAGGATCTGTATTGGGTCCATTACTGTTCCTTATATATGTGAATTCTTTATTCATTCAGCATTTTAGGGGCAAAATGACAGCTTTCGCTGACGATACAGCCATTTCCTATTCAAATATGAATTATCATAGTTTGTTATCAGATGTAAATTGGGATTTAGACATTTTAAGAAGATGGTTCAAGAAACATAGATTGGTAATCAGTAATAAAACTAAATTTATGATGTTTAATATCAAGGGTCTTATCTGCAAAGATCTGCCCTTATATTATCACTCACCATATTGTCAACGGTTCTGTTTAGCTGATTCATTTTTAGGTAGTTTACCGGCATTTAATGAAAATATAAGTTGCAGTAAGGATTGCTTTAGAATTGAATGTGTTGATAGTTTTAAATACCCAGGTATTGTTTTAGACTATAAGCTATCTTGGACAGATCACACAACTTATATAAAACAGTATTTAAATAAGGTCGTTAGACAGATTTACCACCTTAGTTTTTACTGCAATACGCAAATTTTAAAAATGGTGTACAATGGTTTACTTAAATCTAAATTATAGTATGGTATATCTTGCTGGGGTGGTGCTTACTATAATAAAATAGAACCATTATTGATTAAGCAAGAGCATGCAATAAGGATTATGACCAAAGTAAATCGTAGAACACCCAGTTTTGATTTGCTCAAATATCTTTATATTCTCCCTCTGAGACATCTGTACTGCTATAAGGTATTAAGAATATTTTTTGACAACTCCGGATACTACAACATAAGGCTTGATGATAAGTATAAGCTAAGCATCAATACCATGCACTTCGCCACTATTCCAACTACACATAAAACTCACTTCTCCCGTTTCTTTTACGTTACTGCTCCTCGCTTATTTAATTTATTACCTGTAAACCTTAGGTGTGAGAGGAAGAAATCAGTATTTTTGAAAAATGTTAAAAAATGGCTCTTCTCCTTTGATCATAATGAAATCGATTTGTTTTTTAATCCATTGGTATAAAATGAATTTTCTATCTTTTTATTGTTATTTACTATCACTTCTCTATTAATTGTATATTGTATTTAATTTCCCCATCAATAATCTTTTTATTAGTTTGTATACACATAAAGTGATATGTACTCTCGCCTCTTGTCTTCTGACAAATAACTATTCTTTACAAATCTGTAATTTATAATGTATCTCAAAGAATTTGTAGAATTGTATTTATCATTTGTAAAGGAATAAAGAATTAAAGAATTAATTAAAGATTATAATCTTTAACAATTCTTAAGAAAAACCTTAATAAATTAAACTACCTTATCCTCAAAAAGACCGTTCGCAATACCAAAAGCATCAATGCACAAGATATATGTAGCTACTCATACATATCTATGAGTAGGATAATGTCTCCATTTGGTATGTGGTTTAGAATGCAACTAGACAGCGGTCACAGTCCTATTCGATTTTCATACGATTTTTAAGCATTTTCGAATATATGTATAAAACCTGGAACTCTGAAAATATGCGTAAACTCTATAGCACTATGCTTTGTCTTCAAAAATAAAAATAATAAATCAAACAACAAAGGTGACCCTTTTACGAGTAGTTCATATTGTGTGTACTGGTGTATTGTTTGGTAAAATTTCTCATCCCACACAGTCTCATTAATTGCTTACTTAGTACATAATTTACCCTAAACAGACACTTTTCTCAATAAGTTTGTGTTTACAGCAATTGCACGCTAAGTTACTTTTTCAAAATGCCAATATTAGCCGAACGGATAGTTGATCTTTTCATAAAGTACTTACTAGTCTCAAACACTTATTATGTACTTGCATGCACAAAGTATCTACGAGTACACTCGAGAGATGTACTCAATAAGCAATTGTCATAAGTGAAGTATATTTTGCATTAATTGCATTTAAAAAATATAGAACGTGTTGATCGTATTGATCGCAATTTGCTTAGTAAAATAAAATAAAAGAGAATAACAATTCCAAGCCAGTCAGATATTTTCCGTCAGCAATGTTGTTCTTCTCTTCCATTTGCGTACTTTTGAGTTTATCAACTCGAAAGTTATATATTATTCACGGTTTTTCTAATAGTTTATTCCTAGTGTTACGTTGGAGCTTTGTTACGTTACTGCGAGCGTTATTTTACCTAGCATGCGTCATATAGAAATGACGTATTTTCAAGATCATGAGGTTGGTAGTTTCAGATTAGATTTGAAAATGTATTTCAATTATTATTTTTTTAATTTGTCTTGTAAACAAATTTAGTCTTTAATTTTTGTCAAATAAATTCAAATGCATACACAGTCGTGTGGTCGAGGCATCGACGAGTATAAGAGCACAATCGACGTTTAAAATTTCATCCCGAAAAATGATGGTTTGTCTATGTATCTTTAAAATTAATGGGATCTCAACAGGATTATTTTTCTGAGACCCGAAATTATTCCTCCCAGTCCTTTACAATGACTTGGTGAATTTATACATTTTATATGTCAAATCACCAGCTAGAAGTTATGGAAGACTTCATTCGAAATGGCCGGCATTTTCCTAGCACGACCTGAAACGTACTGCCTAATCATCAAATGCATTACGGTCCTCATTCATCGGAAAGTTGTCGACAGCGCGGTCAAGGGTTCGCTTCAAAGACTCAATATTTCGGTGATAAGTAGAGAAGGCCAGTCTCTCAAAAACGGACTACAACTTGTATTCCAGCTGGCCAATCATCCGGTACAGTCGTGTACATTTTTTTAGCCACTCTTGAGTGGTTTTCGGCTTGTGGGCTGGATCAGAATCTTGTTGGAATGTCCAGTGCTTGTTTGCGAACATTGTTCGGTTTAGTGGTTTAACGACGTCATCCAACACACAGTGGTTTGTTAAACTTTCTCATTTTAGAAAGTGGAAGCCAAAAGCCTGTAACTTTTTAACGAAGTGAGGTGACCTATACCTTTGAAATATATATCCTTACAACTCCAAAGAAAATTTTGAACAACAAAATAAAAGTAGACGTGGCATAAGAAAGGGCGTAACATAACGGTCATAATATTAATTTGATTCAAAAAAAAAAAAATATGTTGTTATTTTCATACACTAATTACGAAACTTAGTAAAGTCTTTCTTAGACTCGATTTGAGGATTTTTGGAACGACTTTCTAAAGCCACTGACATAACATCATCTCGATTCTGCGGCATTACGCCTCGTGAGACATGCGTTAACAACTGCAATGCTAACAATGCTCACTGAGCATTATGAGTGTACCGCCTTAAGAGAGCTGTCAAGTGTGTCTTTTGTAGGCACTAAGTCGCAAGTCTTATCTGATGATGCGAGACATGGATTTTTGCGAAATATTCGTTTCCCGCGACAAGCTTTCTCAATGGTTTGAATCTGATTCGAGACTACACGCCCTTGAAGTCTACCGTAATCACATACTATCCAAATGGTCGCAAGGTCCGAAAGATATTAACTTTTGCTATATTACACTTGTATGTATAAGCCCATCACAACGACACGATTTTCGATGTCACCCCCCATTCCATGATTGTAAACGACTGAAAACAAAATCTTTTCCCCAGATAAAGAAGCATAAAAGCAACGGATTAAATAACGGTTAACATAAAAAGAGTGCAACTAAAACTTTTTTAAAATGGTTGCAATAAAATTGTGTCAATGTTTATGACTAGACGAGCTCTGTATTTTTCTTATACGGAATCGCTTAGCAGACGCTTTCTCATCAATTTGTTCTGTTGGCGAACACGAAGAAGGAGCTGAATTTTCAGACTCTTCTTTGTCTTATATCGTTTTTTTTAAGATGTCTCAATTTTGATTTCGCGTGTTCGATGTCCTATGTGATTTACCTAATCATATAGGAGCGCAAACTAATTCCTCATGAAGTTAGCAAGTTAAGTAGTAAACGAAGATTTACTACTTATGTGCTGTCGACAAGGCAGGGCAACCAGTATGGCACAATAGGAAACTATAAGATTGAGCTGGTAAACAACTTTACTTAGCTGGGATTCACTAAGAAGACAACTCAGAAATAAGTACCTGTCACAATCAACGAAAGAAGCTCTATGTAAGACCATTATCGTGCTAGTCCTACTACTATGCACGGAAGCATCTAAAGCAGAGACAAATCAAATTGCTTTGAGTAAGAAATGTTGCCTCTGCATAAACAGTTTTTGGAGAGGAAAATATAACAATGTACTTTGCTGATGATACTGAATGTAATTCTACAATTCTGCCGCTTCGATGGCTAGGACATGTTGAACAAATAAACATTACCGCTCCGGTCCGGAATGTCTTCGAATTCATACAGAAAGCACAAAATACTCTGAAGTACTTTGGTGGTCTATTAAACCAAACAAACTCAAGTTTAAAGAATATATTGAGTATATACCAGTAAGTAAGTAAGTAAGTAATCCATTCATTTATTTACAATTTTTAACATACATTTACATTAACTATTTATGAATATAAACGCTTTGGCATTGCAGTCAGCTCGACTAACAACTTTAATTTCTTCTATTGATTTTAAATATACTTTATTATTTTAATTTTCAGTTTTCATTTAATATTTTTGTTTATTATTTTTTTTTTATCGTAGATCAATCATATTCAGTCATGATTAGTTTCCTAAATCTGCAAGTTTCCTTTAGATAATTGGCAAGTTTTATCCAATCTGGTCCATCCAATATTTGTATTGTCTCCTGCATTGAGAGAGAGAATTTTCCAAAATACGCAAATCTCTCTTGTCGAAAAATTGGATAGATACTTATAAAGTGGAAGCAGTCTTCTTTGGATCTTGTGTTGCATAGTGTGAAAAACTGGTTGTAACTCCCATTGTAAGGACTTCCGTTGAGGCATAATAATTCGCATCTTGCTTTAAATATTAGAGAAATATCTTAGAGAATTTTGAAAATAATTATTGTTACACAGATTAAATTTCAACTGACTGTATAATATTCGGCTTTCAGATTCAGTAGCTGTTTCTACAAGCAGATTTCGAACCGAGTCTTCATTCAGCTGAATAATTCTATAAAGCTTTTCCTTTACACCAAGAATGTTGTTTGGATCAATTTCTATATCTTCGCCAAAAGAAGTGGCGATCTGTTGCCATTTATTAAACCACCAGTCTTTGTTCCTAACTTCGTATAGCAGCATCTTTTTACTCAGACGTTCATCTCGAAAACCTAAGACTTTAAGTAGATAATCAGCTTGTAGTGTCAGGGTGCTGGTAAATATCTTTGGCAAGCCGGTTTCTAAATAAATCGCATAATTCGGTGTGTTGATTGGTAGATTGAAAATTTTTCTGATGAAGTTCCTCTGAAGTTTTTCAGTTACCTCATACTCTTCCATTCCCCAAACTTGAGCTGCATAGCACAGAGTTGACTTCACAACTGTATTGAAGATTTGATATTTGGTAGACAAATGTATACGGCTGTTTGTAAAAATCTTTCTCCATGTTAAGTTTATAAGACTTTGAGAGGCCTTGGCTTTTTCGGCAAGGTGCTTACTAAAATTTAGCCTTGGGTTAAGGTTCACCCCAAGATACCTATATTCATTTGTCACTTCCAAATGTCTTCCATTGTACACCCAATTGCTTCCGACTTCAGTTCGATTGGAACGCGAGAAAATCATAATTTTTGATTTTTCAGTGTTGATTTCAAGTCCCCACTTTTCACAGTATGTAGACAGCCGGTTTATCATTAATTGTAAATTGTCTTTCGATTCTGATAATATAACCAAGTCGTCAGCATATGGCAACACATTGATTTGGATTCCTGCCATTCTAATTCCTCCAGGAAGGTGGTTTACAATGTCGTTTATAAAAAGTGCAAATAAAAGTGCGCTAAGCGGACATCCCTGTTTGACACCTGAATCAGTTCTAAACCATTCAGAGAAACGTGAACCATCCCACACGCTGGCTTCTGTGTCATTGTACATATTTTTGATAACATGTAGAAACCTGGTTGAGACACCTAGCTGTGAAAGTTTGTATATTAGCGCATTCCGATTTACCAAATCAAACGCTGTTTTGAAATCGACAAAGAACGCGTACACCTTTTTATTTCTAGCATGATATGCTTTGACAATCGATGTCAGAGAGAAGATTTGGTCAACTGTGGAATAGTTTTTCCTAAATCCAGCCTGGAAATCGGATAGTATATTTTTTTCTTCTACCCAGTTTTCCAATTGGCTAACAAGAACTCCACAGAGTACCTTAGCTATGATATTCATAAAAGATATACCTCTGTAGTTGGCAATGTCATTCATGGCACCTTTTTTATGTATTGGGAATATTACAGCTTTTTTGAACGAGGATGGAACTTCCGCATTCATAAGAATTTGGTTAAAAAGCGTAGCCAGTTGAATACTAAAACTTTGAGAAGCATTCTTAAAAAATTCATAAGGTACACCATCTTCACCCGGAGCTTTTCTATTTTTAGCTTTCAGAAGCACTGCTTTTATCTCAAAAATAGATATCTCGGTGTCAAGTATATCATCGGTGAAGAAAGGTTCAGCATAAGCAAAAGTTAAGTTGGAATTCGTTTGAAGCATTTTCGAGAAATGAATAGAAAGATCATCGGCGGATACATTTGTGCCTATTATGTGATGAGAACCATTAATATCCTTCGCCAGCTTCCAAAATTCCTTTGTGTTCTTTGTTTCACCAAGTGATTGGGCTTGTTTATTTTCAAAATTAAGTTTCTTTGCAAAACACAGACTTTTATATTGGGAATTTGATTGAACGTACCATTTTCGTAATCCTTCATTGTTAGAATTACGGAATGCATTTATATACCAGTATATATATAAAAGTATCAACAAAGATCAGTCTGAATAAACAGTGCAATAAAAATGTACAATGTAATTATTAAACCTCATTTCGAATATTGCGCAAGTTTGTTATTTTTTTGTGACCTGTCCCCAACAAAGAGAATGCCGAAATTACAAAACAAGGCCATGCGAATCGGACTCAAGTGTGATAGGTGTACAAGCACATTAAACTGACTTAACATTAATCAAAAAATTATTCATTTTAACAATGACGCTAGTTTACAAAATTAAACATAATATGTATCTAAATGAAATGGTTTCAATTAATGATCGGAGCCAGTATTCGCTTCGAAATAGAAATGACCTCAACAAATTATTATAAAACTTTGAATTATAATAATTTACCAGAGAATATCAAGAACTCCAGCAACTTACATAAATTTAAAAGATTAATCAAATTGTACACATTGTATAAAAATATTTTTTAGTAGAATGTGTAGAAAAACTTTGATGTGATAATTTAATTCTGAATGGCTTTTAAGCTAAATAAAGCAAATTCAATTCAGTTGAATTAAATTATGACACTGAACCCCGAATAACTTTTATAAAATTCTAAAAGTTAGTGCTTATCCAACGTCACGGACTCCGGGGGATCGGAAAATCGCCACAGTGAGTTCACGATATCGACAGCGTGTACATATTTATGCATTTCATCATTTATAATGATGAACTCTTGCCGCCTTACGATAAATTTCCGTTAACGCTTCTAAAACATCACAATAGCATAAGCAGCATAGCCCCACAGCTCTGGATGGACTTATAAAAGGTAATGTAAAAGTCCACTTACTAATATATGTTAGATGGCACTATCGACCGTAGTAGACATGGGCCGCTTACTAGAAAGCTTCTTCAGTAAGCGCGTTCTTTGTCCAACTGTCCTCGCTTTCCTACCCCAAGTTGGAAGACATCCCGTCTCTTTCCGGGCTAAAAATAATTGATTCAAAAGGCGAGTGGTTTGTACTTTTCTGGCAAGTAGAGCTCGCTTATGTCTCTTTTCTTGATATCAAAGATCACGATGAAACCAGACATCTCTATAAATGATATAATATATGACCTTAAAGTCGGTTAAGAGATGGTGAGGATGTTTGTTGAGTTCTTGCGTTGGCTCAATGACTTTCCAGTAAAAATTTCTCTCGATTGACTTCTCATAATTTTTTTTTTCTTCCTCTTCTTTTGTTGTTCCGCTGCGTACATTTGGTTGTACTCTTCATCAAACTAGATGGGTGGGTTGGTGGGTGATTTCTGCGGCTTCTTGACATCGATGTCAGTGGCCTTCAACACTTGTTGCTGGTTACAACATAGGACTTATACAAAGGTTGAGGTGTGAATGATCGATACAGCTTCGGCGGTTTGTTGCGATTGCAATTGTATGGCATCTGCGACGGACTTTGGCTGCGACTAGGGAGTAGTACGAGTTTTTATTAACCGCTCAAAATGCTGTGACCTCTAGAATATTGGACATGTGCCTTAAATCGGTTGCAGTTTTTTTTTTTATAATTAGCACTCGCTCAAGGGGTTATTATTATAGTACCCTGAAAATGTTTGCATACAACGCGGGCGAAGGAAACTTAAGGAGGAAGAAAGGTAGGTACCAATGTACGTTGGTTTTTAATGTTTGGAGGTAATAATGACTAAGAAATAAAGAGCTAGAAGAGGAATTGCATAAGCGAGCTGTACGGCTTTGTAACGAATCACGATATTTTAGAGCACGTCTGAAAGTGGGTTTGAAAGGGTACCGATGAGCATTCATAACGAAACGGGTGTTACTCTTTGAAGGGGCGAAATACTGCTGGGATTCTCGGTGAAACATTGGTGTTGAAAATAGCGATATAACATGGTGAGGAAAGCGTGCCAATTGACTGCAATATTGGCATCATCTATGAGTTTTATTTGACGGTTTTGAATCTTATCTAGCAGGTGCAGAGATCTTTTAGGAGCACCTGTCCTGATGTGGGCATTGTACTTGAATTTCGGGTGGTCGAATGCCTTACATATGTATTGAGGTCAGATCAGAGGAGGTGAAATATTTCTTACATCACTTGAGAAAACCTAGACATTTCGCAGAATTTTTGTGCGACATCAAATATGTGGTCTTTCCAACGTAGGTTGTCATTGACACATATATTGGTGGCCGTGGCTCAAGTGGTAGTGGACTGGCTTCCAAAGGTTCGGTGTTCGAATCCCAGCCTCGCCCGACAGACATATTCATTTTTTCAGTTAATGAAAATCAAGTAAAATGAGTAGTTGACTAGAAATCAACAACAAGCCAACTTCCACTAAGAATTTAGTCTCCCCATTAAATGTTGGATGCCAATCATGGAACGAAATAACCACTGAGCCCAAACATCTTTCCTTCTTCTCTCTATCCCATTTTCCAAAAAACTTAACACGTGCTCAGGCACGTTAAGTGTATTCGTACCCACTTGAGTGTTAAGTTCTTTGAAAAAAAAAAATTACAATTTTTTGGTTTCGACGACACAAGTGCCATTTGGATGATGGCTGCGTATTTAAATTTCGCTTTAACGACAGCAGACAGCATTACGTTTTGGAAGCATTAAATTCCACTCTGTCGGTGGTTCCTCATTTAGTAATGCTGTTAATATTAGTTAATATTAGAACTTGAGTCCGGGAACGAATATGAAAAGCAGAGTGTACTGTCATCAATAAAGGATTAGAGCGGAGCCTTGGGGCGCACCAGAATTTATTTCGTGAACGATCCGAAAGAAGAAAGCTGTCAATCCCAGATGCGAATTTTCGACAAAAGAGCCTGAGGCCAAAATCTGTCAAATGCCTTAGAAATATCAAGTGAACTATCTTGCTTTCGCCAGATTGGTATAGACTTTGGTTCCACTTTTCAATGAGACGTGCCATCAAATCACGAGTGGACCTGTTGGCACGAAACCCGTATTGCCTGTAGGTCTGTAAGAGGAGAGCAAAAAAAGATCCGCCATTTTTTAGAAGGGGACTGGAAAAATGCTGTTTTCCTTCACTCGGAAAGTGTCCTAAAGAGTAGGATTGATGAAAAAGCTTACGCAGTGATCACCTCTTGAGAAGAAGGGAGATATACCATCTGGACCAGCGGATTTGTGTATATTAAGATCTTGCTACTACACGAGTGCGAAAGTGGATTCGTCCCATTGAGGATTCGACGCACTCAAGTGTAGGTGGGGACAAAGCACAATTTGGGAGTGTTGAGCTGGCTACAAAGTATGCAGCAAGTAGATTGGGCTTGCCCACATAGCTGACAGCTGGAATATCGTTATAAATGAGCTTTGGGATGGAGGATAAGGTAGAATTTCTAATATTTTTGATGAACTACCTTTGGGATATTGTAGTATTTTTAGCCTCAGTTTTTCGTCGTATTGAAATTTCACACGCTCAAGAAAGACGTTGCAGTCATTCCTGGCTCATTTGAAATTTTTTCGGTTTTTCTTTGTAGGTACGGCCTTGTAGTACCGAAAAAACATTTCTCTAATCCTGACAGCTGTAAAGCTCGAGTCGTAACACGCTTTTTCTTTTGGTTTGATACTGTTCATCCGATGAATGATAAAGGATCTCCTTCCAAAAAAAATAGAGTCTGTGATCATATCAACAGCGGCATCCACATCTTTATAGAGCAAACATAACGATCAGTTAAAATTCCTAAAAATTACGTATTGCCATACAGTTCTTTATTAATCTTTTCTCTAACTGTGTGGTCAGTATACGAGGAATTGACTGATATGACACAGTGGTTCCACGAGCTTAGAGGGGTGCACTTATCACTGTCTGGTGTTCGCATGGGTTAATTTACAAGCTGCTCAAGCGACGTTCTGCAGAGAAGATCTCAACAGACGGTCCTTTGGGTGTTGTCTTCCAGAATGTCGTATTGTGTATATCGTCCGTAATAACGATTTCAGTATAAGGATACAGGAATACAATTCCATGATTTGTGTAACTGTCGTTTATTTCGCTCATAATAGTATGTCACAAAAATCGTATAGCATCGGTCGTTACATTCGAAGTGTTCTGAGACAAGGTTAACATTTTTCTTGTAATTAGTGTTGCGAAAGCTACTTTCTGTTTCGTTGGTCGAGGCTGTGGTTCCCACTTAGTCCCTGATCTATCTTCTGATTTTAATGTCTTCGATGTGCAGTGATTTGTAGTAGCAGTAGTAAATGGCGCTTGAACTAAGTTCGTAAGTTGTAATATCTTTGACCAACAGACATATCGAGTCGTCACCTGCTAATACGAATGGTTAGACGTGAGTGAGCCACCAAGGAATCTCGTCAGACAGAATTTCGTTTCAAACAGGTATTGCTGTCAATATTGGTGGACGAGTTGTGAATTATTCGTTTCTCAAACGCAGAAGTAAAAAGAAAAAATCACAGCAGGGTCATACTGTAGAGAAATTGGATTAATAGCAAATTGTGTCCTGCAAGACCACATGCAGCAGAGTTCGGGATCGTTAATGCTAGCAAGCATTGCGGATACGAAGTTTTGCCTCATCCACTTTTTTCATTAGACTTGTCCCCTACCGTCTATAATCTTCACTAATGTTAGGCAATCAAAATAGCCAGCTTACAATCTCAGAGGAATTTGGGCACGTTTGACTCAAACGGATAACACCTTTAAAGGAGGCGTAATTGCTCTTAGGAGCGTTGGAAAAAGACGATTGATGTAAATGGAGATTGTTTGATGCAATGAATTTTGTGAGTCTTTAAGATAGTGTTGTTTAATGTTTCACAAGAAAAACGGAAATTGTATATGCAAATACCTAAAAGGTGTAAATACGAGTACATATATGTATGCACCGTGAGCTTGCCGCCTTGGAGAACCTTATGTACCTGAGCTTCGAACATATCGAAGATTGCGCTCTTGAGACAACTTTGGACTTGTGAGTGTGAGATCAAGAAATACCTCGTTTTCTTTCGCATATGTTGGCTAAATTTTACCAGAATATACTCTCAGAGGTTTGAGTGTTTATTTCTAGATATAGAGTCGGATCTACGATATGAAAATCTCTAGCTCACTATAACATATGATAACTATAGAGCGAGTAGCCACTGCGAGGAGATGATAATGTAATTTCACATCATTATTTAGCGTTGATGCACAACTGTTTCCATTTTTGGGATGTCCGAGAATTTGGCATATAAAAGGGGTTACACTTATTTGAATAATATCATGAGCCCCTGTATTGAGTGATGTGTGCGTTCTTTGAAAATCTATTAACAATGTTTACTACCCTGCCAACTCTCGCTTTAGAAAACTTTAAGCAGTTTAAATCGATGAGAAGTTCTTGGTAGTAAAATCCTATTTTTGGATTTGAAGTACGGCCATTGCCGAAGAAAGTGCAATGGCTTCATTGACACTTCTACCATTAAAGCCACGAGTGGTTATGACTTCGATTTTAAGAAAATCTCACTATCATCTTTTCAAAATTATAAAAGTATCACGTACTCGTATTATTATATCTCCTCTGTCTAGTGGTCAATGCTCATCACTGGCTTTGGATTAGTTTTAACATACACAGATTGCGCTGTATTACATCAACTAAAACACAGAGCGCCAATGCGAATTTATTTATGTACTTTTTCACACAAAGATAAGAAATATTTGAAAAAACCGCGTTGAATGTCGCCCGTTCGGAGTAAATGCACGTACTCTTATTGTATGGAATCTTTCAGTCATTGCCCGCATGAACATATGATTGCATCGGCGAATTCAAGTGTAATAAAAAAAATGAAATTAAATAAAAAAAAAAAATCTAATCGCAAATGTAATCTACTCTATCCCATTAATAGATTACGTTCCAACATCGGAAGATGCTTTCAATCGCGACTCGGTGACTTTGTCGCTTCGGGCATCGCGCTACCAACACGTGACCAGAAAGAAAATCAGCGTAAAATCTCCATTGTACTCAGACTTTTAGAAATGAGAGTCAATTGCGCTTTTCTGACAGTCGAGCATTTCACGTGTATCGTCACACAGGGGAAGCTTACAGATACTCGTACGTATACGTATCTTTGGAATGAAGGTGGCCTAGTGATGATGACTGGAAACTGTTCAAATTGGCCTTTTTGCGTTGCACGGCTGGTTTTCTGGTGGTCATAACATTTTTGCTGGAGAAAATTGTTTTCCCTCCCTTCCCTCAAATGAGAAATTTCCTTACTTATTTGTGGTTTTCTTGGGAGGAAATTGTATTTTTTTTTGTTATGCAACGTCTGAAAGTTTATTTTACTGGGCTTGAATCAATTTTTTATTTATCTATTTATTTATCCAAGTACTCATACTAAACATCAAAATAATGGAAGTTTGGATAATTAAGGAGTTTGTGTGTAAAACAAAGCCGAACTATCATGCAATTCACTTGCCTGTAATCAATAAGAAACCATTGATCCGTAACCAATGTACTATGTTTGGCTAAGGAGAGTATCATCGTTCTTATCATATAGTCGAAGTGCATCTTTAGTGTAGCTATAAAAAGTGCTGGTAATCCAAATAAAGCATGCAATTCGGATAGTTATCAGTTTAAATAGTCTCTTCAGGAAAAGGCATAGCAATCTTTCGACCTCATCAAACTTTTTGTATCTCCACGCTTGCGCGGTATTAGCAGAAATCTCGCAGTGGCTTTAAAATGTTTATATTTGGCTGTTAAGTTGAGATCTTTTAAGTCCATACAAGCTCACCATGTCGAGTTAATCGCAATATTTCATACTCAGATTGGGCGTTATTTTTATGCCAAGATAATCATACTCTTTTCTTGCAAACTTCCAGCTGTCGTTTCTGGCAATACGAGTATGTCCACCTCATTTCTTGTACACCATAACTTTGGGGTTTCTCTGGTTGACTATAAGAGTATACGTTTCACAGTAGTCTTTTAGTATTGCGATCAGCCGCTGAAGGACATGAGGAGTGTCGGAAATCAGAACTATATCACCAGCGTACATAAGAATCTTAATCCGACTACCTTCCGCCATAGGGTATTTGATTCAAATTATCCAAAAACAAAATAGACAGTAGCATACTTAGGGTATATCCTTGTTTTACTCCCATACTTATTGCTAACCATTCGGATAGGAGCTCCCCATTCCATAATGCTGATTATGTGTCCTTATACAGGCCGCTTAGCATATTCACCACCTTTGTTGACAACCGCATAGTGCTCTTCGGTCAATAAAATCAAATGCAGTAAAAAGCATAAAACTTAGTTCTTTTGTCTACAAATGATTAAGCAATGATGGTTGAATGCCCTTTCCTGAATCTTGCCGTTTGTTGAGAACTTGCAACTCAGGATGTGAATCTATTAAATATAATTGAAACAAAAATCTTCATCGAGCAGTTGAGAAACGATATGCCTCTATAATTCTCCGCTACATTTGTATTACCTTTTTTGTGAATCGGAAAACATATTGATCTACAGAAGCTTTGAGTAACCTCTACAGACTCAAAAATGGTATTAAAAGAATTTGTTAAGACCATTAACATTTCTCCAGTTGAGGGTTTGTAGAATGCAGATAGTATTCTATTCACTGAAGGAGTTTTGTATAACTTAGAACTTGCAACGGCTTCTTTAACTTAATCTTGTGCGATTATCTAGATAATCATTCGGACTGACGTATTGTATTGCAGACTATTATTGTACTTATTAATGTGGTTGAAGTGAAGCTTTAGAATGTCTGAGTGTAAGTTAGAGCCAACAGAAAAAGTCTGACTGTTAATTGCTCGTATGGCTTGCCAAAAACTATCTGGGTCCCTTGCAGAAAAACCTTCCCTCATGAGATATATAGTATGGTATAGCATAGTAAACGCTTCGTTTACATATGTTTGCAAACTGTTTTCAAATTGTTATTGACTTCTATATAGAGCTCTGTGAGGACGTTTGCAGCTAGTTCTTGAAAGAGTTTTAACAATCTGAAAGCTTTTTGCCGCGCTTTCCAACATTCTTTGTCAAACCATCTTCTACACGGGGCTAAGACAATTGTTTGACGAATTTTTGGGGCGGATTGGGCAATAATTTTATCCAGGGAATTTAATTAATCCTTCACTATTTCTGAGGATCCTCCTAGGTTAGGTTAGGTAAGAGTGGCTGTTGGAAATACCAACCCACTTAGGCCTATTGGCCCATTGTGATGCCACGTGGATCTATGATCTTCTTACTACTGGAACCAGTTTGAGCTTATAATAAAGCGTAGGAGACTGTTGACGTCTATTTTTTCTAGATCGGGGGTTGCTTATCAGCATCCAGCTCATCCTTTTTGTACACCCTTAAGTGAATGGACTCGAATCCGAACCGAATCATGCCTTTCGTCTGCGCCAGAGGATTAAGGGATTCCTTATTGATCACAATTAACGCGCATCTATAAGAACCCCTTAGTTCCTCCAGTTTCGCGACTTTCCAGTCATGAGTCGGAAGAGTCGGGTTGCTGAGCCGGATGATTTCCAGGATACTTTCTGGAGAGGAGGGTTCGGCTGGAATCCAGGTACGAGTTCGAGGTCTACTAGGAATGTCTTCCTTAGATACGACCTCGAGTTTTGCACCTGGCCAAACCTCTCCTAAACCATCGATGGCCTTGGTGAAGAGATCGAGAGATCTCTGGTTGGAGCAAGCGATGAGCTTGACATGGCCGTGGTGCCAGCCAGCGTCGCTTGTGATAGGAGGTGGTCCTGGGTTTTCCCGCATGATGGCTAAGAAGTTGCTCGAGAGCTTCAACTTGACCAATTGCCACCGTTCCGGTGTAATGGAACCGTCGGTATCGCTCCTGTCGATCACCGCGATCACCAATGCGTCCTTTAGGACTTCATTATAAGACCTCAGAGATCTGCTGTTGGATGGACCGTGGCCTGCCACAAACTTGCTGCTGCTGGGGGCGGGGGAAGTGACAGGATCATGGCTTGCCACAGTCTTAACACTCCCCAAAGGAGTTTTGGTAGCAGCGACAAGTCCGTGGCCTGCCACAAACTTGCTGCTGCTAGGGGCGGAGGAAGTGATAGGACCATGGCTTGCCACAGTCTTAACACTCCCTGAAGGAGTTTTGGTAGCCGCGACAAGTCCGTGGCCTGCCACAAACTTGCTGCTGCTAGGGGTGGAGGAGGTGATAAGACCATGGCTTGCCACAGTCCTAACACTTCCTGAATTCTTATTTTTTGGCTCGTTCCTTTTGCCCTTAGAGGATGGCGCACCATGGCCTGCCACAGTTTTGCCTCCTCTCGGCAATGCAGGAGCCTTGCCGGTAGTCGGTGTACTCACCGTTCCACCGCCCGGTAATGAAGGAGTACCGGCCTCGGTTTTTGTTTTTTGGTTGTTATCCATTAATGGTCCCACGAGTAGCGGAGAAAGGGGTGTCCATCTGTACAGAGATCCGCCGTATAAGGCTAGCTAATCCGGAGGTCGCCAGGTATCCGGATACTCCGTTTGCGACTGAGCTATTTTTGGAGATACTGGGTCCTCAGCCAGGTTGATCTTCGGCACGGGTCGTATAACACCTTGATCCAGCCCAGGGGGATGATGGAGTGCTTTGGGAGTTGGGGGGGGGGGGAGCATCCTTTGGTTTCAGGACTCGTCTGGAGAATTTCTTCTCGAGATTCATTGACCCTACTCAGCCTCTACAACTCGACAAGTTCGATGCTCGCGGTAGAAGGAGGATCCTCCTAACTAACAAGTTAAATTTGTTTGGTACTCAATAATTTAACTCTCTTTTAAAAATAGCTTTTGGTCACATTTGTATGTTTTCCAAATTTGTTGAGTGCAATTTCAAGATTATCGAAATCCGTATGCCATTGGCTGCATTTGAGATACCATATATTGGAACAGTATTCTTTTCTCTCCACGATGGTGATCTCCTTTATAGTCAGAAAAGTTAATTGAAAGTCAGCATCCCTCTTATACCCGAATAAGCAACCCGCTCTTGGCCTTCCCTTACTATATGTCCTGACACCCGGTATCCATTTCAATATAAAGCTTCCGAAGATGTCATTAAACTTATTATCGTTATCATTTATAATTCACGTTTCATATAATGGCTGATTTTTTAGGCGTTTGGTTTTTAATTGTCAAAAAAAAAAACCACAGGAAAATTGCAAAAGTGTATAAAATTTTTATTTGAGTTGATAAACCAATGCTTGTCATTTACTTTTTAAAGATTATTTCATGTAAATGTTGAGCACGACTACGTTTTAAGTGGCCTATACGAAGAGTCCAATTTTAAATCATTTGTTTGGGCATATTGGCTGGAATCTCGCTAATAACACGTGTAATGTTGTCTTCCAAGGCTGGTTTTTATAAAATAGTCTGAAGGGATCAATCGCACGATATAACCCGCAAATTCACCGGTCCAAAACGAGAGATAAATTACTCATCAAACTCAGTTTTCAAATGGTCCATCGATTCGCGTGCTGTGTGGCATATAGCACCGTCTTGCTGGAACCACATGTCGACCAGGTTCAGCTCGTGCATGTTGATCAAAAAAAGTTCCAAATAATTGAACGATAGTGACCGTCGTTGTTTTCACGGTCATCTTTGAAAAAATACGAGGCAATGACTCCACCGGACCATAAACCGCACCAAACAGTGCATTCTTCCGGGTGCATTGGCAGCTCTTGTATTGCCTGAGGTAGGTCATCGGACCAAATACGACGCGAATAACATTTTTCACAAAGCACGAATTTTGATAATAAAATTGGATAATTTGTAAGCGTTGTTCGGGTGTAAGCCTTTCCAAATGAAATGGCAATGCTAACTGAGTATGTCTGACTGTCAAAAATAGAACACTGAAAAACCAAACAGCAACATAATCACCCTTTAAGAAAAAAACGTCAAATATTTTGATATAATTAAAAAGATTAATTTACAAACAGAAAGACCATGGCTATTACAATATATGATAATTAAAAATAAATCCGTTGAATACCGATCCGGAAGTCGGTCCACGGCCATAGCTAATCAATGAATTCTAGGGAAGAGTTAGTCAAACGATTCTGATTGGTCGAGAGCCCGAGAATTGACTGCAAAACTGCTTGCACGTTGCACGTACTTCATTATTTATTTGTTCGATAAATTGTTTTCTTTTGTAAAAATTAAAATGTTGTTTAACATAAATTTTGAGGGATTGAATTTGAGAGTGAATTGGATGATGAACCCGTGGAAATCCAATCATCCAATGAATGTTTCTGTTTATTAATTTGTTTTTGTTAACTTAAATGAATTGCTTGAAAAAATAAATAAGAAATAATGAACTACGACAAAAAATTCTTCTAAATTCTTCGTTTTCTGATACCCCGGCTTCATCGACGAAATCTTTCTTTCAGCAACGCGGATTTTGCAAGATTGAAGAATCGTTTGCAAAAAAAGCATAAATTGACGTTTAATGTAAATGGTTTTCCTTCGAACCACAAAGGTTCATATATCATTTCATCATCTACATCAACCATTTGATCCTCTTTTACCTTTTAAATAATTTGAATTAGTTATTAGCAATTCATCAACAAGTTTTGAGTAAGAATTGAAAGTAGATATCGAATTATAACATGTGGAAATGTCAACTGCATTTGCAAGCAAATTTACTGTTCAGTGTGTTGGGTTTGACTGAAATTGCAATCTGAAGAAGTTGTTTTACGTCATTCTTGCACAGCCCCATGCATAGATGTCGCTTGCTTCCTTCCTTAAGTGGAATATGCGGTAAAAGATAAATCTTCAGCTGTCAAGTGAATTCCATCGAGCAACTAATTCATTGCTGTCAATGGAACACCATATGATAAGTAATGTGTTGGACTGTTGTATTTGGTGGTGAAGGTAGCGATGAATCATGGGGGAAGTAAGCCGATCATATGCCATCGTCCGTTGATTTCTCAATATTTCGTATAACTGCAATCGTTAAATCTAGATAGCATAACTGTTGAGCTTGGAATGATGGGGCAGAATTCGGCACAAAAAAAAAACTGTTTTCGGTCTTTCATATTGCTCGTCCTATGGTGCTATGAAACTCCGCCAACTTCCAAAACCACACATGTGGTTTATTCAAACCCATGATTCCCATATGGATACTATGTTAGGTTTTGTATTCAACGCGAAAAGTCTGTTACACAGGGATGTAGTAGCAGGGTTGCAATGTTGAAAATCAAATCCCTCAATAAGACCGGAAGGTTTCAAGTTGTTAAAGGCCTGCCATCGCTGTAGGATTTTTTACTGTCGTTATTGCGCTGACCAAAGGCGAATTACGTTTATTCCAAGAAGAAAAATAAATAAACATCAAAGCACTTCTCGAAGGAGCTTATTCGAGGCTGATCTATCCCCAAGCTTGGAATTTGTAAGTACATTCTACTACTCGTTGTGACTCAGGATGTCTTTTCATTGGCTAAATTAGCGCGCTCAAGGGGTGCTCGCACACAGCGCGGGCGAATGAAAATTAGAGAAGAAAAAAAGGGAGGTACCGATGAACGTTGGTTTTAAATGTTTAGAGATTATAATGACTAGGAAATAAAGAGCACGGAAGGGCATTCCATAGCCAAGTTGTACGGCTTAAGAACGAATCACGATATTTCAGAGTACGTCTGAAAGTGATCTTGAGGGTATACTGATGAGCATTCATAGCGAGACGAGTGTTACAGTTGAAGTTTTGAATTGCGCACTACTGGTGAAAATAGCGGGCGTTCATTGTCTGAGTGATATTAGTATCACCTATGAGTTTCATCGCACGGTTTTAAATCCTAGCAGAGATGTTTTAGGCGTAGCTCACCAGATGTGGGCATTGTACTCGTATTGTGGGTGAATGAACGCCTTATATACTGAGGCCAGATCAGAAGGGGAAAGTATTTCTTACATTTTTTAAGGAAACCTAGACATTTCGAAGAATTTTTGGCGACATCAAACATTCCAAAGTCAGTTGTCATTGACAAACATACCGCAAGTATATAGGGTATTTAAATTTCACTTTAACTACAGTAGACAACATTGTATTATGGAAGCATTAAGCGCCACTCTGTTGATAGTTCCCCAATTGGTTATGCTGTTGATATCGGAATTTAATGAGCTTAACATAAGCTGCCGTTCGCGTTCTACAGCCGAAGATCAGGGACCTGAGTCCGGGAACGAATATGAAAAACAAAGAGTACTGTCGTCAATGAAGGAATTTATTGGATTAGAAGTAGCAGACAAGAGAACATTGATAAAAATTGAAAAGAGTGTATGAGACAGAACGTAACCTTGGGGCACACCATCATTTATTTTGTGAATATCATATATTGTCTTGGATGGCAACTTGAATTGAACGTTCCGAAAGGTAATTTCTAATCTAAGAAGAGAGTTCGATCCCAAAACCACACATTTTCGATAAAAGAGCCTGATGCCAAACTCTGTCAAATGCCTTAGAAATATCAAGTGCAACTATCTTGCTTTCACCAGATTGATGTACGCGTTGGTTTTACTTTTCGGTGAGACATGCCATCAAATCATCAGTGGACCTGCTGCTATGGAAACCGTACAGTGGTCATTGAGAAGTTTTCGGGTTTCCGAAATGACCTTGGAAAGAAGGGACGTAAGTGCAATGAACCTGTAGAGAGATATACCATCTGGACCAGCGGATTTGTGAATGTTAAGATCTACTCATGCAACTACACGAATGCGAAAGTTCATTCGTCCCATTTAAGATTCGACGTACTCAAGTGTAGGCGGGGACAAAGTACAAAGTGTTGCGCTGGCCGCAAAGTGTGCAGCAAGCAGATTGGCCTTGTCCAAAGAGCTGACAGCTGGAATGTCATCGTATATTAAATGACAGTTGGGAGCAAAATCTTGAAGTTTTGAGCTGGCCGCAAAGTATGCAGCAAGCAGATTGGTCTTGTCAAAGAGCTGACAGCTGGAATGTCATTATAAATAAATAAGTTAAATAATATTGTTGATAAACGATTTACTACCTTTGGGACATTGCAATATTTTTTTCCATAGTTTTTGCTCGTACTACTACTGACAACCTCTTTACAGCTCGAGTTTTACCACGCCTTTTCTTTTGGTTTGATACTGTTCATCTGATGAAGGATAAAGGGTATTACCCAAAGAGAATAGTGTTGTGATTATACGAGTATTAGCAGCGACACCCACGTCGTTATTGAGGAAACACAACGGCGAATTAAAATTCATAAAGATGCCGTTAGGTCCGCCCCAATTGGCTTTCTCGTATTGCCATACAGTTTTTTTTAGTAATCTTTTCTCTAACTGTGTGGTCAGTATATAAGAAATTAAGTGATATGACACAGTGGTCCGGGGAATTTTGGAGGGCATAGCACACCGACCTTGTACTTCTCAGGGTGAGAAGTTAATAAACAAGTCCGCGGTGTTGGCGGTATGAATACCAGTGTCTGGTACTCCACACAGGATTATGTACAATATATTGAAATCCCCCGTTATAGCGGTTTCAACATGAGGATACAGGGATACAATTCTTTGGTTGGTTTACCGAATCGTATTGTTATAGGTGTTATGCCCTTACAACAATAGGAAACAGTGCAGCAACAAAATCCACACTCACAACCCGCCAGTGACCTGAGTTTTTTAGGAGCTACTCGTAGAGTATATCAAGGTTTGAGAATCACCATTAAGTAACTTTTTAAATTAATAAATCTGCTTTGTACTTACTATATTGCATTGCATCGGTTGTATTGGTTTCCGGAAGGATTTTATTCCGACACCCGAAATTCTCCACTCTAAATGACTTTGGTCAATCCTGCTAATCTTGGCTAACACGGCAGATTGACTAATCTGCTTCTAAAAATAACAATTACTTAATTGTTGACTGTCTTAAGTGCATGCTTATGTAAATGTGAGCGTGCTTCTTATCCACTTGCTACAACGGCGCTGCTTCCCCATATATGTAAATTTCTATAGTATGTAAGAAATAAAAATAAAAACTTAGATAACTGATAAATAGTTAACAGTATATGGAAATAACCGTGATTTAGAGATTAAAAGATACCAAAATCGTAAACATGTACATATTAGGCCGGTAAATACCAAACAGTCGTTTTAAATTAATTAACTGGCAATCAATCTCAAAATCAATCTGATTAATAAATTTAGCGTCATGTATTGTTTTTTTAGAACGCAGATTGGATATTTTTATCACACACAAATCAAACGCTTTTGAGTTTATTAACTTTGAACGGTAGTGGAAATAATAATCCAAATAGTAAAGCGAGTACCAAAGCAATTAAAATTAGTACGAGTATAAATGGAATTCCGTGGAATATTTTTTTTATAGTATACCAGATGTGGAATTTGAATTTGATATGGCAATTTAGGCGAAGAATAATGACCGATCGTCGTAGTTCTTTTTTGAGTTCGAAATTTGGTGAATATAGCTCAAGAAAATACAACCATGCGCTCTTGGTGCTTGTATATTTAGAATGAAACTAGATTTGATTGGCATAGATTTGAAACAATTTCAGTTTGTACTTTCCAATCGATCAGATGCGCTCCAAAATCATTCCTGCTCTGTCAAATTGTACTAAAACTATTTGCTTAATCGTGTTTCTTTGCGACGACCTTAAATATTGCAATTAATTTACCGGTCATCGACTCTTGATTTCTGTCATTTACATATGTAATTATTTTTTCCTTGACAATTTTCTCGCTTACTTACATTTTTCCCCTTTTTATGACAACACAACTGAACTTACTCCCACACGGAAGATGTACAAATTCTGCGGTAATTAATAGCTTAACGATTTTTATATATTATAGTTTGGGTGTAGTGCCTAGAAAGATCGATTGTCTATGTTAAAGACAAGAAAAATAATCTCCTTTGTAGAAAAGGAGAGTGGCAAGTGTAAGTACATAATGCTTGCTTACTGTAATACAAAAAAAAAAGCCAAACAAAACTGCATAAGGATCCAGAACCAACTTTCCAAATTTGACACCATCGAACAACCAGCCTCTTTTTGTGGTATGTAGCTAGTTAAGGTCAAGGAGGGTTCGTCGATGCAGGAATAGACAATTGGCACGATCGGAGTTGCTTGGCTTCAGTTCTTCGAAATGAGTAGCTCTTTGCCACTATCCCATATATGCTATCTCAACTTAACCTGTTTTTTCTCGTGCCATAATGAAAAAGAATTGAAACGGATGTCTTGGATTTTACGAGATTTGCTATGATTTCATGCAGGCAATCAGGAAAATATGCCACGTTATGAAAGAGATTCCGTTAGTTTCGTGGGAGGCATCTTTTTCCTACCCATGTGAATATAGGGACTTAAAATTTCGGCAAGAACGAACATTGGTAAGCAAACAGTCGCCGATGAAACGATAAGATTCTTATTTTTTTCGGAACAAAACACTCAAAGAACTAGTCCATTGTACTCCCTGTACGTTGGTTTTACGCGAATTTCTCAGTCTTTCGCAAAAAGATGAGTAAGAGCTTCAGTAATAAAATGGCTACAGTATTAGCATCCACAAAGTCTGGCCGGGGATTTTATTTTCAGCGACACCATTAAGGCCTGGAACCCAAACAAGACTCGATGAATTTAGCTTTCCAACTGCGTTAAGAAAAACCTTGCATTCTCTCGAACTTATAAATGATGAGAGTGTTTTGGAAGGCCTTTTGGGTTATCTAAGCTGCCATTACAAATGCAAATATTCCTTCACAACATAGTTCATCCGCTTGTATGACAGACGCAAGTTTTCCTACATTCTTTTCCTGGCTCAGATTCTGGGCAAAATCATTCTAAAAAAGTCGAATTTGTATTTTCGCAGTAAGAGGAGTTCTGGTATCATTGCATTGCACGTCATGTCCATAAGACAAGAGTTAAAAGACAATCGACGCTCAAGGTCATCAAATCTGCAGTGCATGTCGTGTTAAAGAGGTTACTTACTTACTTAAAGTTGCACTACAGTCCGGTGTGGACCTGGGCCTCAACCTTAACAAGCGTCTCCAGCCAGCTCAATATTTAACTAGCTGCCCCTCCAGTTAAGCACGCTAAGTTGGTTGAGATCCCCTTCCAATTGCGTGCGTCGCCTGAGTTGCGGTCTTCCTCTACTGCGCTGTCCCTTGGGGGCGGATTTGAAGACTTTTCGGACCGGGTCATTGGTGTCCATCCGCTCTACATGAACCAACGAGCCACATCAGCAACTCTTCTGGCTGCGTTGATGACGCTATAGAGTTCGTCGTTGTATCTCCTCCTCCACTCACCGTGTATGCAGACGGGACCGAAAATCACCCGAAGAATTTTCCCCCTAAAGCAACCAACACCACCCTCATCCATTCTCGAGAAAGTCCATACCTCTGCGCCATAGAGCAGGACTGGAACTACTAAGGTCTTATATACGAGTAGGATCACTTTTGTTGTTCGAGAGAGGATTTTGCTAGTCAATTGCTTTCTTAGCCCAAAGAAGCAGCGATTGGCAAGAGATATTCTTCGTTTGGTCTCAGCGCTGGTGTCGTTATCTGGATTGATAGCGGAGTGTAGGTAGATAAAGCCCTTAACTACGTCAAAGGAATTTCTGTCGAGGGTGATGTTCCGAGACGTCTGTGTTGGGTGTCCTTTCTTGTTGACAGCATATACTTTGCCTTGCCCTCATACACTGTTAAACCCATCTTTGCCGCTCAATACTCGCAAAAGCGCCACTGACATCACGATGCTTTCTTCCCATTGCGTCAATATCATCGGCATATGTGAGTAATTGGACTGACTGACCCCTTGTATTGGCGTGTGAGTTTTGCACTATTCCTTCAAAAATGGTGTTAAAGAAATCGTATGACAGAGTATCGCCTTATCTAAATCCTTTCTTGTCATGAAAGGTGTCGGTGAGTTCTTTACCGACCTTGATGGAACAGCCTGCATTCTCCCATGTCATCCTGCAAAAAAGGATGAGTTTGTCAGAGTTACCAAAACTGGACTGAAAATCGATGAATAGGAGGTTGGTATCGACATGGAGCTCATGGGTTTTTTCCCTAGATCTTTCGTAGTGTAAGTATTTGGACGATGACGGACTTTCCTGGGCTAAAGGCAGACTGATAGGTTGTTGACGAACGGCTTCAGGCGTTTACACAATACGGCAGATAGGATCTTGTAGGCGATGTTATGAAGTCTGATACCTCTGTAGTTGGTGCAGTTCAGAGGGTCTCCTCTTTTGAGGATCGGACAAACAATGATGAGGCTGGATTCATCGGGCATACTGTCGTCCGTCCATATTTTACAGATAAATAGATGAGTTGATGTACTGTCCTTACCAAGTCATTGCCTCATGAAGAGCTTGGCAGTCAGGCCGTCCGCTCCAGCAATTTTGCTGGACTTAAGCTTAGATACGGCTATCTTCTCTTCATCCTGTTCGGATGGACGGAATTGTTGGTCTACATTGTCTAGGTTGAAAGGTTCATTCTACTTAACCGTTCATTCTTAATACCGTTTATTCATTGCAGTTCGTTATCGCTTATAAAGTCTACAGAAATGCTCTTTCCAAAACCTCAGCTTCGTATGCTACACTAATACTACCTTCCCTTGATCGTTTCTGTGTTTTTTTTTACCTTTTTTTAAAACTTCTGAATCTCATGGCTGGATAGTATCTCTCAATTTCCGTGCGCTTCTCATGCTCTTTCTTTTTCCTTCTGAGAAACCGGTGTTCGTCTCTCCTCTTCTGCTCGTAGAGCTCATGAGCAGTTCTAGTCGTTCTATGTTCCGCCGCTTTTTATGCCTCTTGCTTAGCTGCAGGAGTTTCGTTGTAATGGTGAAACCCAACAAATTAGAGGCGGCATCTGTGACGGCCTTTCGGCAATGTTTCCACATCATTACTTGATGCTGGCGGCATAGAACTTGTAAAGAGATTAAGGGAGACCCGATCCGAAAAGGATTTGGCGATCTCTTATAGTTTTAGCCGTCCAAACTTTCTCAAGGTGTTAACTTGTCTTTGCGATGTTCGAGATATCCACAACCGCACCTTTGCTACAACAAGGTATTGGCGCGAGTCGATGTTGGAACGTCGGTACGTTTGGACATCCATAATACTGGATAAGTGCCTTGCGTCAATGGAAATGTTGTCAATCTGTTTGACGGATGATTGATCAGTAGTTCTCCAGTTGTCGTTATGAATTTCAAGATGCGAAACGCCTGCTAGCTACGTCAATGTTTCGCCCGCCACAAGGCCGGCTAATCCATTATCGGAGGTGGTGTCGAGCAGCCTATATTTTCCGACAGTACTACTAAAGATGTCCTCTCTTCACCAAGGACAATTTTAATGTCATAGCTAGGGTACGGGTCGTGGGTCTTGTCCAAAGCTAGTAGAACCCATCTTTGGTATCATCATCTTTCTCATCTGGGGGGACGTGGGCGCATATAAGGCTAATATTGGAAAATTTAGACTTAATACGGATTGTTAAGAGGCGCTCGTTAATACGAGTATGTTGGAAATTCAAGACTTGTTGCCTAAGTTTGCATCTAAAAAAAAATTCGCATCCAAATAGGCGCTGCTTTTGCCGTCGATAACAATGGCCGTAGTAAATGGCGCAGTTTCTTATCCTCTTTTTGTCCGGCCCATCCCATCGCATTACTTGGATGGCGGTAACATCTGCTTAGCAGCAGTCCAGGGCCTCCGCTATTTGTTCGGTTACACGTGGCCTATTAGGGGACCTAACATTTCATGTACAGATCCGAAGTTGGATGTCTTTATTTCGTTTGCAGGGGTTTGTTGTTGTTGCTTCGTAATTTTCCATGAGCGGGCAGATACTCCGATGGCAAAATGCCTAAACTGGATGGCCAGTTGCCAGCGCTTGGTCCATGAAGACCTCATCCGCCACCGTCTCTTTGCCAAGACCCTGACCTAGTGTCGAAAATTCGTACCGGCCTGATCTCCAAATATGTCGGAGTAGCCCGGAGAAGATCTTATTTGTGGACTATAGCATATGTCAACAGAGACTAAAATGACACCCAAACTACAAGAAGTATATCCAGGGAAGTCGGCGAAGTGCAAAGACAATTAAATTAATATGCAGAAGTTCGACGACAAATTGAGCATTATGATGGTCACCAAAGATGATATTAATGTAACCAGATCCTTTGGATACATTTTGAACACTTCGATGAGGATCTTGGTACATAATCAGAGTTACTTCGCAAAACACTTTTTTTAGACTCAATTTATATCCCTTAAATTTTTGAGTACTATTATTTTACATCACGATCAGTGTGTTATTCCTAATTGGCTTTATTACAATGCAAGTGAAATTGCTACCTCATGCAGGTAATTGATATTTAATAACAACTGATTAGTGGTTCTGCGAACCTCTGATGTATCTACTCGGATCTACTTCATACTTTTTAAGCACGGTGTATTCCAATTCGGATAACGTGAAACGATTGCATTAATTTTGAATACTTTTAGGATTTAAGCTATGAGAATTAAATTGTACTATCGTAAATTGGCAGAATTGTTTACGTATCCGCAGGCTTCAATTACGCATCTATCGCGTAAAATTGGTTACTGCGAATCCAAATCTAATCTCAACCTCGAAGAATTTGTTGTTAATAAATGTTTAAGATACTCCACTATGTAGTAAACAAATATAATAATATAAATGCTCGTATCTGCATACAACGCTATGAAGGTCACAAGTGTGGCAATTTTTTTTTTACCGTAACTGCGAAGTTTAAAACAAATTATGTTTTCTATTGTAAAAAAAAAGTTAAGCTGTTCAAGTTTTGTTTGTTTTTGTCGACTTTGATTGAATTTTGAACTTAATCTTTGATTAGACCGCGTGGCAAACACAATATTTGTTTTGTACTTTCCGTGGATTTAGGAGTGTGCCATAAGTTCAGACTGTTGCTTATCGCATTATTAAATTAACTTAAATATTAAAATTGAATATTTCCTTTTGAAAACAGAGGCAGAATTTTCTTTGTACCGCTGCTATAATAAATATATATGTTTGTTCTACAATATTTAGGCTTGCTTATTTTCTTAGGCGACGCTATAATCCTGGAAGGCTCTGGGCCTTAACCGAAAGTTTCTTTGGCTGGATTTATTATTTATCGTACCACTCATCTTGAGTGCGTCATCTTATGTAGTTGTGGCCTGTTGAAATCAAAAATCAAATTGCTCTTGTGAACTATAAATTGTTAATTGAATTTTCTATTTGGGCAAACGAACGAATTAAATAGAATGTTAAGACGACTACCTATTTCCACCAAGGAATTGCCAGATGAACAGAGCCGCATTGCCGAAGCTATTTTAGCCCCAGGCAAGGGTATTCTTGCTATTGATAAGTCTGTTGCAACCGTGGGCAAATGTCTAAAGGACATTGGTGTTGAGAACTCAGATGAACTCCGTCGTCAATACCGTCAATTGTTGTTCTCTACTGATCCACAACTTGGTTCTAATATTTCCGGTGTGATCTTGTTCCACGAAACCTTGTACCAAAAGGCTGATGATGGTACCCCATTTGTTGAATTGTGGAAGAAGCGTGGAATTGTTCCCGGAATTAAAGTCTAAAACGTGTTGTCTCATTGATGGGATCTGAAGATGAATATACCACCCAAGATCTCAAGCTATTTTCCCAATTGTGGAACCAGAAGTTTTTCCCGATGGTGATCACGATTTGGAACGTGCCCAGAAAGTCACTGAAATCGTTTTGGTTGCTGTCTACACTCTACAAGGCTTTGAATGATCATCGCGTCTACTTGGAAGGTACCTTGTTGAAGCGAAATATGGTTACAGCCGGTCAATCGTGCGCCAAAAATACTCCCGCAGCTGCCGTTCCCGGAATCACCTTCTTGTCTGGTGGTCAATCTGGGGAGTAAGCCTCTCTGCACTTGAACGCCATCAATCAAGTGCCATTTTTGAAACAATGGGCCCTCACCTTCTCATACGGTCGTGCACTCCAAGCCTCTGTACTCCGCGCCTGGGAAGGTAAAAAAGAAAATGTTGGCGCTGGCCAAACTGAACCCTTGAACCGTGCTAAGAGTAATGGTGAAGCAGCTATTGGCAAGTGCGTCGCTGGTAGCGTAGTCGGTGCTGGTGCAACTTTGTTCGTTCCTAATCATATAGTGCACTCTGCATTTTCCACAACTTTATGTGGCATAAAATTTAGATGCAGCAGTTCGCCTCTGGCCTGGAAAATCGTTGAAATTTGGTTCAAGCCGTTATGGTCGTGAAAGTAGTTTTTTGGCTTAAGGACATGCTCTAGATTCGATTTGTAATCTTATCTTCACTTTGCTGCGCTTTCACTCTAAAATCAGCACGCGTAGACTTCTCTATAGCAATCAATAGCTTTTGCAGTGTACTTTTCCAAACTTTTGCATTATAATCTGTTAGAAGGACATTATGCTGGTTGATTTATCTGGACCCTTCATTGAAAAATTGGGACTTTCGGTGTATTAAGTGCATTGCAACGATGGGAGGCGATAACTGGAAAGCGCCAATACACTCAAGAGTTTAATCGTGAAGATGTACAAAGGAAGCAGTCCAATTTCTATGTGTAACAAATAGTTTGGCGTGTTTGCCGGCAAATGAAACACTATCTTTAAAAATTATTTGGCAATTCGTCCACTTCTTTATACTGCGCCACACCCCAAACTTGTGTTGCGTAGCACATGAATGATGGCCCGCATGATGGCTTCGAAGATTTTAAACTTAGCATTCGGATCGACGTTCTTTTTACTTAGCAGACACTTCCAGTTGCAATTTATTGCCCTGATTTCGCTGGGCCCCCGCCCAATTATCAAGGCTTCGCCCATCAATGACGTTGTCTAATAATAAACGGGGGCAGAGCAAAGTACTGGTCTTATCGTAAACATCTTAAGATGGCGCTGCCAAAGGTTGCTACGATTTGATCAGTCACAAGTTGCCGGTCATAGGTCTTGTTGGGGGCTGGACCACCGGTAGCCCCTACCAGGACTTAAATCACGGTACCATGGGAGTAAGGAGCCCCCCGGATCTGGTCCGGGCCTGACTTGAAGAGGTAGGCCCCCTTGTGGGAGTGACACGGTGGCTGTGGTTTAAACCCAAAGTCGCGGGAAGGGTCTTCCTTCAGTTGACCCAATGTAGAGTTGCAATAAGTACTGGGTGCTGCGACCTTAAGAGCAGTAAGAGGTTTTAGCTCGACCTCGACTCATACCAAGGGTAGGGTGGAACTTGTGCCGGCAACAAAGTTCCGAATTGTTATCAATGGATTGACGGAGAGCGATGGTAAGTCGTATCCCTGCCCCCATGGATGTATGGGCATCCCGCAAACATAAGTCTACATGACAGGTGGTTTTAACGTAAACCAGACACAGACACTAGTGCCCTGATTTCGCTAATCCCCAAATACTTATGTATACTCACAACTTCGAGTTTTTCATTTTCCCACGCCCATTTTTCATCCCTCGAGTACCGCCCAAATCCATTTCGGAACACTATTATTTTAGATTTTCTTGTGTTGTCTAGGCTACATACATATTTATCATCATTTGCATAGTTATTGGCTATTCCATTTGCTGCATTAGAGATACAGACAACAGGAACCGAGACCGGCCTAATAGCAATGAGAATCCAATTGATTCACACATCTATAGCAGATGAATTTTCTTCCGTTGTTATAAATATTTTTATCTACAATTACCTGCAGCACAATTAACTGCCGGCACGCAACGTGTTAAAAGCCCTGGTTCCACCTCTACTCCACCTACTCTTGCATTGCAATCTCCGATTACCATGATATCGTTCCCACCAAATTCCAGCAAAAAATCTTATAAATATGTAAAGTCTTCCATCCATTTACTGCAGTTAATATAATTCTATGTTCCCACCAAAGGAAATTGCGAGAGTTCATCAAATTTCTCCAAACCTCCGACGTTTCGCCATAAATTTTTGGGGTTTGAGTTCATCCGTCCGTGAGAGGTTGTCAAACCGAACAAGCTTACAGCGTGAACTAAAAATGAAATTTTGGTGTTCATTTTTAGATGTCAAAACAATTGTGACAGTCGGACAAAGAGGTAATATTTTCAATAGAAATATTTCTAAATAATGACATTTGAAAACGCTTCAACTCGGTGGGAACGGCCTATTGAGATTTCAGTAAAAGTTCATCCAAACCACGCGATTTCGGTTCGGTGGGAACATAGTATAAACTGAGATTGTATGAAGCATAACATCTTTCGATATTATTTTTACAATGATTCTGTTGATCCTGTTAGTAAATAGGCATTTGCAGCGTGTATTTAGTTCTTTCTGGATCTCGTACGGTCATCCTGCACTTGCTCTACCACTGGGATCCTGTGCAGGATATATGGTAGTATATAAAGTAGTTTTCAAAACGTTCCTCGACGTAGATTTCAAGCAGAAAGAATACATATATAAGTATATCATACTGATTAATATACATACTTAAAGAATTCCTTACAATGCAATTTATTGCTAAGACCATCTACGTTATATGTAATAATATTGCTTACTTACTGAAATTGAAATATGAAATTGACTGACAAAATGATTGTATTCGTTTAGACTTTAAAATTTTTATGTTGGCCCAATCATGGCTTCAAAGTAGTGGTTGAAGTCATTGAATTGAAATATATATCAGTGAATTCAAATGAATTAAATGCCAGAATGATTGGATCTTCTGGAGTAAAAGACTTGATTTCACTGATAAATATTGCCGCTTCAACGGATTTGTGTAACCTTAGTTCCGTTCGGGACGATAGTATAAATTGACTGTTGTGGAGTACACACGCGTCTGGAACTTATACTATATTTGATATATTTTCTGTTTCAATTACCTTATTCCATACTGTCGTGTAAAGTTTGCAAAAATAAAGTAGAGCGATTAGAACCAACAATTAAGTGTTCTGATTGTCACTCTTTTCTTCATGCTTCTTGTGCGAATTTGATGGTAAACGATTTGGAATTCATTAAAAATGCAATCGCGATTTGTTCTCACAGTGGAAGTACAAGTGTTGACTTATGAAGAATCACTCAATCCAATAGTAACCAACACATCAATTGCACATAATTCACAGCCGCCTAGTGAGAAAATCAAAGAAAACTCTTAGTCAGCTAAATCGCCCATTACTTTGGAAATGATTTATGAAGAGATCTTAATAATTAAGGAAAACCGAAAAGACTAAAGACAGCTAATCGATGCTCTCCAAGCCAAAAACAGAGCCAATGAAGAGAAAATTTCATGGTTGGAGACTAAAGTCAACTACCTTGAACAACAACCTTTAGCCAACACTATCGAAATTTTTAATGTCCCAAAAATAGTGAGATTAATTTCTCGTAACTGCAGACCTGAAAGTACACCAAATAATTAACATGTTTGTGATCAACATGCTCCTTCAACAAGCAGCGCTGTAATCCTTCAAACCGAAAACGTTGAACAACATTATGTTATACCACCATCACCAGTAACTGATAATCCCGGTGTTTCCTTGTACCACCAAAGCCAAAGAACTCCAACAAAACAAATCATACCTCCACATCTTGACGATCCCGAAGATATACCGCAGCCCTCCACTTCAAGAGATTCCCTTTTGCCAAAAGCAGCTCCCCGTCAGAAACCAAAAGAAAACAATCGGAAAAGATCTTTAACCATTTATACTGACACACCAGAAAAATCCGCTATTGAAGAGAGACGAAATGCGGTCTAGTCTAAGAAAGCAGCAAAAAACAAGAGAGGGAGGAAGCCTGGAAAAAACAACACCAGAAAACATCAGCCAACACTAAACGACGAGTCTTCAGAGTAAGAAGATGAGGTTTGCCTTGTTTGCGGAGAGTCATACTTAGAAAGTGTTCCAGGAGAAAATTGGATACAGTGCATTAGCTGTCGCAAATGGTCACATTCGAAATGTTGCACATTCGAAATGAAACTTAATTTTTTATAAATGTAGAAACTGCAATTCGGATGACGAAACCGAGCCAAAAATAATATTTTTTTTACCACAGGAAGTGGACTTACATATATTTATTTTGCTAAAATTTAAGCCGTATAGGAGTTGAAGTGCCTATCTTATTCATTTAGTTTTTTCTTAACTAGTGACAGAACAAGAAGTGATATTTTGATTATTTATTTTACTACTGGAAGTGGCTTTAATTTATTTTTTAAAAAGAGTTTAAGAAAATAAAGACCACACTTAATTTATTTGCTTATTTAGCGACTAAGAACATAACTTATATATTTTAATTTTTTTGTTTTATGACACGAGAATTGGTAGTTAGTTTCCTTAATTTAAAATTATAAAATGTCTAAATGTCTAAATGTCTTAAGGGCCTTTTGGTTTTAATCACAAGGAGTGGTATTTGTTTTTATAATTAAAAATATTAAAAAAACAATTCAACTCGTCTTGATTATTAAATTTCTTTGTAAGATTTCAGTTTGAAACGGCGTAGGTCAACTTGCCCTATTACCGGAGCTTGTTGACCCAATGGAGACTCTCCGGTAAAATGAAAAAAAAGAAAACTGGCTTTATGTTACTTTTTGCTAGTTCTGATTTTTTTTTTTTTTTAGAACGGTTAAATGGTACTGAGTTTGGGGAAGTTTTATTTTTTCTCGTACTTGCCTTAGCTAAAAAGAAAAAAAAAATAGAAGTACGAATTTTAAGTCTACTAGCACCGCTCTCCCCTACTTCATTTCATGTTAAAAATTCTTTGCGCAACAAATTTCGTATAAACTAAAGGGTCCGCCATCTAACGTTTTTTTTTTTCAACTAGTGCTTATTTCGTGAATGGTAACACTTAGCTCATGTCTGATTTGCATGAAATTAGAGAGATCTTCATTCCACCATGGGGGAAGTGTTTTTTGTTTTTACCACGTTTAACTGGACACGAGACTTTGTATACCACGTCCATTGGCTTCTCGAACGTCTTTACATTTGCGTCCAGTTTATTTATTTCTAGTGAGTTTTGTATTAAGGACTTGGCCAAACTTGGTTCAATTAGTTCTCCTCTTAGTTTCGGCCTCGGAACTCAACACGTAGAGAGTTCATCTGTGCTCTGAGGATGACTTGGTCTCAATGGGTAAGCGGCATCATCCACTAGTGCGAAAAATTTCCATTTTTTTTTTTTTTGAACGCACGGTTTTAACAAATATTTTAAAAATCAATCCAGTGTGTCATACCGTATCATACACTGTTGTAAGATCTACAAATACAGCACCTGTCGATAATTTTGTAATTTCAATAAATTTGTAATTTTCAATAAACGTTTTTGAGGGGAGGACCTGGTTGGTAGAACTGCGTCGTGACAAAAAGCTGGCTTGTTCTATACGGCTGACTTCCTTCAAAAGCCTCTTGATTTAATCGGATGTACTCGTAAGTCATTTGAAGCTCATTTAGCAAACTCATAAGAGCGCGATAAGGTCTTTTGGATTGTCGGTAGGACTCCAATGAAATGATGTAGTGAAAGGAATTTACACAGTTGGCCTTGAAATTCGACTTGCAGTTTTTTTTGTTTTTATAAATTCAGCGCAACTGATCCGGCATCTTTCCTAGGTATTCAGTTGGCAATACTTCGCCTAGCATAAGAATGGTGAGGTTTTCGAAAATTGTAAGTCTGTAAGGTTGGGGCACAAAATAGCCAAATTAAAGAAAATTTAATTCCTATAAGTACTTTATACTTATACGATTAACGATCGCATTGGCAGCATTGTTTAATAAATATTTAAATTTTGTGCCAATATATTAAAATGTTCCGTCCATTTTCTTCGCTGTCGCTATTTTCTTGTTTCTTCGCCACAAAACTCGTGTTGCGCAAGAATACAATCGGTATTCTACGAAGTATTGAGGAGATTAAGCACGGTCTATCTTCAGTAAGTGGTGAGAAAAATCTCTTGCTAGTTACATTGGCGCCCTAAACGTGGGACAAATCCCTTTGTAAAAAAAAACCCTTGTAAAAAGTTTTGATACGCATAAAATCGTTAATCAATAATTTCAGTACATTCATGTATTGTACATATCTCTAAATCGCGAAAGACAATCGTAAGTCAAAAGTGCAGTATCTAGTGGAAATAAAATCTCCTAAAAACCTTAAAAACTATTGAACTATCCTGGAGATTGTGATACGGTGCGCGTTATTTCGATAGTCAAAGTTCTGAAGCAGCGCAACTAGCAGCCCATTACCAGCTAGTTTAGATAAGTATACGCATATCTACCTCAAGGTACGTGCAAAACCATTATCACGAATGTGCGTTTCGAATACATTGCATAGTTTGTGTATGCAAAAACAATATAATATTAATTTAAACAATCAACGATCTTCATATACATACGTCATAGATCATCAGCCTAAAACGCACCTTCGTCGTAATATCAATTTCATCATACATTTTTCATAAGATTCAAATTTTATTTCGCATCAATTGCAAATATTTGTACATACATATACATACTCGTATATAAAAAAGAAATATTCCACAGACTATGCTCTTTTAAAGGACTGTTTACAATATGATGAACCTAACCCATAAATTGCTTTCGATCTCTTTATTGAAATTTTAAAAAATCACATTAAAAATTGTACTAGTTATTCCCCTCTCATCTCGAGCAAAAATAAATTTTTAAAGCCAACAATCTCTTGCAGCAGATAAAACGAAATAACAAACTTGCAAAAAAGTGTAGAAGTCATCCACATAATATACTCGTAAAACTCAAAAAATACTATGATTCTCTATGCAAATCCGTGCACAAAAATATTGAAGAAACACGTAACAAGTTTTATTCAGATTCGTTTGAACCTGCCATTTTGGGGAAAAGTAGACAATAAGTAGGTATTAATAGCTTGGAGATAGATGGTAAAAGTTTCACGGACTCAGTCATCATTTCCAATAAGCTCAATAAGTACCTTACCGTAATTTCAGAAAAACTGAAACCATTTGTAGGGATTTCGAGAGACTGCAATTGTTCTATAAGACTCTCAGAAAACACACAACCAAACAGTTTTGTCTTCCAACCATTTTCTTCAAGTGAAATCTGTAAGGCAATATTTTTGTTAAAAAATAAAAAGTCTTGTACTAGTGATGGTATATCAAGTGTATTGTTGAAGAAAATGTGCTTCTATGTGGTGGACGTTTTATGTTACTTGTTTAATTTTAGTGTTCAAAATAGTTGTTTCCCTCAGCACCTAAAAGGCGCTGAAGTTATACTACTTTTTAAAAAAGGTAATAAAAGTAATATGTCGAACTACAGACCTATTTCCCTACTTCCAACGTTTCTAAGTTTTTCTAAGATTTTCGAAAAACTTATGAAATCTCTCATATTGTCTTTTTTAAACAGAAACAATTTTTTTAGTAGTAATCAGTTTGGTTTTAGAAGAGGAATGCCAACCGAGGATGCTATCCTCAGAGTGTGTAGCCAATTGTATGAAGGTATTAACAGCAACAAATCCACCATGGCTCTCTTTGTTGACATGACAAGCGTTTGACATGGTTGACCATGACCTGCTTCTAAAAAAATTATACAATGCTGGTTTTAGAGGAATAATCCACAAATGGTTTACTTCTTATCTAAAAGGTAGGAATCAAAAAGTAAATGTAAACGGGGGCTTTAGTGACTCTCGTATCTTAAAAAATGGTGTACCACAGGGTTCAGTTCTTGGTCCTGTGCTCTTTTTGATATGCATTAACTCTCTCTTCGCACTAAATCTAAATGGAGTATCTACTGCATTTGCAGATGACATAGCATTGATACAAGATACGAAAATATTGCAAAGATCTCGGAAGATCTAGAAATATTGAGACTTTGGTTTGCGAAACATAAACTGATTATTAGCGAGAAGACAAAACTTATGTCTTTATGCTTTCATGCTTATGATTGTAATAAATTTTGTTTTACCTGTTCATAGTTGTGGAAAAAGTAATTATATTAGTAGTTCACCTTGTTCTAATAATTGTTTTAACATTGAATCAGTGCATCACTATAAATACCTTGGAGTATTAATTGACCATAACTTGAATTGGAAAGATCATATTCATACTCTGAAATCGCATATGTTCCTTATAACTCGAAAAATGTATCTCATCAAACAATATTGTTCAAAAAAAGTATTAACCTCAATCTATTACGGTCTGGCTCACTCTAAGTTGCAATATGGTATCTCAAGTTGAGGAGGTTCTTATAATAACTCTTTTAGTCCATTGTTAATAGCTCAGAAACATTTAATTAGGATTATCTGTAACAAAAATCAACTTACTCAGAGCTGGCTTTTATTTAAAGACCTGCATATTCTACCAATGAACACCTTTACGTTTTCAAAGTTCTAAAAGAATTCTTTAAGCAAAGCGGTAATATTCCTAGTAGAACTACACATATTTATAGTCTTCGTATAAATACTATGCATCTTGTTAATGTTCCAATCGCATACAAAACCTATTTTTCTCACTTCTACTCCGTTATAGCCCATTTAATGTTCAATAAGTTACCATTTTCTGTTCGAACAGATTTAAACTTTAATTCATTCTTAAAAAAGGTTAAAGACTGGTTATTCACTATGAATTATGAAGTCCTGGAATCGTTGTTTTAAAGTGATCTGCTATCCTAATCATCAGCACAAGTCAATGTTTAAGTTTAATGTCAGTTTATTAATTAAATTTTTGTAATATTTTTCCAACTGTTAAAATAATTTCCAAATAGTAATTGCTCTTTCCGTTTTTTCCTTGATTTCTTATATGAATTTGTTTCTTTTTTTTATGAAGTCCCAGAAAATTAATTTTGTAAAACCGATGTTTCCCCCACATCAAACTTATATTTTATTGTTAATTAAATCGCAGTGTCACTCCATACTAACTTTTAAGTTACAGAGTGATCACTATTATTTTCCGCTATATTCTATAAGAAATTGTACAGTAATTTTAAGTTAGAATGAAATGAAAATAAAATATAAAATAAAAATATATATTCAATCACACAAGAATCGAAACGTACAAAATAAATCTGTAAAACGAACTTATACCACTCATCGAGCAAAGTCACATCATAAATTTGTTGAGCGTACCTTCAGTCATACCATTAAAATGTTTTAAAAGCGGTTTTCAATCACGTCATAAAGGTTTTTTGCATTCACTCGCTAGCGACCGTTGTACGGATCATACACAAATACATACACCTAGTTCGATTGCAACCAATTCGCTCGCAACGCCTTCGCGGTTTTTCTCTGTGGCCAGAGTTGATAGGAAGGCAATTCATCTTCAGACCTAGTGTATCGTTACCTTGGGATCTGACTAGATCAGTTTCTGTATTTTAATAAAAATGTAAAGGCGCTGCTAAAGGCGCTTTTCCCTTACAAAGAGACTGTTTTATAGCAGCCAACTCGATGCGAGGCTAAAGGTAATCTGCTACATGGCCCTTATCAGGCCCATGCTGGTATTTGGTTCAATGTACGAGCAAGCTTAATGGAAAAGATTCGGGTGTTTGAGAGGGCTTGCCTTCGCTTGTACACAACACCAGAGTCGGAGTACAAAAAATTTTATCCTAACGAGGTCCTTTACAACAGGGCGAACCTGATACGAGTGGACAACTTCGTAATTAAGCTGACTCGAAGGCACATTGCAAGAGCAATTACCTCGACGAATAACTTGATATCTGGGGCTTACTACCCCAATTACCTTTACCACGAGAGTGTGCGCTCTGACGGCTTCGTCCCGCCGGAAGCATTCCTCTACCTTGATCAGATAGGGTTGATCCAGGATAGATCAGCGGTCCCGTTAATCTTCCATGTCGCTCGGACAGCTGGGGACAGGCGACTCAACTACAACAGAGACGTCGCACACGGGAGTGTGGATCGTCTCAGGTTCAGTAGGGCGGTGGGGAATCGCGATAAGGGGGATGACGTTCGGCAGCACCAGCATTTCTGGTGGTTGAATGATGGAGAAGATGTTTCGTCGTCGTTTCCGTCAATTATGGACCAGCCTCACTAATGCGGCAGGGCTGACCAATATATTTGCTTTGTAAATAGCGATTCCATAGGTTTAGGTTAGCATTTAAGTAATATATACATGTGTTAGTGTATACAAAGGTGTATACTAATATATGTATACTATTGTGTATAATGTCTAAGTTTTTGTATGTGTATTTTGTGTATGTAGGTTAAGTAGACTAAGGTTGATTTTAAGTTAGATATTAAGTTTTTATAAAAAATAAAAAATTGTCCATTTGCTAAGTTTTTTGTTTACAAATTGTTTTTTCTTAGCTTTAAGTATACAAAATAAATATTTATAAATAAAATGTAAATAAAGTCGAAAGAATTTAGAGTAGCCTTTGTGGGGCCAGTAAGTTAGTATAAGATTGTTAAGTAATTTTAAGCTAGCATTTAAGCATTTTTTGTTAGTATGTAAGAGTTAGTGATTAAGAAAATAAAATGCGTTTAAAACTAAAACTAAACCTAGTGTATCGTTCGCTTCGCACTACATGGAATGTCATCAAATGGTCCAGTTGACAATTAGATAATAGATTCTTTTCGCTTCGCTTTGTGTCGTAATTTCGATTGGGTATCGCTCAAAACTTAACAGGTCTAGAATTGGAAATTATTACATACAAAAAATAATTCAACAGTACTCGTGTAGCTCATATTTCAATTGGTGGAGGTGAAATTTGTCAACGATCTTAGTGTTGAATATCATTTGAATCGATTGATTAGTTGAAATCAATGTACATTCGGTTGGTGCCTTTGGAATAGTTTTGACGTTCACTGCAGCCCTATGGTTAGATTTTTCGTTTATTTTGCTTTGTGGCTGATGTAATTTAAAAACAAAAAGAAAATTATCTATTGTATTTATTGTTGCTTAAAGAATCGGGATCATTTGTCGGTTGTTCTGGCTACCATCGTGGGAAACATTTTGTTGCTGCTGTCACTAGTATGAATAGAAATTCTTACCGCCTTGGGTAGATTACTACTGACGTTAGTACAGTTCTAAGTGCAGAGGACATTGTTGAAGTTCAAAGGGAAAATGTTCTACTCAATTAGAATTTATTTTTGGTTAGGGTGAAAGGATTACTCATTTAAAAGGTTGCGATGATGAAATCTTTAGAGGAGCTTATGCAACAACGTGCGTCCACTAAGGGAAGTATAACTCGCATTAATAGATTGGTCGAAAAATCTACGAATCTCTCTTTCACAGAATTGGAATGTCGACTTGGTATCCTAGAATCATATTTTAAACAAATCTTAGCATACCAGACCCAAATAGAACAACTTCAGCCAACTGACACTGCAAGAGCCGACTTGGAGGGACTGTACGTAACTACAAAAAGTAAAATTATTTCTCTTATGGGACCGGGAAGAAGGACGAGTACCATAGAAACATCATTCGCCATTCCATCTGCACCGGCAAGTAGACTGCCGCATCTTCGGTTACCAAAATTTAGTGGAAAATATTCAGAATACAAAAACTTTATAAATTAATTTAATTATTTAGTAAACTCAGATCCTTCTCTCACTAAAATCGAAAAGTTTAACCATTTGTTATTCGGATCAAGCCTTAGGAACAGTTCGGGCCTTTCAAGTGACAGAGGATAATTATAGTAAGGCATTGGAAAGACTTAAGGAGCGGTACGATAATGACACCCTGATTTTTTCGAAAACATTACTGCAATGTTTGAGCTTCCTAAGTGCTCAAAACCATTAGCTCCACAACTTCGAAATCTAGTAGACAGTATATCAGCAATCTATAGTTCTCTTTTGTCCTTGGGGTCTGAGGGTGATATCTGCAAAGCTGTTATAATATACTCGCATTTGGCCATGTCAAAGGTAGACTCAAGCCAAATGGGATGAGCAAATCGATTATTCAAAATTGCCAACGTGGGATGAATGCGCAATATGATTGGGAAACGCTGTCAATATTTGGAAGCTCGCAATAGTAAACAGATTCGTAATGAACCGTCTAGTATAAATGATTTGAATCAATGGTCATCGAATAAGACAAAGTATCAAAAGTCTTTTACTCGAACCCAAACATCGTTGACTCTTTTGCAAAAATCCTGCGCGCTCTGTAAGGAAGGTAGCCATTTCATCTCCAGTTGCCCTAATTTTCAGAACCTCACACCCTTTGAAAGATTTTCGAATACGAAGAAATTGGGACTTTGCATAAACTGTTTGGGGAAAGGTCACAATGTTGTTAAATGTCGATCCCTAAATACGAGTGGATGCAAGACATGCAAGCAACCACACCATTCACTGCTTCATAGGCAAGAAGATTCTAGTGAGGGTACATCTTCACCTGCAGTTAATGTTGCATTGCAATCAGCACTTATCAAGGTTGCGAGTCAGGCCATTTTAGCCACCGCATTAGTAATTGTTCAGGACGGAGCAGGAAGCTTCCAATTTGGAAGAGCTCTGTTAGATTCTGGGTCGCAGAAAAATTTCGCTCAAATCCTAGGTTTACAAAAACAAAGGGGACAAACCGAAATCGTAGGAATTGATTCGGTGCAAACACGTTCGCACTATCAAACACAAACGAAAATTAGATCCCGATTAAATACTTTTGAAACTTCCCTAGAGTTTCTAATAAGCAAAACTATTACTGGATACCAACCCAATAAAGCACTGGCAACAGCTGATTGGAAACTTCCTCAAAATATCGAATTAGCTGATGAAGGTTTTCACGAGCCATCGAAAATCGCCATTCTACTAGGAGCTGAGACATTTTTCGACATATTGTCAATTGGACAAATAGAATTGGGACCAAAATTGCCTACAGCGCAAAAAACAAAATTAGGTTGGATCATATATAGAAAATGTGAGACTCATCTGAATAGTTCAACGGGATTATGCTGTCATACGGTGCAAGATGAATCGCTGCATAGTTATGTCAAGAAATTCTGGGAGTTAGAAGAACCGAGTCATAAAAAACTGAAACCGAGTCATAAAAACAGTAGAACAAAAGAAGTGCGAAGAACATTTTTTAAAAACAATTTAAACCTTTCCAGATGGTAGGCTTTCAGTCCAATTACCATTTAAAAACAATCCAGGTTGCTTAGGAGCTTCCTATAATATAGCATTTAAACGATTTCTTTCTGTGTAACGCAAACTTCAAAGGGACGAATGGATTAACGAGGGATACACGAGGTTTAGGAAGGAGCATGAAGATTTAGGGCACATGTCGTTAGTTGATCATCCGGATCTAAGTAAACCACATTATTTAATTCCCCACCATTGTATACTTAATAGTACATGAACTAAACTTAGGGTTGTATTTGATGCCTCCTGCAGAACTTCATCGCAGATATCGTTAAACAAACTTTGGGTGGTTGGGCCAACCATTCAGGACGACCTCCTAATAATTTTGCTTCGGTTTCGACTCCATAGATTTGCGCTTACAGCTGATATCATCAAAATGTATCGGCAGATTTGGATACACCCGTCACAACGTCAGTTTCTATACATCGTTTAGCAATAGAGCGAACAGATTTCTATTAAAATTTTTCAGCTCAATACCAACATATGGAACGTCAGCGGCACCTTTCTTAGCAATTCGTAGCCTACGTTTCCTTGCAGACAAATTCGCTGAAACGTACCCAAAGGGGTCACAGGTCATATCGTCTGACTTTTACGTCGACGACATACTGACGGGAGCAGATGATTTGGAATCATTAGTCGAAATTAAAAGGCAAGTCAGTACTATTGTAAGTTCGGCAAACCTTGCATTAGATAAATGGCATAGTAACCACAGTTCAATTATTCAGGATGAAGCGTGTACTTCAATTAAGGATTTAAAACTCGTAGCATAAGGTCTAACTAGCACACTAGGAATCACATGGGATCCGGTACACGACACCTTTCAATTTTCCTTCAAACCTGTGCGAACGTATTTGAAAAATACAAAGCGATCAGTTCTTTCGTTATCGTCTTCCTTGTTCGACTCCTTGTAGTCGATGAATAAAGGGGCTCTTGAGTCCTATTATCATTAGAGCCAAAATAATTTTGCAAAAAATATGGATTGAAGGACTAAACTGGGATGAATCCATTCCACAGGATTTAAATACAGAATGGAAACATTTTCTAAAAGATCTACAGTCTTTGCAGAATCTTCCGATACCGAGATATAAGATATACAGATACATGGATTTTGCTACGCATCTATGAATGCGTACGGATGTTGCTTGTACGTTACGTCAACAAACACAAGCGGAAAGGTAACAGTTAGGCTTTTAGTCGCGAAATCTCGAGTAACTCCCACTAAGCGCAAACAACTGCCTAGACTCGAACGGCGCACATTTGTTGACAAAACTTTGGTCGTATGTACAGGGCATATTCCGTAAATCCATTTCCAAAATATATTTCTGAACTGACTCTGAGATTGTTCTTCACTGAATCGCTATGCATTCGTCCAAACTAAATACCTTTGTAGGTAATAGAGTAGCTGAAATTCAGGAAAATTCGGTAGGAGTGTCATGGCGACACGTTCTTAGTTCAGAAAATCCAGCGGGTATTCTCCCCAGGGGCTGCACAGTTTATGAATTGAGACAGTCAATATGGTTTTGCGGACCAACTTTCTTACAATTAAGTGCTGAAAAATGGCCACGATCATTGAAAACACAACTTTCAGTAGAGGAACTTCATCTTGAAACCCGTAAAACAACGCTTTTATGCCAACCGAAACAGCTTAATTATTTGTTTGAGATAATAAATAAGATCAGTTTTTATTTGAAAATACTACGAACATTTGCATGTGTGCTTACTCGTAGATTCTACAATCAGTGTCGAAAACAAGGAGCGTGCCGTCAAAGTGTTCTTTCTCCCAGCGATCTTGACGCATCATTAAATCGCATTGTTTGGATCATCCAAAATCAATTCTTGCCAATTAATGCTTGCATTAAATCCAAGCAGAATCTTCAAGGAACCATCAAAGGGCTTACTCCGTTTTTGGACAATTCAACAGGATTCGAATTATTAAGAGTAGGAGGAAGATTGAAACACTCAAATCTATCACAGGGACAAAAACATCCTCTACTATTACCAAAAAACTGCAACTTCGTTAATTGTATGGTGAGGTATCTACATTTGTCTAACTATTATGCGGGTCCGAAGATGTTAGTGGTTTTGACTCGCAGACAGTTTTGGGTGGTAAACGCTAGGGAAGTAGCCCGTCGGATAGTCAGGAATTGCCTGCACTGTATAAGATACAAACCGAAGTTGCTCGAATAGATAATGGGAGACCTACGCGATGTCTGTATACTGTATGTATGTTTTTAATGCTTTTCTTCCAAGGCAGTTCATTTAGAACCGGTGTCAGATTTGTCATCCGAATCATTTATAGCAGCGTTAAAGAGAATGATAGGTCGTCGGGGACTTCCATCTGATATTTATTCAGATAATGCAACAAAAGAATTTGGTCAAATGTTCTTCCAAAATTCATCGAAAGAATTAATTTACACCTTTTGCGCTAATATAACTTTCCATTTTATTCCCCCCAGGTCACCCCACTTTGGTGGATTGTGGGAGGTTGCGGCGTAGATAGCAAAGGGTCATCTCGTTAGAACTCTCGACAATACCAAGATGACATTTGAGGAACTCGCTACTGTACTTGTCGAAATAGAGAGCATCATGAACTCAAGACCAATCACACCTCTATCCTGTGATCCAAATGACTACGAGGCTCTAACACCAGCTCATCTACTAATTGGGACCTCATTGAAGGCCATCCCTGAACGTGTAGACGACTCCAATATTAGTTTCATCAAGAAGTGGAGGCGAATCAATGCAGTCAAGGCGCATTTTTGGAAGATTTGGTCTGCGGAATATCTCGCCGAGCTACAACAACGCCACAAGTGGTCAACAGATAAGCCAAATCTGCAAGTCAGCGATATCGCATAAGTGGCTCATGGGGAGAGTCCTTCAAGTCTTCTCCGGGATTAAGCACGGTCAAATATCTTCAGTACGTGGTGAGAAAAATCTCTCGCCAATTACAGTATCCATATGACGAGGAGTTGAATGCATCATGAGAATTTTCAAACCGGGAGAACTTACCGGATGGTATTGACTATCGGGAAAAGAATTCGTTGTTATCCTTATTTAGATATTGCAAAACACTGATTGGTTTTCAGTGACTTATATCGGTCCTCTCTGACAATTTTACTTCAGTATCACAATTCTCTTGTTATTTTCAAATGATGTGTTGACTGTTGAAGTCGTTGGTTCAGCAGGCACCATGGGGACGTCAAGACGTTGATTATTTTCTCTGACAATGTGTTCAAGATTATCGACTTTGGTGATCTTGGCAGTGCTAACTGCCTAGGAATTACATTTATGCATGCCCTCGTCCTCCCACCATCTTATTTGGTAAGCAATCCATTTGATGAGAGGGAATGCTGTTTCAATGGAGGGTAGTGCGCTCTCAATTCGACAGCCTCTTGGGATTACCCTTGATGTGGAGATCGAGGATTCTTTCGAGGGACTTTAGGAAACTCTGACATCCTTTAGGAGCATATGGGATATTTTGCCTGTTTTGGTTGTAAAAGCAACGATTACCGCAGTTCATGGTATTGCACCGAAAGCTAAATATTCCTTCAGAATTCATAACAGAATGTATAAGAGAATTTTAATTTAGTGGGGGGCTGACGCCCCCATTTATTTCGCTTAATGCAAGCTTAAACTAACTTAAAAACTAACAAGAGTTAAGGGTTAGGAAGTAAGGGAATGGTGGAGGAGATCAAATTTAAGACATAAAATCAAAAAGGGGGAGGTTTGAGTTGACCTTACGGAGCATGCGGGAGATTGGTTCGTTAGAGCCATAAGAGGTGCGGTGCGTTGGGATATAGAAGAGACGAGGACAGCGTAAATTACGAGGGTTAGTGTTGAAGGAAATAGAATTGTAAAGGGAAGCGCAGTCCACAGAATCGGAGAGTAGTCGATGAATAAAGAAAATGTCAGCTACGTCCCTGCGTTTTTCGGGGGTATTCAGGTTAAGAAGTTTGAGGCGGTCGCGATAAGGGTAAGATAAATGGGTCACTCCAGGATAGTCCACGAAGAGCAAATCGAAGAAAACGGTGTTGAATGTTCTCGATTCGGGATATATGAATTCGCTGAAAGGGGGACCATATAGTACTTTGCTGGCATATTCAAGGAGGGGCCGGACAAGGGTTATGTAAAGTGACCTTGTCACATAAGGGTTGCAGGTTGGTCATGCAGAAAATAAAGTCGAGAGGGGGATTAATTGGACTTACGAGACAAAGTCATAGATTGGAATTTGGAGACATTAAGCACAAAACAATTTTTCTCCTTGAAGGAGAATAGAGTCTTGGGGTGAAGAAATAGTTTTGGAGAACTTAGTGCCATGTTCCTGGAATGCTTAGAAGCATTCTGCAGTTATGCAGGGGAGATACTATCGGTTTATGCCTTGTAAGGTTCGTAACTGTAATTTGTTGAAATACAGCCAGGGAAGAAGTAAGTGTTCATAGTCACAGATTCAACCCAGGTTTTCCCGAGGATTCATTTGTTTTTTTATTCATCAAAAAAACTACATCAAGACCTACTTTAATTCCTTAATTCCTTATTTCTCTTTTGCAGATCCTCAGATGTCTTGTTAGTTTCCTAGGCATTTTCTGACCTAATTACAAATAGCTTCGGTTAAAATTCCTCCTACATACTCTTGCAGTGTCTAGAGATCAATGGTCCTGCGGGCGCGTACCCTCTATCTCTCGTACAAGATAAAGTAAGGGCACACTTACCAAACCGGAGGCTAATGTTGGAATAGATTTAGGATTGATCAGTATAAAACTTTTTAAAACATTTAGGAAGTTGTCCTTTACGTGCTCATTTAGAGTTGATTTCAATGATAATTATTTCATAAATTCAAATTCAGAGTAAAAACAAATTCGCAGTTCATGTTACAGAACACGGCATACATATTAATCCAATTGTACTTTGTGCACTCGTAATTAACATTGTTCGTTCAAGTGTCAGAAATGCTAATTCAACGGATGTGACATGAATGAAAACTAGAATCACAGTTCATTTACGCGTGAATTGCTTAAAAAAACACACACACACACACATTTTCGAATGAGATGTGCTTTATTGCAGACAAATTTGATTAAAGCAGACAATAGTGACATCTGTCTCTTTGTGAAGTTATATCATTTGCAATTTGTTGTTAAGAATAATTCGCATTTACTTTAAACTTTGATTGAGTCAAGTGAATTCTCTTAAAGTACAGGCGCATTGTATAAAATATATTTTCTTTATCTTTACTCACATTACCAGCATAAACAAATTATCCTTGGTATTTTGAAATATAGAGTGTGATTTTTTTGGCTGATGCATAAATAACATGCTTGTTCCAAATGCACAAAAATATGCAAATTACATTTTTGAGTTGGTATTTAAATCAAGTATGGGGAAGTATGTAGTTTTCCATGCAAATGTTGTCGATTTCTTACAATTTAAACAAATATAGAAAAATACAAAATAAAAAACTTTTCGACTGAAATAGAAACCCTTCAATTGACCTTTTCCTTCCTCACTTGCATTACAAATGTTTAACAGTTGTATTAACATTTGTTTACCAAATTCAAAAGTAAAATTAAGTCATTGCACAGTGAGTGCACTATAGAGAAAACTTTTTAAATAAATGAATTAGCCATTTAGAATACCTAACCTATTTAATTGCCCTGAAAACACTATTAATTACATTATTATCGATTACTAAAAAGGTATTTATAAACAGGGTATTATGTGGTATAATACCTAGCTGGGAACGAGCAGTTTGACAATTTATTGACCTCCAAGACGAAACTTCATTCAAGTACACCATGTAAGTCCGGTCCCTAGCTAGACACGACTAAAGAAAATTACTGTAAGATGCAGTAGTTTGGAATTCCACAAGCCAACCTTAGGTGAAATGCGTTAGCCATTTTTTCATATTATAATCGTACAGTTCCGGAAATGAATGTTGAAGGCTATCCAGTTCTATCTTGCGTACTTAGATACACAAGTAAATTGTACCAAAGCATTGATGAATCTGGATATGCTGAGCAGGTGTATGTACTCGTAGGTTGCTTTACCACAACTTAAAAGTAGACGAAATACGTTGTCAACAACAACTGCATCTAATTGCATTCCGTTTATTACGGGTTTAGGTTCTCTCCAATTTATCTCCCAAAACTCGAGACCTTTTCAACTGCTTTCAACCACATCAGATGTAAAAGGTGTCCCAACATTAGAGTTCTTTTGACAATACTATTAACTATTGTATTGTACAATCAGGTATAAAAGTGACTGGATTTCCGTTTGAGTCTAACCTGCGGCCAATTTTGTTCGAACGAGAGATTAGGTATACGGCAATGGTTTGCCTGGTGCAATTATGTCATTGTTTCGCGTGATGTGTGTCGAACAGAACCGTTCTGTTAAAGCTACATGTCTTTGAGATTCATGCCACATATTTGAGCTACAAAAAATTTAATTGTTAATGAATTCCCGATAGCATCTTTGAATAAAAATTGTCCGATGATGCCTACAGCCCTAAATCCACACCAAATGTTAGAACGTTTCGGATGCATTTCCTTCGCATTAAAAACGTGTACGATTTCGTTGCTCCATACGTACATATACTCGTATGTAGCAATTTTAGTTGTTTATAAAGGGTTTTCCAATAGGGACTTGACAACTTTGAATTTAATTTGTGAACGCACTCTTCCACTAATCATTAAACTGTCACTGTCAATTTATTCAGTAAACTCAACATTTTCATCATGGTAAAGTACACGAACGAGCAACGTCTGCAAATTATAAAAATTTTCTACCGAAATTCGGAGTCGGTGACTGCAACTTTAAGAGCGTTAACTCCAATTTTCGGTCGTAATTCTCGCCCTAGTAGGTAGGCAATAACAAGTTTAGTGCAAAAATTTAAGTCTACATATTCGTTGTGTGATGTTGCCGTGTCAGTGAGTCAACGGGTTAGTAGAAGTGTCGAAAATATCGCTGCCGTTCAGGCGTCCGTAGCAAACGATCCAAATCAGTCAATTCCACGGCGTTCTCAAGAATTGGGCATCATACATTATGGCGTATTTTGCGTAAGGATCTTGGTTTACACCCATACAAGATCAAGCTGACTCAAGAATTGAAGCCGATGGACCATTTGAAGCTACGTACGTTCTCCGATTGGGTTCTGGAGAAGATCCGCCAACATGATGAATTTCATCGCAAAATCATCTTCAGTGACGAAGATCATTTTTGGCGCAATGTGTTCGTCAATAAGCAAAATATGCATTATTAGTCGGGTGAAAATCCACATGTGCTTCATGAATCACCACTTCATCCACACAAAATAACTGTTTGGTGCGGTTTGCATGCCTGCGGCGTTTCTGGTCCATATTTTTTCGTCGACGATAACGACCGTCACGTTACTGTTAATGGTCAGCGTTATCGTGCCATGATCACCGATTATTTTTGGCCCGAATTGGAAGATTGGACTTGGACGACATGTGATTTCAACAGGATGATGCCACAAGCCACACAGCACACGCTACTATCGATTTATTGAAGAGTAAGTATGGTGATCGTGTTATCTCAAGAAATGGTCCAGTCGATTGGCCGCCTCGTTCGTGCTATTTAACGCCGCTTGCTTGACTATTTTGTGTGGGGCTACGTTAAGTCATTGGTTTATGCCAACACGCCGACGATGTTGGAAGAGCTCAGAGTCAACATTGAACGCGAAATAGCGGCCATTTCGGCCGAAATGTGTGGCCGAGTCGTTGAAAATTGGGTCCAACGAATCGACCGCTACAAATGTGCCCGCGGTGGCCATATGATCGAAGTAGAGTTTCAAGTACAAAAAAATACTGCGAATTATAAACTTCGAATCACTCTGAGTGAAAAAAAAACTCTCCGTCCTATTCGGACTCCCAACCCTGGAGAGCGAATATCGAAACCAAACACACCTGAATTTCAAAGCACTACAAAAACAATTATTCCTTTCTCCTCCTTCTACCTTTCCGCCCGCGCTGGCAACAGTAAAAGAGTATCTAACCCCTTAGGCGCGCGTAAATTATATAAAAAAAAATGAACGAAGTCGAGTTCTATTCATAAATGTTTTGACTGTACTTCAATCCGATATTAAAGTTTTTGAAATTTCTCAAATGGTTTGCGTTTTATTTAAAAATAAAGTTGTCAAGTCCTTATTGGAAAACCCTATATAATCTACTACGTCAATATGAAATGGCCTCATCACTGAAGGTAATTTTGTTGAAGAACTCGCCGTTCGCTTGTTGTTTCAATGAATCAATTGACGAACTCTGTTCTCTATGTATAGTCTGTAGTTTTCAGTAATTGAATCAGTTAGATTTTGTAGGCGTGAAAACTTAAATTTTTCGTGAGAATAGTGCTACCGGATGGATATTTCCAGGCTCTCGGCAATATTCTGTCGAACAATCGTGGTCTGGCACCAGTAATCGACCCCGTCTCATCGAAAGTTCGATTATTCTTTTCACAGCTAATCGCTTGGAACATTTTGATTACCAAAAATTAGACTTGATTCCAAATCGTGGCAGTGAAATAATGTTTAATGTTTAATGACAAGAAATCCTTGTTGTTGTGTGCAATAGCGATCCTTAAGCTTATTTTACAAGAGAGAGCTAATATAAGATTTTAACAATGGTTTTGATTTTATTTTTATTTATTTTATTTAATTGATATACATAAATTAAATCTTCAATTAGGAATTAAATTAACAAATTTACTAGAAAATGCTTTTTTAACATCTTTTTAATGCTTGTTGCGTTCTGTGCTTCTTTAATGAAGCGCGGTAGAGAATTCCACTGACGGACAGGATTGACAAAAAATTTACGCCCGGTTATTAAACAGGATAAACGAGGATGAATTAATTGACGGGACCTATATTAATCGAGGATGATATACTAATTCTTTCAAAACAGTATTGTGTTAGCAAAATATCGGAAAGAAATGTTACACTTCGAAGTTGAAGATAATTTTCCAAAGGCATACCAAGCAGACGATTAGCAAAACCAGAACACCACATTGAGCTTTCTTTTACTTACATGGTTGCACCTACAAAAAGTTAAAATTAAAATCGGTAATACCAATGTCTTAGCAAGTAACATTCGTGTCTTAACTGGTGTAAATGACTGAGTTACCCACAAGGTACGCAGTACGACATATACTTTACCGACGAGTGAATTCATTAGCTGGATGTCTTCTATGGGTGATTCTTTTGCTGTTGGGTTTTTCTGTGTTCGATTTTTGACAGCTCACGTGACATGTGTCAAAGTCAAACATGCTCAGTTAGAATTTCCATTTCATCATGGAACGACTTATAGTACACCCGTGCTCTGTTAAAAAAAATTTCACGCACTTCGACCATTTTACGGTCGTCATAATCAATCTACTGAGCAAGCAATTCAAACCATAGTGACCAAATTTCGCACTAATTTCACGCTACTAGACATCAAACCACCTACCCGAATGCGTACAGGGAAAATAATTCTGGCTATATCCGCTAGTGTTAATGAAGATTGTGATTTGTCCATTCGTCGCCGTTCGCAATTGGAATTGTGTTACAGCATCGAATTTTCGGTGAGTGGGCCTCACCCCCAAGCTGGAGAAAGATCTGCTTTTTTATCGAAAAATTGTCTTCAGCGACGAAGCTCATTTCTGGTTAAATGGGTATGGTAATAAACAAAATTGGCCGTATTTGGTCCGATAAGCAACCTCAGGCAATACAAGAGCTGCCAATGCACCCGGAAAAATGTACGGTTTATGGTCCGGTGAAATCATTAGCCCGTATTTTTTCGCCCTCTATCGTTCAATGATTTGGAACTTTTTTTTACCCAAAATGCACGAACTGAACCATGTCGAAATGTGGTTCCAACAAGACGGCGCTACATGGCACACAGCACGCGAATTGATGGACCTATTGAGAGATGAGTTCGGTGATCAATTTATCTCTCGTTTTGGACCGGTGAATTGGCCAGCTAGAATATGCGATTTGACGCCTTTAGACTATTTTTTATGGGGATACGTCAAATGGATAAACCAGCGTTAATTGCGGCCTTGAAAGACAACATTAATAACTATTAGCGAGATATCAGCCAATATGCTCGAAAAAGTGATTGAAAATTGGACTCTCTGTATGGACCACTTAAAACGTAGTCGTGGTAAACATTTACATGAAATAATCTTTAAAAAGTAAATGGCAAGCATTAATTTATCAATTCAAATAAAAATTTTATACACTTTTTACAATTTTCCTGTGTTTTTTTGACAATCGGAAACCAAACGCTTAAAAAATCACCCATTATAATGATTTAACTGTTAAAGCACAACGACAAAAATGACTCAAAATTTAAATTGTGCGCTTTTATTGGAACACCCCTTATACTTATGCATACGCCTACGGCGCGGCGGTCAAATCTTCTACCAGCTTGTGTTAGTAAAGAGGCATAATTGCGGGTTACCGACGTGATAGGTCAATTGTCACCTTTTGTTTTGAATGTAATATCCACAGGTTCTTGGCCTATTCTATGCAAGGTTCTTCCTGTAACACGGCTTTACTCCCGGAAGATGCTACAAAGATGAAGGTGAAATGAATGGTATAGCTTTGTGTACGCAACGCATCCTCTGTCTAGGATGTAATATGCAAACAAACCAATCCAGAAGATTGTTGTGGAAAAAACTGGGCAATCCACCAGAAAGAATATAAGGTTGGACCGGCATTCAGAGAGCCTACAACAACACGGCGTAAGGTTTCTACTTAAGTTTTGAGATATGACAATACCGATGTAGACACGTCAAATCTGACATCAGCATAGTGTGACGTTTTTAATGGGCAAGTGTTCAGAACGTTCTGTCATACGAGTGCTACGAGTATTTGCGTTTTTTACATAGACTTCAAAAATTCATCTCAGCCAAAAAATGGGATTATTGTAATTCGTGCGATGATTTTTTATGGTTTTCGATGTGGATTAACTCAAACACAGGGTGCCGATCAACTTGTTTCGACTTTTGGCGATCAAGCACCATCCCGGGCTAACGTGTTTTGTGGATTTTCCGAATTCAATCGTGGTCGTCGTTCTCTCTAGTACGAATCGCTCAAAAACGGGCCCGTGTCGATTGGTCCAATGGAATATTGTAAAATTCGACCGCGGTGCTTCAAAAACGTCTATAAGATTGTGACAGAGTTCTCGGTAAAATTATTTCCGACCTTCACGGAACAGTGAGCGTTCTCCATGCTCGTTTTGCATAACCTGACAGTTTAGCAAGGATGTCAAAACCGGACATGACTTGGTATTATTCAAGCCGCCAATAAGTTTAGCACCGGCCATTTGCTCAGGTTCCACTCAGCTGTTATGCTTTCGTCCGGCTATATTTTATAGATGATTTTGTGCATGCTCTTTACAAAGTCATCTGCTGCCGCCTTGAATAGCTCGGCAGTTAGTAAGTTTGGATATGCCTGTTCTCACTATGTCGAGGTCTAGTGGACATAATTACTACCCAGTATCGTCCATGTTGGATAGCTTGTTTTGCCTGACAGCGAAATGTTGATCGTCATCAACGGTTTAACAGTTTGCAGAAATGGTTCTCCAATATCGTCAGGACTGACTGTAAACGTGCTACTAGGTTTCCTTGTTCGTCCTTGCAAGTTTCTCATAACGTTTTACCTTCTGGTAACATTTCCGATCGTCTTTCTTGCTCTCTCTCCTCTCAGCTTGCGTTCCAACCGTCAAGCCAAAAGTTTCGTGGTCAGGCGAAACCTAGTACATCAGAGGCGGCATCTCTGATGGCTTGTTGGCGGCTTTGCTACTGAGTTTCGGGATATGATGTTGACGTTGACGGACGTCAAGCGTGGTTAAGGGACCCTTGATCGGCAAGGGCCCCTGGCCGTTAACTGCGGTTGCAGCCTTCCGACGCCAAACTTCATATCAGTATTTAAATATTTACATATTTAGGTTCTACAGAATGATTCTAGTTGTTCCCTTACAAAGTTTTTAGAATAAATTAAAGCATTTAGATTTTGAAACTGAACAATTAAAAGAAAATGATTTTCTGTTCTATGCGGTATTAGGGATATCTGTATTGGTAGTGGTCGCTCGAAACGTTCGGACATTCAGAAACCGGAGGCATCCTTCGTTGAGGCGGGCGCATATTAATCTGATATTGACGAATTGAGCCTTTATGCGGGTTGTCATAAGGCCCACGCTATAATTCCCAGAACTCAAGACTTTTTTTTACCTTAGTCTGCTTGTAGCGACAAATGCCCATCCATCCACTCACCGTAGTAAATATCGCAGTTTTTCATCCTTCTTACAATTGGTCTATTCCATTACATTTCTTAGATGGTGTTTAGACCTGTGTTGGCAGTCTAAAGTCTTAATGAGTTGTTCGGCTGCTCGTGATCTGTTAATGGTTTTAACATTCCCGTGCTTTTTTGTAAGGTCAAAATCTTTGTGACACCATTGGACGTAAGAGATCGGTTTCACCGGTATCACTACCTCAGACACCCTGACAGCTTTCAAACCTTGTCTTAGAATTTGTCAAAGTTGCCCTGAAAGGGGATCACTAGAGCTAGAGATGGATGCAGGCAACATTGCTGATAGCATCTGCAATAACGTTGAGTCCTGGCTGTGACCAAGTTGACTAATCAAATAATGAAGTAATGTATCATACTCGTACATTAGACAAGCGGCTTCTTGTTTCTTGAATTTCATTGAAGACTTATAGTTGTTGTAGTTGTAGTGAGAATAATTGTATTAGGTTATTTAAACTTAACTAATCTTCACCTAGTAAATGCAATGGATATGCACTTTAAAATTTAAACGGAATTCAATTCAAGTCCATTATCCAATTATCTTTTGTGTGCGACTCCTTGTAACTGAAACTGATTTCCCATTGTCATTTAGAAGTACACCTTCTACAACATTTAAAACTAAAATTAGTTTGCAGATACTTTATGCATTTCTTTTCGAATTTCATCATGAACGTCCATTATTTAAATTCAGATTAATCCTATATACGAGGGTTGTCGGAAAAAGATAGCGTCACTCGTCAAGAAAAACTAGTGAATGCTAGTTGTACATCTTTTGACAGTTACATACCGAAGTTTCAGTCATTTTGGACGCGCAGTTTTTAGTTGACAGTCGTTTGAGTGAGTCGATGTAAGTGTTTTTTGTGAAAATGGAAAAAATTGAGTATCGAGCTGTTATTAAATTCTTGTTTTTGAAAGGCAATACGCCTACGCAAATCAAAAATGAGTTGGACTCTGTGTATGGGGACTCTGCACCATCATTTACCACAGTAAAATTTTGGGCAGCTGAATTTAAACTTGGCCGTAAGAGCTTGGGAGATGATGAACGTTTGGGACGTCCAAAAACTGCAACCACTGACGATAACATTGCTAAAGCTCACCAAATGGTGAAAATGTCCAAAGAACGTGTTTGTTACATATTAAATCAAGTTTTAGGTATGAGAAAGCTGCCCGCGCGTTGGGTGCCGCGTTTGCTTACGTTAGACCAAAAACGTGTTCGCACGTTTAGGCGCACTAAATCCGAGTTTTGGCGCCGATTAATTACTGTAGATGAAACTTGGATACACCATTATATGCCCGAAATTCAGTCGAAACAGTGGACTGCAAAGGGCGAGCCGGCTCCAGAAAAAACAAAAATTGGTTTTTTCGGCTGGGAAAGTGATGGCGACTGTTTTTTGGGATAGTGAAGGAGTTATCTTAATCGATTATCTTCAAAAAGGAAAAACCATTACAGGAGCATACTGCGCATCATTACTTGCTAAGCTGAAGGCAGAAAAACGGCGACATTTGCAGAAAACGAAAATCATGGTTCACCAAGACAACGCGCCGTCTCACACCTCAGCGGTTGCCATGGCGAAAATCCATGAATTACGGTTGGAACTGCTTGACCATCCGCCTTATGAATGTACTCTTTCCACCTATCCCGTCTTCTGTTATTCCACAGGGTCTTTAATTTATTCTGGAGGTCCATTTTGTTGTGTGTGTAGAAGGTGATAAGCGGTTCTGGTGTTGCAGTTTTTGCAGCCTTATCAGCTTGTTCATTTCTTATGATTCCATACGATCTTAAGCCTATTTTCGTTTGTGATAAGTTGTCTCTAATGCCTTCTATTATCGGTGTTGTGTTGTTGGTATTTTGGATGGCGGAAATTGTTGATAGGCTGCCGGTATCTTTTTGTTTGGAAATAATTTTATAGCAAGAGCTTCAGCGGTGAATATAGAAGAAAATTGATGCAATATTTCTGAGAACATTGCTAATGTCATCAAACACTGCAATAGCGGTACAGTTATCTGTCTTTGATGCATCCGTGAAAAGCAAGATCCAGTTACTATCTATACATTTTTGCGTTACTTCTTTAAACATAGCTTTGTATATTTGGTTATTTGTAGTTGTTTTATAGTAGTTGTGTAGGTGAGACATAAGAGAGGATTCGTCGAATAACCATTGAGGGTGCCTAATTATTTTATGTGTTTCAATATTGATTGGCATGTTGGACCATATCGGGAAGTGCAGTTCATTGTAAATTGCAGATGATCGCTGGGATATTTTCTTCCAAAATAATATTTTTTTGGCATCTAGAGTTATGGGTGATTCTCGGCATTCTATGATTTTCGGGATAAGAAGAGCGGTGAGAAAGTCAAGCCTTTCTTCGATCGTAAGGAGGCCAGCTTCTATGTTAAGATACATTCTATTGGGGTCGTCCTGAACGCTTTGAGGCCGATCCGAACGGCTATCACTCCACCGTGGTTTGAAAAGTTAGAGTGAAGCCTTTGGACATTTACCATGAATGAATAGACCGTAATCGATCTTCGATAAAATGATAGATTTAATAACGCTGGTAGCAAGGCTTTTTTTAAGTATGTACAGTGATCTTTAAAATTAAACTTAGAATCAAAAATAACGCCTAATATGTTTAGTGAATTAACATTACAGATATTGTTGTTCTTAAAATTAAGTGTTAGTTTTTTTGGACAGCTTGTTTTTTTTACAAATATGTAGTATTTTAGTTTTTTCTAAGGAGATTTTTGCCCCCAGAGATATTACACCACTGGTCTATATCTGTTAGGATCTTAGAAAATGTGGAGGTAGTTGTTATCAAATCTTTACATTTGGAAAATATGATCAAGTCATCGGCATACAGAGAGTGCCGAATGGTATTATATTTTTGTAAGATTAGGCTTTATTCATTGAACGCTATCATAAAGATAACTACTGAGAGTGGTGATCCTTGGGGGATACCATTTTTGAAGCTATATGTTTGGGAGTGCACATTATATAATTTTATTCGGAACTGTCTGTTAATTAGGAATGACTTGATGTATTTGAAATTGTTTGCATCTACTTTCCATTGGATGAGTTTATTAAGAATTATGTGTTGCCAATTCTATCAAAGGCTTTTTCGAAGTCAATAGACAAAATTGTAACATGATTTTTTGATGATAATGCAGATGAAATAAAATTATCGATGTGAAGAAGAGAATCTATGGTACCCCGACCGCGCTTGAAAGCGACTTGGTTTATATTTATGAGATTATGTTTTTCTATAAATTAGAACAGATGTTTTGAGATTATCTTTTCTAGAACTTTGCAAACACATGGTAAGAGGGATATAGGTCGATATCCATTGACTTCGGTAGATATTTTGTTCGACTTTTGTATTGGAACCACGCTGGCAGTTTTCCATATTTGGGGAATGATCCCTTTGTCAAAGATCAGATTGTACAGTGAAACTATGCGATGTTTGAGGACTAAAGGGACATTCTTGATCATAGGATATGAATCAGAGGTTTTTCCTTTAGCCGTGCGGAGAGAGCTTTCCAGTTCTGTAAGTTTGATAGCAACCTCGATTAAGCTAGCTAGGGATGGTTGGTTGAGGAGATGTGGGTTATTGATAATTGTTAAATATTTTGCTTGGAGGATGGCAGGTGAAAAATTGGAATCAAAGGCATGGTTAGACCAGTTTAGTTTTTTTTTTTTGTTTTAAAGCATTTTATTTCCTTAATCATTAACTCTTACATACTAACAAAAAATGCTTAAATGCTAGCTTAAATTTACTTAACAATCTTATACTAACTTACTGGCCCCACGCAGGCACTCTAAGCTACTCTAAATTCTTATATCTATGTCTTTCGACTTTATGTACATTTTCTTTACTAATATTTATTTACTATACTTAAAGCTAAGAAAAAAACTGCTAACAAAAACTTAGCCTATGGACATAATTTTTTATTTTTTATAAAAACTTAATATCTAACTTAAAATAAACCTTAGCCTACCTAACCTACATGCACAAATGTGTGTATATAGACATTATACACAATTATACACAATTATATACATATATTAGTATATACCTTTGTATATACTAATACATGTATATATTTCTTAGATGCTAACCTAAACCTATGTAAGCTGGCCATCGCTATTTACCGAGAAAACAGATTGGTCAGCTCGGCCTCATAAGTGAGGCTGGTCCGTAATTGACGGAAACGACGACGAAACATCTTCTCCATCATTCAACCACCAGAAATGCTGGTGCTGCCGAACGAAATCCCTCTTATCGCGATTCCCCACCGCCCTACTGAACCTGAGGCGATCCGCACTGCCGTGTGCGACGTCTCTGTTGTAGTTGAGTCGCCTGTCCCCAGCTGTCCGAGCGACATGGAAGATTAACGGCACCGCTGATCTATCCTGGATCAACCCTATCTGATCTAGGTAGAGGAATGCTTCCGGTGGAACGAAGCCGTCAGAGCGCACACTCTCGTGGTAAAGGTAATTGGGGTAGTAAGCCCCAGATATCAGGTTATTCGTCGAGGTCATTGCTCTTGCAATGTGCCTTCGAGTAAGCTTAATTACGAAGTTGTCCACTCGTATTAGGTTCGCCCTGTTGTAAAGGACCTCATTAGGATAAAATTTCTTGTACTCCAACTCTGGTGTTCTGTACAAGCGAAGACAAGCCCACATGGTTAGACCATGTTTTTGCGAAATGTTCAGCGATGTCGATAGGAGAGGATAGTGTGTTTGATTCAGATCAAACAAGAGTTATAGAGCGGATTTTATAATCTCCAGTGAGTGATCTTATGTTATCCCAGAGTTGTTTGCATGAGGATTTTGGGTTTACTTATGTTTCAGGTGAAGTTTTCAAAGCAAGCTTTTTGACAAGTTTGACTGCTTTGCGGAATTGCGCATTGGATTTACGGTAGCTAATGAGGTTTTCTTTATGCGGATAATTTTTTAAAGCTTTTTGTTTGATTTGTCGAAGATCTCTGATTTCATTGTTCCACCAAGGAACGGATGTTTTATGTGGCAGGGAATGAGTTTGGGGAATGGCTATGTTTGCTGTGCTTCTAATGGATTTATGAATGAGGGCCGCTTCTTTATTTATGTTAAGGGATGGTATCGTGGATGTGGTGAAATTTGATGCTATACTTTGGAACAAGGGCCAATTAGCTTTATCAGTTTGAAACTTTGAAGGTAGTTTTGGGTTTGATGACTGGGCTCCTATCGTCACTGTTGTGATTAGAGGAAAGTGGTCACTACCATGTAAGTGTGGAAGGGTTGTGCATGTTGTATTGGGGTATAACTGGGATGAAATTAGGGATAGGTCTACATGGTTGAAAGTGTTGTATGTAGAAAAGTAGCTGGGTTTGCCGTCATTTAATACAGTCAAGTTGGAGTGTGTCAGGAAATTCTCCACAATGTTGCACCTTGTATTGGAATGGAGAAAGCATTCCCTTGAGAGAATGGAGTTAAGTTGTTCGTGCAGGGTAACAGATACTGGGCATTTATTAGCAATGTTTGAAAGTTTGAGGAATTTTTCTGCGAAGCGAGGAGACACTGTCGTATTCCGTACTAATTCCGTCGATGAATTTCTTTAGTAAGAATATACTTACACTGGATAGTGGAATTTCAGGGTTTGTCGCGGCAATAACAATGAACTTTGGGTTCCTTGTGTTCCTTAATGTTGGTAGGTCAGGGAGTCGTTTTTTTTTTTTTTTTTTTTTGCCTTGTGCTCAGACGACCAATTGTCGGACAACAGGTCGAAATAATTCCCGGGCTTATCTTTGGGCCCCGGTGGGCCCATGATATGTGGGTTTATAAAAGAAAATTTATGATAATGAGGTTAAACAATCACACCATGCGGAAAACGATTGAAAAAGTTTTACAGGTGCAAGGAAGACAACAATAGTTGTTAGTAGGATATAGAAGTCAAAACACAGCCGAGAGAAAGGTCTTCACACTACGAGAGTACGATATGACTGAATCTTATATATATTTGCCAAATACATATCAGATTGTAACATAAGTATTGGGCTGTTTTTTTCGGGGGTTATTTTCCAATTGCCATAAAATGCACAAAACCAATTTAATGCTGAAACCGTTGTTAAAATTAGTATATGGGATATATTACTCATTCAGTCTGTAAACTTCGTTATGTTAACATCATTCTAAGCATTTTTAACTGAATTTTGAAATGAATGTATCGACAATTTTGGAGGTAAGCCATATGACCATCCATTGATATCTAACAAATATGGGAAAAGTGAAAGTTTGATAAGATGGGTACCACACGCATTAATCTTCAGCAAACAATTGAAAATTGCACTGCATTCCTGACGGGCTACAATCAATAGCCATTGTCGGAGATGAAAAATATCCAGAAGACAGACCAGCACAAGATCCCAGCATATAGCTAGGAACTTCACTCGTTCAAGGTGTTACTGTCTAAATGGTATGCCTAGCAATTTTTTTAATGACGGTATTAAGAAGTTGCCTGAGAGATGGTCAGAAGTGTTATCTAATCAAGGCAATTATATTAATGACTAAATTTTTGCATTGGGTGCAAATTTATTAACATTAAACAGACATTCAAAAATCGCGCAATACTCATGTACAATATGAGTATTATTTTACAACCTGATATCACTCACTGACTTAGTGATCACTGAGTCTCAAAAATGACAATGCCTATGAAGCTGAAATTTTGCATGGTGGTTCCCCTTATGCTGCAATGTGCAATAAGGTTTGGTTTAAAAATAATGGCAATCTTTCAGAAGAAAACGCCAAAGTCTTGTTATATTAACTTATGAGAAGTTGCAAAATACTTAAAAGATTCATCTTGACTGGAAGAAAGTAGCCACCTTTACGCCGAAGTATGATGCTGCGGCTAATATCAATAGCACGTTATTGGAAAAATTGTTAGGTAGCAATCTGTGGACTCTGTGGTGGAATGGAACGCTCAATCCTCCAGGAATCCACCACACAATTTGAATCTAAAAATTGGAGCTCCAATAATGGTCCTGCGAAATCTGATACCTACTACGCTGTGTAATGGTACTAGACTGCAGATTAAATCTATGTATGAGAACATTATATAAGCAGCAATATTCACTGAATATATACAGGGGAAGCAGTCTTCATTCCATGAATCCTATTGGATTACCACTTTCAGTCTAAAAGACTCCAATTCCGTGTCGAACTCTGATTTGCTATGACAATAAATAAATTGCAAGGTGAGTCATTGAAAATGGCCGGTCTTGATCTCAGGGAAGACTGCTTCTCCCACGGCCAGTTGTATTATATGTTGCTGCACAAAAGTGAGCTGTCCTGGCAGTTTAACAATTCTTCAGCCACAGGGTCAAACAAAAAACATTGCCTACAAGGAAGTTTTTTTTGACGCTACTATAGGCGTCATATTTGGTTTTCCAAGACAAATTCGGTTGTCCGAATATTATTAACAGAATTTTATAGTTTCTATATATTAAGATTATATCAAATAATTGTATATATGTTGTTAGACTGTTACTATATTATTAACATCTGTAGCGAATCACGGGCACGATAAAAATCAAAAAGTAAGAATTCCATTGATAAATAAAACAATGTAATCAGACGGGCAAAATAAATTAATCTCAATCAATATTATCGCAATGCAGTGTATATAAATATTTATAAATACAGATAGAATTAGCATAATTGTTTATTTTTATTGTTTGTATGCACCGACATTTTTTTAACAACAAAAAAAAAACTTTAACAAATACATAAATTCTCTATCGTACGATGTTCCAAAGTCACCAAGGGGTTGAACCTGGGGTATAGGTTGGCCGTGCGTGCAAAAGATAAAGTCAAGGACGAGACTGATCGCATGTACGTGAAAAAGTCATAGATTGACTTTGGTGGTATTGAGCTCTTTTACGCACCAAAAACTTAAACTTATCATGAAATCAATGAATAGATTTGTAGAATTTGGTGTCGCCGCGTATATGAATAGGGGTAGTGTTAAAAGAATTGAATATTTCATTGTAAAAAATGGAGAACAGATTAGTGAAAGATACTCGTAGATTGTCATATTCAAGGGAGCACTTGCTGAGATACGTAGGTTGCTACTTAAGTTTTGGGATATGGTACTCGTAATACCGGTATGGTAATACTCAGCCAAAAAATGCAACATTTTCGTGCGATGATTTTTTTTATGATTTTCGATGTGGATTAACGCAACAACCAGTGTGCCGATAAACTCGCTTCAACTTTCCGGTGATTAAGAACCCTCCCAGCCAACGTGTTTTGCTGGTTTTCCGAATTCAATCGTGGTTGTCTTTCGCTTCAAGGCAAATTTCCTGAAGGTCGTCCAAAATCGGTTATTATGCAAGAAAATATACGTTATGAGCAAATGTTTCTGTGATGTTAATTGGATAAGTATTAGAAAAAGGTCTAGTTGCTTGCCTACCGATGGAGTTAGAGACGCCACTTACTTGGAATAGTAATTGTTAAAATTTAATTGAGATAGCTATTGAAAATCTTGCTATTTACCCTATAATAATATTGTTTTCTTGCTTACACTTAACATTGTTATCTCATTCCAATCTTTATACTCATAATGAAATTTCAATCTTTATTTCTTTTGTATGAATTACCATTGTCATTTGTGCTTTTAAGGAGTTCAGTCCTTTGAATAAAATATCGGTTTCTTTTAGTTTTGGCCTTTCTATTTAACGACGAACAAAGTGGTTTTATGTTATATGTTGCCGAAACCCGGGAGAAAGGTGAACAGAAACTAGGAAACATTAAAAAACAAAAAAAAACGTAAAAGTGCAAAAAGGTGGAGCGTGACAATGGCAATGGAGCTGTCAGCGCGATCAGCATATAGAGGTCAGGTAACAAAAATAGTCAAAAGTGCCACTGATTTTCTAGATAGTGCGGATTCCCAGCTCAACATGACAACAAATTTGGATGCAATCGAGGAAGATCTCACAACTTTCATACAACGTCTAACGGCAGTTCACGAGAGTCTTAATGTAACGAACCAGGAGATACAACATAAGAATCTTCTCAAGACAGATGAGCTCGACAAAGAACTGGAAAAAATAACTGAGTATCAAGATGTAGCTGTTGGAACACTTTCTCGTCTTAATTCTCGTCTTCAAAAAATTCAACGGAAGCAGAATCCCCCCACATCAAGTCCTGTGCAGCCATCGCATACTTTTCCAAACAGCATAAATTGTGTCCAAAAGCTACCGAAACTGCAACTAAAGAAGTTTGACGGCAACTACCAAGATTGGTTACCGTTTTGGGAGCAATTCCGAACAGCTATTTACGAAAACGGTAGCTTAACATCGTCCGACAAATTCAGTTATTTGGAATCAGCATTGGTGGGCAATGCGAAGAAAATTATTGCCGGTTTTACCGCTTCAGGTTTGTGTTATGAGGCTGCTATCTTACTCTTGCAGGAGCAGTTTGGAGACACCGAACGGCTGGTTAATAAAAACATGCAACATCTGCTTTCTCTCAGACCCATACAATCGTGAACAGATGCAGTCGGCCTTCGCAGTCTGTATAACTCAATCACATCATGTTGTCGCACACTCACAGCATTGCAAATTCCTACAAATCAGTATTACGTCATGCTAAAGTCGATATTGCTCCGCTGCTTACCACCAGAACTACGAGTTGAATATTATCGTCTGGCAGAGAGGGATGAAAATGCTGCAAATGAAAATGAGACAGATAATGAAAGCACCTCAACTTCCTTGCAAATTGGTGACATACAAGTGAAAAACATAATGCGTTTCTTAAAGCGGGAAGTTGAATCTTTGGAAAGGAGTAAGGTCATCTCTTCTACTCCTGTTATATCGCAAACCAGACATCCTACTTCAACTCATACAACTGCAGCATGTTTAGTATCACTGAAAGAAAAGAACAACTGTATGTTTTGTGCATCTGAAAAGCATTTGGCGAAAGACTGTGACTGCAAGTTGTCAATTTTAGAGAGACGTGAAATTTTGAGAAAAACAGGCCGTTGTTTCCGTTGTGCCAATCGAGGGCATTCTTCTAAAAAATGCCGAAGTTCGAAGTGGCTTTCTTGCGCGAATTGCAAAGGTAAACATCTAACTTCATTGTGCGATCCTTCTTACACAATCCAAAAGGTTTTGCCTGCACCCTCTGTCACGCGAGATAGTTGCCACCAAAGTGTAAATTTGTGTGCCGGTAATTTCCTTTCCATGCCTGAAATAAAAAAAAACGGTTGTTTATCACAAAGCGCAACTAATTTATGTGCGTACAGCAATTCCTGTTTCGTCAACAAAAGCGTCTTTTTAAAGACGGCTCGGGGCATAGCCGTGTCCCCGAGTTTAAATAAATATCTCATACGGTTTGTAATAGACGGTGGAAGCCAATATTCTTATTTTCGAGAGGATTTAGCAACCAAATTAAACCTGCCAGCCGTGGGAGAGGTGAATTTCTCACTGTTGCCCTTTGAAAGTAAAGAAAAAACTCCGTTTAAAAAATTTAAAAGAGTGATCATTAATATTCAAAGCCAATTCACCAAGAAAAACACAAATTTGGAAGCAGTGGTTGTTCCGGAAATCTGCGTCGACGTTTTAAATGCTCCCGACGCAGGATGTGGACTGGATCGGAATCTTCAGTTGGCAGATTCTTATCACGCAGACAACGAAGAAATAGACGGTTTGAGTGTGCTCATCTGCTCCGATTACTACTAGTCTGTGGTCACGGGCAAGCAACGCCGAATTTCGCCCGGGCTGAGAGCAGTTGACACAATATTCGGATGGACACTTCAAGGAACATATTCAACTGGTAAGCTTTTCTACCCATAGCACAGCCTTACATCTGCCAGTGCTGGACAGCAATGACCTCACATCATTTTGGTCCCTAGAAGCTATTGGGATTCGTGGTGAAGAGGAACAAAATGACCGCCTAGCTGAGGAGTTAATATCGAAATGTATCATTGAAAGGGGCAATCGCTATGAGGCTTCTCTTCCATGGAAAGATTCTGATGTTATAATAAAGAGCAACAAGGAAAGTGCGCTGAGGCGACTTAAAGCACTTTCTTCACGATTGCTAAGGTATCCTGGGCAATTCGAGCGGTATGATGCAGGTATCCAACAACTTCTTGCAGACGGTGTTGCAGAAAGAATTCCATCAATTAACAATAGTGATAAACGTCGAGTGTTTTACTTACCTCTTCGACCCGTATTTAAAGCAGATAGTGCGACTACCAAAATGCGCATAGTGTTCGACGCATCGTCACGTACCGAAGAAACACCGTCGTTGAACGATCTGCTTCACGTAGGAGCTAATCTTCTTCCTGATATCCTCAAAATACTGCTGAATTTCCGGCTAGGACGTTTTGGAATCGTCGCCGATGTTGAGAAGGCATTTCTGCAGATCGAGCTCCATGAAAAGGATCGTGACAGCCACAGATTTCTTTGGTATATGCCAGAAATTGTGGAATACCGGATGACTAGGGTAACCTTCAGTGTAAATTGCAGCCCTTTTTTACTGACAGCGACTTTACGTTTGCATTTCCAAAGCGAGGAAAAGAAGTTTGAGACTACGTGTCGAATTTTAAAGGAAAGCTTTTACATGGATGATCTAGCTACAAGTGTGGATACTGAGGATGAATTGGAGCGAATCAGTGAAGAAGCTAATTTAATAATGAATAAAGCAGGCATGAACCTTGGGAAGTGGAATTCCAAAAGCGATGTTGTGCGCAAGGCTCTTTGCTCAGGTGAGTAACCTAGTAAACAAAAAATTTTAGGATTGATATGGTTTATAAACACTGATGAGATTGGGGTGCCATTGGAGTCGGTTGAAAGTTTGCTGTGTTCCAATTTAACAAAAGGGACAAAACGTAATGTGTTACAAACAATCGCCAGAATCTACGATCCTCTTGGAATGCTCGTTACAGTTGTAATAAGAATAAAAATTCTTTTTCAAGCTATCTGGAGAGAAAAACTTTCTTGGGACCCTCAAAAAGCAGTGACATCGCCAACTGACATTCAGAAACTGTGGACTCAGCGGATGAAGTACACAAATATGCTTTGGAATCGGTGGCGTACCGAATATTTGCAACTCTTAAGATCATTTCATCACAGCCAAGGTTATTCTTCAGCGCAACTCAAACCAAAAGATGTCGTATTGGTGTATGATTTAGAAAAGCCGCGAATAGCTTGGAGGTTAGCTATTATTGAAGCTGCACTAACTGGTCGTGATGGAAGTGTTCGGGCATTTGAGATTCGTTATGCTGATGGGTCGAGAACCCGAAGACCAGTTCAACGTTTGTATCCGCTGGAACTTTCTTCAACTTCCCGGGCGGAGGATGTTAAAATTTAATTGAGTCAGCTATTGAAAATCTTGCTATTTACCCTATAATAATATTGTTTTCTTGCTTACACTAAACATTGTTATCTCTTTCCAATCTTTATACTCATAATGAAATTTCAATATTTATTTCTTTTGTATGAATTACCATTGTCATTTGTGCTTTCAAGGAGTTCAGTCCTTTGAATAAAATATCGGTTTCTTTTAGTTTTGGTCTTTCTATTTAACGGCGAACAAAGTGGTTTTTTATTATAGTAATCGATCGATGAAGAAAAAAACATCCTTTGTTTGAACTGGTAAAAAAGGATTGATCATCCGATGAAATCCACTGCAGCTGACACAGATTAAAGTCAAATAATTGGTCAACCGCTTTAATAGCAAGTATGTAGGATTCGATACTTTGAGTCGGGACAATGTGTAATTTTTATTAAAATAAAGTAAAGTTTAGCTCAAGGATAGAAGGCAATGAGAGATGAGTTAGGACACCTCGTCGTGGAGTATCAACTTTAAGGAGACTAGGATCATCAATCTTAGGGAAGGAAATATCGTCATCTCGGCAAACATTATAAGCAGATCAGATTGCTTTCTTTAAGAACACAAACGTCGAAAGAGAGGGCATATGATTTAAAGAAAACAGAGCAGTTTTTAGAGCGCAAGCAAGGTAGTGAAATGTAAGGGGAAGATTATTGAATGGATGATAAGGGGAAAGTGATGGGGATGCAGACAAGAAAGGCAAACATAGAATTCAGGTTGAACTAATAAAAGTCTTGCAATGTCAAATTTGTTTACCCAGTTTTCCTTCATCTCGTTCATTTTGTTCAGAAGTTACATAACTAATGGTATCAATTATTTTTCTATCCAAAATAAAAACTTTCCCTAATACCTTAAAATATATATTAAATTTATTTCGGTACAAAATAGAATGATTAATTTTACTGATTCAAATGGTAAATTGCTAGACTAATTGTTGTTATTATTCAAACTTCTGAACATTCAAAACGAACGTGAACATTCAAAATCCACTCCAGACTACCGTGAAACCAAAAAGAAACAATGATGCAATAACAAACTTTATTGAACCATAAATATTTTTGAAAATATCTATCTATCTACAGACAAAGAGCGATCAATTACTCGTAGCTTTCCTCTATCAAATGTCATGGTGTATCAGCAATTGCAACCATGTTTTTCTTTCATCCAAATCTCAGTCGTGCTTAACAAGTCAGGTACTATCTAACAACAAATGTCCTTGTGATGTGACTCCACCTCGACCTCTGTCAGAAGATCACTTTATTATTTAAAAAAAAAAAACATCAAAAACATCGAAAAAGAAAAAAAATCACTATTGTCGCCTGCTCTGAAAATCTTCCGACTAGTGGTTGTTCCCCTGCCTTCACTTTTTTTTTTTTTGTGCAATTTTCAATTTCTCAAGAGAAAAAAAGCAAATCGATTCGAAATAGCTGCGTGTTGCCAAATAATTTGCTTAAATCACAAGTGTGCTTATATTCATTCGTAAGTGTGCCCTTTCCTATCAATTTTGCAAAAGACCACTCGCTTTCCTTTTTTCATGTATTCTCCACCGATTATCTCACTAGTGCTCATATGCTCATATTCTTAAGTTAATCTCTTAAAAGCTTTCGCTCCAACTCTCTTTCTTGGCAGTAGTTTCTTTGAAGACAAAAAAGCACGCAACGCAAATAAACGACGCTAAAGCTGATGGCGTGCCGGCATGAAATTAAAAAAAAAATAATAATAATTCTTTAACTTGCTCTTCGAACAGCAAGTTACTCTCTGTAACCAGCGGTCTTCTTATTAGAGAATAATTAGATATTCCCCTCGATTGTTAGATCAGTTTGAGTTTGAACCGCGTACCGTTCACTTGTGAGAGTAGAACGAAGGAACGTACAAAAAAGAAAAAAAAAACATCCTTTTCCCATGGAATAGGTTATACCAAATTATCGTGTATCTAGATAATAAAAAAAAACAGTTTTCAAGTGAAAAGAACAAATAAATTTGAAAATATTCATTGCAGACGACGATAGAGGAGTGTATAACGAATTTAAACGCAAGGAAACGATTATTCTAACGAAGGGTGGGTACTTACTATTTTTCTCCAAAAAAAATATTCCCAATTGGAATTTGTTTCTACTTTTTTTTAACGTATAACTGAACTTTTCCCTTTTCCATGCAAGAGTACATACCATATGTACATACGTAGGCACATTATGCATATGTATATCTCTACTCCCTAGACTCGGTGTTTGTTACAAAGTGCGAGAAAAAAGATAACCATCATTCGTATGCATACATCATACAGAAAAAAACCGACAAAATGATGACGAAACCAAAGTGCGAATAGATAAACCCAATTTGGCCTAAGAATTTGCTATTTGGCTGCCGAGCTCTCCACCGCCCATGTGAAGATTTCAAAATAAAAAATTCGTATTGCTAGAAAACTTTGTTTCCTTTGGTCCACGTTATGCAATATTTTCGTACACACTCTAACACGAAATTCTCCATCTGTTTATCTATTTAGAAATGTAAAATTTTGGACAATTTTTCGCATTTTTGCGGGGATGAAATTGTTTTTTCAAGGTTAAGGTCAAAAAGTGGCACAATTTGATCTGCTATGGTGGTAAACTTTTACTCCTCCAACGGTAATTGGAATTGCAATTTTTTTTTTTATTATTTGAAAAGGTTATGTTGGTAGCAATTCAGAACCTCACCACCGAAAAAAGGGGCGAACTTTTGTATAAACAATTTTTAAACAGGAATTTCTGATGGAGGGTGTTTACTCAGAAAAAAAAATGTGACAGGTGGCAGTTGTCTGATGCAAATATCAAATTCGTAGAACAATGAAAACCCACATATGTATGTATTTACGAGTATGTACATATGTCTCAGGAGGTGTTCGTTTATATTATTGACCTGCCCTTCAAATGCTTCTCTATGACAAATCGTGCTACAAGTTAGTAGGAATGATACGATGACCGCCTTCATTAGTAATTGTGGTCGTAAGAGTTGTTTGCGTTTCACTTAGTTTTACAACAATTAACAATTTCCAAATAAACGATTGCATAATGTGAGTTTCAGTTTGCGATTCTGCTTTTGTAGCTAAAAAGTGTTCTTTATTGCATTGCAGTGTGATAATTTGAATGTATTTGTTGCGCAGTTCCACATATGCATGGATATGTATGTATATGGCTGTTTGTTGTTTTTCTTTTTAAATGGACAGTCAATGATATTTGTCTGGAAATGAATTTCCATCGTGATGCAGTCTTCTTTTAATCTAGTCTTTCACTTCGCATTGAAATTTAGATGTTTTGAATCTTGATCCTTTTTGGAAAACGAATTCCAAACAGATCCACCTTGATTTACTTCGGCGCCGATTTGGCTGGAGAAACCCGCTCTTCCGAATGTTATTTGGTCTCCGGTGTGTTGTGGGGGTTTATGTTTTATCCACGTTACAGAAACGACGCAAAAAGTCCTCCGCATTTCGATTGAATAACGACAAACACTCATTCGAAGTTAATTACATATCGTAATTCGTGCGGTCGTCTGCTTTCAATGGTTGTCAGACACAAAAACGACAAGCTTGCTCAAAATCTATTGGGTTGACAGAAGGTAATGGTTAGGGAAAAAAAAGTTACGGACTTATTAATCCACCCTCGTGAGGGGCGTTCATTATGTATTCTCGATATTGGAAAACAAAGTTTGAAATAATTTTTATTTTTTAGCACAATCCCCCTTGACGTTAATATACGTATTACATCGGAAAATTAAATTGTCAATATCGTCTAAAAAATACCCTTTCTCCTTGCAAAAAAAAACCTGCATCTATTGCCGGCTTCTGCTCTTCCTCTTGGAAAAACAAATTTTCATGAAGGTTCTTTGAAGTCACTTTGTGCAAAGTTCCAACTTAACATTCTCTCACAGCGCCCTTGGAAACACGTTATGTGAACCATCGAGTCGTTGTGAAAATACAAGTGAACAGTTCCTTATCTTATTTCTTAAATTGGTAACCTCAAACTGCTCAGAGGGGTTGCGTTAGATGCTACGTTTATAGTTTGTACTCGTACTTTTGTGTACTCGACCAAAAAAAACCATTTGAGCGCTTCAAAACAGAGTGGTCATTATTTTTCAAGGCGACCTCGTAACTTAAAATGTATAAGGGGGCCTGCAATTTTCTGATGCTATTGCATGGACACTTGCTTGTTTTCGAGGTCACAGTGACAAACTCATTTTTCATCTCCCGTATTAATTCGGACGAAAATGTTCGAAGAATCTTCACCACACAGCTCCAAAAGCTCCCTGAAATACTCGACCTTTTACATCTTTGCCATGTCAATCATTATGGTTGTCTATCACATAGGATAATAAATAATAAAACTACCGCAATTATGTGCTATATACCCCAATACCAAAATTACATCAAACGCTCGTCGTAAACACACACGAATGACGAAATACCAGGGCCAACAACCTACGATTAATATGAATCCTTTGTCGCTTGCAATCGATTGACGATTAACTCTGAACCGATTTCATTTTCTTATCACAAAGGGCTTATGCGACAGCAAATCTTGACTTTGTGAAAATTCACATCAGTTACTAACTGTCAGCAAGTTTCCACTGCTATCTTGAATTTGTATTAGAATATCTCTCTAATCTGCTTGAGGTTATATTTTTGAACGACAGATCTTTCATTAATGGTTTAGCCCTTTGAAACTCTGGTTTTCACTAAAAGTTAAACCATGTTTTCTGAGAGTGATTAGCAGCAGTTAAGGTCATTCGTCTTTACCGCCTTCTTGTAGTCGTACTTTTTTTTATTTATACATAAAAAAAATATAAGTTAATAAAAATCTTACAATAACTACTGGATAATCACTTTATTGAGATGTAATGATTGCCATTTTAAATAGTATTCTTTTGAGAAAAATGCGCTAGAAGTTTAAAATGGAAATGGGCGGTACAAAGGAGTTACAATGGCACGCACAATATAATTTTGTCGAAGAAATATGTGTATCTGAAAAGCTATAGATTGGTCTAAGAGACTATCAGTCTGATCGTACAGAACCGAAGGCCTGTAATTACGGATGTTTGCTTTTTGTCTTTTACTGACAGATCTTCCAATAGGGATAATTTTCAAACTGTGCTTTAATTTGTTTGATCTGTATATTCAGCATTGTTTGATAAATTATCATAAATAATCGTACACCAGAATAAAGCTTGCGTTATAATAAAATGTCCGAAAAAGTAAACAATCGAGTATATTTATTGTAGTTAGAATGAACGATTATGTACAACGCTATAATGGATATTTGCAACTGAACCTCAAATGGCATGATTATGAGCTTATATAGAAATGGAATTATGATTGTATTTGTGATTTTATTGTACTTCAATGTGCTTATGTAAAGCGAGCAAAAATGTAATAAGCAAATGACACAACAAATATAAAGAGTACATATAAATTCAAAACAGACGATACGTGGAACCCTTCTTCGGCAAATTGTGAAAGGAACGTAAGAGGTGAAGATACTCTGATTGCCATCTTTTTCTTAGCTTTGTTTTGTACTTCATACGATACTTCCAGGTGCTTCGAAGTAGGTCCGCGTCAGGTTCCCCTGTCGGTGCTGGGATTTCCGAGTTCCATCCTCGGGATTCAATTAGAAAATCGGCTGGCGTTAGAGGGGACAAGTCCAATGGATCGGCGCTCATATAGGTCAAGGGTCGGTTGTTGACGATTTCTTCGGTTTCTGTAACGATGGTTCTAAGTTGTTCAAAATCAAGTTTTGCCTTACCAATTGTGACTTTCATCAAGTTTTTCATTGTCCGGATGAGCCTCTCCCAGAACCCACCCCACCAAGGGGCACGCTCTACTATGAACTGCCATTGTATTCGTCTTCTTGAAAGAAAGCCTTGAATGACTTCCTCATCCCAGAAACAGTCTGGGCTGCGTAGTTCCAGTGCCGCTCTTCTGAAGGCACGAGCGTTGTCAGAAAGAATCAATGAAGGTACACCACGTCTACTGATGAATCGCCGGAGAGCCATCAAAAAATGTTCAGTAGACAGGCCTTTTGTTAGTTCAAGATGCGTGCCCCTTGGTGGGGTGGGTCCCGGGTTTCGGCACCATATAATAAAATGTCCGAAAAAGTAAACAATCGAGTATATTTATTGTAGTTAGAATGAACGATTATGTACAACGTTATAATGGATATTTGCAACTGAACCTCAAATGGCATGATTATGAGCTTATATAGAAATGGAATTATGATTGTATTTGTGATTTTACTGTACTTCAATGTGTTTATGTAAAGCGAGCAAAAATGTAATAAGCAAATGACGCAACAAATATAAAGAGTACATATAAATTCAAAACAGTTAATTTTTAACATGCGTCTCATTTAAACTCATGATGAGAACCGGTCGTCAATTCTCGAAAAGTATAGATTCTAACGTGAACTCTTCGATCCTCATTATCCACATACACTTTACACGATGAATAGCCAACCACGCTACAACGTGATGTGTATTCAGAACAAACTATAACCACTGGGGGTGGATATGTCAATTCGGCATTGATTACAATAGTTTGGCCTTTTTTCATTCAATTCTTGCAAAATTCTTGCAATTCATCCAAAATTGGAAAATTCGGCCTAAACCCGTGTAAGATCCAGCTGCCGCCAAGAACCCATTGCTTTCTACAGAAGGACCCTTATTTAATCTCGACTAGGTTCATTTTTTCCTCAATGGGTTTGTGAACAAGCGATATTGCCGGAACTCGCGTTACATTCCATGGCCAATGTTATTGTGATCAATAATTATATCTTCGAAATTAAGTGCAATATTGATTCGCTAATATGTGGTTCCAACAGCAATACGTGAAAGATCGCGAACTATTCAGTCCTTGGAGGTCAATATTCAGCGCGTTATTGGTGAGATAAAGTTTTAAATGCTGGACTGGCCCAACGTTAGACCGACAGTCATGTCTAGGAGTCAAAGATGGCTAGTAAAAGAAAACCTAAACCAACTTCAAAAGTGTCACTGAAGGAAACTCTTTTAGAGCGGCGCTAATAGAAGAGGCTTGTTCGTTGAAGCATAGTTTCACCGTGGACGTGACTAAATCAGTAACAAAGTAACCGGCAGGTAGTTTAAAGACTGACAAGTTCAAGAATAAACAAATTGAATCTAGTAAACAGATATGAGTGAAAATTGAACCAGCTCGTCCCAAACAAATCGAAAGACAAGTCAGATAAACAACAAATGTGCCATTATTTCGTAGTGCCATGTATGTTACACTTTCGGATATTGTGACCACAAATCCCATGAACCACAAAAGATTTGTACGATTATGAGAAAATAAAAAAAAAAAATTATATATGTATATGTTATATGTATTGTATGTACACATAACGTTATTGAATCTTCAAATCAAATTACTTACCTTGAATCACTATTTTGGGTAACACATTAAGGAAAAGAAAAACAACATTAACTATTAATTAAAACGTAAATTTTCAAGGGTAGAAACTACCGATACGTTTAGTGAGTTACTTGCATAAGTTGGTAAGGGTAATTCGATTTGACCCCATTTAATTTAAATTTCCGGGTGCATTGCTAAGCGTTTTGAGGCAGTGGAAGCGACTTGCACTGCAAAGTTGACCTTCGACGCCATATTTGAATATTAAAACCCTGCCTGTTGTATTAAAACTTACGAATGACGTTAATTCTGTAAGTAGCGTTATTCTTAAAAATTCAGTGCACACGTAAAACCATTGAATTCAGTCGATGGATTTTGGATTTTTTTGAAATTCTTATTGGATTTTCCCTTAAAACAAAAATTAGCATTTCAGTTGACTGACCGGATATTTTTTGTAAAAAACCACTTTAAAATGATAGGATTATTTATGTGTGAACATTTAAAAATTGGGCAAATAGAGAGTTGCTTTAATTTTTTTTTTTTGAATTGTGTTATACTTAGCTTTTATATACAACAAATATAAAAAAAATATCTCAACTGAGGAATAGCACAATTTCGTTCTGTTTCAACAGAGATTTCGTATTGAAATTCGGTCATCGAGCTTCGATCTTAGACTCCTTAGCGATATCATGATTGCTTTTGTGCCGGTCCTGCTCGACACTTTCCATGATTTCATCGACATTTTCAGTTATAGGCCGATCAGAGCGATGTGTATCTTTAACATCAAAATTTCCAGAATGAAAACGAATGGGGTACATTCATCATAAATAGAGATCGCTTCACCTTATTTTTCAGGGAATTTCAGATTGATATTCTTATAAATAGAATATAGTGCCAGCTTAATTTGGCCTAGAGGGATTCTTCCCAATTCAGAATGAGTTGATGGTGGTCGTCATTTTACTGGGATATCAAATTCAGAGAATACGGAAGAGGATATGATTTGATTCTTACCAGTGTTTAGCTCTTTCATTAGATCTGGCCAATAATAGGTCTAATGCCACACAGATAAAGTCCCATCAGCCCGTTGACGATGCACTTTAGTGTTTCAGACGACACTTCTTATATGGGATATTTATAAGGATGATGCCGCGGGTTGTACAGATCGTCAGATCATCCTTTCTATGGATTTTCCGGAGCACCTAATTCTAGAGACGTAGCAACATCTCACCTTCGGTTATAAATAATTCAGTTGGTAAACCATCGGCTTCAGTTTTTTTAGCAGCACTATTGTTTTTGGCACTTCGTGAGAGGGCAATCCCTTCATCATCAGCAACTGACGTTTTGGTATCATCGCCGTCGTCCACAGACTATTGCAGAATTACTGCTACTGTTCAGCAGTTCAGATCAATGTTTCCTCTATAACCTAGACATGCCCTATACTTCTGTCACAAAATTTCGGAGTTCACCCATACAGAAACTCAACAACTACTGTTGAGCTGGCCACCATCTCAAGCTCCTCGTACTTGTGTTTTCCAGCCTGAAAAGTTGTATTTAAACCTCTTTTCACGGTTGCAGCTCGAGTTGCCCTCACTTGCAGTGTGGCTATGCATGCTCCTTCTTTCTGCACAGTGGGGTCGGGACATTCTTATCAGTTTTTCTACTGACGGTGGTAACCAATTACCTGTTCGATAGATAGCCCTAGGTATAGGACGGGGGATATGGTTCCACTTTACTGTGAAAGTTAAGAAGCGAAGTTTCTGTGTATCCGTTTTTTTAGCTAGGCGTTTATATTTCGTCGCTGGTTTTGATGCTACAAATTATAAGACTATCTTACGCGGCGTCGGTGGCATCGTAGAGGCTGAACTTTCCAACGATCAGACCAAAAATTCGTTCCTTACACAACATAGCAGGAACAACGGTCATATATCGATGTTTTAGCCGTGCGAAGAATCATCTCATTTCCTTTTTCATCACAAGGGGTGTATGCATATCAAGCTTATTTTAATGTTTTATTTGAAGCTGGCCGTTCTTCCGCCTGAAGATAAGGTATCGGTCTCTCTAAACGCAAACTCTACTCCAAATTATTGCTTCGTTGCAAAGAAGCTGTGGAAGATGTCGCACGTCAAGGCATTATTATGTCGACTTACGCCTTGAAGAATCAGAAAACAGCTGCACACATTGGCTCACTACGTATGGATGTCCGTAGTTGTCTATGAAAAAACTCGTAAAGGCTATGTTTCAGTTTATATTAAGAAAGAACAAGGAAAGAAAAGAGTTGTACAATAACACCCAAATCTCCCATTGTATCCACGCAAAAGAAAAGCCAAGCGAAACCATAAAATAATGCTATAAAAATATCTTTTATTTTTATTTTTGTTCTTTTTAAATTGATGGGTTGACCTCTTATATCATAAAATAAATGCCTTGTCAAATGGCAGGGATCAGACATTCAGATCAATCGTTCTTTCAATCGACCACCATTAAAGGAAATGAACTCCAATTAAATAAATAAAGTAGCCATGCCGTTTGGTCAAAGGCTTTTTGTCTCAACAACATATGTATTCAGAGAGGTTTTGTATAACTTTTTTCATGAACTAACCAGCTTTCTATTTGAGATCACTTACTTGTAGATTAATGGGATTTATTACTATGTAAGTCGGTCATACTTACGTTAGTTTTGTTAATATTGTTCAAATCGCTGAGAAATCGTTATATGAAGCCGGTTCGATTGAATATAAAGTTCACAGCTTTGGCAAATTATTTGAAGAAGCTATGTTTGGCTCTGAAGCATGGCTTCTATATTAAACAGTATTCCCCTTAATGAGTTTAGAAAGTTACGAGTAATTGCGTTTCATTTTCCATGTACTCGTAACAGCGGATTTGAGCGCTTGGATATTTAAAAAAATCGAGCTTCTCAGTGATGAACAACCGGAAAGAATGACTTGACTTTTTACTACCCTTGGCTTTATGATATTGATGTTTCGTTATCTGGATCCTTAACTTCTAATCAGCTTGTATTTATTGAAAATTAAATCACGATTAGAGCATAAACTCCATCTCCTTGGGGTGTGCCATGATAAAGCTTTAGCTAATCAAAGAACCAAGTCGTCATTTATTACTCTGTTGCTTAGGTTCTAGTAAATGAATTATTGAGATCGGTGATTAGGAAGGTAAAGAACCAAATGCCTGACTTTTTCTTGAGATTACGGATGTAAGGTCTTCAAACAGTGGTTGCTCTAATTTATTTGTTTTTCAAGTGGTGTTGCTGGCGAATTTGCAGAAGATTCATAGTACTAGTATCTAGTTAACGGACAGACATATACAGGGTAGCGTTTCGTAGTTCTTTTTTAAGAGTACCGGCCTACAGTCCCATCTAAATTTAGAATACCTTTCCAACTCTCAAATATACCAGAAAATAAAAAGATCGATGCACAGTGGCATTGCTTAGTTCCATACAAGTTCAGAATCATTCAACTTTGTCATCAAGAATCCAAATAAATAATTGCTAAAGGGTCCGCCATCTAACTTTTTTTTTTCAACTAGTGCTTATTTCGTGAATGGTAACACTTAGCTCATGTCTGATTTGACAGATAATTAGTTTTATCCTTGCGCTGAACGAATATGGTTGTGTATACGCTTGAACAACGCTGGGAAATATTGCCTGCGATCGACTTAGAGAAGATGCCGATTTTGCCAAAAAAAATCATATTTTGAAAGAAGAAAAAATATTACGTACTAAGATGTGAAGATGCAAGTGGCTACTTTAAATCTGACTCCTTAAGAACTTCGACAATATGTAAAGTTGTTCATAGAATTAACACACCAAGTTGGGCATTGTTTAAATTAGGTATTTTATTTAAATTTCCACCCTATTCTGTCTGATTATCTTAGGCATATGCACAACAGATATTAAATTTCTTCTCTATGTTCAAAAACCACGCAAGTATTTTTAAGAGGTTCCGGAAAATAGATTAAAATAAGACCTTTATCTAAAAAGCGTTTTTATTTAAAAGTTAGTTCTTTATCATTTAACTTTTAAATATGATTTCGGGCATACTCGTACATATAAACACTGCGACTGTAAATTACAAAATTGTAATGTTGGTACAATGTTTGACCACTTTTTCGAGCATCTGGGGGCGTATATTTGCAAGAATTCCCTGTATATTGTACACGTAAACAGGCGGTTCCACATATCCCCACAGCAAAAATTTGAGCAACGTTATACCACAAGATCATTGGTATCCCAGGTTAAAGTTTTCGGCGATTATTTTTCTGTATCGGACTGTAATGCGAGCACCTGTTTCATTTTTAAAGAAAGGCCTTATGATCTACCAGCGTACAGGAGTCACTTGGGGCTTGCTTTCGCTGGAAATGCGGTAGTTTTGCTTATTGACGGTACCACCCGTTAAATCAAAATTCCGCCTCATCGCTGAACACAATTTTTCATTGAATCATGCATTCATTGTTATGGGCCCGGTCAGGAGGTCTGACGTATGCTACATATGATCCAACGGTTTAAATTCTTTCACAAATTGTATCTTATAAGGAATAAAGCCCAAGCTCTTGTGCACGCCTAAGAACTGACAAATTCGAGTCTTCATTAACACTAACCGCAAATGCGACGGTATTTTCTTCGGGACACACTGGTCTCATTCTTGGTGTTGCCCTAATGTCGCTTGTTTCTCTTAGCCTTTTTGGACCTTAATTTTAGGTAATTTATTTATTTATTTCCTTTCCCATCCGTACCCCTTGTCTTTTTCTATGAAGCTGGTGGTTGGTTGATATTCGGAGACTAAGATCGTCAAAGTATTGTACTTTAATAGTCATCTGGTAGATGTCCCCATCTCCTGCTTTCTTGGCAAGAGCCTCATAGCCCTGTCTTGTAAATTTTGCAGCGGTTTTTCTAAGACAACGTGACGACTTCAATTGGAGGCAGGCGAGTACTAATATGATAAAGCCTAAATATTCATAAGTATTTATCACCTCAATACTTATTCTGTGATTTGTGATACTGGATATTTTGGAATGTGGTTAGGTGTTAGGTATCTTAGACTATAGCATTGGGTTGGTGGTTAATCTATCCACAGCTTTTTCAAATGAGCGATTATTAGGTCCATACAATTTACGAAGTGCTCGATAAGTTTATGTAGCTGAGCACTGATTTCGGAAATAATATTCCACGATTCTGCAACATTCCGGAGGTATAAATGTTGATAGAGCTTTCTTATGCTGACCTCCATCTTCATGTAGACTCTTGCGAATTGTATTCAGCGATGTCCTTTCCTTAACTCATTCATTCGAGTATGTATAATATATACAAAATGTCCTATATCCTCGAATCAACAATTTCCTGTACAGTTGCGATTTTATTTCCGAAATCAATCACCGAATCAATTTATTCACATAAATTTTCTTTTGTAGTTTTTTTAAATTAGTATTATTATACCTGTCACAAACAAAAGTTGCTTGATAGATAGATTTTTTTCTTATAAATCAGCCACTCATAGGTCGAAATAAGTATCTTTCATCGAAGCATCAAATAATCTTCAACCCTCTTCCGACCACTTTATTGCCACTGGTTATTTATTTTAATTTTGTCGAGCCACAAATAAACCATTTTAAGTTATAGATTCTTTTTAAATTTTGAATTTCGAATAAATTAAGTTATGGAACAAAATAGAGACGGCAAATATTGTATTTATCCAGTTCACTGACTCATTAGCCGGCTTTTATATATTTGATTTATTTTTTGTTTACTTTACGAAGTGGTCAATAACCGTAAAGATAGTCAAGCGTATTCATATTAGTTTATAGTTTGTTATCAGATTGTGGGAGTTTTTCACACTTCGCAAATGGTTAAATTATAATTCGTGATTGATTGATTGATGAATGGACAGTGTTTTTCTTTTTATCTTAATCTAAAAGAAACACGCAGTTTATATGCCACCATTTGTAGGTTGTCTGTTGTCGTGAAAGTCTACGTCTACGAAAGTGAAATCACAAATATGAAAATTTAATATACTCGTACATGGCTGGTTAATAGGTGTAACCTTGATAATTTCATTCACATGCCCTAACCACAAATTCATAATATTATTTGGGTATAAGACGATATTACGTAAACCCAACCAATGATATTATCATATAATATGCGAGAACATACCCACAGATAGTTATGGGTTGGTTGGTAATCGTTTTCCAACATTCTGTTTCAACCAGATCGGCTTTGGAATTAGTGCAATCCATATTCGAATGAGATGAAAAATCTCTGCTGATGGTATTATTTTCAGCTCCCCTATTTTTGCTCTAATTATTCGTTTATAATTCCTGACTGGTAAAATTCAAATTTTTTTATTTGTTTCACGTCAACAGCTTAATTACCACAATTATTTGAATGCATGAAATTCGAATCTAAAGCCATCCCTAGTAAAATGCTATTCATATGGTTAAAATTCTACTGGCTTTAGAGAGCGCTTGAAAGTGTGTCATTTGATTGACTAGTACATTGGTGGTGGGACGTCCGAATATCCCGGAATGTTTAGCAATCTCGTAGAGTAATGCGAGGTAGTTTCTTACCACTTTCGAATTTAAAGATGTAATCGCTGCTTGACTGTCTATTCAGGCTGATCCTCAAAGGAGACCACATGGATAAATTGAAGGAAGAGACCCCTACGTTAACGCCTTCGGCTGACCCAGAGTCGTCTGTGAAGTTGGAAATTAAATTTTTGAGAAAGATTCCAAGTTGTCTTCATTCGTTTATCATCTCATCTCATCGTGTTCTTTTCTAAGAGATTGATGTTTGTTCATCTTTCCAGTTCAGGCCACCAAACGCTTGACCATAAGTGAAAATTTGTATCACGATAGTGGGGTAGACTCATGAGGCTACAGGCTACAGACAGCAGTTTGCTGTTTCGAATGGGCCCTAGATTCCTGGCACTCCTCAAAAAACCCAGAGAGGCGCTATGTATTTAGATTGGGTGAGGCTTCTTGAATTTCCTTGTGAAAGGGAGCTTCTTCCCTTGGCGTGTTCCTATATGTGGTTTCTTTCTTGTAGAGCTGCGATCAAAAGTTGTATTTATGACTTTTTTTTAGCTCGATACACTTGTATCGAAGTTTCTCCAATTTTTTGATGCCCTCCAAATAATACGATTTCTCGAGGCCCTCAAAACAGGCGTTTGTTTCATCGGTGACCTCTTCATTCGGCACAAATTACTTACCGCCGAGTCATTTCTTCATGTTTGGAAACAGGAAATAGTCGCAGGAGGCTAAATCTGGAGAATATGCTGGATGATGAATCAATTCGTAACCTTGAAAAAACATTGCGACTGTCGATTTGTGTGCCTGTGCGTTGTCCGTTTTTGCTTCAAATCGGCGTCAAATCGATCCAAAAGCTCTGGATAATAGGCACCGGTGAACGTTTTACTCTTTTCAAGGTAATTGATATGAATGACAACGCGCGCATCCCAACAAATTGTTGCCATGAACTTGTTGGCCGACAGATGCACTTTTGATTCACCAGGAGAAGTCCACTATCTCGGGTTGAAGTGAGCAAACGCGGCACCCATCTTGCGTATAGGTTTTTCATATATATACCTAAGCCTACAAGTCGGCATAACAATAGTGGCAAACAAAATAACATAATGAAATAATATTTGCAAAAACCAGTATTTGACGTCAGAAACTTGTAGATCCATAAGTGATATCTTCCTGTCACTGCAAATGGGCAACCTAGGTCTATATACATATGTACATATTGCGACAAATCACTTCAAATGACAACATTAAGAGGGACTTTATCTTAATATTCCATTCACATGCAGCACCCACTTTAAGTTAGTCACTTATCATACGTATCTAGACATGATCCGCTGAATGGATTGAATTTTGATTTGATTGTCTATATTGCCGCCTGTTGACGAGTAATTTGCAATGCAAGAAAATGAGACTCAATTAACCAAATGCATCATCATTACATCTCATTATTGATGTTGATTTCATTATTCTTCATTGTTCAGTGTTCATTTTCATTAGACACATTTTTGTCAACTTCAATTTGGCGCTTGTGAATTGTGATTACTGTTGTACGAACAGTCGTACTCAGAGACGAACGGTGCAAAATTATCTCCACGTACCTAGAGCGTGCTAGAAATGCATCAGCTGTTTTTTCTTGACTCTATTTCGCGCGCTCTTACATTGCGAACACACCACGTAGTAGGTACCTCATTAGCCGTGACTACCTCTGCTTCTCCATGGCCTGATGTTTTTCTTTTGTTTTGTTTTTTATTATCATGTTATAATTCCACATCGTATGATGTGTTCCTGTCCCTCTCTTATACGCTGGAGAGAGCGGTTGTGGCTTGGTTGTACGAAATTCGAAACCATGCCGGCATAGTCAGAGGTAAACCACCGTCATCGCACACGCGCGATTTTATGTTAGATGATGTGATTCAGTTCAGAGTCGGTGGCTTTAGCTTTTTTTACTGTTTTATAAGAGAATCGGGCTTTTGATACAGCTTTTATGGTATCAGCTGTTATTACGTGTAGTGTAGGCTCTTTTGTTTAGTTGGTTTATTTATTAAGACTTTGTAGGCTGTCTCGCTTTATTTTGTTTTTGTATGGAACTGGGTGAGATAACAATATTCATTAACTCTATCTACTGGGGTTGTAGCGTGGTAATGCCAGGTGTGTTTGTTTTCCATAATTAAATGACGCGTTTTTCTTTAATAGTATACATAATATGTATACGAGGATAAAATATATTTTTTTAATTCTTACAAACCGAATGACCTAATGAATGGATATACATAGCACGTCAGCGTTATCGGTTTTGATACATTGCTGATGACGGTAATTTATGATTTGTGAAACTACAAATCAATTGTGTTAACGTTGCGATGCCGGGAATTAAAAACATGCTACACAAACTCTTGATGATTGACAGCTTTGTCAGTCTTCTCTTCTCCTGTCATCTGCATAATTGTTCACGTACATATGTACATACATATGTATGTTGAGTGTGATATCTTACTTATGTACTCGTATGTATTTTATTTAAGGCGTAACGACATGAAATTATCAAGCCAAACAAAGTCTAGGTACCCATTTGCAACTTTTGTATATATGCATATCATGGGTCATCTACCCAGCTTTTTGCTTTCTCATCGTTACAATACTGTCATAAAAAAAGTTAAAAATAATTGAGCTCCCGTGTCAAAAGGGCGAGATGGGAATGTGTTGAATAAAATCGCAACTACAATACTAATACGAATGTAAATTTAATCGTTGTCAAGCGAATGTTTATACGAGTATAGTTTCTGGATGTCAGGGCTTTAACGTAACAAACGGTGAGATCAATGCGGATTTTTTCTTTTTTCAAGCACGAAAGTACCTACACAAATAGGAAATTTTATTTGAGAAATTTCAACCTCTGATTTCAGTGCAGACATTAGTTTTCAGTTCCTTTGATATTGATCAGTATTGATGGTTACTGCGGTAATTTTTTTGTTGACTAATAAGTAGGTATAGGTCGGTTCACCGTACCAAAATGTACACTATAATAGATCGAATCTTAGAGATAGTTCAAGTCACCTTATTCATGTTTCTGGACTTCTCATTCTCCAGAACACATTACACATTAACGTTTGTGTGGACCGCATGTGGTCTGCCATGGAGTTTCTTACTGATCAATTGTCCTTTTCTAGCACGTTTACTGCTACTTTCCAGCCGATCAGCCTTAATTTCTTCCTGAAAGCAACGAATTTACTTACTTCGGTGTCGCTACAATCTAGTGTTGACCTGGGCTTTAACCATCATGCATCTCTAGCCATCCTTTTTGTGTGGTAGTTCCCTCCAATTGCGCACGCCAAATTAGCTGAGATACCCCTCTACATACGCGCGCCACCTAAGGTACCATTCTCCACTGTTGCATTTTCCCTCTCAGTGATAGATACGAAGACCTTCCGAGCTGGAGGGCTGGGTTTCACCCGCTCTACATGTCCCATCAATCTGACGCTTTTAGCTAAGCCCAAATCTCCTCTACAATTGACGCAGACAGGGACATAAATCAGTCAAATCATTTTTTCTTGAAACGACCAAGCGCACCTTGATAAATCCATACAGGATTGTCATCCAGCAGAACCAGACGAATTTATCAGGGATGTCAAAACCGGACATTGCTGCGTATAATTTTATCCGCAATCTCTTTTCATCCAAAGCCGGTTCTCGTTCTTCCTTTTTTGCTAGTAGAGCTCCTTTGTAATGCTAATCTTTTTTCTTTTGGTTTGGTAATTTCTTGAATTTGGTTATCTGTAGCTTGTAGCAAGACAATGCTACCATTTTTAAGCATTGTTCGCATAAATGTATACATCTAACAGATTGATTCAAACTTTCTACAGTAAATCATGTTGCTTTATTGTATTGAATCATAGGGATTTGATCGACGTTGAACGAGAGAAATCGGCTTGAAAGTCACCGCACTGGCAGCAGTGCCTAAAAGGTGGTCAAAGGTCCAAATCTTCAAAAAAAATTAGCATACGCTAAAAGATATTTCGGACGAATTATGGACGTGATATTGCAGTTTTATAATAGTATGCTGATCCCACATGGACTAATGTTTGACTTTACAAGAGTATTGGTTTGATAAAGGAAGATCAAGGCCAGTGACTGTTATCTTTTGAAGTAACCCGCCTTTCTGTCCCAGATATTTAGCGCTGCTAATGTGATCGAAGGTGAAAATTTTGTGATACCAAGTTCCACTCCTCTCTAGAATGTTCTGTGTCAAAAAGCAATTAACAGCGGATGCACATTTGTAACTAACCGATCCAGACAGTTAATCTAATTTGTGTACATATTTAAATTGACTTGCGCACTTGTATAATTCATAAAGTTAAATATTAAAGTGTCTACATTATTCTACGGAACTAAGTGCGACCACAAATACTCATATCAAATTCAGTTTCTTTTCACAATTATTCACTTGCATAAGCGTGGAATTTATAAAATATTAAAACGTTATTATGAACCTTGAAAATGATTTTGCTTTTATAATACATACATATATTCAGAATTAAATTTCTAGTAAACAACATTCGTCAAAACCTTCCCCATGACGTGCGTAAAATATGCGCTCGTTTTTTTTTAAAAAGAGCTGTTAAGTTAATTTTTTTAAAGGAATCAATGTATGATGTTTTACTTAGAGATAAAGCTATGATTAATGAACTCACCGTCATAATTTTATGGATATTTGAGAGTCCAACTGATTCAGATTTTTCTTCTCAGTGATACAATGTCAAGGACGCCTAAAGTTATCGATGTCTACTTTAAACGCCCACTATCTGCAACAACGCTAAATTAAGGAAATCACATGATAATCAGATAACCTAAATAAGCCCACATTTGAAATAGTTTTCCAAACAGTACAGCACACAGAGAATCAGATCGATGCGGCCTTAAGATCGATGAAAAGATTGTGTGGAAATCCTTAGATTTACAACTTTGTCAATAATCAATCTACCGACCAAAAGCCACACTAGTGTTTACGAATGAGCACAAAACTTTAATGAACAGTTCTCTGGATAGGCGTATGGCTCCCGGAAATTACGCCAGATTTTTTTTTGGAAAAAATAGCAGAATTTTGTTTGGAAAATATGCCAGAAATTACGGAAATTAGGCCAGACATATGTGGAAAAAGCACCAGAAAGTGCAAAATGAGCGAAGTGAGCCACCCTTCTAGGAAAAAAGGCCAGACTTGTATAGAACATTTTCTGGATTTTTTTCCATAAAAAAAATCTGGCGGGAGCCTAGGAATATACAATATTTCGGTAGCTCTCACAACTACGTTGAATCGCCTTTCTTGTTGGTGTGACATAAACTCCATTCGACAGACAAGCATTCATCGTGCTTCATTTGTTTGATGATTTTTTGCATGTCTTACCAAAGTATAATTTCCAGCTGTCGTTGTCTTCATTGCTTTTCCAACAGCTTCCCAGATAAAATAGGGAAATAGTCCATTTTTGAGGGGATATGGCTTTTTTCCGTACCCTCACAACCTGCAGTAACCTCTCATGCCTATAAAAAGACCATTGAAAATTCTGTTGATATGTATCTAAAATAGAATGCCTTGCAGATCGGTCACAAGATTCCGGGTTTTAAGTCAGTTCTCATCAGGTAAGATTCCTTATACAATATAAACTTCATTTGTTCCATCTTTGAGCTGGGATGCTGCTTTTTCTCAGGATTTTCGTTATTTTGCGTTTCTTTGCTCGATACGCTTTCATTTCTCCTCTTTTCTTTGTTTCTTCATAGACAACTGACAAGCCCTAGATACACTATACGGTTGGCGTTAGAGTAGTGTAAAGTCAAGCCTCCGAGTTTCAGGCATCTTTATCTAAATTACAATTTGCATCATTGTTACTAAAGAATCTTCCAGTAAGACAAGTACACTAGTATGATACTTGGAATATAGAAATTGCTTTATCTCAAGTTAAATAGCCAACAATCATATTTTTGTAAATAAATTTGTTCGAATATCCTCTTAGCTATACATACTCGTAAGTGTTTTTTTTCTACTAGATCTTCCAAAAGGGATAACTTTCAAACCGTGATAACAATTTTGGTAGTTCCTTGACATTCATGTTTAATATTAGGTCTATTGCATTGCAGGACTCCAAAAACTTGTTCCTGTGAGAAAAAAAAAGTGTAAAAGAGAACGCATTTGAGAGAATAATTCATTTCCCCACCTTGCCAATTATCACAAAATTCTACACGTGATTTTTCTTTGAGCAGGAATTGTAAAAACCTCAAACTAATTAAATTTTAAAAGAACTGTCAACCGTAAAAGTTTAAATTTGTGTGAATTGCGACAATTTTATGCAAAATAAACTCAAAAGATGACTTGAACATGGACATAACAGGGGGAAAAAGAGCTTCATATTGAAGCGAATTTTTCGCCTAATACAATAGAACTCAATAAACGCATACTACATCAATAAAATAGTAATATTAACCAATCTAAAGATCTTTCTCCTTCAAACGCATTTAACAAAACCGTGCTCCCACGAAATTTTGGACTTAGAGAGGATTTATTCCTAGTCCTGAAACTTAAGCAAACAATTCTCTTTTACAAATTGTTGCAAAAGCGTCGCGGGAAACAAACTTCCTGTCTTGAATGGTGTTACACAAGAAGTACAGTTTTCAATTATTAATCAACCAACTGAAACCGCTACTTCTCGTGTTGTAGATGAATTTCGTAGATGACCGACGCAAAACCAGCCAGCAAAGCATCAACTTTAATGTGCGTGCAAAAGAAACTGTAGCTTTAAGTGAAATTTAGTGAAAGATCGGGAATTGTCAATTCACTGTCCATCGCAACAGTTGGGGCTTTGTCTGTCCACTACGTGAAACTACGAAATGATCGTAGCATACACCCGTACTCGATCCAACTGTGATGGGTGCTCGTTCGATTGCGTTCTTGAGCAACTTGAAATCGAGCGTTATTTAATTTATTTTTCGAAAAATAGTGTTTAGTGACAAGACTCAATGGATTTGTCTACCAGCAAAATTGCCAGATCTCGCGTTACAGTCAGTGTTCAATGTTATGTCTTGTAAAATTAGTAATTATATCTTCTATTACTTCTTGAGGCGCTATGCAGAATCCTCAGTATTCAGCGCGTTATTGGTGAGATAGTGTTCCAAGTGCTTGAAAGGTTGGCCCACAGGATGCACTTCGTCAAAAACAGCACAGGAAGCCACATGCCTGAGGTCGTGTAGTCAATGTGCTTACGCGCTTACCGTCTTTTAGTAATAAAACTGAAAGATGCCAGAGAAAAAACAATATTTAAAATAAAACACGCGTGCTTGGCTTACAAGACATGAAAAAAGTTGCTTTATTAACACCGGAAAAGGAGTAGTACAAAAAGAAACCAGAACATGTAAAATGTCAAACTATTTTATCTTAGGGTGAAGCCACAAGTTGGTCTTAAGCGCCAAGACAATGCATGTCGAATTTTTTGCGGCATTGATGGTAAGCGGACATCTCAAAATATGCTATGATACTGCTCCGGTATTTTTTAGTCATTGAGTATTGAAGATGTAAGGACACTTTTAACTTGGATGGCATTATTATTTTCTAGCGGAAAATTTAACTTATTTACGGCATTGCTACGAATACTCTGAAACCGAAAATTTACTTATTTACGGAAATATGATAAACGAGTCGAAAGTAACTAATCTAAAGGTTCTAATTCGGAAACCAATTAAATTTACTACAGATGCAAACCTCAGATGCAATGTTCAGTCATTAAATTAAAGACAGGAAAAAGCAAACTTATTTATTTTCTGTAGCGGCAGAAATATTCTCGTTCGATCAAGCTCCTTGTAGACATCTTTCAATTCCATTAGAAGGCTTGCTACAAAATAGATATTTTGAAATTCCTATTTTAAAGTCTAGCAATTTTTGTGCTATCTACAAACTTGTTACATGCAATTCGTTTCACCCGTAAATTTACCAAAGGATTTCATCTGTTCTATTTTTAGCATTTTTATCGGCATACTATAAATCTTGATACGAATAATGGTGTTGAACCCTAACCAAAGCAATTAGCGCTCCCTTTTAACCCAAATTTCGTCGTTTAAGAGATTTTCCATTCGGCAATGTTCTCTCAACAGACCCGGTTAAGAAATTTCGCATTGTTTATGTTGTGCTCTTTTATCATCGTAATTTTATTGGAAAACCGTATATGGTATGTTCATAGAAGTCTGGCTTTTCCAACACAGAGCTTTTCTTCTCAGTATACTTTTTCCAACTGAACATTTAAGAACACTCTCTACACTTGTTCACCATACCGTTGCTCTCTATACATTCAGTATACACTAAAGAAAGTGAGAAAAACAAATTGGCAATTTTGCTATTTTCAACACCAAAAACTTCCTTTTTTTATATATGTATAAAAGTTTACACAAAATTGAGTGTATTCTAAAAAGGAAAAACAATTTTAAAAAATTCTAAATCTATATGTACAATGACGCTTACACAAACAACCTCAGTGATCGCTGAAGTGCAAAATTTAAGGTGCGTAAGAAATCCAACCTATAACCTACAGTTATTTGTTCCTTTTTCCAATTTTATTAATTGAATTCTCATGATATGGATATGGAATTGTATATCGTTTATCTATAGTCAATTTGTTTATATTAAATTAATTTGTTCAACTCAAGTCACGTGACAGCTTAGGGAAATGATGCGCACGTGTATAAATGTAAAAGGACAATCGAGTGTAGTTACTTGGAAACGAACTACGAATAAGTGTGTTACTAGGGCCGCAATGGCTAGTGTATATGAGTACTCTCTATCTCTAAAAATTACGTGAAATTTAAAGATGAAATGAAATTCAACCGAAAACAGGATGAAGGTGTTGTTTTTCGATTCGAAAGTATCGATTTATCCTGCAAGCGCAGTACAACGAATTGATGTCATCCATGTGTACCCATTTTTGGAGCGAACTTGTGCAAATACTTGTAGATAATCTCCCGGCATGTACTGGCGAAGTTTTTTTTTCTCTTAAATAAGTCTCGAGTTTTTCAAGTAGAAAATATCTACGCACCAACTGTTGAATTGATGGATGAACTGTAAGTGAGTGTCGTTAATTAGAAAAGCCGGTGTTTTGTTGGCGTTAATAAGTCCTTAATGAATCTGAAAGTTCAAATCCCAATTCATGGTTACGATATTACCATCGAAAAATCCTTTGGATTTCTTGTGTTAATTAGGAGGCACGACTGTATGATTTTATTGAATAAAGCGTTGCTCTGAGTTTATGTATGCGAAATATAAAAATCATAAACATGGCGATGTTGATGATGTTGTCTGTGTAGTAATTTAGCGTTACCTTTGGGTTGGGTTTTACGCAAGCATACGAGTCATGACGACTTTTTGTAACCACCCTAATCAAGCCATTGTTGTTCTTTTCGACTATGAGCTATTTTACGAGTACTCCGAAAAATCATGTCATGCGAATTGGGAAATTGAAAAATGACGTGTTTATAAGAACTGATAGGGGGATGTTTGTAGCTGAAATCACAAGGGTGGTAGACTCTTGACAGAGGTCAAAATTAAATTAAAATAAAATTAAAATACGATGATGAAAACCGTAAATATCACTTCGCAACCTCGAATTTATGTCCAAAGTGAGCAACGCATTATTGGAAGCATAAAGTCTAGAGGAAGCCATTGATCTTAAGAAGAGTCATCAGAACAATTACTGATTCGTGAGTTTCTTATGACAGCCGTAAAGAAAAGCTATTTACACTGCTTGCTTCGGTGTTTGCGCAACAGGTCTAGTTTTCTCTCTACATATTGTTCATCTTGTCGTATTCATACTGAGACGATGCAAGGCTTTGCCGACTTCGAACGATGAAAAAGTGAGAGGCAGGGAGAAGATTGTAGTTTCGGAGGCTTGCCAATGCCTGCTAAAAGGGTAGTGATGCTAGCAAAACTCATTTTTTCTGCTGTTTGGAATTGGCTGGGATTTTAACGCAGACTCTCTTGTGTAAGATTTGGCGAGCTTCACCATTGGGCCACACTACCTGGAAGGTTGTTATGACGTTATTCAGCTTTTGATATCAATATTAATGCGAAGACAGACGATTCATCTTGTTTGTCTTTGGTGTCCATATAGCCGGAACCAATTACCGTAGGATGCTAGAGTGAAAAAACAATTTTTTTTAATTCTCGAAACTGAAAGTTCCAAGTTATTTGGCCGACCTTTAAATGTCGTCGAAAATTATGTTTCCCAAAGAACCCTCAAGACCACTAAAACGCCCAACGTTGACTCTATCTATATATAGGCAACTAAATATTTATGTCTTTTGAAATTTGGTAAAAGAACTACTCTCAATTTTCGCCATTGTTACGTTGGCCAGTGCCGAGCTAACAATTTAGATTATTTGTAAAGTTGATAATGACATCTTTAGCTTGCTGTTTAATAGTTGCGTATATATAATCCATATCAGATGGCTTGGTGATACCAAGGGACCTAATGCCATGTTTGAAGGCTCCAGACATAATTCTATCCCAACTGATGATATATAACAACTACACTTTACCTGCAATTCCAGTCGGTGTGAGTCGGCTTTGATTTGATACCACTATAAAACGTCGTGAGCTTTTGACTGGACATAGTTTCTTTCGATTTTTGACTGTAGGCTACCAGATTTTCTGTAAGCTTTTCGACTAGTTGAATTACCTTGTTTCGAAGATTTTTAGCGAGCCCTTCTGATTTCGGAATCTCTTTCAATACTTCCGAAAATTTCTTCCTCCAAGTTCGCCTTAGGTGTCTTATTTAAATTCTGTTTAGCTTTCGTACCAAATCATTTCAGTTCTGCGTTACACGATGGAACAACTTATCTACAAAATATATATCTAATGTGTTCGGACGAAATAACGGACTATTGAGTATTGAGTGTTTACTTCTATAATTAACAAAATAGTCGACTAACAACCGGCGGATGCCAGCTAGTTTGGTTGGGGCTGTTCCGTTCGATTATCTTAGAGACGCGTGTTTACAAGCATTTAAACAAGTGATGGTGGTCTGGCAGCTAATAAGTAAGAATTGTTCCTTTGAAGTCCCACTTGGAGAAGTTTCCATTTAGATCTGCTTGACACAAACTTCACTTTTATCTTCCTATTCCTAGGGGTACACTAGCTTTCGTTTCGTTATTCTGTTTCACACATTACGAGTATAACTAGAACTGTCTCCGACCGGGAGATTTCAAATATATTGAGAAGGCAGAAAGGAGTTAATATTTGCATGTTTTCAACCGGCTGTTTGAAATTCTTTTTCCGGTATGCAAATCGGGTGGCTTAAAAGTAGAATTTAAAAGTTCAATTCACTGTCTGAAATCTGGATCGACCGTATAGTTCTCCCCTTGTAGATGCGTAAACCTTTACATATTTCCTGCTGCATGATTAGTTCTGTTAAAATGCTTGTGCATCTGTGAGCTTCGAACTTATGCCCGGTAAAGGCATGGCTCTCGTCAAACCTACGATTTATAAAGAAATATTTATAAACAAAAATAGACGACATTGGTTTTAAAGATTATTTTGGGTATTGAGCATTGCGACTGAGAATTACAAAGCGTATCCTGTCTATCTAGTTTCTGATCACTATTTCGAGCATTTGGAGCCATATATCCCCAGTAACTCGCCATTAGTTTTTAAAGAAATAAGGACCGATGATACCCGCGCTCAAGCCACACAGTACATTTTATGGTGTCTGAAGAGACACTTGCGGATTGGCTTCACTCAAAATACGGCAACCCAATATTGACGTATCCGTTGAACAAAAAGTTACCCTCAGCGCTCAAGACAATTTTTCCACCAAATTGCAGATGAACTTGCAATTGGTTTTGAGCCTGCTAAGCGAAGATCTTCTAAAGTATTCTTATATGCGGCGGTTTCAATTCTTTCACCAACTGAATCTTATAAGGGATAAAGTCAAAATCATTTCGTAAAGTGCTCCAAAGTTGTGTGCAAGCCTGGAAACTGACAAGTCAAGTCTTTATTAACACTCGTTTGACACTTTTCCCTATCGGAAATAAACGCCCTTTACTTCTGGTTACTATTTATTCATTTGCGGCTGTAAATTCCTAAATGTTCTGCGGTCGCTTGGAATTAGCCTTAGAAGTTTGACACTTGTAGAACTCGGATGCTTTTCGTTGTATATTTACTGTTCACCAACAAATGAATATCCCTTAAGGCTTACATAGATAGCTGATTTAAATCAACACCTCTAGTCTAATCTGATCGCCATTTCAGTTGTTTGACGTATCATACAAAACTATGCAACTATGCATCCTTATACTGACTTGGAACATAGACATAAACCTTATCCCAACTCTGAATCATTTTCATTAATTTAAGAAAGCAATTTCTTTGTCAAGAGCCAAGTGAGTTTCAGAACACTTTGGACTATATTTTCACCACATATTTATTGTTTTGCAGTTAATTGCAAGACTTCTCATTATTCTTTCCATTTTTGCATTCGTCTTCAGTTTTAGGTTCCCTGAAAGTCGATTAAGGCAGAACTGACCTGACGTGTGATTCTCTCCCTAAATAAGGAAATTTTTAAATGAATTCAACTTCAATGCGCACATGCCGATTTTAGCAATATTTTATTTGTCCTGTTCTGCAAAGGTGCACTGAATTCGTAACTGAATTATGTCTTCCACTCCCTCACCCTGCCTCGAACGACCTTCTTTTGCCATCTTTCATTGAACATGGTCATCCAGTTAAATGCCCATTTACAAGTTTAATAGTCACTGCGGCGAATGAGCACTTTTTTCTTTCTCTTATTACCTCCAAGTGGTGTGATTTTCTTCATACACAAACGATTACATATTTTTTCAAATTGTACGATGATTTCGTTATGTTCCAGCGCTTAAGTAGTACATCACCCGATGCATTTACCTCACGCCATTTTCGCTCTAAGGCCAAGTCCACCAAGATTACTAATGTCTACTTAGTATACGAATAATTCCTCTAGAACGATACTTTGATTCAAATTCCGAAACAATTAAACACATTATCGACTTAATGCATGTCGCACTTTTTAGAATGAATTTTCCTTTTCCTTTACCATTCATAAATCGCCTCAGCAAATTGAATCCAATATTCTGAAAAGGTTTCCATTTCCCCTTACCATTGACATATTCATATATCGTTTCAGCAACGACATTGATGAATATTATACAATACTTTGTAAATAAAAATAAAAATCTAAAGCCATCAGTCATCTATTGTCACTTGTTGATTAACAATTTCAATTAAAAAAAAAAACAAAGAAAAACTGAAACTTGTCCTATTTTAGTGATACAATGGCACCAAACGCAACAACAGCAACTCAAGCTCTAGGCGAGTCTCTAGCATCATCATGTGGAGCCGGAGGTGAAAAAAATAGTAAAGTCGAAGCAACCGGAGTTTTATATGAATGCGATGCCGAAACAATCGATGGAGGACTTGTCAAGGATATTGGAAAGCTAAAAGGCGCAGAAAGGCGAAAATTAAAATTGGTTTGGAGAAATATTATCGCCTTCACATACCTGCATTTGGCGGCCGTCTATGGAGCTTGGTTAATGTTAACTTCAGCTAAATGGGCAACAATAGCTTTTGGTAAGTGTAGTTTTCAAATATACGAGTATTTTAGCATTTATAATGTGTAACCTATATTTTGTGAATTTTACGATTCCTGTAAAATGATTGGACTTAACAAGGAAGGCAACTATGTCTCTCATATTTGAGCAGTTCTTTTACATATTACTTATGGAACCTGTTTGCAATTACTTAGAAGTAGAAAGGGTTTAATAGAGATAAGCAAATTAGCTGATCATTATCAAATTCAAATTTGTAATGCGTGTAGCAAATATGGGGTTTTTGATAAGAATTACACCCTTGATGATATTTAAAATGCTATCCCAATTACCTGCAATTAATTTTAAAATGGTTTAGATTATGAAAGCATAGTTTGGCGCTGGCGATTTGTAAGGACCTTTCAACTAAAAAGAATCATATGCTTGAAATTTGATTAAAAGTGAGCAAACATTTCGGTGGTCCTAAAGCATTATAACATGAACCAAACAACTGTTGTGAATTTATAATTTTAAAGACTGCGAATAGATCATTAGTGATGCATATACAATTCCGCCTTTAGCTTCGTAACAATAAAACAAGTTCGCTCGTACAACATTTTTTTTCCAATTAGCTCATATCGAAGGATCTTAACAAGCCAAACATTCTGAAAAATAAGGGAAAGACACATTAAACAATTACACCAGTGTAATGATGCTAAATATAAGGGCATACATTCGAAACATCTTCATGTTCGCCGCTGCCAATGTTTCTTTATACTTCTCGGTATGTCCGACCTCAAAAGCTTCCAGAGAGAAGATCTATGTTAAAGCCAGACCAAAATTGTACCCCAGTAAGCATGCATACCTTTCTCCGTTAGAAAGGACTTTGGATTTTTCATAGCGCTTTTGATACCCCATACTCAGTTTAAGGTTATTCCCGCTATGAACTTTACTTCCGTTTCAATGTCATTGTACATGTCGCTTAAATTTACTTATATACATAACTCTGCTAGTCCAGCCGGTATATCTTCCCTTCATCCGAAGAGATTCTCTGAAAGACGATGTTTATCTAGAAAACGATCGTAGATTTACATTATATGCGACATTACTTCTAGTTTCAGCAACCAGTAATTGTTACAGTTTTTTGTGTCGCATTTGCCTGTATATGGTACATACAGTGAAACAAGAAAACAAAATTCAAAGCAATTGTAGTCCATATTTCTATTCATAGTATGCAATGTATTCGTATATGATTCGATCCGGCTGCACGTCCCAAGTTCGTTCAGTTTACTGATACACCTACTTCGTCTTCGATGCAATTCTTCGTTTAGTAACGCATTAAAATATTCTTTACACCGATTACAAACATCGTTATTGTCTGGGCATTAAAATCTTAAAGTTGGTTTGCTTGAGTTCGTCGTGGTACGTATTGTGAAGCTCCTGTTTATCAATTTCGAGGGAACTCAAGACCTAGTTTAGTTTTAGTTTTAAACGCATTTTATTTTCTAATCAATAACTCTTACATACTAACAAAAAATGCTTAAATGCTAGCTTAAAATTACTTAACAACCTTATACTAACTTACTGGCCCCACACAGGCACTCTAAGCTACTCTAAATTCTTATATCTATGTCTTTCGACTTCATTTACATTTTATTTGGAAATATTTATTTTATATACTTAGGGCTAAGAAAACTCAAGACCTATTCAGCCACCGACTGTTTGTTGTTCTTCTTCTGTTTTTTTTTTTTTTTTTTGCACTGTTCGAATTCTAACTCAACACAACGGCATTGGAAACGTGTACTTCTCCTTAGAAATTTGAGGTTAAAGAACCCTTATCCGGTTGGTTCTAATATCAGCAGTCTCCCTACAAAAACAAGTATGGAGAACAATGGGCCAAATGACAGTCGAAATTTATGTGGCTGGCCATCATAGTGCCACCATGTACGAGCACTTATACTTATTCAGCTCTTAAAAGTTGTGCTTTTTTGTGTTCAACCATAATTCATTGTTTCACCGTCAAGTTTCTTTATTAATGTGCACGCGGATTTACTCGGGCGGAGATTTGGCGCTATTCGTCCAAATTTGTATTGCAATCAATATTGCTTTAAAGAATACTATATATGTACTCGTATATCAGACTCAGCTTCTCGACTGGCAATCACAGTACATCTGGCCAGTGTTATCAACTCACAAAACAGTTCATATACGTCCAAAATCGAAAAATCGTACTAAATCAAATAAAATGACACAATCCGTCATTTAAACTTGGCTGTGTAATTTACTTTAAAATGAGCTCATCTTCCTCAAACTATGTATAGTCGCACAGGTATACATATATGTGTCGTTTAGTGGATTGCCCCGTAATTTGCAAGCTTAATGACTATAGCCGTTCTAAAAACTCTATTAAATCGCAAATAATTTCGGCCAAAAATAAATGAGGACTATCTCAAGAGTCTAAATGCGGCTATGGCAGGCTATAGAACTTTTGGTTGGAAAACTTCAGACTTCCTACCATCGAAGTTTTACACAAAGCCTAGAGTGCGATTCTTTCTTCTGTTTTTGCATTTATTTGTCTTTTTTTTGTTAAATATTTCACTTATTTAGGTGGCACTACTGTTTGGGGTGAACTCATATAGTCGCTCGTATAGGTCGTCGTTGAATCTTCTCCTCCAAAGCCCGTCAACACAAACATGACCACAAATTTTTCGAAACGACTGAGGATATCTTCATCCGCTTCATGCTTCTTCGCCATAAGGTCTTATATAGTGCCTCTTTAGATCTTACTACTCAATTGCCTTCTTAGCTCAAAAAAACAGATTGGCAAGAGTAATTCTTCCATTTGTATCTGCTGAGAATTGATAGCAGAGCCAAGGTAAACAAAGTCCTACTCTACTTCGAAATTATAGCTGTCGATTGTGAAGTTCTGTCCAATTCGACGATGTTGTGTGTCCCTTCTTGTTGACAGCATATACTTTTTTTTCTCCTCATTTACCACTAAACCAATTTTGCCAACTTCCGTTTCAATACTAGCGAACGCACACCGGTGACCAACTTGCTGAGTTCCCCCAATTATGTCATCGGCGTACCGATGTGCTTTAAATGCTCGCTCATGAGTTCCGTACAATTCTTTAAAGCATGATGTTAAAGGAGTTACATGACAACGCGTCACCTTGTCTAAAACCTTTTCTAACATCAAAAGTCTTAGTTAAGTTGTTACCGGAGCAGCGTTCTCAATTGTCGTTCTGCACAGACGACTTCTTGAGTTTTTTCCAGGATCTGAATATTTGGTCCACTGTGGACTTCACTGGTCTGAAACAGCACTGATAAGAGCCAATCACGTTGTTGACGATGGGTTTCAAATGTTCACATAATATGGTAGATAAAATGTTGTATGCGATGTTGAGAACACTTCTACCTCTATAGTTAGCGCAGTTGAGGGTGTGTCCTTTTTTATGTATCGGGCATACGGTGCTGAGAATCCATTCATCAGGCATACACTTCTCTGACCAGGTCTGAGAAATGAGTTTGCTTTGTTGGACTTCAGGTTAGATATAGGTATTCTTACTTCCTCTTGCTCAAGTGGGTGGAAATTTTGGTTATCATCGTCTAAGTTGAATGGTCTTATTCTGCCTGACGTCGGGATTTTGAACTTCTTCGTCATTATACTCGTACAGTCTGCAGAAAAAGTTTTTCCATATTCTTATCACTGACTGTGACTGTGCAAGGTTTCCTTCTTCATCTCTACAGACTTCTGTACGGCTGTTGGTAAAAATTCCGTACGCTATTCCTGCAGTACAACCTCTCACCCTACAGCGCCGCTTTGTTTACCTACATATACTTGCCGGTATTCTTCATCAAGCTAGGGATTTATTGGTGGTGGTTGAGTGAAATCCAGTACATCAGTTACGACGTCTCTGATGGCATGCTGGCAGCATATGAGTTATTGAGAGATTTCGGGATACGCGTTCAGAGAAGATTCTGGTGGTCTCTTGCAATTGCAGCTTTTCTACGTTCAAAATACTGGACGCATGTCTTACGGCTATCGCAAAATGATCAATTTGATTTCACGTTTGATGGTCCGGAGACCGCCATGTCCCCTTGGGTATATTGAGATGAGGAAACCGTGTGCTTGGTATAGTAATATTTCGTCCTGCCGCAAAGTCAATCAGCCTAAGTCCCTTGCCGAACGTAGTGTCGTGTAGGCTATACTTACCAACTGCCTTACAAAAAATGTCCTCCTTTCCTATCGTACTAGGCGATTTTAACCTCATACTTCGGACAATGCTCATATGTTTTGTCGAGGAGCTCGTAGAAGCTTTTCTTTGCTGGCGACGTCCTTGGCTTCCCTAGGGGCATGTGCGCATTTTAGGTTTACGTTAGCGAATTTAGCTCTGTTTCTTTTCCCTGTAGCAATCACCGTAGTATATACCACAGCACAGTCTTTCATCCTCCTTATGTCCGGTCCATCTCATCGCACTTCTAGGTAATATCTGCGTAATAGCTAATTTTTCGGCTGTATGTGGCCTGTTAAGGGTTCGAACATTCGACATGCAGATCCGAAGGTCAACAGTGAGTCTATTTTTATCCGAGGCCATTAGTTAGTCCGTCACATATTCTAATCTCCTCCCCACATGGTTGTGAGCCCTATGACAACTTACGCCATTATATGTTAATATATAATATCTTAATGTGGCTATTTATCTTCTAGGACTATTCTGCTGTTGTCTTTTCTCAAAAAAAAAAAAAAACATGCAATTTACTTATGCGCATGTAGTCTTTATAATTTTTGAATGATCAAATTGGCTGTGACTTCTTCAAGGTTATCATTCGCAAGGCACGCTTCCTGTTTTGCCTAGATTACTGGTTGCTCCATTAGCTAACCTGAAGGTTATCAAAAATAGTCCCGAGGTTAGCATGCACCTAACATGCTATCATTAGTAATTTTGTCATTGAGGTCTTTTATTAACAGCGAAATTTGTGGCACACAACATGATTGATAAGCTTAGCTTATCAATACGCGTGCCAATATTTTTTCAATTTTCTTTCTGTACTGGTGTTTTTATTGCTATTTTCAAATGACCTACGTGGGTTATTCAATTATTTTCTTATTCATTTCTTTCAGCTTTCTTTTTATATGTTGTATCAGGATTGGGTATTACAGCTGGTGCCCATCGTTTGTGGGCCCATTGTTCATACAAAGCTAAATGGCCACTAAGAGTGCTTCTAGTTCTTTTCAATACAGTTGCGTTTCAGGATGCTGCGTTCCATTGGGCTCGTGATCATCGTGTACATCATAAATTTTCAGAAACCGATGCTGATCCCCATAATGCCACAAGGTATGTATTGTATTTCACTTGATAAGCAATTGAGTTGGTTTGTTAATTTGTATTTATTCGCAGAGGCTTTTTCTTCTCGCATATCGGCTGGCTGCTATGCAAGAAGCATCCAGAAGTTGCGGCCAAGGGTAAAGGCATTGATTTGTCAGATCTGAGGGCAGATAAGGTTCTAATGTTCCAAAAGAAGTAAATATTAATAGAATCGTACAAAAGGGATCAATATCGTCATTTGGGGTTGATTTGTTGTCTTTCTTTTTTTTAGATACTACATGCTTATAATGCCAATAGCATGCTTTTTAATTCCAACATTTGTCCCAATGTACTATTGGGGTGAGTCATTCCTCAACTCCTGGTTCGTAGCTACTATGTTCCGATATGCATTCATTTTAAATGTTACATGGCTAGTAAACAGTGCAGCACATAAATTCGGCGGAAAACCATATGACAGGTAAGTTCAATTAATACTTGTGTATGTTTCGATTATTGTTGTAAGTAAAAATAGGCTTTCGGCGGGTTGCTCAATGTCAGTGAGGTGACATAGTTGCCTATTAAAGTCTGATGATTGGTCCTCATCATTTTCGAAATTGTTCAGCCTATAAACACGTATCACTACAATATACCCCAAAACGAAATGATGGTTACAAGATCCTTTGCGACCTGTTTTTAACAATTGAATAAAAATTAATTTTCTTTCCAAAGCAATTCAGAAGCAAGTAGATGTCGATGCTAAAGGATTCTTTTTTTTCCTCAAAATTTTGGTTTACATTCAGATTTTTTAAGGCGTAGTAGATTAGAATTTGATATACTAAATGATGATGGTTAATTTAGTTCTTATAAAAATAATAATCGATTATTAGGTAATTTGTTCTCCAAAATTATTAAGTAGTGTGTTTTATTCAGATTTCATTTCCTTTTTTGTGGAGGCATTATTTGACTACAAGTTGTCTGCAGCTGTTACTGTCAGCATAATTTGTGATCATGTTACCCGCTGAGCCTCGCCTTTATTGGAATTTTGCATTTGCATTATCATGGTCATAGTTCGATAATTTGTGGTAGAACGCTTGCCACTGCTTGGAAAATTCCATAGAAAATAGTTTATCCCAAGTTGTATCCAATAGACCTGTTGTGCTGAAACTTCTGAAAGAAAGAGTCGTTCGTTTGAAACCAGTTAATCCATTTTGACATATTTCTAAATCGAAAAGCAACTCGAAATAAATTTCCAAATGTTTTCTCAATTTTGAACCTGCTGTAGCTTGTATTTAACCATTTTCGTTAGCTTCTACGTTTTGGTGTAAAACCTTCGATTGAGTCTATACCACATAATAAAGAATTGACGTAGTATATATCCTCGATAATAGGTTTTGTTCCGAGCTAGAATTCGTCGGCCTGATAGTATCAATCGGTTTGATTTATTGAGAATTGACGATACATCTTCTCGATTCCTAGCACCAATTTAGTTAGATAAGCTCCAGATTTTTTTTTTTATATAATTTACGCGCGCCTAAGGGGTTAGATACCCTTTTACTGTTGCCAGGGCGCGGGCGGAAAGATAGCAGGAAGAGAAAGGAAAATTGTTTTATAGTGGTTTGAAAAACTCAGGTGTGTTTGGTTTCGATATTCGCTCTCCAGGGGGTGGGAGTCCGAATAGGACGGAGAGTTTTTTTCTTCACTCAAGAGTGATTCGAGGTATAATTCACAGTATTTTTTTTTCAACTCTACAACAGCCAAATCTACGTGTCAGTGTTATGCCTTCACACGCAGAATTTTTCTGTCTGAGTTCCAAGTACACAAATGAAAAACCGTAACTTGCCATGGGCAGGATTCGAACCTGGACCCTCCGAGTGAGAAGCGATTGCTAGTACCACTACACCACGGCCACCCCTTAATGCGTTAGTTGTTTGATAGAAGATTCCATTTAGTTTTTTTGTTGAACTACATACTCTCCTTCACTACTCCGTCTTAGGAAAGTAAGTAGTAACATGACAAGCTATTCACAAGGGGATATACACTTCGAAACAAGCAGCAAACGAAGAAAATGCCCGTAGACCTCAAACTTGGTTGGAAACTGAATACTAAGGAATGTGAAGAAAAACAGCCAATGCCTGCCGCACTTGCAAGAGCTCCTATATGGAGAGCTAGATATAATAAGACCCATTCTGTTCTACGGTATCATGGTTTAAGGGTCAACAAGTATTTGTATAACAGGCGCTCTTAAGCCAAGCCGTCAGGGTCAGGTTTAAAACAACGCTACATAAATTTTCTACTGATATCATCAGGAAATGAGTTGCTTCTACAGCAGGTTTAATATTTAAAGAAATTCAAGAAACGAATCAACTCTCGAGCTGAGCATATGAGAATTCTGCGCCGTATAATTCCTTTTAAATCAGACTACACCGTTCCACCCGATGATTTTAAAATAAAGAACAAAACGCTAATCCCAAGTCGATCAAACCGAGGAAATTACATAGTCACTAAAGACTCCACAATTGCACATTATGTGCGAGTTTTCTCTCAATCGCTTAGATTCGACGCAGCAATTCGTTTTCTTGACCACCATAGCAAGTTTTAAATGAAAGTTAGGGCTATATGTGAGACATCTTGCAAACTTGCCTTTCTAAACAGGAAGTCTATGGTCATTTACACAGACAGTCAGTCAATTCCATGTTAATTGATACGCTAGATACGCCAATAACTAGATCAAAGTTGGTAAAGCAATGCCGAAAAACTTTTAGGCGAGCGCACCAGTCATACGAGGCATTTACCTTACTAACATTAGAAACCTGAGGTTAGTTTTTATTTGATTAATAAAATTCCTCCATTTCACCGATACGATTATATAATTGCCACCAACAGCAGTTGGAATAGGTTTCATATCTGAATAACATTCGCTGAAACTTGACTTCAAAAGGACAAGTCAACTTCTTTCTATAAATAGTGTAAAATGTTTGTGTGGGTACAAATAATAGAACTTATTATTTTCAATACAAATCCCTTTATTCAGTACAGTTACAATTCACTATTTAATTCTTTCTCTCAGTACAATTCAATTTCTCAACCACTTATACTTTTCTTATCTTTTACTTAAACCACTTAATCACTTCTTCTAATTAACACTTCAAATTCAACTTTGGAACTCATTTGCATACCTTTGGGATGCTGGTATTTATACTCGAATGACATACTTCGAGAACAATCCACGTCATCCAGCGTTCCATACAATTTCCAATTTGCTAGAAAATTCGATTCTACTCTCCAGTCGAGACTAATCCAGTATCGAAACCTTCAAGTCTTCGAGTTTCGACATTTTCTGCTAGATGTCGCTGCTCACATTTGAGTGGTTATCACATTGCTCCCTCCCTACAGTTGTTCGTCCCGAACAACTTCGTCATTCAGCATCCCGTTGAAATGACACATTCTATCCAAATGGACCACTTTAAATTTTCCTCGATCCCCACGCTGGATCCGGTAGACAACGTCATTAATGCGGGTTATCACCTTGTATGGACCTTCCCAGTCCTGTTGCAATTTTGGTGATTTGCCTTTCTTACGCTGAGGATTATACAGCCAAACCAGATCTCCTTCGTTGAAACCGGAAGATTTCGCCTTGATATCGTACCTAGTTTTCATGCGGCTGCTTGCTAGCTTCATCTTTTCTCTGGTGTCTTCATGCAATTTACGAATCCTGCTGCGTAAGTCATTCACGTACTCGTTCACCTCTTTGGGCTCCGTCGGTGGAGATCCGAATTTTGCTTCACTTGGCAACCGAATCGTTTGACCAAATAAGATCTCGGATGGTGTGTGCCCTGTTGAGCTATGGACCGCGTTTCGGTAGGCCATTAAGAAGAGGGGTATGTGTCGATCCCAATCCCGCTGGCAGTTGCTGACAACCTTAGATAGATGCTCATTCAAGGTCCGATTGAATCGCTCGACCATTCCATCAGATTGAGGGTGTAGTGGCGTTGTCCTTGTCTTTCTTATTCCCAAATATTGGCATATTTCCTGGAAGACTTTTGATTCAAAGTTTCGCCCTTGATCAGAGTGCAGCTCCATTGGGACCCCAAATCTGCTCACCCAGTTGTTGACTATCTGTTCGGCTACGGTCTTAGCCTCTTGATTTGGGATGGCAAACACTTCCGGCCACTTACTGAAGTAATCCATGACTACGAGAGTATATCGGTTTCCATTAAAGGTTTCGGGAAACGGCCCAGCGATGTCGATGGCTATTCGTTCGAAAGGTGCTCCGACATTGTATTGTTGCATTTGTCCATGTGGCTTTACTTTTGGGCCCTTGGTAGCCGCACATCTTATGCACTTTTTGCACCAATTCTCGACATCTTGTTTAGCGCTTAGCCAATAGAAACGTTCCCTTACCTTTTCCAACGTCTTATTTATTCCCAAATGGCCTCCTGAGATTCCGTCATGTATTTCATGGAGCACTTGGTTGACTCTGGACCGTGGCACAATTAGCTGCATACGAGATGTTGTCCCATCTGCACTTTCCCATTTTCTCTTCAGCAATCCATCTTGCACAAAAAGCGAGTCCCACTGTGCCCAGTATGCCTTCAGAGTTTGGCTCCGATCTGATATCTGCTGCCAGCTTGGTCTTTCCTCGTGTTCTTTCCAGGCCAATATTGGTTCGATGTCATTTTCTGCCTGTTGGGAGGAACGGATTTCGTCTATACTCCAACCCTTTATTGGCTCAGTCCTGATCATTTGGATAGCTGCCTGTTCTTTCGCTTCTTTACGGTTGCAGTGTTCGCATTTTACCCCGCACGGTCGACGAGAGAGAGCATCAGCATTTGAGTGGAGTGTTCCCTTGCGGTGTTGCACTTCAAAGTCGTAGCCCTGCAACTGCTCGATCCATCTTGCAACTTGGCCTTCAGGGTTCTTAAATTGGAGTAGCCATTTCAGAGCTGCGTGGTCTGTCCGGAGAATGAACTTTTGTCCGTAGAGGTACTTATGGAAATGCTTCGTAGCCAGAATTAAAGCCAGAAGCTCGCGCCGGGTTACACAGTAGTTCCGTTCAGGTCTGGAGAGTACTTTACTGTAATATGCGACCACTTTTTCTTGACCATCATGAACCTGGGAAATCACAGCTCCGACCCCAACATTGCTAGCGTCTGCATCCACGATGAACATTTTTCCGGGCGTCGGGTAACCCAAGATGGGGGCATTGCACAGCTGTCGCTTCAGTTCTTGAAATGCTTTTTCGCATTCTCCAGACCACCTGAACTGTCGGCCTTTTTCTGTAAGTTGATGCAGGCTCTTCGCAATGCCAGCAAAATCCTTTACGAACCTTCTGTAATACGTGGCGAGTCCCAAGAAGCTTCTCAGTTGGTGTTTATCTTTTGGAGAAGGCCAACTTTTCACGGCTTCGATTTTGTCAGGATCCGTTCTTACTCCTTCCGCTGATATAATGTGACCCAGATATTTTACTTCCGGACGAAACAAGGCGCACTTTTCTGGGTTGAGCTTTAAATGAGCACTTCGTAGCCTCTCAAACACTTCTTTTAGATTTTCGCGGTGCTCCTCGTACGTCTTACCTATGACGATAACGTCGTCCAAATATACTACGCAGGTTTTCCAGGTGAGTCCTTGCAATGTTCGTTCCATTAGTCGCTCGAAGGTGGCCGGAGCGTTGCACAGTCCAAACGGCATCACTGCAAACTGCCAAAGACCGCTTCCTGTAGTGAAGGCAGTTTTCTCACGGTCCGTACGATTTATCTCTACCTGCCAGTAACCGCTCTTCAAGTCAAGTGTTGAAAACCATTTCGCTCCAGAAAGCATATCCAAAGTGTCATCGATTCTCGGAAGTGGGTAGCTGTCCTTTTTAGTGACATCATTGAGACGTCGGTAGTCTACACAAAATCTCGTGCTGCCATCTTTCTTCTTCACGAGGACCACTGGAGATGCCCACGGACTTTGCGATTCTTCAATCACTCCCTCAGCTTTCATCTTCGACATCATTTCGGCAACTTCTGTTTGCTTTGCCAATGGAAGACGCCTTGCAGGTTGACGGATTGGTCGAGCGTCTCCGGTGTCAATGTGGTGTTGAACAATATGCGTACGTCCATATTCTCCGTCTTGTGTAGCAAATATATCAGCGTACTCACCGATTAGTTTTTCTGCCAGGATTCGCTGATCTTCGTCCAGATTACAGAGGCTGAGAATTTTGTTCTTGATTTTTATGCTCTGAACTGTTGTGACCGGTTTTGCACCCTTTTTTTCCGTTGTGGTCGATATAGCCTCAACAGGTACGCATTTTCCCACTATCTCCCCCTTTTTCACCTTTACACTGAATGTCTTTGGATTTAGAATCCTTACAGGGACCATGTTGTTCTTTGGCTCCACTAAGGTCTTTCCCACCATGAAGTCTCTTTTCTTTTCTGGCTCCATCAAATAGAATCGGTGGCTACCAGGACCACCTTCCACTTTTGCCCACAAAATTGCTTCTGACGAAGGCTCTAGACTCTGATTGCTGCAGATGACGACATTTGAGACTGTGGTATTGGCGTTTCCGTATATCATTGGTATCTCCATGTTTCCGTATTTCAGGGTTTGTGCCCCCAAGTCGACTACAAGTCCATGTTCTCTCATGAAGTCTGTACCAATGATGCACTCGTCACATATGTCAGCTACCAGAAACGCGTGAGTGAATGTTATTCCGGCCAGTTGGATTTTTATGCGGACTTCACCATGTACCTTAATCGTTGCTCCTGTAGCTGTTCGCAGGCTGCAGCTGCTAGTGTTATGCAGCCAAGACTTCTGCACAAGATTCCTCCTGATGATCGAGGCCGTGGCACCGGTGTCTATTGTTGCCATCCATTTTTCTTTTCCACTGACTACTTCTACTAGAAGGCTTTCGCTGCGTCGTTTTGCCAGCGAGACTTGGATGATGGTCCTGGGGCCGTCGACTCCTGCTACCAACTTCTGCCCCGCGAAGTTGGTGCTTAAGCATTTCCCGACTGATGGCTTCGGGAAGGTTGACCGGCTTCTTGATAGCTGTTTCTGCGGGTTTCTTCCTCTATTTGCTTGTCACCACAGTGAGGGCAGTCTTTTCGTCGCAACGGTTCTTTACACTGCCTTTGAAGGTGTCCTATTTTATTGCAATTCCAGCAGCGCATTATTCGTCTATCCCGTCGAGTATCTCGTTCCTCGGCACTAATTCTTGTGCAGGAACATTCGACAGATGCTACTTCCCTGACGAAATGTGTTCCCTTGGAAGCCTGATTGGCTGCTTCCATCGCCAGAGCGAAGGCAAGTGCTTCAGCAAGGGTTCTTTTCCCGGCCATCCTTACTGCTGACTGTAGCTTCGAATCTGCAATTCCCCTGATAAATGCATCTTTTGCCATTTCGTCGATAATTTCCTGGCCTGCGGTGGGGTATGACAGATGTGCAAGTCTACTCACGTCTGCTTGGAGCTGCTGCAGTGTTTCTCCTCTTTGCTGCGTTCGGCTTTGCAATTGGACCTTGTAGACCTCCTGCATGTGGCTGTTCCCAAACCGTTTCTCGATAGCCTGCACTAAAGTCTCATAATCTTTATGCTTTTCGATGTCTACTGTTTGCAACAATTCTGCTGCAGGACCGTGCAAGGCCATTGTTAGGGCAAAGCACTTTTCCTCATTGTCCCAGTCGTTTGCACAGGCAGCCATTTCAAACTGCTTCTTATAGGTAGACCATGAGGTCTGGCCATCGAATGAGGGAGGCTTCAACTCTTTTCTCCTTGGACCGCTTAAAGAACATTCCCGCAGTTTCTGTTTTCGCACTGTGTCGAGCTCTTTTGCCAGTTGCTGAACTTTGCTGTCCATTTCTTCGAATTTTTCGCCAACATTCTTCTCTATTGTATCAAATTTGTCATCAACGTTCTTCTCTATTCTATCAAATTTGTCATCAACGTTCTTCTCTATTCTTTCAAACTTGTCATCGATTTCTTCGAATTTTTGCTGGAGAATGTTCTTTTGTTCTTCCAGATTATTCTTTTGTTCATCCATTTTCTGTTGAAGACCGTGCAGATTGTTGGTTTGTTCGTTGAATTTTTGTTCAATGCTGCTCTTCTGCTCGTCCATTCTTTGTTCCAGACTGTTCTTCTGTTCTTCCAGATTTTTTTTTTGTTCATCCAGCTTTTGTTCGAGGCTATTCTTTTGTTGGTCGAGACTGTTCTTCTGTTCGTCCATTTTTTTGTTTTGTTCGTCCATTTTTTTGTTTTGATCGTCCATTTTTAATAAGAGGAGTTGCATCATTGCAGCCATATCATTGCCGGTACTTGTCTGTTCATCCTCGTCAACATCAAAGGAATATGCATCAGGATCATGTCCCTCGTTGTTCAAAGCCTCCTGAAGACGGAGCACCAGGTCACTTTTTCCTCCACTGGCGCTGAGGCTTCTCTTGTTCAACTCGGATTTGAGTTGGACGAGGGTCAACTGCAATAGTTTTCGACCCATTCTAGCTTTTTCAAATAGTCAGAAAACACTTCTTTTTTTTTTTTTTACACACACAATAAGTCCTATCCCACTTCTGACACCAATGTAAAATGTTTGTGTGGGTACAAATAATAGAACTTATTATTTTCAATACAAATCCCTTTATTCAGTACAGTTACAATTCACTATTTAATTCTTTCTCTCAGTACAATTCAATTTCTCAACCACTTATACTTTTCTTATCTTTTACTTAAACCACTTAATCACTTCTTCTAATTAACACTTCAAATTCAACTTTGGAACTCATTTGCATACCTTTGGGATGCTGGTATTTATACTCGAATGACATACTTCGAGAACAATCCACGTCATCCAGCGTTCCATACAATTTCCAATTTGCTAGAAAATTCGATTCTACTCTCCAGTCGAGACTAATCCAGTATCGAAACCTTCAAGTCTTCGAGTTTCGACATTTTCTGCTAGATGTCGCTGCTCACATTTGAGTGGTTATCACAATAGGAATAAAGTCAACTTCGATATGAAAGCGAAAACGGGTCACTGCCTAAGGCAGAGGAGCGGTATCATGATCTTAAGAGTCAACCTACTGCAGACCGCCTCTCCTACGTGGAACGAATTCTAAACTAAACAACTGTTTCGGGTCTATCACTCCAAGCACCCCAAGCTTTAATTACCATATTTGTGCCATATCCTTTGTTATCGTTTCTATTAACAACTGATTTCGACATCCAACCCATTTTTTGCTAATCACTCCGAAAACCTCTTACTTGGGCAGAAGAATCACTGAAACGGCTGATATAACTTCAGCATAAGTACAGGAGAAATTTGAAAGGACAAATACTCTGCCGATGCTGATGATCTGTCCGTCATCGTATTGAAGAGATGTTTGAATTACTTTCAACTACTCCTCACACAGCTCCTTTTTAGCTCTCCATTACACAAAGGTTTTTGTAATTCGTGTAATTGGCCCAGGAAACTTTTGTCCATTTTAAAGCACTTTATACGAGTATATGACTCAATGTTCTCGGAAAGCCAAATAAAAGCCTAATTTCAGAATTCGTGTCGACTACTGTGTGCGCTCTAGAAAATGGCAAATTAGTTGATGCAATAACTACCGTTTTCGATAAAATTTTTGATAAAGTTATCCTCATGAAAGTACAAGCTTTTCTCTTTCAATCTGATTCTATTATGTATGTGGATTATTTCTTACCTAAACGAAAGGCACTATAGTTATCCTCTCTACTTTTACAGTATCTTAGCCCATAAATGCGTATCCCAAGGACGATTAACGGTGTTACATGAAACATTGTTGGTCCGTTTATATCTGCATATGCAGATGACATCAAAACCGTCTGGCATATTTCTTCTCCTTCTGACTATTTTCTATCAGAAGAGAGTGTCGGAAAAATGTTCCTCTATCTTAAGAAAACCTCTTCATCTTTCCCTCATTTATATTTTTCTATAGTTCCTGTTTTCATAGTGTCAAAAAAGTGCGATTTAGGTGGTTTTACCTGTAACATCGAACTGAATTTACACGTACAAGATGCGTTCCAAAATAAACATGACTTCTTAAAAATAAGAACAACAAAAAAAATTTTTTTGCCAAAACCGATTTATTTTATTCAAAAGTCTAAAGCGGGTCGAATGCGTGTTTTAGATCGTCGGCCGGTATGTCCTTCTCGATGTCGGTACATGCCTTTTGGATGATTTCTACGTCCACAAAAAGCTTTCCTTTAATCAGCAAATGCATTATTCCGAAAAGGTTAAAGTTGCACAGTTGCAAATCAGGCGAGTACGGGGAGTGGTTGAAAGTTAAAATGCGACTTTTAGTCAAAAAATCGGTTACAATTATCGATCGATGAGATGGCCCCAACTTCCTTCTACGCGATATTCTGTCGGAAAACGACGCGCACGATGCACCAAACGCAAACACTAAGATAGAATTGTGCATTAGCTGTTTGGCCCGGTAGAACGAATTCGTAAAAGGAAATCAAGATTTTCTTCACTTTTGACTTCTACAAACGAAATGTTTGGATTATCTGGCGCCTTCCACTCTGTCCTCTTGGACAATGTCGATGCTCATTTTTGTACTGATGACACAGACATACTGTCTTTCCAGACGCAATAACTTCGCTTCTATTTGACCAAATGTCATGAAATTTTCTCTGTACAGAAAGTCCTGTTTCCTTTGGAACGGACTTTGTAGATAACATAATAACAAAAGCTAACTCCACTCTCAGTTTCTTTCGCTCTCGATGGGTAGCTTGAACAACCCACCCTATCTCGATCGCTTGAAACTAATAGACTTACAACCACTAGTAACATACCCTTTGTTCATTAGTTCTCAACTGGTAACATTGATTCTCCTGCTCTATTGCCATTCATCTTATTGAATGTAAATTCACGAAATCTTATATCTGTTCCTTTCTTCTGTATTAATACTCACCGAACGCATTATTGTTACCATGAACGCGTGTCCAGAATACTGCTCGAAGTCAATTCCACCCGACCTATCTTTGACTATCACCTTAGCAAACTCTGCCTTAGGACTGCCCTCTACTCCTATTATACTTCTGGTCCCACCCCATAGCACTTAGCAAAATTCTTGGTTTTAAAATATAGTATTTAAATTTTTCCCGGGGTGGACAAAAATAAAATCAATAATACAATAGATTCCAGACCCCCTTCGCCTTACTATTGAAAAAGTGTCACCCAGAGGTCTTTTTAATTCAGGACTACAGTCCATTTTTTCAGTCAGCCATCCAGCTTTCGCTTAGGGCATTTTTACCCACCTTCTCCAAATTGAAAGAATATCTGCTGTGAGGGCTTCCACCATCCGGTGGGTCCGGTCTAGCCTCTTAGCCATCTATTTCACATGTGGTACCACAATGGACCTTTAGCTCATTCTGAGTGCGTTATATGATATCATCAACTGCGTTCTTTCATCGCCATGAAACAGAATGAATTAAAAAAAGAAAAAGTAAAAATCAGAGTACAGGAAACAACATGTCTTAATCAAATGCTTTTTATTTATTTTTTTTTCGTTTGTTTTGACTATTCTTATCTCAATACTAATGAATATGTATTTATTCCAACAGGTTCATCAATCCAGCAGAAAACAAATCCGTGGCAGTACTTGCATTTGGTGAAGGTTGGCACAACTACCATCATGTCTTCCCCTGGGATTACAAAACAGCCGAATTGGGTAACTACCGTCTAAATCTAACCACAGCATTCATCGATTTCTTTGCCAAAATCGGTTGGGCGTACGATCTTAAATCTGTATCACCACACATCATTGAAAAGCGCGTCAAACGAACAGGTGATGGAACACATGCCACCTGGGGCTGGGGAGACAAAGATCAGCCAAAGGATGAACTAGAGCACGCATTAATCACACACAAAAAAGATGAATAAATCTTAAAAATAATTAATTTTTTTTTTTCACAAAAAAAAAAAAACTAAAAACAAAAACCTGCAGTTTAGATGCTGGTCCTGTGTTTGCGTTCAAACCATACGCTACGCTCTGTGTCTATTCTCTGCCTGACTGTGTTAAACATCTATCTTTATTTCTTTCTGCTGCTAAACCAAAAGCAAAAAACAACACTCGAATGTACTTTTCTGTATTTGTATTCCATATTTCCCTTTTCAAAATGTTAACAAACAAACAAATTAAATAAAATCAAAATTACTTTTCAGTTACTTTAAGTATCTTATTGTGCATTTTTGTTAAAACGAAAAATTTTTTGAAAAAAAAAAAACTATTTTATTATTATATTTGGAAAGAGGGCCGAAAGAAAAAAGAGAATGAATGAATTTAATAATAAAATAATACATAATAATAATAATTATTTTTTTAATCAAATTTAGTATTTATATGTTACCAATAAAAAAGAAAAGAATAAATATAGCAAAAGGAATGCAACCTATAAATGCATAAAGAATCCTTTTTTTTCTGTTATCATCTGCTCTTTTAGCACAAACTATTGGGCAAAGTGAAATTTTTTCAATTTTTTTTAAAAAAAAAAAAAGGAAAAAAACACATCGCTATTCGCAAAATTAATTTTGGGTTCTTGTCTGCAAACAATGCTTGCTCCTTTTCCTTTCTTTTATTTTCTTAAAAGAGTGAAAGCTATGATATTTAGTGGGGTAGAATGAAAAATGAATTTTATCTGAGAGGATAGTAAAGAGAGAATGAGCTGATAATGATTTTTTTTTAATTTGGTTACTATCATCAAATGTCGGACATGTTGTTTTTTTTTTTCGTTCTTGTTCTTTACTTTTTATCCACATATACATTTTGTACATGGAAAAATGAATTTATATTTTCTTATTACTCTTAGCATTCTCTAATGCGTATTCCAAATTGTTATAAAATCAAAACCAAATGTAACTAATCTTTTTGTTTATGTTTATAAATAAATGAGACCTTTTAGTAAGTAAAAAAAAAAGAAAATGTTATATAAATTTAAAATTGCTAAAAATGAAAGCAAAATACGAAATAATCTTTCATTTTGTTTGTTATAATTTTTATTAAAAAAAAGGAAAAAACTCGTTAGCTTCCGACTTTGTTTCTGATAATTTTTCCGTTTTTCTCTTTTTTTGTTTTTTTTTTCTTCTGTTGTAAATGGCTTAAGGTAAAACCTAACTTTAAATAGCGGTTTCTTGCGTACAAATAAAAGACACTACTTTTTATAATATCTCTATTAATTATCATGTACAAAGAAAGGTGACCTTGTTTAGTTAGTAACACCAAAGCACCAGTCTTTTTAATGCAACACTGAATTGTTACTTTTTACCACAAATTTAATTAAAAAAAAAAACAACACTTTTTATCAACAGACACCCAATCGAAAATATCTTCTTGTTCAGATAAATATGCGGTTTATTCTATATTTATCAGATATAAATATTTCCTATATATAAAATCCAAATAAATAAATAAATTACCAACACAATTTATGTAACGTTTTGATTTAAATTTTTTTTTTTCGAATTGATGTATGTATGTTCACACAATGAGCTTTTACTTTGAGTAAATATGAATATTTTTATATACTTCTTTTTGTTTAAATAAAAATGTTCAAAATCTGTAAAACAGACTTGAACACATAAGAGATAGGATGATAAATCACTTAAAGTGTCAGAAGAGTTCAACTCAAATTACAAATAACAAGTTTTCTCCAAACAAAAACAACAATTTCTAGTAGCCAAAAAACAAAATCTGTAATTGAAATGCAAACTAAATCGATACTTAGATGGATGCTAAAAATAGGTGATACGATATAACAAAACTTGAACAAAACTAAATCAACAGACAATGAATGTTTTATGAAAGAAAAATAATAACAAATAAAATTAAATCATTTAACTTTGAATGAATAAAATAAAATAAAAAATGTTACTTGTAAATGTTTGTTATTGATTTTAATTGAATCCTATAGTATACCTAGATTTCTCGCTCTTTAACCTACAAGAAACTATGTATTGTAGTTTTTTCCTATACAATAAGGCAAACAACAGAGTGTACAGCTAGAGCTGAATTCCTTTTCAAACTGTAGCCTCGTTGTATTTAAGTGTAAAATCTCGCTTTTTGTCCATTGATTTCTGCATATAAATAATTATAATAATATAATTGATTACTTTTATTTATTTAAAAGAAAACTTACTTCTCGGAATTCGCCATTATACTTCAGATTCCATAAACCAAACAATCAACTGGTCATTTACATCGTGCTAGTTCATGATGCGCTGGTTGTTTTTCGTTGTGCAGTATATACATTTACAATGAATTTCGGAACATACTGCGTTCTGTCACCAGTTTGGGTTTGCATTTCGGAATGGTTGTTGATGCAAAAAGCAGGCAGTACTGCATTTTGGAAAGCAGCCAAGGTCTTTCTCTGTTTTTCCTCATGGATGGTTTCGAATGCATTCCGCGCTAAAGCGCTGGTGTCCGTTCTATATGTGCCAACCATCTAAGCTCATGAATTCTGATTCCTTGGGGGCCCGTAAAGTTATTGGTTGAATCTCCCTCTCAACTATTCGACGAGAGCAGACCAGGCAATCACTCGAAGCACTTTTCTCTCGAAACGTCCAAGCGCGTCCTCGTGTTTTTTGTTTAAATAACTTCCATGTCTCTGCACTATATAGTAGAACTGAGACGACCAATGTTTTATAGAATGTAATCTTGGTTGTCTAAGAGAGGGCTCTGCAACTCAATTGCCTCCTGAACCTAAAAAAAACAGCGATAGGCAAGCCACTAGAATGATTTTTAAGGCGGCGCGCCTTATTAATACGCTGATCTATCATCGTAACCGATCGGAGGATTTATTTGCTTCATGATATCCGAATCGTAAGCGAAATATAAATGCGTATCGACGCATGTATTTGACATTCAATTTGTGAAAATAAAACATTTCCAAAATAGTTAAAGAATCATGGATACCGTAGCGATATTTTTGGAAGCAGAAATATATGAACAGAGAACAAATATTTTTGAACTTTCAAATGCAGCGTAAGCCAAATTATTTCATTTTGTGAAAGTACTCGTAGATGATTCTTCGGAATGCATCGAATTTGAGACGCGTTGCTGTTACTTTGATACTTTACAGTCATACGGGCGGTCCGTCGTCTCACGCTGTAAATGGTCGACCACGTCCCAATAATCGTGGCGAGTATATTTGAGAGGTTTTCACGCCTCAGTTAAACAAACATCTTCTTTGATGAATTATAAAACGCTCTCCAGCGAAATCTGACTTACAACTGCAAAATCACACATACATCGCACAAGAAAATTTGTTTTCGGAGGTTTGTCCGATTACATCATCGGAACAGATACCATGACACAAAATTCGTAAAAATCGAAGGAAATTCCTTTCCAATCGGTTACAATGTTCGACCAGACGATGTTTTCAACAACATCAAACTAACAAAGAACTGCATAACTTACGTTCATTAATACAGATTTTCTGCAGAACTACCTTAATCAAACTGTATTACTCTTGTGTTCCTAAATGTCAACATGTCGACATCCTTGTGTAGATTATTTACGCATTTCAATTTTGGCTTCTCAATGCTACGTTATGAAACATGTCAACAACAGGGGCTTAATCTTTCAAGTTTGTTAAATTAGTGGCATACGCCGATTATATTGACAAGGTCGGAAGAATCCAGCGTGAGGTCATTAATACATTCGTTAGCATTGTTTCAGAAGCGGCAAAGATGGGTCCAACGGTTAAGCAGGACTGACATCAGTGTAGCTGTCTCCTTATATTCAAAGAGTTCTATTAAAGGCTGCTTGGTCCTCGGCAGTGTAAACAAAATATATGTATGTATATACATCATTACCGAACCTCACGAAGCAGCTAGCTTTCTGCATGTTCGTCTAAGCGGACGAGCTTAGGAAGTGTGATGCCAAAACCGGACATGGCTACATATAATTTTTTCTAATAAACATTGTCATAAGCGGCTTTAGTACCGACAAATAGCTGGTGGGTGTCGATTTGGAATTCGAGGTTAATTCCCAAAATCTGGCGTAACGTAAAAATCTTGTCATTGGTGGATCTTTCAGGTATGAAAACGCACTGATCCACTGACCAGTTAGTTGACTGACGAAATGTTTTAAGCGATTACATAGTACAGCACAGGCGAGCTGTATAATGCTGAGGAGGATTATGCCCCTATGGTCGGCCCAGGCTAGAGCGTTTGTTATCTGTGATTTAGCCTTAATGCGGACTTGCATAAAGAACTCCTTGTCCACATGCCTTACTCGAGACTTCTTGTCAATCATTCCAACAATTAGTTGCATTGCACTCGGTCTGATCCATTGCACTTCTTGGACAGCCTTCAGAATTTTTTTTATAGCAGTCTAGGGTCTCTGAGAATTGTTTGGATGCACGTGGTCTGTTACGTAAGTGAAGGATCGGAAATCGTTTGTTTTTTTCGAATAAAAGTATGTGTTAAGCATGGATCCATTTACTTTGTACAGCGCTACAGTCTGCTGGATCTGAATCGCTCTAAGAGTTTGATCCTTCTGAATAGGTGTCATCACTAGACACTACCTTATGGGCAAGCATGCAATAAGGCTTGGCGTTTTTACAAAGCTGCATGGAAGAGGAGAAGGAAGAGACAATCCTCCACCTACTCTGTACATGTCCAGCTCTCTACAATGACTTTAGCGATCTAAAGAATATAGACGTTAACATTCTCCTACGCTTCATCATAAGCTCAAATTGGTTCCATGAGTAGTAGGATCCTTCGCGCAGTCGTGATTGCGGATGTTCTAACGCTGTTAAAGGCACCATCTATTTCCAGGAATGCACCAGTGTGTACTCTCTATAATATAGGGTTGGTTCGATGTGACTAGTCAGGGAATGTAGAGCCGTTTCCACCTACTTCCCTTTACAGCAGGTATGTTGAGTCGTAGACAAAAGTCGTGGATTAATTCTAGATCGCATATGGATATCAATCAGTCATTCTAGATTTTTTTGAAGGAAATATGAATAGGTCTGAAGTTCTTTGGGCCAACATGAAAACATTTTCTGCTTTAGGAATGAAAATTATTGTACATTAACTTCTCTGCATTACAAAGGAATGTGGATCATTTTTACGCAGCTCTTCATGTATGAATAGCGAGCTACCTGAAAATTGTGTCCAGTAGCAGGTTGAGTGATTCATCACTTGAGGTCGTTCAAGAACCATCGGTTTTTTTCAAACACCTAGGCATCGTACAATTTTTCTTAGCTACGATGCCACAGAGGTTTCTGTTCTTTTGTCACAGAATGACCTCCAGAATTGTCGCTTTGCTTCCCTTAGTTATTTTTATATATTTTGAGGGATTCCTTGTATAAGTCCTTTCCCAGTCCGTCACTTTTCTTGTGATATTTACTTGATTGAAAAGTCTCCCGCAAAGGTTTCTAAGCGGTCCCAGTGCTGATGTCCACCAGTGGGGCTTTGTCTTGCGTCTAGGTTGAGAGGACAGGAAGCAGCCATCGGCTGATTAAGAGCCAGGGTGAAATCCGTTGCGTTGACTTTCAAGCCAAGCTCGTTGGTGTTACATGGGGGACTTAAGAGTTCAGAGGAGAGTAGTTTTAAAAGTGTTCTATTTTTCATCAGACAGGAATAAAAGTATTTGTAAAGATGGACTGTCATTTGTAACCCATCGATCATGCGTCGATTACATTGAGGGCTGCCTGGGCTTTAGAGCAAACATTCGTTAGGAATGATTCGACAGACAGTACAGCTATATCATATGCATATATCTGAGCGTAGATTGTTGAGTTATCGAGAATGCTAAACAGAGTCATTCATTGTGCACCATACCATTAGGGACCGCCCCTTTTTTTCCTCCGACATCACATATGGCTAATCGTCGCCATCCGCAATCAGGGTTCTGTTCCTTAATCCATTAAACTAGTTACGAGGTACGCGTGCCGGCAAATGCTGTGTTATCGAAAGCACCCTCAGTGTCGATGAAAATGCCCAAAGCGAGTGCGCATTCAATTTTACACACTGGATTGCGAAGCTCTATCTCGTTTAATCGAGATTTTCACCCCTATCGAGGTATCCGGCCAGAAGATAGTACCAGAAATTACTTACATTCAAATTTCGTGTCTCAAATTACGCAATCAAAGAGAGAAACACAAATGCAGTTCTAAAAATATCTGATATTGTATTGAATTATGCTGCTCAGGAACAGTTTAGTTTACTAGAACCCATTGCAAATAAAAAAAGCAACTCAAACATTTATACAAAAAGATTTTCAGTTGTAGAGCACTTTAACATCTACCCATACGCAAATTAGAGTGATAATTACAAAGGGTAACGAAAAACAAATGAATTGGTTAACTTCTTGATAGAAACAATAAACAAATGTGAAATCCATTTCCAGAGACCAGCTCAATCTGCATGTACACACTTCTACATCATTGGTTTCGCATCAAATTCGGTTCCCTTCTAAATGGCTTTTGACAAAATGAGCACGAATTATTTTTGGATTCAATACTCAATCCGAATAACACTCACCAAAGGGATGAAGATGCCCACATAATTTTAAACGAATTTACTTAGTTAGGCTCTTTGCCACTGTAGCCGTCATTTTTGCTATTTTGGAAATTTCTTTCGGCTTAACAGACTCCTTATGACTCTGTGATTGTAGTCGTTTACGTCTAATCGAACTACGATGTCTTTGTGACAAAACAAAAGAACCATTTGCCCCTCGACCAGTTTTTTGTATGTAAAGTCCTTTATTCAGAGATTCTCTGATGTACTGGCAAATCTTTTTGGACGCCCGTTTTGCATTCAGATGATATTTCTCACTAATATATTTCTTGACACCAAATAAAGATAGTCCTTTGCCGTACATAGCCCTTTCGAAAATAGCTTCGTCGATCATACTCTCAATTGGAGGACGTTTTTTACGAGGGTACTGAACACGTTTAAGCGAAGAGTCTTTTTTTGGTAAAGGCAATTTAATAATAGGAACCGTCTCACTAGACCAATAGTGTTGGAAAACGGTGGTATTAGTTCAAAAACAATTTTGAAATGATATATCTTATGTTTTACATACCTTTTGCCTTTGCCGACAATAAACGTGTCCGAAGATCGGGTTGAGGGTACAGAAAATGGTTTACTTAAATCAGATGCAAATGAGTCATATTCCAACATGCTTCGCCTTATTTATTTGAATGAACCTGAAGCTACAATAATTTTTGTTTTGGCGTAATTTGGTCAAAGGGGTTTGTCTTGCTACATCTGATCTTGTCATTCCTGGTACCGTTATTGTTTAGAACTAAAAGTAACAAGTGATGCCATTACACAGGTAAAAATTATGTGGGAGTAGTTGATTTTCGAAGAAGAGATTGGGTTATTGGCAGCACTCTTAACCCCGCAGGGAACTACCGACATCTGTATAGCAATCCCTTATGTCCAAAGGCACCGGCTCTTCAGAATAGGATTAACTATCGGATCAACTCCCTTGCAGTAGAAGAATTATATGTATGTACATATATATTTTTATGAAGCATGTCAACAACAGGAGCTGGCTCCTATATATTCTGCAGAATGGTCCCATATGTATGAGTATATATGGTTACGAAACCACCAAAAGTGGCAACTGTTGCCGACCCCTACTATTTGCAAAGACAAACGAAAGACATTCAAACTGGTTTCTGATATCCAATGGAACAAAGGCAAGAACTAGTGCACTGGTGCCTGGCTGATTGACTTGGAAAAAGCCTTCGATACAGTATGGTTAGAGGACTCCTCTTCAGGCTGAGCCCTAGTAAACTACTTCTGTATATTCTTTGATGACTATGATCAACTTTGAACGTCGCTTCGGCAAAAACAGATTCGGAATATCGTGTTCGGTTCGCGATCGTTTGTGATTTGAACGCGACATGATACACGTACCGGCGAAAGCGGTCGATTCGATTGGCCAAAAATATCTCGACTAAAATCCATGCAGTATACGCATGTACGATACTTGCTAAAAAGCGCTACTCGATATGAAACTTCCACGTTTAGCGACGGTAAGGATATCTATGTTCCAATGTACTTCCGTGCAGTGTAAAAGCTGGTCTCTATAGATACTGGCATGCCGGTAAAGAGTGAGTATCGATCTAGACTATCTAGACTACTCGTAATTGGATCTGTCGCAGTGTGAATACCAACACAAGATCTAAACTGCAAACCAGATGGTTTCAGGAGTTCACACAGAATATGGCCGGCAAAATCTTGTAAGAAATGTTAGAGTGACTGATGTCAGTTTAGAGGGTTTCTGCGGATCGGGAAAGTAATGCTGAATTTTAATTTATCATCATGGCGTAAGTTTTCTTTTAACACATCTTTTGCTGCCTTAAATTATTCGTCAGGGAAGCCATCCTGTCCGGAAGCATTGTCACGCCTAAGTTAACATATTGCTATCCTTACTTAATTTTTATTTTTGAAAGGACTTAGATTAGATTAGATTAAGTTAAACGGAGAGGTGGGACTATGTACCCTTAGGTTAGGACTATTGTGGTTTCTTCGAGTTAGAGTTCACCCATGATACCTGAAATTTTAATAAATTCGGCTATAACTTTGAGTAAGCTGGGTGGTGATATCTTCTGCCTCAAGGTATAGCTTACATATAAGACGTAGACGTGTTCTGCTTAAGCAGATATGGTGGTTAAGTATAAGCTTCGACTTTGCTGCGGGGCGAAACATTTTCGTGGCTAGCACTCGGTTCCCGCATCTCGATATTCATAAGGGGACTTGGAGAACTCCTGATCAATCATCCATCATTCAGATTGACCATATTGCAATCGACGCCTTTTTCCTGTATTATGTTCCGAGAGGGCAACATTGACTTAGACCAATACCTTGTTGTAGCCAAGGTATGGTTGCGGATATCCCGAGCATCGTAAAGGCAAGCTAATACTGTGAGGAAGTTTGTCGTCGGACGGTGTCCTGCTGTTGGAGAACGCCAAATCTTTTTTCTATCGAGTCTCCCTTATCGAGTCTCTTAAGGGGTTTTATGCCGGCAGCATTAAATATTGAAGACCAGTGGCAACATTGCCAAAAAGCCATCAGAGATGTGCTGAGTTTCACTCGGCTACCACAACGAAACCCCCGGTTTGACGACGAGTGCCGGCAGCAGATGCAGCTAAGCAGGATGCATACAAAGCGGCGCTGCATAGAAGGACTAGAGTTGCTCACGAGCTCCACGAGCAGAACACCGGATTCTTAGGAGGTGAAAGAAGGAGAATGAGAAGCGCGCGGAGATGCTACTCCAGGAATGGGTTTCAGAAGTTTTGACAAGAGATACAAAAAAGTATGCCACGGACACAAACCCCGAACCGAAGCCTGTAGAGACGAACAAGGGAACATAGTAGTAGAGTTGGAGTCGATGGTGGGAATTTGAAAGGAGCATTTCTGTAGACTGTATAACGGCGATGATGAACCATATACCGCTGTCAGTCAAAATGAACCTTTCATCTGGACGATGTAGACCAACCATTCAGTCCACCCGACCTGGATGAAGTGAAGATAGCTATTTCTAAGCTCAAGTCCAACAAAGCTGCTGGAGCAAACGGCCTGACTGTCGAGCTTTTCAAAGCGGCAGGTGATGACTTAGTAAGGGGCATTAGCTTATCTGTAATATATGGTCGGACGTAAGTATGCCCGATGAATGGAACCTCAGCATTGATTGTCCGATCCACAAGAAAGGAAACCCTTTGAACTTGGCCAACTACAGAGGCATCAACGTTCTTAATATCGTCTACTAGATCCTATCTGCCGTATTGTGTAAACAACTAAAGCCGTTCGTCAACAACCTGATTGGTTCATACCAGTGTGACCCCAGGCCAGGAAAGTCCACCGTAGACCAAATATTCACAATATGGCAGATCTTGGAAAAAGGACATGAGTTTCAAATCGATACCCATCATTTATTCATCGATTTTAAGTCCGCGTATGAAAGTATCTATAGAGACGAGCTATACAGAGCAGTGTCTAGTTTTGGCAACCCTGCCAAACTCGTCCGTTTGTGCAGGATGACGATGCAGAATACACCCTGCTCCATCAAGGTCGGTACAGAACTCACCGACACCTTTGATGTCAAAAAAGTATTTAGAGAATGCGATGAGCTGTCATATGATTTCTATAATATCATTCTTGTACAAAACCCACGCGTCAACACAAGAGGCACAACTCCATCCAATTACTCCATCGACGAAGATATTGACATAAATGGAAGAAAGCAGCGTGATGTCAGTGGCGCTTTCGCGAATAGATGGGTTTAACGATCAATGAGGGCAGGACAAAGTGTATGATGTCAACAAGAAAGGACACCGATGTGTCGGACAGAACGTCACGCTCGACAAATATGACTTTGAGGTAGTTAAGAACTTTGTATAGATAGGCTCCGCTATCAATTCAGACAATGACACCAGTATTGATATCAAACGAAGGATAACTCTTTCCATTCGCTGTTTCTGTGGGCTAAGAGACAAACTAGAAACACCCTCTCTGGACAATAAAAGTGACCCTATATAAGACCTTAATAATCCCAGTCCCAGCAAATGAAAACTTGGAGAGATTATTGGTCGTATGGTCAACTTACCACAGATCCCTCAGCCTGCATAAGAATATCTGTGCTGACTTTATCGCCTTCAAGTCCCAACTCCAATATATCATAACCAGAACAAAACGATCCCCCTATGCCATAAAGCACCGCCACAGGGGAAGTGTCATCAGCCTCAAATGCGCCACACAACTTTGCAGTAGTTGAGGCGTTGATGGCATTCCTTTGGTTCGGACGATTTATGCCGATTAATGTGATATTCGAGTCTTTTTCGAGGAGAATAGTCTCCGGCTCAGCAGGCTTACTTTCTTCTTCATTTTTGGCTTCCTCTTGAGGGATACATTATGTAAAAATTGAAAATTCTATCCGAATGGAGCATACCTTTGCGGAGGATCCCTGTAGTGATTAATGTCCTGCTCTATGGCACAGAGGCATGGACTCTACGAAAAATGGATGATTTTCGGTCCTGCCTGCATAGATATACCATGGTGAACTGTACGGGCTGTGCAGTGACCTCGACTGAGTTAGAAGAGTGAAGATCCGTCGACTAGGGTGGTTGGGTCATTTAGAGCGGATGGACACCAATGTTCTCGTCCGAAAATTCTTCGAATCCGCCCCTGAGGGGCAACGCAGTAGAGGAAGATCTCGAGCCAGGTGGTGAGCGCAAGTGGAAGGGGCCCTCAATTAGCTAATTGTACGAAACTGAAGGTAGCTAGCCAAAGATCGATCTGGATGGAGACGCCTGTTGGTTGAGGTCTAGGTCCACTCCGGTCTGCATATTCAATTCACACTAAATACAAATAGTACACTATAATATACTTGCCGGAAAAAATTTCATTAAAATCTGACAGAAATAATCATATTTTATAAAATTCTTGATTTTACACCAAATAATCAATAATTTTTGTGTCTTACTGACTGACTTGTCACACAGAATGTGCTTTTGCATACATCAGCATGAGACTTTCAGAACGGTAATATTATGAAATTACATATTTCCCAAAAAGCTGTAAATATTGATTGAGCGCGAAATGTTTTATGACTCAAATTTAATGAAGGGCTCTCTTATCTGTTAGATGGTTAAGCTCGAGATTAGAATTGCCTGTCTGATCTTCAGGAATCATTTAGGCAAATTTAAAATTTTGCTAAAAGCTGATACTTCAGCAGCTGCATTCTTAACGTTCAAAATAAACTCTGTCCAAAAGATCTCTCATCATTTTGCAGTTATACGAGATACGTACGTATGCAATAAAGGTACAACACCGATAAACTTCGACATAAATTACATCGCCACCGATTCAAGAACACGTGGCCATAGATCAACGAATGCATCTCTCTTAGGGCGAAAACAAGGAAGTGCATTGTAACGTACTAAGGGGTGTTACAACAATGCTTTGCTCTCAATGGCGGGATAAACAAAAAATAGGTAAGATCGCAGATTTGTCAATAACGTAGCTGTCGGGCAACCATCAACCACCAATGAACACTTAGAAAAGGGTCAACCAAACTTTCTTCATCTTTCAGTTTGCGAACCCAAAGTAAGAATGTTAGCTTCGTCCCAGAAAATAAAGAATACGCTTTTGTCTTAGTTTATTTAATCTTGAATTTAAAGCTTTTCAAGCATACCAATGCACAGCGTTCGCATATCTTAGAATCACCCTTTCAATCACTTTTTATCATCCTCATCCTTCTTAATTTTAAGATCGCGGCTTTCTTTGATCTCCTTTTCGATCTCCACTTCAGTTTTTTCCCAATCTGCCATTGTCTTGTCTTTGATATTTTCTGTCGCCGCTGTACGTAAGTGCCCTGGGAAAAAGAAATTGTTAACGTTGCGGTAAGCTTGTCATAGGTCAACCTACCTTCATTGAACTTCCTGATGCCTTCCTGCATTTCATCGATTACATCTTTTGACGTATACATCACCTCATTTTGAATGGCCTGATTGAAATTATGAGACTCAAAAGTAGCAGCGTACAACGAATTCCTGTCGTGATTCAGTGCTGCCTGTGGGAATTTTGAAATCGAAAAGGCCAAATTAACAGCTTGTCCCAAAGCAGTGCCTGTGGCGACAATCCGATTGGCGATCCCCATTTCGAATGCTTCTTTAGCACTCACTTGTCGGCCAGTTAGAATTAAGTCGAGTGCACGTGAGAAACCAATCATAGCTGGCAGACGAGCAGTTCCTCCATCGATAACTGGGACACCAAAACGGCGGTTGAAGAAGCCGAGAATAGCCGACTCTTCCATAACACGAAGATCACACATTAGCGCAAGTTCTAGTCCATTTGCAACGCAGTACCCATTCACACTGCAAACAACTGGCTTTTTGATGTGCCTACGCGTTGGTCCCTACAAATTGGGCAAATGAAAACTTGGAGAGATTATTGGTTGTATGGTCAACTTACCACAGATCCCTCAGCCTGCATAAGAATATCTGTGCTGACTTTATCGCCTTCAAGTCCCAACTCCAATATATCATAACCAGAACAAAACGATCCCCCTATGCCATAAAGCACAGCCACAGGGGAAGTGTCATCAGCCTCAAATGCGCTAAAGGCGTCACACAACTTTGCAGCAGTTGAGGCGTTGATGGCATTCCTTTGGTTCGGACGATTTATGCCGATTAATGTTATATTCGAGTCTTTTTCGACGAGAATAGTCTCCGGCTCAGCAGGCTTACTTTCTTCTTCATTTTTGGCCTCCTCTTGAGGGATACATTATGTAAAAATTGAAAATTCTGTCCGAATGGAGCATACCTTTGCGGAGGATCCCTGTAGTGATTAATGTTCGACTAGATATTTGCTGTACATCTAATAACTTTGCTAGTTTTCGGCTAATTGTTCGTAACATTTTTCTTACTCGTTTTTCGTATTAGTTGCTTTGAAAATAAATAAAGTAAGGTGAGTGCAAAAATTTTTATATTTTCATCAGCTACAACGCCGCCGGCTCGCACAGCTGTTTAATGACTTTTCCGATTGGAATGTCAAATCGAATAGTGTCATAAATTGGTAATCTTAAAATCAGCAATTAAAGTTGTTAGCGAAGAAGTTTGTTTTTATAGGGTAAGGAGACATAATTGGTTTTTGTTAATTGTTTGCATTATATCGGGTGTCCCATTACGCCCTTCAATTTTCAAATTTGAAAAAAAGGCGGTGTTTATTTGAAAAGCTCTAATGTTTGATGAGTATGTGTGGTTATATGTGGAGCATAACTAATGATGACTGATGGCACACGTTTGTCGCTTTGACGAAAATTTCGATGGGCTGGGTTCGAGATGTTCCTATTCCGTCCGTTTGCATTTATAAGCTTTATATCAACTAGCCATGGTAGTCTTTATATTCGGACTATTCCGATTAGGTTGATGTGCCTATTGACACCCGGTAAAGTGCTTTCAGCGCCCCTTGGTGGTATTTTTTTTACCACCACGACTGGACAGATTTTGGCTGGGAGCAAAATCATATGTAAAGTTTAATTTCGTTGTGGAACAAAATAAATAAATTAGTTAAAGAATTTATTTTTGTCTGACAAGAATAAAGTTGAAATGTCGAGAAAAAATACGCGAGTTTCGAAATAAGTGCTTGTGAAGTGTGTAGATGGGTTAATTTGAATAGAATCGTGCTTTAAAAAATGTAAACAAAGCACTTGTGAAACACGAACAAATTGTTGTGTTGTTATTTTTCTATTAAATATTTAGTGAATACTGTGTAATATAGTGTCTTTTTGTTAAATATATGGTTAAACAAATCAATAAAATAGTGAAATGCTGCTGAAAATTCGCATAGTTGGAATACTACACATGTGCATGGATATGCATATACTCATAGCAGAATATTTTAAAAGGACTATTTCGTTTGGTGAAAGTGAAAGAATACTGAAAGCTGGTTGTAATTACTTTCTTGCACTTGATCCTGCTTCAATTATAACTTAAAAACCAAACCAATTTGCACCAACTTTTCAGTTTCACCAGCAGAAACATTCCCCTTGAAATAATATTACTGTAACATTAATAGGAGTCCATCTATGAAAACTTTAAGTTGCATTTCACTGTCTTTATTGACTTGTTTAACAATATATTAAATAAACACTTTATATTATTCAGTACGAACTTAATATTGAATAAAGAAATAACAAGAAAAACACTTTCTTCGCGTTTAACAAATGCTTTGTTTACATTTTTTAAAGCACGATTCTATTAAAACTATCCCATCTAAACACTTCACAAGCACTTATTTCGAAACTCGCGTATTTTTTCTCAACATTTTAAGCCAACACGTATTTGAAAACAAAAATTTCTTTAACAAAATTAATAATATTATTCCGTACCGAATTTTCACTTTTCATACGAATTTGCTCGAGCCAACGATCTGTCAGAAATTTATATAGTCGATATAGTACAAAAAATTTCCGCAAGAATTTTCGTTCCGGGTGTCAATACAGCGCATACAGTTTCTCGTTCGCTCTTCTCTTCTATAAGAATAATTTTTCACTCACCACCAGATTTAAAATGATTATGGTCTTCGATCTTAGTTCTGGTGCCTTGTCAGTTTAAACATCGGACCTTAACTAGACAAAGTACGTAGCAATATTCACCATATCGTCGCAAGGATTTTTGTTTTTCGAGTATCTCGATGAAATTCGCATAGTAGGGTAAAATTGGGCCACTGAACTCGAATTTTTGGTCAAAAAATTCTGGGAATTTTAGTTTTCGAGATTTATGGGGTTTGATTAGTCGAACGCTGGGCTCTATGCTATGTAAAAAAAAACTTAGTTACTATAATGTTATATTAGCAGTATAAAGCTAATGTTTTATAAAACATGACAACAAATTATTCATTGTATTTAATGTTTTAAGTGATATGACTCAAAACAATGAGTATGAAGTGCAATGTTGCATCTCTTGCACAAATATGAACTTAGCTAATGACACAATTTACAACTCCATTTCTTGTTGTTCTCAATTTGAACTATGAGATGCTGTCGTCTTCAGATTCCTTTTCATCCCCTGTCATTAACAAAGAATAAACAATCTCCACCCGAAAGTCTTGTTGATGAAGAATATTTTTTTCAAATAGCGACGAATGAAGCAGTCAAGAGCAGAATTCAAAACTGAGATCCATAACGGCTAATACCACTTTTTAGATGTGATTCCAAAGTAATAATTCTGCGCGGCATTATCGTGAAGATCCACTCCGCCCATCCCTTTATTGTAATTTTTTAGTAGCTGGGGTTAGTTGTAGTTGACATAACGAACAGGTTCAACGATTACCCCTCCTTTGCTTGTTTATTGCTTCTTCGATCTTTGAACAGGTACCATTGGCAGGATCTGGTCAAAGTTTGTGTCAATTGTAACCTCGCTATTATCCTGCCAAAGACAAATCAAAACCTTATTACTGCTATCAAATTGGAAATCATAGTGACCTCTTTCCACTTGCTTTCCGGTTTTAAGTTGTGCACCTCCAATACGGTTTGCTCGTACGGTCCCTGTTGCACATAATCGTTTTTTCAGATAAAAGGCACATTAGGTAGTAGGACGTAAAAAAATTGTCAAAAAACACCATGTGGCGACTTGGTTACTCAACATTGTCCAGCAAGCGTAAAACTACATCAGCTCATAAACCAAGCTGCTTATCATACTTATCCGCTGACCCAGTATATGGTATACAGTTATAAAGGTAACCAGCTGACGAACAAAGACACCACAATTTGTATCCAAAGCGGATGGGTCTGCCACGCATGAACATTTTGCAGGAATGACGGCCAAAATATGGAACCATTTGTTCATCGATCGATAGTTTTTCCTCCCAAATAGCATGAATTTTTTGTTTATAGTTTCAAACAATGGACGAACATTATTTAATACAACAGAGTTAAAAAGTTAAGTTGAGTAAATAATTAGCAATTGTTACCATAGCGACTTTATCTTTCGTATTGTTAATTTTTGACAAGCGAAGGAGGTTCAAATTAATATCCGCCAAACAATGAATAATTTGCAACGTATTGATGAGCTTTGGATATTTTATTTCTAAGTAGAGAAATACATGAGAAAGATATACGTATATAATAAATTTACTTACTGCAGTTTGCACTTCTCCTTTCGCTTCCAAAATCAGAATGATCTCGAAAGATTATGTTCAAACGTAGAGGAGTACAAACTGCGGTGAGATTGTGACAGCTAGTCATATATCAGTTCAGCTTCTGTAAAGTAGGTGGCGTAGCGGCGAATGAATTCTGTTCGTTTTAAAATTTGTGGCATAAGGCGTTCTTTAACATCCCCACCCCCGTGAATCAGTCCGATTCACTTAAATCTGTGCTAAGAACGCCTAACTTGGAAACGGGACGGCGCAATATTCCAGTTTTCGTGCGAACATCAGCTCGTCTCACTACACCATCTGGTCACTTGTAGACTCGGTCCGCCCTTCCTCGGCACCACTGTTTTCTCGTAGTGTTCGTATCGCAAATGAAGACAAGGTCACCTTCCTTCAACTGTTCCGACTTCTGGCACCACTTGGCTCGCCGAGTCAAAGTAGGCAAGTATTCCGCAATCCAACGCTTCAAAAACCTGCCTCTCGTTTGCCGAGCAATTCGCCATTGCTTTCGCAGACTGCACAGCTTTTTAAATGGCTCACTTGAACTAGGTGTTTGGGCAGAGTTTAATGATCCCAAAAGGAAGTGATTCGGCGTAAGCGGCTCCTCCTGGTCCACAGATATCGGTAGATGAGTCAGAGGTCGTGAATTCACGACATTTTCGGCTTCGATTATCAGGCTCTGCAGCGTATATTCACGAGGTGCAACTTCCTTCAACGTGTCGTCACACGCCTTTTTTACGCACTGAACCATGCGTTCCCATGCACCTTCTTCTGATGGGTTGCTAGGACAGTTGAATACCCATTTAACGCCTTTTAATGACAGTTCATCTTGGATCCGATCGCACTCGAACACCTCGTTAAATCGTTTCGCCTCCTGGTCCACTCCAATGAAATTTTTGCCATTGTCGCTGCGAATCCGCACGGGCACTGCTCGCCGGTTTATGAAGCTGCGGATGGTTAAAATCCACGCATCCGTCGACAGATCACAAGCTACTTCAAGGTGAATAGCTCGAACAACAAGGCATGTAAATAATGCCACCCATCTCTTCTCTTTGCGGAGACCGATTGTGACTAAAAGTGGGCCAAAATAGTCCAAGCCAACTTAAGAAAATGGTCTCACAAAGGGCGTCAGACGGTCCTCGGGCAGTGGACCCATCACAGGAGCAATGGGCTTAACTCGTATTACCTTATATACTGAACATTTGGCGATCATCTTCCGCAGGATTTGTCTTAAGCGAGGAATACAATAGATACGGCGAATTTCGGAGATTGTAGCTTCAACGTTTTGGTGTTTCATCCTGCAGTGGTGATGTGACACTACCAATTCAGTGAATGCGTGATTGGGTGGCAATACTACCGGTCGTTTTGTCTCGTGTGGAAGCCAGCTGGCTGCGTCGATGCGACCACTGACCCGCAAAACACCCTCCTCATCAATATACGGCAGTAGGTTGTGTAAGGCACTTCCTTTAGTCAGTCATTGACCATTTTGGATAGCCCCATGTGTTTAGCATACGCTTCACTTTGTGCCTGGCGGCATAGCACAACTTCGGCTGCATGAAGTTCTTCCACGGTTAGACTATTAGCTTCTCCGGTTCGTCGACGTGATCGACCAACAAATCGCATGACCATCCAATTGTTCTTTTAAGCCTTAAGTAAGAAGAAAAGTTACTAAAGGGAATGAATTTAGAACTCACGGCAAATAGACTGAACTTCTGACGAAGTTCCTCTTCCCGGCCGGCATCGACATGTTCAGCAGGCCACGAACTCTCTTCGTGTCTCAGGAATCTTGGCCCAGTCAACCATCTTGAGGAAGAGCTCATGTCTACCTGGTAGCTCGATCGGGTGGCTACATCGGCGACGTTCTCCTGGGTAGGAATCCATTTCCAAATGGGCGCCTTGGTGGCGGCGAGGATCTCGGCAATTCTGTGCATTACGAAGGGCTTGTACCGACGATATTGTAACCCAATCCATTTTATGACAGTTTTTGAGTCACTCCAAGGGACACAGAGGCTGACATCTAGGCTGTGTTCTTCGATGACTGTTTGCATTAAGCGAGTACCAAGGACGGCTGCTTAAAGTTCGAGGCGGGGAATGGTCATCGGCTTTAGTGGCGCGCACTTTGTTTTGGCACACACAAACGAGACGGCTACCTTTCCTTCAAAGTCTTTAACTCTCCAGTACGCCACAGCGGCATATGTGTATGTAGATGGAGCTTTTTCGGCAAAGTTTGGAAGAAGTAATGCCGCGGAATTTGAATGTCGACAACTTGGCTGAAGATCTCGCACCACTTCGTCCAGGCTGTGAAAATGTTCACAGGTAACAATTCGTCCCAACGCAGTTCACGCCTCCATACTTCTCATCAAAAGGTTGGCTAAAAACCCGAGTGGGTCAAATACCGACATAGTGACACTTAGAAGTTCCCTCTTGGTAGGACATCTCCTTCCACTAATAATTTCTGGATCGACCTGATGGAACTTTAGTTGATATCTAAAGGTGTCATTCAAGGGTTGCCAAACCATACCAAGTACCTTCTAAGTATTCAAAGTTTCGTCACTCGAACAACTATCTGGGACTGGAACTACCGTAGTTTCTGCTTCATCAAAGCACTTGCAACTTGTATTGAGTTTGAGCTAAAGCCACGCAGTTCAAATCCAGCGAGTGCATGGATGTTTCGGACTTGTGTGGATACCCTGATGGCCTCGTCAATTGACCCGAAACTATCCACGAAATCGTCGACATAGTGATATTGACTTCACAGCTCTGTCATTCAACTCACTATGTTCCAAGGCGTTGATGGTTTTGACGTATTGGGCTGCACATGGCGAACAAGCGGCACCAAAGGTCATAACCAGCATCTCGTATACATCTGGTGCCACGGCTTCATTACCATCGTGCCAAAGAAAAATCTGGGAACTCCTATCTTCTGGGCTAGTCAATACTTGGTGGAACATCTCACGGATGTCTCCACATACAGCAATGGTTCCTACTCGGAAATTGAATAATAAAGATGGCATCGGCTGGTATTGTTGTGGGCCTTCCAATAGACAAGAGTTGAGGGATATCCCGTTGACTGTGGCTGCTGCATCAAACACAAGTCGTAGCTTACCCGGCTTGTTGGGATTCATAACCGCAAAGTGTGGAAGGTACCAAGTCCTAGGACCCACCATGGCGGCTTCCGCTGGCTGCAGCTTGCGGGCATATCCTTTGGTGACGTAGTTTCTGATTGTCCCGTTGTATGCAGCAGCTAATGCATTATCATGATTCAATTTTCGCTCAATAGCAATGAGCCTCTTTTTAGCCATGCTATAGGAATCGGGAAGTTCAAGGTTGTCACACTTCCAAAGAAGTCCAGTTTGGAATCTTCCATCGACTCTTATTGTAGTTGATTCCAAAATGGCACGAGCGCGTATATCTGCTTCCGTCTCAACTACTGGTGCTGGCCGCACCCCAAAACTTTCCGTTTCAATATAATCCGCTACTAATTCATGCAGAGCATCATTGGTTACGAGTAAGCAAGAATTCTTCGCTGGAATATCTCTTTTCGTTGGTCCAAATACTACCCAAACAAGCTCTGTGTGGGCAGCATATGGTCCTCCATCTCGGAGTCGAAGTGTCTTACTTGGTAGACCCAGGTGGCAATGGTCCAAGGCAATGAGAACCTGAGGCGTGATATTTGAGTAGGGAAGTACTGGCAACCGCTTCATACATTTAGTATTCCCACGCAGATCGCACTTGTCCAGACTTTGCATTGGCAGGCGGAGGTTAGAGACACCATAGACATTACGAAGCACGTATTTGTTCTTGATGTGTGCACAGCTGATGTGAACGGTAACCTCGGTTACTGGTTCCTGGGCAGCTCTCCCTCCAAACCATTGTAGATCTAGCTTGTGTTGATGGCCATCCAAACCAAGTTCTTTAATAAGACAGCTGTCTATCATAGTTATTGATGAAACCTCGTCCAAGAGAGCATACGTATCCACTCTTTTCTTGGCCCCATACATAGTGACAGGTAGAACTCGGAAAAGCAGCTTACGATTCTTCACTGGTCTGGCTGTACAGCTCAAAACTGCTTCTTTCCTTTTGTTGGCTTCAGGCTGTTGCTGAGTAGGTGGCAACGTCGGTGGTTGGACGTCTGAATTCATGCAATAACTGATGATGACTTCTCTTGCACCCATCAACACCACATCTTCGATTACGGCGGCAGTTTCAAATGGAATGTCCCATTTCAAGACACGTAAAACACAATCGGAAGCGTTTGGCTTGAGTCCACCTTTCAGTCACACCGTATTCCAGGAAACGTCTACAGTCAGAAACACTATGACGGAGTTCACAGATTGGGCACTTGAATGCATCAGAACATTTTGCTTCCGCTGCGTGAAGAACGGATCGTCGCTTTGGCTCCGCAACTGTTCGACCACCAGTATCTTTGATCGTTAAAATTAAATCTGCAATCCTGCTCAACCAGTTACTAAAGTCAACAACAGTTGGGTACGGCTGTATATGCGCTGCATATCTAGCCCACTCAATCCTCTGGCTCATAGGCAGCTTCGAGATGAGCTCTTTCAGTAGAGTGGTGTTCGATAAATGATGATGACCATTGATAGATGACAGAAACACGGCTAGGTTCTTGGCCTTTACAGCAAACTTCTCCACTGAAGCCTCAGAAATTGGAGATATTTGCTGAACTTGTTTGAGTTGGCTGTCTACTAACTGCTCAGGGCGACCGAAGCTAGAGCGGAGCTGCTCCATTACTAAGTTCACATTTTCAGCATGAATCATCATGCACCTAACCACACTTCGCACCTCACCCTTCAATGACCTCTGTAGGCGCAAATGATTTTCCAAATTGGTATAATTGTATACAGCCGTTGACTCGGCATACGCTGTAGAAAATACCGGCCAGTCTTCGGGATCACCATTGAATTCCGGTAAATCCTGTAGCTTTCGAGGCGCAGTAAACGAATGTTGCGATGCACTATTGCGATGCACTATTGTAGCTTCCAGCGAGGATCGGAGCAGCCGTTGGTATATGAAGCGGAGAAAATAATGTCGGCGATGAAAATTGTGATCTAACATGGGTTAGTGCAGCGGCAGATCTAACACAATTAGTGGCACTTGCATATGAGCTACATACGGCTGTTGTTGTAGCGGGAACGATACCGGTGGTTGTACAGGTACTGTTGGCTCTATTGACGCACTGCTGTAAACGCTATGTGTAGTTGCAGCTGAACAGTGCGTAACGGCAGTGGATAACGGCGGTGCAATTGGTGAAGGAAACGAAACCGATTGGAGTGCTCTGTTTAGCAGCGTTTCCTTAAGGGACTGGCACTGTAAATCACGTTCATTTAATCTCATCTGGGTGATCCTTAGTTTACTTTCAAGAGCATTGAGCTGCCTCTGCATGACTTCCAGAATGTTTTGTTGGCGTTCTGCAGCGGCTATGGCGACACTCGTTGGCTGCATTGGCGGAAACGATTTTTTAGAAGAAGCGGCTATTGATGCGGCGGCAGTAGCATCTATGGGATTGGCAGTGGTTTCGAAAGAAGCGGCTGATGATGCGGCGGCAGTAACATCTATGGGATTGGCTTCAACGTTCATGTTCATACTGGCGACGATTGATTGCAGTTGGTGTAAACGTGGGCTTCTTCTGGGTGGCGTACGTTGCATTTCATTCCTAAGCAGCAAAAACTCAACGACGGCAGCGGAGTCTCAGACGGCTCGACAAAATGGCGGCTATTCGCAACTCTACGGCAAAGGGAGTCGAAAATTGCGAAATAAAAACTTGTTAATTTTGGACAAGCGAAGGAGGTTGAAATTAATATTCGCCAAACAATGAATAATTTGCAACGTATTGATGAGCTTTGGATATTTTATTTCTAAGTAGGGAAATACATGAGAAAGATATACGTATATAATAAATTTACTTACTGCAGTTTGCACTTCTCCTTTCGCTTCCAAAATCAGAATGATCTCGAAAGATTATGTTCAAACGTAGAGGAGTACAAACTGCGGTGAGATTGTGACAGCTAGTCATTTATCAGTTCAGCTTCTGTAAAGTAGGTGGCGTAGCGGCGAATGAATTCTGTTCGTTTTAAAATTTGTGGCATAAGGCCTTCACGTATCAAGGTTGTAGTTATTACTAAAATGGATGAACTTCTTGATTTCAAACAACTTATTTCTGGTATGCACAATTTCACAATAGGCACACCTAAAGTTGGGTTGTTCGACCAATAGTCGTGAATTATTGGTAAAGTATGATATCCAGATAGAATTAAAATACCAAGAATCCGCTTTAATGTCTCGTTGTCAACGCAAAAATCGAAGTTCTTCTGCACAGCATATCTATTTGTTTCTTTTATAATTATCTCGAAAACCTCATTATCAAAAAAGAATGCAAATAACTCAAATAGCGTCATATCTTTAAGGTTTTCGGCCAAGTTTTTCTTAACATCCTCGAGTGGTTCAATTAATGGGACAATATCATATTCAAATAGTCCCTCAGGATTCCTGCTCTGTACCCGCGTAGGCTTATTAAATGCAGACAAAAGCTTATAAAATTTGTTTGGTTTCGGTTTTGTCTCGATTCGCTGCCTTTTGGAAGAATATTTTACTGCAGATGATGTTGAAGCCAACGAAGATTCAATATCCGCTACTGTGCCTCCTTCAACGTGGTCACTAGGATCTATATAAACTCCAGTAGCTTTTTCAACCGCATCTACCTCAAATGTTCCCGCACACTCCACTATATTTTCAGACTTTTAAAAGTATCATCCGAGATAAAGTTAAGATGGTAAGAAGATGCATAGGTATAACATTATCATCAAAATCTTCTTCATCGGTATTTTCGTCAACTCTGTCTGGTGGTGTAATTGTAACAGCGGAAACCTCCGTCTCATCGTCACTCCAATTTTCAATAATAGTCATCAATTTAGATTTCGTGAGAGCTCGACGTCGAAGTTTTGCAGTACTTTTTTTTCCCATTTTCAAATCACTTTAAACTGCTTCACTTTTACTCGCAAATTGTTCTGACTAATAAGGTTGACTTAATTGCAAATCATGGCATACTAAACTCGGACAGTTACATTCGGTTGAAAGAAATATCGCTTGGTTACCAAACAAACGGTAAAGCGATATTTCAAGCTGTGATTTTATTCAAGTATTCGATAAATCTAACACCTGATTTTAAATATATAAGCCGCCCATTGTATTGACTCAAATAAAACAGTAAAAACATAATATGCCTTTTTATTTACTTGCAAAAAAAACTGTATACTCCATTTTTTTAATTTTAGTTGTTTTAATTATTTTTTGACATTTTAAAAATTATATTAAAGATTTGTCTTTTTTTGGAGTCTTGTCATTAGGAGGGGTGGGCGTTGAAACAATATATATATACTTATATAAAAAATATTCTCTGCTATCAAATAATGTAAAAACATCGCGTCTTAACTCTGAAATACTACCAAAAAATTAACAAAAACAAATTCAAATTCGACATTCAATATCTAACATTGGGCCGATATGGGTTAAAAATGTCTTAGTTTTGGCAATCATCATTTGAGCAAATTTTCTTTACCTGGAACTTCTTTTTGAGGTCTGCAAAAAGCCAGTAGTCGCCTGAGGCCAGATCTGAAGACTATGGTGGGTGAGGAAGCAATTCGAAGCAATTCAATTTAACTATAGTTTTCATAGACTTTCGTCACAGTGTGAAGCATCACTTTTTCCTTTTGCATGTAAGGCCGTTTTTTTCTTGATTTCTATAATCGATCCAATAATATCACGTAATATTCGCTATTGATAGTTTTAGCTCTCTGAAGATAGTCGATGAACAAAATACCGTGCGTGTCCCAAAATACGGATATCATAACTTTGCCAGCCGACTTTTGCGTTTTTGGTCCACCGCCTGCTGTCCACTCAGCTGACGATCTTTTTGATTCAGGTGTGTAGTAGTGGATCCATGTTTCATCCATTGTCCCATACCGATATAAGAAGGCCTTTTTATGTCTCTTAACAGCTCCAAACAGCATTCTAAATCGTGGACGCGTTGTTGTTTTTGGTCCGGTGTGAGCAAACGCGGCACCCACTCCCAAAGCAAAACTATGCATGTTCAAATTTTACTGTAAAATTTCAAACACACTACCTTCTGATATCTTTAAGGTGTCAGCTATCTCACGCAACTTCACTTTACGGTCTTCCAAAACTATTTTGTGGATCTTTTTTCGGAACAACTGCCGATTTTGGATGACCAGGGCGTTTAGTATAATCGGTGTTTGTACGAATACGTTTAAATTCAACATACCAGTTAATAATGGTGCAGAGTTTTCATAACGCTTCTCAAGCCACAGTTTGGCTTCAACAGTATTTTTTCCCATCAAAAAAATCTGTGTGTTAATCAACACACGGAATTCTTTTTTATCCATTGTTTTGAAAATAACAAAAGTTGTTTCACTAAAACCACTGTAATTTGTAAACTTTTAGCTGGAATGACATGTACTTCGGACACATACCGTTTGAAGTTTAGTACTATCCTGAAATCACAAGATTCTGTCAACAGTGGTGTCATCGTGTGTGTTAGACCGGAGACTTATTTAGTGATATGTTATTTGTACATAGTTTTGTCTTTGTTACCATTTTTATCACTTTCAAAGCGATAGTCATGAAACATATTACTGACATCATCCTGTGCTCCTCTAATTTTTTCATTATATCGTCAACCATGTAACAACAAAATATTACATGACAGCGTGTCGTCTTATCTAAATCTTTTTTTAATATCGAAGGTCTCGGTGAAATCTTCACTGAATTTGATGGAGCAGTCTATTCTCTGCGAAGACGAGTTTGGCAGGGATGCCAATATTAGAAATAGTTCATCTCTATAAGCCTCATTATACTCACCCTTTCAAAAAAAAAGAGATCTTCTACGAATATATAGACTTAAAATTCAATAATTCTTTTCAAGACCTGAGGCAATGTAAAAAATTGGTCTATGGTGGACTTACCTGCTCTAAAGCCAGGTGAAACAATCAATTAATATATTCTACTGTTATGCTACTTTCTTCTTCTTTGCAGGCTTCATCTCAGGGTTTATAGCATTGCCATGTTCTTTTTACCCGTCTCATTCCTGCAATTTCTTAATTTTCTTCACCGTGCGATTCTCATGGTCTTTTCCTTTTCTTTTGTGAAGCCGGTGTTCATCCCATATCTTTTAGTCATATAGCTGACATGTAGCTTTGGTTCCCGTATTGAAGACCGCTTGGTACGGTTCTTGTTGCATTGCATACATTGCCAGATTTTTTAATCGAACCTGGGTCCCGTTGTTGTAGCCTAGAAGCGTTATCTCTGATAGCTAACAAAATATAACGCTATCACTGTCCTTCAGTACTTGACGGTGGTTTCATAAGATTTCCTGAGATACATATTGAGGAATACTCTATCGGCAAAAGCTCTGGAATCCCTTGTAATCGAGTGACGTCAAACTTCCTCAAACTTCCTTTATTTTTCCTGTCTTTGGAATGTGCGGGATACACGCAACCGCACCCTACTACGGGGCATACGGTACAGTAAGGTGATGGTCCGGGTCAATGTTTGTCCCCCAGAGCATTGCGATGTTTATCATTCTGGACTACCTTGCCTCGATCGGAATGTGGTAAATCAGGTTGGCGGTTTATTGGCTAAGAATTTTCTTAGTCCTGTTGTGTATAAGATAAACGGGTACAAGTCACGACAATGCTCCACTCGGTCGAAAATCTATTAGCCGGAATCAGTTACTTATCAGAGGTGTTATTTTACAAATTCCTATTAAACTCCGAATATATACATCCAGCGGCATGGCGGCGAGGGTTTGACTCATCCTATTCATCGCATTCATTACAAGTACTTAGTGACCACAGACAGAATTTTCAATCATTGTCCTATTCAGTAGCAGTGCCGCTGGGAATTTAGTCTCGAGCAGGAAACACGAAGTCTCTGCTTTCAATTCAGTGTACAAATATGGGATCCGATTTTCTGAGTGATTCCAGTCTGGGCGATGTACCGTATGAGGACTTTGACCAGGCTGGAGGATTCTCCGAAATTCATATTTGCGTCTAATATCCTTCTTGCTTCGATCTGTGTTTGTTTTCGGGTTTCCTTGCGTAGTCGCTGCAAATCTGTGTTCGCTCGTCATATAGTGGTGTGATACTGGTCATTTTCACCACAAGTCTACTAAGCCATTCAAGATCAAGTCGATTGCAGCATGAAATCGATTTCTGTCCACCAGAACTAAATACAAACTACGGGGATCACATTCATATAGTTTAACCACTAAATATCTAGTCTAGATATCTTTGGATTATGTTGTAAGTTCTGCGATAGTTGTTGAAACGCAATGAACTCGAGCCATTTTTGAAACAAGTCATAACCTGTAATGAAAAATGGGTTTGTCGTAAAAAAAGCATCAAAAATGGTGAGCCGTCACAAGCGTTTGAGACCCAGGATTGACAGCACAGAATGTTATGCTGGGTGTGTGGAAGGATTGCAAGGGAATCGTCCAGCATAAGTTACTCCCAGATGGTTAAAATGTTAATTTTTTCGAATTTACCAAAGTGTCCATCGCGATAACAACATATTTTGGATGACTCGTCTGAAATTTCGAGAGCTTGGATGGGAAGTTTTGATGCACCCGCCATAAAGTCCAGATATAGCACTCTCTGACTATCTACTGTACTCTCTCAATGGGTTTAACTGGCTTTAACACAAGCCTGTGGAAACCACTTGTCTCAGTTCGAAAAATGTCGAAACATTGTCAATAATAATGAGGAATATTTGGTTTAAATAAATTAATTATTACAATCTTAATTTCTCATGTTAAATATTTTTCTAAGTATTATACAATATTTATTTTCTTAATTAAAAAATATATAAAACATACAAGATCTATTGTGCCACAAAGTCACAAGATGCAAGATGATCTTCAGCTTCCTTAATAAATTTGAGAATCATTCTGTTAGTATCTCTGTTCCGTAGTTATTAAGATTTATCTGAGAAAATACTGTCTCCTTATTGCGCATAGGTTTCGTCATCTTCCATACAAATGTGACATTCAGTTTCCTGACTAATATTGACTTTGTGTAAGTGTCATCGAAGCTGGCAGTATCTCGCTAGAAAGCTGACCTGTTTTCTGATTAGTTAAGAGATAAGATGAACACACATTTTTTCTTAGCTTGTCACCTGGTACCCATCAGAACTTGAATTTTTCTTTTCGGCAAGCCCTGAAGAATATTGAAGCAATGTACCACAGATTTGGAGTTACAGCTCAACAAATTTGAGCTTAATGCTTTCAATGCTGCTTGCCTGACCGTAAGCATATGGATGGGGGCGCTTTACATTCCTATTCCCAGGATGACACTGACACATTCCTGGATAGCACGAAGTTCAGCTTGAAAAACGCTGGGATTTTCTCACAGTGGCCATGTTACGTTTGGTTTGGACCTACTTCGGTGTCCATATTGGATCTATCCGTATACAACTTGCCACTTTTAAGTGTTGGAAGTGCAATACATATGAATTTGAACGGAGCATAAAGCTTTTGGTATGCCGTCATTTACAATTCAGATCATGTCGGGTTCAGGAATCTCTGAGATGAAGCTTGCGAGATCCGATTGTACTCCAAGTTTCGTCTCTCCTGTTTGTAATAACTTGACTGTACTATTGACCGTTGTTTAATATATATGTACATATATGAATCGGAGTGAGGCCAATGAAAGCTGCGATGGTCGAGTCGGTGAAGACGGCCGTTTTCGAGAACGTCATCTGCATCAAATTGTTTTTGCAAATTGTTCTTAAACGCAAGCTGCGAAAGTCATTTGTTTGAAAATGATATTATAAATCACACTTCGTTTGCAGCATGTTCGATAATTTGCTGGTCAGATGTTCATAAACGTCATATGAGCTACAAAAAAGCAGCCAGAGATTTGCTCTGCGCAATAATATGCATTCAAAGATGATGGCTGAATGGGATTACTATCATGTGAACAGTAAGCACATACGGGTAAATATCGATTATATTTATTTGTTTTAACTAAATATTATTTTTATAGAACTCCATCACCTACACCTACCCAAGTACGCGTCGAGTCGATGGAACAATGGACGCAACGGTATGTTAATAAATTACTTATAAAAACAGGACTGGGATGTGAATCTTTTTTTTGTTTTAAATGGAAAAAAATCAAAGAGGACGTTATGGAATAATTCTTGATTGTGTACTTATCAGCTTTGGCAAGAACTTATTTTTCTTTGTTAGTCTGTTTCGACCACGTAAATAATTATAATTGTTATTACTTATTATATTATATAATTTTCTCAATAACTTTTGTTAAGGGCTCCATTTACATTTGTTTGAAAACGTCAAATGCGATTTCAAGCAGAAAATTATGCAGATGACAAAGATCAACGATATCTAATAACGTTTGTAACCCTTAAGTGCTGCAATGACGATCAAGTGACGTTTTCGAAAATAGTCGACATTGTGGCTTTAATATGGTGGCTTTTCTTTTGACTTCGTCCACCTTTACTAGCGAATAGGCGTTGCTCCATTGCATGAATTCAATGAGTTATTTTGGGGATATCTCCCATGCTTTACCAAACATGCGTCTACTAGGGAATATGGTTTTGGTAGCATTGGTAATTTTGATGTTTACATTAGAGTTCCATTTAAAGTGTTTGTCTAGAACTACTCCTAGATTTTTAATTTGATTTTAAATCTCTATAATTGCGTCGTACAGTGAAATCTGACCAGGACTCAGCTTTCTTCTATGACTGAAGAGGATTAGTATAGCCTTTCTGGGGTTGATTGAGAAGTTTCTCCAACTCACCAGTCAGACACTAGGTAGGTAGGTAGGTAGGTAAGAGTGGCTGTTAGAAATACCAACCCACTTAGGCCTATTTTCCTATTGTGATACCACGTGGATCTATGATCCTCTTACTAATGGAACCAGTCTGAGCTTATGATAAAGCGTAGGAGACTGTTAACGTCTATATTTTCTAGATCGTTTAGGTTGTTGTAGAAAAAAGCTCCTAGATGAAGCTTTCTTCTCTGGGAGAGTAGGTGGAGGATTGTCTCCTCCTCTTCCTCGTACATGCAGCTTCTAGAGAAATCACTTGTAAAAGCGCCAAACCTTCTTGCGTGAATGCCTATGGCAGTGTCCAGTGATGACACACATTATGGCGCTGAGATGTTTCCTATTTAAAAGGATTATACACTTAGAGCGATTTAGATCCAGCTTTGGTCAGATCTGTTTGGTCGCTAGACATGTTTGCCCAACAGTCCACCTAAGGTCTGTTCTTTTATTGGCATCCAGCTTTAATGTTAGTTTGCACGTAGCGATTGGTACACCTATACTACCCTTTTCCGGCAGAATAGGTAGAGTGGTTCCAATTTTGGCAAGTTGATCAGCTCTGCAGTTCCCTTGAATGTCTCTGTGGTCCGGCATCCCACAAAGGTGACACTACTTTTAGGACATTTTGCATTCTGTTGCCATTTTCCTAATGAACAAGTCATCGGCATAGCCAATTTGGCTAGTAAGTCGTAACTGACAAGTGACCACAGAAGTGGTGAAAGAACGTCTCCCTGTGAATAGCCTTGGGCTGATGAAGCAGTAATTTAGTAGTGGTTATTATACAGCTTTCAGATGTTTTTTTTAATTAAAAAAAATGAATTAAATTAATTTGAAGCGTGCTCTGGGAATGTGAAAATTCAAATGCCTACTAAATAAATTTAGTAATTCAATTTAGCAATCAATCAAATTGGTTGATTTCGACAATATTTTGTTCTAAATTGGCAATAAAGCCAAAAGTATAGGGCTGTTTATATGGGAACACCAAACATCTGTAAACAAGATGCCATGAACTTGCCTGTCTGCACCAAATGGCATAATACCTAGTAATTGACAACTGACCCTATAAGATGGTTAAAAATTCCATCGAATTTTGAAGAATGTGTATTTCGTAAAGCATCTTTGTACCCCTTCAATACGATCCGAATACGTTAGATGGTGTGGATACCATACAATATCAGCGTATTCGAGAACATACCTCACTAGAGCAATAAAAAGAGTTAAAAGCGTGTGAGGATCCGAGAAATATTTCGAGACTCTTTTAATGAAAGTATGTATTCAACATGAGAAACAAAGGTTAAGATCTTTAATTTTGGTAGGCCTTATTAAGGGCATATTTTAAATACAATAATTGAACGAATGTTGTACATGGTATCTTGTAAAAGATATGGCAGAACATTTTCTTACATTTAATTTTAAACAATTATTAATGCACCAAACAATAAGTAAATTTGATTCTTTGATTCTAGCAAAATAAAGTTCTTGATATATCATTAGGGAAGCGACTAAGTAGCGTGAGCGGCTAAACGCTGCGGCCCCCAATGAAAATCGAAAAAAATGTTTTTTGCGCATTTAAAGCTATGTAACTGTCAGAGATCTTGAATTTAGATAATCTTGGCATTTTTTATTATAGATCTGCCATAAAAGGCAGATTGAGATTCACTAATTTTTCGATTTTTTATGGCCAAAAGAGTAGGTGACCCCGAAAATAAATAATTATCCAACATTTGAAATGTTGAACAATATCGTCAGTAAATATAATGAGGAGAAGTGGCCCAATATGACTCCCTTGTGGAACCTCAGAAAGAGATTAATCTTGAATATTTTTTATCAAGGCAGAACATCTGAAATCTAATAATTAGAAATGAGGAAATCCACTTCAACATTGCTTAATGGAATACAAATCTTTCTAACTTCTTTATAAGTAACACATGGTTGACAGAATCAAGGGCTTTTCTAAAGTAGGTATAAACAGCGTCGACCTGATATCCCCTTTCCACACCATTGATTACAAAAGATGTAAAACTGACTAGATTTGGCGTTGTCCCACGACCCGAAATTTATATAAAAATCTATTTTATTTTTTACAATGCTTTCAAAAAGCGTTGGTACAGCGGAGAGTTTGCAAATAACTCTGTTGTCCTAGATATCATTTTTAGACCCAGATTTAAAGATGGGCACCGACAAAGAAATCTTCCAATTATCAGTAATAAGCTCAACGCTAGCTACAGATTGAATACTATAAGTACGAGGATAGTCTGAAAAGTTTCCGATCGCAATGTAAAGATAGCGGCACTCGTCAATAAAAGCTAGTGAATGCTAGTTGTGCATCTTTTGACAGTTACTTACCGAAGTTTCAGTCATTTTGGACGCGCAGTTTTTAGTTGGCAGTCGTTTGAGTGAGCCGATGTTAGTGTTTTTTGTGAAAATGGAAAAAATTGAGTATCGAGCTGTTATTAAATTCTTGTTTTTGAAAGGCAATACGCCTACGCAAATCAAAAATGAGTTGGACTCTGTGTATGGGGACTTAGTGAAATTTTGGGCAGCTGCATATAAACGTGGCCGTAAGAGCTTGGGAGATGATGAACGTTCGGGACGTCCAAAAACTGCAACCACTGACGATAACATTGCATCCATTGAACAAAAAATTCATCGATCACAAGTACTTTAAGTACTCTTGCTACTACACGAATGCGAAAGTGGATTTGTCCCATTGAAGATTCTATGCACTGAAGTGTGGAGACAAGCCACAATCTGGAAGTGTGGAGCTGGCCGCAAAGTGTTCAGCAAACAGATTGGCCTTGTCCAAAGATCTGACAGTTGGAATGTCATTATAAATTAGCGTTGGGATGGAGGTTGAAGCAGAATATCTGATGTATTTAACGAGCAACCTAAAACTGTTACTACCTTTGGAACATCGTAGAATTGTTTGCCTCAGTTTTTGATCGTATTGAAATTTCACACGCTTAAGAAAGACATTCTCTAACCCTGAAGGCCTCTTTACAGCTCGAGTCGTACCACGCCTTTCCTTTTGGGGTGATACTCTTCATCCGATGAGCGATAAAAGATCTCATTTCAAAGAGAAAAGTGTCTGTAATCTTACTAGCAGCGATATATCATCAAGGAAATATAACGATCAGGTAAAATTCCTAAAGAACATGTTAAGTCCGCTCCAATTGGTTATATCGGTTCTTTTAGGAATCTTTTTTCTAACTGTGTGATCGGTATACGAGAAATTTGTTGATATGCGAGTATATCGACCTTTTACTTATCAGCGTGAAAAGTTAAAAACAAGTCCAGGTTGTTGGCGTATGACCATCAACATCTGGTATTCACGTGGGCTCATTTATAGGCCGGATCAATTGTTTTCCGCAGCGAAGATTTCTACACACCGTCCTTTGGGCGTTGTCTGTCCAGAATTGTGTATATTGAAAGTGATTAATAATTAGTAACGATTTCAGTATGAGGATACAGGGATAGAATTCTTTGAATGGAATCAGACAGCACATCAAACTCGTTAAAGGTCGAATTGCTGTCCAGTTTGGGTCTTCTGTAAATAAAGCAGTAGTGGATAATTTCCTTACGGTGATGGAATTTTAACCACATAAAATTGAATTCCGGATGGGAGCAGGGGTTATATTGCGGTGGGGTTTGGTAAACTAAAGGGTCCGCCATCTAACGTTTTTCGTGAATGGTAACACTTAGCTCATGCCTGATTTGACAAATAATTAGTTTTATCCTTCCGGTTAATAATGGAAAATAATTTCATTCAAATGGCTGCCTCGGCTGGCCATGCAGTAGCCTACACGATCGGTCCAATTTTTAATCACATTATCGATTGTGTGCAGCTGTATTTCACCAATGGCTTCAACAATATTGTCCTTTAAAGCGTCAATTGTCTCTGGCTTGTCGGCGTAACACTTATCTTTACGGCACCCCACAAATAATAGTCCAACGGTGTCAAATCGCAGCTCCGAGGTGGCCAAACGACATCAGCTCTGCGGCTGATAATGCGATCTTCAAAAACAGGGCGCAAAACATCGAGTGTAGCTTCGGCTGTGTGGCACGTAGCGCCGTCCTGTTGAAACCAAATGTTGCCAATATCCTCCTCTTCAATTTTTGTGAACAAAAATTCGTTCAACATGGCCCGATAACGATCGCCATTGACTGTAACGGCCACTCCTTGCTCATTTTCGAAGAAAAATGGCCCAATTATGCCTCTGGACCAAAATCCGCACCAAACAGTGACTCGTTTTGGGTGTATCGGCTTTTCAATGTATGCGTGCGGGTTTTCTGTGCCCCAAATGCGACAATTTTGCTTGTTTACATACCCGCCAAGATCAAAATGAGCTTCATCTGAAAAGATGATTTTTTTTTGCCAAAATCGGCATCTTCTATAAGTCGATCGCAGGCCCACTTAGCGAAGCGTAGTTCAAGCATATACACAACCATATTCGTTCAGCGGAAGGATAAGACTAATTATCTGTCAAATCAGACATGAGCTAAGTGTTACCATTCACGAAATAAGCACTAGTTGAAAAAAAAACGTTAGATGGCGGACCCTATATAAGTTATTTGAATACATATAAACATATAAAAGCTATCATATTTCGTAAATTTTTTTAACATGATAAGTTATAAACATTTTGTCGTCTTCAGACCACGACCAATTTACATCACTAATATTTAAATCATCTGGAGCACATAACATAGCAGTTTCAGAACAATAGTGTCTCACAAATTTGAATTGAAATTAAAATTAAAATCAACTCCCTTGTTTCTCAACATGTATCAAGTACTTCACATCGCAAACCAAAGGCAACACCGACCAAAATAATCTCAAGAGCCCGCTAGAATACCATCGCAAAAGCCAACGTGAAAAATATCCCATCGCACACGATATCAACAAACACTTTGACATTTCTCCATTACACCGAAATTCTATACCCAGCCACCCAGTGCCATGCCATAATACTTCGAGTTAGAGCTTCCATCATTCTTGTTCGAACGCCACACCAAAGAGGGTGATTCATACGAGTTCCTTGCGTTTCTCTGTCAGTTGAGTCGTGGATGTTTTGCATGCCCTTCATGTGGATTCCCTGCGAAAGTTTTCTCCATAAATTCTAATTAAAATTAATTAAATCACCAGAAAAAAAGATTATCAAAGAAAATTAATACTTTATCGATATTTCTCCGCACACCTGCTTTCGAAGTACGAGTTTCGAGTTTCGATTTCGATTACGCCAGCAAACGTGAGTGTTGAGTTTTTTCTCCCAAAAGCAAACGCAACCAAAGCTTGTGTTCGGCGGGGTGGAATCGGAGGAATCGAATTTCCGTCGAATAAGAATTGGAAACAATTCGAATAAAATCAAAAAAAAAAGGAAGAAAAGAGAAGGAAGCATTTTAAAGAGCAAGTGAAAATTAAAGTGAAGTGGTTTTTGCAATTGTGATAATGAAAAGTGCATTTTCCCCTGCCCAGTGGATTTTACCTACAGTTCAATGTCAAGAGGTGAGTTCCCGAATTTTCCCTTGTTTTTTGCTGTCCGTCCTACATCTGGACTTCGTCGAATGTAACGAAAGGACTCGCCATTTGTCGTTCGTCATTTCAAATGAGCCGTCATCATGTCACATGGACGTGATCCAATCCAGTTATTCCATTCTAATGTTGTTTTTGGATATCTTGTTTTCTTTTCTTTTTTTGTTTTCAATTTTCCCTTCACTTTGTTTCGCACCGTCTTCTTTTGATGGCTTGAATAGCAGGCCCTCCACCCTACACCAACATGCTTGGGTTTTGTACCTTTTGAATGGGAAGTGAGAGAGCTGGAGTTGGATTTGGATTGCGTGTACGGACTTAGGGGTTGGAGTAGTATTGTATTGTATCATACCTCTGATACTATTAATAGAGTTGTACAAGTGTTGCCCACTTAAAAAGAAGAACAATAAAAGCTGTTCGAAATTTAGAATTAAAAACAAACGTTTTTTAAGCTCAACTTTAGTTTTATTATTTTTTATTTGCAGGTTTTTTTATTTTTTGTTGCAGCCTTGTTTCTGTTTTAAAATACGACGCGCTTTCGCTGCATGTGCATAAATTTTAATTGTTCCGGTTATTCAGTATGGCAATTCACTTTATGTTTTTTTACATTATTATGATTGAAACAAATTTTGGTAATTGTGTCGTTGAACCCACACTGCTCCAATTTTTATGAAATTTTATAATGGCGTAGTATTCGTTGCATGTGTTGGGCCCGGAAATTATAATTTCACATAGCTCCTTTACTTTGAAAATTAAAATAATTAGCTAGATGGCCTCTGACGAGTCCAATTTTTGGCTCAGCGGCTATGTCAACAAGCAAAATTGCCGTTATTGGAGCGAGCACAATCCAGAAGTGTTTGTTTGGTGCGGTTTATGTCATGGTGGCATCATCGGACCTTATTTATTTCGAAATGAGAAAGGAGACACCGTCACCTTTAATGGCCTCGGGTACCTATAGAGAGACGTTAACTGACTTTATGTGTTCAGAGCTGTGGTTCCAGAAGGCGGCGCTACATGCCATGCAAGTGGCACAACGCTCGAAGTTGTGAAGGAGAAATTTGGCGATTGGGTCATCTCACGGCGAGCATTCATCAATTGGCCGCAGCGATCATGCGATTTGACACCACTCGCTTATGTTCTCTGGGGCTACGTCAAGTCCTTATTCTACGCCAACCATTTTGGACGAGCTCGAGGCCAACATTCGACAGGCTGTAGCCGGAATAACGCCGCACATATTGGATCTAGTCATCAAAAATTTAACCGACCGCTTGAAGCACTGCCAGCGAGCCGAGGCGGCCATATGAATGATGTGTTATTCCATACATAATGGCATGAACGTAGCTTCAAAATAAAGCCAGAATCAATATTATATTTCACACCGTTGTTGTTTTATTTCAATTTGTTTTCCTATCGTTCTTATCTGGTCACCCTATATATTAAATCTATTATAAAATTGGAATAAAACCGTGTCTATGCATTAAAGATACCGTCAAACCTCCATAAGTCGAATTGTCACGGGATCAAATAATGTGCTTGATTTAGAAGGTTTGAGTTATGAATTAAACCATCTGTTCACTAGTGATTGTTTTATATTTAGACTTAAAGTTTATAATTATTCCTTGATTTCGAAAAAAAATCAGTTATTGTTGTTTGAAGTTTACGTTTTGTTATAGAGTTTTCAAAATAATCTTCGATCAGTTCGAAATTCTTGTATATGAGTTGAGAAGTCCTTTCATTGGTATCCAGAAAACATTTTACATGATAGTATTAAATATCGCCCGTTCTTCATTATTTGAAGGTGGAGGTGTTATTGAGCCCTCGTCATCATCATCTTCATCATATAGGCTGTCTACTCCATCGCTACCGTCGGTGTCACTGAGAAAATGAATAGACTTCATTATCGAAACCAATGAATTCCGCTGAACATTAGTGTTAAAAAGCAAATCTTGGCACCCAGTATCAGTTGGCGATATGAGAAGCCCATAATGAGTTGTCACCGAAGCCAGCATGTCTCCTACGCACCGAGTGTCCATGACGTATGAAGGAACCGTATTGCTTCAAATAAAGACGCAAAATCACTTTCTGGGTGCTCCACTAAATTCATACAATGTGCCAATAAACGACGGAGATAATGTAACTTCAAATAACTCCACTAAATTCATACAATGTGCCAATAAACGACGGAGATAATGTAACTTCAAATTTTGAATCACCCCCATATCCATGGGTTGCAGTTTTGACGTCATATTTGACGGGGAAAATACAAGCTTTATAGATTTTGTTTGGATGTTTTTCAGATGTGCAAGGAATAAGACAATTCTCCGACCTTGTTTCATGAGTTTTGGATCCAGTTTTCATATCCACTCCTAATTTTTGTTACTGGAGTATTTAACAGGAATAGATTTTATTCCTTTAAAACACCTTATAACAAAAAGCGGCTTTCAGTTGCACTCATATTAACAGTAACAAAGTATATCACGCGTTGTTTACTATGCCTTCCGCCATGCCATTTCTCGTTTTTGAAAGTAAGGGTCTTATTTGGTAAACTCTTATAAAAAAATCCTGTCTCATCTGTATTAAAAACTTCATTTCTGTATAAGAACTCAAGTCGATGGCAAATCTGTTCGTTCCCAATAGTCAGCGGACTCATCACTAACGTCAGCCTCTTAATTTACAATTAAGCAAACATTTCGAAACTAGGCCAAGGCCCATAGAATCCGCTGCGTCGACTGACAGCTGGACAGAATATACACTTTGTTATGAAAGCAGGCCCATAAACAAAGGATATGACGGAACGGACGGATAAAGTAGATTTACTTTCTATGGGCCGGAGCCTAAAATATTGCAAAAATGAATGAATAAAATTGGGCTCTATTTTCACGAAAAGTTTATTTCAAGGTGTAAAATTGATGACATTAAATTGAAAAAATGTATCGGTCAATGACTAGGTACCTCCTAAGTTGATGTATGTACATTTGTGTTCGTTTTACGGCATTTTGAATTAATGCTCGCAAAACATTTCTTGCGACGTCTTTAGTGGGCAGAGTTTACACAAGGCGCTCAAACGCTTAATCGTTCGCGCACATGGTGCAGGACGACGACGAAATTCACGCTGCGTTAAAACAGACCGAAAATTGGTCAAATTAACAGTAACAATAATTCCGCGTTTTTCAGGTGTGTATTGCTCTTTTGCTTGTTGTCGACTAATTCTCTATCTATCCACAACATAAATATCAAAGCACAATGACACTTGACGCCATATGCAAAAATTATGGCACATTAACCTTATGACATTAATTTTTTTACGGTATCACGGTTTTTACGGTTTTTAAGTCATCGATGTGCAAATGTAAAAAAAAAATTAAGACTATTTAATAGTTTGACCGCTGTGTGAAATAACGGGATAATTTATGATTTTTGATTTGGAACGTTCGCCTTCCCAGCGCATGAACTGAAGTTAAAAGTTGGGGCATCTATTAATGCTCATGCGCAACTTGGATCCTATGAAACTATGCAATAGGACTTCACGTCAAAAAAACAACTAAGGAACGTCAAAAAGGCTACAATTTTAAACGGATGCGCCCCCAGATAGGATGTTATCAACTTCCCTTTCCAGTACAAACGATACCAATTCCCCGTCGCCCTCTGCTTCACCACGACCGTCAAAAAGCCCCGAGGCCAGACGCTTAGGCTAAATCTATTGCCAACTAAAGTATCATAACATACAGAGAATCCTTGATTTCGATTGTTTTGATTCCCTCCGGTAAGAAGAGGAGTTTACTTCACTTCCTGCATCTCTGTTTACTTAAGCTGTGTGTAACCTGGCTGTTAGTGATGCAAAACCTGGAACCAACGAATTAAAAATACTAATGTAAATTCTATAAGCTTTAGTTAAAAATTTACATTGGATTTACCTTTGTAAAACATGAAATTAATTTTTATTTTTAAACTTAACTTTCAAGAGGATATAAGATCTCTTTAAACTAAAATTAAACAAGTTACACGACTTTAGTTGCCTGCTATTTGTCGTTCGGGTCCGGGTAGGGTTTGAAAGCCGGAACATTCAGTTCAGAAGCCATTAAACTACCACTTGCATCATGGCCACTCACTAAAAGCCTATGTAATATTCTGTGTAATATTCAACCATCAGATACCTTTTTCAATTATTCACTATACCAGCGCGAATGAAATGGCGGGTATAAGCTAGTTAATAATATTAAATTAATTATTTCAAAGTAAAAGTAAAAAAACTCTGAAATTATTGTTTCCGCGCTTAACGTACACATACATATTCTTGTTCAGGATGACGAATACTACAGCATACGAAAATTACAAGGATACCGAAGCTGTGGGGGTCCGGGACATAATTACCTAAATTTTTTGTTCATTAGTGTATTACAACACCTCAAAATTATAAATGACTTTCTTTGCACTGATAGATCTACCATTAGAGATGACTTTCAAACCGTGCTGTCATTTTTAAACGATCTTCGACATTTAGGCTCAGGTCTGTTTGACGTATCCTGAACTAAAAGAACACTTCAATATCATTCAAATTTATTCTGAAAATGGGTGTTCTTTTCACAAAACTTATAGAAGATTACGTGAGTTTTTTGGTATTTCATACTATTGTACATACACTTCACATGACAAAAAGCCAATGTCAACGTACAAAAGATGTATGTATGTTCATTGTCCATCCATACCATAGACCATCTCGGTCTAACATATCTTCCTGGTGCAAGGAGAAAGCCATGAGAGTATGGCTTATAACAAGAGTTTTCGGATTGGGCTCTTGAGCAGCTTGAATCCGACCTTTACATTTATCCGAAATTCGTGTTTAGTGCAAGCTCAATTGCCTACTCTGTAGTGAAGCAAATACAGAAGAGACTCATGAAACTCAATTACACCAAGAAAAGGGCACTGCTTATTTTTTCTTCGAGAATTTGCACAATATGTGTTTCCAGCGGAATGGGTTGGGATGCCCATGAAACAATTGACCTACTGATGATTCAATTTAACGGCAACATTATATCGCGAAATGGACCAGTAAATTGATCCCAATGATTGTTTGATTTGACGCCATTGATTACTTCTTGTGAGGCAGTGTAAAGCTGTTGAAGATAAACTTGAAACTTATCGGGCCTTGGAAGTCAATATTCAGCTCGTTATTGCGGAGGAATAGATCCAAATATTTAAAAAGCCGTTCTAAAAGTGCATCGTCAAAAACAGCTGTAATTGATTTTTGATTTTTCAATTAAATTTGATTTTGAAATCAAACTAATTTGTTGTTATTCTTTTAAAGTTCTGCAGATTTAAAAAAAAACGTTAAATTTGAAATTCTAGGTTTGGCTTGGCAAAAAATTACGCGTTGACTATTATTTTTGTCGACACTGTAGCTTCTATGGGAAGCACAATGCGGAGAATTATTGAGAAATTGCCTGGTTCAAAGGCTTATTAGCTAGCCCTAGTTCACATTTGAAACGAGAAAGAACTCCTCTAGAGGTGGATGCGTTACGATTCTTAGGAGATCTAATCCAAAAAGAACTCTATTTTTACAATAATTTGTTGTTTTCTGTTCTTTCGCATAATTATGATGTTAGTTTTCTTGTCTTTCAAAAGATGATGAAAAATTTTAAATGCAGTGATCAGATTTATGTACATTTCAAAAGCATTTATAGAGAAAAATCATTTAGAGTCCTTGCATTCCTTAGAACAGTCTTCATGCCGAAACGGTGGTGTACATTCTCTTTACAAGTTCCAGCAATCATAGGCGTCTGATACGTTCTTTTCTGACCAAGTTGCTGTTTCTATATGAAGCTCATAAAATCTTTTATCTAAACAATCATAAAAATCTTCACTCACTTTTCTTAAGGTTCATAATTCTAAGTGAAGAAGCAGGTCTGCGGTGATCATGGTATCATATACACTTTTATTAGCGTTTCTTACTTACTTAGGTGGAGCTACGGGTTGAACGTGGACCTCAACTAACAAGCCTTTCCAGTTAATCAGGTCTTAGCTAACTGCCTCCAGTTGCGCACCCCAAGTCGGTTGAAGTCGCCTTCTACTTGTGCGCGTCACCTAAGGCGAGGTCTCGTTCTACTGCCTTGTCCCTTCGGATTAAATTCGAAGACTCTGCGGACCGGAGCATTGGCGTACATTGGCACTAAATGCCCGGGAGCATTGGTGTACATTCGCACTACATGCTCTATCCATCTTAGGCGATTGATACGCAGTTTTCTGACTAGCTCCATGTCGCTGTGCAACTTGTATAGTTCGTTCTTGAATCTTGTCTTCCAAGGCCCGTCACGCAAACGGGACCGAATATTTTTCGAATGATTTTTCTCTCAAAATGACTGAGGATATCATCATCCGCTTTCGATAGTGTTCATGCTTCGGCGAGAGTTTACTTAATTTTCCGGGATAGTGCCTTAGGCTCAAAACACCGGATCAGACAAAACGTTTTTCATTTCAACACACACAAACAGACACACAATGTAACAAAACAAATCATTTCGTTTGGTGTTCGTTAAGAAAGGACAACACTGAGTGCGACTTATTTATTGTGAAGTTCGTCACACATTCTCAACGAAAAGTCTCAAATGAATAATCGCCAGTGCAAAAAAGAACAATAACAATGGAATTTTGTTACTGAAAAACAGCTTTCCAGCTACGACAACGAGACATGTTTTTCTGTTTCGTCTTGTATTTTTGTTTTGTTTTGCCGCATGCGGTGTGTGCTGCGCCACAAGCAAGTGCGCATTAATCATTAACGATGTTGATTTGAAACATATTTGTTGCATTCCGTGTGTTTTGGTCGTATGCAAATCTTAAGCCATATATTTTCGATAACCAGTCATGAAACACATCGACTCAAAAACATGTTTTTTTGTTTCGCCTGCTTTGGAGTGTGTTGGCTCATAGGGGTCGATGGATTGTTGTTTCATTAGTCAACGAAAAACATTTTGTCTGATACGGTGTGTTTTTAGGTACTCCATTGCCCTCTTAACCCAAAGAAACAGTAATTGACAAGAATGATTCTGCTTTGGCAAAGATGTCGATGTCATCAACGTATGCAAGTTGTTGCACTTTTGTGGAACCTCTAGCCTTGACTTTCGAGTTTCGCAGAATATTCTTCAGTTTGATGCGGAGGCACATTGCCTTGTTTAAAACCTTTTTTTTACATCAAAGACCTCGGTGACATTGTTTACGACCTAAAGAGAGCAGCGATCCATTTTCATTGTTATTCTACACAACATGGCATAGCTCTAGGCGCTAAGTCTAAAGTACGCACGTACTCTTGGAAAACCCTCGATTAAGTTAATATCGACACGTGGTACTTACCCAGTTAAAACATTCCATATAAAATATTTTCTCCCGATTTTTTGTTTAATATATCTTTTCACCTAACAATGTCCTAGTCACCAGCTAACTCTATAGTTTAAAATGTGCCTCCCCATTTAGGGACACATTTGCGTAACCTTGTTGAAACGTCACACAACTGGTATGATTTTCGCACGTTTAACCTAAAGTAGGCGAAACGGGAAGGTGGACTACCACAATATGGTATTTTCAATGTAGCATCAACGACAAATCGACCGACTGGGGCTAGGCTCAGGTCTAGGCATTTGACGTGACGATTTGTTGTGACAATTGTTAGTTTCGGTCAAATGTAAACGATTTTTGTTGTTGTTGGGAAGTTGACAGTATCTGTATTGTGGCAACCGTATCCATTGTCGTCATTGCGGCCAGACATAATATTTCTGTTACATTCCCAGTGCGATTTTTGGGCTCAAGGCATCTGCTTACCAACTTTCCTTATGAAACTTAAACAGATGGAATTTTCAAGGACATGAAACAAGGAAAAAAGAAATAAAAACTTTCTTCATCTTTATTTGTTTTATTTTAATTTTCTTTGCCTTTGGGAGGTTGAATAGCTTTTTGGGTTTTTGTTAATTTTTTTTAAATTCTTTTATATATCAAAGTAAGTCTAGAAGTGTTTGTATTTTTAAGTATCATTTTCCGTTTCTTATCTTTGCGATGGTCAGTAAATTGAGTTTGTAAGGATACTCATTCCAAACGAGATACAGGACAAGGAGTTTTCACTAATGGCTATTGTAGAGAGATAAGTGTTTTGATTTAAAATAAAAAATTCAGGACTTCGGTGCCCTTCTGGAAATGATTGTAAATTGATTTAATAAAACTTTTCTTATTAGAGTTAATAAAAGAATTTGAGGATTTATTGTCTTAATATGAATATGCAGTAAACAAATTAAACAATTTATGCTTTGTGAATAAATTAAATTTCCGAAATGCAGATACTACTCGTATCTATGCACTAGTGTGTGTAGGCATATTCCTGCACAAGTACGTACGTAATTCTGAACATGATTGCGCTTGATGGTGATTCAATTTGAACGTGAAAGTATATGGCTCGAAAAATTGTATTGTTGTATGATCTGCTATACCTACATAGATATGTAACAAAATAATTTACTAAGCTCTGGAGATTTGTAATTATACATAGGTACTTGATGATTCGTGTTAAATTTTAAATTTCATTTTTTCCCAAGTGTCACAAAAGCTGTATAATTATGGCATCTAATCAGAATACATTAATTAAACCCAGTATTGCATGTGATTTAAGGGTGCGAGTGATTATTTCAAACGAATTCTGTGAGTTAATCAAATTGTGGCTAAGAACAAAAATTCTGGCAAATATTTTTTGTGCTCAAGTTGTGGGATTAATTTCTGCGGACAAATTCATGTGAAAAAGAAATTTATTAATTTTTTCCGCATCGGAGGAATTTAAACTTTACACACGAATTTGTTCTCGTCAACGAACTGTCAGAAATTCATTTCACAACCCAGCTAAAAAAATAATGCCACCATGGGACACTGGAAGCACTTTCTCTAGTCTTAATAACAAGAATAAATATAAATTTCTAAAAGAACATCTCTATTTTCTTGTCAGAAATAAACTTACCTAATTTATGTGACCCCTTGTGAGACAAGGACGACAAAGAGCCTGGGTCCAAGAGATGAAATGCTTCTTATCGGCGCAGATTTAAACGGACACCAATCGAATTATCTGACCAACGACCGCTATGGAACGAAATGGTTTCGGAAATCCTCAGGAGAGGATATGCTTCATGCAAATCACATGGTTTTACTATCATATATAGTGTACAATATAATCTATCTGGAATAGCACACATGTGGCCCTGTCGTTTGACCGATTTGAATTCCTTGAGGTTTTCACTATATTTTAGCACCATAGCATGACATTTGTGAAAGATACACCGTTGTGTTTGGCGATTTTTGAAATTGATTGTATTAAATTTTGTTTTAAAAATGAAATTAATGGCACAAAATCCTTGAAAAAGTTAAAAAATGTTTTAACATCGATGTTTTAAAGAAAATTTTACGATTGACATGCACGCTTCAGAAGTGATTATGAAAACCTCGACGATGACGACAGCAGAAGTGATCAACATCTCGATTGGATGAGTTCAAGGTATTTTAACCAATCAAAACAATAGCAAAACACATGTTTTCAGAAGCGGATTCCGACTAAACATTGGTGAATCGTATCATTACTGGTGACGAGACGTGGTTTTATAAGTAAACCAGACATGAAGCGAGTGAATGTCGTGCTCCAAATGAACAAATGAACGTATTTTCAAGTCAAAAAAAGCCGATGTTCGATGTTTTTCTGGAGTATTATTCGGGCGTTATGAAACGCTTGCGTGAAGCGATTCGCAAAAAACGACCTCAACTGGGGAAAAAAAAACGCCACAATAATGTTACATCTCACAATGCATTGATTATGACTTATGAGTGAATTTCTTGTCAAACACAACACAAACCCTGGCATCATCAAAAGCCACCAATTTCTCCTGAGGTGACACCTTCCTGATCGGCCGACTTAAAACACAGCTTCGGGGAATGCGTTAGTAGGAATTATTTTGAACGCGAATTTATCATTTTAAAAATAGATTCCACGAACTTTTAGAAGAAGACGTAATGCTGTATAACGCCAACCTGCAAGTCAGCACCGACTTTCGCTGACACGATTCCTTATGAATAAACCAGGGAACAACCAATGACAAAATAACCTGATACCTGCTAATAGGGAACACTGAAATTTGCAATACATGAAACGAGTTTTCTAAACTGTTACTTAACGAGAAATTCCCGCGCAGTACCATACTCTTGGCTGTCGCGCACGAAGACAGCCAGCTGTTTTACGGGACCCGAAGTCAGCGAAGCAGTACGTACACTCTGAATTATGGGTGACAGTCTTGAAATTAAATGACAAAAGAGTTTGTTCATTAAAATGCTGAGGTGCGATAGAATGCCTAAGGTGAGCTTTCTGTTCCACTTGTAAAGCCAAAGACGATACGAGAAATTACAAAAACTACCGATCGGTGAAATAACTATCGCATACGTCAGACGTCAATACGACTTTGTGGCAGTTAGGATAACATACACGTGACCCGATTCAAAGATAACGGATCAATATCGCGAAGCTCCGAAGGGTCTGCAAGCGTCCGATAGAGTTCGGACGTACTCTGAAATATCGTGGATCTTTCTTAAGCCGTACAACTCGTTTAAGGAATGCCCTGTCATGCTCTTTTTTTCCTAGTCATTAGTCCTGTTAGCAGTTTGGCTGCCGCTACCGGCGTAGATACTGTTTAAAAAAAAATTATAGAGATCGTCGAAATTCGATCGCGGGTTATAACAACAAGCATTTCTTTGTAGACAGAAGTTCCCCGTAAGAGTGCAGGTCATGATATCAATATCGAGGGGAGCCAGGCAAACCAATTCTAAAATCTATTGAAGGGAGGAAAGAACAAACTACTCGTATCTAATAGAGATAGTCTTGATCGACAAAATTAATAATTCATAATAGCCATGTAGATTTAGATAGTCCTGTTCGGAGACAAGTTCTATGTCTTGCCATAAGTTTTCTTACACTGCTAGAAGTTTTCGTCGCCACAACGGATTTGGATTCTTTTGGCACTGGATGATTAAAACTCATTTTTCTCGTAACCAACCTCAGTCTTGAGGTTTGAACTGAAAGCCAAAGTTTTTAGGGCTGCATTTCAACATGTATAGCGACTAAACGCATTTGAACAAAGGTGAATACAATGAATAAAGAGAATGTCAAGTTAAGAAGCTTGACGTGGTCTCGATAGGAAGGTAAAAAAAACAAAACAAAAAAGTCATTTCAGGGTAGTCCTCGAAGGGCAAACTGAAAAAAACGCGCCGTTGAATGTTCTCCATTCGGGAATATGAATGGAGAATTCGCTGATGGGGGGACCACACTTGGCTGGTATATTCGAGAAGGGTTCGGACAAATTCTTGGACCATCATTTGATAAAACCAGGTGGGGAGTTGGCTTTGAGGATTATCTCATCAATATTTAAGCAGAAGTTTAACTCTACCGTACAATATTCCAAGGTCGCGAAGGGATTGAACCTGGGGTATAGGTTGGCCATGCGGAAACTAAAGACGAGGAGGACAAATCCAATCTTAAGAAGTGACAAAGCCATTGATTGATATTTGGAGACATTAGGTTCTAAGCAATTTTTTTTAGACACAAAGTGGAAAACCTATCAAGGTCTTCTTGAAGTAGAATAGTTGGCGTAAATGTATAGGGGGCAGTGTTTAATAATCCTTTCAAGATCGCTTACATGAAAATTAAAAGGAGGGGGCCTAGATGGTTGCCTTGTGGGACACCGGAAGTGGTTAAAAACGGGATTGAGAGGGCTAACCTTAAGCGAACGCTATAAGAACGGGTTTTCAGTTAAGAATATTTCCATTTTAATAATATGTGGTCAATGCCGAGGGATTTGTGTACCCTTAAAATGTTTGTACACAGCACGGGCTGGGGAAATTGAAGGAGGAACAAAGAGAAGTACATTGCTCTTCAACACTTGCAGGAAACAGAGCTCGGCACGGTATTCCTTAAGCGAGTTGTACGGCTTAGGAACGAATCACGATATTTTAGAGTACATCCGAAAGTGGGCTTGAGGGTATATTGATGAGCATTCATGATTTGAAAATAATCAATTGATATTTTGATATTTTATCAAAGGCCTTAGAAAAATCTGTAGCAATAAAATCCCAACATTTCCGATTTGGAACGATCAAGAGAAGCAAGTAAAGAATCGTTTTCTCTATCAGGTAAAGGACATATTTTAGGTGAGAAATGTGAGAATTGGCACACGATTTATTCTTACACTGGTGAGCTGCAATGGTGCACGAAAATCAGAACCAGAAAATGACGCGCTCTTTTTGGTTTAATAAGTGCAGGCACTACGTATTTGAGTCTATGACCAATATCAAAACGAAGATTGGACGATACGAGTATAATGTCTTTTCAAGAAGCTCTAAACATAAACCCAAATTGGAATGAAATACCATAATGAAGAGTCTATGCGGCCTTTCTAAATTAAAAAAAAATGTATTTTAAAACAAAACATTTAACGCCAATATTCGGCTCATCCCATCCAAACGAGCTAAGTGTATTACAGGTTTTGCAAAGGCGTGATGTTTTGGCCATTTAACCCTTGTTAGGAAGCTGTTGCTGACAATTTTTCGACTCCCTGATAATTAGGCTAATAACGGTGATAAAATTTAAAACAAATTGTGCTCTCTGACGTTTCCATTTTATTCACATTGACAACAAACATCGTTTTGCAATCAACAAAAATATAAGCATTCGATGGGTTCATTTCTTTTGCATAATATATGTATGTACATACGAGTATGTATTGTATGTATATTGCTACCATCTGTTCCTATAGAATTCGGATTCGCTGGTACCTATGATGCCAAATTTCTGGTTCACGCGTAACATAACAACTTTGAAGACCGCGCGACATTCGGTCAGAAATTAAAAATATTTGCTTGACGTCAGTTAATGTGATCGAGTTAAGCTGAGTTGAAGAGAAATACTACTTATACTCGTAATCAGTGAATGTTAAGCCGCAAGGCTAGACTTTTACTTTAAAATATTTCACATCAGCAGCGGATTATCTACCAATAGCGTACGATTATTTCTACACTTATGTACCTTCAGTTTCAATCCGTACTCGACACGTTTCTTTGAATGTATGACCTCAGCTCAATCATATTTATTCCTACTCCACTATTTTGATCAACTTTGAGGCAATCAATTTGGTTATGTCAGAATAATGATCTACTTTACTAGAGAACGCTATACGTATGACTTTAACGATTTAATGAACTAACTTTTTTCAATTGAACTTTACTGAATGGATAACATGCCAACATTTCTTTCGATGAACAAGCACGATATAGCAATGTCAATGCTCGACACTGACATTTGCTGTATAGCTCATGAAACGAAATACTTAAATGTGCGATACAACTCTAGCACCATATTCGGATAACTTGGCAATTTTAACAGCCGACAATGAAGTGTTTAAATCGATAAAATGCATGAAGCCAAGGGACATCTTTCAAACAACATTAGGTGTTAGGTGTTTCATTCTTTTCGAGTTTTAAAGAGTACTTCTATATGTATACAGAATTTTTGAAATAAGTCGAAAATACGAAAAGTCCATGGTATACTTACATTCTTTGTGGAAAAAATTCTGAAATTCGTTACCTTTTCTTTTACTAGGAATTTCTATTCTACATACGTTTGGATTTTTTTTATTCAGGTAATAAAGTGGGTGGTTGCTTTTTGTACCTACTATTATAGCACAAGCTATTGCATGACTGCTTCACAATTTTATTTTTTTTAATTATTTCAACACGCACCATTTCATTTGAAGGAATCGTTTCTGTTTGCGAGCTCATCATCATTCTATTTCTTTATAATCAATAATGGATAGAACAGAAAAAAGCTTGTCGAGATCATAGATGTGAATCGAATGATAACTTCAAGCCTTGTTCAGATATTGATTGTCATGTCACTGTACATAGTTGATGTCAGTGTTTATTTCGTATCCGCAATTTGGCATCATGCTAAAAAAATCAAGGTTAGCTGTTTTATGGGTTGCGGAAAACTACTACACAGAGTGTATAAATAAAATAAAATAAAATCCGATGTCTCCCCGATGATTCCCGTGAATGTTACGTTCGTGTTTTTGTTTTGTTTGTATCCTTGAAAATGATACTTACTCGTATAACCTGCGGCTAAAATACAAATACATAGGACGAGGATAATTCATAGTCTTTAATGCTCCTTTAAACTATCAATCAAATGGCACAGTTGTTTATTAGTTCACAGCGACTTACTTACAGTCGGGAGAGAACCTAGGCCTCAGCTTATAAACGGTTAGTAAACAAAGTCTTTGTTTAAGGTCCCCTTCTACTTGTGTACGTCGCCTAAATCGACGTCTTCTTCCTCCCATTATTGAAAGACCGTTTAGGCTGATGCGTTACTATCGAGCCATCTTAGGTCACTTATGTGAATTTTTTTAACCAAGTCGATGTTGCTATGTAGATCCTAGAGTTCATTGTTATATTTCGTCCTTCCCTGATTTGTCAGGGATGCTTTAAATAAAGATGGCTTTGTTAAGCTTGCCTCTATAGATGCAGTCATGTGCGGCTTAAACGGGGAAGATGCAGCGAGTGTTGATATGAACTTGCTGGGTTTTCTCTATGGTCTGATGCAGTGTGAGTATCTGGTAAGTTGTGGACTTACCGAGCCTATAATCGCACAGATCACTCAACCAGATCGTTGACTAATGGTTTGAGGAGTTTACTTTATACTTCAGAGAAGATGATTAAAAGACTGATGCCTCTATAGTAGTTAATAAAGTCTCTTTTCTTGTGGATCAAACAAACAGTGCTAAAGTTTACTATGCATACTTTTCTCTGACTAAATGTTGGAAGTCATCTCTCGCTTTCTTAAGGGATTAAGAAAGAGAAAAACGCAAATGAAATGCAAAATCTGCAGTGTGTCTTGCCTGCGTGGCTTCGAAAGCAAAACTGAAAATGTGTTCGAGTAGTGCCTTCTGGAATATTCTGAATTCTAATATTCTTATACAAGTTTTAAATCTATTGCTAAGCAGGTATAAATATTATACCCGACATTAAAGAACGTAGGAAGGCAGAACAGGCACGCAGCTGCTCATGTCCCTAATGAGCGCTCCGCCCGGTCCGACGTCTAACGGTCATTACCTTCTTAGTTATTGGAATTTTTGAAAAATTCTTGCGGCATTTGAATTGCAAAAGAATATGGAATTTTTTCATGAAAAAAATCGATTTTTTGAGCGGAGAAACGTATGTAACCCCTTAAATATTGTAGCTAGGAAGGTAGGCCATCCGGTTCGGAGGCTTGGTTATTCTTAAATTTCGATATTACTTTCTCTGCTTCATTTTGACTGGATGCACGGAATTCTTCGCTTTCTTCGGCCAATCTGATTAGTACGTTCTGCCTGACAACATATTTTGTGTCATCTTAGCCATGCCGTTTAACGGTCCGCAGAAGTGGTTTTTCCATATCCTCAACAGCGACTGTGACTCTACTAGTACGTTTTCTTGTTCTCCTTCACCGTCTATGTTGGGGTATTGATGGCTTGACTCGACCTTGTTATCTTTTGGGAAAATTTTCGAACGTTGTTTCTGTCTCCATTTGGTAGACCCTGGGTTTCGTTTCACATGCTCTTTCTTTCTTTCCGTCTTATTTGCCCGTAGAATGCTCAATCCGCTCTCGTCCTTCTATGCAGCGCCGCTTCGTAGTATTTTTGCTTCCTTGTATTCTTCGTCGGGTTTCGTGGGAAAAATCCGATAAAACTTGCCAATTCATTTGGTCTATTTTTGACACCTCCGTTCAACATTGAATCTTAATTGCTGTGGGATATTTATACAATAGACGTACCTTGGTTCCAACTATAACATTAGAAGAGTGTGTATCGTCCATCGGAACATGATCAATTTGGGTAAATGGTCAGGTGACTACAATGTTCCTTTGTGAATATTGAGTGCGCAAGCTATTGAATAAAACATTTGAACGTCATACTACGAGGGGCGTTCAATATATTCTCGGTATCGATATGAAGGAAAATGCGAATTCAATTTAAATTGTTTTTATTTTCAATATAATCTCCCCTAACATCAATGCATTTGTTACATCTTGAGATAAGCTTTTTTAAACCCTCAAAAAAATAAATTTCCTCTTTCTCTGCAAAATACCCATTTATTGCCGACTTGAGTTCTTCATTATCCGAAAATCTTTTTCCACGAAGACATTTTTTTCAAATCCGGAAACTGAAAATAATCACTAGGGGCAAGGTCTGGACTATAGGGTGGGTGTTGGATTTCTTCGAAACCACAATCTCGCGCAGCAGCCTTGGAAACTCGCGCCGTGTGAACAGGAGCGTTGTCATGAAGAAGCAACACACCCGCTGCGAGTTTACCCCGTCTTTTCTGTTTAATTTCCTCCCGCAAATTATGCAAAGTGGAAGCGTAGGATGTGGCGTTGATGGTTTCACCTTTTTTTTTGTACTCAATGAGCAAGATTCCCTTTGAGTCCCAAAAAACTGTGTCCATGAGCTTCCCGGCAGACGGAGTGACTTTGAACTTCTTCGGGGGGTCTGTTCCTTTTTTATGCCTCTGCATGGACTCTTGTTTGCTTTCAGGGTCATAGTGGTGGACCCATGTTTCGTCCCCAGTAACAATTCGATCCATAACACCGTCCGCGTTCTCACTACACATCTCCAAAAGCTCTCTACAGCATGCGATTCTCACTTTTTTCTGAGGCGCTGTGAGCATTCGTGGCACCCACCTTGCACTGACCTTTGAAAGGTTAAGATGGTCATGAAGAATAGTGTGAATGGTACCAATTGAAAGCTTGGTGATCTCTGCCATCATTTTCACCTTTATTCGGGCATCCTCAAGAACAAGTTTTTCGACTTCTTTGATGCTTTCTCCCGTACAAGCAGTAGCCGGGGTGCCGGAGCGGGGGTCGTCTTCAATGCTCTCTCTGCCTCTCTTGAACTCACTTGACCACTTTTGCACAGTTGATAATGAAGGTGCGGAACCCTGGTAAACAGCCACCATCTCTTCATGAATAGTTTTTTGACTTTTTCCTTGCTTAGTGAGAAATTTAATTACAGCGCGATGCTCAATTTTCACCATCATCGTCTCAGTTGCCATTATGATTCTGTTTAACTAGAGATAAAACGCGAGTTAATAATCACATTTATATGAAATTTTACATGAATGCACTAAAATAATAGTATTACTTGATAAATAAGTCAATTTATATATACAACCACAGCTTCACCCCGATACCGAGAATATGTTGAACGCCCCTCGTACATGGGCTTCTCCATTCTGATAGGTAGGGTAGGTAGAAGTGGTTATGTGGTAAGGTTCTATCAGAAACACAAGTAGCGCGGATACGGCGTTTTGTTATCATAACTTTTTTTTTATATATAATTTGCGCGAGCTCAAGGGATTTAGGTACCCTTAAAATACTAGCACACAGCGCGGGCGAAGGAAAATCAGGGCGGATGGAAAGAGAGGTACCGATGAACGTTGGTTTTAAATGCTTGAAGGTTATAATGACTAGGAAATAGAGAGCTAGGCACAGGGCATTCCATAAGCGAGTTGTACGGCTTAGGAACGAATCACGATATTTTAGAATACGTCCGAAAGTGGGCTTGAGGGTATACTGATGATCATTCATAGCGAGACGGGTCTTACGGTTAAAAGTTTGAAAGGATGGAATGCTACTGGCAATTTCTATGGAGCACTGGTGGTAGACGTTACGTCGGTGTTCGAGGGTGTCCATTGTCTGAGTGATATTAGTATCACCTATGAGTTTTATCGCACGGTATTGACTCCTATCTATTCTATCTAGTAGGTGCGGAGATGTTTTGGGCGCATCCGACCAGATGTGGTCATTGTATTCCAATTTCGGGTGGATAAATGCCTTATACGAGTATATTGTGGCCAGATTAGAGGGGTGAAATATTTCTTACACCGCTTGAGGAAACCTAGACATTTCGCAGCATTTTTGACGACACCGAATATGTGGTCATTACAACGTAAGTTGTCATTGACACACATACCACTCACGTGGCCTGGATGTTAAAGGGTGTTGCTATGAGCGTAATTTTCAAATCCATACTGTGGCTTTCAGAAAATTAATAATTAATTTTATTCCAAAAATCTCTGATAATTCCTTCAGAAAGGATTTGCCAAGTGTGTGCTAGCTATTCCCGTGCAGTCACAATGAAAGTGGAATAGGGTTTCCTTTCCGTGTAAGTTGTAACAGCTACTGCAGTGGGGGTTAAAAGGAATACCTAACTTGGCAGCGTGTTAACCAATTGGCCAGTGAGCGGTGCTACTTGCTGTGATTCTTGCTGCCTCGGTGTGAGTTCTGTTATTAAGTCATTCATTCTGTTTTTATTGTAGACGTGCCATATCTGTCTGGATATAGTACAGGTTTCTAGACTGTTCCAACTATAGTTGCTAATAGAGAGAAAGAGAATTCTACCATTGATGAGTCCCATCGGGGAGTAGATTGACTCGGCAAGAGAGACATCGAAGGTTGAGCCACAGAGGAGACTGATATTAAAGTGAACACTTACCTGCGTGATACTTACAAAACTTGCACTGTTCTGTAAGTTTAGAAAATGAACAAAGTGAATGAAGAATGGAGCGCTTTAATGGTAGCTTGTTTATGGTAGTGGAGCTGAGGCTAAGTATCTTACAGGCTTCTTTAATCGTTAGTTTCTCCGCCTAGAAGGCGCTCAAGAGTCTTGAAGGCGGTACGATTTGGATAAGTTCAGTTCCGCTGGGAAGACAACTGCTCCAACGCCGCATTCCATCTTGGAGCCGTTGGTGAAAATTGATACTTGGTATTTCGATAGGATTAGATTATTGTTCCATTCCGACTTTTCCAGAATGTGAACTTGGATATTATTATTAAAATTGGGTTTAGGTATCGTGTAGTCAGTTATGGTCGAAGCCAAGTTTCTAGAAACAGATCAAGAGCTTTACTATGATCATAGTAGTCTGATAGCACTAATCTAAACGATATTTTTACTCGTAATTTGAAAGTCCAGGGCCAGTATGTGGAGTAGCACGTTGAGAGCTTCCGTCGGGATCGATCGTAGCACCCCTGCGGTCCTAATAACATCTATTCGTTGGACTCTACTAAATTTTGTGATATTGTAGGCTTTATTTAAGGCGTGCCACCGGGATGAACTACGGCAGTGTACATCCAGAGGACTATCTTAGGCTGAAGTCCGTAGTCGTTGAAAGCGACGCATGCGTCCTTTACCCTGTGTTCTATGTTTAGTTTCCAGTTGAATTTGATGATGACGCCCAGGTACCTTGCACTGGAGGAGAGAGTAAGTATTTGGTTGTTAAGATGTGGAAGCTTGAAAGTCGGTATTTTGCACTTGGTGGTAAATAGCATTAGTTCAGTTTTAATCGAATTAAAGGCCAAGTCCCCGACTTGTGGCGCAAGCGCTTAGGTATAGTCAGTTCTCCCTCTGTGAATTCACTAATCACTGAGAAGAAAATCCCTATTACTAAAATAACCACGTCGTCCGGGCACGCGACTGCATTGATTCCAACTTTATCGCGCTCCGTCAAGGTATTGCTGATGACCAGGAGTCATAGAAGTGGCGAGTTAACTCCCCCTGCAGGGTATCTCTATCTACGGATTTGTTTATGAGGCAGTTGCTGAAACAATTTTCTGTGCCAAGCTTAGCTAGAGATTTTAGAATGGATTCAGTGTGCACATTATTAAAGCATAATCTATGTCTAGGAAGGTGGCTAACGTTTACTGTTTATAGTGTATAGATTACATAGACTTCGATAGAGAAGATATAAGGTCTCAAGGCCTGGTGGTTATAAGGGGAGAAACTGTTGATGGCACAGGAAATCTTTTCCTCGGTTATTAATGAATTGATTTCATTTTAGGATGCGGGTTGAGTGACCTGACTTGCCGGCACACCAGCAATTTTTGCATCACGGAAAATGATGAAAATTCCAGTGATTCTTAAGTGGGTATCTGTCGATATTCCATCAATTCGTTGGATGAACGTCGGATTAGAGCATTCTGTGGACACGATTTAGCTTAGTCTAGTTTCAATGGAGTGGTAGTACTTTGCCAAAACTTGTGACTTAGTCTTGCTTATTGATTTGTTTTGTATATCTTAAGGCAGTCTTTGTAGGGCTTCCAGAATTTGTGTTTATAGCAGATATTGAAGATGTCCCTAGTCAGTTATCTTAGATCGGAGAGATCTTCATTGCACCACAGTGGGAGAGTTTTCATGCTAAACTTGACTGGACACGAGGTTGTGGAGGCTATCTCCATAACTTTTTCGAGGATCCTCACCTTTGCTTCCAGTGCTTCCACCGATTCAATACTAGGATCGGAGACGCTCTTAAGTTTGGGGTTTGGTATGCAAATGATTTAAGATTCGATTCTCTCATTCGATTCTACCCTATATTCGGAGTTATTGGTTGTTAGAGCAATGTCGAGTACTTTCCACGCCCAAAAGGTTGCCCAGCTTGGAAGCACGGAGGTTGGAGTGTTGCTCACATTACTCGTACACACATTAAGATTAGAGGTCATGCGGAAATCAAAAAAAAAAAACATTTGGATGGTTTTTTAGACACTACTAAACCAACCAGATCAACTGGCGAATCGGCCACCGAGTCAGACAAGAAGTATTAAAACATTAGTGCCGTGTGAACATTCATTATATTGGCTGCCAGCACTAACAAAATATCTGGAGGCATTTCTGGTAATGTGGTCTTCCCGGTTAATGTTTTCCTGGTCTGTAGACCGCTGGGTTCCTTTGCCAATTTAAAGTGTCAGAAAAAGGTGCGATTATGATATTTCTTACTGTTTCATTGTCAATGAATCTGTGGCAGATGATAGATGGATTAGGGGGACATACTCGTACAAGTATGTACCTGAAAAACCGCTCTCAAAAAATGCAAAGAATGATAACATCCGCAATGTAGCCTTTCTAAAGTTGGCCGGTAAAACTGCTGAAATACATTATAACTGTCAAACGATATGAGTATGTATTTTACACACAAAAAGAACAGCGGTCAGTTGGATTAATGCCAAGCATCAATATTTGTGCCCCCCCCATTGCAAAGAAATGGTGTGTGACAATAAAGATGAACCAAATGCGGCAGACCAGAGTAAAAATGCGGTAAATTCAAAATGTTTTCATTCTTTTCTTTCATTTCCATTAGCGTCATTCTTTTCGTCACAAAATGTAGCTCTGTCAATTTGCTTGAGGGCGCTGGCAAATGAGGACAAATGAGTCTACGAGGAACTTATTGTTCTAAAGTGTAAGAGGCGCGATTCAGCAACCCTCATCAAAAATGCGACATCGTTGATGAATAAAAAAAATTCCAACCATTAAAACTCAAATCTATTTATTATTTACCTTTGAATCATTATCCGCTTAAGAAACAAAACAGCAACAGCTCAGATCATGTATTCGTGAAAGATGCAAGCACAACAATCTCATTAAAAGTTCCAACAACGGGTACAGTTTGAAAGAAAAAATGAAGGAGAGGAACAATTTATACGAGTATACTCGTATTTATCTAGTTTTTTTTTTAAAAGATTTGAAAGCAGAAACTAATTAGTAAGGGATCAACTAATTGCACCGGGTGAAGACGGATTTGCCTCACGTGCCGGCACTCAGATTTCTACTTCGCCTCAATCAGCATAAATGGATTAAGTGGTTACAAGCACAAGTATCAACCCTCCTTCACCCGGCATCGAAATGGAAGAGGGTTATCCGTTTGAAATGTTATCTCGGAAATAGCATACCTACTCCAAAAGTGCCAGGGAAGTGGCAATAAATAGCGCGCTCCCAAGACGACTTAAGGGATATGGCAGCCTGTTCCACGCCCACGGACAAGCACCCTGTTATTTCCCATTGCCAAGATGAGAAAATCACATACACGGATATTAAGTCAAAAGAGGAAAAATCTTTTTATCTTAATCGTTTTTCAGTTTTTCTCATTTTTATTTTTTACTACACGAGTATGTATAGATAGGGAAGGACATTTGAGTTTGGAAAACTCATGGCTGAAAGGCTTTTGCCCATGGCAATCGGCACAGAGGGACATGAATGAAAACAATCGATACTAGATTATGGTACGAGTATATTTCAAAGCAACCCATAGAGAATAATTAAGATTTCTGTCCAACCGATAGAGTTTGAACTTAATCGGGGCAGTACGTCGCATAAGATTTGAAACCTTTGCGCTCTCCTTGATCAATAAAAAATCAAATAAGAAGTCGGCTATTTGGTTGGTGATAATGGGTTCCGGATTCACAGACAAAGAACTCAATGAATCCTTGTATGTACTCGTATGCTCCTTCTACTGAGAGACAACAGAAAAGTCTCTGACTTTAGAGAGACCTTGTTTTGTATGCCGGAATTTTAACGAGCTATGCCATATGCCAACGGATCCCTAACCAAAGACGCAGGGTAGTATTGACGCAGTTTCGAGTCCTAAGAAATTCTTCTCTGACTCTTGTCATCGGCGTCCTGTTTCCCATGATCCCACTGTGAACCTGGGAGCTTAACAGGAATCAGTGAATTCAGCCGTCCGACTGCATTCAAAAAAGTCTAGCATTTTTGAACTTACTTGGAAGCGGATAGCTGGGTATTTCCGATTCTTCACAACATATTGGGATGATTACAAAAGTTCCGATTTTTACAACATTACATTTATTCCGTTATACAAGGTTTTCCATTTAGAACTATACATTTTTCGTGAACTATTTTGCTTGTCAATGTCTATCATTTAGTCATGGTTCAGTACTCGAACTAGGAACGTTTACAAATTATTAAAATTTACTACCAAAATTCGGAGTCGATGGAGTGGAGTCGGCTCGACAATGCACGCCACGATGGTCAGATCAAGACTGACTTGTCGTACGTGCACACGAGACAACCAAGAGTAAAGAGATATGAATTTCTCCCACCCACACTCTACGTACTTCTGTGTATGTTCCTACCATCTGCTGCGTCTGGGTTCATCATGGATCTCTTACAATCTGAAGACTGATACGTCGATATAAGTACTACATCTCTTCTGTTTTATTTTATTTTAATAACCTTTAACAAATTGTATTCTTTACAATATAAATTTCCTTAGAATCAATTAAATGATCTCAAAATAAAGCTTGAATTCTTTTCTTTAAGAAATTATAATTTACAATTCATCGACAAATGTCATATAACAAATAATAGATTTTATTCAATTCGACTTAATATTTTGTTGATATTTCTGTACATATTAAAAAAGGAAATTAAATTTTATTGACATTAGTTTTAAGATATATAATATCGATACCAACTTATTACCAAACTGTAATAAAGCAATTCTATTTTATCATTAATATTAAACTCCAATTCAATACAAATACGAGTATTTACTTATTTTCATAATTAAGTTGTTTTTTTTAGTTAAAGACCTTAATATGATTCCACTTTCCTTTCGTTTTTTTAAGATGAATAATGTTTCTTCTTCCCGTCTGATAATTTTTAACCGTAATATCTCCTCCATGAGCACTCTCTACTGTAAACGGGAATACATTAAAGTTTGGACTCAGCTTGTTTTATTTATCCATGTTCTTTACATATAAATACTTTGTCCCCCACACTAATACCCGAAGTATTAGCTTTTCGTTTTCTGTCAGCGTATTTTTTACCATTTTATTTCTTTTCTTTGTTCCTATCTCGTACTTCCGAATCATCTATCTTCTTCTCTATTGACTCAATCGCTGGAATTCTGTCCCTATTTAATCCGTTAGAGAATAATTCTGAAGGTGTTTTCCCGGTAACCAAATGAGGAGTACTATTGTACATCATCAGGTATTTCCCACAAGCTTTCTTTAAGTGCTTTGCCTTCTATTTTTCCGATTTTTAATCGTTTCAAATGTGTGATTTTGCTCAGTTTACAGAACTCCTCCACTTATAAACTGTTTTCCATTATCTGCTGTGATCGATACAGGATAACCAAGCGTGCTAAACATTTCTCGTAACATGTTTATAATGTTAGTACTAGCAGTGCTTTTACAAACTAACTCCTTCTCTGTTAACCACAATTCATCTAACTTAGCGTTTTTTCCAAATCCGTTCCTTAACAATCCTTTCAACGGCTCTATTGTCGTAGCCATTTACCTATAAAATTTACCAATCCCAAAAAACGTTGGACTTCTTCGATTGTTGCGGGGACTCTGAAATCAGTGATACTTTTTAAATATTTTTGTAAAGGTTTGGAGTTTTAGCTCGTGCCCCAAAAATTCGATCTGCTGAACCTTAAAGATGCATTTCTCATTATTTTGGAAGACATTATTTTCCTTTAGAGTCGTTAGCAAGAATTCTAGTATAAGTATAAGTTTAAGTATAAATATACATACATATTATATACTCAATATATAGAAAAAAAATGTTTTAGTTACTATCAGCACTTTTTCACATTCATATTTATGTATCGAATATGTGGTTTTAGCTTTTATTTAAAAAACTGATTCTTTGCATACTATTAGTACGTCTGGCAGGGGTTTTGCCCCATATAAACCGTCTGGGACCCATATTTTTATACTTAGAGCACCCAACTCTATAGTTTGTTGATACGTTAAAGTGGTTATACTTATAATCCAGAATTAGAAAAAAAAACGCATTTTTGGCATACTATTAATAACCTCTGCCCCAACAAGATGCTGTCAGACTACGGGATTTGACTTCATTTATTTACGGACTTTGTAATAACATAAATCATTTTCGGTTATACCTTCAGTCCCAAAAATTGCTGTGGGCTCTTAGACTATATTTCGATGGCCCTTTTGCTTCTTCAATTATATCGCAGTCAAGAAGTTCTTCGATTTTTTGTTTTACTTTAGCTTCTAAGGAAATGGGTATTCTCCTACGAGGCTGAGAAATCGGTTTCACTGATTTGTTGATAGGAATTTCTACCAAAACGTCCTTGAACTTTGGAAATAGTTTTTTTTTTCCACATGGTTCACATGAATCCCGATTTTCAACACTTGCAGAAGTATAGCAGTCTCTTTTCCTAACAGATTATTTGTTCCCCCCGCTATCACATAAAATGTAGCTCTGGTCTTAACTCCATTAACCTCTATTTCGCTTTCAAAGGAACCTCTGACCTCTAATGGAGTTTGACTGCCATGCTCCAAGAAAACTTTTTCCGGTTTTATTACTTGATTGTAAACTTTAATTTTTTTATTTTTCATGTCCGGCCATGTCTTGTCTGTTAACAAGTTATATTTACATCCTGAATCTATTATTAACTCAATCTCTACACCTCCTACTCTGCATTTAATTTTTGTGTCTCCATCTAAATGAAATACGTACTCCTTTTCTTCATCTACACAATCAACTTCCTCTTTTCTAACTCTTTTATTACTTAATGTTGTATTTTCATTTTTATAAGTTAATTCTCCCTTTCGTGTCTTGCAATACTGTCTAAAATGCCCTAAACGGCCACAGATGTGACATTTTTTACCTCTTGCCCAACAAATGATATCTTGAGAAGAGTGTTTTCTGCTACCTCACCTGCCACATGATTTTCGTCTTCTTTGAACCGATTTTAATAATTTACATTTCTTTGAAAGTTATTTTTATTTTTGCTTGCTATTTCGTTAATTTCTTCTGTATTTTGTTTGTTTTCATATTCTTCCAATTGGTGATTAATAATTTCGAGTGTATTTGCTTCTATTATTATTCTTTCTAAAGACATTATCAGCTATTGTCAAAATCTTTTTTCTTAACTCTTCTGATCTACTTGTACACTTTTCAGTGATCTTATCTATAATATTTTCTTCTACTTTTACAAACCTACATTTACTTGCCTGACTTCTTAAACGGACCAAAAAAATTACAAATATCAAACTCCTATCTTACTTAATTAATCTAAATACGTGTCGTTCATATACTTTGCTATTTCTTGGTAAAAATTAATTGTCCAACTTCGTTATGGCTCTGGCAGACTGTAAAAAATCTCCTGTAAGCCAAGTCCTCCGAAATGAAGCAAAGTCGACATTTGCCGCTTCCATATAAACATCGAGAGACCTTTTCCATTTCTCCCATCTTATACCAACAGATGTTTTGTCCCCATCGACGTCAAAGTTTTCAAGGTTGAACAATGTGTTAGACATCTTGTCTCGTCTGTTTCGTTGCAGAGTTTTTGTTGCGTATTTGATCATGTTTGTTTTATAGGTAGGCTGTATGTTTTCTTTGTCTCATGTTCATCGTATGATTGTTGACAGCTGTATGTTACGTGGCGTGATCCTTTGTACTGTGTATGCCGTCGGTTATCCTTGTTTGTTCTGTACTTCGATTTGGCGTCGAATGATGGCACTGTTATGTTCATGTAGAGGTGTTCGTTATGTGGTTTCTTTTGCACGGCTGCAAAGCGTCGTACGTGTCATCGTCGTTCTGTTCTGTATGTTTGTGTGGCGAAGTGTGTGCGGTTTGACTCGATCCTACATTTATTATCTTCACTTTTTTCACTTGTACATCAAAATCTATGCCGCTATTTTAACTTTAATCCTCGTCACCAAAATGTAGAGTCGGCTCGACAATGCACGCTACGAATGGTCAGATCAAGACTGACTTATCGTACATGCATACGAGGCAACCAAGAGTAAAGAGAGATGAGAGTGCAACGATGGAATTTCTCCCACCCACACTCTACTTCTGTGTATGTTCTTACCATCTGCTGCGTCTGTGTTCATCATGGATCTCTTACAATCTCGATGACTGATACGTCGATACATTACAGGTGGCTTTAACTTTAAGAGCGCTACCGCAAATTTTCGATCGTAATTTGGTGCAAAAATGTAAGTATACATTATATTGAGGCCGTAAGTGCTTCATCCAAATCAATACAATTCACGCCGTTCAAAGGCATTGGGCATCGACCAAATAACATTGCAGCGAATTTTGCGAAAAGATATCGGCCTACACTTGTTTAAGATCAAACTGACTCTAGAACTAACGCCAAATGAAAATTTGAAGCGTCGACCTTTCTCACATTGGTCTCTGGAAACGGTTACAACCGATTTAGAATTTCATCGAAGCTCATTTCTAGTTAAATGGCTTTATCAACAATCAAAATAGTTATGCGCTTTTGGGCTACAAATCCACATGTGCTTCATGAGACGCCACTAAATCCACAAAAATTAACACTTTGGTGTAGTTTTCATGCCAGCGGCGTTCCTGGACAGCCGTCTTTTTTCGTTGCCGATGATATGAAAATCGTGTCTGGACATGTTGGAATGCTATTTTTGACCACAATTTGCCTGCACTCAAAATTGGTGAGATGTGGTTTCAACAGGACGGCGCTACTTGTCACACATCGAGGCAAACAATCGAGCTATTGAAGTAAAAATTTGGTGAGCGTGTTATCTCATGAAATGGTGCTGTCAAGCCACCTCCCTTGTGCGATTGAACACTTCTGGACTTTTTCATTTTGGGGGGACGTAGCCCCAGTCATTAATCTATGCCAATAAACCAGACACGTTAGACGTGCTCAGAGCCAATATTGAAAGCGAAATCGTTGGAATATCGGTCGAAATGTGTGAAAAACCCGTGGTTTACGTTAAAAAATATATAGATGAAAACTTGTATTTGCGACATGTTATGTTATCATATATGAATTTCGGAAAGATGTAAGTGTTGGTAATGCGCAAATGAATATTCAGATCATTGTCCTGTTCTGCGCACAATAACAAAATGGTTTGGAAGATTTCGAAATGGCGATTTTGACTTGAAGGACTAGCCCCGCTCTGGACGGCCTTATGGTATTGGTGATGATAGCGTATGCTGTTTAGTGGAATAAAACCCTACTACTGCCTTTACCAATTAAAAAGCTGGGGTATGTTTCCAAACTCGACTCTTATGTGCCATATCTCTTTTAATGGAAAACAATAAGCTCGACCGCATTAATGTGGCAACCAAGACTGTGAATATCTCCGCTTGTTTTTCTAAGGGCGACTAAAATCTAATGTTGCTGTCCTCCAAAAAGGTTTTGAAGCCATTCGGGAAGACCAAAATCATTTCCGAGATCAAGTTCGTACATTTGGAACAACCAGATTTCTGGTGTCATTGCACCGGACCATTCATAGGGTCAGAGTCAAAACTCTTGTGCGTGTTGTATCGATGAATCTTTCTTTCCATGTGGTCTGGTCGAGATACGTTTTCACATATTATTTCTTGTTCATAACGTACTTACCCCCTGTACTGACCTCTCGTATCATTCAGATATAAAGCTGGTTAAATGCGAACCAGTTCCATTATTCTATTCTAGTCACTGTTTCTTGTTTTTACGTAACTGGTGACCAGATAGTAATTATAGTTTTTCCAATTGTTATGTCAAAGCTACCAATGACATCCAACTGTCAAAATATTCAATAAGGTTTGCCACTTCATCATGCCGAACGTGTGGGAATTATTACAAAATATTATCGAAATTCCGACTCAGTTGTAAATACGCAACGTGCATTTCGTCGTGAGGTCGGTTGTCATCATGGCTTCAGTGTGCAGGCAATTCGTCGCACCGCACAGTGTTTCGACTATATGGATTTAGGTGGAAAAAAGTCATGCCACAGACTAGTAAAAACCGGTTATTGAGCTTCCAGAGAAGAAGGCAAAGATCTCAAATCTATAATATTTCCATGGCTTTCTCGCTCTTTGTCTAAACTAACGGTACATTTCCAATGAAGCAGTATCATTTTGTTTACCGATGCCTCATTTGACATGTAGCATTTGTAGTTGGCGTTGTAATATTGTAATATCAATTTTTTTTCAACTTTAATCAATTGTTCCTGTATCATGGACATTTCTTCTGAAGGTATTTATGGTTTACTTCGTAATTTTTCTCTTTTTCATAAAAAAAACATGCTATAGAAAAACAATTGTTTTGAATTTATCAGTTTTAATTTAAATCATCATTAAAAAAAGGCATGAGTACCAGTTTATCAGGACTTAAAATTATATGCATCTTTTAGAGAATTTAATCCTCTTTCCGAAAATTCAAACTGAATTTTGCGCACGACTTTGCAAATATTTTTATTTTTTAATTTTCAGATTCACTTTGCGTGATTTCGCGAACAGAATTTTTTGAGCAATGGATAAAATATCCCAAAAAAGTGAGGAATGGAAACATTTACAGTTACATAGTTTTGAAGCACAATCTTCTTGTTTCTAATAATGAAAAACAGAGGCTAAAAAACAGTATTAGGTTGTGGTCGGAAAAGATTTTTTATAAGTGGGGTAAAGCAGGCCGTCGAGTTGAGCGATTTTTTTGTACGTATGAAGAATGGCTGAATGGAGATGATATTATTCGATTCCAAAGATATTTATCTTGCCGCTGATCAAGCTCCCCAAACACCTCAATATTTTGGTCGTCCTCCAAAATCATTTAATGATTGTTGCCAAAAAACTAAAATACAAAGGGTTCAAAGGATACTCAATAATTTTACCTTGGAAGAAATTTTGTTTGCTGTTGAACATTCTCTAAGGCTCGTGAGAAAGAAAGATGCTGCAAACATAATAAAAGGCTTGAGTGATAACCTAAATGGCGCTAAACCAATAAAAAATGCTCAGTTGTTAACTTCAAAAGAGAAATGCCGTTCCGGTGATGAGGCACTAGGCCTTTATCTTGATGCAAAATTGACCACCAATAGTTACAAACTATTGAGGAATGTAGCTCTTGGTGTAGGCCACGAACTGGTTCCTTCATTTCACTGTTTGACGAAAGCCAAGAAAAAATGCTTTCCACCTGAAGAACGTATTCAAGTTGATGAGGTTTCTGCTAGTTTTACACTACAGTCCTTGCTAGATATAACTACCCAGCGGATTTTAGAAGCATTGCATTTTTCAGGGACAGACAAAACAGAATCAGCAACGTTGATAAGTAAATGGGGATTTGATGGGAGTTCAGGGCATAGCCAGTACAAGCAGAAATTCGACGACAAAACAGAATCAGCAACATTGATAAGTAAATGGGGATTTGATGGGAGTTCTACAAGCAGAAATTCGACGACAAAACTGCTAGTGACGAATACCTATTTTTAGTTTGTTTCGTGCCTTTGAAATTAGTTTTGGATGATAATTTTAATACCACGCTTTGGGTAAACGTCAAACCGTCATCTACGCGTTATTGTCGTGCAATTAAATTTATTTTAAAAAAAAGAGACTTCGGCTTTAGTGCATCAAGAAGCAGAAAATATAAAAAGTCAAATCGAAAAACTAAACCCAACTGAATTTTCAAACCTTCTCGTCACACATGTCTTTCTCTCAACAATGGTTCATGGAAAAATATGCAACATATTATCGGGTACAAAGGGGAATCAGAATTGTTATATTTGTGGTGCTAAGCCCAGTCAAATGAATTCGCCAATTACTTGTGGCAATGTAAAGACACAAAATTTTGTTTATGAATTGTCTCCACTTCACGCACTTATAAAAACTTTCGAATGTTTATTACACATTTCTTACAGATTGCCTCTAAAAGTATGTCAAGTCCGAAGAGATAATCAAACCGTTTTCCAGGAAAGGAAAAATGTTATCCAACGAAGATTCAAATCTGAATTAGGTTTGAACATAGGCTTGGTAAAACTTGGGTTTGGTACGACTAATGATGGGAACACTGCCAGAAAATTTTTTGAAGATTATGAAAAAACTGCCGAAATAACTAACCTTGATAGAGAGCTAATATATAAATTCCATATCTTACTTACTGCACTTATGTCTGGGTATGAAATTAATACAGACGAATTTAAAAAGTTTTCGGAGAACATAGCAGCATCGTATCTCAGTCTATATTCGTGGTATTACATCCCCATTACAGTACACAAAATTTTATTTCATAGTCTTGATATATATATAGCCCATTTTTTCGAGCACTCGCAACAAGAGTTGAATTTGAGACACTTTTAGTTGGTTTTGACTTTTTTCCACCTAATCCCATATAATCGAAACACTGTGCACCGTGGAGAAGTTTGAGCGTGAGTACACTCTTTTGGATCTTAAGCCACCAATTAGACAGAGATTGGTGCGAAATGAAGAAAACATAGCCGCCGTAGCGGCCAATATCGAAGAAGACCCAGAAATTTCGATTCGACGAAGATTCAGCTGAATTGGACATCTTCAAAGAGTCAACCCGGCCGATGATATTGGCGCCATCATCGGAAATTTTTTCTTTCGAAATGAGGAAGGAGACACCTTTACCGTCAATGGCCTCAGGTATAGATGATAACCGACTTTCTGTGATTAGAGCTCGACAATATTGATATATCCGAGCTTTGGTTCCAACAAGACGGTGCTACATGCCATACAAGCGACGAAACGCTCGAGGTTGTGAAGGAGAAATTTGACGACTTTGCCATCTCACGGCGAGCTTTCATCAATTGGCCGCCGGCATCATGCGATTTGATACCACTCGGTTATTTTCTTTTTTGACGCGCTCGTAACCAACATTCGACACGCTATTGCTGGAATAACGCCGCACATATTGAACCGACTCATCAAAAATTGGACCGACCGCTTGAAGCACTGCCAGCGAAGCGGAGGCGGCCATTTGAATGTTGTGTTATTCCACACATAATGGCTACAAAATAAAGCTACATAAAGGGTTTTCCAATAGGGACTTGACAACTTTGAATTTAATTTGTGAACGCACTCTTTCACTAAACATCAAACTGTCACTGTCAATTTATTCAGTAAACTCAACATTTTGATCATGGTAAAGTACACGAACGAGCAGCGTCTGCAAATTATAAAAATTTTCTACCGACATTCGGAGTCGGTGACTGCAATCTTAAGAGCGTTAACTCCAAATTTTCGGTCGTAATTCTCGCCCTAGTAGACAGGCAATAACAAGTTTAGTGCAAAAATATGAGTCTACATATTCGTTGTGTGATGTTGCCGTGCCCAGTGATACAACGTGTTGGTCGAAGTGTCGAAAATATCGCTGCCGTTCAGACGTCCGTAGCAAACGATCCAAATCAGTCAATTCCACGGCGTTCTCAAGAATTGGGCGTCGCTCAGACCACATTATGGCGTATTTTGTGTAAGGATCTTGGCTTACACCCATACAAGATCAAGCTGACTCAAGAATTGAAGCAGATGGACCATTTGAAGCGACGTACGTTCTCCGATTGGGTTCTGGAGAAGATCCGCCAAGATGATGAATTTCATCGCAAAATCATCTTTAGTGACGAAGCTTATTTTTTGGCTCAATGCGTTCGTCAATAAGCAAAATATGCGTTATTGGTCGGGTGAAAATCCACATGTGCTTCATGAATAACCACTTTATCCACAAAAAATAACTGTTTTGTGCGGTTTGCTTGCCATCGGCGATATTGGGCCATATTTTTTCGTCGACGATAACGATCGTCACGTTACTGTGAATGGTCAGCGCTATCGCGCCATGATCACCGATTATTTTTGGCCCGAATTGGAAGATATGGACTTGGACGACATGGGGTTTCAACAGGATGGTGCCCAAGCCACACAGCACACGCTACAATCGATTTATTGAAGAGTAAGTATGGTGAGCGTGTTATCTCAAGACAAGGGCCAGTCGATCGGCCGCCTCGTTCGTGCGTTTTAACGCCGCTTGACTATTTTCTGTGGGGCTACGTTAAATCATTGGTCTATGCCAACACGCCGACGACGTTGGAAGAGCTCAGATCCAACATTGAACGCGAAATAGCGGCCGTTTTGGCCGAAATGTGTGGCCGAGTCGTTGAAAATTGGGTCCAACGAATCGACCGCTGCAATCGTGCCCGCGGTGGCCATATGAACGAAGTCAAGTTCCATTCACAAATGTTTTGATTGTACTTCAAACCGATAATAAAGTTTTTGAAATATCTCAAATGGTTTGCGTTTTATTTAAAAAAAATGTTGTCAAGTCCTTATTGGAAAAACCCTATATAATCAATTTTATATCTCACACAGTTGTTGCTTTATTTAATTTTTTTCTCTTATCTGGAGCACTGTGCCGTATGAGTTAATTCCTTTTTCATAATTTAATTTTTAAGTCAATTTGAGTGGCTTTAAAATCTGTTTGCTTCTCCTCAATAACGAAGTGGATGTCACTGTTAATATAATCACAAACACCCTTCTCTTTGCATGAGGCTCCTCAGCGGGCGAAATACATAGTATTAAACTAAAAGAAAAGAGGTAATTTCTCCGTCTTACAAGATCAACCAGACAAAGAAAAATCGAATGACTGAACGCTTTTCTCAAACTTCAGAAATTTCAATTTCACAAAAAAAAATATCATAATACTCTTACAGTGCCCTAAAAGTGATGAAAATTGTTGGTTATTCGTCATAAATACTAGAACTGTTGCTTCATCGTCCATCTTTGATTTATAATGACATTCCAATTAACTGCTCTTTGGATAAAGCCAATCTCTCTCTGCATACTTCGCAAACAACGTAACGCTTCCATAGGCGAGCGCCGCCTATGCTTGAGCGCTTCGAACCTTCAGTGGGACGAATTATTATAGTAGCAAGAGAACTGAAAGAAAATTATATATAATAAACATATCCGCTGCTCCAGACGCTATATCTTCACTTCGTCTAAATAGGTGGTGATCAACGCTGGCAAATCACTGTGTTAGCTTTTCATCAATCCTCCATTTAAGGAGTCGTTCCGACTAAATGAAAAACGGCATTTGCCCAGCCCGTCCCTAAGAAGGTGCAACTTTTTCTCTTTCATGGTCGTGAAAGCGCTGCCAAACTGTCAAATCATGAAATATTTAGAACACGAAATTTTCTCAGTTCGAAGCAACAAGTTCACTGGCAAGATAGCTGAACATTTGACAGTGTTTAGCATTAGACGCTTTTGTCAAAATTGCATGCGTTTCTGACCGACGAATCATTTCTATAGCGGATTGGAAATCACCTTTCCGAAAATTCAATTCAAGTTGTTTTGCACGGTTTAAATTTCGATATTCCTACAATAAATGCTGGCGTGGCCCAAAGCTCCGTTTTGTCTCCGACACTCTTTCTAATTTTCATCAATGAACTGTCACTCTATTCCCTTGCTGACGGCAGTATTTTCTGCTTTTCATATTCCTTGTCTGGACTCAGGTCCCTGCCTTTGGCTGTATTGCATGTTAAATTCACTGCATTCCGATATTTACAACATTACTAGTTGGGGAACCTCCAACAGAGTAGAATTTTACGTTTCTGAATTACAATTCTGCCAGCTGTCGTTTAAGAAAAATTTAAACACCCAGTCATTATAATTAAATGAATGGCATCAGCGAAATCTAAAAACTGACGACATATTCTATGTCACCAACAATTCTGTTAAATGTGCAGGTTTCCTCAAGCGATGTAAGAGACACTCTGGTCTGGCCTCAATACATAAGGCGTTAATCCGCCCAAAATTGGAGTACATTTCCCACATCTAGTCAAGTGATACTCAGATCTCTCTGCACTTGCTAGATAGGATTCAAAATCGTGCGATAAAACATATAGGTGCACAGCCATTTTACAGCCTCGAACATCGACGGCGACAATCTCTTGCTTTTCTTTGGCTTGTCACTATTTCAACGTCAGTGCTCCATTGAAATTGTCAGTAGCATTGCGCACTCTTTCAAACCTTCAACCATAACATCCATCTGGCTACAAATCAATTAAATTTTGGATGAACTCTGAAATATCGTGATTCTTTCCTAAGCCGTAGAACTGGCACGGAACTCTTTTTTTTTCATTATAACCGGCAGACATTCAAAACCAACGTATATCGTTGTTACTTGTTCCTAATTTTCTTCTACCTAATTTTCCTTCGCCCGAGTTGCTTGCAACCAAAATAAATATTTCAGGTCTTACCTAATCGAGCATTAACAGTAATTAATTCAACAACACATATTTGTACTATGTGGACAAACACAATTCTCGAAGTAGGAGTAGGCATGCATGAATCCATTTTCGAGGTAATCAATATTTCCTATCAACTGATTGAATTGCGTGCAATACGAATATTACGCAGAATTCAATTCAAGCTGTTGCCCAAAATCCAAAATAAAAATAAAGGCGTCCTTGTATAATTTATAGATTCTGAGAAGCGCATAAATAGCAATCATGATAATTTTATGGTCACAATAACAAATCTCATTTTGGTAAAAGTTTGTTTGCAACAGCAACATATGGCTGGAGATTGTATTATTCCACAGCAAACCCGTAGCAAATATGCTATTTAAATGTTAAGTAGAGATAGGTACTAGTATTTGTACTATTTTCCTGTAATCAGACACCCACATCTACGTTACGAGTAGAAAGAAAAATAACAAAGCAGCCATAGAACATGGTCCAGGCTGACATAAGTAATTTAGGGTAACTATGAGAGCGATCGATCTAATTAATTATGAATCATATCTAAACAAACTTTAGTTAGTTGTTAACAAGGATTATGTTAATATGATATGAAATTAAAGTGACCCTAATTTTTTTTAAGACGCAAAAGGATCTTTCCATAAACGAGTTTGTTTTAGCTATCCCAATATTGCCCATTTAGTTAAGAACTAAACCAAATATTCGGTCTTCCTCTCTTGTTTAGGTTATATGAGAACAGCAACTAAGGATCTGTCACCTCGTGACAACCCACATATAGGTTGAATTCGCCAACACCACCTTAGTGGAGGAGAAAGACGATGAGGTCAAGTACTGTTTTTATGAGCTCCTGGACAAGACCCATGCGTGATTTTAGAGTCGTTCTATACGATTTAAAGGCAAAGCTTTTACGACACCACTTCCGACAACAGGCTTATCGACTCTGCTTAGAGGCGAAATTTCATTACAGAAAGTTTCGCAGATTGATCACATTGCTGTCGACGCAACGCGCACCTTCAGTATATTGGATATGCAAACGGTCTGAAGGACCAACGTTGATCCGAATCACTGCCTTTTGAATGCCTGCGAAGCGCCTGGTCTCAAAACTCAGGGTCAAAGCTGCTGACATGTCGTCAGAGATGCCGCTTAGTACATCAGCTAGGTTTTGCTCGATCGCCAATTCGAAACCCGTGGTTTTATGATAAATGCCGCCTGGCGAATATAAAGAGAGAAGAATGAGATCAAGGGTATTGAGAGATGTTTAATTATATAAATGTTACCAGAAGTTAAAACGGACATGTTAACTCAACAAAGTGAAAATGGTACGAGTACCTTGCGAAGACGATCAAGTGAAAATAGGGATAGCATGGCAGTCAATGCTGAGGACATGGAAGAACCATTTCTGCAAGCTGTTAAACGACGATAACGATTTATTATATACTCCTCTATCAGCCAGAATGAACAATTCACCCTTGATGATGATGACCAACATTTCCGTCCGTCCTACCTCGACGAAGAAGGTAGACTTAAGGCTGCCGAACAGGAAGATGACCTTTTTAAGATCTTGTTCCAAATAATCTCGTAAATGTGGTCGGATGAAATAATGGCAGAAAAATGGAACCTCAGCTTTGTATGAAGAAGAAACGAGACCTTCTGGTCCGCGCCAATTATAGAAACATCAGCCTCCTGAACACGACTACAAGATCTCTCTAAAACCTTTTGGCAACAAACTGATTGATCCCTTTCAGTGTGGTTTCCGACCTGGAAAGTTCATCATTGACTAGATTTATACATTACGCAGACCTTGTATATTATCCTTAAATTCCAAATTGACATCTACAACCCATTTGTAGATTTAAAGGCCAGCCATGACAATATATGAGTACTCGTATATCAAAAAATATTATACGGCTTTGACATTCCAGCTAAACTGTCGGTTCTACAGGATGACCATAGGTCGGTTATAATTTTACCGAGCTTTGCAAATATTGTCCGAAAGTTACAAAGCAACACCAGGGGCACAATTTTTCAAACTGTCTGAATAGACATTATCGGCAAAAGCGGCACAGCGAGCTGTTTCTGAGGTATTTGGTATTGAATCTAAAATGGCGCTGGTTCTGTCATCGGATTACAGGTGTCGAGTCGTTTGAGGTTCCGGGTTGTGCGTGGTGTTAACTACCCCACCACGTAAAAGCAGTTTTTTTATGAAGCAGCCAAGGAGTTTGGATAATGACGAAGTTACTGCCTAACTTGATAGATGATAACAACCTTTATATCCGCACATGCAATGTTCTGATTTTGAACAAGCCACATGTAGCCGATGTGCAGTGAGATGCCGGACAAAAGGAGGATGTAAAAATAAAACCTATACTACGGCGATCGCTTCCGACAATAGCCAAATATGCCCGCATGTCTCAACGGAAGACATATTGTAGATGGCGTCACCAAAGATAGCTTTTACGAGCGTGTGCACAATACATACGATGAGTACCCTAGATATTAAAATTGTTTTGCTTGATCTAATGCTTGAACGGAGGAACATCTTTCTTGGAGGCACAACCTCCGAATCTAATATACTTTGTAGCAGGGCTAAAAATGCTCTTGCTTAGTATCTTCGAATTTGCCTCATTTGAATATTTACAAAGAGGCTTCGAAGAATTCCGATTAATCAATCCCAGAGAAATTGGGTACATAGCGATCCAAGATAGCGCTCCGGTATAATCTGAACAATCTGAATGTATCGAGGGGCGAGCATTGGCTTGGATCACTACGCCGTTGTAGTCAGAAAGTACTGTGACGAAGTTTGTTGTTGGGGCGGCTGCAATTGTAAGCGATTACCAGAGCCTTTGCCGATTTAGTGTCTCTTAGTTTACTAAATGGTCCATGCCACCGGCACCAAGTACTGGGAACAATTCCTTCAGGGATGCTTACTCTGATGTGCTGAATTTCTCTCGGACACCACAATGAAACTACTGGTTCGAGCAAGAATGCCTGCTAGCAAATGCAGCGAAACAAGAATTGGCGCTTTACTAGCAGAAGGGACGCTATGAACACCGGCATTTTAAGAGGAAACGGAAGAAGCATGAGAGGCCTGCGCCCGAGGAAATACAATGTATGTACATACTTGTACAATAGATGCTTTACAGGATTGAGTTTCAAAAATGTTATCAAAGGGCAAAACGAACACGTGAAGTGTACAAAAGCCGAAGTTTGCAAAGACGTATAATGGAAAATTAAACTAGAATCGTGGTTTAGGGGATATGGAAGCTTATAAGATGGTTATATTTCCGCTGTAAGGCAAATGCCCACTATTCAATTCGAGCAATTAGAAAAATATAATTTTCACACAACAGTAGATCTTGGAGAAAGCCCATGAATTATTGGTTGATTTATATCTTTTTTTTCATTGATTTCGAGGTCACGTATAATGGCTCTTTTATGTAAACGAGCTGAATGGAGCCATGTCTAATTTTGATATCCCTGTAAGCTGCTCCATCAACGTTTTACTTTACAACTTCTTTAATGTTAGTCTACAAAAAATCGTACAAAACTCTCATGTTAACATTAGACGAACAATCTTCTTCAGATTCGTTTAATTATTTGCTTATGCCGACTTGTAATCAACACCAACGAAGAATAATTCTTGTCTGTAAGCCTTTGGGCGCTGCATAGTTTCAAACCATACAAGTCTGCTGGACCAGACGGTATAATACCTGGCGACCCTCAAAGGTCCTCAGATATACATATATATGCATAGAAATGATCCACATTCCCTTGTCATGGGGTTCATTCCCAAATCCGAAAAATGTTCTCGTGTTGTCCCAAAGGACTATCTGTCTATCATCTATCCTTCTTAAAACTCTAGAATGACTGATTGATATCCATATACGATCTGGAATTGATTCACGAATTTTGTCTACGGGTCAACATGCCTACTGTAAAGAAAAGTCGGTGGAAACAATACATTATAGAAAGTACACAATGTTTTCGCTCCTGGCCATAGAAGGTGCCTTTAACAACGTAACACATTCGCAATCACGGCTGTGCTGTCAACTCTGAAGGTAGATTAGATGACCCACTTGGGGAGTTGATCAGTTTTATGCTAAATAGCAGGATAATCAATTCCAAACTGGATGGGTCTTCTGCTAAAAGATGTGTTATCAGGGGTGTCCTTTCATCTCTTCTCTGGAACTTAGCGGTCAACGAACTTCTGATATACCTGGAAGCGGGTGGCAGCAGAGTGGTTGCGGATGACGTTGCTTTAGCCGTCCCAAGCAAGCATCTCAATACCAATCAAGAACTAAATCAAAATCTTAACAGATTAACCCGTTGGGCTTGGGAGTAAACCCGCATAAAAATGATCTTGTCCTCTTCTCCAGGAAATATAAAATTCCAATTATAGACCCTCCCTCAACCAACGGTACTACGGTACTAGCTTAGTCTTTTGCTATACAGCGAAATCTCTGGGTCTTCAGTGTCAAATTAACTAAAGTGGAAATGTAGAAAAAGTAAAGAAAGCTACAGCAGCTCTATTCTCTTGCAAAAAAGCCATTGGGAACAATTGGAGCCGTCAACCTCATATTACCCACTGGTTATAGGCCTCGATTCTAAAACAGATACTCACCTATGGGGTGGTTGTCTAGTTGACGGGCTTTGACAATGCAGTCAACAGCAGCAAAGTCCATAAGACACCATATCTGTGCATAAGTAAAGCATTAGTTACTACTGCATTCGCAACACTGCATATTCTGTTTCATTTGACACCCCTCGATATTTTTAGCAGGCTGGTAACGCAGCTGTTCGCCTTAGAGTAACTACACAGAGGAAAAATAAACTATTTGGGCACGCTTGTATTCTTAATACATTAGAAATACTTTCAGAGAACATCTACCACATTATGCCCCAGCATTGGTTTGAAAAAGACTTTCAAACTAGCATCCCCTCTAGATTAAAGAAGTTCTGTCCTAGCTGAAGAAATACGTGATATTTGCAAGGGATATCCGCATCTTTTTGGATATTCAGGCCGCTATCAAATCCCTGGACCCAGTCTCACAAAATTCTAAAATCTCCCTTGACGATCACCTTTCTGGGAGATGACAGAGCTGTTCAACAATCACCTATTTTGCGTGCCAGGCTCCAGAGATATTCTAGGGCTACAATTTCCGTCGAACTCTCCAAAATTGGAACCACTGTCCCTACATAAAACTTCTGCAGAAGCTGCATGGACGAGGACAAGGAGGAGGCAATCCTCCACCTACTCTTTACATTCCCAGCTCTCTCTATAAGAAGAAAGCTCCTGAGCTCAACAATGACTTAAGCGATCTAAACAATATAGAGGTTAATAGCCTCCTACGCTTCGTCAGAAGCTCAAATTGGTTCCAAGAATAGGAGGATCATAGATCCACATGGCATCACAATGGGCCAATAGGCCTAAGTGGTTTGGTTTTTCCAACAGCCACTCTTGCCTAACATAACCTAGGCTTTTTTACTGAGAAGACAATTGAATCAAGAAAGAAGCCAAGAGCAATCCATTTTGAGAGAAAAATTATTCGGGTAATTCTCAGAAAGACCGTCTATTTGGGATGCCGTTTTTCCGAGCACGGACCTCATTCCGATATACATACAAGTATATAAATTTTCAGTAGAAAGAGCAGTTATTTAGCGATGGCAATGACTCGAGCTATTATACAACAATCGCCATGCACAAACAAGGTCGACGGGGAATTTCCGTCTAGAAAGGGATTTAATTTTAAGTTTCAGGCGAGGCTTTAGAAAAGATTGTCGGATTAAATATTTAAAATCAAACTCCCAGCTTGAAGTGATAACGTTATGCAACGTATTATTGAGATACAACAAATTTCCCAACAAGCGACTTAGTACAATAGTGCACGAGTGTACTACAATATAGATACGAGTAAGTGTGAGAAATAACAATAGATGAACTTATTCAAATAAGATAAATACCAGTATTTACTTAAATATAAAACGCAGAAGCATACGCGTATCTTCTTAGATTTAACTTGTATAAATATTTATGAGTCGATGGCTACAACTCATAATTACAATCCCATATCACTATTCTGTTTGGTTTTCTTTTAACTGTTGTACTTTAAACATTTGTCTTATGTTATACATATTATACGAGTACACAACAACAGATAATATTGTGCTAGGAACTAGAAATACAAAGCCTAGGTATTATAGATACAAGTATACGGTGTTCTAAACTCCTAATTTGTTCTGTTACCATTTTCTACGTTGGAACTGCAACTTCATTTTTCTTAAATGAGTAAGTGAACTTAAACCTCGTGGGCCGAATTTTTTTCTTAAATATAAAAACAATTATGTAACGGAAAATCTATTATTATAAACCTACGAGTATATATGGTAATTAAAAAAATATTTAATAGTTTAAACAACTTTATTATAATTAATTCAATTTGTATCTTTGAAGTAACAACGGCTTACAATGTTTTCACTTCTGTGCATAAATTCCATAAAACAGTTTGATTTTGGCGTTAAACATAGATGTACGAGTACGTTGTATTTGGAATATTTTATTTTTGGAACTCCTTTACACAGCGTCCTCTGTTGTCCCAAAAAATTTACCAATGTGCTATTTCATCTTTTTTTCATCCTGTTTTTTTTTTGTTTCTTCTTCTGATTGCTTATCTATATAAGTTGAAACAGGAAACCCTCTTTTCCAAGGAGTTCCTTTGTTCCCCTGACATAAACAAGATGCAATGTCAGTTTCAAATTCCTACAATGAATATTGACGCTTGGGGCTCATAGAATGCGATGAACAATCATAATATCATAAAGGGTCCGCCATCTAACGTTTTTTTTCAACTACTGCTTATTTCGTGAATGGTAACACTTAGCTCATGTCTGATTTGACAGATAATTAGTTTTATCCTTCCACTGAACGAATATGGTTGTGTATACGCTTGAACTACGCTTCGCTAAGTGGGCCTGCGATCGACTTAGAGAAGATGCCGATTATGCCAAAAAAATCATCTTTTCAGATGAAGCTCATTTGGATCTTGGCGGGTATGTAAACAAGCAAAATTGTCGCATTTGGGGCACAAAAAAAAGCCGATACACCCAAAACGAGACACTGTTTGGTGCGGATTTTGGTCCAGAGGCATAATTGGGCCAGTTTTCTTCGAAAATGAGCAAGGAGTGGCCGTTACAGTCAATGGCGATCGTTATCGGGCCATGTTGAACGAATTTTTGTTCACAAAAATTGAAGAGGAGGATATTGGCAACATTTGGTTTCAACAGGACGGCGCTACGTGCCACACAGCCGAAGCTACACTCGATGTTTTGCGCCCTGTTTTTGAAGATCGCATTATCAGCCGCAGAGCTGATGTCGTTTGGCCACCTCGGAGCTGCGATTTGACACCGTTGGACTATTATTTGAGGGGTGCCGTAAAAGATAAGTGTTACGCCGACAAGCCAGAGACAATTGACGCTTTAAAGGACAATATTCGTGAAGCCATTGGTGAAATACAGCTGCACACAATCGATAATGTGCTTCTAAATTGGACCGATCGTGTAGGCTACTGCATGGCCAGCCGAGGCAGCCATTTGAATGAAATTATTTTCCATTATTAACCGGAAGGATAAAACTAATTATCTGTCAAATCAGACATGAGCTACTCGTAAGTGTTACCATTCACGAAATAAGCACTAGTTGAAAAAAAAGCGTTAGATGGCGGACCCTTTATATTATGTAATCTTATTATACCGCCACGCATTCACCACCGTTAAATCTAATAGATGAAACATTATATGATGGTACCATTTCCTGATCGAATTTTTATTCGGCACAACGCTATCAATGAGTCGACCGGATCTACTCCACCCATTGGTTGATTGTATATTTTTACTATATTTGGGCGCTCCACTTCAATTTTACTTTTTATTTTTCTCTCCCACCTCTTCACCACGTCTATTGGCTCTACTTCGCAAAATATTGTCATTAAATGAACGGCCTTGTTGCCGTACCATTTAATCGCATTTATAGTGACAGCTTTTATAGAGAGCGCTTCGTAACTTCCTCTGCCCTTAATTTTCATTACTTTATCAGAAAACTCACAGTTTTTGAGTCTGTTTGACGGCACAGTTGCTATACTCTGTATTCCCAGTACAACAAATTTTATGAAATAATTGGTTTGGTATAATTTTTGATAAACGTAACACTACATTGCCACTACTTCCAAAATCAGGTTATTGCTGATCATGAATTACTTTCCCAGTGTAAGTTTCAAAATTGTAAATCAGTCCAGATGAATCGCACAACAGAAACGCTTTGTATCTCAAATTTTAGGTTTTTTAGGCATATAATGTTCAAGCCTGTGTCTTCCTTTAAATCGTATCACTTGCTCGTCAACACAAATGTGTCCAGTTCTCGGAATGCAGTTAAAGTTTTTAACCAATTTATCGAGAATAGATCTTATTTTTTGTAAACTATCCCTAACTTCTGAATTGTTTATGTTAGCCTCTAAATTCCTGCTAAAATGTATTTTGGATTTTATTTCTTTCCATTGCGTTCGACACTCTTGTCTCCGATTTCAAATACATGTAAGTTCGTTTGATGAAACACCTATTGCTGGTTTTGCTGTATTATTATACACTGGACTGCATATGTATATTGGTGTGCATTGGTATAGTCAACTATGATTTCACTGTCAAATAGTTTTCGAAAATATGTAGGTCACAGGAGAGTAGAGTCCATCGAAGTCTTCAGGATAATCTTGCCAAACAAGTTTTTGTGGTCTTGAATTTTCCTCATATGATGACGACTCAGTACTCAATTTGTCATCACTATCAATAATATTTATGCGTCGCCTACTTCATGATCTTCATCGGACTCAGAAGCTGGATGATCTTCATCGGTCTCTAATTCCTCTTTTATTTTTATGATTTTGTTTGTATCCATATTTTGGGTATTTAATATACAAGGTGGCGCACAATTAATCATCAATTTTGAATCAATTTTGAAAATTAATCAATTTTGTTTTTGAATTACTTTTTTACTAAATAAAAAAAAAAGATTTTGAGTAATAGAAATCTTTATTTGGATTGTTTCTGTTAAGTGGGAAAAATGATATCCGCCAAGTGGCTGCCGCCATTGTTAATATACATTTGTGCCCGTTTTATCGCATTTTCCATGCCTTTCCGCAAGATTTCCGGTGATAACTGTTCGCATTCCTGTCTGAGGCTTGTTGACATAAACCCGTGACTTCAAGTAGCCCCAAAGAAAGAAGTTTGGGATGGTTAAATCGGGCGAACTTGGTGTCCATGCCAAATCGCCAAAGCGGGAGATTACGCGACCAGGAAATGCTTCCTTAACAATATCCATTGTGGCTCTTGCTGTGTGTGCGGTTGCATCGTCTTGTTGAAACCACATGTTCACCTAGCCCCGCTCATCCAATTCCGGCAGTAAGAAGTCGTTTATCATGGCCCTGTAGCGTTCGCCAGTAACAGTGACCGTATTGACGATGGCGTCCTCAAAAAAATACGGCCCAATCACTCCTTCCCAGTGAACGCCGCACCACAAGATAGGAAATCGACGTCGAAATTCACACTGCACTAACACCACCTGTTTGTATACTGCAGCTGTCTAGTTCACAAAAGTCAAATATGATTAACGTACGACGCCATTTGCAAAAATTATACCATCTTCCGATAGGGTGATTCATTTTGCGCCAACTTGTATAATACTTGCATACACGTCTGCACAGACCAAGAAAATTTCAAAATATTTTGTATTTGCTCAGACCGTCGTTGCAAACAGACATGGATACACACTACACAGACAGTCAGTACAGACATTTTTGCAACAACAAAATATATGTGACTGCAGCGACAGTTTGTGTAGTGTATGGGCCCTATTGAGACTTGGAACGAAAATTCTGTCGGAAATTTTTTGTACTATATCGACTATATAAATTTCTGACAGATCGTTGGCGGAAACAAATTCGTATGAAAAGTGAAAATTCGGCACGGAATAATATTATTAATTTTGTTAAAGAAATTTTTGTTTTCAAATACGTGTTGGGTTAGAATGTCGAGAAAAGATACGCGAGTTTCGAAATAAGTGCTTGTGAAGTGTTTAGATGGGATAGTTTAAATAGAATCGTGCTTTAAAAAATGTAAACAAAGCATTTGTTAAACGCGAAAAAATTGTTTTTCTTGTTATTTCTTTATTCAATATTAAGTTCGTAGTGAATAATATAAAGTGTTTATTTAATATATTGTTAAACAAGTCAATAAAGACAGTGAAATGCAACTTAAAGTTTTCATAGATGGAATCCTATTAATGTAACAGCAATATTATTTCAAGGGGAATATTTCAGTTGGTGAAACTGAAAAGTTGGTGCAAATTGGCTTGGTTCTTAAGTTATAATTGAAGCAGGATCAAGTAGAAGAGAGTGATTGCAACCAGCTCTCAGTATTCTTTCACTTCCACCAAGCGAAATAGTCCTTTTAAAATATTCTGCTAGGAGTATATGCATATACACATACACATGTGTAGTATTCCAACTATGCGAATTTTCAGCCGCATTTCACCATCTTTATTGATTTGTTTAACAATATTTTTAACAAAAAGACACTATATTACACAGTATTCACTAAATATTTAATGGAAAAGTAACAACACAACAATTTCTTCGTGTTTCACAAGTGCTTCGTTTATATTTTTTAAAGCACGATTCTATTTAAACTATCCCATCTAAACACTTCACAAGCACTTATTTCGAAACTCGCGTATTTTTTCTCGACATTTCAACTTTATCCTTATCAGACAAAAATAAATTCTTTAACTAATTTATTTATTTTGTTCCACACCAAAATTAAACTTTACATATGATTTTGCTCCCGTCCAAAATCTGTCCAGCCGTGGAGGTAAAAGAATGCCACCAAAGGGCGCTGAAAGCACTTTACCGGGTGTCAATAAGACTTACGAGTATACATCATCTTGTGGAAAAAACTAAAACTATTTGGTAAAATGTTAGCTTGTGACTTGAAAGTTACATGGGCCCATAGAGGGTTAAATTATGTGAAATGTAATTACTCCTGTCACTTATGGTAAACCTTTAGAATTTTGTTGAAATTCTTAGAAAAGCCACAATTAAGTCTCGGTCTTACAATAGTTTAAAAAGTATGAAAGTGTTTTCGATCAAAAATTATCAGTACGCAGTAAGCACGAGTACGACTGCTTTCTGTCAGGCGTTTTCGATTAGAATTCTAGTACGGGCTAACTAAACTATGCATGACTTCAAGCGGGCGCCCACGTGAGTAGAGTAAATTGTATCACGTTTATGACTTGTGCTCATTTTTCTCTTCCCTGTTTGAATAGAATTTTTCAAAAGACGATTCAAGTACATATCATAGTACGAGTAAAGCAGCGAAATTGGACACAGATACTATGTATTTACAGATAGAGATATATTTCTATAATAGTCCACACACTGTAGGCTCGAGTAAAAGTGTTTGTTGTTCACACACATCATTCACAATCTTTGCATGAACTTGAAATAGAGTATCTAGCAGACTGATGTCATGTGCGTTGTGCATTGACGAGTATTTTTCCCTCTCGTTTCGATTATTAATATCTGAAAAACTCGGACCCACATGGGCGCACATGAACAGTTTGGATTGTGAGATATTTTATAATTAATCGCCGTTCAGTCGGACTGAAACTGAACAGATGGAGATTGTTTCACGCTTCTCGTGAATGATTTTGTTTGTTCTTTTTTCTTTACACACAGCTGATGATGAATCATAACAATCTGACTTCATACTATCTGAATGAAAGTTTCAGATTGACTGTACTTGTAATTTTGTGATTGAGAAGCGTTTTTTTTTTTATTATTTTTTTAATGATCGTGAGGTCAGGGACTATTGTTGAATGTTGCTTTTAGAATTTTCGCAAAAACATAAATAGATTTATGTTTTGTATTGAGTTATCCGGAAGTTCTTCCTGATGGTTAGCTTGATGGCTGAAGTGAAACATCCCCGGTGAGTACTTATAAATTACTTCAGTTGGTCGAACAATAGTGAAATCTTGTGTTTTCAGCTACTCTTGGCTGGTTATTTCCGAATACTTATGTCGCATTTATGGTCTGATTAAACTAATAATGCAGTATCCCCTCTAAATAATCTCTCTCACAAAAATGGTTGCATCTTTTTGTTCGATTGCAGAGCGAATGCTATCGAATGTGGTGTGCAGTCAGTGGAATTAGTTTCCTACCTAATGAAATCAAGCTTCAAATTAACAATACAACTGTACCTTTGAACATTTTGTAGTGTTTATTGTAATGTGATAAATGTTGCATGTTGTAAATTTTAGATTTGGTTCAAATTGTGTCTTAATGCTACTCTTGAAGATCCTCCAGAACTGAAATCGCCCCGAAAAGTTATCTAAAAAATTCAGGGGAAATACAGATTTTCCACTGACTTTGACTCTTTTGAGCAGAAACATGTATGAAAAGAAGGTTGTTTTTATTTTTACCCTTGAGTTTTAGTTTTCCAATGTCAGTTTACTTACTTGAAGACTCTTCGTGGGACCCTTGTGCTTCTAGTGTTGACTTGCGATAAATTGACTTATTTATCAAGTAATACTATTATTTTAGTGCATTCATGTAAAATTTCATATAAATGTGATTATTAATTCGTGTTTTATCTCTAGTTAAACAAAATCATAATGGCAACTGAGAAGATGATGGTGAAAATTGAGCATCGCGCTGTAATTAAATTTTTCACTAAGCAAGGAAAAAGTCAAAAAACTATTCATGAAGAGATGGTGGCTGTTTACCAGGATTCCGCACCTTCATTATCAACTGTGCAAAAGTGGTCAAGTGAGTTCAAGAGACGCAGAGAGAGCATTGAAGACAACCCCCGCTCCGGCGCCCCGGCTACTGCTTGTACGGGAGAAAGCATCAAAGAAGTCGAAAAACTTGTTCTTGAGAATGCCCGAATAAAGGCGAAAATGATGGCAGAGATCACCAAGCTTTCAATTGGTACCATTCACACCATTCTTCATGACCATCTTAACCTTTCTAAGGTCAGTGCAAGGTGGGTGCCACGAATGCTCACAGCGCTTCAGAAAAAAATGAGAATCGCATGCTGTAGAGAGCTTTTGGAGATGTGTAGTGAGAACGCGGACGGTGTTATGGATCGAATTGTTACTGGGGACGAAACATGGGTCCACCACTATAACCCTGAAAGCAAACAAGAGTCCATGCAGAGGCATAAAAAAGGAACAGACCCCCCGAAGAAGTTCAAAGTCACTTCGTCTGCCGGGAGCTCATGGCCACAGTTTTTTGGGACTCAAAGGGAATCTTGCTCATTGAGTACAAAAAAAAAGGTGAAACCATCAACGCCACATCCTACGCTTCCACTTTGCATAATTTGCGGGAGGAAATTAAAAAGAAAAGACGGGGTAAACTCGCAGCGGGTGTGTTGCTTCTTCATGACAACGCTCCTGTTCACCCGGCGCGAGTTTCCAAGGCTGCTGCACGAGATTGTAGTTTCGAAGAAATCACACCTACCCTATAGTCCAGACCTTGCCCCTAGTGATTATTTCCTGTTTCCGGATTTGAAAAAATGTCTTCGTGGAAAAAGATTTTCGGATGATGAAGAACTCAAGTCGGCAATAAATGGGTATTTTGCAGAGAAAGAGGAAATTTATTTTTTTGAGGGTTTAAAATAGCTTATCTCAAGATGTAACAAATGCATTGATGTTAAGGGAGATTATATTGAAAAATAAAAACAATTTAAATTGAATTCGCATTTTCCTTCATATCGATACCGAGAATATATTGAACGCCCCTCGTACTTGCCTATATCTTTCTCTGACATCAAAGGTCTCGAAGAGATTGTTTCCGATCTTTACGGGACAACGAGCGTTCTCCATCGTCATTCCACACAGACTGAGTTTGGCAGCGATACCAAGATTAGATATGGGATTGTGTAGCTCGTTTCTGTAGATGCTGTCATATGTTGATTTAAAATCTATAACGAGGTGCTGCTTATCGATTCGAACATCTTGGGCTTTGTCCAGGATCTGTGGTAGTATGAATAATTGGTCGATTGTGGACTTACCGGTTCACACAAGATGGAAGATAAATTCTTTTATGCGATGCTAAGGAGACTGTGCTGCGTTAGCGGGTAAGCTGTCAAGTCCAGCACTCTTGTTGTTTTTAAGCTTGTATATTGCTATCCTCATTTTATTTTGGTCGGGTGGACGGATCTCTTGATTTCACTATTCAAGTTGAATGGTTCATTCTGTCTGACAGCAGAATTTGTGTTGTTCTCGCCGTTTACGAGTCTGCAGAAATGGTCTTTCCATAGCCTCAGTACCTCTACTACTTTGTTTCTTTGTTCATCTCTACAGGCCTCTGTTCAGGTTTTATTGCATTGGCACGTTCTTTTTACCTTTTGGTAAAACTCTCTTTCCTCCGGAGAAGCCTATGTTCTTCCATTCTCACTTGGTCGGTGAAACCCAGCACATCAGTTGCGGCGTTTCTGATGGCATCTTATCTCGATGCCACTGCTCTTCAGCAGTTGACGTTACTTGCCTAGGACATGTCCAGAAATTGAGGGATACACGATCGGGAATACTCTGGCGGCTTGTTGTGATTGCAGCCGTTCAACATTAAATCTTTTCACATTTGTTTTCACAGCGTTTTTTTTCTTTTTGAAAATAAAAAAGAAAACACAATATACCTAAAATACTACTCATTTGTGATCAATTGCGACGACCTTTCATTCACATGTCCGCGCAGTGTGTTCTAGCTGTAATCTTGCATCAGACCTCTAACTTGCCAGATTCAGATCCAGAAGTGACATTGAGTCATTGGTTGGGAACGCAGCACACTTTCGCGATCGTGTAATACTTGGAAAGCCGTAAATCACTGGATTGGGCAATATTTGAACATAAAAGGTTGGGCCAAGCACGCAACTGATCTGGTTGAGGGACCATTACTATAGGATTCCATCAACGTCAGCAGCGGTGCTATGTTAAATTTTTGAACAGTACTGAAGATCAACAGTGTACCTCATTTTGAAAAACAAAATGCAAATTATGGCGGGTCTTAAAAAAAGTGATTATCCTTTCCAAGAAACCTACGCAAGAACACTCTCGGACAGTTTTCGATTAGCAGGACTCCTTGGAAACATATTGTTCAGTGATAAATCACATTTTCATATCGTCGGTCTCAGTAATACCGTTATTTTTACAACCCTAGAGATCGCCATCAAAAACATCCACATCGTCCAAAAATTACAGAGGGGTGTGTGATTTCTTCCAGAGGGCAAAATACGAGTAAGGGAGATATAGTGACTGCTGATGTCATTGCCAAATCGACGGATTTCTGAGTTCACAAGTGTAGCTTAGACCGCAGTGACTGCAAGAACGCTTTGAAAAGCATGTAGGCGATATTATCTTTAAAAAAAATTAAATCCCCCTTGTTAAACTTAAGAATTTTTGCTGTATATATTTAATAATGAGGTTTTTACCAGCTGGGATTGTCTAACTGGAAATAGTTAGCTTGTAAGGTGCTGTTTAGGTTTAACCTAGTCAGAAATATAAAGTCTGGAACGTTGGTTTCGGCTCAAAGTCTGGAAAGTGGTTTCAACTTTGAGAGCTGGAGTAGAAATCTTTTGGAATGTTTTCGGCTTGTGAAGGGAAGGAAATAATGATCTTATTTCAGACAAAGTTTCCTCACATAGCTCCTTACAAAAAAGAATTATCTATTCGCGATTATAATGGATTTTGTCAGCCTTAGACATTTTTCAATCTATGTTATGTTAAACTGTTAAAATATGTCAATAAACAAACGTCAATTCCTGACCCAAAAGACTATGATATTTTCCCCGCTTATTGGTAAGATAAATCCGTGCATATATGTACATATGTCAAAGCCACCGAGATTTGTAACAGCCGTTTATTTGAGGCCAAATAAAACCATCAAAGGTATTTCAATCATAAATTGACAAAATAATAACATACTCGTATATACAAAATAAACCAAAAAGTTTATTTTTTCACTGTATCTACTAGAAAACATTTCATTGACATCATCACATGGCTGGTAGCATACCCAAACGAATTCGTATAACTAAGCGGAGAACTTCTATCTTTATCTCATACTTAGGCAAATGTAGCATATTTAGTTAGTACCGTATGTAAAGTGGTGATTCCTATGCTTTCTAACTGCGTATACGTATCGTAGCCATGAAAATGTACAACCAAAATAAGTTTTTGTTATTGTGACTATAAAACTGCGACAGCCTTTCAGAATTTATAAAATTTTACCAGCACACCTTTTATTCTATTTATTGATTCTGGATAATATCATATTCTGGTTTAGCTGTGTGTGCATTCCATGTGTAATGCATGTGTACGAGTAAATACAAATATGCGCACTTTATTAAAACAATACAGAAATATTGATTGAAAACATTGATTACTTCGAAAATGAAACCGTGCATGATAATTTCTTTTGAAAACAAAAAATCCTTTGACAAAAAATCACTGAAAGCGTATTATATATACTACTTTATTTTAGGGAAGTATTCAATAAATATTGTTCTAATAATCTACCGGATATGGTTCAGCTTACCACTGTTATCTATCTACATAATATATGTTACACTAGTTTAAGGAGAAAATGACTGCTAAGGACATTGTACAAATACTAAATATTCGTATTCGTATAAACACGACGCCTAAAAAGCGGAATCTTTCCTTACCGCCTTGTCATTCCGTGATGAATTCAAAAATTGTTCAGCTTGATACATTGATGTTCATTCATTTAAGGGAGTAGTCTCATGTACAAAGTTAAATTGTGAAGGTTTTTTTTTGCGGAAAATGAAATACAATCTTCTTGTGATAATTATATGTTATTATTTAGCTATTGAATATTACAAAAAATAAAACAAATATTTTAACGTCATTTTGGTGAGGTAAAGTAGGTCTCTTCAAAAAAAAAAAGTAGGTGAAATCAAATTTCCAAAAAGATTATTATTCAGTAGGGTTCTCATTCTGTCCCGTAGAAGATTTAAAAGATTTGAGTTAAAAATAACAAAATCGCGTCCTTGTAAAAGTTTTTTTCAAAATCGGCTGTTTTTTCAGTTTAAAATCGAGATGAAAAAAAGATCTAATTCTGTTACCGGACAGAACCATTCATGTGTAGAATATTGTGTTAGAATTTCAGCCGAATTAGTCCAATAGTTTTATTTTAATCATCTAGGCTGACGGATAAAAAATAGTTTCGAAAAAAAACGCGTTTAAAGTTTGGTATAATCCCCACAGCTTCAGTGTACCCTCTTCCCTATTATTTGCTGTAACTTTAAAATGACTTAGTGCATCGGTCTAACATTTTCACAGTATATTCTCAACTTACTAAACTTTGAAAATATGTATGCAAAAAAAAATATTTTGAAGATCGAACATAAGACTACCTCCTTAACATCTAAAGGGTCCGCCATCTAACGTTTTTTTTTTTCAACTAGTGCTTATTTCGTGAATGGTAACACTTAGCTCATGTCTGATTTGACGATAATTAGTTTTATCCTTCCGCTGAACGAATATGGTTGTGTATACGCTTGAACAACGCTGGGAAATATTGCGACATTACTTTGAAAATCATGGTAATGTTGCAGAATGTGTGCGAAAATTGCGTACGGATTTTGGAAGAAGAGAAGCACCGTCATCTCCGTATGTTCGTTATCTTGTGAAAAAAGTGATAGAAACTGGCATCCTCATCGATAAACCAAAGCGTGAAAAGCCAAAAACAGTGCGTACACCCGAGAATATTGCTGCTGTGGCAGAAAGAAAGTCCTTGGTATGACGCCATACAAAGTCATATTGGTTCAGGAGTTGAAGCTAACTGACCATCCAATGCGTTTTCGCTTCGCTAAGTGGGCCTGCGATCGACTTAGAGAAGATGCCGATTTTGCCAAAAAAATCATCTTTTCAGATGAAGCTCATTTTGATCTTGGCGGGTATGTAAACAAGCAAAATTGTCGCATTTGGGGCACTGAAAACCCGCACGCATACATTGAAAAGCCGATACACCCAAAACGAGTCACTGTTTGGTGCGGATTTTGGTCCAGAGGCATAATTGGGCCATTTTTCTTCGAAAATGAGCAAGGAGTGGCCGTTACAGTCAATGGCGATCGTTATCGGGCCATGTTGAACGAATTTTTGTTCACAAAAATTGAAGAGGAGGATATTGGCAACATTTGGTTTCAACAGGACGGCGCTACGTGCCACACAGCCGAAGCTACACTCGATGTTTTGCGCCCTGTTTTTGAAGATCGTATTATCAGCCGCAGAGCTGATGTCGTTTGGCCACCTCGGAGCTGCGATTTGACACCGTTGGACTATTATTTGTGGGGTGCCGTAAAAGATAAGTGTTACGCCGACAAGCCAGAGACAATTGACGCTTTAAAGGACAATATTCGTGAAGCCATTGGTGAAATACAGCTGCACACAATCGATAATGTGCTTAAAAAATGGACCGATCGTGTAGGCTACTGCATGGCCAGCCGAGGCAGCCATTTGAATGAAATTATTTTCCATTATTAACCGGAAGGATAAAACTAATTATCTGTCAAATCAGACATGAGCTAAGTGTTACCATTCACGAAATAAGCACTAGTTGAAAAAAAAAACGTTAGATGGCGGACCCGGTATTATTTCCCGAATTGAATTTATCAAATCTATACACTTCATGTCATACTATCCGTTGCGTTGTCCTTTGGACAGGAAATAATTTATTTTATGTCGGTCGCGGTTAAACAAGCGTGTCCTTTGTGTCATTATGGAACTTCGTGAACCAGCGATTAGGATTAGTCTTTTAATTTTAGCTCGACTTTTGAGGAGGCATTTCTGGAGGTACCAAAAAGACATGCCAGCCTTATATGCAGCGTGCTCGAGTAAAACCTGCGTTAAATTACTTCTTTTACTTTATTCACACACACTCATGTCTGTAGCCAAATTATTTTCTGCATTTACAATAATTGCCGATCGCTGCATTGCTTTCATTTCCTCAGTATATTTCCATACTTTGGCAATATGCTCGTAACAACGTCATTACAAAATGAGTGTGACTTTTAAAAAGCGTTTCGAAAGTGTTTTCTTAGTAACCCACCCAAAATATTTAAAAACGTGAGAGGCATTTGTGGGAAAGTGGATAAAGAGGTATAAGGAATGCCGTTATGATGCACGTCCAGTAAGGACAATAAAGTAATTTGTGAATTGTTTCGGTAAACCAAAACAATTAATCTGAGGACCGCAAAAGAAAAATTGTCTAGAAAAGGAGTTAAAGTGTCCATCAACACAATACGATGCCGTTAGCAGAATCTGGCATCAAAAACAGGAGTAACAAACCTAAACCGCTACTAACCCAAAAAAATATTGAAAAGAAGAGGCTAAGTTGGGTAAGGCAGACCACGATTGGAGCAACATTTTATGTACGCAATCTTGCGATTCGTACTCATAGTAAAGTTCATCTGCACCGTACTACACCATGTAAGTAATTAAGAAAATTTACACGCTTTTGTGATTAGACTGTGTAAACAACTTAAGCGATCATGAAAATATATTTTCAAGGGCGTCCAATGGAAACAAGACTCAACTTCACATGCGTGGTCTAATAAATTTCTATGATTTTTTATTTTATTTTTTTTCTTCAAAATTCAGCTTTTCCGAGACGAGAGCAAAGTGGGCCAAAGTATCTCGATTACATGAGATTATTCTCCCTCGGTAGCTTTTGAACGGATTTGCATTTTATAATCGACGCGCGAGAGACTATGAAAACCACTGTGGACTATTGGGCGAAATTCTCATTAGATAATCCATCTCTGAGGGCTCTCTAATGGCATAGATAAATTGCATTGCAGTCTGCTCTCCCAGATAATTGTACGAGTATCTACTGGGGTAGTGATTTTTATTGTTTTGTACTCGTATGTAGTCACTCGCGCTTCATTCAATCGACTGCTGACAGATAGACGGATACTACTTATCAAGTGCAGTCAATTTACGCTTCTGTTTCTCCCACTCTGGTTGGGATTGCATTTTTGATTTTTTTTTTCTTAACAAAAAAAAACGTACGAATTATTATTTTTCTGTTTTTGTAATTTTCTGGCAAAAGCTTCGCTGGGTGTTTACTGGATTTGATGTTCCTTGAGTGCCTTAGTCGAGGTCTAATATTCACGGACAACGTACTATTTCTAGTTCCTAAAAATCTACGAAAGAATATATTATACACACGGGCGATACATTTGTGCGCGCATATTTATAAATCTCTGTGCGATAAAATATTTTAAGCAAAACGAAATAATCATAATAATAATAATTATATCCACGGAAACGACCTATTATCGTTGTATAGTGATTTTTATTTTTTATCTCGATTGAAATTCCAAATTCTCAGTGTGTAGTGCTGTGTGTGTTCCGTCGTTTTATGAACATTTTGAGTTAACTGGGCAAGGATCAGATCACTTACTTCAATATGCCGGATAAAGTTTCCAAAAAGGAGGTAGGTGCTTTAGCTTGTTACAGGCATATCCTCTTCGACAGTGTGTATAAGGCGGGCAACTAACCGGGATTATATGTAGATAAAAACGAAGCAAAAACAACCAGCAAATACCGAAAGCTTTCTAACAGTGGTTTTTGTTTTTTCTCGCTGTAGATGTACGTGAGTATGTTGTGAAAAGCTTACATTTGTACTCATGACTTTGGAAAAGTCACCGGAACACAGACGTGTAGATACATACATAGATGCTTGAGAAAAAAAAAATGAAAAATAAAAAATTGCCCCCACCTTCAGTTTGGCTTATTCTACAATATTTATCTATCTTAGAGTGGATTTGCATTTGAGTTCTTAATGATGTAATAATTTGTATATCATGCGGTCGCTTTCCTGTGTTCATATAGAGAACTGGAGAAGGAACATGTTCTGTTCTATAAGGAGAGATGTCCTTGTTAGGGAGAATTAAAAGGTTTTTGTTTGTGCAAGTGAAATGTTCTTTAAAAGTAGTGGTCATGGAAGGGAAGAGCCATTAACCTTTTTCCTCTTTCTACAGAGTTTTCCAATATTTAACTACGTAATAGTTCAGACGCTCTAGCCCAAGTTTGAGGATAATAGTTTTTCATTATCACTATTCGTATGGGAGCAATCCCGGGGAGTGATGTCTACATACAAGTACTCGTACTTGTAGAGAAAATAATTTTCAGCTCGTGTTCACATCATTATACTGTTCATCATTAACTTCCTGTTTTGTTAAATTGTTTTTGAGAAAATTCATTTCACTTGGACGAACCAGGTACAGTTGTCAATTTTGTATATTCTTTTCGATTTATATTTTTAGAGAGACCAAAACATCAGACACTGGGTAGAGTCTATTGTTTTGTTTCTTTTTATTTATTTGCAAAATGTTTTGTATCTTAGTTTGTTGGGAAAATACGAGAGTATGTATTTCGTCAGGTCCTATCTGGAGAGTGTTGAAAAGAAAAAAAAAACCTAACGTAACGTCAAGGTCAGGAAATATCTATGATTAGAACATGTCATCTGATTAATTAATTAAAGGCAATGAGTTTGTCGTCTGACGTATGAAAAGCGATTTGTAGTAAATCGAACAAATTAATTAAATGAGTAGTGTAACTATCTGTTTTCCCCACATTCTGAGTTTGATTAAAAAACAAACCGTGCTAATCCGTGAGTACCTGTCACGCAATTAAGCACTTGCTTAATTTAATTCGCGCGTTTACACTTAAACATTTAAATTTACAAATATATACTACGTACGTCTGATATCGTTAATGCATCATGAACGTTTACACGTGTATGGTTAAGATTATTCTCAACGATTGCACGTGCACATGTTGGCTGATGACATAGAGTGCGAGCTTTTTTATGGGCTGATGCGAAAAAGATAAAAGAAGGAGGAAAAGAAATGTCAAAAAGATGCAATGAAAATCTTACCCACATGCAGTGGGAATTTGGTTAATTGGGTATTTTTTGTTTCATTATCCCTCTCTTTTGCACTCATTTGAATCTTTCAAAACATGCGCCGTGTAAGAGCGGCCTAAGTAAAATGCCTAGGAAGTGTGTGAATAACGTCAACAATTTTTGTTATGTTTGTAGGGAATTGACTTTTAAATCCCAATAACGTAATTTCACCCAACTTGTCCGGAAAGCTTACGAACTTTATTTTGGAGTTAAAGTAGGAGATCATGATAAATCATGGGCTCCTCACATATGTTGTAAAACTTGTGTAACTTTGTTGGTAAGTTGGTTGAAAGGTACAAAACGTCATATGCGCTTTGCATAAGCTTACCATATTTCTGTTGGTCTCTACTGGAACATTACTTCTAATTTGCCGCCTGCTATGTTAGAAAAGAAAAGAACTTTTTGAATAAATAACACATTAATACTATTGTACAAAATATACTTGTTTAATATTGCTTTAAAAAGGTCTTTTTAAAAACTTTGGTTCAAAATTATTATTTTGAGGACCACTAATAATCTTCCGAGGAGAGGACTATTTTCAAAAATAATTTGTTATTTTTTATTTTTTCGTGAAATTCACTACAGTTTAAGTCGACATTAATTTTACATATTAGTAAGGCTTTAACAGTCGATTCCGACATTCGCTCGCTTTCATGTGACCATACATTGTTCATTATAGAAACAAGTCGCTCCACGGGGGCAGAAGTTCCTGGTAGACAGAACGCATACTCGAGGACTCGTTTGAGATTTAGCAATAAAATGCTTTGATCCTTAAAATAGTTAAAAAGTTGAATCCATCTATCCTCAGATCTCTTATTGACATTTCTCCACATATCAATATTTGCAGACCAGTGCGTTTTTGCCAGAACTACCTCATCGAAAAGTTCATCAATTTCGATTACGATTACTGCTCTTCCAATACTCTCATTAATTAGAACTGTTGATGATTCTATTTCGGACCGCGTTATATTTTTTTTGGTAATCCAGACAAAATTTTTCCCACCCCCAAAACTGTTCTCCCACAAATCCAAATAACATATTGAGCGATCATAAAAATTCTTAAATTCATTCACAGTCAGATGGAAATCAGACTCGCCCTTTAATTCGATTAGTAGTTTATTTGCTCCTTGTGGTACAAAGTTACTATACCGCCTTTCCTTAAGAATAATTTTCAATTTTTCCATCTCCATAACAGTGCAACCTGCTGTAGAGTTAGTTTTTTTCCATAGAAGAAATAGACTTAATTGTCCGTGAACAAACCACAAATACATTTCACCGTATTTACTATCGAAAAAGGATTTTATCACAAGTGGACAGTGCTCTTGAAATCTAAAGTAGGACCCTAGCCCTTTGTAGATTTGAAGAATCCTTTCAATAGCTGGTAGGAGAGAAAGAAATCGAGTATTTCCGTATTGTAAAACTTTTTTGTATTCAACTTCTGCAAACTCACAAAATTCTTTTTGTTGAGTCACACGGACTGTGTAAATATGGGGGTAAAGTTAATTCGTACAAAAAAAGGCATGTTTTTGTGAATTTTTTGTGACGACACAGTTAAAATCTCTTTATTAAGACCTATAGTACATAAAGCATAGCATTCGAAGAATATTGTATAAAATTTTCACGAAGAAATATTAAAAAATACGGCAATGACAGCAATTATTCAGACGTGTCTCGGAAGAAAGTAAAATTGCGGTGGGGGGTAAGATTAGGTATTATATAGAGAGCGAAACATCTGCCAGGTAACAATGAGCGCGCTCGGGTCGGGTAGATATTAAAATCCGACATGTATAAAAATACTCGTAACTTCGTCAATTTTGCTCCAATCGACTTGAAATTTTGACACAATATTCTAAGATATTATGCATTCAATTAAAAAAAATGCAAAAAAAACTTTCTTATCCCGATCAATTCGGGACGTATGGTAAGCCTAGCTTTGCAGTACCGATGGTGTGGAGAGAACAAAAAGACCCTGTCACAGTTTGTTACTTTTGTCTCACTAACGTACAGGGCCTGAAGTCCAAGCATACTGTGCAGTATCCCAATTTACCATCAGCTTTACGGCCTATCGAACATAGTGAAGAATATCCTATTCCAAAACCACTAGAATCGTGGAGTTTAGACTAAGAATCTGAATGTGCCGGTGATTCAACTAATGATGATATGTAATTCGAACAGGAAATCGACAATAATCCAGACTTTCAAACACAAGAATGTTCAATAAAGCCGCATTTAATTTCAAACACTGAACTGTCAGAGTAAAGGAATAGAATCTCCCCGAAGGTGACGAACATATACAGTGTGGAACATAAGGTATGATACCCTGGGATAATTTTTGCAAGTAATACTGGCATAAAAAATTTAAAATACTTTAGCACTTCTATCTCTAATCGAATTTATTCTTTAATTTAACAAACAAAAAATAACAAAATTCAAGTAAACAATTAAAAAAAAAATAATATTACATTTAAATCCACAAAACTTGCGTTGCAAAAGGCTTGGAAAATTAAAGACATTTTTAACTTTTGTTTTCAAAACCAATACCTAATATTTAGTGGGAAATCCCGTTAGTTTTGAAACCTCGTTCAAACGGTTTGGCATGGATTGCACAACCTTTTTTCTTATATCCGGAGTTATTTGCTGCTATTCTTCTTTAAGTAAATCTTTGAGCTGAGATTTATTTTTATTTTATGTTTTCGCAAACGTTTTTCTAAATTGTGCCATAAGTGTTCTATTGGGTTGAGGTCTGGACTTTGTGGTGGTGTTACAAGCATATGGGGTGTGTTATAAACGATCCACATCTTAATATCTAAGGCGGTACGTTTAAGTTGAAGATTTGCTTTTAAAACATTCAAATACATTTTTATCACCAAATTCCCTACACCAGGAGACGCCATACACCCCACACAATAACATCACCACTACGGTGTTTCACTGTCTTTATTGTATTTGTTGGGTTAAGTGCTTCGCCGTGTTTCTTCCATACTCTGAAACGTCCATCGGAGCCAAATACATTAAATTTCGACTCGTCCGAAAAAATCACATTATCCCAAATTTTATTTTTAAACTCATTGGCGAAGTCAATTCTCTTATTGTTAATTTCACTGACAAGTGGTTTTCTGCGAGGTGTACAAGAATTGTAACCGGATTTCTGAATCGATCTTCGCACAGTCCAAGCAGATAGGGTTTAGTTTAAATATGTTTCAATATCTGCAGCTACTTTTGGAGCACTTTTAAATGGAACTTTTTCAATTATAGCTGCACGTAAGCTTACATGGGCGTCCAAAACTCGTCTTATTCTCTATCCTATTTTCTTTCTCATAGCGGTTTATTACCTTCTGAATCGTTGTTTTAGTTCTTTATATTATTTCAGCAATTTTAAGATATGATTTTCCTTGTTTGTGACAATTTATAATTATCTCCCTTTTTTCTAACGTTAATTCTTTCCTGTTCATTTTGTAATTTTAATTTTTGTGGAATTTATTCCACTTTTTCGTAAGAATAGATGCAAGTTCTACACCAAACTGACAGTTCTACTCATTGCTTCTTCCATTATGACGAAATTAAGTTGAACCAGAATTTACCGCTATTTTTTCGTACAGTGGGACCTTAACAATTGTATCAGTTTCAAGACTTTTGCTCTGCCATTTTGTTGTTTTATATTTCTAAGTGTGAATTACACTATGTAACAAAAATAAAAAATTTCTCAGTCCTTGGGATGTAATTGTTATTTTTTAGTCTGTTATGTCTTAAAAGTATGGAAACCACCTAATATTCCTCGGAAACTTTGCTTTTGTCACCAGGACAATGGTATCGCCGCTCAAAGTCCATTATATCCTGATGGAAGCGCTCGCCTTGCTCCTCTGAATATGCTCCCATGTTCTCCTTGAATTTGTCAAGATGTGCATCCAGAATATGGAGTTTGAGAGACATCCTGCAACCCACTTTGCCGTAGTTCTCCACCAGACTTTCGACCAGCTCCACGTAGTTTGCGGCTTTGTGATTGCCTAGGAACCCCTGTACCACTGACACAAAACTCATCCAAGCAGCTTTCTCAACACGAGTGAGCTTCTTGGGGAATTCCTCACACTCGAAGATTTTCTTTATTTGTGGTCCAACGAAGATACCGGCTGTAACTTTCGCCTCAGAGAGCTTAGGGAACAAGTCTTGTAGGTACTTGAACGCTGACGAATTTTTGTCGAGAGCTTTGACGAATTGCTTTATAAGACCCAGTTTGATGTGTAGTGGTGGCATCAGTACCTTCTGAGGGTCCACCAAGGGCTTCCACTTGACGTTGTTCCTCCCCACTGTGAATTCAGTTCGTTGTGGCCATTCACGCTTACTGTAGTGTGCACTGTCGTTCCTGCTGTCCCACAGGCAAAGAAAGCAAGGAAACTTGGTGTAACCGCCTTGCAGGCCCATTAAGAATGTCACTATTTTGAAATCTCCGATCACTTCCCAGCCATATTGCTCATACTTCAATGCGTTCAGCAATTTCTTGACATTGTTGTAGTTCTCTTTGAGAGATACTGAATGCGCCAGAGTAAGAGACGGATACTTGTTGCCATTGTGGAGCAACACGGCTTTGAGACTCTTGCATGAGCTGTCAATGAAGAGGCGCCACTCTTTTGGGTCTAAATCAATTCCGATTTCCTCGAACAGACCGGTTACGTCTTGGCAGAAGCAGAGCCCATCTTCGCTGAATTCCACTGCATCAGTCTGGACGTCAAAAGTTCAGCATTGGACTTGGTGAGACCAAGATCTCTGATCAAATCATTCATGTCCTTTTGGTTGGGATAGTATGGGTTTCTGTTATCAGCTAGTAAATTAAATCCTTCACCTTCATTGTCTTCCTTACTCTTGAAATCAGGGCTCTCACAGGAAGACACCTGCTCTTTCTCTGGAGGAGTAGGAACGGGGAGGCCAGAGCTGTGTGGAACTGGAGCCATGGATGAAGGAATGTCAGGATACATGATTGGACTTGCTTTTTTGCCAGTCCGACGTTTGGAAGGGTCCACCATGCAGAAAAAGCAGTTGCTTGAATGGTCAGTGGGTTCTCTCCAAACTCTTGGCACAGCAAACTTCATAGCTCTCTTTTCCCCTCTGTACCATCCTGCAAAAAAAAAAATTAGAAAAGAAAAGTACCGTCTAATAAAAAAGTTAATAGAAACATTTATTTTACCCATAACAAAGCAATATAGTTTTAAAATGTCTTACCTTCCAAAGTCCTTTAGCAGTTTTCACAGGCGAAATGAGGTGCCCAGGATTTGTCTTGATCACCCACAGGCATGCCGAAATAAGCATTGTAAGCTTCGCACATTTTAAAACATGTTTCCAAGGAGTACTTTTTCGCTCTTGTTTTGATAAAATATCCGCAGACATAACAAAATGCATCTGCAGGATACTTGCAGCCTCGTGAAGCCATGTTTGAACGAAATTATCTGTAATAAAATAAGAAACAACTCTCAATAAACCACAACAAATCTCTAATGTAGTGTGTACTGCATCTAGGGTTTAACCAATGTTTGTAAAATAGTTTTCAAATGCATTCTTTAATTGGTATGCTTTATTGAACATGTACATACAATATATAAGTATAGGCGATAACGTATTTTTCAAAAAAGCGCTGCCATGGTCACAAAAGCAAAGTTATCTTGGGACAATAGCTGTTTTCTATACTTATGGGGCCTAACTGACTAGGAAATAACAATTACAACCCGGACAAAAATCTTGTTCATAGTGTTATTTTTTCATGTTTGTTAAAAATTATTACTTTTTGTTTGTTAAATTAAAGAACACACTTCATTACAATTAGGAACTCTAATTCTAATTTTAATCCTATTACTGTATTCTATTTAGCAATTTGTAAAACTTGATGCAGGGTACGATGATCTACACTGACTGACTACAGTGACTTCCGAAAACGTGAAAAAAAACTCGCACATTGTTTTGCTCACGAAGGGCTTTTGGTATACTGCATGAATGTTGACAACTTATTTGATGCATTGGGACAGAAACATAAAAATTATAATTTTCAGTCCAGCTTCATTGTATTGGGCCTTGTTGGCATATCATTTTATTTATCGTTGATCTGGTGCTCTGTACAGTCCGAAACAGGTCCTAGAACATTGCCTTACAAAGGTCCAAGCCATTTCTATTTAATAATATGGTAATGGATTGAAAACCGCACTGGAGTCAAGCAGATTACTGCTAATTAGCTTTTCTTTGTATTAAGGAGGTTCCCTGTGTGATGGGTTGAAAAAATCGATTTTTTTTTTTTTCATAAATTAATTCCTTAACATGTGTAGAATATACCGGTAAAACATAATATATACTCGTAATATAAAATAAAATTTGAAGTCGTTGTAAAGATACAACAGTTAGAAGAAACAGATGTTTGGAGCACTGAGTTGAGTAGTAATAGTAATATTGTGACGTGTCGGCTTGTGGTCTGAGACCATTCTATACAATTGTGCATTTATACAAGTTTAGACAAGTATAGGAGGAAATTTTTATGGTCACTTGTTTCGTCAAACTTCGCATCGCAGATTGATGGTAAGTTAAGATTTTCATAGTTTTAACCGTACTTGAAACTTTAAACGCGTTTCTCTCAAAACTGTGTTTTTCAAGTTTTACTCCATCATATCTCGAGAACGGTTTGACTGATTCACTTGAAATTTAGAGAGTAGACTCAGCACATGCACAGCACATAGACGCACAGAGTGAATAGAATCATGATTCTAGGTCACTCGATGCATTTAGGCTTACAAATTAAAACGCTGTTTTTTTTTCTGATAAACCAATCCGCCGAAATCCTGGAGGAAGTGAGTGTACTCAAAGTTCTATTTTTTCTATGATTTTAGACGTAAAAAAAAATTCCCAAAAATGCTTAAAAAACAAGCCGTCACACGGGGGAACCTCTTTAAATTGCTATTGGGTTGATGTAGTACAAATGTCCGATTTTATAGCAAACATTTAAAAGCCAATATTATTTTTCCGTAAATTGTTATTCAATCAAAATAGGATCGCATCCGTGAGGTATGGGGTCATGCAAAATGTTCGGAACGTTCAAAAATCAGTATTTGGAATGTTCGCCATTTTTTCCCGATTATTTTGTATGTTCACACGACGAAATTCACTGATAAAATAGCTTGCTAGAGTAAATGTTGACAGATGAGATCGCAGCCACTCAAACATAGTATCAGCAACACAAAACTTCGCCCACCAGTTTTGATTTTAGTGAGACCAAATTTTGATGTTGGTGACGATCAACATCAGCTAAGACTTGGTTAGTGGTACCATGGTTATTGTTTACTAGTATCATGTTTTAGCGTTTACAGGGCGCTTTAGGCAGAGTTCATAGTATGTAGCATGAAAAGAAATTCGACAATAGAGCCGTGCACATATTCAAAAAGTAAATGTTTAGGAAACGACCGCAGTGCTCTGAATTGTTGTGCAGATTGAATAAAAAAAAGTAGTATTATTGTACATAGAAGGAAATCAAAAAATGTAGGTGTAGGCTTACTATTATAGTTTAATTTTCCCAAATGGGATAAAAAGATTTTTTAGTACCTACATAATACTATTAAAGGGGTAATTCAATTTTCCCAAATAAATCAATTTCAATGTTATGGCAAACCGTATATTCAACGTCTAGCGTCTACTGAGAATGTCAGGAAATGCAATTATTATGTGACGATCTATTAGTTGAGTGGTTTGTTTTGAAAGTTGAAAAGAGAAAGTGTGGGCTGCTGGTCCAAACCATTTCAATCTCCGATGAGGACGTAAAAAGTAGACACGTCGGAGCGCCGGGGCTCCTTTGTACCTCACACGGACCACCACCGCATCATCAGACAGAGATGAATGCAATGTTTGCAGCGGGCACAAGTCGTTTTCATTTGACGACTATTCTCCTGCGATGACTTATGCCACTTTCAAAATAAACGGCTCAGTTATAGAAAGGTTAGGTAGGTTTGCAGATGTATTGTGAGAATGTGCCATTTCGTTGGTCTTTTATTCGTTTCTGGGGGCTCCCGGAAATTACACCGGAAGAAATCACGCCATTTTTTTTTTTTTTTAAATGCCGGAAAATGTTTTTGTTTTTAAGTTTGGAAAAAATAGCAGAATTTTGTTTGGAAAATATGCCAGAAATCACGGAAATTAGGCCAAACTGTTAGCGAGCAAAGCGAGTCACCCATCACAAACTTGAAATAAGCTAGACTCGCTTTAGGCGCCTGCCTGATAGTTGAGGGTTACAGTTACAAGGATTTCACACTATGTGCGTCTCGACTCATACGCCGGACGGCCTCGGCCTCACATGCAGGTACTCAGGGTGTTTTTCCATTATCAGTAAAGGAAAATATGTCAGAAATATCGTTTCTGGTATTTTTTTCAAACATATCCTCTCGGGCGTTTTTTGGAAAAAGACCTGAAATTTCAAAAATATAGCCAGATAATTCTGGCTTTTCTTCCTAGGAAAAGGCCAGACTTGTATCAAAAAATCTGACGTTATTTCCTCTGGCGTAATTTGCGGGAGCCGTTTCTTGGGATCCGAGTCTGGCCATTTAATCAGTAATGTGTTTCACTCAGATATTGCAGTGTTCTGGATCCATTACAGTGCGATTTTATGATGTTTGGCTAACTTGTTAACAAAACATAGAAATTTTCAATCGATGAAATGGTTTTTGACAACTGCTCATAGCTTGGCTGTCTACATTACTCGTATATTGCAATATTTGTGGAGGTATGTTTAAATGGAGATTGACTGTCTGCGAATGATTTCGTCTTTTTGTAATTCCTTTCTTTCTAGAAGTAGTACGAGTAAGTGCTTTAAACCATTTAAACCTGATGAGGTGAATTTGGTTTCAACATGCTTTCGGCTATTCAAGAAGTGAGAATTTGTCCAACGACCTCGGTGTGGACAAACTTTTGTGTGAATGGAACATTATTGCAATTGATATAGATATATAAACTGTTCAGCAAATTGATGATATAACTTTTTATTTTGATTTATATCGGGATTTCCAGCAAGGACTATACATTTTTATGACCGATTATCCCTCGAAGGAAGTTGCCATTCGAAACGAAAAAGAAATTCTATGTTTGATGTCTTATGCAAATAGGCTATCCAATCGCAGGTACAACCTGCACGAAAGCGACTGAAATACTCTTTGCTGTGCATTCATTAGCCGCAAACGCGCAAACAATAATGGTTAATAATTGGCACCGAGGGGGGAGAATACTGCGTTCCCAGCTCGAGCTTAATCAATGGCACTTTTTTGCGAGCCTGGAATAAGGTTCAGCTATTCAAAAATAATAATAAACAAATTTTTTTTGGAAGATAAGGCACAACAAATCGGTTTCCGCAGACAAAAGAAAGTACGCACTGGCGGCTGTGTATAGTAAATGGTTTTCCAATAAGAACTTTCATGTCGATATCAAACAAATGGCTTCGACGACTTATGTTGCACATCCACGCTCTTTGATAAAATTGTTTTTCATAGTTTCGCACATTTGTCGACGCATTTCATCAATAACACATGATAGCTTTGGGCACTTCAGTGGACAGACATATTGACTTTAGCATTAATATTCTCTTTCACATGGTCCAAAAGAAAGATGTCTTACGGTGTTAAATCGCAAGATCTCAGCCAATTTTGATCACTATTTCGAGAAATGACTCGACAAAGAATCTTTCCTCTCACAAAATCCATGGTTTCGGCCCACATCCATACCTTTAACAGCCGTACTTGCTTCTTTTTGCTGAAAAATAAAGGCCAATGGTGCTTTTCGCCCTCAAAAACCGCACCTAACGGTAACACGTTGTTGATAGAGACAATCATTCTAATAAGCCGAGAAAATTTTTAACTTTTCGATCTGTTTCAGCAAAAAACCAATTTTTTGGTGAATTTGAACAAATTAATGCATTGTTGAAGCGTAGATTGTTCCATTTTCCCTGAAGAACCTACTAAATCTTTTCAAGTCAGTTTTAAAATATAAGGCTTCCATGATTGCAGTCGAAAGGATGAATTCACTAAGTCTTGTCTGGATCGTACGCCACACTGGAATCATGGAAAATGAGATCAGCGACAAGGCTCAAAGGAGGACTGCCTGACTGCCGAGTTTTCGGCTAGGGCTTCCATTAACATACGCGCTGTGGTTTTCCTTGTACAGGCAGACGAAACGAACGCTTTTCACTGTTTTTAAAAAGTCAGCAGCATTTTCTCTGTCCATCAGAAAGAAAGGTTGCTTATTGTCATATTAACAGAGCTCTAAGCTTTGCTAAACACCAAATACATACTGGTGTGCCGTCTGGAACTTTGACAATTCTCAACCGATCGTCATCCGTAAGCTCGATTTGGCAACACCAATTTAGTATAATTTCAACCATAAGTAAGTTTACACCGAATGAATGTGCCGGAATAGTAACGTTTTACATTGAAAATAATCGGTCATCGTTAATAATAATATTGTGGTCGCTCTACCACTTTCTATAACACAATTCGTCGTTAGATCTCGAATTTTATTGAACAGGGGTCTCTAGTGAACCCCAAGGAACACGTTAGACAGTAGCGTGGCAAACTTTTTGAAGCAACCATTTCTGTACCAAAGCTCCAAATGGCGCACCGTATAAGTGTTATGACCTCTTGCAGCTAGAGTGACACCGCTGTATATGGTTGCAGACACTATACGCTGAGGGGGGTGGGTGTTATTATTAAAATCACTGTATCACAGAAGTTTATACGAAAGACGTAGAAGTTGCATTGAAAGGTGCCTACAAGAAATACAAACTAATTCTTTTATTGGATATTCTGTTCCGACAATAACAAAATAAAAGTTTTTCGAAGTTGGACAGCGCTCAAAAGTACAATATTTCGGAGCACACAATAATAAAGGATCTCTGAAGCGCAATGGTTTCTTAATTGCAAAGCAATGGAATTTAGTTTATGCTGAATCTGATGAGTGTTGTATGGGACCTAGGTTACAATGGGATTAACGGAAAGTAATTGCCCATCAGACATGATACGCAAGGTTAGGATTTCTCACAACTTAAACATGCTTGAAAACTGATTGTGTCCGCGGTCGGGACTTTCATCGACAGTTGAATCTCTTGTGAGCACAACTCTATGTATGTAGGTTTATTCTTACACATATTTGAATGTATCAAAGTCTACACCAATTAAAAACACTTAGATAGCAGAGCATGACACCCTACAAATCTTTGCTCAACAATTTGTATAGCAAGGAAGTGCAAAAGGCCTCAGTCAGTTTTGTATCTTAAAATCTCAACAAACAATCTACAAAATTTCGCATAAAACAATCTGTATGGATAGTAGTGTATTTGACGTTCAAATGATTATATTGACGCTCTTTCAAGTTTGTTCTAGCTTTCAGTTATTACAACTTTTACATTTCAAATGCACCCTACAGAAATCAAGAAAAACTTTTCTTTTACTAATGAGTAATGACAAACTATATGCATTTTTTTTAAGTCATTAAGTTTTGTTTAAAAAAAAAAGTACAAATTCATACTGGCATCATACAGCTCCCAAGTTGTTGCACTGCTGTTAGGGTTCTTTAAATTGAGGGTGTGTAAGAAAAATTAAAAAGTTCGTCTAATGAAAGTTCGTCTAACTTGTAGAGCTTGCCATTACGTATGAATGGGAATGGAATTGAAATTACTCGTATTAAAGTTTTCCATTTCCCCTTTTCATATCAGGTTTTTTTTTTCAAACTTACTCGTATGTTACTATCCTACGGCATGCACATGAGGAATCTCTGTAAGAAAGGACCGTGTGGCTTGTCACCACAATAGAACGATGCATCTATTAGTAGGTTAATATTTTTTTAAATATTTTTATTGTATTTTTGTTTAAATTCTTGACATCGTGTATATCATCACAATAAAAGGAGTAGAGGTTGTCAATATCTTTAAGAAGAGTTGAATTATGTAGTCACGACAATATTTTATTTTAGTTCGGATTGCAATTGTCTGTATTTATTGTCAATCAAGGTCAGAGTCCCTTTAATTGATCTCATGAGGTAGTAGTATTAATTGGGTTTGTTTTATGTCACTATAAATTCTTGCCTTTTTATTGTATTATATACATTTCTGTTTGCTCAGACAACAAGCGACTATAAAAAGAAAACTAATTACTGCAATCAAATTCATTATGGGTCCAAGCAAATATATTACTGACATATGTATAAGCAAAATCTGGGAAAGCTAAGTAAATAGAAAATGGAGACATCAATTACATAATTAACGAACCTCCGTGCTGTTGAAGGCCTCTGTCGGATACATAGCAGCCTTCCGTCATCTACGATATAGGATCACGATACTTTCAGTCATCTAGACATATGTAAGTACATTAAGAGCAGTTGGTGTTCCTTTTCGTCTCGAACTTCCGAGTTAAAACTAGAAAAATCTTTTACAGAGAGCATTGCTGTCCATCCGCTCTATATGTATGTATGTATGTATGAGTTCCATCTCGTTTTGAGGTGATCGACGTGTTCTTTACATCAAGTGACGGCATTTTCCATTAGTTGGAAGCATTTATGGAGTTATGTTAGCACCTACTCCGCATATTATCTGCTTCATCAGTGATGTTTTAAACCGTTGTAGCGATCGATACCGGTTTTGGTTTAGGTGTCAACTTCATAAACAATAAGACTTAGTAACTAATAGCCAAGAGTTGAATAGTACGTCTTGTGAATCTCTCAGGACAAAAATTGCAAAACGAGCTAAAGTAGAATATTTGTGTGCAGTTTACAGGCCACCGGCTTTAAGCTTAAAAGATTTTGTTGAAGAGTTGGGAAACTTACTATAAATACGTGATTAAAATCACGTGAGGAACAGTCAATGATTTAATAAACGTAATCAAAGAAAATACAAGCGTTGATCCAAGCAGAGGAACATCAACGCTGATCGACCATATAGCAGTCAATTTAACAGACTGCTAATTGATTTCACCAGTCATCGAGAGCGGCATTTGACATATGTAATAGCAACTTACATAAAAGACAGCTTGGTGGACGAAAAAATACGTGTTACAGACTTACAGAAACTCTACCTACTAAGTGGGGTGAAAAATAACGTCCTTGACCGCCAGAATGCGCTGCTACTGCAAAGAAGGTTATGGTGCCTTGAAGTCCGTTCATATTTAGGCAGACATGCCAAATTTCAGTGCGATACTGTCTTTAGTTTTGTTTTGACAGCTGATTGTTGTTGACGTGTTTGGCATCATGTTGAGTATGGACAAAAACGATTTTCGTTCTCTCATAAAACATTATTTTTTGAGACGCAAAACGGCGAAGGAAACAAAAGAACAGTTGGATAAATATTGTGGGGCTAATGCTCCGTCAGATTACATCGTTAAATATTGGTTTCGAGAGTTTCGTGGTGGCCGCAACTCCACTACCGATCAAGTCCACAGCGACAGGCCTCCGATCCGGTTACAGCGGACAATGTCAAAAAAATACATGAAATGGTGTTGGCTGACCGGAAAGTGAAGGTGCGCGAGCTAGCAGATACCACAAAGATTAGTACTGAGCACACACGCCATATTTTGGGCAATATTCTGCATATGAAAAAGTTATCCTGCCGCCGGGTGGCGTGCGCGCTCACTTCTGACAAAAACACGAATGCGGGAGCACTTCGAAAGACAATTGCTGTCGCATCCACCGTATTCTCCCGATTTGGCTCCCTCGGATTATTATCTCTTCCCAAACCTTAAAAGATGGCTCATCAATAAAAAATTCAGCTCACTCGAGGAAATCATCGATGCCAGGGAGGAGTATTTTTCAGACCTTCCGGAAAATTACTATTCGGACAGGATCAATAAGTTATAAAATCGCTGGAATAAGTGAATAAGTGTATCAAGTTAAAAATCAAGTGAATAAAATAAAAAAAAAAACATTTAAAAAAATTTTTTTTTTTCATTCCCAAGGAGGTTACTTTTCACCCCACCTACTCGTAGATATAAAAATTCAACGTAAATGTCAATCTAACGCTTGGATCGTCTCCCACATTCGCGAAAAATGTAAGCAGAGAGATGAACAGAAGGTTGAAGAACAACAGGCTAAATAAGACAAAGTTTCCAAAGACATATTCTAGCAAAAGTCTAGCTTTTATAAAGTAAAATTTAATAAGGCTAGAAATGATCCGTCGGAGCCTAATTCATGAAATAATGACAAGAGAAAAGCAAAACTTGGACGGGCATAAAATGCCCGATTTTATAGTAAGAATTTAAAAGCCAATATTACTTTTCCATAAATTTTTATTCAATCAAAATAGGATCCATTGGCATCTATGAAATTCTTCCAACATGATACAAGGTCAAATATTCCTTTTTCGTATAAGTGCTGACTTTTTGAGGCAATGAAATCTTCAAAGGCTTTTATGAGCTCTGCTCGGTTCTGGAAGACCTTCTGCCGGCAAAATGAATCCAGATTGCGGAAAAGATGGTAATCCGTTGGGGGAAATATCAGGAGAGTACGGTGGATGCGGAAGAACTTCAAATCCCAACTGCAACAGTTTGCACCGTTACTTGTGTGGCATGGGGTCTAGCATTGTCATGCAAAATGATCGTACCGTGCCTATTGACCAACGCAGGTTGCTTTTCAGCCAATTTGGCATGCAATATGTCGATTTCCTCACAATATACGATAGTGTTTACCGTTTCTCCTGGTTGAAGAAATGGAAAGTGGATTGGTTTTTTCGATGTCCACCAAATTGTCACCATAACCTTTGTTGTGTGATGATCGGGCTTGGGGGTGTGTTTTGGTTTTTCATCTGCATCCAACCACTGCCCAGATCTTTTACAATTAACATACAGTGTCCACTTTTTGCACTATCCGGTGCAAAAACGGTTCAGTTTGGTTTCTTAATGTAAGCGATGCGCCGATTTCGAGGCGCCGTAGTTTTTGGGATTCGTTCAGTTCAGTTCAGTGGGGTACCCACTTATCGAGTTTCTTTACCTTTCCTCTAAGAGAAAGGTGTCGACTTATTGTGGGGATATTCTCATGCTTTGTGGAATCTCTCGAACCGATTTCGTTGGGTCCGCATATTCCGTTGCTCTTAAACATCGTCGTCAACTAACGTTTCCGGCTTTCCACGTGGTTCGTTTTCGAGGCTGAAATCTCCCGAACGGAACTTTGAACTGTCCACAGCATGGTAAATAATTCCTAGAAAAAAAATAACGGTACTTGTAACGAACCTTAAAATTCTCACACGTCAAGCACACGTACCACTTTATTTTATATAAAAAAAAATTAACGTTCTTATTTCCGACTGAGTGAAAATCGGACATTTCATGTGATACAACCCAATACTTGTGAAGAAATTCCCATCGGTAAAATGAGTAACAGCACTTAAACTTAAACGTGCAAGTCATTTCTCCGACCAAATCAATGGTAAAACCAATTTATAGAGGCGGTCCTAAAATCACTGTCCTTAATTATAGGGCAATCTCAATTTTACCAGTGATTGACTAATATTTAGAAAAAGTGGTAGTTAAGCGACTGTCAAACAACCACTCAGAAATCCAAGAAAAACAATATAGATTCCAAAAAAAATAAAAATATGTACCGGGCAGCTTATGAATTTACGAATACCTTATCAAAATCATCACGTCTGTGTCATGTTTATAGGCTCTAGCAAAACATTTCGACTCCTTGGAATCAGAGGTATATTAGCCGCCTGGCTTCAGAACTATCACTTAACTGGAAAGCTTTACAAAATTGAGATTAACAGTTAAAATTAAGAAGGAACAACCGACCCATTTAGAGTCTCTCAAGAAGCAAAGCTAGGATTCCTGACTCAGCCCCTATCTTGGCCACTTCAGGTGTTCCTCAAGTTAGTCACCTAGGTCCACTCCTCTTCATCCTATCTATTAACGATCTTCAAAGGGTCATTCAACACTTAGCACTTTCTCTCTATGCTGACGATACCAAATTTTTTGACTCCAGCCTCCTTCAAATAGATCTTAATAGTTTTTCGAACTGGTGCATCACGAACTGCTTAGAAATCAATGTCACCGATTGTCAATCGATTACATTCTCACGTAAGTGCAACAAGTCTCCTCCCCGAATTTACCTTCTCCACGGCCAACCTATATCCCTTGTTGAGTCTATCCGCGACCTTGGCATATTATGCGACAGGGAGCTTAATTTCTGCTCGCATATTGATGAGATAATTACTAAAGTAAACTCATCACAAGATGGTCGAAAGAATTCTGCAACCCGTACGTGACCAGATAACTTTACATCATTTACGTTCGCCCCCTTCTCGAGTACGCTAGCCAAGCGTGGTGTCCCTTTCAATGAGTTCATGTATCCGGTATTGAGAGCATCCAGCGACGTTTTCCTCGATTTGCTCTTCGAGGTCAACCTTAGAACGATCCTCTAATCTTACCTCCCTATCGAGACCGTTTCAAGCTCATTAACCTGAATATCCTTGAAAAACCCTTCATTCACCGACTCCTCTCGGGCTCCGTCGATTATACGCCTCTTTACGACTTCATTTTCTTTTACACTAATCCTCGAAATCTACGTTGCCACCGTCACTTTTATCTACCTATCCACCGCACCACATATGGCTCTAACGAACCAATCTCCCGTATGATGCGTAAGGTAAACTCCAACCTTTCCATTTTCGCAGCACTCTCTCCCTCAAATCCGATCTCCTTCACCATTCCTAGCTTTAAGCCCTAGTGATAAGTCTTAGATATCGCTAAATCTTAATTGGTTTTTAGTTTTTAAGCTTGTATCAAACCAAATAAATGGGGGCGCTAGCCCCCACCAAAATTTATTTATAATCTTCACACACGAGTTGATGCGTGTCCTTACAAATAGTATTCCGTTTGCATTCGCGGACGCTACAGCGATAGTTGTCAAATATATGTAAATGTCCTGCACTGGTATATAAATAATAAATAATGCAGGTTGAGTTCGATGGCCTAATTTTAAATACGGCGTAGACGAAAATAATGCACGTGCGAGGACCACACCACAAACCCATTGCGAAAGAGTTCTCTCAGACCAAGAAATCGAAATAGTCGAGACCTACAAGTATCTGGGAGTAATTATCGACATCCATCTTCTGTGGGATGTGCACATAGAGAAACTTCGCTTCAATCTCAGACAAGCTCTTTATGCCGTGGTGTACCTTGAATACTACTGAACGTTTGAAATACAAAAACAAATGTATTACGCCCTTGTGGAGTCCAAACTGAGATACGGCATATTAGCATGTGGTAACGCAGATTGTGAATCAGATACAAAATCGACATCCCAACACGAGGACACAGAAGTTTCAAGCTGCTAAGTGTCCAAAAAATATTCCAGATGACACTAACTATGGAACATGATTATGACGCCCATTTCTTCTTTGAATGAGCCTTAAGGAATGTTAAAAATTCCGATGACAAGAACACGTACGGTAGAAGACAGCTAACTTCTTTCTCGGCATGGTACAAGTCTCGTCGCAACTCAGGTGGCACACGCAAGTGGCCAACATACTCGTACCATGCGAAACTGAATTCAGCTAACTAAAGATCGAGTTGGCTAGAGACGCTTGTTGGACAGGCAGACTCGAGTTTATCTCTTCATTAAATAAAGAAGTGGAGTACCATAAAAGGTTGTCATCCTTCACGAAGACGCCACTGCCAGATTCTTTCTGGAATCTAGTGAGGTATAGCATAGCATTGGTCATATCATAGTCGTAGACTATGTCTTGCTGAAAACTCTCCTCCTTTAAAGCCTTGGTGACACTGAAATATCATACTGAAATACAGACTTTCTTTTTAGCACTGGATTAAAAAAAAAAATTAAAATTATAGGTATTCAACACAAGAATTGAACCTCAGCTAATTTTCATTTTAATGTTAATTCAAGTTAATTAAATTATTTACATTTTCAAACTTCGGTTTTACAAGACATTTTGTTTGGCAATCTGTTAAATTTTATTTAGTCAATTAAGCATTTTATCATTTGATGAATTGTGTTTGATTTCTATGCGTTTTGTCCTTAGAGAATAGCTACAATATTATTTTTTATATGTAAGTTGGACAGCGCTTTTATTATCATAATAGATAATCATTTCTTTCGATGCTGCAGGGAACAATTCCATCTCCAAACGATTGAGTCACATCGGCTCTTGTATGGTTAGATGATAGCGCAACTGTCGACTATCACTTAAAAGACCAGGAAATTGGGCCTCCTTGCATTGTAAACATGTAGCCTGATGTTGATTTTCTAGCATCCTCGTCGTCAGCCCAGTCGGCGTCGTAGTATCTCTTCAAGTGGTCATGATTTGGAATCATGAGTAATTTCTTGTTGATAGCAGTGCCTTTAAGATAGCGTAGCACAGTGGGTACATTCATGGATTTCCGGAAATCCTCCTAAGTAAATTAACAGCAAAATATATATCAGGCCTGGTCGTTTGCAAATAAAATACTACCAATTACATTTAATATGGTTTCTTTTCCATAAAGCGAAGATAGTTTTTTTGATTGGGATGAATGGATGTGCTGATTGGATTAGAATGACTAATTCCAATTTTTTCTAAAACTGTTGCGATGTACAGTGATTCGTCTATTGCAATTAATCCATTTGAATTGTTGCGTGATACTAAATTAACATTTACAAATTGGTAGCCGGTCTGCCGACAGGAATAAAAAAAAACTATTTTTTTCAAAGCAAAGAAATAGCCGGAACCACACAGGTGGTGGATGGTGGATGGATGGATCGATAATGGCGGCTTGCGATGTCAACAAAGAAAACCCAAGGGGAATTTACAACAGGCAGCTGGTTAAGTGTTGCCACTTTCGGCTGCTCAGCTAGAGGTGGGTTTTTGATTAAAAGAAAAAAATCTGCGGCAGTAGCAAATCTAAAAAAAAATACCCGTATCTGTCAAATCTGTCTGTAGGCGCAACGCAGTCTTTTTGAAAAGGAATTGCGAAACCTTAAAAAGGGATGAAAAGAAAAAAAAAGCAACAAAAGTTAAAAGTCACGTTATAACCAGCGATTTATTGATCGGAATATCATATGGCACAATCGAATGGGCCGTATCAAAAATCTACTGATCAAGGTTAACTGAATGGTAGTCTTCCCGAACGGTAAAAAGAATTTTTTTTCTAGCGTGGTAGTTATTGTAACGTGTCCTGTTTTTTTTTTAGTTTTTTTTTCTATGTGGGCGAAAACCTGCCGGGATCTCACTACACAATCTCACAACACAATACTTAGCTGTTGTTTGGTATCCTTCTTCCTCGTCTTCCTGACTCTCCGTATGGTTCTCTGATCCTGTCCTGTTTTTCCTTTATCTTCTATCTCTGGACGTCCTCTTTTCCTTCGACTTTCCATATTTTGTTTTCTTTCTGTTTTACTCTTTAATTTTGTATGTATGTACGAGTATACTGTAAATTAATTTTTCTTTTCCCTTTTTTTGCCACTTTGACTTAAATCTTGTTTTTTCTTTTTCTTTTTTTCTTTTGATAAAAGAGGTTTATCGAGCGTTGTGGTCCAATGTCTGGTATACTTATGTGCATAGCGCTCCGCTACTTAGCTGGAGAATGTAACCTTTTGTTGGAGCACCGCGAGACCGCTTTTTCGTACACCCAAGTGTGCCACTTTCACTAGCCAGGTCCTGGGAATAATTTCCACTTGGAAAAATAAGTCAGGATCTAGGTGTCTCTAGTTAAAACGTTTGAAAAGTGTATTTGGTCTTTGTGATGAAGGAGGAAGGAAGCTTTTCTTAAATTTAGTTGCCATAAAAAAAGGTGGACCCGGTGGATTTCCGTGCAAATTTTGTGGAGGAAAGGAATACATATCAGATAGCTTTCCAATCTTTATACTGGTTATGTTTTTTGACCGTCCGTCCTATCTGTTTATGTTGTTCTTCCGAGATACGGAGAAAGTGCACCGATGTCTGATGCGCCCATGGCTGCCCGTCACTCTCTGAGGATGTTGGAAGAACAGCTATTCAGAGGGAAAATGTACAAAGGGATGAAGGCGAACGTTTTCACGGGAAAAGAGCCCAGCTTGTTGTGGTAAATTTTAACGCAACACGCTACTGATGTTTGTTGTTGGAGAATATAAGGACGTCGTCCAGTAGCGAACGCATTAATCTGCTCCACAGCGTTTTAATCCAAACTCTATAAGCACTGCATTTAATTTTTCGTTCCATATCATACTTGACTATTAATGTCATATAGTGATTTTCGTAGTATACAAACCCTCTCCGTTTTATCATCAAAGTGTTTTAGGTGATTCATATAAATTTCCTCGGCTAATTCTCCATTCAGAAAAGCAGTGACAGCATCTAACTAGGAAATATTCAAACCATGGGAATAAGAAATTTAGCAGAAGATTGAGTAACCTGCTACACGAAAGAACGTTTCATGAAAATCAATGCCTTTCTTTTGTGAAAAACTCCTACACACAAGTCTAGCCTTATATTTAATAACTTCCCCGCATTGATTTTGTTTAGATTTGAACATCCACTTATAATTTATGCAATTTTTTTTCCTTCTGGAAATGTAACGAAATCCCAAGTGTTGTTTTCTTGTACGGAAAGGAATTCCACCTCCATAGCTGCCTTCCATTCATCGGAGTCTCCTCTGCATAAGGCTTCTTCCACTGATTCGGGATTTGCTGAAGTTTAATTTGTTTTTGTGATTTGCCAGCTTTGGGGCTTTGTACGACTTAATCTTCACCTTCACCAGAGCATTCTACTTCACACAAACATGAAGGCGATTTTCAATCTCAACGAACTCTTCTTCCTTAGGAACATGTTTTTGTTCCTGAACTTGTTATCTATATATACATAATTCTCCATAAGCTTTGTTATTTACAATTTCTTTACAATAACATTTTTCGTTTTCAAAAAAGACTACGTTCTTCCTACTGACAACTACCCGTATATTTTTATTCTTGAATACCCCAACTTTCATAATACATTCTATAGACTTAGAGTCAAGTTTTTTTCGTCTCTCTTGTATATATAATAATAGAAACCATAGCATTTCAGCCGAACAGCCGTAAATGACTAAGACTTTGTTTCATACCTGTAAAGGATTCTTCTGCGTTCTTGCTTATTCGTCTCTGCACGGCCGTCATCATTATTGCCTCTGCCCAAAAGCGTTGATTTAATTCAGCGTCATGTACTCGTATCATGCACCTTATTTCTACTTTATGATCCTGTTGATGCGTTCAGCCACTCCGTTTTATTCTGGAGTAAAAACGAGGGGCGTTCAACATATTCTCGGTATCGGGGTGAAACTGTGGTTGTATATATAAATTATTCATCAAGTAATACTATTATTTTAGTGCATTCATGTAAAATTTCATATAAATGTGATTATTAATTCGCGTTTTATCTCTAGTTAAACAGAATCATAATGGCAACTGAGACGATGATGGTGAAAATTGAGCATCGCGCTGTAATTAAATTTCTCACTAAGCAAGGAAAAAGTCAAAAAACTATTCATGAAGAGATGGTGGCTGTTTACCAGGATTCCGCACCTTCATTATCAACTGTGCAAAAGTGGTCAAATGAGTTCAAGAGAGGCAGAGAGAGCATTGAAGATGACGCCCGCTCCGGCGCCCCGGCTACTGCTTGTACGGGAGAAAGCATCAAAGAAGTCGAAAAACTTGTTCTTGAGGATGCCCGAATAAAGGTGAAAATGATGGCAGAGATCACCAAGCTTTCAATTGGTACCATTCACACCATTCTTCATGACCATCTTAACCTTTCAAAGGTCAGTGCAAGGTGGGTGCCACGAATGCTCACAGCGCCTCAGAAAAAAGTGAGAATCGCATGCTGTAGAGAGCTTTTGGAGATGTGTAGTGAGAACGCGGACGGTGTTATGGATCGAATTGTTACTGGAGACGAAACATGGGTCCACCACTATGACCCTGAAAGCAAACAAGAGTCCATGCAGTGGCATAAAAAAGGACCAGACCCTCCGAAGAAGTTCAAAGTCACTCCGTCTGCCGGGAAGCTCATGGCCACAGTTTTTAGGGACTCAAAGGGAATCTTGCTCATTGAGTACAAAAAAAAAGGTGAAACCATCAACGCCACATCCTACGCTTCCACTTTGCATAATTTGCGGGAGGAAATTAAAAAGAAAAGACGGGGTAAACTCGCAGCGGGTGTGTTGCTTCTTCATGACAACGCTCCTGTTCACACGGCGCGAGTTTCCAAGGCTGCTGCGCGAGATTGTGGTTTCGAAGAAATCCAACACCCATCCTATAGTCCAGACCTTGCCCCTAGTGATTATTTCCTGTTTCCGGATTTGAAAAAATGTCTTCGTGGAAAAAGATTTTCAGATGATGAAGAACTCAAGTCGGCAATAAATGGGTATTTTGCAGAGAAAGAGGAAATTTATTTTTTTGAGGGTTTAAAAAAACTTATCTCAAGATGTAGCAAATGCATTGATGTTAGGGGAGATTATATTGAAAAATAAAAACAATTTAAATTGAATTCACATTTTCCTTCATATCGATACCGAGAATATATTGAACGCCCCTCGTATATGAGGCAGATTTCTGATGCCAAATCCCACTGACTGTTAAATATATTTCAAAATCTCTGTTGGTGTACTCTGTTCTGGTGTCAGAAGGTAGAATTTTGATAATTTTTGATGTTTGTTTTTCTACAAAAAACTTGAAAGTTTTAAATTTTTTCGAAAACTTAATTTTTTTTTTGTTTTATTTGATAAACAAATACTTCCCAGGTAAAATCGTAGACAAAAGTCACAAAATATTTGGAGCCAGACCATAACTGAACGAGGAGTTGTCCGCATACATCCAAATGGATCAAATCCAATATTTCACCTATCTGACTCACATGTAGTTTGGGGTTGTTGGCAAAACTATTTTCTTTGTTATAGGCTGGTGATTCTCTAAAATATCTTTCCGCATCGTCATGTGGGTGAATGCTACCGAGTTCTATAATCTTTTCGAACACCTTACTGATATTTGGAAGAAGACTGATCGAACGGGGTTTCGCCGGATTGGAAGTATCTTTATCCCTTTTGGGAATGGCATGTACCACCGCAGTTTTCAATGCGCTGGATAATGTGATTTATTCATTGCATTATTAAACAGGGTGGTATGGTATACCGCTTCTAGTGGGAGATGTCGAAACACAATGTTCGGTATTTCATCGGTTCCCACTGATTTCTTGCTTCTAAGCGATTCGAATACCGTTTGGAGCTCTTCCTTCGAAATGAACGGTGGTAGTACCCTTTCGGAAACCCGAGCTCTCAAATCGCCTATTCACAATTTCATATCGAAGGTAGAAATTCTGCACAAGGACTCGATTCTCCAGATCGTGATTCAGGCTAATATACACTTCCTGGAAAGTCACTCCTATAACCTCTACCTTCTCCTGCGGATCTTCGATCACAAAGAAGTTGTCATTATCAACGGCCTCATTTGAATCGATGCCTGCTGCTATAGTAAGTATGTTCTCGTTGTCGAAAGGTCGTTTTGATCTTTTCTCCGAAATATTTTATTTATTTGCGGGAACATATTGGGGTTGCTGGTGTTTACAGCCCGAATTTTATTGTTCCAATTCAAACTTACAGATGCTCTGTAATTTGCTTTTATTAATACTTGGATGTTTTTGATCGACGGCTTCAGCGCCATAATCTCTGGGTTATGTCTGTCAGTAAACTATCTATACAAAACGATCCACAGATAAGATTCCCGCCAGTATTCCTCCTTATTTTGTCAAGTTTGCCAACGATAACGACTTAAAAGGTGTGTTTTATCATATCACCTTTTAAGTCGTTATTTATTCTCGCGAAGAATGGCATTATGCTTTCTTTCGAAGAAGCGAATACGAGATCTGACGATTACATCGGAGGAAATTAACTACCAACATTTTCAGCACCTGATGCAACTTGTTGAATTTTCATCATGTATTTTGAAGTGTCGTTTGATGGACTTTCAACCATATTTCTATGTTTTCCTTCGTTACCTTACAGTTCAGTTTTTGTTTTCTTACCAATATTATGACGCTGGTTGCTTATTGTTTATTTATTTTATTTGGAATGCGATTCTTATACACTTTAAGATATCATATCTTATATAAACTAGTGAAAAGCAATATACATATGATAACAGCTATGAAAGCTAATTTAGGCGATTAGTTCATAATTCAATGGAAATATTTAAGACAATTTAAAAGAGTGATAAATACATATAAGCGATATTAGTTCATAATTACAATATATTATATAGCGGAAAATATGAAAGTTCGATGTTGTTTTTATAATTCCCAAGTGATTCGTTTATCTTAGGGTTCAATAAAAGACCATTTTTCTGAGACCAACTTGCGACGTTATCAAGTTTCTCATTAATATACAACTTACACAATGTTCGATTAGGCCAAGCGGGCAACTCCATATACATATGAACATTTATACATCATTAGTGTATATATGTAGTACATATGCATGTGTACATATGGGCAGTTCATTCACATATATGGAAAATACTCGTAATATAGGTCGTTGGGTGGGGGGCACCACGTGTGATAGACAGTTATTAAATTCAACTGCTTGCCTCCGATCTGTTAAATAAGAATTAAGCTTCACAGCACAAAATTCGAAAGAATTGTTTAAATTTGTCACACAAGATAGAATGGCCTACTGTATCAAACGCCTTCGAGAAGTCTAGTACGATGTGAAAGGTTACTTTATCATCATCGATCGCTTGTCATATATCTTAGCTTTCACTTAATAAGGGTAGTAATGCAGTTATGTTTTTTATGAAAACCAGATTGCTTCGATGTTAGCTGGCTTGAACTATTTATGTACAAAGTCATTTGTTTCTGCAATAATTTTTCAAAAACTTTTGACAAATAAGTAACATTGAAATTGTTAACGAATACTTACTCAGGTCTTCCGAAATTGAAGTGCATTGATCGTTAACAACACCTGAGTGCCATTTTGTTCGAAGTTTTGTAACGTTCTTCAGTTCTGTGAAACTATTTCCTCACAATTAGAGGTATCTACTGCTTCTTGTATAGAATTAAGTGTTGTTAATTCACAAACAGAATCACAGTACGAGTTTTAAACCCAATTTAACAAATTATAGCAGTAGTGACTTTCTGTGTAGATATCATTCCGAGTATAACTTTTATTTGTCCACTCGACATCGGGACTTGAATTTTAATGTTTTAAAGGTCTACTTGAAGTTATCTCCGTAACTGGTTTTGGTCACAGCCAGAAGATCACCCTACCATTCTACTTTTCGCATGTTATCAGGTTATACGAGCACTTCTATTGAATCTCGATGGATACTATTTAACAGTAATAGAGCATCTCCATGGATTTGTTGGACGCGGACTTAAACAGATTGGGTGGAATGCTATGTATAGCATAAAGTATAACGATCGCGATCGCAATGTTATGCTACTGGAAGTCTGGTGCAATTTGAACATTTTTTTTTTTAGCTTTATTGGCATAGAGTAAGACGTCTCTTCGACGACAAGATCGCTCCCGTTAGTGTATCTCTAGAGTAAAAATTATCAACCTAAAGCATACGGCTTTCTATGGCGAAATTCGCACAATATGTAATTAACATATGACTAGCGCAAAACATACTCGGATTGGGTGGTGAACCAAAAGGTAGTTGGCATGTTACGAGTAATAAGAAGAATTATCGTATACATGTAGGAGGAAGGCAATCCTCAAATGATTCAGCTAGCGCCATTACTTGTACAAAAAGTCACCGGTTATTGTGCTTTGTGGTCAGGCGGCGTTATAAGCTTTAATTTTTTTCTTAAAAAGGATGAAGGTCAATCAGTCGCGGACAATAGTCCGACTTATAGTCGCATGTTAACTGATTTTTTTTGGTACGAAATCGATAATTTTGTTCTGAAAGATAATTGTTTCCAACAGGATAGTGAAACATGCCACATATCGTGCTACACGATGAAAGTTTTGTGTGAAATGTTTGGTGACCGCACCATCTAAGGACTTTGCAATGTTAATTGACCACCATCGGTCGGAATATAATGGAAAAACAGGCAAAAATGAATGTGCAAAACAGTTTAAAGGTAGATCTTAGGAGAAGGCTGGGAACTATTATTTCTCTTAAGAAGGGCTTAGTTACGGGGAAATGAGGCTTAAAAAATTATTCCGTGCTGTTTGAATTGCGAAAAAGTATCAGTCATTACAGCTTCTCTTTATCCACAAGTTGATCATGTAGTCACAGATGTCTCAGTTACTGGAGTTTTAGTTGTCCTATCCCACTCAACTACAATATTTGCCGGCCAATGAACTGTAATCGTATTATTTAAGTTTCTTTATTCAGATTTAAGTCAATGGTATTTATACCGTGCCATACTTTAACTACGAGTAGAACATGATATCTTTTGTGTTATCTCCTCCAACAGTATAGAGTATAGAAGGGTAAATCCATATCCTTCAGATAATCCAATTGACAGCAGTCCAATCTTAAATAAATACAGCTGCATTAATTGCAATCTAAAAACTCCATGCAAAGATACGGGCGGTTCCGTGTTCTTAATTCCTTATTAAGCGTATTTGGTGAAAGACATTGAAAACGTGATTAAATTCGCTGGGGGTATTCGTATCTGTTCGTACGCTTCAACGTATAAACAGATAACAAAACATCTCTGACGATACTCGTGTTGAAAAACACTGTCATGGTTGACTGTTTGAAGAGAAGGGAGATTTACTGCAGTCGCAGCTTATGTTTGTTGCATCATCCGAGTGTTGTTTTCCTGTCGCCATGGGCAGATACTCGTACTTTTGAACAAACAAACCTAGTTTTCTTCCACAACTAAGTAATGGAAGTGTTTATGCCCTAAGGAGAACAATATTCTTATCAATCGCTTGTTTTTCACAATTATGAGCGCGTCATTTCGATTACAATTATTTAAAACAACAAAATATTTACCACACTGCGGTCAAGTGTTGTAATCAGATGAGAAATAAAGAAATAAAACTGAAAAGTGGAAAATTTTTATTTCATTGAAAAAATAAATGTATTCTTTCTCCGTTGTCGCAGCGGGCATGTTGTCTTGCAGCACGATGACGTTGAATGCGTCATGAGTAGGTCAATGTGAAATGTAGTTAAAAGAACGTTAAAGACATTTTTAGAATGTGTCACGTTAACACTTTAATGGGTGTTTACACTGTTAAAGGTCAAGTGTAAAAGATACAAAAATAATTGTGTCGTTATGAACGTATTTAAATGTTTGCTGTTTTTTATGAATTTGCTAGTAGGCTTTGAACAATTATTTAGGTACATAATGGATATTTGAGGTCATCCAATTCGTCGTCCGCATTTGACATCCCTGTTTCAATCACATACGTCAAACCGAACTGTCATCCGAGACTGTATATGTTTAGTTTAAGGTTTGCCATTTTACAATGTGGATCTTTTAACAATCGCTGAACGTGTTAAAATTATGAAAACTTACTACAAAAATAGTGATTCTGTAGTATTTACGTTTCGCGTATTACGAGCAAATAATGGTCGACATAATCGTTCATCTGATCGTACCTACTATAGACAAAAGTGTAAAGAAATTCGAAGAGATTGGACTTTGTTACTGATGTCTTAACGCTTATCCCTCATAGAAATGCACGTTCTACAGAAAATATGGCCGTTAGTGAAAGGGTTGAAGAATATATAAATCTATCGATTTCACGGCGAGGACATACGCCGATTGGATGCGTGAACATCAGCGCTTGGATGACCAATTTTCATACAACATTTTTCACTCGGTGGATACGTTAACAAACAAAATTGTTGCACATCGGGAAGTGAAAATCCACATGTTGAAAGACCATTGCATCCACAAACAGTCACTGTATGGTGTGTAATTTGGTCTGGTAGTGTCATTGGTTCATTGGAACCAATTGGCTCATTGGCTATAGCCAAATGTTAACGGAATTTTGTTTGGCCTCAAATCGAAGATATGGATGTGGAAGACATGTGGTTTCAACAAGACGGTGCCACATTTCACACAACACGACCCGTTTTGGATGCACACAATCCGCAAACTCTTGATGCTTTGCAAACAAATATTTGTTAAGTTATGGCCGAGTTATTGCCTGATATGTGTCGAAAAGTCATCGAAAATTACCTTGTCAGAATCAAGTCCTGCAAGAACTCCCGTGAAGGACATTTGAATGATGTTATATTCCATTCAGAATGGCAAAAATCTAAGCGAAATCTAAATCATAAATGTGTTTTATTTAAACTTACTTTCGGAACCACAATATGGATGACCCTGAATGGATTTGTAAAATGTATGCGTGTTTTTTTACTGATGCGGAAAGATCGAGTTAGCTCAATACTTTTAAATATTTCTAAATATCATTGAATTAAAGTGTATATTCGTCAGAGAATTTTAAAACCATCAAAGCCGATACTGTGCAAATATGTAGAGATTTTGAATCTACTCGCAAAACGATGGAATTGAACCGGAGTCGGACGGAAGCCAACAAAACTTTTCAGCATGCCCGTGTTTATGAACATGCAAACTGGAAGCTGTGGAGCTGGGATCAAAGAGCTTAATAGACCGATACTTACAATAGCTCAGGAACTTATTATGTTAGTGCATTAATGCACTAAAAATCAATAAAAGATAAATTCTGTTGCCTGAGGATCCAAAAAATAAAAAAATAGTCAAACGATTTCTTGACTTGCCAATCGAATGGCGCCCATTTCTTATACATGTCCTAACCATATCAATCGACTTATGCGCAGCTTTTTGACTATGTCGATGTTCCTGTACAGCACATATTATTTTCTTCAAAGCCCGTCGAAGCAAACGGGACTGACTATTGGACGAATAGTTTTACGCTCAAAACATACTTGGCTTTGTCCTCATATACAGCTAAACAAATTTTGGTAGCTTCCGTTTCAATACTAGCGAACCGGTGATGGCCTGCTGAGTTCTGGTAGTTATGTCAATATCATCTGCGTACGCTAATGGTTGCACAGAATTTTGAAAGAGGCACCTCCGGTGTTTGTTTGTTAGTTTCGCACAATTCTTTCAAGAATGATGGCGGAGCAGCGAGCGTCCTCAACTGTTATTCTGCACAGACGGACGAGTTTGTAAGGGATGCCAAAATTAGACGTGGCTCTATATAGGTCGTGTCTATAAATGCTGTCGTATGCGGCCTTAAAATCTGAAAAAAGATCATGGTTATCGATTTGGACTTATTGAGTTTTTTTTTTTTTTTTCCAGGCGAAGAGTTTCAGAATATGGGAGATAGCATATTGTATACCTCTATAGTTGTTGCAGTTGATGGGGTCTCCTTTCTGTGGATCGTGCAATTGATTCTGAACTTTCATTGATTAGACATTAGTTAAAAGGAGGACACGCATCCTGCATATACCGTACCAATACTGTCGAAATCGTTGAGCTTCTGAAGGAAGACACAATTTTCGTTACGAATTTTAAGGGCCAAATCACGACGGAAGAGACTAAAAGGAACTTATCTGAAACTTACATAATTCAAATTAAGAACGAGACAGTACAGCTTAACTACCGCACATTTTACAGTTTCATGGCAACATCCCTTCAGGCCTTACCATCAGTACTTACCATCATATCCACAGCGGGACATATAATTGACATCGAATACATCCATGGAATCAGTCTAAGCAACATTAAACGACTGAGTAACATTACCAATAGGATCAAACTATCTACAGTCATGGATATAACGATCTTCCTGGCAATTGTTGGAGCAGCTGCGATTATCTGGCACAAAATTAATAAGAAGCTCTATATACCGCCAATACGAATGTCAAGCCTGGAGCCTCATCATTCCAGAGCATCCCAACATCAGCAGGATCTACGGGACGTAGATTCTTAAAGGGGGAGGAGTTAACGCGCCACGATTCCACAAGTCGAAAGATGAGAAGTCACCTTGACTTCATGCATGAACTTGTGGACATCGTATTTCACCACCTAACGTACATAAGTCGCCGTAACACGAAGCGTGTGACGGAAACTAACAATTGTTTCCCACGACTCGAACTGGGAAACTGCTGATGCAACTTAAAACCCTTGCACGCGCTATACACCAAATGCATCGATATGAAGGCGTGGAGTAAGTTAAGTTAGATTTTAAGTGCAGTCCTGTTTTGGAGATAGACGAACAAAGTCAAGTTCACTAGTAGTCCGATTTATTTTATTTTAAAAGAACGGTTGGTTGTTCGCCACGGGCTTCGGCCCGTGGGTATTTTTTTAGATGTTGTGGTGCCAACATCTTTAACTCAAAGCAAAACATTTGACACAAGTATGCATATGTATGTCTCGAACAGATCCAAATAAACGCAAAAAAAAAAACAACGCAATGAGTTTTTAAACAACTTTTGCTTTATGCAAATATCTTTAAATGTCAACGTACAAGTTTTTAAATTTCAAAAATACGAGTGCGTAGCTTTTGAAGTCATTCGAGCCAAACTGTCACGTTATTGGGGAGCTTAAACTCTTTATCCCCCTTCCCTGGTGCACGATATGAGAGTGCAAAATTTGATTAAATACTTGAAACGTGGTTTGGAGGCTTTACAAGAGATTTAGAGAAAGGGTGTGAAATGGTGCACCATACGCCGGATATTCTGTCAGCCAAACTTTTGAATAACAACGAAAACATTCGCGACACAGATATCCGTATCTGTAAGTGGGGGCTTTCCGCCCATTTGCCACACCAATATGTGTAGCTTGTTTTAGCACTACTTTCGTGAGACAAATGCGCCAGACAAATATGAAGATAAAATCAAGAGTATGATGGATAGCAAAAACGCTGCACGTAAGATTGATCGGAAACTAAATGCTTTGGGCAACATTGATTTCTGACGTTTCTGATGAAGTATATTATGAGTGGTATGTATTCTATTCGAACACCATGTTCAAGCAATCGCTGGAATAGTAATAATGTTGTTCACTTTCTGTTCCTATTTGCTCGCAACCAAAATATCGTCTACGTAGACAAAGATGAAATCGAGACCCATTGTGAAGGTTTGAGCCGCATTCCGAAGACCAAACGGGATCCGAACAAAATTATTAAAAGGCCGAAGGGTGTGGTTACGGCGGTTTTGAGAATGTCTTCTGGTGTTGTAGAGATGTGGTGGTATGCACGTACCAAATCAATTTTAGAAAAAATTTACATTGGAAAACGGTAAGGTCGTGGACGTGCAGCGGTGGGTTACGGTCTGGGGTTATGTATGATAGCGTTTAGCATCCTTAAATCTCCGCATGGTCTGTAAACGTTGGCTTTTCGCTTTGGGGCCATTTGGATCTGCACATTCTGATGCGGATGGTTAACAAATCGGCTGCACAAGTTTTGGGCCCTGTTATTGTTTGCCGCCATAGCAATATCGGGACTTAGATTGAGTGTTGATACTAAAAATCGCATGACTTAGAACATTTTCGTGCGTTGTCACCATATTTGTTATGGTACCAACAAGGTTTTGAAACACTAACACGAGTGTTGTTTCTTGAACGAGATCTTTGATATTTTAAGGACTGAGACTACTTTGACTGCGAGAGCGGTGTCTGTTTATGTACAAATTTGAAAGCATTGCTTTGATTTCATGTGTCTACGTTTGTAGATTTTCATTGATACCTGTGAGTTCAGCTACTGTTTTATCTGAACGGAATGAGATAAAGAATGAAGAACAATTTTGTTGTTGATAGACTTTGAATATATCGTCTGCTATTTCAGAGTGTTCTTCCACTCGATTCGATTGAGACTTGAACAAGTGTAGAAAGACGACGCTTACACAGTTCTAAGATCAGACTCTCGGTGACAATTATTGATTGCCCAGCTAATGCTTGCATTTTTCGATAAAATGCAGAGGGTTTTTTTGTCACGCAATAAAAAAGTGATTGATCCTTATCTTTTTGGGGACGCCGACGGCACCACCGTAACCGTCACTGGTGAACGCTATAGTCAGGTGTTAAACGAGTTTTTTTGTCGCAAGTTTCTTAATTGGGTCTCGAGCATTGTTGGTTCTAGCAGGACAGAGCAACCGCTCACATAGCTTGTGCAACGATGGAGATTTTGAATCACCAATTTGGCGATTTGAACTCGCTGGCTAGATCGCAAGATATGACAACGCCAGATTTCTTCCTTTTGGGCTTTATGAAATCTCGCGGTTACCACGACAAAGCTTGCAAGTCTTGAAAGCCAACATTGAAGAAGAAATCACCAATTTGGAGCCAGGTGTTTTGCGAGCAACATTTCAAAATGCCGTAAAACGAGCACAATTGTGCATCAACTCAGGAGGGGTCATTGGACCGATATAATTTTTTCAACTCAACGTCATCAATTTGATACCTTCAAGTAAATTTTTCGTGAAAACAGAACCCAATTTTTTTCAGTTCTAACAAAATGGCAGCCAATTTATATTATGACATTACTTTTGCCCCATATTGTAGAAAGAAAACACAGCTAATAAACTATATAAATAAACTATTTGGCCACGCTAATATTCTTAACAGAATAGGAATCCTTCCAGAGAAAATCGACTACACTATGCCATAACATTGGTTTGAAAAAGGCTTTTCTTTCAGCGAGCAAGATTTCTACATAGATGTGTTCAAGACTGATAGCGGGTTGGTGGCGGTTGGCGGTGTTTTTCAGATAAATTTAACTTAAGCCTCTCCTTCTGCCTACCAAATCACCGTTGGGTGTTCCAGGCGGACATTTTGGCAATTAAAGAAGTCCTATCCTGGCTGAAGAAAAACGCGATATTTGCAGAGGATATGCGCATCATTTTGGATAGTCAAGGAGCTATCAAATCCCTGGGCTCAGGCTCACAAAATTCTCTCTCATCTCAGGGAGATGGCAGAGCAGTTAAACATTCTCCTATGTTGGGTGCCGGGCCCCAGAGATATTAAAGGGCTACAATTCCCGTTGAACTCTCAAAAATTGGAACCTCTCTACTTATCCTAGCTGAAAAATGTATCATCGGTATTCTAATCGATACCGGCAATATATTGTAGAACTAAAGCTGGACGCTATTAGAAGAACCAGCCTTAGACAACAATATAGACGTTAACAGCATCCTACGCTTCGTCAGAGTAAAGTAGGTGGATCACAGATCCACGTGATATCACAATGGGCCAATAGGCCTAAGTGAGTTATGTTTTTTTTTTTTCCAACAGCCACTGTAGCCTGACCTAGCCTAATCTAGTCACACACTCTGTTAAAAGCGGTCTACCGTGTTTCAGTTCACGTGCCAACCATGTGGCGGATTACGTTTTCGTGGAGTTCACTAGCGATAGTTTTGCTTATTTACGGAACTATTCAGGTTGGCTTTTTCAAATTTTTCGTAAATTAAAGTCATCTTCCTTAAGTTTTTGCACCAATTGTTTCTTATTGGCTGAAAATGAAATTTGAAGTCTTTCTGTAGAATTTCACCAACGTTCATTTTTGGGAATTACAAGGCAGCCGCTCTTTTCCGCACTGTATTTCTTAGATTTTCACATAAGCTTCGTTCCACTTCACGAATATTTTCGGTGGTCCTTGATGTTTTGCTGGGCCCTAGCTAAGGGGTTATCAGAGTTGAATAAGATTCACAAAACTTTTGCACCAACTTATGAATTAATTATATGAATTGTCGGCTTGCACTCACGTAGGAATCGTCACTTTTAGAAAACGCCTCTATAGCGAACGCACACTGTTCTCCCGACCTGCAACTGTCACTTGTCAAAAAATGTTTAACCAATCCGTAGGACTTTTGCTGGAAATTGGAGTTCGTTTAAGAAATATATTTTATTTCAAAGGATCATTTTTTATAACCTTTGCTTGTCATGGGACCCATGACTTAAAGAGCGCCACCCGAATGCTAGTAAAATTTTAAATTAAATAGAAGGTCATCAAAATCATGACATTGGCGATAAACTCCAGTGTAGATCAGTGCCTTAAGCAGCAAGCCGTACCAACCAGTAGTCGTCTCCGACTGCTCACTGATCATTGATTGAAAACCCCTTGAGTTGAAGCACCATCCCTTCCGCTATACATGTGCCAGCTTCATTAGTTGCTGTCCTCGATTTTTGACTATGTTCTTATCGCTGTTGATAAACGTAATCTAGATGTCTCGTGTTTGCACTCAGTTATGGTTCAACTTCTTCATAGCATTTTGTTGGTTTGTTAGATATTAACTCTTCCCTTCACATCAACTAAAACATGATCAATATGTGGATTGATCCGGAAATTTCAAGTCGTTATATATTTATCATTGTACGTCAGCAGGTGCTGTCTGCTGCCATATCTGAGGCTTTCCGTTGTTACACAACGTTTAAGACTGTATTTTGCTTTGCGAATGTTAGATTGTGTGGTATCTTTTTCCACAAATAAGATCACACATAGATTAAGTCTGCTCTTTACTACGATTGATACGTACTATGGCCTACCAGCTCTGTGGTATGCAGGTATGGGGATGTTGCTTCAAGCCTGCAATTTATTTTTTCGCAGTGCACATGTGAAGGAAGGGTCGTTGCGATTGGTCGTGCCTTACGGGTTTGGTTTGGAAAAAATAGGCAAAAGAGACTTTTATTTTCAAAAAGGAAGACACGCTGTGCCAACACTTGAAAAGACGTGAGACTTTCAAGAAGACAACTCTGTCGGGATTGAACTGTTTCGAAGTGGTTCCATCGTTTTCTTCGTAACGATTTTATATGATCTGATTTGCCCTGCTCTGCTTTAGCGGCTGAGATTGAGGTGAACCAAAGCTCTAATCGAAAAATTGCATGCCACACTACCAGGCACATGTCAGAAACATTACAAATATGGAATTTGCGAAAACTTCAATACGTAAATACGATGTGATATTTGGCTTCCACACAGCTTGAGTGAAACAAATTATTTGAACTGTGTCTCGGTCACCAATTCCATGCAGAAACGCAAGAAAAGTGAATCATCGCTAAAACGAATTATTATGGGCCAATTAAAGTGAATTCTTTCTAACAACGTGGTCCTAACTTTTGCCCAAATTGGATTTTGTACAAAAACATCTGCAACTCGGTTTTTAAAGCTCTTTGCAGCGACCTGTAAAATAAACCGAGTTGACCAGAGCCGCTATGTCAATATTTCCGAACTATCCACAAAACCATATAAATTATGTTTTAAAGACGACTTCAGGCATATGGCTTCCTGCAATTGGGCCACTCTTTCTAACATTTGGAATTCCATCTGACCAATAACACGTTGAATATTGGCTTCCAAGTCCTGAATAGTTTACGGCTTGTCAGTTTGTAGCAAATACCGTATCGCATACCGCCATCCTGCTGGACCACGTATCGTTCGGGTCAATGTGGTCTATATTTTCGGAGAAATAATCACTGTCCGGTAATGTTTGTTGTTGATTGTAACACGAGCTGCGGCCTAGTTTTTGAAAAACTTAAGGACCGATGATGCCGTCAATGTAAAGATCACACCCAAACTTCTTAGCTGTGCTATCTGGGAACTCCCGCCACAAATCTTGATGTCGTGAGTTCAGTTAGTCGCTTATGAGGTTTGAAAGATGTCCCTATTGAAGATTTAAAATGTTAGTTACAAAAAAAAAAACCCCTTTATCCGAAATTAATTTTCAATCAGTCAGTGATTGTTATCTCGTACTATGATATATCTTTTTTTTTTTTTTAATTAGAAACAATACTGGTAGATTTGTGTAGAGACAACAGTCCGTTAGAGGATAATATTAGATATATCAAGTGCAACTATCTTGCTTTCGCTAGATTGATGTACGCTTTGGTTCCACTTTTCGGTGAGACATGCCATCAGATCACCAGTGGACCTGTTGCTACGAAAACCGCACTGCCGGTCATTGAGAAGTTTTCGTGTTTCTAGATATTTCATGAGCTGACGATTTATCAGCGTTTCCATGACCTTGGAAAGAAGGGACGTAAGTGCAATGGATCTGTAGGAAGAGAGAGAAGAAGATTCGCCGTTTTTAGGGACCGGCTGGACAAATGACGTTTTCCATCTACTCGGAAAGAGTCCTAGAGAATAGGATTGATGAAAAAGCTTACGCAGTGGTTTTACCAGCGTGCAAGAACAGCTTTTCAGAAGAAGGGGAGATACAGCATCTTAACCAGCGGATTTACGTATGTTGAGATCTTTAAGAACTCTTGCTACTACACGTGTGCGAAAGTGGATTCGTCCCATTGAAGATTCGACGCACTTAAATATAGGCGGAAACAAAGCACAATCTGGAAGTGTTGAGCTGGCCGCAAAGTGTGCAGCAAGCAGATTGGCCTTGTCTAAAGAGCTGATAGCTGGAATGTCATTGTAAATGAGCGGTGAGATGATATTTTTGACAAACGACCAAATGCTTTTTCTACTTTTGGGACATTGTAGTATTTTATGCCTACCCCTATGGTCGTATTGAAATTTCACACGCTTAAGAAAGACGTTGCAGTCATTCCCCGCTCGTTTAAACTTTTTTCGGGTTTGTCTTGAAGGACCGAAAAAAAATTCGGATCTCATTCCAAAGAGAATAGTGTCTGTGATCATATCAGCAGCGGCATCCACGTCGTTATCGAGGGAAGTATAACTACCAGTTAAAATTCCTAAAGAAGCTGTTAAGTCCGCTCCAATTGGCTTTCTCGTATTGCCATATTGTTCTTTTATGAATATTTTCTCTAACTGTGTGGTTGGTGTACGAGAAATTAGCTGATATGACACAATGGTCCGACGAGCCTAGAGGAGATAGCACATTGATATTGTACGAGTACTTGTCATGGTGTTAAGTTAAAAACAAGTCCAGGGTGTTGACGATATGACTATCAACGTCTGGTTTTCGTGTGGGCTCATTTACAAGCTGGTTTAAGTTATTTTCCGCAGCGAAGATCTCAACACATCGTCCTTCGGGTGTTGTGTGTCCAGAATGTCGAAGCCACCCAGAATTGTGTGGCGGGAGGGATGGATGTATAATATTTTTGCTGCACTACTTGTTTTTTTTTCTATTTATTTAATTTTTTTTTTCACGCGCAAGTAATAAGCTTAATCATCAGTTAAGAAAAAAGAAGAACTATACTATTAGTATATGTATTATGATATTGTTTCGTGTTGTCTTTATCACTGCACTATCCAAACTGCTACTAGACCAGTCAACCAAACTTCTCACTGAGGGAAATGAGTAGATGCTGGTAGAAATCTTTTCGCTCCAACAAATCTCCCAAGCCCAGATTTTGGCTCTGAACTTTATCAGCCATATTAAAATTGATTTTCCCCATAATGACTTCTTGTTGCCGATGATAATAGAGATGTGGGAGATGTGGGCAATTTGATGTTGTTAGAGATGTGACGTGGTGTGCACGTAACTCGCACATGCTAGTTGGCATGTGCACTCGGCGGTGGTCGCTGGGTTATTGGCATAGACCTTAGTCTTCAAACAACCCCACAGGAAGAAGTCTAAAGGTGTCAAATCGCATGACCTTGGTGGTCAATCAACTTCTCCTCTAACCGAAATATTGCGATCTTCAAATTTCGTACGCAATACATTGATAGATTGATGGCTTGTGGGGGCAGTATCACCATCCTGTTGAAACCAGAGATCTTCCATACCCAATTCATTCGAATTTGGGGAAAAATAGCCGGTCAACATGTTGTGGTAACGTTCTCCATTCACTGTAACTGTCTCCCCAGCCTCATATACGAAAAAGTACGGACCAATGATGACGTCAACCATACAGTGCATTTTTTTTTTTTTTGAATGCATTGGTTTTTTGTGAATCTCGTATGGGTTTTCCGGTCAATGACAATTTTGTTTATTTACCGTACCCATCCATGCAAAAATGGGCTTCATCGCACAAGATAAAATTCTATGACAAATTGTCCTAGCGATTCATCATCCAGTTAATAAATCGGCGACTGCGCCGATGGTCCAAAAGCTTCAATTGTTGTGTAATTTGAATTTTATAGGCGTGCAAATGAAGATCAACTTTTAAAATTCACCGTAAAGTGCCATAAGTGCGGCCCAATTGTTAACTTCGGCGACGAATTGAGGTAATTTTCACAAATTTTACGTAACGTTACTTCATAATAAGATTGAATAATAAAAATGCCTTGTTGCGTGGTAATCGACTCCACGATTAAAATTCCTAAAAATTAAATGACATCTGTCAAAAAGATCAACCTGATTGAATTCAGTAAATGACAGTAATTGACAACCAACATCCATACCATATGTTGGCTCACCCTTTACAACTAGTTGCAAATTATGTAAAATAGAGCCCTGTAGGCATCAGATGATCTTATAATAAAACTATTTTATTAGTCTCAGGCCAATGTGCTAGTAATACAACTAGAATTTCGATTCGAACCTAATAACTAAAATCTCACCATACATGCGTTTGTACGAGTAAAGTTTTAAGCATCTATTGTACTTCTCTTGTATCTTAAAAAAAGTTTGTAAAAAATATGAGAAAAACTGACACTTAAATCTAAATTCTGTGCGACAAAATAAATAGCATACTTCATTAATATTACAAAACACCATACAAAATAGTCTTTATAACAAATAATATGTATTGTATTATAGTAGAGGTAATTTAACAAAAAATTTTACATAAAAGAGAATTGTCAATATTTTGTGGGATAACCATTATTTTTTATAACAGCAGCACAACCTCGACCCATTGATGATATGAGAGCTTGACAATGCTCGCTGGACTGCCGTCCAAAGATGACTCAAATTTGAAGCTGCAGATTTGTTAATTGTCTTGTCAACGTCGTTCCACAAGTTCTCAATCGGGTTGATATCAGGAGACTGTGCTGGCCAACTTAAGACCTAAATTTTTCAATCCAGTAACTATTGCTTCACTAAATTAGCCGTATGTTTCGGACCATTATCGTACTAAAATTTCCAATTCAGCGGCAATTCCTCCCCTGCATACGAAAGCATTGAATAGGTTCCATACTGAACCAAAAAAAAAAATAACCCCAAACAACGACGCTGCGTCCGTCAGTTTTACGGTCTGGTGGGTGTATTCAGGGATATACTCCCATCAGATCCAAAGCGATTAAACTACGACACGTAAGTCCACAGTCAATCAATTTGGGTCTTTGTGAAGATGCTCCCTTGAAAACTGCAAATGGCGTTTTCGATTCCGAATCGAAACCAGCAGTTTTTTTTCCTAGAAATGCGATCGAATAATTTTTTTCTCTTAGGCGATTCTTAACTGTGTTTATTTTGGGTGTATTTATAAAAGAATCCACTTTGTTCAGACGAACAATGGCGGCATCGCGACGGGTTCATTCTGTTATTTCTCGTTTCCGACTTTTTCGTATTTTGTGTTGAACAAATCCTGTTTCATTGAAGAGGTGAATAGCATTGATAACCTTCTTCCTTAAACACTCCAATATTCGTGATATTGCTGAGACGCGTTGGCAAAAGTTTCCTGTTGAATGTTTACCACGTTCCATACTAAAAACTTTGTTTAATTGTCAATACAACTAACAGAACAGCTTTGTATTATTAATTAACTCAGTAAAATAAACCAGCAAATATGAAAGGTGTGCTATTTGAATTGTCTGTGCTTTTGTGCTTTTGCAAAATGACTTTTCATTACCTCTGACAAATTATTTTGAAACGGAAAATAAACTATTAGTTAACAGGGATGGCAACAATATGCAACTTAACAATACAATACTATTTTATAGCAGAAAAACATGTTTTTCATGTGATTAACGCTTTTCATAAAACTGTACTATTTACTTTATCGCCGCTGTATATGGCAACACCTTTCTAGTACTGCTGACTTGCATCAAGAATATAACACGCTATGTGCTGCAGAAAGACAATGTGTGAAGCATATATGTATATGTGAAAGAAAACGTTATCTAATTCTATTTGTCCTCCACTTCCGTTTCAGATGACATGAACTGATCCATCAACTGGCAAAATAAGGAGAAAGTTTTTTTTTTTTTACTAAGTTGTCAAAATTCAGTCACTAGCGTCTGCTTTAACCATTAGATAAAAAAAAAACAGTTGAGTATAGAAGAACATAAAGTATCTTAGTCCCTAAGACCGACAGTAAAGCCAGGAAAATTTTTAAGAACCAGCTAAGGGATTGTCTAGTCAGAAAACTTGAATTTTGCGACTCGGGGAGGTGTATATATTGCGATGGCCTATATAATTTAAGGAGTATGAGTACGATTACATCACTTCATCGATTTGTTAGATTTGGGTAGAAAAATGGGGAATATGTCCTTGAAACGGTGTCACCAAGCAAGATTCAGTGTTTCCGGTAGAGTTATTGCATAGTGCGGGTTGTGCTGTGGTACACCAAAGCCACTTTATAGTTTAATCTTGTAGAAGAGATTATAAAAATCCTGAAATAATGGCTTCTTTGTGAAAAATACGCCACAAGACAGCAGGGATAAGAAACAAGGGACTAACTTCCATATAGGTATATATTATACATATACGAGTCTATTGTACAATAACTCCCACACTCAATGCATATATTTATTCTATTATTTCTAATTAATTACAATTAAATAGTTTCAACGTCACCAGTTTCTGGGACTACATTATCGTAATTGGGAACGACTTTGAGTGCTGAAATCAAGTGATCGACTAATAGCTCCGTGTCAATTGCGTACGATTACACGAAGATTTAGAAGTAGAAAAATCATTTTCTGAGTCTTCAATTCTGAGTGGCATAAGATGGATAACTTTTACCTACTCCGGTATGGCATATGTCTCAAATTACGAGTAGAAGGCTGTTTAAGCTTAAGTCAAAGGAACTCGTAGGACGCAATGATTGCCGTTGCCGTTGTTTCAATCTCATTAAAAACAAAATTGTGATCATAAATGGAAATCCAGAAAATATTGAATGCGAGCCACGGACAATCTAATGATAAAAAAGTGACTACCTTACATTCTTACGAATTGATGAGAGCTGGGATTATAAAATTTCCGCCGAAAAGAAATTCTATGTTTTCTCAGACTACCAGGTAGCTCATTCGTGTTAGAGACAAATTGTGCAAGATTGTTGTGTGAGATAATGAAGAAGACAACTTCTTTAGTAGAATTCGTTTATTCTTAAAATGTTCTCACAACTACAGGGCCGTGGCGTAAGTGTAGAGCCATCTCGTTTTCGTTCTGCAAGTTTTGGTTATAATAACTTTCGTGACAGAACGAAAATTGTTAAATTCCTGACATGCAACTGAGTTTAGTCCTTGACTTAAAAGTTTCTCTCTATTTCACAACTATTGTTTCATCCAATTTTTAATTTGTATCTTAAGATAGAAAGCACGTGTCTATCAAACTAAAAAGTCAAATCATTTTGCCATTTATTATTATTATTATTTTTTTTTTTTTCAATTAAGGTCAATCCAAGTAAAAGGTTTAAAAATAGAAATTCCTCTCGTTCTCAGCTGAATTAAGAGCTAATTTTATTTTGAATTGTTTTTTATTTGTTCGTTATTCACCCTTAACGGTTGCTGCCACCCCCAAACCACATGTTGCGGGGGTACAAAGTAAGTACATGCGAAAGATGTTTTGGCGGCAAGTTTTCTCTTTAGTTGCTCTCGACTACGGATATGTATGTACTATACATTCGAATTGTTGTCAAGTTTTATTTTTATCCTCCTTTTTACCCAATGCAATCTGTCTCCAAGTATACGTAAGTTTTTCGCATTTCTAGTAAAAAGTAAAAGTGTGAACAGATATATGATTATACTCGTACTTTTACTAAAAAAATATAAATATGTATAGCGTTTTCGAAAACTGAAGCTTAAAAAGGACGTATACGCCAATGTTAACTTATTTTTATTTTGTGAATGGAAATTGCTTATACATCAAAATATGTATAATGTGTATAGATATATGTACTATAAAAAATTTGTATCTTTTTTCGCAAAAAGTTGCTATTAATAGAATAATATTGCTATGCGTAAAACTCTGATAAAGCGTACAATTTGAGTGGGGGGATGTTCAAACTAAAATCTCAATTTATATACTCTAAACATGATATGTATTAGAGTGGGCCGCTCGTGTATGAGGCTTTTTTTTTTGTATTTGGTTGTACCACATGAAATGCCCGATTTTATAGTAAAAATTTAAAAGCTAATATAATTTTTTCGTAAATTTTTAATCAATCAAAATAGGATCCGTTGGCATCTATTCCAACGTGATACAAGGTGGTCAAATATTCGTTTTTTGTAGAAGTGCTGATTTTTTGAGGCAATGAAATCATCAAACGCTTTTATGACCTCTGCTCGGGGGTGTGTTTTGGTTTTTCATCTGAATCCAACCCCTGCCCACATCTTTTACAATTATCATACAGTGTCCACTTTTCGTCACAGGTGACTATCCGTTGCAAAAACGGTTCAGTTTGGTTTCTTAATGTAAGCGATGCGCAGATTTCTAGGCGCCGTAGTTTTTGGGATTTGTTCAGTTCAGTTCAATGGGTGCCCACTTATTGAGTTTCTTTACCTTTCTTCTAAGGGAAAGGTGTTGACTTATTGTCATTGGGGATACTCCCATGCTTTGTGCAATCTCCCGAACCGATTTCGTTGGGTCCGCATATTCCGTTGCTCTTAAACATCGTCGTCAACTAACGTTTCCGGCTTCCCACGTGGTTCATTTTCGAGGCTGAAAACTCCCGAATGGAACTTTCCAAACCAACGTCGTATAATGCGTTCGTTTATCGCTACATCCTCAAATGCGTCATTAATGTTTTTAATTGCCAATGACGCATTATGTCCCATCATAAATTCGTAAAGGAAGACGGTTCGAATTTGAACTATCGACAGCATGGCAAATGATTCCTAGAAAAAATATAACGTACACGTACCACTTTTATTTTATAAAAAAAGAAAAGTTAACGTTCTGGCACAGATGTTCACTCGAGAGCTTCTTATTTCTCATTTTTTTTGCATCCTTTTGGACTACTATTTTTTTTTAATAGTCAAAAGGAAAAGCACATATGTAAATAAGTTTAGTAAAAACCACACCATTTTTAAATAAGAAAATGTATATTAGTCATGAACATTGTTTGAACATATGTAAGTGTTACAGAAAAAAAAACATTCGAATAACCTTAAAATCTGTCTTGCTTTCCAAACTTCGACATTCGTTTTCGAGAATGAGCTTTGTTTTTAATCAAAGCCTCTCTTGATTTTTTGTCACAAAGCTGTAAGGATGCCTTTGTGATTGTCTTTACTGCCCGTTCTACAGCTTATGTGTGACATGGCAGTTGCAGTTCATTTGAAACATTGCTTAGTGTTTGTGGCTGAGAATATGTTTTTTTTTTACCAGCCAATAAAATCTAAATAAGACGATGCATTTAAATTAATCTTTGGCACCTTGAATACTCGAAGCTGTCCTGAATTAGGCGCTGCTCTTCTCTTATGTGTTCTATTCTTCAGATAGTACAGCATTGCGCATAATAACAGGACCAATTACATTCTTCAGTTCTCGTGGAAGATATTTAGAATTAAAAATCAATTTCCAAAAATGTTTTACTTCATTTTTGCAAGACGGATGTCTTTTGATTTCAAACCAGAACGAAACAATACTTCGCTTTTCACAGTCATCCAGTAACTTTTCAACAACACCAGGATAAGTGGAAGGTACTGTTGTGGGTATGGGCAATTCATTCATGTGTAAAAGACAAATAATCCATTGAAGACGTCTATTTACATGCTTTTTCAATAGCCATATAACTCCGCCATATTTGGCCGTGTTTGTTACTATTGCGTCACAACCTATAGTTACAGTATTCCCCAGAAATATATTCAGCTGACAAGTCGTAGTTTCATGGATTTCAAACTGAAATCCTTTAGCGATTCTCTTTGCTTGGTTTTTTGAGAATTGAAATGTATTCTTCAACTGTTGTTAACCGGTATTTATTTTCGCTTCTAGTTATAATTTTCAGAAATCTATTTTTTCGCTCATCAAAATACCCAGCGATCCTGTCAAAAATGAGATACTTTATCCGTCATCGCATGAAGAATAAGAGAAGAGGATGTCAAGGTTAGAGAAATATTTTATCGGTCCTTCAAAACCAACCCGACAAAGGAAAACCGAAAAAATTCAAGGGAGTCAGGAATGTCTGCAACATCTTTCCTAAGCGTGTGAAAAGTCAATACGACCAAAAACGTAGGCAAAAAATGCTACAATGTGTCAAAGGTCAAAAACATTAAAAAATTTGCCGTCAACTCAATTCTCAATACCAACGCTCATTTATAATGATATTCGAGCTGTTAGCTCTTTGGACAAGGCCAATTGTTTTGCCGCACACTTTCCGGTCAGTTCATCTCTTCCAGATTGTATGTTGTCTCCACCTACACTTGAGTGCGTTCAATCTTCAATGGGACGAATCCACTTTCGCACTGGTGTAGTAGCAAGAATACTTAACATACACAAATCCGCTGGTCCACATGGTATATTTTACTCTTCTTCTGAAGAGGTGCTCTTTAATGCTGGCAAAACCATTGCATAAGTTTTTTCATCAATTCTACTATTTAGAACCCTTTCCGAGCAGATGAAAAACAGCATTTGTCCAGCCTGTCCCTAAAAACACGAATGTTCTTCTCTCTTCGGTGTCGTCAAAAATGCTGCGAAATGTCTAAGTTTCCTCAAGCGATGTAAGAAATACTTTTCCTCTTCTGAGCTGGCCTCGATATATAAGGCATTCATACGCCCAAAATTGGAGTACAATTCCCACATCTGGTCGGGTGCGCCCAAAACATCTCTGCACCTGCTAGATAAGATTAAAAACCATGTGATAAAACTCATAGGTGATACTAATATCACTCAGACAATGGACACCCTCAAGCACCGACGTGATGTCTCGTGTCCCACTCTGTTTTATCGCTATTTCGCCCACCAATGCTCCATAGAAATCGGCAGTAGCATTCGGCCCTTTCAAACTTTTCGTAACACACGTCTCGCTATTAACGATCATCAGTATACCCTCAAGCCCACTTTCGGGCGTACTCTAAAATATCGTGATTCGCTCATAATCCGTACAACTCGCTAATGGAATGCCCTACCTAGCTCTTTATTTCCTAGCAAATTACAAAAAAAAAAAAAAATCAACGTGAGAAAAGTCATGAAAATGGGTGCCACACCACCTATCGCGAAATAATCTTCAGCAAAAAATATAAGTTTGCACTACGCTTCTGTCGCATCACAACCAAGAGCTGTTTTAAACCGGATCCTTGCCGGAGTTGAAAAATGAGTTCCCTACAAAAACATTAAACGTCGCCACCAATGGCTTAGTTCAGAAGACGGACCAGCACACATCCCAGAGATGGACTTCACCCACTCAAGGTGTTACTGTTCTTATGATGGGATGCTGATGGAATAATCCATTTTGAGCTGTCACTATCACCAATTGTGCAGGTTAAAATCGGTCCTTAATTAGACCCGGTACGACCAGGTCTGATTAATTCCATCAAGATATCGCTCGCCCTTATACAGCAACGACCACCTGCACTCAGTAGCAGGAGTTCGGTGGGGGAAAAATGGTGCATATGCCTTATTCTCCAGATTTAGTTTGCAAAACTTCCTTGATGGAAATAATTTTGGATCCCGGGATTATGGTCCAAGAGGTTCTGGGTATTTTTTTCGTCAAAGGCAAACAGTGTTTTTAGTGACGGCATTCAGAAGTTGCTTGAGAGGTGGGCAGAAGTGTTGTCTTCTTAATTAATATAATTAGCTAATAATAATTAATATAATAATTATAGTAATAATTACATTGATGACTATATTTTTGCATCAGGTGCAAATTAATTAACATTAAACAGGCACTAAAAAATCGCGCAATACTTAACCGATTCAAAAGATTCATGAGATAGTTAGAAGGGAAACATTGCTAATCATTCCAAAAAGCGTGAGTTACTTTTTATACATTTAGTGAAACCTTCAGTACTACGTGGAATTTCAAACAACATTATACATGACTGTTTATTTCATGCCGTATTATCGCCTGTATCCGGAGGCGATGAAGACCTCTGATGCTATGTTTCATCCTGCTATACTCGTATCTCTATAGCAAATTGCAGTTTTACGCTTAGGCTGTCTCAATAACAAGTGAATTGTGGTCACTACCGCCATCTTACTTAGATGGACTGCAGATAAAATCACAATGTAAAGTAATTATCTCTATAAGATTATTGGGTTTGGAATCGAATTTCTATGCCTATGGATCAAAGGCTAATGTCAACACAGGCTGCCAGAACCATTGCAGAAAACAATATGGGTATATTTTATAATATTTTACTCAGGCATTCAGACAGTTGTTTAGGCTCTGAACTCGGGAGTTGATATGGTGGGCCTGTACAGTGTACTTGTTACCAAGGCATACGAGTATGAATATCTCAGGCAAGAAAAATGGGGTCAAACTCGCAAAAGGAGTACCGCTCATCTCCTACGGCCGAATGTTCCTGACACTAGGAATGGTCAGCTACTAAGACACATACATATATATTAAAGCATACCTACCCCGATACTACGAGTAAAATCAAAGAGCTGCTCTCTTCATCAGTAAGGTATGACCACAGATCCTATAGGTTACATAGATATTGCACGCCGAAGGAAAAAATTTAACCATTTTTCCATTCAATGGGACGTACCCGTACGTCCCAGTTCGATCGAACTAGAGTGAATCATACTCAGACGTGATGTTACTCTTAATTGTTTTGTATTATCAAGTTGCGTGATAATACTTGACTGATAATAAACATTATATATGAGAACCGTAGGAAGGTCCAAGCAGAATGCGCTCTCTTTAATGTTGTGTTTATTGAATAGTTGTTTACGTTTTTTTCCAGATAAAATTTGAATTTTTTGATTTTTGGATGCTATGTTTTTTTTTCTATCTTCCACGAACAATGCTTCCGTAATAGGACGTCCTTGCGATGCTCATAGCAAGGACTTTTTTCATCAAACCATTTGGGATCTCTAGTATTTGTTATCCTTATGCATTCCAAGACCATTGTCTCTCATATATTTTTTTCTTGTGGACGTTCTCTGAAAATTATATTAAATACTTTGAATTGAACTTTACAAACGTTAAAAAATTCATTAGTTGGTGCCTTCAGACTTCCAAAGTCATTTCTTTGAGAATAATTTTTTGCAAAAATGAAAAATTCCGGAGGACATGTTTTCATCAGTTTTTAGAAATATTTTGGAACAATTTAAGCATTTGTTCCTTAAAAGCATATCGGCTGTGGCAGAAAGTGTGCGTGAAGCGCCATCAACATCAATTCACCGTCGTTCTCAACAATTGAACATTTCGGAGACATCATTGAGACGAATTTTGCATAAAGACCTTGGTATGACGCCATACAAAGTCCAATTGGTTCAGGAGTTGAAGCCAACTGACCATCCTATGCGTTTTCGCTTCGCTAAGTGGGCCTGCGATCGACTTAGAGAAGATGCCGATTTTGCCAAAAAAATCATCTTTTCAGATGAAGCTCATTTTGATCTTGGCGGGTATGTAAACAAGCAAAATTGTCGCATTTGGGGCATTGAAAAGCCGATACACCCAAAACGAGTCACTGTTTGGTGCGGATTTTGGTCCAGAGGCATAATTGGGCCATTTTTCTTCGAAAATGAGCAAGGAGTGGCCGTTACAGTCAATGGCGATCGTTATCGGGCCATGTTGAACGAATTTTTGTTCACAAAAATTGAAGAGGAGGATATTGGCAACATTTGGTTTCAACAGGACGGCGCTACGTGCCACACAGCCGAAGCTACACTCGATGTTTTGCGCCCTGTTTTTGAAGATCGCATTATCAGCCGCAGAGCTGATGTCGTTTGGCCACCTCGGAGCTGCGATTTGACACCGTTGGACTATTATTTGTGGGGTGCCGTAAAAGATAAGTGTTACGCCGACAAGCCAGAGACAATTGACGCTTTAAAGGACAATATTCGTGAAGCCATTGGTGAAATACAGCTGCACACAATTGATTATGTGCTTAAAAATTGGACCGATCGTGTAGGCTACTGCATGGCCAGCCGGGGCAGCCATTTGAATGAAATTATTTTCCATTATTAACCGGAAGGATAAAACTAATTATCTGTCAAATCAGACATGAGCTAAGTGTTACCATTCACGAAATAAGCACTAGTTGAAAAAAAAACGTTAGATGGCGGACCCTTTATTTGCCAAATACATATCAGATTGTAACATAAGTATTGGGCGTTTTTTTTCGGGGGTTATTTTCCAATTGCCATAAAATGCACAAAACCAATTTAATGCTGAAAACGTTGTTAAAATTAGTGTTACCATTCACGAAATAAGCACTAGTTGAAAAAAAAGCGTTAGATGGCGGACCCTTTACATCATCATCATCACAGTTACTAAAAGGAGAAAAATTAATAAGAATTGACGAGAAAATTTTCGACATCAAAACATTAAATTCGTGAACAGACGGATTTTGATGCGAATAATAGAAAATAAATTTTCTAATACGTCTTGATGAATTCGCTTTGTTAGTAAATAATCCACGTTCTCATATTGGCCATTGCTTATATCATGACAAAGTAATTCATTAAAAGCTAGATTCTCTAGCTGAACTCCCCGCCTTAAAACATTCTCGTCATAATGTGAACCACTGCAGTCAAATACATTGTTCACTTTTAGTACGAACTCTTTCGTTGCTACAGCTTTATTAGAGCTTTCTTTTAAGCAATTAAGTTCAAAAGCAGTTTGGATCGATGCGGCAGTTGTCCGGCTAAATATTTGCGTTGCAAGGTGAACATGCATTTTTGCGAAGGCATTTGGTGCTATATGACAACTTCTAAATTTTAAACATGTCTTAGCTACGTTGTCAGCTTCCAAATTGTATATTTCTCTGATAACATCTAAAGGCACTTTACCATCTGTTCAATAGAACATTACGAAGTGATTTTAACAAATGAGGGAAATCATAAAAACAAAATATATTTTCATCATTAAAAATATTTTCATCATTAACCATTTAGCATGAAAGTTATAGAGATGCAAAAGTGTTGGAATTCACTTACAGTGTGTCTGTGCGAAAGTTAAGGGTTTGCAAAAGTATTAGTAGAGTTTGACATCTAGTTTAGTTTATCTATGGTTTAGTTTATCTATGGAAATCACAGCCTCACCGTACAAGGTGGTCTTGTTCTTGCTGCGAATTGATATTATATTGTAACCTTTTTTCTTTTTTCAATTGTGCAGTTGATTTAAAGATTATTTTTAAATTTAAGTAGGTAGGTAGACAATACTTTCATTAAAATTTTTATATTTAAACGTTCTTTTATTATTTTGTATTTATTATTGTGCTCAGTTTAATTATAATTTTCACATTCAGACTTACATGAAAATATGTATTTGTACTCATTTGATTATGAAACCATATCCGATGAATCAGAGATAATTATTTTTAATATACATTCAATTAATGGTATTGAAAAGTAATTAAAAGTGCGTTCAAATTATTTTTAAATTGTCTGTTTAACTGCATGTACTCGTATATGTTATGAACGTACAGGTTAAAGAATTTTTTACGAATATAAACTATCAGACTTCTCTTATCCTTTACCATTTTGAAAGGTTTCTGATTAGTTCAGTCATTAGGGTAGGGTAGGTTAGGTAAGTGTGGCTGTTGGAAATACCAACCCACTTAGGCCTATTGGCCCATTGTGAGGCCACGTGGATTACTCATGGAACCAGTTTGAGCTTATGATGAAGCGTAGGAGATTGTTTACGTCTATATTTTTTATGTCATTGTAAATAGAAGAAAGTTCCTAAGTGAAGTTTTCTTCTCTGGGGGAGAGCTGGATATGTACAGAGTAGGTGGTGGATTGTTTCCTCCTCTTCCCCGTCTATGCAGCTTCTACAGAAATCGTTTGTAAAAGCGCCAAGCCTTCTTGATGAGGCAGTGTCTAATGATGACACCTATGATGGCACTGAGATTTTTCCTATTTAGAAGGATCAGACACTTAGAGCGATTCAGATCCAGCTTTGGCCAGATCTCTTTGGTTGCTAGAAATGTTGGTCCAACAGTCCACCTAAGGTCTGTTCTTTTATTGGCATCCGGCTTTAATGTTAGTTTGCACGTAGCGATTGGTATACCTATGTTACCCTTTTCCGGTAGAACAGGTAAAGCGTTTCTAATTTTGGCGAGTTCATCAGCCTCAAAATTCCCTGGAATGTTTCTGCCCGGCACCCACCAAAGATGAAGGATGAACTGCTCTGCCATCTCCGTAAGAGATGATAGGCATTCAAGGGCGGTTTTAGAATTTAATGAGATTGCATCCAGGGATTTGATAGCGGCCTGACTATCCGAAAAGATGCGGATATCCTTTGCAGGTATCACGTTTTTCTTCAGCCAGGACAGAACTTCTTTAATCGCCAAAATTTCCACCTGGAACACGCTACAGTGATTTGGAAGACGGAAAGAGAGGCTTAGATTTAGCTTATCTGAGAAAACACCGCCACCAACTCCGCTATCGGTTTTAGATCCATCTGTGTAGAGATGGATTGACTTGTCCTTCATGAAAGCATCTTTCTCCCAGAACGATCTAGAGGGAAAGCTTACGTGGAAGTTTTTGGCAAACCAACGTTCAGGTATGGTGTAATCGATGTTCTCTGTGAGGATTCCTAATGTATTACGAATGTTGACGTGCCCAAGTGAATTATTTGCCCACTGTTTAGTCGCTTTAAGGCGAATAGCTGCAGTAGCAGCTACTTGCCTGCTGAAAATATCGAGGGGATGACAAATGAAACAGAATGTCTAATGCCGCAGAGGAGGTAGAACGCAAGGCTCCGCTTATGCATAGACATACTGTTCGTTGGACTCTGCTTAGTTTAATGCAGTTGACTGCGTTTTCTAAGGCCATAGAACATAGCAAGAAATATTTGTTTTTGCGGAAATATCAAAACACTCGGTGAATTGATTAAACAAACAATTTAAAATTCCAAAGCAGCTGAACTAACAAGACTCGGAAAATTATCCAGTCTTACATCAAATCTAACGCGAAAACCCATTTGGCAGGTATGTGAATATTGGTAATCAAGAAAGCTCTTAAAGGTAAAAAGATTTACTTAAGCGCACTTCTTGATGTCTTGCCACTAAGCCTCAGTCGTTCATAAACCTCCGTAGAGATCAGACGTGATTCGGCTAGTGAGTGAGTGATTAAAAAAATACAAAATTATCAAAAAACAAATTAGAAACAATTTTGCTAAGTGATTCGGTGGCGCGTTTAAAGTGGTGTCCGGCTGATAAAGCAGGAGTCGTGGGTTGGATTCCCGTAAAGTGTCATCGATTTTTATTTTTAAAAATTTAATCAAACAGACAATTACATTCATAAATTGAATACGAAATTGCATCTGACAATGAGAGACAACAAGCGGCCCGCTATTCAAATAGCGGGACCAGCAGATGGCAAGATGCCACCAGAAAATGTGGCAAGAAAGAGAAGGAGGAGGCTTAAGACACCACCCAACCCTGTCAGCTGCTGAAAAGTTGCCTGGTAGAGGAAGGGAAGTGGCGCCGACAACGACAACAAAGGTGGCAGCTGAGTCAGACAAAGAAGAATGGCCATACATGTCTGATGGTGGGGGTGAGAATGGTTTCCAATTTCTGGCGGCCACAGAGTCTGATGATGAAGACGAAGAAGTGCATGCAATTAACAGCACCATTAAAGAGCTGCAGCAACAAGTACTTGACATTAAAGCCAATCAAGTGGCGAGAAGGCAGATGGAGCAACAACAACTTCTGAGCTCTCATCAACAGCCCACAAATAGCGAACAGAATCCGCTACAACAACAAAAACCAGCACAAGTGCCAACGAAAAAACAAGCACAGACACAACTTTGGCAAAATATAAAACAACAAAAATCACAAGCGCAACAACAACAACAGCATCAACAGCACAAGTCCCAAAAACAGCAGCAGCAGCAGCAGCAAAATCAGCAACAACAACAGCAGAAACACCAGAAACAACAACAACAGCAGAAAGTCAACAGACAGAAAGTACCTTCAATTAATACTTACAAATTGGAATTAAAAGACACCATCGAACTGTGTAAGTCGGCCATAGACTGTAATTTTTTCATAAAAAGATTAAGTAGAGATAGGCACGCGATAGGCACTGTACACAGTGGAGCGCTACTACAAAATTAAAAGTATTGAAGGATTCGACGACGGAGTTCTTCTCCTACACCCCGAAGGGGGAGAAGCTGCAAACAATGCTGCTGAGGGGGTTAGAACCGTCGACTAATCCGGAGGAGCTCCTTGCACTGCTGAAAGAGAAAGAGTGCAAAGGGCTCAAATTCGTGGGGGTCAAGCCGTTTGTCACGGCTAGAGCCAAAAGGGAGAAGCGGCAACTGCCGATTTTCCTGGTCCAGCTAAGTCCCACCAGGAATCTGGATGGTCTAAGGAGTATTAAAGTCCTAGACTACCAGGTTGTACATTGGGAGAAATTTTACATTTTACAATGTGTTCGCTGCCAAAGGTTCGGGCATGCTGCGTCGAACTGCGAAATGCTGCCTCGATGCGTGAAGTGCGGAAAGAACCACAAATCTGACGAATGAGCTCTGGGGAAGGACGGAGCGTCTGAAAAAAGCCAACTCTCTTGTGCTTTGTGTAGGAACACGGGACACACCGCAAATTATCGTATACAGTCGTGTAGTACGTAGGTTCCAGGTGCTGGAAGCATGCATCGTGTATATCCGGAAAGCGGTTGTACATGGTGTCTGTCTATGCACCTAAGGCTACTCAATCCACTTTATTGATCTCAGAGCTCGAGATGCTTTTTCGATGCCTGAGGCTGGAATTGGAAGACAACTATTTTATTATCGGCGGAGATTTCAACGCCAAACATAGTGATTGGGGAAATAATACACCAAATACTAGAGGGAACCTACTATTCAATTGGTGGGTTCAGCACAGTGTAATGTATCGACTCGGGCTTAAGGCGACGGATAGTCCGTCGTCACACCGCCCACTTACTCATATCATAGAAGCACTGAAACAGAAACGTAAGATAAAATCGAAAGCCTTGCTTCGCTAGCACGCGAGGAATGGTCACAGAAAAATTCTTTAAACTGACGAGAAAATTGTCACCGTTGAAGAATCGTGTGTATGATATGCGTCTGAACTCGTTCCGAGAGTTTAACTTGGCCACCACCCATCTTTCTGAGAGAAGGGTTTCAAAACCTCGGCGAAAGTAGCAAACGGACGTTTTAGAGAACGTTGTGGAACCCCCCAGTAGGACACTATTCGCAAATAAACCCTGAACTCCGCTCCAGCTCATAATACAAAAACAACCCAAACATGACTCAAAAACCACGTCCCGAACTTCATTCTCACGGATGATTGGCCATCTCAATTCATTAGCCAAAACAATGTTCCGTTCTGGAGACTATGGCTTGCACAACTCGACATCCAAGTATTGAATCCTTGAAGCGTGCTCTTATACGAACAGTGAAAATTTTTCCAATGCATGAAGTGCGAACTGCAATCGATGAGTGGCCAGGCTGACTTCGGCGTTGCTGGAATACAAATGGTGGCCATTTCGAATAAGTTTTTCTACAATAGAAAAAAAAGTTTTGAAAAATATTCATTTGTTTTCATTTTATTAGCCAAAACCGTGTATCAAAACATGTACTAGGTATAAGATCGCCGATAAACTTTCCGGGCAAGGCCATACCTTTATCAATTGCCTTCTTAGTCCAAAGAAGCAGCGATTGACACGAGTTACTCTTCGTTTGATCCCAGCGCTAGTGTCGTTGTCTGAATTGATAGCGGAGCCTAGGTAGACAAAATCCTTAACTACCTCAAATTTATGTGAGGGTGATGTTGACAGCACGTACTTGGACCTGCCCTCGTTGGCTGTTAAAACCATCTTCACCGCTTCTGCCTCAATATTCACGAAAGCGCCACTGGCATCACTCTACTTTCTTTCGATTATGTCAATATCATTGGCGTATAGGAGTAACTGAACGGCCTTTTGAAATATTGTGCCTCTTGTGTTGGCGCGTGAGTTTTGCACTATTCTTTCAAGAATCCATCGTCATTCTGCACAAATGGATGAGTTTGGCAGGAATGTCAAAACCGTGCGCTTCTCATGTTCCTTCTTTTTTCTCCTGAGAAGCCGGTGTTTGTCTTTTTTTTCTTCTGCTCGTAGAGGACGTGAGCAGCTCTGAGTTCGGATGGACATCGACTAGTACCCACCCTATGTTTACAACTTGTTGATAAAATAAGCACAATTGATGTGTAGAAACGAAAGTTATAACACTGGCCATCGCCAAGTTGTCACCTCTCAGTGCCTATTTCTACAGCATCCAATCACCGTAAGACCCTTTCCTAAAAAAGTCGTACATTTTATCAGACCATCATGGATCCGCTTTCTTTAGTCTGATCCCATTTAGAAGAAGTTAGAGAGCATAAGCCCTATCTGGCTAAATTTGAGTCTAATTGTCATTCTGTATAGTCAGTTCTGCCATATTGTTATTAACAATAAATTGTTATTATTACTATTATAAGTTTATTGACAACGAATTAAATTACATTGACAATAATTGAATATTTAGCTTGAGCAGTTAGGGCCGGCCTTCAGCTACAATAAATAAATTGTGTATGCGACTGATGGAGAAAATAAATTAATCTGCCTTCAGAGTATGCATTCTACAGTGCATGTTGCCAAGTTAAAACATATTTTGTTCCAATCTCAACATATTCTCGGGCAGTGCATCTTGTTAACGTACCAACAATCCCGGTAAGATCACCAAACGGGACTTGTTTTAATTAACTTGACTGCAGACTTCGTTATATGGTGCGTCTCAATATAATCGTTATCACAACTCATCTTTTCTATGAAATTTTTTTTTCCTTCGCCTTATTATGTTCGGTGCCTTAAAAAAGCAATGTGTTTCCCTATAACAAAGTTTATTAACCCTATTTAGCAGGAAACCCTAGCTAAGTACACGACTTGATACGGCTTCTTGGGTTAATTTGATTCTAAATCACTATTGCGCCCGGAACGTTTGATTTTCCCCCGAGTATCTGTACGAATTGAAATTGATTTGACATTGAAATATCTACGAGTATGATACGTCTGGTCGTTAATTTGTTAAATTGCCATCCCCACTATGGGCTACCCTAGGCATGACTAATAGTTCAAGACCATGTGGCCGAAATGCCTCAAACTCATAGTAAATTCAAAATTCCACAGTGGAATTGCATTATAAAGATAAGCTCTGTGGGAGAAGCGATTTTTTTTCTTTGAGTATCGCACGCGGGTAAAATCAAGCCAATCAATTGGAACACTTTATGTGACGTCTAACAATTTGACTGGGGAATGACTTTGTATACCTAATCGGACAGAAACTTTTTTTTCGGCGAAGTTGTCGACACAATATTTTCGCCTTTTTCGCCTTCTTGATTTGGTTGTTCTTTGGCTCTTTACTTTAGTCGATGAGCGATAAACTGGTTTAACCACGTTGTTCAGTTTGCGTTTGCGCTTGCCACTGTTCTGTGTGGTTTGGTGTATAGCACATTGTGCTGAAGACATATTTTGCGTCATTAATTTTTCGTTTGCATTCCAAGTGTATCTATTTAACAATATATATTGATAGTGAAACTTTGATTTGGGGTAAATTTGTTTTATTTTTGTGAAGTTAACCGGTAGAGAGTTATTTTCCACCCGCCACGTACATTATGGTGACTAAGAAGAGGGTGGCTGTGAGTTATACGCCAATTAAAAATTGTTTACATAACCTCAAAATAAAATCCACTAATGATATATTTTTTGTTTGTTTTTTTTTCTCTGTTGTTTTCAGGGTTCAAATTTGAAACGTGCCAGTACAGATAAACTAAAGGAAGTCTTCGTAAAATATGCATCTATACAAAATAATGGAGAACACTTCATGACCAGTGAAGATTTTGTGCGAAAATTTTTGGGACTTTTCACAGATGTAGCATTTAATGATGTAAGTACATAGACAAGTAGTATTTTTTTTTCTTATCACGCTTAAGTAAAGTATGTCAAGCAAGTGAGTTATCATATTCATTTACTAAGTAAGTACGTGTGGTAATATTTTTAAGAATATTTTTTAAAAATTTTCGTATTCAGAATATTTTGTCTTAGCAAAGTTTTCAAGTGTTATGATATTTTTCTATCACTATTTCAAGCTTAATATAGATCGTTGTTTAAATCGATTTGTAGCTCCGTCAAAAAAAAAAAAATCTTCGCAATAGAGAGATATGTGTAACTTACTCCTAAGTGATCCAATTACTATAATTTCAGGATCTTCTTTTGCACATGACAATGGACTCTAACTTAAATGTTTCGATTATAGACTTTGTGTAAGCACTCATTACTTCTCATTGACCACCTAGTTTTTGAACTTCCTGTTGATCAATCATTTTTAAGAGTAAGGATGCGAATAGCTTACTTACTTTTGATGACATTTCACAGAACGATGGAAACATGCCTTTTTCATCTTGAGGTCGATTGAGGTCTCCTTCCAATTATCAAGACGGTGGAAGAAACCTGCCTAATAAAAAGCGAGGGTAGAGCAAATGTTGTTGTTATTATAACGGCTTTCAAATGACACCACCAAAGGTTGTTACGATTTAACAAGTTACATGCTGCCGGTCATAAGCTCTGTTGAGTAGCAGGACCACCAGTAGTCCATACCAAGACTATAAACATGGTACCATGGGAGTTAAGAAGCCTCCGGACCTAACTTGAAGAGGTAGGCGTCTCGGTCGCTGTGGTTTAAGACCTAAAACGTAGGAAGGGTCTTCCAGTTGGTTTCGACCCTATGTAAAGTTGAGGTAAGTACTGGGTGTTGGGACCCTAAGAACATCAAGGTGTTTTAGGTCGGCCTCGACTCATACCAAGGGTGGAATTGTGACCTTAATACAGTTCCGCTTTGGTATCAAAAGAATGACGGAGAGCGATGACAAGGTGTATACTTGCTTCTATGAAAGTATGGGCTTTCAGTGAATTTAAGCTTACACGGCAGGTGTTCACTTAAAACACATTGATACATTGCCTGCGTCACTTTTCGTAACGTCTCTCTATACCACATTATCCACTGAATGAATTCAAAGTTTCTTCGGGCTGGAATACTGGAATGCGCTTTACATGGAAAGTCTTCTGATGGTATCCAATTGCTGTACACCCGGTTTATGTTTCAAGCAACTAAATTTCGTGAGATGAATTGTTGCCTAAAATACAACAACAAGTCAATTTACACTAGTAATTTAGCCTGCCCATTAAATGTTGGATGCCATTCTTGGAGCGAAATAACCACTAAACCCAAACATTTTTCTCTCTCTCTCTATCCAATTTTCCAAAAAAACTTAGCACTTGCTCCGGCATTTTAAAAGTAGTAATACCCTCTTGAGTGTTAAGTTCCTTCTCTTCCACACTGTCAACACAGACAGTATCGTAAATCGCACGGAAAATCTTTCGCTCAAAGCAGCTAAGAGAGCCATCTTGTCTTGTATATCGTCTTCTTTGTTCTTGAATATAGGGTTATGGATGCTCAATTACCTTTTTAGTCCATAGAAATAGATAACTTATAGATGTTGGTTGTTGCATTCTGCTTAAGTCGTTGGTATTGTATGCACAGACTTTTGATAATTGTACCGCTGGTATGATGATTTTAGAGTGCGATGTTAAAGAAATCGTATGATAGGCCGTCGGCCTGTATAACATCGACAGATTCGATGGCATTTTGTTCTAGATCGACATACTGCGCAATCGAACGGGTTTGACATGGATGCCAGGACTGTGTTCAGCTCATCTATCATACGTAACCTTAAAATCGATGAAAATATAGTGAGTATTGGTTTTCTTGAGTCATCTAAAAGAAGATGCAGAGTGAATTTTATTCGGTGCTGATTTTACGAGGCATTAAAAAGCACTATCGTGGTGCTGATGATCGGTTTAAGACGTTCACATAATACAGCACCAAGAATCTTGTATGCGACGTTTAATAGACAACTCAGCGTTTCCACTTTCTTCAGGGTATGCTGAGATTCCATTCATCGGGCATGCATTTCTCTGACCAAATTTTACATACGATCTTGTGCATGCTCTTACCAGATCATTTGCTTGAGGTCTGTAGAATTCGGCGGCTAGAGCACCAGCTCCTGTGTTTATGTTGCCTTTGAGTTTGGATATTCCCTTTGGTCAGGTGGACGGAAGTGTTCATGATCTTCGAGGGTTGAATTCTGTCTGCCAACGATATTTTCGCCGTCTTCGCTATTTAAGTTTTCAAAGGCAGTTCGTTCAAATTTCTAGCACCGGCTTTTTCTCTATTACGGTGTTCCCGTGGACGTCTTTTTTTTACATTTTGGCGAAATTTATTTTTGCAGAAGAATCTGCCATTCTCTTCGACTTTTCAAAATCTGCCGTTTTCCTTCTGAGAAATTTGTGTTCGGTTTTTCTCCTCTGCTGGTATGAGTCAACACCATATCTACTAGGTGCGATGAAAAGTAATCTCCTTGACCGCCAGAATGCGCTGCTACTGCAAAGAAGGTTATGGTGCCTTGAAGTCCGTTCATATTTAGGCAGCTATGCCAAATTTCAGTGCGATACTGTCTTTAGTTTTGTTTTGACAGCTGATTGTTGTTGACGTGTTTGGCATCATGTTGAGTATGGACAAAAACGATTTTCGTTCTTTCATAAAACATTATTTTTTGAGAGGCAAAATGGCGAAGGAAACAAAAGAAAAGTTGGATAAATATTATGGGGCTAATGCTCCGTCAGATTACACCGTCAAATATTGGTTTCGTGAGTTTCGTGGTGGCCGCAACTCCACTACCGATCAAGTCCGCAGCGGCAGGCTCTCCGATCCGGTTACAGAGGACAATTTCAAAAAAATACTTGAAAAGGTGTTGGCTGACCGGAAAGTGAAGGTGCGCGAGCTAGCAGATACCACAAAGATTAGTACTGAGAGCACACGCCATATTTTGGGCAATATTCTGCATATGAAAAAAGTTATCCTGCCGCTGGGTGCCGCGCATGCTCACTCCTGACCAAAAACACGAACGGGAAAGCACTTCGAAAAAGGGTTTGGACTTGCTGATGCGGAATCGGGTGAACTTTTGGCATCGATTGGTAACTGTTGATGAAACTTGGATCCACTATTACACACCAGAGAACAGAATGGAATGAGTGCATGGCAATGGACAAGTGCTCCGAAGCGGCCGAGGGAGGCTCGATGTGTCGAAAAGGTTATGGCGTCGGTTTTCTGGGATTGTCATGGCATACTTTTCGTGGACTACCTCGAAAAACCATCGACAGCGAGTATTACTGTGCATTATTGGAGCGCTTGAAGGCCGATATCGCTACAAAACGGCCTCACATGAAGCTAAAATTTTTTTTTCTTTTTGCAAGATAATGCGCCGGCGCACAAGAGCATCGCAACCACGGCTAAAATCAATGACTTACGGCTCCAATTGCTGTTGCATCCACCGTATTCGCCCGATTATCTATCCCAAACTATTATCTCTTCCCAAACCTCAAAAGATGGCTCATCAATAAAAAATTCAGGTCACGCGAAGTAATCATCGACGCCACGGAGGAGTATTTTACAGACCTTCCGGAAAATTACTTTTCGGACGGGATCAAGAAGTTCTAAAATCACTGGAATAAGTGTATCAACCGAAAAGGGGACTATATTGAATAAAATAAAAAAACATTAAAAAAAAAAATTTTTTTTTATTCCCAATGTGGTTACTTTGCACCCCACCTAGTACACTCGTCCACTGCGTCCTCGCGTGCAGTGTTGCACCATATATCTCCTGTTTGGCTAAGAATGTCCGCCGGCGTTCATCCTGGTCCTCTTGTTCGTGGTCGCCTTGTAAATTTGTGTAGACCAAGACTTTGTCTCTCCACTCACTGTGTTGTTCATCTTATCTTATCGTCTTATCATCTTATCATCTTAAACATCTTAAACTGTTCAAAAATTTTATCGGCAATGCACTAAATGCAGTTCATTTTGCCCCAGAACTGATCAAATCGGTTTTCACTTCTATTTTTGAGAGTTCTTTATTAACCCATTTACAGAGTATCACTCTCTCATTATTGTAGGAAATGGAAATTACTTATTCTAATTATTGCGGCACAATTTCATGTCTCATAGTTTTATTATAGAAACGCAAATTTCTAGAGAAGCTGCTGTCTGTACTTTTCCGTGTGCAAGCAAAATAAAGGTATTTGCCAAAACTTGTTTTCCCGATTTATATAAATATCGATAGTTGATCAACATGTATTGCTTTGCTTTCTTAAATTATGAAAAAGTCTACCTGATCATGTTGTACTAATAACTACATTTTGTTTTCTTTTGCAATGATAAAATATGGCAGCATGGAATATGAATGTATAATTTAAACTAGGATAATTCTTACGATAAGTGCATAATAAAGCGAGATTTTGCTTGGTTTGATTCTTCTTAAAAGTAATACCAGTTATTGATGACTAAAGTCTCCAGAAAGACTACTTCTTGAAGAGACTGTCTTTGTTGATGATACCTTATGTATGTAGTATGGAACGGTCGAACCTTTTTATATGGATAGCCTTATAATTATTGTGCTTTTAGAATCCGACAATATACTCAGTCAATGCGTATTTTTCAACTCATGTGTTTGCTGGACAACATGAGGTTTAATTTTTGATGTCGTTTAAATCCACTCTATAAGGACCAACTTAATCTCTGCTTTCATCACCTTGGATTGTGTTTCTCAATTCTTACAGATACGTCAACATCGGATTGGTGTCTAAATTTTGCTAGGTGCTTGTAATTTCAAGCCTCGACATCGCTTTAGCAATCTCAAGAAATGAATCTTCTGTATTCCCTGCATAGAATGCGATTATTTCAGCGCAATCGTTTGGCTTCACATAATTATTAAAATTAGTCATGATGCGCGCCTAATTTCTTCATTGGTGCAACCGCTAAGAAACCTTTAATACAACATAAGCACACCAATCTATGATCTATCAGAAACTTTCTCTTTGGTTTTTATATCGCGTCGATTTAGCAGTATGTCTCACTATGTTACGAGTATGTGTAACATCACTCCACCGTCGCTGGAATCAGTAGGATAAATAAATAACCTTCGTCAGGACTCCGTTGTTTAAGTGGGCCATTTTATAATGATTTATTTATTTTATTGCTGTATTTGCAATTAATTTTTGCTGGAGACGGTCAAATTTTATTGTTTCCCCTAAGTAAAACTAAAGTCATCCTTTATTTCCTCTGATGTAGCCTCTATTTCCATTCACTCTATATATCACAGCTCGTGTCTGGGTTTTTATGCGTGCACTAAACATCCTTAAAGAAAAGCGGAATGGATATGGAATTCCTGCACTTCAATTTCCAAAATATGCCGTAAATCAACAGATCCGGCAGCTTCATACTTCAGTTTAACAATTTTTTAACTTCATCTTGGTTAGGTTTAAGTAAATATTTTCTTTCATCGAATTCAGCGAGTTCAAATTGTACATTCTGTAGCTCATTTCTTCTTTCTCAACTGAGGGTTTCAATGAAATAAAAATTCTTCTTTCCGAAGTTTCCGCCATTATCTTTTTGTCGTCCTCTTGTCCTGTTCCATGCGCTTCTCCATATTCGTGGCTAAACCCGAGGATTCTTGTAATTTCATGTAAAGTTCAGCGAAATCCTTGACTCTGTAGGGATGCTCAATCCACTATCGTAATCGCTTACTCTCCGAAAGTTTCAAAAATACTGAACGAATGCCTGAACAACAACATTTCTACTCCCTGCAAAGTCGATTAGCCTGACTTATTTACCTATTTGATTTTTTTAAGTACTCGTAGCTATCAGAAATGTATTAATGCGTCCGAAATCTCAGCTTATTATTAAGCTGGGAATAGGTTTAATGGAGGTGACACTTAACATGTTCGAGTATCGTTGTTGTAAGCATTCTTCTTTGAAAAAAGATTCCGTTAATCGCATTTTTCCACAATTAATTTTTCGCTGAATCTATTTATTGTAGCTGTAACTTGTACCTCTACGCAATTGGATCAAGATCATGCATGGAAGTGAGTCTTAAATCTACGACGATGAAGAAATTAAACTCTTAGTCCTACTTCAAAATCGTCATGCGTTAGCGGCAAGTTTTGTTTCTTAAAATGTTTTCGTACAGAAGTAGTGGACTCAATATGGACCCTTGGGACATCCCTTTTGGGAATTTTTACTCCTTATTCGCGTTGCTAATTTTGTTCATGTCGATTTCAAAGCAAATTCTTATTATATTGCTAACATCAAAATTTCTATCGTGCAACTGCGATTAGTTTCTAGTCGTATTTCTTCACCATTTCTTTAAATATGGTTCCTAATAACGAATTAGTCGTTTGAAATTTGATTACATTAATAGTCGTCTGTGATCAGAATTAGCTATTGTTCCTCGCGTAAATATAATAACATCGTGTAAAACATGACTCATATAATTATTCATTTCAAATATAGGTCACTGAAGTTCTCCCACGAAAAACAAAAATTATTGCTATCAAAAAGCCATTGACAAATCTTCTCAGATGCTATTAGCTCATGACAAAGAAAACGTTTATGAGTACGAGTACCATAAGGGAGTACATTTTCAAATAATCAATCATGACATCGTAACTCCAAACACATAATCTTTGAAAAGAAATATTTGTACATATTGGGAATAATATTCCATGCGTCTAATCCGACCCTTAATCACTAATTCCGTGGATTATATGGTACATACACAATAAAAAGACTTTGCACACTTAGGGTGATAACTGGTTAGAACCAAATTCAACGGATGACTTTGAATTTTCCACTAAGCAAGCACACTGTTCACGAAGCAACCGGCTGACTTAGGTCACCTACCGCACAAAAAGATAACCAAAATATCTGGAAATAAGCAGTTCCAGATAAGATTATCGCAAAATTCGAAGACAATTATTAGCTGACATTAGCTCTCATGCTTGACATTGCAACTTAACATAAGTTAGAATTTTTGTGTTTTTCATATGGTTTCTATTTTTAGGAATCGGTGAGACTGCTGGCTGGCATTGCGGACACAAGCAAGGATGGCCTCATTTCGTTTGCTGAGTTCCAAGCTTTCGAAGGATTACTATGCACTCCTGACGCCTTGTATAAGACAGCATTTCAATTATTCGACCGCAAGGGCAATGGATCTGTATCGTATGGTAAGGCTTTTCTAATATCAGAATGAATAGATTCAATCCTATCATGTAATTGATATTATACCTACTCCTAAATAAACTGATTAGGTAATTTGATTGATTAGTGGCGGAAAATTTAGCCATTGGTCGATGATAGCCACCTCTTTGTGGGGTATAAAGTACAAAAGATAATTTAAATTGTAACTTGCTTTGGGCTAAGATTGATGGTTTTATTATGATTTTATCTCCTTCCGATAAGGTAATCGACTTTTAAAATAAAATTTATGTGCACCTTGGACTTGATGTTTATGCAATAAACAGGAATATGTGATGGTTCATTGATAAAAGAGTGATTTTGCATAATTTATGACATATGGTCGCAGACGAACATGAGTAAGCCTTTATGGTTTTGAAAGGCGCTAAACGGTGTCTCGTGGGGGTACGTTATCTATTATTAGCGCCCCCCCCCCAACTCATGCTAATAATAATTGCAATGGAAATTTCTATACGAATCTTGCTTTTGAGCTTAGTGATGTATTTTTTAGTATGTGATGGAGTTGAGTGCCTTAGTCGGGGGACTACTGATTTGAGCTTTGCTCAAATCTCTCTCTGGTTTTTCAGTGTGCTCGTGTTTTTAATGTTTGCAAGTGGTATATTTTATTTCATTATTTTGAATATTGAAAGCCGAAATAAAACTCATAATTAATTACCTAATGCTCTAAAGGCGAGTGCCATCGTACTTCAATTGACCGATCATCATTTCCCTACCGAATAGCACTGCGTGTTTAAAGTTCAAGAACTTAAAATCAAATTACATATATAGGATAGCTTTTCATAACACAAACATGTTCCTGAAGCTCAATTTTAACTCACTAACTATTCGTGAAGATTCAGTAACCATTGCTGAGACAATCAGCTAATTCAAAACCCAAAATTTTGTTTCAACGTCTAGCTCAGTTTGGGCAATAATAATTCTTTACTTCATCTCTATCCTGATATAGTAGAAAGAGAGAACTGTCGAGCCTAGGTAGTCAAAATTCGTCAGTGCCCAAAAAGTATACATTTTTACGATGGCATTTTGCCCCGCGAGCCGACACTCGTATTAAGTGTCCGTTTTTTCTTTTCAACGACAACGTTTATTTTACTTTATAATTGTTTATAACCAATTCAATTTACGTCACCTGCTCATCAACCCAACGCTCGTAAACTGACTTCTATCTGCATTCTTTCGACAATGTCAAACGGAACACAAGATCGACCTGACTCAGGACTTTTATGACATCGGTACGAAAATTTCTTGTTGGTGTTCCTTCACATACTGTCCATTTTGGTAGAGATAACGAGGCCTTGCACGGCTTTGAATAGGCGACTTGCTACCAATGAAAAGGTATTTATCGATCAGCAACTCTGGTTTTGTCTAAAATCAGTTGAATCGTAAACATCCGGGTGGATGGAAATGATGGATGCTACCATCTTCTTTCTAAATGAACCGAATGTAACTTGACAACAATGTTCCTTTGTTCATCTTAAAACTTTCTTTCTAGGCGGTTTAGCTTCGCTCTTATTACCTTTTTTTAAGATTTCCACACATCCACTCCTAGATTGCATATATAAATACGACACCCTTTCTTTTTTCGCAAAACCCACTTTATTTAACCCTTTTGGGGTTAAAAATGGTTGTAAATGCTTTTACATAGCGTGTTTTGCATTGTAATTGCAACTTTCTCCTTCGTGTTTTAGTGTCCCTAGTTTCCTGGTCTTATATCGTATTTAGCTGATCGTTTTCCGTTCCCTCTTGTATCAATGTATATGGTGGTTAAATTCCAAATATGAAACACATCCAAAATTTAATAAACAATTTAGTATGAAATTCATAAAAGTATGCTTAGACGCAAAGTTAATATACAGACTTCTGATAATAATCGTCCGCGTTGTTCTACGGTCAAACTGGTACTGCCAACTCTGATGCTTTACCAAGCATCAAACACCACCACACTCGGTCATCCAGCTCACTCGTTTGCCTCAGAAGAGTGTCCATTGGTTAATTCGCGATTGCAGTCATAGACATCATCGCTGGAGTCATAGCCATCTGCCCATTGTTTCATTCTGTCGGCACTGGTGTTAGTTAATTTTGGTCCATCGTGTTCTCCGACTTTCTGTACATCATAACGGTCGAACCCTTTGTCAAATGCAACGCGATATGGTCCAAAAAACTTCTGACGAATCTTTAAATCGGTTCCAAACTGCACCACAGAATATTTCATCGCTGGTCGCCGCCGTCGCTTGTTGAAGAACTTTCAATTTTCAGCTTGCAACCTCGCTATGGCTTATTTAGCTTGATTTCGCTGCTCTAGCCTCTAAACTAGTTCTGAAATTCTTCCTTAATTATGTTCATTAAACGTACATCTGTCCTCATCCTCATCTCAGTTCCGACCATCAGATGAAAAGGTGTCTTTTGAATAGACCGATGGTATGTCGAATTCAAAATTAGCTGCAGCGGCTTTACGTGTTGAAACCATTTCTCGGGAGTTTCCATTGAAAGCTTGGTCAAGCAAGATATGACTGTTGAGTGAAGGCGCTCCACTTGCCCGTTTCCTCTTGGTACACCAACAGTGATTTCGTGATCTTTGCAATAGCCTCCCCTATCGGATATAATGCTGTGCGGGTACCCAAGAATTTCGGCAATAATCTCCATTTTCTGCAGGACTTCCTCGCAACCAAGAGCCTTCGTGGGAAATGATAACCAATATGTACCGATAGCCCTTCTTTGTGTCCTGCACCGGCCGGAGGTAGTCAAGGTGGAAGGTTGCAAGAGGTATGCCACCTTTTGGGATCGGTTGTAGTAGACCATCTGATTTTCCATTTTCCGTTCGGCTAATATACATCGAACACAACTGGAAACGCATCTTTTGATTCGCTGATCAAGATTGGGAATAAACAGCTCTTTTCCCAGAATCTCTTTAATTTTCTGGGCATGAAAATGCCTCTTCTCGTGAGATGCTTGGATTATTGAACATCGCAATGATTGTGGCACGACAAAAAGAATAGAATTATTAATATTCTTACATAATAGACCATTATAAACAACAAAGTCTTTATAAGGGCCATCCTTCAGGGCATCTAAAATTGCTTTTAAGCCCACATCACTTTGCTGCGCTTTAGAAAGCCTTTTCAAAAACCCGCCATCATTTTGCAGACACATAACTTCAGGATTACGGCTTAGAGCATCAACGTGTCTCATACCGCTTCCTGCTCGATCTTCTACCCAATAGTCGTACTTTTCGAGAGGACGTGCCCACCTGGCAACTCGCGTTGTTAAATCCTTTTTCTTCATCGTGCATTCGAACACTTTACAATCTGAAACGATCATAAATCGTTGACCAATTAGATAAATTCGGAACTTCTTCACGGCTTCGATCACTGCTAAGACTTCCAGCTCAAAGCTCGAGTAATTTTTTTCAGCATCGGTTGTATTCTTACTCATATAGAAGACTGAATGTAAAGCATTGTCGTCGTCATCACGTTGCAAGAGTACTGCACCATAACCTTGCCTGATGGAGTCCGCGTGCAGCTCGGTGGTAACTCCATATTTGAAAATTTTGAGCACTGGTTTCGTCGATAAAGCCCTCTTTAAATCGTCCAACGCCGTCATCTCACTCTCTGAAAGATTGAGTCGTCCACCTTTCTTAACCAACTCCGTCAATGGTTTTGCCCTTTTAGAAAAATTAGCGATATACTTGCTAGGCCGAGAAAACTTTGCATTTGTTTAACCGTTGTTGGTGTCGGAAAATTGACAACTGCCTTCGTCTTTGCGCTGCTTGGCGCAACTGTGCCCGATGCCCAAGGAATTTGATTTCTTCTTTGAGAAAATGGCATTTTGCCCACTTAATTCTCAGTCGATTAACAGCAGCTACATCCAGCACCCTCTTTAAATTTCCTATGCCACTCTCTATTGTCTTTGATGGCTCTACCAGATCGTCGATGTAGATAATCACAATATACTCCCAAAGCAAGTCTCTGAAAACGTAGTTAATGTACTTTTCAAAAGTACTTGGGGAGTGGCAAAGGCCAAAAGGTACCCTTAAAAACTCGTGCTGACCGCTTTGAGTAACGAATGACGTGAACCTTCTACTCTTTCCTTCTACCGCGACATGAAAAAATCCATTTTTAAGGTTCAACGTCGTGAAGTAAAGAGCGTCCTCCAAGTGGTCGATTTGATTTTCAATTACTGGAAGAGGGAACCTGTCTTTGTGGATGTTCTTGCTGAGCACCCTGTAATCAACGCACAGACGATTGGTTAAATTTTTCTTCTTCACGAGCACGACTTGACTGGGATAGTTAGATACACTTGCTCATCAATGACCTTTCTCTCCAAAGGAGGAAATCTTCTTGGCGGTCTGTAGACTGACTCATCATCGATTGGCACAATTTTCATTTGCACGGGCGATTGAATAGGTTGTATCGGGGTATAAATTGCAACTAAATCTTGCAAGTTACTACGATGTTCGCTATGCAGGAAAATTAATTAAAACTATCGCTATAAGTACCTTCAGATATCGATGCTAAGTAGCAATGGTTCTCCGTGTTGTTTCAAGAGGATCTTGTGAATCTTTAAAATCCGTCATCATTCGCGCACCATCAACTACGTAGCGAAAAACCGAAACGTCATCAACGTTGGGATGACCCGTTATGTCGAGCATGCGATAGAGAAATTTCCGACATGATTCACCGTTTTTTTTTGGTTTCATCTAGCTTTCTATGTACCTCACAACTGAAAATTTTCGCTTCAAATTCATTGATTAACGAAGTCTTTAATTGAATCTACGACACGGGCTTCGCTTCACATTCCACGTACATTCTCGCAGTACCCGAAAGCGATTTTCGACAAAAGAGAAAACGTGATTGCATATGATTCGAATTCCACGTCCGAAATATTAAATTTACCGGAGTCATGATCTTCGGCGACAGAAGTTTGCAAATTATCGTCCACGTCTACCGATTCACCGCATCTTTGAAAATTCTTTCTTCGCCTTGAACTCATTACTCTTTTTTTCGATCGGTTAAATTGGAAATCTAGCTCATAGTCGTGTGTTTTTCTTTGGACTAACATACTGATCGACAGTCGCGAGGGAATTAAAATTTGCTTTTTCTTGCAACTACGGAAGTCGCATTAACTTAGAAATCTTTTTTTACGGTTAATATAACAACTCGTGATTGCCTTTTTATTATGGAAATTTGTAATGCTTTAATGTGGAAGAAATCCCGGTTCAGCCCCCATATGGTGGTTAAATTATAAAATTAAAATACTTTTCCAAAATTTAATAAACAAATTAATATAATAAATTCATTAATTAAACGCAAGGTAAATATAAAGACTTCTGATAATAATTGTCCACGTTGTTCTACGGTCAAACTAGTACTGCAAACTCTGATGCTTTAACAAGCATCAAACGCCACAACATGTATAGTGCTACAGCGGCACTCGTGTGGATACCTGCATTTTCGGATCTTGGATTAATTCTACAAATCTATTTTGGGTAATTGCTTTTTACTTTTCAATCGGCTTCTTCGAACTTGAGCCTCTATTGCTTTTTTTACCGGGTTTTCTGACGACATTCCTCGCACACGGCAAAACCGATTGATTGTCTAAGCGAATTCGGGTTCTTTTAATAAGATCACATTTTGTTACATCCGTTGAGGTTCGAAACACTTTCATTTACGTCGCTGTAATTTTTCCTTTATATTTCAAGTACATTGTTCAACATTGTAATGCGTATGTGAAAGCTAAACGAACGACTGCTGTGTATAACAAATTTTTAAGTTTAAGTTTACAAAATACTGCAGAGTTATCGCGCCAACTAAACCACTGTAAGCAATTTTTATCTGTGAAATTAATGTCGAAGCCTAAGTATTTAAATTGTTTACACTTCGGTTCGATGATTTCTTCCAAATCGACGTCAGCAGTTTGGCTTTCGGGCCCGTTAAACGCCAATGCTGATATTGGTATTCGCGAACCGTTCTCTTCTAGCGCCTTTACCCAATTGCTAAGGGCTGTCTGAATGGCTATTGCGTCCTTATAATAATGGCGCAATTATCAGTTCAAAGAAAAGAAATCATTTTTAATCGTTAGGACGGTGTTTCATTCGAAAATCTTGCATGAGACTAAAACGCAGGGGGCTTTGTAAGCTGGTAAGTTGTATCCCAAATTTCACTTCGAATTCTTCATTGAAACTTCTCGATGTTTTGTCATAATTATCTGTAAACTATGAATTGCATCATAAGCCGATCTGCTGTCTCCCACAAATGCGCATTAACTGCCATTGAGTTGTTGTCGACTGTCTAGAATTTACAGATCTGTAATTGTTGCAATTTTTTGTTCCGTCTTTGCCTTTATACATTGAAACATAAAATCTCGTTAGGCAGCCGATCGGGCCATATTTGTCAATTTAAGGTTTCGGATTGTCGTCCATACTTTAGACAGTTTGTGATCTAACCTGACTGTAGGCACCCTCTACATTTAATTAATTTAACTTCACTTCTCTAGTTTTGGCTAACTCCCTTAAAATTTGCCGTATGCGACATAAAAGGGAAGGGTACTCCCAGATAGTTGTTCGTTAAATAATGCGTTAAATTGCTAATTTCGTTGTTCATCGTTAGCAGAGATCTCAATACATTTCACCACTTAAGTCTCTTCCGTGTTTTTATTTGTCGTGTCCCTATCTCAAAAATGTAACATTGCATTTCTTCTTTTCTAATTTCAAATACAATGTCTCTACTGTTCGTATGTGGTCTAGCTACCACTTTTTTGCTTCTTTTTCGCAACGTCCGCAGTCCAACTCACGCTTAAAACGCTTCCCGTCATTTTCAACTCATGATTCCACACATTTCTCAATTTATTGGGCGCCCGCCTTTTAAAGTGTCGAGCAGAGTTTTTGCAGTTCTCTTATATACTCGTATATTTTTTTATAGTTATTCCATATGTCTTGTGCACTTAGTTCTTCTTCTCCTGGTTTGTGGCCTTTTGTCACAAATTTAGCGCCCAGAGCTGGCCTGCTATAATATTAATATATGATGCATATAATCTATCAACGAAGATTTCCAGCTTTCGTGTGACACAGTCATTGTCACTTTTCGAGTGTTACACTCATATAGTAGAACAAGCGGCCCCATGTTTCTAGAAACAACTCTTATCTGAAACAAATCAGGCTCGCTATGAATTTTAATAGTTATTTGTGTCGTTACACCTGCTCCATCATAGGGAGCTTTAATAACAGCAAAGAGCTTTTCTAGTATATTTGCCCTGGACAAGGCTTCCATTATTGCATAACGAGTAATGCTGCCAAAGGCTTACTCAAAACTATGAACAGTAGCAGGAGCGGAGATCTGAACTCGGCGGATTGTTCAATAATGATCTGTAATCATCGATAATATTAATATGATCGATGCAAAAGGATTCAGTATGGAAGCTGCCCTCTTCGTAGAGGTTGTGTGCGTTAAAACAAGATGTTGTTGACTACGTTCGGAATTATGTGGCTATCACTGGAAGTCACAAAATGGAATTAGTATTGATTGAGCGGAGTCCTAACAAGTCGTAAGCGTAAAAGGAAATATGCATTGCTCAGAAACGGTAACATTCGAATACGGACGATGCTGATTACCGTATTCTTTATGAGCTGCTACCACCTTTCTTCCAGCAATTCTTAATATGCAACCGAATTGGCCGTATGCACTTCCTCGATATTTCGACGTCGAAGTGCAACCAACACTTGAGTTGAGTTGGTCGTTTTAATCGCTTCTTGGCAGTGATGCAATAATCTTCAACTTTTAACGAATGTTCTGGAAACTGGAAACATCGTGATTTATTTCGTTGAAAGCTAATTGATTTGGAGACCGCGAGTGAATTTTGAATTTTGTCAGAAACATTAGCTGGCAATGATGATATTTCGTTCCCCTGCAGAAATGTTTGTTTCTTTTCCTTGATATAAAATGGACTAAAGATGCTTTCCTTTCCTACCTTTTCGTAATTTTTCTGCATGAGCTGGTAGAAGTACATTTTAGCTTTAATTAATCTTTTCTAAAGAAAAGTTTATGGGAGCACCTAGGATATGTATTTCAGTATAGACAACCGATATGGATTTTCCTTAGCCTTAACATAACATTTTGTCAAAATTTTAAATAAGATCCACTCTTCCCTAATTACAGCGGAGTTTTCAGAAGTCGTGAAAAAGACAGAACTACATTCGAAGATCCCGTTCAGTCTAGATGGGCCTTTCATCAAGCGATACTTTGGAAACGTAAATTCTTCTAATCCTTACCGGTTCCCATAAATATTAACTGAAAACTCTCTTTCTTTTCTGGTGGCAGGATAAACAACGCGTTATCAATTATGCTGAATTTACACAGCTTCTTCATGATTTTCATGAGGAATACGCAATGGAAGCGTTCCGAAGTAAGGATCCCACTGGTTCTGGATACATTTCCCCGCTCGACTTCCAAGACATTATGGTCAAAGTAAAAAGGCATTTACTCACCTCAGATGTTAAGGACAATCTAGTTGCAGTAAGCAGAAACACTTTCGTAAAGTCTTTCCATTACGTCTAAAACTGATTTCTAGGTAACTGAAGGCCACAAAGTTAGCTTCCCGTACTTCATGGCGTTCACATCGCTATTGAATAACATGGAATTGATAAAACGTATCTACCTGTATGCAACTCAAGGCAGTCGAACAGAACCTGTTACAAAAGATGAACTGCTGTATGCCGCACAAACAATGAGCCACATTACACCTCTCGAGATTGATATACTCTTTCAGCTAACAGGCGCACTACATCAAACAGGGTAAGTCACCAATGAATCCTCTATAAAATGTTTCTCTTCGTTCAACAATTGTTTTACAATAGATCCATCTTTGCTCACGAGAAAAAAATAAAATAAATAAGAGGCTGAGTGGGTTTCCCGCTCTGCACATACATATGTATATTCATATTTTCACAATTTGAATTCGCGTTATGTGTAGAAGTAAATAATCGGTGTCTTATTGTCCCGTTTTTTATATTTCTTTCATCACGCGTTCACTTATAAAGGTGGTGGAAGCGCAAAAAGATTGACGTTAATAGGCAAGTTTTAACTTCCAGTTCGTCCTTATCCCTGTCAGTTTAACTCGGAAAAGCCATTTTTTTATTTTGTGGAGTGAAAATCTTTGTTTTACGTTTCATTAATTGGGTTTACTTGATCTGTCTCCCGCCCCTCTTTTGATTTCTTTCTTTGTTTTATATAACCAATCCGGGTGAAACTAATAATGTTTTCCATTTAATTCTTCATATAGACGAATTGTCTACGGAGATCTTAGCAATATTGCTCCAGAGCACTACACAAAGCATATCACAACACGTTTCGCTGATATTAAAGCTGTGGACAGTCCTGCTGATCGATCTGCGTTCATTCAGATCTTGGAGAGCTCTTACAGGTTTACGCTTGGCTCAATTGCTGGAGGTGAGTTTAAATGCATCCACAGGCATGAATATTCAGTTAGATAATATTTTCTTTTCTTTTAGCTGTTGGTGCTACTGTGGTCTATCCAATTGATTTGGTTAAGACAAGAATGCAGAATCAACGAACTGGTTCGTTTATTGGTGAAATCGCCTACAGAAACTCGTGGGATTGCTTTAAGAAGGTTTTACCATGAATAAGTACGGGAAGTAGTACGAAATTTAATCAAATTGTTTTTATTGCAGGTCGTTCGACATGAAGGAGTGTTGGGTTTGTATCGTGGTTTACTGCCTCAGCTAATGGGTGTAGCGCCAGAAAAGGCCATTAAACTGACTGTGAATGATTTGGTTCGTGACAAGTTTACCGACAAGCAGGGAGTCATTTCTCCATATGCTGAAGTGTTAGCTGGAGCATGTGTTAGTACATATTTAATATTTTTCTTTTTCTTTACCTATCCTAATTGGTTTTTGTTACCTTTTAGGCTGGCGCATCTCAAGTCGTATTCACAAATCCATTGGAAATTGTTAAAATTCGACTGCAAGTTGCTGGAGAAATTGCGAGTGAGTCACTTTAATGATAAGGTTTTTTTTTAAAACCATAAATTGTTACTGTTACCTGTATCAGAGAATCCTTAAAAAGGTATTCTGACAACATGGGAGCGATGGTTTTTTATTTTTAACCACAGCCTGTTTGCTACCGTTTCCAAAATTGATATCAAGGACGTTTTGGAAAAATTAAAATAGTTACTCCTTAATCGCTAGGTACTTCTAAATTATCGTGATCCTACTATCTTCAGTTGAAACCCAATCGAGACTAATGTTTAACACAATTTACAATCGGTGATAGGTCACCAGGAATTGTTGGAATTTTACTCATTTTACTTTAGAAACTTCTGGAAGAGGTTCTAGTCTGGCTTACGGTGAACTTTCTTAGACGTTTTCAATAACTTACACAATAAATCAGTTCAAGGATATTACTAAGGGGGTGTAATGAGTTCTGGTTTGACCACATCCATGCTAAGAACCAAAATTATTCCGTCACAACTAGGTAACAGGCTTTGTACTTTTAAAAAAGTATTATAACAAGAACTGCTTTCCGACAATGGCTCCGAGAAAGAGTACGGTTTCAGATTGGTTGTCTTCTTGGCTCTGAATCTTCTCGCGTTCAACATTAGTCTTGCAATGCAAGAAGCTTGCAAGTCACTCAATTTCAACTCCACAACCGGAAACAAAATTCTGCATTGAAAACTAAGTTTTAATCACAGTTCTAAACTCCATCAGGTTATCCTCTAAATTGGTAGACAAGTCAAAGAAAAAGATAACCCGCTCTTTTCGAATATTCTGGACACAGTAACAGGCCATGACATCACTCAGCCGACATTACCCATTGGTCAACACACTAATCGACAAGTAACAGTATGGCTTTCGGCCAGGAAAATCGACTACAGACCAAATTTTCACTCTAACAGAAATCCTGGAAACGCCAATGAATTTAAGTCGAAGCTCGCCTCTTATTCATTAGCTTTGAGGCATTCATTGCAAGTTCAGAATTCCATCAAAACTAATCCACCTATGCCCCATAATAATAAAAAATACGCATTGCTATGTGTAGGTTAGAAACAGCTCATTCAAGTTAGCTATTTTGAACGTGTAGTGGGCCTCGGCAGAGAAATGCGTTACCAATTGACTTCTTAAATCTAAGTACTGCTAAAAGAGGCTTAGGGTAGATGTTAACACGAAATCACTTTCTTCAATAAATCTGGTTAGCTGCTGGGCTACATATAGAACACCTTTATGAGTACAGTAGGTGTTGAGCACTTTCAAGAGAATAATTGTTCGTCGTATATGTTGCTTTGCGATAGAACGTTAAGGTTGTAAGTAAAAACCGTTTCAGCTGATTCAAATAGATGACTTCTAAACAGTTTGAAGTCATCGGGATCTCGAAGTCTTCAAATATTATTTTGGAGTATTGTTTAGACATTCATTTAGACCTAGAGAGCTGCAATTGAATATGTGTGTACTATTAGCTTTATTAAAGTATTAACGAGATCAATTCCTACTTATGGTATAGCGTTTTGTGGTCTGCACTGAAAATACGAAGTAACAATAACTTGCTGCCTGCATAAGAATAACTGGAGCTTTGAGAACCTCTTAAATAGCGCGTCTTCAAACTTTACTACATTAGCTGCATACGAGTATAAAGTTGTTTGGCATACAGATGGCGTTTAACTCTACCGTCAGACTGAGAGATACTGTGCAATAGAAGGAGCTAAATGCGCTGCTTTACTCAGCCTGGATATTACAATGTATACATGTAGACAATCAAGTAGATCCCTAACTTCGAATACCATAAACTCGATAGTTGTTAGAGGCTACTTTGGATTGCAGAATGTTGTCAGACTCTGCGTCGCTGTTAAACTACCCAGACTCGGATCTCTGACAACGTCAGGCCAAGAACGTCCTTGCCAAACAAATTGTACGCATTCAATTAATCCTGAATGATCAAGAGGACTGACCAACCTCAGGACAGAAGACATCTCCAAATTCACTTACGGGATACGTATTCCGATTTCTGCTGGAGTTGTAGAGATGAAGATTGTTGAAGTACAAAGAAGCGTTTTCAATGTAGTTGAAATTCAGCCTACTATAGACCAGCCTATATTCCGATGAATGTGCGCATCAGCTTAAAATCTGTCATACATAGTTTTTATTATTGCAAGTTGCATATCAGCTCCAGTAATTGTGCACGTGCATTGTCGGGATTATATTCAGGACAATCCTCGGCACTCATCGTTCTTCCATCTCCTGTACTGTTATTAGTAAATCTGCAAGTTGGCCGCTGTTGAACGAAATATTAGTTTATACTCGTATTTCGATGAATGTCCGATGTACTTATGAGATATGCATCGTCCACAAATTGTTTAAATAGCTCTTTTAGCTGCAGCTAGTTTACATTCTATACCAAGGTTAGATGTAATTACCATGCCTTAATATTTATACTCTTTCACTACGTTAACCCTTTTCCCTTGACGACACCACTTTTCGCTGCGAGAGTATCTTCAACCGTCATTTCTAAAAATCACCATCTTGGATTTCGCTAAATTCACCGTCCAATTCCATTGTTTACAGTAGCTTTCAAGACGATTCATAATAGACTGCATCTCTTCTACCGTTTCTGAGAGAAACACTACGTCGTCCGCACATCGCCTAGCTCGTATCCTCCTCCTACTTCTTCTAATATATGGTTTATAAAAAATATGAAGGGTAATGTGCTTAAGAGGCATCCTTGCTTAACTCCCATTTGCGTTCAAAATTCTTCCGATACAAACTCTCCATTCTATTCGTATGCCACATTGTTTTCATACATAGCTTTTATCACATTTATTACCTTCCTTGACAAACCAATTTTGTAGAGCTTTACGCGCTATGGAATCAAAAACTGGAATCAAAGAAATCATACAGCCTTTTGCGGTTCTGTTTAAAAATTTTCGTAATGTTTGTAAGATCTACCATTGCGTAAGACTATTAAAAATCATGTCACCAAATAATTTCGCCGAAGTATTCAGAAAAGAAATGCCTCTGTAGTGCCATGATTAATCGGTGGTGGGCATCCTTTTCTAATGAAAGGGTGTACTTTATTTTGTCCTCGTTTCCCGTCAGACCTATTTTGGCCATTATTATCAGAAATCATTCGCTAATTTTTGATGCGCTTACGATCTTATCTAAGAGCGAGCCCTATTTCTGACATTATGCCAGTTGTTTTCTTAAAACCATATTATGACAAATTTACGTTGTCATAATACTTTTTCTAGTTTGAAACTTTTTCCCGTCATTGTCCCGGTATTCCAGCTTGCGATCGGTAATATATTTCTTAAATACAAGGTGGCGCAAAATTAATTTGTTTTTGAAATACTTTTTGACTAAATAAAAAAATGATTTTGAGTGATGGAAATCTTTATTTGGACCTTTACACAATTGTTTCTGTTAAGGCGAGAAAATGATATCGGCTAAGTGGCCCCACCAGAATTGATGACCATTCGGGCCCGATTTCGGATATTCTCTTTGAGGCCTTCAAGAGTCTGAGATTTGTTGATAATAGTCTCGTGACTTCAAAAAACCCCACAAAAAGAAGTCTGGGACGGTTAAGTCAGGCGAATTTGTAGGCCAATGTAAATCGCCAAAACGAGAGATTAGTCGACCCGGAAATGCGGCCCACAGAATTTTGGTTGTGGCTCGTGTAGTATGCGGCTTTGTTTTATCTTGTTGGAACCACATGTTTTCAAGTCCCAACTCATCCAAATGAGGAGCGAAAAATTCACTGATCGAGGCTCTGAAGTACTCAAGATCCACAGTGTCCGTTTGGCCCGCAGCGTTCTCGAAAAGAAAAACTCCTCCAACGTAAACAGCATACCATGCTGTGACTTTGAGTTGTTCTAATCTTTCTTCGTTCTTGTATACCCATGGACGGAAACAGGTTCCGTAAATGCACCAAAATCAATGACGAATTCTTCATCAAAAACATCGTGACGATTATTCGGCGTTCTGTAGGAGTATAGCGTTTCATGCCTTGTTGACGTGTATTTTGTATATTTGTGAATTGACATTTGCCGCCATTTGCAAAAATTATACCATCTTCCGGTTGGGTGATTAATTTTGCCCCACCTTGTATATTATATTGCTCGCCTCCGCTGAGCAGTTGAATTGCCCGGTGGGGTTATGTATCTTTTAATATACGTTCACTTTTTATAATGCCGTATTTTCGTATAATTCTCCCTTCATCCATCTACCTTTAGTATGTGTGAATATAGACTGTATATCCGGCATTTTTTTGCCCCACCGGTTGTCTCCAATCGTGGGAACCTGATCACGCATATAGACTTTGGACAATCTCATTAGATGTTAATGCGCTCAGTCTCATCTTTGATGTTAGAGTACTTGAATACGATTTTTCTCATTTAGCCGCCTTTAGCGACTTTCTACCAGTAGTTTCGTAATAGATTGCTTCAATCTCCCAACATTTATGAAAGCTTATTGAAAGGTACCCTAATAATTCCTTACTCGTCGCTACATAGAATTGCAGCGGTTAACAAATTGGTTTGTTCGTGGGGTAATCTCATCCAGTCACATTTTCAACTGTATAGCTGATATGGAATCTGAACTATCAATGTTATTTCAAGGCCATTTTACTTTTAATGTTTATTTCACTGGAATAGTATGCCAATAATTTAACAAATGAATTTCTGTTTTCTTAGGTGGCGCAAAAGTTCGTGCCTTATCTGTCGTTCGCGATTTGGGACTCTTTGGCCTGTACAAAGGAGCTCGTGCCTGCCTCTTACGTGATGTACCATTCTCTGCCATTTATTTCCCCACTTATGCCCACACAAAGGCGCTATTTGCCGACGAGGATGGGTAAGTTAACAATCTATTACAAACTACATTCATATATAAAGTTACACCAACAATTTCTACTTACAGTTACAATCATCCCCTAACACTGCTAGCAGCCGGTGCTATTGCTGGAGTTCCGGCTGCCTCTTTGGTCACACCTGCCGATGTTATAAAAACTCGATTGCAAGTTGTTGCCAGATCAGGTCAAACTTCCTACAAAGGAGTCTGGGATGCGGCGAAGAAAATCATGGCCGAAGAAGGTCCACGCGCCTTCTGGAAAGGAACTGCTGGTAATATTACAAACTATATATTAAATCAACTCAATGATTTATATACATTTCATTTAATACTCTACAGCTCGTGTTCTTCGTTCATCACCACAATTTGGTGTAACATTGGTCAGTTACGAATTGCTTCAGCGTATTTTCTACGTCGATTTCGGTGGATCAACTCCAAGTGGCTCCGAAGTGAAGAAAGTAAAACCATTAGATGAAACCGTACATAGAATAAATGTCGATCACATTGGTGGCTATCGTGCGGCTGTGCCCATGCTAAATGGCATCGAATCAAAATTCGGCCTTTGCTTGCCACGTTTCAGCAGATCGTCACCTCCAACTACGACTGCATCATGATGATCCAATAACACTGCTACCAATGTCTCTTAAGATATAATTTATGCAATTTTTTTTAAACAAATTTTTCCTCACTCTTTTGTTTTGCTAGGGAAACTAAATAGAAATAAAAAATAAATTAAGTGCAAAGACCTTAACAAATTTACAAAAAAAAAAAACAAACAAACAAACAAACAGAAAACCTTTAAGATAGGAAACGGACTCTAGTAAAAATTAAACCCAAAAACTGTAATGGAAAAGCCAATTTTACATTTTATGTATACAAAGTTTATGTTTCATCGTTTTGTAACTGAATCAGAGCCAATTACACTAACAGTCCAATATGAAAACAAAAATAAAACAAATTTAGTGAATTTGATAATTTATATCTTTATTTTTGATAAACTGAAAAGTGTTCTTTTGCTTAAAGTAAACAGTATCCATTTGAATATTGAAATTGAGCTGGAGTATTTGGATATTATTCGATTATTCGATGGAGAATTTGTATTTTTTCTCTTTTTATTTTTGTTAACTTTAATTTATTGTTCATTATGTTTAGCATTTATTTCATAAGTAAGTTGTAGAGATTAAATGTTAAAGAATGAAGAAGGAAAGAAATGTTAACAAACAAACTTGTACCTAGCGGGAACTTTTAAATATATTTTATTTTTATGTTGTATCTTATCGCTGTTATGTCTTCCACTCCAATGCCCATCAAAGGAAACAGGACCTAAAATCATTCGAGAAATCTTGCGCTCAACTAACTTCGATTCCCCCGCTAATTCCTTAGCTTCGTATCATAGAAAGACTTAGATGTTTTAGGTTTTATATAGAGTCTACTAAGTACTTTCCGGCAAGGCTTTCTTATCCAATCTTCCTCTTTGAATAAAGAAATAATGATTACCTATTGTAACTCTTCATACGATTTTTGACATCATCTTAAGGTCATAACTGGCTATTGTAAGATTCTCTCTGATTTATCGATCTTGTGGAAGAAGTCCCATAACAACCTAACCTTGTAAAGTTTTTTTTGACATGAAATGTTTCGGAGTAGCGACCGTTCTCCATCGCCATTCTGAACAATCTGCGAGTATTGCAGAAATATCAAAACTAGTCATGGTTCTGTAAAAGCTGTTGTATAGAAACTGCACACCAGCTGAATTCAGGAGTTCCTACAGAATACGGTGGCAAAATCTTGTAAGCAATTTTAAGGTGACTGATGTCAGTTTAGAGAGTCTCTGCGGATCTGGCAAATAATGCTGAGTTTTCATTTATCATCATGGCGTATGTTTTCTTTCAACATATCGTTTGCTGCCCATAATAATTCGTCAGCTAAGCCATCCTGTTCGAAAGTGTTGTCATAATTGCTATCTTTAGTTAATTTTTTTTAAAGAACTTGGATTAGATTAGATTAAGCGGGAATGTGGGACAATATACCCTTATTACTGTGGGCAGGATATTGTGATTTCCTTAAGTTAGATCTCACACATGACACCTGAAATTTTAATGAATTCGGCTGCATCTATGAGTGAGCTGGCAGTGATATCTTCTGCCTCAAGGTATAGCTTATCTAAAAGATGTAGACGTGCTTTGCTTAAGCGGTTACAGTGACAAAGTATACGCTCTGCTGTTTCTTCGTCCTCGTTGCACATGCTACGGAATGTGCAGTGACCCTTTAGGAAAGCGGTTACTTTTCAACGACTTGGCTACACATTTCGGCCGAAACGGCCGCTATTTCGCGTTCAATGTTGGAATGGCCAAATACATGAAACTGCCTACTGTTTCGCGAAAATGGAATTTCGTCGCTGATGGTAAGTTTTCTTCTAAAAAGGGTGACTTGCTTCTAAGCTCATTTGCTGTGGAAACTGAATTTGACTCCAGCACGTTGAAATTACGAATAATTCATCCGACATATTTCAATTGACAAGCAATATACGGTATATTTGAAGTCCCAGACAGTAGTTTGCCTAATCGAATTTCTCTTCAAGATATTGCTTCATATGGTTTATTATTTCTTCCACATCTCAGATGTTTTTACAAGCAATGAAGCCATCATCAATATAAAGAGCAAGATACACTGTTCTTTCTGAACGCCGATGTACAAAAACACACGAATCTGTTTTACAAACTTGAAATTTGAATGCGGTCAACAACTTCGTAAAGGCAGAATTCCTACATCGGGAGGCTTGTTTTAAGCCATACAAACTTTTATTGAGTTTGCAAACTCGTCCAGACCTATCGTTGTATCCTTGAGATTGATCCATGAAGATTTATTCTTGTAAAACTCAACTTCTTACTTGCTACTATAGCAAAAACAGTGCGAATCGACGTGAATTTCGCTACTGTACTGCAAGTTTCGTCATTATCATTACCCGGTTGTTGATTGAAACCTTTAGCTACAAGGCATATTTTGTATCGTTCAATAGTATTATTTGGTGACAGTTTGGGGTTATACTCGTAAACCTTTTTTTTATGATCTTACCATTCAGCGACGGGACAACGAGATGCCATATCCCTTTTTCTGATGAGCTTCCATTTCATCCTCCATTGCCTTTTTCCAGTCGTCTGCTTCATTAGATTCTACAACAACTACAACAACAAAAGCATAGCCTTCAAGAGATTTAGGATACATAATGGTTATTGCACTATATTGGGACTGACTGTGAATTTTGCTCCGGTAGTAAATTCAATACGTTTCTGTACGTTTTCATCTGCTCCCACTTGCTTCAAACCTGAGCTTGAACTGCTGTCCGTTTTATTACCTTCAACGCTTTCATCTGCCGATTTGAACGTTTCCTCTTCAGAAGAATTCTCAGTTCTCGCATCCAAAAAACCATCTGCTTTTACCAAATTAGGCGAATTTGATTCAAGGTAAACGACTGAATAATCTTTAAATAAAACATCTCTTGAAATTTCAATTTTATTCGAATCAGGCATTCAAACATGGAAACCATTTAGGATATCGTACAAAATCTCCAGGCTTCGACTTCTTATCCAATTTTTGTCGTTTTTCTCTTTGGTTGGAATAGGACCAAAAGGTATTATAATAAAACCATATTTATGCAACATATTTCTAGCTGTTTCAACAATAAATCGTATGTCCTTCTCAGCTCTGCCGTTCTGCTGCAGCGCATAGGGAACAGTTGTCTGGTGAATGATACCATTTTGATCATGTAGAAGCTGAATTTCGTTATTCTTAAACTCCAAACCATTATCGGATCTAAGCACTTTAATCGGACGACCAAACTTTTCCTTAACAAGACTTATGTACTTTGCTATTTGCACAGGATTCTGACTTTTCTTTTATAAAATAAGCGAATCTGTAACTAGAGAAATCATCCTTTAAAAGTATGAAATCCTTTGAACCACCAACCGAATACGTCTACATTGGACCACAAAGATCACTATGCATCAGTTCGCCTGTTTGATAGATTCCGTAGATTCCCAAGCACTGAAAAAGTCTGAGAAGCGACTGGAAAAAGTCATCAAAATGTTAGCCATGAGCATTGGTGTACAATAGAAACCTTTTCTCCACATTTCCCAGCTGCTGCACCAAATTTGCCGACTTACTCGTGTACGTAACTATATCGTCGACTGAATTTTTCTGAAAGCTGTAGAATTTGCATTCATAGACTGAACATGACCTTGTTGATTTTAAGAGATGTTTCACAATGCATGATGTAAGTCAGTGGCTGTTGTCCGACTCTTGCTGCTATTGATCGTCTATGCCTTGCGATCTTTGGCCTGCCACTCCCGTATAGGTCGCTTGCGTTCAATAGAATTCTGATTTTGAACTTCCAAATGCTTCATTGATCGGCATATTGCAGTTTTTCGATTTTCACACTCTCACCATACATTATGATAGCAATGAAACTATCGATTTATTATTTTGATAAATTAAACTGACGTCTCTATCACGACTTTGAAATAATCTTCTTTTTATATTTCTCGTGAAACTTCTATGCAATGAAATTGCAATGACAGCCCGATGTTCTTTGGCTGTCATTTTTTTATGAATGAAAAACTCTGGTTCTGCTTTTGGATTATGTTTATTTGATGTCTTACAGTTTTTTTTCATTAAGTTGAGGAAATGACATCAGCTAAGTGGCCGCCATCAGAATTGATGGCCATTCGGGCCCGGTGGCATTTTTCATGCCAGAACTTCCGGAGATAGGTCCTCGCATTCTAGACGGATATTCTCCTATAGGGCTTCAAGAGTTTGAGACTTGTAGACATAGACTCGTGACTTCAAAAGAGATTAGGCGACCGGTTGATCCATCGTGTTGGAACCACATGTTCTCCAGTCCCAATTCATCCAATTGAGGAAGGAGAAAGTTACGTTGAGCATGGCTCTGTAGCGCTCGCCGTCGACAGTTGTCGTTTGGCTCGCGGCGTTTTCAAAAAAATAAGGCCCGATGACGCCTCCAGCGTAAACAGCACACCATGCAGTAATTTTGGTTATACGCTGATTTTCGATGCCCCAGAAGCAATAATTTTGCTTATTCACATATCCATAGATATGTGGCCCAAACGGGCCTTGTCGCTCATGATGATGAAAAGTTGTCTCCCTCGTGATCGAGATTCAGGATGGTCAATAGCTAACAGCTGATGCACTGTGTGCTCTTTGTAAAGGAACATCTTACAGTCTTTCACCACAATTCTCTGTAAAGATCGCCAATTGACCACCGAACAGACGGTACTCCGAGGTCTTCTGCGACATCTTCAAACATAGCTGCGATATTCTCAGCAGAACGGCTGCTCCGGGTCCGGCCAGACCTGGCAGCATCTCGTGTTGTCCCATACTCTTCAAGCAGTTAAACGTTATTTTTGACACCACTCAGGTATAGAAGATTTGACAGTTTATATTTATTTCTACATATAATACCACGTGGGTGGCCGTGGCTCAAGTGGTAGTGGACTGGCTTCCAAATCGAAAGGTTCGGTGTTCGAACCCCAGCCTCGCCCGAAATTCATATTCATTTTTTCAGTTAACGAAAATCAAGTATAATGAGTAGTTGAATAGAAATCAACAACAAGCCAGCCAACCTCCACTAAGAATTTAGTCTCCGCATGAAATGTTGGATGCCACCCATGGAGCGAAATAACCACTGAGTCCAAACAACTTTCTATCCTATTTCCCAAAAAACTTGACACGTGCTCAGACACTTTAAGTGTATTCATACCCACTTGAGTGTTAAGTTCTTAAAAACAAAAAAAACAAAAAAACAGAGAATGTAAGGTTAGTCTACTAGGTCGTCTAGTGTTGAATGCCCTTCATTACAAAACAGCCATATATCTTCATCTGATTGCAGATCTGATTGTTCTGTGTGTGAACAGTTAGCATATAATGTAGTTTTCGTGGTCAATGAGAAACATATGCTTAGCTAGGTAAGTGAGCTTTTTGCACTAAGCACGTTTCACAAGGGCCTTGTTTTGTGCCTCATTTCGGAAAGCCAACTAGGTAGAACTAAGCCTCTGACGATTAAAATTAAGTAGAGGTCTAAGACAAATTGGACATTGGCGACACCACACATAAACAGTTAGTTTTACTGTAAACTGCTGAATGGAATTTAAGAAGAGTTACTTCAAATTAGCTTATGTATAACCCATTTTACCATATATGGCAGTTTTAAGAAAGCGCAATATATTTTAGCGGGATTGAGATTGGACAAGATTACATGGCCATAACTTAAGAGCTGTAGATGGTAGTGGTTAAATATTTGTCATCCTAGGCAGGAAGGATTTTCTGATGTTGAAGGTGTTGCGAATAAGTAAGACAAATTTATTGGTGAGCTAGTGTTGGTTGTAATAATTTTGTAGTGCTGACTCTGGGTCTAGTCGGATAGTTACTTTTAAGATTTCATTGGCTTATCACAGAGGTGTACAAAAATACTTATTTTGTTCACAAACCGCGTTTGTGAAATACTATATAATTTTGTTAAATTTATCTTTAAATTGTTAAGCAAATAGGCCGCGAAATATATTTAAAAAAAAACGAAAGCCTTCACAGTAATCCTTGGTTGCTTTTAATTTGTAAATAAAACAATTGTTTTAATTATTTAATTTAGAGCAGAAAAACAAAAAAAAAATCTGAAAGAGAAGATAAGAGAAAATCTTTCAATTTCTACACTCATTTCATTTATCAATTTGGTATTTAAAATATCGAATTGGAAAAAAGGATTACTTACTTACGAGTGAATTCAAATTAAGGTGAAGAGTTCCACCATAATAGAATAAAAAAGATTAATTACCAAAAAAAAAAAAAACTGCTGCAGTATCTTTCGTCCTTTAAACAACTTTGTAATTTTCTTCTCTTTTGTTACAAATATCTTTACAAGCTTTATATAAAATTATTTAGAAAAGAAAATAAAATAGGTAAAATTTGTAAAAAAAAAAACAGAAATTAATATAAAACAACGCTAAATAATACCAATCAGGTACAAAATAAAATCAATTTTTAAATTTAATAAAATGTCGACTTTAATATTTTTGGAAAATACATAATGTAGTTAATAAAAATGATAATGAATGAGTAAACGAATTTCATGTCCAAAATGTTGATCACTGGTGTATAATTGTTGTGTTTGTATAAAATGAAAAAAAGAAATAAAAATGTGAAAAAACAAAATAAAAGAAAATTGTAAATCTTTCAAGTACAAGTAAATAAATACGTAAAGCATAATTATAAATTCTTTGTACTTTGTATTTACGGTTTACAAAAAAAATTAAAGCCAGCTGAACCGATGATATCTATGTAGATGTATATACCACAGCGATGCGTAACAGAAGCTGCGCCTAGATATTGACGTGATTAACGTGGGAACTTGTCATGGAAGTTTAAGGCTGCTTTCACACTTGGATTAAAAATAGCTAATCAGCACCCTGGATCTTTAATGGGGAAAGACGCCTTGTTCAAGACTTAATCAACCATAGATTTGTTGTTATATAATTATATTGTTATATTCCTTATATATTAATTCTTTACACTCAAGTTATTGTTTGTTAATGTTATCATTTCTCTGACTCACTCTATTTCTTCCATATCAAACTGTAGGTTATTATTAATTTTTTGGTAGGTTGTTTCTACAACAACAGTGCAACAGACTGTAGGTCGAACCATAGATCGCACCATCCATCACCTCATCATCATATTATTTTTGTAATTACCAAAATTATGACTCAATTAAAACGCGTTCGTGGTAATATTAAAGGTCGGTTGACTCGGGCTGCATCATATACAGACAGCATCGCTCCGAATACTTCTTTGGAACTTTTACAAATTAAATTAAATGAGCTCAATGAAACGTGGTCAGAATTTACAACACATCACCAAGAGATACTTAAAATTATAACGGATGGCGATGAGTACGATGAATTAGAAGCTGAGTTCGTTGAATATGAAGAACGTTTCTTCAATGCGCATTCGAGTTTTTCTGAGTTCATTCGCGAAAAACAAACTTTTGAACAAGCAAAAGAAGAATCAACGCTTGAGAAACTTGCGTCGCAGCAATCTTCGTTTCTCGAAAAGCTTTCAACAACATCACCCAACCCCTAATTTGCTATAACTCACTATTTCGCTCTTCTCAGGAAATTATAAAGACTGGCCTTCGTTTCGAGATGCTTTTACGGGCGTAATCTATAACAAACGGGCGTTTTCTCACATCTACACAAAGGTTTCAGTATCTGATATCATTTTTAAGTGATGATGCTGAAAATTTTATTAAACACCTGCCGACTTCCGATGCGAACTATTAAGAAACGTGGGATTGTTTAGAGAAGCATTACGATCGGTCTCATCTAATCGTTACATCATTTATTCAAACGTTCTTATCACTTCCAACTGATGGCAACGTTCAAACGCTACGCAAGATTTCCGACGGTGCAACTCCACAGGCTGTTAACTTCTCGTCGAATCAAAATCATCTGCCGGTACTCTTCTGGTCGACAGCTTCGCCTTTACCGATAGTCAATAACCATTCGCTCGATGATGGCTTTTCAAAGCGAACGATTCTGCCAACCATATTGGCTAACGTAAAGGACATACAGGGTAAGACAATAAAGACAATAAGTTGCAGAATTCTTATAGATTCTGGATCCCAAGTCTCATTTGTCGTCGAATCTTTTGCTCAGAGATTAGAAATCCCTAGAAGGCACTATCGTATCGCCATTCTAGGTGTCTCATTCACGGACGCAGGTAACACTCGCGGTTGCATATCGTTCACAATACATTCTCGCGTAACGGATACCAACCTTGTTGTGGACGCATTCGTTTTAAATAAATTAACGTCCAATCTACCTTCACACACGTTTGATTGTTCAAATTGGTCTCACCTACGCAATATTGAATTTCCAGATCCTACTTTTAATACCCCAGGTCCTATTGATCTTCTTCTTGATGCTGATAAAATGTGGTGCACTTTCAATGGAGAGCAAATTAAGAGAAAGAATGGACAATTGCTCAAAGTATCTCATTTGGTTGGGTTGTTACAGGTGAGTTGTTGGAAGGTCATTTTCCAAATCATGGACTCGCTTCTTCAAAAATTCGACAGGATAAATTTTCAGGATGCAGCCGAACAACATTTTCAAAAGACCTATTCGCTTTCGCTCGATGGAAGATATATCGTTCAACTACCCTTTGATCATCCTAATCCTGTCTTTGGTAACTCCCTCAATTTAGCAATTCGTCGACTAAACTCTATGGAACGGCTCTTTCAAAAGGATTTGAATTTATATGAGTCCTATGCAAAGTTCATAAAGGCATATGAAGACTTAGGTCATATGGTCCGCATTTCATCAGATCAAATTGGTTCAGGTACTGGGCAGATTTTTTATTTATCATACCACGCAGTACTAAAACCCGACAATGCCACTACAAAACTGCGCGTGGTATTCGATGGGTCTGCAAAGGATTCACTTGGGAGTTCTCTTAACAGCAAACTTCTCATTGGCCCACCAATTCAGCGGGGTTTAATTGGAGTTTGTTTACGTTTCCGCCAGCACAAATATGTTTCTACTGCAGACGTTGTTAAGATGTTTCGGCAGATCTTGGTAGCTGATCATCATACCGACTATCAACGGATCGTTTGGCGTGAGAAACCCTCGAACGAAGTCTCACATTTTAGGCTTACTACAGTCACCTATGGTACGGCATCAGCTCCCTTTCTATCCGAATGCTGCTCGCGTTCTTCTCAACGATGTGTACGTCGACGACATCATGACTGGGGCAAACTCTGTTGACGTCGTAATAAGACATCAATCGGATTTGGTGTCGTTACTATCGTTTGCAAAATTTGAATTACGAAAATATAACTCGAACCGTTGGACTTTGTTTGCTCCCTTACCCAAAGAGAATTATGAATTTCCTTGGGTTGAAGTTCAACATTCTTCAGACTCTCTGATTAAGGTACTCGGGATGCATTATAGTCCTACATCCGATGTTTACTCATTTCGATTGTCTAATTTTCGATTTTGTGCTACGCCCACCAGACGAACCTTGCTGTCGAGAGTAGCTAGCATATTTGACCCATTAGGATCCCTAGCTCCATCCCTTATTCTATTCAAAATTCTTTTTCAGGAGTTTTGGTCGTCAGCCAAACCCAGAACCTCTACTGGGACGATCCACTACCATCGAATTTGGCTGATCACTGGATATGTTATCAACGAGAGCTACACCATTTTGAAAGGATCCGTGTACCGCGGAATATTTTACAATCATGTGAGGAGGTTGAGCTACATGGATTCTCGGATCCCTGAACGGTAGCCTACGGTGCTGTAGTCTATGCTCGCTGTAAAATTGCTGAAAACAAATTTAAAGTCATTTTGGTTGCCGCAAAAACTAAAGTTGCTCCGCTTAAACCAGTGTCTATTCTTCGGTTGGAACTCTGCGGTGCACTGCTTCTAACGCGACTACTCGAAACCATCACAACTTCGTTGCCAATCACTCTCAAAGTGTCTGCATGATGCGATTCGCAAATCGTACTTCACTGGCTGACATCACCACCCCATCGTTGGAATACATTTGTCGCCAACTGCACCTCTGCTATATTGTAGAAAATTCCACGATATGCGTGGAATCATATCACTTCCGAATTTAATCCAGCAGATTGTGCTTCTCGTGGAGTACTACCGTCTCAACTCATCGATCACCATCTCTGGTGGACAGGTCCCTATTGGCTGTCTCTTTCACGGGAACTTTGCTTACATCAAAGTTCTCCGAGTCACAACCAGATAATGTAATGATCTCCATTGAAGAAAGACAACCTATTGTCGTCGGTTTATTAATAAGTGTCGGAAAAAAACACTCGGTAAATCATCAATCGGTCATGGAATCTTCGTAAATGAATACCAAATCTCGAGGATTTTTGTTATCAGACACATTCAACACCAGACATTCGCGAGCGATATTTCTTCGTTTAAAAGCAACCAGGATTTGGTTAGCAAGTCCAAACTCAAAAAATATACACTCTTTCTCGATGCTGATGGTCTGTTACGCGTTGGTTGTCGAATCAAACACGCTAACGTTTCCTATAATATCAAACGTCCTGTCATTTTACCTAATTGTCATGTCTCTTCTATTATAGTTGATGAAATTCACAGAAATCACTTCCATCCTGGACTTGCCAAGACATTTGCTATTGTTCGTCAGCAACCACTACTTCGCAACTCATGAGAGACATGCCACAGTCCAGGGTCACACAAGGTCGCCAGTTTGCAAAATTGGGTGTGATAACGCGGGTCCATTCAGCATTAAGCTTTCACGTGGGCGAAATCCTAAATTCTCCAAGGCGTATGTGCCACTTTTCATTTATATGAGCACAAAGGCAATACACTTAGAGCTGATAAGTGACTTAACATCTGATGCTTTCTTAGCTGATTTTCGTCGGTTCGTGTCAAGACGTGGGAAATGCTCCAACATCTACACAGACAACGGAATGAATTTCCAAGGAGCTCGAGGATGTCTCAACGAGATGCAATCACTAGTGATATCTGAACATCATATGGTTTATCGACTGAGTCCTGGAATCATTTGCAATCCATGGTCCAAGGGTTTTGAAACGCTGTCATGTGGAGTATCTTACTACCCTACAAGAACGTCCTAAGTGGCAGATTACGAGTCCAGGGGTGAAGATTGGTGACGTTGTGGCCTTTAAGGGACCAAATCATCCTCCAACACGGTGGATTCTTGGCCGAGTCGAGGCAGTTCATCCAGATCAGGACGATCTTATACGTGTTGCAACAGTTAACACGAAGCATGGCAGTTTCATACGACCAATCGCAAAACTGGACGTACTACCGTTGTCCTAAAACTAGTTCAGGGGGCCACGATGTTCAAGACTTAATCAACCATAAATCTTCCTTTTTAGATTTGTACCTAACTAAGGTCATGTGCAGGCAGAAACTTAATGTTTGGTTCAGTGTGAGAGCTATCTTAAAATTCGTTAATCTGAGGGTCGTGGTGCTCTGTATTTGCCACAATTTTGAGTAACCCACAAAAGCCAGAAGATTCTCCATATACGAAGCCATATACAGACGGATGTGGACTTTTTGTCGGAGGCAGAGTTTAGCAAAAAGTCTTGAGTGAATCCCTGATGATAATTTGCCAATACTAACTTCATATGCTCCTCGAAAGTATAGTGGCTAGCATCCCCGCTTATCATGCGGGATACAGGGATTCAGTTCCCCGTCCGGGGGTCTCCTTTCTTTGATTGCCTTCTCGTGGAAGAAAGGCTAACAAGTTAAAGATCCTGAGGGTCTGAAAAGAATCCAGGTAAAATTTGGAACTAAGCGCCCAATAGTATGGAGGTGACTCAGGTGGCACTCGCAAGAGCGATAATCTACCAATGGTCTTATTGACAGCAGCCGGAGTATGGATTCTGAGTTCTTAAAAAAACCCTAACGATTCAGGCGTTGACTCAGGTGCTACTGAATCGAGTGCACTATAAAGGACTACAATCTAAGGGACAGTTGAAAGCAAACGCGTCTGGATGTCGCGTGAAACCCACTTCCAAGAAAACCCCGAAATGCCAAAGGAGACGGGACCAACATACTCGTATAAATGTATAAGAAAATTACTATCACTACTTTTACGCTTCGAATTGGGAAGCCTGGTAAAGGCAGTAGTCAGAATGATTCTGAGTACAAATACGGTTTTGATCAACTGTGAGAGCTAACTAAAGCAAAGAATATTGGCATTCAACGAAAACTTTGCGATTTAGAAAATGAGACTCTTAAGGTCCATTCACTGTTCGGCAAACGGCGAATACGAACGGGAATAGTAATAGTAATATGGTGACTAAAAATAATTTTAATCGTAATTCGCTGAGCCGTGAATGGACTTTCCTCGAAATGGCTTAGCAAGTCTATGCCCCATTTCCAGATCACTTAAGCTGATGCTTGCCGTCTTCTAAATTTTTAGGGATACGGAGGTATGTGTTGATGTGTCTTCTGCTTAGAACCTTTCACTTGACATTCGAAATTAGAAAATCTATTCCCACATGGGGAGGAAGAATCAATTAGAAAATAAAGACGTCTTCCCTTCATAAATATTCTTTGGAGACTCACTTTTCCACTTGCACCTTTGAAGGATTGATTTCCACTTTATTTTCGAATGACAAGAGACCACTTTCCTAGGACTTATCTATTACATTTACTTAGATTAATCGTAGATTCCTATCTATACCACATCCTGTAACCTCAACAGAGATCGTGCAAACAGTGCTCGTGTTATCCCAAGCGGTACATCATTTTCTTTTCAAAGAATAGAAGCACGGATATTGTGGAAAGTTTTTTGTCTATTAAGTCAAATGCTGTTGGGGTGGATGGAGTACATCCAGTTTTTATTAAGGCCATACTACCATTACTCCTTCCATATATTACGCACGTGATCAACATCATTTTTACAACCGGAATTTTTCCCCACCAGTGGAAAATGGCCAAAGTAGTACCAATCCCTTAAAACTTGGCATGTGAGGATTTTAGACCTATATCTATTTTACCTTTCCTCTCTACGGTTTGCGAAAGAGTTATGCATAATCAAATAAATACCTATATTAAACGCTATAATTTACTGGTTTCTGTTCGTACAACTGCATTAATGAGCGTGGTAGAGGATATAAGAGATAATCTGGTTAGGACCATGTCACCTTCTTGGTCCTTCTTGATTTCTCGAAAGCTTTTGATATGCTTGACCACTCCACTCTTATTTATAAATTACATTACTTCTTTAATATGTATTCTTCTGCTAGAAATTTGCACTCATCATACCTTAGAGAAAGAAAGCAGGCCGTGTCTCTGGAAGGCGTTCTATCAGAATTGATCCGTTATTATGAATTCGTCAAAGTACCTTTATGCGGACGATATTCAAATTTATAGAAGTTGTGCCCTTGGATTAATAGAAAACTACGCTAATGATATAAATGAAGATCTTCAACGAATTTCGAAATGGGCGTTGGAAAATAGTCTAGCACTGAACGCAAATAAATCTAAGTGTTTAGTTATTTCAAAAAACGTTTGGATTTATCTTATTCCCATCCATAATGCTGAACAATTTACCAATAGATTTCGTCGAATCGTCCAAAAACCTAGGCATGGTATTCAACAGAGTACTGACATGGAATAAACATATTAATGCTATAGTGGGTAAAGCGTATGGTGTTCTCCGAACATTGTGAATAGCCCAAAAGTTTAAACCACTGAGAATAAGGCTTATGCTTGCCAAAGCTTTGGTTATTCCTGTATTAATTTATGGGTGTGAAATCTTCTGTAATTGTGATGCTGAAAGTAATAGAAAGCTTCAGTTAGCTTTTAACAGATTTATATGTTATATTTACGGTCTCAAAAGGCTTGATCTCATACTAAATTTGGCAAAAAACGTGTTTGGTATGTCTTTTCAGGACTATGTTAAATTTTGTACCCTAAATTCTCTTTTTAACATAATAAAAACAAGACAATTTTCATATCTCTACGATAAAATTCAGTTTTCGACATCTTGTTTGTTTGATTATTCCACAATTCTCTTGCCTAACATCTGAGAGACAATTTTTCATTGCTGCCATTCGCCCTTGGAATTCACTTCCTCGCAACCTACGAGAGCTGAATGACACACGCAGATTTAGGAGCGAGGTACATCCCTTTTTCTCGAATCCAAGTACTTAGTTTTTAACTTCCCCATTCTCAACTCAATTTAAATCCCTTTTCTATTATTTACCTGAATTTTGAATTTTAAATATACATGTTTTGTTTCTTTTTCTTTCTTTTTGTAAATTTTTAATTTTATTTAAGTTGTTATCTCTCACAATATTATAAATGAATTCTTACTGTGATAGATGTTTATAATGATAAATAAATAAATAAATAAGAAAAGATTAACCTTCAACTATTGCATTCATATGTAGATACTTTCTGTGTTGAACACAAAACCTAAGATATATTCTACATACACATTGCTGGCTGGAAAATCTAGTCAGGCTTCTATGTCAGACCATAGGTACCTCGAACTCAGAATTTATTTTGGGGGAGGCCAGAAGAAGAGGAATTTACGAAAAATCAACAGTCATACAGTCACTTTAAAGAGGAGCTCATCAATGCTCGATCTGAACTAAGAACACAATAGAATGTACAACAAGTTGTTCAGAACTTGAACGGTGGCCTCACGAAATGAACTGACATGTCCAGCCAAGAAATTCTCCTACAGATAGCCGTTCCACGGTGGAAAGTAAATTTGAAGCAACTATGTAAGCAAAAACGAAAATTGAAACACTCGGTGAAACCAGCTGGGGCACTCAGAACAGTATGGCAATTACACTGGGTGGAGAGAAAAAACGGAACATGAAACGGGATAAAATTGAGAAATATCAAAGGTGTCGATTCTCAACTAGTGAAGTATTATGGAATGACTATCGTGAATCTAGAAATAGGTACAAAATAGAAATAGTGAAAGCAAAAAATGAAAATATAAAACGAAAAGTTCTAAGTGCACGTGATCAGAAATCTATGTGGAGAACTATCAAAATGTACGTATTAAATGTTAAAAAAAAGTCCAATAAATAATATAAAGTTTAATGGTGAAATTATCAAAATGGATAAAACTTTGGCAGATAAATTTAACACCTTTTTCATAGATAGTATTACTGATATAAATAGAACCATTCCCTTTGTACAGTATACCCCGCTAAACATCTATGTGAGTGCGTCATTCAAATTTAAATGTATTGATGTTCAACATGTGAGAATGATCTTAAAAACTATGAACCAAAAAAAAAGACTTTAATCGTATAAGTCCTAAAATGCTGATAGATGCAATGAACATAATCGGTGATGTTATTGTGCGTGTTATAAATCGTTCTTTGCTAACCGGTGTGTTTCCCGAAACCTGGAAAGAGTCTGTTATAACACCTATTGAAAAAATCCCAGGTACCGTTCTTTGTGAAAATTTTCGTCCCGTTAATGCAGTCAATCTGGATTTAGACGAAGGCACTCCTGTGAATCAGCGCTGAATAATGTCATAATAAACTGGAAAGAGGAAATCGCGGAAAACAATTTTGTCATAGCGGTTTTTCTTGACCTCAAAAGAGCGTTCGAGACTATCGACAGAAGTATACTCTTGTCTAAATTAAAAAATTATGGCATTATTAACAATGAATTAAATTGGTTTGAGTCATTCCTGAGTGGTCGTACCCAACGAACCGTTGTAAATGGCGTGTCATCCGAAAAAGCTGAAACAAATGTTGGGGTTCCTCAAGGTTCAATCCTAGGTGCGCTCCTTTTTATAATTTACATCAACGACATAAAAAGTATACTAAAGCACTCAAAGATAGTACTATTTGCGGACGATGCCCTTCTTTTTATATCGGGAAAAATCATAAAGGAGTGTGAACAAAAGATACAACATGACCTATTTAATCTAAACAGATGGCTGAAGATAAACAAACTAAAGTTGAATGTGTCAAAATCGAAATGTATGTTATTTAATTGTAGTCATAGTCTTAACTTAAAGGTAGAAAACCAATTATTGGAACAAGTCGGAGAGATCAAATATTTAGGTGTTATTATTGATAATAGATTAAAGTTTAATTTGCATATTAATTATATTATCAAAAAAGTATCAAAAAAAATATACTTCCTAAGTAGAATACGTAGTAAGATTTCAACACTAAGTGCAATAAATATATTTAATGTAATGATCAAGCCACATTTTGAGTACTGTTCGTCAATTTTATTCTTGTGTAGTGATAACTTGTTATTAAATATACAGCGATTACAAAATAAAGCAATGAGGATAATTTTAAAACTTAGTAGATATATATCGGTTTCTTTTATGTTAAATATGATAAAATGGTTAAGTGTCACGCAAAGAATTTTGGTCAATGTTTTATGTTTTATATTCAAAATAAAATTTAATATGTTACCTTTTTACTTAAAAAAATACATGCGATATGTTCGAGAAGCACAACCATACTATTTACGAAATGAAAATGACTTACGATTGCCATCATACCGTTCAAATGCTACGCAAAATAGTATTGTATATAAAGGCTTTAATCTTTTTAACTCAATGCCAGATGAATTAAAAAATGAAATGAATTTTGCCACATTCAAAAGAAAAGTGATTCATTTTGTAAAATACAATTTTCCTTATAGATAAATATAAGTTTTATTTTTTATTTTTGATTGTTATTTTCCTAAGCATAAAACTAGATGTAAGTTCTATGTAATTTTTGTAAATTTTAATGAATTTAAATGGTGGATTATCCACTAAATAAATAAACAAAACAAACAAAAACTTTCTGTCTTTTATTTGAGACTCACTTTCCAGTTAACTTGAAAAGAAACAGCTCACAATCAGCTCCTGTTATTGAAGCTAAAAGTCATTGGTTGTGGTAACGGATGAAAGAACTAAGTGCACAAAACTGTTTGCGAATGCATCCTCTGACCAAAATGCAATTTGCTTACCAACGCAGAAGATCCTTCGAGACTGCGCTTCAAAATCTTGCAGATAGGATTGAAGGCGCAGTCGAAAAAAAGGAGAACGCACTGAGAGTAACTTTTAGGGCATATGTTACTCTACCGTAACATGCAGAACGGCATAGATGACTAGTTTTGTGGATAGAAGCAATGCTAGTGAACAGAATTTTAGTTATGGACGCTGCCAATATCTATAATAGTTAAAGAGGGGTTGCCCGCAAAGCGGCTTCCTCTCACCACTGCCCCGGTGCTTGCTGGCCGACTCTCTGCTTAGAGCTCTCTGTTGGATCATGCGTAGTGACGCTCTGCGATATCCGCCCTAAACATAGTCGACAGTAGGTGCACTAGAAATATGCATTCAGTCAATCCTCTCAAAACTGAGGTTCTTCTATTTACGAGTTGGGGGGACTGACAAGACGAGCTTGTCATCGAAGAGGCTTCAAGGGATTTACCCAGCTATGATATGATAAGGCCAGTGACATGCTATGCGGTAGTTGTCTCGTAGAATAAGCTCAATCGAGAGCGCTTTACGGTCCCAAATCATGGACATTTACTTAAGCTGCTGAAGGCATCCTTATCCTACTTATCCACTTATATTAATGGAGAATGATGAAGACAATTAATAGAACTAAATTAGTACGAGTATATGGACTATACAGCAACATTTACAGCAGCTGTGACATGCACAGCGCAGGGAATTTCATTTAATTTTGGTGGGGGCTGACGTTCCCATTTATTTGGCTTAATAAAACCTTAATCTAATTAAAAAAACTAGGACTTACAAATTAACAAAAAATTAGAGTTAGAAATGCTGGAGGAGATCAATTTGTTTATTAAAAAAAACAGGCTTACATGGGATCATTGTAAAGGAGTGAATCAAAGGAATAATAGATCTTCAGTAATTCAATTTCAATAATCAATGCTATGCGGGATTTATTAATTTACCTACTGGCTTAAACGTGCAAATGGAGAATCTATTTTTTACGGTGCAATGTATCTAGGATTTTATATTCAAATTAAGTGTGTATTCTCGAAGTAAATTTGACTTCTGGCTCACTCGTTTCTTGATGCATAATCATCATTGTGTTTAGATGACTTATTATTGGATCGAAAAGTTTCATCATCTGCCAAGTTTTATTTCGGCCATGTTGCCACTTTCAAATTGTATACTGCATTCAGAGAAATGAACATTAAATATGAAAATTTTCTAGTAGCAATAAAATACAGTGTTTTTCCAATAAAAGAGTAAAGCTGGATAAAATGCGAGTTTCGCAGGCGACCCGGCGGGTCCCCAGGTAGCGGATAGGGGAAGGCCATGAAGTGTGGTAGAGGTTCTCATATCTCCGCGAATCAAGAGTCGGATTTCCCAAGTCAAGGTATTTTGGAATACGTGCCAAGGACTGAATGGTGCAATGTCCCTATAAGATATCGGGCGACCTCTCATAGTAACTAGCCTTACACCTGCATGGGAGTTCTGCAGGTTCGCCTTACTCGTGGAACAACACATAAATAAAAATAAGCACAAAGCCAACAAAACAAAAACAATAACAAAAATGTTAACGGAGCCATATGAGGAATCTCTACTCCGTTCACCAATTTCTGAGATGGCCTTCATTAGGGACGGAAGTGAACCCGAGGAGGCGAAATGGCTAGAAAGAGCCAGATATGCGTTAGCTATCGCACAGAGGAAAAAAGAAAAAGAAGACCAAGGAGGCCCAGAACCAACGAACATGGCAGGTCCATAGATAGATGACAGGAACGAAGAAAAAACATAAATCACACGCAGAGTCACTTAAAGACATATGTACAGGTACGCCTAAGCCTAAAGGAGACGCTGAACACCAAGATACTTCTCACTAATCAAACTCCTGAGTTGAGTCAAAAGCTCAAGTGGAAGCAAAAAAAAAAGAAAAGAAAGCTGGTCTAAAATGTGCGGGGAGATGGAGACTCCAGGAGCGACCTAGGACATCGGGCTATCTTACAGGGATGCACCTAGAGCAGATGATTACTGACCAGGAGATCAAAATGAGAAAGATTCTACTGGAAGAGATGGACAAACCCGACAAAAGCTGCCCCATTTTAAGATTTGTAGCCATCTCAGCTAGAGGTGGATGATGGTCGCTCACCTGCCATGACACAGTTACCAAAAACTGGCTCATGTCTGCAGAAGGCAGAATTGATACATGGAAAAGCGCAAAGCTGCGTATAACTCAAGGACGTTTTCCTAGTCCCGATCGCTGAACAAAACCTCGGCATATCCACAAAAAGCTGGCGAGCCCTCAGGGTCAATAAGGAGAAGAAGAGCGGAGGTGAAGCCATCACGTTCGTAGTGGATGAAGTTTCCAAGGATTATATCCTATGATACTTTTCCTCAACTTTGTGCGGATCCTGATTATACTAACAGAATCATCAAGATCAGAGTGAGGACAGAGCGCCAGTTAATCCAAAGTTTACCTCTCATAAAAAACTGTTCGACGCGAGGAAGGGGAGTACACTTGGAGCTGAAAAGGACTAAATGAACCACCCATCACATCTGGACCTAGCAGCTCAGTGGAAATGGCTAAAGGGCCTCAAAAGTCAAAGACTTCAGAAGACTTGTCCTAAAAGTTTAAGAGCTCAGAAGCCAGCCAGTCCACTAGAGATACTAAAAATGCTGGCAGTTTTGCAAACATATCTCTACAGTGGTTTATACTATGAGATTAAGGTGCATTCAAGTTAATGTACAGCATGTAAAAGCTGCTTCTGCGACATTAATAGATGATCACCTAGATCCAAAATTACTACTCCAATTCCAGAACACACAAATAATGACATGTCAGCAATAGTTGAGCTACCCACTGTAGGTGGTAAGATAGACTCAATAATATGCTCACCTACCAGGCGGGTGACTACTCCGACCTGGACTTTCTGCCATTGCAAGGACTCATGGACTGCTGTAGTAAAAGGAAACTCCAGCTAACAATTGGATGCTATGCAAACACCCACTATACAGACTGGGGCAGTTCAAATATTAACGAAAAAGGTGAGTCTCTTCTAGACTTCATTTACAAAAATAATCTTGAAATGCTAAAATCTGGAAGTAACCCTACCTTTATAAACAGAATTAGGGAAGAAGTCCTTGAGCTCACCCTACGCACTCAATGGGGGGGTATCAATAAATCTTAATCTGTTTCGACATCCTCCAAATTTTCCGTATTTTATAGATAGCTTAGATCCACAGATTGGAACACATATAGCCCAGAACTAATTCAATCAACGGCCAATTGCTATAGAAGCATAAGAGACATTGACAGCCTAAAACTTCGATGAGAAAGTCTCACCACTGCAATTAAATCTGCTCGCCCAGAAAAAGAAATTTGAAGCAACCTTTCTACTCTATGGTAGGAAGCTTTTTAAAAGTTCGAAACGTGATAGAGAAACAATCACAAAGTATAAAGACCTAAAAGCGAATCATGGTAAATATTCTGCCAAGCTCTCTGACACTCGAAGCAGTACTCATATCCATATAATTCTATCCAAACAGGACACAATTAGGATCGGACTAATGAAAAAAACCATCAAATGACACCTATTTGGAAAACGTACTTTAGATTCTACAGCTCTTAGCCGAAACCCATTTCTCAAATTCTACCACAACATCACTTGCCCCAACGATCCTCTCCAGAGGAATACCAATAGACCATAAACCATTCCAATAGAGGAATGCAAGAGGTCAAATTACTTACGACGGCAAAATAAAATGGGCCATCAATTCAATTGACCCATTCAAAGCTTTTCCCAGCAATCCTCTAAAAATGTATTACGATAATAACCCCACTTCTGATAATCATTTTCAGAAGCATTTATGCCTGGGGTTACATACCAAAAGGTTGGAAACAGATAAGGGTTAAGTTTAAACCCAAAATAGGTAGTAGACCCACTAATTTACCCAAATTATACAGACCAATAAGCCTCACCTGGTTTTTCCTAAAGACAATAGAAAAAAATACTTCATAGACATGTCAAGAACACACGTCATAAAAACCAGGAAAATCAACAGCGCATGCTCTTCAGATACTCACCACAAAGACTGACAAATTCCTCACGAATCAAGAAATTGCGGCGGGCTGCTTTCTTCGAAGGAGCTTTCGAACACAGAACAGACCCAGATATACAGATGCACCCAAAACAGAGGAGAAGATAATACTACATGTAACTAGATAAATCATATCCTTAACGGTAGAAATATCTACGCTACATTAGGCAGTGACAGAATCAGCGTTACGGCTGCGAAAGATTGCCCCTAGATGGTGCTCTCTGCTATGGTTCATCGTAGTAAATGAGCTGCTAACCATACTCTGCAACGTCGGTTTTTATATCCAAGGATAAGCTGAGGACATTGCGATCCTTATCAGAGGCAAACTCGAAGAAATTATCTCGAAACTCTTCCAGATGGCACTAAACCTTGTTGCTAATTGGTGGAAGGTGGCTGGCCTAAATATCAACCACAAAAAGAGCACCATAGTTGTCTTCACCAAGAGAAGAAAACTTGACAAACTTAAGATCTAACACTTTTTGGTGAAGCCATAAACTTTTTAAGGGGAGCGAAATTCCTAGGGGCTTGGAACTCACATATCAAAAACTGGAGCCTTAACCCAAAAATTTGACTGTGGATGTACACAGCAATTTCTAGACCTATAGTAACTTATATGGTGGTATAAAACTAAGCAAAAGTCTACACGGGCAGGACCAAAGGAACTTTAAAGACTTGCCTGCATGTGTGCTACGGGTGCAATGAGAACAGCACCCACCGCATCACTAGAGGTCCTGAAATTCACACCTCTTCATCTTCATTTACAGAAAGAAGCTATGGCTGACACCATAATGGCTTACCTCATTACATGAGAATAAATCCAAAATATTATAGTTCATCCAGAGCTTTTACTTGAACTCAGGAGAAATTAATGACGAGTGTTAGGAATTACTCTTACAAAAACTGTTTGAAAAAGTGCAACTTCAACCAGAACCTCAAAGTTACATGCCCTGATCGACAGAACTGGGAACAGAATAAACCCCTGTTTAAAAGAAATTCACTGGTATACCAACGGATCCAAAACAGACAAAGGAGATAACGCAGGCATATACGCAGAATCTATTGTTCGCAAGTATTGTACAGTAGGATCTCTGTATTTCATGCTGAGATATACGCAATAGAGTACTGCATTAGAAATAGCTTAAACAGATTTGCCACCAGCTAGAACATTTACTGACAGCAAAGCGACCCTACTTTCAATCCACGTTTTTGAGATAACCTCAAAAAATTTTTGGAACTGCATTATACTTCTCAAACCTCTAGCCGGAACCAATAGAGTCCATTTAATCTGGGAACCAGATCACAGTGTTTATGATGGTAATGAAAGTGCAGAAAAATTGGCCAAAAAAGGTTTGGCTCAAGATTCAAGTTAGCATGACCATTCTACGGGTTACCAATTAACTCCATAAAACACTCTATAAATAACTGGCTAAGAACAAACTGAAGATACTGGTAACAGGCAAGCCAAAAACAACCCCTTCCATCAAAAGAACAGCTCCTACAGTTTTCTAGGGGTCATATACACAGCAATTGGGGGTGGCCGTGGTGTAGTGGTATTAGCAATCGCTTCTCACTCGGAGGGGTCTAGGTTCGAATCCTGCCCATGAACAAGTCTTTCAAGTTTTTCAATTGTGTAATTGGAACTTAGACAGAAAAATTCTGCGTGTGAAGGCATAACACTGACATGTAGATTTGGCTGTGGTAGAGTTTCAAGCACAGAAAAGAATACTGTGAATTATACCTCGAATCACTCTGAGTGAAGAAAAAACTCTCCGTCTTATTCGGACTCCCACCCCTGGAGAGCGAATATCGAAACCAAACACACCTGAGTTTCAAACCACTACAAAACAATTTCCTTCCTCCTCCTTCTACCTTTCCGCCCGCGCCCAGGCAACAGTAAAAGGGTATCTAACCCCTTAGGCGTGCGTAAATTATAAAAAAAAAATATATATATACACGCAGTTATCGGATTCCTAACAAAAAATACCTCATGACTATAGGAATCGCACCAGATAACAACTGTCGCATGTAAATACAACGAGGACGAAGAAACACCAGAGCATGATGCCACTGTACTGCTTATGCAGAACACGTCTACGTCTTCTACGTAAGCCATACATACCTTCAGGGAGAAGATATCACTCAAAAACATAGCCGAATTTATTAATTTTATTATTTATTAGGCCTAAACTGCCCGCAGTAGTCCCAGCTCTCCATTTAATCTAATGTAATCTAATACTATATAAGAGTTCTGTGATCCTAAGCACAGTCCTTTAGTTCTTAGGCGATTTCATTTAACCAAAGAGCAGCATATCACCAATCAATGATTTGACTGCATTGCTTTCTTAGTTTATGGTACAGCACTAGGCAATCTGCAGCACAGGAAAAGCTGACCTATTTTCCTGACAGCTGAAGTTCCGGAGTCATTGCAACGGATGTTGTATTATTTTAAGTTATAATTAGATTATAAATTTTACCACCTTGATCAAAAGATCCCGGAATATATTCAGAAAATTAAAAAAATACAAGTTTATTCATCTAAATCTATATTGTCCCCTTCAAAGTAATCCCCATCGACTGCAACACACTTATGCCAGCGCTTGATCCAATCCTCAAAATATTTTTTATATTCGGTTTTCGGTATGTCCATCAGTGCTTCCTGCGATTTTTCCATTACTTCCTCCCGGCTGCTGAAACGCGTTCCCCGTAGTGGTTTTTTTTAACTCGATTGAACAAAAAGAAGTCACAGGTGAATTCGGCGATTGTTGGATGGTGTTTGTTGCATTTTTCGTAAATAAATTACGAATAGTGATGGCACTGTGCGACGGTGCGTTATCATTGTGTAAAATCCACCAGTTTTCTGCCCACAATTGCGGTCTCTTTCGCCGAATTGCTTCACGCAAACGTCTCATAACGCCCAAATAATACTCTTTGTTTTCTGTCTGGCCTTCTGTCAAAAATTCATGATGCACTACACCGTTGTAATTCCATGAAAACCGTGAGCATTGCCTTCTTTTTTGACTGAAAACGACGTGGTGTTTTTTGGTATCGGCTCATTTGGTGAACGCCATTCACTTGCCTGATGTCTGGATTGCGTGTCGTACTCAAATAATAAGCCCACGTCTCGTCTCCAGTATTGATCCTTTTGATGAATGTGGGATCGGATTCAGCTTTGCAAATCATCTCTTTTGCGACGTCAACACGGTCTCTTTTTTACATGAAATTGAGGTCTTTTGGCACCAACTTTGCTGCTACACAACGGAATCCCAAATCATTAACCAAAATGTCTTGGATGGATCCATAGGCAATGTTTAAGTCCTCCGCTATCTCTCTGATGATTAATTTGCGGTTATTGACCAACATTTATTTTAATCCATCAATGTTTTCGTCGGTTTTCAATGTCGATGGTCTGCCACTGTGTTCATCATCTTCGATTGACTCACGACCACTTTTGAACCGCCGTGCCACTGGTAAACGACCGTTTTCTTTAGAGAATCGTTGCCGAAACACTTTTCCAACATTTCCAACGTTCGCGCATCATTAAATCCGTTTTTTACGCATTTTTAATACAAGTTCGTTGTTGCAAATTTAAATCCATTTCTATAGTAAAATTGTAAAAAATAGCCAACACACATAGAGATAGACTCTTGGCTACGTGACTTTTGTAAATGTCAAGCTATGATGCTAAGATTTAGAGAGAATGTCAACAACAGATTTATCAACTTTACAAAAGAAACAGAACTCAAATCGGAACAATGGGAGCGCCCCATGGCGGTCATTCCGGGAGCTTTTTGATCGAGTGGTATATCATTGTCAAAATCTGTCAATTGAATAAATAAATAGAAAAATAAAAAGAAGACCCCTGTCAAGGACAACCAACAAGCACATCTATCAAAATTACAAAGCGAGAAAAGATCAAAGGTAGTTTCTCTATCTCAAACGAAGTTTACAATATGGATTATAGAGAATAAGAATTCATCAGTGTAGCCAAAGACAAGTAAGTCCTTGCAGTCTTATGAAAGCAGTAGTACCAGAGCCAAATTAACTTCAAAATGCATTCCATCAAATTAGCGACGTACATGATACCATAGAACGTGCGATAAGTCCATTGTGAGCCTACAAGCTTTTAAGCCTACAAGTCGACATGTCAAGTCGAAATCAGTTTATTACTTGTGATAACAGCGAATTTACAATATTATCCTTTATTTTTTTCGACCCATTGTTAAGCTTAAGAGCATCATGTACAGACTCTGAAAATATGTCTCAGCTATCGCCAACTCTTCTCCAGAAACCGCGCTTCTTTACAATCTTGCGTCAATGAATTTTATTGTATAACATGGTTGTTCTTTGTTTGAAGTACGGTTGGGTCAGAGATCGCTTAGTTGTTACGAGTACTTAGTAATTTTCTAATGAATGCTTGTACATTTCTTATAATTGCGGTGGTCCGTCTCCAAGTGCTGTGTCAGTATAAAGGTGCGGGCTCCACGTTTGACTATAACAGTTTTAGGGTGATGTGAAGGTTAATCGTATTATTTCGCCATATTTTCGACAACAATCTAATAATCCAAGCGAAGGTTTTGCTTTGCCGATTCCAATTGGGGTGACCATTGCGCGAGATATTACACCCAAGATAGTGGAAGATACTAATAGGTCACCGGTATGTTGTATGCTATATGAACCGATACGTTTTTATTTTTTAATAATTTTTTTTGTTACTTTATTCATTTGCACACTAATCATTTTGGCCCCACCCTTTTAGTTTTCTGTCATTTGGTGGAGGTCCATAATTCTAGAACAGAAAAGGAATATTTCCGCAGTGCACATAACCTATCACCAGATATTACAATATTCTTATAAATAAGCAACCTTGCGGTACACTATATTAGATCTCGGACACCTGCGCAATGAAATTATCTATTGCGTCTGTAGAATGACTTTTCAAATCGATGAAGGACAGATAAAGTGTTGATCGATATTCAACGCACTGCTCAGTACGTATCCAAACGGGGTCTGTCTGTCTGCTGTCGTTAAAGCGAAATTTAAATACCCAGCCTTTATCCATGAATGGCACTTGCATCGTTGAAACTGAAAAACTTTCCATTCTCGGTATGTGTGTCAATGACTACTTATGTTGGATTGACCACATATTTGGTGTCGCAAAAAATTCTGCGAAATGTCTAGATTTCCTTAAGCGATGTAAAAAATATTTCACCTTCTCTGACTTGGCCCAATATATAAGGCGTATATTCGCCCAAAATTTAAGTACAATGCCCACATCTGGTCAGGTGCCCCTAAGACCGCTTTGCACTTGGTAGATAGGATCCAAAATAGTGCGATAAAACTCATAAGTGATGCCAATACGACGCAGTCATTAGACACCCTCGAACACCGGCGGCGTGAAGTCTCCTGTCTCATCTTGTTGTATCGCTATTTTCACCACCAGTGCTCCTCCGAAATTGCCAGTAGCATTCCGCCCCTTCAAACTTTTAACCGTAACACCCGCCTCGCTATGAATGCTCATCAGTACACCCTCAAGCCCATTTTCGGACGTACTCTGAAATATCGTGATTCTTTCCTAAGCCGTACATCTCGTGAATGGAATGCCCTACCAAGCTCTTTATTTCCTTGTCATTATAACCTTCAAACATTTAGAACCAACGCACATCGGTATCTCTCTTTTTTTGTGTAAACATCTTAAGGGTACACAAAATCCCTTGTGCGCGCGCCTATTACAAAAAAAAAACAACACAAGAGGATTGAGATTCGAAACCTGCTTGCTCGGGATCGAGTTTTTTTCCGCTACTTTTGAATTTGCCTCAAGATTAGTTTAGCTACTATTTTTTTAGCAACAGGCTGGGCATAGAGCTTGTGCTGGCGCGATGTTGTCGAGTTCTACGGGTTTTTCCTACCGTTTCGCGGTTTTCCAGTTTCTTGATTATCAACCATGAGATCAATCGTGCTTAGAGGAAGCTGTGATGTCTACGGAAGACTGCGGCATCTCAATTCGATTTGGACACATCTGGCGAAAATAGTAATTAACCGAGTTTTGAATGTAACTGCGGCTTTTTAGTGGTTCTACTCGTATAAATGATTATTCTGTTACATATGCTTACAGCTTCATCAGCTTTTTCAGTCAGCGGATTGATGTCGTTACGCTCGTATGCTTCTCACATGAGGGCCGTATCATGCTCTATGTCTTCTCTAAATTCGACCAACAGTTTTATTATTGTCGGAGGTGAGAATTATTTTCACAACATTTTAATAGTTCGACCATCAAAGGATGAAAATGCTAAGGAATCGCCATGAGAACTTGTTGTTTGAAGCTACATATATTACTATGTATATCAAGGATCGTATCTGAAGGAACGTCATTAAAACTGTTGCTTCTTTGTGGAGTTGCGTTCAATATCCACATGTTGACGTTAATGTAGGTTGACGTTGTTAATGACGATTGAGAAAACGTACCATCAGTAAACCTTTGATAAACTTTCTTTGCAAACTATTAAGTATTACAAATGGAAATCCAGAACAAATAGCCACGCCAAATAAACCTCACACCCATCTATACTCGTATACTCGGACCATACCGTATAGCTTTTATGATGTTTCATGATGATACCTTTCTATTTCTATTTCAAAATATATTATCGGATTACCTTCAAGTAGAGCATGACAATCTTCCTTACTCACAGTCATTGAGGGCGATCTAATTTTAGTTGTTCCTTGGAATTTGCCAAACCACATCAACCAGAACCACATTTAGAATTCAGTTTCAAAGATAGCCCACCGCAATGAAGATGCGAATTTTCCCATCTGGATCGGTCATCGGGTTATGATGATGTACTCGTACATATGTTACATACATACGAGTAGACAAATAAACAAACGCGTACTGAAACGAGTATAGAAAATGATAATTAAACCCATGACGCTGTGACTCGACTCTGAGTTGCATATAAGCATTCATGCGGTACATACTCGTTAAAGTGGTCATTGGCCATGGCCTCAGAAAGCTAGGTCATGGTAATGCATCTACTTAAACCTGGATGACTTCCGAGTGGTCTTCAGTTTTAATATCAGATCCGTTTAGATGGTTCTGCGCTTGGTACGAGTGCATTCTTATTCTTTCTGTCTGATAGTCCTTGCATTTCGAGTTCGAGAATAGTTGTGAAGTGTGAAATGCATTTGAGTTGATTCACTTGTACGTACGGGTATTTTGAAAATCGTTTGTCGTCACTCATACAATAATTACGTTGATTTCAACCACGAGTTGCTACGTCCTGGCTCTCTTTGTGATGTATCTAAAGTGGATTCTTATTTTGATTCTAATGAATAATTTATTTACGTGTAAAGGTGTGAAATACGATAATGGTGACAGTGATGGCGATGGTAAGGGCAAGCCATGGATAACAAGGATGCGAGCTTTACGACGAGATGTTAAGGATTGTGTTAAGGTACGGAAAGGTGAATTTCTGAATAAGAAATGGCCGTATTCAATAGATACGAGCACCTTGTCGATTGGAAATTCATCGAACAATGGAAAGATGCACGATGTATTTGGTAATGTATTGTGAAAGGTGATTCAAAATTGATTGTGCTCGGAAGGTACATCTGTTTGATGTTGAAACTTGTTGTGTGTTTATTTAGTTATTATAACTTTTTTTTCTGAAAACGAAAAAGGATTTAATAAATTCTTCATATGAGTGGAAGTTCCTTGAACTGTCCTTGAAATAATCATTATATTGATTTCGTTGTTGAGACGATGGTAAATTTAGGATTGTCATTATCTTAAATTTGTTTTGTTCAATTATGCGCAAGTTCTACTTTAAGAAAGGGTACATTTGTGTATTAACTTAAATAATCGTCTGGAAATTCTATAACTTTGCCCGACTGATGTTTCAACTTCTTTTTGCACTTAACTTTAAAGCTTTGGGTCTCTGAAGGTTATTCAGACCAGAGAACTTGATGAGATGTTTATCGAAGTTCGTTCTTAATAGTTTCATATTGCAGGCGATTTCTTTTATGTTGGATAAGGACAATGCTTACTAACTAACAACGGGGTGAAGTGGAGACACATTTCATCGGGAAAATGGCATCTCGTTGACCGCCGACAACAAAGTATGGTGGGAAGAACGAGAATTGTTTCGTAATCATTGGACAATGATCATGTTGGGAGACTCAATAGGAAGCTCGGACATCCAAAGTGCATCACTGTTTTAATAAGAAGACAAGTTATATAAAAAAAACCTTCTTTAAGCGAGATGTCCGTTTGAGTTTGCAGAATGAGAAAAAGTAACATTCAAAGAAATAGCGGAAGTGCTCAGCAAACTCCTGTAAAGCGGTTTCATTTGAACTGAGCATATAAGGAGCATCCCCATGATTCATATAGAATTATCGTACATTGTGAATTCGATAGGGGATGAGGTACACCCTCTCTTAGTTTTGATAGCACCATAGTACGGGGTGGACTATAATATATCTAACCTGATACCCCAGCATCCCATGCTGATATACATCATAAAGCTTGTTCCCGGTTAACAATCCACATCGAATGTGTATTTCTTTCGTTCTTTGTAGCTACAACAGTTTTTCATTCACTTTTTGCCTAGCCCAACTCTCCAGACTTCCTGAATAGCCATAAAGTACGCTTTAGAGTAGTCGATGTCTATCGCAAACGGTTTGGGTGCACGTAGACTGTTATGTATCTAAACATTCTATGTGGAAGGTCAAGTGTAGTTGGCTTTGGTCTGTTTGGTGATAATTACTCGTAGATCAATCACATCTATGGTGGTCTTTTTCATTTTCGCCTACGGCGCTGCACAAGAGGGTTTCGTGGTATTGAGTTGCAACGCCCCATATAAGATTACAAAAAAGTGTAATGCCATTTTCCTTACCACAAGGATTTTGGTGAGCAAGAAATGTCCTAGCCATTTCAGGCACCTGAGACAGGACACTAGAAGTTACTGCACAGTTTGCACAGTTACCTTTATAAGCTTCATCTCCAAAGCACATGAAAGCGAATAGAGCCAAATGCCACTGGGACAATCTTATGTTTAAAACGATCAAGGATCATCCGCTTTCGATAACATCTTCATTTCTGTTCATTGACAAAGGATAATTTATTCAGCGAGTTTTACACGAAACAGATGGAAATGTGATAAAGCTAGGTCTGGAGTATATGGTGGATGAGGCAACACATCGCAGCAAATTCCGTTAATTTTTTCCGCTTCTGAAACGATCTATCAGTTTTGGACGTTTTTGTTGTATAGCATCACCCAATTTCTTAATTGTGGACAGTAAATATTTGAATTAATGGTAATGCTAGGTGAAAAAATCTCATAGTATACGACTCAATATCCTACCATATTGACGGCAGAACCACCCTTTTAAGGAAACCTCTCCTGTAGATTATTTCGGGGCTTCCCCCTTTTTGCGTAATGTTCGCTTTTGGCTGGTATTGTCGTAGGTGGCTTCTCTTCACTGGTGACAATTCGTTCCAAAACAGTCAGATTTTCCAGACTTGTTAGGGGGAAATCACAGATGGAAACGCGAGTCTCTCTGCTAAATCTCGAACAGCCATACGTGGGCCGGTGCTAATTATAGCCTTAATTTCATTATTGTCGTCTCAACAGGTCTTCCAGATCGGGATGCATCTTCCAAACTAAAATTTCCGGAACGATATTATGCAAACCATTTTTGACATATGTGTTCTGATATATATTATTATATTGCATATATTTCGGCAAACATCCTCAGCTATCTTAAATATGTTAAAAATGTATTTCTTTGTCTTCCATTTTTTAATGTATCCTTAACCAACAAAATAAAACACAGAGAGGTTACATTCACCGCAAATATCAAGCACAGTAGGTCTGTTCGCTTACGTTCTGGATTAAATATGTGAAAAGTGTAATTTTTAATTTTTTTTTTAAATGCATTTTTATTTAAATTCATTAATTGATTCCTATATGCTTTAAAAACAATGCTTACAATTAGTTTAATTCACTTAAAATTATATTATTCTAACTTACTGGCCACATGCGGGCTCTCTAAGTTAAACCTAATACTTAAACTATGTCTTTTCAGATCTCTTACGGTCTATTATATTTACAATCCAATCATTTAAAATAAAAACTAAGAAAACAATTTTGTTAGGAAGAAAATTTAGTAAATCAACTTTTTTTACAGTAAAATCTCGATAATGTGAACTAATTAAAACATGGCCAGTTCACATTTAGAGAGATTCACAATATCGAAACATTTTTCTTTTGTTGAAAAATACATTAAACAAAATGAAAAAAACATAGTTTTTAGGTTAACATAAGAATCTTCAGCGTTATCTTCAGCTGGCCCTTCGTTTATCTCACCATCAGCGTCGATGACCCAAAATCGTATGCCCTCGATTGAAATATCCACAGAACCATCAACACATCTTAAAAGATTACCCATGTGCTGGAATTGACTTTCAAAATAGGTAGTTTCATCTTGCTAGTGAAGACGACTTAACGGAATTAGGTTATCTGGTTCCCAATTCGACTGTGTTGGTAGAATTTTGTTGAAACATTTTGCTATGGCTGCCACCGAAATTACTTTCCAAGACTCCGATTAAATGCTTTTCAAGCATTTCGTAAATTAAACTTTTTTAAAACTGAGGTTAAGTCATGTCTTGTGTGGCAACAATTTCAAACAGAATTCATTTCTTGCATCTACTCGTAAGTTTCAAAAGATTAATTTCATTTTGACCCATAGGTTGAATCAAGACAGTAACGTGTGGTGGAAAAAACATAACTGTTATGTTTCCATCGATGCTTATTAACTTGTCTTCTTTGCCGTGACACGATGCATTATCCAACAGCAGCAATACCTTTTTTGGTAAGTTATTGTCACGAAAAAAAATGATTTCGTTATTTTTGCTTGACTTGTACAAGACAGACACATTAAATCCAGAAAACGTCCCGGGATTTTTTGACTTTCCGATTATGAGAGGTTTCAATTTGTGTGTTCCAATCGCATTTGTTAATCACAAAAAAGTCACACGTTCCTTACTGGTTTTTCTGGCTGGTGCAGTTGCCTCTTTGGACAACACAAGAGTCTTCTCCGGAAGAAGTTTCCAATATAGAGCAGTCTCATCGGCATTATAAATCTGTTCTGGAGCAAGAGAATTTTCCTTGACGTGGGCATGAAATTCATCCACAAAGAGCTTTACAGCTTCATGGTTTGCAGACAATTTTTCGCCGCATATATTTAATATTCGCACTCCATGACGTTCTCGAAACTTTTGAAGGCACGCATCGCTAGCATTAAAATTAGGAGATTCCTTAAACTGACTGTTAAAATGATTTGCTTGATTTCTGAGTAAGTTTGTCGAAATTGGCACATATTTTCCCGCTGTTTCTTAAACCATTCAAGGAGGGCAGTTTCCATTTGAGGCATCTCGGAGGTTCTTAAAGTCTTTCTCTTTCCGATTCCAGACTCCGTGCTTTTGATAAACTCAAATATTTTTTGTTTTTTTATGGCTGTTATTGTGGACTTTGTAATTCCATACTTCTGCGATAGACCTAATGATAGAACTTATTCTTTTCAATACAAATCCTTTTATTCAGTACGGTTACAATTCACTATTTAATTGTTTCTCTCAATACAATCCAATTTCTCAACCGCTTATACCTTTCTTATCCTTTACTTAAACCACTTAATCACTTCTCCTAATTAACACTTCAAATTCAACTGATGAACTGACTTGCATACCATGCGGATGCTGGTATTTATACTCGAATGACATACTTCGAGAACAATCCTCGCCATCCAGCGTCCCATACAATTTCCAATTTGCTAGAAAATTCGATTCCACTCTCCAGTCATCAATGGTCGAGACTTTGTTATTCAAGTATCAAAATCTTCTGCTCTTCGAGTATCGACATCTTCTGCTAAGTAAATCTAGATGTCGCTGCTCACATTTAAGTGGTTATCACAATATAGTACAAGGAGTCTGCTCTGGGATGGCTCCATATTCACTTTTTGCTGTCGCCTCTTCCCTTTTAAAATAGTTAGAAACAAACAAAGACTAGATAAAAAAAAGTATCGCGCGCTCAAGGGGTTAAGGTACCCCTAAAATGTATGCACACAGCACGGCGAAGGAAAATTAGGGAGAAAGGAATTAGGAAGAAAGATAGGTACCGATGTACATTGGTTTTAAATGTCTGAATATTATAAAGACTAGGAAATATAGAGGTTGGCATTCCTTAAGCGAGTTGTTCGGCTTAGGAAACACGATATTTCAGAGTACGTCTGAAAGTGGGCTTGAGGGTATACTGATGAGCATTCATAGCGAGACGGTTGCTACGGTTAAAGGTTTGAGGGGCTACTGGCGATAGCAATGGAGCATTGATTGTGGTAATAGCGACAAAACAAAGTGAGACACGAGACATTTCGAGGGTGTCCATTGACTGGGTGGTGTTAGCATCACCTATGAATTTTATCGCACGGTTTTGAATCTTATCTAGCAGGTGCAGAGATGTTTTAGGCGCACCTGACCAGATGTGCGCCTTGTACTCCAATTTTGGGCGGATGAATGCCTTATATATCGAGGCCAACTCAGAAGAGGAAAAATATTTCTTACATCGTTTGAGGAAACCTTGACATTTCGCAGAATTTTTGGCGACATCAAATATGTTGTCATTCCAACGTAAGTTGTCATTGACACACTTATCGAGAACGGAAAAATTTTCAGTTTCGACGATGCAAGTGCCATTCATGGATAATGGCTGGGTGTTTAAATTTCGCTTTAACGACAGCAGACAGCTTTGTGCTTTAGAAGAATTAAATTCCACTCTGATGATGGTTCCCCAGTTGGTTATGCTGTTAATATCGGAATGTAATGAGTTTAACATACGCTGGCGTTCCCATTCTACAGCCGAAGAGCAGCGACGTCAGTCCAGGAACGAATATGGGGTGGCCGTGGTGTAGTGGTACTAGCAATCGCTTCTCACTCGGAGGGTCCAGGTTCGAATCCTGCCCATGGCAAGTCAGTTTTTCATTTGTGTAATTGGAACTCAGACAGAATAATTCTGCGTGTGAAGGCATAACACTGACACGTAGATTTGGCTGTTGTAGAGTTTCAAGCACAAAAATACTGTCAATTATACCTCGAATCACTCTGAGTGAAGAAAAAACTCTCCGTCCTATTCGGAGTCCCACCCCCTGGAGAGCGAATATCGAAACCAAACACACCTGAGTTTCAAACCACTACAAAACAATTTTCCTTTCTCCTCCTTCTACCTTTCCGCCCGTGCCGGGCAACAGTAAAAGGGTATCTAACCCCTTAGGTTCGCGTAAATTATAAAAAAAAAATAAAAAAATATGAAAAGTTGAGAGTACTGTCGTCATCAAAGGAATATATAAGTAAGTAATATATAAGTCACAGACAAGAGATCGTTGATGAAATTTGAAAAGAGTGTTGGAGACAGAACGGAGCCCTGGGGCACAACAGCATTTATTGTGTGAATATCAGACTTGAAACCATCCAAGACAACTTGAATTGAACGTTCTGGAAGGTAATTTCTAATTCATTGAAGAAGAGTGTCGTCGATCCTAAATGCACGCATTTTTGACAAAAGAGCCTGATGCCAAACTCTGTCAAATGCCTTAGAAATATCAAGTGCAACTATCTTGCTTTCGCCAGATGTATGTATGCTTTGGTTCCACTTCTTGGTGATACCAGCCATAAAATCAACCAGTGGATCTGTTGCTATGAAAATCGTACTGCCGGTCATTGAGAAGTTTTCGTGTTTCGAGATATTTCATGAGCTGAAGATTTACCAGCGTTTACATGACCTTGGAAAGAAGGGACGTCACTGCAATTGGTCTGTAGGAGGAGAGAGAAGATGATTCGCCTTTTTTAGGGACGGGCAAATGCTGTTTTCCATCTGCTCGGGAAGAGTGCTAAAGAGTAGGATTGATGAAAAAGCTTACGCAGTGGTTTTGCCAGCGTGGAGGAACACCTCTTCAAAAGAAGGGGAGCTATACCATCTGGCCCAGATGTATGTTGAGATCTCTAAGTACTCTTGCTACTACACGAGTGCGAAAGTAGATTCGCCCCATTGAAGATTCGACGCACTTAAGTGTAGGCTGAGACAAAGCACAATCTGGGAGTGTTGAATTGGCCGCAAAGTATGCAGCAAGCAGATTGGCCTTGTCTAAAGAGCTGACAGCTGGAATGTTATTGGGATGCAGGATAAAGCAGAATTTTTGATGTTTTTGACAAACGACTAAAAGCTTTTACTACCTTTGGGACATTATAGTATTTTTTGTCTCAACTTTTAGTCGTACTGAAATTTCACACGGTTAAGAAAGACGTTGCAGTCATTCCTGGCCGCTTTAAGCTTTTTTCGGTTTTCCTCGGTCGGGTTGGTCTTGAAGGTCCGAAAAAACATTTTTCTAATCCTCATAGCCTCTTTAAAGCTTGAGTCGTTCCATGCCTTTTCTTTTGGTTTGATACTCTTCATCCGATGAGGAATAAATTATCTCATTCCAAAGAGAATGGTGTCTGTGATCATATCAGCAGCGGCATTCACGTCGTTTTTGAGGAAACATAACGACCAGTAAAAATTCCTAAAGAAGCTGTTAAGACCACTTCATTTGCCTTTCTCGTATTGCCATATATAGTTCTTTTATGAATATTTTCTCTAACTGTGTGGTTGGTGTACGAGAAATTAGCTGATATGACACAATGGTCCGACGAGCCTAGAGGGGAGAGCACATAAACGGCGTACTTATCAGGGTGAGAAGTTAAAAATAAGTCCAGTGTGTTGGCGGTATGACAATTAACGTCTGTTATTCGCGTGGGCTCATTTACAAGCTGCGTTAAGTTGTTTTTCGCAGCGAAGATCTCAACACATCATCCTTCGGGTGTTGTCTGTGCAGAATGTCGAAGCCACCCAGAATTGTGTGTGAGGATACAGATACTCCAATTCTTTGAATGGAGTCAGACAGCGCATCAAACTCGTTAAAAGTCCAATTTCTGTCCAGTTTGGGGCTTCTGTAAATAAAACAGAAGTGGATAATTTGCCTACGGAGATGGCATTTTAACCACATGAAACTGAATTCCGGATTGGAACAGGGACTACATTGTGGTGGAGCTTGGTAAGCTAGATCACCGAGGTGAGAGATAATATTGGCACTAGTTCGTAGACAGGTAGTTTTAGATCCGAATGATCTGAGAGGTGTGGGCGGAGATCTACCTACATATATTTCACTAAGTGCCAAAACAGCTGGTCTATATTTACAGACGCGGACGTACGATGAAAAGTGGTTGCTTTTAAGCCCGCGAATATTGACTATATCCACTCTAAATTCCCCACCGACTATACTAAGCACAGCCGTGAAGTAAAAATTGAGAATTGGTTTACCGAATTAAATTGTTGTAGGTGTTATGCCCTTACAACAATAGAATACAGTGCACCAACAAAATTCTCACTTACAACCTGCTATTCATCAGTTATTGCCTACACTCAGCCACTTCCCGTGCCGTATGACAAATATAGTAACGGCAGTGACTGAGTGCAATTAATAGTACTTACCACCAGTAGCGGGAATGGTGAGATACTCGCACTGTGTAATTTTTTTTACTTTTTTACTCCACTGCATTACACTAATTTTTTTTGTTTTTCTTTATTTATTAAATTTTTTTTTTCCACACGCGAACGAGGTTTGTTTTTTTTTTGCAGAACGGTGAAGTACATATATATTGCACACGAGTGCACTGCTTGGCATGTGCGTTTCCTCTTCCTCAATAAGCCACCAAAAATAAATGTTGCTTCTGCCTAGCAACATTCCTCATGTCGCGACTTCCTACCGCCCAACTGAACCACACTACACTGCCGTCTACAACTGTGACGTCTTTGTCATAATTAAGTCGCATGTTTGCAGCTGTTCGAGCGACGTGGAAAATTAGCGACACCGCTAATCATATACTTCATATCTAGATAGGGGAACGCTTCTGGAGAAATAAAGCTGTCAAGGCGCACTCTCTCGTAATATGTATAATTGGGGTAGTAGGCCCCGGAGATCAGGGTGCTAGATGAGGTCATTGCTCTGGTAATGTGCATTCGAGTTAACTTAATGATGAAATTGCCTATTTTTATTAGGATTGCCCTATTATACAAAAGATCATTAGGGTAGAATTTTAAGCAAAGACAAGCCCTCTCAATCAATCGAATTTTTTCCAATAAACTTGCTCTCATACAAGCATAGGCTGGAGAAGAGCCATGTAACACATCACCTTCACCTTCGCATCGAGTTGGCTGCTATAAAATACAGTCTTTTTGTAAGGTCAAAAGCACCTTTGGCTCTGTCCAGAGTAACACCTACTAGTAAGGGAGGCGACCGTAGGATTACCTACCTCATCGGGTCAATGGAAAATTCGTTCACTACGAATTATAGTAGTAAATTGTGAATCATTTACAGAACTGCTGGTCGGACAAAGGTTTTCGAGGCTATTTGCCCAAAAAAGGGTTACTTCCAGTACTGTTTTTTGATGTTGAGTTATACCATGGAGTCAATGAAAAGTTCAAAAGTGCTTTAATAAAGATTCTCTTGTAGATCCCAGAACAGTTGGTCGGACAAACAAAATCCGGGCCCTTCTCCTTGTCCGACCGCTTTCAAGAACGGTATTTTTGATTTTAACCTACCTCATCAGGTCAATAGATAAATGGGGTATGCAATTAAAGCTTAGGCTTTACGAATCCAGTGGTCGGACAAACATTACCTGGGCCAAATCATGTGTCCGACCACTTTTACCAAAAAACCTTCTACGTCTCAACGTTGATTTTTTGAAGTGGCTTTTTGGTGTTAAAACACTATGAAAGTAGTACTAAATCGTAGCCTTGAGTTTCTACAATACGAAATATATAAGTTGGGTTTAAAAAAGCACCTCAAAACAGTATGTCTGACCATTTGCTTGCTTTTTTTCACAGAAAAATCAAGTTTTCTGTAACTAAAATTCTTACCGACCGAATTTTTTTTAGTGTGGTCTCATGTTATACTCGTATATCATCTTCATCAGAGTCTTCTTCACTTAAAGAACCTAAAGCTTCTTCATCACACCCTTCTAACACACTGTTATCAACATTTAGAATTATAATACAATTTAGATCTTTTCTTTTGGAAGTTCCACTTGCTAACCAAATATAATATAAATCTTTTAATTTGTGCATATTTCCAAGTAAAATAATCAATACATCGGTGTCAGATGCTTTTACCATAATTTTTGAATTAGGTTTCGATTTGCTGATATGATAAATTAATCTTGTGTCAGCTTCTTCATGATTATACCTATACTCAGTCTCTTCACACTTATATATTATTTCGTCTTGAACAACATACGAGAAACACTTGTCATCTACTGTCAAAAATACATTCTTATTTCCAAGAACTGGAACTAGAGATCTATCCTGCCAATGGACTCCAAAAAATCTAACTAAGGCTTCCTTAAATTTTGGATTCGGTAGACATTTAATGAAGTCTTTAGTTCTTTTTTGGAATGGCCCAAGTAAGTAATTGTGTAGTTGATGGCCTCTCGTTCATTACGAACGCAATGTTCAACATCTTTTATGGGTGGTCGATGGAAGTAAATAACGGTCAAGAACTAACTGCACTTTCGAAGCTTCCGTTGAGCATACACTTTTCAAAATCATTTCCGAAATCTTATTAAAAGTTTGGGTCACTAAAGGTCCCAGGAGATGAAGAAAATATAACCCATCTATAAAATCTATATCTTGGTTCAGATAAAGAAGTTCGAGATTAGAGTTTTTTTGCCAAAACAAATTTTCCGGATTTGTGCATTTCACCTGTGTAGTGACAAATAGCTGCAGGAGCAGGCTATGGCTAAAAGTCTTCCAAAGGTATCTCGCTACATTTTTATTAAGGCCTGCTTTTCACCATCCTTGCTTTTCTGATATTTTTTAAGCATTTCGATGAGAAATTTAAAATCAGCTATTGGCAAGTGCGTCGCTGGTAGCGTAGTCGGTGCTGGTGCAACTTTATTCGCTACTAATCATATAGTGCACTCTGTATTTTCCGCAACTCCACAAATTTAGATGCAGCAGTTCACCTCTGGCCTTGAAAATCGTTGAAATTTGGTTCAAGCCGTTATGGTCGTGAAAGTAGTTTTTTGGCTTAAGGACATGCTCTAGCATTCGATTTGTAATCTTACCTTCACTTTGCTGCGCTTTCACTCTAAAATCAGCACGCGTAGACTTCTCAATAGCAATCAATAGCTTTTGCAGTGTACTTTTCCAAACTTCTGCAGAAGGGCATTATGCTGGTTGATTTATCTGGACCATTCATTGAAATATTGCGACATTGCAACGATGGGAGGCGATAACTGGAAAGCGCCAATACACTCAAGAGTCTCAGCGTGAAGATGTACAAAGGAAGCAGTCCCGTTTCTAAGAGTAACAAATATGTAGTTCGGCGTGTTTGACGGCAAATGGAACACTATCTTTAAAAAGTATTTGGCAATTCGTCCACTTCTTTATACTGCGCCACACCCCAAATTTGTGCTGCGTAGCATATGAATGATGGCCCGCATGGTGGCTTCGAAGAATTTAAACTTAGCACTCTGATCGACGTTCTTTTTACTTAGCAGACTCTTCCAGTTGCAATTTATTGCACTGATTTCGCTGGGCCTCCGCCCAATTATCAAGGCTTCGCCCATCAATGACGTTGACCCAATGTAGAGTTGCAATAAGTACAGTAAGAGGTTTTAGGTCGGCCTCGACTCATACGACTGGCAACACAGTTCCGATTTGATATCTCAGGAAGGCGGCAGAGCGATGGCAAGGCGTATTCTTGCCCCCCATGGATGTATGGGCATCCCGTAAACATAAGTCTACATGACAGGTGGTTTACGTTAAAAATCAGACACTATGTATCACTTAATGTTTTTGTTTTTATTGTATGGTTACTTTTTTCCGTTATCTCTGTAAAAGCATCAGATGCCAATCGTTGAAGAAAGAACTCTTGTTTTCAAACTGCACGCAGCAGTTTGCTTTATTTGTTCACTCGTTTTCAGTGCCTTTTAACAGAAATAGTAAATATTTTAATTAAAATGGACACAAATAAGAGCTCTACTCTATGCGTGAGACAAATCATCTGGGAATGTAACCCAGACTTTTTGAGAATTTGCCCCGAAAAAAGCCACATAAAACCACTCCTGCTGAAGATAGGCATCTAACCAGGCTTAGCAAACCGGATTTTTTTTTAGGTTTGGCATAGAGCGCCCGCTTGGAGAATAAATTTATTAAGTTATGTTAAACTAGCTTTTAAGTATTTTTTCTGTTAGCATTTAAGTGTAATATATTTAGGAGGAATAAAATAAAATGCATTAAAAATGATATGAAAAAAATTGATTGTTTTTTAACATCGGTGCAAATAAGGACCCAAATAGAGGCGGATTACAATGTAAAAATATAAATGCACAAACCATACGAAGACGGCTTTAAGAAAAGCCAATCGTGTCTAAAAAAAAATATTGCACGAAGACTAGGGCTCCCCAAAGAACATCTTCATACGAGTCAACATTTTTCAAATTTGGTCATCTGCAGCGATGAATCTAGGTTCAATGTATTTGGAAATGGCGTGAAACCATACACCAGGCGTCCTTCTTTAAAAGAATTGGACCCCAATTGCACAAAAAGCAGTTAACCATGGCAGTTTATCGGTGATGGTTTGGGGGTGTTTCACCTCATCTGTAGTTGGTCCTATTTTACAGATAAACGAAAAAATGACAGGTGAAATCTATAAGGACAATCATTCGAATTGGATATTTCAACACGATAACGACCCGAAGCATTGTTCTCGGGTCGTTACGTTCTAGTTAGAATCTAATTTCCTCGAGTGGTTTGTTCAAAGTCCCGTTTAAACCCCTAGGAAAATCGATGGGGAATCATAAAAAAGAGCGGTTGCGGCTAGAAAACCCATGAATAGTGTTCTTAAATACATTAAATACAGTACCCAACACATATTTTTTATTGAAGATTACTTAATTACATGTACACTCGGCCTGCAATATTTATAAATTGTGATTAAACGATGATTTTTTTTTCAAAAAAAACATATATTATGAATTCTTAATGTTAAATGTGTATTCTGTTTAAAGCAGTTCTTTTAGTTGCGGGAATAATAACTTAATTTTGAACAAAATGTTTGGTTTTATTTTAGTAGCTTAATTATATGAGCACAAGTGTATATGTTGCTTAATAATATGCTAAAATATAGATATTGATCTATTTGGAGGTTTCTAATCGACACTGAAATATCCAACCTCCGAGTCTTGTCTGTCCAGAAATTTTTTAGACAACGCTTTAAGTGGTAACAGAAATCTACGTTTATGTTGGTTGCGGAATAAGTCCTTTCTCTTGGTGTGTTGATACCGAGGCATCGTTTTGTTCATCCATTAGTTTTAGATACCTATCAATTTCCTTGTTTAACAGATTTATGTTAGGTTAGGTTAGGTAAGAGTGGCTGTTGGAAATACCAACCCACTTAGGCCTATTGGCCCATTGTGATGCCACGTGGATCTATGATCTTCTTACTACTGGAACCAGTTTGAACTTATAATAAAGCGTAGGAGACTGTTAACGTCTATTTTTTCTAGATCGTTTAGGTCGTTGTAGAAGAAAGCTCCTAGATGAAGCTTCCTTCTCTGAGAGAGAGCTGGGCATGTGCAGAGTAGGTGGGGGATTGTCTCCTCCTCTTCCTCGTCCATGCAGCTTCTACAGAAATCGTTAGTGAAAGCGCCAAGCCTTCTTGCGTGCTTGCCTATGAGGCAGTGTCCGGTAATGACACCTATTATGGCGCTGAGATGTTTCCTATCTAAAAGGATCAGACACTTAGATCGACTCAGATCCAGCCTTGGCCAGATCTGTTTGGTCGCTAGACATGTTTGTCCAGCAGTCCACCTAAGGTCCGTTCTTTTATTGGCATCTAGCTTTAGTGTTAGTTTGCACGTAGCGATTGGTATACCTATACTACCTTTGTCCGGTAGGATAGGTAGAGTGGTTCCCATTTTGGCGAGTTCATCGGCTCTGCAGTTCCCTGGAATGTCTCTGTGGCCCGGCACCCAACAAAGGTGAATGTTGAACTGGTCTGCCATCTCCATAAGAGATGATCGGCATTCAAGGGCGGTTTTATAATATAATGAGACCGAGTCCAGGGACTTGATGGCGGCCTGACTATCCAAAAATATGCGGATATCCTCAGATATCACGTTTTTCTTCTGCCAGGACAGAGCTTCTTTAATCGCCAAAATTTCCGCCTGGAACACGCTACAGTGATTTGGAAGGCGGAAAGAGAGGCTTAGATTTAGCTTATCTGAGAAAACACCTCCACCAACTCCGCTGTCGGTTTTAGATCTATCTGTGTAGAGATGGATTGACTTGTCCTCCATGAAAGCATCCTCCTCCCAGAATGATCTAGAGGGGAAGCTTACATGGAAGTTTTTGTCAAACCAAAGTTCAGGTATGGTGTAATCGGTGTTCTCTGTGAGGATTCCTAATGTATTAAGAATGTTGGCGTGGCCAAATGAATTATTTGTCCACTGTTTAGTCGCTTTAAGGCGAATAGCTGCAGTCGCAGCTACTTGCTTGCTAAAAATGTCGAGGGGTGTCAAGTGAAGCAGAATATCTAATGCCGCAGAGGGGGTAGACCGCAAGGCTCCGCTTATGCATAGACATTAGGATGTTTTTAGCCCACTCAACCTTGCTCTTTATTTCCGCACTTCTCTCCACCTCCGGAATGGATCCGAAGGTTTTGATGATGCGTGAAGCATTACGGCGTCTTATGTAGAGCGCCTTAGATGGAGCTTGCCGATGCGGCTGAGCTCCAGATTCCTCTTTGGAGGGAGGAGTTTTGGTAGCAGCAACAAGTCCGTGGCCTGCCACAAGCTTGCTGCTGCTGGGGGCGGGGGAAGTGATAGGACCATGGCTTGCCACAGCCTTAACACTCCCCGAAGGAGTTTTGGTAGCAGCAACAAGTCCGTGGCCTGCCACAAACTTGCTGCTGCTAGGGGCGGAGGAAGTGATAGGACCATGGCTTGCCACAGTCTTAACACTCCCTGAAGGAGTTTTGGTAGCCGCGACAAGTCCGTGGCCTGCCACAAACTTGCTGCTGCTAGGGGTGGAGGAGATGATAGGACCATGGCCTGCCACAGTCCTAACACTTCCTGAATTCTTATTTTTTTTTGGCTTGTCCCTTTTGCCTTTAGAGGATGGCGCACCATGGCCTGCCACAGTTTTGCCTCCTCTCGGCAATGCAGGAGCCTTGCCGGTAGTCGGTGTAGTCACCGTTCCACCGCCCGGTAATGAAGGAGTACCGGCCTCGGTTTTTGTTTTTTGGTTTTCCATTAATGGTCCCACGAGTGGCGGAGAAAGGAATGTCCATCTGTACAGAGATCCGCCATATACAGATAAGGCTAGCTAATCCGGAGGTCGCCAGGTATCCGGATACTCCGTTTGCGACTGAGCTATTTTTGGAGATACTGGGCCCTCAGCCAGGTTGATCTTCGGCACAGGTCGTATAACACCTTGATCCAGCCCAGGGGAATGATGGAGTGCTTTGGGAGTTGGGGAGGGGGGGGGGGGAGCATCCTTTGGTTTCAGGACTCGTCTGGAGAATTTCTTCTCGAGATTCATTGACCCTACTCAGCCTCTACAACTCGACAAGTTCGATGCTCGCGGTAGAAGACAGATTTATTTTAGACGGTGGGCAAAGTGAATTCGAGGAGATTTGACATCCATAGGTTATTACAGGAAGGATCAGTGTTTTTGCTAGTCTAAGACGAATATGTTGAGGGGTAAAATGTTTCGATAGGGAAAGACTGCGTAGTGATCCATATATTTTAGCGATAATCATTTGGATGTGATCTTCCCAAGTTAAAGTAGAATTAAAAAGTATACCTAAATTTTTGGTCTTATCAACATACTCAAGTTGTTCGTTTCCGAGATACAATTCGGAAAAGTAGTTATGATCAAGTTTGTTCTTATAAATTACTAAGCATTTTGACTTTCTTGGATTAAGGTGTAAGTTGTTTGCATCGGACCACGTAAGGATTCTGCTAAGATCGGAGTTTAGTTTATGAGCTCCATCTTCGATCATTCCAAGCTTGCAGTGAAGTTGAACTTGGGCATCGTCTGCATACAAGTCCATAGATGAGTATAGGGGTACCGACGGGAGATCATTAATAAATATTGTGAATAACAGTGGTCCAAGAATTGATCCCTGCAGAACGCCCGAATAGAGATTTAGAGAGCGAGATGTTTTTTCACCAATAACAACAGCTTGGCTCCGATTACTAAGATAGGAAGAAATAAGATTTGCAGCGGTGTCTGAGAATCTGAATTGCTCTTTTAGTTTAGCTATAAGTTTTCTATGATTCACAGTATCAAATGCTTTAGAAAAGTCTAATAGAACTAAAAATGATACTAGATCTTTATCCAGTGCATTCCTGATATCTTCTGAGACTTTTAATGTGGCCGTGATACAGCTGTGGTTTTGTCTAAAACCGGATTGTTTATCACTTAGAAGTTTATTTGTTTTTAAGAAAATTGAAATTTGATGATGAAGTATTTTTTCCAAAACCTTAGATAAAAATGATAAAATTGAAATTGGTCTAAACTCCTGCAGGGATGCAGATTTTTTGGGAACAGGTATAACCTTCGCAATTTTCCAAGTGGATGGGAAAGAAGATGTCATTATAATTGTGTTGAAGACATGAGTAAGTATTGGTAGAATATGAGGCAAAATCATTTTGATAAAGTGAGGGTGTATTTCATCAAAACCAGTAGATGAAGATTTGATTTTGAGCACAGCACCTAAAACATCTTCATCATTTACTCTTTGAAATTCAAAACTATGTCCACAATTAGGGTAGGCAATCGGACAGCCTCCATTCGCTTCGGCAAGACCATCATTAATATCATCTCCATACTGATTATTTTGAACTTTTGCAAATTCTTCATTAAGACGATTGGGGCATTCATCTGAGAGGCAATGCTCTATTTGTTTGCCAACACCGAGTTCTTTTATATTTTGCCATAACTTTTTCGAAGGTAAATTTTTATTTAGACGTGTGGAGTATAGCGTGTGTTTTGCTTTTCTTATTTTTTTACATACTTCATTTCTAAGATAGCGAAATTTAGACAGCATTTCTGGAAGTCGAAAACGCTTCCATCGCATGAAAGCCTGATCGCGCTGCTTCATAGTAGATAAAATGTCTGCCGTAAACCAGGAGTTCCTTTCACTCCGTGCAGGTTTTGTTTTCAGAGGTACATGTTCAACAAAAAGTTGTTTTATTGAGCTTTGGAGGAAATTAACTTGATCATCGGGCGAAGTAAGTGTATAGATTGCTTGCCAGTTTATCTGACAAATACTGGTTTCAAGTTCTCTAGGGCTGATAGCCCTGAAGTCCCTATACTTGAGTTTTAGCCAAGCGAGCAATTTTTTCAACTTGAAACCTTGGAGTTCAAGATGAAAGCATGTTTACGTGCCGAGCTATTTAAGGAAGCGCATAAGGATTTGGTAGAGAGCATTCTCTAACTCTTGTCCAAGATTTGGTCGGCAGAAAATATGTATAAAAAAAAGGAGCATAGACATCATTTGCTCGATTCACAGAAAAGGATACCCTCTTAACTGCGCCAATACAGGGGCATCGGTATATTTAACATTGCATATAAGATCTTAAAGATCTTATCTGCTGTCCTGTGTGAATGCCTGAAGGCATTTATCAATGATTTGATTGGCCATTATCATTTCAGATTCAGGCGCTGTTAGTCAATAATCAATAAGATATTTACTATATATGGCATACCTTGGGAAAAACCCAAGAAGTCTAAACCGATACGCACCTTATGTTTATCGATTTTAAGGCCGCATATAATAGCATCTATAGGAACGAGTTATACAGAGCCATGTCTAGCCTTGGTAACAATGCCAAATCTGTCAAATTGTGCAAAATGACAATGGAGAACGCTCGCTGCTCCGTAAAGGACGGAAACTCCAGCGGGCTCGATTGATAATTGAAAAAAGAACTACAAATACCAAGTCGAGATTCAGATCTTCGAGATTCAGATCTTCGAGATTCCAGCAGTATCACGGGACGTTGAAAAAAACTCTGTGAAATGTGGAATTTGGAAACAGTTCCTACAAACTCTTCCAAGCGTGTACCGGAGATGCATTCTCATGTGATTACTTTAATCTAGTGTCGGAACAGATAGTATGCAGAATAGGTATTAAAATGGAACACTCCATCTTCAACAAAACTGTTCAGCTATTGGGATATATTAATGACATCGACATTATCGTTTGGTGCAGCAAACCTACCTCTGAGTAAATATCAAGCCCACGAATAATATAAGCGCGGACTCATCGAACATCTACGCTTGGAAAAAGCAAAACAAATAAGCGCAAAACTCTTAATTCGAAAAACGGAATACATTCTCTACAGAAGCTTGATATTACTAATTTTGCTATATAGAGCCGGATGCTAAACGATTAGCAGGAAGTTGAGTAGATGTCATATTCAATGCTCTTGAAAGAAATCGAAGACAGTGGAAGGTTGTCTTTCCTCAGGTAAAGCCTCTTTACGTGTCGGGCGCCCATTAAGTAAGTAAATATTGACAATGTTTCGCAGGAGACATGCCACAGCAGTTTTAGCTTTTATTAAAGCAGTAACATTAATTGGGCCAGCAAAATATCTAGAGAGCCATATTTATTGTAATTCGTACCCTACAATTTATCTTTCTAATTTCACTGACACCAGAACACCTATTATTCAAGATGACTCAACACACCTATCTGATACCGTAACACCTATGACACCTATGTTGTTATCGAGCCAATTCAACACGAATCCTCGGATTCGAGGTGGTTCAAAGGCCCTATGTTTCTTCGAGGCCATTTCAACGAGTGGCCAGTTTCCCCGAGCAAGTCAGCTGAGCCGGAAGTTTCCACGGATGAACGAGCAGAAGGTTTCATGCTTCACAGAGGTCGCTTGAAAGTTTCCTATGCGATTTATGGAGAGTTGTCCGCAAGGTTTCGGGCAACATGGGCGTCCTCAGTCAGAGTCATTGCATATCTGCTCCGCTTCAAGGAAAGTCTCCGTAAGAGACCAGCTATCAAGGAAGTCTTCATCACACCGCATGAGTTCTGTCGCGCGGAAGCGTGGATATTCCGCATGATCCAGCAGGATGCTTTTCTGGCAGACATTTCCGCTTTACAAGTCAGCGGGAGAGTCAGCAGTTCCAGCCCGGTCTTCAGTTTGTCTCCGTTTTTGGATAAAGACGGCACAATGAGGTTAAGTTCGAGAGCGCAAAAAGCGATTATCTCATATGCGGCTCGTAACCCAGCGATACTGCCAAAAAATCATCCGCTTGTTTATCTCTTCGTTCAGTATCATCACGAGCGCAACTTCCACATGGGAACAGCTTCAACCATTTCGGACATTCGCGAACGCGCCTGGATTATTAGCATCCGACGGGTAGTCCAAAGAGTTAAAAGCAACTGCAACATGTGCCGACGGCTGAGTGCGAAGCCTGAGCTTCCGAAGATGGGTCTGCTGCCAGAAGCACGTCTAGCGTTTCAGTCTAGACCATTTACTCACGTAGGAGTCGACTGCTTTGGACCGTTGTTGGTCAAATTCGGCAGAGGGACAGCGAAAAGGTATGGAATGATTTTCACTTGTCTTACTTTCAGGGCAGTACAGATAGAGCTGCTGAACGACCTCAGCCTAGACCAGTGTACTTTCTCTTTCCATATTCAATTCGTGTATAGTGACAACGGTTTGAATTTCGTTGGCTCAAAAAACCAGTTGGACAAGGATATCAAAGAGATGCAGGACGCCTTAAGTGAACATTCGGCGAGGTACGAAGGGATTCTTTGGCGGTTTATCCCGGCATACTCTCCGTGGATCGGCGGAGCTTTGGAACGCCTCATCCAATCAATTAAGCGCACCATGGAGTTCATACTCAGAGGAGTGGTACCCCGGGAAGACGTTCTTCGAAACGTATGCTGTTTGGAGACGAGGACAGAGATCCGTCGGCACCCGGAATCTTTTGCGAGAGCTATGCATTTAGCAGACTCTACAGTCGGCGATGTCAACATTTGATAACGCAATTCGTTAGTCGCTGGTACCGCGAATATCTTCCGGACATCATCAGGCGGTCCAAGTGGCACAAGCAAACAAAACAAGTAGAAGTCAACGATGTGGTGCTTCTCATAGAGCCAAACGAGATTCGGTCTACCTGGGAGTTGGGACGAATAGTAAAAGTTTATCCAGGTCCTGACGGATTAGTGCGTACTGCCGACGTCCGGATGCCAAGTGGTACTGTCAAGCTGAAGAGGTCGGTGGGTAGGCTCGCTGTCCTGGATTTAAAGTCTTCACCCTAGGAGTTCAGACGGGCCCCGGGATGTTATTGAGCCAATTCAACACGAATCTTTCTTTGGTTTGGCTTCACCTAACATCGCAGTACTTTGGCACCACCGCATTTGTCTTGCTGAATTAATAAGAACTTTGTCATCGTTCCCTCTTTTTCTTTCTCTCAAAGCTGAACAGAGAGGGAAAAACGTCCTTTGTTCTATGGACAATTGGCGCTAAAAGAGAAAATCGAGAAAAGTCACGTACGAAAAAAAGCGTTAAACTAAAGAAAAAAGAACATACATTCTATCTGTGGCTGCCGCACTTTCCTTTTTAAATTCAGTTTGTAAGAATTAGGTACCAAATGTAAGTAGTCATATAATCATATACCATTATAAGGACGATTGTTATAAAATAAATTCTTTATAAAATAAAATCAATCTACTAATCAAAAAGGATTTTTGTTCTTGGAAATTCTCGTAAAAGGAAATTCGCTGCAGCAACATATGTAATCACGTTAATATGGACAAAAATCCTGGAAAACCTCAATGAGCTTTGAATAACTGCATTCATAGTTATTTGAAACTATGATTCTAATTTAAAACGTACCCACCTTATGGAACAACGACCTACGCATTTGAATTCCTCCTATTCATGTCATGTTTTAATATTTGCAACATGTCTCATATTTTCCGGGCTAGCAATAACTTTTTGAATATCAAATGAATCAAAAATCAACTAAGATTAGGTTCCACAACTCCTGGAGTAGGATTTAAAAAATGTTTTACAAACTATTTAGAGATTAAAGTCCTAGAAAACCAACCTGCACGCATAAATAAAATTTCAGTTTCCCTTCAAAAACATGTCACTTTGCAGCTTTCATAAATTCATATGCAAATATATGGCTCAGGCTTTCAAAAACTTATTTTGCCATCCTGGAGTGGATGAAGTGTGCTGGAAAACTGTGTGATACATTAAGTAACCACTCCCTAGGGTGACCGACTGATGCCACTTTTCTACAACAACAACAAAAAAAAAACCGGGATTATTATTACATGTATTCATGGCGACATCGCTTCCCATATGCTATCACCATTCCTGGGGTTACATTTTCCCTATAACAGTATCAAAATCCTTTCAGAAGAAAACTTTTAAAGGATTTTTGAATATGGATTTGCAAGCTTTGACTTTGAAAATCAGCCCATGTACTCGTACATGTTTCAACTTTAATCCTCAACTTTTCAGAGCCCTTTTGTTCATTAAAAGAGCGGTAGTCCGTAGACTTATTAGGTTATGTCAGCATTTTTTGATATGTATCAATTACGTCACGCACAAAGATGATCTTTGACCCTATTTACAGGCTTCCAGCAGCACCACTTGGGAGTGTTTGAAGAGCTCATCCTTGAAGTTGTTTGACGACATGCTGTCATTAAAAGTAATTCCCATATGGCGAGGGATTCTATTAGTTCAGATAGCCGATTACGATTACGATGACAGGTTCACTGATTCGAAGTGAATTATGGAACGAATTGCTAATCGTTATTTATATCATGTTACCATTTTAGAACTAATGATGTCAAAAGGATTTCTGATAGAGCTTCTGGGAAGGCACAAATTGACGTTGAAGGTTCCCTTTACCTGGACCAAGTTGCAATGAGAATTAGTCGAGTCCTACAAACGCATGCTTTGCAAGTGAGTTTAAAGGAAGTGGCCGAAGCAGTTTTGGATAGCAAAGGTGAGTGATATTTGAATTCTCAGAAGAGAGACTTTCTTTAATACTTTGGTTTGGATTACAGGTAAAGGAATTGATGTTAATGGAACGCCTCGTCATAGACGTCAACGGAATAATATGATGATGGCAATGGTTTTCGGGGTAACTGCACTGGGAGCGGTTCTGGTACCAATGGGGTTTCAGATTCTGTCGGTTGTTAGTGGAAAGGCATTGCTTCTAGCTAAAATGGCTTTGTTGTTGGCTTCAATTAATGGTTTGAAGAAAGTACGAATTCCTGGCGATGGTTAATGGTTATTTGGAGTTTGAAGTTTCTTAAATGATTTTACTTAGGTGGCGAATAGTGGGGTGCACTATGGACTGTATCATGTTCCTGGGGAATCGTATGGGTATTATGATCGAGGAGATGCACATCATCCGAGGAATATCCAAAATTTTATTGCACAGCCAATTGACGTCAATGTTTAGAAGTGGAAATAAATATTTTTTATTATTGGAGTTTTAATTGATTTGATTTGTAACCGAATAACGATTAGAAGTGTTTCCTTGATCTATACTTAAAGGCATTCGTAATAAGCAGCTCCTTCAGGGAAGTCACGTGAAATAAATGAATGCTAATGAAGCATTATAATTGGTGGTGTTAATATTTAATCGATTGCGCATTCAAAGAGAAAGTGTGTTTCCAGCTTTTCATTACAAATGCTTTTACTGCGATTAACAATGATTCCATCCCTTTAATGGGCAATGACTATGCACTAAATACATTGCCACTGGACTTTCGTAATTGCCCCAAATTACTTTCGAATTTTATTAGAATATAATTCATAAACCCTAATTGATTTGTGAAGTGGATTTATTGTATGAAAATATCTCAAGAACACAATACATGTTAAACTTTTGAGCTTTGACAATTTTCCAAAACTTGGAATACATATGTCTGCATACACATTTCAGTGAGTGAATAGAAAATATTGCTCCCGAAAAGAGAGCTTGTTCTTTGATTGCTTTTTGATTTTTGAGATGACCAGTAAGGATGTTACCTTTATGTTTATCGGGCTTCGGAAGAAACACTCTCTGAAGGGCAACAGACCAAGTGTCATAGGAAAAAAAAGAAGAAAGCTTGAGAAAGAGGCAGACAGACTTCAAATGCAATCATAGATTTAAGTGCATAAAATAACACTCCGGCAAGGAAAGAGAGAAAGGAGGAACAGGTCGTCGAAAATTACACCAACTGAAACCGATCAACCTGTGGGAACTAAAGTTGTAATGTGTTTGTTATCACTAGACTAAATAAAATGCGAATGTCATAATGCAAGAATAATTCATTTATTTGATTAGCTTAACCTAAACTTGAAGAAACGTGTTTTATTGAACGGACCATCAACAACTCACTACCTATATAATTTGCGCGTCATGTTACTTGATTGACTTCGATTTACGACCTTACTAAAACTCAAGAGCGTTTCAGAGTAAGCGACAGTAAGCGGGAATGTTAAGGAATGAAGTTTACGATCAATCTCCTATGTAGAATTAAGGAACGGAAAGTTCGGCTGGTAGTCTGAACTAAAAATTAATAAAATGGAATACACTATTTCATCTGGCTTTAACGCAATTGAATTTTCTCGATAAATCTAACTTACTTCTTTGCCGATGGATCATTTGATTCTGAGCCTATAACATGAGCTGGTTTTAAACGATCAATAGCGGCTGAGATATGTTTATTTTTGATTTGTATAATGAATTGTTTCATATGGGGGTGCAAGTCCTGGATGTACAATACTTTATCCACCCTGACGAAAACGAAGTCGGATTTTTCTAGCGACTCTGGGACATACACATTCTGCTGCGTATTTTTCCGTGTGCGAGTTGGGGCCACTGATCGCATAGCAGCCCTTAGCTGGTCAATGAAGGGTGAAGGGTGAAGAGCGATGGTTTTGTTCTGGCAGTGGTTCTTTTGTCGCAAAGGTCTATCCCGGTACTTTAAGGGGCTATCCATGTACCAACTCTGCAGGTGAACATGTCAAGTCCTCTTTGATTGCCGTTCTGATCCCCAGCAAAACTAGTGGATGATTTTAACTGGCGATGTACTCGTTCCACCATGCCGTTGGCTTGAGGGTGGTACGCTGAGGTTCTTATTCGATGAGAGCCCAAGATGATTGCTACTTCTTGAAATAGTTTTGATTCGAATTGTGTCCCTTGGTCAGTTGTGACACGATCGGAGGTACCAAACCGACACACGTACTGACGTACAAATACCTTTGCTACAGTGATTGCGGATATATCAACTATTGGATACGCTTCTCTCCATCACGTAAAGCGATCCACTATTGTTAATATGTAGGCGTATTTATCTGAGATCGGTAGGGGTTGTACTATGTCCATGAGGATGTGTTCCAAGCAATCCTGGGGTAGTCTTAGATTCAGGCTTAGATTTAGTGTGTACTCGTATGTGTACTTTGGAAAGTTGGCAGGGTATACACATTTTTGCCCATTGGTTGCAGTTCTTATTGATTGATAGCCAAAAATACCTGCTCACTACCCTCGTGCGGGTAGCTCGTATGCCTTCATGAAACAGATTATGAAGTGTATCAAATACCGTTCTACGCAATATTTTAGGTAAAAATGGGCTCTGAGTTCCTATCCTTATCTCACACCAGATTTTTACATCTATGAGCGGTATATTGATATTCTCAAGTTTGAATCCGCACGTTTTGTCTACTCAGTCTTTGATGAGCGACTGCAGTTTGCGGATAGTTTTACCATCGAAAGCATCTGAAGATACTTCTGTGTTTTGTATTTCTATAAACGAACGTGAGAGAAAATCCGCGACTATGTTTTCTTTACCTTTTACGTATATCATTCGTGAACTAAGACACGTAGTCAAGATGGCGAGCTTGGCGGGGGCTGTGTTCTGTTTTGATGTGAGTGCAATTGTCAAGGGTTTGTGATCTGTATAGACAATAAAATCTCTTCCTTCTGCAAGGAATCGAAAATGTTTTATTACAAAATAAATTGCCAAAAGCAAATGGTCAAATGCTGAGTACTTTTGCTCCCTCTGGGACAATTTTTTTGAGAAGAAAGAGACTGGCTCCCAATGTTCTTTATTAAGCTGCTGTGGGACCTTTGCTGGTTTAAGTGTAGTGATGCGATTACATGAGAACACAATCGTTCTTACTTTAGCCTTTCAACCAACTCCTACTCTCACCTCCACGTTGGTGACTGGTGGGTGCCTAGTACCTCGACTGGAGATTGGGTAACCAACCCCTTTGGAAGGTCGTTGGGCGCAGCGGACGAGAGAGGGAGAGGAGTGGCCTCTCACTAGGGTACTTCCTCTTATTTCCGGGCGGCAGCGGAGGAATTCCCTAGATGGAATCAACGGTGGCGTCTACAGTTTCATTCAGGCTGAACTATTAAGTGTAATCCCTATATGAGCTGCTTCGACGTATTCGGAGACCAGGTCTATAGGGATTTCCAATACTGAGCCAGGGTGTTGGAAAAGATTTGGTGGCGGATGAACCCTTAATGGGTCAACGGCAGAGCTCATATCCCGAAGTGGGTTACCGGCACCAGAATGTCCGGTCTGCTGTCCTAAGGTCAAATCTAGGGCCTGGCCCTCCAAGTTGGGGGTTGTGCCATCGGGGTAGCTTCCCGACTATGGAAAAGTTATGAGGGAGACACAACCGGCCTCGGATAATGGAACTCCTCAATGGACTACGATATGAGAGTATGTACTTGCAATGTGCGAACGCTGTACACACCTACTAAAAAACATGAGTCTGTCCTCGAGCAGTATAAGGCAGATATTACTGCCATCCAGGAGATACGATGGATAAAATCAGGTATGATGAAAAGAAAAAATTGCGATATTTATTACAGCTGCCATAAAAGATTGCACGCATTAGGGTGCTGATTCGTCGTGCCAAATCGGCTCAGGTCAAAAGTCATTGACTTCAAACCGATAAGTGATCGCCTGTCTATGATCCGCACTAAAGCTACCTTCCAAAACATAAGCCTAATATGTGCACACGCCTCTACTGAGGAGGCTGAAGAACCCATCAAGGAGGAGTTCTATGAGCTCCTGGAAGGAGTCTACGGAGCTTGTCCGGAGTATGATGTCGAAGTTGTACTCGGGGACTTCAATGCTAAAGTTGGAAAGGAAAACATCTTTGGCGGGTTAGTTGGTAAGCACAGAATCCACGAAACGTCAACCGCTACCAACTAATCGATTTTGCAGCAGCTCGTAATACAGTGAGAAACTCTCCACTATGCACGCACCTACCACAGACGTCAACCATCAGTGGTGCCAGTATCGCGACATCATCAAGGAGGTAGCCGAAACCACCTTAGGATACCAACCACCCCATAGAAAGAGCCAGTGGTATGATGATGAATGCGTTTCCTGTAAAGGTGACAAAAGATGCAAACAAGAAAATGGTGCACCGCAAAACAAGGGCAGCAAGGGAAGAGTATCGAGCCAGGAGGAGGGAAGAGAAGAAGATCCTGCGTAGAAAAAAGTGGGCCTACGCAGCATCCCAGCTCAGGGAGATCGAAGAGTATCGTGATCGAAACAACATCCGGAGGTTTTATAAGAAAGCCAAGCAACTGGCTACTGGCTTCAAAACCGGAACACAAGCTCTTCGAAACACCGAAGGAAACCTAGTCACCGAAGCACAGGGAATAGTAGATGTATTTAAGCAGCATTTCCAGCAGCTGCTAAATGGGCATCATGTAGAGAGAGTGATAGGACAAGAAGAGAACCAACCTCCAGTCAATGAAGAACCAGTTCCACCACCCAGATAGAAGAAGTTGGCTTAGCTATAAAAAAGAACAACAAAGCTGCAGGCTCTGATGATTTACCAGCCGAGCTCTTCAAATACGGTGGCAATGTTTTGGTAGGGCGCATGCACCAAATCATCATCCAAGTATGGGTGGAAGAAAGCATGCCCGACGACTGGACTATCAGCTAGATATGCCCCATCTACAAAAAAGGCGATCCTATGTCTTGAAATAACTATCGAGGCATATTCCTGCTTAATGTCGCATATAAGATCCTCTCCAACGTACTGTGTGAACGTCTCAAACCATTCTGCAACACACTAATCGGCACGTACCAGTGTGGCTTCCAGCCCGGCAGATCGACTATAGATCAAATTTTCACACTGAGACAAATCCTGGAAAAGATCAACGAATTTCAAGTCGAGACTCACCACCTTTTCACCGACTTCAAGGCCGCATATGATAGCATTAATCGTCAGGAGCTTTATATGGCGATGTCCGAATTGGGGATCCCGGCAAAACTGATCCAGTTGTGTGGCGTGATACTGGAAAAGCTCCTCCGAACTATTTCAAATATGCGGATTACGGCAAGGTGATGCGCTATCATGTGATTTCTTCAATCTCGCCCTAGAACAGATAGTGCGCAGGGCAGGTGTCAACACGAAAGACACTATCTTCAACATGTCCGTCCAGCTCCTGGGATATGCCGACGATATTGATATCATCGGGCGCTCGCACGCTTTCACGGCGATTGAAGAACAGGCGAAATTCGTTGGCCTGGAAGTAAACGCGGAAAAGACCAAGTACATGCTATCAGCTAACAAAGAATCATCTATCCACTGCCTAGGACAAAACGTCACTATTGATAGCAACAATTTCGAGGTAGTTAAGGAGTCCATCTACCTCGGAGTAAACATGAACTCCACGAATGACACCCTAGTGGAGATCCGACGAAGAATTACCATAGGAAACCGCTGCTACTTCGGTTTGGCAAAGCAATTCTGTTCAAAATTCTTTACTCGAAGGACGAAATGTACGCTTTACAAAACCCTTATCTTGCCAGTTCTACTGTATGGCACCGAGTGCTGGACGATAAGCAGGAAAGGAGAGCTAATTCTGGGCTCCTTCGAAAGAAGAATTCTTCGACGGATTTTTGGGCCTGTATGCGAGGAGGGCGAATGGAGGAGACGACAAGGAAGACCGAACCTACGTTTCAAAGACCAATATATCGCGGATGCCAGAGGTCTTGGTCTGGATAACTGGAAGCAGCGTGCCCGGGATCGTAGAGGATGGAAGGCTGAAGTGCCTCCGGCAGAGACTCTCCACGGGTCGGGAGCCCGTTAAGTAAGAAAGTAAGGGACCAGCACCAACTGCCTTGTTTGATGCATCCGTCGTCATATTGAGTTGTGATTTGCCAGTAAGGTTACTTTACATAAACTTTCTTTTGCCTTTACAAAAGATCTGTCGCATACGTACGGCCAACTAAAATGACTTGGTGCCAGCAGGATAGTTGATCAATCCTACAAATTGCTGTATTTGGCGAATCGATGTGAGAGGTGGTAAATTTATTATAGCTCCAACACGTTCCTTGGATGGAGTGATGTCATCTTCTGTAATTGGGTGACTTAAAAACTCCAGCGACTTTACCCAAAATATACATGTTGAAGGTTTCAAGCACAGAACGTAGTCGGCAAGCCTTTTAAAGAGTATGTTTTAAGTGCTTGGCGTGTTCTTCTTCATTTCTACTGGCTATGATAAGATCATCAATATCAAGTTCAAGATCTTTCACTAGTGCACTGATGATCTGTTGAAATGTTTGGCTTGAATTTCGCAATTCCTTATGGAATAGGACAGAGAGGAGGAATCTTCTGGCACTCCCCCGTACTGGCACTTTTCTTACGTATGATGAGCTGCAGTGGATTGAAATTAGTCAAAGTAATCAAACTTTTTAATAGACATAAAACCAGTGATGATTTTCCTCGCGCATGACCTCAATATGTGCTTAAATCGGCAAAAGTCCTAGTTCAGTTGGACAGAAATCGATTGATAGGATCAAACCCAATTAGATGTAACGGCACAACCTGCTTCCATGGAAACCCTGAAGCAGAGTGCAAACACTGCCGAGGCTAACTCTGGAACAGATCATATGTGCAAGTGTAACGTAAAAGGCAATCACCTCCTGGAATTCATTATGTCGCTTGAATTGATTTTAAAAAATTCTACCTTTGACCTAACATTTGTTACGAAAGGAACAATGGTAATCGACCCAATAGCACTCTTAGGAAATTATGGACTGGGAAGTCCTGTCGGACCCATCCACGTCAGTCCATTATATCGAATTTAGAATAGGAGGCGAAGTATCGGCCTTATTGAAGAGGAGAAAATCTGAGAAAAATCAACTGGTAACGTTTTAAGTAGGGTTCCAAAAAGTCCGTCAATTCTCCGCCTAAACTTCGAATGAAACCGAAGGTAGTTCAGAAACATGATAGAATGCAGATTTGCAGTGACAACTTAAGGAAACCCCGAAGCTTTTAAGTAGGTTAAAACTAGTTTAAAAGAAGGCTGGAATATTTTTAGATGAGCTCAGACTGCATTCTATTATAACTTTTGTGAAAAGAATGAAATACTCCATGACCAGCACGGAACCAATCCGCTAGACTGGAAAAATTCGGAAGATCTGATGGCACCTACGCCGAGTCGAAAACAAAAACTATCTGTCTTACGCTTGAAATTTACTTCTCAGATGAAATCGGCTCACAATCGGCTGATACTATTCAAGGTGAAACTGAGCTGAGTACTACAACTCGTTGTAGGTTGTATCTGTCATCGATTGGGGTGTCGAAAGAGGCCATTACTATTTATGTTGTTTATTTTAGTCACCGAGCACCGATTGTCATACATACGAGTATATCTATTTATACTACAAAAGGTTAACAACGATTTAGTGGCAACTGTGAAGACTATCTTTACTGCTAGCCTACAACTGGGTTACTCGTACATGCAGGTAATGAAGAAGTCAAGGTATCCTATATAATACAGAAATATAGAAAAGATGCTTAGCAAGACACCAATCAGTTTGACCGAGCTTCATGTGCGCAAAACAGCTTTAGGAACACATCCTATGTAAAAGATGCAACATGCCTACGGAAGCGGAAGGTCCCTAGAGACTGCACTTCAAAATCTTTTGGTTAGAATTGAAGCCATACTCTGCAAGAAGGAGGTTTTTCACTGAGCATTTTCATTGACATTGAGTGTGGTCTTGACAACGCAATTTTTGATGGCATGTGTAACACAGCCAGACAACACGGCGTAGGCAAATCACTTACTCTAACGCATAGGCAGGCCTAGAAATATATTCCTTACTTACTTAGGTGTCACTACAGTTCGGGGTGAACTTGGGCCTCAACTCTCCTGTTAGCCGGTTAAGGTCCCCTTCCACTTCTGCGCGCCATCTAAGGTGAGATGTTCTTCTACTGCGTTGTCCCATCGGGTTCGATTCCAAGCATTGTTTTCCATTCGCTCTACATGTCTTAGCCATCTCAGGCGACTGATGTGAAGTTTTTTTTTGACTATTATAGATCGATGTCGCTCGTATGGTTTGTCGTGGAATCTTCTCCTCCAAAGTCCGCAAATCGGACCGTATATCGTGCGAACGATTTGTGTGTCCCTTCTTGTTGACAGAATATATGTGCTTGCTTTTGCCCTCATTAACCGCTGAATAAATTTTGACAGCTTCCGATTTAGAACTAGCACCGGTGACACCCCGCTTATTTCTCCTAATTATGTCGATATTATCGCCGTACGCTGGTAGTTGCACAGACTTTTGAAAGATTGTCCCTCCAATTTACCAATTTTTCAAGTATGAAGTTAAAGAAGCCACATGACAGCGCATCACCTTCTTTGACATCAAAGGTCTCCGATAAGTCGTTACCGAGGTTGATGGAGCAGCGAACGTTCTGAATCGCCATTCTCCAGAGAAGGGCGAGTTTGGCAAGATGGGCCAAAACTAGACAGAGCTCTTTAAATGTTATCATATGCGGCCTTAATATCGATACGAGGGTGGTGCGTATCGATTTGGACTTTTTGAGTTTTTTTCCGGATCTGCCGGAGTGTGAAGATTTGGCCGATTCCATTCATCAGGTATACCTGACTGAGAAATGAGTTGGTGTATGCTCTCGACAAAGACAATTCCAGCAGCTTTGAATGCCTCGGCCGGTAAGCCGTCAGTTCCAGCAGATTTGTTACATTTCAGCTTACATATTCCTATCTGTTCTTTTATGTGGTGTGGACTGTATATTGTTTTAATTAAATTAGTTTATTATGTGGTTTCGTTTCATGTGTATTTTAATAATGAATAATTGTGTTTTTATAAAATTTTGTTTGATTAATAGGTATGGTAATATTCTTAAAATTTGTAAATTTATACTTAGATTCTCCTGAGATCTGCTGCTGCTGCGACTATCTTGGCTGGTGATTCGACATCAAAGAGAAAGAGATTAGTTGTTAAAATGCAAGCATCAGCGGATTACGAAGATGACAACAAAAAGAAATGCAAGATTGACTGAGAGAAGATAAGTGAAGTTAAAGTTAAGATTACAGTAATTTAAATTGTTCCAAAGAGATTTAGTACAAAAATAGAGTAGGTTAACAATTGTTTGACTGTAACAAAAGTATGAGCTATGTAACACATATACCATAAAAGAATGAGATCAAAATAAATGTATCAGTTTACGATAAGAAGTCAAAGCGTCAACATCTTCATTTAATCGTTTTGCTCCCTCGGTCGGCTTTGGGTCAATTTTTTCTGTTGTTGTTTTTGTTTTTTCTTTTCCACTGCGCAAAGCTCAGCTACAAACTGGTAGCAGAGCGTAGTTAAATCGTGTACATACATACATTAACTTATGTTAATGTGTAAATATGAATAGACGGTTTCTTAACATTCAGCCCCCCCCCTGGAAGACTCCGGTCTTTCAGAAGACGGTAAGGGTGCAAGTTTTACTACTGGTCGAACATAGCTTCCATTGGTTGTTTTGGCGACTCTTCATTTGTTGTCTGGTCCAAGATGTAATTCAGTCACACGCCCAAGAACCCATTTAGATCTAGGTAAATTGGGCTCCTTAAGTAGCACAACATCATTGAGTTGAAGGTTGCGCTGCACCTTTTGCCACTTTGGTCGGCACTGCAAAGACGTTAGGTACTCTTGATGCCAGCGCTTCCAAGACCCTTGCATAAGTGCCTGTAAAAGAGACCAGTTATTTTCGATTGAAACAGTAGGATAAGAAACATCAGGTAAAGGGACTGCAGAATAGGATTCTCCTATCATAAAATGTGATGGAGTTAGAGCAGTCGGTTCATAGTCAGATGTTTGCCACATAGGGCGCGAGTTGAGTAAGCTTTCGATTTTGGCTAAGAGGGTATACATCTCTTCGTAGGTTAGCCTATGGTCACTAATAACACGTTTTAGATGAGATTTGACTGATTTTACACCAGCCTCCCACAATCCTCCAAAGTGAGGTGCAGAAGGTGGTATAAATTTCCAAGTGATTTGGTCTTTGGAAAGATGATCATTGATGATGGTGTTCCGTTGTTGACTCAGAAGAAGATCTTATAGTTCTCCAAGTTTTTTCTTTCCCCATGAAAATTAGTTGCGTTGTCGCTCCATATTTTCGATGGCTTACCGCGCCGAGCCACGAATCGATCCAAGGCTAAGAGAAATGCGCTTGTGGATAAGTCACCGACTAACTCGAGGTGAACTCCTTTAGTAACGAAACATATGAAGAGTGCGATGTACGTTTTCACGAACTTGGGATTTCGTCCACGAGCTAGGCGAAGGGTAATAGGGCCTGCGTAATCGCAACCGACCTTACAAAATGGATGTGAAAACCGAACACGCTCTACTGGGAGGTCACCCATCAGGTGATAAGATGACGTTTGACGCTGTCGTTACAACCAAAAACAATTTTACGAAAAAGATTTCTGCAGCCGAGAATATAGTAATTTTGTTTAGCTAAAGCGATCATAAGTGTCACACGGGCGTGCAGATACTGTATATGTAAGCAACGCGCTAAGATGTGATTTGCACAAGATTATTGGATGTTTCGCGTTGTAAGATAAATTTGAGTTCGGTATACGTCTACCGACACGAAGGACATTCAATTGATCGAGAAACGGAGCAAGGGGCAAAAGCTTATTTTTTGAAGGCAATTCTTTACCTTTTTTTAGTAGTTTAATCTCGGAGTTGAATAAAGAAAATTGAGCACTTTTTATAAGAAGAGTTTTAGCTTCAGCAATTTCTTGAGAACACAAGTAAGAGTAAGATTTTCGATTGTTTTTAATACGAGCATTTCGAATAAAACGATAGATGTACGCCACTGGGCGAACGATCTTAAGCCAATTCGAAGATTTAAAAATCAAACTTTCAAGAACGTTTTCAGGACTTACATTTGAAACGAGTACCCGAACCTTTGTGCACTTTCGTTCCCCCAATTCTTCAATAGGAACGTTGTCCACACTATACCGCGATATCGGCCACTCAGTGAGTTGCCTTTTCAACCACGAGGGTCCGTTCCACCAGATATCTGTTGAGGCTAAAAGCGATGGTGAAATACCTCGCGATGCTACGTCAGCTGGATTTTCCGGCGAGCGAACATGGTTCCAGCATCTAAATGGAATCTAAGATTGGATCTCCGACGTCCGATTAGCAACGAAGACGGACCATTTTTTAGGAGGAGCAGAAACTTGAAGATCCTTTTCCTGTAAGGATAGTTTAATTTTATTTACGAGTCGAGTAAGCAGAAGCGCTCCGCAAAGCTCAAGCTTTGGAAGCGACAGAACTTTAATAGGAGCAACCCTGCTTTTAGCTGCTACAATAGTTATAGCGACGTTTCCATTTGCATGTATACTCCGGCAGTAAATAATGGCTGCATAGGCGTCTAACGACGCATTGCAAAATGCATGTAATTCCCAGTCTTGTTTGTTCTTCCATAAAACTCTCGGTATCGATATCGATTCGACCATGTGCAGTTCATAACGAATGGTAGACCAGCGATGTGCGAGTTCTTCAGGAACATCATCATCCCAACCTAGTTTTTCTCGCCATAAAACCTGGAAAAATATTTTGATCGCGACGACTATTGGAGCTAGAAATCCTAAAGGTCAAACACACGAGAGGCATCCGAAAGAATACGACGTTTTGTGCATGTTGTTGGTTGGGGAAGTACTACTTTATATGAGAAACAATCCTCGGACGGGCACCATTGAAGACCAAGTACCTTAACCACGCTAGACTCCTCAAATTATACTGGCAACAACTCACGATCCTCCTCTTGCAAAGAAAGTAAAAGAGGCCATCAATTTGTAGTCCATTTCCGTAGGTTAAGCCCGCCCAATCGGAGTAGGTCCACCAGTTCATTCCGTTCATTGTTTTAAGGTACGTACCGATGTACCGTCGATGTACCGTAGGTAACCGTCAGCAACTTGAAATGCTTTAAGGGTTCCTCTGGAGAAGAACGCAAAAGTATTCGTTGGAAGTTTGTGTGTTTTGAAGCAACCAAAATTTGACGGAACATCTTTTCAATATCCCCCGAAATAACAAAGTTATGACGACGACTTCGAAGACATATGGCAAAGATGTCGCGTTGAATAGTGGGTCCAACAAGAAGAAGCTCGTTGAGAGAAGATGTTTCGGAACGATGATATTTTGCTGAACCGTCAAATAACACTCTCAATTTAGTGGTAGTACTATTGCTTTTTACAACCGCATGATGAGGTAAATAATAACAGCTGGAGGATTGTTGGACAATTTCATGGTGTGGTACTTCAGCCATATGGCCTAATGAAAGATATTCCTCCAAAAAACGATTATATTGGTTCTTGAGATCAGGGTTAGAAGAGAACCTACGTTCCATAGATCGCAACCGACTAAGAGCAATGCCAAAAGAAGTACAGAGATTCCCAGCACAATTAAGTTTAAACGGCAGCTCCACAATGTAACGTCCATCAGAAGCACGACTGTGAGTTGAGACGAAATGTTCCTCAGCCTGTTGTTCTTCAACCGATGGAATAGATTCACAGTAAACTCCTTCTAGGCGCCAAAAACGTTCGAGATCAAATTCTTGCGAGAAATCAAGCTGCGTACAAAGAGCCCTTACTTCCTGGTTAACGAAAGAACGCTGCTGATCAATAGTGCCTGCTATCACCCAGCCAAAAATAGTTGATACACTATTGGGAACATCTATAGATTTCGGTTTCGAAGATCCGGTTATAATGCTGAAAACCCTGTCTGCTCCTATAAGAACGTCAATAGGACCTGGCTTATTGAAACTAGGTTCAGCTAATTCAAGCGTCAGGTAAGCGTTAGGGTTCACCTGGGAGAGAGAGACAGGTGAAAGTAGTGATGTCAATTTAGAGATGACGTAGCAATCAATGTCAATGTTGTTCATATCAAAGCGAGAAGATAAATTGAAGGTAACCACACCATTGGTAACGCCTGCAGATGTTGATCCAACGCCCAGTATTGGAATCCGCAATGGTTTTCGTATTAATCCCAAGCGTTGGACTACCGGCTCTGTAATAAAAGAAACTTGCGATCCCGTGCCTAGCAGCACGCGTATGTTATGATGAGCATCTTGTTTGTCTCGAACCCAGACAACAGCAGTAGGAAGAAGTGTAGTAAAACGACGAGATGATTCCAGCGAATGACAATTAACGATCGGTGGAGTGGAAGAGATATGCGACGATCAGGGGGTATTACACTGGAATTGATGTTCTCCTGCGGAAGTTGTTGGTGCTACGACTTCTGTAGGGTGAACCAACGTGTTCTACCGCTTGTGGCACTTCTTACAGCGCAAATAAGAGCGACATCTATTTGATAATGACGAAAACAATTAAAACAAAGTTTATTTTCCCTAGAAAAATCACGACGCGCTTCACAACCTAGCGAAGTAAAAGATTTGCAAGAGGAAAGTTGATGGTCGTCCTTGCACTTTGGACACCCTGCTTTGGTTTCAACCATATGTGACCGGAAGCATTTTTGAACTTTATTATTTCGTTTCAAACAGGAAGACTCAGGTGATGGACAGCATGCTTCGAGACAATTACACCTAGCTTGTAAGAAATCAAGCAGTTCCTGAATAGTACAATCAGTTCTAGACCCTACCTCATTAGCCCATACTTGTTTGGTTTCATTGTCTAACTTTTGAAGTAAAATGTAGATCAGCCAAGGATCCCTAGTCTTAGCTTCCAATGAATTAAGACCTCTAATTACTTCATCCGCGTCGTCAGATATTTTGCGAAGCAACGTAGAATTCGAGGAGTTTGTTGATGGTAACGAAAGAAATGCTTCAATAAAGGATTGAACTATCAAATTTGTCTTATCATATCGCTCTTCTAATTTGTCCCAGGCCTCAACGTAATTTTTGTCTGTACACGGAGTGTTTTTAAATAAATCTCCAGGCTGTTTTCCCAAAAAAAAATAAAAAATCGATCGTTCCAAGGAAGATATCTTTAAAGCCAGGCCAGTCTTTGTAATTGCCATTAAAAGAAGGTACGACAAGCAGTGGAAGATGCATCGGTTTGTGAGATTTTGTTGCTTCAAGTTTTTGGCAAAAACTCCAACTGTTGCGTGGCGATAGATTCACTAATAGAAGCCGCGGTAGGCACCGAAGATGCATTTGAAACGGGAGTTTTAGCGCATGAGAGGTCAAATATTTTTCCTCATACTCAGCGTATTCTGGTTCTGGGTCCACGAAACCCTCGTCCTCAACGAATTTATATAGCTGATCTGACAACGAATTAAAATCAGACCATGCTTCCTTTAGCCTATCTAAATGAATTTCTAAAGTAGCCAACGTAGTAGAATCGTCAACTGTTTCCGAAAATGCTAACTGATTCGTAAGCGAAGCTTTTGCGCGACCACGTTTTCCTTTGACAAACTGCATTTCCAAAAACAGTTATGGAAAAATGTCCAAAAGGAACGAATAAATGTTTTCTAACACGCACAAAATTATAAAAAAGTTCCAATAGGCAATAAACTATATAACGTAAGTAACATACGAGTATGTTAATTCAAAGAAAATCGTCACTACACAATTTGAAATAGTTTTCACCTAATGCAAGAGCTCGCTTAGAATTTCAATACGAGGACCACCATTTGCAATTTTTAATTAAAATTCATCGAGTTGCACTTCACTGTTTAATAATTAATTCGGCTATCAGAAGGACCAAAATGTTCTTTAATGTGGTGTGGACTGTACATTGTTTTAATTAAATTAGTTTATTAAATGTGGTTTCGTTTCATGTGTATTTTAATAATGAATAATTGTGTTTTTATAAAATTTTGTTTGATTAATAGGTATGGTAATATTCTTAAAATTTGTAAATTTATACTTAGATTCTCCTGTGATCTGCTGCTGCTGTGACTATCTTGGCTGGTGGTTCGACATCAAAGAGAAAGAGATTAGTTAAAATGCGAGCAGCAGCGGATTACGAAGATGACAACAAAAAGAATCGCAAGATTGACTGAGAGAAGATAAGTTAAGTTAAAGTTAAGATTACAGTAATTTAAATTGTTCCAAAGAGATTTAGTACAAAAATAGAGTAGGTTAACAATTGTTTGGCAAAATCAAAAGTAGCAAAATATTTAAAATAGACAATTAGTGTAAATATGAATAGACGGTTTCTTAACACCTTACTTCGTTTTGGTCAGGTGGATGGAAGTTTTTGCTACGATCGGCTAAGTTAAATAGTCTATTTTACCTGACGGCGGGATGTTGGGCTTATTTGCCCCATATTCTCAATACTAATTGCGACTCCACTACAAGATTTCCTTCTTCATCTCTGCAGACTTCTGTACGGGTTTCCTTTCTATGACACGTACTTTTTACCTGGTGGTAAAACTTTCGAACGTTATTCCTGATGTACAACTTCTCAATATCTCCGATCGCGCACTTCTCGTGCAATTTTTTCTTCTTCTGGAGAAGTTCATGTTCTTCCCGTCTCTTCTACTCGTAGAGCTCACGATCAGTTCCCTTTCTTTGTTGCATCACCTTTTTGGAGGCTTCATGTTAAGCTGCATATGCTTGCAGGTATTCTTCATCAAACCAGGGATTTCTAGGTGGTGATCGGGTGAAACATTTACCACATCAGGTGCGGCGTCTCTGTTGAGAGCGTTGAGAACGTTGACAGCGTTACCATTGGTCTTCGGTACTTGATGCTGGCTGCAATAGTGGGGAGAGATTTCGGAATAAGCGTTCGGCGAAAATTCTGGCGGTCTCTTGCGATTGCGGCTTTTCTACGTTATATCTTCTCACAGTGGTTCTTCTTTGTTGTGGCGCTTGTGAAATCCGCATTCGCACCTTGGCACCAACAAGGTGGTGTTCCGGGTCAATGTTGACTGCCCTGAATGGTCGGACCTGGGTATACATATTTCACACAAAAACGCCACTGCTGCTTTTACCGGGCTCCAAAAATAGGTTTGCCTCAGCTGATTAGAAGCTTTTGAAAGCATGAATTTCTTTACTATAGACACATATGTGAATCTCTCACACTTTTACTGTTAAATAATGGGACGTGCTCTCAACACAATCTTTCGTTTAAAAATCAGTGGTCTTTGGAAAAACTTGTACTTTTTCCAAGCTTCGCTTCCTTAACTGTCGTTCGTCATTTGACTCTAAGGCTACGTTCACGGTGGAAGTAGCTTTTCTGCTGTCCCTTGACAGGATGGTTGTGGACTTTTTACTGGCGGGTATGATGACGACTCTGCGAATTTATTTCCCTCTTACTCTCCACGTAGTAGGTTCTGATGTGGTGAGAGCTGGCATTTCGATAGATTGAACAATTTTATTAGAGGAACCAACGGACTGGTTCCTTGTTTGAGTGTTACCTTTAGACAGGAAAAAAAGAGGTTTTATTGAGTTTAATTGTGGATCTACATACGAGTATTTACCTTTAAGTCGATTTATCAGATACAATTTCCCCCAATGTGGACAAGATATCGACTTTTACCAATCGCTGTTTCTTTGGACTAACAAGCCAACGGCAAGAAAGGCTCCCTCATGAACAACTAAGAAATCAATAATCGATACGTCCCAGTTCAATTTCATGAACTTTAACAAATGTTTTTGGTTGACTCCTGAGACAAATTTTCCCAGTAATTCTTGGTCCCATCTGGAGAAACGACATTTCCCCTTCCCCAGAAAGGTTCGCATTTATCAGCTCAGGTGAATATGAGACATATTGGTCGAATGAACATCTTCGAATTCATAACGAAGGGATAGCGGTGTAAAGGAAGCTCTCTTAGCTGGCACGCTCAAGAGAAAAGCATCTTGATGTGAGTAGCTGAAGACAATTTAAGTAAGATCGCATTAAATGGAGAGAGCAGTTGGTTGGGGACTACTTCTATCCAGCATTTAAGCACCACCTTAAGAAAAATCGTATGAATAAAACAATGCACCATTCTACTGCCGATTGATTTTCCGAGTAAAAAAGCTTTTTAACAGTTCGAACTGGCGTATTATTTGTACAAGAAGAAGTATGATATTTCCGAGAAAATCATCTTAATAAATAAAACCAAAAACGAACGACTTTTACGTTCGGCACAGTGGGAAGGTGTCAGAATAAATGCGAACAGAGAAAAGCAAAATAGATGTCTCGGATATTGAATATTGATAGTCGACCATAGAAAACGATTTCATTCTGTAACTTTAAAAGCATCTTTGACGATGGAGGAAATGGTCCCTAAAATATTAGATTCCTACCACTTGAGCGGATATTCATGCAGTATAAAGTGGACATCCTAGGAGTAATAGAAATTAGATGGTAGAAATACGACATTAAACTCTTTCCATATGGCAAAATCTTCCTGGATTACTCTGAGAGCCAATCAACACCACTCGCGAATATTGGAAAGGACCCTCAGCTCATAAGGTAGAGCTGTAGCTAAAGAGGGAACGAAGACGTGGGACAAACGCATGGTGCAAAGATAAAAGTGCTGTCGAAGGCGCAAGTGCTAAAAGTCTCACTCCCCCAGCGGTAACAGAGAAGAGAAACGGGTCAGCGGAATTGACACCCATTGAAACCGACCTATATCTCGGTACTGAAACTGTGCTTTTTTCTTCTGTCCTAAACGTGGTCTAATAACAAAATGGAGTAGAGCAAAAACTGGTCTTAAACGCCACCAAAGGTTGCTACGAATTGACCAGTTACAAGCTGCCGGTCATAAGTCATTTTGAGTGGCAGGACCACCGGTAGTCCACACCAAGATTTCTCCTACGGTATCGTGGGAATCAAGCCGCCTAGTGGGAGCGTTACGGAATCTGTGGTTTTAACCTAAAATGCAGGAAGGGTCTACCCGATGTAGAGTTGCAACAAGTACTGGGTGCCGTGACCCTAAAATCATCAACATGTTTTACCAAGGGTGGCCATGGTAAGCGATGGCCAGGCATATCCTGGCTCCCATGGATGTATGGGCTTCTCGTGAATTTGAGTTTTTATGTTGACGGGTGTTTAAGTAAAACACAAGAGACCAAACAGGGCCAAGAGGAAGAAAAGAAAGTTTCTGCCACACCCTGTAAACACTGTGTCGATGAACTGTGGGAGCTAGCCAAAGAATAGAATGTTTGCATTCAAACAAAGAGCTACGATATGAAAAACGGAAGTCTTAGATTGAAGTGTTCCACGCAGCAAATTCTTGAATAGTTGAACGAGTCTGGGTTGAAAACCCCACTCCTGGAAACTAAGACTTTCTAAGTTTTTAGGTCACCAAAATTGACGCGCGGCGTCGTCTAGGTTCTGGGCAAACTCGGGGAAACATGGGATGTGCCAGACCCCTGGGCTCAACATTGAAATGTTGAAAATCTACTCCCTCAAGGAGAGAAAAATTGGGAAAGCAAGGACGGCTCTTCTCTTCTTGTGGGTTTAGACAAAGTTTCTGTAGAGACCATTAAATCTAGCTATGACTCACGTCACTAACTGCACCTTGGAAGGGTCAATTTCCACTTTGTATCCAAATGATCGTAAATAAGACACGACCAGTCCAGTACTTATCTATTTTATTTAATCAGATTAACCTTTAACATTCAAAGTCAGCTACTACATCCCTTTCCGTATTGAATACAAAACCTCTCATAATATGTATACAGGAGCCATGGGTGTTGAATAAATCCATCGAATGTTTTAGAGGTTTCACACCACTATATGACGAGAAATTTAATACTGTGATTCCAGAAAGATGGAACTTATCATAGACTGCCCCGCTAATGCTCAGAATATCTTTTGGGGTAGTGGCAAATGTAACATGAAAGGCAATCATCTCCTGGAATTCATACTATCAACTGACATGGTTGCCAACAGCGTTGGCTTTCAGCCAAAACTTGTTACGAAAGTAAGGCAGCAAGTAATTGACTTTGCGCTATACAACATGCACTCTACGGACTGTTCAGAACTTGAACGTTACCTTGAGTAAGTGTTTTGAATTAATTGGCATATCCAGCTAGAAAGTAATCCTGCAGATCGTCCATTCCCTGGTGGAACGTAGTTCAGCAGGGATTTCATAAAGAAACCAGAGAACTTCTAAACAGGTTACTTAAGACTAATTTGGAGAAAGACTGAAGTCTTTATAGATCAAAGCAAAGCTAATTCGGATTTCGAAGGGTGTCTCTTATAAAGATTTATGGACTGGTTAAAGTTTCTAAAAGGGGGAGATCAACAAGGCTGGAATCACTGAGAAAATCTGATGCCACATACAGTGACTCGAAAGTAGAAATGAAGCTGTTAGTAATCTGAATAACACAACACGCCGTAACTGGTGTATCTCATCGGTTGTGGTGACGAATGAGGCCATTAAACATGCTTCCTTTGATGGCTACAAGTCGCCTGGCACCGATGACATATACCCAATATGTTACATATGTTACAAAAAGGTATAGATTAGCTGCCCTTTACTGCTAGACTCGCACTGGCATACATACCGAAACCCTGGCGAACAGTGAGAGTAGGCTTTATACTGAAAATCGAAAAAGAGCACTACTCTCATAACTTCCTTCATGTTGAAGAGCATGGAGAGAATGGTCGAGATCCATGTGTATAAAACGAATACTTTGCGAATGTATCCTCTGTCTGAGATGCAACATGCTTCAAAATCTGGTAGACAGTATTGAAGTGGCATTTGATGAAAAGGAATACGTACTGGTCATTTTCATCGATAGGCAACCCTAGACGTAATCGATGATTGCTGCAATAGAAATGGGCTTTCAGTCAATCCTTTCCAAATGGAAGTTGTTCTCTTTAGGAGAAGGATGAAGCTGCCTCATCTGACTCGTCTAGTGCTTAAAGGTATCACCATCCAATTCTCCAAAGAAGCTAGTTATTTCGGTGTCATTCTGGATAATAGACTTCTATGCATAAACGAAGAACTCTGTAAGTGTCCGACTTATGCTTACATTAGGCTGGAGGCAGTTGACGTTGACATTTTGGGTACTGTTACTGTATGCACTTTATCACTGAAGCGTTTACTCATTGTTCTTTGAAAGACTGAGAAATTCCATTTAACGGACCTTACAAGGAGTACAATAGACTAGTTCTTTGTCTGAATGCTCTGTTTTGGCAGAAAAAAAGAAACTCTTCCAAGCAGCGTCAAACACACATCGAAGCCCTCCCCGAAGATTGGAAAACCGGAAATGGTTGTTAAACTGGCCAAAAAGTGATTCAACACTCGATATCGAAAAGGCAGATTTTCGAGCTGGATCCTAGTGTATCCTGCGCAATGCTTCGACTATATAGAAAGCCTTCGACAGCTTGAATAGAGATTATGGCGGGTCTTTTTCCGGGATTAGAAATTAGTCACTATTATAAGGCTACCTATGATGGTGGTAAATGTAATTTCTTTGACAAAGGTATAGAGTCAGATGAATTTGAAGTTAGCAGTTCAGTATGTCGAAGTTGTATTTTTTCGCCACTGCTATTTATTGTAGTAATAAGTGCTATTATCTGGGTAGCTTTGTCTAGAGAGAACATGTGGCTGAGATGAACTCTGACATCATATCTAAAACATTTTGAGTACGCTGATGATGTTTGCTTGCTCTCATAAGATATATTCGATCTGCACTAGCTGGCGAACAAAGTAGGCTCAAAATAAGTACTCGTAAAACAAAGGCCCTTATCACTTAAATTTTCTAACCATAACACCAGTACCTCAACATTGCAGGTCAGCAGGTCAAGAAAATAAGCAGCTTTCTGTAAATTACTACAATGACCAACATCATCAAAAGAAAACTGTAAGCCTTCATAAATAAATGAATATGATGGATGGCGTTATTTACACCATACGAGTATACCCCACAAGTGATTAGAGGACCCAAGAGAAGATAAAAGTAAACGAAAGGAACTTGAGAGATGACTTATTTTCTATGGAATTGAACTTCGATTTTTACCTACTGAAATAAACTAATACCAACTAATCAGCTTAGTGCGTCAACTTAAATTTCCTGAGGAAGGAAAAAAACAAATTCAAAATCTTCTACTTCTTGAACATAAACAAACGCTCACCAATGTAACTGGTGACCAGAGAGAAATGATAGCTTTTCCAATTGTTATGTTTCAGCAGCAGTCAAAGTTGTCAAAAACATCCAGCTGCCAAATATTTAGTAAGGTTTGCCATTTCATCATGCATCGTTTTATGCTTGCCGAATGAGCGGAAATTATTAAAAAATCCGTCGCACCGTGGAAAATTTTGAGCGTGAGTACACTCTTTTGGATCTAAGCCACCATCCAGATGGAGATTGGTGCGAAATGAGGAAAACATAGCCGCTGTATCGTATCGAATAGTTTCGAAGAACACCCAGAAATGTCGATTTGCCGTGGATCAGCTGAATTGATAATCGCCAGAGAGTCAGCCCGGCTTATTTTGCGGTTGGATTTGGGCCTACATCCATATAAGATTCCACTGATGCATGAATTGAAGCCAGACGACCGTAAACCACGCCGAGAGTTCGCTAATTAGGCGCTGGGAATGTTGGCGGGGATCCCAATTTCGGTCAAAAAATCAACTTCTCGGACGAGGCCAATTTTTGGCTCAGGGGCTATGTGAACAAGAAAAATTTTCATTATTCTAGCGAACACGATCCATAAGTGTTCGGCCAAGCATCAATGCATCCACGAAGATTGACTATTTGGTGCGGTTTATGACGTGGCGGCATCATCGGACTTTATTTCTTTCGAAATGAGGAAGGAGACACCGTTATCGTCAATGGTCTCAGGTATAGATCGATGTCAACCGACTTTCTGTGGTCAGAGCTGGACAAAATCGATATATTTGAGCTGAAGGCGCTACATGCTATACAAGCGACGCAACGCTCGAAATTGTGAAACAGAAAATTTGTCGACTCACGGATTCTTCAATTTCGTTAACAAGCCATCCACGGACGAACTCGAGGCCAACATTTGACAGGCTATAGCCGGAATAACGCCGCACATATTGGATCGAGTGATCAAAAATTTAACCCACCGCTTGAAGCACTGCCAGCGAAGCCGAGTCGCCCATTTAAATGATGTGCCATTCCGCATATAAGGGCGTGGATGTAGCTTCAAAATAAAGCCAGAATCAATTTTATATTTCACACCGTTTTTACTTTATTTAAATTATCTAGTCACCCTTTAAAAAAAACCACTCAACACTGCAAGAATTTTCTTTATGAATACCATAAAGTATTTACACAATCCAAATGTGATACTCTGGTCACATTAGCATCTTACAATTCTCTCTGCCTCTCCATGGTTATTGCAAGTTCTTCTTTCTCCATCGGTTTCTATACAAAAAAGCACATGTTCCCAATACTGGGTAAATTGCCAAGGCAACAAGTGAATGTAGGCAACCTAACAGTCAACTTATTGCCATTACTCTTCGGCTCTGCTAGCGCTATCCAAAATCGAATACCGACTCTTTCCATCCACCTTATACACCCACTCACTGGCATTATATTCGTAAAATCATCCCTTGTTGAGAGGGTGGAAATCTGTAAGCTTTCTGTGTATGCCATCCACTATAAAAGGATACGACCAACTGATAACACTACCATTCCGTCGATGGTCTTCCATGGTTAAATTGCCATCGTCTCTCTAGTGTGTGGAACGTCAGTGTCGTGCTTCATTCGCCATCGGACCTATTCGTCATCATTCGAAATTGTGTGGAATAACTAAGAAATAATATTTTCCGTGATTATTTTGTCGAAGAGTTTTTTTCTTTAATTTAACAAAAAATAGAAAAAAACCAAAAATTTAGCAGTGACTCTTTTGTGTTGGAGAAATTTGTAAAATTTTTTGAAAAGTTCATCATTTGCAGCGCTTAGTGTCGAATGGTGTTTCGCTAACCATAAAAAGTGGAAATAACCATAAAGCGGTTGTAGAACAAGGAAATTCAATCGGGTAACTGAATTACATTTATTTCTTCCATCCTCCTGTTCTAAAACATCCTGTGCGTTCTGAACATCCTGCACGTTCTGTGGGTAATTCATTCCGTCTAGGTTTGGTGTACGGTTTCAAACAAATTCCGGAATTGGCTAATAATTGCGTTTCCGGTTAATTTTGTACTAGCAGTGAAAATTGTTCGGTGTTTGTTGGCCAGGATCAAAGAAATCATCATATTCGCAAACATGAAAGCTGTGTTGTTCTTTTCGCTATCAATTATAATCCTAGGTGTTAAGGTGAGTAATCGGAGTTATTAAGCCGTCCCCTGGGGCGATGTACTCTAGAAAGTACGAATAGTGATTAATATACTCGTACAATATTGTCTCTTGGGAGATTTATCTGCTATCTCAGATTACTGAGTGTGCATTTTATTCCATTGAAATGGGGTGATTTTTTCTAATTAACTGTGATTCTGTTTATTTGCTGTTTTGAGGTTTATAGTGGAATCACTGGAGATGTAAAAAAATATGCCATCTCAGCCTTACTTTTGGTTTTAATTACACTCTTTCTCGAAACACTTCACGTTGTGTAGTCGTATCTGTGGACAGTACATTTCACTCTATTAAAATTTGGTCTTTCGTAATTATAAAATGTAAATCTGAAGTTCCTTCTTCCTGTCGTTGGTGAGGAATTGATTTAAATTAAATTTAAAACCCGAGCCACGGTGTAGGATGGTACTACGCAAATGTAGCCTTTAAATTGTTTAGATGACTTTGATGTTAAAACAATCCTGGAGATGAGTATTCATATTTGTTCCTCAGTATTATCCGACGGTTAGTGTAGCTGAAGGTATCCCCTGATTGTTTTAATTGGAAAGGTCAGAAATTTGCTTGTGTGTTGAGCAACAATTCATTTTCTTTTCATTATTTATCTGTATTCCTATCTTTTTTATTGCTTATCTGATGATTTTTATCACAATATAATACATTTTACATGAAAAGAGAATTTTTTCTTGGTAATTTAATAAGAAAGTTCAGGTGTATTATAATTATTTCTGTGTGGAAGTATACTTATAGTCCTTTCTAGAGTTATTTAAGCATGTTTTTTAAAACAAGTTTGTAGGTGTTTGTAGAAAAATTACATTTTGGTTTGGTTCACAAAAATCACTTTGGTTCTGTTTTTTTTTTTATTCTTCTTCTTTATTTCATAACAAAACTTATACTAAATTACAGTGTATACGAGTATTATAATGGAATACATTTTGCATGAAATAGTTAGGTACAATCTGTTGTTCAATAAAAAGAGGTGAATGTACTTGTCATTTCGAAATAAATTATTTTAAAAATTTATCGATGGGGAAATACAATAAAATAAACTCATTAAAAGAAAACAAAGAAAGATGTAAAAAGAAAGAAAGAAAGAAAAGATAGTAATAGTAATAAAAGTGATGTACATGAGCAAATATCAGCAATAGAGCAAAATTGTATTTATTATACATTAATTTATATTAAATTATTTATAGTAGAATGGTCAAAAGAGAATAACCACTTCTTTGTATTTTTAAGAAACTCTCTCTAAGGTTTGCCGGTAATGCATTAAAAAGACGGGGTGCAGTTACGGAATAAAAACGCGTATAATGTGTTTTATGGATTGTCGGAATGATTGCAAAATTTCTGGTATTGACTCGTAAATTATAATTTTCATCGAGTCGAACAGCATAAAACCCGGACTTTAAAAAAAAAATTTTCAAAACTGTGTAGCAGTACATATGCCTTATTGGGAGGATTTCGAGACTTTTGAATAAATCGAAGCTAGGAGTTCTACGATTCACTTTACACATTATTCTGATTGCATGTTTTTGCTTTAAGAGTAAAGGTTGTATTTTGTTGAGATGTGTACCACCCCAACATGATACACCGTACTGCAGCTTAGACTTTAAAAGACCATTATATACCAACTTTAAAGTAGGCAGTCGACAATACAGACTAAGGTGATAAAGTTGCCTTACAACGCAATTAAGGTACGTTTTAAGGTACAGAGTATGGTCTTTCCAATAAAGTCTCTTGTCCAATATTATTCCTAAATACTTAGAGTTGTCAACACAATCTATTTTAAGACATGTATTACTGCAATTTAAACTATTGTTAAATGGAAAAGAATTGCGACCATAGTCTAAGCTAAAGCGCCTACAACTGGGTGCATTGTAGTGTAAAGGAAAATCCTCGCAGGTGACACTTAGAATATTAAAAATCGTAAATTTCGTTTTTTTGCTTATGACCAATTTGTGGTATGTAAAACATCTTCATCCAAATCATGATTGACGTCGAAAAAAAGATCGAGATAATTATTATTGGAATACGAAAGCGCTGTATCATCAGCAAATGCTGTGATATTGCCTTTAAAAGGTTGAATAAAAAGGGAATTAACATATATCAAAAATAAAATGGGGCCCAAAACAGAACCTTGTGGCACACCAGTATTGATTACTTTCGGAGAACTAAGCTGATTTTGGATCTTTACCATTTGTTTACGATTTGTAAGATATGATGAGAACCAAGAATAAATAAAACCTCTAAAACCCGCTTTGTATAATTTGTCTAATAATATTGTGTGATCCACCATATCAAACGCCTTCGTAATATCTATAAACAGGGCGGCTGGGATTTCTGATATGTTTAAACTGTTATATAATTCAGCAGTAAGTTTCAATAAAGCATCTTCTGTAGATTTCCCACTTTTGAAGCCGAACTGTGAAATGATAAAAAAATGAATCTTATCTAAGAAAGAGATAATCCTAGATTTAATACCTTTTTCAATAATTTTTGGAAAAACTGATAGTAGTGAAATAGGGCGGTAGTTATCAAGCTCAAAAGTATTACCCTTTTTGTGAAGGGGTATTACTATCGCTTTCTTCAGTGAATCCGGGAAGATGCCCTTTTGAACACTGAGGTTGAAAATAAAACTCAGAACGTTAGATATTTGAAATGAAATGTTTTTTTAAAACGGAACAAGAAAACGGAACATAAATTAAAAGAATTTATAGTTGGACTATTGCATAATGGGAAGTCTTCGGAAAATTTAGTACCAGTAAAAAAATTTTTGAATAACGTTGCGACTTCCACAGGCTCAGAAATCATTGAATTATTACTTTTTATGGATATATCACTATTAATAGTAGTTCTATTTAAAATTTCATTTACGACTGACCACTCCTTTTAAGCATTACCAACATTTCTGGCCAGTTTATTAGTAAAGTAAGAATCCTTACGAAGTGAGATTTCAGTTTTCACATTTAAACAGAATCTATCGTAGAATTTTTTAAGCCTGATGTTATTAGGAAGCTTTTTAACTTTATTGTATAGTTCTTTTTTCTTTTTTATTTTATTAAGAAGGGAAAAGGTCATCCATTGCTTAATGCGTTTAAAATTGTTGGTTTTATTGAAAGTATTCTGACTACTTATGATTGGAGCTTCTCAAGGAATAGATCAAAAGCACAAGAGGAATCCTGTGCAGAATAAACGTCTTCCCAATGTTCAAAAAATAGTTGTTGTTTTAGTACGGCAAAGTCTATTTTAACTAGCTTTTTATACTCGGGTTTATTAGCTGTAAGTATATTATGATCCAGTTGTATACTAGTTAAACTGTGATCCGTAATATTTAGACCTTTGGAAGGCATTGCAAGGAATAGTGAATTGTTACCCATTTGGGCACAGAATTTCATTCCTGCAGTTATTAAAGATCAGATGCAGAGGATATAACAGCTCCTGTAGTCAATTGTGTTAAATAGTTTAATATTTAATATTTTTCGCATCTTTTAGTTAAACTTTTTATGATTGATAAGGGACAAATCAATTGTCTCTCGCCTTAGAAAATAGACATCATACTCTGTTGTTTCTTCTTGTACGAGTATTATCCGTTTTTTTCTAAGTACGAGTATACTTGTTGTACTTAATTCTTCGACCGTCGGGTTGTCAACTCATCAATATTCATTTATTCTGTGAATATGTTTGATCCAATGTTTCATTTGGTGTTAATATTTACTGGTGGCTATAAAACAGTTGAAAGGGTCCGTGCGGGCTTATTTTATTTACAACTTGGCGCCCTGCAGCGCTGTAAATCTTCCATTTGCACGGCCTAACTCTTATTCGTCTAACGCATCTAATGCTACATACTTCTCCAACGTATGTTATATGCATTGCTACTGTGTGGCTTGGTTTGGTTGGCTGGATTTACGGACCTTAAAACCATTCTATTGGTTGCTCTATTTTGGATCTGCTCTTTATTGAAGGCAGTTGAATGATCTATTTATTTTTTGTCGCCCTCTTCTATAAACACCGGCTAGAGCTTGAACCTCTATTGCTCTTAAACCGGACTTTCCAATGATATTTGTTGAACATTGGAAAACTAGCTAAATCGCTCAGGTTGAAGCCTGTCCACTATGAGTTTCTTAATGTGGAAATTTCAGCTAATTCTTAAATTCTTAAATACTTTTTATTAATTCATGTTTCATTACACACGCAGACATTTGATACATTTTTCTTTCCATCGCTTTTATATTCTCGTTCACTGCCCAACACCGTGATGTGTTATATGTGTATGTTAAAGCTGGACAGACGAGTGTCATTTAGAACAAATCTTAAAGATTTTGTGGCATTTTTCTGTCGCAGAAAACTGCAGAGCTTTTGCGTCATCTAGGCCACCTGTCACTTACACTATGTGACAATGATGACTCCTTCGGCAATACTCCCTCGGCCCTTTATTTAATTATTGAGAGTTGTCTGATGGGATAATGAATCGTTGCTGAAGAGAAGTCGTTACGGACTCGTTAATATTCTGCTTCCGTAGAAAATCTTGCACGACATTAAAAAACAACGCACTTTGGACAATGCCGTAATTTACTCCAACTCTAGTTTGGAATTCTCCGGTTATTTGCTCTGGGAACTTAACTTTTGTCATAACAATATCCTACATATCGCGTATAGTACTTATAGACCTCTGTGAAGTCTATTGAACGCCTTTTTCAAATCGATGAAGACGATAAGTAGATCTTTCGAAATTTCGCTATGTCTCTCCATCATTATCTGTAAACTTTGAATAGTGGTGAATGTTGACCTGGCTTTCATAAAATCGTATTGCTTGTCATGTAAATAGATAAATAATATTGCGCAGTCGATTGCGCAGAACTACTTCATATATATTCATGGTGTGTAACACTAGCCTTACCAATCGGTAGTTGTTGCCACTTTTCGTGACGCCTTTGCCTTTATACAGTGAAACAAAAAAGCTCACCCTCCATTGGTAAAGTATTTGATCGCCTCTCATACTTTTATTAAACAAAATTGTCAGCCGTCTTAACGCAAAATGTTCCCATGCTGCGGTTTCTGTAAAATTTGCCGTTTAATTCTGGTGAGCGACAGCCGAGGGAACGGTAACGAGTTACAAATTATTGCATCTATTGCAAATTTATTTGTTGACCATTTGTACATATCTCTGCTCGCCTTCAATATATGTCTTTTCGGCGACGGCTAGTTTTTACTTCATTATGTCACAATCTTAAAAATGGTGACACGTTTGCTCGTAACTCGACGTTGCCACTCTTGTGATGCTTGTAGCATGATTATGGGTTGTGAGGATACCTCTTCTAATTTCTAATACGATGCTTCTACTGCTATCTCTCGTGCCCTAGCTACCGAATTCTACGACTTGGATCCTAACTCAAAACGCAAATTACCATATAAGCTTCAATACAAACCTCTGTATTTAGTCCATGCATGAAGGGCTTGACTATCATTTCTTACTACTAGTCTTGTCGCATCGCTCCACCACAGTTCTTATAATAGCCGAAGTCAGATAATCACTTTTCATCATGATTTTGTCTGCACTTAATTTAGATATTACTAAGTCCCGTTCAAATGACGTGGATGACCAAAATTCTGTCCCAAAGGAATTGTAAATTTTCGGTCTTTCTTCAAAAACATAAACAATTGCGATTCATTTTCCATCTTTATGCCAATAAACAATACATTTTTGGCTTATAGATCTTTGAACAACGCCCATCTGCTTGTGGCGCAGCCAGTTCTACGCTTTCAGATTGTTCCATGTGTCCGTCTGTACTTGCGGGCGTCGAATCTTGATTGGGTTCGTAGTAATTACAATACCCAAAGATCTGAATATACACAAATCCGCGTATATACTCGTAAATGGTATGTCTCCGTTTTTTTCTGAAGTGTTTTTTTCCGCATAGAAAGTCATTCCTATTGACTGTAACGCACTTGGCCAGCATTTATATCAGCATTCGAAACATTCCTTAATACTCGTGCGTTCAGCAATTTTTCCGTTATCTATGTACTCTCGGTGTAGAGAGTATACGCGTTCCCCGAAACGGTGTTTAAAGTTGGCTGAATAGGTAAATCACACGGTGCCACATTAGGCGAATTTGGCGACTGTTGGGTGGTAGTTGGGATATTTTTGATAAATAATGCAATGTGAGATGGGGCGTTATTATGACCCAAAATCCACGAATTTCCTTACCACAATTAAGCACGTTTTTCTAAGAAATCCATAATGCACAATACCATTGTAATCCATGCAAACTGTAATTATCGTTTTTTTTGACTGACAACGACATGGTTTCTTCGGTTTTGGCTCATTTGGAGCACGCGATTCATTCGCTTTGGTATTATTAGTATAACCTTGATGACTGGTTTGTACGTTCTAACTCATATACCTACGTCTCGTCAACATTAATGACGCATCTGATGAATGTTTGGTCAGAATTACCCACGCAAAGCACGTCTTTTGCAATATCCAAATGATGTTTTTTTTTTTGAACGAAGTTCAAGCCCGTCGGACCCAGCTTTGCAGCGACATGTCTCAACCTCAATTTATTGGTTGAAATGGTGTGATGAATCTAATCGAGATACTGGTAATCGCTATCTACTGTCTGATGGTCAATTTGCGGTTTACGACCAGTAAAACTTTGATTTCATCAAAATTATTAATGTCGTTGGTCTGCCAGAAGGGTCGTCATTATCGATGGCTTCCTGACCACTCTTGCATGCAATCGTAAACCACTGTTCTCTTTAAAGCATCGGTACGAAAACACTTTCTTTTTAACATCTTCAATGTTTTAGTGCCACCAATTTCATTTTAACACGAAATTTAATTCAAATGTGTTGCTCAGTTTTTGTATCCATTTCAAAAATCGCCAAGAAGAAAAAAATCTATCTGAAAATACTGTACATATTGTAAATGTTGTGGTATAATTTGGTGTGAATATCGAGGATAGTTATAACAATATAATGCTTTTACTCGAAAGTGCGATAAGATTCATAGCAAATGCCAATATTTCACAGTCGTTGGTGGCATGGGTAGTACATTGACGTCCCAATCGGATGGTTCGGGGTTCAATACCAGCGGTGCCCGAAAGAAATATTAAAATTTCGTGAGATGAATGGTTGTCTAAAATACAACAACAAGTCAGTTTACATTAATAATTTAGTCTCCCCATTATATGTTGGATGCCACCCATGGGGCGAAATAATCACTAAGACCAAACATATTTCTCCTTCTCTCTATCCAATTTTTCAAAAAAACTTAACGCGTGCTCCGGCATTTTAAGAGTAGCAATTCCCTCCAGAGTGTTAAGTTCTTTTAAGAAAAAGAAAAGAAAAAAAAAGAAGTCACTCTAAACTCTAAACTGTAGAACTCGCTTATGGAATGTCCTGAAGTACTCGTACACCAGTACGACGCATAACATATTATGTATATGATACCATCATGAAATCGAAGTGGCAATTGTGTCAAAATTGATGTGGGAGCGATTCTAGAAGGCGTTGTTATGAGATTTTTTCAGCATCGTTCTTGGTAGACTTACCCAAAACTCACAAGTCAATTCCAGAGGCAACATCTTTCGAAAGCCTCTTCAGTTGCTCGCATATGCAGACGATGTAATGGGATCATTTGCAACTATCGAAGCAGAAACGTGATCCTTTGAGTGATTCTAGCTTATGCCAAGTTAGTGGGGTCTCCAACTATATGGGTAGACAATTAGACCTCATTTTCACCACTGACTCCATAAACTCCTCTGTCTCGATCTGTCCCCTTTGACTATCGACCATTGATAACTTTCAACCGCCACTTCTTCTTTCTTTTTTCCATCACTCTTCTATCCAGCATTCCCCATCTGCAGCTGCCTCTTCTTACGACTTTCATAAGGCGAATTTCTGCAAAATTAACGAATATCTTAGTAAGTGTTATTTTAATTTCGCCCATATGTCCCTCAGTGATGCTCTCTCTATCTTATACAGAGAATTATTCAATTCTATTTCTCTCTACGTCCCCTTTTCGCCCGAAAAACCCCTTCTACGAGCCACCCGTGGTATAATCGTAAACTTCGTTCTTTAAGCAACAAGAGAAACAAATTATGGGCAGTTTTCCTTCGATCCAATTTCTTTTGTTGACTATTCCAACTATCTCGGGTTATACCTTCAATTCGCCTAGCTTTATAACATTCTCTACCAACGATACCTTGACTAAAAAAAAATCGGAAAAATTAATCGATCCGCATACCATAGCCAACTTTTTTGCTACTTGCTTTGGTGTAGTGGTACTAGCAATCGCTTCTCACTCGGAGGGTCCAGGTTTGAATCCTGCCCATGACTAGTCAGTTTTTCATTTGTGTAATTGGAACTCAGACAGAAAAATTCTGCGTGTGAACGTAGAATTGGCTGTTGTAGAGTTTCGACAACAAAAAACTAGTGCGAATTATAACTTCGAATCACTCTGAGTGAAAAAAAAACTCTCCGTCCTATTCGGACTCCCACCCCTGGAGAGCAAATATCGAAAAACAATTTTTCCTTTCTCTTCCTTCTAAACTTTCGCCCAGTAAAAGGGTATCTAACCCCTTAGGCGCGCAAGCAGTCTTTTGCCGATAATTCATTTGTACTGAAATCCCCCTTATTCCAAATATGTACTTAACTTCCCCACTGACCTCAATATTTCTCAAAGTATTGGTCATACAGTAATAGAAAATAGTTACAACAACTTAATGATGAATACTTACCCGGCCCATATGGCCTTCCATCCATATTTCTTAAAAAGTGTTCCTCCACACTTTCCCACATCCTTTCAAATCACTTCCGGTTATCGCTCTCTCAAGGTGAATTTCCACAGATATGGAAATCTTCTTTCATAACACCGATACACAAAAAGGGATTAAAGATTACCGTCCCATAGCTGAACGTTCACATATACCTAAACTGCTCGAAATCATTTTGTACGAAGCCTTAAGTTTCCACTGCAAATCTATTGTTTCCCCCAATCAACACGGCTTTCTGAAAGGTAGATCAACTACCACTAACCTCGTCGAATTCGTGTCCTCTGTTCGCTCAGCCTTAGAATGTGGTAAAGAAGTTGACGTTGTAACAACTGATTTCAGTAAGGATTTCGGCAAGCTATCTCATAAACTAATCCTGTTCAAATTGCCCGTCCTCGGCTTTGAACCCATATTGCTAAAATGGATATCTTCTTACCTGGATAATCGTTTTAATAGTGTTCGATTCAGGTCTGCACTATCGGCCCCTTTCTTGGCCACTTCCGGTGTTCCTCAAGGTAGTCACCTACGTCCACTCCTATTCATCCTAACTATTCACGATCTTGAAAGAGCCATTTAACACTTAGCACTTTCTCTCTATGCTGACGATACCAAATTTTTTAAACCCGTTTCCTCACAACATGACTCCAGACTCCTTCAAATAGATCTTAATAGTTTTTCCACCTGGTGCATCAAGAACTGCTTAGAACTCAATGTCACCAAATATCAATCGACTACCTTTTCTCGTAAGTGCAACAAGTCTCCTCTCCGAATTTACTTTCTCCACGGCCAACCTATATCCCTTGTTGAGTCTATCCGCGACCTTGGCATATTATGCGACTGGGAGATAATTACTAAAGCAAACTCATTATTTGGCTTCTTTAAAAGATGGTTCAAAGAATTCAGCAACCCGTACGTGACCAGATCACTATACATCACTCAAGTTCGCCCCTTTCTCGTCAACGCTAGCCAAGCGTGGTGTCCCTTTCAACAAGTTCACGTATCCCGTATTGAGAATATCCAGCTGCGTTTTCTCCGATTTGCTCTTCGAGGTCTACCTTGAAACGATCCTCTAATTTTACCTCCCTATCGAGATCGTCTCAAGCTCATTAACCTAAATACCCTTGAGGAACAAAGGAATGCAGCTGACTTTCATTTCATTCACCGACTCCTCTCAGGCTCCATCGATTGCACGCCTCTTTACAACTTCATTTTCTTTTACACTAATCCTCGAAATCTACGTTGCCACCGTTGCTTTTATCTACTAATCCACAGCATCACATATGGCTCTTACGAACCAATATCCCGTATGATGCGTAAGGTAAACTCCAACCTCTTCGTTTTCGATTTTAATCGCAGCACTCTCTTCCTCAAATCCGATCTCCTCCACCATCCCTAGCTTTAAGCCCTAATGATAAGTCCTAGATATCGCTAAATCTCAATTTTTTTTTTAGTTTTTAAGTCCTAGTTTTTAAGCTTGTACTAAGCCAAATAAATTTTAAAATTAAATTAAATTAAGAAAACATATTTCAAAATCAAAATCCGAAAAATAGTTATAGGTGTTTTTGGAACTTTTTGGGACAAATGTGTCCCTATGGTCGCTACTTTTCGCTCAAATAACTTCAGCACTGCGTTCTTTTAACTCTTACCTTAACTCTTACTCTGTTGTTTAGGTAGAAAATGTAAAAAATGTTTTTTTTTGTTAAACAACAATTTCTATCATTACGAGTAGTTTATTACAAGTATTTTTTGTGCGGTTTTCGTTAATTTTATTGGCACAGTTTACGCACCTCTTTCTGATGTTTGATTTTTCCATGGGGTATGAAGGTAATTGTCTTCTCACAATATTGCGTATTGCGTTTGTTTTTGTAGTGGGAACGACTTTCTTGACTGACGCTAAAACCATTTATCAAACTCGGAGCAACGAGTTGAGTTGTTGCAAGCTAGATAACTGACCTCCTTACATTTGTTTTTAATCGTGAAGCTTAGTGTTGACTGTGCGTCATTCACTAATACGAGTATATCAATCAGATCAAAAAACAGTGCTTTACTAGATAGTACTTTATTTTTTATTTCCGACCTCCTTCATATCTCAGCTTACGTTGATCCATAAAATCTACTCCACCCATGTTTTTATTAAAAACAATTCTTTGGCAAATCACATTAATTTTATCTGGTGAACCAGCCTTACGTCGTTTTACGGTGTCGGTTTCTACAGGCGACCGCTCTCTTATTCATCCATTTCACATATTTATCAACTGCTGTAGTATTCGGAAGATATTTCCGGTTAGTTCGAAGAGTTCCGCACGCCTTGGTACTCTGATCAATCAGTTTATATTGCAACAAAAGTTAATTGAAAAAGTTGTCAATATGAATTCCACATTCCAAGTCGTCCAACTTGTTCGTTAGCTGAAGTACTACTGATTCATCTAACCCATATTCAGTCCCGGAAGTTCGTTTTCCTATATATAAATCGAATTCAAACAGGTCACCTGTTGCCGCACCACATCTGCATCATAATTTGAAGCCCCATTTCGTAGACTTATTTTCAAATATTCCGTTACTGGTCGAATTTTGTATGCTCTGTCATAAGCCGAAAATGTGTTTTTCACTTCTTCGTTGTTACAGAAATGTAGGATCCTGCGCATTCCTTCGAATCAAGCCTTTGGCATGCAATTTGATATGAAAGGTACCGCCATGTCTGTTTCTGTAGACCAATCAATCTCTCAAAACTGGCAAGGTATGATAGTCCATAGCTAAACTCATACCAAGAAATGCTCCCATTTCTTCGATTTTAATAGTGATACTATATTTTGAATTAAAATATCAGAATTATTTGTTGAACAAAAGATGTCAAAAGGAGTCAACGCATCATTTGCACCTTTCCAAATTCATTACACATATGTTCTCTGGTTCCACTTGAAAACTGGTTGATGATATCAATGTTCTTCGGTAACGGGTTCTACAGCAGACAAAAAGTTACTGGTCATCTCAGTCCTGCTTTACGGTGCAGAAGCTTGGACACTTACGAAAGCGAATGAATATGGTATACTGTAGTGCGCTTCGAGAGAAAAGCTTTTCCGGTAATTTTGGGTCTCATTTACATCCATAGAACTGTACGATGTCATCAGAAAATCTCCGATAGCTCGGTTTAGATGGCTAAGTCACCTTGAGCGTATGGACACCAGCATCCCAGTCTGGAAAGTTATCGACGTCAATCCAGAGGGACATCAAGTAGAGGATGACCTCATCTTAGATGGCGCACATTAGTGAAAGGAGATCTCAGCCAACTTAGTGTGCGTAGCGGGAGGAAGAAGCTGGCAAAAGGTCACGCCAGCTGGAGACGCATGTTAGCTGAGGCCACCCGAACAGTATAGCCATCTTAGTAAGTAGATAGGACTCTATCTTACTTCTTCTTTAATCGTACCTTACGTTTTCATTGCTCTTGCCTTAGCCCTGTGGGCTCTAAGTTTTTGACGATAGCTAAAATAAAATTTCGAGTAATAATTGACTTTCACTAACCGACTTCTTCGACATCTGCTGCTTTAAACTGATCCCTGTATAACTTTATGATGGTTTATACCTCCGTCTAAAGCTTTTTCAATAAGTCACAGCTGTTGTTAGAAATCGCTAAGCCAAGCCTTTTTAAAAGAAGACGTTATAATCTCCTCAGACCTACATGGTTTTCCATTAAGAACTATACATTTTGTTTTTTAAATGCGATCTTTTCTTGTCAATTTCTACCATTTTGTAATGGTTCAGTACTCGAACGAGCAACGTTTACAAATTATTACAAATTTTTACCAAAATCCGGAGTCAGTGGCCTCAACTTTAAAAGCACTTACGCCAATTTTCGGTCGCAATTCGTAATTGTAAATGCAAGGAGTGCTGAAGATATTGAGGTCGTAAGTGCATCTGTTGACAACGACCCAAACCAATCTAATCTGCGCCGTTTGCAGGAATTTAGCATCGCTCAAACATCAACATCAAACATTGGCCTACACCCGTATAAAATAAAATTGACTCAAGAACTAAGGTCCGATGATCATTTGAAGCGTCGAATTTTCTCAAATTAATCTTTGGAAATGGTTACAACAGATTTTAAATTCCATCTCAAAATCATCCTCAGTGATGAAGCTCATTTCTGGTTAAAGGGCTTTGCCAACAAGCAATATATGCGCTATTGGACGGCTACATACCCACATGTGCTTCGTGAGACGCTACTACATCCACAAAAATTGACTGTTTGGCATGGTTTTCATGCTGCAGCCGTTCTTGGACTGTATTTTTTCGTTGGTGATGATGGCCACCACGTTTCAGTTAATGGAAATCGCTATAGGGATATGATGGAAGGTAATTTTTGGCCACAATTGCGTGCATTCAAAATTGGAGACATATGGTTTCAACACGGCCCAAAAATCAAGATATTGAAGTCAAAGTTTGGTGAGCTTGTTATCTCAAGAAATGGACCAGTCAATTGACAGCCTCGCTCTTGCGATTTGATACCTCTGGACTTTTTTCTTGTGGCTACGTCAAGTCATTGTTCTATGCCAATGAGCTCTGAGCCAGTATTGAAGGCGAAGTTGCCGGAATATCGGCAAGGAGTGGTAGAGTGGTCGAAAATTGGCTTCAACGAATAGAGCGCTGCAAGCGCGTTGAATGAAGTCGAGTTCCATTCGTAATGGTATGACATGTACTTTAATGGAAAATAACAGTATTTTCGATATTTCAAATAGTTTATGTAAAGCCCTTAGTGAAAATCCGAAAGAATTCTAGTTTTGGTTTTTGTAAATCTTTATCTCTGTTCGTCGCCAAGAACGTCAAATGTTCGATGTGATTCATATGGGCAACAGTTAATCCGATAGATTCATTTCCGAATCATGGTGCCGTTTCCAAATTTGTGCAATTTACTACTTCTCAGTGTTGAATATGAACACAGGTTTTGTTCACACATTTGTTTTGATTTAGTTCCAACACAACAGGAGCAGCAGACTACTTATCTTCATCCTATAGCACGAGGATATTCAAAAGGAATATGCTTCTCACAGAAATTCAAACATATAATTAACATTCACATTGGCCATAGATACTACATACTCGTATAATATAAATACAATTAGCTGTGCGATTCCTCTTTTAGATTTTAGGGTTGAACTGTCGTGAACCATAATTAGTGCTTGTACCACCAAATTTAAGTTTTACAGCAAAGAAGGTAAGCCCACAACTCTTCTCTTTCATCGGTACTAAACTGTGTAATCAAAACGTGTACAATGTCCAGAAATATACTACAATACTACTTATAATAATTCACTTATCCATTACGTAATACCATGACGCACAACGTTGTTAGCCAGTGACACATATAGTTAATAAAATTCCTATAAAGAATTATGATTGCCAAATTGTTTCCCCTGTATTTTGGGCTACGTAATTCCGAGAATTATTACAGTAATTTACCCACAAAGCAATTAGGCAAATAGATACGAGCACAATAAAAACTATTATTTCCTGGAAATACATATCAGCTGTGTTATTTGGATGATAGGTACCGAAATATGTTTAACGCATTGTCCTTGTTTATCTTGCTAAAAAACTTCAGTACATATCTTATAATTTAAAAGAAAGATCCAAATCCAATCAAAAGAGTCCTAACAAAAATTTTAATGACAGCATCTGTCAAATCTGTTCCTTAACAATATTGGAAATTCATTTTAAAATGGAGAAGCAGAAGTTTCAATAGCTAAATACTCATTTTTGTATTAAACCATCTAAACACTTCGCAGTCTAAAATTGTATTAAATAAATTTTCTTATTTCTTTCCAATTGTTTACACTTAATTGACTTTGAAATAACTTTGATAATCGAATTCTAAAAAAATTCATTCGAAAGGAAATAAAATCAATGGTACTCCGGCAGCGTATTTGCATATCTTCGGAAAAGTTAGTTTCGAAAACAGTCGCTAGGAAAAGTTCAGCTGGCTCGAGAAAACAATGTCCATACCACAACTGGATTGAACCGCGCAGTTTTAGTTGTCTTTTTATTTCTAAAAGTTTTCCTTTTTAATTTAAATATGCAAAATGGATTTGAGGAATTGAGGTGTTTAAAGTACATTTTAAAAAGCAAATTTTCGATGGGAGACGATTACAAATTGCTCATTAATAAAAAGAATTGAAGTTAAAAATACCAAGACTAAGTGTACGAGCAAAAACGATTTTTGGTACGAGTATTTTAAGAGGCCGGCCTCACACAAATAAGGAAAAGCAGTGGTGGAATGATGAGACGAAAATGGCGGTAAGTATAAAAAAAGAAGGCTTTTACATAAGTGTGGACTAAATACAGCGAACGAACGAATCCAAAAAAGTGCGTCTCGAGTTAGACTATGAACGTTTCAAAGAAGAGACGAAAGAAGCGGTAGGTAGAGCACGTCTGATAGCAATAGAGGCATTGTATAGGGAATTAGAAGAGGCGACAAGAATTAGAAGAAGTGCAACGTCGGACCGCGGGCAAACGAGCCAACATTTTTGAGATTGCGAAACAGCGAAGAAAATGATCGAATATTGAAGACGAGCAGAGAAGACAATTTGTTTACCTCGCAGTACCTCAGTTAGCAGCACGCAGTACGCAACCGAAGTTAGCGAAACAGCAGAATCAATGAATCGGAGGCGTGTAGGCCGGCCGGATTACGTAAACTTCGCAGTATGGAAGAAAATCGAAAATCGCAGTTTTTAGCTCTTTAACGACCGTACTGCATTATTGGTAGCAACAATGTTTTGGACCGCAATATATTTAGGCAGTCCAAAATGCCCGGAGACCTCTATAGACAGTACCGGGAATAGCGCTAATATGTTCCTTCCCCGTGAGATTACTGTTAAATGTGAGTCCCAGATTCTTGGCGCTAAGGACTAGTGTCTGACCCTAAAGTGATAAGGTGATACATGGACATATGGATGGCAAGCACATTGGAAAATTACTTGTTGACCATTCAACTGTGGTTAATAAATCATCTTTGATTTTTGATCCAGCCTACTCTAGATGGCTAATGGAATTACTGAATATGAGCTGAACGCCATCAGCAATGCCGGACTAGCGCGGGAAGTTCATTAATGTAGAGGAAGAAGAAAATGGGTCCAAGAATTGATCCTTGAGGTAGATAAAAGCGGAACAGTGATCGTTTGCAACAACATAACATATTGCTGTCTATTACGCTAAATACAGATATAACCTTCTTGAAAAAACAAAATGAAGACTTAGCGCAAAAAGTTCATCAATTTGAAGCTAGATGCAATTTATTGGAAGAAGAACTTGAAGCGCAAAGCCGTGAACTAAAAGGCAAAAATATTATTTTTTGTATTCCGTCTGAAAACGTTGATCCAGAAGAAAAAGTACGATGTATGACTCGGCTGCTGTTGGATAATGCAGATATACAAGGGATGTCAAAACCCATTCAAATAAGCAAAAACAACAACTTAATCAAAATGAAATTAAACACTGGCTGTAAGGAAACTGCAATGAAAATGCTTAAAAACTCTTCTAGGCTAAAGAACACAGGTGTTTACATCCAAAAGGATCTTACTAAACAAATGCAGTTAAAACGAAGAATCTTGAAGAATAGAATATAGGAAAATAATTAAACTTAATGCACCAAACGCTTCGGTACTAATAAAAAACAACACTCTTCTTATCGAAGATAAAATATTTTATTTGAACAAAAATAATAATCTTAAAATTAATAATAATAATGGTGAAAAAGAGCTACAACAAATGTTTGGACAATTGGACTTCGGAAGTGTCACAAACACGATGCTGTCAAATAGGCGTCACAACGAAAGTAATAGATCAGCACTTATTTCTGGGCAACCAGGGATGCCACTTCATCAAAAACAACAAAGTAGTAGTATTAAACCAAGAAATTTAAAATTAAATGCCGTCAGCTCATTAAGTAATAGTTTTTGTAAAATATTAGCATATAATATATCTGGTCTGAATAATAAGTTATTGTATGTAGATTTTTTCAATTTTGTTAAAACTTTTGATCCTTTTTTCCTTTTTGAAACACATATTACTTTAGAAAATTCGATTAAATTCATAAAATATTTTAGCGGATATAAACTTCACTGGATTCATGCTACCAAAACATGTAGCAAGGGACGAGCAAGCGGAGGTTGTTTGTATGGAATAAGAACATCACATATTAAATTGTACGACTTTGCAGAGATACAAGAAACAACTGTAATTAAACTCTTAAAAAGAAACGATATGTATATAATGCCTCTTTATTTAAACTGCAATAAGTGGACCGAGGATTTAGAACAACTCAACAATAATTTATCTGTTTTTGCCAGCAAGAGCGTACTAATGATTGGGGACTTCAACGCCAGAACTAGTAACGATCAAGTCACTACAGTCAGAAACATTAACAATGTTTGTTTAAACGTTAACTCTAGAACATCCAAAGACATAATATGCAATAGTAATGGTGCTGCACTTCTTGAAACGCTGCAATTGTATGATTTTATTCTTTTGAATGGCTGTACCGAAGGAGACATGGATGGTCAATATACCTTTATTGGAGGACAAGGTAAGTCAGTGATTGATTACTGTATGGTGAACAATGATTGGCTAGACCTCATAAATAAGTTTGAGGTGCTATGCAAACATTTCTCTGATCATATGCCAATCGCAGTAGAATGGAAAACCGAACCTGACTCGTCACAATCAAATCTTCAGTTGTTACCTAGACTTAAATGGAGGGATGAAGAAGCTAAAATCTTTCAACACAAACTAAACGTTTGGCTCTCAAGAATTCCTGCTGGCATTGAGTCTACTGATATTCTTTCAAATGAAATAATAACATGCATGAGAAATTCGGCAAACAGGTTTAGCTCTAATGTAGCAAAAGCATTCAAACAAAAATGGTTTGATAAAGAGTGTATGAGAGCAAGAAAAAAATCATTTGCTCTTTTAAATGCATTCCGTAATTCCAACAATGAAGGATTACGAAAATGGTACGTTCAATCAAATTCCCAATATAAAAGTCTGTGTTTTGCAAAGAAACTTAATTTTGAAAATAAACAAGCCCAATCACTTGGTGAAACAAAGAACACAAAGGAATTTTGGAAGCTGGCGAAGGATATTAATGGTTCTCATCACATAATAGGCACAAATGTATCCGCCGATGATCTTTCTATTCATTTCTCGAAAATGCTTCAAACGAATTCCAACTTAACTTTTGCTTATGCTGAACCTTTCTTCACCGATGATATACTTGACACCGAGATATCTATTTTTGAGATAAAAGCAGTGCTTCTGAAAGCTAAAAATAGAAAAGCTCCGGGTGAAGATGGTGTACCTTATGAATTTTTTAAGAATGCTTCTCAAAGTTTTAGTATTCAACTGGCTACGCTTTTTAACAAAATTCTTATGAATGCGGAAGTTCCATCCTCGTTCAAAAAAGCTGTAATATTCCCAATACATAAAAAAGGTGCCATGAATGACATTGCCAACTACAGAGGTATATCTTTTATGAATATCATAGCTAAGGTACTCTGTGGAGTTCTTGTTAGCCGATTGGAAAACTGGGTAGAAGAAAAAAATATACTATCCGATTTCCAGGCTGGATTTAGGAAAAACTATTCCACAGTTGACCAAATCTTCTCTCTGACATCGATTGTCAAAGCATATCATGCTAGAAATAAAAAGGTGTACGCGTTCTTTGTCGATTTCAAAACAGCGTTTGATTTGGTAAATCGGAATGCGCTAATATACAAACTTTCACAGCTAGGTGTCTCAACCAGGTTTCTACATGTTATCAAAAATATGTACAATGACACAGAAGCCAGCGTGTGGGATGGTTCACGTTTCTCTGAATGGTTTAGAACTGATTCAGGTGTCAAACAGGGATGTCCGCTTAGCACACTTTTATTTGCACTTTTTATAAACGACATTGTAAACCACCTTCCTGGAGGAATTAGAATGGCAGGAATCCAAATCAATGTGTTGCTATATGCTGACGACTTGGTTATATTATCAGAATCGAAAGACAATTTACAATTGATGATAAACCGGCTGTCTACATACTGTGAAAAGTGGGGACTTGAAATCAACACTGAAAAATCAAAAATTATGATTTTTTCGCGTTCCAATCGAACTGAAGTCGGAAGCAATTGGGTGTACAATGGAAGGCATTTGGAAGTGACAAATGAATATAGGTATCTTGGGGTGAACCTTAACCCAAGGCTAAATTTTAGTAAGCACCTTGCCGAAAAAGCCAAGGCCTCTCAAAGTCTTATAAACTTAACATGGAGAAAGATTTTTACAAACAGCCGTATACATTTGTCTACCAAATATCAAATCTTCAATTCAGTTGTGAAGTCAACTCTGTGCTATGCAGCTCAAGTTTGGGGAATGGAAGAGTATGAGGTAACTGAGAAACTTCAGAGGAACTTCATCAGAAAAATTTTCAATCTACCAATCAACACACCGAATTATGCGATTTATTTAGAAACCGGCTTTCCAAAGATATTTACCAGCACCCTGAAACTACAAGCTGATTATCTACTTAAAGTCTTAGGTTTTTGAGATGAACGTCTGAGTAAAAAGATGCTGCTATACGAAGTTAGGAACAAAGACTGGTGGTTTAATTAATGGCAACAGATCGCCACTTCTTTTGGCGAAGATATAGAAATTGATCCAAACAACATTCTTGGTGTAAAGGAAAAGCTTTATAGAATTATTCAGCTGAATGAAATTTAATCTGTGTAACAATAATTATTTTCAAAATTCTCTAAGTCCCAAAGATATTTCTCTAATATTTAAAGCAAGATGCGAATTATTATGCCTCAACGGAAGACCTTACAATGGGAGTTACAACCAGTTTTGCACACTATGCAACACAAGATCCAAAGAAGACTGCTTCCACTTTATAAGTATCTGTCCAATTTTTCGACAAGAGAGATTTGCGTATTTTGGAAAATTCTCTCTCTCAATGCAGGAGACAATACAAATATTGGATGGACCAGATTGGATAAAACTTGCCAATTATCTAAAGGAAACTTGCAGATTTAGGAAACTAATCATGACTGAATATGATTGATCTACGATAAAAAAAAAATAATAAACAAAAATATTAAATGAAAACTGAAAATTAAAATAATAAAGTATATTTAAAATCAATAGAAGAAATTAAAGTTGTTAGTCGAGCTGACGGCAATGCCAAAGCGTTTATATTCATAAATAGTTAATGTAAATGTATGTTAAAAATTGTAAAAGAAAGTTTCGATGTTTCCTGTAGCATTTCACACAGTATGTTATCATTGTCTGTGCCAAATGCTTTGGAAAAGTCTAGAAGTGTTAAAAACGTAATATGGTTCAAATCGAAGGATTTTCTTATGTCATCAACTACAGATTGGTTAGCTTTCTTTCTGTTGGATAACTTTGAATTTGCTTGAAAGTTGTTTTTCTCCAATCTCCCTATTAAGAGTCCGGAAAATTTGCTACAAATGTAAAAACTCTTTTGTTTCCACTCGTTTTTTTTTAGATTAGAATGATTTTGTCTTTTTTCCAAAATACATGAGGTGCTTATAATATCGTTAAACTGATGCATCAAAAGAGGAAATGTATGAGGGAGCAGTAGTTTAACGAACTGCGTGTCGATTTTGCCAACACGGGTAGCGTTTGATTTTAAAAACAAATTCAAACTCAGAGTGTGAGGGGATAAACATATTGTTCATTCAGTTGTAGAAACCGGTTTTGAGACAAATTCTCTAGTAAGTCTTTCATAGTCAACATCACCAAGAATTATTAAAGTCTCTTTCCTGATTCCAAGTTCTCTGACTGTTTTCCAAACATCACGGGTCGAAGAGGATCGACTCAGCCTGTCTAAATACCATGCCGACTTAGAAGATCTAATTTAACAAACAATTTTATTTCTAAGTGTTGGTATGAGGTATTGTGTAACTGAGGGGAAATGTAGGGTTAATAGCTTTGATCTTGATATGAATATGCTTATTAGACATAACCCACAGCTTAGTTTTGAAGATCTCACTGGATCGTAAAAGCTACATTCTATTCCATTTCGTATCATGAATGTCCCGCAACAAAAACTCAAGATTTATATTTTGAAATTCTCGATAGTTGTATTTCATTGCGCTAGGATTGGATTTACAATCCACGGTTAAAAATATGAGATCACGTTTAGAGAAGCCGGGAACCGGCAGTTGACTATAGGGCAGAGTTTCATTAAGATCGCTTACGAGTACGAAAGTAATGTCGAGAAGGCTATTTGATTCTTCTGTAAAGTGGGTAGTCTGGGCCGAGTTTACTGAGTATATACTGAGTGGGAAGAATTTGCTTTGGAAGTTGGACAAATTTTGGTGCTCAACAAGGTTGGCACTGTATAGTGTGGCGTTACATGAAATTTGCTCTAAGATACTCACCAAAGGCATAAGGTCAGTATATTTGTTTGGGCAGTATGCAGCAGCCACAAGAATATTGTTGGTGTCATAGCTAATGTTGATAACGACGTACAGCATTCTAAAATCGGGCGTTGATTTGCAAAATAGATGACACTTTAAACCATCTCGGAGGTAGATTGCAGAACAGCCACCTACGTGAATTGTTCGATTTTAGATCATCCTCAGTGGTGAAAGTTTCACCACATAACCTCCCAACCAAGGTTCAATAATTTTTCACGATTTACCGAAGATGTATGTGTTCTGGTGTTGTTATGGTGGAATACGGTTCCCTTACGATCTGCCAATTCTGGGCTAATTCTTCCAGTTTTATCAGTCGTTGACAGTAACCATCCAAAACACACGACACCTTTGTGATCACAATAAATCGACAACATAACCTTCATTTAATGCAATCGCGCTTTCGATGTTGATGGTTTTCGATTGATGTTGTTATAAACGATCCATTTTTCATCACCAGTGTTGATTTGTTGTAAGAATGTATCGATTTCATAGCGTTTGAGATGCATATTGCAAATATTGATTTGTTGTGTTAAGTGAATGTCTCTCAAATCATGTGTAATCCGAATATTGAGTCCAAGATGTTTTGAATGTTTTTCAATTGCTATATGCGAAGCATTTAACTTTTCTGCAATCTCTTGTACAGTGATATGACGTTCTGATTCAATTGTGACTCTGATTTGGTCTTCCAGAATGTTAGTCATCTTTGAGTGAAAAATCTCCGGAACGGAATTTCTTAAACCAATCATGACACGTGCATCCTATTAAGTAGTCAACATACAAGCTTCACGTATTTCTTTGTGAGCCTCAGCAGCTTTCTTGCCGTTGCGGAAATAAAAAAAATATGTTGAATATGTTTGTTTTTGCACTCTACGAGGGTTGTCTGAAGAGTTTCCGACCGAACAATGATACAAGACATTTTTCCCAAAATTTTTTTTTTATTTTTCTACATAGTCTCCTTGTAACTCTACACACTTCTCTCAGCGATGCTCCCATCTCTCTAACCCGTCCAAATAGTACTTGGCGTTTTCCTCTGCAAAATAATTGTTCAGTTTTTTTCAGTTTTCAATGCATTTTATTTTCTTAATCACTAACTCTTACATTCTAACAAAAAATGCTTAAATGCTAGCTTACAATTACTTAACAATCTTATGCTAACTTACTGGCCCCACACAGGCACTCTAAGCTACTCTAAATTCTTATAACTATGTCTTTCGACTTTTTATAACAAAAACTTAGCATATGGACCTAATTTTTTATTTTTTATAAAAATTTAGTATCTAACTTAAAATAAACGTTAACCTACCTAACCTACATTCACAATACACACATACACACATATAGACATTATACACAATTATATACATATAGTAGTATATACCTGGCTACTATGGATGGTGTGCTGTGTGCCACTTTTCGGGAGGCTTGCCAAAGTTTGAATTTGCTCGAAAACGATGCACATTGGGACACAACGCTCTTCGATGCAGCTGTTTCTGCGCTAGCGAATCAAATTCGTACATTATTTGCGATCATCATAGCCACATGTCATCCGTCGAATCCGACCGCGTGGTGGGACAAATAAAAGGACGAGATGGCTGACGACATTTTGCACAGAGTTCGCACGACAACTTCGAATTTCGATTTTGAAATTAATGACGAGATGCGCAACGAAGCATTAGTTCTGATCGAAGATATGTGCGTGCTCATATGCGGCAGTCTGCTGTCGACATTGGCAATGCCAGCGCCAAATCGTTCCATGCACGATGCATTCAATCGCGAATTGCAACGAGAGCAAGACTATGATCGAGATGAGCTGGCCGAAAGGGTCCGAACAAATGTGCCGCTGTTGAATGCCGAGCAGAAGAACGTGTACGATTCTACGAAGGCGGTCGAACTACACATTCCACTTTGAAGCTGCCGATGAATCTTCTCACGGTTGACAAGCTAACGTGGAAAATGACAAAGAATTCGGCGACAGCGAAATTAATGCGAGAATGCTGATTTTGATGAGGATTTTCATTTGGAATGAATGCACGATGGCGCATAAACGAGCTTTGGAGACAGTTGACCGAACGATGAAGGATTTACGAGGGGGACTATGATATTGCTCTCCGGAGATTCTCGTCAAATGCTTGCCGTCATCACGAAATCTACTCCTGCCGATGAACTTAATGCATGCCTGAAATCGTTGTCTTTGTGGCGGCATGTCAAGAAGTTGAAATTGACCACGAACATGAGAGTCGCGTTTCAGAACAACCCATCGGCTGCTCAATTTTCGAGATAACTGCTGGCGCCAGGCAAAGATCAAATTTCTGTTGATGTTTCAACTGGATTGATATCTTTCCCGGCAAATTTTTGCGAGTTCACATCGTCGAAGTAGGAACTCATCACCAAAGTGTTCTCCAGCATTGTACAAAATTATAAAAATCTCGATTGGATTAGGGAACGAGCAATACTAGCAGCGAAAAATAAGGACGTCAATAGCTTGAATTTCATTATTCAAAGCCAAATCGCTGGAGAACTGCATTCGTACAAATCCGTTGTCAGCGTGACCGGCGAGGATGAAGCGACCTACTGTCCGACGGAATTTTTGAACTCGCTTGATGTGCCAGGAGTTCCGCCGCATAATTTACAGCTGAAGGTGGGATCGATCATAATCATGTTGCGAGGTTTGAATCATACGAAATTGTGCAACGGTACGCGGTTGTCCGTCAAGAAACTGATGAACAATATGATTCAAGCGACGATCATCAAGGGCAAATTCAAAGGAGAGGAAGTCCTTATCCCACGAATTCCGATTATTCCAACTGATCTTCCATTCCAATTCAAGCGGATCAGTTCCCCGTTCGATTGGCTTTTTCGATGACAATCAGTAAATCGCAAGGCTAATCGTTGGAAAACAGTGGGATTAATCTCGAATTTCCCTGTTTTTCGCACGGTCAGCTGTACATTGCCCGTTCGCGTGTTGGTAAACCTTCTTCGTTATTTGTTTTTGCGCTGGAAAACAAATCCAAAAATATTGTTTATCATGTCGCTCTCTACTTATTTCGATTCGATTCAAATAAATCACATTGAAATTTGAACTATCTGTGTTTTATTATCACTCTGGTGTTTATCTGAAGGCGTTAAATTGGGGCAAGACGAAATTCGCCGGGTCCGCTAGTTTTTTATAATAACTGCAAATCGCCGATCACACCAAAACACGTCTATTCTTTGTATCTGTCAAACACAAAGTAAATATGCTATTAATTGTAACTGTATCAACACAGCAAAAAAAAAAATCGATAATCGAATGTACGTTGCCCGCGAAATTTCAAAATCACCTTACTTTTTGGGCACACCTCGTACACGATGGTCATTTGGCTTTAGCTCTTGATTCAATACGATTCAATATGGACATATAGATAAGTTTTTTTTCGCAAAATACGCCACAGCGACGATCGAAAGATGTCTAACTCTTGAAAATGGCGGGGAGTCGATTGTCCGGTGTTTTGACTTATCGACTTCACTAAACCCGCAGTGGATCCCTGATAGGGATTGGAGTTAACGCACATAGTCGTAACTGACGTGAATTTTTATTAAATTAAATTTTTTATTTTTTCATGAAATAACAGTATGTGGTCGCTCAATTTACATTGCACAATTTTCAGAGATTCGATATATTTTTGTCTTTCAACTGTATCATTATGTATAAACTTATTTAACTTATAAACAATATGAAAAAATAATTAATAAATATTGAGGAAAATCATGAAAAAAACCTCAAATCAAAGCGACAAAAAAAAATAATACTAATAATAAATAAATATATATAAAATGTAAAAACTAACAAAATAAATAAATAAGTAAATGAAAAATATATAAATAAACAAAATAGCAAAGAAACAAAATAAATAGGACATTATATGTCAATAAATAAATAGTATACAATGGATAAATAAATAAATTATAAATTACTTTATGCACTGACATAGATATATACAGATATATAATCACATAATTCGTAAGCAAATAAATGTAACAGAAGCTTTGTTACAATCAATTAAATAATGGGAAGTCGTGATAAACATATATCGATATTTAATAAACACAAAAAGAATTGTGTCATGATTAATTGAGTTGATTTACAAGAGGATTTTCGCAAATATAACATCTTAGCCTGAACGAGTCACTTAGCTTGCATGTTCTAGAAGAGATCAATTCAACATTAGCTCTATCATGTAAATCTGTTGTGGAGTAATGACATAATAGATTAAGCATCATCTTTAAGACTTTGTTTTGAGATATTTGAAGCTTTCAAATGTAGCACTTAGCGCAATTACCCCTGTTTCGAATTGGGAAAAGAAAGCGCACGCTTAAACGACATGATTTACAAATCTGATCTGTTTATTTCTTTAAAAAATAGAGTTTAACAAAGAAATAATAAGTAAATATATTATGACACTTACCGCTGTTTGCACCTCTTCCCTTGGCTTCGAAAATACAAGAAAGCGGAAAAGGAATGGTAGGTTATTGGAAGAAGTGCCAACCGCGGCGATGACAGTAGTGCCAACTTCTAATTAGGGAATCTTTTGGCGAACAGATGGCGCAATCAGGATACAGAATTCCACATCCCCGCCCCCGTGAACCTATCTAGTTCACCATCGGCTTCCACGTCCAACACTGCTAATCTCGAAACTGGACGGGATAACACTCCTGTGTTTGTCTGCACGTCGGCTCGCCTGATGGCTCCATCTGACCCCTGGTGTACGCGTTGAACTCTGGCTCGCTTCCACCCTCGTCTCGGCATATTCGGGTCGCAGATATAAACTAAATCCCCGACTTCGATTGGTTTCGTCCTTCGGCACCACTTGACTCGGCGTGTCAAAGTGGGAAGGTATTCGAGCACCCACCTTTTCCAAAACCTGTCTCTCATAAGGCGGGCAATCCTCCATTGCTTCTTTAAACGGCATGTCTTCTCATCTGGCTCCTGAATTCTAGGGGTATGAGCTGTATTAGCTGAGCCCAGCAAAAAATGATTTGGTGTGAGCGGCTCCTCCTTGTCGGCTGTCACAGGCAAATGGGTGAGTGGTCTTGAATTTACTACATTCTCTGCTTCAATTATTAGGCATAGCAAAGTGTGCTCTCGTGGTGAAACCTCCTTGAGTGTGAGTCGCAAAACACGCTTCACACAGTCAGTCGAAAACTTGCGAAAAACGCTTCGCTTCCTGGTCGGCTCCGACGAAGTTTTTCCCGTTGTCGCTGCGTATCCGTAGCGGCACTCCTCGACAGTTTATAAAGTTACGTATAACTATTATACACGCATCTGTTGACAGGTCATGCGCTACTTCCAGGTGAATTGCTCTCACTGTCAAACAAGTGAAGAGGGCAATCCACCGCTTCTCGATGCGCCGACCAATGGTGACAGTTTGTGGTCCGAAGTAGTCTAGACCAGTATAAGAAAATGGTCTCAGGTAAGGCATAACCCAATCCCCCGCAAGGGTCCCATAAGTGGCGGTATTGGCGTGACCCTACGAATTTTACAAATCCTGCAGTTCGCGATGACTTTGCGCATAACTTGACGCAGGCGGGGCACCCAGTACTTGCGACGTACTTCACAACCATGAGTGTCGTAAACCGGTGAGCAGATGGCAAGATTATGGGTCTTCTGGCAGCATACGTCAAACATGAGGCGGCATCAATGCGCCCAAAGACGCGTAGGATGTCTTCTTCATCGATGTATGGCATAAGCTTAGAGATCTCGCTCCCCTCTGGAACTGGTAAGCCACGCTGTATAAGGCTTATTTCAGCGCCAAAGGCTTGACGTTGAGCTTGGCGGCAAAGCTGTCTTTCGGCTACATTTAACTCCTCAACTGTTAAGGTGTGATTTGCACTGCTATTAAAAACACGCAGTACCCAGGCCATGGTCCTGATGGTCCTTCTGAAAGAGGAGAATCGATTCCAATCTATCAGGCTGTTACTTACCACGACAAGAGCATATTTTGGGCTAAGCTCTTCCTCGGCATCGTGGAGATCTTGTATGTTGGCATTGAATGGCCAGTTCTTCTCCGACAAGCATAAGAAAGCCGGACCATTCAACCACCTGGATGAAGCGCTAAAGTCGATCTGGTTTTTAGCCCTCGTAGCGTCGTCTGCAGGGTTCTCAGTGGTCGGCACCCACCTTCAACTATTTTGATCAGTGGATTCCAGAATCTCTGCGATTCTATGAGCGACAAACGGCTTGTATCGGCGATGCTCACTGTTGATCCACTTGATGACCGTCGGAGAGTCGAAGAGAGAAACTTTCGGGTGACAGCGACAGAATGTCCTTCAAGCACTGTCTTCATAAGTCGTGAACCCAAAACTGCGGCTTGGAGCTCGATACGAGGCACGGTCATCGGCTTCAATGGAGAGCACCTTGTTTTCGCGTATATGAACGCGGTCTCAACCAAGTTGTCCTGGTTCGTTGCTCTCCAATATGCAACGGCTGCAATAGCTTCCTCACTTCCGTCGACGAAAACGTGGAGCTGAAGCTCCTTGGGGGCACCATCATTAAAGTAAAAACGAGGAACTGTCATTTCAATTACGTTAGGCAACTGCAAGCGCCATTTGTTCCAAAGGGTGCAGATGTTCTCCGGCAGTTCTTCGTCCCAAAGAACGTTCCGTCGCCAAACTTCCCGCATCACCAGCTTCGCTGCTACAATAAAAGGACTCAAAAATCCCAAATGATCAAACACCGACATGCCGATGCTGAGTAGCTCACGTTTGGTGGGACGTCTGCTTCCATCAATGACATCCTTGCTCACTCGATGAAACTGGAATGTACTTGTACTGGAATTTGTCTCTAGCTGGCTGCCAGAACATGCCCAATACCTTTTCAGCATGCAGAAGAGTGTCTTGGCTAGCTGGCGCAGCACAATCCAAGGCTCTCAGGACGGCTTCCGAGTTCGAGCTGAAGTTTCGTAGCACAAATCCGGCGGCTTCATGTATCTTTCGAACTTGATTTGAAATTCTGATGGCTTGCTCAATGGAACGGAAACTGTCAACGAAATCGTCAACATAATGAAAGTCAGTGATGGCTTTGACCGCACGAGAATCGTATATGCTGCTGTGCGCCAGGGCATTTTTAATCTTTACATGTTGAGCAGAACAAGGCGAGCAAGCGGCCCCAAATGTCATCACCAACATCTCGTAAATATCTGGGGGCTTGCTGTCATCTCCATCACGCCAAAGAAACCTTTGCGCACATCTATCCTCCTGCCGAATTCGAATCTGGTGGAACATCTGCTTTATATCTCCACACACAGCGACGGCTCCTTCCCGAAAGTTGAAGAGAACAGATGGCAGTGACTGGTAATCTTGAGGACCCTTCAGTAAGTGAGAATTGAGTGACACTCCGTTCACCTCGGCGGCTGCGTCTTCATTTTTCTTCATCTTTCGTTCTATACCTACCAAGCGCTTCTGTGCCATGGTAAAACTGTCTGGCAGAACGATGTCATCAGATTTCCATAGCAAGCCAACCTCGAATCGACCATCAAGTTGCTTTGTAGTTGAGTCGAGAATGGCTCTAGCACGAACGTCATCCTTGGATTCTACTGGGGGAGATGTTCTTACCCCAAAACTGTCTGTGTGAAAATATTCGTCAACTAAGTTGTATAGTTCGGCATCAGCGGAATTTGTGTAGGTCAAGAAGCACTCAGGTGTGCTCGTGTGAGTCATCGTCAGAGTGGGACCGAACACTGCCCAACCAAGCTTCGTACGCGTTGCAAAAGGTCCATGCTTACCCAAATACCTTAGTTCCCTCGGTATTCCCAAATGGTAATGATCGAGCCCGATCAAAAGTCTTGGAACGGCATTTGTGTACGACTCCATAGGAAATTCATGGCGGCTTGACATGCTACACAAATCTGAGTCCTTCAGGCTTTGAGTAGGTGGGCTGAGATTCGAAACCCCATACACGTGCCGGAGTTGGTACTTTTCCTTCATACCTGCTCCACTTACTTGAAGGTCAACCACCAATGTTGGCTCCTGTGCCTGCTTTCCAGCAACCCACTGAATATCGAGCTGGTGAGGACTACCTTTGAGACCCATTTCCTTAATCAAAGCCGCATCCACTATCGAAATCGAGGATCCCTCATCGAAAAGTGCGAACGTATCAATGGCCTTATTCGGACCATACAGCGTCACAGGGAGAACTCTAAACAGGAGCTTCTGATCGTTGTTGGCATTCCCTTTTGTAGCTAGCACGCTACCAGTGGACGAACATTGAGGAACTTCTTGACTCACATCAGGTAATGGAGTTGGCTTCGGTAAAACTTCATGAAGTAGCTTGTGGTGTCTTCTCTGGCATCCGTTTGTAACGCAAATATTCTTCACGCGACAGGTTCGAGTAGCATGCCCTTTCTTCAGGCACGTAAAACAAAGACCATGTTTTTTGACAATTGACCATCGTTCTTGCACTGTTGCTTTGAGAAATTTCTTGCACTCGTTAACTTTGTGTGCCTCTTGACACAGGGAACACCTTGAATATACCGTCACCTGGGACTCCGCTGTGTGTAACACTGAATGGCGTCGCTTTGGCTCCTTGTCTTCGGTGTCTTGGACGGCACAAACTAACTTTGCTGCATCATAGATCCAGTCACTAAAATTAGTGATCGTTGGGTATGGTTGGATTATCGTTGCGTATCTGGCCCATTCCAACCGCTTAGTCATAGGCAGCTTTCGAACGAGCTCTTGAAGCAGCGATGGGTTCGCGATGTGCTGCTGGCCGTTGACTGATTGTAAAAAGACAGCCAAGTTCCTCACCTTTGTCGCAAATGGAACGAGATTGCCATGTTTGATTCGCTGACTGGCTGAATTTCACGAACTTGACGCAACTGACTGTTGATCAATTGTTCCGGGCGACCAAAACGAAATCGTAGCTCTTCTATAATACTTCCTACATTGTCCGGGTGGATCAAGAGAGATTTGACGGCTTCCCTCGCATCACCATGCAGGCATTTTTGCAACCTTTGATTGTTTTCCAGGTTCGTGTAATTGAAAGCCGCATTTGTTTGCAAAAACGTGTTGAAAAACATTGGCCAGTCATCTGGGTTCCCGGAAAACGTAGGAAGATCCTGGACCTTACGTGGCGTCATCGTATATACATTGGCCCCTGACAACTGGCTTAGAGCATTATCTGAATTCATCGGCTGTTGGATGTGAGCAAGCGATGGTTGTATGTACGAATGTGGCAACGGTGCGTACGTATGCAAGAATGTGGGTGATAAGTGCGTGCTGGACATCAGTTGCACGCTCGTGGGTGTTGCATAAGTAGACAAAGTCGAGGAAGACACGACTGGCTGCGACGTACACGTGGCTGGTGGCTGTTCATGCGAGCCTAGCTGCGGCGCATGAATAATTGGCATTGGTGTATGTAAGACTGTCGACTGAGCGTGGATGGCTGGCGGTTTAGCGTGCGTAGATGAAGGTAGGGAAGCATACACGAGTGGCTGTGGTGTATACGTAGCTGGCGGCTGCACATGTAAAAGTGATGGCTGTGCATGTATGGCTAGCGACTGTGCATGCGTAGATGAATGTTGCGACGCATACACCAATGGCTGTGAGGTATACACGGCTGGCTGCTGTGCATAAGTTGCTGGCGGCTGCGCATGCTGAGCTGCTGACTGTGTGCAGACGGCTGACTGTTGGTTGTGTGTGACTTGTAGTGGGATTTGCGTAACGGGCTGTTGCGGAGACTGCGATTGCATAGCTAATTTTAGCGTGCTACACTGCAAGTCACTACTCCTCAACTGCACTTGCGTGGCCTTGAGGTGTCTTTCAAGATCGGCAATCTGTTCCTGTAACGAAATAACATACCTTTTCTCCGCCTCATGAGAGGTAGCTGTTCCAGGACCATTTATACGGGCAGAAACTGTTGTGGCTTTGGCGACAGGCGGAGCACCCTCAGATTTCCCCAGGGCGATATTGCACACTAGAGTCTCAACAACAGTACCTGGCGTAGTGTCCCCAGGAGTCTCACTAGTGGCTGAGAAGATTGATGCTGCATTCGAACTGTCCTGCATTTGCACAGACAGAGTGTCAGTCACGACAACTGGCATTATGGCTGCAGAGGCTGAGGCTTCAGATGTTTCTGTGGCGCCGACACTACTTACGTCGGCTGGGGTAGTAGTTGGCTCGATGGATGGCGTGACGTTATGGGGACTGCGTCGAAGCGGTGGCGGTGTTCGGCTTGTCATAATACCACTGTCCTTTTGGCGGCGTGTGTTGCAATAGCACTCAGCACAGATAGCTGCCTTTGCGGCGGCGGCTTACTCAATTCCAGGTATCACAAAAAAATTGTTGCTTCCTTGCACGGCTTGGGCAAAGAAGGCTTCGGCGGCATGCGTTGGCAACGCTAAATTTAGATGTCTTCTTTGAAGGCTTGGGCACAAAACTTTGAACGATTCTACAAAGAAATGGAGGAAAATTATTATTAATCATTTTGTAGATAAGCCCAGCATGCCAAACGGAGTCAAAAGCTTTCTCAATATCCAACAAAATCATCCCAGTTGATTTACCTTTACAGATTGCATATTCTGAGAGCCTGATGCGAGGTACCATGTGTACGCCTAAAACCAAACTGCTCATCAGGGTATATTTTTTGTTCTTCGATATGTTTGACAATTTTCTCTTTCAGTATTTTTTCGAATATTTTACTCAAATTTCTAAGCAAACTAATTGGCCTATAGCTAACAGGATCATTACCTAGGGGACTTACCGACTTTTGGAATTGGGACTACCTTTGCTAGTTTCCATGCATCTGGAAAGTATTGCAACTTAAGACAGGCATTCATGAAAAATGTAAGAAATTTTATTCAAATTTTAGTCATTTCGATTTTTGATTGTGTCAATACCTTTTTTTCTATCTGCAATCGGTTTATAATATATTTGATGTTCATCTCAGTAACAAATTCATTTGGAGGAGTATTAGAATTAATTTCATTAAAAAGTACTTAGTGCGCTCTCTACAAGCGTAGTAGTGTTTGCGTTGTCTATATGTTGAGATACCATATGATTTTCTGAAAACTTTTGGGAAAATACATTGGCCTTTTCGTTGTCAGCAACAAAGACATTGGTGTTGCATTTAAGAAAAGGTATTTGCTTGTTTTTATTTCTAATTACTTTGACTAAATTCCAGAATGGCTTTCCAGCTTTATCAAGGGTCTTCAGCTTATTGTTCCATTCTGAGTTTTGATGTGCCTTTATATTCGTAATAAGTATGGAAATATGCTATGAGAGATTTTGAAATTGGTAGGCGATAGTTTTGCCAATTTCTCATGTGGGTATTTCTAATTCTGATAAGATTTAGAATATGGTTCGGCAATTTCATCGCAGTTACTTTTTTACAATTTTGGGGGATACTAGAACTTGCTGAAGTATTAATGTGATCTGTAAATTGTTGAAGGATATTGTCAATGTCTCGTTTGTTTGTTAAAGCTTCTACGAGTATGTCTGTTGGCATAGTTAGAAGTTTTTCTTTTAGTTCTTTTCGAAATTTTACCCAATTTGCATTTTTGATATCTGCAAAATATTGCACTTTTTCTACACCCGACCAACAAAGCTTACAGAGAATTGGATTATGATCGGAACTAAGATCATTGAAGACAATAGGTTGTGAGATAAGACTAGAAACATTTGTTACAAATAAATCTATTACAGAGGGACTACTACGAGAACTGGTTGGTACACTGTATAATCATCTCTAGTACCAGCGAATTCAATTCGTGTATTGAAAAGAGTTCCTCATTGTGATTGATGATGTTGCTGTTGAATCCGTTCAAATTACTCTGGCGTGTAGATGGAGCTGCTGCTGGAACATGTATAGCGCTCCAATCGACACACGCGCGCCCTGTCAATGGAAGTATTTACTTCTTGTTGGTTGGTCGGTTGACAGATGCACGTTTTCCTGGCTTTTCTTTCCGACGTGATAAACAATGAATCCGAATAAAGCTCCAATGAGTTCGGAAGCCAAGCAAGCGGATGATATCGCAGCGTCACTTGCTGAGTCCCGCTGGGATTTCGGTCAGCCAAGCATAGATGGAATCGCAAATCATTTGAGTTCTATCACATCACTCAAACTGCCAACGCCCTTCTGGAGGAACAACCCAGCACGGTATTTCACAATGGCGGAAATGCGCTTTGATATCCATCGAATTACATCGGATAATACCAAATATCGTCTCATTGCAACACATCTTGATGCAGACACGCTGGATTTGGTCGGGGACTTGCTAGACAATCCCCCAATACAAGGAAAGTATGATGCGTTAAAAAAAAGAATAATTAACTCGCCCTCCGATTCCCAGGAAACGCGTTTACGACGGTTACTTCGAGGCCAGCACCAGGGCGATGAAAAACCAACAGTGTTTTTACAACAACTGCGAAATATTGCCGGCGGGCATTGCAACGAAACAGTTCTGCGGTCTCTCTTTTTGGAACAACTTCCAGAAAGCGTTCGAGGCATTCTTGCTGCTAGCAAAATACACGATCTATCGGAGATTGCAGAACAGGCAGACCGCATATTTGATGCTCTTCACCCAACAAATGCGACGATCAACAGCTCACCAGAACAATCTACATCGCACATCAATGCAGTTTCGCATTCCACCGCTGCAGATTGTCCCGAGACAGTAGCAGAAGTCGGAACCGTGCTACGAGTTCGCCTTCAAGCCAAGTCAACGCCAGGAATAAGCTAGGCCCTTGCTTCTACCACCAGAAGTTCGGCACCGAGGCTCGCAAATGCCGGACTCCGTGCAGCTGGAACAAGACATCGGGAAACTAAGGGCGCCGGCGTGAATGGAGGCGACCGTCGGCAACAATCTCATTTCGAAACGTCTCCAAATCAAAGATCGCAGATCAGGCACTTGGTTCCTCATCGATACAGGAGCTGATGTGTCTGTTTTGCCCCGACCAACCAACACCAACAGCAGGAGTACCTCACAGAAACTCTTCGCTGCGAACGGCGTTCCCATCAACACATTCGGCACACAGCATTTAACACTGGACATTGGCCTTCGCCGGGAGTTTTCATGGACGTTTGTTATCGCCGAAGTCACTCACGCCATCCTTGGAGCCGATTTCCTCTGCCACTATGGGCTCTCTGTTAGCCTTAAGAAGTGACAACTGGAGGACACAACAACCACTCTCAGCGCTGCACTGACACCAGAGCGATCACAAAAACCAGTTTTTATCGTGGACCGCACTAGTGTCTATGCGGATATTCTTAGAGAGTTTACTAATTTAACTAGGGATTCCAACCAACCTGTGCCAGACCACTCAGTGAGCCACCACATAAAAACTCAAGGGCATCCGGTTGCTGAACGACCCAGACGACTCCCAGGAGACAAGTTAGCCGCAGCACGCAACGAATTTAATATTTTGGTCCAACAAGGTATCTGCGAACCATCCGACAGCGCGTGGGCGTCCCCTTTGCTGATGGTTAAAAAGGAAGATGGGACTTGGCGTCCCTGCGGGGACTATCGCCGACTTAACAATATCACGGTGCCAGACAGGTATCCGATTCCCCACCTTCAGGATTTCACGCAACGGTTAGCAAACTGCAAGCTCTTCACAACGCTGGACCTCAAACGGGCGTACCATCAAATTCCAATGGCACCCGAGGATCGACATAAAACAGCTGTCATCACCCCGTTTGGACTATTTCAGTTTAACGTCATGACATTCGGTCTCTGCAACGCAGCCCAAACTATGCAACGTTACATGGATGTTGCCTTGAGAGGACTCGAATGCTGCACATGTTACATCGACGACATTTTAATCGCATCCACCAGTGACCAACAACACCGAAAGGACGTCCGTGCAGTTCTTGAGCGACTTGAACATTTTGGCCTATGCCTCAACTTAGCCAAGTGTGTTTTTGGCCGTCCAGAGGTGCGCTACCTAGGTTACACCGTCAACAGCGAGGGAATTAAACCACCTCAAGATAGGATAGATGTGGTAGTCATCTTTAAGTCACCGGATACCGTCGATCAGCTGCGAAAGTTCCTCGGTGCGTGGAATTTCTACCGTAATTGCATCCCAAACGCATCGCAAATCCAGGCTCCCCTAGTTCAGCTGACAATGGGGGCAAAGAAAAGGGACAAACGACCCGTGGAGTGGACACCCGAAGGAGAGCAGGCATTCAAGAAATGCAAATTGAAACTCATGGACGCCGTCCAGCTGGCACATCCAAAAGCTGATATTCCTTTAGTTCTTCATTGCGACGCTTCAGACGTGGCCATCGGAGCCGCCCTCGATCAGAAGACTAAGTCCGGACTCCAGCCACTGGGATTTTTTTCAAGGAAACTTTCCGAACGAGAAGCCAAATACAAGGTTTATGATCGGGAGCTGATGGCAATTTTTCGCGCGGTCCGACAACTCAGACATATCATCGAGGGTCGAGAACTGATTATCCTTACTGACCACAAGCCTCTGGTTTATGCGTTTTCTCAAAAATCGAACCACTCCAGTGATCGAGTTGCACGCCAGCTTGAGGAAATAAGCCAGTATTCCACCCGCATCGTACACATTTCTGGCGAGGAAAACGTAGTAGCGGATACCTTGTCTCGCATTCAAGCAATCGACTTTCCAGTAGCCATCAGCACGGAGGAGCTCGACGAAGCGCAGAAAAACGACGATGAATTAAAACATCTGCTCCAGTCACCCGAAAGCTCTTCGTTGGAATTAAAAGGACTCCGCACTGATGGAACCGATGCAATAGTCGCAGACAACAACATTCGTCCATTTGCACCCGGGTCATTAAGAAGGCGTATATTTGCCAACGCACATAACTGTTCTCATCCCAGTGGACGTGCCACTAAGAAAATCATCGCCCGAAACTTCGTCTGGCCCAAGATGAACAGCAGCATCACTATTTGGCACGCTCATGTTTGCCGTGTCAGCGCAACAAGGTCAGCCGTCACGTCAAAAATACTCCACAACATATCGCTATGCCTAGTGAACGATTTCGTCATGTCCATATCGACATCGTCATCATGCAGCCATCGAACGGGTACCGTTATCTTCTAACGATGATCGACCGTTTCTCCCGTTGGCCGGAAGCTGTGCCTTTAAAGGACACCGCTGACACGGTCTCCAGCGCTTTCTTCGCAGCCTGGGTGTCGCGCTTTGGCGCACCTGCTACCATTACATCCGATCGAGGCTTGCAGTTCGAGAGCCAATTATTCAGCGCCCTAGGGAAGATGATTGGAAGCCACAAAATTCGAACCACATCATACCATCCTGCATCGAACGGAATAATTGAACGTTGACATTGCTCTTTCAAAGCGGCAGTGAGATGTCACGAGTCGTCATCTTGGACTGAGTTGCTACCGACCGTCTTACTTGGACTTCGCACCGCTTGGAAGGAAGACATCAAGGCAACAGCAGCTGAAATGGTTTACGGTACCCATCTTCGCCTACCAGGCGAATTTTTCACCGATGAGGAAGTCTCACCAAACCCAGAGTATTTTGTAAACAAATTTCGTGAACAAATGCGGTAAATTCGTGCAGCACCAACAGCTCATCATTACAAGCGTAAGGCCTTCGCACACAAAACACTGTACTCGTGTACTCACGTGTTCGTCAGAGTTGACTCGGTGAAGCTGCCCTGTGAACAACCATACGACGGACCTTTCGAGGTGGTCCATCGCATTTCGGATCATGTCTTCAAAGTCAACGTAAACGGTGTCGAAACCTCCATATCGACGCAGCGGCTAAAACCAGCATTTTTCGAGAGACCAGCATCATCTCCTACGTCAGACACTCCTTCTACATCAGAACCGATTAGGACGTATTCCGAACCCAGGAAAAAAGTAACATTCGCATCACAACCACGTTAGAGACACTCAGAGGGGAGTGGTATAGCGCTCTAATCGACACACGCGCGCCCTGTCAATGGAAGTACTTACTTCTTGTTGGTTGGTCGGTTGACAGACGCACGTTTTCCTGGCCTTTCTTTCCTTGGTTTTAAAAACTAAAAAACACTTCTACTTCGACCTTTGATACCTGCGCTACCTTCTCTCCTTAAATTATATTTTATAAACAATAAAGAATTGGATTTTTGTATGAATAGTGGCAAGTGTTATTTATTTTTACAAACGAATTGTGACAGCTCGCCACACATGCAACCAAGCTTTCTGGAAGTTGTTGTTGGTTTCCTTCGCTATCCGCTTGGCAGTATGCGTTGGTAGTGGAGGGAAATCATTCATTGTGATCGGTGGAATATTGTTGTTGCTTTTTCTTGAGTCCAAGCAATTGACTTTTGTTGCAGTTTTTTTGCCGCATTTCCATGTACTTAACTCTGCTAGCGCATGCACTATCTGTGGACTTATGATTTCCTATGCAGTAGTTTTGTGATTACCGGCGCAAGTGAAGCAGTATGTTTTGATGTGGCAGTTACGTTCACCGTGTCCAAACATTTGACAGTTGCGGCATTGTGTTGGTCTATTCCTTTGTTTTCTTTGATAGTTCCAATTTCAATTGGTATGAAAAATGGCGCGAATATTCTTTTTTTTTGTTCACTTCAATCAAACCACATTCCAGGAAAACTAGATAAATGATGTCAGTGTATTGTTCGTATGTTTTAGTTATCATTTTGATTTCCTTGCATTTAAGTCCAAGTCGTATTAGTTCATTTTTTAGTTCATTGATATCATATGCACCTAATCCAAATAGTAGAACTTTGAAAGCTTTTTCACTCTTCAATTCGTGTGTGAAATATTGGCAATTTTCAGATTTAAGTCTTTTGGACAAAGAACGATATGAAACCATACTTTCACATACAATTTTGATACCGATCGACATCTTTTTGATAGAATAATCACATATCTTTAAAGTTTTCTTAAGAGTATGAACGAAGTCACTAGATTTTATCGGAGGGATAAATAGTTTTGTAGTTTTAGCTGGTAACACAATATCATCACTATCAATATCGCTATCTGGCAAGCATTGCAATGGACTCCAGTAGTTGGAGTCTTTCCTCGTCAAAACCATTTTGGGCACTGATTTAGGTTTTTTATCTGAGGACATTAATCTGCCCTCAGAATTGGGCGATCTCGCGCGTTTACTTAGTTTGACAGGATTTAAGAAACACATAGAGAAACAGCAAATTTTCCGTATCAATGCGAATGCTATCAAAGCTCCGACAGAACTGACGAGAATTTTTGATGACACGAAAACTTGGCAGTATTTGCGATAGAAAAATGCGGCTTACTTGTACTTAAAGGTTTGCAATAGATGGAATTCATTTGTTTGGTTTCAATATATGATACTTAACGCAGCGTTGGACCCTGTACCGAATGCCAGAAAAGTAAGACGACGATTACCATCTGGTATGATCAAACGTAATTAAATACGAAGTACGCACACTCTCGGAAGTCTTCACATTAGACAATCAATGGTCGAAAAGCTTCAGGCTGAGCAAATCAGCTGGTTTTAATATGTTCAACGTAGATCGTCAGAAAATCGGGTTCAAAAGCCAATATGAGCGTAAGTTCTGGCTAAAGGTTTCAGTAAGTGATTGATAATTGCCCTCATTCAAATCCAAGAACACAAGCGAAATCTTAGCTTCACTAACGAGGTGATCCGAATCACTTAGTGGAATAACATCCATATAACGTAACAAATACTGAAACTATGGTGATCAATATACAGCAGTTGATACCTACTATTGTCATCAAAGATTGCATTAACACCAGCCGGGAATAACAAGTCTATATTTCGCCTTCAGAAACGGATTGCTCTGATTAAAATTAGTCTCAACTCTCCGAGTTTGAGAAATGTGAGCATGGCCTGCGATAATTCCCGAAATGTTAACCAACATTTCTTTGGGCAAGTTATGATGTTTTTAAATAAAAGTTGAGGGAGTTTTTTTTAAACATTTTAGCACATATATAAATTGTATTTTCTGCTAAAGGCGATTTTTTCATCCTCTTTTTAGTGTCCTTAAATCTTACGTTCTAAATGGAATATCAAAAAATAAAACAGATTTGTTGTGCGACTCATGGGTGATCCCACATACTTCTACGTGGGATACAAATCAAATTGCTCTAGTTTCGAAAACCCATAAAATTAAGTATTGTCATTTATGGATCATAATGTGGAAAACACGTTGCTCGCCATTTCCGTGCCATTTCACTGAGTAGATACTGTGCGTAGAATCCTCTGGCCAAATAAATTTTTATGGAACTGAAATTGCTACAGGATTTAGATGTTAAATTCAACAGGTTGGCGGGATTGGACGGTGTCGAATGAAAATGTTGAACTTTAAAAACATTTTGAAATTGAAAAATGCAATCGAGTTTTAAGACGAAGGCATACGTCAAACGTATGTCGTACTAGTATATCAATAAAAAATAATCGACTTAGAAATGTCTATAGCACACACACATGTCAGGGATTAAAATTCCCACTTATTTTTTTGGTATAGCGTAGGTTGTGATTTCAATATTTTTTCAAAGAGCTTAATTAAACGGTAAGAGAAGAATATTCTAGTTTGCTTTTTCATTTATTTTTGTGCTACGTAGACTTGTTTAGCTTTGGCATAGGGATAATGGAAGTTCGGTGGTTGATACTACCATAATTTAAATTCTATTTAAGTACAGACGAATTTATTTTCAAAATTGTAACTTTTACTTGTACCCTTAAACTACACACCATTGATTCCAAGTCATTTTAATTCACTTAATTGTCGAGATTCATTATAGACATTTCCACTTCGGACTAATGGCCTCCACCTTACAGCTGCGTTAGCAAGTGGACTATGTCCTTTCTGAAATACCATTTTCGTTGTTGGATAATTGAGAGGCAATACTTCCAAGTCACTGGGAACTGTGTAATTGACTTAAAGCATGAGTAATCTTTAATCAGGAGGTTGCACTGCCACATTTACTGTGGTGATTGTTGTCGACACCAAGAGTAGGGCCTATTTGATTGCGGATTTGTAATAAAAAATAAATTAAGGCCAAAAATCTTGAGTGACTGGGAGGGATATTGACGAACGAGGACACGACCAAGACTCAATTAGCAATTAAAATACCACCCAAGGGTGGCGGCATCAAACGAGCTTCTTGATAAAACATACATATGTACTGGTATATAAGAAAGCCTACCCAAATGAAAAATCGGTTAAAACTGAACTACATGCCTTGTAACGACTGATTGAAAAATCGATTTTTTTCAAAGTAAATTTCATTTTCAACAACAGAGACAAAAATGCAGCTTTTGGTTATTGCTCTATAAGAAAAAAGGAACCACTTACGGAATACCTCAAGGGACTGTGCAGTCTCCTCTACTATTTGTATGAAACTTAGTCCTCAACGAGCTGCTAAGCAAATTAGAGGAAACGAAATGTGGTATAGTATTGTTGCTTACGCAAACGAGGTCACTCTATGTGTTTTGGAAATATACACCAATGTAGCTGTAGGCTCAAGGTAGTGTCCACACCACAAAGTCGTGCACTGGGTTGGAGCATGATCGTGAGATCAATTCTATTTTATGGTATAGTTTGATGGCCTGGATAGGAGCGGCGACCTAACATCATACTGTTAGAAAAAAAATCCAACGATCTGCCTGCATAAGCATCACCATCACGTTAAGAAATTCTCCAAATCTTCCTACCAATAAACTTTGCCCTCAAGCTCAGAAATTCTAACCAATAGAAAGAGTACATTTAGGATATGCCAGTCTACTCTCGAAGCATTGCGGCTTCCCCGAATCAACCGATTTCCAATTATTTGAAAATGGTTTCGAAGTCTTACTCAGTAAGTCTTCACAGCCGGCTCTAAGGAAGTCCAAGAAAACTTGCATCCGATTCTGTCGTGCTACAGTTCGGGATGAACGTGCACCTCAACTAACAAGCCTCTCCAGTTAGTCTAGTCTTTAGCTAACTGCCTCCACTTGCGCATTCCATTTCGATTCAGGTCTCCTTCTACTAGTATGTGCCACTTAATGTGAACTCTTCCTCTACTACTTTGCACCTCCGGGTTTTATTCGAAGACTCTGCGGGTCGGGGCATTGGTGTCCATTCGCTCTACATGTCCTAGCCATCTCAGACCACTTCTCCTTCAAAGCTCGTAAATGCGAACGGGACCGAATATTTTTCGAAGGATTTTTCTCTCGAAATGACTGAGGATATCTTCATACGCTTTCGATATTGTCCATTTGTGTGATTTGTTGGATTTTAGCTTAGAAATTGCTATACTTACTTTGTTGTTGTCAAAAGGACGGAAGTTTTGGCTATCATCGTCTAAGTTTTTCCATATTCCCAGCACCTTCTTCATCTATACGGGTCTTCTTGCCTTGACTCGTTCTGTTTACCTCTTGGTAAGACTTCTTGCTTCGTCTGGCAAAGTCGATGTTCTTCCCGTCTCTTCTACATGTGATGCTCCGTTTCTGATGGCACAGCTTTCCAACTGATACTCGATACTTGATGCTGACAGCATAGGAGTTGTTGAGATATTTCGCGGAACGCGTTCGACGAAGATTCTGGCGGTCTCTTGCGATTTAAGCTCTTCCGAGTTATATCTTCTCGCAGCAGTTCTTCTTTGCTGCCGTGCTTGAGAAATCCGCATTCGCACCTTGGCTGCAACAAGGTGGTTATCCGAGTCAATTTTGACTGCCCGGAACGTTCAAACGTTAAGAATATTGGATTTGATTTAGCGTTTCATGATGTGGATATCGCCATGTTCCCTTGTGAATATTGACTACATTATAGCTAGAGCTAATTCTATTCTTGGTTTCCTCATTCTAAATTCTAAGGACTTTGATTATCCCCATACCATTATGTTTGTTTATTTTCTTTGTTCGTTCGTTACTTGAATATAGTTGCGCCAATATCATCAGCAACTTTTTATACCCAACACATTGCCTAATTGATTGAAAGGTTCTGCATGAGAAATCAGATAACGAGGTGCTGGTGGATTACGAAGAGTATCGAGAAATGGACACTTTCATTGGAACTAACACACAAATACTCGTATATCAGCTAGGATAACTCTTAAACATTGACATACAAATACCCGTACTTACACTCGTAGTTTGTAATTCCTTTTGAAATTTTCCTTGCATACAAACCAACGAGTCTGCAGTAATAGGATATTAAAGAGTTAAGTGGCAGTGCACAATATGAACTGTCAGGACCACATGAGTGCAGTGACGCAATTGAAGTCGTTTACTCGTATTTTCAAAGTTAAACGTAGTTAAGAATCCACTGCTGTTGTCGTTACGGTTTAACAAAACATTAGCTTCAAACGTCTGAGCTGTTTTTGAAGAGCTTTTGTACACTTTTTGTTACGAGTAATATCTTTTGATGTCTTAATCGTGTTAAATCAAATCCTTTACTAAACTATGAACAAGCACATATTATGAAATCTGATTACTGCGTTGCCTGAAGTGTCGTCGGAATGAGCTTATTCACATCGATTAAGCATTGTATGGTACATATGTATATACTAATGAATATAGTATGTAGGTACAAAACTTATTGTTTGGTTTTTGAAGAAGGTAACATTTGTTCATTTGAATAGACAATGTTGTCGTATTGTCCTCTACGTGGGTACATGGGAAATTTAGGAACGTTAATATCTTCGTATTATTCTGGACTGCTGAACTATGTATCGCTTAAAGGCACACCTATGCATATACATACATCGTCCCTTTTCTATCATTATCTATCACGTCGTAGGTAGATGTATACTTAAGAAGCCGCACTGACTGCCTTAAAGTTAGAGACAATGCCATATCGACCCTTTACATTCCATAAGCTACATCTACTAGTATTTGTTCCAATTTTTCGGGATGCCTATATATACGTATGTATAGATGACCTTACCATACACTGATTAGGTATCTAATCTAATCCGTTTGCCATTTCCAATAAGGACTTGACAAATTTTTTTAAAATAAAACGCAAACCATTTGAGATATTTCAAAAACTTTATTATCGGCTTGAAGTACAATCAAAACATTTATGAATGGAACTCGACTTCGTTCATATGGCCACCGCGGGCACGTTTGCAGCGGTCGATTCGTTGGACCCAATTTTCAACGATTCGGCCACACATTTCGGCCGAAACGGCCGCTATTTCGCGTTCAATGTTGGCTCTGAGCTCTTCCAACGTCGTCGGCGTCTTGGCATAAACCAATGACTTAACGTAGCCCCACAGAAAATAGTCAAGCGGCGTTAAATCGCACGAACGAGGCGGCCAATCGACTGGCCCATTTCTTGAGATAACACGCTCACCATACTTACTCTTCAATAAATCGATTGTAGCGTGTGCTGTGGAGCTTGTGGCATCGTCCTGTTGAAACCACATGACGTCCAAGTCCATATCTTCTAATTCGGGCCAAAAATAATCGGTGATCATGGCGCGATAACGCTGACCATTCACAGTAACGTGACGATCGTTGTCGTCGACGAAAAAATATGGCCCAATAACGCCGCCGGCATGCAAACCGCACCAAACAGTTATTTTTTGTGGATGAAGTGGTGATTCATGAAGCACATGTGGATTTTCACCGGACCAATAACGCATATTTTGCTTATTGACGAACCCATTGAGCCAAAAATGAACTTCGTCACTGAAGATGATTTTGCGATGAAATTCATCATCTTGGCGCATCTTCTCCAGAACCCAATCGGAGAACGTACGTCGCTTCAAATGGTCCATCGGCTTCAATTCTTGAGTCAGCTTGATCTTGTATGGATGTAAACCAAGATCCTCACGCAAAATACGCCATAATGTGGTCTGAGCGATGCCCAATTCTTGAGAACGCCGTGGAATTGACCGACGCTACGGACGCCTGAACGGCAGCGATATTTTCGACACTTCGACCAACCCGTTGTCTCACTGACATGGCAACATCACACAACGCATATGTAGACTCAAATTTTTGCACTAAACTTGTTATTGCCTGTCTACTAGGGCGAGAATTGCGACCGAAAATTGGAGTTAACGCTCTTAAAGTTACAGTCACCGACTCCGAAATTCGGTAGAAAATTTTTATAATTTGCAGACGTTGCTCGATAGTGTACTCTAGCATGATGAAAATGTTGAGTTTACTGAATAAATTGACAGTGACAGTTTGATGATTAGTGAAAGAGTGCGTTCATAAATTAAATTCAAAATTGTCAAGTCCCTATTGGAAAACCCTTTATTTTCATTAAAAAACTAAAGTGGACTGGTAAGTACCGTCGGGCTGTGTGTTCATCAAATTTTGTTTTTTTACTGTAGGTGTTCGGACAGTGATTTTTTTTTCTTTGAATGTTATGTCGGCTGTTAGGAACATTTTATTAAAGGATGATGAGATTTTGGCGATGCATTCGGATTTACATTTGGACAATAAAGAAGAAACCGATATTGAATCTGAGAATGAATTGAATTTTCTTACGTTACGTTCAAAATAAGAGATACCTGCCAAATGAATCAGGAACCAGATGAAGCTTTGACGAGTTGTTGATCGATCATGGAAATGTTTCGGATGATCGTCCAGAATGCAGTTTGTCGAAGAAAAAAATTGACGAAGAAGAACCAACTCGCCACTGGAAAGCAAAGAATCATGAATCAATTATTCCTGAATTTTTGTTACTTGAGGGACCTATTGAGGATTTGTTTGAAAGCTGTGTCAGTCTAACAATCTTTATTCAAAGGGATAATCAAGATCGACTCTTCAAGCTTCGTCCAATGATTAATTGTTTGAATGAGAAATTCAGATCTTCCTAACATGGGACAAGACAGCTTTCTGTTGACGAATCCATGATTCTTTTTAAAGGCAGAAACTCAATGAAACAGTATAACCCCATGAAGCCCATTAAAAGGCTTCAAACTATGGTGCTTAGCTGATCAACACGGTTATATCAAGAAATTTTCAATTTATCAGAGAAAGGATATGAAATATATATACGAGGGCCGTTCAATATATTCTCGGTATCGATATGAAGGAAAATGCGAATTCAATTTAAATTATTTTTATTTTTCAATATAATCTCCCCTAACATCAATGCATTTGTTACATCTTGAGATAAGCTTTTTTAAACCCTCAAAAAAATAAATTTCCTCTTTCTCTGCAAAATACCCATTTATTGCCGACATGAGTTCTTCATCATCCGAAAATCTTTTTCCACGAAGACACTTTTTATCAAATCCGGAAACAGGAAATAATCACTAGGGGCAAGGTCTGGACTGTAGGGAAGGTGTTGGATTTCTTCGAAACCACAATCTCGCGCAGCTGCCTTGGAAACTCGCGCCGTGTGAACAGGAGCGTTGCCATGAAGAAGCAACACACCCGCTGCGAGTTTACCCCGTCTTTTCTTTTTAATTTCCTCCCGCAAATTATGCAAAGTGGAAGCGTAGGATGTGGCGTTGATGGTTTCACCTTTTTTTTTGTACTCAATGAGCAAGATTCCCTTTGAGTGACTTTGAACTTCTTCGGGGGGTCTGTTCCTTTTTTATGCCACTGCATGGACTCTTGTTTGCCTTCAGGGTCATAGTGGTGGACCCATGTTTCGTCCCCAGTAATAATTCGATCCATAACACCGTCCGCGTTCTCACTACACATCTCCAAAAGCTCTCTACAGAATGCGATTGAGGCGCTGTGAGCATTCGTGGCACCCACCTTGCACTGACCTTTGAAAGGTTAAGATGGTCATGAAGAATAGTGTGAATGGTACCAATTGAAAGCTTGGTGATCTCTGCCATCATTTTCACCTTTATTCGGGCATCCTCAAGAACAAGTTTTTCGACTTCTTTGATGCTTTCTCCCGTACAAGCAGTAGCCGGGGTCGTCTTCAATGCTCTCTCTGCCTCTCTTGAACCCGCTTGACCACTTCTGCACAGTTGATAATGAAGGTGCGGAACCCTGGTAAACAGCCACCATCTCTTCATGAGTTTTTTGACTTTTTCCTTGCTTAGTGAGAAATTTAATTACAGCGCGATGCTCAATTTTCACCTACATCGTGTCAGTTGCCATTATGATTCTGTTTAACTAGAGATAAAATGCGAATTAATAATCACATTTATATGAAATTTTACATGAATGCACTAAAATAATAGTATTACTTGATGAATAATTTATATATACAACCACAGTTTCACCCCGGTACCGAGAATATGTTGAACGCCCCTCGTATGAAACCAAATATGAAAATTATGGTCTTGGCGAAAGAATTGTCTTATCTACAAATTATCGTTTTTCGATAATAATTTTTCATCCGTGAGATTGCTCGAGAAATTGAAAACAGAGGAAACTTTAGCTTGTGGTACGATAAGAGTAAATAGAAAAGGCAATCCGAAGAACTTAAAAGATGATAAAAAAATGAATTTGATTTTGACTATCGATCTTCGAAGGAATGGATCAGTTTTTTAAATGAAAAGATACCAAAACTGTGCTTTTGGCTTCAAACTACCATGGCAACGAGGCCATAGATAAACTAAACTAGATGTCAAACTCTACTAATACTTTTGCAAACCCTTAACTTTCGCACAGACACACTGTAAGTGAATTCCAACACTTTTGCATATAACTTTGTCAAAATTTGCTAGAATGAGAGCAATTTACAAGTAAAATTGCTAGAATGAGAGCGATTTGCACGAGTGTGTGTAATGTGGATTACGTTTTTTGGTTCAAATGGGCGTGGTTTGTATAAAAAAGGAGATAAATTGCCATTGATCACAATTCACACGTATTCACGGACAGAGTCTCATGGATAGTGACGATCAGTAGAAAACCGATTTTGATTTTCCAATATCTGGAAAGTTTGATATCTAGGTATAGTTAGTCTATGAACGAGGCATCAACTATTTCCAGAAGGGACAAATCAGGAACGCAGAACGAAAAATCTGACTATTTTTCCATTCAATGGAACGTTTCCGTACGTCCCAGTTCTATCGAACTAGAGTGAATCATACTCAGACATAATGTTACTCTTAATTGTTTTGTATTATCAAGTTGCGTGTTCTGTTTGTTGGATAGAAGTTTTCCGTTTTTCGCAACGTAATTTTTTTAAATCAAATTTAACTGACAAACATAATATTTGAGAACCGTAGGAAGATCAAAGCAGAATGCGCTCTCTTTAATGTTGTGTTTATTGAATGGTTGTTTTACGTTTTTTTCCAGATAAAATTTGAATTTTTTGATTTTTGGATGCTATGTTTTTTTTCTATCCTCCACGAACAATGCTTCCGTAATAGAACGAGGAGAGCAAAGTATAGAGGGTCCTTGCAATAATCATAGCTAGGACTTTTTTCATCAAACCATTTCGGATCTCTAGTATTTTTCATCCTTATGCATTCCAATGCAATTGTCTCTCTTATATTTCTTTCTTGTGGACGTTCTCTGAAAATTCTATTAAATACTTTGAAGTGAACTTTATAAACGTTAAAAAAATCACTAGTTGGTGCCTTCAGACATCCAAAGTCACTTCTTTGAGAATAATTTTTTGCAAAGATGATGCCCGAAGGACATGTTATTTTTTCATTTGGAACAATTTAAACATTTGTTCCTTAAAAGCATTTTAAAAGCAAGATATCCAGTAAAATATCGCATTGCTGTTGTTTCTAATGTGATTTTAATTTCGATTTTCATATCACAAACGACTTTTTCGTACAGAGTTTCATCGCATACGATTTTCTTGCAATGAAGAAGTTTTTGGAATATTAGTTTGAGTTGGGGATAAGTCTACGTTTAAAAATTCTACATCATCATCATCACAGTTACTGAAAGGAGAAAAATTAATAAGATTTAACGAGAGAATTTTCGACATCAAAACATTAAATTCGTAAGCAGACGAAAATAATAGAAAATAAATTTTCTAATACGTCTTGATGAATTCGCTTTGTTAGTAAATAATCCACGTTCTCATATTGGCCATTGCTTATATCATGACAAAGTAATTCATTAAAAGCTAGATTCTCTAGCTGAACTCCCCGCCTTAAAACATTCTCGTCATAATGTGAACCACTATCCATGCAGTCAAATACATTGTTCACTTTTAGTACGAACTCTTTCGTTGCTACAGCTTTATTAGAGCTTTCTTTTAAGCAATTAAGTTCAGAAGCAGTTTGAATCGATGCCGCAGTTGTCCGGCTAAATATTTGCGTTGCAAGGTAAACATGCATTTTTTCGAAGGCATTTGGTGCTATATAACAACTTCTAAATTTTAAACAAGTCTTAGCTACGTTGTCAACTTCCAAATTGTATATTTCTCTCATAACATCAAAAGACACTTTACCATCTGTTCAATAGAACATTACGAAGTGATTTTAACAAATGAGGGAAATCACAAAAACAAAATATTTTTTCATCATTAAAAATTGTAAATGGGTTTTCTTATAAAACTTTTATATTACTGGCCCCTTGGTCGCAAACAATAGCACATACCTTTAGACCAAGTTCTTGACAGATTTTCAAATTGTTTTTTTATAATAGGTTATTAGGTTATCCTCATTTACACCGTTTGCTGACACAAAATAGTTTAAAACACTTTTCCAACTATCAAACAAACCATTGATCGTGAAAACACATATTTCATTAGCAAACATTCTACTTCAAGGTCTTCGAAACCATCTATTAAATCATTTTTTATATTAACTTTGACTTAAGATACGAAAGAGTATTGTTTTCATATCCTGGTTGTAATCCTTTTACAGGAGCCCATCTACAGAAAGAGGAAATGTGAGGAACTTGGACTTGGCTTGAAGTCTATCTCTCAAAAATTTATAGGCGCTTCGTGATCTATAATAAATATTTTTGGAAAGTTCTTTTTCGTGACTGTTGTATTTTGTAGTCCTTGATTCTTTCAGAAGCATTTTACAAAATGTTTTAGAATGCTCTGAAATATTGAGCCTTTCGAATTGAGAAGGAAACAGGCAATTAAAAACTGGTTAGATTTTTTCCTTTGGCGTGCAATATCTATGTAAACTATATCATTTGTGGTTAAACTTTTTTCCGTCATTCTGGGTACATAAAGTGTGCTCTCAAGTTTTGCATAATTCCCGTATAGAGTCGAAATACTCACTACACCGCGACTTTTAATATCAGTTGTTTGTTTATTTGTAGGTGACGAGGTTCCGTAATATTGAAATTTGTGAATTTGTTCTTGTCACTGCACATGTGGGACGTTGCCCCGGTGGTACCGTGAAATAACGCTGAATTTTTGAATTCACATTACAATAGTGCAATAACGCCAAATTTTGACATTCGCTTTGGTTAAGTGAAATAACGCTGACTCGGAATTAAAAGAAACGATGTCGATAATTTCTAAGAAAAATGTGTACATATGAGCACAGATAATAAATCTATCCTTTTGCCACTGCCCTCAACTTGTGGTGAGAGAAAAAAAAAATCTCTCAGTAAACAAAGCAAGAAAGAGCGAAAATAAAAAAGCTTTACATTATTCCGAAAGCTCGTGTCGGCTGGACGAGTGTCGGCTAGCCGACAAAAATTGAACCATTTTTTTCTACAGCGATGAGACATCTGTATAGATTTATTATCTGTGCCTGGAGCATAAACAAATAGATTTTTACTATCGCTGACACGGGAAAGAGACACGTGTAATTGACCGTGTGACAAGTAGCCGGTGATGAAGTTCACGCCCACGGTACACAGTGTTTGTCCCTGCGCCTTATTTATCGTCATCGCTAAGCAGACGTTGATGGGATATTGCACACACTTAAATTGAAACGGAAAACTGTTAGGTATGATCGGAATTCGATGGATAAATACATGTTCGCCGCCACCGCAGCCCCTCAACACTTCAGCTTCTATCAGATTTCGTTGCAAAGTTGTAACTCTAAGTCGGGTGCCGTTACACAACATAGGCGGACTCAAGTTTTTTAGGAGAACAAAACTTTTAGTTTTAATGTATGTGATGTATGTAATGTAATGCCCGCGAGCAGAAGGCGAATTTAAAAATTCGGCCGGATAGTTGGTTGTTCCTTCTTGGTCCATAACCCGGTTGTGAATTGAAGTGAATTCTACACTTTGACCATCAACACGTGTCAATATCTCGTTATTAATAGCTGCAGCTTCATCATTCCGAGGCGACAAAATAGCTCGCTCACAAAGCCAAGAATTCTCACGGTTTGTTAGTTGCGATATATCACCCTAAATGGATGAGAGATGTTCTTCGGTAGAAGACACTGTTTGGTAAAAATGATGTGATAAATTGACTTTGCCATTTTATTCCGGAAGCATTCCTCCACCAATTTTAAGTAATAAATCAGAGAAATGTTGTGCGTTTGGATTGCCTCCTGTTCGTGCCCGCATATTGATGGTCAAGTGTATTTGAATAACACTGAACCAGAGATTTGACTTTTTAAGACAGGCGTTTACTTCGTCAGCTCTTGTGCTTCGTGTCACTACCGGCAACGTTTGTCTAAAATCTCCGCAAAATAGCACTGTAGTGCCTCCCATCGGTCGATCATTTCGTCGTACATCCTGTAAGGTTCTCTTAACGGCCTTACGGTGTGCCATAGTGCATTCGTCCCAAAAAATTAGAGAACAGTCACGGAAAACTCGAGTTTTATCACTATTTCGGGGAATGTTGCAAATTGGACTTTCAGTGTTGTCTAATTGTATGGGTATTTTAAACATTGCATGAGAAGTTTTACCTCCAGGCAGCAATGTAGCTGCTATTCCTGACGACGCCACAGCCAATGCAATATAACCTTGGCCTCGTATCTGAGCTAGTATTACCCTTGTTAAAAAAGTCTTTCCGGTCCCATCGGGTGCATCTAAAAACAACAATTCTCCAAAGCTGTAGGTGGCGCTTTGACAAACACGATGGAAAATTCTCCGCTGCTCTGCTGTAAAGCTAGGCACACCGTCTCGAAGTGCTTGTACTGTTTCGACGGGGTCATAGTTGCTTTCGGATATATACTCTCTGTTACCACGCTCACCATCTGAGTATGGTTCGGGCAAACCATATTTTGACAGAAGAAGGATGGAACTTCTTCATACAGTAGAGTTTTAGCAAAGCTGTCTGCCTCACATAACAGAAAAAAAATAACAGTAAAATTGTGTTTCTTGGGTTTTTTAACCGCTCTCTGATGTTCTCAGAGTCAAAATATATGCGTTGTCCACCCTCTAAGTGAACGTTAAGGTGTATGATCGGCGAGTACCTCTCGTGTATCGGAAAACTGAAAAGACTGGAATTGTGTCACTTCACAATGCAAAAGTATTTACGTACTTACATATGTACTTTATGGGCTGAACGCTGTTACACATTTTCACATTTACGTGAGCACAAAACATCTTTGACAGTACTGGCGAGTATGGTACGATTTTCATTCAAAATACCTCGAAAGCGGTGCAAATGAGCAAAATATTGCCTATGTTCTTCTTGGAGTCATAAGAAACATTTAAAAAAAATGTTCAACCGAATCTATCGAGCGGTTCTCATGCCAATAGGTAACAAAAGAAAAACCTTACAGTTTTATTATATATATAGATTTGTTTTCAAGAGTAGATTTTAGTACTGTTTTGAAGAATTTGTCTGCAAATCGGACATAAAAGCGAATTGTAAAATATTGTGATAACCACTTAAATGTGAGCAGCGACATCTGGATTTACAGAGCAGAAGATGTCGATACTCGAAGACCACAAGATTTCGATACTGGAATAACAAAGTCTCGACCATTGATGACTGGAGAGTGGAATCGAATTTTCTAGCAAATTGGAAATTGTATGGGACGCTGGATGGCGAGGATTGTTCTCGAAGTATGTCATTCGAGTATAAATACCAGCATCCCCAAGGTATGCAAATCAGTTCCAAAGTTGAATTTGAAGTGTTAATTAGGAGAAGTGATTAAGTGGTTTAAGTAAAGGATAAGAAAGGTATAAGCGGTTGAGAAATTGGATTGTATTGAGAGAAACAATTAAATAGTGAATTATAACCGTACTGGATAAAGGGATTTGTGTTGAAAAGAATAAGTTCTATCATTTGTACCCACACAAACATTTTACACTGGTGCCAGAAGTGGGATAGGACTTATTGTGTGTAAAAAAAAAAGAAGTGCTTTCTGACTTTTTGAAAATGCTAGAATGGGTCGAAAACTATTGCAGTTGACCCTCGTCCAACTCAAATCTGAGTTGAACAAGAGAAACCTCAGCGCCAGTGGAGGAAAAAGTGACCTGGTGCTCCGACTTCAGGAGGCTTTGAACAACGAGGGACATGATGCTGATGCATATTCCTTTGATGTTGACGAGGATGAACAGACAAGTACCGGCAGTGACATGTCTGCGATGATGCAACTCCTCTTGTTAAAAATGGACGAACAGAAGAAAAGTCTCGAACAAAAAATGGACAAACAGAAGAAAAATTTGGACGGTCTTCAACAGAAAATGGATGAACAAAAGAATAGCCTCGAACAAAAGCTGGATGAACAAAAGAAAAATTTAGACGAGCATAAGAGCAGCATTGAACAAAAATTCGACGAACAAAAGAATAGTCTAGAACAAAAACTGGAAGAACAAAATAACGTTCTACACCAAAAGTTCGAAGAAATCGATAACAAATTTGAAAGAATAGAGAAGAATGTTGGCGAAAAATTCGAACAAATGGACAGCAAGGTTGAGCAACTGGCAAAAGAGCTCGACACAGTGCGAAAACAGAAACTGCGAGAATGTTCTTTAAGCGGTCCAAGGAGAAAAGAGTTGAAGCCTCCCTCATTCGATGGCCAGACCTCATGGTCTACTTATAAGAAGCAGTTTGAAATGGCTGCCTGTGCAAACGACTGGGACAATGAGGAAAAGTGTTTTGCCCTAACAATGGCCTTGCACGGTCCTGCAGCAGAATTGTTGCAAACAGTAGACATCGAAAAGCATAAAGATTATGTGACTTTAGTACAGGCTATCGAGAAACGGTTTGGGGATAGCCACATGTAGGAGGTCTACAAGGTCCAATTGCAAAGCCGAACGCAGCAACGAGGAGAAACACTTCAGCAGCTCCAAGCAGACGTGAGTAGACTGGCACATCTGTCATACCCCACCGCAGGCCAGGAAATTATCGACGAAATGGCAAAAGATGCATTTATCAGGGGAATTGCAGATTCGAAGCTGCAGTCAGCAGTAAGGATGGCCGGGAAAAGAACCCTTGCTGAAGCACTTGCCTTCGCTCTGGCGATGGAAGCAGCCAATCAGGCTTCCAGGGGAACACATTTCGTCAGGGAAGTAGCATCTGTCGAATGCTCCTGCACAAGAATTAGTGCCGAGGAACGAGATACTCGATGGGATAGACGAATAATACGCTGCTGGAATTGCAATAAAATAGGACATCTTCAAAGGCAGTGTAAAGAACCGGTGCGACGAAAAGACTGCCCTCACTGTGGTGACAAGCAAATAGAGGAAGAAACCCGCAGAAACAGCTATCAAGAAGCCGGTCAACCTTCCCGAAGCCATCAGTCGGGAAATGCTTAAGCACCAACTTCGCGGGGCAGAAGTTGGTAGCAGGAGTCGACGGCCCCAGGACCATCATCCAAGTCTCGCTTGCAAAACGATGCAACGAAAGCCTTCTAGTAGAAGTAGTCAGTGCAAAAGAAAAATGGATGGCAACAATAGACACCGGTGCCACGGCCTCAATCATCAGGAGGAATCTTGTGCAGAAGTCTTGGCTGCATAACACTAGCAGTTGCAGCTTGCGAACAGCTACAGGAGCAACGATTAAGGTATATGGTGAAGTCCGCATAAAAATCCAACTGGCCGGAATAACATTCAGTCACGCGTTTCTGGTAGCTGACATATGTGACGAGTGCATCATTGGTACAGACTTCATGAGAGAACATGGACTTGTAGTCGACTTGGGGGCACAAACCCTGAAATACGGAAACATGGAGATACCAATGATATACGGAAACGCCAATACCTCAGTCTCAAATGTCGTCATCTGCAGCAATCAGAGTCTAGAGCCTTCGTCAGAAACAATTTTGTGGGCAAAAGTGGAAGGTGGTCCTAGTAGCCACCGATTCTATTTGATGGGGCCAGAAAATATAAGAGACTTCATGGTGGGAAAGACCTTAATGGAGCCAAAGAACAACATGGTCCCTGTAAGGATTCTAAATCCAAAGACATTCAGTGTAAAGGTGAAAAAGGGGGAGATAGTGGGAAAATGCGTACCTGTTGAGGCTATATCGACCACAACGGAAAAAAAGTGTGCAAAACCGGTCACAACAGTTCAGAGCATAAAAATCAAGAACAAAATTCTCAGCCTCTGTAATCTGGACGAAGATCAGCGAATCCTGGCAGAAAAACTAATCGGTGAGTACGCTGATATATTTGCTGCACAAGACGGAGAATATGGACGTACGCATATTGTTCAACACCACATTGACACCGGAGACGCTCGACCAATCCGTCAACCTCCAAGGCGTCTTCCATTGGCAAAGCAAACAGAAGTTGCCGAAATGATGTCGAAGATGGAAGCTGAGGGAGTGATAGAAGAATCGCAAAGTCCGTGGGCATCTCCAGTGGTCCTCGTGAAGAAGAAAGATGGCAGCACGAGACTTTGTGTAGACTACCGACGTCTCAATGATGTCACTAAAAAGGACAGCTTCCGAGAATCGATGACACTTTGGATATGCTTTCTGGAGCGAAATGGTTTTCAACACTTGACTTGAAGAGCGGTTACTGGCAGGTAGAGATAAATCTTACGGATCGCGAGTAAACTGCCTTCACTACAGGAAGCGGTCTTTGGCAGTTTACAGTGATGCCGTTTGGACTGTGCAACGCTCCGGCCACCTTCGAGCGACTAATGGAACGAACATTGCAAGGACTCACCTGGAAAACCTGTCTAGTATATTTGGACGACGTTATCGTCATAGGTAAGACGTTCGAGGAGCACCGCGAAAATCTAAAAGAAGTGTTTGAGAGGCTACGAAGTGCTCATTTAAAGCTCAACCCAGAAAAGTGTGCCTTGTTTCGTCCGGAAGTAAAATATCTGGGTCACATTATATCAGCGGAAGGTGTAAGAACGGATCCTGACAAAATCGAAGCCGTGAAAAGTTGGCCTTCTCCAAAAGATAAACACCAACTGAGAAGCTTCTTGGGCCTCGCCACGTATTACAGAAGGTTCGTAAAGGATTTTGCTGGCATTGCAAAGAGCCTGCATCAACTTACGGAAAAAGGCCGACAGTTCAGGTGGTCTGGAGAATGCGAAAAAGCATTTCAAGAACTGAAGCGACAGCTGTGCAATGCCCCCATCCTGGGTTACCCGACGCCCGGAAAAATGTTCATCGTGGACGCAGACGCTAGCAATGTTGGGGTCGGAGCTGTGATTTCCCAGATTCATGATGGTCAAGAGAAAGTGGTCGCATATTACAGTAAAGTACTCTCCAGACCTGAAAGGAACTACTGTGTAACCCGGCGCGAGCTTCTGGCTTTAATTCTGGCTACGAAGTATTTCCATAAGTACCTCTACGGACAAAAGTTCATTCTCTGGATAGACCACGCAGCTCTGAAATGGTTACTCCAATTTAAGAACCCTGAAGGCCAAGTTGCAAGATGGATCGAGCATGTACGGGAATGCATGGTAATATATATGTTCAGTTTTATTGCTCATTAACAAATAGATAAATGGAAAAACCTATGGGATAAAGACTTGTTCAGAATATTCTTCAAAGATATAAACCAAAAAATCGTCGTGATAAATATGAATAATCAACCCACAAGATGGCACAAAAGATAAATCCTTTGATTTTGCTCTGGTAATCTATACATTTGCGAAGTGATTGTTGGTAATACAAAGACCGAGCACGAAAAACTGGGTTCTATGACAGTACCTCTATAGAATGGTTCACTACGGACATATCGCGACATACCAAAACTCTGCATTAGGTTTTTGTTTTTGTAGACATCACCGAATTCAGTGGAACATGTTGGGTTTTTAGGTAATTCATTATTTCTAATGTTTATTAGTTGTCTTCTAACTTGAATCTTTGTTGTCAGCTATGAAAGTTTGCAATTTATCAAAAACCTCGCGAATCCCACTTCTCTTTAAAGAAGCGTTGAAGCAGGCAATTTTTATTTCGTTTATGATTTTAGGCTTTCTAAGAGTATCTTCCTGAGTTACATGGTTTACATAACCAGCACTAACTAACTTTAGGAATTCTCACTAAATTGTCATTTTTGAGATCCACAATTGCACTAGCGTTACAATTCTTTACATATCACGTGTACATTTTGCACAAATTACTATCGGGTTTTACTTATTTCAGGAATTTAATTTCAGGAATATATAATAATCTGCTTCCTTCTCTTAATTCTTCATAAAATTCGTAACAAAGTACAGAATCTGCTAAATTATCCATTTTCTACTTAACGTGTTCTTGCAAAACTCACAAACTACTAAATTGAATTCAATTAAATTTTTTGTCAACACGCAATGTTAACAGTAAACTATGCTTGTTTTTCTGATAAGTACAGTTGAATATGTTTGACTTGGCGTTATTTCCCAAATAGCCTGGGGCGCCTGCCTGACAGTTGTTGATGTTCCCGTAGCGGAGCGACGAAGTCGCGTGAGCGCCTAAACTCTGCGGAGAAAAGGGTGAAATTCTGTTAGCGAGCGAAGCGAGCCACCTTCTTCAAACTTGAATTGAATTGAATTCGGCTTTATTTCACAAACACTGGTTGATGTTATTTCACTTTGTCATTTTGAAATAACACCGAATTCCAAAATTATGAAAGCGAAATTTGGAATTCGGCATTATTTCACGGTACCGGTTGCCGCACTATCCAAACACCATACACTATTTTTCGGATTGATTTCTGTCACTCTCACTTGCGCCATGGAAAATGATTCTTCAGTGACTGCCGACTTGTCTGTTACATTAAATCTGGTTCTACATGCTGATGCTTTATGACCAATGCGACCGCACCGATAACATTTGAAATGAATTGCGACATTTTTCTTACCTTTGTTCTCTCTAAATGTATTTATGTCTTTATGGGAGTATCTTCCATTGGGTTTCGCTGACAAATTTCCTTTTGGTTTATATTTTTGATATCTTGTTCTTGCGAATAAAGCACGGTTTTGATCACTGTCCTTGTTTTTTTTGGTTCGAACTCTTCAATGATTTTAATTTCTAAAATTTCAAGTCTCGGCAATTCATCTCTAGACTCTAAACCGATCCGGAAATTATCGATGCTCATTAACATCTAATTGCATATTTGCTAACTTGTCTACTGCGGACCAAACCTTAGACAAGTGGACGTGATTTTCGCAGATTTTATTTAAAACGAGCTGTTTCAACAGAGTGGCCTTTCTTGTCGGTCCTTGCGAATATCATTCAAAGTAAAGCCTTTTGGTTCTCTTTGTCCCAAGCTGCTGCATCGATCAAATCATTTGCCTCGGTTCTTCCAGTGGGTCTTTTCTTCAGCCCACACACATAATCCCATGTCTCGTTTATTACCAGCAAGGCTTCCACGTGCAGATTCCAAGTGTCAAAATTGTCTCTAGATAATGGTTCAATCCATGATAACTGGCCATTCGCTATGACAACTAACTGTCAGACTTTCTCCGAATTACAGAATTTAAAATTCTTTAAAGATTAATTTGTATTTTGAGGATTTCACTTTTCTCCTGGGCCCATAACCGTGTTAAATGAGACGCAGTCTTTCACAGTCCAAATCAGAATGATAAGTATGTGAAGTTTTATTATACAGGGCGTCCCCTAATTCGTCAACGATAATTTGGGAAATGATTCCTGGCCTTAGGTATTTGAAGCAATTTCGATCTCTTGGAATTGACTTTGCAAATTGCTTCATCAATCCCAGTTTTATGTGAAGCGGTGATAGAAGAACTTTATGAGAACGTTCTTTTCGCCAAAGTTAAGCTCCCTCGGAGGCCAACACTTCTTATTCCAGTGATTTGCTCGGCCTCTACTATCCCATAGACACAAAAAGCTAGGGAATTTGGTAAACCCAGATTGTTGTCCGAGCAACATGCCTAAGATTTTGAAATCACCGCACACTTGCCAACTGTGGTATATTTTAATTTGCAATGAACCAATTCCAGATTCTTGTAGGTTTCCTTGAGGTGTACGGAATGACCGAGATTTTTTGAAGAATTGTTTTTGAAAAATCTTTGAAAATACGCCACTGTGCTGGGTCGTATGAGATCTTCAATGTATCCATCAAATCCTCAATATTGGTACAATGAACCAAATCGTCCTCTTGGGTAAAGTAGGAAGTGAACTGCTTCTCACGATATCTAAACCAGAAGGAAGACACTCCCCGCAAAAGTAAGTTCCTGCTTTTGAGCCTTGACCCAAGCAACTCAGCAGCATTTTTGGGGAGATTCAAGTCTCTTACCAAATCATTTAGCTCGCTTTGGGAAAACTTAGCTTGTCATCGGGTTCAGGTACAGCACCATCTTCGTCAGAACTTGAAATCTCTTCAAGATTGGGCTATGAAATTGACTGTTTCCGTTTTGAATTATACCCTTTCACATTACACGAACAAAATTAACAATCATCACTATACGAGTAGTTCTTTTGCTCGTACCATACCATAGGAATCGCATATCGGAAAGGTTATTTTTTGCCCTTAAACCAATTTCGAAGGTCTTCAACACATACTATAGTTTGCAGACTTTATGAGGTGCCCAAACTTTATCCTGATCTTCAAGTTTTAAGTCAAAGTACGCAAAGTATACATTTTTTTACAAAGTCCGTAATATTAAGTTGTTGCTTTAATATCAGACGAGTATGTTGGCCGCAAATAAAGGGTTCGCTATCTAACGCTTTTTTTTGAACTAGTGCTTATTTCGTGAATGGTAACACTTAGCTCATGTCTGATTTGACAGATAATTAGTTTTATCCTTCCGCTGACCGAATATGGTTATGTATACGCTTGAACAACGCTGGAAAATATTGCGACATTACTTTGAAAATCATGGTAATGTTGCAGAATGTGTGCAAAAATTGCGTACGGATTTTGGAAGAAGAGAAGCACCGTCAGCTCCGTATGTTCGTTATCTTGTGAAAAAAGTGAAAGAAACTGGCATCCTCATCGATAAACCAAAGCGTGAAAAGCCAAAAACAGTGCGTACACCCGAGAATATTGCTGCTGTGGCAGAAAGTGTGCGTGAAGCGCCATCAACATCAATTCACCGTCGTTCTCAATAATTGAACATTTCGGAGACATCATTGAGACGAATTTTGAATAAAGACCTTGATATGATGCCATACAAAGTCCAATTGGTTCAGGAGTTGAAGCCAATTGACCATCCAATGCGTTTTCGCTTCGCTAAGTGGGCCTGCGATCGACTTAGAGAAGATGCCGATTTTGCCAAAAAAAATCATCTTTTCCGATGAAGCTCATTTTGATCTTGGCGGGTATGTAAACAAGCAAAATTGTCGCATTTGGGGCACAGAAAACCCGCACGCATACATTGAAAAGCCGAAGCTACACTCGATGTTTTGCGCCCTGTTTTTGAAGATCGCATTATCAGCCGCAGAGCTGATGTCGTTTGGCCACCTCGGTGCTGCGATTTGACACCGTTGGACTATTATTTGTGGGGTGCCGTAAAAGATAAGTGCTATGCCGACAAGCCAGAGACAATTGACGCTTTAAAGGACAATATTCGTGAAGCCATTGGTGAAATACAGCTGCACACAATCGTGTAGGCTATTGCATGGCCAGCCGAGGCAGCCATTTGAATGAAATTATTTTCAATTATTAACCGAAAGGATATAACTAATTATCTGTCAAATCAGACATGCGCTAAGTGTTACTATTCACGAAATAAGCACTAGTTGAAAAAAAAACGTTAGATGGCGGACCCGTTACAACAGAAACTGTTATACACTTCCGCATAAACGTCATTGCACTATATTAGACCAAGACCTATAACACAATGACAAGTTAACACATAATAGTACCGCGCCACTTTTCTACACTATCGGAGCGCGCACTTTCAGGTACAGGTTTCAGGTTATGTTTATGTTTGTTAATTTAGCTCGCACAGGGTGTTCTTTATTAAGAAAGTAATGATATTTATGGCCTGTATACATTTAAAAACAGTAATAAAAATAAAAATGTACCTATTTATTTTTGACTTCAAGTTAGCCCAAAAAACCTCCTTTTTATAATAAAATTTTGCGTTTTGCAAAATAACCTAACGTTCTGGAATTTTTTGAGTATTTTTTTTTACTTTTTAAAACACGTAAATATTTACATAGAAATCAGTTGAAAACATCCAGACAGCATTTTTGTTGCAGACCTGTGTTATGAAAATGTGTGATCCCATCTCTTATAAATTGAGATTCGTCCGTCCAAAGAATTCTGCTAATAAACTCTTTGGATTTATTCTTGTGAGTTTTTTCGAGATTTGATGGTATTAAAGTTTCTTGTAGGATATGCTATGTTCTTTACACTTTTGGTTGTGTGTATAGATTTTACAGCCAGTTTATTAACGTGTTTTATGACGAGTTTTTAAATTTTTTGGACAACCTGAAAGCTCCCAATCTTGTCATTCTAGGGGACTTCAACTTGAATTTATTAGCTTCAAGTTCTGGCTCAGGTTCTTATCTTGTTCTAATTGCTGAGCATGGGTTAACCTCCTTCGTAAATGAGTTCACTAGGCCAATCGTAGGGACTTTTTTTTACGTAGATAGATCTTTATTTCGCACGAATTTTATTAACACTTTTTTAATAAGCTTACAATTTGCAGATATATGATATTGAAATATATTTTATCTTTAACATTACTCGTATTTTACAACAGTTGAAATATAATAAATATGGATTTAATAATGATTTACAAAAGGAAAAGCGAAAGAAAAACCTTTTACTTAAAGAACAAAAATAAAATAAATAAATAAATAGTAAAGGAACAAAGAGAAAAATGTTAAGTCAAGAATATAAAAATACAAAAGGATAGTAATCCAATGGCAAGCAATACCTCTTTTAAATGTTTAATTAGAGAAAACTCTGAAGAATGGGTAAATAAATAAACGCAATTTATATCAAAATTTTAATAAATCAACAAAATATCACTTAGGTAAATAATAAATAAATTAACAAATAAATAAATATAAATAAGTAAATCAATAAATAATAAATAAATAAATTAACAACCAGGAAAATTAAATGAATGAATAAGTTAACAAATAAGTGAACAGAAGAATTAACAAGAATACATGGACTATATAAATAAACAAGAAACATGAAAATTTAAATATAAGCAACGTTCATTAATCCATTAGTTAGAATATTGCGTGAATAAATTTTTAATAAGTGAATTTTCAACACTGGAACATTTTTCTTTAAAGTTGAAAGTAAGCTTACTGATTTTTTCACTAATCAATTCAACGTTCGCTCATTGATGATGTTCAAGGGTTGGGTAATACCACGGCAGGTTGAGCATCATTTTCAGTACATTTTTTTGTGCAACGTGCAATCTTTTAATATGTCACTGTGCAGCTTGACCCCATACTTGACAGCCATAGCATATTATTGCCTGAAAGATTACTTTATATATTATCAATTTATTGTCTTGTGAAAGACAGGATTTTCGGTTGATTAAAGGATAAAGCATTTTTATTGCAATATTTATTTTCTTTAATGATGCGGTAATATGGTAACTAAAGATCAAGTTTTGGTCAAGTTTAATGCCACGATACTTAACTGGGCTTTCCCATGATATAGTTTTTCCTGTCACAGTGAGACTGTCATTTGGAAGATAGCAAGCGTTCCTTTTTCGTGTGGAAGCCTTTACCTTGCCAAGGTTAAGTTTGATTTTACATTTGTTGAAATAAGCATGAATTACTTCGATCGCTCCATCTAAATTTCTGTCTATATTGGGAGCAAACCGATGAGATAAAAGAATTGCAGTGTCATCTGCGAACAATGCAGTCTCGCATTTAACAACACTAGAAAGTCGGCTGTAAAAAAATATATATACAATATAGGTCCAAGTACTGAGCCTTGAGGCACACCACATTTGACATCAAAGGTACAGGAGACGCAATTGTTGACATGAACTTGAACAACACGGTTTTTGAATAATTTTGCACAGGTAAAAATAGCGAGGACTGTAGCTTGATAGTTTGTAGAATAAACCATTATGCCATACTGTGTCGAAAACCTTTTCGATATCTAAAAGTATCATGCCTGTTGATCTCCGTTGTTCACGATTTGTTTTTACAATTCTGGTTATTCTTGCAACTTTTTGAATCGTATTATGATTTGGACTAAAACCAAATTGCTCATCAGGCAAAATATTGTTTTCAAAAATTAAACTCATTACCTCGTCTTTTATAATTTTTTCGAACATCTTGCTTAGTGAGCTAAGTAAACTTATTGGCCTATAACTCTTTGCGTTGTCTGGAGGCTTACCAGATTTGAGGATTCGTATAATTTTGGCTTTTTTCCAAGTATCTGGAAAGTATTGCATCTTTAGACAAGAGTTGAAAATGAAAGTTATATATTTTATTACTATCTTAGGAAGGTGTTTTAGAAAAGTGTTTTTAATTTGATCAAGGCCTTGAGCTTTTCTTGTCTTAAGATGCTTTATCAGGAGAGCAACCTTGTTTTCGGAAACATACGTATTTGTAGGAGTTAGACAGCTGAAGGTGTTGAATTCTTCAATCCTTGAGTATACTGCAGTAGTTAAAAGAGGATCACCGATATTGGAAGCAATAGTGTGATTTTTCTTAAAGACATCAGCTAGAATATTTGCTTTTTCCTGATCGGTAAAGTTAAAAGAAGATGGGCTTTTAAGTCCTGGAATAATTCTGTGTTTTTTTTTTTATATTCCAAAAGGGCTTCCCACATTTGTCTAAGGAACTTAGCTTGTGGTTCCATTCATTATTGCGTTGATTAGCAATAAGTTTTGAAATTAATTTATTAAGAGTTCGAACATATTCGCGAAAATTCGGATATCGAAATCTTTGCCAATTTCTTCTCTGAATGTTCCTTATTTTTATTAATGCAACAATAAATGGAGAAAAGGTGGACGTACAATACTTTTTTCGAATTTTTTTGACATATTTAGTAGCAGCACTAAGAACCGAATTAGTAAAAAGTTCAACAGTGCGATCAACATCATCTGCGCTAATTAAGTTATCAATTCGGGTGGAGACATCACTTAGGGCTCTTTTGATGATCCTTTGAAGATATTGTCAATCAGTGTTCTTGATATCCTGGATAAACTGCATTTTTGCCAACCCCGAATTTAAATTCGACAGTGCACAGGATTGTGATCAGAGTTTAGTTCACTTTTACTGAATGGGTTTGAAATAGTGTTTGGACAATTTGTTACAAAAAAATCTAAAACCGAAGGACTGCCACAAGTAGACGTAGGAATAAACGTACTCGTAGGACTAGGAGGGAACAAAATAGAATAATGTAGAACTAATCGGAGGAACTTGTATTGATTATGTTCTTGGTCTCTTTGAGAAAATCTCACCAAATCTTTGTAGTGGTATTGACATTGATTTACGAATTTCTTATCACTGCATAACAGGGCTTCTGTTTAATGGTTTAAAACATCAGAAATACGTTAAAAATTCGACCTTACTTATAGTTTCCAAAATTAATTTTTTGGAACTGAAGAATTTATTGCTTTTTGAGAACTGGGTGGACGTCTATGCTGAAGAGAATGGTTCCAGGGATTATGATTTATTTCTGAAAATCTTAAAAGTTCTTCAAGTCCTGTAACTGTGCAAAAACATTCAGAAATAAGGGTTAAGCGCTGGGTGAACTAATTTCTTCTTAATTAAATAAAATATAAAAACAAATTGCATCAAAAATGCTATAAACATCCAATGAATTCTAGGTTAAAAAATAGATATAAACGTATTTGTAAATTAATAAACATGGAAATTCGGATTTTCCGTGACAACTACTACCACAACCTTATGAGAAAATCCCGAGGAAACTTGAAACAAGAGTGGAAAGTTATAAACAGCATTATTAATTGCAGTGTTGAAGACCAGCATATATTTTTAGCACTTAATAGCAGTGATGGTAATATCATTGATCCCATAGTAGTAGCGAATGAGTTCAATGATGACTTGGTCTCAATTGGAGATAACCACTTTCCGGGAAATTCCACTGTTCATTGTATCTGTTGGAATATTACTGCTGATATCCATTTGTGTAAGAATTTAAATTAAAGTAAATTTTTTGCACCAATTACTGGCCTTGAGACCCTAAAATTTATTGATTCCTTCAAAAATTCATATTCTTGTGGTAATGATGAAATTTCTAACCTTGTGTTGAATTTTAGCACATCTCTTTAGTCTGAGTGTTATTTCTTGAGTTTTCCCCGAAAGATTTAAATGTGCCCTTGTGATACCACTTTTTAAGAAAAGGGATACTATAGAAAAGAGAAAAATAATCACAGGCTGACTTTTGTCTTCGATTTCTAAAATTTTTGAAAAGGCTAACCGCCTCCGAACAGGGTTTTGGAATATTTTGGTAAAACCAATTTTTTTAGTCCAATTCAGTTTGGGTTTAGAACAGGCCTTTCCACTGAGGATGCTCTTTTGAACTTTTGCTCCTTTATATAGAAAGGTTTCGATCCTGCGCTGGGTTCTTTGTTGATATAACTAAAGCTTTTGATATGGTTGATCAGCATCCTTTTGTAAAAATTAGATAATGCAGGATTTCGCGGATTTATGTATAATTGGTTTGCGTCCTATTCTCAAAGACAGGATACAACAGGTGAAGTAGGGATGAGTCTTAGTCTCCCTAAGACTCTTCTTCTTGGAGTTCCTCAAGGGTATGTACTTGGACCTATCCTGTTTTTGATTTACATCAATTCCATATTTGCACTGCCTTTTAATGGAAAAGCTAAAGCTTATGCTGATTATCTGGGAATCGCATATGGCTCTGTCAACCCTCTGAACCTAGTACCTGATATCAACCATGATGCCCATCTACTGAGAACCTGGTTCGATGAGCATAAGCTAGTAGTTCGCAACAAAACAAAGCTCTTGCTTTTTAGCCTAAGTCCACAGCAATGTCCCAACATAGATGTCATATTTCATGCCCCTAACTACCGTAGATATACTATATATTGTCGGTGTGCTCTGCTCTAAACGTTGAGAAAATTTTTGATGATAATGCTTCTTGTCATACCACATGCTTTAAAGTTTGTAACTGTAAATCACTTTAAATATCTTGGAGTGACAATTGATATTGAATTGAATTTGAATTGGTCCGAACACATTTCAATCTTAAAGCAATATCTCCTTTCTACCATTCGATGCTATTATCGCCTCAACAAGTGCTCCAGCGATATTTTAAAAACAGTTTATTTCGTGATTTTCCACTCAAAGCTGCAATATGGCATAAGCTGTTGGGTGTGGGGGGGGAGGGGTGCCTGCTTAAATAAAATTCAGCAGTTGAACACACTGCAAAAGTGTGCCATAAGGAAAGTCTGCAAGTTCACTCGTAGAGCCCATTCTTTAGAACTTTTTAGGCTAATGGAAATTCTATCACTGAGGCACTTGTATTATTATAGGGTACTAACAATTTTCTATATGAGATGTGGCTACATGCAGAGACCATCTCTGACGCTTATAGCTTGCGTAAGAATCTACTTTCTATCATTCGTATCCTTGCCTTTTGTACCACTAACTTCAGGAACTCGTACAGCGTTTTATCTTGTAAGTTGTTTAACAGTCTCACTGCAGAAATACGTTCCATTAGAACTTTATTCGCTTTTTTAAATAAAGTAATTAAACTGATTAATTTGTTGTCAACTGTCATAAATTCCTGTTTTTTACCTGCTGCATGTTTTCGCAAGTTTCATAAAATCTATTGGTTTTTGTGCAAACTTGACTTTGTTTTACTATTGTTACTTTCATACGAAAAAAATTGTAAAACGTTATGTTAATTGGGCATTTTCTGGAGAAAAATGACCTCAAAGTCAAAAAATTAGCATGGGCAATGAAAATAAAACAGGCTTAGAAATTGGATATCTAAAGACTCAAAACAACTTTATTTAAACGCCGTTACAAAGGCTAGTATTTCTTCTAAAAACAAAGTCCTACATAATGTTTCTACTATTAGTACTAACAGAGCAATTTCCGTTAACATGGGTCAGGGTACACCAAAGTTTTCTTAAATCCTCGATAAATGCTGTCAACATTGAAGATAGACCCTTAGGGTGGAATGATTTTTTTCATAGAATATACCCAGGAATCATTTCCCAAATTATCGTTGATGAATTAGGGAACACCTTGTATAGGGTTATGCGACATAGGAAATAATGTAAAAGAACTACATACATTAGTTAATTCAATAAATATACAATAAGTAGGTTAATTACAATATTATTTCTAATTATAAGTAGTAAAGATATATATATATTTGGACTGGCAGTTTTAACAGGTATCCTCCATGAAGACCATGACAACTTGGTATATAATCACAAGAGTATTATGTACAGGTATGTCGGATTGCAATGGGATTTATGATATTGAATGAATCCGAGCAAGACAAATGTGCGAGTCATGGATGCTGATAGTCGTCTGTAAGTAGATTTCGCAAAGGTTGTGTTATAGATGCTCATTCAGTCGACTGAATTTGTGGCCGACGGTCGTTCGTGCTTCCAATTTGTTGAGAAATTGTAGATTGTGAAAGCAGTTTGCGAGAAATGACCAGAAATGATACATGAAGTCTAAGAACAAACCTACACATTGCTTATTTTGGTGCTCATTGCCATCTACCTGGCGACGAAAATTCGAGACGCTTTCTTTCAGAATATGGGGGACTGAACTGTAAGGACGTACAGAACTCGTATCAAGAACGATTCAACTGCGTGACTTGTACAACTTAATTATACTTGCTATTACTAAAGGGTCCGCCATCTAACGTTTTTTTTTCAACTAATGCTACAAAAAAAAACTACTGAATATTTTCTCAAATTTCTTTTTTTATTTGAAAGTACAATCCTTCCGGTTAATAATGAAAAATAATTTCATTCAAATGGCTGCCTCGGCTGGCCATGCAGTAGCCTACACGATCGGTCCAATTTTTAAGCACATTATCGATTGTGTGCAGCTGTATTTCACTAATGGTTTCACGAATATTCTCCTTTAAAGCGTCAATTTTCTCTGGCTTGTCGGCGTAACACTTATCTTTTACGGTACCCCACAAATAATAGTCCAACGGTGCCAAACGACATCAGCTCTGCGGCTGTTAATGCGATCTTCAAAAACAGGGCGCAAAACATCGAGTGTAGCTTCGGCTGTGTGGCACGTAGCGCCGTCCTGTTGAAACCAAATGTTGCCAACATTTGTTCAACATGGCCCGATAACGATCGCCATTGACTGTAACGGCCACTCCTTGCTCATTTTCTAAGAAAAATGGCCCAATTATGCCTCTGGACCAAAATCCGCACCAAACAGTGACTCGTTTTGGGTGTATCGGCTTTTCAATGTATGCGTGTGGGTTTTCTGTGCCCCAAATGCGACAATTTTGCTTGTTTACATACCCGCCAAGATCAAAATGAGCTTCATCTGAAAAGATGATTTTTTTGGCAAAATCGGCATCTTCTCTAAGTCGATCGCAGGCCCACTTAGCGAAGCGAAAACGCATTGGATGGTCAGTTGGCTTCAACTCCTGAGCCAATTGGACTTTTTATGGCGTCACACCAAGGTCTTTATGCAAAGTTCGTCTCAATGATATCTCCGAAATGTTCAATTGTTGAGAACGACGGTGAATTGATGTTGATGGCGCTTCACGCACACTTTCTGCCACAGCAGCAATATTGTCGGGTGTACGCACTGTTTTTGGCTTTTCACGCTTTGGTTTATCGATGAGGATGCCAGTTTCTTTCACTTTTTTCACAAGGTAATGAACATACGGAGCTGACGGTGCTTCTCTTCTTCCAAAATCCGTACGCAATTTTCACACACATTCTGCAACATTACCATGATTTTCGCAATATTTCCCAGCGTTGTTCAAGCGTATACACAACCATATTCGTTCAGCGGAAGGATAAAACTAATTATCTGTCAAATCAGACATGAGCTAAGTGTTACCATTCACGAAATAAGCACTAGTTGAAAAACAAAAACGTTAGATGGCGGACCCTTTATAAGTTTTGAACCGTTTTTCTATATTGTAAGTGTTCACATTCATAATTAGCTTCGCATCATGTTTTCATCATTTATTCCAATACGTTTTCTACTTTGAAGCTACTCCTAGTTCCTCTGTAATTTTTCCAGAGTTTATGCTTGCCACATATTGCCACCTGTTCAATGACATCATTGAATAGGCTATCGAAACCTAGCACAGACATTCCTTTTTTCCGAGGAATCAGTCATTCATTATTTGCAGAGATATGTACGAGTATTTTGAAACACATGTATTGTTTTCAAACCGTTTCTATGCTATTTCGGAACTCTCGAACTGATTTATTGTCCTACAAGTCCTTGCTAGAGGTTGTGCAGTTATTTCTTATTGTGATTTCATTCTTCCGAGATTGTATGTATTGCGTTTTACTTGAAAAAAAACCTTTGATGCCGCTATGTGGGGTGAAAAAACCAATGAATAAATCTCGATCTGTAGTTATCTGGAGTTCCGCAAGATGAGTTGCTTTTCGAAATGCGTCCGCCAACTTAGGTGGAGCTCTACATATCCTATCCTGGTTAGGACTAAAGTTTTTCATTTTCACGTAATTGTACAATATCCAATCAAATTTCACAAATAAGTTTGTGCATGCTCTGTATCAAGTTCTTCCATGCTCCTTTGAATGGTGTGGCAGGTAAGCCGTCAGCTGCAGAAGGCTTATTTCTTCTTAGAGTTTTACCAGACGAAGGATTAAAGACCTGTCGCTACTATATACACTCTCCTACGCGATGTTCAGGGCACCTCAGACACACATACAAGTCTGAAGTTTTAGTGAGGATTCGTCGAGTATGTTACTACAGTCGAAATGTGATTTTATCAACATGGCCCTAAGAACAAGTATGAATCTATTCAGTGCCATAAGAGGTGTACAAGAAATATAAAATAATGTCATCGGCTGGACAAATCGAGCCACTAGTTTTGAGAATGAACAGGAATTCTGTTGATCAAGTTCATGAAAAGATATGAACCTATATACTCAGTATGTTACACAATCACTTTGTGCGAAGAAAACTGACCGCAGCTCTCTCGCTTATTTCGAAGACTCGAATGCAGCTTGCACCAAGTAACTTTCAAATCCTCCATTTAAATTAGGGTTTTTTTTCGGAAAGCTGTTTTCCTACTATGATTATTCAAATTTCTATTTCAAATACAGTCAAAATCGGTTATAACCAACTCGATGGGACTGGTGAATTTGTTCGTTATATCCGCTGTTTCGTTATAACCGATTTTCCATTTTACAAGTGGCCACATTATTTTTTTTTTAGTACTTTTACTTATTTATGATTGGGGTAAAAAGTAATCTGTGATTTTCTGCTGTCGACATTATGAACTTCCCTTCTATTTTCATCTCCATTTTGGTCAAAAGTATCAAAATAACGATTTCAAGGTATTGACAGCCTGAAAATCTTCAATTTTCACTGGAATTATTTCAGTTTCTATAAGTGAAAATAGTACAAAATGTTTTCATACTGTCAGAGAAGCAAGACTAAAAACTCTTCTTACCTTCTTCATTCTCACTCCACATTTTCATTGTCAACAGAATCAATGATTTGTTCGTCGGTTAATAACTCTGCAGTAACAATGTTGTTGTCCACATTAACCAAATCTTCAAAACTTTATGAATCAAATGCGTTATCATATGACTGAATATGTTTAATGCAGTGCCTCAAAGGCCAATTGTCTTCTTCTTTGAACTCATTTTCGATTGAATTATCAGGTTCTTGTGGGATAAATCTACAATGTTTAAAACAATTGCTTAAATGTTTAAAACAACCCTCTCCCAAGCTCTGGAAATCAGTAGAATGGCATCCAACAAACTCATTACATGTGATCCATCTTATTTCGCGATGTTACGATGTTATGTGTTTAGTACTTGAAGCTTTCTGTGATGCTCTTTTAGTGATCTGATTATACCCTGATCTATTGGTTGTAACGCATAAGTTGTATCAGGCGGCAAAAACACAAGCTTCATAGAAGTAAGACCATCGATCTTTGGATGTGCAGGACAATTGTCCACTAACGACAGAATTATTTCCTTTCGTTTTGTCAACTGTCTATCTCAATTTCTTAAATGTTTTTCGAATATGTCTGATGTAATCCAGGCTCGTTTATTGAACTCATACAATGATGGAAGTTTCTTGACCTTTTTAAAGCACCTCGCGTGTTTTTGATTTTCCAATAACAAACATTGTTTAGCAGTTTCGGTCATATTAGCTCCTACTGAAACCGTAATTCGTTCTTTTGATATTTTATCTTGTAGAATAAACCTGTTTCGTCGATGTTGAAGATTTTTTTTTTTTTTTTTATTACTTTATTTTAACAATATCTTTTAACGCTTATATTTAATACAAATCATAATAAATTCATTTTAAAATGATACGTAAAAAGGTAATTGTAGAAAATAGCTGAGTACAACCTTTAGCCTAGTCAAGACAGTGATGAAAGTACTTATTGAGTTATACAAAAAGAAAAATTCAAATAGTTCTATTGATGGGGAAACAATATAAATTTTATAATGAACCAAAAAATTCAATTATATGTAATTTTTAAAAGTCTATAAATTAGTTTATATCATCGTTTTAATAAAACATGAACTTCTGAATGATTAAATGAGAAAAGCCACTTTTTTATTTCATTTAAAAATACCGTTTTTACCCTCTCACACCTAAGTTTTTCAGGTAATCTATTAAATAAACGAGGAGCGTTAACATGGAAACAATGGGAAAAGTGCGTTTTTTAATGGTTGGGACAACTACAAAATTTCTGGAGTTGATTCGCAAGCTATAGTCGTCTTGCACTCTGGTTTTAAAATAGCCTGAATTGATGAAAAAAAATCTTTAAAACTTTGTAACAGTAAAGGTGTCTTAGAGGAAGAAATTCAAGAGATCTGAATAACTCAAAACTTGGTGTCCTGCGATTAGCTTTAGAAATAATTCTTATCGCATGCTTCTGTTTTATTAATAAGGGTTTTATTTTATTAAGATACGTACCACCCCAGCAAGAAATTCCATATTCCAACTTTGATTTTAATAACCCGTTGTAAACCAATTTTAAAACAGGAAGATTGCAGTACATACTAAGGTGGAATAATTGTCTTACAACTCCGTTCATATATTTTTTCAAATAGATTGAATGGTCATTCCAACAAAATTTTCGATCGAAAATAATACCTAAATATTTAAAACTGTCAACACGTTCGATCAAAAAGCAATTTGCGTTGCAGATATTCTGATTGTTGAAAACCATATCTCCCAAGACAAATCGGTTGCAAGTTGGTGAATGATAATATAAAGGTATTTCTTGGGAAAAGTTACCTCTGATATTAAATATCATGAACTTCGTTTTATTGCTTATTATCAGCTTATGAAAATTAAACCATCTTCTAATAATATTTAGGTCACAGTTTACATCTGCAAACATATCAATTAAATTATTGTTAGAATAGAAAAAAGATGTATCATCAGCAAATGCTGTGATATTACCTTTAAAGGGTTGTAAAAATAATGAGTTAGCATATATAAGAAAGAGGATTGGACCCAAAACTTATCCTTGAGGAACACCCATATTTAAAAATTTTTGTGAACTGAAAGCATTTTTAATTGGATAAATAGGAAGCAAAACATTTATAAATTGAGCCTCTAAAACCCGCCTTATAGAGCTTATCAAGCAGCAAAGAATGGTTCACCATATCGAAGGCCTTACTTATATCAATAAAAAGAGTTGATGGAATTTTAGAAGAATTTAAGCTATTATATATTTCACCAGATAACTTTAAAGCATAAGCACCTTCTGTTGATTTTCCACTCCTAAAACCAAATTGGCAATCACTAAAAAAACGAGTTCTATCTAAGAATGATAAGATTCTATTTTTAATGCCCTTTTCAAAAACTTTTGAAAAAACAGATAGTATAGAAATGGGACGATAATTATTAAGTGACATTCTATCACCTTTTTTATGCAAAGGAAGAACTACAGCAGTTTTCAAGCTGTTAGGAAAAACACCTTTTTCTACACAAAAGTTGAAAATGTAGCAAATAACATCAGAAATATGAAAACTTATTTGTTTTAAAAGGAAACTTGAAATATTATCAGTGGATGAGGAACTAGATGTTTTAAGAGACATGATGATTTTTGAAATTTCAAGAGCAGAAAATTTATCAAAGTAAAAACTATCGGATTGAATATTGTCATGAACTAAAGAGGTCTCACAAAGAAGTGTAGAATTAATTACATTTGAATCACCATTATTATGAACGATATTAACAAAAAAATTATTAAACAAATTAGCAACTTCAGAGGGATCTGAAACACCAAGATTATCGTTTTGAATAAAAATATCAGAGCGAGGTTTATTTTTATTAAGTATATCATGAACAACTCTCCATTTTTCTTTAGAGTTCCCAATATTTCCTGCTAGTTTATTACTATAATATGAATTTTTACAAAGTGGAATTTCAATTTTAACCTCTTTACATAACTTTTCATAATAATTATTTAATCTCTGATTTCTTGGATGTTTTTTCATAATAAAGGAAAGTTTATTTTTCTTTTTGATTTTTTTAACTAATGAAGGAGTCATCCAATGCTTAAGACATTTAAATTTGTTGTTACTTTTACTCATTATTTGGCTACAGCTTAGAATATGATATTGTAGTCTATTAAGAAACAAATCAAATGCAACTGTGGGATCGATCGCAGAGTAAACTTCATCCCAAAACTCTAGACTTAAATTTGCTCTTAATTTTGACAAATCAGTTTTTTGATAATCAAAATTCTCAAAATTATTTTCTCTAAACTGGCAACAACTGAGCTGAATACCAGTTAGACGATGATCGGTTATTTTTAAATCAAGGACAATTGTTTTATAATCGACCAATATGTTTCTGTGAAATCTTAAAAACACATGATTTAATCTAGTAGGTTCATTTATCACAGACTCAAAACCAAATGATGAAAACGCAGTTAGATAACTATCAACATCCGGTGAATCACACAGAATGTTTATATTAAAATCACCTAAGAGAATTATATTTCTACATTTTTGCTATCCAAAAACCCCGACATTTCTTCCAAGAAGCAACTTACTAAACATTTATGAAATCTATAGATACATATAAAACAATAACTTACGCCAGAAATTTTGCAATTAACGCTTATCATATCAGCCCTTTCAAATTGGTATGTGTTAACTATACAATTGGTTACATTGATATTATAATATACAGCGACGCCACCAGCAGCATAAGATTCATTACAAGTCGCTTCAAAAGAATAGTTTGGAATTAAATCATAGAAATCTTTTTCTTCTTCAAATATCCAAATTTCAGTAAGGAAAATTAAATCTGGTAAATGAACCAGAGGTGTGAGATGAGATAGAAAGGTATTGAAATTAGTTCTCATACTGCGAATGTTTTGATGTATAACAGAAAAACCAGACATTAGTTCATTATTTTGATGTTCTATAAAAAATCATTTTACATCATCAGTATCAAAAGAGGAAGAATTATAGTTATTGCTTAAATCATTTTGAGGAGGTGTACCTAAACTATTACTAATTCTAATCTAATATAATAATTTAAGTTAATTTAAATATATGAATGTCCTCAAAAGATTTAATTTTCATAACTTTATCTCCCTCTTTTTTTCTAATACAAACAGTTGAGTCTCTAACCCATACAAACTTACATTTATTATTAAGTTTAAGTTCATTTGCCATTTTTAGTAAAGACCTAGTGTACTTGGTTAGACAATCATTGATGTAAATCTTCTTGCTGCTACTGTTGTTGTTGTTGCCGCTACTCTGCACACGGAAGATGTTTGATGATAAAATGCCCTTTTTCTCCTTAATTTTTTTCATCACATTGATCTTTTGCAACAATGTTGTGAACTTCACGCATACGATGTTGCTGGTTGTGGAGTTTTTGTTTCTGCCTTGAATGTCTTTAACAAAGCAAGAATCAATGCCGAGTGAATTTATCTCCTCACCAATAACAACTGTTACAAATTCATTTACTCTCTCACTTACGTTATATTTATTAACATCTGGGATACCAATAATATCCACCGAGCACTGTTTCCCTTTCTGTTCTAGCCAATTCAGCTTCACCTCTAGGTCATCAACTCTATTGTGAAGAGAAGCATTGCACTCTTCAAAAGATTTAATTTTTGAGAGCGCCTCGGTATTGACTTGCTTTAGCTGCATGATTTCGGTGTACAGCATTTGGAGAGTAATTGTTTGCTGAACCATAATGTTGTCATTTTTAAGAGATGGAGTAACTGATTGCTGAACTACACTGGTGTCATCTTTGAGAGAGGGAGAAGGATTAAGCGGTAAAGTTGACGGACTATTAGCTGATGTGTTAATGGGAACATCTCCAAAATTTGATTTTCTCCGCATAGAGACACAACTAATACACTTGTACCCTTGAACACTTTTTTTATAATAGTCTATTTCTTTTTTTTCCATTTTGATACACTTTCCGTGATACGATTCTTTACAATTTATGCACTGAATCTTAAGTTCATTTCTTTCAACTTTTAGTTTACACGAGCCGCAGTTCATTTTTACTATTATTATTATTTTTTTATGTTAAAAAATACTTTTCACTGAGGTGCTTATCTATGCATGTGTCCCCATCAACATACGCACTTAGTACCTACTATTTAACATCCGAATAGCTTTGGCCAAACACCACGCAACCAATCGTCCACAATTTCTGTAGAAAAACTACCACGTTCACCTCTTACCATTGCACTAACGATGTTATACTCGTAGTATGTCTTTGCCAAAATCATTGAATCCAGGCTGTTGAGCAGGTGAAGTAATTTTTTCCCAAGCCTATTGCAAAGTCTTCTGCCTTAGTTTGTAGAATTGGTCCTCTTAATATAGTATTCAATCTTCTTTGGGCTTTGAACCAGCTGAGCAAAGTAGCCTCTATGTCGGGATGTTAACTGCATCGAACTTTCTTTATTTTCAAGTTGGATTCTTCAATATTTTACTTAGTTTTATCTCGGTCTTTGAAAATGGTAGAGATTGGAATAACCAGCTTCGAGCCTTGAAATTATTGTAGATTTTTCTTCGATTGTAAAATCTCTACGTTTTGAACTCATTTTCAAAAACAACTAACACTTTTAACCATTCTTGATATAAAAAATTACAATTTCAGTTCCTCTCAAAAACAGAATGCGAAATGCGAAAAAGAAAACAGTAAAAGGGAAATCCCCAGAATTTATCACTTTAAATGCACGAAGTTGGCAATGCCTACTTAATTATTTTTTAATATTCTTTATAAGCAATAAGTTTTTAAATTTTACATTTAAAACTGTTCGTTATAAGCGATATTCGGTTAGTACAATTTGTATGAACCTCGGCCGGGACTTCAAGATTAGTTCGCAATAACCGATATTTCGTTATAACCGATGTCGTTATAACCGATTTTGACTGTATTTGTGTCTTGGTTCTCACGCTAAGTTCGTGTCCTTCGTTTTTAATGATGGGAACTGAGGCCAATTTCGTAATTGAATTTGATAGTTGTTGTAAAGTCTGAAATATGCGCATACGTACTTTGACTACAATCAGTTTGTGATCCGAGTCTTTATTTGCAGCTGAAAATGTTCAGTATCAGATTTTCAATCAGTTAGATGATCAAGATATCCCCATGTAACTTTGTGGTTCCTGCACTATGGTAAAAAATTCTTAAATTCTTCTCATCGACCTGTTTTGAAATCGACTAAGACTTTGTTGTTATTCAAATATACGAGTACTCTACTAAAAAATAAAAGAAAATACGAATTCTCATTTATTTGTCATTAAAACTAAATCAAAAACAAAAATTAAACATATTTTCGTATTTCAAAGTTAAAGTACGAATAAATAATTGTTCGTACCCCATATGGTTCGCTCTACTAAAACTGGTCAACTTGCATTAGTGACGCATATATGATGCCACAGACCATGGTCCAATAATTGACAGATGAATTACTATTACAGATAGTATACTATCTGATATCGGGTTTTCGGGTTTTTGAAATACCCACCCTCATCAATAAATTGTGGCATGTATTGGTAATTTCAAATTGTGCAGTGAGTTATTTGTGGAATTTCGAGTTCAGGACATTCGTCGAATTGTGCCATTTCTCCGTGTTGATATGTTAGTTTGATTAATTAAATTCAAACGTTAGATATAGTTTTTGTCTGAGTTTGTCAAAATTTGTTTGCAAAGAGAAATGCGATGGATTGCGTTCACCAATTAAACTGTATTTATAGAATTTGGAAAAGCTTGAAATAGGAAACATGGATTAAATGAACACATATTTGGAGTCATATTCAAAACTGACCACTACAAACATGACTATTGCAATCGTTACAAAAATTATTAATCATTTGTGCTGGAAACTAGTTAGGGTTGGCTAGAGGGCAGAAATGCTATCGAATCTCTACAAATGCCTCTAGGACCAGATAGGGGACCAGAGTTCGTGTCTTCATGGAAAGTGATAATATCGAACTAATTTTCTTTTTAGCAGGCGTGGATGCTTGATGATTGCTGTGTTCTAACGCCTACGCTCAGATAATTCCGTTATCGACGAAGCTAGTTGTTCTGAATCATTTGGACTTAAAGGAGTCATCATACGTTTCAATTCAATTTCAATTCAATTCAATTTATTATTATAAAAATATTGCACAAATAAGACCTAGCCTATAAAAATAGTACATAAAGTAGCGGATAGATTACAATATTAATTATTAATTAAACTAAATTTAATATAAACATTAGTGATAGTTACTTAAAAATAAAAAATATTGGAAAAGGAAGGATCGTGAAGAGAAGGATAGTGAAAAGATTTAAAGAATGGCGCAGAAAATAGATAAAGGATAAAAGATTTGTAGAGAGTAGTTATGTGCTGCTTATTCAATGTCTTCCAATACGGTACTTTTGAATTTAATAGCTTCAATTCGTCGCCCTAATATTGGGATACCGTAAACGCCAAATTCACTTTTAGAGTTTGGTATGCAGTCTTATGTTTTTGGCGTAGCTCTTTCCAAATCTTTTATCCTTTTGCTCTATCTCTTTGCATTGCAAAGATATACAGAAAGGTTTTGACGTATATCCATCAAATTCATCAAGCTGTCGTACTGTTTTGACGTAAACGCCAAAATTTGGCGAAAAGAAAGAAAAATATTTTTTGGGTTTGCCGTACTTGCATACGATTTTATTGTGACCGTAAAAAAGTATAAATACATGCTCTTTGAAAAATATTTTGTTGCTTCCCATCTTTTGTCGTGAGAGGACGTAATTGATAGGTCTAAAAATGAATTCACCAGCACCCATTATGGATGAATCCCTTCTTTCATAAGAACTTATAGTCTACATAGGTATAAGTTTTGATTCAATGTTTCTAATCTTTTAAGTTTATTAGACGAGCTAGTTCCAAATGAAGCAGAGTTCAGGGACAAAACAAATAGTACCTCCTTAAGTTCATCGGAACAAGACTTTGGTAAAAAACTTCAAATCACCCTGACTTTTTTTTTTTTTAATGTCGTTGTTTCGTGTTTGTAGGGTCAGATGATAGCGTAAATGACCCTAATTATGTATGTATATGAACCAAATTTGCCCCAACCTTTAACAGAGAGTGTAAGAAGTATGCCATCAGAGTGTGATACTTCCGGTAAAGAAGATCTTACACAAACATAGGAACTAGTTCCATGTACTTACATTAAATATTTTTTAATAGGAAGTGATGTGACTCCAAAAAACTCTACCCGAAAAAGACAAAAGAATTCTGAAATGTGGAAACACTACCTTAGAAAACGTTTGCGAGAATCTGGAAAGGAGTACACGCACATTAAAGAAACAAATATTAAGGAAAGGAAAGTGCTGGAACTGTGTAAGCATACCTGTTTTTAATTGTGTATAAAAACCTGTTCTCATGAAGTGAGAACAAGGATATTTAATTAATTTTGGAGCTTATCGGACCAAGAAAAACCAACCTCCTACAGCAAATTTGTAAAGCCGGTTTCAATTAAGCGTAGAAGAAAAATTGAATATTCTAAAAAAACACAAACTTTTCTCTTCTATTTGGAAACAGATAACAAAATGTTTTTTTTAAATACTTTCGCAATAAGCGAAAAGAGAATATACTATTATTTTAAAAACTTCAATAAAAACGACATTCAAAATTCCTACAATAAAGGAAAAAACACTAAAAAAGTGACATCGCCTGGAAAAATACAAGAGATTCATGATCAAATAAAAAGTTTCCCTACAGTAGAATCCCATTATTGTAGAGTAAGCTCCGTTAGAAAATATTCGGAGCCCCACTTAAATATCATAAATATGCCAAAGAATGAATATACCACAAAGAGTTTAACAATGCATTTAACTTGTCTTTTTACAAGCCAAAAAAAAAGACCAATGCGATCGGTGTCTGACTTTTAAAGTTAAAGAAATACCTACAAGTAATGAAATTGCAGAATTTAATGAACATAAAGATGATAAAATATTCATGAAGACCGAAAGAGACCTAGACAGAAACACCTTGGAGCCAAACAATTTAATAATTTGTTTTGAGCTCCAAAGCGTTTTCTCTCTTCCCAAAGGAAATGCTTCCTCATTCTACTACAAACGAAAACTAAGTATTTTCAACTTGACGACAACAGTTTGCCCCGCCGAAAAAAAAAACAATTTCGATATAGCCACGGCCCTGATTAAAATATTACAGAACGTCTTGGCAGAACATCTTCATGTGGAAATTTTGACATTATGGATGTTTTTTGTATCCCACAAAATAAAAATATGTCAAAGTAAGATAATGTCAACAGCTTTAAACACTTTTCTTCACAAGTCACCGAACCTGAAAATGATATTACAAAAATGTTCACTCATACAGGAAGATGACTCTGTTCATAGTGCAGTAGAACAGCATCCTAAGAACTTTGAGATACTCGTACATAGTCGATTGGCACTTCTAAGGCAACTTAAGAACATCCGCTATGAGAAGGTTAATCTGAAATTACGTAATTCAGATGCAACCATCAGATTTCAAAGCGTACTCTGTCAAAGCAGGTCACTTAAATTTTGCAACTATGCCTTTTTCTAAAATAAAATTTATTAAGTATGGGAATCCACACTTGTTTCAACAATCTTTTAGAACAAATGCTAGACACGTACATTATAAATCGATTTCAATAATTAAAAAAAATTACTAAAACTAATTTAGGAACAGAAAAGAACTTATATAATCAAAATGTTAATTCCCCTCAGAAACCAAAAAATATATCAAAGAAAAAAATTAATGATATAAAAAGTTTGTATCCTTTTATATCATCAGAGGATGATGATGGGGTGGCCGTGGTGTAGTGATACTAGCAATCGCTTCTCACTCGGAGGGTCAAGGTCCGAATCCTACCCATTGACAAGTTTTTCAAGTTTCTCATTTGTGTAATTGGAACTGAGACAAAAAAATTCTGCGTGTGAAGGCATAAAACTGACACGTAGATTTGGCTGTCGTAGAGTTTCAAGCACAAAAATATAGTGTGAATTATAACCTTCGAATCACTCTGAGTGAAGAAAAAAAAACTCTCCGTCCTATTCGGACTCCCACCCCTGGAGAGCGAATATCGAAACCAAATGCAGTTTTTTTTTTCAGTTTTAAATGCATTTTATTTTCTTAACACTAACTCTTACATTCTAACAAAAAATGCTTAAATGCTAGCTTACAATTACTTAACAATCTTATACTAACTTACTGGCCCCACACAGGCACTCTAAGCTACTCTGAATACTTATATCTATGTCTTTCGACTGCATTTACATTTTATTTATAAATACTTATTTTCTATACTTAAGGCTAAGAAAAAATTTGTTTACAAAAATTTTGCGTAAGGACATTTTTTTATTTATTATAAAAACTTAGTATCTAACTTAAAATAAACCTTAGCCTACCTAACCTAAATGCACAATACACACATAAACACACATAGACATTATACGCAATCATATACATACATCAGTATACACCTTTGTATACACTGATATATGTATATGTTTCTTAAATGCTAACCTAAACCTATGTAAGCTGGCCATCGCTATTTACTGAGCAAATAGATTGGTCAGCTTTGCCTCATTAGTGAGGCTGTTCCGTAATTGACGGAAACGACGACGAAACATCTTCTCCATCATTCAACCACCAGAAATGCTAGTGCTGCCGAACGACATCCCTCTTATCGCGATTTCCCACCGCCCTACTGAACCTGAGGCGATCCACACTGCCGTGTGCGACGTTTCTGTTGTAGTTGAGTCGCCTGTCCCCAGCTGTCCGAGCGACATGGAAGATTAACGGCACCGCTGATCTATCCTGGATCAACCCTATCTGATCTAGGTAGAGGAATGCTTCCGGTGGAACGAAGCCGTCAGAGCGCACACTCTCGTGGTAAAGGTAACTGGGGTAGTAAACCCCAGATATCAGGTTATTCGTCGAGGTCATTGCTCTTGCAATGTGCCTTCGAGTCAGCTTAATTACGAAGTTGTCCACTCGTATTAGGTTCGCCCTGTTGTAGAGGACCTCATTAGGATAAAATTTCTTGTACTCCGACTCTGGTGTTCTGTACAAGCGAAGACAAGTCCTAAGGCAAGCCCTCTCAAACACCCGAATCTTTTCCATTAAGCCTGCTCGTACATTGAACCACACCGGACAACCAAATACCAGCATGGGCCTAATAAGGGCCATGTAGCAGATTACCTTTACCCTCGCATTGAGTTGGCTGCTATAAAACAGTCTCTTTGTAAGGGCAAAAGCACCTTTGGCTCTGGCTAGAGCAGCATCTACATTTTTGCCAAAATACAGAAACTGATCTAGCCAGATCCCAAGTTATCTGACTACATTTCGACAGGCAAGAGGCTGTCCATGCTGTCCAATGATTGAGAACTTTCACCAATTTTTTCTGGTATCCCTAGAGGCTCCAGACAACGGCATCCTAAAGAGAATGGTTTCCGACTTCTGAAAGTTGATTTTCAACTACCAGTCATCGCAAAATCGTCTTATCTTATCGAAGTCACGCTGTAAGAGAGTATTAATAACCTCAATTTTTGGACCTGTTCTGTACGCTATCAAATCGTCTGCGTACGCGATAGTATGGGGAAGTGAACCTATCAAGTCGCTTGTATAAATGTTAAATAGGATCGGCGAATTGACCGCGCCTTGCTGAAGACCATTTTTAATTTGAAATATTCCAACAGAAGTCACATCGCCTTTTTTAACGATGAACTGTCTGTTGGTTAGCATATTATAAAGAATGTACAAGAGAGGTTTGCTGATCCCCAGCCTAGTCAGCTTATAGAAAAGACCCTCTAACCATACGGTGTCGAAGGCCTTCTCCAAGTCAAAAAGGCAGGCACCAGTGCACTATTTCTTGCCTTTGTTCCATTGGATATCGGACACCAGTTTAGACGCGGCATGTGAGATATCATGTCCCGCCTTAAAACCGAATTGATTATCTGGAACTATATGTTTGTCCTCAACCCACCTAGACAGAGCTCTATTGATTACTTTTTCAAAAACCTTACTGATATTCGGAAGTAGACTTATCGACCGGAGATTCGCCGGATTGGATATATCCTTCCCCTTTTTGGGGATAGGTTGAACCACCGCCGTTTTCCAATACGCTGGATAATGTGCATTATTCATTGCATTATTAAACAGGGTGGTGTAAATGTCCACCGCTTCTAGAGGAAGATGTCGAAGCACGATGTTCGGAACACCATCGGTCCCGACCGATTTCTTAGCCCTGATTGTGTCGAAGATCTCATGGAGTCCTTCCCTCGAAATGAATGGGGGTAGGTCCACCTCTCTGGCAATGACATTATTGGCCATATTTTCGTTGCTCAACCGGGTGAAACCAGAGCCCTCGGCTCGCGAGTTCCTTATTTCATTTCGAATGCAGAAGTCGTGCACTAAGACGCGATTTTCCAGGTCATAATTAGGGCCAATGATATCAATGGCCTTGTATACTTCCTGGAAAGTCGCCCCTATGGTCTCAACCTTCTCCTGCGGATCCTCGATCACAAAGAAAGCGTCTTCATCAGCGGCCTCATTTGGATCAATACCTGCTATAGTCAATAACCGTTTGTTGTCTGTTGTCCGGGCTATTTTAAGACACTTAAGGTCGTTTTGATTTCCTCTCCGAAATAGTTTATTTATTTGCGGAAACATATTCGGGTTGCTGATGTTTACAGCCCGAAAATTGTTGTTCCAATATAAACTTACAGAAATTCTGTAATTTTCTCTTATTAGCGTTTGGATATTTTTAATCGACGACTTCAGTGTCCTAATCTCCGAGTCTTGTCAGAAGTCTGCTTTTCTGTCGGTGCAGTGCGTCAATAGTAGGATTGCGGAACAGGTCTTCGTTAGTCGTACGTCGATACCGCGGTATTGTAGTGTCCATAGTTTGTTTAATTGTCTCGTCCATTTATTTTAGGTATTTGTCGATGTCCTCGTTTGACAAATTCCTATTGGACGGTGGGTGGAGCGTGTTCGAGGAGAGCGCTCTAGTCAAGGTTGCGGAGAAGCGTGTCCATCGAGTCTTACTGTAGTTGTAAGTATATCTTTGCACAAGCTCCTCCAATTCCGCAATTTCGTTGGGAACCGTAATTTCGGTGCTAAAACCGCAATGGTCGCTGTCATACACGAATGTGCGCAGACAGTTTAATGTTTGTAAATTCGTACCTGTCAGTCGTATACGTTCGTCGTACAGCAGTAGATCTAAATAAGACCCGCCTCTGGGAAACGACGGGTTATCCGTCACTTTAAGACCGAGTCTGTACATGACATCGTGCTGGCCCCACCAATCGAGTAGTAGGTTCCCTCTAGTATTTGACAAATTATTTCCCCAATCTCTGTGTCTAGCGTTGAAATCCCCGCCGATTATAAAATAATTCTCCCCCGATTCCAGCCTCAGAAGTCGAAAAAGCGTGTCGAGCTCTGTAATGAATAGGGTGGATTGTGAAGCCTCCTGTGCATAAACAGAGGCCAAGTACAGCCGCTTTCCACTGCGGAGCGGGTTGTAAACGACGACTGCCTCCAACGGAACCTGCGAAACACGCCCTTGTACACTCTGTGAAATTTTAAAATTTTATACCTTCTTTAATGAAGATCGCGACACCGCCTCCTCGTTTGGATATGGGCCGATTTCTTCTTGTAACAATATAATTATTGTACTCCAGTTTGTGATTATCGGTTAGCTTGGTTTCGCTAGCGAAAAGCACATCAGGAGTTTGGTCTTGTAGCAATTTAAACATCGCGGCTCTTCGTTCGATCCTAATCAGTGAATTAACATTCATCGCAAGGACCTTCAAAGTTTGCTCCACCATGTGCGTACCCATTACGGCATGTGTTGCGTTAGGCCCGGCAGCAACGCGTAGATCTGGTCCACCCGCTTGGCCTGTTCTTGAACCTGCTTTTGCAGCTGAGCCATCTGCCCTTGGATTGCGAGCAAGATGGCTAGCATGTTGGGTGCAGCTTCCGTTGTTCTCGGCATCGGCGCCGGAGAAGCAACAGTCGCTTGCTGTACCGTAGCCCCCCTACCAGACGCCATTTGGGCGTAGGAAATTTGGGACGTGACGGCTGGTGTTTGAAACCTGACAGGTGAACGTTTGACCTCAACCTTCTGCTGCCGAGCCAGTTTTGCTTTCTTAATGTCAGCGAACTTAGGACAATCCCGATAGTTTGCGGTGTGTCCCACGTTTCCACATAACTGCGACCTATCGGATGCTCCGTCAACACCCAGAGGACATTCTTCGGAACTGTGGTTCTTAGCGTACTTCACGCATCGAGGCTGCATTTGGCAGTTCGATGCGCGTGCCCGAACCTCTGGCAGCGAACGCATTGTATAACGCCTTCGCTCCTTTTTAGTTTTTCCCAGTGAACCACCTGGTAGTCTAGGACATTGATACTCCTTAGACTATCCATACGGCTTTCGGGACTGAGCTGCACCAGGAAGAACGGCAGAATCCGTTTCTCCCGCCTGGCTCTAGCTGTGGTAAATGGCTTTACCCCTACAAACTTGAGTCCTTCGCGCTCCTTCTCTTTGAGCAGTGCCAGGATCTCCTCAGGATCAGAAGACGGTTCCAATCCCTTCAGCAGCATAGATTGCCCCTTTTCACACTTCGGTGTGAATGAGAAGTGCTCCGTCGTCGTTTCCTTTAGGAGCTCTTTCACTTTCGCGTAGCCCTCCACTGTATTACAGTGGATGGCATGGCGATCGTTCCCCAATCGCTTAATATTAAAATTATTACCAATGACCAACTTACACAGGTCCTTGGTTTCATTTACCTCTAATTTATAGGTGTTGATAGGAGGCACCTTCTCCTTCTTCTTCTGTTGCTGCTGCTTCTGTTGTTGTTGTTGTTGTTGTTGTTGCTGCTGCTGCTGCTGTTTTTTCAGCTGCTGTGGTTTCAGCTTTTGTTGGTTTTTGCAGCTGTTGATGTTTCTGCTATTGCTGTATTGTTTGCTGCAGTTGTTGCTTCGCTCGAAACCAAATACACCGGAGTTTCAAACCACAACAAAAAACCAATTTTCCTTTCTCCTCCTTCTACCTTTCCGCCCGCGCCCAGGCAACAGTAAAAGAGTATCTAACCCCTTAGGCGCTCGTAAATTATAAAAAAAAGAGGATAAGAAACATATTGAAGCTCTTTTCAATCAACTGAAATAATAATTATTCTATTTTACTTTAGTATCTAATATGAAATTGTTATTTTTTTTAAAGTTATTTTACTGCTTTGTTATTTTTGTGTGCAAAATACTGTGATTTTGTTTTATTAAAAAAAAAATTTTTTTGTTCTCTACTCTACGAAATGTGAAATAAATATATTTTTTGTTCTTAAAAACTTTTTTAAACATAAAAACGTGTGTTATATTTCTTGATTTTAAGTAAATACATTTGTTTTACTAATTTATTATTGGAATGCCGTATGTACAACAATTTTTGTTGTATGTGTTTGTGTAAAAGAAAATATTTATTTTAGTGGCGTATAAGGCAATCTCATTTTGTAATAAATTTTAAATATTTTAAATACTAAAAGTGTTTTAGAATAACTTCTTACATTTTTTGAAAGAGGATTTCCGTATGAATATCGTGTCAAAAAATGAAAAAATTCCAGCTATTGGCTGTCTAAACTTTAAATGAGATTTCCCAAAAAGCTTAAAATGGCGTTTACGGTAACCCAATATTAGGGCGACGAATTGTTTGCTTTGTTGTTGTCGAAAGTTGGTTCCAGTGTCTGGTGATATACACAAAGAAGAAACGCGACGAGTTCAAATAGTTGAAAGAGGGCATTATAATATTAAATGTTCTGGAGGACTGAGCTAATTGAAGTTTATCAAACAGGATTTGCTGGTTATGACCTTGTGCATGAACAAACGACATCGAATTTTTTGGAACTGCTGAAATGAACAACCAAGGACCAGCGTGTGATAGTGTGAAATGGGTACCTAACCATATCATTAAACGCCACACGCAATTTGAGCTGAGAAAGAGAGTCGAGCTTGCAGTAAACAAGAGTGGCATAATCAATAATAGGCATAAATAATGTTTTTATTAAGTCAATTAAGTCAAAACTAGAAGACAACCGAAGTTTACGTAGCCTAGCATAGATTCGTCCAAAAACATAGTTTGTATGGCCAACGGCAGAGAGAGAACAATTTAATTTGAAACCGAGATTTGTGACAGCATCCGCAATTTTGAGTTGCTTATTGTTCAAGCTTACTGGCGGCAGCAGATCAGTATCGTAATGCTTCTTAGAAATAATAATAAGCTGGGATTTGTTAGAATTCAGATTGAAAACATGGCATAGTTACCAGTTGTATATTGCCGATAGGCCTTCATTTATTCTGACAAAAAGATCCTCAATGAGCCCAATCGGTCGTTACAAGTATATCTGAACATCATCAGCGTAGATATGAGTGTTTACATTCAGGCATACTTTGGGTAGGTCATTAATAAAAATACAGAAAAGCATTGGTCGTAATATTGATCCCTCCGGTACCCCTGCCATTAAAATTTTAAACTGTAATTTTTTTCTATCAATAACAACACTTTGAAAGCGATTTTTTAAATAGTTATTTATCAGGCCCACCGATCTTCCACTAAAACCAAAATATAGCCTGAGCTTGTGACATGGTACATTGTGATCAACGCTCTCAAAGGCCTGGGAAAAATCTAGCAAGCAAAGAATCGTTATTGCGCCTGCATCATATTTGACCCCTATATTGTCGAGAATTTTAATCATAGCTGTCGAACAGCTATGATGTGCTCGAAAACCAGACTGTACAGGGTATAGCAAGCAGTGTTGGTTTATGTAGCTTGAAATTTGGCGAGCGAGAATTTTCTCTAAGACCTTTGACAAACAAGGCAATATACTTATTGGGAGAAAGTCAGAAGCTACAGATGGCGTAATTTTTTCGGAAACGGAATGTCTTTACCCAACTTCAAACTATCAGGGAAGGTAGATCACGTATAGCATTGGACTTAAGAGAACGAATGGTATTTACTACATCAACTTCTGAGTCGACTTCAAAGTCAAATTCAGAGCTAAAAATCAGTTGGCTATCTGGAGTAAAGCACGGACTATTTGTAGAACTTGAAAGAAACGCCTCGAACGCTATCGACAACAGCTTTTTTTCCTACACCAATGCATCGTAGATTGCTTCACAGCTTCTTAGAGGTTTAGTCGGTGCTCAGTTTCGATAGAAAATATGTGTTTTTTGCTCGTCGGGTCACAAAAGTGGAGAGGTTGCAAGCGCGACATAAAAACTCCCAATTAAGACTCGATTGCCTAGCTTCCATCTAGCGTACAACTTGTTACGAATTTTCATGGCATTATGAACCTGAGTTGTGAACCACGGGCACTTTATCTTTTTTATCGCAATCGTTTTTAGAGGAACGTGTCTGTTAAAAAGGGCTACAGTTTCATTGACATTCGAGGCGTAATAGCAATCATTCCAAGGGAGAAGGCTAGCATTTAGTTGTAACATACTGTTGTTGATAGAGGAAAAGTCTCTAAATTGAAAATATGATGGTTTGGAGGAATGAGATAAGTCAACATTGTAAGTAAAATATATTAAATCATGATCAGAAATGCCGGTTAGAGATATCTGATCCTGGAGTAGCAAGTTTGACCGATCTGAAACGTCAAGTAGACTAGGAGGCACCCCTGGAGCGCATCGGGTAGCGTGGGAGTTAACAATAGTCCGCCCGGTTGAAGCCGCAAAATTTAAGAGTCGACGTGCTCGTTTTTAGGAAGGTCGGCATTGAAATCGCCACAGATAATCATAGCGTCATATAGAGCAGTGAACTCAATGATTACCGGAAGCAGTGGCTCTGGAGAGTGACATTGGTTTGGATTGCACGCAACACCAGACATTTTAAGTTGCAGTCACTAACTTCAAGTAGGAGATAGATATAAGATTTCCTTAGTATTTTTTACTTAAGTGAGGAACTGTAGTACACCGCAACTCCTCACCTTATCATTTCGAATGAGTTTATAACCCGGAATGTCATATAAATCGGTCACTTTATCTTTATCGTTTGGATCTGGACTTAGCCAAGTCTCAGTTATCACCATCTATCATTCTAACCATCATCACGGCATCAAATAGACAGAAAATGGCAGCGTAGTATAATTAAATAAAAATCAAATCATAACATAAAAAGTAGCAACAACTACAAATACATGAGAATAGGAAAAAGTAAAAGTGAAAAATGTTAAGTAAGGAGTGAAAAAAGAAGAAAAGTAGAAAGAAAAGAAATGAAGTAGAAAATAGTAGAATATAATTTCTTTACATCTTTATAATAATTAAATAAATACGTATGCCTTCCAATAAGAATTATGAATTATGCTCCAGACCAAAATAGTGTTCATCAAAACAGCGAGTGAAGTTGAGGCATAAAAACAGGTTCAGTTCTTCAGAGAGTTTTGTCGGAAACAATTTTGGTCTCAGTGTCATCTCTACTCTTCTTCACGTAGACTAAACTATTGCGCGTTCTTGCAGAGAACAGTAAGCCTTGTCTGCACAATTGAAGCGGATGTCTTAATAAAGAGATGTTTTCTTGCGTTAAGCTCTCGTTGGTATACACGCGTGAGGCAGCAGACGAACGATCATCAGGCAGCTGCGGTTGCGATAAGTTGTCGGGTTGTTGCAGTGACAGGCCTTTATTGTATGAGTATCTAGAATGAAAATCAGCTTGTTCAATATCGAGGTGTCCTGAAATGCTTTAGGAGGAGCAAGAAGCTCCAGTTTTCACATTCTGATAGATTGTTCTTCAAAGAAAATTTTGCTATTCCATTCCTCCTCCATTTTCAGCAGCAATAGGTGCGCAATTAATACGTGTAAAGCCTAATTAAGCTCCACAGATGGCTGGTAAACGCAGGTGCCTTGCTTGGCTTAAAAGTTTAGATTGTGACAATGAGTCTTGATTTGATTTGCGGCCCGGGTCAATCCCGGACAGATTTATTAAGCTTATTGCAGGCAAACATATACTTAAAACTAACATTTTCACTTAAAAACTAAAGGGTGGGAGCGGTTAAAGAAAGTTAGGACGAGAGGCATAGGTGGAAATAAGTATGTTCTTGAGGGAGAATTTGCTGAGATGGTAGTCGAAGAGAGGCAGAACATCGTTAACTTCGCGAAGCATCCTAGACATTGGCTCCAGGTGTCCGTAATTCGTTCTGTGAAGATTGAGCCGGAAAAGTGGCACAGACCTAAGATTGCGGGGATTGGTGTTAAAAGAAATAATTTGAAGTAAGCAAGGACAGTCGATATTACCTACTAAAATTTGATGAATAAAGAGAATGTCGGCAACATTTCGGAGCATAGAAAGGGGTTATAAATTTATAAGTTTCAGCCGGTCAGTGTAAGGTGGTAAGTTTTGGCTATCATCCCAGGGAAGACCACGTAAAGCAAACCGTAAAAACCTGCGTTGAACAGCTTCTATCCGGAGGATGTGAGTTCTGTAGTAGGGTGACCAAACTTGGCTGGCATATTCCAGAAGAGGCCTAACAAAGGTTATGTAAAGAGATTTGGTAACATAAGGATTGGAAAACTCCTTAGACCAGCGCTTGATAAAACCAAGGGCAGAGTTGGCTTTTTTTATTATACTATCAATGTGAGAACGGAAATTGAGTTCCTTGTCGCAGATAACACCTAAATCACGCAACTCATTCACTAAGGGAACAGGCAGATTAAAGATTAGATAGCAACGAGGTGAAGTAGGGAGGCGTTTACGGGTATATGTTATAGCCTGACACTTACTGACGTTAAGCTCAAGAAAATTCTTCTGACACCAAGTACAAAACCTGTCTAGATCTTGCTGCAGAAGTAGGCTGTCTGAGGAAGATGATATATATCTAAATATTTTCATATCATCTGCGTAAACAGATATGTATGAATTTTTAATGATACAAGCAACATCATTAATGGTCAGAATAAATAATAAGGGACCAAGGTGGCTGCCTTGGGGTACACCAGAGGAGGCTTTAATTGGGTCAGAAACCATGAACCTAAATAGAACATAGTAAAGTCGTTCATTTAAATAGGATTGAACCCAAGTTATAAAGTTTATCTGGAAACCAAGAGCCTTTAATTTTATCAAAGGCTTTGCTGAAATCGGTGGCAATCACATCAACTTCATTTCCAGATTCCAGTGCACTTAAAGTGCTTGATACGAATTCCGTTAAGTTGGTGGTCGTAGATCTACCTTTGAAAAATCCGTGCTGGTTTGGGGAAACAATGGATTTACAATGGAAAAGCATTATGTCATAGATAATGCTCTCAAAAAGCTTAGGTATGCAGGACAACTTAGCAATTGGTCGATAGTCTTTTCGTCTTTTCTACCTTTTTTATGTAGGGGAATAATAAACGACCTTTTCCAGGTTGATGGAAATAATCCCTGGGTGATAGAAAGCTGAGAGAGAGCTGTAAGAGGTTGGGCTAGATGCATTTGACATTTCTTTAAAAATATAAGGTCATCAGGGCCAGCAGAATAATCATCTTTTTGCTTGGCCAAAAAAGATTGCGAAGAGATTTGCAATAATTTGGGGATCGCCCGAGGACCTATCCAGAAAATTTAGGGATGATGGATAGTTATCCGATTTGCTTTTAGTTTTGATGAACTGAAAGAATCTTTTGGGGTCGGAAATGAGTGTGTGGTCCATTCGGTTTAAATAGTTGTTATAGAGAGTTTGGCAAAGTACAGAGAAATTAATTTGGGCAGACTGGTAGTAGAAGAAATCGGTGTCGGAACGCGATTTTAAGTAAGAATACCAGAGCTTATTTCTCTTGTTACGAAGAGATCGCAGCTCTTTATTATACCAGGGTGGTGACGATGAGGGATTCCTTTTGGGTAAAAAAGGCACAGATTGGGCGAGATATTTTAAAATTTCGGTATAAAAGGATGCAAGAGCATCGTTAACCGTAAGGTTAGGGTTATTGTAGAGAAAGTTAAAATTGACCATACTGAGGAGGTTGTTCAGTTTGGCGTAGTTAGTCCTATGAAAATTAAAACTGTAAGAATATTCATAGGAAACGGGATTAAGACCATTGTCATATGTCAGGGTAAGAGAAAGGGGAGGGTGGTAACTGTCCAACTTAGAAAGCAGATGTTTACTTTCTAAAACGACACAGTTATCTGTATCAGTGGCGAAGACTAGGTCGAGTTGTCTGCCGATGTTATTGGTGACACCACTTAATTGATATAGACCAGAGTCAGTTAGGCAGTTAATGAAAAGATTCTCTTTATCAGAGGTAGGATTTGTTGCAGTATAGTAGCACTGATCAGTCTGAGTCCATAGAAGCTTAGGTAGATTAAAATCATCTAAAAAAATAACAACGTCATTGGGATCAGCAGCATTAAAAATGCAGTCGATTGCATCAACAGCTAGCTGGTAACCTTGAATTGGTTGAGAGGGGCGAATATAGCAGCAACAAATATATAGGTTGCGTTTGCAAATAGGAATTCTAGCGCAAACGAATTCGAAGAATGCAGTGGACGATTTTTTAAAGGGTCTACACTCGAGGCGAGAGTGTATAGCTAGAAGTACACCACGGCCATATAAATTTTCCTCTTTATCTAGACCATCGTCACGGTGTAAATCGAAGTCTTGGGAAAATAATTCATTATTCTTAATATCAGGGGTGAGCTTGGTTTCTGTGTCGTATGGCAGAATCTGCGAATTAAGATATATAGCAGAAATCTTAGTTCGTAATCCTCTTACGTTTTGATAATACAGGGACAGATATTTGGGAGGCTTCGGCAATGAATTGAGTGGTGGGTTAGGAGCGCTGGTAGTTTTTGAAACTAGACCGTGTTCTCTGGAGGTGTAGTATCCCTTTGGAGCTAACATGAGACGCAAAAGAAGAGAGATCATTAGCCACGTCATCAGGAGTCATATCTAACTGCTCATGAAAACGTATAAAAAGTTGCCGCAGATCATTATGATTAGTGGGGAGGCCTTCTTGCAGAATGGAAACCATTGCATTGGTTTTCGTTATACCGTCGATACAGACAGAGTCAGGCTTATCATGTAGGTAGGCGAGATATAAGCGAACATTATCATATAATCTGCGGTCTCTTAAACGAGAGAGAACATATCGGTCATCTTCCCCAGAATCGATAAGGTGCTTGGTTAACTTTGCCTTTGGAGGAAGAATGGGGTCTAAAAAAGAAGGTGGTGTGGTATTAGGGTGGGAGTCTAGCTTAGAACATGGGGAGGGATTTAAAATATGAGAGCGAATATAGTTGGGGTATACCGTTTTTGTATGAGTGGAATGAGGAGATGTTGGGTTTTGTAAATTAGTGTCGTGATATGATATCTAGATTTGTGGGCGTTTCAATAAAAATTTCTGATTGAATTCAAACTAGCATATTCCCCTGGTGCTGGTGCTTGCTATGACCACTTGTTATCTCGTTGGTGATTCTGGTTTTATTAGTTCCATATGCTAACCGTAACAAACACTGCTACTCCCATGCTTCTGGAAGAACTCCTTTTAAGTAATTCTGTATTGTTGCAGTGTTTTTCGTCGTTCTGTATTTAAAATGCCTTATGCAGCTTTCCTTACAAAATTCTTGACATGTTCTCAGTTCTTACTTTCCAATACATATGTTATGTTGCACATCTTATGATGTTCGTAGGCATTCCTTGCTGATCCGCCCTAATATTTTGCGTATAAGAAAGTTGCTCACAAAGGCACACTACTTGGCCTTTGAGTTCGATCTAAGTTTCATAGATGCACTCTTTTATGACAGCGAGTACACCAAATTCATAAATAGTGCAGTGCTTCAGATTCCCTAGGCACTATCTTCCATAAGACTTCGCTAGTAATACAATTGTCCCATATTCTATATCTTAGAAGGTGGAGACGTGGCACAGTGGCTTAGTTCTTTAACCACTATTCAAGAGGTCCTGCGTTCAAGTAGAAACATTACAATACTCCTCTCTCTCACTGAGTATAAAATGACAAGATGAGCATCACAGTATCTGAAGGGGGTACGCCTTGATGCACAGTGCACAGTTCGGTTAAGTAAGGTTAGAGTGGTCCTCGTTAAGAAGCACTTAGACCAGTTCTAATACCAAAATGAGTATTCTTAGCTACTCCTGAATCAAAGAGATCTTTTGATACATTTGTCAATGTTGATGATCTTGATAGAGCTGAGTCATTTAGCTCTCGGAAGTAGTAACCGCTTTATGACTGCTTACATTCTGATATGGTTTCAAAGCAGGACTGTTGCAACGGAAGTGCTTCGCAGATTCCTCTTCCTCTTCGTTGCTATAGATACTGCAAAAATCGTTGTGAAGAATGTTCAATTGATGCGCATGCCTACCAATGGCATAGTTTTCCACGAGTATATCATATGATTATAAGATATTATTCTACAATAGTTGCCTTACAGTTATTGCGTGTGTGTGTAACATTTATTATAGGACAGTTTGATGTTAAACCTGTTTACTATTTTCCACTAGAGATCCGATTCTAGTTAGTTCATCAGCGGTAGTTCCATGCGATGTTCGGGTATCCAGGAACATACTCGTAAAAGAGCGGATCTTCGGCTGCTTGGTCATCTTTTTGAGAGTTGAACGGCTGTTTAACCACTTTCGATTTTATTGTGTTCGAAGTAGTCAATCTGATGGCTGCTTGACTGTGTATATATGTTGCTGTATCCGACGAAGGTATAGGACTTAACCTAAACCAAGCAGTGGCCTGATGAAAAGCTGACACTTCGGCCGGGATAGAGATGGATTTTTATATGCAAATGTCAAATGTCCTTGCGCCAATAACTTTGGGTGTCTTAAAGCCATTTGTGAAGAACGGATGATTCTTTCTGCAATCAAATGATTTATGTCAACTTTGAAGTCAATTTCAGTTAATTGAAGGTCTGTTGATTATGTAGACCGCTTTCCGAGGGCAGGGCAATCCGCCGGTAGGCAGATCCGCCAGTTATAGGGTTTTATAACGAGCCAGTGATTCTTATGTCATTTGTAGGTGAGAATTGGTTTTACATTCGAAGTGTAGACAGAATACCGGACTTTTACTTGTAGATTACATCTTGAGCCTTGAACATCAGTACAGGTCAAATAAAGTTTTTTTGTGTCTTTGAATCGACTATGATACCTAATGACCTCGAGAAACTTAAAGGCATGCCATTCAACATGGATTTGATGATGAAGGTTATTTTAATTTTTTTTGTGGAGGTAATTTAGATGATTTATGCTAAGGCCAGAGCTTCATATTCAAGGGAGAGTATGCCTAAAACGTACTGGAGAATGTCAGAAAAGAACAAAAACTAGAGAGTGACGTCGTCTGGGTATGTTATCACACGACATCTCGCATCTTCTTAGATAGTAAGCGGTCATTGGGGACTAGTTTTCATAAAAAAAACGACACTGTCTTGGGGTATTCCTCTGAGTGGTTTCTTTTTTGTTGAACAGTGACCTAATGTTGCATTTATGATTTTATTTGACAATGAAGTGGAGTTATTGATGCCTAGTCCTTACTATATTGAATCAAAGAAGTGTCAACGCTATTCAAAGTAATGCCACCACTCTAAGCCCCTTCGGAGAAAGTGATTTTCAATTGGGTCGTAGGAAACCAATTTGTAGGTGGATAGATTTTCTCAAAGTAGGTGTAGAGTATATTGTTCAAGTGTAGCCGGTGTACTGAGTGTATTTAAGTAGATAGAAGGATTCTTCATCAGCGTCAACTCAGGTAACAACCGGGTACGTCAGTACTATCGAGGTTCGTGATTTACTTGGGCTTTGCCTTGGTTTTCTAGTCTGACTTAGATTATTTGGCACAGCTAGATTTCTTTCTACAACGGTTTTTAAAGATTCGTGTTCCGCTCTAATCTCGTTAGTGCATGACATAATTTTGCCGCATCTAGCTATCGCATGAGCAATCCTACAGTGTTGTTCTTAGATTGCGGTAAATAATAGCAGGGGATAATTATATGTTCATTACTTGTCCTGGTTATTCATTTATTCTGCATTAGTAGATCTAATTCTAACTCTTCCTGATACTGCATGCTGCTTTTCAGTTCTTTTCAATCCAGGTACCTCTGCAATACATATGAGTATGTTACTTTGATAATAATAGCGCCGAAAACAAGGATCCTGCCGAGAAGCAATCGTATTCGCAGAGCTCCCCATGTTAAGAAACTAATTACGAGTACGATTCAGAGCATTAGCTGATATTATCATGTACGCAAGGGTCGTCGAAAAATATAATCAAAGTTCAAACTGTGTTCCAGAGAGAAGGTTGTATGGTAAATGAGTGCATTAGTCCGTACTTACTTGTGAAAACATCAGGGATGATATGATGCGAATTGTGGAAGCCCGTTAGATTTGTTAAACTTATGAGAAGTATGTAAGATATAAGATATATAAGCGTTCTAAATTTATTTTATTTTTCTTATGTCGAAACCAGTCTTTTGCATAGGGAAAGTTGGTTTCGTATTTTTTCTGCAGCAGAAGCTCTGGTTTTCAGACGGCATAAGACCAAAGTCATAAAACAGTCGACACGCGAGGTCATCAAAGCTCTAGTGGAAGATGGCTTTGAGAGTGCAGCCTATGATACAATATGAATATCAAGGGGAGCGAGATTGTTCAGTGCGTCTAGAGTCGATTCAGGCGTTCTAGGGAAATAATTGGACTTACCATAGCCGTGTAGATCCAGAGGAACTTTTTTAGTGACAGGTCCCATGTCTTGTCGATAGCTTCTTTGCACTACCAGAAGGCCGATAGCACTTTAGAGGCTTTCGTCGTGGCATCCGTAGAAGTTTATTATTCAGGATGACACCCACTTTTTGGAGAGTTTGATTTTGATGCCATTAAGCACCAAATGAGTCAGACCAGACAGCTTCCTCCTTCTCGTAAAGAGATCAACTTCAGTTTTGACAAGATTGACTGTAATCCCATTTTTAGTACACCAATCGTCGATTACGTCTAGGGCTGCCTGCGCTTTAGAGCAACCAGTTGCTAGACACGATCCAACAGACAGTATAGCCAAATAATCCGCGTATGCTTGTACATAGACGTCAGAACCAATGAGCTCGTTGAGCAGTGAATTGACCAACATGCATCATAACTGTGAAGACAGGACACCCCTTTGCGGCTAACCTCAATGTCGATAAAAATGGCCAAGGCGTCTTCATTCTTGTCGAGTGAGCCTTCAATTCTGCCTACCACATTTTGAAGAGCGCTATTACAAGATTTTCCGCTTTGGTGAGGGTGACAGAGGATGTATTCGCAAAGCATTTTTGTGCACATGGATCTCGACCATTCTCTCCATGCTCTTCAACATGAAGGAAATCAGACTGCTAGGTCTGAAACTCTTGGCGAAAGAGGACTTTCTCGATTTTCAGTATAAAGCTACTCTCACTGTTCGCCAGGGTTTTCGTATGCTTGCCAGGCTAGCAGTGAAGATTCTCTTTCGAGTTACCAGCAGCTGATCTATACCTTTTTGTAATATAATTGAATATATGCCATTGGCGCCAGGCGACTTGAGCCCATCAAAGGAAGCAACAGGATGTTTAAATGTCTTGTCCGTCACCACAACCGATGAGATACCATACTCAGTATAGTTACGATATCATTAGATTTTCTGCGTGGTTCCAGCCTTGATCTTCCTGTTTTGAAGACTTTGGCAAGTCTAATGGTTTCATCGACAATTTCGATCTTTTCGCAAAAGTCTTTATAAGAATAAGTTTCATATATACTTTTTGCTTCGATCTCTAAAAATTCCGGTCTTTCTCCAAATTAGTCATAGAAGTTTAGAAGTTTTCTTGTTTCTGTATGAAGAAGCTGCGTTCGCCCAAAGAACGGGAGATCTGCCGGATTGTTTTTTAACTGTGAATGCGCATAGTAAGGTCGAGACCTCGGATCTGACTCTGAATTCGATGTTGACATGAAGATCTCCAGCAGTACAAATTTTAATAGTTTTCAATTTTTTGTAATTTTTTTCCTTATAGGTACATCATCTATGTTGTCGTGCTATCGACAACTACAAATTCAGATTTTGTAACGGGTGTTAAATAAAACAGGAACACAATAAGTTCGTTATCCACCGTTACAAAATTCCTATTTTTATTAAAGATATTAATTAAATTCATACATTCTTAAATACACTCATACAAAATAATACATACTTTTAGTTTTTCTTTATTTTGCACAACTTTTTATGATTTTATATTTCTTCGTTTTTTTTCTCTATCTTCGATTTTCTGTTCTTGGTCCTTGTTCTTGGTTCTTGTTCTTGGTTGGTCTTTATTATTGTTGTAATGATGACAGTACTTTGAGCCAACTGCCATATCTTCTACATCTTACGCTCCAGGCTTGAAAGATGTAGAGAGTTTTTGACCTCGATGTCAGGGTTGTTAACAATCTACATGGAACTATCTACAATATGTATAGACGAAAGCCCGAATTCTAATACAAAATTAAAAGTATGATGTACGTATGTGCTCGTATGCACAAAGCCGAATGTTGGGTTCATGCGTAAATTAAACCATAAATTAAACCATTCAATCATATCAACGGGTTTATTGCCACAAGTTTGATTAATAGTACCATAGATGAGGTATTCAACCTCAATCTCTCCATAAAATCTATTGAATCCTACTAGAAAAAAAGCCCCTAGTCTTAGTCTACCCCAAAATAAATGTATGCTTGTGGTGTAATTTGCAATTTGAACGTAACTGTGTGTACATTTGGCCTATTTCGACCTGCTGCTCATAGTCGTGGCCATAATAAATCATCCCTTATCAGAAAATTGCAGGCTCGACAATTCAATATTTACATTTTCATATTTTCCTTGGCAACTGGCAGGAGGGAATGTGAGACATATAAAGGAAATTCTCGTACACTTTCTGTTGCAATTGCCCTCTGGATGAACTGCAACTTTCCATTCTTGAAACGATGATGTCGACCGATTTGAATCTCACTGCACAAAGCACGCCACTTAATGTTGACAAAAGTAATTGTTCTGCGTCCCGGCAACCAAACTCATTTCATTCATTGTCAAGTGGGTTAGTAGTAATTGAATGCAAATTTTCATGCAAACAAACGAGAAGTATGAATATTGTATTCCTCGTACAACATTGACGCTTCTGAGGATTGGTCTGGAGAAGTTTCCACAATTTGTTTTCTTTATTAATTCGACGTCACGAAATGCCAGAGCTCTGAATCACTCTTTTCCGAAAGACGAATACGAATACAGGGGTATGTACATAGATGTTCCATCACTCAATAACGTTGCGAGAGAAAGTGCCACTAATGAAAAATCGAAACATGCAATCTGGTGCTGCAGTTCTGAATCCACAGGTTTTATAATTTCGACGAGCAGTGGCTGATTTTATGGTACAGAATCACATTCGCCATAGCCCACGTGACAATTAACATTCCATAAAGTGCCTGCAAATAACCCCAAGTCCGCTAATTGCAATTACGAGTAAATTCTGGTAACACAACAAACAATCACAGCCATGGCACCGTGTTGGTTTTTATCTATTTTTACGCAAAAGATTGCCGAACGTTTGTACGAGTACCTAGTTGCGTTGACAGTTGTGTCATTTAAGCTCATTTCCGACGTGTACATACTCGTATTGTACAATGTACATACCCGTATCCGTTTTCGTTAATCGCGTGGATTGGCTGTGGCATCAAATCAATTTGGAAAACTCATTTTGTTGTCTTTGGCGCTGATGCCGAGGAAAGCCCTCGATTAAAATAAATCATATGCAAATATATATTGGACAGTAGGGGTAAATAAATTTATGAGATTTTCTGTATTTGCTAACGGTCTGCCTGGAGGGTTGGCTTGTACTCCTAGCCACTGAAGGAAATCGATTCGGTACGTGCAAATGTGGGATTTTGTGTAAATAAAATTACGGATGCTATGACAGTTATGAGAATGAATTTTTAATGATTGTTACTTGATATGACGATAGGAGACTCTCTTTTTGAGGGTTGTTTAGTTCTATACGATGACTGAGGTAATGACTTACGTAGGTCGTCAGATTTGAATTGCAACCATTCTGTGTAGAAGCCCACAAGTTTCTTCAACTTCCCTCAGTATCTGTTAAAGTATCTTTCATCTAGTGCTATTTATTTCGCACGTGTATCCCCATTGAAACTGGGCCGCTGTAAGTGGTGTCTAAATTTGCAGACTTCAAGAGTACTCTACAAGTTGCTCCGTACGACCGGAAAGTTGTTAATGTCTTTGCATTTGGGGGATCCAATTATTTTTTGTTTTGGAATCCTCTCCATATCTTTTCCGATGCGATACTTCCTTGTACATGGAACAACAAGTTGATGGGCCTAGCCGGCGGTTTCGGTTTTTAATGTGGAGATATTCGCGAATGGTCGTACTTGTAATTAGATAAAATTTCAGTTCACATGCTGACAATCGTAATATTGTCATTTCCGGTGCTATTAACACATCTGTCATTGCTTAAGTTGGATTTCACTCTAATAAAAGGTTGAAAACAGTTTAGCCACCCTACGCTAACTCTATTTGCGATATTGGCATTGCAATTCCCTTCTCGTTTATAACTGAGCCCAAACATTTCTTTAGATTAATATTCCAATTTAAATTAACAATTGAAAAGTTCTTTGACTACCATAGTATATGTATGTATGTACCGTACAGTTGGTCAAAAAAGAAGTTGGACAGTTGATTTATCTGTGTTTTAACCCAAAAATACATTAACACCAATTGCGCTTAATATATTCGTAGTCACCGTGTATTAGGTAGGTTTAGTACGCACTAACTAACATCACGTTAGCTTTAAAACCAGCTCCTAACTTTATATTTAATTATAAACACTTTTTAACCTACCCACAACTAGTATTTTAGAACGTACCCTCGATGAGTTTCAATCAAACAAACTTAAAAATTTACAGTTTGGGATATCAAACACAGTTTAAGGGGTATACTTTTACAAAATTTGAAATGAATTTGACAGAAATATCAAAGGAAAGGGAAAACAAGTTTTTCGAATTTTTAATTTTAAATTTGAATTTGGATAGCAGTTTTGTCAATAATGGAAGCAGAAAAGGGGTTTAATTAAAAAAAAGTGAATTTTCTTTTGTGACAATATTTGTTTTTTTCTTTAGACAAAACGAGATCGGGCACAGAGTTCGGATCGGAATGAAAAGGAAATGCTGCGTCAGTTGGTGGAGCACCATATTGTACTCGTAGTAGTGGTGGACAAGGGACAATGATTTCGCGGAACAAGGCGGCTAGGGAATCAATTGCTGCAGGGATGACTTCTGTTGGGTATCACAGGAGCATCGACAAAATAAGACAACAATGGACAAGGATAAATGCTTCGGCAAAGAAAGCCAATACTGTTGCTAAAAAAGCAGTTAGAGCAAAGGGGAACAATGTCAATGTTCCAGAAATAGATTCCTCTGATCTTTTAGTTCAGGATATGATATTTGACCAGTTGCTTGAAGATACCATATACATTGAAAGCAACAGTATGTTGCCGAGTAATGCTTCTACCGATATCCAACCGAATAGCCCCACCACTAACTGGATTCCTGCAACATCTGCAGTCCCTTTCTTTGCTGAATTGGACACAACTGACGAAGTTCCCGAGCCATTAATATCCACCCCGTTGCTCCATCTTCATCGAGGAGTTTGCTGGGTGCCTTCTGCAAACTGCCAAGGAAGCCAACCACAAACAATTAAGTGATGAGTGCACGACTCACACAAATAAAGAGAGAAATTTCTCATGCAGAAGAACTGAATAAGTTGCAAGTTGTGCTTGCGAAAGGACGGCTTTTGCAAGCCAAAGAAGAGACCGCAAATGCGCGTGAAATTCACAAACTAAAGATCGAAATGATATTAAAGAGCGACGGCAATTTGAAGTTTGACAATGAGTTTGATAGAGTTTTAGGTTTTTGTTTTGTTTTTTGCTATATTTATGAATTTTTGTTATTTTGTATGTTTAAGTCGTATTTTGTTAAAATTAAAGGTGTTGAATGATAAATGCGTTTCTGGATGCCCTTCCATTTGTTTCCGCAGGTTCTTCAGAATTATTGTTGGGCTCTACTTGTGTCGATGGAATCGGTGGTGTACTTTCTCCAAAATACGCAATATTCCTTTCCTTAGCTATGTTGTGAAGTACGGTCACGGCAACTATTACATTTTTTTCCGTATCCAAATCCACACGTAGTCTTTCCAGCAGCGATCTAAATTTAAACTTTAACTGACCGTTAAGGCATTCGATTCGACTTCTTGTAGATGTGTGGCTGTTATTGTATCTTTGTTGCCTTTGGCTGGATACGTTTCTGACCGATGTCAATAATATTTTTGAGTATGGATATCCAGCGTCGCAAAGCAAGATACCCTGGTGAAAATTTACGGTCGCTTCTAACATACTTTTTAGGCGTCATTTGTTCCAAATATTGGAGTCATGAAGCGAGCCTCGAGACCTTGCATTTATGTCCACTATTTTTTAATTAGCATCGGAAACAATGTTCACATTAATCGAATAATAACCTATAAAATTCAAATGATATAGTGTCCGGCCATTACCTGCCCTACACTTTTGGCTGGCTTGATTCTGCAATGTGTGCTATCGATGACTCCTATAACCCTAGGGAACCTTCGATCTTGAAAAATTGTTGCTTTGCCTCATTATATTCTGCGACTTCCCCAAAAATGGGGCAGTAGACAAGCGATTTTTTTAAATGCTCTTAATTATTTGTCCTACTTCAGATTTTCGACTAAAAACTTGACAGTTAGCTTGTCGACTCTATACCGAGAAAAAAACTCCTCATCATCAGGCTCATCGAAAGGATTTGACCGGTTTTTATATATTTTAGGCTTTCTAAAAAGTTCAAAATCTTCGAAAATATAGAAATCTGCAATCAAATTTTCTTGAGACATTTTCTCTGAAATGACATTTCAAAAGAAATGCTATTAAGTTTAGCGCGAGGTTATAACGATAAAGTGGGCTTTATCTCGATTATAATTATCAAAACACTAGCATTGACTTTGTTACGTACTAAAAAATGACTTTAAAGTGGACTTTATTTGACTATAATTTTGCGCCAATATTATTAGGTGCGCAGTAAGTGCTGGTCGATTTTGACATATCCAAAACGTCATGAACCAAGCTTAGACATATGGTATGGTAAACAAACCGTTTTGACACATTAGTGATTTTATTTTGGCATCATATACATTCGGTTGTGTGAAAATGTCTGATATTCTTCTTTCATTCGAAGAAAACGGCGGCTGCAGCGCATCGAAAACTCCAAAAATTTTACGGAGATGCTTAAAAGACGGTGATTTCGATGTTGACGACCGTCCGCGTGAAGGAAGACCAAAACCCATCGAAGACGCTCAATTGGAGGCATTGCTCGATGCGGATACGTGCCAAATGCAAAAAGAGATTGCGTCAGCATAACGAGTTACTCGCCACGCCATTTCCAAGCGATTGCATGTGTTGGAAATGATTCAGAAACAAGGAACTTGGGTTCCTTATGATTTGAAGCCAAGGGACGTTGAGCGTCGTTTTTGCGCCTGTGAAAAATTGCATCAGCGGCAAAAAAGAAAGGGTTTTCTTCATCGCATCGTGATGGGTGATGAAAAATGAATTCATTACAGCAACTCAAAGAGAAGAAAGTTATAGGGTCTGCCCGGTCATGCTTCTACATCGTCCGCTCGGCCGAATATTCACGCTGCGAAGGTTATGCTGCGTATTTGGTGGGATCAGGTCGGTGTTATTTATTATGAACTGTTGAAATCCAACGAAACAATCACTGGGTAACGGTATCGACTTTAATTGATGCTATTGAGTGGCCGCACTGCGCGAAAAACCGCCACAATACGAGCAAAGGTACAAAAAAGTGATTCTACAGCATGACAACGCCCCGCCTCACGTTGCCAAACCCGTTAAAACCTACCTGGAAACGTTTAAATGGGAAGTCCTACCCCACCCGCCACATTCCTTAGATATTGCGCCGTCCGATTATTACTTGTTCCGTTCGATGGCACTTAATCTGGCTGATCAGCAGTTCCGATCATATGAAGACATCAAAAAATGGCTTGACTCATGGATAGCCTCAGAAGATGAACACTTTTACTATAACAGTATTCGAGCTCTGTCAGAAAGATGATGGGAAAAAGTTATAGCTAGCGATGGGCAATACATTGAATGATTCGTTTGTAACCATTTTTCCACAATAAAGTTGCATTTTCATAACTTAGTTGCGCTTTTATTTTATAAATTTCAAAAGCTTTCAAACAAAAACAAGTTGGACACATGGCCACATTTAATTTACAATCAATTCTTTTTGCGTTCAAATGTCAATACCAGTGGAACAATAAAGGCAAAGCAGGGCGACATAGTGGTTAAACATCATTAAATATTCGAAAAATTGTGATCGAGCATTTTAATGAGGGCGAATCAGTTCGGGAAATTGGAAAGATATTTAAAAGAAGCCACTCAACTAAGTGCTAGTCTAAGTGCTGCCAAGCTAACAGCAGAAGTTAAAAATTACCTTCACAAAGAGGTAAATCTTGAAACGATTTGTATAGTGTTGCAAAAAAAAAATCTATTCGCCTGAAAGAATCCGTTCATCAGCACTATAAATAGAATTAAAAGAAAGAAATTTAGCAGAAATTATCAAGATAAGGACTTTTCGTTCTTCAAACGTATTTTGATCTCGGACGAGAGTAAATTTCATTTATTTCGTTCTGATGAACAGGCTTATGTGTGACGAAAACTAAATGAGGAGCTAAAGGATGAGAATTTGTGCACGACAATTAATTATGTGTGGAGTTGAATGTCTGCTGCTGGACCCGGAAATCTCGTCATCATTGATGGGGTCATGGATCAAATACATTGACATATTTAGAAATAATTTGGCTCAAAGTACGAAACAATTAGGAATAAATGACGATTATTATTTCTATCAAAACTAGGATCCCAAGCACAAAGCTCTTAACACCCCATTGTGGCCTCTTTACAATTTTAAACTTGAAAATGTACTGGAAACACCACCTTAATCCCATGATGTAAATGTTAAAGAACATATTTGGAGCTACTTGAAAAACCAGCTTTAAAACTACACAATTTGTAGTAACAAATATTTAGAAATAGCGTTAAAGATAGAATGGAACAATATTCCTCTTTTAATTCCTCAAATGAGAAATTTATGCAATTGTAACTAATAATTTATTATATTTTAAAAGGAAATGAAAAATAAATATAATAACGGTATTCACTTAAACTGATTTGAATTTTGTAAATTTACAAGGTGCTTTAAATGAACACCCTCCGGAAATAAGTTGCGTAATTGAATCAGATATTCTGCAACTGTCATCAAACTGTCGCAAAAATATAAAAATGCCGAAAATAAGTGAAAAGAAAAGAAAAGACAAGACTTATTAGGTTGTTAAAGTAGGTAGGTAAAGTTGGAGATATTTGGTGAAGGTAGCAGTTGTTATTTAATTAATTTCATAGCTTTTCAGGTCTTCAAAAACAAAGACAGGAAGATGAGATTCTTAACGAATTGACTTATTTGCTGGTGATTGCTCATTATTGTCGATATTCGGCTCAATTTCAGCTGCAATCAGTTCCGAAATCGATAAACTTTGCTATGAATTGCTTAACCAATTTTGATGCAGCTAGATTCAAAGGAATAGTGCGTCTTAGTTGGACAAATTTTAAATTCATTTCGGAACTTATTAGGTTTGTTTCAAGTGTTTCAGGGCCGCGAGCTTGTAAACAATCTTCTGTGGAAAGGCAGTTAATGATTGTCTTATATCGATTGGGATCAAGTGGAGAGGGAGCATCGATTCATAAAATTGTTAGTTTGTTTGGAGTTGGGGATGGTGGGACGATTCAGATTATAAATAATTGGGTTTTTAAAGCTATTTTAAAATTGAAGGATAAATTCCTTTATTGACCCGACGATGAGAGACATCAACATATGGTTTCAGAAACATTTCATGAACTACCGCACTGTGTTGGATACGTTGATGGAACGGAAATAAAACTAGCTGAATAACCTTCCGCAGATCCCGAGGCATACTTTTCTCGGAAACGTATATATTCTGTGATAGCACAAGTATTTTGCGACTACAAAAAGAGCAAAATTGCACGATAGCAGAATTTATAATAATTGCAATCTATCAACAAAATCATCAGACTATCTGAAAGGAGAAGAATGGCTATTAGGCGACAATGCCTACAAATTGACTCCCACTGCTATCATTCCTTGCAGATTGAATTCAAGTGAAGGATCCCTTCAAGATCGAACAGAATTCAACAAATCATTGAGTAAGTATCGAATCAGAATTGAAAAGTGAATTGGTCTTCTGAAGGAAAGTTTCAACAGCTTAAAAGAACTAAAAATTCAACTGAAAGGAGACAGTAGTGTGAAATTTGCAAGTCGATCGATAATAGTTTGTGCTATATTACACAACGTTATTTCAGATCAAAGTGAAAGTGATGACATTAGAGAGCTACCTAATCCGATGTCTGAAAATATTGAAAGCGATGAACCCGAGTTAGAAAATGAGAACTTTCCTTCTGTGAGAGGAGGAACCAAACGTCGTACACTTTTGGAAATAATAAAAGAGTAAAGGTGTTAAATTTTAGGTTTATTTTAGGTTCTGTTACTCATAAATAAAATAAATATTTCTTCCATAAATCTTAAGCTAGGTTACTAGTATTTTTTTTAAACTTAGTTCAAATGTTCGTAGCCGCTCCTGGAACTCAATTTCTAATTTTATTTTAGCCATTGCAATTCTTTCATCTCTTTCCATTTCAAGTTTTTTTATTTCCAGTCCTTTAGCTTTTTCAATTCGAACTGTTTTGTCTTCATTTCCAGCTCCCGTTCCCATTTAATTTTTTCAAAATTCAATATTTTTTCCTGCACTGAGAGCAGTAAGGAATTGCTACCAGTTTTGTCTCTTCTTTGTTGTGAACATTCTGGTGGCGAATTTATTGGAACTGGACTTTTCCTGCCTTCCAAGCTGTTGTTCAAGACATCATTTTATTTCACGTTTCGTATATAGATGGGTAGATGCTTCTACGGCTACCGAAAACTTATTCCAATAAGGCCCAATAAGGACAAATTTAGGCAATATATTCTGAAATATGGAAATAAATTTACTAAAAAACAATAAAAGGTGTATAAAAATCTATCCTGAAACACTTTTTTCATCCCCTTCAGCCACCCAGCACCTCTCTGACTCTTCCATAGCGTATTATGCTTTTCATTGTTTGCCAGTTAATAACTTTAATGCTTGGAGTTTTTTCTCCAATTTTTTTATAAAACGTTTGGGCTGTGGGTTTCTATGAAATGGAAATTAAATTTCTTGCAAATCTTTAGCTTAAACTGGTAAGTAAATTACCTCAAACGACTCAGCATTGTCCTTGATTTCGTCCACAACCGCTTACAGCAAATCCCGTGTCTCGACATCTGTGCACCGGTGGCTTGTATGTAAACGGCAGAGCATTTACGCGATGATAAATTTATATGGCTTACGTGGTTTTTTAGGCTTCTATGAGTTTAAGTGAACACCCTTAATATTTTTAAACGAAGAAGTGGATAAAAAAACAGCAAGAAACTAAGATAAAATTAGACCAAAATATCAAAAAGAATTATTTCTAGGCTGGTATAACTGATATTGTGCAGCCACAATTTTATTTGCTTAGTAAACAAATTGTTGTTGCTTATTGATGACACAGAATAAAAATACGAATTACACTACTGCGAAAATGTAATACTGGTACTTTATTAAATAAGTTACTGGGTAAATGAAGAATGGATATCAGTGGAAAATTGCGGCTCCCTTACTGCATAAGAAAATGTTTTTAAAACCTTGATGCAATATAAATGGCGGACTGGAAACATATGCAGGTCAAAGAATAATAGAAAAGTAGGATATTTAGAACGTTTAAGACATTCGGAACATATTAAGAGAGGTTTGATTTTAATCATATAAGCACTCTCCTAACGGGTTGTTCCATATTGAAGTTTGGAATGAAAGATTCCGTAATATAATATTAAATTGTTTTTTCCAGCAATGTTTATTTATTTATTTATTTATTTATTTAATTCAAAAATTCTTGTACATTAAGATTAAATCATTTTACATTGTGCAAGCTAGGTAATTATACATTAAAAATAAAAAAACACAGTTAAATTGTAGCGATAAAACATTAGGAAACTTATAAATATGGTATATAAATATAAAAAGAAAATGGAAAAAAAAGAGGAGAACAAATAGGGGATGTGGAAGACTAAAATAGTTTGGAAAAAAGATTTGGGGAAGGGATATAAAGGTTGGGATATTCCATCAGTAAGTTTGAGCAAAGTATTTAAAAACGTCCTTTGTACGTAAATATATTTGTGTTGCTTGATCGTTTGATATCTATTGGTAGACGATTCCAAAGATGAGTCGCATGGATAAAAAAATTTCGGCTAGTTGTAAGATACTTATGTCTAGGTAAAATTATTTGCATAGATCTTTGATTACTTGCAAATTTTAGCATTTCAAATAAATAGTCTGGTTCTTTGGTAGTAATTATTTTATGAAGCAATAGTATGGTTCTGTAATTCAATAAGGCTATTAGGGAACAGCCGGTAATACTTTTAATCAAGTGCGTAACGTGCTCTGACCGTCTGATATCATAAATATACGAGTACCTTGCGCAACTATTATATGCCACAGTTAATTTTCTTTTCGACACATAGTCCAAGTCCCCGTATATTTCGCATCCGTAAAGCAATATCGGCAAGATAAAAGCTTTAACCAATTTCAGTTTAACACCTATCGGAAGGTAGTTTTTCGTGGGACTTAGACCACGAAGAGCGCTATACACTTGCGATATTACTCTGTTTACGTGTAAGTTCCAAGTGAATGTACTACTAAAGTAGACTCCAAGATTTTTTATCTTATCCACATACTCTACAGGAGTGTGATTGAGAAATATTGGAGCGGAAAATTCTGTTTGTCTACCTCTATTAATGAACATAGCTTTTGATTTGACTGGATTAAGACTGAGCTCATTTATTGTTGACCAATCATGAATTCTTTTAAGATCTTCATTAATATTAATTAACGCCTGGTTTTTATGGTATTTCAGAAACAAAGAATATATTTGTACATCGTCGGCATATATATGGTACGCGGAGGTCGTGAAACATTCAGATATATCATTTATGAAACATAAAAAAAGAAGAATGCCTAGTACGGAACCTTGAGGAACGCCCATTGAGACTTGAAGAAATGAGGAGCATTTGGTACCATTAGACACATATTGTATGCGACCAGATAAATATGAAGTTACTAATTTGCACGCGGAGCTTTCGAAGGAAAATTGCCTATGCAGTTTATTTATTAGTATGGAATGATTTACGCTGTCAAATGCCTTTGAGAAGTCTAAGAAAATTATGAGACCCCACATATCGCAATCCAAACCGGCACGAATATCTTCGCACACCTTTAGCAACGCGGTAGTGCAGCTACGTTTAGCACGAAAGCCCGACTGAAATTTAGTGACAAGATTTTTACTATTTAGATAAGACTTAATTTGGTTACTTATTATTGCTTCGAAGACTTTACTTAAAAAAGGAAGGATAGCTATGGGTCGATATTCATTACTATTTGGTTTAGGCAATGGAAGAATTTTGGCAACTTTCCACTGGTTGGGAAAACCAGACGTTGTAATGATAGTATTGAATATATGCGTTATATGCTGAAGAAAAGCGGGAAGAAGAGTTTGTATAAAAGTCGGGTATATATCATCAGAGCCAACAGCTTTTGATTTTATCCTTAGGATTGTTTGACATACACATATTTCATCAATTCCAGAGAGCGAAAAAGTCCCTTCTCGTTGGTTATCGAAGAAGGTAGGGATATTTTTGTGGTTAAAAGTCTTATGATTGCTTTGAACAAACTTCGTATTTAGTTCATTAAGGTCGATATTATTGGGAAGTGGATCTTTTGCAGGCTTAAGGCCGATATCGCGAATATTACTCCAGAATTTAGAACTCGAATCCCTCGGGTTGAATTTAATTTGATAAAAAGTCTTTTTATTTGATCGTATTAGAAGAGTTACCGCGTTTCGTACAATGGCATATTCTTTATAAATAGCTGTACATTTGTATCTCCTCCATCTGGAGTAAAGGAGATTGCGCTTTTTTATAAGGCTAAAAACTTCCGGAGTCAACCATGGAATGTTGACTCTATTTCTATGGTGTTTTAGAGGTACATGTTTATGAAATAAAGAAAGGCTAATATTTTGAAAATAGTCCACCTGAGTATTTACATTGCTTGTAGCATATATCGGCGATCAGTCCACAATTCGGATATCATAAAACAAAGCCTCTAAGTTAATTTTCGAAAAATTGTATGATTTTATTTCATTTTCTTCCACACAAGTAGGAAAGGCATTAATTGTTAAGAAAATCAAATCGTGATGTGAAAAACCCGGAGCGGGAATTTGATCGTAGTGCATTACCGAATCAATACTAGAGACTAAGAACACGTCTAAAAGCGAAGGCTTTCTGTTGGGCATGAAGTGAGTTGGTTGGGTAAAATTTGTAAAATAGCGGTTAAAAGACTCTACCGTACTAATTAATTGCTTCTTATTGCCCTATGTTGAGCAGATATTTCACAAATAATAGAAATTACGAGGCGTGCTACAGAGATATTTTCTCAAAGATTCTAGAAACTACAGTTAGATCCAAGTATTTCAATTCATCTACTCTGTCAATTAAAAAAAAACATTTCTTGTAACACTTCAGATTCCTGCAACAAGTGACAGGTGAACTATCAAGAGCGGAGGTAAAATACAGCAGTTTTTATCTTTTAAATTCTGGTGCGTGAAAATGTATATCGGATTCTTGTTTTTGTGTAGAAGAGAAACTGAAAAATATCACTTTAGTTTCAAAACTAATAACCAATTTATGTTCATTAAACTACAATGGATTCGTAGTAAATGAGGATCATAACTTCAGGCAGACTGCAAATCCAATGGACTACTCAGACCATAGGAAAATAATACATCACCAGCGAAGGCAGGTGGTGAACCTTTAACATTGAGTTCAAAAACAGAATTCTTGTAAACTAGAAACAAAATTGGTCCTAAAACAGAACGTTGGGGAACACCCAAATAGAGAGAATTGATCTAAGCCAATCAAACCACGAAACCCTGCTTTTCCAGTTTCCGTACAAAATACTGTGATTGACCATGTCAAATGTCTTGCCAACCAGCCGCTTTTTTCTGTCAAGGTTAGACATAATTTGGGAACAAAACTGTAGAAGGGCATCTTCAGATGATTTATCTGTCCGAAAGCCAAATTTGATATCACAGTTTTGTTTAAAAAAAACTTACAATCCTACGTTTTATAAGTTTTTCCTGGATTTTACTTATAACCGGAAGAAGAAAAATCGGCCTATAGTTACACATAAATGGTGACAATAGCGATGGAAAAAGTGGGACATGAGACATTACGTCGGAGTTCGAGGGTGTTAATTGAATGAGTCTTATCGCACGATTTTGGATTCTATCTAGCAAGTGCAATTTTGAGCAGATTAATGGCTTATATATTGTGGGCTAATCAGTGGGGGTGAAATATTTCTTACATCGTTCCAGGAAACCTAGACATAAGTTGTCATTGACACACATCCCGAAAATGGAAAGTTTTTTCGGTTTCGACCATGCAGGTGCCGTTCATATTTTGGTGGGGGCGAATTCCCCATTTATTCGGCTTAATACAAGCTATAACTTACAAATTAAACTTAAACTAAAACTTAAAACTAAGGTTGGTTGGAGTGGTGAAGGAGAACAGATTTGAGGTAGGAAGTGGTGCGGTGAAAGTCAAAGACGGTAGGGTTTGAGTTGATTTGACGTAGCATACGGGAGATTGGTTCGTTCGCGCCATAGGAGGTGTGGTGGGTTGGTAGATAGAAGAGTCGAGGGGTACGTAGGTTACGAGGGTTAGTGTTGAAGAAAATGGAGTTGTGAAGGGACGCGCATTCAACGTGACCTGAAAGGAGTCGGTGAATGAAGAGAAAGTCTGCTGCATCTCTGCGATCTTCGAGGGTGTTTAAGTTGATAAGGTTGAGACAATTTTGATAGGGGGGCAGATTAAAAGCATACCTCGGAGAGCAAATCGAAAAAAACGGCGCTGAATGCCTTCAATTCTCGAGATATGAACACGATGATATGGGGACCATACTTGAGGGGGCGAACAAAGGTAATATAGAGGGACCTGGTCACGTATGGGTTGGTGAATTCTTTGGACCACCGTTTTACAAAACCTAGTGCAGAGTTGGCTTTGAGGATTATCTCATCCATATGTAAACGGAAGTTGAGCTCGCTGTCACACAAAATGCCGAGGTCGCGAAGAGACTGTACGGAGGAGATAGGTTGGTTATGGAGAAGATAGAGTCGGGGAGGAGATTGGTTCCGCTTATGTGAGAAGCTGATGGATTGGCATTTGGCGATGTTAAATTCCAAAGAATTTTTGAGGCACCAGATCGAGAAACTATCAAGATCTTGTTGAAGGAGGAAAGAGTCATGGGGAGAGGAAATGGTTTTGAAAAATTTGGTATCGTCGGCGTAAAGGGAGACAGACGAGTGTTTGATGATCATATCGAGATCATTTATGGTTAATATAAAAAGAAGGGGACCGAGATGGTTGCCTTGTGGAACTCCAGAGGTGGCCAAAAATGGAGCGGACTGGGCTGACCTGAAACGAACACTGTAAAAACGGTTTTCGAGGTAAGAGGATATCCATTTTAACAATATGGGTTCAAAGCCGAGGGCAGACAATTTAAAGATAATTAACCGATGAGAGATTTTATCGAAGGCTTTGCTAAAATCGGTTGCAACTACATCGACTTCATTGCCATTCTCTAGGGCAGAGAGGGCAAAGGATACGAATTCAACGAGATTTGTGGTGGTTGACCTACCCTTTAAGAAGCCATGTTGTCTAGGGGAAATAAGTGATTTGCATTGGAAGCTTAGAGCTTCATACAAAATACTTTCGAAGAGTTTGGGTATATGGGAGAGTTTAGCGATGGGACGATAGTTGGTTATTTCATTCTTTGATCCTTTCTTGTGGATCGGGGTTATGAAGGAGGTTTTCCAAAATTGAGGAAATTCTCCTTGTGAAAGGGATAGACGGAAGAGATTAGAAAGGGCAAGGGAAAGAGAGGAAGAACACTTTTTAAGAAATATGGCAGGGAGGCCATCTGGGCCGGGTGTGAATTCGTAATTGAGTTGGTTTAATTTATATTCGATATAAGACGGGTCCAAAATATGAGAAAGAAGTGGGCCATTGGAGAATTTCAGTAGGTAACTAAAATAGGATGGATCTGGTACAAAGGAGTCGTTGGTGAAGGATTGTTTAAAAAATGTGGCAAATAGGTTGGCAATGGTGAGTGGATCGGTTGATGACCTGTTGTTGAAAGAGAGGGAAGGAGGGTAACCATCGGACTTTCTTTTGTAGTTAACAAATTGGAAAAAGGACTTAGGGTGGTTTATAAGGTTGACTTGCGCATTGTTAAGGTAGCGCTGGTAAAGGGAATCGTAAAGTTCGGTGAAATGAAGATAAGCACCAAGATAGTTGGAATAGTCGGTAAAGGATCTGGTACGCAGAAAAACAGCCCATAACTTATTTCTCTTATTTCGTAAGGAACGAAGCTTGCGATTATACCAGGGAGGACTAGTAGATGACGAGTAGAAGGCGGGAAAACGGAACGTAAAGGGAAAAAGAATTAAATATTTCTTTATAAAAAATGGATAAGGCATCATTTATACTTAAGTTGTGAAAGTTAAAGAGGGATCTGCTGAGATATTCACTGATTTTGTGAAAGTTTGCTTTATGAAAGTCGTGGGATGACAGAGTTGTGGGGGGAGCGGACTGGAATGAAGAGTTATGAAAAAATGAAAGTAGAAGGGGGGGATGGTAGTTATCGATTGTTGAGAGAGATAGGGGACAAAGTGAGACTGAGGAGTTAATTGGATCTGTTGTGAAAATAAGGTCTAATTGCCTGCCCATATAGATAATGGCTAGGTGTTTCAATTTCCCTTTAACGACAGGAGACATTATTGTGTTTTGGAAGCATTAAATTCCACTGTGTTGGTGGTTCACCTTTTAGTAATGCTCTTTATACTAATATCCGAATTCAATGCGTGTAGCATACGCTGTCGTTCCAGTTCTACAGCCAAAGAGGTCTCTCTCCCTGTTCTTGTGAGTCCGGGAACGAATATAAAAAGCGGAGAGTACTGTCGTTAGCAAAGTAATATAGTGAATTAGAAGTAGCAGACAAGATATCATTGATGAAAATTAAAAACAGTGTTGGAGACAGAATGGAGCCCTGAGGCAGACCAGTGTTTATTTTGTGAATATCAGAATTGGAACCATCCAAAACAACTTGGAATTGATTGGTAATTCCTAATCCATTGAAGAAGAGAGTCGTCGATTCCAAATGTACGCATTTTCGAAAAAAGAACCTGATGCCAAACTCTGTCAAATGCTTTAGAAACTTTTCTGTGAGGCATGCCATAAAATCACCAGTGGATCTGTTCTTACGAAAACCTATATATTGCCGGTTACTGAGAAGGGGGCGTAAGTGCAATGAGTCTGTAGGAGGAGAGTAAAAAGATTTGTCTTTTTTAGGAATGGCCTGGGCAAAAGTGTCCTGAAGAAAAGGGTTGATTTTTCCAGCGTGGACGAACACATTTTCAGAAGAAAGGGAACAACAGATTTGTGAATGTTAAGATCTTTAAGTACTCTAGCTACTACACGACCGTGAAAATAGATTCGTCCTATTGAAGATTCGATTGGACGTATATTTGCTATGCTCACTCTAAATTCCTGAGTCATTTATAAAAAAATATACAAGCAAGGCTGCCAAATGAAAATTCCGACGTTGGTTTACCGAATCATATTGTTGTAGATGTTATGCCCTTACAACAGTAGGAAACAGTGCACCATCAGTTGTTACATACACTCAGTCATTGCCCGTATCGTATGATAAATACAGCAACGGTAGTTACTGAATACAGGCGACAGCGCCTCGACTAGAAACGGGAGAGGTGGGATACCCGGTGGTAGGCTGCCAGATATGCTGCAAAAGTATTACGAAAGCGACGAACTCTGAAAAGAAACTTCACTGGTAACCTTGTACTGGCCTACATACCGAACCTCTGGCGAATAGCGAGAATAGTTTTAGACATATGCATATCAGCGCGGAAGATGTTGTGAGTCTTTAAAATCAGGTGAACAGAATTGAATAAAGAAGCGAAGGAGTACTAAGACCACCATCGACAGAACCTTCCTTGGTGATGTTTAAACGTTTAAACTTCTCTGTTCAGGCATATACAGATAATAATGCTTATCAGATCGTGCATAGCGACTGCCTGCTGAAGTGCGCAACCTGCCTTAAATTTAATCGGCGGTTGGTGCAACAGAAATGGACTTCCAGACTGGTTTGACTTATCTAAAGTACACCACTTCCCGTTTCTCTAATAAAGCTGATTACCTGTGTGTCATCCTGGATAGCAAATTTGTTTGGACTACGCATATCGCGTCGAAGATGCGTCAGCATCTGTTTTGTAATGTAAGAAAGTTTTTGTCAACGTATGGGGCTTATCACCGAAGATTGACATGGGTACATCTCCACATGGAGATGAGCTTTTACGTAAATACGACATCGTACTTTCTATGGATTTCATAAATATGCTATTCAACATAGTGACACAGTGAAAATAGTGATGCAGGAATACATATACATTGTGGGTGGCAGTGGCTCAAGTGGTAGTGTATTGGCTTCCAAATTGGAAGGTTCGGTCCGAAATACATTATTTTTTTCAGGCAACTCAAGTCCAATTACACTAATAATTTAGTCTCACCATTAAATGCTGAATGCCACCCATGGAGCGAAATAACCACTGAGCCCAAAAATCTTTCTTTCTCTCTCTGTCCCATTTTCCTAAAAACTTAACACGTGTTCAGGCATTTTAAGTATAATAATACCCACTTGAGTGTTAAGTTCTTTTAAAAAAAAAAAATTACAATTTTTCGGTTTCGACGACACAAGTGCGTGCGATTTGGATGATAGCTGCGTATTTAAATTTCGCTTTAACGACAGCAAAAACAGACAACATTTCTGTTAGCACGACCAAGATGAAGTCTAACAAAGCTGCTGGAAACAATGGCTCAAACGACGAGCTGTGATGATTGGTTACGGAGCATTCATCAACTTATCTCCAAAATCTGGTTCAATGATAATATGATCTATCCTAAAGGAGGGAGATCCTCTGAACTCCGTCAATTACAGACAAATAAATCTCCTCATTAACGCATAACATCCTTTTTAAACAGTCTGACCGGCCCCTATCAATATGATTTTAGACTAGAAAAATCCACCATAGATCAAATGTTTACATTACGACAGATCTAAAAACGCAGGAGTTCCAAATCAATACACATCACCTCTTTGTCGATTTCAAAGGCGCATATGGCAGCATCTATAGAGATGAACTGTACAGAGCCATGTCTAGTTTTGGCATCCCTACCTAGCTCATTCGAATATGCAGGATGACAAAGGAGAATGAGCGCTGCTTCGTCAAGGTAAGTACTCGTACATAATGGCAAAATCCAATTAAATACAATGTGTTTTCATGGGATTTTTCCAACATCGTTCGTGGAAAAAACTCACAAGTTAGCTTCAGAGGCACCACCTTTCAAGAGTCTGTTCAGTTACTGGTATATGCTTATTGCATTGACGTAATGGGAAGAACATAGAGAGAGGTATCAGTGGAACTTTTGTGACTACTAAAGCAGAAGCGGCGAAGGTGGGTTTTCTGATCAGTGAAGGAAAGACAGAGTATGCGCTGTGAACAAAGAAAGACACACAACATCGACGCCTAGGACAACGCGCCAGCGACTTTATCTACCTCGGTTCGGCTATCAACTCTGACAGTATTACTACCGCACAAATAATGCTACTTGTTAATCGCTGCTACTTTCAGCTTAGAAGGCAATGTACAATACACTGATCAAATCAGTCCTGCTTTACAGTGTAGAAATTTTGGCACTGGCGAAAGCGGATGAGAGAAAAATATTTCGAGTAATTTTAGGTCCCGTTGGTATTAATGGAAAATGGAAAAGACGTTTCAACAGAGAACTCAACGGGCTGGGCGACGCAAGTATGCGACGCCGATTTCGTCAGAATTTCCTTTGGCCTGAGTGAAAATTTCCCCTGAATTGTCTTGGGTTCAAACAACCCCTTCTTTCCACGAAATTTATCCCTGAAATAAGTCGAAGTGTTAAAGACTGTTTATTTCTTATGAATTTGAGACTAAGAACTGATAATCAAATCAGGATCTAGGGTCTCAAGTTAAAACTTTTGAAAAAGTTGTTTAGCCTGTGTGACGAAGGAAGAAGGAACCTTTTCTCAAATTTAGTATCATTGTCTTACGGACCCTGTGAACTTTCGCGCGGATTTGGGGAGAAAAGGGAATATCAGATAGCGTCCCATTCTTTTTTTCGATTGTACAATTTGTGTTTTGGTTAATGTTCTTTTTTGGGTTTCTATCTAGAGTTTCGTTTGCGACTGCCTTTGTGTATGCGTATTGTATGGTATGTGTTGCAGAGAGTTGCAGACAATCTGCCTAGCTCTAGGCAACTGTTGTGGGTTGTAGGTATTTCATCTACACAGAGGGTTGCAGACCGCTCATCTCATCTGGCTCTAGGCGTATAATCCAAGTCACATGACTGTCCGCCATATGTGCAGAGTGTTCCAAGCCGTTCGCCTGGATCCGGGGAAACCTAATGGTTGTCACCTCCGAGGAACGTAAAGGCAGAAGTCCGGGATTGCACGAATCTACAGGTGCCTTCCACAAATACGTTCCTCCAAAACGAAAACGGACATAACAGACAAGGCGGGTCAAGAATCAAGAATGTGAAGGGGTTAGGAGCTGGAGAGATGGAGCGGAGTGCCTTAACTCAAGGCTAGAGACTACCCATCAGGGCACAGATAACAACACATGTGTCAAGGGTGGTCGTGGCACAAGTGGTAGTGTATTGGCTTCCAAATCGGAAGGTTCCGTGTTCGAATCCCAGAATCGCGCGAAAGACATTTTCAGGCAACTTAATTCACGTAAGACGAATGGTTGCCTATAATACGAGTACAACAACAAGTCCAATTACAATAATAATTTAGTCTCCACATTAAATGTTGGATGCCAAGGATGGAGCGAAATAACCACTGAGTCCAAAAATCTTTCTTTCTCTCTCTGTCCATTTTCCTAAAAACATAACACGTGCTCAGGCATTTTAAGTGTATTGGGTATTAAAAAAAAAAATCTTCGCTGACGGATCCAAAATTTAAGAAGCCGAGACGGCTTTGTAGAGATGGTACACCCTAAACTTCATCACTCGTTAGATAAATTTTCGTCTGTCTTCTAAACTGAATGAACTGTATTATGAAGACCAGATTGAGCGGACGAAGTGTAGAGATGGCTATACTGTACTTACCGGGTCATTTCATCACTTTTGGCTTCTTTGAGCACAATTAAATGGTTGAATTCGCTGAGTCTCATCTAGATATCGAGTCACTATGGGATGGATGGGATCAATGAAATACTTCCTGAACAAGGGTTTGTCGGGGACTTCTTCAGATCGATCCCGCTTTGAGATTATCTGCGTCATTGGTTAGGACTTCCCTATACATTTGGGTCCCTTAAGATCATAACCGCCAGCGACCTTTTTGTTTCATCTTTACGCCGCAATATGATCTTGCAAAGCACTAAAGTGCGTAGGGATGAGTGACATTATCTACTGCGATTTTTATAATGAGAATGATTGCGACAACACGGAGCACTTCTTCTGTGAATGTTAGGCGTACTATCACATAAAGCTGCAAATACTGGACGCCGATGTGGTGGACTTGTAGGCACTTAATTATTGAAGCGATTACTCATCTTCTTTCAAAAGATTAAGCAATTTTTTGACAGGAGTGTAAGGAGTGCACTGAAAGGACGGAAGTGAAGTAGCGCTAAGCAAGATCATTCACACAGCCTTAACCATTAGGTAAAATAAACAATTATACACTGAATAATGAAATAAGGAAAACAGTCTCTTCGAAAGTAATCAAAGGTACATGACTCTCTTATGAAGATACCACTAAGTGACACAGTAAAAATACAAATAATAATGACGTCTACCCTTTCCCATTTCTCCATGTTACCAAGAGGATTGATGTCTTTTTCATTTATACCGTACCATCCAATTTGTTTAATTTCGTACCTCAACTTACCAATTCAAATCTAGAAACACTTGTATCCAGTACTTGTTAAGGAAATTAGAAAATCAGATTAGAAAGTTTGTTTGTTAATCTTTCGGTTTCCCTGGAAATTTTCTGTGATTGTGTTCATTAGAGCTCTTTTTTGATTACCTACCGACATTCTCACCTCTTCAGACTGTCTTCACCTTGTCAATCTACAAAGTTCAAACACTTTTCTGTAAAGTTTTAGAGAATGTTCGTTTTGTATTCTTAGTAACCACATCGATGCCGTTTACTGCCACAGTTGCAGATATGGAAAAATAAAAAAATAAAACAAAAACATAAACACTTGAAAAAAGGTTAAACGTGGCATGATGATGGAAAGCCGTCATTTTGGAAAGCGAACAAAATACTCGTAATCCCAAAAGTATAACGTTTCCTGTTAAAAATGAAAATCCATTCATAATTCAGATACATTTCAGAGATACGAGCACATATTTGCCAAAGTGTGTACATGCCACTCAAATAAGTTGTTATCGGATAACGAGAGAGGTGTCTTTATTACAACCACGAGGCACTAAGTCGATTTATTGCCTAGTCATTGAAAGGCATCAAAAGTCAGACTGATAAATCAATCATTTGCTTTATTTTATTTTTTTTTATACGACACTAGATACTCGTAGATAAATAATTAATGGTAGGCAATACATTTTTGCATAGTTACTTACTGAGGAATAATAAGTAGATAGATTTGTGGAAAAACTGCAAAAGAGATTCTATGAGTACATTTGATTTGAATATTTTTCAACTCATGGAACAATAATTTATCAAATTGCTCTTCAAGGAGTGCAATACCAAGGACGGGTGTATAGGCCTGGGATATAGATATAAAAAAATGTACTTTTAGTCTTCAAATCTTCAAATCTGACATCAATCGAAGGGCATAGAGGCGGCATTTTCGGCTTTTCTACAATGGTCATCAGTTCTTTTCAACTCCCTCGGGTTGTTCTAGATTGATTCGATTCTCGTTTGAATGAATTTTAATTAGACCGCCTCTGTCTAACTTGCAAAAGTTCGAGCCTATTGAGTCTCAGTATTGGTTACTCCTCAAGAACTTTCCGTAAAGAAAAACTGATGTCATGTTTAAGCGGAGTTATGCTTACCACATTTTCTCAATGACCACAACTCAATGTTTCGAAGTGTTGCTTCTACCTGTTAAGTTGCTTCTCACCCAAAGTCAGTAAGTTATAATTTACCATTATCATTGTGTGTTAGTGATGTTGTAGATGGCTTTGCTGCTGCACCGACTCGCTGTTTCCTTTTCCTCCTAGACTAGTATTTTAGAGTTTTTATCTATAATAACGTCGACATCAGATCGAATTTCGAGGGCTTCGACCTCTATCGAGCTTTCTCCGAAGCAATTGGTTTCACGGTTATTTTTGATGACTATGTTGACTAAGATTTCACTATGATAGCAATGTTCCATGCAAACAATAAAGTCTTGGCAACGCTAAGTTGGCTATTTTTACATTTTATTTAGCGTATGGGTTATTACACAATTTTCCCCGCTCTAAAGGTTAAAGTTATTCGATTGCCGGGCTGCCGGCAAAACCGAAAAACCAGAAAAAAACGCAAACCAATTGAATAAAAACAAAAAAAAACCGATCCACACTGTCGGTGGTTGGGATCCGTGTGACGATCTGTCACCTCGAATTCCTTGGGAACAGAAAATTCCTTGAGGGGAAATTGGTAATGGCAGAAATATCGTTTGCTGACCCAAGTGGCTGCTCAGCTGTGCTGGGTTCAGGGAAAAAGATATTTTTAAATGTTAAATAGATAAACTACCAATGCCTCAATAGAAAAAAAGGGTGTTAGGCGCCATGCACTTTTTGCTCCGAGTGGAAGTGCAAAACCATCTACTACTAATACGTCGGAAGAAATAAACCAATATCCCGGGAGAAAAAAAATAAACTATAAATTTTTTTCTTGTCACTTTATTATGAAACGCTTTATTTGCGGAATGGAGGTAAAACAAAGTATGGCGGTAGCCGTTAAGCGGCAACGACAAAACAGTAAATCTAATGGCTGTACTGAAGGTACCACTCAATAGACTGAACCGCTAGTTGGGAACCCGATTTCGATTGTAAAACAGAAAGGATTCGCTCGGGGTAAATAATACTACTTATCTGGTTAATTGATACTGTTATGCTCCTGTCCTGCCCGTCCTGATTTCGTCCGTATTTCCTCCTCGTTTTGGTATATCTTCAAGTCCTTGTTCTTTTTCCTTTCCTTTATCTTTATCCTTTTTTTTTGTTTTAATTAATTTTCTTAACCTGTTTTTGTTGTTTTAAACTCTTGTTTTTTTTTTGTCTTAAACTTTTGATGGTCAACCAAGAAGTGATTAACCCTATCCCGATGATATTAGCTCGAACCGTAGGTCTCACACATACACTCTTTCATACATCCGTTCATACGGATGCAACGGTCCAATTTTGGCCTCTGTGTGCAACGCTCCGCAAAATTTGCTGAAGTGTGACACCGTGCATTGGATTTCCGTTGCCTTCACTCTCTCATACACACACATTCGTGCTTCTTTCTTATTTCCCCAAATCTGGGGAAATTTCCTCCAAGATTGGGATTTCCCTTTGGCCCGAGCTAATATTTCCCTTTACGATCATTCCTTGGGGTTGCATTCAATCTGAATGCAACACCAGTCCTTCCCAAAAGATAAAAAAAGGAAAAAGGTAATTTGCCAACAATATATGGCCTACTCGTATTTCTACATCGTAATCATTACCCGTTTCTGATAATGATCGGGTGGCGTACCTTGAGGGCGAAACACGGAACTAATCACGAGACGGGTGCTGTCCAATGAAACTAAATATAAATAAAGACATCCCGGCGAATCCTCTTGTCAAGAATTAATTTAATGTGGGCCGCGCAACTAGGGGTCCATTCTTTACAATATTTTTGTTACAATTTTATTTTGTTCTGCTTTGTATTTAAGGTGGTGACCGTCCGTCACCAAATAGATTATCTGTGGCAGTCCGCCTGGTCCTATGGCTTTGTGTATTTATTGTACGCAGAGGGTTCCAGACCGTCCATCTGGCTCTAGACGTACAGCGTTGGGCTTAAGGTGACCGTCCGTCACTCCCCCGTGACTCCCGTCTCTTCGTCTCGTGGATCTATTGGTTGTCCCCCCCGACAAGTATAAAAGCAGAACGACAGAGCTCAAGAGCCCACCAATTCTTCCCGCTAATATACTTCTCCAAGGAGACAACGGACATAAAATGAACGGGCGGGGCAAAAAGCGGATCGGGGGGAGAGAGATCGTGATGGAGCGGAGATGCCTTCTAAGGCTAAGGGATCTACCCGATAGGAGAGACAACACAACACAAGGGCAAGAGCCGACGACTTTGTGAATGGCTCTTGTTCACTACAACGTTGGACGCTGGTCTCGCGCCTTCCTCCAAATGGTTGCTTCAATGGACCGTCCGTCCTACCTGCTGTGGTTGATCCTTCAAGATACTAGGAGGGTGCACCAATGATGGACCCATGGCTGCCCACCACTCTTCTAGGATTTTGAAGAACTAACGGAAAAGAATGTGGATGAATGAGACCGAAGGGAAAGGGAGAGAGTAGAACTTGTTGTGGTAAATTTTACCGCAACAGGGTGGGTGGCTGCTTATTGTACGATTAGGCTACAGACTGATCGCCGCCAACCTAGCGATGCCCAACTCTATAAATACATCAGTTGTGCACATTTTACCTCTTGGTAGTTGCCCCCGCGTATTAAAATTGACGAACCAGCCTTGACTTTAATTTGGTGGAAATTTGTTGAAGGAAATAGAATTGTAAAGGGAAGCGCAATCCACAGAACCGGAGTGCAGTCGATGAATGAAGAGAATATCAGTTACGTTCCTGCGTTTTCCGAGGGTTAAGAAATTTGAGGCGGTTACAAAAGGTAAATGGGTAATTCTAGGATAGACCACGAAGGGCAAATCGAAGAAAACGACGTTGAATTATCTCGATTCGGGATATGTGAAATCGCTGAAAGGGGGCCACACTTGGCTGGCATATTCGAGAAGGGGCCGGACAAGGGTTGCAAAATTCTTTACACCATCGTTTGATTAGCGATGAGTTGGCTTTAAGGATTATCTCATCAATATGCGAACGAAAGTTTTACAATTGGACTTACGAGACAAAATCATAGATTGGCATTTGGAGCTTAATGTATCAAAGCAATTTTTTAGATACCAAGTGGAAAACCAATCAAGGTTTTCTTGAAAGAGAATAGAGTCTTGAGGTGAAGAAATAGTCTTGGAGAACTTAGTGTCATCGACATAAATGGATACGGAGCAGTGTTTAATTATCTTCTCAATTTCGTTTATAGTTAACATGAAAACGATGGAACCTAGATGGCTGCCTTGTGGGACACCAGAAGCGGCTAAAAACGGGGTTAAGAAGGCTGACCTAAAGCGAACGCTATGATAACGGTTCTCTAGACAAGAAGATAACAATTTTAACAATATGGGATCAAAACCGAGGGAAGACAATTTGAAAAGGATCAGTTGATGTGATATTTTATCGAAGGCCTTAGCGAAATCTGTAGCAATAACATCGATTTCGTTGCCATTTTCTAGAGCTGAGAGCGCAAAGGATACGAATTCAACTAAGTTTGTAGTAGTTGATCTACCTCTTAGAAACCCATGGGTGATATAAGTGACTTGCACTGAGAGCTTAGAACTTCTTTCGAACTGCTTTCGAACATTTTAGGTATGTGACGGTATTTGGTTACTTCATTCGCTGATCCCTTTTTGTGAATCGGGCTTATGAAAGAGGTTTTCCAAACTTGGGGGAATTCCCCTTGTGTGAGGGACAGCTGAAAGAGGGAGGAAAGTGGATGCGAAAGATTAGAGGCACATTTTTTGCTAAATATTGCTGGAAACGCATATGGCCCAGGTAAAAGTTCATCATTGATATTTTGTAACTTTCCTTCGATAAGGGTTGGATCAAGAGGTTGAGAGAGAGAGAGGGGCCAATGGCGAAATTGGGAAGGTACTTGAATATATTGAAATATACTGAAAATATAAAAAAGTTTGCAAAATAGTTAGGAATAATATGTGGGTCGGTCGATGATATATTATCGAACGAGAGAGAGGGGGGATAACTGTCTGATTTTCTTTTGTAGTTGACGAATTGATAAAATGTCTTAGGATGGTTGATAATGTTGGTCTGCGCTGTGTCGAGAAATCGCTGATAGAGGCAGTTACACAGCTGAGTGAATTGGAGGTAGTTTGAGTAGTCATAATAAGAATTGGTGCGAAAAAAAACTGCCCATAATTTGTTTCTTTCGTTTCGTAAAGAGCGAAGTCTTCTGTTGTACCATGGAGGGGAAATAGATGATGTTTATGCCGTGACTTGCTAAACGTATAAGCGCAAGTGATGTGCAAGTGAATTCACGTGGCTGAATCAATGACGCCAGCATAACAGCTTCGTTATATGAGCCATTTCAACGCATTGGGGACTGAGGCAGTATGATCTTTTCAGGACTATTCAGGGAGCTGAAAAAGAAATGATGACAGTTGAACACTTTATGAGACAATAGCAGCAATTTTCGTTCAAGGTATTCCGCAATGGGTTTGAGTTTACATATTGTAAGTTTTGTTTGGAGATAATTATGTTATCACGTAAAACACTTGCCTCGGATAAGGATGGGATCACTAATGACAGCCAGGCCAAACGAAAAATGGTCGAAAAATCTGCACACCTTGAACAAGCCACACGAAGCTGCATAAGTAGTGGAGGGTCTAGACTGTTGAAAAGCAGCCATCATCAGGTTAAAAAGGAGCCATCATTAGGATGAAAAACTGTGACATTTACCACTTAGAGCATATTAGCTGCGTCTAGGGATCATCACTATAGCCATTCTACGGTTTCCTCAAAGGAACAGAGATACGCCCTTATTACCTTCATTTAGTGGTGAAGATCAGTGGAATTTATGCCAAGAAGCTATCAGCGATGCGGTAGCAGATATGCAGGGTTTCATCCGACCACCCGTACTAAACGCTTGGTTTGATGAAGAATGCCGGCTAGCACACGCAGCTGAACAAGAAGCGTACAAAGCTGCGCTGCACTCGTGCGATCTACAAGCAAGGGAGTGGAAAACATTTGAATGTCATGAGAAAAAATAATGAGCATGAGAAGCGAGCGATCAAAGAAATAGAAAGTTACTACTCTACGGATAACTTTCGAAAGTTTCGCCCCAAAGATAAAAAACCTACCATGTCAACAAGACCCGAAGAAGAACCTGTAGATATCAGCATGGAAATTTAGTACTATGTGAATCTAGTTGGTACTGAGGATAAGAAAAACTAATTCTGAACTCCTGGACGACTAAAACTCTGCTGTTAAGCAGAATAAACCATTCAACTTGAATATTGAAAGCTTGGAGACCCATCAATCCGATATAAATGAAGTAAAGTTAACAGTTTAGCATAACAAGGCTACTGGACTGGACGGATTACTTGCCGAGCTACTAAAGAGAGTATACCTAGTCCTGTCATAAGTTCTGTTACACAATTTCCAGCGCTTATCGTTCAAAACTTCTTGCGGGAATAGAACCTTTAACTTTTTTTTCAGAACACATGCACTGATCAGTGAAGAATACTAGTCAGTTTGGTTGCAGTTGTCATGGAGTGAGGTGTTAAAAAGAATAGCGTTGCATAAGTGCGGAAAGAGTGTTGGCCAAATTTTCGAGTTGCTAAAACCACTCGGAATATCGAGAATATTCGTTTATCGGGCTATTGCTTGCTTTGGCGAATTGTCTGGAGTAGAGGACACGCCAAGAAGTGGTCCTCCGCGCGTCGTCCGTACGAATGTGGTAGTGAAGGCAGTGCGTGAACGAATTCGGAGAAATCCCCTTAGGAAGCAGATCTGAATATGAAAGCCTATCGTCGGTTTATGGCTCATCTTCTAACTCCACAACTAATAAAAATTTGTATGGAAAGGTGCAAGCGACTTTTGCAGTTGCACGCGGACAATGGCCATGAAAATATTCTCTTTACGAATGAGAACATTTTTTCCGTGGAAGAAGTTTTCAGCAAACAAAATAACAAATTTGATACCACTTAATCTAAGGAAGTTTAAAAAGTTATTCCAAGGGTTCAACGTGGACATCATCCCGCTTCCGTAATGGTTTGATGGGGGGTCTCTCACCATGGTGTCACATCCCTCCATTTCTGTAAAAAAGGCGTAAAAACTGGTGTAAAGGTTTACTAAGAAGATGTGCTAGAGGGTGTTGTGAAGGGTTTGACTAATACCCTTTTCTATTGATACAGATGGATCTTTCAACAGGAATCTGCTCAAACGCATACAGCCAAAACCACGCATTAGTGGCCCAGAATCAATATTCCTGGCTTTATAGCAGCAGAAGATTGACCATCGAGGAGTCCAGATCTGAATTCACTGGATTATGGTTTGTAGTCAGAATTGGAGAACACGGCCTGGAGAAATTTGGAAAGCCTTAAAACAACATTAACGTCCACGATCTCCATGAAAACCGTACGTGCCGCTATAGTCCAATGGCCACACCGTTTGGAAGCTTGTGTTAAATCAAAAGTCAGTCATTTCGAGTGAATCCAATTTTTTTTTAATAATCAATATTGTGGTCTAATAAATGAAATAATTTTGAATACAATATGTTTATTGGTTTTATAGCATTTTATATTTGTAATAAAACCTATTGCAGGACTAAGTACACTAACTTATTTCGAAAATTTTCCCGGAAGAATGTATGTAGGGATTTTATTTTTATTTACGAGTAAAATATTGTTGTACATTGAATTATAAAAAAAAGTATAAATTTTAAACATTGCGATCGACGGGCCACCGTGCTTGCGACTGGGAAAACGACTCAAAGAAAACTGCTACCCCTTTCCATCGTCAGCTCCCTTTTATATTTGTCATCCCATCAATCCAGCCAGTTCCAAATACCCATGGTACTTAATAACTTATGCCATGTCCATAATTTTAGGGCTAACATAAACAAAACCCAACCGACGCCTACCCCAACTAATATGACTACCAATCTTAGTGAGAACATTGTATTACAAAGATAACATTGCTCATATCACTATGGCTTTTATGCTTCCTAATGTAGGTCAACACAAAATCCATTCATGAATGCAACAATGTCCTCCTCGAAATTCAATGTGTAAACAAACTCCAATTGTCTGGGTCAGTAAATCGAACGATGATGACTCATTATCCAGAGCAAACGCGCGGTCGTCGATCGTAAATTATTGATTGTGATAAACAAAGAGTACATTATATTGGTGACTAAACAAAACAAAGAAAAAGATATTAGTATATCTACATGTATGTCTGCCGAATGGAATATTTACATCTTTTGTCCAATCCACAAGAAAAGAGTCCTTCTCATCCATTTGGCAAGGATTTGAGTGGCCCCATATCAATGCGTTTTTAGCCTTGGTAAACCCAAAAATAACACATAACTGCAGATCCAAGATAAATTCTAAAAAGTTCAGATCGGTACGCACCATTTCTATTGATCCCAATACCAGTTATGATAGCATAAGCTATATGATGCTATGTTTAGTTTTGACAGTTCTGCTAAACTCGTTGGATTGTGCAGAATAACGATGGAGAACGCTCAATGATGTTAAAAAAAATTTAAACACGCACTTCGAGATCGAAGGTACAATTTCCCTCGGCTAACACTTGCTGACGGTAATGGAAATGACTATGCACTATGTACAATGCACTAGGGATGTATTTACAAGATTGAAATAGGTTTAGCTGTGAATGGGGAGATCCACAACATCAACGATTCGGATAGCACGTAACAAAAGCCAACCATACATTTGAAATAGAGATTTGGCCTACCCCGATTTTGTTTCAACTCTGATAATGGCACATTATCAGAACCCTATCAAAATAAGGATTTGGTAGTAATGCCTTGTCAACACCATCCTGCGCAATGGCACAGATGCATGTACAATAGTAGTGCGTTGTCGAAGATGGATAAGGACACCTTTAACTGTTTTGAACGCAAGATTTCTTGAACTATTTCAGTCTCGTTTATGTTGACTGGCTTAGGAGGAGGAAATATTACATAGTACTCTTCGAGCACGGGGAACCGTTTGCTTGGAGTTGGTCTTGGTGCCATGTACTATATTAGCTAAGTTGCGGCTCTTTATTTCATAGTTTTATTAACCATCAAGGACGCCCAGGTGCGTACGAAGTTTACTGACACGTACCATAAGGTACTTACTTTGATCATATTGTTCCTTCCTTTATTTATTGTGAGAACTTGGTTAGATGAGATGTAAACGACAAACTTCAGTAGATATTTTGAAATGAATCTGTACGTTAGGTATGCGTCAGCAAAGAGTACACGCAATTTCCTTCAGTTATCTCTGAGGTGGAAGCAACCGATTTCAGTTTTGCTTCGTTGGCAATTAGCAGGATTAGGTCTGCCGTCTTTACCTATTCTCAGCTGCCACATGACTTGCCTTGTCGGCATAGATGAATTTCTGAGAAAATGTCTTAGATAGGTTGCAAGTGTATATTTTGCAAAGAGTACCGACTCTTGGGGAAAGCAGAAGGTGTTTTCCTCTACTTGTCATTAAGGAAGACATTAAAAAGTCAGTCGTTGAAGTTACAGAAAGGGCAGTGATCTTTGATTTTCTCAAAGACATGAAAAGCTTTGTAGATATATTATTTAGAAACAGGTTAGGGCCAGCAATCTACTTCATTTTGGCCAACAATCTCAGCTGTACAAGTGGAATGGCGAGTATCAATTTCGAAGCATGCGATGTTATGTTTCTTCGTTAGTTCTTGAGCTCCTGGCTGAGATGCCTTTTAAACTTTTTGCACCTGGTTCTAGTTTCGATAGTTTGATAATGTGAATTCAATATTGGTGTCGATCGTAAGTTTTGTGTCAGGTGGCGGCTTTGACTTGTATGTCTTTCAAGAAAGGTCCACGCCTTGGGCATGGGTGCATAAAATTGATTCTGTTGATCTTGTGTGCTATTTCTTGTCTTCACCTAGATGTTTGACAAGTACGACTTTCCATAAGACGACAAATCTTCGAAAAATCTGAGGTTTTTTCTATCAGGGTATATTCTATTCCCTTTGACAGCCACTTGATGAACAAATCTTTGTCGTTGCTGTACGAAGTGATTTAGATGAGAATGGAGGCATTGGCTGGTATGAATTGTATGGCGTTATCAGTTTTTCTGGAGAATTTTTCAAAGCCTTTTTCATGGAAATTTCACCAAGTCTTTGAAGCCGGTTTAACATGTTTGCAATATTTGTCGATGAGAGCTGAAAATCTAATCAGTAGCCATGGCCTCGCTTACCCATACTGAGTCGAAAATTTTATACATGCATTGAACTATAAGCTCTTTAAGCTTAAAATACATTTTGTCAAACACTGTGCTTAGCCGATCTCTTCTATATTTGGGCGGAAGTAGCTTCTTCATCAACTGCGCAATATTGTTTTTCTGCCCTTTCGACAATGTTTACCTAGCGCTCTTTGGCATTGAAGTCTTCGAGCTCATAGAAGCCTTTCCATATAACATATCGCAAATAAAACATCTCCTTGAGTCCTTAGTTTCATCAACATGCACATACATACTTACTTAATCCGGCCTCTTTAAGGTGTCGAGGTGGCATCAGTGGTCCCCTCGTTTTTATTTTCTCATGAAATTTCAACTGCAGTCTAGCTCTGCTGCATTTCACGCAGTGGTGTACTATTGACCGTGGCATTAAATTGCCTTTGATTGGCCAAAATCGTTGTCCCATATGTGCTAGTAATGTTTGGAAGACACAGTGGTTATGCTTTGCGTGGATTTCTTGCATCAATAGTTTTACTAGCGGATTATTTTATGGAAGAAGCATTGGATGCTTGGCGTCAAATAGCATTATTCCATCCTCTAGTCGGCCTCCAACTCGAATAATTCCCTTATCATCCAAGAATGGAGCGAGGATTTTGAAGTTGCCCTTCTGCCTTGATTCCTTGTAGGTCTGCAGGTCTCTGAGCTCTTCCTTGAAATCAAATGCCTGCATTGCTCGAACTATGATGACGAGTGCATCTTCTAACTCCCTTGGCGCTAATAGTATATCATTTTGTCGTTGGGCCTTGATGCATCTAGAATGATTGCAAAACCGTAGGATGTATCCAGTTATCCTTTAAAGAGTATTGAACGAATTATGGTAGTTAATATTATAGATCATTTCTTCGTTAGAACTATAAGTAGCTGTTGCTACAGTTGGTATTTTCCGCTTTCTTTCTTCTGGAATTGAGAGGTCTTTGATGTATTTTCCTGGCCACATATCTTGATGGCCAGATAAAAAAAGCGGACCATAAAACCAAATTGTGAATGATGGTAACTTAGCTGGTTGAAGGCCTCTTGATATTACATCCGATGGATAATGTTTTGACGATACATGTCGCCATTTCTCAGGAAGTGTATGTCCCTGTATAACAGCAACTCTATTGGCCACAGACGTTTGAAACGATGAAGAATGGGAGTTGATCCATGCAAGGACAATTTCTGAATCAGTCCATAAGGATGATGGTGTGTCCATGAGCTTCAAGTCCATTTTAATACGGGCTGTTAACTGAGCGGCTAGAACTTGCAGCGCACAATTCCAGTCTTGGCAAGGTTTGTTTCTTAAGTGGAACAACTCTTGATTTGGAACATAGCAAACTTACGACTATTCTTCCATCTTTCATAATTGTTCCAAAGTAGATAACTACCCCATAGGCCCTTTCAGATGCATAGCAGAAGGCGTGGGTCTGTATTGCTGTTGGAATACCATTGTTGAACATGTGACGTTGAAATTGAAAATTATTAAGTTCCTTCAAGTTATTCCGGAATGTAATCCATCTCGTATTTAGCACGGCTGGTAGTGCTTCATCCCATGACAACTGCAATAACCATAACTCTTGGACGAATATTTTTGCTGTAACCACTACAGGAGTCATCACGCCCAATGGATCGAACAATTTGGCAAGATCTGAAGTTACAATCCGTTTTGTTATTCTACTTGTCGCACTTAAATTGGTTTTAACACAAAATGTATTATCCTTTGGTTGCCATGTAAATCCCAATTCCTTGATCGATGCATTGTTCTCGTTCTTGAGGTCGAGGTCGATTTCCTTATCCTCTGGTGCGATGACTTGTAGTAGACGGGGATGATTGTCACACCATTTTCGAAGTTTAAATTCTGCACTCTTTAGGATGGTTGTGAGTTGGTTTTGTGTTTCTAATGCAGTTGGTAAACTGTCATTTCCAGTTAGGCAGTCATCGACATAAAAATCATTGTTTAGCGCATGAGCACCTAATGCAAACATGTCGCTATTGTCCTTTGCTAGTTGCTGCGAACACTTCGTGGCTAAATATGGTGTTGCTCTTGTGCTGTAGGTCACCGTATTTAGTTGATAATGGCGTAAAGATTCCTTTGGATCTGTTCTCCATACGATATTTTGGTATCATCTATCATCTGGATGAATGACTATTTGCTGATACATTTTTTGAATATCTGTGCAAAAAACATATCGTGGTAACTGGAATCGAAGTAACAATGAAAATAATTCTCCTTGTACTGTGGGGCCTGTATACATGATGTCGTTTAATGATTTTCCGGATGATGTTTTGGAGGAAGCATCAAACACTACTCGAAGTTTAGTCGTACTGCTATCAGCTTTGAATACGCAATTATGAGGAATTACATAGTTTGGTGCGACCATGAAGTCGATTTCTGTCATGTGACTCAATTCTTCACATTCCCTCATAAATTGAATGTATTGATCCTCCACCTCCTTGTTTTTCTCCAAACGTCTCTCCAGGGCCAGGAACCTGTTCACTGCTACTTTCCTGGACTTGCCTAGAGCTTCCGGATCTTCATGAAATGGTAGTCTGACAATAAAGCGCCCGTCACTGATTTTATTGGTGTTTTGCGCAAAATGAGCTTCGCACAATTTTTCGGATTGTGATAACGGACTACGTGTTGGTTCAACTTCATCAAGAATCCTCAAGCGTTCAATCATTTGGTGCAGATCGTTGTCATCGTAAGTTGAAATTCCGCATGTTGCTGTTATTGATCTGGTTTCAGCTATTTTGTAATTTATGTTAAGAAATCCAGCAAAAGAGATTTTGCACATATTTGTTTTTCTTATGTTCCTGAGAATATCCAGTTTTCGCCTCCGTGTAGCAGCACAGGTACATTAGTTTAAAAATTTATTTAAAAATTTATATTTTTGTTCCTTGTATGATCCCGTTGTGGTCTAGGAACTTTTTTCTTAATTCTGCGTACAGTCTATTTGCCGCTTTTATCCTCGCCATCAATTCGTCTTCCGAATAACCTCTGCTGTTTATAATACTGGCCAGGTACTTACATCTTTGCACCTTCTCAATGACTTTTGCATCCACCATTACTCTTCCTACTCCGGTTTCTTTTTCAATCACCACCAGTTTTGACTTATCAACATTGAGCTCTAGTTTCTGCGTTGCTAATGTATCTTTCCAAACCTTTATACTCTTTTGCATATTTTTTTCACTATTCATATATGTAGATAGATTGGTTGATGCTGTGTATAACCGACACTGTAGCTTTCAATCATTTCTTGGCAATGTTTGATGGCATCGTCCATTGTGCAGATAAATAGGAGGTTGTTCAAAACACTACCTTGTCTTACTCCTTCAGTTGTTTTGAATTTGTCTGACAGCACATTGCATGTCCTTACGACATTTCCTTGCATATGCCTTTGATCCCCTTCCTCCATCCCTTTCCTTCTAAGACTCTCCAAGATTTTTTTATCTGCTTATCGATTCAAACGCTACAAGCTTTTTTTCCAGCACTTGTTGTACCGTGGTCTGTAAGGGCTGTAAAGGGCGTTATGCCCCCATAGTTATCGCATTCTTTCACCTTATGTAGATAGGTAGAATAACTCCGTATTTTCAATCCTCTGGAATAATTTGCCTTGTCCAGGCTAACCCAAGGTGCACAAATAAAACTACTTTTGTACTATGGTCCAATAATCCATTTCGAAATGTGAACACTGCCACACATTTTTTCTCAGAAGCACTGGCTTTAAGTCCAGATGTCCAAATAACGGTTTCTTTTTGAATCGTACTCGTATATTATGCTGACACTGACAGCTCTTTCCCGCTGGAAATCTAGACCGTTAGTCAGTATCATACTTCCGCAGAACGTAATGAATCGTTTTAGGCTTGAACAACGTTGGGAAATATTGCGAATTTATTTCAAAAGAGATTGCTATGTTGCCCAAACAGTGCGCTTATTGAAAATAAGTTTTGGCCGAACTGCAAGTTTGTGCATAAAATTCGTAAGATTGGATTTTTTGCGAACAACACTCATGGTCTCCGTCGTCGTACGATACGATATATGTGGCTGCTGTGGCCGAGAGTGTTCGAGGCATCGACTCGCCATCGATCTCAAAAACTCAACATTTCACACATCAGCCTGATGAGAATTTTGCACAAGGATCTCGGATTATTAACTTACAAAGTCCAACACCCTGGACTTGTTTTTAACTTCTCACCCTGATAAGTACACCATTGATGTGCTCTCCCCTCTAGGCTCGTCGGACCATTGTGTCATATCAGCTAATTTCTCGTACACCGACCACACAGTTAGAGAAAAAATTCCTAAAAAAACGGTATGGCAATACGAGAAAGCCAACTGGAGCGGTCTTAACAGCTTCTTTAGGAATTTTAACTGGTCGTTATGCTTCCTCGATAACGACGTGGATGCCGCTGCTGATATGATTACAGACACCATTCTCTTTGGAATCAGATCCTTTATTCCTCATCGGATGAAGAGTATCAAACCAAAAGAAAAGGCATGGTACGACTCGAGCTGTAAAGAGGCCGTCAGGGTTAGAGAAATGTTTTTTCGGTCCTACAAGACCAACCCGACAGAGGAAAACCGAAAAAAGTTTAAACGAGCCAGAAATGACTGCAACGCCTTTCTGAAGCGTGTGAAATTCCTATACGACCAAAAACTGAGGCAAAAAATACTGCAATGTCCCAAAGGCAGTAAAAATTTTTTGGTCGTTCGTCAAAAACATTAGAAATTCCGCCTCATCCTCCATCCCAACGCTCATTTACAATGACATTCCAGCTGTCAGCTCTTTGGATAAGGCCAATCTGCTTGCTGCACACTTTGCGGCCAGCTCAACACTCCCAGATTGTGCTTTGTCTCCGCCTACACTTGAGTGCGTCGAATCTTCAATGGGACGAATCTACTTTCGCACTCGTGTAGTAGCAAGAGTACTTAAGAATCTCAACATACATAAATCCGCTGGTCCAGATGGTATATCTCCCCTTCTTCTGAAGAGGTGTTCTTCCTCGCTGGCAAAACCACTGCGTAAGCTTTTTCATCAATCCTACACTTTAGGACTCTTCCCGAGCAGATGGAAAACAGCATTTGTCCAGCCCGTCCCTAAAAAAGGCGAATCATCTTCTCTCTCCTCCTACAGACCCATTGCACTTACGTCCCTTCTTTCCAAGGTCATGGAAACACTGATAAATCGTCAGCTCATGAAATATCTCGAAACACGAAAACTTCTCAATGACCGACAGTACGGTTTTCGTAGCAACAGGTCCACTGGTGATTTGATGGCATGTCTCACCGAAAAGTGGAACCAAAGCGTACATCAATCTGGCGAAAGCAAGATAGTTGCACTTGATATTTCTAAGGCATTTGACAGAGTTTGGCATCAGGCTCTTTTGTCGAAAATGCGTGCATTTGGGATCGACGACTCTCTTCTTCAATGGATTAGAAATTACCTTTCGGAACGTTCAATTCAAGTTGTCTTGGACGGTTTCAAGTCTGATATTCACAAAATAAATGCTGGTGTGCCCCAGGGCTCTGTTCTGTCACCGACACTCTTTTTAATTTTCATTAACGATCTCTTGTCTACTACTTCTAATCCAATATATTCCTTTGCTGATGACAGTACTCTCTGCTTTTCATATTCGTTCCCGGACTCACGGCCCTGCTCTTCGGCTGTAGTACGAGAACGGCAGCGTATGCTAAGCTCATTAAATTCCGATATCAACAGCATAACCAATTGGGGAACTATCAATAGAGTGGAATTTAATGCTTCCAAAACACAATGCTGTCTGCTGTCTTTAAAGCGAAATTTAAACACCCAGCCATTATCTATGAATGGCACTTGCATCGTCGAAACCGAAAAACTTTCCATTCTCGGTATGTGTGTCAATGACAACTTACGTTGGAATGACCACATATTTGATGTCGCCAAAAATGCTGCGAAATGTCTAGGTTTCCTCAAGCGATGTAAGAAATATTTTACCCCCTCTGATCTGGCCTCAATATATAAGGCATTCATCCGCCCAAAATTGGAGTACAACTCCCACATCTGGTCAGGTGCTCCTAAAACATCTCTGCACCTGCTTGATAGGATTCAAAACCGTGCGATAAAACTTATTGACGATACTAATATCAGTCAATCAATGGACACCCTCGAACACCGACGAAATGTCTCGTGTCTCACTTTGTTTTATCGCTACTTCCACCACCAGTGCTCCACTGAAATCGCCAGTAGCATTCCGCCCATTCAAACTTTCAACCGTAACACCCGTCTCGCTATGAATGCTCATCAGTATACCCTCAAGCCCATTTTCGGACGTACTCTAAAATATCGTGATTCGTTCCTAAGCCGTACAACTCGCTTATGGAATGCCCTGCCGATCTCTGTATTTCCTGGTCGTTATAACATGCAAACATTTAAAAACAATGTACATCGGTACCTCTCTTTTCTTCCTCCCTAAATTTCCTTTGCCCGCGCTGTGTACAATCACCTTAAGGGTACTCAAACCCCTTGAGCGCGCGCTCATTATAAAAAAAAAAAAAAAAAAAAAAAAGTCCAATTGACTCAGCGATTGAAGGCAAACGACCATCCGGTCCTTTATTACTTCTTAGCTTCGGCCTAACAGCAGTTTGTATTTGACGTCGAATTTGGCAGGAAAATGATTTTTTTTAATTTTTTTTGTCCTCATTGGTCCATTTTATTTCGAAAATGCTGCTGGGAACGCTATTTTGGTCAACGGTGAGCGCTACAGAGCCATGATTATCGAATTATCGTGGGTTAAAATTGAAGAAATTTGGTTTCAGTACAATGTCGCACCATGATTTGTAAGCTTGTAATCAGTCGCCTTGACGATGTTAATTGGCTGCGTCGCAGCTACGATTTGACACCGTTCGACTTCTTTTTGTGGAGTGCCCTTAAAGATCGATGTTATGCGGACAACCGATTTAAGTTCTTAAAGCGAATATCGTCCGAGATATTCGTAAAATAGGGCCAGAAACAGTCAACAAAGTCTTGGAAAATTTGGTTGATAGGAGCACTACTAGCCAAGGTAGCCACATGAATAACTAATGGGAATGTTTGCTCTTTCCAATAGAGCCATAATGTACCGAAAATAATTGATTTTTGTTCATTTTACTTTATTTTTATAAAGAAACTTGTAAACCCTGTACGTATATAGAAAGTAACTCTAATAATGTACGCGCTCTCCTGATGATAAGTGTCACCGTTTATTACCTTTTAAAAATACTTCTACCGAATATCCCTTTTTGAGGAATTTATGTCAGACTTGGAAAGATTGACATCTTTTAGCAAATCACCACTTACGAGTACTTACTAGGGTATCGCTACGGTTCGGGTTGAACCTGGGCCTTAACTATTAAGCTTCTCCAGTTAGCTCTGTCTTTAGCAAACTGAATTAAGTTGAGCACAGCCAGTCGATTGAGGTTCCTTTAAACTTGCACCACATAAGGCGTGGTCTTCCTCTACTGCACTGTCCCTCGGGGTTGAATTCGAAGACTCTGTGGGCCGCAGCATTAGTATTCATTGGATCTACATTCGTTGGATCTTCTCCTCTAAAGCCCGTCAACGCAAACGCGACCGAACATCGATAGAGTCCACGCTTCAGCGCGATAAAGTATAATTCGGATGATCAAAGTCTTATATAGAGTCTCTTTAATTGTTCGTGATATGGCTTTATTTCTACTGAGGTCTTATTGGTAGAATTGCTCACAGAACCAAGGTACACAATGTCCCTTACTACTTCAAAGTTATAGCTGTCGACTGTGACGTTCTGTACAATTTTTCGATGTTCTGTATCAGTTCTTCTTAACAGGATATACTTCGCTTTGTCATCATTTACCGCTTACCCCATTTTGGTAGCTTCCGTTTCAATACTAGTGAACGAACCGATGACAACCCCGGTGAGCTCTGGCAATTATATCAATATCATTGTGAGTTCCGCATAGTTCTTTGAAGTTCGATGTTAAAGAAGGTACAGACAGCGCTACAACCTTGTCCGAAGCCTTTTTTGACATTGAAGGTTTCGGTTAAGTCGTTGACGGAGCATCGAGCGTTCCCAATCGTCATTCTGCATAGACAAACGAATAGGATGTCAAACCTAAACATGGATCGGTATAGCTCATCGCTAGAAATAAGATGAGATGAGATGGTCGGTATCGATTTGGACTTCTTGAGTTTTTTCCATTAGCTGGAGTGTGAAAATTTGGTCGAATGTGGACTTTCTTAGCCAGAAATCACGCTGATAGGGGCCAATCATGTTGTTGACGAAGGGTTTCAGACGTTCACACAACATGGCTGATAATATTTTGTTGGCGGCAATGTTAGGAAAACTTGTACCCCTATGGTTGGCGTGTTGAGGGGGTATCCTGTTTTGTCCATAGGGTAAACGATGCTGAGATTCCACTTCTCTGGCATACACTCTTCTGACCAGATGTTAGAAATGAATTTGTGCATACTTTCCACAAAGCATCTTCCCGCGTCGTATTCAAAGACGACAGGTATCCTTATTCTTACTTCGTTTTGCCCAGTCTTGACGACCATCGTCTAAGTTGAGTGGTCTATTCTGTTGATGTTGGGCATATTCGCATTTATACAGTTTGCAGAAAAAGTTTTTCCATATTCTCAGTACCAATTGTGACTCCACTACAAGGTTTCCTTCTTCATTTCTACAGGTTTCTGTATGGGTCTTGTCTTTTGTTTCAGCGCCGCTTAGAACGCTTCTTGTTTAGCTGCCCTGGCATTCCTCATCAAACCAGAGATATCTTGATGGTTGTCAGGTGAAACCAGGGACATCAGATGTGGCGCCTCTGATAGCAGTCACTTGCGATTGCAGCTTTTCTACGTCGATCGAAAAATAAACAATTTGATTTAGCGTTTCATGATTCGGAGACCACCATGTCCCCTTGTGCATATTGAAATGAGGAAACCGTGTGCTTGCTTTTGTGACATTTCACCCCATCGCAAAATCAATGAGCCTAAGTTTGTTGCTAGACGTGGTGTCGTGTAGGCTATGCTCACCAACTGTCTTACCAAAAGTGTCATTTCCTATTTGACATCGGAGGAACTCATAGAAACCTTCTTTGGTGGCGTCGTCTTTGCCTTCTCTGGGGGTTTGAGCACATATTAGGCTTAATGCGCTCACATGTCGGAAGATAAAAACTTCTTGCTTAAGTCTGCCGCATATGACAAACCCACACCCGAAAAAGCGCTTTTTCTGTTTCCCATAGCAACCAGCATAGTAGATGTCACAGTTTTTCCTCTCCCCAGCTTATCCCATCGGACTTCTTGTATGGCGGTGAAATCAGGTTGATAGCAGTCAAGGGTCTCTGTTGATTGTTCGGCTGCACGTAGCCTATTAAGTGTTCTAATATTCCACGTGAAGATCCGAAGGTCGCTATCCTTAGCTCGTCTGCTGGTCATCAGCACTAAAGTCATTGATATGCCAGGCATGTTGTTGTTTCTGGAAGTTATCCCGATGCAGCTGCAATGACGGTAACGCACTTCTTTGATGCATGTGACTCAACCATCTCTTTTTCCAAAACCTGTCTTGAAAATTCCTTATATCGAAGTAGCTCAAAAAAATTGTTTGGCTGTGGATATCAACGTACTCGATTCCATCGAGAAGAATTCTCTGATCAGACTAGTCCATCATCTACGCAAGAGATGCTTCGACTGGTACACCTCACCCGACTGAGCGGGCACAGAAAATGCTCGTCGTCGGTTTACTCTTGGAATGCTTTTAAGTAGACACCAGGTAGATAATGATGATGCGGTTCTGCCCAACTAATCAGTTTAGCAAGAAATGCTTCATCAGCGTTAATTTCTTGGTACACGCTAAATTGTCAAAGTGTACCAATGTGGCAGGCACCGTAGAGGTGATTAATGCAGCTTTACTTGTGAAGGATATTGAAATTGTTGGTTTAGACCTGGACTCGGTGTAATACTGCTGACAGATATTATACCTTCTTTGACTCCACACCAAATTCTGCTAAAATTCAAACTTGAAACAAAACTGATGTTGGATGATTCCCAGAGTTTTTCGCTGGGAGACTTCTGATACTTTCATACTTTATTTACGATATATTCTAACTATAAAATCTTGACATAATCATACACAAACGAATTTCAGCAATATGGTCTGGTTCTCACAAGGGCTATTTACCCATGTCGAAAACACTCATCAATCTGCGGCAATGTTGTAGGAAATAGCCTTGCTACGCTGAATGCATGGACTTCTAGTTAATCATTGAAATTAAGCAGCGTTGGGCACAGTTAATATATTACAGCGGGTTAATTTCTCGTTTCCTTCATCACGGATTAGCTTGTCCCCTTCTTCGGGACATTCAGACTGAAATGGCCGCCAACCACGACCACACGTACGAGAATGTAATCATTTCTAAGTTGGAAAATCAATTGATTACTAAAAATATCAATGCCAATATAATTCTGCTAACAGGGAATTTAAACAGAATCTACAGTTTTCCGCCCTTGTTTTTCAGTCACCTTGTTTGCAAAAATCACTGTGAAAAACAAGCACTAATATCATATTGCAATCTACCTGTAATGTATTGTATTTTAAGATGTATTGTACTTATCATGTGAAATGGTAGGTGAACGTGCCAAACAACGACCATAAATAAGATGTTTTCATACGAACACTTCGTATAACTGTAGTTGCGTTTAATTTTAGAGTAACAGATGTTGTTTTTGTACAGAGGAAGCATAGTTATGTAAGTTCATATCCACGGGGCAGGCATTTATGTCAGAATTTTACCCATAGACGGATTTGTGATAGCCTGAATTCTCTCGTTTCTACCTTATTACCACCAATTTCTTGATGATATGCCTGTCTACCCACATGCCATATTACTCATGTGGTAAATGTGATTTATCAGGTTTTGTTTGTTTCACGGACACGGCCGCGCCGGGCGATTTTTCTTGATAAATCTGATCACATAGGAGATAAAATTATGTCGTATCATGTGGTTGCCGCAATTTGAAACTATGATACACCTTCACGGTTGCGATGGTACTCGTATTTATTGGATACTTTATCCATTCTTTGTAATAAAAGGAACACAGATGTTCATCGATGTTGACGGTTATTATTGCGTAGAACCGTATAACATATAATACCCATCCAGTTTTATTTTCGGTTTATTAAAAGGATGTCAGTGTAATGTCTATCTAGCGCTCCTTTCGTAGCAACCTATACAATGGTCGTCATGTGTCATATTTGAAATATATGTAAATGTCACTTGTTGACTAAATATATCCAGAAGATATTTGCTTCAAAATATCCATTCAATTTACATATGTTATCTTTGCTGCCTTGTTTTGAAAATAGTCGGATAATCGTTACGTCTACATTTGCAAGTAGAATGATGGAGCACTTAATAAGTCGCGGGCATAGGATTAGCTATCGAAGATTGATAATTCATATAAACATCGGAGTTTCCTCTGAAATGGGGTGGGATGAGTTAGACAATACTGTGCCTTTTATTAAAAGAATTCAAAGAATTTTTCCAAGGGATTCATCGGGTATATCGTATCCCAGAGTTGATGATTTAGGACACAGCCAAAATTCAATGGGTTATGCCTATAAAACAAATGAAGATTAATCTTGAGTTCTAGTATTATTTTAGAAGTAATTACAGGGTTCAATTTTGGCCGGGCGCCTGAAGCCATTCATCTACAATCTTATCGGCCTCTTTTACTACAGTTTTAAATCAGAATACATTTTCAATCCTTGACAACCGGATACTAGGATTGGCAGGAACAGCGCTTAGTGAAGCCTATCTGTTTTGGCAAACTGAAATAGAGGCAGTTTCATCGAGTAAGTTCTTCATAGTCCGAGGTAGCTAGACTCTTAATTACATAATGCCAAAGCTATGGTTGTTCACAGCGACGTTTTGCCATAGTCGATGAACAGATGCTTCTTTGTTTGTCGACACCATGTTCTTAGTTTTGTTCCCAATTTCGGGCGGAGAAATGCCTTATAAATGGTGACAAGATAAGAACGATACGAAAAAACATTTAAATAAAACAACAACGGTGTAAGATATAAAATTAATTCTGGCTTTATATTGAAGCTACGTTCATGCCATTATGCGTGGAATAGCACATCATTCAAATGGCCGCGGTCGGTACAATTTTTGATGACTCAGTCCAATATGTGCGGCGTTATTCCGGCAATAGCGTGTCGAATGTTGGCCTCGAGTTCGTCCAAAATGGTTGGCGTAGATTAAGGAATTGACGTAGCCCCAGAGAAAATAAACGAGAGGTGTCAAATCGCATGATCACGGTGGCCAAATAATGAACACTAGCCGTGAGATGATCTAGTCAATAAATTTCTGCTTCACAACTTCGAGCGTTGCGTCGCTTGTATAACATGTAGCGCCATCTTGGCGGAATCACTGCTCGGATATATCGATGTTGTCGAGCTCTGGCCACAGAAAGACGGTTAACATCGCTCTATACATGAGACCATTGATGGTAACGGTGTCTTCTTCCTCGTTTCGAAAGAAATAATGGAAATTTTGCTTCTTGATATATACAAAAGTTGGCCTCGTCCGAGAAGATGATTTTTTGGCCAAAATCCGGATATACGTCCAACATTCCCAGCGCTCAATTAACGAACTCACGGCGTGGTTTACGGTTGTTCGGCTTCAATTCTTACATCAGCACAATCTTGTACGGATGTAAGCTGAAATCTAACCGCAAAATAAGCCAGGTTGACTTTCTGGCGATGCCTATTTAGCTGATCGGCGCCGAATCGACATTTATGGATCTTGTTCGATACCGGCCACTATGGCTGCTATGTTGCCTTCATTTTGCATCCATCTCTGCATGGTTGGTGACTTAAAATCCAAAAGAGTGTACTCACGCTCACACTTTTCCACGGTGCGACGAATTGCCTGCACACTGAAGCCATGATAACGACCGATATGACGACGAAATTCACGTTGCGTATTTACAATTGAGCCGGAATTTCGATAATATTTTTTAATAATTTTCGCTCATTCGGCAAGCGTAAAACGATGCATGATGAAATGGCAAACCTTACTAAATATTTTGACACCTGGATGTAATTGGTAACTTTGACAGAACAATTGGAAGAACTATCATTTGTATCTGGTCACCCGTTATACTGTGGCCCGATCAGAGTGGGTGAAGTATTTCTTACATTGCTTGAAGAAACCTAGAATCTCGCAGCATTTTTGACAAACACACCGAGAATGGAAAGCCTTTCGATTTCGACGATGCAAGTGCCATTCATGGATAATGGCGGGGTGTTTAAATTTCTCTCTAATGACAGCAGACAGCAATGTGTTTTGGAAGCATTAAATCCTACTCTATTAGTGGTTCCCCAACGGCAGACGCTGCTGTTCCCGTTCTACAGCCCAAGCACTGTATAAAAGAGAGTACTGTCGTCAGCAAAGGAATATATTTGATTAGAATTAGCAGATAAGAGATCATTGATGAGAATTAAAAAGAGTGTCGGAGACCAAACGGAGCCCTGGGGCACACCAGCATTTATTTTGTGAATATTAGACTTGAAACCATCCAAGCCAACTTGAATTGAACGTTCCGAAAGGTAGTCTCTAATCCATTGAAGAAGAGAGTCATCGATCCCGAAAACCATGGCATTTCCGACAAAAGGACAGATGCAAAACTCTGTCAAATGCCTTAGAAGTATCAAATGCAACTATCTTACTTTCACCAGATTAATGTACGCTTTGGTTCCACTTTTCAGTGAGACATGCCATTAAATCATCAGTGGATCTGATGCTACGAAAAATCGTACTGCCGGTCATATTTCATGAGCTGTTGGTTTATCAGCGTTTCCATGACCTTAGAAATAAGGGACGTAAGTACAATGGGTCTGTAGGAGGAGAGAGAAGAAGATTCGCCTTTTTTAGGGACGGGCTGGACAAATGCTGTTTTCCATCTGCTCGAAAAGAGTCCTAAAGAGAGGGATCGATGGAAAAGCTTATTCAGTGGTTTTGCCAGGCTGGAAGAAAACCTCTGCAGAAGAAGGGGAGATATACCATCTGGATTAGCAGATTTGTGAATGTTAAAATCTTTAAGAGTTCTTGCTACTACACCAGTGCGAAAGGAGATTCGTCCCATTGAAGATTCAACGCATTCAAGTGTAGGCGGGGACAAAGAACACTCTGGAGTGGTTGAGCTGGCAACAAAGTGTGCAGCAAGTAGATTGGCCTTGTCTAAAGATCTGACAGCTGTAATGTCATTATAAATGAGCGACGGGATGGACGAAAGACCAACAACTTTTTTTGACATTGTAGTAGTTTTCGCCTCAGTTTTTGATTGTATTGAAATTTAAGGAGAACATTCGATAGGAAAGTTATCACCGGAAATCTTGCGGAAAGTCACGGAAAATGCGATAAAACGGGCACAAAGGTGTATCAACACTGGCGGCAGCCACTTGGCGGATATCATCTTTTCCACTTAACAGAAATAATTGTAAAGGTCCAAATAAAGATTTCCATCACTCAAATTAATTTGTTTTTTATTTAGTAAAAAAGTAATTCAAAAACAAAATTGGATGAGGAATTCGTATTTTTGGAACGGCAAGAGTTCTGCTGTCATTGCATCTGATAGCATGTCCATAGGACCAGAACCAAATGACAGTCGCCGCACAAGGTCATCAATATTAAAGTGTGTTCTTTGAGTTATCGACGAATATGCTTAGTGCAAAGAAGTTTGGTAACCAGGATAACACACAACTACTTAGCTTCTTTGGGGCATTGGATGGTGATGCCTTTAAGCTCCAGATGTCTCAGACTTCGAAAGGCTCATAGTGACGGTCAACGATTTAAACATTTGGCTCGCTTGGAATAACTTGGTCTTCACCTACTAAAAGTCTCAAAATTGATCCTTTGAAATTAAGTTGCACTCTAAATTCGCTCTTACTGTTAAAAGAAAATTGTCCCACAGATTATTTAATTAAAGTTTTTTTTTAATGTCCATTAGTTTAATCAGAGAGATTAATTGGATTACTTTCCTTAAAAAAAAATTAAAAAAAAAATATCACACCAATGTCCTACGCCCACTGAATTGATTGAGGTTTCTTAAATCACATCAACAAGTAAAACCAATCAACCCCTGGTCTATTTTCGTCCGCCAATTTTGTCGAACAACAACGTTAAATTTCGCGCACAATTAAATGTCCTTTTTCGCCTCTACTATACTCACACAATTTGTTCAGAGGATAACCGCAAAATATTGTAAAATGGTTCCTCTCGATTGTTCCTGCATGGTTGTCGTCGTGCTATCGACGGGAGTGAAATTGAAAGAATGTACTTAATTCACTTGTAACGGTGTTTTTTTTCGAATTCCTTCTTTTTTCAGTCTACTTTGTGACTTGATAATGAATATGACATACTCCTAAAGTGAAGGATTTAACATTTATTTACCTAGGATTTAGAAAAAATGTCTCGACGGTGGTCGGAGCGGGTCTGTAAGTGTCACCTATTAAAGCTGATCGCGGCTTATGCGGTCTTATATGGTAAATCACTGCTTGGGCAGAAATTTTATACATTGTATTGCCTGAAATAACCCCTGGGCTCTCCGACTCTTTAAGAAACTACAACAGACGTACGGCATCGCTATTCACAGTGAAATTTCATATTTGCTGTTCATCCAGGAGCAGTGTTGAAAAAAACAATTTTATGAATTTGTATATGGAATTTTTAATATTGCTCCGATAACGTATTTTACCGCGAATCTGTCTAAAGGCTGCACTACAGCATCGAAATATCTTTCAGTTTAAGTTGAAATAAGGGCTCAGAAAGGCAGGATTCCTAGAAAATAAAACAATACTAACATATATGTACAGTGGGATGTTCAAAAATTGTTTTAAACTAACATTCCCTGTTACGCAGATGGTTGGAAACTACTGAATAGTTCAGAGCTGGTGTTGGAAGGGCACTATATTTATTATCCAAAAGATTTTTGAAAAATTCTCAGCGTTGTCCCTATTTTTAGAGCGAAATGACAGCGGATGCCCCATAGTTATCATTATAACCTACTACGTGATATGCAAAACCCTTCCGATGGAAGATTACTGAAACAGTGTCTCGTATGTATACAAGTTAATCATCTCAATCTTTAGCATTTAAATATGGAAAGATATACACTTCAACAACGATTACAGAGCATCTATTTTTTTTTGTATTAAAATTCATTACCGCTATGACTTGGCCATTCTCCCATATAACATTACATCGTACTGGCCTAAGAGCTAAAGCCAAATGACCATAGTGCACGGCGAGCTTTCGCTAATGGGGTACTATTGAAGATGGACGAAGATCCGGGTCATCCTTAATGATGAAGCACGATTTTTTTTTTCACAGTGACTTTGATAATAAGCAACATTGCCACATTTTATCAAGTGAGTTGCCAACAGCTCCAACACCATAAAACAAGTCGACTGATTGGTAGGGTTTTCGAGTGAGAGGTGTCATTGGGCCGAGATGATTTCAACGAGTCGGTTACAGTCATTGGAGGCAATCATCGCTTCATGTTAACCAATTTTTTTTTGGGATAGATTGAAACTGGAAAGCTTGGAGGATATGTAGTTTATACGGGACGGCACCACCAATCTAACACTTTTGTTGGAATGTTTGCCGAATTATGCGAACAAGTCATGGAAAATTGGGTTCAACACTTCCACTCATGTCCGTGTAGGACATTTGAATGAATTCACATTTCATAAATAATGGTAGCATTTGTATTGCAATTTAAAATAAAAATTCCAGTGGAGAGACAAGGTTTCGGGTGCGAGGTGTCTGAGTTTATAAGCCAAAATTTGAATGGTAAGCTCAATTGTTTTTGTTCTTAGTAAATTTATTTATTTAGTTTACTGTGGTGCTTGTACTTTCATGGAATTTCTTGCAGAGGTAAAAGTATTTTGATGTGCCACTTCAAATGTCGCAAGAAGTATCCATTCATGAACTAATATAGATGGCCAACTCTAGTAATGCTTTTGCAATCCTTTAAACTCCTCACAAATAAATTGTAAATGAATTATGTAAAATGTTAGAATTTGCTAAAATAATAGCAACTTGCACGTAAAGTTCTTGAATAATATAATATAATTATTGAATAACCAAAACGCGATTTCTACTGATAGCCGCTATCCGTGTGACCCTGTCGAAATGTGTGAATTGTCAACAATGTCAATTCCTCACGTCATACTCATTACACGTGTGTGTACTGAGTGAACTCTCATCAATGGCGATTTCTCTCCCATTTTACAAAAAACCCGCCCATTTTTTTTTTTATAATTTACGCGCGCCTAAGGGGTTAGATACTCTTTTACTGTTGCCATGGCGCAGGCGGAAAGGTAGAAGGAGGAGAAAGGAAAATTGTTTTGTAGTGGTTTGAAACTCAGGTGTGTTTGGTTTCGATATTTGCTCTCCAGGGGTGGGAGTCCGAATAGGACTTAGAGTTTTTTCTTCACTCAGAATGATTCGAGGTATAATTCACAGTATTTTTTTTTCTGTGCTTGAAACTCTACAACAGCTAAATCTACGTGTCAGTGTTATGCCTTCAGACTGAGTTCCAATTACACAAATGAAAAATTGACTTTTGCCATGGGCAGGATTCGAACCTGGACCCTCTGAGTGAGAAGCGATTGCTAGTACCACTACACCACGGCCACCCCATTTTACTCAAAAAACGTCGTCGACATTACACACACTCGTGCAAATCGCTCTCATTCCATCAACTTTACTTGGAAATTGCTCTCATTCTACGAAATTCTATAGAGATGTACAAATTCACTTACAGTGTGTCTGTGCGAAAGTTAAGGGTTCGCAAAAGTATTAGTAGAATTTGCCAGTTCATCTCATGGGTTTTCTTTTATATTCAACGCGGCAGATCTTTACAACACACGATCACTGCTTTAAGGCAGATTCGAAGATTTTTCCGACCGAAACATTGGTGCCCATTCGCTCTACACGACTCATCTAAATCAGTCGTTGGACCCTCACTCTTCTGGCTAAATCCCTGTCACTGTACAGGCCGTCTGTGCAGACGGGACCGAAAATCATCCGAAGAATTTTGCTCACAAACCAGCCAAGAGCGGCCTCATTCATTTTTGATAAAGACCATGCCTCTGCAATATAGATCAGATCTGGGATATTTAAGGTCACTTTTGTTGTTTGTCCGAGGACTTTAATTACATTTTTAGCCCAAAGAAGCGGCGATTGGCAAGAGTTTTTCTTCGTATGATGTTAGCGCTCGCTCGTGTCGTTGTCTAAATTGATTTATCTGTCGAGGGTGATTTTTTTCAAAATCTTCCGTAGTGTGATTTGGTCGTTAGTGGACTTTTCTGGCATAAAGCCACTCTGATATCGACCAATCAGATTGTTATCAAACGGCTGCAGTCGTTCACACAATACGGCAGATAGAATTTTGTAGGCGATGTTAAGAAGAATGATGGCCCTGTAACTGGCGCAGTTCAATGGGTATCCTTCCTTGAGGACCAGACAAACAATACTGAAATTCCATTTATCGGGTATACTTTCATCTGACCATATTTTATAGATCAGTTGGTGTACGCTCCTTACCAAGTCATCGCCTGCCGCTTTGAGAAGCTCCGCAGCAAGGCCATCTTAAACTTAGATATGGCTATATTCACTTCATCCAGATCGAGTGGACGGAATTGTTGGTCTGCATCGTGTAGGTTGATAGGTTCATTCTGTCTGGCAGCGGTATTTGGTTCGTCATCGCCGTCATATAGTCTACAGAAATGCTCTTTCGAAATCCTCAACATCGACTGCTACTCTACTACTACGTTCCTTTGTTCGGAGTTTGTGTCCGTGGCATGGTTTTTTTCTACCCTTTGGTAGAACTTCCGAATCTCATTCCTGGATTAGAACCGCTTAATTTCCTCAGCGAGTATGTAGCACCTTTGCCGCTTGCTTATCTGCATGTGCTTGTAAGAACTCGTCAATTTTGCCATTGGTCTTCAATACTTGATACTTTGATCGTCGGATGTCATACTTCCTCACAGTATTAGCTTGTCTTTGCGATATTGTGGTTATCTGCAACCGTACCTTGGCTACAACACGGTAATGGTCCGAGTCGATGATGCCGGAATTTGTAAAAGGTGATCTAAATGTGTCCAGTTATACCGAAAAACTCTCTCTTTAATTAAAAAGTCATGTTATATATAATTTTTTTTAATCTAGTCCTGCAGCATTTTGTGGCAAACGATACAAGAAATCAAAATCTAAATTGACTCTCCACAAAATCTAAATCCTCTCAGTTTTGCTTTATAAAATTGAGTCCAGGATGATGAGCAGAGAATTAGAGTTAGTTCTGAATGTCAGGAGGGTGTCAAAATTACTGTATACGTACATCAAATCCCAGCAACTCTTCAGCCCAACCCCTATATCAACAGATCACGAATGCCAGATGTTTGATGTACAGGATTTAATTCAGAGTCCTCGGATTCAATTGGTGGAAAAGTACGCTGAGTTCTGAAATATATTCCTCCTCTCCAAATTTGTATAAGGTATTAGTTCTGTTTAATGCCACCACGGTTGTTTTCACTCAGTTAATACCTCCACTACGGCCCGCAAATTGGATGAGTTTCTTAATGGAAGACTAGTTTCAGTTTCAAATAGTTTCAGGTTGCTTTAAAATAAGCGTGAATCACCTGGAAGAGAAGGAGGCAATGAGAAAGGAGCTTGTTAACCATGTTTTCTCAGATCTATTTTAAGCTTCTATCAAACAAAAGTGGTCGGTTGTTTAGCATTTCCAGTTTATGTATTATGTAACTACAACATCTACAGCATCTGCAACATCTATTTTGAGTTTATTAATTAATCTGGTTAGAATACGTTTTTATTACAATATATGAAAGCTCTGCGTAACAATAATTGATAATAAAAGGATTTCGCTTATACCCAAAACCAGCTGTTACGAGTACTATTGTCACTACTAGTATTTTGGAATTGGACAATTCATCACCTTACAAGCAACAGTATAGTGAAGTTTTGGTGGAAATTCGTATTTAGTTGATTTATGGACCTCGCTTTCGTACTAGTATTTGCAATTAATATTAATATGTGATCAGATGGATTAATATTATGTAAACGGAAAGGAGGAATGCTTTATTAGATTCGGAAAGTGAAGGACTTTAATAAATTCACCTGCAAAGTGAATCACTCTAAAATATAAAATATAACTGCAGCAAAAATATTTCGTTTTCATAGAACGTCCCTAATGTAGATCATGCTTTGTTATATAGAAGCAGAATGTGTATAATATGTTGGATAGCATAAGCATAGTTCTCCATTGTCAATATTTCACACTGACTTCAATAACATCCTTGAACATCTGACTTATTTTCAATTTTTATTCATAGTCCACGGTAGAAATCTGTGGGTCAGTCTTTACGTTTACCTCTGTTTTGGTTACCCTTATAGTCAATGCATTGTCTATAAGTGCATATTTTTTTCATAGTCATCAGAGTATAAGGTACTCACATTTTTAACTAATAACCCGTATAAAGGGACTAACTAACCATTTTAACTTTCTACCGTTTCGTAATGGTTTCAAAGAAATCCTTAGGTTGATTAACTACAGATTTTTGAATCCGCGATTAGTTTCTTGATCCTTGTTTTTGCGGTATTGTAACAAAGAATTCGAGGGAGAAAATTTTACGAAAATCCAAGTAAGCGATGACGTAAAACCAAGGACTTGCAAGCAGTCCAGATAAAAGACCTTGGGAAATATTAGCCTCAATCTTATTTAATAAAATAATGAGAAGCGATCGGATGACTACTTAATGGAAACAGAGCTTTCTTTTTTCACTATATAAAGGCAAAAACGACACGAAAATTGCAACATTTATTGATTGAAGGCAGTTTTGGATTGGTCGCATATTATTGAAATATCCGAGCGAGTTCTAGACTATCGTGAGTGAATATTATTTAGCAATATTGTAGTTTGTGATTATGGGAGGCAAATTGATATACTACGCGATTCAAAGTTTATGGATAATGAAAGAGGAACATCACAAGACTTGGAAACATCTGCACATCGTCTTCATCCATTTAGAAAAGTTGTGAAATAGATATCTTAAAGATCTTACATGGACTTAACGCCATCATATATCCGATATTCTACACATACCATATATAAGAATGGGGCGCAATATGTACGATGATATTGAAAGAAAAGTTAAATGCACAGCGGAAATAACGGGATAATTCAAAGTTAAAATTGACGTACATTAAGTGAGTGTACAACGTAGGTAGTTGAGGTGTCCTTCATTTGCGTGCTCCAGCTAAACGGCATTTTTCTACGTGTACTTCGTTTCTTCGGGTAGGTAGTGAGGGCTCTCGCAAACTCAATGTAGTGTACGACGATATATGGCAATAAGACCAGCTGTAAGTTTCTTGTGAGAACGCGGGACGGCGATGCCCTAGCTAATCATGGGTTCAACGAGATTCCTTGTTAAATTTGTGAAGATCAGTGATCACGATAGAGGAAAGATCAGTTAGGTCTCTAGAGATAGGTAGTGGTAACTTCCAAGGAATTGCATTCTGATGCATGCCAAGGCGTAGGAATTTTTTTTAATATTTGAAACATTTATTTATTTATTTATCAATGAAATATTATAAATGTTTGTTTTTCCCGCGAAGTTTTATTGGCTTTTCTGCAAAATATAATTCAAATATAATTTATATTTAAGTGATTTTAAATTTTTCGATTTACTGTACCAATTTAACGATTTAATTTTAACAATTTTGAACTTAAACAATTTTTGGATTTAAGTTTGAAGCAAAAATAAATAAATTTAAGTGATGCATCTCAGGTTAGCCGGAAGTTCATTGAGCAATGTCGGGAATCTGCGCATAAGTTGTCTTCTACCGTATGTGTTATAGCAACTTGGAACTTGCAGTAGTATCTGGGCCCGTTTCTGGTGTTCTGCTTGTGATTAATGGTTTTCTTAAAACGTAATTCATCGCTGTATTCTAGCAACACAGACATCTTAAAAATTTGCTGGACATTAATAACCTTAACTAAAGTACAAAGTATTTGTACTTTTCAACGATATCTATTGGCTGTCTCGAAGATGAGCTGGGACACTTACCGTTCTCAAGGACGATATTATTGGAAGTAACAGCATGATGTGATCCACGAATATGCATCATTTTGATTTTTGATGAATTTATTATTAATCTGTTGTCGTGGCACCACTGCACGGCTTTCGAAAACTCCTTTTGCATTATATACGTCGCCGTCTTCAAACATCTGTGTCGTACAACTGTGCTCGTCTGCATAAGCAAATGGGATAGCGTTCTTAAATACACCAAGTAGTGCATTTGAGTAGAGAACAAAAAGTATCGGGCCCAATTTAGATCCTTGGGGAACTCCGTACTTCATTTCTTTTTTACTGCTGTACTTATTTTCAATTTTCACATGAAAAGTTCTTACGCTTAGGTAGTCTATTAGACAGTTACCCATTTACCTCGAATACCAATTTTCTCCAGTGCTGCTATAACTAAAGTCCATGACCGGTACATGGTGATTTTTGTTTAAGCTTTCATGAATTGTATTAGCGAATTCACCAAGAAGCTTCCCAGTAGTTTTGTTTTTCTTTTAAAGCGGTATTGTTTGTTATGTATAATGGTGTTACGTTCTAAATATAAAGCTTACCAAGCATCTTGTTATTACTTCCTCCATACAATTTTCAATTGCAGGTAAGATCGAAATTGGCCTGTAGTTACTTATATCTTATTTCGAACCACATTTGTAAGTAGGACACACTACAGCAGTCTTAAGAGCAACAGGAATCTTCCCTTGTAAACTCGGGCTTATAATTTTCGAAATTATTGTAGTAAATTTGTCGGCGTGGGTTTAAAAATCTAAGTTAAAGAAGAAAAAAAATTAATTTTTTGATTTAATGATACAATTAAAAAATAATTATAAAGGCTAATTTCTTTTTAAAATTCTCTCTAGATAGAGACAAGTCGATGAGTGAATACACTTCATTGAAAGCTAGTATGGCTTTTGAAAGAGGCACATTTTGGCCATAGTTAGTTATGTGGTTAATTCCTAATAGAAGATGCTTTAAAGCTTAAAGCTCTACTTGGCGCATAAATCGGACCATTGAGAGAAGAGTAGGACCCCTAATGCGGTAAGAAAGCAAATCTCTCATAAACATTACATTATGAAAATGGCGCCGTGATTTTAAGGATTTTATAACGAGTAAAAGACATCTGGCTTTATACTCTATACCTATATGAAACGTACAAAGGATTCCAAATGTCATCTGCGTATTCGAACATAGATAGAACTAACGCAGTGACCAACGAAAGTAGAAAAAAATGAATCCTTAAGTTCTTTTGCATTACGTTTGATATATCCGATGTTTGAATTTGCTTTGGAGACAGCGTAATCAATGTGAGATCTAAAACTTTCTTATCAAAGATTACATCCAAATCCTTAATTTCAAAAATACCTTTTAAAGAAGTCGAATTAATCGAGTAATTAAATTCTGTTGTTAACGAACATTACATAACACCTTTTTATATTCAAATCAAGGCTTACACCAGTAAACAATATTATTAAGATCCGATTGAATCAAAAAACAATCTTCTATACTCTTAATTCTCATAAATATCTTAAGATCATCTGCGTAAAGGAGACAATGACAATTTTTAACAACTGAAATGATGTTATTGATAAAAATTACAAATAGCAAGGGGCCTAGATGGCGTCCTTGAGGTACTCCTAAAGAACAGTTGATTAATTTTGAAATGTTTGTGAGACATTCAACGACCTTTTTACAGCTTTACTTCCCGCATTACCTCAGCTGCTAGTGGGCGTGTTCTTTTTAACTTTCGTTGACAGACGAGTAAAGGGAGACAACGAAGGAATATCTTTTACACTAATTGAATTTTTGACGGGCTCAATAACCATTGCGTTCGTTTGCATTCTGGTGGTTTCACGAACAATGGGTTTAGTAGGCGTTTTGCAAAGGAAGTGCGACACAGATTTTTGTTCTTCTTAAATTCTGTAGCTCATACAGAAATCATTGTGAGGAATACGCAATAGGTGCGTGTGGCTTCCAATGTCACACTGTCTCGCGAATATATTTATGAGTTTGAAAAATGTCTCTTCTCCTGAGATTGATCAGCTTTCGTTAAGGTTTTAGAATGGGCCATTTTCATCTAGATGTCTCACAGTTGTGTCGATGAGTCCCAATAGAGTGTGATAAGACACATCATTAAGAGGTGCGCGACACCTGATAACTTCCTCACTGTAAATGTGTATTGCGATAGCCGACGCTATTGGATTCAGATTGAACCAACCCCCATTCTGATGAGCAGATAAGTCCCGAAGACGGTATAGAACGATCATTTGGGTAAACTAAATGACAGACAAAGCCGTCTGATCTCCGGATAAAGAATTGACTTACTGAGAAAAATATCCATTCGTTCTTATTCAGAACCAGGTAATGAAAGTCGACGTTGAAGTCACTTTCAGATAATGCTGTCCAGGATGAGGTCTAGATACCTGTCAGTCCTCGAGGTACTCAGATGGGTACCATTTAACCTAGGTGATATGATACAGAGTATCTTGATTTTTCTTGGTGAAGCTTCATTTTTGGCGGGATTAACGGTACTTGTATGAGGGGAGAGTGTAGCTAAGGCGTACTGGAGAATATTAGAAATTGTCTGTGTCTTTTTTCCAGACACATAAAGAGTAAAGTCTGTTTAAGCTACCATTTCGCAGGGTTGAAAGGCTTGTCTGTTATCCTTCTTTTACCATTATCATTCCTTCATTTAAATATATTCATCCTTTTAAAGTACTGCGCAGAATCTTTGATTTATAAACGTCTCAATCTCTTGAATCAATGAAAGAGGATCTGTTCCTAAAAATGAATGCAACTTACATATTTTTGAGGCCACTTCTTAATTATGCCTCGTAAATGATAAATGGATCTGCTTATGTTACGATATTTGGTAACAGACTTAAGGCTCATGACACAGAAATGAGCTGTTCATTATTTGGCATAGCAATTGAACTGAAGAAATATATTTTCCTTGCCTTTAATAAATGGTAAAAATGCTTGCCCATTGCCTTGTCAAAAATTCATCACAAAACCACATTATAAAAAAATATCACATAATTTCGCATCTCCAGTTTATTTAATTAATCAAAATCCATTAATTAGCAGATCCGAAAAGATTCATTTCAAGATTATAAATTGGCGGTATCAAGCCGAATGAAATTCGTGGACACCATCTTGTTACTATCACAATATCCCATTCAAATCAAAAGTATTACCTCAACTTGAGAGCGACATGCCCACGATTTCAATTTCACATCATTTCTGTTGAAATTTTATATAATTTCCTCAGCCACCCGTGCTAAATCCGACATCCGTGGCGCAGTAATGACATTTTCGACTTCCCTTTTTTCCCAGGTAGCCTAGTGCGTCATCTTTTTCCATTTAGTTTACATTTCAAAACGGACAAATAAAAAATAAATTCACTGAGCGGATTTAAGGGAAAGCCAATTCGAAAAAATGGATTCCAATCACCTCTCTGCTGACATCAGGAGACATGTGAGACATGCTAGACCATGCATGCAGAGATGAATTCTTTACGATATCTGTACATTACCTATACTGGCAGGAACACTGAGGTGTATGGGGAATATTTATCCAGATCCATGATGAAAGCTGAACCATTAAATCGCAGGATCAACGAACTCAACCGGAAGTGAGCTTAAAGTAAACCTTCTAGGTTTAACCCTTGGGATGCGACTACAAATCTGGAGAAATTGACCTTTTTAATTATTCAACGCATCAGGGGCTAATGGAAAAGTTACATGTCCTTGAAGTATTAAGTATATTTGGGTACTATCCGGATGGATTCGAATTTGTTTGGCAGTATACTTACGGGTAAACAAAAGATACTTCTCGGATTAGCACCATAAACGAGTGCTCATACTCGTATACTCTTGCATACATGACAATCGAATTAGTATTATATATGAGTGTGTATATGAGTATAAGTACAAGGGTTAAAAAAGTTCTATCCACATCGCCGTACATTTTAAGGGTACTATAAACCCCTTGAGAGCGCGCGCTAGTTATAAAATTATAAAAAAAAAAAAAAAAATGGCTTACATCAGAGCTATTATTATTATAACAAACCTGGGGAAAGATTGTTCTACTTTTTTTTATAATTAGCGCACGCTCAAGGGATTTGAGTACCCTTAAAATGTTTGTACATAGCGCGGCCGCTCGTGCAAGATACTAAAATTTGAATAGAGGATTTTAAAGCACATTCCGACTTTTTGCGCGTGAAAGTGAGAAGCGGTTGGGTACATTTGTTCCAAAAAAAAACTTGTTAAATTAGTAACCGCTATCTACGATGCCCTCAGGATACCAATATTTGAGTGTGTACCAAGCCTGGTTAAGTCCTCACAGTTGAACACCCGGTACGGCACTTAGTCTCCTGTATCAACTTTGACACGGGGTAGCAAAGCTGTTAAATCACTAATTTCTACCTATTATATTACAGTGATAGCGCATATTTGGATGCAGATTGTAGACGGTTAAATTCTGCAATATGAGTCTTATGTGCTTTCATGCTCGAACAGAGGAGAAGAACGAAGCCACCAAAGAACGTTTCTATGAATTTCTGAAAAGAGCTTATGAGAAGTTTTCTAAGTAAAAACTGTACAGAGCAATCTTAGTATCATCACTGGCCTGCACATTCTTCACAACACTACCTCGATAAACAGATGTAGATTTATTTAAGCAATTGGACATCTACTGTTTTCTGTTTAAATTACATAAAATTTTGACACAGTTAGCACAATTATTCACCGCCGCGCCGTTGACATGCTATTGTAGAATTTATAAGGCGACTATAATATAAATCAGAAACGTGTGGATCGAAGAGCCCCAGCGGATACTTGCAGCTAAGCAGGAGACATAGGAAATATTACGACTGCAGTTTATATGTATGCACCATTAGAAAAACAGACAAGCACCAACTTTTTCGAAAGAAAAGCGAAGTATCTGCAACACTCGACGTCGATGGCGATCAAAATACCATAGGCTACTTCATGAATGAGTTTTAGAAATTTCATCAAAAGGTAAAAAGTATCAGTTTAACAAAACCGACGCGAACATAGTGAAAACTACTGTTCACCTGACTGAAACTAAGTGAGAAGAGCAATATTCGAACTAAAATCCAAAAACTCCGCAGGCACAAAATTGTCTGTCAAGAAGTTCCTTTTCAGTTTCAGTATTAGATACGAGTAGTTTTCTCGATTTAAACGCTAAGGTACAACACTCACTGGAGCTTTGATGACCTTGTGCGCGGGCTGTCTTGTGACTCTGGTATTGTGGTCTGGTCTGATGCAATGACAGCAGAACTCCTACTGTGGAATAAATACAAAATCGATTTTCCCTGTGCCCAAGACTGGTATCGGCCAGAATCTGAACAAAGAAAGGAATGTAGTCGGTTCTGGAGGACAACCACACCAGATTTCACTCCTTATTAGGAAAACTTTCGTCTCTCAAGCGGAGTGATGTATACGCAATCCAATATAGCGACAGGCTTTAGGTCTTACTGAACCTTCTTACGAAGGTCTAAGCTAGTTCGAGAAGACGAGACTGAATGCATTCGGGAAGTTAAATTCACCGCGTGTTGTCTGGACCATAGGTCACAATGATATCATTGGAAATAAAATCGATGATGAATTTGCTAGACAAGGCTGAGATTTTTCAAGATCTGTATCCGTCCCTGGAATGTTTCTCGAAGTCTCTAAGAGATCAGCTGCTTGGCATAAGTGATGCAATATCCTCCTACGCTTGATGTGAAAGTAATGACGACACCGCGGAGCACTACCACTGGGAATGTCCAGCTTACGCTCGTACTGTGGGTATTTTATCACTGAAGCGCTTACTCTTATTTCTTCAAAAGATTGAGAAATTCCATTAAAAGGAACTTACAAAGAGTACAATGAACCCGCTTTTTTTCTAGGTGCTCTCGTGGACACATATATACAGTTCCTCTCCTTGGGACAAACTACAACTCCTTTAAATATTCAAACCCAAAATCACCACAAACATTAGTTGAGCGTTGTTCCAGCTGGTCAATGTGAGGTTTCCAAACTTCAATTGAATCCTCCAATTTAATATTTTAAGTATTCCGTCCGTAGATCTTAACAACTCTGACATTGACTGAATAAATATTATTGAACTTACTCGTATATAGACTAATACAGACAACATCTCCTGCAAAAAACGCCCTTAATTCCTTTTTGTCTCTAAATTTCCAATAGATCTCTCTTGTTGTTTTAATATTGTATCCACAACGTAAATATTTTCTATTGTCTTCTTCTCCAGCCTATGCGAAACAGTAGGGCGTATAAATATCTAAATATCAAGACTTCCATATTGCCACTCTGTTCTGATTTCCTTGAAAAAGTTTTGAAAAGCTTCTGCCCTAAAGGCATTACCATTATTAGTATCAATTGTATTAGGCAACCCAAACCTGCTAAAACCTTCTCGTAACTTGTCCAGAGTGTTAAGAGTATGTGTTCTTTTCGCCTTCAAAACATCCACCCATTTTGAAAAGCTGTCGAAACATTTTACTCCGAAAGGAACCAGAAAAATTGAAATGTAAACATTTCCAGGGACGACAAATTGGTTGGGCCGGAGTGAGTTAACCTCCCGGACTTATGAAATAGTACAAGTGTCTCAACAACTTCTGCTATATCTTGGCTCTGTAAGGTAATAAAACACAGCCCAAAACAAGTGAATTTGTCTTCACAATATCGATATGAGAAGAATGTTATAGCTGGAGTATGTCCTTTCTTAAAAGAGGTGGTATCACTTCCATATAGATCCACATTAAGCAGTCACCCTCCACTGTCATTTTCTTATGAATATACTGTTTATCATTTGACCAGTCTTCTCTCACAAGTAAGGACTTTATTCTTGGACGCACAATCCAAAAATTGAAAGGGTTTCAGAATACAAATACAAGATTTTCGTCCATTCACACTCCAATAATAACATATCAGAAATTGGTTGATGGAATCCTTTTCGTGATATTTACTCGTTGGCTTCATCCGAAAAAAAACTGATGCTGCCCTATACTGCTCGTATTCTGCATTTCTCGCGTCTTTAGTTTGTAAATGTAACTCCATGGCACCGTCGAAGCCTAGTTTGCTTCTTCCGCCGAAGAATTTCTCCTCTATTGGCCGGTGAGCTATGCCCAATATAAAGCAATTGAGAAGAACACACTTCAGGTTTGATGTTAATAACTCAACTATAGTACAACTTCGCAAGAAAGGATACATGTATTTAAAAAGACAATAATTCCATAAAACCCTCATTCCCAGCCAAGTAATATTTTATTGAGGAAACACTATAGTTCATGGTCGATGACATCCAAAAATAAACTCATGTCCATCTCAGATTTCTAGCAAACCTAATACAGCAAACACCTGTTTGTTACTTTAGTTACCTAAGGCCTTCTGCAAAATACCCACAAAAAGGATAATAACAACTCCTTACTCTACAACTTCCTAGGCTATGTCTGCGAAAGTCAGATAACATAGAAAATATTCCTACAAATAATTGTGGTTGCGTCCTTGTGGACTTTGGATTTTTAAACACCCTCCGGGTTAATAAATATCCAAATTTGGGTATATTTATTTTCAACCAAAAGAAGGCAATTGTTAACCTTTGATATGGTTACATAAAGTTATGTACTATCTGTAGTCTGTACTTGGCTTGATTGGCATTCTCTTCACACTCAGCGTTTGCCTAACAAGACTCGCTCATTCCAGCTTTCTTCTCTCACCTGATCTTGTAGAAGATCAGGCTGATGAGAAAGGCGGGCTGGGTAACAGTTCAGATTTGGAAGCGAGAGGCAAAAGACTTAATTAGAGCAAAATAAAAATAAGATTGTTGATTGAATGGGCACCTTGTTTGAATTCTACACATTATTATATCGACATTTGTCACCAATCGTGTTACTGTAAATTTTTCACAAACAAACAAATTTACAAATGGGATCGAACCCACAGGTCACAAGGACCTACAACAGAAGGCACACATAAGGGTCACTCTTTTACAAATCTGATGGATTTGGATAAAAAAGTTTTTCTGCAACTTTTTTTTACAAATTTTACACATAAAATTAGCGGGCACGTGTATCAGGAATTTATTTCTTTTTCTCAATTTTTTGGGAAAATACCGAACCCCTTTTATTTTGAAGAATTGCCAATTAGACCTATTTTTAAGTGGTCAAAGCTCGGTCACTATAAGTCGTAGTGAGGTTTTGAATGAATTGACCTTTTTAAAGGATTTTTTTTCAATTATATTTGTTTAGGATTCAGTATTGTTATGAACAAATGAAATACTTCCCAAACCACGGCTATCTACAACCTAATTTTAATTTATTGCCAAAACCATGAAAATCCCTGCCTGACGGTAGTAACTCAGTAACAATATGGTTGTTTTGTAATAAAGCCGTTTAAGACTTAAATTGTAAGCCCGCACTTCAATAAGGCTAATTACTTACTTACTTAAGGTAACGTTACAGTCTGGGTTTACCTGGGTCTCAACCAACAAGCGTCTCCAACAAGACCAATCTTTAGCTAGCTATTCCTCCAGTTTCGCACGCTAAGTTGGTTGAGGTTCCCATCCACTTGCGTGCGCCACCTGATTCGCGCTCTTCCTCTACTGCGCTGTCCCTCGGGTACATATTCGAGGACTTGTCTCTATAAATGCTGTCATACGCGGCCTTAAAATCGATGAATAGGTGATATATATCGACTTAGACTGATGGGTTTTTTTTAAGATTTAAATTGTGTTTATATTTGGTCGCTAGCGTATTTTCCTGGCCTGGTTGTTGACGAACGACTTCAAATTACGTGCTTTTGTTTTGTTAATAAGGGTTCTATTTTATTGAAATATGTTCCGCCCAGCAAGAAACACAGTTTGGATTTGAGTAAACTTTCTTTAAAATTGGTAGATTGCTGTAGAGACTGAGATGGTACATCTGCCTCACAATTCTATTAAAATATTGTTTTAGGTATAAAGTGTAATGAGTATCGTTAAAAGTCATAGCTTGCTAGGAAAATGAATCAACTAAGTTGAATCGTAACCAAGTTGGTGAGTGGTAATAAATTGGAAAGTCAATGGTCAATTACACCCATCATATTAAATAGCATAAACTTGGTTTTGTTACTGATTAGCAGTTTGAGCTGTTTGAATCATCGTCGTAATATATCTAAATCATTACTTACATCCGACAACAGATTAAGATAACTTTTATTAGAATATGAAAGAAAAATCTACCCCAAATGCTGTAATTTCGCACTTAAAAGGTTGAATAAATAATGAAATAACGTAAATAAAAAAAAAATGTTGGCCCCAAAACAGAGCCTTGAGGAACTCCGATATTCATATACAGTCAAAATCGATTATAACGAACTCGATGGGACTGGTGAATTTGTTCGTTATATCCGCTGTTTCGTTATAACCGATTTTCCATTTTACAAGTGGCCACATTATTTTTGTTTAGTACTTTTACTTATTTGTGATTGGGGTAAAAAGTAATCTGTCATTTTCTGCGGTCGATATTTTTGTTTTATGAACTTCCCTTCTATTTTCATCTCCATTTTGGTCAAAAATTCTTCACAACCTTGGTCAAAAGTATCAAAATAAACGATTTCAAGGTATTGACAGCCTGAAGTGCATGTTCAACTTTCACTGGAATTATTTCAGTTTCTATAAGTAAAAATGTTGAAAAATGTTTTTATACTCTTCTTACCTTCTTCATTCTCACTCCAAATTCAGAATCAATGATTTATTCGTCGGTTAATAACTCTGCAGTAACAATGTTGTTGTCCACATTAACCAAATCTTCAAAACTTTATGAATCAAATACGTTATCATATGACTGAATATGTTTAATCCAGTGCCTCAAAGGCCAATTGTCTTCTTCTTTGAACTCAGTTTCGATTGAATTATCAGGTTCTTATGGGATAAATCCACAATGTTTAAAACAATTTTTTATAGTTGCCAAGCTCTGGAAATCAGTAGAATGGCATCCAACCAACTCATTACATGTGCTCCATCTTGTTTCGCGATGTTACGATGTTATGTGTTTAGTACTTGAAGCTTTCTGTGATGCTCTTTTAGTGATCTGATTATACCCTGATCTATTGGTTGTAATACAGAAGTTGTATCAGGCGTCAAAAACACAAGCTTCATAGAAGTAAGACCATCGATCTTTGGATGTGCAGGACAATCGTCCACTAACGACAGAATTATTTCCTTTCGTTTTGTCAACTGTCTATCCCAATTTCTTAAATGTTTTTCGAATATGTCTGATGTCATCCAGGCTCGTTTATTGAACTCATACAATGATGGAAGTTTCTTGACCTTTTTAAAGCACCTCGCGTTTTTTTGATTTTCCAATAACCAAAACTGCTAAACATTCCGGTTATATTAGCTCCTACTGAAACCGTAATTCGTTCCTTTGATATTTTACCTCCAACGCATTTTTCACCTTTGAATTTCAAGGTTTTATTAGGTGTCATCTTGTAGAATAAACCTGTTTCGTCGAAGTGGAAGATTTAACATCCGAATAGCTTTGGCCAAACACCACGCAACCAATCATCCACAATTTCTGTAGAAAAACTACCACGTTCACCTCTTACCATTGCACTAACGATGTTATAGTATGTCTTTGCCAAAATCATTGATTCCAGGCTGTTGAGCAGGTGAAGTAATTTTTTCCCAAGCCTATTGCAAAGTCTTCTGCCTTAGTTTGTAGAATTGATCCTCTTAATAGAGTATTCAAGCTTCTTTGGGCTTTGTATCAGCTGAGCAAAGTAGCCTCTATGTCGGGATGTTAACTGCATTGAACTTTCTTTATTTTCAAGTTGGATTCTTCAATATTTTACTTAGTTTTATCTCGGTCTTTGAAAATGGTAGAGATTGTTGAAGCCGGTACAAAAAACTCTGCTGCCAAATTTTTATTGGAATAACCAGCTTCGAGCCTTGAAATTATTGTAGATTTTTCTTCGATTGTAAAATCTCTACGTTTTGAACTCATTTTCAAAAAAAACTAACACTTTTAACCTTTCTTGATAAAAAAAATACTTTTCCAGTTCCTCTCAAAAACAGAATGCGAAATGCGAAAAAGAAAACAGTAAAAGGGAAATCCCCAGAATTTATCACTTTAAATGCACGAAATTTGCAATGCCTACTTAATTTTTTTTTAATATTCGTTATAAGCAATAGATTTTTAAATTTTCCATTTAAAACTGTTCGTTATAAGCGATAATTCGTTATACGTGATATCGTTGAAAGCGATATTCGGTTAGTACAATTTGTATGAACCTCGACCGGTACTTCAAGCTTAGTTCGCAATGACCGATATTTCGTTATAACCGATTTAGACTTTTTTTTTATAATTTACGCGCGCCTAATGGGTTATAGATACCCTTTTACCACAGATAATAAATCTAGCTGTTTGGCTGTTTGACTTGGCTGTTTGTTTTCATTCGACTGCAATAAGAAATTATGTAATTTTTCATGAATTGGTATTTTGTTTGAGCGTATGGGTGGGTATGTAAGAAAGAACAATTCAAAGGCGGGAAAAGTCGAATATTTCTTTACATTTTGTAATTGAAGTTTGACGAGCAAAATATTATTCGTGTTATTAATATGCAGTGCAGATACACCTGTGTGCAAAATAATAGCAGTGTTAGATGCTTAACTTTTTATTTTACAATAAAACAAATTTTATACCACCTGTATTTTAATTATTTATTTTTTCTTTCTCTAATGTTCTAAAGACTTCGTATTAAATTTGAAATTAAGTAACTAGCAATTCTTATAGAAAACCTAAAATACCACCTTGATGAAAAGGAATTTATTGAGAAAATTAAAAACTCAAGTTTATTCATCTAAATCTATATTGTCCCCTTCAAAGTAATCTCTTTTCGACTGCAACACACTTATGCCAGCGCTTGATACAATCCTAGAAACATTTTGTATATTCGGTTTTCGGTATGTGCTTCCTGCGATTATTCCATTACTTCCTCTCGGCTGCTGAAACGCGTTCCCCGTAGTGGTTTTTTTTAACTCGATTGAACAGAAATAAGTCACAAGGAGCCAAGTCAGGTGAATTCGGTGGCTGGTAGATGGTATTTGTTGCATTTTTCGTCAAAAAATTACGAATAATGATGGCAGTGTGCGATGGTGCGTTATCATGGTGCAAAATCCACTAGTTTTCTGCTCACAATTCTGGTCTCTTTTTGTTTACTGGCTGGCCCTCTGGCAAAAATTCATGATGCACTACATCGTTGTAATCCATGAAAACCGTGAACATTGCCTTCTTTTTTGACTGAAAACGACGTGGTCATTTTGGTCTCGGCTCATTTGGTGAACGCCAAATCACCTTCGTGAACAATTATTTTGCAGAGAAAAACGCCAAGTACTATTTGGATGGGTTAGAGAGATGGGAGCATCGTTGGGAAAAGTGTGTAGAGTTACAATGAGAATGTAGAAAAATAAAAAAAAAATTTGAGAAAAAATGTCTTGTATCACTGTTCGGTCGGAAACTTTTCAGACAACCCTCGTACATATATATTAATTTCAACCATGATGACTCGGTAAAAAATTAAAGATCCTGACTGGGAAGTTGTGATGCATCCACAGTATAGTCTTGGCATTACGCCGTCAGATTATCATTTGTTCCGACCCCTGCGACACTCTCTTGCTGGCATTAAATTAGTTTCAAAAGAGGCATGGGAAAGCAAGAGGAATGGTTACGAAATATTGTTTGTAAAAATTGTTATTTGAGAAGGAGGAAGACCGTAAAAGAAAAGATTCGTCCGGGTATTCTTCGCGCTGTAGCTCTTGAAGAGACAAGTAAATAATAAGAAGCAAAGTTGCAAGGATCAGTTGCATTCTAATAAATCGCTTCTCAATACGCTTGAGTGTTAAACAAAATTGAATAAAAAAATTTATGTAATTATAGTAATCATCATTATATCTGTACGTTCATCATTTGATCGTTAAAAAACAATTTTTAACATAAACTAAAGCTTTTCATTCATTATTGTTATTTACTTATCTCACTTATTCATCATTTGATTGTAACAAAAGAAATTAAATTAAACATGGCTGTCTTATTTATATATAATTTTCTTCTTTTTTTTGTGGAAAATCTAACAAAACAAATTAATTATATTGTATTTACTATATTATAATATTTATTTTCACTTTTCTTTTCTTCAATTTTCACCACATCGTCTTGCCTATTTGTTTATTTACTCTTCCGGCCTGGAAAATCTTGGAAAGAACTAGCCAGTTCCAAGTCAATACCTACCACCTATGCTTATGACAGCCTCCATTGTACTAGGTTTCATAATGCGATGGCCTAATTCGGGGTCCCAAGAAAACTTATCCGGTTGTGTCGCATCATACTAGAAAATTTGCGATGCGCCTTACAGCTTGGAAACAAAACCTCAGAATTTTTCCAAACCTCCACCGGATTCCGGCAAATAGATACGCTTTCATAATATGGTTTTTTCAATCTCATATTGAAATACTCGTATTATGTAACCGCAGGCAGGTATAAGCACAATAAAGATCTGCCCATCTGTTGGGATACGTCATTGATATAGACTCTTTAGAGTGGCCAAAATCTGCTGCCATTGTAAAGTATATTTTATCGAGCAAAGATAACCCCGTCATTTACCAAATCGTACAATTTGTCACTGTAAATGCTCATTACTTTAGAGGAGTTCCTCTTCCTCTGGGTTAATGCAAACTGAACAAATGACACCTTGTCGAAGATTACCACCAGAATAAGCCTAGGCAACCGGTACTACTTCAGTCTGGTTTAACAAATTGGATGCAAAGTCTCTACTCCAAGGAACATTGATTTTGCTAGTTAAAATATGGCTCATTCATAGCTGTCGAAAAAATATTTCCAATATTTTCCTTACTTACTTACTTACGTGGACCAGGACCTCAACCAACAAGCCTTTCCACCTGGTGCGATCTTTCGCCAGCTGTTTCCAGCGGTGCTGCACTCCAAGTTGGTTGAGATCCCATTCCACTTGTTCGAACTACCATATATTCGGCCGCACATTACTGCATTGTTCCCGAGTCTCGGAATTGAAGGTCTTCGATCTTTACATACAAATATTTTGCGTACAGTTTTAAAAACTCCCTTTTACATAACTTGAAAGAAAAGGGAGCAAATATGTACTCGTAAATAACATATACTTACATACATTTTCCGAATAGGTTCGATGTTGCTCAATGCTTGGAAATTTATCAAATTTTGTAGGTACTTAATGTCCTGAGTACAAAATTAAAATCGGGGAATTGGTCTAGCGCTCATGTACATACATACGTATAACCCCATAAAATGTATTAGCCCTTAACACCTCATGCTTCAAATATCAACCACTTTTATAGTGTGGTGCAACGTCATACCCACCCCCTCCAGCACGTCCACCTTCACGTACCTTCGATCTCATGATCTTCAAAATTATATTCCTACCCCCATTTAATTTACATTGCATAACAAGTTAAAAACAAAATAACAAGCACACGTACATAAACCCAAGTAAACCGGTTATGCTGGGCAACATCAACGTATGTTTTTTTTATTTATTTCTTTCGTTCACGTATTGTTTTTGCAAGTGGCAAGAGCAAAAAGCGAAAAGAAATAAAATGATTTTTCTGCTCTTTGCAGCTTTTTAAAAAAGCTTTTTTTTTAGTTCGATTTCATTTTCATAGGACAAAACTTCCCATATGAATGAGACATCTGTTTAGATTTATTTTCTGTGCTTTTACTGTTGCCAGGGCGTGATCGGAAAGTTAGAAGGAGGAGAAAGGAAATTTTGTAGTGTATTTGGTTTCGATATTCGCTCTCCAGGGGGTGGGAGTCCGAATAGGACGGAGAGTTTTTTCTTCACTCAGAGTGATTAGAAGTTATAATTCGCACTAGTTTTTTGTGGTTGAAACTCTACAACAGCCAAATCTACGTGTCAGTGTTATGCCTTAACACGCAGAACTGAAAGCATTTTTAACTTTTTTAATATTTTATAAATAGGAAGCAGGAATTTGAGAGGTATTAAGGCTGTTATATGCTTTCCCAATCATCTTAAACAATGCTCTCGGTGGCGTAGCGAGGGTTTGAGTCGTGAGCGCGGGGGGTGTGACATTCATTGAAATGCCGACTTATTTTAGGAATTTGCCGACTGCATAGATTTAGCATCCGTATTAAAGAAATAATAGTCCGATATTATGCATAATCAATGATTTTCCATGAAACAATTTAAAAATATTGGGAATTATAATGCTGAACAAATATAAGACATAAATTATTTATAATAAATAATTTATAACAACGAAATAAATATTGCAACAATTTATCTAAATAATAAAACAAATAATGCATTATTATTGCAGCAATTTAATTGTTTACAATAAAAAATTAATAACACGTTAAGTAAATAATATATAAAATTTAGACTGTTTCATGTTAGATTTTAATTCAGCGGTGTTTTAGTAAAGACCATTCTTCGACGACCTCACTATGATGAATTTCGCCAACTTTATCTTTGGAAGAATAATGCAGCATCAATGCATTCAAGGGATCATCACCCATTATCGTACGCAAATACAATAATCTAAAACTAGTTTTGATTTACTAACATGAACACCACTTTGGTAAAGTCTTCGAAATTTGTACACTTTGTACATGAATCAAGAAGAATTCGCAACTCAGAAAGCAAATTTTCTGGGTCTTCTTTAAAAAAAATAGGGGCTCCAATTTCACAATGGATTCCACTGATTCGAATGTGGCATTGCCTCTTTCAACTGGAATTTCAAAAATCTTTTGAAAAGGTTTGAAAGTTGAAAAAGTATCGTCAAAATTATCGTTTATATACGTAGTAAAAACTTGCAAAACCATTCTACAATCAATTCTTTTCTATAAAATGTTTGGAAATCGAAAGCAGTTTCTGGATTTTCATCGATCCTTCTTGGTACACGGCGCGTTCTGTGATGTTTCAGAAAATCATTCTCTTAACTGATTTTTTTCAGCGAATGAAGATGAACTTTTTATTAATGCATCGATTTGGTCGTCATCGTCGTTCATTTGTTGAAATGATACTGATGTGCTTCGAATCAACAATAACGGACCAATGACGTTCAACTCTTCCGCTTCTAAATTTTTTGTCAAATGTTTTACTTTAAACATAACATTTTTACAAAAGTATAAACAACTGATAAAATCAAAATCCAAGATTGTTTTCAGCAGACCAGAAGCGGAAGTACGTGTATTATTATCAAAAGAACTTGCATCGATTCTTATCTCTTCCAAAGCATGCACAATGCCTTCGAAAGACATCCACACAACCCTGACTTTTACAGCTCTAGCTGCCCACCGAGTTTTTGACAAATTTTGCAGTTACAATGAATTTTCAATGCTTTTGAATTCTTCACGCATACGTTGAAAACGTATGCCATAGAAGAAGACTTACAATGCTTCCAAAGCATTGAAAAACTTTTTAATCAACACACTCGCATTGCATACTGTTTCAACGACAATGTTGATCCGATGGGTTTGGCATGGAATGTAAGAACATTTTTCTGATAGTTTTTGCTGCGTATTGTTATACTTTCCGGACATAGTTTTGGCAAAGTGTAATGGTTTTCACAGAAATTCCTAGTGACTGAAGTGTCACTACAATTTTTTGAGCCAACTCTTCTTCCGTTTTCAGAAGACATTCAATGGGGACAGGTCTGTCATTTGTTTGGACTAAGTATCGAATGTTGAAAGTCGATCTTGTTGTGATGGGTCTGGAGTGTGTCAACCATGACAGAAAAAATACCCGCTTTATTGATTTCATTTACCATGGCCTTTTGAGTTCTGGTTTCCAAGCGATCAATAAATTCATTTTGGGTAGTCGAGCGTGGCCTTTTTGATGATTCATTTTCATTAAAGGGCAGTGTCATGAAATCAAATGAACAATTGGTCGAAAATTTTCCGTCCTCTAGTGATTCGTCGTGACCACAAAAACTGATCCTTGCCTTTCCAAAGTTCTCGCGACATCAATTAAAACTTACAAAACTCTCAAATGGTATGCTTTTTCTTTTTCTCTTTCTTGAATATGTTGTCCCCTTACAGATTTGTCGAGCAAAACGTTGATATGAACTCCTCCATCCACGAAATTACAGTAATCACGCAGAGCTGATCGATGAGATTCAGAAGTGAAATGTTGGATCAGTTTTCCTTCTTTTTTTTACCTCGACTCTTCATTTTATGCCACTCAGGAACACCTTTCGATACCCTTTCCTGAGAATAAAATGCAAGCAAAGCAAAATGCAGGCATTCTTATAAGATGTATGTATTCCAAAAATGAATACTCGGAATACTATGCTGCGCTGAATCGGAATTTGCTTGTTAGAAGGCATACATATCTACATTGGTTGGATAAATGTCAAGTTTCGGCTGGTATGGCCCAAGAGAACTTAAATATTTACGTTCCGTTTTCCAGAGTCATGGTCTATCATTTGAGATATTCCAAAAACTTTATTATCGGCTTGAAGTACAATCAAAACATTTATGAATGGAACTCGACTTCGTTCATATGGCCACCGCGGGCACGTTTGCAGCGGTCGATTCGTTGGACCCAATTTTTAACGACTCGGCCACATATTTCGGGCGAAACGGCCGCTATTTCGCGTTCAATGTTGGCTCTGAGTTCTTCCAACGTCGTCGGCGTGTTGGCATAAACCAATGACTTAACGTAGCCCCACAGATAATAGTCAAGCGGCGTTAGATCGCACTAACGAGGCGGCTAATCGACTGGCCCTTTCTTGAGATAACACGCTCATTATACTTACTCTTCAATAAATCGATTGTAGCGTGTGCTGTGTGGCTTATGGCATCATCCTGTTGAAACCACATGTCGTCCAAGTCCATATCTTCCAATTCGGGCCAAAAATAATTGGTGATCATGGCGCGATAACGCTGACCATTAACAGTAACGTGACGATCGTTATCGTCGACGAAAAAATATGACCCAATAACGCCGTCGGCATGCAAACCGCACCAAATAGTTATTTTTTGTGGATGAAGTGGTGACTCATGAAGCACATGTTTATTTTCACCCGACCAATAACGCATATTTTGCTTATTGACGAACCCATTGAGCCAAAAATGAGCTCCGTCACTGAATATGATTTTGCGATGAAATTCATCATCTTGGCGCATCTTCTCCAGAACCTAATTGGAAAACGTACGTAGCTTCAAATGGTCTATCGGCTTCAATTCTTGAGTCAGCTTGATCTTGTATGGGTGCAAACCAAGATCCTTACGCAAAATGCGCCATAATGTGGTCTGAGCGATGCTCAATTCTTGAGAACGCCGTGGAATTGACTCATTTGGATCGTTTGCTACGGACGCCTGAACGGCAGCGATATTTTCGACAACTTCGACCAACCCGTTGTCTCACTGACACGGCAACATCACACAACGAATATGTAGACTCAAATTTTTGCACTAAACTTGTTATTGCCTGTCTACTAGGGCGAGAATTACAACCGAAAATTGGAGTTAACGCCCTTAAAGTTCCAGTCACCGACTCCGAATTTCGGTAGAAAATTGTTAATCCGTTTATTTTGTTTAGTAAGACACGAATAACTAATAAAGTGGCCAATTTATATTGGTTTACCTTTATAAGTAGATTCTCCTAGTTTAAATTTTAAAATGGACGGTCATCGGTCAATTTGCCGACTGAACTCCTTAAATTTTACCTAGTAAGCCATTTATTTTCTTTTTTTTTAATCAAATAACTATGAACTTGTATACATTTACAGGCTTAAAAAGCTATACCTAGTGAAAATCCAAACTAACTTTTTAATTTTTAACATTTTGTTCCGAGCTAATTTTTGAAAACTGCTCGTTTTATTTCGAAAAAACTGATAGAGGTTTTATCACGTTTTTTATGCAGAGCTGTTATAACGTTTTTTTTTAGAGAATCGGGAAAAACACCTTTTCGCACACATTAATTAAAAATAAAACAAAGAATAAAACATAACACAAAGCATCTTACGACGAACTTCGAGGGAATCAAAAACCAACAGCATACATTTAGAGCGCTAAGAATAGTGGACATTGCCATTCAGAAAGAAACGGCGTAATGCAAAGCGACTTTTCCTATTCTATAAATGTTTTTCAATGAAAACGGATTCCAAATAACACTGCATTCTTCCAGACATGGACGAACCATGCTTACATAAATGGCCTTGAGAGTATAGGATCCTTGAAGTCCGATGAATTTCTTTCCAGATATCCTAGAGCAGAGTTAGCTTTTGACATCAATTTGTTAACATGGGGATCAAAAATAACACCAAGGTCTTTAAACTCAACTACAACATTAATTGATTGGTTTCCAAGACGACTAGCAGCGGTTAGATTATATTGTGTTCTATAATATGACACGGTGGCACATTTGTCGATATTGAGATGCAGATCATTCATTTTACACCATTCAAAAAAACAATCTAAGTCTCTCTGGAATAGAAGCAAGTCACTGACATTAGAAATAGTCACAAAAAATTTTATAACATCCTCATACAAAAGACAATGACAAAATTTTAGAATACTCGGCAAATCATTTATAAAAATTGAGGAAGGCCCAAGATGGCTTCCATCCTTAATTTCAACCGAAAATAAATGTCCAATTGAAACGAATTGTTTTCTCCAAAAAAAAATGGGCCAAAAAATCCGTAACACTCAAGCTATTTTAGAAGGATATGCATGATAATTCTACTAAAGGCTTTCACGAAATAAGTATAAACTACCGTGCACTTGCTTGTGCTTCTCAATGGAACCTAAGCAATGATTGGTAAACTGAACTAGGTTAGAGCAAGTCGAACGTCCTTTCCAAAATCCATGCTGAGAATCACTAATAAAGCTACTTAAGATGAATTCCATCCGTTCCTTCACTAGGGGATCCAAAAGTTTAGAAACTGGTCTATAATTGGAAATTTGGTATTGTTTACCACTCTTATAAATTGGTGTTATAAGCGAATATCTCCAATCAACAATAAATGTCCCACTAGCCAATGACTGATTGAAAATTTAGAGCAAGGGGTAACTAAGAGAATCAGCACAAGATTTTAAAACAACCGGATAGAAACCCAAGAAATCTGGATTTTTACTGTCCTTCAAATCCTTTAATGCCAACAATAATTCGGATCTAATAAGTACCAGACAGCTTGAGGCAGTAAAAGCATGCAAGCAATCGAAATAATCCTCATTAAAAGAAGAAAAACAGGAGGAATCATAAATACCTTGAACAAATTTCAATTTCAATTTACTCATACATTAATGGTACATTAAGATAGAAATCTTTTTTAGTACTTAGTAACTTAGGTTTATTGCGGGTGTATGGAGAAATGTCGTAGGACTGCATTATTAAACAGAGAATTATTACGTATGGATCTGATAGATGATGGTAATAAGTTCCACAACCTAACAGTGTAAATGAAAAATAAACGAGAGGAAGTAAGAAAATTCCAATGGTGGGAGATTAGGTTAGTTGTTCTAGAAGGTCGAGTGAAATTGAGAAGGTTAAATAATATTAATAATTCTGTGTCAAAAAACACAGTTCCTGGCATCGAGTCATTATTACAAGCTGCACCCAAAGTTAAGGCAATAACTAGTCTGGGTCGCGTCTCAAGTGGAGTAAAAAAAGCGCTAACCCAAAGCTTACGAGAGGCATCCGTAGATACGACCTACGAGCATGTTGGTGTGATTATAACCCGACAAATCTCGATTAATAACAAATCCAAGGCTAGTAACAGACTCTACGGCTTTAACTTTCGAGTTGTTGAGAACTATTAATTTTTTTTATTTTTATTTTATTTTATTTTGTGCACATACGAGTACATTCACAATAAGAATTCACTTATAAGGTTGTGAAAGGAAAACATTTAGTTATAACTTAAGTTTAATTTTATTAAATTTATTATATGTATTTTAAAAGAGAGTTACGTTAAATTTTATATACTATAACTACATCAATTTTATTATTTACATGGTATTTGATTTTTAAGTGGAAAAATAAAGTTAGTTGTTCTGTTTAAGAAAGTGTTGAAGTTCGCTTTTAAACTGCCTTGCGCTATCTAGCTCTCGTAAGTTGCGCGGGAGCGAATTCCATAGACGGATAGCAGCAATAAAGAACTGTCTCTCAGATGTTAGACATGCAAATCGCGGAAGCAGTAAACAAAGATCTGTTGGATGCCGGAAACTGGATTTTTTCGTAAAGATATGTTGGTTGCCTACATTTAAGAATGCTGAAAAGAAGAATGAGCGTGCGAAATTTAATATAGTTTTCGAATGACATGTTCACTAAGTTTTTAGCAAGATGTGAAACGTGGTCATATCTTCTGAGACAATAAACATATCTAATTGTGGTATTGAATGCTACTTGCAGCTTCCGTTTGCTCTCAGCGTCGCAATTATAAAAAATTTCGCATCCATAAATAAGTATGGGAATAACTAAAGCCTTAGCAAGAAGCAGTCTTGTTTTAAATGGTGTAACCTTTTGGACAGTCCATAGAGTTCGAAGAACACCATATGTCTTACCTGCTATAGAATTTATATGGTTGTTCCATGTTAGTGTTCTATTGAAGACTACACCTACTACGTCAGGCAGAAGAGGTTAAACGTTTTTTTTGACCAAGTATAGACGCGTTACAAGTCCTCATTGAGCAGTAGGGTCAGTTATTTGATCTTGCAAAATGGTTTGGCTAGGTGTAATTGTACATCATCAGCATACATGTACACAAAAGAATGCATGCATACTGACGGTAGATCGTTGATAAATGTACAAAATAGAATTGGATCCAATATCTACCCTTGAGGAAGGCCTTGCTTGAGTTGCATAAGGGATGAACTACATGTATTGGAGAAAACTCTTTGGTACCTTTCGGAGAGAAAACTATCCAGCAACCTTACGGCACGACTACCAAAACCAAAATAGTTTGTTAGCTTTCAACACAGTATCTTGTGGTTGACTTTATCGAAAGCCTTCGAGAAATCTAGCAGACAGAGTAGTGAGACATATTTCTTATCAAAAGATTGTCTCTCTGTAATTTGTTTTGCTATAATTTTCTCTAAGACTTTCGAAAAGCAGGGCAGAATGCTTATTGGCCTAAAATGAGCTTTTTAGCGATGCTGGATGAGCTTTTTTAGCGATCGGCATAACTCGTGCAATTGTCCACGACTTCGGAAAGGTTGATGTGATTATGCACCAATTGATTACATGGGGCAGAGTTGAAACAATTTGCGGTAGAATGAGTAGAATGAATCGAACGGGAATGCCATCTTCCCCGATAGAATTAGATTCGACAGCCATTACATATCTGAATACTTCGTCCTCAGTAGCTACCGCAAAATCCTCTAGCCCCGGCCGCAAGTAAATACGGTCACAGTCTGATTGAAGTCAAAATCGCACGGGTAGGGATCATCCCTTAGAAAGGCATGATTTAAATCATTTGTATCGAGAAGGCATTCAGATTTGCTGTTTCTAGAAGTTATACCAATTTTGTGGAGATTACTCATAACTTCTTTGACAAGAGGGATGGAGGGATGAAGGGAACAGGTTCTACTATTATTATACGCACACAAAACTTTATTTATTTATTTATTTATTTACTACTAAGTAAGTATTGCTTACACGGTAAGATAATGGAATATCAGATACAAGTGTGTGCAAGTATATATAACAATAATAATTCAGGAAGTGATAACAAAATAAAATAAAATAAGGAAAGTAAGATAAAGTAAAAGAGAGAAAAGAATAGAAAAGAACAATTGGCTTTACAAACAAATTGAACATTTTAAGCATTTTAAATTCTAAATCTAATTAGTTTCATTAGGTTTTAAATTGTTTTGTGCTTCTAATTTTTCTAATATTTATGGGCAAAGAATTCCACAGCCGTACGGAGTTTACGAAGAATTGGCGTTCAGAAGTCAAGCAGGCATAGCTCGTTTGAAAAAGCATACATGATCTACCTGACTGAAGGAAGCGTGGCCGATTGAATAGGTATGCTGGTTGCTTAGTCTGAATTATGCCATGCAAGAGGCTTAGTGTTCTGTATTTGAGCACATTATCAAATGTACATCCGCTGATTTGCTTTGAGTAAAAGGAAATATGGTCATATCGTTTTAAGTGAAATGCAAATCGGGCAATATTATTATATACGACATTGAGCTTTCGTCTGGAGTCGTAGTCGGGGCAGCAAAGATTTCAGAACAATATAGCAGAATCGGTATTAGGAGGGCTTTCGCTAACAAGAGGTTTGTCCGTGTAGGAACAAAGCGATGTGCAGTCCAGAGAACACGTAATCCACCATATATCTTACCTATAGTGGCGTTTATGTGGGTAGACCAAGTAAGGATCCGGTTAAATATCAGGCCAAGGTTGTTGGCGCAGTCGACGTACTCTATTGGACTTTGGGCTATTTGGATTGGTAGAGAGTGAGTAAGGTCCAGTTTTCTTTTATGGATCACAAGTGCTTTTGTTTTCTGGGAATTAAGACACAGTTCGTTCTTAGCTGACCAACCAAGTATACGCTGGAGATCTTCATTCACCTGCGCAGTGGCTTCGTGAACCAAATTAATGGCAGAATTTAAGTGGATCTGGGCATCATCGGCGAACATATGAATTGCACTATGCACAACAACCTTTGGCAGTTCATTTACATAGAGCGAAAAAAGCAATGGTCCAAGAATGCAGTGGCTTCGTGAACCAAATTAATGGCAGAATTTAAGTGGATCTGGGCATCATCGGCGAACATATGAATTGCACTATGCACAACAACCTTTGGCAGTTCATTTACGTAGAGCGAAAAAAGCAATGTTCCAAGAATGCAGCCTTGCGGTACGACTCTTTATTGGCAAATAGCATGAACATCGGTTTCCCGCTACAACCTGTTGTTGTCTTCCTTCTAAGTAAGAAAATATAAGTTTTGTAGAGGGCAATGAAAATGTAAACTCTTTTCTAAGCTTTAAGCAAAGTATAGTGTGATTAACGGTGTCGAATGCTTTCGAAAAAGCAAGTAACGTTAGTCTTGTAGCATGATTGTCATCAACAGCTTTCCTAATTTCGTCAATTACCAATAATAAATTAATAACGCAGTCTTGGAACTTCGTTTTTGACGGAAGCCAGATTGATTCTCACAAAGCAGTTCTTTACACTGTAGATAGATTTGAATCTGTTTGAGAATACATTTCTCAAAAACTTTTGAAAGGAACGGCAGGCTTGAGATAGGTCTGAATTCCACTGCATTTCCATTCCATTTCTTTGGAATAGAAATAATTTTAGCGTCTTTCCAATGAGTGGGAAGGACTGACGTCGTTAAAATTGAGTTGAAGATATGTGTTATAAAAGGCAGTAAATATGGAAGCAGAAGCTTAACAAATTTTGGATGATAGTACCGCTTCTGCAACATCTTCCTCGCGTAATCTGTGGAATTCAAAGTATGATTCTCTACAATCATCCGGTGGCTGGTCGCAAGCAGTTGAGCTTACTGAGGGTGGATCACTTGACATTAAAAAAGTTGAATTAAGGTGGTTGCAGTCTATAACATCGGGAGTTTTAGGCCTTTGTTTACCTAACCCAAGTTCACGGATAAGTTTCCAAACCTCTCTGCCTGAGAAGCAGCTACCGAACTTCCGATAGTAGAAGTCACGCTTGGTGTTTCTTATTTTAGAAACCGCTTCATTACGTAATTTGCGATATATATTTAAGAACTCAGGCATTCTGTATTTTTTCCAGCTTTTATAGGCATCATCACGCTTTTTCATAAGCTGTAGGATATTAGGGGTAAACCATTGAAGGTGAGGGGGCCTAGCACATTTTGTTTTTAACGGCACATGTTTGTTAAAGGGGAAAGAAATTTTTTCCTGCAGAAAGTTAGTTTGATCATTGACAAGGGGCATCCGTTAAATACGCTCCCAACTTGTGCCTATAGTATCAGCTTGCAATTGAGCATAATTTAAGTTATGGAAATCTCTAAACCTGACTTTAGACTCAACAAAGTCATTTTTAGCTTGGTAAGTTGTATATATCAAGTCATGTTTAGAGAATGCAGGTGCTGAGACTTGGCTATATAACGGGACTTTACCCACTCCTTTCTTTGCAAGGTATCCACGTGCAGTCTTATATTATGAAGCTTTCAAGGCATTGATTTCACTTTGAGAGTTGGCTTCCATATGCTCAAGACGTTTGGTCACCTGGAAAACGTTCGATGTTATACTTTCCACCTGACTGGACCAGTTTTATTGGAGTTCAGCAATTCTGGATTCAAAGTCTTCACGAAGATTTTGGATTTTCTTAGCGAAGGCTTCGATTAGGAGAGCGCTTTGTCTACTTAGGCGGTCATCCAAAGTTTCCAGGGAGAGTCGGGCGCAGGTGGTGGTGTTGTCAGCAGCAGTGGCAACGGAGGTTTGTGTGATGATTGCAGCGGCTGTGGATGTGTTTGCAGCAGTTCTGTTTTTGTGTGGTAAAGGTGGAGAAGTGCTCCTTAGACTTGGTGTTGGAGGAGCAGAAGGTATTGGTGCTGTGCTACTTTCTTTGATCGTTTGACGTGTGATCGGCATGATAGTGTTTGCATGAATGAAATGAAGCGGAGAGTAAAAAAGACAAAGAGCAGTAGATTTAGTTTATAAATGCATGTATGTTTATGTTGAAGATTCAAGCGTTTATTTAACGTTAGACGACTTTCTTGCCCTTTTCGCGCACTTTTTAATTAATTTTTAGCAAAGAAACACGTAAATATAAAATAACGCGTCTATTCACCACTTGCACATACTTGCACAAAACGACGCGAACATGTTCAGAATATCTTAAGGATTACTGAATGATTTGCCTAGAAAATTCATAGTTGACGGAAAACCGATACTAGCCCGTTTAGAATTTATGCATGCCCAAAAGCACCTTGGGTTGGATTTCAGATTCCTTTCCAATCGTTGAATGTAATTCTTCGAGAGGATCCTAGAAAGAAAAATAGATTCCTTTCTCAACCGAGTAAATAATTCGTAATCCGATAGAAATTTACTCCTTTTAAAGTTCTTATTAGCTCTGTTTTTGGCATATTTAAGATTAAGTAACCGTTGGTTATACGATGGTGGATGAGAGTTTACTCGTTTTCGCACTCTAGGCACAGTATAAATATAACTAAGCCCTGTGGAACACCTATTCTAATATAGAGGCACTCACTGAAGGTCTTAACAATCTTGACCAATTTTTTTAAAAACAAATCAAATGCAATAGATGGACAAATAGCACTATATGGTATACTTCGCACCAAAACTCAAAATTTAAATGCGATCTCAAAACAAGGAAATCAATTTTGCCTGATTTGCTAACTATGAATTGATTGGTTCTGTTAATTTTATAATTAAGTGGGATACTAGTCCAATTATGGTCCGTTATCTTTAGATCGTAAGCCATTGTTTTATAGGATACGCGATTGCTTCTTTGGAGCCTTATAAAAAAAGAATTAAGAGGAGCTGGTTCACAAAGCACAAATTCAAAACCGAATGAAGACAGTGCAAACAAGAAGCTATCTACTGGTCGTTATAACTTATAAACATTTAAGAACAATGTACATCAGCACCTCTCTTTTTTTCTTCCCTAAATTTCATTCGCCCGCGCTGTGTATAAACATTTTAAGGATACTCAAATGTTTATAACAATAATGTTGTTTATAACAATACTTAATTACAAATAAATATAATTGAAAAAAATTTTCTTAAAAAGTCCAATTCATTAGCTTTAAAACTAAGAAAAAAGAACCTAGATACGACTTATAGGAGGCTATAAATAGGTCTAATTGGAAATTCTTCAAAATACAAGGGTTCGGTATTTCCCGAAAACCAAATAAAGAAATCCTGATACACGTGTCCACAAATTGTATCTATACAATTCGTGAAAAAGTTTCAAAAATCAAAAAATAGACCCTCTATTAGGTGTCCGATTTATAAAAGAATGCCCCATAAGCCTATACGTACGAGTGCACTCCAACTGCTTGTGGAAATATATGTATATAAATTGCTGTTTCTAATATAGAATAGAAGAAAAGAGACTCCTTTTCATTCCTCGAATAACTGAAAACACATCTGTTCCTTGGAGGGAATTAAATTTATCTCTGTACTCCAAGGAGGGAAGTATATTGCCTGAGAAAACATTTTTCAATTTCGAGTCCTGCAGGTGTCAAACATAACTTTCATGTCCTCACCCCCCAGTAATCAAGTGGTATCAACTGGTATCAATCACAATTCTTTACACATTCGTTCTTCCTGTACTTTTTGCCGACAAGCTTAGCCAGTTTGGGTTATCCAATATTCTGCTCCCTGTCCCCTTCTGGTTCTGGTGTTCACACACAAGAATCCTGTTTAAGCTTTAAAGCCATTGACGACGGGGGCTGTGGAGTATGATGACACCGCATAGTTAAAAATTTAGGAATTTCAATTTAAGACATACCCGTAGTCCATAATCACGATTCCAGGCACAGATATGTTACTTGTCGAAATGTAATACATCTCTTTAGTAGGAAAAGCCTAGTGTGAAAGTTCCTCTTTGGAGCTTAAGTGTAAGTGTAGGTCTCCCGTCTTCAGCCATCCAATTCGCAACTCTCGACTCCATTCGAAGACAGTGTATCTGATTATGTAAATTTTTTCGTGAATGAGTAGGATTGATGTACATTTGATGGATGTTGATGGTGGAATTAAAAATAGGGCGACTTCTGAAGCAGTTGTAAGGATTCCCATTAAGCGGGGTGAGATTATGAAGTGTGTGCAGGATTTCATTTTACATTTGAATGACACGACAAAGGAAAACGAATCGTGCGAATCCTCGTGCGAATATCATCTGGGGGAAAACGTTAATATGGGCGACACGCAACGACAACTTGGTATTTGTTAATGGGAAATTATTCTTCGTAATATCTTACAAATATGTTGAGGTACGACTTGTGGTTTTATTTTTATTATATTCTTTTTTCTTTGAATTTCAATTCGCTATTTTCTCATTAGAAATGATTTACGAGCATGTGATTGTGAGGTAAATCAAAGTAGCAAATGGTTTTCTTTTTCGCTTATGCTGAAAAATCCAAATGGCTTTTGTAATTTAATAGAATAGAACAAAAAGCAATATTTTCTCCTGGAGGACTTACCATATTTCAAATTCCTTAAGGAAAATTTGAGAGTTTTTATTTTTTGAAATTTGTGTTTCAGAGCCTTAGATTGGATTGGACTGAGGGTTTGACTTAATACCTTCATCACTGAGGCTTTACTAGATATTTGGTATTGCAGATCTTTTCTGATGAGAGCTTCTGATGGTGCTTTTAGGAGAGCTTTTTTTACCCTTCCAACTAGTTTTTGAGTTCACACGCTGATAAGTACATCATGATGTGTTGTCCCCGTAACGCACGTTTTAACTATACCCATCACATACTTTCCATACCTTTATGTTTATAAATGAACCTACCGAGCAGCCCTGCAGAAAATAATGAGAGGGGCTCGCGATCTCTACGAGCTGAAAAGAAGGAAGAACACAGGCTCTTCAGAAAAGCACCAGAAAAATAAAGTCTGGAAGTTTTACCAAAAAATAATGTAAAACGAAAGCTGTAAAGCCCGAACAGAAATCTGCAAGCAAAGAGAAGTAAGCCTCATAGTAGAACCACAGTCTGTGCTGGGAATCTGGAATGATTATTTCCGCAGACTGTTAAACTGTGATAACGAACAATATACCCCCGTGAGGCAGAATTAACCATTCAACTTGGATGAAGACAAATTTCCTTCCACTCGACCACAATAAAGTCAGGACAGCCATCTCCAAACTTAAGTTCAGCAAAACTGATGGACCTTATGGCTTTACTGCCGAGCTGTTTAAAACAGCAGGTGATAATTGGAGAGGGAGCATACATCAACTCGATATGACAGTATCTATAGAGATAAGCTATAGAGGCTATGTCTAGTTTTGGCATCCATGCCAAGCTCGTTCGACTATGCAGCATGATGATGGAAAATGCACGCTGCTCCGTTAAGGTCTGTAATGACAATACCTGAGACTTTCAATGTCAGAAAAAAACTTAAGCAAGGCAATGCGTTGTCATGTGACTTTTCCAACATCGTTCGTGAAAAAATTATGCAAAACTCACAAGTCAACTCCAGAGGCACAGTCTTTTAAAAGTCTATTCAGTTACTCGCATATGCAGACGATGTTGATGTAATGGAAAGAACGCATCGAGCTTTCGATGGACCGTTCCGGTCTATTGAAGTAGAAGCGCTAATGATGGGTTTAGCCGTCAATGAAGGGAAATTAGAGTATATGCTGTCAATAAAGTCAGACACACAACATGGACGGACGCGAAGGAAAAAACTCCACGATAGCCAGCTACCACTTTGAGGTAGTAGAGGATTCTGTAAACCTCGGCAGCAAGTCAGCAAGTCAACCCCGGACTGTAGCGTCATCTAAATACTTAAAAAATTAAAGTGATGCTGTCGCACCACTCCAATTTTAGCTTTACATTTGCTACAGAAGTCTATCCAAAATGTCAAAAGCATCGGTTTATGGTAAATAGATATGGTTCGATGAGCGTTGTCCCTCAGTCAAGATTCAGATACCTTATTAGAATCCTCATCAAGATTAGCTTCGCCGATGTAATCACCCTTACAGGAAGAATATGACTTTACTAAAAATTGCTTTCACGACCTCCTTGAGGAGACGTATAAGTAATTTCACATGTTCGTGCTTGCTGTTTCTAGATAATGAGAGCATGTTGGCTGCACGGTTTGAAAACATAGCCTTAACAACATCAGTTCTGAAAATAGACTCAGACTAATCTACTTTGCGAATAAGCGGAATGCCATCATAGCTAGAACACGTTTCCAATACCAACAACAATGGTACCTGACAGTCATGTCATCAAAAAATCGTCCACCGGATTGAGCACATTTTTTCTGAAGACAGAATTCTGGTATTCTGAATAAACGAACGCTTCGAGAAATCATCATTGACTCAGCGAATATAAGAATGTGAATACTCCAGACTCTAGAACACTGAAGACGTACTATGAAGAAATCTGACAGCGAATTTCCGCAAGCCCAGAGATTACTAGACTCTTTTCTGATTTAGTCTCTGAAAAACTTTCGAGAAGTTCTATGCTGCTATTGTAGCATTGAAGGTAGGAGATCAGTGGTGACTTTTCCCAAACTGTGCACGTTGGCAGTCCCAACGCGAGTTTAGGTCTTGGCGCTTTGTCTCTGACAAATCTGATATTCAGTAATCCCAATGTGACCTGAGACCTTCTAATTGGGTTTTAAGAAACTTTACGTTCTCGAACTAGATTTAAAAGTGTAAGTGGGTTTAGTAAAGCCTTAAATGTGGCTTTACTATCGCTATAGATGCTGACTATACGCTTTCCTCCATCAGTTCCTAATAATAGAGGTCATTTCGAGTGGTGTAATCTTGTTGTTGTCAACCTCCACAAAGACACCAGACACAGTAAATAGGTTCTGGGGGAGTCAGTGAAGAATCCGATTACATTTTGTGCCTGGACTGGATTCCAGCCAAAGTCAGCCTGAGTACAAGAAAAATCCACTTCGTATTCTCGCACCTACCGGAGGTTCAGTTTCAGACGGCATGTCTATAGATCTTGAAAATCATTTTTGATGATTAGGCCCATGTCTTGCTGAAATCGCCTTCAAAGATTACAGTCGGTGGGATTGATCCGAAGAACGGTACAGGTATCTCATCTCCCTGATGGTATCCATAATTGACCAACATGCACTATAATAGTTGGAATAGTACGCCGCCCAGCAGATAACTCTTGCTCATCCTCGCCACCAGTTCTTGAAGTAAGCAGCATTCGCAATCAAAATTCTGGGCATTCCCTCATTCTACGAAACTTGAGAGCAAACCCTTTGAGCCTTGGATGGCCAAGTTATACCGTCCAATGATGCGATGGCGAAGGCGCCTTTAATTCCAAAGAAAACATCAAACGCATACTATTTCTTGTCGAGTAAACATTCAACTCTGGTTGGTCATCTTCAGTGTTTGCCACATCTATCCGTGAAGTGGTGCTCTCCAATGAAAGGGAGACTCAGAGCCGAATGTTCTGCCTATTGAAAAGCATGTCAACCTCTTAGCTTTCGAAATCGGCTTACAGCCTCAGGACCCTTTTGCTGTGCTCAAAATGACAAAACAAAAACACAGTGTTTTGCGGAGTGACATATTCCGCATAAGATTTTTGCTTCATAAAATTTTATTTTTGATTTTTAAATCTTTAAACGCCCACCCAAAACTTTGCCATCAGTTCATGTATCCAAAGTCAAAAGGGTCAGCGTTAGGTATCTAATAAATTACAAATCAGCTAGGAACTCAAGAAAGGCAATCGACATCAAACATAATTGTGCAGAATCCAAAACTTTTAACTAGGTGCTCTTAAAGTTTCCGGTTTCAATTCCCTGTGAAGTGTATCACAACTCCTGGGATAGATTTCCTTGTATCATAAGATTATTTTCCACGATACTGACACTTGGTAGTTTGTAATAATGAGGATATCATCATGTCGATAAAGGTAAAACTTTGTCTAAGGTGTCACTTTTCATTTAAATCTATAGCGGTGCCTATAATTTTAAAGTTTTAAAAGATGTCCTGCATTAAATCAAAGTAACCACCTAAAAACCTGAGTCCTTAAGAAAAACTGAATATTTTCCAACATTCCAGAGAATCGTACAATCAACTAAATCAACGACAACGACGAGTTCGATGAACGACATTTCTAAGAGTGTCTACCAATATTTTAAACACATTTATCGCATGCCAATGGACGTCCAGCTTTGCACCATGGCCAGAGGAAATTGACATCTGCACAATATCCTGTCGTTGAAAGCCATTGTGCATTTGGAGAAAAACCATTATTCACTATAACACAGAATCGATGCCCCTCCAGGAAATTAATTAATTGAAAATGAAAAAAAAACAAAGAAATTAGTTATACCCGACTTCGTAGTTCCGAAGGAAAGTGAAAAACTTTTTATATCCAATTTCTAAGATGCTTTCCCATCGGGACACATAACACCGGTATCTATCACAGAAAGGTGCCAAGCACTTACCTGAAAAGAGGTTTCCTTGCTTTCTTCCAAGCTACCACGTTATTAAATTAATTACAAGAGTGCACGGCAAAGGCGTCTTTTCATTCCCTATGAAAAGATTTATCCACTGCAACCCTTAAAACAAGACGCAGCGTGTCAAACGTAGACCCTTTAATTATAAGAGTGCTTATACTTCGAGGATATGAAGACACACTGATTCCTTATACTGCGGAGGTCGGTGCATATTTGAAGGAAATTTACCATCCATGAAGTAAGTGAGTTTTTGATATAAACTATCTGGATACTCAAGGCTTGGTTAAAAAGTTTACTTTTGAGGAAATTATAGTAAAATTGTTTCGAAATTTACTCGTACAAAATAAATTGCAGAACAAGGAAATGGTTCCTCACCCTTAAGTTTGTCTTTAATAGAGAATGGGAAGTATATTTTGTTGTTCTGGATTGTTGGATTATTGTAATTAATGAGACAAGAGATGCGTTCTACAATACCATAACGATTAACGATTAATGTTATGCTAACCTTATGCTTAACGTTATTCAACAACAACAGGGAACTTAATCAGAACCTATTTCATAACCAGCTCCAAATAACGAAGCTGCTAGTACTCGTAAGATGAATAATACTGCATTCCGTAACGGGCATATCTCAATGATTAAACATGATGTTGCTTCTAATCTGGCACTGGCTACATACCGGAACCATGGTGGACAGTCTTTATACCTAAAATAGGAAAAAAGAACTACACTACCGCCAAGAGCTTCAGACCTATAAGTCTGAAGAGCATGATCCATGTGAGCAAAAATGCCTTGCGAATGCATCCTCTGTCTGCGATGCAACACGCCTACCAACGCGGAAAATCTTACAAGAAGGCGCTCTCAAAGGAAGGATTTTCATCGATATTGGGGGTGCTTTCATCAATGCACAATGCACTGTCCGTCTTTCAAAAAGGACATATAGGAATGTATACGCAATCCTGATGCCAACGTAAAGGATTGGTGGAGAGGGCGAAGCATCTGCATCTGCAGCAACACCTTAGAGCCTTGTTAAATCTTCTTACGACTTCCAAGCTAGTTCGAGAATACAAAACTTCACTGAATACAGTCGGAAGGCTAAATTCACTGAGTCTTGTTTGGGTCCCAAGTCACAATGCGATCAGGTTATTGAAATCGCCGATGAACTTGCCACGCAGGGGTCAGAGGAGTGTTTTTTAGGAACCGCACCTACGTTAGGTCTACTTACGACATCGGTTAAGTTAAACTGACGGTTAAATTGACAACTATAGAGACATGGCTCCCCAGGTTGCAGGCAGATCCAACGAATGCTTCCCGACGTCTCTAAGAAGTCAACGACCTTCTTGCTGTCTCTCAGCAGGAAAGACTTCAGGTTGCTTACAACTGACTTCGTGACGGGCCACTATACTTTGGCTAAGCACTTAGATGTGCTGGACATCTACATTCTGCGACGCCTGCTGTGATGATAACACCGCGGAGCTATACCTCCGTGAATTTCGGCTTACGCTCGCATTTTTCTGCGAAAGACTGAAAGATTCCATTAAAATGAACTTACAAGAATTACAATGGACTTGTTCTTTGTCTGAGTGCTTAGTGCTTCTTCTCCAAAAATACAGCAATCGGCAGAAATGCCTTAAGAAAAAAATGTCTTTCATGGTATGTCTTACGGCTGGTATTGAACCCGGAATTGTCCGATTGGTAAGCCAAAAAACTACTATTTGATTTCAATGGCGTTTTTGCGCAACTTTATGAGCCAGCAAGGTTTTTCTATTGCCAGATTGCTAATAGGAAAGAGTTTGACAGAATTCCAATACTCGAAGCGGCCCAAGAATATCTTGGTGAGAGTGAATTTATCGGAGTGTTTATAAGCATCTCCGAATGAAGCCGATAATGCTTACCTCTTAGCATGTCAGCACAAATTCTCACAAGAAAAATCACCAACGGAAAGCTAAATTCATCGCTACGCCTGCTTATTTTCCCTTTGATTCGCTAGCGCTAACTCCAAAAGCAGTAGCCGAACTCATTGAACACTGTGATTCCTGTAAGAGCGGACTAACCGTATACTGCGATGTTAATGCTCAGAATACACTGTGAGGCGGAAGAAAATGCAACGTGAGAAGCAATCATCTCCTGGATTTTATACTGAGCTACTCGTAGTTGCTAAGAACGTTGACTTTTAGTCAACTTTTGTTGCGAGAGTAAGACAGCAAATAATTGACTTTACGCTATTCCATAGGCACGCTAAGGACATAACTGACTGGGAGGTACTATTGGAGGTTTCCACGTCAGATGTACTATCTAATCCAAAATTGGGTACAAGGTTTCGACCTTATTGAAAAGGAGAAATATGCGAGATCGACAAGCATAGTAAGGTCCCCTTTAAATTTAGAGCAACACAAAAGGAAATGGAAGCTGTCCAGAGCTTGAACAGTGTCGTTATTAAGAGTCTTGAACTGACCTACTGTTTTAAAGGCAGTAGTGCAAACTCTCCAACAATTATGAAATTTTATACTTCAAGCCGCTAGAGTTTATCGAAAGTCTAACAGCAGACAACTTTGTCTTCGTGACGTCAGTATGGAGGGGGAGAATTATATTTATCTAAACGACAATTTAACTAGACTGAGTCATACTCTTCTGCAACATGCTATACGATACGGATCGGTCATAATCAACACAATTTCTGCTGAAACAACAGCAACTATAACGAACATTGTGGGTTTAAATGCTACTGCAGCGAGAGAAAAAACAAAGTAATATTCTGTTGTATACGCATGTTGGCAACTCTTTTGCCTCTCCAAAACTAATTTAAAGTAAATTAGTAAAATAGAGTACATAGCTGACTGGTGACCTAAAAGAACGGATGTTTGAGTCAGTCGATGATCATCCGAGTTACAATCCAGTTCTCTTTACTTAGAATCCTTATTTTGTCATTTTTGTTAAAAGAATAAAAGTTCAGTTTTTGATTTGATTCTTGTGGTTATTTTATTTCCACCTGGGCAAAATACACAACATATTGTGGCGACGAGGATAGTTTTTTTTCTCAATTTGGTAATCATTGGTCGGTTAATTATAGTGCAGATTATAGAAATGGATACCGCCCAATTTGCAAAATTCATGAAACAGCAGGAAGAATTCCTTAAACAGCAGCATGAATTCATGAAGTCTATGCTAGACACCAGCGCAAATAATACGCTAATTGGGGTCACTTCAATTAAATCTTCGGCGGAGAAAGTTATGGAAACCCTGTCGGGTAGCATTTCAACATTCAGCTACGACCCGGACAACGATTTAACTTTTACAGAATGGTTTAATCGATTCGAAGATGTGTTCCTAGTAGATGGGAGAGAATTAGATGATGCTTCACGGGTAAGGTTACTTCTTAGGAAGTTGGATGAAAGTTCATTCAATCGCTATGTGAATCTTATTATGCCGAAGAAACCACGCGATTTTGACTTCAAGAAGACAGTGGAGAATCTGACAACATATTTTGCCAGGAAAATTTCATTATTTGCAACTCGTTACAACTGCCTCAAGGTCGAAAAAAACGTGGGAGATGATTTTCAAGCATATGCCGGTGTAATTAATAAGCAATGTGAAAATTTTCAAATAACCACGTGCACAGCCGATGAGTTTAAGTGTCTTATGTTTGTCATTGGCTTAAAAAGTACCTCAGATTCTGAAATAAGAACGCGACTCATCTCTAAAATTGAAGCCGACAAGGAAAAAAAATTAACCTTAAAAGACATAGCAACAGAATGTGATCGCGTTGTTATGCTAAAACATGACGTACAAATGGTAGGTAGCCCCAGCTCCGAAGTGAGAACAGTGCGAAAACAATCGACGAAACAAAAAGTCCCGAAGAGCGCCTGTTGGTTCTGTGGTGGCATACACTACGCTAACAAGTGCTGGTACAAAACACAAAAATGTTCTGACTGCGATAAAGTGGGACACAAAGAAGGTTTTTGTGACAGTTCCAAATCGGTAAACAATCATGCTTTCAACAAGTTAAAAAAAAAAAAAAAATACACAACATATTGTGTATCGGCTGATGGCCGATATTTGTATCGTTAATCTTAAAGGGGGAGATGTTGTATACGCATGTTAGCAACTCTTTCGCCACTCAAAAAAAAAAAGAACACACAAAAAAACACAAAGCATATCAAAGTCAGAGGTCAACAGCATTTACTTAGTCTCTAAGGTGAAATACGAGCAACATCGAAAATACATCGTGGTGTATCGTATAAACAACAAGCCAGTTCGACTTCAAATCGATACAGCATCTGATATCACGATAATATCAGAAGAAACCTGGGGAAAACTCGGATTTTCGGTAACAACTCCAACCACGCATTCAGCAAGGAATGCAAGTGGGGAATCACTTCCTCTATCATCGGAAGATGAAATCCCCATTTCATTTAATGAAAAACATTTAAACGCATCTTGTTTTATATCTAAAATTCCAAATTTAAATATTTTAGGTATAGACTGGATCGATGGTTTGCAGTTGTTTGACGTCCCAATCAATTCTATTTGTGCTCAAGTAAAAACCCATCAACAATCAAGGGAATTTTCTTCAATGTGGCTGCAGAAGGAGGTAGCTAACCTCAAATTCAAGTATGCAAATGTTTTCGACGGTTCCTTGGGTTTATGTTCAAAGGCGGAAGCAGTTCTACATCTTAAGCCGGGCTCAGTTCCTGTTTTTAAGCCAAAACGACCAGTGCCATATGCGTCACTCCCAGCAATTGATGCAGAAATAGCCCGACTTGTAAAACAAGGCGTACTCATTCCTGTTGAGTACTCGGAGTGGGTTGCCCCAATCGTAGCTGTAAAAAAAGCAAATGGTGACGTTAGGATCTGTGCCAATTTTGCTACAGGACTGAACAACGCATTGCAGTCCAACCAATATCCATTGCCATTACCTGAGGATATTTTCTCTACACTATCTGGAGGTAAATATTTTTCAGTTATTGATTTGTCAGATGCTTACGTGCAGGTAAAAGTGGAAGAATCATCACAAAAACTGTTGACAATAAACACACATCAAGGGCTGTTACGTTACACACGAGTTCCATTTGGGGTAAAATCCGCACCCGCTATGTTCCAGAACATAATGAACGCTATGCTAGCTGACATCAAGAACGCAGGAAGCTACATTGATGACATCATCATTGCGTCGAAATCGTTGGCTGAACACAAAGAAAAACTCAACGAAGTCATACAGAGATTAGAAGAGTGGGGATTCCGGGTAAAATTCCAAAAATGCAGATTTTTTCTTACCGAAGTGAACTACTTGGGGTTCATTGTCGACCAGCACGGAAGAAGACCTGACCCATCCCGAACGGAAGCAATTAAATCGATGCCAGAGCCCACAGATGTTTCAAGGGTACGTTCATTTTTGGGAATGCTAAATTCTTACGGCCAATTCATCAAAAACATGCGAGAGATCAGGGCTCCGTTAGACAAACTTCTCCAAAAGAATTCTAAATTTATTTGGTCAAAAGACTGTCAAGTTCTATCGTCTGAGCTCTTGCTGGTGATTTTGACCCGACCAAAAAAATTATCATCGCAGGCGATGCTTCGAAAGACGGTATAGGTTGTGTTATAATGCACTCATTTGCTGATGGCTCCACGAAGGCTATTGCTCACGCATCGAGATCCCTAACTCCAACCGAGCAAAACTATAGCCAAGTAGAAAAAGAGGCGTTATCGCTTATTTTTTGTGTGAAGAAATTTCACAGGATGATTTATGGACGACATTTTACTTTGCGGACTGATCACCAGCCGTTGTTGGCCATTTTTGGATCGAAAAAAGGAATACCCGTCTACACAGCCAACCGGTTGCAGAGATGGGCGCTCACCTTACTCGTATTAGCATACGACTTCAACATCGAATATATCAACACCGCAAAATTTGGGTATGCAGACGCCCTGTCCCGTCTCCTAAGAAATCAAAAAGTAAGCGCACATGAGGATTTTGTTATTGCATCAATAAAATTCGAGAGTGGCGTGAATCGTGTGCTATCGGACGTAGTACAAAACTTGCCATTGACAGCTAAGATAATATCTGATGAAACAGCCAAGGATTTTTTTTTTTTAAGTAAGTGCCTTCAATACGATCGAATACTCAAGCAGCTGTTTCACAGAAAGGATGCACTTAGTGAAACTCAAGGTTGTATTATGCTTCAAAATAAAGTACTAATCCCTCTTTCCTTGCATAAAATGTTATTAAAACAATTGCACACAGGGCATCCTGGCATTGTTAGAATGAAGGCGCTTGCACGAAGTTTCATCAGCTCCAGTGAAAAATTCATTGGCGTCATGGCCGATGCCATCTACGCCTTGGAGCCGAGTGCACATCGATTTTGCTGGGCCATTTCATGGTCACATGTTCCTCATTTTAGTGGACGCTTTCTCCAAGTGGCCAGAAATTTTCTGCATGACTTCGACCACTTCCAGGGCAACAATTTCTGTGTTACGAGAGGTATTTGGTAGATTTGGACTTCCGGATATAATCGTCTCTGATAATGGGACACAATTTACGTCGCAAGAGTTCTCCGAATTTTGTGCCCAAGGAGGGATTGACCACATTCGAACGGCGCCTTTTCATCCACAATCTAATGGCCAAGCTGAAAGATTTGTGAACATTTTCAAACACGGTATTAACAAACTGGAGGGGAGAGCAGATACCTTCCACACTTCAAACATTTTTACAGTGCTACAGAGCAACACCTAATGCACAACTACCAAACAACATGACCCCAGCAGAGGCTATGCTGGGGAGAAAAGTAAAAACACATTTGGATTTGTTACGTCCGTCGTCAGGATCTAAAGTAGCACTTCAAAGAAATCAAAACATGGAACGACAATACAATATCAAACACGGGGTAAGAAAAAGAAATTTTTATAATGGTGACCTTATATTGGATAGAAATTACAACAACAATCAGAAGCCTTGGGTGCCTGGTCAAATATTAAAAAGGATTGGCTCTGTTATGTATGCAGTTAAAGTGGGAGACAAAACTTGGCGCCGACACATAAACCAACTTCATTTGAGACACGGTGCATCTAGCGATCCTGATATCATTCACTTGTTCGATCTCGATGATCCAGTCCAACAAGAGAGTGTTGATAAGGCTGCACATTCACCACCGTCAGCTTTTCAAGAAGCTCAGCTTGCGGAAAATGGACCAAGCAAGAAAACCTTGACATTGACCAGCTCCACTCAACAAGAAGATCACTTACCTAGAGATGTGCGATCACGGAAACCAACACAACACTTGGACATGCGAACCTCGGCTGATGGCCGATATTTGTATCGTTAATCTTAAAGGGGGAGATGTTGTATACGCATGTTGGCAACTCTTTTGCCTCTCCAAAACTAATTTAAAGTAAATTAGTAAAATAGAGTACATAGCTGACTGGTGACCTAAAAGAACGGATGTTTGAGTCAGTCGATGATCATCCGAGTTACAATTCAGTTCTCTTTACTTAGAATCCTTATTTTGTCATTTTTGTTAAAAGAATAAAAGTTCAGTTTTTGATTTGATTCTTGTGGTTATTTTATTTCCACTTGGGCAAAATAAACAACATATTCCTTACCTATAACTTCTTACTTTTCTTATCTATTTTTTCATTTCTTATTATAGGGTTTCCAAATAAGGACTTGACAACTTTTTTTTTGAAATAAAACGCAAACCATTTGAGATATTTCAAAAACTTTATTATCGGCTTGAAGTACAATCAAAACATTTATGAATGGAACTCGGAACTCGACTTCGTTCATATGGCCACCGCGGGCGCGTTTGCAGTGGTCGATTCGTTGGACCCAATTTTCAACAACTCGGCCACACATTTCGGCCAAAACGGCCGCTATTTCGCGTTCAATGTTGGCTCTGAGTTCTTCCATCGTCGTCGGCGTCTTGGCATAAACCAATGACTTGCCGTAGTCCCACAGATAATAGTCAAGCGGCGTTAAATCGCACTAACCAGGCGGCCAATCGACTGGCCCATTTCTTGAGATAACACGCTCACCATACTTACTCTTCAATAAATCTATTGTAGCGTGTGCTGTGTGGCACCATCCTGTTGAAACCACATGTCGTCCAAGTCCATATCTTCCAATTCGGGCCAAAAATAATCGGTGATCATGGCGCGATAACACAGTAACGTGACGATCGCTATCGTCGACGAAAAAATATGGCCCAATAACGCCGCCAGTTATTTTTTGTGGATGAAGTGGTGATTCATGAAGCACATGTGGATTTTCACCCGACCAATAACGCATATTTTGCTTATTGATGAACCCATTGAGCCAAAAATGAGCTTCGTCACTGAAGATGATTTTGCGATGAAATTCATCATCTTGGCGCGTCTTCTCCAGATCCCAATCGGAGAACGTACGTCGCTTCAAATGGTCCATCGGCTTTAACTCTTGAGTCAGCATGATCTTGTATGGTTGTAAACCAAGATCCTTACGCAAAATACGCCATAATGTGGTCTGAGCGATGCCTAATTCTTGAGAACGCCGTGGAATTGACTGATTTGGATCGTTTGCTACGGACGCGTGAACGGCAGCGATATTTTCGACAACTTCGACCAACCCGTTGCCTCACTGACACGGCAAAATCACACAACGAATATGTAGACTCAAAGTTGTGCACTAAACTTGTTATTGCCTGTCTACTAGGGCGAGAATTGCGACCGAAAATTGGAGTTAACGCTCTTAAAGTTGCAGACGTTGCTCGTTAGTGTACTTTACCTTGATGAAAATGTTGAGTTTACTGAATAAATTGACAGTGACAGTTTGATGATTAGTGAAAGAGTGCGTTCACAAATTAAATTCAAAGTTGTCAAGTACCTATTGGAAAACCCTTTATATTTAATTTTTCAATCTTTTTCTCATTCTGCTGCTGTTTGAATCATTACTTTCATTCAAAGTTGTCAAGTACCTATTGGAAAACCCTTTATATTTAATTTTTCAATCTTTTTCTCATTCTGCTGCAGTTTGAATCATTACTTTTATTGTCGACTAGGTTCTGAATAGTGAAAATAACAATAATTTGTAGGCAGTAGATCGTGTATTATCTAGGGCTTATCGCGGTCTCCTTCATATTAATGTTCGCAGTCTTAATGTTTATAAATTGGACTATCTAAGATACAGCTTCAAGGACACCCCAGTAGACGTTATTTGTGTTGGTGAAATTTGGTTCGACTCTGAAGTTAAAAATGTAGTTTATGATATCGATGATTACAAGTTATATCGTAACGATCGTATAAGCAATACGATTGGTGTAGATATTGCAATGTATTGTAAATCAAACCTCCGCTGCTCAGAAATTACTGAATCGGTATCTACAGCTAATGGTATTGGATATAAAATAGTGGAACTAAAGCAAGTAAAATAAAGTGTATCTGCATCTGCTGCTGCTGCGGAGAACTATCAAATGATTTTTGAGCGCCACATGCTATTCTAATTGATTATTATCAAACGTCAGCTGGGGAATAAATTTGGATACAACCATACAATATGGATAGTGAGAACGTTTTGTGAAGTTTTGCTTTTAAGCACCTAAATTAGTTAAAAAAAATCACACGCAGGTGGTGGGTTGCGGCCCTTATATCAAGAAAGACATCAACGAGGTTACTTTGAAACCACTCTTAAATTTACAAAGAACAATGACGAGAAATTGTTTTTGTGGAGTAAGTACTCGAAAGAGTAAGCTGCAGTTTAATTTGTGATTTAACAAAAAAAGTTTATAAGAAAGGTAATCCATCCGGAATGCAGACTGCTATTAACACTCATGTAAGTTTATCTAGCAGGTTTCTCTTACAGATATTTGTGGCAAGATGTTTCACAGAACTACTTGGGACAGACTTTTCGAATGGGAAAAATTATAATTGATGTGCGCTGGCAAACATTGTCTTCAATTTATATGCCCCATTTAAATCCTATCGTTTGGAAAACGTGGCACAGGATCTTGGAAATTTGTGTCAACCGCCCAACTGCATGGGAAATATTGACGAGAAACACATCCAAATTAAACGTCCACATAAATCTGGATCAACATTTTTTAACAACAAACGATATTTTAGCACAGTGTTGTTAGGAGTATGTCATACCAATTACATACAATATTTAGGCATATGGAAGCCTAAATTCACAATTTAGGCGGCAAATTATTAATAACAGCCTTAATTTTCCGTTAGAATAAAGACTCCCAAATTCGGACGAAGTTGTGCCTTACTGGTGTTCTGCTTGATAAGCCAGAAGACACTTTCAAAAACTCGACGAGTTGCTGAAAATACTTTTGGAATTTTAGTGACTCGATGGCGCATTCCCAGAAAGTGCAGAGAGTTTCAGCATAAAAGCACCGACAAAGTATTTTTTTTTAAAAATTACAGATTCGCTTTACAATCACAATAATTATTGCTCACCAAATTGTTGCGATTCATACGACAATTGTGCAGAAGTTCGAGGCATGTGGGGTCAAGAAATCAAAGAAAATCTATCATCTGTGCGCAGAGGCAGTGGGAATAATAGATGTCAAAATGCATTTGAAGTCCGTATATTGCTTACCTCAATTTTATAAACGAAGGCAAAATTTTAATAAGAAATTAGAAGATAACATACGAAAAGAGAGAATAAGATAAAAATTGTGTAGTTAGTTTTAAGTAAGTAGTAACACTGGGCAACAAAATTTGAATTTGTTGCGCCACACGGACTTTACTTATATTTTTTACTTTGATGGATGACTGTTAATGAGAATATGTAATTAAAAAAAAATCTATTGGCCAAGAATTTTATTTATTAATGTAATTTAAATATTTTGAAAAATAGTGAATTTCTGATAAAAAAAAAGCAAAAACGTTCTATTATGAATTTCCAATTTAAGATTTTCTGGCATATTTAGCTTCTGGTTGGTCCCTTTTTATTGTCCATAATTGTCACGGTTATCTAGAAAATTTGAAACAACAAGGTATCCATGCTCGTTTTTTCCAGATCATTCATTTTTTCTTCAAACACTGGATCTTTTATTAACTCCCTGATTTGAGGTCCAACGAAAATACCCTCTTTTATCTTCGCATCACTTATTCTAGGAAATTTTTCTTTTAAATGCAAAAATCCGTTTCCATTGCGATCTACCGCCTTAGGCTGTGTTTATGGCGAAGCGTATTATCGTCCCGTGATGCGATGGCTTTTCGCGCGATTGCAAGCGACATCGCTAGTAGCGAAATCGCAAGCGATTGAGTGTTTATGACAGAGCGATTTCACCTAGTTTCTTTCGTGTTTTGACAGTGATAAAGTGAAGAACATGAGTGCAAAAATAAGGCGGTTGTTGTTATTGGAAAGCAGTTATTTACTACGTAAAAAATATCTTAAAACCTTAAAAATTAAGAAGAAATTTCAAGTGCATCCAATCAATAAGGAACGAAGAAGTCATGGAGAATTTCATCATTTACACCCCGTCGCCAACTATTTCCTGAAAAATTTAAAGAGTATTGTCGTATGAATAGTGAAACATTTGAATATATCTTGGAAGCGATATCTTCAGAGATTCAAAAGGATAATAGATACCAGGAAACACCAATTGACGCAACAGAAAAGCTTTCATTGACCATAAGGTAAAATAATAAATAAAAAAAACTTAAAATATGAATTCATATATTCATACATATGTAATTTGTATGCAGCTTAATTATTGTACCGTTGAACTATCTCATATTGCTCCGCTAACCGCAAGGTTAGAATATTATCCACCGATAGACTCGAAGAGCTGTTGGTCCTAAAACTAGCGAGGGAAACGGCGCTTAAAGTCCTTTGTAAACTATCTCCATACATTACATCATACAGCACTTCTTGCATTTTCACTCGAAATTTTAATTTTTTTTCATCATCCACTTTCTTCATATATTTTTTAAATTAAATTAAATAATGGTAATCATCGTCCTCCTCATCAGCGTCCTTTTCTAAGATTTGAAGCTTTCTCCTTTCCAGCTCCAAGAAATCGGAATCGGCAGATTGCTTCTTTTTTCATACTTCTTTTAGGAGGTGGAAATGCCGTAAAGGTGTCATTAAATTGTGCTTCATCTACATTGAAACTTTCCAACTCTTCATTCGAGCTGCTGTCCAGTGTCAGATTTTCTGACATTACACGCGGTTCCATAATGTCCCTGAGAAAACCCAAGTCATTAAAATGAACCCACTTAGATGAATGCGCTGCAGCGCTGCCTGACGGGACTTGCGTTTCCTTACGGAGTTCCCTACGGAAGGTGTCCCTTAAATTCTTTCATTTTTTTGAACCAGAGCCAACTAAAAACTAAATTTTCAATATGATGTACAAATGTATGTGTTATGAAAATAATACGAGTAATAATTACGAGTATACGAGTATAATTTGTTTTCATAGGTTCCTAGCAACTGGAAATTCATTTAGATCTCTTGCTTTTTCCCATCGTATGGGAGTTGCTACACTGGCCAATATTGTAAAAGAAGTATGTGCCGCTATATGGAAATCCTTGTATCCAAACATTTGTGTCGCAAAACAAAGAATGATTTGTTACAAATTTCAGAGGATTTCTACTCTAAATGGGGATTTCCCAACTCTATTGGAAGCATTGACAGGAAACATATTCGGTGTAAATGTCCACCACATTCTGGCAGCATGTTTTTTAACTACAAACACTTTTATTCAATTGTTTTACAAGGCGTTGCTTCTGCTGACTATAAAGTTATTGCCATTGAAGTTGGAGCTTATGGTAAACAAAGTGATGGGGGCATTTTTAAATTTTCAAATTTGCATAAGCAAATCGAAACGGGAGAATATGAACTTCCAGAAGAACGAAACCTACCAGGCACAACAATTCCTGCACCATTCGTAATGCTAGGGGATGAAGCGTACCCACTCAGGAAATCTTTATTGCGCCCATATTCAAAAGCAAACTTGGTCAGTTCAATACAATGCTTTCAAAATCCAAAAAAACAATTGAATGTGCATTTGGCATAATTACGAGTAAATTCAAAGCGGCAGAATTATTTATTAAAACCGTTTGCTTACTGTACAATACTATAATTGATAAAGAGGTACTATGTATGTACGCAGACATTATCACAAGTTGAACAAAGTGCTCTTAGCAGAATCAATGCACAGCGGCATCATAATAGAAGTTTTTATGAAGCTGCGGCTATAAGAAATAATTTTAAACACTATTTTGTGCTGAAAAATCTCGCCATTACTTAAAATCTAATAGAACACCATCATATAGAGTATGTATGTATGTATGTATGTCTACATCTCATAAAAAAATTTGAAATCTGGGAACTTAATATGTAATAATGTAATAATATGTAGTAAATCATTATGAAATAAAAATAATTTGTTCACTTACCTTCCAAACTACATTTTTTTTTCCTCTTCTGCCCAAGAATTTCGAAATAATATTTTATTGTGGTATTCAGAATTGTATCGCGTCGTGCGACGCGAATACGCTTCGCCATAAACACATCCTTAACAAAATTTTTAATAAGGCCTAATTTAATATGTAATGGTGCAAGAAGTACAAGGGGTAAATATTTCACACTTTTTTGTCCAGGGGTTGAAGATGCTCGCTTAGGCCATACTTTTTTATGATAATTCACAGAGAAAGCAGAAAAATTTGGTATAGCCCAGCTGAAGTCCAAGTAATAGGGCAACAACTTTCGAATCCCCACAGATTTTCAAAGAATATGTACTATATTTGATTTTTTCAAGTAACAGCCTCATGTTTTCATAAGTTTCTTTCAAATTAGCAGCATGGGCCAGAGGTACAGAAGGAAGTACATTTCCGTTATGCGGTAAAACGGATTTTAAGCTAGTTTTAGAAGAGTCAATGAACAAGCGCCAATGAGAGGGATCAAATTCAATTTTCAAATTTTGCATAACCTCTTTTATATTAATACACCAAGTCTCCATCTTGAGAGTAATATGATCTGAAGAGTATATCACGAGTACTGACTGCTTTTTTGACAAATTCAAGTCGCGAATCAAGTCGTTTAGGTCTTCTTGAGTTAGGAAATGTGGCTTGACTGAGATTTCTTCAAACTCACAGTCATCGTCGTCATCAATGCTCCGCGACAAGCTCGAAGTGGAAGGCTGTTGTGAATTTTGAATCTCAACGGACGCAGGTATAACTAGTATAGGCAAATTGTCACTATGAAGTACTGGTCTTTTAGTTGACTGTAAATTAGGGTAGCTGACCATGTGTTTTTTCTTGAAATTAATACCTTTTATATCTATAAGACAGAAATAGCAATCCGAAACGTGATCTCTTGGTTCGGTCCAAATCATGGGTACCGCAAACGGCATATCACGGCGGCCTTTCTCCCAATCAGTTAAATTCTTGACACAAGTTATGCAATAAATATGAGGGGCCCAAGGTTTGTCTTGATGAGCCGCAGAGAAACCAAAATACTGGCGATAAATATCCAACACAAGTGTAGTAAAATTTCGTCTTTGTTTTTTGAAAGTTAATTCACCACAAATAGAACAGAATTCTCGACATATTTAGACAATCTCAACAATTACATATAAAACACTAAATTTGAATTAATACAAAAATAATTAATTTTATGTCTATTTATTCGCGACCGTGTACTTGCGTTTATGGCCCTAGTACAGATTATACAGATTATCAAAACAAAACTATTGCAATTTATTAATGAGGTTAGGTGGCTAAAACAGTATTAGCTATCAGAGTTCGTGTGGCATGACTAGTGCTGACCAGTGTAATTAAACAGTTTATATATTTTTTTTAAACAAACTAACGAGTTTTATTAATTTTATTTTATTTTTTTTTTATTTCTAAAAAACACAATATAAATAAATTTGTAAAGTCCGGGATCTTACGCCGGGGTACTATGCCCATGTGGAGATAACTATCCATTGTATTATATTGCCAACAGCACTCAGGATTGGTTCCGAGGTCCCCATCTAATTACTTACCGCGCCCAACAAAACGTGTTTTATTTTTTTAAATACTTTTTATTTTTCTCCTAACTTGGCCTCAATTTGATTGATATGGCAAAACAATTCGGGTAGAGTTTCGCGGGAATTTTTTTAAACGTGACAATAAAGATCTTATAACAAGCTCGTCCTCGTCTATGGGCTGTGGGACCACTGGTGTCATGTGGTCCTTCATGTACACCTACAGGCATTTTCATAACTCCCAGCACCTCGTTATCCAGGGAACTCATTTTCTTCCTTGGCGGTGAGGTGCTGGGATTAGCAGTCAATTCGGGAGGTGGATGAACCGCTGACAGAGCTTTCTATTTGGCTTGAGACTTCAGAAGTGGCCAGGTCGGACAAGCATGTCTCCTCAGATGACAATAAATTTTGCCGAAGTTCGAGGAGCTTAATGCTTTCCCAAAGCTCTACCTGAGCGGAATACTTTCATGAGACATACGTCCTCTCTGTTGCTTGACCTGAAAAATACTCTTCAATATAGTCCTATTAACCCTTAACCTTAACCCATCATATTTTCATACACGCAAATACCCATCATAGGTAAATTTTACGCAATATTTCAAAATATTTTCTCCAACCTGAAATTTCAGAAATTATATAAGTAATCAACTTTATTGAAATTTGTTCTTTTTAACTATTTAATTAGACAAAACAATTATGACCTGCATATAACACATACAATAACTGTAACTTCATTTTGAATAAAAAATAAATAAAAAAATAGACTCCATAACGATTATGGATTAGAAGGAAGGGAAAAATCCCATAAGATTTTCCTCTTTTGATGATCTAGAAAATTTGTCTGAAATTATGGTTAATATAAAGGGTTTTCCAATAGGGACTTGACAACTTTGAATTTAATTTGTGAACGCACTGTTTCACTAATCATCAAACTGTCACTGTCAATTCATTCAGTAAACTCAAAATTTTCATCATGTAAAGTAAAGTACACGAACGAGCAACGTCTGCAAATAATAAAAATTTTCTACCGAAATTCGGAGTCGGTGACTGCAACTTTAAGAGCATTAACTCAAATTTTCGGTCGTAATTCTCGCCCTAGTAGACAGGCAATAACAAGTTTAGTGCAAAACTTTGAGTCTACATATTCGTTGTGTGATGTTGACGTGTCATTGAGACAACGGGTTGGTCGAAGTTGTCGAAAATATCGCTGCCGTTCAGGCGTCCGTAGCAAACGATCCAAATCAGTCAATTCCACGGCGTTCTCAAGAATTGGGCATCGCTCGGACCACATTATGGCGTATTTTGCGTAAGGATCTTGGTTTACACCCATACAAGATCAAGCTGACTCAAGAATTGAAGCCGATGGACCATTTGAAGCGACCTACGTTCTCCGATTGGGTTCTGGAGAAGATGCGCCTAGATGATGAATTTCATCGCAAAATCATCTTCAGTGACGAAGCTCATTTTTGGCTCAATGGGTTCGTCAATAAGCAAAATATGCGTTATTGGTCGGGTGAAAATCCACATGTGCTTCATGAATCACCACTTCATCCACAAAAAATAACTGTTTGGTGCAGTTTGCATGCCGGCGACGTTATTGAGCCATATTTTTTCATCGACGATAACGATCGTCACGTTACTGTGAATGGTCAGCGTTATCGCGCCATGATCACCGATTATATTTGGCCCGAATTGGAAGATATGGACTTGGACGTCATGTGGTTTCAACAGGATGATGCCACAAGCTCCACAGCACACGCTACAATCGATTTATTGAAGAGTAAGTATGGTGAGCGTGTTATCTCAAGAAATGGGCCAGTCGATTGGCCGCCTCGTTCGTGCGATTTAACACCGCTTGACTATCTTCTGTGGGGCTACGTTAAGTCATTGGTTTATACCAACACGCCGACGACGTTGGAAGACCTCAGAGCCAAAATTGAATGTGAAATAGCTGGGAATTTCTCAATCTTGTGTCTGAAAATGGTGTCGGTGTCATAAATTCTTCACACACGATGTACGCTCTGGACGTGATGCCAAGTCTACTTGATTTTGTTGTTCTATCTGACGTAGCTAACTTTCTACTGTGCGATCAAATTTCCCTTAATGGGATATCAGACCATGATCTGATATTCCTGACATATTATAAAATTAATTCTTATGTAATGCCATCATTTTTTTTAGAAATTGCAAAAATACCAATCTTGATGCTCTGAACAGAGATGTATTCTAAATAAAATTTACTGGGATCAATGTATGTACTCGTACTTTCCGCGCGCAAATGAAAAAGTATCATTTTTCCAAAGATCAGTCAACGAGCTCTACCAATAGCAATATCTCAATATGGACTATTCATATAAAAATCACCAAATGTTCCTGGTTTACACCCGAAGTCCATAATTCGATAAATAAACGTAGGAAAACTCTATCATATATGGAAAGAAAGACCTACTTCCAGTAACTGGAAAAGTTTTCGTCAGGCTCGAAATCACTCAAATAATGTAACTCGACGATCTATTATTATTATTTTATTTCCAAATTAAGTCCATCATCAAATTTAAGAACACTGTGGAACAATGTGTAGTAGTATTGATTCTGATTCTGAGTGCTTACTAGATCCTGACAGTTTAAACGACTGATTATTATCTAGTGAAGGAAGAAGTTATAATTTTCCTATCAACAGGGATTTACGTGCAGATTTGGGCAAAGAATTCGAAACCATATCGGAAAGCATAATTAAACTTAATCCAATGCAACCGGTGAAGATAAGAAAGCTCTTCGGTTTTTGAAATTAATTTTGCCATTCGTCACCCATATAATCAATTACTGTATAACCTCAACGACTTTTCCGGATTCTTGGGAAATGACAAGAATTATACGAGTATCTGTCGCTACAAAAACCAATCCAAAGGAACCCTCTGATTATCGACCGATCCTGTCGTCTTTGTTAAAGGTATTTGAAAGGTTAATAGCCAAGCAGGTGTCAGTCATGTTGATCTGAACTCACTGCATCCCCAATATCGGTTAAGTCTCCGGTCTCAACATACTCGTAGTTGTGCTACTGTCATGATAAATGTGTTACATGACACAAGACGAGAATTTAATCAGTAATATTTGACAATATTGTGCCTCTTTGGGTTTTCAAAGGTGTTTGACAGAATTAATAACGAAATACTATGTATTTAGGTTAGGTTAGGTTAGGTAAAATTGGCTGTTGCAAAGACCAACCCACTTATTGATTGTGATGCCACGCGTATCTGCGATCCTCCTACTCTTGAAACCAATTTGTGCTTATAATGAAGTGTAGGAGACTGTTAACGTCCATATTCTTTAGATCGCCAAAGTCATTGTAGAAGAAAGCTCATAAGTTAAGTTTTTTTTCTTTCGGAGAGAGCTGGGCATGGACAGAGTAGGTGGAGGATTGTCTCTTCCACCTCCTCGTTCATGCAGTTTCTGAAGAAATCCTTTGCAAAGGCGCCAAGCATGCTTGCCTATAAGGCAGTGTCCAGTGGTGACGCCTATGATATAAAATGTTGCGCTATTATTTTGGGTTCAGTCAGAATGCAATAAAACTTATGTCGAACTACTTGTTTTGTCAAGCACAATATAAATATCTACATGAAGGGGTCCTTCAGGGTTCTACCTTAGGTCGAATTCTTTTCTCCATTTATATTAACGATGTTGCCCAATCTGGTAAAAGTGTGTTTTTCAATACATATGCAGATGATTTACAAAATTTGTCTTTCCAGGTATTTGGGTCTGGTAGAAGGTCTTTTTTTCTAGGATATATGAAGACCTTCGTACAATATAATACATAACTGGGCTGTTGTAAATGGACTGATCTTAAATTCAGTAAAATCCAAAGCAATTCTGATTTCGATTTCTCAGAAACAAATAATAATCCCTCTCTTTCCCTAAATTAATATACATTGCCGTTTGTCTGGGCAACTGGGTCCACTAAAGATGTCGCAAGAAGTGGCTGACCTCGTGTTGCTCGTCCGACAGAGAATATCACTGCTGTGGAAGACGTTCCCTTATAAAGTGCAAACCATTCACCAATTGCTAACTGCTGACCGTCAAGTGAGGTTAACTTATGTACATCCATGCTCAGTTAAATCTGGTGCAAGAAAAGAATGATTTCGAATCCAAAATTACGAGTATAATGAGCGACGAGGCTCATTTCCACTTAAGTGTTTATGTGAATAAACAGAATTTGCATTTCTGGGGCATGTGGAATCCGCATGAAATGCACGAAGAGCCATTGCATCCACTCAAATGTGATTCCCCCTTATTTTTTTTGAGGACGTCGACGGCACCACCGTAACCGTAAGTGGTGAGCACTACAGACAGATGTTAAATGAATTTTTATTGCCGAGAGTTGCTGAATTAGGTCTCGACAATTGTAGATTCCAGCTGGACGGAGCAATATCTCACACAGCTCGACTAACGATGGAGATTTTGAATCACCAATTTCCAGGCCGTATGATCTCCTGTTTTGGGGATTTGAACTGTCCGGCCAGATCGTAAGATCTGAAAATACAAGACTTCTTCCTTTGGGGCTTTTTGAAATCTCGCATTTACCGCAACAAACCACAAACCTTGCAAGTATTGAACAAAATTACCAATTTGGGGCCAAATGTTATGCAAGCATCAATTCAAAATGCCCTAAAACTAGAACAAATGGCACAGCTGGCTAGTCAAAGTCCTCAAAAAGAGGAAATTGACAAGATTTGAATGACACAGGAAATCTGATGGCACCTACACTGAGTCGAAATCAAGCACTCTTTGTAACATCACAGGTAACATAATTAGAACCAGTTCACAGCCAGTTCCCCTCAACGAAGCTCTTGTTTTTAGTCATCGGTTGTGGTGACCGATGAGGTTGCTTCATTTGATGGTTTCAAGTCGCCTTGCGCCGATGGCATATACACATCCAGTTATGCTACAAAAGCTAACTCTGAAGAGAATCTGCACTGTTAACCTGGTGCAGGCATACGAGTACACACCGAAACAACCCTGGCGAATAGTGTGAGTAGCCTTTATACGGAAATCGAAAAAGATGACTCTTTCGCAAAGAGCTTCAGATCTAGCAGTCTGATGTTCTTCATGTTGAAGAACATTTAGAAAATGGTTGAGTTTCAAGTATGGAAATCTGCTTTGAATGCTCTGTCTAAGATGGAATATGCCCACGAACGCGGAAGATTCCTCGAGAGCACAGTGGGCAAAATTGAAGCCGACATCGATCTAAAACGCAGGCAGCTTGAAACCTGATCAACGATTGGTGCAATAAAAAGGGGCTTTCAATCAATCCTCTCAAAACTAAGATTGAAGAACATTGCATAAAGGCTTTATTTGGATGTCATTCTGGATAATAAGCTTCTTTGTACGAAAGCTCAGTCGAAAACATCGAAGGCGCTGTCGTCTCCTGGCAGTACAAAGTCAATTATATCCTATCCATCACGGTCGGTTGTCTGGTGGAATAAGCTTTCACGAAAATACGTAGCTGCTGCTTTTGACAAACTCAAAAGAACGGAATGTCTCGACTGCATGGGGGCTTTCTCTTTCACGCCTGGCTCTACTCTAGACGCTTTGACCAATCACCTTCCCCTTCATATTCAAACCATGGGCTGCACTCAAATAGTGGTCTTTGGTATAACGCGCACCCGCAAGTTTAATGATCTTCCGCTCCGATTGTCTTCCGACTCCGGCAGGCGTGCCGCGACAATGAAAATGATCAGACCCCCATGTTGCTGAGAAGATACGTAATCGATTATTTCCGAGCTTAGGAGTGGTTTCGGTCAGAATCTGAGACAGGAAAGGAATGTTGTTTGGCCTTGAGGTATGACTCCAAAACCGTTTAGGATGCGGCGCTGATGTCCTTCTGAAGGAAGACACCGTTAGATTCCTTCGATTGTTTTTCAAGAGGAGGTATATGCAATTCTGATGGCAATGAACTATAAAGTCTTTCAATAAGGACGGTCGATTTTTAAATGTAAATAAAACAAGATGGGCTTTTATTTGAAAGAATATTTTATGGGATTAAGGTGTTCAAATATCTGCCGCATCTTTGATTGATAGCACGTATTGTATTCGGGGGGTCAAACGACTTTGTCGCATAAATCTGACTGAATTTGCAATATCTTGTGCTTTATTCGCAGAGACATGGGATGTACTCGTAAGATAGCCCAAAAGGAAGATGTCTAAATGCATGTCGTCGGTACCCATATCATCCAGTTTAGGTGACAAGAATTTGTTTATCATCGATACCAGTATCGTTTTAGAAGCTCCGATTTTCAAAGAAAAATTTGATGATTTGCAGGTGTTGCCCAGCACTATAAATTTCCATGGTGATTTGCCATAAACTACTGAACAATTCAAAATAAATTTGACAGATGTTGCTTTAACAACGTAGCCTCTATGACCTACAAAATTTCGAGCATCTCTATTGAAAAACCCCGTATATTGCGAAGAATCAATGGAGGGGTCGAAGCATCTGCATCTAAAGCGATAGCCAGGTTGCGCTTAGAACCATTTTGAACCCTCTCACGACTTCCAACCTAATTCGAGAATGAAAGACCATGGATCGACATGGCGACGATGACGACACAGAGGATTACTATCTCTGTAATGTCCGCCTTACACTTGTATCAGGTGCATGTACTTGGCGCTGATACGCTGGGAGCTAGTTTGTAGCCACTTTATCACTGAAACGCTTACTCATCTTTCTACGAAAGGCTGAAAAATCCAGTGAAAGGAACACACAAGGAGCAAAATGTACTTATTCTTTGTCTGAGTGCCCTGTTACGACAGAAGAATGAAAAAACGAAGGTCTTCAGCTTAGAGGAAGAGGCAATTTAACAAGCTGTTCCCTTTGCTATGTTGTACGAACATCTAAGGCAACCAGTCAGAATCCAGAGAAACCTAGGACCGCCAAATCTATGCACTCGACGTCCATACAACTATATATCGATTTCAAAGTCAAAGTGAAGTCAAGCGTTGTGCAGGTTTACTATGGAGAAATCTCGCATCTCAACAAGATTACTCAGCACACTATTGACCTCCTTAATATCGCAAGAGGTTTAGTCAGAACGATCTATTCAAAAGTCAATCCACAGCTTATGCAGACGATACGAATGTGATATTGACTGTATTGAAAGTACACGTTCACAAGTATTGAAGGATTTTCGGCAAAAATGAGGTAAACTGGAATCGTACAACAAAGTGTAGAATGTGTTTTGAAAAAGAAGCATTGATACATTGGTCAAAAACTGTCATGCTTAGGGACTTTTCTACTTAGGCTCTGTAGTGAACACCAGTAATGACATTCTATATGCGTAGAAATAAAACGAAGAATAAATTTTGCCAACTGCTGCTTCCACGGGCTAAAGAAGTGGACCCTCATAATCCATGTTCTTTTGTACGGTGTAGAGACACGGACTCTATTAAGAACGGTTGAAAGCTCTCTTATTTGCTTTGAATAATTCTTCGTATGATATTTGGTCCTGTCTGCGTTTACGGAGTATAGAGGAAACTGTAAAATGAAACGTGGATCCAGTGGTTTCGCTCACAACGATTAAGATGGGTAGTTCGTAAAGAGCGCATATATGCCACCCCGAAAGATCTTCTATTCCACACCAGTATAGCAAAAGCTTACCTAAGATGGTGCACGCTGTGTATGTAGCTGGAGGCAGCTACCTGGGAATGAACTGGCTGCAGAAGCATGTTGGTTGTAGCCCGGTCTGAAAGATGTCATGAAAAGTGAAGAAAACCACTGAAATTACAACACTGGCTTAGCCAGAAGAAGATCCAGGAATAGTATAATATATAAAAGCCATACAATCATTATCCTTGTGGAAAGAAACAATAGGAACTTTATACAATATATTGCTTCGAAAAGAAGGTTAGCCATGGAATGTTGGAATGTTGGAGCCATGGACCACGCATCATCATGTTTCACTTCGTGTCTGACTATAACCCTGCATTTTTAATCCTCAGAACATTCGAGTCCAATGAAAATTAAAGTTCTTTCCTAAGAACAGGCTGTTCCTAACCTAACATATTGTACAAACAAATTAACACCTTCTTTTCCCTTAATGAATATCCTAATTAAACAAATACTACAAAATTAAGGTTGTAGTTTCCGTGAACTATTGTCGATATATTAAATTAACAAACCGGAACACAGACAATCTATTGTAATTAAATTATTTCACTTAAGTCAATTATCTGCCTGAAAACATTGTGCCCTTAGTTTCATCTTATAGCGACAATATTGAATTAATTTGCTCTATCATTGGTGATATTAAATTAGAATTAAATTCCTCTAAGCAAGTAATCTACAATCGAAAATTTCATTGTTGCTCTCAAAATATTTAAAATTTAACAACAAACTTCTATTAAAAGAAATACCTTCCCTCAGGGGCGGTTTCCCAAACACACCCCAATCGTATTGGAAATAATTGAAGGATACCTTCCGGGAAAGTATCATAGATAAACTGAAAATTATTTTTCCTTCTCTTGATTATTATTTATCCTGCTTTGAGTGTTATTGCCGCGAAACGATGTAGGGGGGGAAAAATTCATTCAAAATCCTTATCAACTTATCAAGAGGCAAGTGAGTTCGTAAAGAAGATGCAAGGATGCAAAAATCCAACCTAAAAGCCTGAAAAGACAGCGTTTGGGATGTAAATTTCGCCAAAGGACTATGATTATTTCATATATCCTTTATTGAGGTCAGTCATTTTTATGAAATATTCCAATAAGCAGATTTACTGTTATTCAATTTAACCCCCAACTGGGAAGATCATAAATCCTGATGTTCCTTAGAAATTATTTCCCTCTCAATGGGTAAACTCCTTGCAGATATTTTATACTTGGTTTCTCCTTTGTTCCTATCCAAATTCAAGCAGAACAAATTATTCATCCGCAAAAAGCGTCTTTCGACTTGAAAGCTAATAAAAGAAAAGGAATACCACTCGCTCCGGGGAGTGATGAAATGTTTATGGGGAAATTGTCAAGATAATGCGTCGGAGCTTTAGATACTATTCGTATGTTATGGTCGGCGTTGTTATGTGTCCCTTATGGGTCATTGATTAGAACTTACAAGCGATGGATAGATGTAACATGTGTTGCCCGAAAATGTCCGCAAACCTTTTATTTTTAGAATTTAATTGCAAAAAACTCCCTTTGGCAATTTAAAAGAAAAGACAAAAAGTTTTCTTGGAAAAGTCAAGTACTCGTATGTTAGCCATATGCATGGTTACAATCGTTAACGATGTTGAGGGATTACTCTTTGGTTCTTGTGGTTTTTGTGAAAGGAAATCAATTGAAGGGATGCTCTTGTGGTGTTCTTGTTTGGCATCTATCTATTTTGTGTTTGCCTTTCAAGTATAATAATAGAGATTTTGGAATCTTGGTGAATTTTGCGGAAGCAGATGTTGATATTGGTTTACCATTAGTCGAAGCTCTTGTAGTGGGTTGCTTTGCCAGATAATGTTGCTTTGTAATCATTGATTTTCTTTCGATATTTCCTTGTGATTATGGTGATGTGCAGATATTGGCGTACTGAATGAAACCGATTAATTAAACTTTGGGTACCAGTATATCCTCTTAACTTCCTCATCCGCTTGCATGGTATTGCATACTTGATTTGAAATCAAGTTTTAATTTACCAAAAACTTTGATACTTGAGAAAAGGATCAAAAAGAGGGTATATGATACGAAAGTGGATTAGTGTCTGTAGAGAACTCTTCACAACAATACAGCATTACCGATGCCTAAACATTAATTTAACATTCTTAAGTTGTTTTTTTTTATAAAGTAACGCGCGCTCGAGGGGTTAAGGTACGATGTACGATTAGGGAGGGTACGATGTACGTTGGTTTTAAATATCTGAATATTATAATGACTAGAAAATAGAGAGCTCGGCAGGGCTTCCACAAGCGAGTATTTCGGCCTATGAATGAATCATGATATTTCAGAGTACGTCCGAAAGTGGGCTTGAGGGTATACTGATGAGCATTCATAGCGAGACGGGTGTTACGGTTAAACGTTTGAAGGGGCGGAATGCTACTGCGATTTCAATGGAGCACTGATGGTGGTAATAGCTATAAAACAAATTGAGAAAGGAGACATTTCGTCGGTGTTCGAGGGTGTCCATTGACTGGGTGATGTTAGCATCACCTATGAGTTTTATCACACGGTTTTGAATCTTATCTAGCAGGTGCAGATATGTTTTAGGCGCACCTGACCAGATGTGTGCATTGTACTTCAATTTTGAGCGGATGAATTCCTTATATATCGAGGCCAGATCAGGAGGGGAAAAGTACTTCTTACATCTTTTGAGGAAACCTAGACATTTCGCAGCATTTTTGGCGACATCGAATATGTGGTCATACCAACATAAGTTGTCATTGACACACATACCGAGAATGGAAAGTTTTTCAGTTTCGTCGATGCAAGTGCCATTCATGGATAATAAATTTCTCAATTTTGGAAGCATTAAATTCCACTCTTTTGATAGTTCCCCAATTGGTTATGCTGTTAATATCGGAATTTAATGAGCTTAACATACGCTAGCGCTCCTGTTCTACAGCCGAAGAACAGGGACGTGAGTACGGAAACGAATGGGAAAAGCAGAGAGTACTGTCGTCAGCAAATGAATGTATTGGATTAGAAGTAACAGACAAGAGATCGTTGATGAAAATTAGAAAGAGTGTTGGAGACAGAACGGAGCCTTGGGGAACATCAGCATTTATTTTGTGAATATCTGACTTGAAACGATCCAAGACAACTTGAATTTAACGTTCCGAAAGGTAATTTCTAATCCATTGGAGAAGTGAGCCGTCGATCCCAAAAGCGCGCATATTCGACAAAAGAGCATGATGCCAAACTCTGTCAAATGCCTTAGAAATATCAAGCGCAACTACGTATTTTACTTTCGCCAGATTGATGTACGCTTTGGTTCCACTTTTCGGTGAGACATGCCATCAAATCACCAGTTGACATGTTGCTAAGAAAACCATATTGCCGGTCATTGAGAAGTTTTCGTGTTTCGAGATATTTCATGAGCTGACGATTTATCAGCGTTTCCATGTCCTTGGAAAGAAGGGACGTATGTGCAATGGGTCTGTAGGAGGAGAGAGAAGATGATTCGCCTTTTTTAGGGACGGGCTGGACAAATGCTGTTTTCCATCTGCTCGGGAAGAGTCCTAAAGTGTAGGATTGATGAAAAAGCTTACGCAGTGGTTCTGCCAGCGTGGAAGAACACCTCTTCAGAAGAAGGGGAGATATACCATCTGGACCAGCAGATTTATGTATTTTGAGATCTTTAAGTAATCTTGCTACTACACGAGTGCGAAAGTGGGTTCGTTCCATTGAAGATTCGACGCACTCAAGTGTAGGCGGAGACCGAGCACAATCCGGGAGTGTTGAACTGGCCGCAAAGTGTCTTACAAGCAGATTGGCCTTGTCGAAAGAGCTGACAGCTGGAGTGTCATTGTGAATGAGCGTTGGGATGGAGGATGAGGCAGAATTTTTGAAGCTTTTACTACCTTTGGGACATTGTAGCATTTTTTGCCTCAACTTTTGGTCGCACTGAAATTGCACACTCTTAAAAAAGACATTGCAATCAATCGTTTAAATTTTTTTGATTTTCCTCGGTCGGGTTGGTCTTAAAGGACCGAAAAAACATTTCTCTAACCCTGATAGCCTCTTTACAGCTTAACTTTTGGTTTGATAATCTTCATCTGATGAGGGACAGGGGATCTCATTCCAAAGAGAATGGTGTCTGTGATCATATCAGCAGCGGCATCCACATCGTTATCAAGGAAACATAACGACCAGTTAAAATTACTAAAGAAGCTATTAAGACCACTCCAGTTGGCTTTCTCGTATTGCCATACGGTTCTTTTAAGAATGTTTTCTCTAACTGTGTGGTTGGTGTACGAGAAATTAGCTGATATGACACAATGGTCCGACGAGCCTAGAGGGGAGAGCACATCAACGGTGTACTTAGCAGCGTGAGAAGTTGAAAACAAGTCCAGGGTGTTGATGGTATGACTATCAACGTCTGGTATTCGCGTGGGCTTATTTACAAGCTGCGTTAAGTTGTTTTCCGAAGCGAAGGCCTCAACACACCGTCCTTCGGGTGTTGTCTGTCCAGAATGTCGAAGCCACCCAGAATTGTATTTTGAATCAAACTCGTTAAAAGTCGAATTGCTGTCCAATTTGGGGCTTCTGTAAATGAAGCAGTCATGTATAATTTGCTTACGGAGATGGAATTTTAACCACATGAAATTGAATTCCGGATTGGAGCAGGGACTACATTGTGGTGGAGTTTGGCAAGCTACATCACTACGCACGTTAACCGCGGTGAGAGAAGAATAATGGCACTAGTTCGTAGACAGGTAGCTTCAGATCAGAGTGATCTGAGAGGTGTGGGTGGGGATCTACCTGTGTTTCCTGTATTTACAGACGTGGAGACGTGGACGTACGAAGAAAAGTGGTTGCTTTTAAGCCCACAAATATTGCCTATATCCACTCTAAATTCCCGAGTCATTATAAAGAAAGCCAAACACAAAAAACACAAACACCGACGATACTAAGCACAGCTGTGAAGTAAAAATTTAGAGTTGGTTCACCGAATCAAATGCCCTTACAACAATAGAAAACAGTGCACCAACAAAATTCTCGCTCACAACCCGCTATCCATCTGTTATTGCCTACACTCAGCCACTGCTCGTGCCGTATGACAAATATAGCAACGGCAGTGACTGTGATACCCGCACTGTGTAATATTTTTTATTTTTTACTCTACTGCCCTACTTTTTTTTGTTTTTCTTTATTTATTTAAATTTTTTTCCCCCACGCGCTAACGCCCTTTTTTTTCGGCGGTGGTCGACACGATACATTCATCTTTCTTGTAGTTCGGTTTAAATTGAAGTACTGCATTTTTCTTGGGAGACCAATGTAAATTAACTCATATTAACGAACCATTGACTACGATGGTAGAGCCGCATCCATCCGTGAAGAATGGAGATGTTGCTTCTGTTGGGTATATTTGACGATCTGATTCAGTGATCGTTTGAGCACACTTCACCATGCTAAAGCGTACATAGACGACTACACATTGTGTGTGTAATGTTTTTTCCAAATTTTGTTATGGTTTTAAGGCTTGTCATTTTAATGCACGAAGTCTTAATCAACTGTGGGACATGCTTAAACCACTTTTCAGGATTATCCACCGGCAACCGAGTGAGGACACAGATGATGATCCGATTCATCCTCTCGACTTGTCCATTACCTCTTGGGAAACCTGTTGAAATCTGCACGTTCTGAATTCGACGTTGTTGACAATAGTCATTGAATTTGTTGGAGATGAACGCTGCGCCACGATCATTTATTATCCGCAGGGGATTATCAAATGTCTCGCTATGATACTCCAGCTTTGTGACTACTTCCTCGGCGTTGGTTGTTTTCACTGGATAAATCCACAAAAACTTCGTAAAGGCGTCCCATATTACAAATAGGTAGTTGTAGTTCTTCGATGTCGATGGCAATGTACCCAAATGGTCCACGTGAGAGGTATGGAGGGGCACAGCGGGATTTTCGATGGGATTTAAAATACCTTTGTAGCGTTGACGTAGATACCGTCGTGGCAGCTTGAGTCGGTAGAGCGGTAAAAGGCGCAGGGACGTGTGACTCGATATATATACGCCTCTGTTGGCGTAATGAAAGACGATATTTTTATTTTTTTTATTTTTATTGTTTCTAAACTCTTTCGAATCAAAAATAACAAAGCTTAATTTGTACTGCCTTTGAGGAGTCCTTACCCACAGGTATGTGGTCCGGGGACTGCGGTAGTTTTTGAAGTATGGGCTTCTAAAAGGGTCAACCAAGGGGCAAAATAATCAGCCAAGAGGCAAAACTATATTTATTAATTAATACGCGCAAGAAGTGTGGTGTGTTCTTCCAAGGACGGTAGATAACAGTCGCATCGAATAACACATCAAACTCCTGATTGAACAACAGTCAAGAAAATAAAGTATTTTATGTTGCCAATTGAGTTGTTACACCTTCTTGTTTACCGACTTTTCGGTCAACTAATATACAATTTATACAATTTTTTAATGACAGCAATTACCTTTTCTGCTAGTTTTGGAATATAATAATCCGGAAGCACAAGATAATAGTCGCCCTCGTAATATTTGTACAAAACGCTGGTCCTCAAAACATAATCTCGGAAACGGTCCTCTTTAGCTGGGATATCAAGCAGAATACTGCACTAGTCGTCTTTTCTGTGTGCATTGCGAATCCTCTCAATAATCTCATCTTCCACAACGAACACTGCTGGGCATCGACTAAGAGCATCGACATGCTGCATGGCCGAACCTCTTCGATGCTTGACTGGACATTGGAACTCATCAATTACCATCGCCCAGCGAGCAATTCGAGCATTGATGTCCCGTTTTCGCATTGTCATTTCAAAGGCTTTACAGTCCGTAGAGACAGTAAATTTGTTCCTCAAGAGATAATGTCTTAGCCTCTTAAGTGCTCCTACTACTGCCAGAATTTCAAGCTCAGAACTGGAATGCCGTTGCTCGGAATCATTGGTTTGAAAACTAAAATAGAAAACCGGATGAAATTGCTGGTCGTCTGGGCAATTTTTCAACAGAATCGCACCTCTGCCGTGTTTGCTGGCATTCGCATGAAGCTCTGTTTCAAAAGTAGCGTTGAAGATTTTCAGTACCGGCCCGGTGCACATCATATTTTTCAAGCTTCGAATTCTTTGTCTGAGGCCGAATTCAAATTTAGTACCTTGCCTCCTAAGTTCCTGCAATGGTTTGGCAATTAATGAAAAATATTTAATAAACTTACGGAAATAACTGGTAAGCCCTAATAATCTTTGCACTTCTTTGGCAGTTCGTGGCTCTGGAAAATATCGGATGGAGTTAGTTTGTTCTGCCGAAGGTCTTACGCCTCCTTCACTAATAATATGCCCAAGATAACTGATTCTCCTCTGCAGGAATTTACACTTTTTCCATTTAAATTTGATTCTGTTTTTGCTTGCGATTTCAAACACCCTGCGGATCGTTGCGATGTTGCTTCTTTCGTCCACTGCGGGAATAATAATATCGTCTACGTAAATACTAATCAGCTTCGACGGAATCAGCTCCTCGAATACAACATTCACATATCGTTGAAACACTGAAGGCGTGTTGCAAAGACCAAGATGACCGTAATGCTTCATAATGGTGACGTCATTCCCTGTGTCACAAGGGCTGTTATTTCCACGTTATCGATCTTTACTGTGGTGTGCATATTTTTTAACTTTTGGCTTTTAAATTCTTTAACACGTGAGACTTGTATACAGTTGGTTTGAGTAGGCTTGCTTGGACAATTCTCCTTATATGGACAAGCTTCTGCCTTTTGTGAGCGTGCACTACAATTTGACACCGTTGCTGTTGTTTTTGTAATTGATGGCTGTTCTAATTTCGTGATGTCTGAGGAGGTGGTTTGCTGATTCGTGAACTTTCCGGAATAGCCTTGTAAACTTTTAGCAGTTCTTTCACAACTTTAGCTCTTTCACAGTTTTTTCTTCAAATAAAATTGCCTTGCGATGTGGATCATCTTTTATACATGCTACGATATACGAGATTAACGACTGCTCGTCAATATTTCCTTTGTTTGCTATTTGCTGCATCTTGTTCACATGTTCTAGGTAAGTTTCTTGATAGGGTTTTTTCCGCGTCCTCAGCATATTATGCACTTCGATACTAGCGAGCATTGTTGAGAATTCACGCCCACTGCGGGGTGGACCTGGGCCTCAGTCAACAAGCGTCTCTAGCGAGGTCGATCCCTAGCTAGCTGCTTCCAGTTTCGCACGCTAAGTTGGCTGAGGTCCCCTTTCACTTGCGTGTGCCACCTGAGTCTTGGCTTTCCTCTACTGCGCTATCCCTCGGGAGCAGATTCGAAGACTTTTCGGACCGAAGCATTGGTGTCCATACGCTCTACATGACCCAGCCATCGTAGTCTTTGGATCTTCACTCTTCTGGTTAGGTTGATCTCGCTGTACAGTCCTTAGAGTTCATGGTTGTATCTCCTCCTCCATTCACCATCAATGCAGACGGGACCGAAGATCGCCCGAAGAATTTTTCTCTAGAAGCAACCAAGAACACCCTAATCCATTTTTGATAATGTCCATGCCTCTGCATCATAGAGCAGGACCGGGATTATTAAGTTCTTATAAAGGGTGACTTTTGTTGTCCGAGAGAGGGCTTAGCCCAAAGAAACAGCGGTTGGCAAGAGTTATTCTTCGTTTGATCTCAGCGCTGGTGTCGTTGCCTGTACTCGTATTTATAGCGGAGCGTAGGAAGACAAAGTCCTTAACTACCTCAAAGTTATACCTGTCGAGGGTGACGTTCTGCCGAGACGTCGGTGTTGGTTGTTCTTTTTGTTTTACCGCCACTGACATCATGTTGCCTTCTCCCGATTATGTCAATATCGTTGGCGTATTCGAGTAGTTGGACTGACTTTTGAAAGATAGTGCCTTTTGTGTTTGCTCGTGAGTTTTGCACTATTCTTTCAAGTACGATATTGAAAAAGTCGCATGGCAACGCATTGCCTTGTTTAAATCCTTTCTGGACATCAAAGGTGTCGGTGAGATCTTTACCGACCTTGATGGAGCAGCTTGCATTCTCCATCATCATCCTTCACAGACGGACGAGTTTGAAAGGGATGCCGAAACTAGACATTGCTCTGTATAGCTCTCTATAGATGCTGTCATACGCGGCTTTAAAGTCGATGAATAGGTGGTGTGTATCGATCTGAAGCTCATGCGTCTTCTCCAAGCCAAGAGCTGACGTAGTGTGAATATTTTGTGGACTTTCCTGGCCTGCAGCCACACTGATATGGACCTATCAGGTTGTTGACGAACAGCTTCAGGCGTTCACACAATACAGCAAATAAGATCTTGTATGCGATGTTAAGGAGACTGATGCCTCTGTAATTGGCGCAGGTCAGAGGGTCTCCTTTCACGAGAATCGGACAAACAATGCTGAGGTTCCTCGGTTCATCGGGCATACTTTCGCCCGAACATATTTTACAGATGAGTTGGTGTATGCTCCTTACCAAGTCATCGCCTGCCGCTTTGAAGAGTTCGGCAATCAGGCCGTCCGCTCCAGCAGCTTTGTTGGACTTAAGTTTAGATATAGCTATCTTCACTTCGTCCAGGTCGGTCATCATCGTTCAGGTTGAAGGGTTGATTCTGCCTGACAGCGGTATTTGATTCGTCATCGCCGTTATACAGTTTGCAGAAATGGTCTTTCCAAATCCTCTGCATCGACTGCGATTCTACCACGATATTCCCTTGTTCATCTCTACAGGCTTCGGTTCGGTGTTTGTTTCCGTGGCATGTTATTTTTACCTTTTGGTAAAACTTCCGAATCTCATTCCTGGAGTAGCATCTCTCAATTTCCTCGACCGTGCACTTCTCATGCTCTTTCTTCTTCCTACTAAGAAGCCGGTGTTCGTCTCTCCTCTTCCGCTCATAGAGCTCATGAGCAGCTCTGGTCCATCTATGCAGCGCCGCTTTATATGCATCTTGCTTAGCTGCATGTGCTTGCCGGCATTCATCATCCAACCAGGGGTTTCGTTGTGGTAGACGAGTGAAACCCAGCACATCAGAAGCGACACCTCTGATGGCTTTTTGGCAATGTTTCCAATGGTCTTCGATGCTTGATGCTGGCGGTATTGGACCTCTTAAGAGATTAAGAGACACTCGATCGGAAAAGGACTTGGCGATCTCTTGCAATTGTAGCCATCTGACGTCGAATTTACTCACAGAATTAGTTTGTCTTGGCGTAGTTTGGAATATCCGTAACCGTACCTTGGATACTACAAGGTAATGGACCGAGTCGATGTTGGCTCCTCGAAACGTACGGACATCCATAATACTGGAGGAGCGTCTTGCGTCGATCGCAATGTGATCAATCTGGTTGACTGTTGATTGATCAGGAGTTCTCAAAGTCCCCTTGTTTATATCGAGATGTGGGAACCGCATGCTAGCTACGACAATGTTTCGCCCCGCCGCAAAGTCGATTAGCCTGAATCCGTTATCGGAGGTAGTGTCGTTCGGTCTATATTTTCCCATCGTTCCACCAAAGATACCCTCTCCTCCTAGCTTTTCATTAAAATCACCGAGGACAATTTTAATGTCATAGCTAGGGCATTGCTCGTAGGTCTTGTTAAGGAGCTCATAGAAGGCATCCTTGGTGTCGTCATCTTTCTCCTCTGTGGGGGCATGCGCGCATATAAGGCTAATGTAGCTCAGGACTTCTTGTCTTAGTCTGCCTCTGACAACCAATCCGCATCCAAATAAGCGCTGCTTTTGCCGTCGATAACAATCTCCGCGCCGTAGTAGATGTCGCAATTTTTCATCCTCTTTTTGTCCGGCCCATCCCATCGCATTTCTTGGATGGCGGCTATGTGTGCTTTGCAGCAATCAGGGCCTCCGCTAGTTGTTCGGGACCTAACATTCCACGTGCATATCCGAAGCTCATTGTCCTTTAATCGTTTGCGTGGGTTGTCAACAGTATATCCGTCCATATCCGAGGCTTGTTGGTGCTTCCTAAGTTAATTTTTTTTCTAAACGGCCGGGCAGTTACCCCGGCGGCAGAACCCCCAACCTGGAGGACCAGTTCCGTTTTTTGCCCCTAGGACTAGGTGTAACCGACACCAAAGCCAGTAACCCGTTCCGGGATGTTAGTGCTGCCATCATCTCTTTTCCAAGACCCTGACTAAGTCTTGGAAATCCTTACCGGACTGAGCTCCAAATCTATCGAAGTAGCCCGGAAAAGGTCTTGTTTGGTTTTGCCGACACTAATCCTAATTTATGGCGCAGGAAACTCGCCATTTGTCGAGTTCACTTCGCAGTCTCCGGTGAGATTTCCAGATGGCGCCACGGGAAGGCGTGAAGTAGGGTTTATTAAAAGAGCTGCAAGATTTTCTGCTGAGACGTGAGACGATTCACTATCGTGCACACTAATTGAAGCAGGGTCCATCCACTTTATGGAAAGATCTTGGTTGACAAGCTTACAAGATCCAATTTGTGTCAGAATCGAAACCGTTTGAGCATCCTATGCGTCGCATATTCGGCGAATGTGCCGAGTGGGTGAGTGGCATTAATATGAAAGAGCTGTGGTTTCGACAAGACAGCGCTACATGTCATATAGCGCGCGCCATAATCAATTTATTGAAGGAAACTTTTGATGAGCTCATAATTTCGCGTAATGGACCTGTGAATTGGCCTCCAGGATCATGTTATTTTATACCGTTGGCTTTTTTTCTGTGGGGATATGTGAAGTTGCTAGTCTATGTCTACAAACCAGAGACGATGGACGAGTTGGCGTCTTATCTTACAATAAAACCAACACTATGGCTAATAACATGGTTTTTATGTTATGTGTGAAAAACAAAATATTCTTTAGAAAGCGGACGATGTCTTTCATCTTTCTCATCGTTGTTGTGGTTGTTCGACACTGATACCTCCTAATTGCTATAGAAGCTAAAAATTAGGCCAAATGTACGAACAATACAATAATCAGATGCAAAAAACCGTCTAACTTTTCTAAAAGAGCTTAGAATGAGTTTCCAAAAAATGTAGGAAACGCGAGTATGTATTGTATTTCTAATTCAACTAAATTAAAATTTGTTCTCCTTTCCTTTCAGGCATGGCCATCGATGAAAAATCCATTTGATATGTTGGCAGGAAGCTATAAAGTTCACACAGTCTCAGGTAAGAATAAATTCATTAAATACATATCCGACTGCAAACATAAAATTTGCCGCAAAAATTACCCTCAGCTAAACCTTTGCGGCAAAATAGCAAATGAAATTTTAATGAAAAATCTGACCCAGGGCTGGGTGTCCTTTTATTCATGCAACTTGCGTGACATGGTCACAAATAGAAGCTAACTTTCGAAACATGAGTAACTTGATAGTTTGCCATATTCACATAAATACAGCAAGGATATGCTCAAAAGATACGATAAAGCTTTTGTTGGCTATACTCTTAGTTAATTGTTTTGACAAGGGTATAGATTTCCTGGAAAGTTTAAATAGAAACGTCAAGTAGTTGTAGTTTAATTTGAACAATTACTTTGTGGCACGAAATTGGCTTTTCTTGGTTTTGTTCGAAAAAAAAACAAAGGTACTCGTACGCTACTTTTCGTTTTATATTTTAAGATACACAAGTGCAATAGACATTTCATTTTCTGAATAGATGGAGAAGAATTGCTTCTAGCAGGAATGCGTGCTCAATAAAGGAATCAGTTTATTGAGTTTATTTTGTATCACTACGTACAAAGTTAAAATAAAATCTTTTTTCGAATCAACAGCAATACTATTTGTAATGGTTGTTGCAGGCTGCGTTACAAGGACAAACAATTCACTTGCGTCCGAGTATTGTGATTGCAAAAGGTGCTGTTGCTGTGGCGCCTGGTGCGGAGACTATAATGTGGTAAAACAAAAAAAAAATTTATCCATCAGTGCTGGCTAATCAATTGTGTGTGTCGTTGAATGCACGTCTCATTTGAAATCTTGGAAATGCAGCTTGTGCCAGTGTAAGGTTTCACAATTCGGAGGCCATATCGCAAAAGGCAGTGGAAGTGTTTTTCCGTTTTGAACGAATGCACTGCTGGTATCTGACGGAGATGTCGATGGTGTTGAAATGGCAAAATTACATCTGCCTCGTTGTCCAGACGTTAACGGTGACATCAATTTTTGCGTACTCCGTCGACATCTGCAGGATGATTCTGCATCCTGAAAAATACACAAAAATCACAAGAATGGTTCTAAAACAAAAATAAACGAAGACCGATGAAATAATCACCAATTGCGTGGACGTAGTCGATTTGGTGGATTGCTATAGGTATTTTATTGGTTACCAAAAAACAGCATCGATTTGTTGTCTGACTTCTTCTTCCGATATATGTATGTATATCCAAGTTACTGTTGAAATTCAACCATTTACGAGGGCGGGTCAATAAATCCGTGACTTTTGGAATAAAACACAGATTTTTTGATAAAAAAATAATTTTATTTTTCAACGTAGTCTCCCTTGAGCTCTATACACTTTGTCCAACGCTTCTCCAATTTTTTTATCCCTTCCAAAAAAAAATGATTTGTCGAGGTCCTCAAAATAGCGAGATGACTTCATCATTGGAGTCAAATCTTTTTCCACCAAGCCATTTCTTCAGGTTTGGGAACAAGAAGTAGTCGCTCGGAGCCAAATCTGGTGAATAGGGTGGATGAGGGAGCAATTCATAGCCCAATTCATGGATTTTTGCCATGGCAACTGCACATGTGTGCACCCTTGCATTGTCTTGGTGGAAAAGAACTTTTTTCTTGGCCAAATGAGGTGGGTTTTTTTTCAAATCGTCATTGAATCGGTCCAATAAGTTGGCATAATATTCCCCATTGATTGTTCTTCCCTTTTGAAGGTAGTCAATGTGGATTATCCCGCGTGCATCCCAAAAAACAGTCGCCATAACTTTATTGGCTGACAAACCCACCTTGGCCTTCTTTGGCGGCGATTCACCCTTAGAAACCCACTGTTTGTTCTCTGGTGTGTTGTGATGGATCCATGTTTCGTCCACGGTTACAAAACGGCGCAAAAACTCCTCCATATTGCGATTAAACAACGCCAAACCTTCCTGTGAAGTTGTTACACGATTGCGTTTGTGGTCGACTGTGAGCAAACGCGGCACCCATCTTGCGGAAAGCTTTCTCATGCCCAAGTGATCATTCAAAATTGAAACCACTGAGCCATGCGAGATCCCTACGGCTTCCACAATCTCTCGCACTTTCAATCTTCGGTCGGCCAACACCATATCGTGAATTTTTTCGATTGTTTCGGGTGTAGAGACCTCAACTGGGCGTCCAGGACGTTCGGCATCTTCAGTGCTTGTACGGCCACAACGAAATTCAGTAAACCAATTTTTTACCATTGAAATCGATGGTGCAGAGTCCCCATAGCATTTATCAAGCTTAGCCTTGGTCTCGGTAATGGTTTTTTTTCGCAAGAAATAATGCTTAATAAGCACACGAAATTCACTTTTTTCCATTTTCTCCTCAAATTAGTGAGCAGTCTGATAAAAATAGCTGTCAAACACAAACTAACTGACGCAGCAAGTTTAATTTTTGACAGGAGTCAACTGACAGATGCCTGTTGACGGGAGCAGTGTTGCTGTTTCAAAATTCAAAAAATCACGGACTTATTGACCCGCCCTCGTACTTTTGCAATTGTTGAAGCCCATATGGATAACATCTTCTGCGCATCCGGTAACCAACTAAATTAGGTTGTACGTCGATTTCCTCGAATTTTCGTGGGACCACTCATACTCAATTTTTTGTTTGTAACATTTTTGTTTAAATTTTTTTAGCGAACTGAAAGTCCGTCGTGAGATATGAAATGAAAATGATTGAACGTGGATCGCCCGAAAGCTGGGATTGGCATTTTCAACTTTATTATCAACATTTCTTTCACTCCTTATTCTTCTTCGGAACAAATATAAATACAAACACAAAATAAATATAATACCAGTGCAAAAATACGTTTAACGCGTCCAAAATGTATCACTGAAATGGCTTCTTATGACAACGTTGTCAGACTAAAATTATCAGTTCGAACGTTGGGACTCACTCTTTATTGATAGATCTAACAATATTGAAACCGGAACATAGCTTCAATTACCAGAAATTCTACATTTCGCATATTCGTGCAGACGTCTTGAATGTAAATTAATATCCTCAACGTCATTGCAATCGTAGCAAACCATAAGGAACGACGCCAGAAGCTATGACTAGTCGGCAACTTATTGAATTGAGTTTCAATAAATCAAAATCCCTCTCAAGTGCAGTGGGAAACCACACCATAAGTTCTCCTTTTCATCTCAAACTTTACAACAGCAAAGGCGTCGATTGTCAGCAAGAGATTGCGCCATTCCAAATGGCGACTAGTGGTGACGATTCTCGTTACCAAAGTGCCACATAATATCATATTAATCAGAAATTGACTACGTGCACCTATTTCTAATTAAACACATACTCGTAACATTTGCCCCACCCGTTTAATGATTAATTGATGCCTGATGGTCTACTCCCCAGTTGCCCATTTAGCAGCAGCAGGACACAATATAAATCATTTTTTATCGCTGCCACACCAAGTACACATAATTAAAGCTGCGTCAAGAATCGTCCCGGGATCTTGAGCTTAACTCTACCCTGACGAACTCAAATGAACTCATAACAATTAGTAACGTGAGGTCAGATTCACGACAAAATTCCGCGCACGTAGACACAAGAGAGATAAGATTCCAGTGACATTGAAGCTTTATGAATGAATCCATTCATAAGCCTTCGTGCCAAGGACTTATTTTCGAACTGATTGCGCCCACCGAACAATTACGAACAAATCTACAATTGAAAACGTATCCCACAGCTAATAATAGATTTCTTTCATTTTGTTATCATTGTGGGGGAAGTTCTATTGAGTGGACAAGAAAAAGAAGAAAGTTTTCGACGTTAAGGGTAGTTGAAAAGGGTTTCTTTGTTGGGAGAGTGTCGTTTCAGTGGGTGTCAGAAAGAGTTTACGAAAATTAGTCGCAAGCAAAGTTGTATCCCTTTTTTAACTTCCTCTCCTGTGGTAGCATTTCAAAACTATTGTAGCTTTCAGAATTTTTTAAGAACCCTCAATCCGAAAAGTTACATCTTCCAACATAATACAAACATCATTTATTAATTTTCCGCAGCAATCTATTTTGTAGTTTTATTTATTTAAAGTTTAGTTCTTCAAGTAAGACTTGTGCAACTTGAATGAGTTCAGAAAGTTCAAAAGTTGCAATTGTACTTTGTTTGCAGTGCTGGCAGTTGAGTACTCATTGGGAGGATTCTTAATTGCTTGGAGTCCGGATTTCAATGTTAAAAAAAAAAAAAAAACACAGAATAGCAAGTAGTGTCACAAGTACTTGACCCGTTTGAATTTCCGGGTTTCCGCTTGTAATTCTTCTTATCGATGCCTCGAAAGGATTACTGCTGAATCTTCACAGATAGCCTAAGTAATGTGGGCTCTGGTTGCAACACATCTCTGTGTAAGGTTCCCAAAAACCTTTTCCCAAAATTTTCGCAAAACTTGAATTTTGCGCCATTTATGCGGTAAAGTGCTGCCAATGAAAGAAAGACAGCGTGACAGCTGACAGCTCAGGGTTATTAAAAATAGACCGCTACACAAAATATTAATATTTTAAATTATTTTAAAAATAATGACGGATTGACAATTGCAGTTCGTAATTTTCGTACAAAATATTACAAGTGTACCGGTATGAAGTGAACGTTTTTTTTTTGTGAAAATAAAACACTAATTTTTGATGGGAAAGTAAAAAAACATTTTATTCAATGTATTGGCCATTGCTAGCTACGCATTTTTCCCATCTTTCAGGCAATTATGGATTCCACGCCAATAAAACTGTTCGTCTTTTGAAGCAATCCAAAAACCCAATTTTCGACTTCCTCGTAGGATTCGAAGTGCGGCTCAGCAAATGCGTGTCGCATCGATGAAAACAAATGGTAGTCGGAAGGAGCCAAGTCTGGTGAATACGGCGGGTGGGGTAGCAGCTCCCAGCCAAATGCTTTGGTTGTATCCTGAACCAGTTTTTCTTTGTGTGCAGGTGCATTGTCGTGGAGCAAAATTACCTTGCCGTGTCTTCTGGTTTTAGGTTTTAGGAGCTCGTGGTACACCACACCTTTCTGGTCCCACCAGACATACAACATTGTCTTCTTGCCGAATCGATCTGGTTTTGTAGTCGAAGTTGATGGTTGTCCCGGATTAACTCATGATTTTTTGCGTTTAGGATTCTGAAAAAAAAAATCCATTTTTCATCGCAAGTAACAATTCGATGCAAAACTGATTTTTTATCGTGTCTTTGAAGCAAAATTTGACAAGTGGTTTTTCGGTTTTCCATATGTGTTTCATTAAATTCATGTGGCACCCATTTTCCAGACTTTTGGATCTTTCCCACAGCTTTTAAACGGTCAGTTATTGTTTGTCGTGCATCATTTAAAATTTCTGTCATTTGTTTCTGACTCAAAGTGTGATCTTCATCCAATATTGTTTGCAATTCGGCGTCTTCAAACTTTTTTGGTGGTCTTCCACGTTCTTCATTTCTCACATCAAAATCGTTATCTCTGAACCTTTGAAACCATCTTTTGCATGTTGCTTCTGATAGAGCATGATCACCATATGCCTCGACAAGCATTGCGACTCTGTAACACTTTTCTTCAAATGAAATCAAAAAATTAATGCTTTCCGCAAGTCATAATTTTCTGGTACAAAATTCGACATTTTTAACACGATTAAAAAATATGATGTTGTTTGCTCAATAACTTGCTGTATACTAAATATGTTTGACAGGTGTCATAGCAACCAAACAAAAAAAATTAAGACCCGTTCACAATAAATGTTCCCTATCGAGACATTTGTAACTTTGAAGTGAGCGTCACACGTCACGGTACACTTGGTAGACACTCAACAAGTCAACACAAACATAGAAGCAGTTCGTGAGAATTTTGCTTAGAGTCCAGGAACATCAATTCGGCATCGTGGTCTAGAATTGGACATTTCGAGAACCTCTCTACAGCTTATCCTCACGAATATTGTACATCTTCATGCATATAAATGAAACAAAATTAGTTCAGCAATGAGGCTCAGTTTTATTTCTATGGCTTTGTTTATTATCGTCGAACTTGTCGAATTTAGTATTCAGAAGATCCACAATTTATTGTTGAGAAACAAATGCATACACAACTTGTCACTGTTTGGTGCGGATTTTTTTTTTGTATTTTTTGTATTTGTATTTATTTATTCATTATTACCTTACCAGCTAACAATAGATAATTCTTTAATTTAGGATGAAAAAAAATTATTTTACTAGTAAAAAATTATGAACAAATTGAAGATCCTTCTAAAACCTAAGTTTGTGTTGAAAGATCCATGGAAAATATATGAATAAATGCAAGAATAACTGACGTGGGGTACCATCAGGTGTTCTTTAGTTACAACTTTAAAAATTTAAAAGATAAACCGAAAAAACAAAGAAAAAAAAATATAATAATTTCAATGAGAGAAAGAAAAGAAAAAAGATAATTATTTCAATGAGAGAGAAAAAAAAAAAAAAAATCTTTTTGCATTTTTTTTAATAAACTATGTTATAATTTTCAACAGTAGCTCCAAGCTTAAAGGGTCCATAGTATAAAGCCAATCTTTAAGTGATTTTAAAAAATATTGAGAGTTTTGTTTGGCTCGTATAGACATAGGAAGTTTGTTAAACATTCTACGCGAAGTAACTATATAAAAATTCATAAAATGTGTTTTGTGCACGTGTGGAAAGTATCAAAAAGTACCTTGTTGTTTACTCGCAAGTTATAAGTCGAAGAATTCCTAAAAGGAACATTACCGCTTCGTTTAAAGAACTCTTTGAGTACCTTGAAAACGTATAGATTCCTGAGTGGCAATACTTGAAGGCTTGTAAAAAGTGGCCAACTTTCCGTATAGCGATTTGTGCCACACATAATTCTAATTATATGCTTTTGGGCAACGACTAGTGCACTTAGGGTACTTAGATAGGTGCCTCCCCAACTAACAATCCCATATTGAAGCTTTGACTGGAATAAGCCATAATAAAGCATTGAAAGTACTCTTTACGAGCAGTATGGCTTCAGGAGATACATTTTCCGTGTTAATAAAGTCATATATGATTTTAACTGTAGGGCTTGTGCCTTCCAATTTAGTTTGTTATCAATGAGAACTCCGAGATATTTGAAAGACTTGACTGCTTCAATATTAAAGCAGCATGTGGAACAATTATCAATAACGCTGAAGTTTTGCTTCCCACAGGTGTGTGGTAAACAGAATTTTTGGCAATCGCTTGAATGAAAAACTAACCCAAAGTTATCTAAATTATTTTGGCATAGCTTAAAGTTCATTATTTTTGTTTTTTCACTAATGATAAGCTTATGAAAGGTGAACCAAATTCTAAGAAAGTGAAGGTCGTTGTTAACTTTCGCAACGCATTCATGTAGCGAAGCGTCAGTGTATGTGAAGGCGATGTCGTCTGCAAATGCGCTTTGATTTCCGTAAAAGTTCTGGAAGAAAAGTGAGTTTATGTAAACAAGGAACAGTGCTGGGCCTAGCACAGAACCTTAGGGAACGCCATTTCTAAGCTTAAGTGAAGTACTGTAAAATCCATTGACCAATACTCTTTGCTCCCTCTCCAGTAAATAAGACTTAAACCAATTGTATGTCATTCCTCTGAAACCAGCCTTGTATAATTTTGTTAATAGTATATTTAAGTCCACCATATCGAATGCTTTGGTCATGTCAATGAAAAGAGCCATAGTACAATGGCTTTTGTTAACTCCACTGAACAAATCGCAGCAGACATTTAAGATTGCATCCTCCGTGGATCTCCCAGGTCTAAAACCATACTGTGCTTCTGAAAAGAAGTTACTTCTTTTTAAAAACGTCAGTATTCTTGATTTCATTAATTTTTCGAAAATTTTTGATATCGTGGGAAGCAGAGAAATTGGTCTATAATTGGCTATATTTTTACAACTCCCTTTCTTAAATAACGGCAGAACCTCTGCCCTTTTTAGAGCCGCCGGAAACACGCCGCTGTTTACACTGAGGTTAAAAAGATAACACAAGATATCAACAATTTCCCAAGAGATTTTTTTCAGAATTATGGCAGAAATACCATCACTTGTGCAGGTTTTCTTGTTTTGCAAAGTCATAATTGTCTTGAGAATTTCACAGGAAGTAAACTGGTGAAAAAAGAAACTATTACTATGCCATCTATCTTCAATTAAGCTCGATGAGATATTGCAGTTACAACTGGAAGGTGGCTCGGAGGGTTTAATAGTATCAGAAATATTGACAAAGAAACTATTGAATGTATTTGCTATAGCACGTGGATCGGTCAAGGTTGAGTTATCATCCTCTATGTTATGAATATCATTAGACTTCTTTTTCCTACCTAAGATATTATTTACTACTTCCCATTCCCTCTTTATGTTTCCCCAGGCTTGAGTTAAGCGATTGGAGTAGTAGCTATCACGTGCTTGTTCTATCATAATATTTGTTCTATTGCACAGATTATTGTAATAGCTTTTCAGACTAAGATTTTGTGGGTGTTTTCTACATTTTTTTGCAATTTCTTTTTTACGCTTTATTTGATTAAGTAGGCGTAATGTCATCCAAGGCTTTAAAAACGAGTCACGCTGCCTAATATTTAGGATAGTGGTTGTGCTATGGACATGATTGATTAAGATCGCAATAAAAGCATTGTAGGCCACAGAAGGGTCGCTTTCCAAGAAAACTGTTTCCCAAAATTCATACCTGAGTTTTTCCTTCAATGCTTGATAGTCTATTTGGGCTTTTTGCCTGTTAAAATTTTTCCTGGGCGAAGACTCCACTTGAAGACTAATTTCACATAAATGGTGATCGGTTATTTTATAGTCGTGCACTTTACAATTAAAAACCATACTAATATTTTTATTAAGTCTTAGAAATATATGGTCAATGCAGCTACTGGTTGAGCATGTTATGCGGGTAGGTATATTCACCATACTTTTAAGACCATACGAAGCCATCAGTAGCATATAATCTTCACACTCGGAATCAGAATCGTCGAGAAGATCTATATTAATGTCGCCTATCACTATTAAAATCTTCGTTTTTACGAGTATAATACTTAACACGGTATTTAACTCCTCGGTAAAAACACTCTTTTTTTTTTTTACTTTTAAATTCATTTTTATTGTTTCTAGCGCTATTACTTAAATTCTAGACAAAAATGCTTAAATCTAATTTGACAATGATGGTACTTATTCTAGCTTACTGGCTCTTACCGAGCGCTCTAAACTTAGCAATTTCATTTCAAGTCTGCCTTTCGACCTTAAAACTATCTTACGATTAATCTTATCTATCAAATATACAATATATGCAATTTCTAAGAAAATAATTTTTGGAAGAAACTTAGATACCATATCTTTTTATAATTTTGTATAAAACTTAAAACTATGGCCCTATTCTACTTAACCTACCTAAGCTACTTAACCTAACTTAACTATAATCGGGATGGTGAGCACTCGTAGCCTCTCGCACAGGGTGGTCACCACCCCAATTGCGATTTCGGGCGCCCGTCATTCGTCAACATCGTGCACACGCACCACCAAGATTTAACCAATGCGATAAACCACTGGTCACTTCTCAGAGGTGCGGCCTCATGCTAACGAACGCGGCCTCTCCACGAGATCCCCCTAACTATCCCTAATCTAACTTACAACTAAGAGGAATATGTTACCTTAGTAACGTACCGACCTAGGAGATCGAGCCAACCCTTTCTCCTTCTTGAAGCCACCAGAATTCGGTGTACTGTTTCTCGGCATCGATCCGATCTCTGTCCGCAATCGCGGGACTAAAACGGAGGAGCTCCTGAGCATTGGCAACATACCCGTCGTAGGTGAGCCGCTTGTCCCTCGCACCGCGGTGGCGGTGGTATATTACCGGGATACCATCCCTACTTTATATTAACCCCTTAGCATCAATATGGAGAAAAGCCTCTGGCGGAATAAATCCCGATAGGAGTGAGCTCTCGTGGTACATTTCATTAGGGTAATAAGCCCCAAAGATCAGGCCATTATCGTTGACCATTGCCCTTGCAACGTGTCTTCGAATCACCTTAATCAGGAAATTGTCAATCCTATTCAGATTAGCCCCATCGTAAAGGACTTTGTTGGGATAATATTTTTTGTACTCTGATTCTGGTGTTCTGTACAAGACAAGACAAGTCCTAAGACACTGCCTTTCAAACACCCGAATCCTTTCCATCTGATACGGCGCTACATTGAACCACACGGGACAACCATACGCGATGACTGGCCTGATTAGGGCCACATAGCATATGACTTTCACCCTGGAGACAAGTTGACTGCTGTGAAACAACCTTCTTGTCAGGGCTAAAGCCTTCTTGGCTCCAGCAAGACAAGCATCTATATGTTTGTCAAAATACAAATACTTATCGAGCCAAATACCAAGGTATCTCACTACGTTTCTCACCGCTAATGGCAGTCCGTGCTGTCCAATGATGGCCAAATTTCGCCAGTTATGTCTGGTATCCCTAGAAGCCCATCTCAATGGAGTCCTGAACAAGATTGTTTCCGACTTTTGAAAATTGATTTTCAATTTCCAATCATCGCAATACGCCTTAATATGATCGAAATCACGCTGCAGCAGAGTATTGAAGACTTCGATTTTTGGACCTGATCTGTACGCCACTAAATCGTCTGCGTACGCTATGGCATGATTGAGGGAACCTACTAGATCACTAGTGTAAACGTTAAACAGTATCGGAGAAATGACAGCCCCCTGTTGTAAGCCGTTTTTAATGTCAAAGATCTTACTCGAAATAACATTGTTACATTTAACAACGAACTTCTTTCCCATAAGCATGTCGTAAATCATATATAGCAGAGGTTTCGGCATACCCATTCTCGTCAACTTATAGAAAAGCCCCTCTAACCATACCGTGTCGAAGGCCTTCTCAAAGTCAACGAGGCAGGCACCCGTACACTGGTTCTTGCATTTATTCCATTGTATGTCGGAGACCAGCTTTGATGCAGCATGAATAGTGTTATGCCTCGCCCTAAAACCAAACTGATTTTCCGGAATTATATTATTTTCCTCAACCCACCTTAACAGCGCTCTATTAACCACTTTCTCGAATACCTTGCTAATATTCGGAAGCAAACTAATTAACCGGAGATTTGCAGGGTTAGTTCTAACTCTATCCCTTTTCGGGATGGGATGTACCACTGCTGTTTTCCAATGCGTCGGATAATATGCATTATTCAGCGCATTGTTAAACAGTGTAGTAAATATATCCACTGCTTCCAAGGGCAGGTGTCTTAATACGACGTTTGGAATACCGTCTACTCCCGACGACTTTTTGTTTTTCAGAGACTCGAAGATGCATAGGAGTTCATCTCTTCGCACGAACAAATGCGAGGAAGCTCGCTCATTGGCGATGAAAAGTTTGCAGCGTTTTCTTCACTGAATACGGTGAAACCGTAATTCTCGAATCGCCAATTTTGAAGTTCGTTGCGCAGATAATAGTGATTTACGTAGGCCCTGTTGTCAATGTCGTGATTACGGCGAACCGGATTGTTCACCGTATACACGGCCTCGAAAAAGGCTCCCAGTAAATCTACTTTCTCCTGTGGGTCCTCGACCACGAAAAGACCGTCGCCTGAGTCGGCACTCTCTGGACTTATGCCAACGGACAGTAGTGTCTGTCTGTTTTCTGTCGTTTGTGGAATTCGGACACACTGAATGTCATTGTGATCTTTCCTCCTGAACAATTTATTTGTCTGTGGGAACATATTCGGACTACTGGATTTTATAGCCCGAATCTTATTGCCCCAGTACAGACTTACAGACTTACTGTAATTTTCTTTAATTAATTGTTTTAGGTTTTTGATCAGTGACTTTAGTGTTCTTATTTCCGGGTCGTTTCTGTCAGTAAACTGTCTGTACAACTGTTTAAGCCTCGAGAGTAGTCTACTTTTGTTTGCGTACAATGCGTTGATTGTTGGAGTTCTGTATTTTTCCACCTGGCTTTCGTCGGAGTATTCTATCCGAGGGATAGTCTGCTCCATAGTTCGTTTGATAACGTCTTGCATTGTCAGTAAACTACGGTCGATTTCTTCATTTGTCAAGTTTCTGTTAGTCGGGGGATCAATTCCATTCAAACGTAAATTACGCTTTAAGATTCTGGAGAAGCACGGCCACCGTACCTTACGGTAGTCGTATGGGTACACTTGATCGTACTGCTCCAGCTGCGTTTGCTCGTTTGGGATCCGTATTGTGGCGGCAAGTCCGTAGTGATCACTATCGTACTCGAACGCACGCAAACAGTTCCTTGTGTTTCGATCCACGTTAGTCAGTTCTAGTCTACTGTCTATTAATACCAAGTCCAGGAAAGAACCGGCAGATGGGAAGGATGGGATATTAGTCGCGTACAGTTCCAGTCTGTACTCAATCATATTTTGACACCACCAGTAGGATAACTGGTTGCCTCTGGTGTTTGGCGGATTATTTCCCCATACCGCATGCCTAGCATTAAGATCTCCGGCCAAAAAATAATAATTTTCCTCTGATTGGAGCTGAAGGCAACGAAAAAGTAATTCGAGCTCAGTTATAAATTGAATGGGATTAGGTGCTTCGGGTGCATAAAGCGACACCACATACACTCGCCTTCGACTATGAAGAGGAATGCATACGATGCATGCTTCCAACACCCTGAACCTCATTAAATCCCCGCTATATATGACCCTATGGCGCACACCTTTGCGTAATAAGATACCAACCCCACCCCCTTGTGAGGAGTGTGGACGGTCCCTTCTATAAATATTGTATCCACTGTAGCCAATTTTGTGATTCTGGTTAAGCTTAGTTTCGCTTACCAAAAGCACATCTGGGCATTCACTTAGCAACAGATTTTGTAGGTTGGCCCTTCTCTCGATTCTGATTAGTGAGTTAACGTTTAACGCAAGGATCTTCAGATTAACCTCATTCAACGTAGCAGACATTATATCGGCGTGCCTGACTTGTCAAACAGGGTCGAATAGATGACGTCAATTCGAGCCGCTTGTTCATTTAATTGTTTCTGGAAATGATCGATTTTTCCGTGCAAGGACAGAAGGATCGCTTTCAAATCCAGATCCACTTCCGGTGCTTTTTCGGCTACCTTTGGCGTATTTTTTGCTGTAATTGTGGCCTTACCCGATCCAGATACCATTTGGGCAAAGGATACACTGGGTGCCACAAAATTAGAGAAAGCACGACTCTTTTGACGCTTCTCTTCTTCGATCAACTGTTTTCGAGCCTGAACTTTCTTTTTCAGCTCCTGGAACCTAGGACAACCCCTGAAATTGGCAGGATGCCCCGAGTTCCTGCAGAGTACGCAAAAGATTTGACCCCTATCCACTACTCTATCGTTTCCTAGAGGACATTCTCCATATTTGTGGTCCTTATCGCACTTAACGCATCTAAATTGCATATTGCAATTAGCTGCGGCGTGCCCGAACCTCTGACAGCGCATACATTGCAGTACACGATCTGCCCTCTTTAATTTTTCCCAACTCACAGCATGATAATACAGAAATTTGATCTTTCGCAGACTATCGATTTTGCTGTTGGGTGTTAACTGCACTAAGAAGAATGGTAATTTACGGTTACCATCCCTTGCCGCGGCCGTGGTAAACGGCTTGACCCCCACGAACTTAAGGTCGTCGCTCTCTAAACTTTTAAGCTCTTCTTCGAGCTCTCCCGTCTTTATTGCTGGATCGATGCCTTTTAACAGCACCGTTTGGAGTTTTTCACCCTTAGGGGTATATGTATAGTATTCAGTATCTGCTTTTCCTAGAGCGATACGTACTTTACGGTAATCCTCCATATTACTACACATAATAATGTGCTTATTCGCACTTAATCGTTTTACATAAAAATTCTTAGTTACTAACTTACATAACCTAATACTATCATTAATTTCTAAATTACTTACATTAATTGGGGGCACTCTTTCCCTCCCCTTGTTTTCAAGCTGCTGGTTTTGTTCTTGATGTTTTTGTTGTTGTAGTTGTTGTTGTTGTTGCTGCTGGTGTTGTTGTTGTTGCTGCTGGTGTTGCTGTTGTTGTTGTTGTTGTTGCTGTTGCTGCTGCTGTTTTTGCTGCCGCTGTTGTTGTTGCTGCTGTTGTTGATGCTGCTGTTGTTGTTGCTGTTGTTGTTGCATGTTTTTGCATTGACATTTCTTTCATAGCTTCTGTCTTCTGCTGTTGTAGTTTTTGTTGTTGCTTTTGCTGCCGCAACTTCTCTCTCTTCTCCAGGAGCTCTTTTATAAGCTTGTCAAGCTGAGCCTCGTCATCTTCTTCCTCTTCTGCTGAGGTATCAGTGTCTGACAACTCTTTAAAGGGATTCCCCTCTCCAATGTAGTGTCACTCACCCCCTTCAGACTCGTAAGAGTACTCCTTTCCGTCCGCTTTAACGTGCTCGTCTTCTTTGATTTTTTTTGTTGTGGAGGATTTCGACGATGTCTTGTTTTTCCTCCGCCTCTTTTCCACTTTCGTGTCATCATCTGATTTTTGTATTACTGCTGCTGCCTTACTTGTTGTTGCTTGCTGCTGCTGCATTTCACAAGCTCTCGTTGTCATACGATTCGATACCGGTTCCACCTGCGGGACCTCCGGCTGACCGATATCCATCGTTAATCGGCACTATTACCACTTCTTGTTTTGTTTTTAATGTTAAGAAATTAAAAAAAGTCACCCACGAATTTCTACTGGACTCGAACCCAGGTCTCCCACGTACCGAGTCAACTACTGCTCCACTGAGCCACACTCCTATTTGCCAATTATTTGCTTAATTTACTATTTGATAGTCTTTCACTTTTATGTGCACCACGGAAAAGCCGACCATTCGCTATGCGAGATGGGAAACGACTGGGTAAAAACACTCTTTCGACAGCAATGTAGCCGGTAAATGCAAAGCAACGTAAAACTTGAGTTTATAAGTGAAAAATTAACTTTGATAATATCCGCACTTTTTAAACTGATTTTGAAGCAATCGTGCACAATACCACTTTTTATGTAAACTGCTATACCGCCAGCAGAGTTGCAGTTACCAAAAGGAATATAACCCTCTATGTTATAAGAGTCAAACTCGTTTTCATACACCCAAATCTCACTAAGCACAATAAATAAAGGTAACCTTACAAGGGACTGGACATGGACTAAGAAATTATCAAAAATTTTTCTTAAGCTACGAATATTTTGATGTATGCAAAAAGATTCATCACAATTAGATACGAAACATACGTACATACGAAACAATATCACAAGATTTGTTATTGTTTACATGATTACGAAGGGCGGGATTGTTTACATGCAAGTTATCCGTTTTCATACTATTTTTTCAAGATCAGATGTACAATAAATTCTAATTGCATTATCACCCTCTTTTTTCCTCATGTAAACAATCCATTTCTCGTATACAAAAAGCTATACTGCTTCGACTGCTTAACTGCTGCTGCTGCTGCTTTAAATATTGTAGTTGACGTGTATTGTAGGTTAGGCTCTCGTTGATATATGTACATGTTCTCTCTCACTGCTTGGGTGTTGATTAGAGTTGTCTTTAAGTTTGCTTTTGCCTCCTTCTTTGCTCTCATTATCTTGTTCTTCATGTTCCGCGAGACAAATTTGACATGCAAAATGTTTTTTGTTTGGTTTACCGCTGCCGCCGCTGATTTATTAGATGATGAAGAAACAGCTGGAGGAGCGTGAACTTTGATTTGTTTTGTGTAGCAAAAATCGATGTCACTCTCATTAACATTTACGTTGAGACCGTTGCGAAAAATGTTAAGAGCGAGATCAATGTTCGTTGCTGGTGTGTTTGTCTTCCAGAGAGGAACATTGAGGATGTCGATGCTGTTAGCAAGCAATTGCTGCTCCAAGTTGTTAACCTTCTTCTCAAGTAAACTGATTTTGTCCACAAAAAGCTTGTTGTTAATTGCAATTTGCTTGTTAGTAGCTGCAAACAAATCGACTTGATTTTGTTGAATGGCCTTGAGAGAAACAATTTCTTTATAGACCATTTCCAGAGTTATTGTACGATTATCAGATTCTTTCGGTATAGACAGATATTGAATTGTGCTTTTATTGTGTTTGGTGCATGATGGTTGGTTTACAATCGGAGATTGGCTTTGCTTGCCATTAACAGCAGTAGCATCGGAAAAAGAGGAACGCCGCCGCTTAGTGCATAATATACACCGCCACACAGATTTATTCTTTTTCATATAGTCCAGTTCGGTGGCATTTAATTTAGCGCAGTTACCATGAAAAAAAGTTTTGCAATCATTGCATTTTAAATGACAAGTATAATAATGAAACAGATCGAGAAATTAGTTTGCAAAAGCGTAGGTAAATAAAGAAAAGTAACTTTATAGAGAGAGAAAGTTCTCGGCACGTTTGTACCCCACGACGCACGTTTGAAAACTTGGATTTTGGGGCTGATCAGGCAATAAGAGGTAATGGTGCTCAGTATCGCGAGCTACATATGCGCCTAAATTGCAGCCCAAAAAATAATTCAATTAATATATGAGTCATTTCCTGGTCGTGTAATTTCTGACTTTGGTGATCAGAATTGGTTTACAACCATCAAAGTCGAGGAGCCAATTTACCCGACATACTATTCCACACATAATCCTGTAATTCATATTTTATGAATCAATAAAATATTTAAAATTTATAATTAAAAACCTGTGATTCCTATCAAAATTACTTTTGCTTGAATTTTGGGACACCCTAAATAAACGGAAGGAATACATCAATTAATATTGCGGACTGAACTGCGATATTGAACCGGATGGAAGTGTTTGACTCTGTCTGACTGTCTTAGATTGCGAAAATATATTTTACGCTAAATACCATCGACAAAGGCCGGAAAGACATAAAATTAATCCCAGAGGAACGAGACGACTCTCATAGCATTGATTTTTTAATCGTGGAAGAAAAAAAATTATTGATTTCATGCTCATGATCCAACAAATTTGTACAAGAATATGTATTCGAGTGACCCTAGAAGTCCATTTATCAATCATATGTTATTTTAGTTCTCACTCCAGCTGCAGTTGCTTTTTTTCTACAACTGAGAAGGACCTGATATGCTATTCTCTTTCATTTACAATCCAGCATGCTTGTCCTTATGTCCTAAGGCAGAGGTTTGTTTCAAGCTCCATATTATAAGATTACTGCTTAAGTGCAAGCAGTTCCACTAAAAGTTCGTGCAATGAAATTTCAGGTGGAAACGAAGCAACAACAATCTTCGGATACGAACGGATCTACTGTTGAAAACCCTTGCATACGAAACAAGGACAACGAATTTCGGATCAGCACATGGAATGTTAGGTCCTTAATAGGCCGCGTGCAACTGAGAAACTAGCGTATGCCCTATATTGCTGCAAAGCAAATGTTAGCGCCATCCAAGAAATGCGAGATTGTCATCGACAGCAAAAGAAGCGCTTTTTTGGGTTCGGATTCGTTGTTAGAGGCAGACTTAGGCATGATGTCTTGTGTTTCCGGCATGTATAAGGCCCACATTGACGACACCAAAGATAGCTTCTACGAACTCTTGGACAAGACTTCCGGGTAATGCCCTAGCTATGACATTAAAATTATCTCCGGCAATTTTAATGCAAAGCTAGAAAGACATGGCATCTTTGATAGTACCGTCGGAAAGTACAATATTACCCACATGACAGTACTTACGATAACGGATTCGGGCAAATCGACTTTGCGGTGAATTGGGGCGAAACATTGTCGTAGCTAGCACGTGGTTACCGCATATCGATATTCAGAAGGAGATTTTGTTATTTCCTGATCAATCAAACTTTAACCAGATTGACCACATTGCGATCGACTCAAAGCATTCTCCTAATATAATAGATGTTCGACTCGGGAAAATTACCTTGTTGTAACCAAGGTACGGTTACGGATATCCCGAATTCCGTAAAGGCAAGCTAATACTGTGAGAAAGTTTAACATCGGGCGGCTATAATCGCAAGAGATCGCCAAAATCTTTTCCGATCGAATGTCAGTTAATCTCTTAAGAGGTACTATGCCGCCAGCACCAAGTATCGAAGACCAGTGGCGACATTGCTAAATAGTCATCAAAGATGCCGCCTCTAATGTGATGGGTTTGACTCCGCTATCACAACGAAACTCCTAGTTTGGCGTCGAGTGCCGGCAAGCACATGCAGCTGAGCAAGTGGTATACAAAACGGCACTGCATAGAAGGACTAGAGCTGCTCATGAGCTCTACGAGCAGAAGAAGAGATAGGAACAACGGCTTCTCAGGAGGAAAAATATGAATCATGAGAAGCGCGAGGTTGAGGAAGTTGAGAGATGCTGTTCTGTGAATGAGATGCAGAAGTTGTACCAAAAAAAAAAAAAAACATGCCACGGACATCCCGAGCCGATGAGAGATGAACATAGTAGCAAAGTTGCAGTTGATGTTAAGGATTTGGATTTGAAAATTCCGTCCACCCGACCTCGATGAAGTGAAAATAGCCATAGTTCAACAAATCTGTTGGAGCAGATGGCCTGATAGCCGAGCATTTCAAAGCGGCAGGCGATGACTTGGTAAGGAGTTTACACCAACTCATCTGTAAGATATGGTTGGACGAAAGTATGCCTGATGAATGGAACCCCAGCATTTTTAGTCGGGTCCTCAAGAGAGGAGACCATCCGAACTACGTCAACTGTAGAGGCATCAGTTTTTTAAAATCGCTTAAAAGATGCTATCTGCCGTATTGTGTAGTATTCATTGATCCTTACCACCTAATAGTGGTTCTTAGACGATGGATGAGTAGTTGAGGGATAAATGTTTCGCAAATGCTTTGATGGTTGCGACTGTAGCCGGGGAAGCACTTTGAAGCGATCCCAATATGACTAATTTGGTTGACTGTTTTGTGATTTGGTTAAGGCCACGTATATTTTTGAATATTGAGTTGAGAAAACAGTATCCTGTGGCAATTCATTCCACGACAAAGTCAATAAGCCTAAGTCCATTAGTTGAGATCGGCTTATGTAGGCTTTACTTTCTAACTGTTCTACCAAATACGCCCTCCTTTGTTAATTTGGTTAAAATCACTTAAAACTGAATTATTCTAAGGTCATACATGGGGCAAAGCTGGAGGAGCTTGCGTAATAGCAAGACTCTTTAATAGCATCATCCACTTGTCCTGTTGGGATATTTCTGAGTTTAGCCTTAATACTCTCGTATACACGCAAAAGCTCAAGATTTCTTTGCTCCACTTGTAAAAAATCCGCATCCAAATAGAAACTGCTTCTGTTCTTTGTTGCAGTCAGTATGCTATGTCACAGATTTTCACCTTTCTTTTGCCTGGCTCATCCCATTGCACTTCCTAGGTGGCGGTGATATCATCATTATAGGGTCTCCACTAGTTCTAGGCCTATAGTTCGATGAAAAGCTGACTCAAACACAAAATACACCAAAAGCTAAACAAAGTGCTTTATAAGATCAGCGAATGGAACACGAATTTTGGAAATAAATTCCCTCGATATGCCATACAAGCGTTCTTGGGACGTGAGTCTTATAAAACAATTGGTTTGGTCTTCGATTTAATTCAGGCAGCAGACCGCATGTTCTACCCTTTGTTTCAGGCAAATAAATGTCGAAATAATGTCATTAAATGTAATTCAGAGCGTATCCACTCTACCTCTTTGTTAATAATAGTATGTGTCTACTTATATATTACTTTGAGACGAAAAATTCTGAATTAAGAGTTGCTACCCGAAATATAAAAATTTCGAACATTTATGATCGCACTCTAATAGACCGATATATTCTTAGAAGATGTGGAAGAATGTCAGTCAGGAATGTCAGTCTTTATATATATTTTCTATATGCACTACTAAATTGCACTATTAAAGATCTTTTAGTTTGGATCCAACTTAACTGGCACTCTCTTTAAATACGGTAAATACAAGAGAACATCCTTTTTTTATCTTTCAGATTGCATGCACGTTGGATCAGAGCCCGGAGATTATGTTTTCAAAAAAGTCCCCCATCTGACACCTCCAAAAGAAGCTGATCTTTTGGAAATTGGCGATTCCATGACAGTCTGCGGTTTGTACATTATTGGGGAACCAGACACGATTGTTGAAATCACAATGAAATACTACGACATCAATTGCGAATCAGGAGGACTAATGGCAGTAAGTATCTTTACAATAATCATACAACAGACTTGATTTAAAATATTTATCCTAGTTCGTGGATGGTTGGGAGCTTAATGGCGAATATTTCCCTGGTATTAGGGATCATCATAGGCAGCTCGGCGATCGTGTAGCAGAGTTTTGTAATAATTACAACCAATGGTATAAGCACCATTTATTTTTGATTCGAAAGAAATTATATTCACATTTCTCTTGTAGGCCACCGATAAGCAATAAAAAATTCTTCAGGTCAAGTCAGAATGCCGCCCTGTTGCAATATAGAATCCCAACCCGAGGATCTTTCATAGCAAATGTTCGATTCCACAAAATTACCCAACGTAAGTTTCTTAACTTTCTTTTGGAGAGCAAAATTTTTATTTCCATTTATGTTTAGCCTGCAATGTTCTGGTCCATGACACCGCCGCCATTTATCATCTCAGTAACTATGGTCATCGAAGGAATTGTACCCTATCTGCTCTGTTTCCAGCTGTGATAGCTTTAGGCAATTTGAAAATCGCCGGCAAGAATGCCCGTTCCGAAAAAGTTAATTATGAAGTAGGTTTCCATTCCCCTTATCTCTTTCAATCAGACTAAAATAGTCTTTGTTGTTTGTTTTTTTTTCTAGTGTACCTTGGAAGATAGACTCGAAATTGGAGGTTCTTCAGGACTGGATACAACCGGACTGGAAAAATCAAGTGACGTTTGTGGATACTCAGAGGAACAAGGTAAATTCTAGAATTCTTCAGATTTTTCTCAAATTATTAATGTCTGGATTTCAAATAGGTCCAGAGCAAGCAATTTTCTGCAGCATCACAACCATCCGACTTTTGTCTAGTGGAAAATATCAAAACCAAGCAATGATCATCCTAAGGAAGGCGGATGAAAACGACTTGGAAATAGCAACACTTGTTTGCCCACTTTAATTTGTTAAAGCTTAAGATATAAAATAATATGAAAGTCCATTTATAATTATTATTATTTAATTAATAAGTTCATTTATTTATTTATTTATTTAGTTTTTATTTATGAAAAATATTTGCTCTTTTTAATTTAAATTTGATTATAAGGATAACTAATAAATAACTATCGTGACAATGACAAGACAAAATCATCACATGTATTTTCTCTGTAACCATTGTTGTAATTATGTACTGCAATTTGCTGGTGTATTTACCAGATATCCTTAGGAGTAGTGAAATAAAAGAAAACCTACCTATAAACACATGCATCTTCCTACCTAATGCCGCCTACCAACTGTCTCCCAAATGTGTAAATATAAAGATTACAACAAAACACATATATACGAGTACATAAAAAAAAAAAAAAAAAAATACAATAAAATCAATTGCTGTAACAATATTATATATGGATATATAAATGTTAAAAAGAAATTATTAAATTAAATAAACTAATAAAAAGATATGAAAAAAAACACAACCATTACATGTATTACTCATATTTCAGGGTTAAGTTTTCGATCTTTTTGGAATATTATGGCCTTGTAAGTCCATTTTAAACTAATATAATACACATCATTCGGATTTTACAGGAATTGTTTCATAAAAAATATGTAACCCTTTTTATTCGTGATTTTAAGACAAGAACTATTTGACTAGGTCAGTCTGGAGATTTAGAGTGTGGGAACTATGACTACACATTAATTGTGCTTATTCTGCCTTCTCGTGGTAATACTTTCATTCAACCAAGCTTGACTTGCTAAACCAACAGTTGAGAAACCAGCAACTCTGCCGGTCATTCCTGTCAGAAACGACTGAATCGCAGAAGCAGGACATACGGCGGCGAATGAAGTACCCCATCGTACAAGTCAATAAGAATTGTTCAGGACTAGTGAGTGTGCTGAAATCATTAGCAGCACCGCCACCAACTCTAAGTGGCGGATAAAATCAGAGCTGTAAAATTTCAAGTACCAGTACCGGGAGTTGTACTTGTACTTCAATACTTGCAAAAGCCAAGGACCAGTATTCTTCAAGTACTTCGTGGCAAGTACCAAGAATCGCGTACTTAAGTACCAAAGTACTTGAGCAGTATTTACAAGTACTTGACCAGTACTTTCAAGTATTTGACCAGTACTTTCAAGTATTTGTTCAGTTCTTCAATTTAAAGTACTTTATTTTGGTCTTGCACAATAGTAAATAAATGCATTTATACATACATAAATGGCTAGAAATTAATCAATCACCAGAAAAAGTGTTAGGAATCAGAAATTGGGTAATCTTCTAACAATAACTGGGCTTACAGTTTCTAGTCTGCTGATCAAAGAAACATTTTCTCCTGATGAAATACATAATAATTTTCCTTTATAAATCCCTCTGTGTACGAATTTAACGTTTTTATGTTAAAAATTCTGTCCTCAAATCTAATTGTTTTCTCGTCATAGTAATTATGAATATGACTGTTGGACATCCCTGACAATTCGTGATCACCCATACCAACATATAAACATATTCATCCCTCATCTAATTTTCATCTGTCATTCTGACATAATCTCTTTTAATTTTATTCTTTATTTTTTTGTTGGCGTTCATTGAATTCAGAAGATTCAAATCTATTAAAATTGAAGTAATCATTTAAAGGTGTATTTTGATTTTTGCGTTGTTTCTTCCGCTTTACTTTCCATACCTGCTCCACAGGTTATGGGCCCAGAATATTGAACATTATTTAAAAACAATATACACGTAGTTTAACAATGGCAAATCCTTCCAATACGTTAAGGCTTGAAATGTTGTCCAAAGACAACTATGACACATGGTGTTTACAAGCAGAAGCGCTGCTTATTAAAAATGACACGTGGGACTATGTGACTAGCGCAATATCCAAACCTTTTTACTTTTAAATTCATTTTTATTGTTTCTTTCGCTGTTACTTAAATTCTAGACAAAAATGCTTAAATCTAATTTGACAATAATAGTTACTTATTCTTGCTTACTGACTCTTACCGAGCGCTCTAAACTTAACAATTTCAATTCCAGTTTGCCTTTCGACCTTAAAACTATCTTACGATTAATCTTATCTATATATGAAATTTCTAAGAAAATAATTTTAGAAAAAAACTTAGATACCATATCTTTTTGTAGTTTTATGTAAAACTTAAAACTATGGCCCTATTCTACTTAACCTGTCTAAACTACTTAACCTAACTTAACTATAATCGGGATGGTGAGCACTCGTAGCCTCTCGCACTGGGTGGTCACCATCCCAATTGCGATTTCGGGCGCCAGTCATTCGTCAGCATCGTGCACACGCACCACCAAGATTTAACCAATGCGATAAACCACTGGTCACTTCTCAGAGGTGCGGCCTCATGTTAATAAATGCGGCCTTTTCACGAGATCCCCCTAACTATCCCTAATCTAACTTACAACTAAGAAGAATATGTTACCTTAGTAACGTACCGACCTAGGAGAGCGAGCCCACCCTTTCTCCTTCTTGAAGCCACCAGAATTCGGTGTACTGTTTCTCGGCATCGATCCGATCCCTGTCCGCAATCGCGAGACTAAAACGGAGGAGCTCCTGACCATTGGCAACATACCCGTCGTAGGTGAGCCGCTTGTCCCTCGCACCGCGGTGGCGGTGGTATATTACCGGGATACCATCCCTACTTTGTATTAACACTTTAGCATCAATATGGAGAAAAGCCTCTGTCGGAATAAAGCCCGATAGGAGTGAGCTCTCGTGGTACATTTTATTGGGGTAATAAGCCCCAAAGATCAGGTCATTATCGTTAGTCATTGCCCTTGCAACGTGTCTTCGAATCACCTTAATCAGGAAATTGTCAATCCTATTCAGATTAGCTCCATCGTAAAGGACTTTGTTGGGATAATATTTTTTGTACTCTGATTCTGGTGTTCTGTACAAGCCAAGACAAGTCCTAAGACACTGCCTTTCAAACACCCGAATCCTTTCCATCTGATACGGCGCTACATTGAACCACACGGGACAACCATACGCGATGACTGGCCTGATTAGGGCCACATAGCATATGACTTTCACCCTAGAGACAAGTTGACTGCTGTGAAACAGCCTTCTTGTCAGGGCTAAAGCCTTCTTGGCTCCAGCAAGACAAGCATCTATATGTTTGTCAAAATACAAATACTTGTCGAGCCAAATACCAAGGTATCTCACTACGCTTCTCACCGTTAATGGCAGTCCGTGCTGTCCAATGATGGCCAAATTTCGCCAGTTATGTCTGGTATCCCTAGAAGCCCATCTCAATGGAGTCCTGAACAAGATTGTTTCCGACTTTTGAAAATTGATTTTCAATTTCCAATCATCGCAATACGCCTTAATATGATCGAAATCACGCTGCAGAAGAGTATTGATGACTTCGATTTTTGGACCTGATCTGTACGCCACTAAATCGTCTGCGTACGCTATGGCATGATTGAGGGAACCTACTAGATCACTTGTGTAAATGTTAAACAGTATCGGAGAAATCACAGCCCCCTGTTGTAAGCCGTTTTTAATATCAAAGATCTTGCTCGAAATAACATTGTTACATTTAACAACGAACTTCTTTCCCATAAGCATGTAGTAAATCATATATAGCAGAGGTTTCGGCATACCCATTCTCGTCAACTTATAGAAAAGCCCCTCTAACCATACGGTGTCGAAGGCCTTCTCAAAGTCAACGAGGCAGGCACCCGTACACTGGTTCTTGCATTTATTCCATTGTATGTCGGAGACCAGCTTTGACGCAGCATGAATAGTGTCATGCCTCGCCCTAAAACCAAACTGATTTTCCGGAATTATATTATTTTCCTCAACCCACCTTAATAGAGCAATATTAATCACCTTCTCAAATACCTTGCTAATATTCGGAAGCAGACTAATTAACCGGAGATTTGCAGGGTTAGTTCTAACTTTATCCCTTTTCGGGATGGGATGTACCACTGCTGTTTTCCAATGCGTCGGATAATATGCATTATTCAGCGCATTGTTAAACAGCGTAGTAAATATATCCACTGCTTCCAAGGGTAGGTGTCTTAATACGACGTTTGGAATACCGTCTACTCCCTACGACTTTTTGTTTTTCAGAGACTCGAAGATGCATTGGAGTTCATCTTTTCGCACGAACAAATGCGAGGAAGCTCGCTCATTGGCGATGATAACGTTTGCAGCGTTTTCTTCACTAAATAAGGTGAAACCGTGATTCTCAGATCGCCAATTTTGAAGTTCGTTGCGCAGATAATAGTGATTTACATAGGCCCTGTTGTCAATGTCGTGATTACGGTAAACCGGATTGTTCACCGTATACACGGCCTCGAAAAAAGCTCCCAGCAAATTCACTTTCTCCTGGGGGTCTTCGACCACGAAAAGACCGTCGCCTGCGTCGGCTCTCTCTGGACTTATGCCAACGGTCAGTAGTGTCTGTCTGTTTTCTGTCGTTTGTGGAATTCGGACACACTGAATGTCATTATGATCTTTCCGCCTAAATAATTTATTTATCTTCGGGAACATATTCGGACTACTGGATTTTATAGCCCGAATCTTATTGCCCCAGTACAGACTTACAGACTTACTGTAATTTTCTTTAATTAATTGTTTTAGGTTTTTGATCAATGACTTCAGTGTTCTTATTTTCGGGTCGTTTCTGTCAGTAACTGTCTGTACAACTGCTTAAGCCTCGAGAGCAGTCTACTTTTGTGTGCGTACAATGCGTTGATTGTTGGTGTTTTGTATTTTTCCACCTGGCTTTCGTCGGAGTATTTTATCCGAGGGATAGTCTGCTCCATAGTTCGTTTGATAACGTCTTGCATTGTCAGTAAACTACGGTCGATTTCTTCGTTTGTCAAGTTTCTGTTAGTCGGGGGATCAATTCCATTCAAACGTAAATTACGCTTTAAGATTCTGGAGAAGCACGGCCACCGTACCTTACGGTAGTCGTATGGGTACACTTGATCGTACTGCTCCAGTTGCGTTTGCTCGTTTGGGATCCGTATTGTGGCGGCAAGTCCATAGTGATCACTATCGTACTCGAACGCACACAAGCAGTTCCTTGTGTTTCGATCCACGTTAGTCAGTTCTAGTCTACTGTCTATTAATGCCAAGTCCTGGAAAGAACCGGCAGATGGGAAGGATGGGATATTCGTGGCGTACAGTTCAAGTCTGTACTCAATCATATTTTGACACCACCAGTAGGATAACTGGTTGCCTCTGGTGTTTGGCGGATTATTTCCCCATACCGCATGCCTAGCATTAAGATCTCCGGCCAAAAAATAATAATTTTCCTCCGATTGGAGCTTAAGGCAACGAAAAAGTAATTCGAGCTCAATTATAAATTGAATGGGATTAGGTGCTTCGGGTGCATAAAGCGACACCACATACACTCGCCTTCGACTATGAAGAGGAATGCATACGATGCATGCTTCCAACACCCGGAACCTCATTAAATCCCCGCTATATATGACCCTATGGCGCATGCCTTTGCGTAATAAGATACCAACCCCACCCCCTTGTGAGGAGTGTGGACGGTCCCTTCTATAAATATTGTAGCCACTGTAGCCAATTTTGTGATTCTGGTTAAGCTTGGTTTCGCTTACCAAAAGCACATCTGGGCATTCACTTAACAACAGATTTTGTAGGTTGGCCCTTCTCTTGATCCTGATTAGTGAGTTAACGTTTAACGCAAGGATCTTCAGATTAACCTCATTCAACGTAGCAGACATTATATCGGCGTGCCAGACTTGTCAAACAGGGTCGAATAGATGACGTCAATTCGAGCCGCTTGTTCATTTAATTGTTTCTGAAAATGATCGATTTTTCCGTGCAAGGACAGAAGGATCGCTTTCAAATCCAGATCCGCTTCAGGTGCTTTTTCGGCTACCTTTGGCGTATTTTTTGCTGTCATTGTGGCCTTACCCGATCCAGATACCATTTGGGCAAAGGATACATTGGGTGCCATAAAATTAGAGAAAGCACGACTCTTTTGACGCTTCTCTTCTTCGATCAACTGTTTTCGAGCCTGAACTTTCTTTTTCAGCTCCTGGAACCTAGGACAACCCCTGAAATTAGCAGGATGCCCCGAGTTCCTGCAGAGTACACAAAAGAGTTGACCCCTATCCACTACTCTATCATTTCCTAAAGGACATTCTCCATATTTGTGGTCCTTATCGCACTTAACGCATCTAAATTGCATATTGCAATTAGCTGCGGCGTGCCCGAACCTCTGACAGCGCATACATTGCAGTACACGATCTGCCCTCTTTAATTTTTCCCATCTTACAGCATGATAATACAGGAATTTGATCTTTCGCAGACTATCGATTTTGCTGTTGGGCGTTAACTGCACCAAGAAGAGTGGTAATTTACGGTTACCATCACTTGCCGCGGCCGTGGTAAACGGCTTGACCCCCACGAACTTAAGGTCGTCGCTCTCTAACCTTTTAAGCTCTTCTTCGAGCTCCTCCGTCTTTATTGCTGGATCGATGCCTTTTAACAGCACCGTTTGGAGTTTTTCACCCTTAGAGGTATATGTATAGTATCTGCTTTTCCTAGGGTGATACGTACTTTACGGTAATCCTCCATATTACAACACATAATAATGTGCTTATTCGCACTTAATCTTTTAACATAAAAATTCTTAGTTACTAATTTACATAACCTAATACTATCTAAATTACTTACATTTATAGGAGGCACTCTTTCCCTCCCCTTGTTTTCAAGCTGCTGTTTTTGTTCTTGATGTTGTTGTTGTTGTTGTTGTTGCTGCTGCTGCTGCTGTTGTTGTTGTTGCCGTTGCTGTTGTTGCTGCTGTTGTTGTTGTTGCCGTTGTTGTTGCAGCTGCTGTTGTTGTTGTTGTTTTTGTCGTTTTTGCGAGTTCGTCTTCTGTTGCATTCGTTGTTCTTGTTGTTGTTGCTGTTGTTGCTTTTGGCTTAATGGCTCCTTCTGTTTTTGTTGTTGCTTTTGCTGCCGCAACTTCTGTTTCTTTTCCAGAAGCTCTTTTATAAGCTTATCAAGCTGAGCCTCCTCATCCTCTTCTTCCTCTGCTGAAGTATCGGTGTCAGACAATTCTTTAAATGAATTCCCCTCTCCAATATATCGGCACTCGCCCCCTTCAGACTCATAAGAGTACTCTTTTCCAGCCGCTTTAATGTCGGCAGCATCTTCCTTAATTTTCTTTTTTGTGGACAATTTCGACGACGTCTTGCTTTTTCTCCGCCTCTTTTCAACTTTTGTGTGATTATCCGACTTTTGCTTTGCTGCTGCTGCCTTAGTTGTTGTTGCTTGCTGTTGCATTTCACATGCTCTAGTCGTCATTCTATTAGATGCCGGTTCCAACTGCGGGACCTCCGGCTGACCGGTGTCCATTGTTAATCGGCACTACTATAATGCTACCACTTCTTATTTCGGTTTTAATATTAAGAAATTAAAAAATAACCAATAAATTTCTACTGGACTCAAACCCAGGTCTTCCACTCAGCGAGCCAACTACTACTCCACTGAGCCACACCGCTATTTGTCAATTACTTGTTTATTTTACTATTTAATAGTTTTCACTTTTATGTGTACCACGGAAAAGCCGACCGTACTCTATGCGAGATGCGAAACGACTGGCAATATCCAAACCTCCGCTACCTACGGAAAACGATGCAAAGATGCAGAAGGCTCTAACAGCCTGGGAAAGTGCGGACAAGAAAGCTAAATCTGATCTCATTTTGTCTATCAGTCCATCTGACTGTCTATCATGGAATTTTTCACTCGAAACTGCAATATGGGATAAGCTGCTGGGGAGGTGCTTATATGACCAATCTAAAGCCACTCGTAGTCCTGCAAAAGTGTGCCATAAGAAGAATTAGTAATGCTCACCGCCTGACCCATTCCATGGTGCTGTTTAGATCTTTCAAAGTACCGCCAGTAAGACATCTATTCTATTTCAGAGTCTCTAAGATATTTTTTATGAGAGGTGGCTATATGCAGAGTCCAATATCTGATAATCCTAATTTACGTAGCTCTGCACGCCATGTTGTTGAAATTCCAGCCTTTCGCACTACTCACTACAGAAGCTCCTACCCAGTTGTATCCTGTAAACTTTTTAATAGTCTTCCTTTCAATATAAGAGTCATAGAATCCCTTCACAAATTTTTAAATAAAGTTAAATTATGGCTTCTTGATTTTAACCATGATGAGATCGAAGTTTTGCTCACCTACCTTGCATAATTGTTTGAATTTTGTTATTTTTATATTTGTGTGTATTTTTAATCTACATTCATTGTTTTTGAAATAAGAATTTAAATATTGTCACCCCACAATGATGAAAAAAAAAGATAAAAAAAAAAAAAAGTGGCATTTAACACTATTTATTGCTATTATCAGCAAAATAAAAAATGTCACTAACTATTCTCCATTATTTATAAGTATGAACTTAAGAATTATGTAGGTACTCATTTGTAAAAGAGAATAATGAATTAATAAAAAAAAAAAAGTACCAAAGTACTTGAGCAGTATTTACAAGTACTTGACCAGTACTTTCAAGTATTTGACCAGTACTTTCAAGTACTTGTTCAGTTCTTCAATTTAAAGTACTTTATTTTGGTCTTGCACAATAGTAAATAAATGCATTTATACATACATAAATGGCTAGAAATTAATCAATCACCAGAAAAAGTGTTAGGAATCAGAAATTGGGTAATCTTCTAACAATAACTGGGCTTACAGTTTCTAGCCTGTTGATCAAAGAAACATTTTCTCCTGATGAAATACATAATAAATTTCCTTTATAAATCCCTCTGTGTACGAATTTAATGTTTTTATGTTAAAAATTCTGTCCTCAAATCTAATTGTTTTCTCGTCATAGTAATTATGAATATGACTGTTGGACATCCCTGACAATTCGTGATCACCCATACCAACATATAAACATATTCATCCCTCATCTAATTTTCATCTGTCATTCTGACATAATCTCTTTTAATTTTATTCTTTATTTTTCTGTTGGCGTTCATTGAATTCAGAAGATTCAAATCTATTAAAATTGAAGTAATCATTTAAAGGTGTAGCTTGATTTATGCGTTATTTCTTCCGCTTTACTTTCCATACCTGCTCCACAGGTTATGGGCCCTGAATATTGAACATTATTTAAAAACAATATACACGTAGTTTAACAATGGCAAATCCTTCCAATACGTTAAGGCTTGAAATGTTGTCCAAAGACAACTATGACAAATGGTGTTTACAAGCAGAAGCGCTGCTTATTAAAAATGACACGTGGGACTATGTGACTAGCGCAATATCCAAACCTCCGCTACCTACGGAAAACGATTCAAAGATGCAGAAGGCTCTAACAGCCTGGGAACGTGCGGACAAGAAAGTTAAATCTGATCTCATTTTGTCTATCAGTCCATCTGAGCTGAAATAAATCCGTGGTGTGAAACATCTCAAGATTTTTGAAAGAAACTGGAGTCCATCTATGCCTCATCAGGTCCAGCCTGGAAGGCCACTCTACTGAAACAGCTAAATCTTCAAAAGATGAATAAAGGTGACGATGTACGTGAGCATGTGAATAAATTCTTTGATGCTGTGGATAAGCTTGATTCAATGGATGTTAAAATCCACAAAGACTTATTGAGCATAATGCTTTTGTACAGTTTACCTGAGTCCTTCGAGAACTTTTGTTGTGCTGTTGAAACGCAGGATGCTTTGCCTTACGCCGAAAGGCTTAAAGTCAAAATCCTAGAAGAAGCAGAAGCGCGGATGCAGAAATCCAAGGAGTGCGAATCTGGAGCATGTAATGATCAGGGAGTCTATGGACTTAAAACACAGCTGGTGTTTAGAAAGCGATTGCACTTCCCACTTGTGCCGTGAAGAAGACATCTTCGAGAAACTGTCACCCACCGACCGTGGAAAACTCAACTTAGCAAGCAATCAATCTACCAAAGTCAAGGTTATTGGAACTGTAAGACTCCAAAAAGCCGTTGGAGTCGAATCAAGATCAGTAAATTTTGATAATACCTTGCTAGTTCCTGATCTGCGCACAAATTTACTTTCGGTTTCCAAAATCACGGATAAAGTCTGCGAAGTAGTAGAGCAGGTCAAACTTTTAGCAGACCGAATTGGTAATTTGTACTGTCTTCGACAAACAACGGAAACTGCGCGCGTTGCTGAATCAACAGATACACCGATAAAGTCTTTAATTCAGGTGTGGCATGAACGTCAGGCCATTTGAACTCAAGACATGGCTAAAAACAAGATTACAAAGGGAATCGATGAACACTTACTGATTGTCCACTCTGACGTTTGCGGGCCACACACAGTACGGGACACAGTCCCATAGTGGAGGCAAATATTTTTTCACTTTTATAGATGACCACTCGCACTGGTGTGAAGTACACATTATTAAGAGCAAAAGCGATGTATTTAAAATGTTCTTGTCATATAAAAGTCTCGTCGAAAAACAAACCGGACGTAAAATAAAAGTGCTTCAGATGGATGGTAAGGAGTATTTTTCAAAGTCTTTCGATGAACATCTAAAATCAGAAGGTGGCATCTCTATCTGCTTCACTCACACTAGTCGAAATGGCGTGTTTATCCGTCTCAATCATGGCGTCACAGCCTGTCTCGCTCACACTTGGCACTCATTTTAACTTACTATAAAGAATTAACTATGAATCGGGTTTCTTTATCAAAATATTTTTTTGTCCTCAATTAAGTGTTAGTCTAGCAAGTGTCATACCAGACTAAATACAGTATCTTTTAAAGTTAAAAGATCGAAGAAAGGTAAAGATTTCCGGTCACAGCACTTGAAAGATCGTCACAGGGTGTCAGATTTCTTAATTTTTTTTTGAGTGGAAATAATTTTAAAAGTACATGAGCTAGATTCTTTTCTTAATTTTGTTATAACCTGTTGAATTGTAATATAAGTTCACTTCGGGTATAATTTTATTGTTGGTATCAATTGTTTCTGAGTGGTGTGTAGTGATAAGAAAAGAACTGTTGGTTTCTTTTTGTTGGGAGCATGACTTACTAACGATTTTTTTTTCTGAATCCAAATATACTCGATTATGGATCTCTGAGTCTTTTAGGAAGAAATTATTTCTGAATATAAGTTCTGTTCATTCTCCACGTAACAAACTCCCTCTTACATTTTACTACCAAAACGCAAGAGGCTTACGTTCTAAGACTCGTGCTGTTTTGTCTAAATCTCATGACCTCTCTTTCGACGTATATGCCCTTACAGAAACCAATCTGATCTTTGACATAAAGCCCAATCATCGAACGCTCACTTGTTGGTGGTAAGTCAAAAGTTGCACCGCTTAAGGCCATGTCTCTACCAAGACTAGAAATATAATGAGTGGTCTTGCGAGTACTGTTATACAAGTCTATAGATAGAAAATACTCCATATACCAAGCTGTACATTCTGGACCGATTCCAAAACAGTTCTTTTGGGATAAGATAAGATTTGGGATAACGAAGATATCGTACAAGCATTACGTAGCGTTTAGATTTGGTGAAATTCTTGAGAAAACAAACACCAGCAATTGGAGGTGGCTTGCTAGTAAGGAGAATGTAGCGGACGAAGCCACAAAGTGGAAAGGCCAACATATATTCGAGTCAAGCAGCCGATGATTCCGAGGTACAGAATTTCCCTATAACGAAGAGAGGTCACTAGACTTCAGATCAACAGAAGAAGTAAGAGTACTCTTCATTCAAGGGATGGTATGCAAAAATGAAATAATTGCTTCATCCGCTTTACAAAATAGAACAGGTTGTTGCGGTCTCTGGTGTATGTTTTCATGTTTATTGCTCTTAAGTTGAACAAACGAGTCGAGTAAAGAAAATTGCTGAGTGAATATGACATAGAATGCGCTCAAAATTATTGCACTTACATATTAAATGCCAACAAGAAGCCTTCCCGGAAGAGACTATCATTCTGAAATGGTGATCTCTGGACAAGTAGCATTCACTCTTTAAATTATCACCATATTTCGATGAAAAAGGAATATTAAGAGTTCGTGGTCGCAATGGTAACGCCGTTAATGTTTTGCAAAACACAAAGAGACCAGTAATTCTAAGGAAAAAATCAGTCGTTCGCAGATCTCCGAGGAGAATAGATGTGTCTCGGCTTTTCCTAAAGTGAAAAAGTTATCTGTGTAAAAATAATTGGTAGCAAATTTTATTAGTTAACTCGGTAGCCAAGCGGTTAGCGGCGTCCGTAATCAAATCGTTGGACGTGAGTTCGATCCCGGGCCAAACTTGTAACTTTTTTTTTTGTTTTTTCTCTTTGGCTCAAATTGTGGAAATAAATTGCTTCAAAACAAAACCAAAAAAATCACGTGATGGATGGTGGAGAGCGTTCCGCTCTTCCCATAGCGGGAGTGAAAAAAGGCAAGCACAGTGTTGCCGGTGCCGTGGCGAAAGCCATTAAAAGGAGGAGGAGTTTGAAAACCCCTCCTAACCTAACAAAAGAGAAAATAAATTGCTGTTTTAACGGCTGATGAGATCCGTTATGAGGGGGGCAATAACAACTTTGCCTCTCTAGCGGCATCCGAATCGGACGATGAGGATGAAATGATAAAAGATATTAGCTGCAGCATTGAAAAGCTGAAAGAAAAAATGCTTGCTCTTAAGCAGAAACAAACTGCACGCAGGCAGAGGGAGCAATTAGAGTTAGAAAGCTCCCAACAAAAAAGCAACAAGAGCGGAAACAACAACTGCAGCAACAACAAAATCAGCAGCAGCAGAAACAACAACTGCAGCAGAAAAAACATCAGCAGCAGCAGCAGCAGAAACAGCAACAGCTGCAAAAACAACAACAGCTGAAACCACAGCAGCTCAAAAAACAGCAACAGCAACAACAACAACAGCAGAAGAAGAAGGAGAGGGTGCCTCCAATCAACACCTATAGATTGGAGGTGAATGCAACCAAGGACCTACATATTATGTAAGTTGGTAATTGGTAGTAATTTTATTATTAAGCGATTGGGGAACGATCGCCATGCCATCCACTGTGATACAGTGGAGGGCTACGCGAAAGTGAAAGAGCTCCTAAAGGAGACGACGACGGAGCACTTCTCATTCACACCGAAGTTTGAAAAGCGGCAATCGATGCTGCTGAAGGGGTTGCAACCGTCTTCCGATCCTGAGGAGATCCTGGCACTGCTCAAAAAGAAGGAGTGCGAAGGACTCAAGTAGGGGTAAAGCCATTTACCACAGCTAGAGCCAGGCGGGAGAAACGGAGTCTGCCGTTCTTCCTGGTGCAGCTCAGTCCCGAAAGCCGTCTGGATAGTCTAAGGAGTATTAATGTCCTAGACTACCAGGTGGTTCACTGGGAAAAACTAAAAAGGAGCGAACGCATTATACAATGCGTTCGCTGCCAGAGGTTCGGGCATGCCGCGTCGAACTGCCAAATGCAGCCTCGATGCGTGAAGTGCGCAAAGAACCACAGTTCCGAGGAGTGTGCTCTGGATGTTGACGGAGCATCCGATAGGTCGCAGCTCTCGTGCGTATTATGTGGGAACGTGGGACACACCGTAAACTATCGGGGTGGTCCTAAGTTCACCGACATTAAAAAAGCAAAATTGGCGCGGCAGCAGAAGGTGGAGGTCAAACGTTCATTTTGGTGGGGGCGAATGCCCCCATTTATTCGGCTTAATACAAGCTATAACTTAAAAAATAAACTTAAACTAAAACTTAAAACTAAGGTTGGTTGGAGTGGTGAAGGAGAACAGATTTGAGGTAGGAAGTGGTGCGGTGAAAGTCAAAGACGGTAGGGTTTGAGTTGATTTGACGTAGCATACGGGAGATTGGTTCGTTCGTGCCATAGGAGGTGTAGTGGGTTGGTAGATAGAAGAGTCGAGGGGTACGTAGATTACGAGGGTTAGTGTTGAGGAAAATGGAGTTGTGAAGGGACGCGCATTCAACGTGACCTGAAAGGAGTCGATGAATGAAGAGAAAGTCTGCTGCATCTCTGCGATCTTCGAGGGTGTTTAAGTTGATAAGGTTGAGACGATTTTGATAGGGGGGCAGATTAAAAGGATCGTCCCAGGGCATACCTCGAAGAGCAAATCGAAGAAAACGACGCTGAATGCTTTCAATTCTCGAGATATGAACACGATGGGGACCATACTTGACTGGCGTACTCTAGGAGGGGGCGAACAAAGGTAATATAGAGGGACCTGGTCACGTATGGGTTGGTGAATTCTTTGGACCACCGTTTTACAAAACCTAGTGCAGAGTTAGCTTTGAGGATTATCTCATCCATATGTAAACGGAAGTTGAGCTCGCTGTCACACAAAATGCCGAGGTCGCGAAGAGACTGTACGGAGGAGATAGGTTGGTTATGGAGAAGATAGAGTCGGGGAGGAGATTGGTTCCGCTTATGTGAGAAGGTGATGGATTGGCATTTGGCGATGTTAAGTTCCAAAGAATTTTTGAGGCACCAGATCGAGAAACTATCAAGATCTTGTTGAAGGAGGAAAGAGTCATGGGGAGAGGAAATGGTTTTGAAAAATTTGGTATCGTCGGCGTAAAGGGAGACAGACGAGTGTTTGATGATCATATCGAGATCATTTATGGTTAATATAAAAAGAAGGGGACCGAGATGGCTGCCTTGTGGAACTCCAGAGGTGGCCAAAAATGGAGCGGACTGGGCTGACCTAAAACGAACACTGTAAAAACGGTTTTCGAGGTAAGAGGATATCCATTTTAACAGTATGGGTTCAAAGCCGAGGGCAGACAATTTAAAGATAATTAACCGATGAGAGATTTTATCGAAGGCTTTGCTAAAATCGGTTGCAACTACATCGACTTCATTGCCATTCTCTAGGGCAGAGAGGGCAAAGGATACGAATTCAACGAGATTTGTGGTGGTTGACCTACCCTTTAAGAAGCCATGTTGTCTAGGGGAAATAAGTGATTTGCATTGGAAGCTTAGAGCTTCATACAAAATACTTTCGAAGAGTTTGGGTATATGGGAGAATTTAGCGATGGGACGATAGTTGGTTATTTCATTCTTTGATCCTTTCTTGTGGATCGGGGTTATGAAGGAGGTTTTCCAAACCTGAGGAAATTCTCCTTGTGAAAGGGATAGACGGAAGAGATTAGAAAGGGCAAGGGAAAGAGAGGAAGAACATTTTTTAAGAAATATGGCAGGGAGGCCATCTGGGTCGGGTGTGAATTCGTCATTGAGTTGGTGTAATTTTTGTTCGATATAAGAGGGATCAAAAATATGAGAGAGAAGTGGGCCATTAGAGAAGTTCAGTAGGTAACTAAAATAGGATGGATCTGGTACAAAGGAGTCGTTGGTGAAGGATTGTTTAAAAACTGTGGCAAATAGGTTGGCAATGGTGAGTGGATCGGTTGATGACCTATTGTTGAAAGAGAGGGAAGGAGGGTAACCATCGGACTTTCTTTTGTAGTTAACAAATTGGAAAAAGGACTTAGGGTGGTTTATAAGGTTGACTTGCGCATTGTTAAGGTAGCGCTGGTAAAGGGAATCGTAAAGTTCGGTGAAATGAAGATAAGCACCAAGATAGTTGGAATAGTCGGTAAAGGATCTGGTACGCAGGAAAACAGCCCATAACTTATTTCTCTTATTTCGTAAGGAACGAAGCTTGCGATTATACCAGGGAGGACTAGTAGATGATGTTTTAAGGCGGGAAAACGGAACGTAAAGGGAAAAAGAATTAAATATTTCTTTATAAAAAATGGATAAGGCATCATTTATACTTAGGTTGTGAAAGATAAAGAGGGATCTGCTGAGATATTCACTGATTTTGTGAAAGTTTGCTTTATGAAAGTCGTGGGATGAGAGAGTTGTGGGGGGAGTGGACTGGAATGAAGAGTTATGAAAAAATGAAAGTAGAAGGGGGGGATGGTAGTTATCGATTGTTGAGAGAGATAGGGGACAAAGTGAGACTGAGGAGTTAATTGGATCTGTTGTGAAAATAAGGTCTAATTGCCTGACCATAAAATTGGATATACCACTGACTTGGCATAGACTTGAGTCTGTTAAGCGATCTAAGAAGAGATATTCCATAGCTGAGTTGGCATTTGAAGCGATGAAAAACGATTGATCATCTGATGGAGTCCATTGTAATTGAGGAAGATTAAAGTCGCCAAAAATAAGGATATCATCAATAGGGTCTGACAGGTCAATTAAATGATCGATCGCATCAATAACAAATTGGTAAGATTCGATAGGTTGAGCTGGTAGGATATAGCAACATATAACGTAAAGGGACTTGAGAGGCAGTGATATTTTTATTGCGACAAAGTCGGCTTTAGAGGATGAAGAAATTGTAATGGGGGAAGAGTTAAGGCTGTTGTCCATCGCCAGTAGGACGCCTCGACAGGGGGAATCTTTATTTGTGCGGGTAGGATCGTCGTCGCGGAAAACATTAAAAGTAGGAGGGAACAATTCCTGGTTCTTTATGTCGGGAATCAAATTTGTTTTTCGGTCAAGGCGTAGATATCAAAGGGAAGAGCATGCGATTGACGTAGGACAGCATTGGTTTTAGAGCGAAGACCTCTTACATTCTGGTAGTAAAATGTAAGAGGGATGTTGTGGGGTGGAGGTGTGAGGAAGGATGGTTTAAGCGCTGGCAAGGGAGGCACGTTATGGACGAAAAAATTGTCGTGGTCGGCTCGGCTTCGCTGTAGGTGTGATACTCGAGTGAACATAATTGCCGAATGCAGCGAGGTCGTCTGCTACTTTCTGAGGGGACATGTTAAAAATCTCGTGGTACCTGACATAAAGGTTCCTGAGACTGATAGGGTCGGTAGGGAGGCCTTCCTGCTGGATGGAAACCATGACGCTGGTTTTGGTTTTCCCTTCGTAGCAGACCGAGTCAGATTTGTCATGTAAATAGGCAAGAAAGAGACGAATGTTTTCATTTATCTTTCGTTCTCTGAGCCTAGAGAGAGCATATCGACTTTCTGTAGTGCCATTGGTTTGCTGTGTTAGTTTAACAGTGGGGGGAAAAAGGGGATCAAGAATAGGAGCATTGGAGGAGGGAGATAGAGATAAATGATTGGATATGGAGTTGGACGAGGGATGAGATGTGGGGTTTAAGGTATGGGAGTTAATGAAGTTAGGGTACTTAGCTCCAGTTTTAAGGTCGAAGTTGGGAATTGGGTTGCTAGCTGGGTTTGGTAGCGTAGAAGGTTGAGACGGAATAATATGGGTGGTTGGGGTTAAGTTGAAAAAGACGCGTTGGCGCGGGGACTTCGGTGGAACGGGGGGAATTGGGGGATTAGAAGATTGGTGTGTAAGGGCTTTGTGTCGGATAAGTGAGGAGGGAGGACTAAAATTGGGGAATAAGTTTGTTTTGAAGCTCCAGTTGGGGTCGAGATTAGAGCTTCGTTTTTTGGAAGCATATTTTTTATTTGGAAGGGAGTTGGACAGGGGTCTTTTTTTAATTTTATTGTTAACACTACGATTATTTTTAACACTTTCATTACTCTCGAGATGTGCGTTTTCTCGTTCTTCAGAGCATTTTGTAATTCTTGTCTTCCCAGGTTTAGTTGTCTTACCAGGAGGAGTAGGGAACAACCACGAATATTTGGTTGGGATGTTGACTTTGAAGCTGCACGAACTGTTGGAGTCAGCGGGGGAAATCATCTGGCACTCGCTAATGGTGATAGCGTAACTTCGGTGAAAGAAATTCCGCACCCAAGAAACATCAGCGTGTTGAGGGGCCCCTTCAACGAATGCCGTATGGTTTCCCTGTTTCAGCTATTCGAGTCTGTTTTTCCATTCCGAGGGGGTCCATGAAGTTCCAAATTGATTGAGCAGTTTGCGTGGAGCGGCGACGGGCGGGATTTTAGTTGGTAAAGGCAAGACGGTTTCGGTTTCTGTTGTTAGGGTGGCTGGAGGAGTATTTGAGAATGATGGCAAATGAGACTCCGTGTCTACTAATTCATTATGAATTGAGACATTGTACGGGGAACTAGCCTGGAACTGAATTTGATCGGGTATTCCATCGATTTTGTTGGAAGCCAATCTCACTTCTTTACCCGACAACGGTCAACCGAGTTGCTATGAGTTCCTCACTGACATCAATCATTTTTAGGGTCAGGTCATCGAGCGTAGAATCTGATGGATGCGGGATGTGATGTGTTGTTTTGGAGGAGGATTGAAAAAGCAAGTCGAGATCAGTACGGAGAAGGTTGATAGAGTCGTTTATGTGTGTGAGTTCGTTGGACTTAAGGAGGTTAGCAAAATTTGTTTTGAGGAAAGCTTTAATTCCGTCGAAGTGATATTTGATCACTTCGCTCTCGTTGTCGTGGTTAGATTTGCTTTTCGATAGGTTTTGGATCGCTGCCAGTTGCTTTTCGATCATTCTACCTGTGGACTTGTAAGCATCCACATTACTATCAATGCAGTTTATTGAGTCTTCAATCTTTTCTATTCTGTCCAAAATAGTTCTGCTAATATGACCATTCTCGGTTAGCATCGCATTGATAGACTCGTTGTTGCATTTAATTGCCAACATAACGTGAGCCAAGGTGATCTCTTTGCACTCGTCGCAGTAAAAATTGAAAAGACTGCAATACTCCTTGAGGTAGGTTATGGATCTCCGGGTTAGTCCGATGCATATGGCATGGAATGATTTTCCACAGAGACCATTGCATGCTACCCATTCGGCGTTGGGGCAACAATTGAGCACAAAACACTAGCACAGCACTTTTCCATTATTAGTTTATTGAGGTTATTTATTGTTTGGATTTGTTTTTTTTTTTGTTTTTTTTTGTTGTTGTTTTGTTTTCGTTTTGGTTTTGTTTAGTTTTGGGGTCAAAACTGGCACAATTGAGTTTGAGGAATCGGCAGACAAAACTAGGTCGACAAACAACGGTAGATATACTGAGTCGGCAGTTTACTAGACTTTGAAGTGGAAAATAATAACTAAACTCGGTATACGGGAGAAAGAGAAAAACACGTCCGAACAGGTTGACAATTGAAAAACTGTGAGGTTTCAAACACCAGCCGTCACGCCCCAAATTTCCTACACCCAAATGGCGTCAGGTAGGGGGGCTACGGTACAGCAAGCGACTGTTGCTTCTACGGCGCCGATGCCGAGAACAACTCAAGCTGCACCCAACATGCTAGCCATCTTGCTCGCAATCCAAGGGCAGATGGCTCAGCTGCAAAAGCAGGTTTAAGAACAGGCCAAGCGGGTGGACCAGATCTACGCGCTGCTGCCGGGCCTAACGCAACACATGCCGTAATGGGTACGCACATGGTGGAGCAAACTTTGAAGGTCCTTGCGGTGAATGTGAATTCACTGATTAGGATCGAACGAAGAGCCGCGATGTTTAAATTGCTACAAGACCAAACTCCTGATGTGCTTTTCGCTAGCGAAACCAAGCTAACCGATAAGCACAAACTGGAGTACAATAATTATATTGTTAGAAGAAGAAGCCGGCCCAGATCCAAACGTGGAGGATCTTCATTAAAGAAGGTATAAAATTTCACAGAGTGTACAAGAGCGTGTTGCGCAGGTTCCGAGTGTTGGAGGCAATCGTCGTTTACATCCCGCTCCGCAGTGGAAAGTGGCTGTATTTGGCCTCTGTTTATGCACTGGAGGCTTCACAATCCACCCTATTCATTACAGAGCTCGACACGCTTTTTCGACTTCTGAGGCTGGAATCGGGGGAGAATTATTTTATAATCGGCGGGGATTTCAAGGCTAGACACAGAGATTGGGGAAATAATTTGCCAAATACTAGAGGGAACCTACTACTCGATTGGTGGGGTCAGCACGATGTCATGTACAGTCTCGGTCTTAAAGTGACGGATAACCCGTCGTTTCCCAGAGGCGGGTCTTATTTAGATCTACTGCTGTACGACGAACGTATACGACTGACAGGTACGAATTTAAACTGTCTGCGCACATTCGTGTATGACAGCGACCATTGCGGTTTTAGCACCGAAATTACGGTTCCCAACGAAATTGCGGAATTGGAGGAGTTTGTCCAAAGATATACTTACAACTACAGTAAGACTCGATGGACACGCTTCCCCGCAACCTTGACTAGACCGCTCTCCTCGAACACGCTCCACCCACCGTCCAATAGGAATTTGTCAAACGAGGAGATCGACAATTACCTAAAACAAATGGACGAGACAATTAAAAAAACTATGGACACTACAATACCGCGGTATCGACGTACGACTAACGAAGACCTGTTCCGCAATCCTACTATTGACGCACTGCACCGACAGAAAAGTAGGGTTCTGACAAGACTTTAAAACTTGTACAGACAGTTAACTGACCGACAAGACCTGGAGATTAGGACACTGAAGTCGTCGATTAAAAATATCCAAACGCTAATAAAAGAAAATTACAGAATTTCTGTAAGTTTGTATTGGAACAACAAGGTTCGGGCTGTAAACACCAGCAACCCGAATATGTTTCCGTAAATCAATAAACTATTTCGGAGAAAAAATCAAAACGACCTTCAGTGTCTTAAAATAGCCCGGACAACAGACAACGGACGGTTACTGACAATAGCAGGCATTGATCCAAATGAGGCCGCTGATGATGACGACTTTTTTGTGATCGAGGATCCACAGGAGAAGGTTGAGGCCATAGGGGCCACTTTCCAGGAAGTATATAGGGCCATTGATAACATTGGCCCTAATTACGACCTGGACAATCGCGTCTTGGTGCACGACTTCTGCATTCGAAATGAAATAGGGAACTGGCGAACCGAGGGCTCTGGTTTCACCCGGTTTAGCGACGAAAATATGGCAAATAATGTCATTGCCAGAGAGGGTAACCTACCCCCGTTCATTTCGAAGGAAGAACTCCATGAGATCTTCGACACAATCAGGGCTAAGAAATCAGTGGGGATCGATGGTATTCCGAACATCGTGCTTCGACATCTTCTTCTAGAAGCGGTGAATATCTACACCACTCTGTTTAATAATGCAATGAATAATGCACATTATCCAGCGCATTGGAAAACGGCGGTGGTTCAACCTATCCCCAAAAAGGGAAAGGATATATCCAATCCGGCGAATCTCCGGTCGATAAGTCTCCTTCCGAATATCAGTAAGGTTTTTGAAAAAGTAATCAATAGAGCTCTGTCTAGGTGGGACATGATATCTCACACGCCGCGTCTAAACTGGTTTCTGATATCCAATGGAACAAAGGCAAAAAACAATGTACTGGTGCCTGCCTTGTTGACTTTGAGAAGGCCTTCGACACCGTATGGTTGGAGAGTCTTTTCTATAAGCTGACTAGGCTGGGGATCAGTAAACCACTCTTGTACATTCTTTATAATATGCTAACCAACAGACAGTTCATCGTGAAGAATGGCGATGTGACTTCTGTTGGAATATTTCAAATTAAAAATGGTCTTCAGCAAGGCGCGGTCAATTCGCCGATTCTATTTAACATTTATACAAGCGACTTGATATTTTCACTTCCCCATACTATTGCGTACGCAGGCGATTTGGTAGCGTACAGAACAGGTCCAAAAATCGAGGTCACTAATACTCTCTTGCAGCGTGACGATTTTGCGATGACTGGAAGTTGAAAATCAACTTTCAGAAGTCGGAAACCATTCTCTTTAGGACGCCGTTGTCTGGAGCCTCTAGGGATACCAGAAAAATTTGATGAAAGTCCTATATCATTGGACAACACGGACAACCTCTTGCCTGTCGTAATGTAGTCAGATACCTTGGAATCTGGCTAGATCAGTTTCTGTATTTTGCCAAAAATGTAGATGCTGCTCTGGCCAGAGCTAAAGGTGCTTTTGCCCTTACAAAGAGACTGTTTTATAGCAGCCAACTCGATGCGAGGGTAAAGGTAATCTGCTACATGGCTCTTATCAGTGCCATGCTGGTATTTGGTTGTCCCGTGTGGTTCAATGTATGAGCAAGCTTAATGGAAAAGATTCGGGTGTTTGAGAGGGCTTGCCTTCGCTTGTAAAGAACACCAGAGTCGGTGTAAAAGAAATTTTATCTTAATGAGGTCCTTTACAACAGGGCGAACCTAATGAGAGTGGACAACTTCGTAATTAAGCTGACTCGAAGGCACATTGCAAGAGCAAAGACGTCGAAGAATAACCTGATATCTGGGGCTTACTACCCCAATTACCTTCACCACGAGAGTGTGCGCTCTGACGGCTTCGTTCCACCGGAAGCATTCCCCTACCTAGATCAGATAGGGTTGATCCAGGATAGATCAGCGGTGCCGTTAATCTTCCATGTCGCTCGGACAGCTGGGGACAGGCGACTCAACAACAACTGAGACGTCGCACACGGCAGTGTGGATCGTCTCAGGTTCAGTAGGGCGGTGGGGAATCGCGATATGAGGGATGTCGTTCGGCAGCACCAGCATTTCTGGTGGTTGAATGATGGGGAAGATGATTCGTCGTCGTTTCCGTCAATTACGGACCAGCCTCACCAATGAGGCAGAGCTGACCAATTTATTTGCTCTGTAAATAGCGGTGGCCAGCTTACATAGGTTTAGGTTAGCATTTAAGAAACATATACATATATCAGTGTATACAAAGGTGTATACTGATATATGTGTATAATGTCTATGTGTGTTTATGTGTGTATTGTACATTTAGGTTAGGTAGGCTAAGGTTTATTTTAAGTTAGATATTAAGTTTTTATAAAAAATAAAAAAATAGGTCCATATGCTAAGTTTTTGTTAGCAATTTTTTTCTTAGCTTTAAGTATAGTAAATAAATATTAGTAAAGAAAATATACATAAAGTCGAAAGACATAGTTATAAGAATCAAGAGTAGCTTAGAGCACCTGTGTGGGGCCAGTAAGTTAGTATTATATTGTTAAGTAATTGTAAGCTAGCATTTATGCATTTTTTGTTAGTATGTAAGAGTTAATGATTAAGGAAATAAAATGCTTTAAAACTGAAAAAAAAAATTCTACCGAAAAAAAACATCGCATTACTGATATGATAGTTCATAGTTTTCATCTTAGATTTCACCATCAAAATAGCAAAACTGTAGTAAACGAACTCAGACAATTATATCCCAAATCTCACAGCCATCGAAGAGAAAATAAAGGCAAAATGTCAACATTATAAGAATATCAGGTCGAAACCTATACCACCACTAATGGGAGAGCTTCCACCTATTATAGTAGATATGTCGGAGTTGACTATTTTGGTCCGCTTAATGTCAAAGTTGGAAGGCGTTTAGAAAAAGGATGGGATATGTTAATTACATGCCTCACCGTTCGAGCTGTACATATCAAAATATCTCACAGTCTCTCTACATACTCCTGCATCGAATTTATTGGAACAAACCTAAAATGGAATTTTATACCGCCAGCGGAGTTTGGAGCGCATGGACTAAGCAAACACTAGTTGGGATGCGTCTAATCCAAAGTCCATCAGATGAGCTTCTTTTAAGTATGATGGCAGAATTTTAAAGCATAATTAATACACGACCATTGACCTATGTACCTATTGAAAATGACAACAAAGAGGCATTGACACTTCCTTCTGGGGTCCTAAAATGGCACAAAAAACTTTGCTAAAATGAATGGCGATGATATGTTGCTACGAAAAATTGTTTTTGAAAATAGTTTTTGGAAACGCTGGATGCAAGAATATGGTATTTACCGACGCTGACACTCTGCGCCTGACACCAATGGTGATATTGTCATCAACGTGGACACACATAATCCAAGAAATCACTGGCCAAAAGGCATAATATGCGAGGTTTTCCATAGTAAAATGGACAAGTTCGCAGTGCAACCGTAAGGACATCAACTGGGTTTTATACTCGCCCAGCATCCAAGCTCGGCAAGTTTGATATACTGCAAAATATAACCAGAGAAAAAGTCAACCCCAGTCAAGGAACCTGTTTATCAGGGGGGAGTTTTGTCTCAGCTGATATGCCAGAAACAAACCTAGACTTGGCAAGTGCAAGGAGCATCGATAAACAATGGTTGTTCCTGTTGCTGTCACTCAAGAAAAACCAAAAGGAGGATTTCAATCTTGGTTTTCAAAAAAGGTTGTAACGGCAATTTGGTGGAAGCAGTCAAACAATTTGTTAAGTCCTTGTTTTTACTATGTAAACAATGTAAACAAAACGATCAAATTTCATTTTGTAACCTTTAAAAATAAAATTAAAAAAAAAATTTTATTTTTATTGAAATAAAATCCAATTTAAAATTTAAGAGTTTAACACAATTAAAATGGATATTTTGTTATATGGTGGACCGTTATTATGGCTTTCGTTTTAGGTCAGCCCTTTTAACCTCGTTTTTAGCCACTACTGGTGTCCCACAAGGCAGCCATCCAGGTCAACTCTTTTTCATTTTAACTATTATACTCGTATATATAAGCGATCTTTAGAGGATTATTAAACACTGCCCCCTATCCATTTACTCCGACGAAACTAAGTTCTCCAAAACTATTTCTTCACCCCAAGGCTCTATTCTCCTTCAAGAAGATCTCAATAGCTTTTGTACTTGATGTCTAAAAAAATTCTTAGAGCTTAATGTCTCTAAATGTCAATTTATGACTTTATGACGTACATAAGTCAAATCAATCTCCTCCTCGACTTTATTTTCTTCATTACCAACCTTAACCCCAGGTGTAATCCCTTCGCGACCTTGGAATATTAAAGGGTTTTTTCAACTAGTGCTTATTTGGTGAATGGTAACACTTAGCTCATGTCTGATTTGACAGATAATTAGTTTTATCCTTCCGGTTAATAATAGAAAATAATTTCATTTAAATGTCTTCCTCGGCTGGCCATGCAGTAGCCTACACGATCGGTCCAATTTTTAAGCACATTATCGATTGTGTGCAGCTGTATTTCACCAATGGCTTCACGAATATTGTCCTTTAAAGCGTCAATTGTCTCTGGCTTGTCGGCGTAACACTTATCTTTTACGGCACCCCACAAATAATAGTCCAACGATGTCAAATCGCAGCTCCGAGGTGGCCAAACGACATCAGCTCTGCGGCTGATAATGCGATCTTCAAAAACAGGGCGCAAAACATCGAGTGTAGCTTCGGCTGTGTGGCACGTAGCGCCGTCCTGTTGAAACCAAATGTTCCCAATATCCTCCTCTTCAATTTTTGTGAACAAAAATTTGTTCAACATGGCCCGATAACGATCGCCATTGACTGTAACGGCCACTCCTTGCTCATTTTCGAAGAAAAATGGCCCAATTATGCCTCTGGACCAAAATCCGCAACAAACAGTGACTCGTTTTGGGTGTATCGGCTTTTCAATGTATGCGTGCGGGTTTTCTGTGCCCCAAATGCGACAATTTTGCTTGTTTACATACCCGCCAAGATCAAAATGAGCTTCATCTGAAAAGATGATTTTTTTGGCAAAATCGGCATCTTCTCTAAGTCGATCACAGGCCCACTTAGCGAAGCGAAAACGCATTGGATGGTCAGTTGGCTTCAACTCCTGAACCAATTGGACTTTGTATGGCGTCATACCAAGGTCTTTATGCAAAGTTCGTCTCAATGATGTCTCCGAAATGTTCAATTGTTGAGAACGACGGTGAATTGATGTTGATGGCGCTTCACGCACACTTTCTGCCACAGCAGCAATATTCTCGAGTGTACGAACTGTTTTTGGCTTTTCACGCTTTGGTTTATCGATGAGGATGCCAGTTTCTTTCACTTTTTTCACAAGATAACGAACATACCTCGTACGGAGCTGACGGTGCTTCTCTTCTTCCAAAATCCGCACGCAATTTTCGCACACATTCTGCAACATTACCATGATTTTCAAAGTAATGTCGCAATATTTCCCAGCGTTGTTCAAGCGTATACACAACCATATTCGTTGGTTCCTTCCGGAAGGATAAAACTAATTAACTGTCATATCAGACATGAGCTAAGTGTTACCATTCACGAAATAAGCACTAGTTGAAAAAAAAAACGTTAGATGGCGGACCCTTTATTATACGACAGAGAGATAAACTTCCGTTCGCATATTGATGATGTAATCCTTAAAGCCAACTCGTCACTTGGTTTTATCAAACGATGATCTACAGATTGTGTAACCCCTATGTGACAAGGTCACTTTACATTTACCTTCTGGAATATGTCAGCCAAGTGTGGTCCCGCTGGCCCTTTTAGCGTACCTCCCTATCGTGACCGCCTTAAGCTTCTTAACCTGAATACATTCAAGAAATGCAGACACCTAACTGACATTCTATTCATCCATCGACTGCTCTCTGGTTCTGTGGATTACGTCTTTCTTTACAATTCTATGTCCTTCAACACTAACTCTCGTTATTTACGATGTCCTCGTCTCTATATTCCAACCCATCGCACCTCTTATAGTTCCAACGAACCAATCTCTCTCATGCTCCGTAAGGTCAACCCAAACCTCCTCGTTTTTGATTTTAACCTGAGCACTTCCCATCTAAAACCTGATCTCCCCCACCAACCCCTTGGTTCTTAACCCTTAATTTTTGTTAATTTTTAAGTCAGATTAAACTTTTGTTAAGCCCAATAAATAGGGCATCAACCCGTTAAACTTAAGCTAGAAGTTATAATTTATAGAGTGACTGAGAGTCACTCCTGTAGGTCGGATTAGTGTTACAGGCATCACCATCCATTCCTCCAACGAAGCTAAGTATATTGTTGTCATCCTGGATTGTAAACATCTTTATATTAATGATCCGGCATAGAAACCCCTAAGGTGCTCTCGGCTTTCTGAAAGAGTAAAGGATCATTCCTAATGACACGGGCATAGTTCTCTCCACGACTATGATAAGACCAAATCTATCTCATCCGTTGGTTGCTCGGTGAGGAATAAGTTTTTACGAAAATACGTCAGTGAATGGTTAGTTACGGCTGTTTTTGCGGGTTTCCCTTACAAATTCCTTCTAATTCATCTTCCATTTCAAACGAAGTGGTCCCTGGTGCAACCCTCACTGGCGTTTTTATGACCTTGCCCGACTGTCTTTTGACTCAGCTAGAACTTCTGTTGTTGTGAAAATACGAAATAGATTTTCCCTGTGCCCAGGAATTATTTTACTTATAATTGCCTTTTTACGCCAACACATGGCTCCAAAATAGAATTTATTTCATTAATGAGAGCACTTAGTTTCAAAACCTTAAAGACGAAAAAGTATTCAGTGTCAACCGCGTTGAAAGCCTGTAACTTTTAGAAACCAAGTTTCTAAGTATTTCAAATATTTAATTTAAAATTTTTAGCAGCCGCTTTGGGGTAACAAATTAATCTCGTTTTCTATTTTTTCATTGCCTTTTTGGAAATGTAAAAACAGTTGAAGATTCGGCTTAGTTTGAAGAAACAAGCACCTTAATCATTTAAATAAAAAAAAGGTGACACCAGTTCATGTAATTCATTTAACTCGTCGCAATAAAAATGTAAAACCCTACAAAACTGACCCATCACGTTTTCATTTAAAATGTCTGTCTTACGTGCGAACAAGACATTAAACGTGACAATTGATGTTTTAAGGAAAAGGATATGTGACTGATTTAAGGAGAAGAGAAATTTCGGATCGTAACATTGTAAGGCAACTCCTAACATCTCATAAAAAATCGCGCCCATCATATTGTAACGTCTTTAGACCCGTTTACAATTTCCGACAGAGAGAAAAAATACCATTTTAGTGGCCAACGATTGTAATATATTTTTAGCGTCTAGAGTGGTCTGGTCAGAGTTTTATTGAAAAATAACGTTCGAAATTATTATCAACACATAATAGAGGGCTATTCAACAGGATGTGTCATTTTGAATTTTGCGCCGTTATTGAAAACTCAGCTATTATTGTGATGACTGTTGATAAGTAATACAACGTCATAAAATAGTGACAATTCACTGCAATAACGATGAAAATATCGCGGAAACATGATGACCAACATCATCATCATCATCATCAACATTAGCGCCTTCTCGCACAGCTATAGTGAGTTTAGTCAGTAAATTTGAACGTCTTGGATAGGTTAGGCTGTGAAACCTACAACTCGTATTTGTCCGGCAAGGTCGGCTGAAAATAGTTACTGAGAGTGAGAGTGAAAGCCAAGGTGTGTCCATTTTGAAACGATCGCAGGAATTGGGCCTATCCACAACCACTTTGCGCAGCATTTTGCATAGAGATCTTGGCCAACATGCTTATAACTAAGGTCCAGTTGACACAAGAACCGTAGCCAGCAGACCACGCACAACGCCGTACTTGCACTGATTGGGTGCTGGAAATGAATGAAAAAGATCATGATTTTTTACCCAAAATTATTCTGAGTGATGAGACTCATTTCGATTTGTCTGTGTACGTAAACAAACAAAACTGTCGCATCTGAGGCTACGAAAACCCAACAGAAATATTAGAACAACCTTGGCCGGTGTGGCCAATTCAACTAAAGGATTGCGTTACCGAACGATGCTGACCGACTGAAAGTATCAGAGCTGCGAAATACAGCCGCTATTATACGAAAGTGTGATGAAAAAATTCATCAAAAGTATAACTATCTATAGGTAGAGCCGAGGCGGATGTTTGGCCGATATTTCATTCCATTCCAACCTCAGAGTTTGTACTTTAGACTAAAATAAAAATATCACCCACTTTTCACAAAAATGTTGCGGTTTTCCATCAATCTAAAATGACACCTTTTTTTACAACATACTCGTATTTGGTCCAACTTTGACACTGTCTACAAGTGAACGAATAGGCTTTATCCATATGTAGTTCCACAAAAGCTGCCCGAAAGAAATAGAAAACTGGTTACTAGTCCCTTTCTGAACTGTTCAGCAATATCGTCTTTTTTTGGATAGAGGGACAATTCTTCAAGCTGATGAATAAACCACTGCTGTACATTACCTTCAATATGCTCACCATTAAATAGTTTATCGTAGAGAATCGCGATGTAACTTTTGCTGGAGCATTTGGGATAAAACGGTCTGCAGCAAGGTGCGATTAATTCGGCGATCCTATTCAACATCTACACGTGCGATCTTTTGAGCTCCCTTCACGATGCCATAGCGTATCTAGATGACTTGATAGCGTACAGAACGGGCCCAAACATTAGGGTCATTAATATACTCTTGCAAGTGTCTTCGATTAGATTTAACGACATTGCGATGACAGAAAGTTGAAGATTATATTGATTTCAGAAGTCGGGAACCATTCTTTATAGAATTTTGTCAGGATCCTAAGCGATACCAGAAAGAATTGGCGAATTGGCTGATGACAATGTTGTGGTACTGCTGATATCGCTACTGTTGTCGCTGATATACCTGCTGATATTGCTAGATGGAGATGCTTCCTCTGGGGATGCACTTGATGCTCAATGTGTTGATTTAATTTTGAGTTGATTGTAAGTCATTAGTTCTATTCGACTTTTCCAAGTTTAACTATATAGCACATACACTTATCATACATAGATATTTTTATGAAAATTTATATTTAAATTTAAACATTTAAAGAACTACATTTAATATCCGGCTCGAAGGACCAAATATTCGACGCTGGTTTTTCAATTGTCTTTAGCATTAACCGTCTTGAAAATGTGTCGTATACTAACAACTGTTAGTATAACTAACCCAAAAGGTGAGTGTTTGTACGATTTCTTTTTATCTTCTATCCTCAATATTTCTAATAGAGGGAATTCACCTAGGCAGAGGTGATAGATATCACTCGTGCTACAAATACAGAAGAAATAAGGGAATGGAGAGTAGTCGACGAACCGTCAATGTCGGATCACCGATGGATACGCTTGAATTCGAACTTTCAGATCAAGGTATGTAGTTTTCATAGAAATCCTAGGAGGACTGATTGGTAGCCAACACTGATGGAAACCCACTTTCCGGGTTCCACAGTATCAAGCGACCCTGGCATGCTACAGCACACTGAGAACATTGATCTCTCTCACTCCGAAGAGGAAATAGGTGCTCTTATTAATAGGAAAAACTTACGGCGGGCAATTCAGTCCTTTAAGCTCCCGGTCTGGATGGTATTCTACCAATTATGCTACCCGAGCCAGCAATCGAAAAAATTATGGAAATTCTTAGACACAGTCTAAAAATAGGGTACAAAACAATAGCTTGGAGGGAAGTTAAAGTGGTTTTTATACCTAAAGCTGACAAACAAGGGCATATAACAGTAAAAGATTTCAGACCAATAAGTCTGTCATCATTTATGCTTAAGACCCTGGAGCGACTATTGAAGATTCACATTAGGAATGCATACTTGAAAGGAAAATCTGTAGAAACCGCCCTGCACGAGGTGGTGGGGAAAATAGAGAAGAGTCTAAACTTCGGAGAGTTTGCGATATTGGCCTTCCTCGATATTGAAGACGCTAACATTGAACATGGCATTACGAACTGGCTTGGCAAAGCTCGGCCAGAATGTTCGTAACCAGAGGAAGCCCTCAGAATGGAATCGGCGATATGAGTGCTGGTTATGCATGACATCCTCAAAAAGCTTAGTACAATGGGTATAAGTGCTAAGGCATGCAGATGACGTGATCATAATAGTGGAGGGAAAATACTTAAATATTTTAAGCGAAATTAATGGCAGTGGCCCTGAAAACGATCAGCACTTAGGCAAAAAGCAGTGGTCTCAATGCCAACAATTCCACAACGGAACTGGTATTTTTATCAGAAAGTACAAGATACCGCAATTCAAACTCCCAAAATCTCAACGGAGTGGACCTGTCGCTTTCGGACGCCTCGAAGTATGTGGGTGTGATTCTGGATAAAAAACTGAACTGGAATCTTAATGTAGCGGAAAGAATCAAAAAGGCATATAATGCTCTTTTTATCTGCAAATAGTAGGAAAATTTTGGGGCTTAAAACCTGCTATGGTATATTGGCTGTATACGGTGGTGGTAAGACCCATACTTACATACGGTGCAGTAGTGTGGTGGAAAGTAACAAACAAGAAACTATTTACGAGAAATTAGCGGCGGTTCAAAGAACGGCTTCCATAGCCATTACAGGTGTGCTCCGTACCACTCCTATGGCAGCATTAGACACCTTTTTGCACCTAACACCAAAAAACCTGCTGGCAACAGTGCGGATAAAATTCCTTCCCTGGTCGACTTCGACATTCTGTACGATATAATTTATCCGGAGATTGAGGACTGGGAAAAAAATGCAATAATCAGGTCAAATGAAATTGCAATTTTCACAGATGGCTCAAAAACAGAGGAAGGAACAGGTATCTATATATAAGACTACCGGACGCAAGCAGTGTCTTCCAATCAGAGGTTCTGGCTGTCCTCAGGGCGGCTGAGCTAATGCAGATGAGATCGGTATCCGCAAGAGATAATGCTATCTACATCGATAGCCTGGCCACACTCAAGGCAATGTTATCAACCAATGTCAACTCTGATACAGTCAGGGGCTGTCGCACATTGTTCAAAGCACTATGCAGTCAGAACCGGGTAGGACGGTGCTGGGTGCAAGGACACTGCGGTATTAAAGAAAATGAAGAAGCGGACAAGCTTGCAAGAAAAGGAGGGCTACTCGACAATTGTGAGTTTGCCAATATCAAACCACCCCTTTCCATAGTATGGGGCACTATCGAGAAAAAAAATAACAAAGACTGCCAACCTAAGGTGGTCAAGTCTTGAAGGACAGAGGATATCCAAGGCTCTTTGGCCGCTTTTTGACGGCAAAAGATCTAGGAAGTTAGTAAAACTAAACAGGCATAAGCTTAGGACAGTAATAGGAATTTGCGGCAGCACGCAAAGAGACTTAAACTGTCAGATACGGATATCTGCAGACTCTGTGGTGATCTGCAAGCTGTTGGGGACATAACACACATACTCTGTGAATGCGAGGCAATATCGCGTAGTCGAAGAAAATTTTTAGTAAATACTTTCTCGAAAACCTAGTAAAGGAAATAGACGGCACGAACTTCAAAGGCCTTCTTGGCTTTCAAGGGTGTCTCACCAAGCGATTTTTTAGATGTTTGCCATTTGAAGACAAATTCAATTGGTTCCACAGAGACCGCCATATGCCGGTTTTGGTGCCTAGTCTCTGTGTGATGGCATATCTATCACAACCTTGTTTAACATAACCAAACCTAACCTAACAACTATTTTTATAAAAGCTACCGTGTTGTGAAACAAAACCTGAGTCGAAAACCACTTAAGAAAAATGTGCAGAAAAAAGAACCTTTGAAATAAAACTAACTGTTCGCCTTATCGTTATAAAAAATTACGATTCTATTACGTTTAAATGCCTTCCTTTTATGTTGATTTTTGACAGGTGAGATATTTATGGCATGATAGTTAACAATAACAAATGTGTTTATATACACATTTAAGTGTACAATTTTCGATGTTTTTATTTAGTGGTTTATTTGTATTTTATTTGAATTCATATACTTTATATCAGCAACACTGTCTTAATGAGATTTTATATAATACGCTAAACCTATTAAAGATTGAATATTTTCCTCATCAAGATGATTTGAAGGAACATCGCTAGAGCAATGACGTCAACGAGTAATCTGATTTCCTAATTATAGATATAACGAGACTGTGCGCTTCATTGCCCTTATGAAAATAAAGGGATGAACTACAATAAAAAATAAGAAAGTGGGTAACAATTCCAACAAAAAAAACACATTTCATGCGTAACAACTAGAGTTAAGATAGTTTAAGTAGGGCAAAATTATTTAGATTTAACAGAAACAAAATCCATTTACTAATTTTTTTTTAGCAAAATTCATTTTCTTGGTGCTAGTAATACTATAACTACAATAAATAAATAAGTTACTGTTTAATGATGTACGTCGAAAAACAGAGATTAAGTGCTACGATTAACTTATACAGAGCGACTAACCCAGTGATGCTGGTGACTTCCACTGTTAAGAGAAGAACTCACTTTGACTGCTGTAGAATGAATACATACGGGATTCTCTTTCTGAGATATGCTATTGCTTAACATTTCTACAAGGGAGCAGCTTTTGTGGAACTACATATTCATAAAACCTATTCCTCCACTTGTAGACAGTGTCAAGGTAGGACTTCAATTATGAGTACATATTATCTGCTTATAGTTATTTCTACGTTATGTTATTATAGTATATTTGATGCTGATCCGAAATGTCCGTCATCGGTCAAAATTAGGTCGTTTTAAAAGTTGGAATTATCCTTGGGTAATCGATTGGCATATACTCGCAGTAGGCGTTATTTTGCACCTTTTGGTAATAAGTATTGGATCAATTGAATCTGGTATGGAAACAACTTCAAATCAAGTCTTAAAATCTGCCTTAGGGATGTTCTGGAGATGACCAATTGAGTAGCACTTTGACGAGTATACACAGATGGATCGTTGTTGACACTCTACAACCTACCAAGGTTCTTCATTGTAAGCAGGGCGGTTAACATTGTACCCGCAGGACATACAGCGATGGGTTAGACACAACAAAAAATTCAATTTGTAAAGTTAGGTAAATTTATATAAAAACAATGGCCCAAAGTTATAGTCACCGTGTATTAGGTAGGTTTAGTACGCACTAACTAACATCACGATAACTTTAAAACCAACTCCTGAATTTGTATTTAATTATAAGCACTTTTTAACCTACCTATAACTAGTATTAACTTTAGAACGTACCCGCGATGAGTTTTAGTCAAACAAACCTAAAAATTTACAATTGGGATATCAAACACAGTTTAAGGGGTACACTTTTGCAAAATTGAAATGAATTTGACGAAATTCAAATGTCAAACGAAATAGAAAAAAAGTTTTTTGAATTTTAAATTTGAATTTGGATAGCAGTTTCTCAATAATGGAAGCAGAAAAGGTGTTTAATGAATGTTCCGTGCGCAATGAATGTCTATGTACATATGTATATGATAGAATACAATAAAAAAAAAACGAGTTACCCTTTTATGAGCAAAGGCAATGATATTTAATTTTTATATATAATTTATTTTATTTAAGGCGAAGCGGTTGGCACAAAGTTCTTAGATCGACTGACTTCAAGTATGAATGTTTAAGAATAATAATTAGTGTGAATGCAAAGAGCTCGAAGAGTAGTATATAACATAGAGAATAATCAAATTTTAATCGAGAGCAAGTAGATGTACGTTACAGTGGTATTAGAAAGTCACTTATCATTAACAAAATATTTAATTAATTTAAAATTCATGAAAATGAGGAGAGGTTAAATTGAACATACCGCCCGCCTTGAAATGCGCAAGGATGAGCAGCTTCAATGATGATCTACTGTGTCGACGTAGCTACGGTCTTCGTAGTCAATAGGAAGCGGGCATAATTTGACACTTGCCCGTTTGTATATGCCAGTCTTGGTCCTTACCTCGGCGACTCTGACAACTCCGTCCTTTCCTGGGTAGACGCTTACAATCCTGCCCAGCATCCATTTCAGTGGGGGAAGTCCTTCTTCGCTCACAAGCACCAGTTCGCCAACACTTAGGTTTCTTTTCTTCAGTACCCACTTCTTACGGTGCTGCAGGTGTTGGAGGTATTCATCAGACCAGCGTTTCCAAAAATGTTGATACAGCTGCTGCATTTCACGAAATCTTCCAAGCCGATTATGTGCAACGGAAGAAACGTCTGGGTATGGGATTGACACGAGCGCTTCTCCTATCAGGTAGTGTCCGGGTGTCAGGGCATCCAAATCGTTTGGGTCAGATGATAAGGGAGTTATTGGCCGTGAATTGAGAACGGCCTCAATTTTGGTCACCACTGTCTGGAGCTCTTCATATGTTAACTTAGAATTCCCGGCTACCTTGTAGAAGTGATGCTTGAACGACTTAACAGCCGCTTCCCAGAGGCCACCAAAGTGGGGTGACCTTGGAGGGATATGCTTCCACGTGATGTGGTCCCTTTCACAAAGGCGGTAAATTGTGTTTTTGTGCTCTTGAGATTCAAATAATTTTTTCAGCTCCTGAAGTTCAGACCTCGCACCAACGAAGTTCGTAGCGTTGTCGCAAAAGATTGTTGAACATATACCCCGACGAGAGATAAAACGCTCCAAAGCATTAATAAAGGCGTTGCTTGAGAGGTCGCTTACGAGCTCGAGGTGAGTGGCCTTGGTAGCAAGGCAGATAAACACCGCGACGTATACCTTTATGGGTGGCTTACCTCGAATTTTGTAATGGCATTTGAATGGCCCGCAGAAGTCCACACCAGTTACGAGAAAGGGGCGAGCTGGTGTTACCCGCTCGGAAGGTAGATCACCCATGATGTGTTCAACGGTGGATGGTTTTACCCTAAAGCATCTGATGCACCGGTTAACGATCTTGCGAGCAGTTTTTAGTCCATCAATTGGCCAATACATCTGACGCGTTATTGCCAAAAGCGATTGTGGGCCGGCGTGCATGTACATGAAATGAAAGAAAGTGATTATAATGTTTGTAAGCGTGTGATTTTTTGGGAGAAGAATCTGATGTTTTGTATTGTATTGAAGAGTGGAATTCCGCAGACGTGCTCCGACCCGAATCCTGTCTAGGAATGGAGATAACTGTTCAATAGGGCTTCGTTTAGATAGCTGATTCCCCTTAAACAGATCTTGATACTAGCTTGCAAATGAAAGCTGTTGCACGTTTCGTTAGAAGATAGACTAATCCACTATCCAATTCCTCCATGGCGAGATACGGTTCGATGATGCGATCCTTCGCACTGCGACGACAATTGTTAATAAAACGACATATGTATCCGAATATTCTTTTCAAGCGAAGAAGCGAGTTTCCGTGGCCAATGCCCGCCATTAGATCGCTTGATATTTGCACCAGCAGCACCACAGATCTTACGCCTCTACGTTCTGGTATATCACTACGAAGAGGAGGGTTGACAGGCCATTCATATCCAGCTTCGTGGAGAAATGACGGCCCATGGATCCACATAGGATTTGCGATCAGTTTCTTTGCTGTCATACCTCGCGAAACGAAATCAGCGGGATTAAACCTTCCATCCACGTGTCGCCATTGTTCTATGCGTGTTACATCTTGGATCTTCGCAATTCGATTGGCCACAAATGTTGTCCAGGAATATGAAGGCTTGCCGAGCCATGCCAAGACAATGGTGGAATCGGTGTAATAATATACGTTGTTTACTGTGACTGGTATGAAATTGAGCAAGCGTTCGACTAGTTCAACCATTGTGAGTGATGCGCATAGTTCCAGTCTGGGAATTGAAGTCGTTTTAATGGGTGCGACACGGGATTTGGAGCACATTAGGGTGACGGTTATCGATCCGGACTCATCCACTGAACGAATATAGCAACAAGTACCATATGCAGCTTCACTGGCGTCTGAAAATGCATGCAACTGAACGTTATTTGGTTTGGTTTTTGAAAGCATATGTCTAGTATTTGAAACGAATTTAAGTCGGCAATGTTAGACCTGAAGATTTTCCAACGTCGGCATTCTTCTGGTAAGAGTTTATTATCCCAAGAGTTTGCTCTGTCCTTCCAGAATTCCTGCAAAAAGAGTTTGCCTATTAATACAACTGGACCGACAAGGCCAAGTGGGTCGAAAATGCTTGCAAGTTCAGCAAGAACTGTACGTCTTGTCATATCATCTGAATCAGCTGGCTTGATGTTAAATCGAAAAATATCTTCGTCCGGTTGCCACATTAGTCCCAAGGTCTTCACAACTTCACCCCTTTGTACATGAAGCATTTGCTCACGATGATCAATAGGAATATCATCGAGCAACGTAAGGTTATTTGCACAAAATTTGCGCAGTTCGAAACATCCTAGTTTTAACAAAGATATTAACTCACCCTGTATCTGTTTGGCCTCCTCTAATGTATCGGCTCCGGTCATACAGTCGTCTACGTACATGTCCTTTTGTATTACTTGGGCTGCCCGTGGAAACCTCTTACCATCTTCAATGGCTAACTGAAGCAAGCATCGTGTAGCGAGGTATGAAGACGACGCCATTCCGTAGGTTACCGTATTTAGCTGGTAGGTTTGAACTTCAACTTCTGGACTATTGCGCCACAGGATGAGCTGAAATCTTCGATCTGCTGGGTCCAGAAGTATTCGCCGGTACATTTTGGTGATGTCAGCAGTGAACGCATACCGATGGGATCGAAAGCGAATGATTGTTGAGAACAATTCCGGTTGAATAGTAGGCCCTTTCATCAAGAGATCATTAATGGAATTGCCAGAAGTTGTTTTTGAAGAGCCATCAAATACGACCCTTAGCTTGGTGGATGAACTGTCTGGTTTCTCCACACAGTGATGTGTAGTTCGGGAATATTCGACGAATCCAACACCTCCATGTGAGACATCGATTCATATTCCGCCATGAATTGGATGTAAATTTTCTTTTGTAACAATATTTATTTTTTCTTTAGACAAAACAAGATCGGGATCGGAATGAAAAAGAAATGCTGCAGCAGTTGATGGAGCCACATTTCGTAGTAGTTGAGCAAAAGGGAAATGACCTGAAAATGATTTCGCGGAAGAAGGCGGCTTGGGAATCAATCTCAGTAGAGATGTATTCAGTTGGGTATCACAGGAGCATCGACAAAATAAGGCAACAGTGAACACGGATGAAGGCTTCGGCAAAGAAAGCCAATACTGTTGCTAAAAAAGCAGTTAGAGCAACGGGGAACAATATCAATGTTCCAGAAACAGATTCCTCTGATCTTTTAGTTCAGGGTATGATATCTGACCAGTTGCTTGAAGATACCATATACATTGATAGCAACATTATGTTGCAGAGTAATGCTTCCACTGATACCCACCCGAGCAGCTCCACCGCCAACTGGATTTCTGCCACATCTGCAGTCCCTTTCTTTGCTGAATAGGACACAACTACCTAAAGTCCCGAACCATCCATAACCACCCCCGTTGCTCCATCTTCATCGAGGAGTTTACTTGGTGCCCTCCGAAAACTGCCAAGGACGCCAACGACAAAAAGCGCAGTGATGAGTTCACGACTCACACAAATAAAGAAAGAAATTTCGCATGCGAAATTGGCTTTGCAAGCCAAAGAAAAGACCGCAAATGCCCGTTAAATTCACAAACTAAAGATCAAGATTTTAAAGAGAGACGGCAATTTGAAGTTTGACAATGAGTGATAGAGTTTTTGTTTTGTTTTTTATTATATTTATGAATTTGTATGTTTAAGTTTTATTTTGTTTAAATTAAAAGTGTTGAATTATAAATGCGTTTCTGAATGCTCTTCCAGTTGTTTTCGCAGGTTCTTCAGAATTATTGTTGGGCTCTTCTTGTGTCGATGAAATCGGTGGTGTACTTTCTTCAAAGAAAGCAATATTGCTTTCCTTAGCTATGTTGTGAAGCACGGCCATGGCAACTATTACATTTTTTGCCGTATCCAAATCCACAAGTAGTCTTTCCAGCAGCGATCTAAATTTGGACTTTAACTGTCCGTTAAGGCTGTTATTGTGCCTTTGTTCCCTTTGGCTGGATTTGTTTCTTACCGGTGTCAATAATATTTTTGAGCATGGATATCCAGAGTCGCCAAGCAAGATACCCTGGTGAACATTTATGGTCGCTTCCAACATACTTTTTAGACAGTTGTTCCAAATAATGGTGTCATGAAGCGAGCCTCGAGACCTTGCAACTATGTCCACTATTTTTGTGTTATATTCGTCTTGAAAGCTAGTTACACAGTTACCTTTTCTATTGATATAATGTCCGGCCATTAACTGCCCTAGACTTTTGGTTGGTCGCTTGATTTTACAATAAGTGCAATAGGGAACCTTGCGATCCTGAAAAATTGTTGCTTTGCCCCATTATATTCTGCCATTGCCAAAGGAAACTTAATGAAATGGGGAAGTGGAGAAACGATTTTTTTTAAATTCTCTTAATTATTTGTCCTACTGTTGCCTGTGACATTCCATGCAAGGCTCCTAAAGTTGTACATAATTAATAATGCTCTTGCAAATTTAATTGCCTTTTACTTACCAACATCACTTTGAAGGATATTTCTACCAAAAAAATGAAACGTTACAAGCACTTGTAAGGATGCAAGAATAGGAAGACCACGATTTGTGGGTCTTGAATATTCCGATTTTCGATTAAAAACTTGACAGTTAGCGTGTCGAATCTATACTGAGAAAAAAACTCGTCATCATTAAACTCATCGAAAGGATTTGACCGGTTTTTATATATTTTAGGCTTTCTAATAAGCTGAAAATCTTCGAAAATATCGAAATCTGCTAACAAATTTTCTTGAGACATTTCACTGAAATGACATTTCAAAGTCTATATTAAAACATAAAATGGAATTTATGTGCTACGAGTATTAAGTTTAGCACGAGGTTATAACGATAAAGTGGGTTTTATCTCGACTATAATTATCAAAACACTAGCATTGACTTTGTTACGTATTAAAATGACTTTAAAGTGGATTTTATCTGACTATAATTTTGCGCCAATGGGTCTTACTAACAACGTTGCGACTTAAAAAAGGTGTCGACTTAAATATTAATACAGACTTAAGTATAAATTACACCAATAATGATTTAATAATCAGCTTTTACTTAAACTTCACTCTTTTTAAAGAAACTACTACATTTTCATTGCATGCTACTACATAACATTTGTTTGACGTTTGTATTAATTTAAAATGATTTTGATTTCCGATAAGGAAATGTATGGATAACCAATTAATTACGAAGTCAGTTCTTTCGCAAAGGGTAAAATTAACTAGTAAATCTTTAATCTCTTTTGTCCAATTAATGCAGCACGGATGTTATTTTACATACACACATCATATGGCTTTTTTATGTACATCAGCAAACGAAAGTCGAAATCAATAAAATCGGCTGAGATTGTTTTCTTCGTTTGTGCATATAAAAAGGTGATGCCAATGTACTGAAGTTAATACTCTGAAAAAACTGTTTAACGCTGATAGTGATGATATGTAGTAATATGTAACCCACAACATGCATATCGTTTTATAGAGTTATATTTACCATTCTGTGTATACTCGTATATATAGAAACTTTAAATGGGTTTTTCTCGAAACAACGTTTTCTGAATCTGAGCACAAGATAATTAGAAAACGACTGTATAAATCGCGTTAAAATATTGCGTGCTTCTTTTAATTTGTCGGTGAATCTACAAAATTTTAAATGTTCTGATAAGTATAAGAGCTTTTTAATGTTTAAATAACGAAATTTGTACGTACTTTCGTTTTTAAACTTTCCATTAACTATTCACTTTTAATGTTTTGCACATTTTCAAAGTTTAGCTACGAATTATAGAGTAAGTGTCGCAAATATGGCCCACCATTAACTTTTTTTTAAATAAAATGACAAATTCAGCTGGAATTCATATATCTATTTATTTAACAGTGTTAAAAATTGTTTACATTTCAGTCTTTTATAATAATAAAGGTAAAAAATAGCGAGTTAAGGAATCCATCCCGGGATTCCGGAAAAAAAATTGCGAACGGGGAGGCAACGCCTCCCCCCAACCGTTCGACTTACTTTAATTAAACAATATATTATTTTAAAATAAGAATTTATTCTCGATATAATGAATTACTGTCGACAACGTCCCAAGTAAGACTAAATTCTAAAACTAAGTTGATTCCCATAGGAAGCCTCTGCTCCAACCATCCAGAATGCAGGCTCATCAGTTTTATGCCGACTCATGTATCCGGTGCGATGCAATTTGATGTTCGGTGGTCGTGCGAATAGCGCGACGCAACTTGATCTTCCATAAGCGTGTGAACAGGTTTGCACCTGAATATACTTAGTCAGCAATTCTCATACAGACTGCTACCCTGTATGGGGTTCAGGGCCAAATGCGCGGTGTTAACTCTTCCCTCTTTAAAGATCTACGTCCCGTAGATCATGCATGACGTCAGTTGAAGATGGCCAGATTCGAGTCGAAGACTATCCGGTAGTTCTCTGATCTTCTGAAATGACTCTGGGATCAATCGTGATGTTATGTAGATTCACCGATGGTAAGTTAGGACCGAGATTAACCTTTCGCCAGGCAATCCATACTACAGCTGCTATTACTATGACGATTCCCACGTTTGTGAAGGAAAGGAAGGCAGCTTGAATCTTCAGGTTCTTCAACTGAGCAATGTTCCTTACACCGATGCTATGCATATGACCCAAGTCGATCTTCTGCACTCGTTTTATGTTTGTTAATACCGGTGGGAGTAACTGAGTGTGTGAATATGAAGAGCTCGTGAATGTTATATTGTTCAACATGATCGTTTCATTATTAAGTTTAATCACGTAAGTACCATTAAGAATCCTTGAATCATTCCCAGATGTTAATCGTCCCATGAAGTTGGTAAGGAATATTGTGTCTTCCTGGACCAATTCGATCACCTCCTCCTTGTTAGTGCGGAAGGTACAAGTAGTTTGACCTCCTTTCAGAAGCCTTACCACACAGCTGTCTTCCTTAAGTTTCTGCAATGATCTAGTATTACAGATCATTTGATTATTAACATGGAAACATTTATTGATAATCCCGTATGTTTCCTGGTGATTAACTAGGATTCTATTGTAATCCATATCAATCTGCAAACCGTCGGTGATTGATGCTCTCACCGAGAGAATGTTAAATCCATCCTTTCTTACTTTCGGCATGGAAAGAACATAAAGAAGAAGTGAACCATTTGAATATATAGACAGTGATCCATTTTCTATGGCCTCAACTTCATTTGAATAAGGTAAAGTTTCTATTTCTCCGATGATTCTACTTATTTCCTCTCTATCTAAGAGATTCGTGTTCACAATGCCACTTTTAGCCATTTGACAGGCGGGTATTATCTCGTTAATCTCGTCCTTTATTATAATGACCTGATCCAAAACATTTAGTGCGTATCGTCCGACTAGGGTTGACTTGATCTCATTATTAAATTGATCTATCATCCAATTGAGCTTTCTTGTAGTCTCGTGCAGGGTACTGAACATTCTAGTATTAATTTTATATTGTTGGTTGTTGTTTTCTATGATATCTTTTTCGTTGGAAATTATTTTATTCCAGTCCGCAGCATTGGGATTTCCGGCAATCCATTTCCAAGCTGATCCAATCCAGTTGATGGATCTGGTGATTCGATGTCTTTCGCCTCTAAGTAAGGCCAATCTGTCATTCATCTTGTTGAGGTGAATTTCAATTGTGGCCCTTTTTTCTATCGAAAAGTTGGCAATTATTGACCTGTTAATACCCTGTACTAGGTCCCCGAATTGAGTTAAGTTGATAACATGCACTAGCTTAAAGTCAACCTCGACAATCCACCCCTTGCCTTCTTTTATTGTAACAATTGGTTATTGGTGGTTGAATAATTGATAACTTAAGACAGTGGACAGGAAAACAGTAGTTCTGAAAAGAGGGGTGCAAGCCATAGCTTGCTCTTCTGAGTCTTTAAAATGAAACATGCTAACATTCTTTTACATTATATCAAATATAAGGTTTTAATTTCTACTTTCTAAAATATTACAAAATATTAAGATTCTTTGCTTGCTCCCTTTTTAATTACTAATACAAGTCAATTACAAATTATTATGGGAGAGTAGAACAAATAACTTGTTTCTCTTATAACAATACCCAAGTGCATTCTTTTCCTTACGTGACTTTTTCAAATACAATTAATCGTTGTGAGTCGGAGAGTGGATTAACTTTTTTTTTATCATTACTACTATTAATATTCTTGAGATGGGCTTTGTGAATTCTGCGCCCGGAGGACGTGATCACAGTTACCTTGTTATTTTTGGCAACAACCTCTTTTCGATATAAGGGTTTGTTCTTCGCACGAATTCCCTTATCTGACCTAACATGGCATTAATTGCTCCCGTTAGGTCTGTTATGGATTTATTAATGGCATCCATTCTTTACTGCAGAAGTAAGAAGTCGTTGCCAAATATATTTGACTTCAAAATGTACTTAAATTTAGGACTCACCGACTCTCCGACACTCAATATACGTATGCACGTATTTTAATGACTTAAAACTTCAAAAGGGTTACTATAGATAATTAATTAATTTCACTTTATATTACAACTTTCTTTTAACTCTAATTTCTTTTTCAATCAATTCTATAATTACTATAGATTTTTCTTATCCTTTCTTATTTTAATTGAGGATCTACAATTACTTTTATTATTACTTTTCTCTTTCAGATAGCACTTATTTAATTTGTACACCTTAGTGTAATCAAATAATCAACTTTTTAGTTTCACTTATTCTTCTTTATTCATCCAAATACCTATCTACAATTCCTTTCTGTAGATAACACTCATAGAATTTTACTTCGTCGTACAATTAGGTTTTTCACTTTCAATTTCTCTCTCTCTATTAACTCACCAAAGATCTGCAATACTTTTTCTTTTTGCACTTAGTATTAGTTGAACCTTGAATCTTTCACTTGGGTTACACAGTTATATTTTTAATTTCCAAAAATCGATTCAAACAATTTTCTTATTATTTGTATTCTTTAATTATAATTTCCTTACATCAGGAATATTACACTGAGTTTCATTATTGCCTCGGATTATCTTTTCCTTTTCACTATTTAAACTCGGCGTTACTGCAACGAAAAACAAACAATCCTTAGCACACAATTCTTTGTTTTTTGGGAACATCTCTTTTGGAAGGATCGTGTTATCCTTTTTGGATGCGAGCATTAAAATGCACTCAACCTACTAAGGCACGATTGGCTTCACACGAAATCACTTGGTTTCCCTTTTGACCAACATTCGTGTTCTCATGGGTACGATTGAGTTGTCGATTTATAAGCACAGTGTTCTCATGGGGACTGAGCTTTTCGTTCAATGGAACGCACTAACATTATATCCTGGTTAGAGGATAATAATGTGAAAGAAGAGAACCAAGGATTGTCGTATACGGAGATGTCCCTGCTCGGGCGCCAGTTAAGGCATCCATCCCGGGATTCCGGAAAAAAAATTGCGAACGGGGAGGCAACGCCTCCCCCCAACCGTTCAACTTACCTTAATTAAACAATATATTATTTTAAAATAAGAATTTATTCTCGATATAATGAATTACTGTCGACAACGTCCCAAGTAAGACTAAATTCTAAAACTAAGTTGATTCCCATAGGAAGCCGCTGCTCCAACCATCCAGAATGCAGGCTCATCAGTTTTATGCCGACTCGTGTATCCGGTGCGATGCAATTTGATGTTCGGTGGTCGTGCGAATAGCGCGACGCAACTTGATCTTCCATAAGCGTGTGAACAGGTTTGCAGCTGAATAAACTTAGTCAGCAATTCTCATACAGACTGCTACCCTATATGGGGTTCAGGGCCAAATGCGCGGTGTTAACTAGCGTAACGAAAAAATACTCACAAAAAACTAAGGGAACTTCATTTCACAACGTAAAAAAATGATGATAATATGGACCACTTAGTTTCCAGTATGTTGTGATCCTAAGGAAAGCAAAATTCGCATATAAAATATTGCTTTTCATTGCCCGAGCAGTGATATTGAGCCCGCATTGTACATGCAACGCATTGGACCCATGTCTCTCCTCCGTTATCATCGGAAAACACATTGGAACAATAAATGTATTTGGGATCTTGCTGATTAGTTCGATCAGGACTCCCATCTGATGATTCGTCTGGAATGAAATCTTCTTCACTTTCAGATGAATACCACGATATTCTACTAGGAATTTTCTTTTCTCTAAGTTTTAAATTCTTTAGAACCTTATGAAATGTAAACCAAAAAAGAATATAAGCTGAAGCCTATCATAGTCTGATTCACCTACATTCTTGTCCAAAATACTTTTGACTTCTGTACCTGCCTTTGGTCTCTTTAATTGTTTTTCATCTTTTTTCTTAATAGATTCTTTCAAGGCTAGCTTATATGGTGAAGAAGAAATAATTTCAGATTTTCCTCGTTTTCTTCGACGACTTGATATTTTTTTAGTTCGGATGGGAATTGGAGAAATTTCATGAGGCGTAATGTAAGATGAAGCCGGTTCTGATAAATTAATATCATTTGCTTCTGGTTTTGAATTAGATTTCAATGCAATGGACTTTATTCCCACAGAAGTAGAAGGTTCTCCAGAATCTGGTTCCGTCTGTACATCTTCAACTGGATTTTGTTCATTGGTTATAGTTATGCTCCTCTGCTGGCAAAAAATCGTGGTCCTTAAAGATATGTCTATCAAAAGGACATATACCAGTGGAAGCAAACCCCTTTACCGCAATGTCTCCTGTTTGAGTTTTTAAATTTGTCAAAGGCCTTGTGTTATTGATCACCCAGCGTCTGATTTCTTCCGTTAAATATTTGTTTAGGGGTCCCATAAATGTCTTGTCTAGTGGTTGAATTTTGTGACTTGAGTGTGGAGGAATCGAAAGAATATGGACATGGTTATTCCGTGCCAAGTCCACAAGTTTAATATTCCGTGTGTGGCTTGCATGTCTGTCCATTATTAGAAGCACAGGTGAAGATGTCGATGGTTTCACTTTTTCCAAAAAGTGTTTGAATCACTTTGTGAATAAATTCGTTTGAACCCATCTGGATGGATGATTAGCAGAAATAGAACCTGGTGGTGTACCTTTCATAAGAATAGGATGGTCCCTCTTCTTTGGTAAAATGTACATTGGTGGTACAAAGGATCCCCAGCACTCATGCACAAAATTGAGGTTATCATCGAACCTCTTTCACCTGATATTAGGGCTCCTATCTGTTTTCGGTCTTTGAGCGATACGTCACCATTAGTTTTTCAAGGTGGTTGAAGAAAATTTCGACGTTTTCTTTTGGAAATCCACTTGCTGGAGAAAATGGAGTTCCAGTCGACTGGCGGAACGACAGCAATGGATGATGCCTAAGGAATAATCGCAACTAGGCGCTACCTGGAAACCAATGAAAACGGGTTTGGTATGTTGTTTTTTAATGCAAGGTGAAATGCTAATGATATTATGTCATTTCGAGTAATGTAAGTCCAAAAAGTTTTCCTTCCATTTGGAGAGTATATTCAACCAAAGACTCCTCGAGTTCTATCGGAAAGATGGGCTTTCTGTGTAGTGTAGCATTCACCACTTTTTGTAAAGGTTTATTAGACTCTGCTACCAAACGCCGTAATGTGGTTTTAGGCACGTTGAATTCTTTGGATGCTTTTAAGAACCCCATTTTTTTTCTGTTTATATGCAGTGATTGTTTTCATCATATCTTCTTTCATCCAATTTTGACACTATTTTGTAGGATTTTTAGCCCTTGAAGCCATGGTGTGATTCCTTAAAACAAAAAAAAAATAAAACTCCAGTTTACCCCAAGTTTCAAATATGGCCCACTGGTCCATATTATCAACACCCGGAATGGGCATATTATCAACACTATGACATTTTCACTTTTGTTAATTTTTAACATACTCAGTTAACTGCGATCAAAATTTTAATTTCACATTAAATAACACAAAATATAACACTATGTATATTTCGAAAAAACTTATTTAATTTCCAAAACTCTTTAAGTAAACTCACCTAAAAATTATAACGAAAACGAATAAAAGTAACCAAATGCGCTCACTTCCACCGCTGATCAGCTACTGTCTTCAAAACACAATAATGCAAAACCGGTTTGAGTGTGTTTGGTTTGCACCGTTAGTTCAGTGCCTACTATGTTTTATTCAGAAAATACTGCAGTAGGCCATATTACCAACGTGGGCCATATTTGCGACACTTACTTGTTATTAACGTTTTTTTTTGTTGTTCTGTATTCAAAAATAAAAACGGAGAGTGTACGCAAAAGGGTATTTCAAATTCATGAAAAATTTAAATAACACTTATACAATTTCAACTAAATTCAATTAGCAGTTTAAGCTAATTTTAGTATTTTAAATACCAAATCAAATCCTTTTCAGTATTTTCCTTAGTATTAAATTAGTACATTGGCATCACTCTGTTCTTTAATGTCATATTTAAAAACTTAGCCATGCACATGACTTTCTCTACATTTAAATTTAGCTCCATACTAACACTAAAACCGACTATTAAAATCGTTATTGGTACAAACATTTTGGAATGTAATATACTTAATTTGGTTGTTAGTAGGGCACAATAAAGCACACAATTATTCCATTTAATTCTGTCAACAGAGGCTTACAATGTACCAATCTCTAAAATTAAAAATTTGTGATCATTTTCTAAACATAAGGCCAAATGCATGGCAGTGATAAGGCTGTCGCATGTAGAGGTCAACGTACCCGCAATCTACATGGAACAGCTACTGATGAATCAGAATCAGCAATGTTGTCTACCGTTCCAAAGCTGAAATTTCTTCACATTTCTTGCCTATGTAAAGAAGCTTAGAAGCATTAGATGCCTCTATTTGGCTTCTAGGATTGCAAATCAAAAATTTTGTACATCTTCCAAAATCAAAAAACGACAGTCCAGCTGTCGAGGACATAGTAAGTAAGTTAGAATGTGCTAACCTATGTCCACCAAATGCTTCTCGGATCCATCTATTATCATAATGGGAGTATGATTCGAACTAAAATTTCCAAACTATTTGTGAAAACCAGTGATCAGTTCTACGATGTCATCATTATAGTCGAATCATGGCTTTACCCTGAAACCTCATCATACGAAACCTTCAACCGAGGACTCTAGAATACCTCTAGGATCGACAGATGTAAATCTTCAGAGGAACGTGGTGGCGGTATAAAAGCTGCTGTCCGTTCCTATTTTAATGGTAAAGAAGTTGATATTCCCTTCTCTGGGATCGATCAAATTTGTGTATGTGCCTGTTCATATTGGCGCGGGCAGGAAGATTGTCCGAAAGAGAGGGAACGCTTTTTATTGATTGATTTATTTATTGATTGATATTCTTTTTTTCTATCATCTTTCTCTCCTCCTATCTTTTAAGACCGTCCGTAAAATAACGTAGCTTTCTCCTGGCTATCCTTGTTTTCCTTTTTTTTATAATTCGGCACGAAACAAAAAGGTAAGTTGAGTTGCGATGTACGGGGTACTGGCAAGAACCAACCCAATCCGACGAGCTAGAGCCGAGCAACCGCGAGCGTGCCACTGCCAACTACTCCGGCATCATGAATGCCTCCGTGGCCAACTGACTCCTTACAAACCCCATGACAATGTGAACACGACGTTCATGGTGAGGACCTTCATCCCGTCGCCAATGTAAACAGGCACTATCTTTAACTCTTAATCCCAACACCAATGAAGATTTTTTTTTAATTCGTTCCGCCTAGAAGTATGCTTGAATTATATGAAAAACATTCACTCAATATTGAACACGTTAATAATCGTTGTACTGAATCCGACAACTTATCAATTTTCGGTAATTTTAATCTTAGTAATATTACTCGTATTTGGAGTAAGGTTGATAATAAAAACTTTCTTTTAGCGCATAATATTTCTTATGGCCACGAATCTCTCTTACTTGATTTCCTACATTCTCTAAATTTAAAACGAATCAATCCAGTAGTTAACTCACTTCTTAAAATTTTAGATTTGATATTTGTACTCGTATGTTGTGATGAATTTGATGCAAATGTAACTGAAGTTCCTATATCTTTTCTGAAAAATTATATTAATCAGAAAGAAATTTGTATAGAGTTATTATTGTTCTATTATTTTAAACTTAACGCTAACCATAACCTGAAATATTTAAATGCAAACTACAGCGAACATAATAACTTTTTCAAATATGTAAAAATATGTATGAACGCTTCGTTGAAATACTGACTGACGGCTTCGCAAGATTTGTACCGCCCGCCCTCATCCTACCGAAATACGAATAAACCTTGTTGGCATAATAGACATTTAAGGAATCTAAAAAAATCGAAAAAAGAAAACTCTTAAAACATTAAAAAAAAAACAGATTACGAAATATATAGTAAACTTCGTAAAGATTTTAATGTTTTTACAAATTTTTCTTCAAAAATTCTATCATGTCTGTTGAACATAAAACTAAACCTGATAGTAAAACGTTTTGGCTTTTTATCAATTCAAAGTCTACGGGGATTCCAAATTCAATGCATTTTAGAAACCGTGAATCGGAAAATATTGAATCTACTCTTGAACTTTTTGCAAATTTCTTTCAGTCCGTCTACACCTACCATGATCAATTTACACCATTCCTATTAGTTCCTCTAGTTGTGTCGAAATCGAATCTTTGACTCTAAGCCATCACGATATTTCCATCGCTCTTCAATCATTAAAACCTACTTTATGCAGTGATTCAGATGGTATTCCTGCCATCCTATTCAATAAATGTATCGGTTCGCTTTCCGTGCCCCCGCTTCAAATTTTCAACCGCTCCCTCTCGGAAGGTGTATTTTTTGAAGTTTGGAAGAAATCCTGGTGTAGCGCTGGTGTTCCACAAGGGAGCCATTTGGGCCCACTTCTCTTCATCATCTTCATTCGTATATCGTGATAAATGGGCAGAGTTTACTGTTTGCCGGCTATCTACAATTATTTAGAACCGCTAAAAATATTGAGGATTGCTCTTTACTGCAACTAGATTTAAACATCATCACGGAATGGTACAAAATCAATGCCCTGAAGCAACTGGAATGAAATTTCATTTCATCCAATCATCTTCTATAATTCAATTCGAGTATTGAAGTCAAAGATTTGGGAGTTATGTTGGATACCAATTTTTCTTTTAAAGTACATTTGAATCGTACTTCATCCAAAGCTTATTCGTCAATAGGTTTCATTAAGAGAATGGACAAAAGGTTTTCTGATCCTTTTCTTGCCTGTCATTATACTCCGCCCTTGTTAGACCTCATCTGGAATACGCTGTTGTGATTTGGAATCCCAATCTCTCTTCTGACTCCGCCCGACGTGTTCAAAATCATTTTAAGAGATTCATTTTTTATAGAATGCATTGGAACTTTTGGCCCAATTATAAAGCAAGATGTTCACTCCTTGGCTTAAAATCGCTAAAGTCTAGACGTACTATACACGATATAATATTTGTTGGAGACCTTCTCGGTTATCATATAAGATGCCTTATTCTATTATCAAAAATAGGACTTCATGTCCCTATACGGTCATTGAGAATAGGGCATCGTCTTTCTGTTGTATACCACCGAACGAATTATGGTACTAATGAACCGCTTACTCAAACCGTCAAAGTCTTCAAAGAAGTCAGTAACCTCTTGGACGTTTATTTAAACAGATCTCAATTTAAAAATGTAGTCAACACCGTGTACATTTTTTAAAATTTATGTATATATATTTTGTTTTATGAAATCTGTTAGCACTTAACTCTCGACCTGTGTACTGTAAAATTTTAAGTTATCGTGTACCTGAGCACTCAGTGCCCTATAAAATAAATATGGAAGATTGCCTTTTTCATATGAGATCGAAGTAAAAAAAAATGTTGTTTATTTAAATCTAAATTATATACATACTTAAAAAACATAAATATAAATATATTTTGTACAGTTGAATATTCAAGTCGGTGATTGATTTCTGTTGCGCTTTGGTTTTGATGTAGAAGCGAATGTTTCATCAACATCATCCCGATTAGGAACTTCAGCAGGTGATTCATCTCTTATATAACATCGTTCGCAAATTCTTATGTAGTGCTTTGTGCAGGTGGGAACATAACACAAATCGCAAGCTGCAGTTGTTTTTCCTTATTTTGTGTTTTGCAGGGTTAACAACTTTGCTTTTTTATGTTTTGCCGTTGTGAAGGAAGTTGTATAATCATATCTTTTTCATATCCTATCTTTGTCATCGCCATTTTCACAGAATTTTGAAAACTTGGTTTTAAAATTTTTTTCTCTAAATGTTTAGCGGCTAATTCTAATAATAGTTCTTTGATAAAGGCTTTTCTTTTTCCCGATCTTTTCTTAGTTGTACACCATTCCGGTTGGCTTATAGCTAATGATCTGTAGGCAGCTAGGGATGTAGTATATATGATGTTGTAAAATAATGTGACTGGCCAATGGTTAGTTTTTCGTTTGCAGCTTTAGAGTGTAACCATTTGGTCAAAAGTGTCTACGCCTCCCTTATTTCTATTATAGTCTATAATAATGACCCTTATTGCGAGTGTCGTTTGTCGATTGCGTTGATTGATTTTGTATTTGGTATTTTGTAACTCAATTGACAAAAAAATCAATTATTGTGAATTGACGTTATTTTGATTTGCTTTTGACAGATTATTTGTTTACGAATTTATTTGTGAATTTGGTTATCTATCGGTTAATTTTTATAAAAGACATCAACGGAGTTGTGGTTTAGTGACTCTGATTCTGAAACCAATCAGAATCAAGTCTTAGAATGGGCCAGAAAAAAAGAACTATCAGAGATACTTCTAATCCTTTGGAAATGGAAGAACAAATGTAAGTATTGCTGACAAAAAACTGGCTTATGTTCTTTTAACTTGACTTTACAGTTTTTTGAAACACTTTCGTTTATCCAAAGATGCATTTAAAGATTTACTGACATATTCAACAAGAAACACGCAAAAGCAAGAAGTATTGTTGGCGGACAATCGCTGTGTTAAAAAATAGGTTTAGGTGCCTATTAAGAAGGGGAGAACTGCACTACAGTTGTGGAACTTTACACAATATTTGTGTAAAATATAAGATCGCCATAGTCGAAGAAGAGGCGCAACTTGGTGAAGAGAGTGGAGCACACTACAATGCCGATGATATAGAGAACGAGCTTTCTGAAAGAGATGAAGCAATACAAATCAGAAACAATATTCTTTTATCAATATAGTTACTATTTAATAAAAAAGCAAACGGCTTCTTACAACTAATACAAATCTTTCAATTCATAAATCATTGCATTATTTCATTTTTCGTATTTTTATTAAAAAAACTTACATTTTCTGATGAAAAATCCCTTTTTATTTTTTTTTTAAACGACCGCAAATTTCTAATCGACTACGAACGACTGTCAAATCGACAATTGTCGATCACAATCACAGTACACAATACCAAAACTCACGATCGACAATCGACTGTCGACAATTGTCGTTTAACAATCGACTATCGACACTCACAATAAGGGCCAATAACATGCTTCTGCGATTCCTCATCAATGTCCTCGCCGTGGCGTAAAGTTGACAACAAAAGAACTGCATGCACCATGAGAAACAAAAAAGTTCTTTTGAATTCCCTGTCATTTTTTGTAAACTCCATTGGTAATTGTGGTTTTTTTCCTCTTATTGTGCCCACTAGTGTAGTCTTTCTACTTGCTAGCTCTAAATCCAATGGCACAGATGTAAAAAACTTGTCGGTGGTAAAGTTAAAATTGTTTTAATTGATTTTGGCATCTACAACTCAAAATATTTTCAAACCATATCTGCCAGGTATAAACCTGGCTGGTAGCTACTAATTGTTCGTCTATAGTAAGCTCTTTTGATGGACGATAGAGTGCAGAGAGATTTGATTGAAATACGTCCCAAGTATATCTAAAAGCTGCCAGCTTTTCAGTTTTACATGCGGAACGAAACTGGATATTTGTTAAAATCGGTTCTAAACACATAGCAGCTTTATAAAAAGGCATATTGTGTTGATCAAATAACTCCTTAGCTTCTTCTTTTGACGATTTTTCGGCACCTGCATACAGTAGTACTGCAATATATGCATACATCTCATCTGCATCCGTATCATACCATCGACGAAGTATCTTTGTTGTTGCTGACAAATGATTGCCTTCATAGGCTCTCTTCACTTTCCTGTTTGTGTCAAGAACCATAGTACCAATAATTTGTGGGCTTATCAAACATCTAAACGCATCCACTTTTTTTGAAAATATTTGTTTGCATCTTGGCTCATGTCTCTTTCGTTCGTTTTGATCATTTATTGCCCTGGATTTCTGAAATTCTCATCTGGCATAGTCAACCAAATATCAGAATGACGGACGTTTCTAGCTGTGTAGCGCATTCCTCTGTTTGGTCCAACAGGTTCATTCTCCTGCAAATCCTCTTGACACCGCTTACCAGATTCAGTTTGCATATGTATTTTTTCTTCTTGTCGTAAGTCATCGCCTACTTTTTCAACGCGCAAATCAGGAAGAGTCACATCTGGAACATAATTACTAATCAGGGTCAACTTCTGAAAGCTCTCCATCATCAATATCTGCTTCAGAATCTTCAGAATCCTCTGAATAAGCACTTTGCTAATCAAGTGCATTTAGATTGTTATCTAAAAACTCCTGTTCAACATCATTCAATCTAACGGTTTCAATAAAGATGCATAGTGCTATTCCAAACAATTCGCCTGCCGCCACATGCGAAATAAGTCTGAGAGTTAGGTAATAAAAATGAATGGGTGTGCAGTTCCTTTTCCATTTTTTTCTATTTTTTAAATTTCTGTGAGAGAAAATCTCGAAAACCACTATACTGAGAAATCCTGGGCACTGAGTGTCTAGGTACACGATAACGGTAAATCTTTTTTATAGCTCCGAGATTCCAAAACAAAATGAAACATCAGCTCAACTGTTGTTTTCTATGTAAAGGGTTTTCCAATAGGGACTTGATAACTTTGAATTTAATTTGTTAACGCACTCTTTCACTAATCATCAAACTGTCACTGTCAATTCATTCAGTAAACTCAACATTTTCATCATGGTAAAGTACACGACAGAGCAACGTCTGCAAATTCTAAACATTTTCTACCGAAATTCGGAGTCGGTGACTGCACCTTTAAGAGCGTTAACTCCAATTTTCGGTCGTAATTCTCGCCCTAGCAGACAGGCAATAACAAGTTTAGTGCAAAAATCACTCAGACCACATTTTGGCGTATTTTGCGTAAGGATCTTGGTTTACACCCATACAAGATCAAGCTGACTCAAGAATTGAAGCCGATGGGATCTGGAGAAGATGTGCCAAGATCTTCAGTGACGAAGCTCATTTTTGGCTCAATGGGTTCGTCAATAAGCAAAATATGCGTTATTGGTCGGGTGAAAATTCACATGTGCTTCATGAATCACCACTTCATCGACAGAAAATAACTGTTTGGTGCGGTTTGCGTGCCGGCGGCGTTATTGGGCCATACTTTTTCGTCGACAAAACGATCGTTACGTTATGTGAATGGTCAGCGTTATCGCGCCATGATCACCGATTATTTTCGGCCCGAATTGGAAGATATGGACTTGGAAACCACATGTGGTCCAGGATGGTGCCACAAGCCACACAGCACACGCTACAATCGATTTATTGAAGAGTAAGTATGGTGAGCGTGTTATCTCAAGACATGGGCCAGTCGATTGGCTGCCTCGTTCGTGCGATTTAACGCCGCTTGACTATTTTCTGTCGGGCTGCGTTAAGTCATTGGTTTATGCTAACACGCCGTAGACGTTGGAAGAGCTCAGAGTTAACATTGAACGCGAAATAGCGGCCGTTGTGGCCGAAATGTGTGGCCGAGTCGTTGAAAATTGGGTCCAACGAATCAACCGCTGCAAACGTGCCCGCGGTGGCCATATGAACGAACCGAGTTCCATTCATAAATGTTTTCATTGTACTTCAAGCCGATAATAAAGTTTTTAAAATATCTCAAATGGTTTGGGTTTTATTTAAATAAAAATGTGTCAAGTCCTTATCGGAAAACCCTACATAAGTGAGATCGAACTCAGTTCATTGCATATGCAAATTTGACAGATGAGATATTTTTGTAAAAACATTGCTGGAAAAATGTTGGAACATCAATTTGTTCAACTGCTTATTGAAAATGTATGGAGGAATAGTTGCATTTTTGATAAGGGAGATGCATTTTATTCTAACAGTATAAAAAAGGAAAAAGCATGGGAGGTTGTATCAAAGGAAACGGTCAAATCATGTAATGCCGAACACCAAGAAAGATAGATTCATAATTTTTCGCAAAAGCATTATGGTTATAGGTAGGAATTTCCAAAACATGGGGAAGCATTTCGTTCAGTTATGACATTAGCATATGCTTCCCAATGTTGATTATTATTGAGCCTTTAGAAGGATGCATTAAGTACAGGGTTTTTTAATAAAAGGTTTAGTTTCGAAGAGTCCATTTTTCCCACATGTCAAATGTAATGTGCTATCATTTTTTTACAGATGACAAATAAAATTCAGAACAAAAATTATAATAATTTTGAAAGTAAGAAATTTTCTCGGTCTTATATTTCTTGTATTCTGCAGTGAATGTAAATAGCGACACCCCCTTTGAAGATCATTCGAAAAGTAATAATTGAATAACAGAGCCATCGTCCCAGTCCAAGCGCTTCGAGTTCCTAGCTGCGCTGGCAAGATTTAATCAGTAATATCTATGCATTTAGATAAAAGGGTCAGAATACATGGGCTAAGATTGTTGGGATAGATGGATACTAGCGCTCCAGCTGGGAAAGTTTTCGAATCCATCACCCAACGAAAACGCAGCAGATGAAAATGCAAAGTGGTGCGCTTAATTGTAGAGAGATCCCAAGTAACTTAGTATGCAAAATTGGAAGCAACTAGCAAACAAGAGGAGATCTTCGTAGCGATTGATCGGGAAAATGCTGAGTATCTGAGTGGATTGGGTCAGCAACACCACAATCAAGTTCGTAGCGAAGTACTTACCTTACCTCCCAGTGGTAGTCCCGGGCTAAAATGGCAAGGGCCACACCAACTTGATCATAATGCTTATACGAGTAGCAGTATTGATGTTTCCCATAATTGTTGCAAATCCTGTTCAAATAACAAGGTTTAAATCTGAGCCAGGAATTCACTTTGAAGGCATGGGCACAACAAGATTTGTCACGGCTGAATGGAAAATTATTGCATACTACGAACTAGCACCATTCAAGAAGGAAATTACAGCATTATCAACCGGAACGCTTGCCTTACACTATTTGTACGAACAATTTTCAAAGAGGACTACCTGCCGATATTTTTAGTTGATCATTTCAATGAGACTACGAGTATAACCAACTTGCAGTTTGACAACAGTTTGCTTTCCGAAAGGAGAGTTAAAAGGGGCGCTCTAAATATTATTGGAAACGTCGCCCACTCTCTCTTTGGTGTCTTGGATTCCAAATATGCTGAAAAGATGTCTAGCATAATTGATAAGGTTAAGGAAAATGAGGATTACTTATTAGAACTACACAAAACCCAGACATCCATGATTGATTCTACTGTGAACATCGTCAAACGAAGTCAATTAGACACAACTTCTAAATTTACACAACTTGAAAAACAGATCAATATGGTTATGAATGGTATACAAAAGACAGAAGCAGAAGTAGATCTAATTCAAATGTTCAACTCCATATCTATTCAGCTGACAATGCTAGTGTCCAACTTACAGAGAATGTAAGCAGCAATACTCGACGTGCTTACTGACACACATCATGGAAGAGTAAACCCACTACTTCTTTCACCCCAGCAGCTAAAAGTAGAAATTTCGAAAATTAAAGGCCACTTGTCAGCTACTCAGCAACTCCCCGGAGATGAAGCAGACTTACTTCAGCTTTACAAGTTAATGGCGATTAAGGGCAGCATCACAAATGATCATGTAGTATTTATCATCAACTTACCATTAATCGATCACGAAAAATACGATCTCTTCCATATGATACCCATACCAGTTGTTATAAACAAGACCATGCTGGCAATCAGCCCGTGTACGAGTCTCATTTCAATAAGCAGTCACAGAGATCAGTACGTTCCAGTAAGCAAGGACGAGTTAAAAGCCGGACGATAAAGGAGGGAACTTATTTGTGTTCCAACTCACAAGCGAAATTAAACAAAGGATCTGAGTTATGTTCTTGCAGCTTTAACCTGTTCAACAACCTCACGAAACCAAAATGCAAGCTAATGGAAGTCCAAAACAATTTCGTCTTAACACAACTATTTCATAAGAACCAATGGATATTCGCTACTAGATTACCAATTCAAATGTCCGTGGTATGTGGAACAAGTTTCTTTCAATTACAACTGAAGGAATCAGGATTTCTTAATCTCGAACCAGGTTGCACCATCAAACACAACTCCGTTACTATTCAGGCTTACTACGAATATACATCTGCATTAAGACCATCATATACAAGTTTTGGCATCAGGACTGAATTTCCAAGTCCACCAAAGAAGGAATCATCTTTGAATAATTTCAACCCAACTCAATATAGATTCGAAGGTGAAGAGCTTACGGCCTTGAAAACTTTACTTAGGAGTCAAGATTTTGTAAAGCTACCAAACAAAATCAAGGCCAGTGAATATCATCATACAACAATCGGTTACTCCACACTTTTGTTATCCATCAGTGTAGCCTTTGGTTTTATATGGCCATGGAAAAAGGGCTACTTTAACAGAAAAATCAGCAAGGAAACCAACAGTATCACAACGCCACATCAAGATTCTCCTACCGATCCTCCGACTCCACAGCCAAGAAGCACCCTTAATGCAAACAAGTTTGCTGTACACATTTAAATGTTGAACAATTGTTCAACGCGCGGGAGAATGTTCAGTTTTTAAGTATATTTACACACAAATGTATTTCATATAACAATACCGTATAAATACACAACTATTTTTTCCATCAACAACTTCGCTGTATACTTTATACACAAACTATAATTCATTGCACTCACAAATTATGCAACTCACATTTTGCTACATAGACAATATTTGTTTCACTGTCATTTTTTGCTTTGTATGAACAATAATTATATAGGTCATGTTATTTATTTTGTTCTTCCTCATTGTTATAATTTAAGCTTAGTTAGAAATAATTTTGTATAAATATAGTTAAGAGTTCAATAAAGAATCACTCGCTAATGATCAACACTTTGAGCTTGTCCTTTTCGCTACATTAAGACTTCCCCCCACCAGTGGTAAGGGGTCTTAATCATAATCTCCACTGTAGTCCAAGTTTATGCGCTTGGATCTACAAAACAAACGGTCAAGGTTTATGTGTCCTGTCCAAATACTTAATTAAAACAGTCAATGCAAACGAGCATTGTCTTCAACATTCTTCAAGATGACACATAGGCATGGTTGATGCCCTGTGCCCCACGGGAGGGTGCCTGACTATGCGTGTCCTTTTTGCTGCTACTGACCAACGAATATTCCATGGCAACCGTTCGCAACCCCCTTTGAACTTACTAGAGGCACCAGACAATGAATATGTTGCCCTCGTTGGCTTTTAAAAAAGGACAAAACCTTTCAGCTAAATAGCCTATATACGAGTAGCAAAAGAAATCAATTCTTCATTTATTCAATTACTTCTAAACACGTGCAATTTCTTTTCAAACAGGTGTCCATTGTGTTGACGTATTTCTCACAAATCCCTCATGACTTCATTCTTCAGCAAAACCCTTATAACAAGTTTACGACCCAAATACATACCTACGCGTACATACAAGCAAGTGCTCGTAATCGCTTTCATCATAGCCAATTTAAGCTATTAACCAATCTACACGTTAACGTCTACTCAAATTAAAAGACATTGCGTGGGCTATCAATCAGCCTTTCATTGCGATCCTCTTAATACCCAACCCCGAGCGACAAAAGATATTTTGACAAATTATTTTCAAGGATTCACTTCTCCATAAAAAATGGTGTGTGTATCCAAACATATTTTCAACCTTTTAAAGCACGCCCTCATTATCCACCTCACTTCAGCAACATGTGCTCTTCGAGAACAAACTTAAGGACCTAGTCCTGTCAACTGAAAAATGACAAAGAAATGAAAAGACCTGTTGCAAAGATTAACAAGAACACAAAAAAGCAACTGAAACCCGTAACGTAACCACAAACTACGATTTTAATTAGATTTTATATAAATTCGAATCCTCGTGTCTCATAACCTATCCAGGACTACTACCTCTGACCAAAAATACTACGTCTCCATGGTTAGATTGCTGATTTAGATTTCAAGACATTCGACACGATGGAACGGATATTGAACTTTAATGATAATTAAATCAAATGGAATCTCCGATGGGAAGTGGGTAAGGATGTCTTTTCAATTTCGAAAGGATTACAAATTGTAATTAGGACGGGTAGTTGAAGTTTTCATTCGTCGTTGATCCTTTTTTTCGGGATACCTGTACAAGGAATCTAGAGTATGTATTTGAAATATACTCGTATAACCTTTATTTTTATTTTTCTTTCTATTTAATTATGTAAATCTCAACTTGTTTGAAATATTATACAATACAAATCGTTTTGTTTTAATCTTTAAAAAAAAGTAATCTACTTAAATAAATAGCATTGTTGTTGTTATTATTTAATTTTTTTTGAGGAATTAATCTATGAAATTAAGTTGGTATTGCGATTTAAAAGATCAGTTTAACTCCAAGGTAGATGGAAAGGATTGCTGTGACTTTTAGGGCTAAAATTGATGCGGCCCCACCACCACCATCTGATTCGAGTTCTGATTCGAGCTGAAAAGAAAAAAATAAGAAGAAATGTATTTTATCTTAGATGACAAAGGTGAAAACTAAAAAGAAGAATGAACTCTGGTAAATTGTTTAAAATAATTTAAAAGTTATTAATGAAATCTTCGCCTATTTTGTTGAGCATGTATTGACTTATTTTAAAGTCGCTTTTCCATTATGAATCTATTTCATCTCTTTTAACCGTTAAACCCTACCCATCCCTAGTGAAACACTATTTTGTATTGTATTACACTGGGGTCGAGAAAACCCCAACATATATTTGTCCTTATTTCAATAATTTCATATAGTTGAATGTTTAAAATATTTTAAAGTTTAGAATCGAGGCATCCTGTCATACAGCCAAGGGGTTTTCGACACCTGCTACACCTGATGTTCGTCTTCCGGTCCTTATCTTTTGAATAGCTTGCATATCTGTTTCTTTGTAGTTACAGCAGAATTGGATTCAACTAGTGGTCGTCTTTTTTTTAAGATTTTCTAGGATAACCTGGAGATTTGCAGGTAAAGTTCGCCAAGAAATTCTTTCTTACATTTGGGGCGTGTCTCATCCAGTGCGAGTTTTTTGAGAAAATGCCGCCTTTTTTGGGGTTAATATGTTGCCATATTATATATATGTTGCCATATTATATATATGTTGCCATATAGCGTTCCGCTCTTCCCATAACAGGAGTTGTAAAAGGCAACAATGGTGTTGCTGGTACCGTGGCGAAAGCCATTAAAAGGAGGAGGACGTTAAAAAGCAGTCCGAATTTAACAAAACTAAAAATGATTGCTACTTTGGTAGCTGAAACAGAAAAAACAACACAACAAAATAAAAAACAGTCAGATGATACGGTCCTCTCTGATGAGGTCCATTATAAGAGCGGCAATAATAACTTTGCCTCTCTAGCGGCATCTGAATCGGAAGATGAGGATGAAGAAATAGAAGAGCTTAACAGCAGCATACGAATGCTTAATGAAAAAGTGCTTGCTATTAAACAACGACAAACTGCACGCACCCAGAGGGAGCAACAAGAAGTAGAGAGCTCACAACATCAAGATCAGAAACAACAACTGCAGCAACAACATAAACAGCAGCAGCCGAAACAACAAATGCAGAAAAAGCAGCAAAAGCAACAGCAGCAACTGCTGCAAGAACAACAACAGCTGAAACCACAGCAGCTGAAAAAACAGCAGCAGCAGCAGCAACAACACCACCAACAACAACAACAACAAAAACAACAACAACAGCAACAACAACAACAACAGCAGCAGCAGAAGAAGAAGGAGAAGGTGCCTCCTATTAACACCTATAAATTAGAGGTAAGTGCAACCAAGAACCTTTGGGGAATGATCGTCATGCCATCCACTGTAATACAGTGGAGGGCTACGCGAAAGTGAAAGAGCTCCTAAAAGAAACGACGACGGAGCACTACTCATACACACCGAAGTGTGAAAAGTGGCAATCGATGCTGCTGAAGGGGTTGGAACCGTCTACTGACCCTGAGGAGATCCTGGCACTGCTCAAAGAGAAGGAGTGCGAAAGACTCAAGTTTGTGGGGGTAAAGCCATTTACCACAGCTAGAGCCAGGCGGGAGAAACGGAGTCTGCCGTTCTTCCTGGTGCAGCTCAGTCCCGAAAGCCGTCTGGATAGTCTAAGGAGTATCAATGTCCTAGACTATCAGGTGGTTCACTGGGAAAAATTAAAAAGGAGCGAAGGCGTTATACAATGCATTCGCTGCCAGCGTCGAAATGCCAAATGCAGCCTCGATGCGTGAAGTGCGCAAAGAACCACAGTTCCGAGGAGTGTGCTCTGGGTATTGACGGAGCATCCGATAGGTCGCAGCTTTCGTGCGTGTTATGTGGAAACATGGGACACACCGCAAACTATCGGGGTTGTCCTAAGTTCACCGAAATTAAAAAAGCAAAATTGGCGCGGCAGCAGAAGGTGGAGGTCAAACGTTCACCTGTGAGGTTTCAAACACCAGCCGTCACGCCCCAAATTTCCTACGCCCAAATGGCGTCAGGCAGGGGGGCTACGGTACAGCAAGCGACTGCTGCTTCTCCGGCGCCGATGCCGAGAACAACGGAAGCTGCACCCAACATGCTAGCCATCTTGCTCGCAATCCAAGGGCAGATGGTTCAGCTGCAAAAGCAGGTTCAAGAACAGGCCAAGCAGGTGGACCAGATTTACGCGTTGCTGCCGGGCCTAACGCAACACATGCCGTAATGGGTACGAACATGGTGGAGCAAACTTTGAAGGTCCTTGCGGTGAATGTGAATTCACTGATTAGGATCGAACGAAGAGCCGCGATGTTTAAATTGCTACAAGACCAAACTCCTGATATGCTTTTCGCTAGCGAAACCAAGCTAACCGATAAGCACAAACTGGAGTACAATAATTATATTGTTAGAAGAAGAAACCGGCCCAGATCCAAACGTGGAGGCGGAGTCGCGATCTTCATTAAAGAAGGTATAAAATTTCACAGAGTGTACAAGGGCGTGTTGCGCAGGTTCCGAGTGTTGGAGGCAGTCGTCGTTTACATCCCGCTCCGCAGTGGAAAGCGGCTGTACTTGGCCTCTGTTTATGCACCTGAGGCTTCACAATCCACCCTATTCATTACAGAGCTCGACACGCTTTTTCGACTTCTGAGGCTGGAATCGGGGGAGAATTATTTTATAATCGGCGGGGATTTCAACGCTAGACACAGAGATTGGGGAAATAATTTGCCAAATACTAGAGGGAACCTACTACAGGTGGGGTCAGCACGATGTCATGTCGTTTCCAAGAGGCGGGTCTTATTTGGATCTACTGCTGTACAACGAACGTATACGACTGACAGGTACGAATTTACAAACATTAAACTGTCTGCGCACATTCGTGTATGACAGCGACCATTGCGGTCTTAGCACCGAAATTACAGTTCCCAACGAAATTGCGGAATTGGAGGAGTTTGTCCAAAGATATTCTTACAACTACAGTAAGACTCGATGGACACGCTTCTCCGCAGCCTCGAACAGAGCGCTCTCCTCGAACACGCTCCACCCACCGTCCAATAGGAATTTGTCAAACGAGGAGATCGACAATTACCTAAAACAAATGGACGAGACAACTAAACAAACTATGGACACTACAATACCGCGGTATCGACGTACGACTAACGAAGACCTGTTCCGCAATCCTACTATTGACGCACTGCACCGACAGAAAAGTAGACTTCTGACAAGACTTAAAAACTTGTACAGACATTTAACTGACCGACAAGACCCGGAGATTAGGACACTGAAGTCGTCGATTAAAAATATCCAAACGCTAATAAAAGAGAATTACAGAATTTCTGTAAGTTCATATTGGAACAACAAGGTTCGGGCTGTAAACACCAGCAACCCGAATATGTTTCCGCAAATAAATAAACTATTTCGGAGAAAAAATCAAAACGACCTTCAGTGTCTTAAAATAGCCCGGACAACAGACAACGAGCGGTTACTGACAATAGCAGGTATTGATCCAAATGAGGCCGCTGATGATGACGACTTCTTTGTGATCGAGGATCCACAGGAGAAGGTCGATGCCATAGGGGTGACTTTCCAGGAAGTATTTAAGGCCACTGATACCACTGGCCCTAATTACGACCTGGACAATCGCGTCTGGACTGGCGATTCGAGGGCTCTAGTTTCACCCGAAGGAAGAACTCCATGAGATCTTCGACACAATCAGGGCTAAGAAATCAGTGGGGATCGATGGTATTCCGAACATCGTGCTTCGACATCTTCCTCTAGAAGCGGTGGACATTTACAATACCCTGTTTAATAATGCAATGAATAATGCACATTATCCAGCGCATTGGAAAACGGCGGTGGTTCAACCTATCCCCAAAAAGGGAAAGGATATATCCAATCCGGCGAATCTCCGGTCGATAAGTCTCCTTTCGAATATCAGTAAGGTTTTTGAAAAGGTAATCAATAGAGCTCTGTCTAGGTGGGTTGAGGACAAACATATAGTTCCGGATAATCAATTCGGTTTTAAGGCGGGACATGATATCTCACATGCCGCGTCTAAACTGGTTTCTGATATCCAATGGAACAAAGGCAAGAAACGGTGCACTGGTGCCTGCCTTGTTGACTTGGAGAAGGCCTTCGACACCGTTTGGTTAGAGGGTCTTTTCTATAAGCTGACTGGGCTGGGGATCAGTAAATCACTCTTGTACATTCTTTATAATATGCTACACAACAGACAGTTCATCGTGAAGAATGGTGATGTGACTTCTGTTCGAATATTTCAAATTAAAAATGGTCTTCAGCAAGGCGCGGTCAATTCGCCGATCCTATTTAACATTTATACAAGCGACTTGATAGGTTCACTCCCCCATACTATTGCGTACGCAGACGATTTGATAGCGTACAGAACAGGTCAACAAATTGAGGTCAGCGTGACTTCGATAAGATAAGACGATTTTGCGATGACTGGAAGTTGAAAATCAACTTTCAGAAGTCGGAAACCATTTTCTTTAGGACGCCGTTGTCTGGAGCCTCTAGGGATACCAGAAAAAATTGGGGAAGTTTCTTGCTGTTTCTTGTTTCATGCTGGTATTTGGTTGTCCCGTGTGGTTCAATGTACGAGCAAGCTTAATGGAAAAGATTCGGGTGTTTGAGAGGGCTTGCCTTCGCTTGTAAAGAACACCAGAGTCGGAGTAAAAGGAATTTTATCCTAATGCGGTCCTTTACAACAGGGCGAACCTAATACGAGTGGACAACTTCGTAATTAAGCTGACTCGAAGGCACATTGCAAGAGCAATGACCTCGACGAATAACCTGATATTTGGGGCTTACTACCCCAATTACCTTTACCACGAGAGTGTGCGCTCTGACGGTTTCGTTCCGCCGGAAGTATTCCTCTACCTAGATCAAATAGGGTTGATCCAGGATAGATCAGCGGTGCCGTTAATCTTCCATGTCGCTCGGACAGCTGGGGACAGGCGACTCAACTACAACAGAGACTTCGCACACAGCAGTGTGGATCGCCTCAGGTTCAGTAGGGTGGTGGGGAATCGCGATAAGAGGGATGTCGTTCGGCAGCACCAGCATTTCTGGTGGTTGAATGATGGAGAAGATGTTTCGTCGTCGTTTCCGTCAATTACGGAACAGCCTCACTAATGAGGCAAAGCTGACCAACCCGTTTTCTCTGTGAATAGCGATGGCCAGCTTGCATAGGTTTGGGTTAGCATTTAAGAAATATATACATATATTAGTATATACAAAGGTATATAGAACGCGAGGAACACGTTGAATAAATCGTAGTAACAAAACAATAAATCAATTTTGGTTAACTGCAATATTTTTAATTATTATCCTTAAACACTTATTAAATGAATAAAATTTAATTAGTTTATCAACTTACCAATCAAACGAATTAAAAGAAATTAAAATACCAAAACTCGAAAATATTACAATATTCCTAACCTGGGATCTAGGGGACCGGAACGCCAATGGTAGCTTAAAGGAAGCGGATTTGGACTTGAAAGTGATCATTTTCAGAAAAATTTAAATGAACAAGCAGCTCGAATTGACGGCATCTATTCGACCCTGACGGCATCTGCGTTAAACATTAGTGAGTTAATCAGGATCGAGAGAAGAACCAACTGTTGTAAACCCAGATGTGCTTTTGGTAAGCTAACCTAAGCTTAACCAGAATCATAAAATTCGGTGCAAAGGCTACCAAATAACATATATAGAAGAGACCGTCCTAACCCCAATCGAAGGGGGTGGGGTTGGTGTCTGAATACGTGAAGGCTGGCACCATAGGGTCATGTATATTGTAGCATGCGCGTGTGTAGCTTCTCGATGTTAGAAGCTTGTATTATATGCATTCCTATTCGCAGTCAAAGAAGAGTGTACGAGTGTGGTGTCACTTTACGGACCGGAAACACTTCATGTATTACGAACTTGAATTACTTTTTTATTCTCTCCAGCTTCAATCTGAAGAAAATTTACTCTTTCTAGCCGGATACTAGGGACAACCAGTTGCACAATCGGTGGCGTCAAAATATGATTGAATACAAACATAAATTGAACGCGACAGACATCCCGTTCTTCCCATCAGCCGGTTCATTTCTGGACTCAGCAATAACAGATACCAGAATACAACTAAAAAACGTAGACCAGCAAACCCGGAACTGTTTGCGAGCGATTGAATACAATAGTAACCGCTATGCACTTACCGCCACAATACAGATCCCAAACGAGCAAACGCAGCTGGAGCAGTACGATCATAAGTTTTCATACGATTATCGCAGGTCATGATGATCATGCTTCTCTAGGATTTTAAAGCATAATTTGTTTGAACGGGATTGAGTCCCCGACAAACGACGAGATTGGCCGACATTAACCACAAATGTGAAAACTTATCAAACAAACAATGTAGCGAACTACTCCTCGGGTAGAACGCTCTTGGAAATTAGGACACTGAAATCACAAACAATTTAATAATAAAAAAATTAACAAAAAAATCTGTAAGTCTGTATTGGGGCAACAAGATACGGGCTATAAAATTCAGTAGTCCGAATATGTTTCCGCAGATAAATAAACTGTTCAAGCGCAAACATTCAGTGTATCCGAATTCCACAAACGAGCCAAAATAGACAGACATCACTGACATCGTGCCGTCGATGGCAACGATCTTTTTGTGGTCGAAGATCCATAGGAAAAAGTGGATTTGCTGGAAGCTTTTTTCGAAGTGAACGATTCAGCTCACCGTAACCACGACATTGAGAATAGAGCCTAAGTGAACCTTCTCTATCTGCGCAATGAACTTCATAATTGGCGATCTGAGAATAACGGTTTTACGATATTCAATGAAGTAAATGCGGTAAATGTTATGTGCATCTTCGACTCACTGCAAAACAAAAAGTCGTCAGGAAAAGATGGAATCACATCTGCCCTTGAAAGCAACGAATATTTTTACAACACTACTTACCAGCGCATTGGAAAATAACAGTGGTACACCTTATCCCGAAGTGGATAAAGGCAGGACTAATCCTGCAAAATTTCGGTCAATTAGTTTGCCTTCGAATATTAGCATGGTATTTCAAAAAGTAATCAGTACGGCTCTGTTGAAACGCTTGGATAATAATATGATCCCGGACATGCCGGCAAGGCATGACACTATTCATACTGCGTCGAAACTGATCTCCGACATACTCATAAAATGGAACAAATACAAAAACTGGTGTACTGGTGCCTACCTGGTGGTCTTCGAGAAGGCGTTTGATACAATATGGTTGGAGGGGTTTATCTATAAGTTGAGCAGAACGTGCATGCAGAAACCGAATATACAATATCCTTATGGCACAGATGTTCGCTGTCAGATGTGACAACAAGGAGCGGTTATTCCCCGATAATATTTAACATATACACGAGTGATGTAGCGGTTTCGGTTCCCTTAATCACGCTATAGCGTACGCAAACTATCTAGTGGCGTACAGATCTGGTCCAAAAATCCAGGTCATCAATGCCGTTCTGGAGTATAACTTCATATAAAGGTACATCGCAATGATTGTAAATTGAAAATCAATTTTCAAAAATCGGAAAGAAAATTGAGATGAGCTTCTTTCGATACCAGAAATCACTGTCAGTGAGAAGCGTAGTTAGACACCATGGTGTCTGGCGCGATCAGTATTTATATTTTGACCAGCTTATAAATGCGTGTTTAGCTGGAGCCAGGAAAGCCTAAGTTCTAACAAAAAAACCTGTTTCACAGGAGTCAACTTAAATCCAGAGTAAAGGCAACATCCTACGTGGCCCTAATCAGGGCGATCATCGCTTATGGTTGTCCCGTGTAAATCAATGTAGCGCCGTATTATATGGAAACAATTCGAGTGTTTGAAAGGCAATGTCTTAGGAACTGTCTTAGATTGTACAGAATATCAGAAACTGAGTTCATAAAATATTATCCAAACAAGGGCCTCTACGATGCCGCTCAACTAAACAGAATTGACAATTTCCTGATTAAGGTGATTCGAAGGCACGTTGTAAGCGAAATGACCAGTGACAATGACCTGATGATCTTTGGGGCTTATTACCCCAATTGTATGTATGTACCATGAGAGTGCATTCCGATCCGACTTTATTCCACCAGAGGCATTTCTTTATATAGATACTAAAGGGTTAGTGCGGAGTACGGACCGTGCATCGGTAATATACCATCACCACCGCGGTGCGAGAAAAAAGGTCACCGTACGACGTCAAAGCTCAGGAGCTCTTTCGTTTTAGTTCCGGAATAGCGGACAGAGACCGGGTGGGCAATGAAAAACAGCATGCCGATTTTTGGAAGAGGAGAGGATCGATACGCTCTCCTAGGCCGGTGCAGTTTTAAGCCAGATTTAAGTTTGTTAGGCGGTTTTTGCGGAAAGGCCGGGCTCATTGACATGAAGCAGCTCCTCTGAGAAGTACCCAATACTTCATGGCATTGGTTAGGTCCGGGTCAGGATGATGACTACTGAGCGCTCGATACACCGATTATAATTAAATTATGCTAAATACTATAGTTTAGGTAGGTTAAGTAGCATAGATAGTCTTAACTTTTAAATAAAATATAAAAATTATGGTCACGAATCTAAATTTTTTTTTTTAATTTTCTTGGAGATGGAAGTTTAATGGTAGGATAGATTCTAGGCTGAAAGGCATGATTAAGGGTTAAGTTCAGGGTGATCGGTAAGAGGTAGTAATCTAAATTCGGCAATTGACATCGTTAAATTAGTTTTAAACATTTTTTTGTAAAACTAATTAGATATCGACAGAAGATAAAAATTAATTGAAAAGTGAATTGGAAAAAGCTTGATAATCCGATAATCTTGTATAGCAATAAAACCACTCTAACTGACACATTTATATAATGAATTTAAGGTTAAATGACAGCAATAAATGTAGGTAAGACAGTTAAGTTGGCATGTCCGTAATAGCAGATGTTTTTTTTTTTTTCCCGTAAGAGAATGAAATAAAACTCAAGGGTTAGATTAAGGCCGTTATAAACCTTCACTTGATCGCTCCCACTTCGTTATTCAACTTACCGAGTTCTGTAAAATAGCTTTGAGATCCTCACACCGTTGGACTTGTGTGTTATCGCCTCGCGCCAAAAGGCACAGCAATTTTTTCAAACATGCAGCATTGCAGCCACTTTCTATCTTCAGATCACCTTGAACAACATAATATTGCCAGTACTGAAAAACAAGTAAAAATCAATTTTAAAATCTGTAGAAACCCTTCCCCCAAAAAATCTACCTTTCGCAAGAGCTTAGGATTCTCGGCAAATTTAGTCAGTAGTCCATCAATCGAACCTGGACTCAGATCTCTCAATTCGAATGCTTCTGTCAATTTATATTCCAGTTCCCATTCTGGATTATTTTCTTCGTTCAAATTAGCCTTGGTCAGATTGAAGAACCAAATTTCTTGCTCCACTACTTGCTACAATATGAAAACATCGCAATTAGAATCTCTTGAGAAAATCTTGTTATGATATTATTAAGTCAAACTTACATAGGAAGCTGGTTCGACTTGATAGATTTTGTAGTTGGGATTCTTATTTGAGTACGGAGTTAAGCTGCCGCCATTCCAGGCGACATTCACGGCAGTCGTCTCGTTGGAATAGTAAACACTCAGCTCATCTCTATGAGTATGGCCGTTGAAAATTCCACTGATTGTGTTACTAAAACGTACAACAATACGGCCAAATTCACGTGACCAGACATCCCAGCAGCCTGTTGATCCCGTAGGAATGTGTGCCAAGATGTGAACGTGCTCATTGTCGTTCTCCGCTTGTAAAAGAGTGTCGTGAAGCCATTTCAGTTGGAGTGTTAGGAAGTTACCATCGTAAAGGATCCACCAATTGTAGATGTAACAATCATTATTATTCAAGGCTATTACTCTGAATCCAGTACGTGGTGAGACGGTGTAGTAACCCCCTGTCTTGATGGTCTCCTGAGCTGAAGTCGGTAACCAAGCCGACCATAAATCAGCCAAAAGCTCGTATAACCATTTGGGATTGAACTCATCCTCAGGAACATCTATTGGCGCATACCTGTGTATATTATTCAAAGTAAATTGGATTCAATGTATGATTGTGAACCTAACTTACACATTAAAAGGGTGATTTTCATGATTTCCGATTGTTGGGTAAACCGGAATGTCGCCAAAAGTTTCTTTGATCTTGTCGTTAACATCTTTTAAACTCTGCGCATTCTTTTGCCGTGATGTCAGCCATACTCCATGATCAATAATATCACCAGTGTGGTAAATATAATCGATTTTCTCATGAGTCTTCTTAATGTGGTCCAAAGAATCGACTACAGTATGCCATGGAGTATCACAATCCCTGTAGTCACCCCAATATCCAGCAGCCTTTAAAGTGCCTTCTGATTCACTTTTATGGCGCTGACAACACACGGCTTCGTCACACTCAGCCAATGATCCTGGCTCATAAAGTGGATCATAATGAATATCGGTTATGTGAACAATACGCAAGTCACTATCGCCCTTTTCTGGAATGACTTCTTTGGGTCCTTCAATAGCTGTACCATTTGCATCAATGTCAAGTTTCCAGTTAAATGCTGTGTTCGAAACTTTGCAAAAGCTTGCTTGAAAGAATGTTCCACAGAATGACTTTGAATCAATTGCACCGTTACCAAGGATGTATTTCAGAATTGGCTAAAATTTGAAAACAAAATTTGATTAGTCCATTTACGATAAAGATACGACTCGAACTTACGTAGTTGGTGTCGAATAGGTTTTCGCATATTTCGTCCGTTTGAATGTCCAATCGTCTACAGAGTTCAAGAGCGACAACTTTAAATTTTGCGTCATCTTCATATTCACCGCCCTCGCGTAACATACGAGTTAATACATTAACTGTGGCGCGACAGGTTGTGCATATGAAATACTAAAACAGATAATCAAATGGAAATTTAGCAGATGATTCGAATTTTTTTTTCGGAAACTTACTTGGTCTGCAGAGGCGAGATTTTCAGGTTCTTCAGTGAAAATTTTCCTTGTGTGAGATTGTGCTAAATGCTGGGAGAGTTGACGTAGTGCTCTGGATTCCTGACCTGTTTTCAGGAAGCTGACGTATTCATTCTCGAAATTCTTAGCAACATCATCTGAAACAAGACCAAGAATACATTATTCCGATGTTTTCATCAAAAATTAGACATGGCAATGATTAAATATGAAAATTTGTAAAACCAATTTCACTCTTAAACGTTTTCTAATGACCTTAAAGCTAACCCAATTTTGTATGCTTGTAGAATGACAAGGATCAGTCTAAACAGAGATGCTATGACAGATTGGTACAAACCAATTGACCAATCAATTGACTTACTCAACTGCCTGGGTTTTCTGTATTCTTAATGCATAGCAAATTGTGAGGACCCACTTCAAGTATTCAAGGACGTTGCGAGCTACACTCAATCAATTCTTTTGTTCATTCCCAACTCTGCTGTTAAGTCTTTACCAACGTTTTCACAGTTTCCGTTTTTCAGCTCATAGATTTGGAATACAGATACCATCAAGGAGACTGCAGAAGTCTTAGACTGTTACAAAGTAGATACCATTACAATCCAAAAAATGGCAAAGCTCTGTCAAAAGGGTATTGAAAAACTCGGACGTTTATTTAAAGGCGGGCAAGATGTTTCGGGCTTTGGACATGTGAGCGAATGCCTGATTATAATCCAAATCGCGACAAAATTCGCCAATATAAACCTTACGAGTAAGTATCCAGTGATGGGAAGGACAGTTTTGTTAAAGATAATTTACTCCTCGACCTCTCATATAAGCATATTAAAGACAGGCGCATAGAGCAGAAGAAAAGGTCTATAAAATAGTGCTGTAGTGAGAGACAAACGCTGCGCACTGTAAAATACACATGTAAGCAAGAAAGTCGAAAGGAACATAAAGACTGCTATGCTATTGCAGAAATAGTGTTTCAAGACTTAAACAAAACATAAAAGAACATGCTGGGAAATCTGCCTGCAGAAAAACCTCGGAGATAAATATCATATATGCAACAATTATCCTCAATTCAGAAGACTTTTAGACAGAATGAACGAATCAATATGGGCAATAAACCACAATTCCGTTCACTCCACCAAGAAGAGGTCTGCATATCAAATCTAAAGACAAAAATCAGAGATCTAGGAGACTGAACATTGCCACCACTGTTGTACGAGTATAAAGCAGGTATCTGTAGATCTTCAATTTACGAGATTGGTCGTTGCGTAAAACAGTTTCTGCTACTCAATCCTGACTGGATGATTCTAGGCACCATCGCGATACGTTTAAATTCCCAATATATTAGACATTACTAGCAACTTGTAATTAAGTGTTGATTTTTCAAGCGTTTGGTTTTTAATTGTCAAAAAAAACTCAGAAAAATTGCAAAAGTATATAAAATTTTTATTTGAGCTGCGAAGTCAATGCTTCAATTATTTCATGTAAATGTTGACCACGACCACGTTTTAAGTGGTCCATACGGAAAGTCCAATTTTGAATCACTTTTTCGAGCATATTGGCTAGTATCTCGCTAATAACATGTGTAATGTTGTCCTCCAAGGCTCCAATTGACGCTGGTTTATCGAGTGTGACAGGTGATTTGACGTAAAAATAGTCTAAAGATGTCAAACGCACGATCCAACCGGCCAATTCACCGGTCCAAACGAGAGATAAATTGCTCACCAAACACATTTCTCAATTGATCCATCGATTCGCGTGCTCTGTGGTATGTAGTAACGTTTTGCTGGCTCCACATGTCGACCAAGCTCATCTCGTGCATTTTGGGCAAAAACAAGTTCGCTAACGTTTTTCTCACCGTCGTCTTTGAAAAATACGGACCAATGATTCCACCGGACCATAAACAGTCCATTTTTCCGGGTACATTGACAGCTCTTGTATTGCCTAATGTTGCTCATCGGAGCAAGTATGGCAGCTTTGTTTATTAACATACCTGTTCAGCCGGAAATGAGCTTCGTCGCTGAAGATAATTTTTAGTTTAAAAAACGGATCTTGCTCCAGCTTTTCTAAAGCCAGCTCACAACAAGTTCAACACTGTGGCAGGTCGTTCGCCTACAGTTCTGTATTTTACGAGCTGTATTTTGTAAGGTTTTAGACCAAGATCCTTACGTAAAATCTTCCACGTAATCGAGTTTTCACGGTCTTCATTAACACTGATGGTTACAGCAGCAATATTTTTCTCTGCACGCACTCTATACAAATGGGTAGGAGGCTTGATGTACATATATTAGCGTGAAATTGGTGCGAAATTTGGACACTACGGTTTGAATTGCTTACCCAATAGGTTAATTATGACGACCGTAAAATGGTCGAAGTGCGCGAAAAACATTTTTCACAGAGCACGAATTTTTATAATAAAATTCAATAATTTGTAAGCGGTGTTCGCGTGTACGTCTTTCCATGATGAAATGGCAATGCTAACTGAGAATGGTTTACTTTGACACATGTCACGAATTACGCTTGAGCTGTCAAAAATTGAACACTGAAAAAGCAGACAGCAAAAAAAAACACCCGATACATAGGCGGGTATATATTTACGATCGACTTTACCAAAACACAAAAAGGTTAAGCGCCTTACGGTAGAAATATCACTGCCTAATGTCAGTGACAGAATCAACGTTATGGCTGCAAAATGTTGCACCCAACGTGGTGCTCTCTTCCCCCTGCTATGGTTCATCGTAGTAAATGAAACCATATTCGTTAAAACCATATCGCAATTCCTACAGAGGACATTCAACCTTGTTGCTAATTGATGCAAATACAGAAAAACCCAGGATCTCACTATGGGCCAGCAAAAGTCTACAGTCAATTGCTAGACTGTCGCTTACGCATCTAAAATATGATAGCATAAAACTAAGCAGAAGTCTGCACAGGGTGGACTAAACAAACTTCAAATGCTTGCCTAAGTGTGTACTGCGGGTGCAATGAGAACAGCACCTAAATAGCAATGCTGAACTTCCCGTATCTTATGCAAACGCCTACATGCTTATTTTAGTGGATGAGAATAATTTCAAATTAGTTCACCCAGGGCTTTTACTTGGACGCAGGAGGAATTAACTATTAGGATGGCAGAGTTCATGTAAGACTGGTACCTACTGCAACTTGAAAAGTGTATATGACAATGAAAGACCTCTAAGAAATAGCATCTTCCGACGGATGTTGGTTTTTTTTTTAACGAGAAAGAGCCTCTGTAAGGGAAAACCTGCCAGTAAATCCCATTTCACGCTTCTTGGCTGCACAATCTACGAACTTGAACGGAGATTGCGAAGTGAAGGTGACATATGCCGCATACGGACACACAAGAGAAACAACTGTATAAGAGTATAATTTGCCAAGAGTATAATTTACCAAGCGGAAGAACTGTCGTACTGTACCATGTCAAGCCAGCTGGAAGTGTACGTTAGTCCGACTTAGAACTAATGCTTCGACGAAAAACACGAAGGAACTTTGTACTGTGGAAGTCATGCAGTTGGCAGTGTTACGCACTAAGAGGTTTCTCGCGAAGGTCGACTTATATGGTCAACTATATTTCTAGTGACGTGACGCAGTGCGGGAGATTCATCCCAGACTCTAACATTTTATTTATTTTTTTACAACCTAAGGTCAAACTGTGATATCGTTATTAAAAGATCTCAACGCCAAGGCAGGGTGTGACAATTCAGTGCACAGACACGCGATTGGTGTGAACATCCTTGAGAAAACGAAATAACCAAAGCGAACAATTTGTTTATTTTAACAATACTCAGACACAAGCTCAGGAAGCTCAAGTAAGCCTCCGTATTACATATGTTATTAGAAACCGCGCTAATATGCTTACAAAATTCAGGTAGAATACCTACAGATTCGGCGGAAATTCAAGCCTTAGTTGGCAATGGAGGCATCACTTAGCGATGATCTTTAGCCACACGGATGGCAATACAACAGCGTAGAGTATAATTAAACATTTTGGAGCAATAAATTATGTAATAGCGCCTGCTTGCGTAAAGTGACTGGTTTTATAACCTCAAGACGGGAAATGACGTAAGGTTCTGTGGTACTCTCGTGGAATATTTGCAAGTTGAACCAAGTATAATACATCAGCAAATCTATTATTCTTCTCAAACAAGTTCACCTAACTTATCCTTACTGAATAAGAAGATCGAATAACTTATCTAAGAAGCGTTGTCTCAATACGACAACGTCATTGAACTTGATGTTCAGCTGCGTTCAGAGTGCTTTCTAAAGTCTGGAAAAGCAATGTTTAGGATCTGAAATCCGACTCAATGCACTTAAACTCTAGACTTAAGACTAGCAAAATTAAACTTAGACTATACTATAACTATACATAAAACTAAGGGATGGGAGCAGTAGAACGGGAGGCGTAAACTGACTAAAAGATATTTTGTAGACGCCAAGTTATCCGCATCTTTTCGGCGTACAAAAAGAGGCTGTAATCCTAATGTTTCAGTAAGTTGATACCTTATCAAGATTATAGTTTAAGAAAGTGCTTGTACAGCATCTACCCGGAGTATGTGTGTAGTGAGGTAAGATGGCCAAACTTCCGATTTCCAAAAATGGGCGGACAAACGTTATGGGAAGCGATTTAAGGGCATAAGCGTTAGAGAATTCCTAAGACCAGTGCTTGATGAAGAAAGAGGTCGAGTTAATTTTTTTATTATATTATCTATACGAGGATGAAAACTGAGTTCCCTATCACAGATTACACCTAGATAACGCAATTCAGTAACGAAGGGAACCGGCTAATTTAGGATTGCATAGCATTTGTTAATACTAAAAAATTCATTTGGCAACAAGTAGAAAATCTACCCAGAGGGAGATAAGATACGTCTGAATATATCGTGCCCTCAGCATAGACGTATATAACAGGGGGTTTGAAAAGTCCCGAGACTAACATATAAAAACACAGTCTCCTTCTAGAGTGGTCATTCCTTTTTTTTCATTTGGGGTGGTTTCGCGAATTCTTCCTTTAAATGCACCAATAATGCCATATGATATTCGGTGTTGATGGTTATTCCCTTTTCAAGTAATCGATGAATATTATACCATGCGAATCTCAAAATCCGTACGCCATAACCTTGCTAACCTTGAATTTGTTGTCGCTTTTGTTAGCTTTCGTCCTTCGTTGTACACTCAGCTGACTGCCGATTTGACTCCGGAGTATTTTTGGTGAGCAAAAGCGGTACCCACTTCGAACAGAGCTTTTGCATATCGAAATGCAAAATATGATGTATACGGTATATTAATATCCTTACGATGTCACCTATTTCATGCACTTTTGCTTTACGGTTATTCAAAACGATTTTGTGTTTTTTTTATGTTTCCCTGGGTAATAGCTTCTTTTGGGCGCTCAGAGCGTTCAGTATCATTTGTGTCAGTACGACTGCGCTCGAATTCAACAAACCAGCGACAAATGGTTGCTCTCGATGGAACAGATTCATTGAAATACTTTTCAAGCCATTCTTGAGTTTTAACGGTTTTCTCTCGTTTTTTCATGGTTTTGAAAATATCAGAACATCATTAAAACTTCAATATCTCGATGGCTAATGGTGGAAATGTCAAATTTTGGCACGTATCATTTGAAGATTGTATGTATTGCTGTTAGAGCCACCATCTATGTGTCAGTATCGGACGTTTTTTAACCACGGGCGAGTTCCTAAACGTCTGACTAACAAAGATCTGCATTACTTGCGTTCATAAAACGAATTACAAATCGGATTTACGCAGGCGACAGAAATCTAGTCCGTTCATAAACGTCAAAAATGTGCAGTAAACATGTTGACATCGGGCGATTGCCCAGGCAAAATAAAACATCTGCGCTGAGCAGCCAAATTGATTTTACGAGAAGGAAAATGTAAGTAATGTGATTTCAAATATTAAATTTGCTTGGTAAAATTGATTAATGTATATTTCTTTTAGGGAGGATGATAAAAAGTGGAGTTTGCAGGATACTAAGTTACTAATCTCAACGAGATTAGCCATGGAGGGCAAGTTTTCGGAAGGAAACAAAAAACGGCAAATTTTGTGGAGAAATGTTTTGTTGCAAATAAAAGCAATAAATCCACTTTTTTCATTTGAAAGGGATGAAGTAAAAAAAAATCCATAATTTAATAACAACTTATAAAAGAATCAAAAGGAGAAATCAGGAAGGGACGCCACGACGTGGGAATTCTTTGAAACTTTTGATAAAATTTACGGGGAAAAACATAACATATCCCCGCCGCAGGAATTACTCGGAGCTACTTTGGATTGTGATGGCACTAGCATGAGTCAACCTGAAGAAGAGTGTATTGAGACACCAAAGAGGAGGAAAACCAAAAATCTGAATTTAGTAGAGTTTCTACAGGGAGAAGCTGAAAAGGACGAAAAGAGGCATGAAGAAATGATTGAAATAGAGAGGGAGAAAATGGGAATTGAACGTGAAAGGCTTCAGCTATTGCGCGATCTTCTAAATGTTTTAGATAAAATTGAATAATCTCTATTTTTGATATTAGATATCCTGAATTCAGTATTTCTTTATTTTTTTTTTGTTTGTTTAAGGCTGTTTAATAAAGTGTCAAATACATAAGTTAATGAATTGTGATGCAACCCTTTATTTTAATAAACGTTAATATATCTGTACATATGGTATGGTTTTAAATTTTAGAGAAATTTTTTATGCGCAGAACAACATTGCGATTTCATCCCTCTTTGCCACTATTGTTTTCCGATTGAATTTCATAATTTTCGTTGGAAGTTAATTCGGATTCATCATTAATTAATCCTTCTTGTTGAATGATTACATTGTGTAGAACAACACAAGCTATAACTATGTACTTTAAATGCATTAGTTGTTTTATGTCAAGATATTTTAAGATATTAAATTTGCAACTGAGCCTTCCGAATGCTTGCTCAATACACACTCTAGTAGAGTTGTGTATAAAATTGAACCTCTTTTGCATGGAAGCAAGAAATCCATTATCCCGGAACTAGAAGATAGTATTTCAAAGGGTACGCGGAATCGCCAAGAATAAAACCAGAACCTACTACAGCGGCTGAGTTTGTTGCACTTTTTTTTCCAATAGGACTGCTTTCCCATACAAGAGCATCATGGCAGCTCCCAGGAAAATCGAAGAAGACATCAATAAATAGTTGCCTGCTGTCACAAATTGCCTGTAAAGATGAACTGTCTAGGAAAGTTTTTATAGTGTCAGAATGTTTTTATTACCTGAAGTGTGCTATTACGAATTCACTCCACCTGTTGTATGAACTTTTTGTAATAGATACGACATTAATTTTTAGAATAAATAACAAGCCACCTCGGTACTCCATGGTTTGTAAACCATGGATCTGAGAAGAACTTTTTAGTAGGGTTTAATCCACATTATAAAACTTGGCTGAAAGACTAAAGCCTTAAGTTTGAATAGAATAATTTATGATGGATTATATCAAGGGCTTTGCTTAAATCACTAACGATCACATGAACTATAATTACATATACATTGTATTGCGCCTAAAGTACTCGACACAAATTCGGTAATATTTGTTGTTGTAGATCAATCTTTAAGATTTGATTTGATGTTGATTTTGAGAGAAGATAAACTTGCAACGAAAAAACATTGAGTCATAAATATTGCTCTCATACACCTAAGAGTTTGCCGACCCACCGGTAAGAGGACCTTCAATTCTTGATTCCTTTTTTATGAGGAGAAATTATGAGTTGTGAGGGATTGTGCTAAGCAAATTGCACATTATATCACAAAGTCAGAGTCAGTATTTTTACATGGATGCAATAGTTTCAAAGTTACAACAACAAATACACAAAGGTAGCCCAATGGAAAATTGTAACTTCTCAAAAACCAGCCGGTTGACATTGTCACTTGAGATATCATTCGACGCGAATGTTTTTCGGATTCAACATTCGCTATGAGTCACAACAATTCTTGAGAATTCCATAAAAAAAAACCCTTAAATTGTCCAAAACCTACATTGAGGTGTGGAAATTCTACTCGCGAGATAATTGGTCCTTATTTTTTGAATCAGGAAGAAAGTGTATTGAAGTGCCACCCTATTGCGACACCACTAGAGTGCCTATGCCTATTGCGACACCACTAGAGTCCCGATGGATGTTAATCACGCCTTAAGGTGCGAAGATATCTTCATTGCGTAGAACCCCATTCAATGTAATTCACTTAGATGATCAGACACAGTTGGAGAAAATTGAAATGCTTCAAAGAAAACAGCCGCACGATGCCACACCGGAATAAAGTAGCAATAGCCCCCAATTCTGCAGAATTTTCTCTCTGGCTGTTTGCATCAGTCTGCAGGTGACGGGCCATGATATGGCATTTCACCACAATAACAATGCCCAGCTTTCTATGAGAGGACTATTGGAGTGTCAAAAGGATCTATTCTTTCGCCTATTATATTTTAATGTTATATTAAAGATAACGATATTTTCAGTTGACTAAGTAAGTACTCGTAAGTAAGGTCTTATAAATCGGTCTTGTGAGAAAATTTAACAGCAGGACATCAAAATGTCTAAATAAAGTAAAAACTAAAAGACAGTTAGACTTTTGAAAGCATACTAACATGACACAGAGAATAAAACTACCTTCATAAAATTAACATTTGTTTACACATCATGTCGTGTGAGTGATTAAATAACACTTAAGTGCTGCGATCAGTTGATATTTTTGTGGTTGGTCAATCGATCAAAGCCCTCATAAAACTACTTTGTTTCTGTTGCTTAATTTTTTTATGATTACGAGTTCAAGTGCTTTGATTGCAATCGTTTTGGATTAGGCAGTTTATATTTAGATACCATTATCAGAGGGTAATTTTCTTTTCTTTTCTTAGTTTGTTTTGAATACGGTATTTTTATATCTTGCATTGCGATATTGTCAAGCAAGTAATAAAAAAAATGTACGTTATTTCCTGTGACTTTGGCAGTGAGGTCTTTGTAGATTTGTATCTATACGATTGTTTTAAATTTGATAAACACTTACCAATGACATTGAGACAAAGGAAATCTCAAATTCGTGGTAATAGAACTGCAATACTGGTTGGAGAGCATCTTTGTTTGTGTTATGAATCTTTCTCCTTCACATCGAGATATTTCTCCAGATCCCGCTAAAACTGAAGTCATTTGCAATTGTTCAGTGACGGAATATAAAAAGCCGGTGCAGGTGTCTTTTAGGGTTTACCATCAATCAAGTTTTCTCTTCAGAACTAGAGAGCTAGCAAGCATTTGAGCTATCAGAATCAAGTATGATCTAGGTTCACAGGTAAGCTTTAACAGAAGAAAGTTATGAGTTGTACCCAAATAATGGTGCAAGTAAATTTGATTACGTAAATGTCTTGTTAAGATAGGTTTTTGAGCAAGATTTCCAAACACGAGACACTCTACTGCGTGCCGAAGAATGAAACACTGGCAGATCCTTTGCGTGTTTTCGTTACTTAACACTTTTTTTTGGCAATATTTTTGGTTCCTTTCCCATGTGTCTTCAGTTGGGAAAATACAAAAGAATGGTATTTTAAAGTCATTATTAGATAGAATGTATTCGGCATTGGAGCACACACCTAGCTTATTCAATAGGAATGGGACATATACTTTCGGATTTAGTTTTCACAAATTGAGCTGGCTCGGTCCTAAAGCACTTTTGACTGCGAATTGTTATACTTAGATCTAAGGCAAACATGCCCAGTTCTGCCGTTGGTGTTTTTCTCATGACACCAGATAGTACGAGTAGTAGTAGTAGTAAATGTGATTTTTAATTTCAAGTTAAAATTATTTAACTATAGTGAATAAATTTACAAATTGCGAAGCAAAGCTCGATCGAATTATTCTATACATTATTGAATCTAAGCATACATTTTAATTTAAAGAGCTTCATCAATTATCTGTTTGCGGTATTTTAGAGCAATCCTTAAATAACTATACAGACCTCTCCAGTCTTGACCATTGAAGATTTATTTAATCTGGTTTGGCGATAACTCATTTTCCTCCCAGTTCGCTGTTCTTCGTTCCTTTAGGATGGAGCATAATCTGATGAAATGGTGAACATTTTCTCTAACTCAAAGTTTGCACAAAGAGCGTTTCTCATTGCATTCGCCTCTATGTGGTGCATAGTTTAAGTATAGAAGTTCGCATGTACCTTTAAAAATTGTGTAAATAATATCTACACTATTTCGGTAGTTAAAGAAATTTCTCTCTCCTAAGTTGAGTGTTCAATGTATAATCTAGTCCATTCACTGAAGAACTGCAGTCTATATAGGAATGACAGTGCTTTCGAAGTGTAGAGGGAATGTACGAGTATGACCCGAATCCTATACTCATCTGCTGCCTTAAACAGCTCGGTAGTAAAGCAATCGGGACCAGTACCTTTTTTTGAGTTAAGCTTAAGTTGGAGTCATCTTGGTCGAGTGGACGCAAATATTGCCTGTCTTCGTCCATGTTGATGATTTTTTAACAGTCTGCAATCTTTCCAGATTCTCAGCACCAACTGTGGTTCTACTATTAAATTTCTCTTCGGGCTTAACAGCTTTGGCAGGTTCATTTTATTTTGTTTGCAAAGCTCGCGAGCCTCTCCTTTGCTTTTCTGCATTCATTATCGAAACAGAGGCTTCTTAGTTTCGGAGGGTTGAAACCCAGCACCTTAGAGGCAGAGTCTCTGATTGCTTTTTGTCAGTAAACGTATTGGTCTTACGTTTGGTGCTGGAGGTATCGCACTCCTTAACCTCGGCGTTGAATTTCCCCACAATGATTTGCTGACTTTGGGCTGTTACGGATATTCGCATCAGTATCTTGGTTACAAGAAGATAATGGTCCGAGTTGATGTTAGCTGTTTGGAACCTTTAGACATTCAAAACACTGGAGGAGTGCCTGGCGTCGATTGCAGTAAGATCAATTAGTTAGATGATCTCATGGGGGGATATATATTCCGCCCGCATTATCAAAGATGCACTCCTTGCCTAACTTAACACTAAAATCGCATTGCTCATAGGCTTTGTCGAGGAGCTCGTACAAGCAAACTGATCTATCGGGGTGTGGAAGTTTATAAGGCGTATATTGGCGAATTTAGGCTTTATGTTCGTTAGGCGTTAGGCCTACATACTTGAAGCTCAAGATTTGTTGCATTCATCTGATGGCATATCCGCAGCCGAGTAAACGCTGCAATTGCTGTCCTTATCGTGCCAGTTGTTTATAGCAGTCTCCTTAGTATTGTAGATATCACAGTAGGTGATATTCCCCTTCTTGAATGGCGGTTATGTTCGCTTTGAAGCAGTCGAAGAGCTCTGCTAGTTTAAATTGAATTCGCATTTTCCTTCATATCGATACCGAGAATATATTGAACGCCCCTCGTAGTCTTAATGTAAAAATATACATATAGGGGTGGTAAATCATGTAGTTTGGAGAACTTGTCAGCAAATTTAAAATTTTCTTGACGAAATATCGCAGCAGTCATTTGGCTTTCTCGTATTGAAAAATTCCGCATACCTAAGCAGCGTAGCATATAAAATCGATTCGTAAATGTTATAGTTTGTGCTTAGTGCAATGTTGCTTTTGCAAAGTATGCCCTTCCAATTGCAGTTTATTTTCGTTTTAGCTTCTATTAGTTCCTCCTCCAAATGCTATTAAAAGTTAGGCGGGGTGTTAAGATGACTTCAAGATATTTATAATCCTTCACTACATAAAGCCTTTCATTCTGGAAAACCCATTTTTCATCTTACCCCAAGTAACCAGTCCCATTTCGGAATACTATTATAAATATTTGATTTATTGGTGTTGACTTGCAAGTTCCATATATTGCAGTAATGCTGTAAGTTGTTGATCATCATCTGCAATGACGTTGGATTTTCGACAAGATGACGATCTCGTCTGCATACATAAGAGGCGACTCAGGCGAACTCGATTCATTCTAGCAAGAACGTTCGTAGATTATCTAAGAACAATGAAAACAGTAGGGAACTCGAAATGCAACGTTGCCTAGCACTCGAGCGCTAAACAAACCAGTTTGACCCCAGTCATCGACTAGCCTCTGAACCGGCAGCATCTTTTTCGCTGACTTTATCAACGCTCGTGTCTGACTCTTAACTCGACTCCAATTCCACAAGTTTACCCTCTTCACTTTCATTCTCTAGTTGTACTTTTTTTTCTTCTTCTCCTTCCTCTGGTGTCAGTGAGTGAAAATCTAGTGTGTTGTGAAGAAAGTGAAAATGGCCTTAAGGCCAAGCTCTCCCACGGGCAATCGGTAAAGCCTGCTTGACACGCTTACCGAGCCCAAACATAAAAAAAGAAAAAAACCGATTTCGGAACACATAAACCAATTTAACATGCTTCCGACAACCGCGACCACAGCAAACCCCAAATTTATAGTCATTTCCCCGGCAAGTGAACAAAAACCCCTCACCACATTTAGTGTTTTTCATTTAAAAAAAGCAATCGATGGCATAAGTACCGCCTACGATTACATTTCACAATTGCGTGACGGTAATTTACTGCTACTCGTAAAATCGCAGAGAATCGCTGATCTCTTCCTCTCCAAAAAAAAACTTTGTCAAACCTTTGCCCCATCTCTGTCACGCTCCATGCAAACCTCAACTCATCAAAAGGCATTGCATATGCGCCCTGCCTTGTAAATATACCCGAAGCAGAAATAATCAGCGAAATGAAAGATCAAGGCGTTATAAGTGTGTTTAAGTTTAAAAGGACAGTAGAACGGACGCAACGTGCAACAGGCCTCATTTTATTCACATTTGATTTATACCGCCCACCAAGTTCAGTAAACATTGGCTGGTACAAGGTTAAAGTCGAAGAATATTTCCCCGACCCGATGCGCTGTCAAAACTGCCATTTGCTTGGCCATACTGCAAAAAGGTGCACACGAAACACCTCCTGTGTCACTTGCAACCTTCCGCCGCACAACCCTGAAAAATGTAAGCGCATATCATGTGCAAACTGCGACGAAGAACATGAATCGTCTTCAAAAGACTGCAAACAATATTTGAAAGCAAAGGAGATCTTAAAAATCAAGACCATCAACAAATGCACAATTACAGAAGCCAAAAATAAATACGCAGAGCAAAACCCTTCCCTCCCCGCACGCCGAACCAGATCTGCATTAGACCCTCTTTCGGTTAAATATAATGAAGGCTCAAGCATAAATCCAAAAACCCGCAAAACCACTCCGGCTATGACCCCCTTACCAACAAACTCAACCACAAACAATAAAAATGTTAATCAAATTGCCACTAATGACGCACTATCTCACAAACCAGTTTTAAATACCAATACCCCAACCAAAAACGACACACGCACCAATAATTCTTATATACTCAATAAAAACAAATCTCTCCGTCACAGCACTAACGTAATACTTACTAATACCATAACAAGGCCAACGCGAATTGAACCTCCTTCCCTCTCTAATTTCTCACAACCAAAAAAAAGCTCTAACAATTCCGTTGCACAACATTTTTCAACGGTAACATATAATACAAACAAAACAGAATCCATCCTCTCTCACTCTAATACAACGGAAAATACAACGGATGTCATTTTCCCTTCACAACACCTTTATCCAATCACCAATAAGACATCAACTATATCAACAACTAATAACACTAACTCACCAAAAGATTATATTTCTAATTGCGAACCAGATTTCGATCAATATGACCACGCACTACAATAGAAATAATCAGTCTGAACGATCGGATTCTTACTCTCGAGGATTCAATGATGTATCCTCTCCAAATAGGCCGATTGTTTCAGCATACGGTACATCTAGTCTTTCTGATGATATACACTGTCAAAACTGCTACACCTCTGGCTTCTCGCATTATAAACCCAATTATAACGTAGATAAGTGAACAAACCTTAAAAGTTCATCCTTTACAGTTCTACAATGGAACCTTAACGGATACCTTAACAACTATCGCGAACTGCAACTCCTAATCAATGATCAGAAGCCCTCAGTAATTTCTCTACAAGAGACACATATAGCATATAATGCTAACACATTCCCACCTAGGAATTATGTCCCATTCTTCCATAACCTTGAAACTACCACCCAAGCCAAACAAGGGGTCGTCATCCTCATCCATAAATCTATCACAGTGAATAAAGTTACGAAATACAGTTCCGATATAGCTGCAATTGCAATTGAAATTGAGTGGAAAACAAAACTAACAATCATCTCCATATACATTCACTCAAACCAAATATTTAACACCAGGGATTTTGAAGTCTTTTTAACCTCATTTCAAACCCCTATTTTGCTTACGGGAGGTTTTAATGCGTGGAATCCTATGTGGGGCTCTTCCTCAATTACAAAACGCGGAAAATCAGTTGAAAACTAAAAAAAACAATCTAACACAGATACCCTATCCTGCCCTTCCGAAATTGCCGAATTCTTCGCTAACACTTGGTCAAATTACTCCAACGACCTTAATTTTTTACCAGATTTCCTTTAGGAAAAGAATTCTGTACTTAACTTAAAACCCGACTTTCACAAAATAGACACATCAGCTCGTTATTTAGACCTTCAAATTAATGAAAATGAGTTCGAAACTTGCCTCAAATCTCTCAAAGGTAAGACACCAGGATTTGATCGAGTTTGTTATACAATGCTCAAAAATTCACCACCAGCTTTTAAAAACCGACTTCTTGCTCTCTATAACCTTATCTTCCTCAATGGTATTATCCCACAAACCTGGAAAACGGCCAGTGTGGTCCCTATACCCAAACCAAACAAAAATCACACCCAGGTTAACGCATATCGTCCTATATCCCTACTCCCATGTATTGGAAAACTTCTTGAAAAAATTATCTCCAAAAGGTTACTATGGCTTCTAGAAAAAAGAAACCTGATGAAAACAAATCAGCTGGCATTCAGACCCGGGCATTCAACAATGCACTCGCTCCTGTATATCATCCGCCTTGTCAGCTAAAAACCATATTTCAGTTTTGTCAATCGATTTCGAAAAAGCATTTGACAGAATAGGAATTCATCTTATTTTAAAAAAACTGAGCCAGTGGAAAATAGGCCCAAATATGTACAATTACATCAAAGCATTTCTATCTAATAGACAATTCCGTATCAAATTAAATTGCACCTACTCTTCCGTCAAAAAAATCAGCAACGGAACACCACAAGGATCTCCACTGTCGTCAATTCTGTTTGTAATAGGATTGGATGATTTAAATAATATTTTAACTAAATACAATAAGATCGAACATTCCTTGTATGCGGATGATCTATATATATTTTCAAAAATTAAAGACCTTAAAGAGGTAGCAGATATTTTTTCAAGCATCCTTTAAGATATCACTGATTGGGGCAAACGCTCTGGGTCTAAGATATCTAATGAAAAAAGTAAAATTTTGCATATTTGTAAAAAAACTAGCTGCAATAAAATACTGAAACTCGACTCTATTTTTGATAATATAATTAATGTAAATGCCCTCAGCATACTAGGTATTATTTTTGATAGTAAGTTTAATTTTAAGTCTCACTGTATGTACCTTAGAAAAAGCCTAGCTACCAGACTCAATATCATTAAGTATTTATCGTCAAAAAACAGTTTTTGTAACGTTAATTCTCTAATCAATATCATAAGATCAACTATTCTTACAAAGATAGACTACGGATTAAGTATATATGGAAAATGTCCAAAATCAACCCTAAATATGATTCAGACACCATATCACGCGGCCGTTAGAACAAGTCTAAGAGGTTTTAGAACAACCCGAATAAAAAATATCTTAACTGAAGCCGGACTTCCTTCAATAGAACACAGATTTGATTTTTTAACTTCGTTAGGAATAACAAAGTTATCCAATGTCCAAAAGTCACCAATCAAAACATATGCCAACAAAGTTCTTTCTAGCAAAAGAACTCTTAAATACCCTTCCACGATTTCCAATGCAGTAGTGCTTGCAAAGGAAATTGACATCCCCCCCGGAACAAAAACTCTACATAAAGTTCTCCACCCACCCTGGACTCTATGCCGAGATTCCATCAACACTTTTATTTCCACATTTTCGAAAACAACTACCAGCAATGAAGAATTTAAACAGTTGTTTCTCGAAATCAAAGATGCACAAAAGAAGCTAAACTGGAGCTTCATTTTTACAGATGGCTCAAAATCTAAATTTGGAACAGGTTTTGCAGTGGTCGATGAAGTGGGCAAAATACTTACCAAAGGACTTCTTCTAGAGTTCTCATCCGTTCTGTCAGCAGAAGCAATTGGAATTTTAAAAGCAATTGACCTAGCTAAAAAGAATAAAATCATTATTTGCACTGACAGTCTCTCAACAATACAAGCTATTATCAACATCGAGAACAGGAACCCAATCATATCACTTATCAGGGACAAACTTATAGCGAACCAAAAAAAAGTAAAACTCATATGGATACCAGGACATGTTGGCATAAAAGGCAACGAAGAAGCAGATAAAGAAGCAAAGACCGCAATAGCTGAACCACTAACAACTTTTTATGTTCAGAATTATAAGGACATTAGAAGGAAAACCATAAAATTCTGGGAAGACAAAAGGCTAAAAGGCTTGAAGGAATATTCTCATCATTACACGGAAGTAAATGAGGAGGGCACAAAATCATTTTACCCAACAAACATCTCTCATAAGAAAATCAAAATATTTGCTCGACTCCGATTAGGGCACACCAACCTTACCCACAGCCACCTCATAACCATAGATCCACCTCCATATTGCAATCTTTGCAATAATAACGAAACAATATCGATAAGGCACATCATTTACGAATGCTCTAAGATTAAAGAAGTATCAAAAAACAAATCCATACTTAACTCACTTAAAGATCCTTCAGAAAAAAATATAAACTTTATATTTAAACTTTTTTCCGACACAAAAATCGTCAACTTTATTTAAAACTTTACTTAGTTTGTACTTTTATGATTTTTAAACAAGCAACAGTGCCACTTTTCTTATTATTATATATAATTACTCGTACAAATACTGATTATAATGTTTAGTACTAATTAATTCATGTAAAACATCTTAGAAGTTCCTACCTAATCGTTCTCTCTTTAATAGATAACCATTTAAACATAAGCAAGCCGAAAGCCATGGTAGCTAGTGCTTTCTGTCTGTCATATTGAAGTTGTAATTTATCTTTACATATCAATAAAGTATATAATAATAATAATAAACCAGTTTGACAAGCTTTTCTCTATTTCTCCTAGAGATTTTGTATTATTTTGAGGACTTTTGTCGACACTCCCAGTTTTAAAAAGGCCATTTTCAGAAAATGAAATCAAACGCTGCTTTAAAGTCCACGAAAAACGCATACAGTTCTTTTCCTTTGTCTAAATACGTCCTGGCGTCTAAATACGTATCGTCTACTATACTCAAATAATTTTTCTTGGAGCCAGCTATTTAGTGTACCCAAACTTTCAAACGTTCCAAGATGATTCCCGTAAATAATTTCATTGCAGTTCATTTCATTACAATGCCCCTGTAATTATTCGGATCGTTACACTCTCCCTTTTTAAATATTGAGAAAATTATGTTCTTTCTGAAGCTATTCGGGACCTCACCTCCTTCGAAGAGGTGATTGTATAAAGCTCTTAGTTTTTAGAGGAAATCGTTCGTCGCATATTTGAAGAATTCGTATGGTATACGTTCTTTTCCTATTGCCTTATTGAATTTAACTCGCTACATGACTCTGCAGACGTCAGCATAATTTGCGGTCCAATACTTCAGTTTTCACGAATGGCAGGGCACACGGCACGTCAAACCGTTATTTTACATTGTCATATTATATGCCATGTTGGCTGGTTAATACATAGTTTTTGCGAGACTGGTGCTTGTTGCCACACATTCCTAATCAAACCGTACTTAAAAGGGCTGGGCGGAGGCGTCCGAGATACAAGAAGTAAGTATGTCCTGGACGATAGATGTATTGCAATTGGGTTTCATTTAAAGAGCAGAGTTTAGCATTGAGACTGGTTTTGTATCTACTTGCAAATCAGTTCTTCAAGTTTTTCTCATTTGTGGGGCAGACGGAAGGGAGTTGGCTTCAGCGTAACCGAGACAGCTAGAGATAGGTGGTCTGAATATGTAAGTTCATTCACAGTTGCACATTCTATGTCAGTGCCTCTGACAAACGTTAAGCGACCTAATGGAAATTTCTATTATAATTCGATTAAGTTCCTTATCCAATATAATCATTGATCTGTTTTTTTATGCTAAACAGACAGCGCCTTCTAACCCGTCCGTGTGTAGATGATATATTTAGTTGCTGGGATCCACTGCAGCCTATTATTAAAGAAGAAAGGTTCAAATTGCTGACATTTTTTTCCAACGTGGGTTTCAAATAAATAAGAGAAAAATATATGGACAAAATCGTAAAACATCAGTTTATCTTTAAACTTTTGTTATTGCTTGGACTAGAAATTGATTTTCATTTGAAAGGCTGACGGCATTAATATTAAAAACTATTTCTCTGAACGTCAACAATAATGGACAGTTTAGGGGCCACTGCTAATACTTGCGCCCATTGCTTTAGAACTTTCATTCTCATGCCACCAGATATATTATATCTGTGTCTGGTGTGCAAAGTGTGTTAAGTCTTAAATTTGGCTAAACAGTGATTTTTCTTACATGGGATGAAAAAAGCTAAAACTTTGCTTGTGCAACTATTCATATAGATCAAAGCCAAAATAGAGGTCAAACTTTCTAGTGTTAAAAATTTGGCAAACATTCAAGAGTGTTTCCTGAAAAATTACCTTTTCCTGACTTAACACACTTTGCACATCAGGCACAGACTTACGTACACATTTAATTCTCTGAATTTTTGCCGTTAACTCAAGATTGATAGTTTTATTTTTAAATTGATAGCATATCAAACTATTGTAAATTCAGACGAATCTGAGAAAAGTTATTTCAGAAGTTATTGTTATTTATTAGTTATTTCACCTTCTCTCCTTGTGTGGCTAAATTTAGATGCCAATCGATGCCTCTTTTATAATGGTTAATTTTTTAAGCGTTTGATTTTTAATTGCAAAATTGCAAAAGTGTATAGAATTTTTATGTGAGTTGATAAATCAATGCGTGCCATTGATATATTTGCCATACTTTTTAAAGTATTTTCCATGTAAATGTTAACCGCGACTACGTTTCAAGTGGTCCGTACGCAAATGCAAGATTTACCCGGCCAATTCACCGGTCCAAACGAGAGATAAATTGCTCACTGAATTCATTTCGAAATTGGTCGATCGATTCGCGTGCTGTGTGGTATGGAGGACTGTTTCGCTGGTACCACAAGTCGACCAGGTTCATCTCGTGCATTATGGGCAAAAACAAGTTCGAAATCTTTGAATGATAGCGGGCGCCATTGACGGTAACGTTGTTCTCACGGATATCTTTGAAAAAATACTGACCAATGATTCCGCCGGACCACAAAACGCACCAAACAGTGCATTTTTCCAGGTGCATTGGTAGCTCTTGTATTACCTGAGGTTGCTCATCGGGCGAAATGCGGCAGTTTTGTTTATTAACATATTCATTCAACCAGAAATGAGCTTCGTCGCTCAATATAATTTTTCCCATAAAAAAATCGGATCTTCCTCAAGCTTTTCCAAAGCCTACTCACCGAAAGCTGTGACAGGTCGTTCAGCTTCAGTTCTTGCAAGAGCCGTATTTTGTAAGATTTGAGATCAAGATCCTAGCGTAGCGTAGAATTCTCCACGTAGTCGAGTAACACAATCCCAATTGTTGCGAACGACGACGAATGGGCAAATCACGATCTACAGCACAGCGGATACAGCAGTAATATACTCCTCTATATGCACTCTACGCATATGGGTAGGTGGCTTGATGTCCAAATGAGTGAAATTGATGCGAAATTTGGTCACTATGGCTTGAATTACTTGCTCGGTTTTGGTCGATTGTCCCGAAAGGCGCGAAAAACATTTTTTACAGAGCACGAATTTTGATAATAAAATTGAATAATTTGTAAGTCTTGTTTGAGCATGAGTCTTTGCATGATGAAATGGCAATGCTAACTGAGCATGTTTGACTTTGACACATGTCACGAATCACGCGTGAGCTGTTAAAAATAAAACACTGAAAAACCCAACAGCAAAAAAATCACCCTTTACGTTCATATCATTGAACTTTTAGTTTAGTTTACACTGTTTAATATATGAAAAGATGGCCATATTGTTAAATTTCCATTTATCATATAATAAATGAAAGAATCTTATACCTCGTTGTGCTCTAATAAGCAGATATCAATCAGTTCAGTAACTGCTTTGCATATATCACACTAAATCAGGAGGAGGTGCTTCCATTAAAATCGTCTTCCCAAAATACAGTTCAGCAACCTATTTATGTATATATCTATCGTTTATCTATTTATAAACCGCTGTTTGTCGGCTCGTATTTATCATACTCTTTAAGTCGAGGCTGTGCAATGTATTGATTCTTCGAATGTCTCACAAGTATACATACATATAATACAAGATTCTTATGCGTCATAAACTGGAGTAAAGTGCCTTTACGTAATGATTCACCTCGCTTCATTTTTTCCTGCACTTACCAACATCCTTACCAACATTACTCTAAAATACCGCTAATTCTTGCAAGGCCTAATAATGCGCTCTGCCATTATGACATTCGAACATTTAGCCAAAACATTTTTCCAGCAAACAAAGAACAAAGAACACAACTTTATTAGCCAACAAAAAAAAGAGGAGAAAAACAAATTAGTCAGCCAGCAGACGAAGAGAAAAACAACAAACAAACAACTCGATTAGACAGCAATTAGTATAAATAGCACTTAGCATAGTAATGTAAGTCAATCTTAAATTTATATCAATAAAGGAAGCACGTTTACGGTGCAGAAAATATTTATATTTTTTGATTCAATACATAAAAATGTATTATGTCACATAATCAACTTTAATTAGATGAGAAGTGTCAGCGTCAACGTAAACCCCATGATAAGAATGAAAAGTATCTTTATACGAAAAAGCAAGCTTTTGACATGTCAAATTGTATAAATCTTTATCTATGCCACCACAATCAATCTCAAAAAATGTGTAAAAGCAACGCGTTGCTTTCTCTACATCTCATTAAATGCTGGGTGGCAGGCTTTTTAACATACTTTCCAACTAAACGGGAACACAAACGAACTGCTATTATACTTCTATAATGCCGTTAGACTTCAACAAGGAGCATCCAACAGTAACCAAGAAGTACATCGCCTCGCCCGGAAGGGAAAACAAAATTGACTAACGTTGTGTAAATTGTAGTTTGCTTAATTGTTAAAGACTTGCAACCACTTTGGATAGTACTTCAACATATAAATATAACATATAGTAGTAATCTAATAAAAAATTGTAATATACTATCCCCTCCTCTCTCTCAATCACTCTCTACGGCTACCGACTAATCGATTTTGCAGCAGCTCGTAGTACGGTGATAAGTAGCACTAGGTTTCCAAGGTTAAGTATCCACACAGCAACCTGGCTCTCTCCAGGCGGTCAAACCGCCAACCAAATCGACCATGTGCTAATTGATGCGAGGCACGCATCCAACATCCTCGACGTGCCCACATTCCGAGGGGCAAATTTTGACTCTGACCACTTTCTTGTTGCGGCTAAATTCAGAGCTCGACTGTCCAACGAGAAGAAGCTGCGAACCGCCCAGAAAAATGAATTCAACGTTGGACGCCTTAGCACAACTGGAGTAGCCAGAGACTACAGAGAGCGCCTGAGTGAGAAAGTCTCCACTGCGCACTCATCTACCACAGACGCCAACCATCAGTGGTGCCAGTATCGCGACATTATCAAGGAGGTAGCTGAAACCACTTTAGGATACCAACCACCCCAGAGAAAGAGCCCGTGGTATGATGATGAATGCGTTTACAGGAAAAACGTGAAAAGAAGATATACACAAGAAAATGGTGCAGCGCAAAACAAGGGCAGCAAGGGAAGAGTATCGAACCAGGAGGAGGGAAGAAAAGTAGATCCTGCGTAGAAAAAAGAGGGCATACGCAGTATCCCAGCTCAGGGAGATCGAAGAGTCTCGTGATCGAAACAACATCCGGAGGTTTTATAAGAAAGCCAAGCAACTGACTGCTGGCTTCAAAACCGGAACATAAGCTCTTCGAAACACCGAAGGAAACCTAGTCACCGAAGCACAGGGAATAGTAGATGTGTTTAAGCAGCATTTCCAGCAGCTGCTAAATGGGTATCATGTGGAGAGAGTGATAGGGCAAGAAGAGAACCCACGTCCAGTCAATGAAGAACCCAGTATAGAAGAAGTTGGCTTAGCTATATAAAAGCATAAGAACAACAAGGCTGCAGGCTCTGATGGCTTACCAGCCGAGCTCTTCAAATACGGTGGCGATGTTTTGGTAGGACACATTTACCAAATCATCATCCAAGTATGGGTGGAAGAAAGCATGCCCGACGACTGGACTATCAGCTCCATATGCCCCGTCTACAAAAAAAGGCGATCCTATGTCTTGCAAGAAATATCGAGGCATATCCCTGCTTAATGTCGCATATAAGATCCTCTCCAAGTACTGTGTGAACGTCTCAAACCATTCTGCAACACACTAATCGGCACGTACCAGTGTGTCTTCCGGTCCGGCAGATCGACTATAGACCAAATTTTCACACTGAGACAAATCCTGGAAAAGACCAACGAATTTCAGGTCGAGACTCACCACTTTTTCATCGACTTTAAGGCTGCATATGATAGCATTAATCGTCAGGAACTTTATATGGCGATGGCCGAATTCGGGATCCAGGCAAAACTGATCCAGTTGTGTCGCGTGACACTGGAAAACACGCACTGCAACGTGCAGTTTGGAACTAGATCCTCCGAACTATTTCAAATATGCACCGGATTCCGGCAAGGTGATGCTCTATCATGTGATTTCTTCAATCTCGCCCTAGAGCTGATAATGCGCAGGGCAGGTGTCAACACGGAAGACACTATCTTCAACAAGTCCGTCCAGCTCCTGGGATATGCGGATGATATTGATATCATAGGGCGCTCGCAGCGTTCCGTAATAGAGGCTTTCACGGCAATTGAAGAACAGACGAAATTCGTTGGTCTGGAAGTTAACGAGGACAAGACCAAGTACATGCTATCAACAAACAAAGAATCATCTGTCCACCGTCTAGGACAAAACATCACTATTGATAGCAACAATTTCGAGGCAGTTAAGGAGTTCATCTACCTCGGAGTAAACATGAACTCCACGAATGACATCCTAGTGGAGATCCGACGAAGAATTACCATAGGAAACCGCTGCTACTTCGGTTTGGCAAAGCAATTGGGTTCAAAACTCCTTACTCGAAGAACGAAATGTACGCTTTACAAAACCCTTATCCTGCCAGTTCTACTGTATGGCGCCGAGTGCTGGACGATAAGCTGGAAGGGAGAGCTAATTCTGGGCTCCTTCGAAAGAAAAATTCTTTGACGGATTTTTGCTCCTGTGTGCGAGGAGAGCGAATGGAGGAGAAGATACAACCGCGAACTCTATGAGCTGTACCAAGATGTGGATGTAGTCCAAAAATCCAAAATACGTCGACTACATTGGCTCGGCCACATCGAGCGAATGGACAACAATGCTCCAGCTAAGAGAATCTTCGAATCTCAGCCCTCAGGTTCGAGACGACAAGTAAGACCGAACCTACATTTCAAAGACCAAGCTATCGCCGATGCCAGAGAGCTTGGTCTGGATAACAGGAAACAGCGTGCCAGGGATCGTAGAGTATGGAACGCTGTAGTGTCTCAGGCAGAGACTCTCCACGAGTCGGGAGCCCGTTAAGTAACTAAAGTAAGTAAAATCGATATACCTAATATCACTTTGGTCAAATTTCCCGGAATTTATTTAGAAAATTAAAAATACAAGTTTATTCATCTAAATCTATATTGTCCCCTTCAAAGTAATCCCCATCGACTGCAACACACTTATGCCACTTATCCAATTCTCGAAACATTTTTTATATTCGGTTTTCGGTATGTCCATCAGTGCTTCCTGCGATTTTTCCATTACTATAGAAAGAAGTAACAGGGAGCCAAATTAGGTCAATTCGGTGGCTGTTGGATGGTATTTGTTGCATTTTTCGTCAAAAAATTTCGAATAATGATGGCACTGTGCGACGGTGCGTTATCATGGTGCAAAATCCATGAGTATTCTGCCCACAATTCTGATCTCTTTCGGCGAATTGCTTCACGCAAACGTCTCATACCGCCCAAATAATACTCTTTATTTACTGTCTGGCTTTCTGGTAAAAATTCATGATGCACTACACCGTTGTAATCCATGAAAACCATGAGCATTGCCTTCTTTTTTTACTGAAAACGAGGCGGTTTTTTTCGTCTCGGCTCATTTGGTGAACGCCATTCACTCGCATGATGTCTGGATTGCATGCCGTACTCATAAACCCACGTCTCGTCTCCAGTAATGATCCTTTTGATAAATGAGGGATCGGATTCAGCCTCGCAAATCATCTTTTTTGCGACGTCAACACGGTCTCTTTTTTGCATGAAATTGAAGTCTTTTGGCACCAATTTTGCTGCTACACGACGGAAACCCAAATCATTAACCAAAATGTCTTGGACGGATGGATAATTTGCGGTTATTGACCAACATTTGTTTTACTCGATCAATGTTTTCGTCGGTTTTCGATGTCGATGGTCTGCCACTGCGTTCATCATCTTCGATTGACTCACGACCACTTTTGAACCACTCTAGCCACTGCTAAACGACCGTTTTCTTTAGAGAATCGTTGCCGGAACACTTTTTCAACATTTCCAACGTTCGCGTACCATTAAATCTGTTTTTTAGGCAAAATTTAATACAAGTTCGTTGTTGCGACAACTTAACATAAAAAACAGAACTCAAAGTGGAATAATGGGAGCGCCACACGGTGGTTATTCCGGGAACTTTTTGTCAACATCGACGAATTGGACAGAATGTCATAGCCAACAGCTATAATAGTAAGGGACTTTGTCTACCTTGGTTCTGCTATAAATGCTGCCAAAAACACATCAGCAAAACTAAAACGAAGAACAACTCTTGTCAATCGCTATTTTTTTTGGGGTAATAAGCCATTTGAGTAGTAAAGCCATATCCCGAACAATTAAGGAGATTCTACATAAGACCTTGATCATCCCAGTCCTACTGTTGACGAACCTGGCAGCACTGTAGCAGGGCAGCCAAATGAGCAGCTTGCTGACAATAACTTGATGTCATGAGGTAAAAATCGAGCATTTTCCGGAAACTCATTTTCACAGTCGAACGCATTCCGATTGTCATAATCAATATATTTAAAGTTTTAAGTTTCTGAATTTTACTTCACATATTGTAAGCTACATTTATTAAATGATTTAGCAATTCAATCATTAAGTCTGTCATTTATCTAGGTAAATTTTAGCCTGATATAATAAATATCAAACAAACCTTTGTAAGGCTCAAAATTTTGGAGTTTAATTCAATACCTACTTTATGGCACAGAATCATGGACCCTATCGAAAGTGGATGAAGATATCCTCAGTCGTTTCGAGAGAGAAAAATCCTTCGAAAAATATTCGGTCCCATTTACGTTGACGGGCTTTGGAGGAGAAGACACAACGACCAACTACACAAGCTGATCAGGTTCATCGATCTATTCAGAAAACTGCGCATCAGTCACCTAAGGTGGCTAGGACATGTAGAGCGAATAGATACAAATTCTCCGGCCCGTAGAGCCTTCGAATTTTATCCGGGTGGACAACGGAGTAGAGGAAGACCTCACCTTACGTGGCGCGCACAAGTAGAAGGGGACCTTAACTGACTTAGAGCTCGCATATGAAGGCAGTTAGCTAAGAACCGGAGAGAGGACTGGAGACGCTTGCTAGTTGAGGACCAGGTTGACTTCGAACTGTTGCCCCACCTAGGTTAGGTTAGGTAAGAGTGGCTTTTGGAAATACCAACCCAATTAGGCCTATTGGCCCATTGTGATGCCACGTGGATCTATGATCCTCTTACTAATGGAACCAGTTTGAGCTTATAATAAAGCGTAGGAGACTGTTAACGTCTATTTTTTCTAGATCGCTTAGGTCGTTGTAGAAGAAAGCTCCTAGATGAAGCATCCTTCTCTGGGAGAGAGCTGGGCATGTGCAGAGTAGGTGGAGAATTGTCTCCTCCTCTTCCTCGGCCATGCAGCTGCTACAGAAATCGTTTGTAAAAGCGCCAAGCCTATGATAGCGCTGAGATGTTTCCTACTTAGAAGAATCAGACTCTGAGAGCGATACAAATCTAGCTTTGGCCAGATCTGTTTAGTTGCTTGACATGTTGGTCCAACAATCCACCTAAGGTTTGTTCTTTTATTGACATCCAGCTTTAGTGTTAGTTTGCACGTAGCGATTGGTATACCTATGCTACCCTTTTCCGGTAGAATAGGTAGAGTGGTTCCAATTTTGTTGAGTTCATCGGCTTTGCAGTTCCCTGGAATGTCTCTATGGCCCGGCACCTAACAAAGGTGGATGTTGAACTGCTCTGTCATCTCCATGAGAGATGATCGGCATTCAAGGGCGGTTTTAGAGTATAATGAGACCGTATCCAGAGACTTGATGGCGGCCTGACTATCTCAGTCAGTCACTTTTCTTGTGCTTTGTGCTGCATTGAAAAGTTTTCTATAGGCGCTTCTGAGCAGTCCCAGTGCCGATGTCCACCAATGTGGCTTTTTCTTGCCTCTTGGTGGTTTTCACTGAAAACAACATGGTTTTTTTGGTCTCGGCTCATTTGGTGAACGCCATTCACTTGCCTGATGTCTGGATTGCGTGTCGTACTCATAAACCCACGTCTCATCTCCAGTAATGATCCTTTTGATAAATGAGGGATCGGATTCAGCCTCGCAAATCATCTTTTTTGCGACGTCAACACGGTCTCTTTTTTGCATGAAATTGAAGCCTTTTGGCACCAACTTTGCTGCTACACGACGGAAACCCAAATCATTAACCAAAATGTCTTGGACGGATGGTTAATTTGCGGTTATTGATCAACATTTCTTTTACTCCATCAATGTTTTCGTCGGTTTTCGATGTCGATGGTCTGCCACTGCGTTCATCATCTTCGATTGACTCACTAGCACTTTTGAACCACTCTAGCCACTGCTAAACTACCGTTTTCTTTGGAGAATCGTTGCCGGAACACTTTTTCAACATTTCCAACGTTCGCGCACCATTAAATCTGTTTTTTAGGCAAAATTTAATACAAGTTCGTTGTTGCAAATTTAAATCCATTTCTAAAATTTAAAAAAATCGCCAACACACACAGAGATAGATGTACTCTTGGCTACGTAACTTTTGCAAATGTTAAGCTATGACGCTAAGATTTAAAGGGAGTGTTAATAACAGATTTACGAACTTAACAAAAGAAACAGGAGTCAAATCGGAATAATGGGAGCGCCATACGGTGGTATTGCTCAATGTGGTATGCTTCCAAGAAAACACGGCGATATGTCAGGGTCTTCTATGTGAACTTGTAAACGAAAACGTAGAAAACGCATGATTACGGTGCGGAACTAAATAAAAGCGGAGTTGTCATCGTCTTGACAGCTGAGCTTCTACATAAGACCGTAACACGAAACTTGGAATATTGTTAGCGCCTTGCGGATTTTGATGACAAAAAAGCAAATAAAGAAACGTGGTGATGGAACTATGAGATGAAACTGGTAGTAAAGAGCAAACAAGGCAAACCTTTCAAGCGGAAACAGCGAAATTGATTAAGTTTGTCTTAAGTTGCTACTTGCTTGAGCACGTGCGTTAGCAGTAGAAGCATTGTATGGAAAATTAGAAGATGTATCCTAACAACTTATAAATTGCCATAGGCAATGGCAATCAAAAGAGTTAATATTGTATGTATATTTAAGATTGCGGAAACAATGAAGAAAAAACCAACAAACGATTTAATCACCGAAATACATATTGAAAATGAAATTCTTTCTTATGAAATTCTTCAAAATATTGTGCATTCAGTGTGGGCAAATTATTAGCCTACTGGACTACATCTAATGAAGAAGATACATTGACTAAAATACTCAGCAAGCGAAAATCTAGGAAAACAGGACTTGAAATATGCTCACAGATAATTGAGAGCCAGTGTAAGCCCGTGTCGATCAATGCAGTTCAAAGATCTTTTAAAAATATACTGAAGAGTCCAGTTCACGGACGAATAAAACAGAAACGTGTAATACGACTTGGATTGGATTGATACAAAACTTGTAACCAATATTTTGATATTAGAGCTCAACAAAGTACCGTATTCAAATAACAGGACAGGCAAAGCTTTTATCTCTCTCTTATATGGTGCAATTCTGATGAAACTATATTTCCACATCATCGATGTCGGAAGGATTACTTCGGCAGAATACTTTATGTCGTAGACGACCAACTTTCTGATGTCAGGCAGAATGAACTATTCAGTGTAGATGATGATCGCTAACAAATTCGTCCACCCGATCAAGAACAAATATTGAAAGCAATACCTTAATTAAAGACCGATAAGGCTGCAGGAGCAGATGGACTACCTGCCTAACTATTTAAAGCAACGCGGGTTTACTTGGTTAGGAACATACACCAACTCATCTATTAGATATGGTCGGATGAAAGTACGCCGTTTAATGGAATCTCAGCCCGATCCTTGATTAAGGAAACCCTCTTAACTACGAGTACGTTAGCTATATAAACATCAGTCTCCTTAATATCGCATAGAAGATTTTATCTACCATACTATGAGCTTCAGATCTTATACAAACAATTTGATAGGTTCTTATCAGTGTTTGACCGGATATTCAACTTGAGAAAAACCCAATAACTTCAAAATGTGACAACAAACTTTACGGCTATGCATTGATTGGTCAACTATAAGGGCTAGAACTCATCGGCTCCGATATACCAACCAATATACGGACCGGAGTGTCTTCGAATCTATCCTGCAGAACTGTTGGACGCCCAGATCTACCCCGCAATCTCATATGTCAAAATATAAATTAAAAAGTTGATAGGAGTCAAAATACATTACAGATCACAGGGTTCTAGTAGCAAACACTCATCATTGCAATCGATGAAAACGACAAAGTAGAGAATATAATAAATATCTTGATTGAGATGTTCAAATCCTGTTAGAAATCGGCATTTTCTGTCGACAATTGTCTTTGTTGACCCTCGTGTAAATACGACCATTTAAATGTTGGTAAATGCTCATGTTGGTACTTTGTTTTGTAGATTTAATGAAATGTAGAATGAAATTTAAGTTTTAAAACAAAGATCGATATCTAAACGCTGAAGATTAAAAATGAATGTCTGAGACAATAGAACAACTTTGAAGCAAAAGCACCAAGTTCTTGAAAATAAATTACATTTATTTGCTTTTATATGAAGTTTTCCAAGATTTCTTAATTATATTTTTATTATTTACTATTATTATTATTTTTATTTATTTATTTATTTCAAATTCATTTTTGAGAAGAAAATCTTATAAATTCTCACTGTATACCTTGTTTTATTTTAAATTCAAACTTTAAAAAAAATATTGTGTATACCGTTAATGTTTTGGTGGATAAAATTTGTTTTACAGATTCCGAAATTTTTTTAATTAAAAAACAACCCCCATAGATTGATTTAAAACATCACTTATCAAGCACTGGATATCGATTAGGAGTCATTTGAATTTCAAATATTTTTTTCTGTATTTTGAAAATAACTTTATATCGTATCTTGATTTTTAATTCTTTCCACCTTTTTGCACAATTTATGAATATTTATAAAACTTCACAAATCAATCATTTGGATTTGAAGTAAAAAACAAAAATCCTTTAATCACTCACCACTCATAGCTAAGAGGGTGGCCTCATTTCCTTCGACATTAAAAATGTTTTGTACATTTTCTGGTAAATTCACAGCCAAAGCACTGGCTACCAAAGCCCCAAACACAAGGGACCTAATCATAATTTGTTTTTTCTGGCAATCCTAGCCCTAGTCCGGGACAACGATGTAAATCTTTGAATGCTCTCAAAGAAACTAACACCTAATAATTACGATTTTAATATTTTATACCGTGTGAACTTGGTGCGTTAAAAGATAATCGTCGGCTTTGAGATTATCTTTATGATTAGTGAAGTAGATCCTTATGGGGTTCATAATGAATGGTATATGGTATATAGCAAAAACAATATAACTCCTTATCGAAACGGGAGATTGTATAGATAGATTAATAAGTAGGTGATCGATTTATTGTGGTAAGAACTCAAGCAAAGTTATATCTTGAATAGAAAACAACAATTTGTACGAGTTTTTGATAAGAAAATATTTCATAGTCTTTGGGTTTTAATACAAGACCTGTCATAAACGTAACGTAACGTTTAAGATTGGAACACTTTGAATGATCGCTATACACCCACATATCAATATAATTCAATTCTATACATTGATCAGTGACAACAATTTCACCAAAGGAAGATCGACATGCCTAGTTGCATAAGTTATGTGGCAATGAAATGTTGCTGTTAATCTATACATCTCATAAATAAAAATTTAATTCCAGGGTAAATAAGTAGGATCAGTCAATTTGAAATAAGATACAACTAGTTATAGTATGGTCTATAAAATCTATAATTTAACAATGATGGTAAGATATTTTCACAGACTGGACATCCCACTTTTAAAGCGACTAACTAAACAGGAGCAAAAGCTTTGATATCAAAGCCTGCAGATAGTGGAGAATGAAGCATTAATGTTTTACATTTCCGAAACAGGTTACGAATTCTGGAGTACCCGGTTGCTTTCGGCAAATGAATCCCAGAAAAGGCCAAGTTCTCCAGGTGAGGGTTGTGTGTTAATTAACTACCCACTGTTGTCAAGTAACCAAAACCTCGGATAGGTACGCATTTACTACTAACGATCCTGAAAAACGACGTTCTGATTCAGTTCTCAAACAAGCCAATAGCGTATTCGACCAAAATAAAGTACTGATAACAGGAACTTAGCTTAAGTTCAACATTCCCACTGTGATTGCTGAGAAGCTGTTAAGACTATTTTTGCAGAATGTAAAAAAGTGATGATGAGCAGCATCCCACTGTCAGGCAGAATGAGCCATTCAACCTGGGCAAAAACAAACAACATTTCTGTTAGCACGACCAAGATGAAGTCTAACAAAGCTGCTGACCCAATGGCTCAAACGACGAGCCATTGGTTACGGAGCATTCATCAACTTATCTCCAAAATCTGGTTCAATGATAATATGATCTATCCTAAAGGAGGGAGATCCTCTGAACTCCGGCAATTACAGACAAATAAATCTCTTCATTAACGCATAACATCCTTTTTAAACAGTCTGACCGGCCCCTATCAATGTGATTTTAGACCAGAAAAATCCACCATAGATCAAATGTTTACATTACGACAGATCTAAAAACGCAGGAGTTCCAAATCAATACACATCACCTCTTTGTCGATTTCAAAGGCGCATATGGCGGCATCTATAGAGATGAACTGTACAGAGCCATGTCTAGTTTTGGCATCCCTACCTAGCTCATTCGAATATGCAGGATGACAAAGGAGAATGAGGGCTGCTTCGTCAAGGTAAGTACATAATGGCAAATGTGTTTTCATGAGATTTTTCCAACATCGTTCGTGGAAAAAACTCACAAGTTAGCTTCAGAGGCACCACCTTTCAAGAGTCTGTTCAGTTACTGGTATATGCTTATTACATTGACGTAATGGGAAGAACATAGAGAGAGGTATCAGTGGAACTTTTGTGACTACTAAAGCAGAAGCGGCGAAGGGAGGTTTTCTGGTCAGTGAAGGAAAGAGAGAGTATACGCTGTGAACAAAGAAAGACACACAACATCGACGCCTACGACAACGCGCCAGCGACTTTATCTACCTCGGTTCGGATACCAACTCTAACAGTGTTACTACCACACAAATAATGCTACTTGTTAATCGCTGCTACTTTGAGCTTAGAAGGCAATGTACAATACACTGATCAAATCAGTCCTGCTTTACAGTGTAGAAATTTTGGCAGTGGCCAAAGCGGATGAGAGAAAAATATTTCGAGTAATTTTAGGTCCCGTTAGTATTAATGGAAAATGGAAAACACGTTTCAACAGCGAACTCAACGGGCTGGGCGACGCAAGTATGCGACGCCGATTTCGTCAGAATTTCCTATGGCCTGAGTGAAAATTTCCCCTGAATTGTCTTGGGTTCAAACAACCCCTTCTTTCCCCGAAATTTATCCCTGAAATAAGTCGAAGTGTTAAAGACTGTCTATTTCCTATGCATTTGAGGCTAAGAACGGGGAATCAAATCAGGATCTAGGGTCTCAAGTTAAAACTTTTGAAAAAGTTGTTTAGCCTGTGTGACGAAGGAAGAAGAAACCTTTTCTCAAATTTAGTATCATTGTCTTACGGACCCTGTGAACTTTCGCGCGGATTTGGGGGGAAAAGGGAATATCAGATAGCGTCCATTCTTTTTTTCGATTGTACAATTTGAGTTTTGATTAATGCTCTTTTTTTTGGTTTCTATCTAGTGTTTCGTATGCGCCTGTCTTTGTGTGTGCGTATTGTATGGTATGTGTTGCAGAGAGTTGCAGACAATCCGCCTGGTTCTAGGCAACTGTTGTGGGTTGTAGGTGTTTCATCTACACAGAGGGTTGCAGACCGCTCATCTCATCTGGCTCTAGGCGTATAATCCAAGTCACATGACTGTCCGCCATATGTGCAGAGTGTTCCAAGCCGTTCGCCTGGATCCGGGGAAACCTAATGGTTGTCACCTCCGAGGAACGTAAAGGCAGAAGTCCGGGATTGCACGAATCCACAGGTGCCTTCCACAAATACGTTCCTCCAAAACGAAAACGGACATAACAGACAAGGGGGGTCAAGAATGTGAAGGGGTTAGGCGCTGGAGAGATGGAGCGGAGTGCCTTAGCTCTACTCAAGGCTAGAGACTACCCATCAGGGCACAGATAACAACACGTGTGTCAAGGGTGGTCGTGGCACAAGTGGCAGTGTATTGGCTTCCAAATCGGAAGGTTCCGTGTTCGAATCACAGAATCGCGCGAAAGACATTTTCAGGCAACTTAATTCACGTAAGACGAATGGTTGACTATAATACGAGTACAACAACAAGTCCAATTACAATAATAATTTAGTCTCCACATTAAATGTTGGATGCCACGGATGGAGCGAAATAACCACTAAGCCCAAAAATCTTTCTTTCTTTCTCTGTCCCATTTTCCTAAAAACTTAACACGTGTACAGGCATTTTAAGTATAATAATACCCAGTTGAGTGTTAAGTTCTTTAAAATAAATAAATAAATAAAATAAAAGTTTTGCAAAAAAAAATTCCTACATGTATAATGCTTTCCTCGCGCTCTTTTAGCACGCCGCCGCTTGCTCTGCTGGCGTTTCTCCTCGGAGCTAAACAGGTAGGATATGTGCTTCCAAAATTCTGGGAGGGTGCACCGATAGCTGATGCGCCCATGGATGCCCATCAGTCTCTCAGGATGTTGGAAGGATAATTCAAAGAGAAAAGGTTCGCAGGGGTTAAGACGAAATTTTCAAGAGGTAAATTTTACCGCAACACAGTTAGTGTATTGGCGCCCTCGAACACCGACGTAATGTCTCCTGTCTCACTGTGTTTTATTGCTATTTCCACCACCAGTGCTCCATTGAAATCGCCAGTTCAACTCGCTTATGGAATGTCCATTTGAAATCCATTTTAAACGATCTTTCATTCTAGATGTTTCTTACAAATGAACATCCCTCCCTCCAAGTTGGATGTTGTTCCGTCGAGGTAAGGGGTTTTATAATACGGACTTGAAAAATTTGAATTTAATTTGTGAACGCACTCTTTCACTAATCATCAAACTGTCACTGTCAATCTATTCAGTAAACTCAACATTTTCTTCATGGTAAAGTACACGAACGAGCAACGTCTGCAAATTATAAAAATTTTCTAAGGAATTTCGGAGTCGGTGACTGTAACTTTAAGAGCGTTAACTCCAATTTTCGGTCGTAATTCTTGCCCTAGTAGACAGGCAATAACACGTTTAGTGCAGAAATTTGAGTCTACATATTCGTTGTGTGATGTTGCCGTGTCAGTGAGACAACGGGTTGGTCGAAGTATCGAAAATATTGCTGCCGTTCAGGCGCCGATCCAAACGATCCAAATCTCCGATTGGGTTCTGGAAAGATGCGCCAAGATGATGAATTTCATCGCAAAATCATATTCAGTGACGAAGCTCATTTTTGGCTCAATGGATTCGTCAATAAGCAAAATATTCATTATTGATCGGGTGAAAATCCACATGTGCTTCATGAATCACCACTTCATCCACAAAAAATAACTGTTTGGCGCGGTTTGCACGCCGGCGGCGTTATTGGGCCATATTTTTTCGTCGACGAAAGGATCGCAACGTTACTGTGAATGGTCAGCGTTATTGCGCCATGATCACCGATCATTTAGGGGCCGGAATTGGAAGATATGGACTTGGACGACATGTAGTTTCAACAGAATGATGCCACAAGCCACACAGCATACGCTACAATCGATTTATTGAAGAGTAAGTATGGTGAGTGTGTTATCTCAAGAAATGGGCAAGTCGATTGGCCTCCTCGTTCGTGCGATTTAACGCCGCTTGACTATTTTCTGTGGGGCTACGTTAAGTCATTGGTTTATGCCAACACGCCGACGACGTTGGAAGAACTCAGAGCCAACATTGAACGCGAAATAGCGGCCGTTTCTGCCGTAATGTGTGGCCGAGTCGTTGTAAATTGGGTCCAATGAACCGACCGCTGCAAACACGTGCCCGCGGTGGCCATATGAACAAAATCGAGTTCCATTCATAAATGTTTTGATTGTACTTCAAGCCGATAATAAAGTTTTTGAAATATCTCAAGTGGTTTGCGTTTTATTAAAAAAAAAGTTGTCAAGTCCTTATTGGAAAACCCTGTATAATATTCGACACCTCACATTCATATGGATTCCCTTTTATAAGAAAAATACAGAATACTCACTGACATTCAAGAATTAACATGGAACGTATGCTTCAGACTCAAATGACTTTAATCTTTCCTCTAGCAACATAAGGAAGATATTACAGCGATCTTATGAGCAATAGGTGGGATCAGATATGCACAAAATCCAAAAGTGCGTCACCTACGAGTATTACACCTGCCATGAAAGTTGCAAATCTTAGACATCATAAACATTTTTTAGTTGAAGGCAATAATGATTACATATGATATGTACGAGTACATAGATCTACTTCGCATCCATTCCATAACACCATTCTTATTTGTGCAAACACACGCCGATACTAAGATTCGTATCAAAGAGGAATGGAGCCTTTTAAGTCCATCCGAAGTATGTAGGCAAAATTATACTTGAAGACTCCAACACCAAAATCATTAAAAAAAACATTATCGGCGGATTAGTTGGAAACAACTAGCAACATGTTCCTACTCATTACAAGTAGCAGGTTATATGATGATAATAGCACTAAGTAACTAAACTACGGATCCACACAAAAGTCAGGCTATCTCCAGATAGTCGAATCGCCCACCAAATCGATCACGTGCCGATAGATAAAAGGTACACATTTAGCGCTTTGAGTGTACACCTACACGTTTTCAGGTCAAGAAGCAAACGTAGATTCTAATCATTTCCTCGTCCCAGTCAAATTTATAGGCTGAAAATAAACTGTAAATAGGGAAAATAAGGGCTTACGTACACCTGGAATAACTAAGCCACAATGAGTAACTTAATAAGGGACGGAAACACCTCGTGTATTCAGTATCGTAGAAGATACCTTTACGCTTTCACCCACCTCAAGGAAAACATACCCGTGATATCATGTATCTGCAAATACTGAAAAGTGGGAACGGATCAGGCATGTAAGGACTCGCTAAGTGTAACACAAGAACAACACGGAAAGAGTAAGAGAAAATTTGAGCTTAACCTGCATGTGAAAGGGTTCATCGTTAGGAGCTCTGTAAGGCGACGGCCGAGTTTGGAATCCCTTCAAATCAAATTCAACCCAGTCAAAACAATGTATTGTAATGTGCATCTTGTAAACAACTCATCCGAAATATAATATTTGAAATACGTGCAGGTTCTCGGCAAGGATCCTTCAATCTTATTTGGTAACAGATAGAGCACAGGTTGAGTATCAAAACGGAAGCCAGTGTGCCGCAACACCTTAGGCAATCGAAGAACAGGCGAGACACTTTGGGTTTGCCGACAAACAAGCAAGCGTGTGTAGATTGCCTAGGACAAAACGTTACTATCGACTCTGGCAACACCAAGCTTATAAAGCAGTTAACGAACCAACTTCACTAATGAGATTCGACGAAGACCTACCTAAGGAAACCGTTACTATTCACAATACTTCGGTTTGTCAGAACAATTGGGTTCAAACTCTTCGTCGCTAATTTGCTTCCGTATGTGATTGGAACAAATGTGTTGAAAATGTAACAAAACGACTACACTAGCCAATAAATAATAACGTTCAAGCCAAGACGACCACCAAATTCCCGATCCTAGGTTCAGCACGGCAAAGAATACCGAAACATCTGTTTACAAGATGCGCTAAGTCTAGAAAGCAGAAAACAGCGCACTCAGGATCGAAGGCTGCCGTCTCATAGGTATTTAATATTTTCTTAAATACACAATGGAAATCTAAAAAATTCCTGAATTTCATTGAAAACGTTTCAACATCTTTTCTTCTATACAAATGGAAAACAAAATACAAAACGAATTATAGCTGATTATGCGGCAACATAAGTATTCACTAATCACACCGCACTTTACACTTAACAAAAAGTTAACGAATTATCAAATTTTAGATTAAGATAATAAATATCTAGAGGATTTTAAAAATATATATTTCTGATTCAAAAAGAAACTAACCGAAAAGGGTGCGGCCGATGGGTCACGATAAGAACTTCCTGATAAAGGGAACTCGTATCATAGTGTTCATTAATGGTTTTTGATATTTTATATCTTATTAGAATTTAGAAAACATATCACTCATAAAATTTTGGCCGATCAGAAGTGAGACCCCCTGTATTCAAGAAATCCTCAGATAATTCTGGTCGGATTTTTTTCAAATTTTCGTTAAATGTGTGTTATGTATGTTAATAGATTTTCGATTAGAATCGTAAAAATTTTGAAACAGTCCTATATTTTAAAGTAAAAATTTATTGTTTTTCTGAGTGATTTTTTTTAAAGCCAATTTTCAAAGACTACTAGACATATTCCGACTGGCAAGAAGAGACCTAACAAAGGTGATCCATAAGCCATAAAGCCTTGGGGTACGGCGTACAGAATGATAACTCAGAGTAACACTGATTCTGCAGCTTGTGGTTTCGAATTTTTACATTTTTTTCTGAATTTTTACATAAAATTGATTTGGCAACATTTTTTTTTTTCGAAAAGTACATATACTAATTCTGTTTTTAAATAAAAAAAACCATCATAATCAATCAAATCTTTTAAACACTATTTATGTAAACAAATTCACGTTTTTCGCGACGAAATTCATTTAAACGCATTTTAAGAAACTAGTAAAAAATATAAATAAAAAACATTTTAATTAAAAAAAAAAACATGTCAGTATTTTGTGTGTCCTCCATTTTGTTGGATAACGGCAAATATCCTATTCGGCATGGAACTTATAAGTTTGTAGATAGTTTCAAAACTCTCAAGGTCACATGTGCGATTAATTTCTTCTTTAAGTGCCCGGATGTTTTCAAACTGATGACCGTTTTTATAAACCTCTCGTGCCATTATACCCCACAGATTTTCTATGGGGTTAAGGTCAGGACTGAATGCCGGACAACGCATAACGGGGATGTTTCGCTGTCTCAACCATTCTTGGGAGAATTTGGAAGCGTGAACAGCGTTGTCCTGTTGAAAAATAAAGGCAGGGTCATCAACATTGTCTTCTGAAAAAGGAATAAGCGCTGTTTCCAACATTTCACGATATGTTTCCGAGTTCATTTTAGTTGAAACAAAACACAATTGTGCTTTTCCGAAAGTAGAAAAAGCTCCCCAAATCATTAGACTGCCTCCATGGCAGTTCCTGCTCATTCTTGGTGGATTGTTATAACGTAAGTCATGCCAGTAAGAACTGAAACCATCTGGTCCATCAAGGTTAAACTTCTTTTCGTCAGAGAATATAACTGTATTCCATTTTTCGTCGCAAATCATATGCTCACTGGCAAATGATAATCGAGCTGTTTTATGATGAATTTTCAGAAGTGGCTTTTTTAGCAGTTTTTTTAAACCACGTTCGGAGTACTCGATAAAATTTGTTGAACTTGACGCTTTGTTATTGGCAAATCGAGATGAGCAACAATTTGGCCAGCAGCCATCTTGTTTTGCGTAGCTTCGATTACAATTCGGTTCCGTTCTCTTCGAATTATTTTACTCCAGCCTTTTCGACCACCATTCTTTCCATACGAATCACCTTTTTTAAGGAAATTTCTGATGAGCCCTTCAGAACGATTGATCCCATTATGGACTTAAATATTTATTTTTCTGAAAATCAGTTCGAAGATAAAGGGTCCGCCATCTAACGTTTCTAACGTAAAACTAATTACCTGTCAAATCAGACATGAGTTTTTTTTAGTTTTATATGCATTTTATTTACTTAATCACTAACTCTTACATACTAACAAAAAATGCTTAAATGCTAGCTTACAATTACTTAATAATCTTACACTAACTTACTGGCCCCACACAGGCACTCTAAGCTACTCTAAATTCTTATAACTATGTCTTTCGACTTCATTTACATTTTCTTAGAACTATTTATTTTGTATACTTACAGCTAAGAAAAAAATTTGTTAACAAAACTTAGCATATGGACATAATTTTTTATTTTTAATAAAAACTTAGTATCTAACTTAAAATAAACCTTAGCCTACCTAAACCAAATGTGCAATACACACATAAACACACATAGACGTTATACACAATCATATACATATATCAGTATACACCTTTGTATACACTGATATATGTATATGTTTCTTAAATGCTAACCTAAACCTATGTAAGCCGGCCATCGCTGTTTACAGAGAAAACAGATTGGTCAGCTCTGCCTCATTAGTGAGGCTGGTCCGTAATTGACGGAAACGACGACGAAACATCTTCTCCATCATTCAACCACCAGAAATGCTGGTGCTGCCGAACGACATCCCTCTTATCGCGATTCCCCACCGCCCTACTGAACCTGAGGCGATCCACACTGCCGTGTGCGACGTCTCTGTCGTAGTTGAGTCGCCTGTCCCCAGCTGTCCGAGCGACATGGAAGATTAACGGCACCGCTGATCTATCCTGGATCAACCCTTTCTGATCTAGGCAGAGGAATGCTTCCGGTGGAACGAAGCCGTCAGAGCGCACACTCTCGTGGTAAAGGTAATTGGGGTAGTAAGCCCCAGATATCAGGTTATTCGTCGACGTCATTGCTCTTGCAATGTGCCTTCGAGTCAGCTTAATTACGAAGTTGTCCACTCGTATTAGGTTCGCCCTGTTGTAAAGGACCTCATTAGGATAAAATTTTTTGTACTCCGACTCTGGTGTTCTATACAAGCGAAGACAGGCCCTAAGGCAAGCCCTCTCAAACACCCGAATCTTTTCCATTAAGCTTGCTCGTACATTGAACCACACGGGACAACCAAATACCAGCATGGGCCTGATAAGGTAGCAGATTACCTTTACCCCCGCATCGAGTTGGCTGCTATAAAACAGTCTCTTTGTAAGGGCAAAAGCACCTTTAGCTCTGGCCAGAGCAGCATCTACATTTTTGCCAAAATATAGAAACTGATCTAGCCAGATTCCAAGGTATCTGGCTACATTTCGACAGGCAAGAGGCTGTCCGTGTTGTCCAATAATCGAGAACTTTCTCCAATTTTTTCTGTTATCCCTTGAGGCTCTAGACAACGGCGTCCTAAAGAGAATGGTTTCCGACTTCTGAAAGTTGATTTTCAACTTCCAGTCATCGCAAAATCGTCTTATCTTATCGAAGTCACGCTGCAAGAGAGTATTAATGACCTCGATTTTTGGACCTGTTCTGTACGCTATCAAATCGTCTGCGTACGCAATAGTATGGGGAAGTGAACCTATCAAGTCGCTTGTAAAAATGTTGAATAGGATTGGCGAATTGACCGCGCCTTGCTGAAGACCATTTCTAATTTGAAATATTCCAACAGAAGTCACATCGCCATTTTTCACGATGAACTGTCTGTTAGTTAGCATATTATAAAGAATGTACAAGAGTGGTTTACTGATCCCCAGCCTAGTTAGTTTATAGAAAAGACCCTCTAACCATACGGTGTCGAAGGCCTTCTCCAAGTCAACAAGGCAGGCACCAGTGCATTGTTTTTTGCCTTTATTCCATTGGATATCGGACACTTTAGACGCGGCATGTGAGATATCATGTCCCGCCTTAAAACCGAATTGATTATCCGGAACTATATGTTTGTCCTCAACCCACCTAGACAGAGCTCTATTGATTACTTTTTCAAAAACCTTACTGATATTCGGAAGGAGACTTATCGACCGGAGATTCGCCGGATTGGATATATCCTTTCCCTTTTTGGGGATAGGTTGAACCACCGCCGTTTTCCAATGCGCTGGATAATGTGCATTATTCATTGCATTATTAAACAGGGTTTTGTAAATGTCCACCGCTTCTAGAGGAAGATGTCGAAGCACGATGTTCGGAATACCATCGGTCCCCACCGATTTCTTAGCCCTGATTGTGTCGAAGATCTCATGGAGTCCTGCCTTCGAAATGAACGTGTAGGCCACCCTCTCTGGCAATGACGTTATTTGCCATATTTTCGTCGCTAAACCGGGTGAAACCAGAGCCCTCGGATCGCCAGTTCCCTATTTCATTTCGAATGCAGAAGTCGTGCACCAAGACGCGATTGTCCAGGTCGTAATTAGGGCCAATGATATCAATGGCCTTGTATACTTCCTGGAAAGTCGCCCCTATGGTCTCAACCTTCTCCTGTGGATCCTCGATCGCAAAGAAGTCGTCATCATCAGCGGCCTCATTTGGATCAATGCCTGCTATTGTCAGTAACCGTTCGTTGTCTGTTGTCCGGGCTATTTTAAGACACTGAAGGTCGTTTTGATTTTTTCTCCGAAATAGTTTATTGATTTGCGGAAACATATTCGGGTTGCTGGTGTTTACATCCCGAACCTTGTTGTTCCAATACAAACTTACAGAAATTCTGTAATTTTCTTTTATTAGCGTTTGGATATTTTTAATCGACGACTTCAGTGTCCTAATCTCCGGGTCTTGTCGGTCAGTTAACTGTCTGTACAAGTTCTTAAGTCTTGTCAGAAGTCTACTTTTCTGTCGGTGCAGTGCGTCAATAGTAGGATTGCGGAACAGGTCTTCGTTAGTCGTACGTCGATACCGCGGTATTGTAGTGTCCATAGTTTGTTTAATTGTCTCGTCCATTTGTTTTAGGTAATTGTCGATCTCCTCGTTTGACAAATTCCTATTGGACGGTGGGTGGATCGTGTTCGAGGAGAGCGCTCTAGTCAAGGTTGCGGAGAAGCGTGTCCATCGAGTCTTACTGTGGTTGTAAGAATATCTTTGGACAAACTCCTCCAATTCCGCAATTTCGTTGGGAACTGTAATTTCGGTGCTAAAACCGCAATGGTCGCTGTCATACACGAATGTGCGCAGACAGTTTAATGTTTGTAAATTCGTACCTGTCAGTCGTATACGTTCGTCGTACAGCAGTAGATCCAAATAAGACCCGCCTCTGGGAAACGACGGGTTATCTGTCGCTTTAAGACCGAGTCTGTACATGACATCGTGCTGACCCCACCAATCGAGTAGTAGGTTCCCTCTAGTATTTGGCAAATTATTTCCCCAATCTCTATGTCTAGCGTTGAAATCCCCGCCGATTATAAAATAATTCTCCCCCGATTCCAGCCTCAGAAGTCGAAAAAGCGTGTCGAGCTCTGTAATGAATAGGGTGGATTGTGAAGCCTCAGGTGCATAAACAGAGGCCAAGTACAGCCGCTTTCCACTGCGGAGCGGGATGTAAACGACGACTGCCTCCAACACCCGGAACCTGCGCAACACGCCCTTGTACACTCTGTGAAATTTTATACCTTCTTTAATGAAGATCGCGACACCGCCTCCACGTTTGGATCTGGGCCGATTTCTTCTTCTAACAATATAATTATTGTACTCCAGTTTGTGCTTATCGGTTAGCTTTGTTTCGCTAGCGAAAAGCACATCCGGAGTTTGGTCTTGTAGCAATTTAAACATCGCGGCTCTTCGTTCGATCCGAATCAATGAATTCACATTCACCGCAAGGACCTTCAAAGTTTGCTCCACCTTGTGCGTACCCATTACGGCATGTGTTGCGTTAGGCCCGGCAGCAACGCGTAGATCTGGTCCACCCGCTTGGCCTGTTCTTGAACCTGCTTTTGCAGCTGAGCCATCTGCCCTTGGATTGCGAGCAAGATGGCTAGCATGTTGGGTGCAGCTTCCGTTGTTCTCGTCATCGGAGCCGGAGAAGCAACAGTCGCTTGCTGTACCATAGCCCCCCTACCTGACGCCATTTGGGCGTAGGAAATTTGGGGCGTGACGGCTGGTGTTTGAAACCTCACAGGTGAACGTTTGACCTCCACCTTCTGCTGCCGAGCCAATTTTGCTTTTTTAATTTCGGTGAACTTAGGACAACCCCGATAGTTTGCGGTGTGTCCTACGTTCCCACATAATACGCACGAGAGCTGCGACCTATCGGATGCTCCGTCAACACCCAGAGCACACTCCTCGGAACTGTGGTTCTTTGCGCACTTCACGCATCGAGGCTGCATTTGGCAGTTCGACGCGGCGTGCCCGAACCTCTGGCAGCGAACGCATTGTATAACGCCTTCGCTCCTTTTTAGTTTTTCCCAGTGAACCACCTGGTAGTCTAGGACATTGATACTCCTTAGACTATCCAGACGGCTTTCGGGACTGAGTTGCACCAGGAAGAACGGCAGACTCCGTTTCTCCCGCCTGGCTCTAGCTGTGGTAAACGGCTTTACCCCCACAAACTTGAGTCCTTCGCACTCCTTCTCTTTGAGCAGTGCCAAGATCCCCTCAGGATCAGAAGACGGTTCCAACCCCTTTAGCAGCATCGATTGCCGCTTTTCACATTTTGGTGTAAATGAGTAGTGCTCCGTCGTCGTTTCCTTTAGGAGCTCTTTCACTTTCGCGTAGCCCTCCACTGTATTACAGTGGATGGCATGGCGATCGTTCCCCAATCTCATAATTTTAAAATTATTACCAATGACCAACTTACACAGGTCCTTGGTTTCATTTACCTCTAGTTTATAGGTGTTTATAGGAGGCACCTTCTCCTTCTTCTTCTGCTGCTGCTGCTGTTGTTGTTGCTGCTGCTGCTGTTGTTGTTGTTGTTGTTGTTGTTGTTGCTGCTGCTGCTGCTGCTGCTGCTGCTGTTTTTGTGGTTGCTGTTGTTTTTGTTGATGCCGTTGTTGTGGCTGCTCTTGTTGTTGTTGCTGGTGTTTTTTCCGCTTTTGTTGGTGTTGTTGTTGGCTCTGCTTTGGAGCAAGTAGCGTCTGCTGTTGTTGCTGGGAGAATTCTTCCTCTTCTCTCTTCCTTCTGACCATTTGCCTTTCTTTCATGGCCAGTATCCTTTGTTGCAGCATTTGGATGCTGCTACTTATGGCCATCATTTCTTCTTCTTCATCTTCCGTTTCGCTCTGTGCCAATGTAGCGAAACTGTTCCCTTCCCTCACTCCACCAAGCAGTTTTACAGTGGAAGTTGGTTGGGCGGGACGGTGAACTATGTTGGAGGATGGCCTAAGCTTCCTCCTTCTCTTAGCCGTGGGTATTTGGCTTGACCCGCTTGAAGCCTCGCCTGATAATAATTCAGCAGGTCCCGCTATTGACATAGCGGACCGCTCTCCACTATCCATTACGGGACTTTTTTTGTTTTTTTTTTTATTTTTTTTTTGTACACTTCTTTGTTAATATTTCAATAAAAATTGGAAATAAAAACTGTTGTCCCTCGATGGGAATCGAACCCAGGCCTCGGGATCGATACACTAGGTATAATATCGTCAGAGTCTTTACCACCTCGGCTACCGAACACTTAAAATTTCACTGGCTAAAAGTATGCTACTTATTTTTCTGCCTTTTTAAGCCGAAACACAAAACACTTCTGCTCTCCGTGGAGGTGTATGAACGACTGAAAATCAGACATGAGCTAAGTGTTACCATTCACGAAATAAGCACTAGTTGAAAAAAAAAAAGTTAGATGGCGGACCCTTTATTATTAAAAAAATGTGATCTTTAACCTTTTTTAACATTCACTTAAATTTTTCCACAGGAGTCAATCAATTTAACTGAAATACAGTCACCGACTAACCTTCAGGCCGGTCAGATATCTCCTGTGTGATTTCTTCAGTGGTATACGATTTACTTCGTAACTTTGTAGTGGATTTCTTTCGCTAAAAATTTATTTATTTTTTTTTCTTTTTTCTGTGATATTGTTAGTGAGTGGAAGACCTAATTAATAAGTAAGTTATATTTCTTTAAAATTATGGCCCCTGGGCCACGCGCTCAATCGAGTGGTCGGTTCGAGATTCTCGATTTAGAGTCACTTTCCGAGCCGAGAGCTACTAAAAAAAGAAAATCTACCAATTTGTCACCTTTGGATTTAAACGCATCCCTACCAATTAATTCGAACCCCAAATTTATTGTTATCTCTCCTTTAGACAAAGATACTAAATTAACATCCTTCAGCGTGTTTCTGTTAAAAAAAGCAATTGATAGTATAAGCACTGGATATGAATCCATAACTCAACTGCGCGATGGCAATTTGTTAATTTTAGCAAAATCAAAAAAAATAGCCGATCTGTTCCTATCAAAAAAAATGCTTTCCAATCTCTGCCCAATAACTGTTACACTTCATGCAAACCTCAATCAATCCAAAGGTACAGTCTACGCCCCCTGTCTCACTAATGTACCAGAAGATGAAATTGTTCAGGAAATGAAAGCACAAGGTGCTACTAGTGTATATAAATTCACAAAGCCATCATTAAATAAAGAAGGCAATCCGACTGTGATTTGTTCAGGCCTGGTCTTGTTTACTTTTGACCTCTTCCGACCTCCCACCTCACTCAATATTGGTTGGTACAACGTAAAAGTTGAAGAATACTTCCCCAACCCGATGCGCTGCCGCAATTGCCAGTTGCTAGGGCACACTTCTAAATGGTGTAAAGGTAAGACTTCTTGTGTCACTTGCAATTTACCGCCTCACTCCCCTGGCAATTGTACACGACTTTTATGTGCTAATTGCGCTGAACCGCACCCATCATCTTCGAGACAATGCCCACGTTACTTGCAGGCTAAAGAAATACTTAAAATTAAGACCGTGAAAAAATGCAGTATGGCCATTGCAAAACAAATTTACAATGAACAAAATCCTTCGACAACTCTCTCTTCTTCTTACGCCTCGGTATTGAATAGTCCATCGCAAGTAAAACCTACTCAAAAGACACTAGATAAATCTTCACCAACAGTAAAAATAAATTCATCTCTCGAGTCCAACTCAACTTCTTCAAGTCTCCCCCACCCCGCGACCGCAGAACAGTTAGCAGCCTTCAATAAAACCCCATCTACTCTTACTCAAGCCTTACCAATGGAAAACACTCAAAACAAAAAACACTCACCATCAATCACACAAAGCAATAAAAACGTTACTCACAATTCACTCACTAACATCAAACCATCAAACCGCTCAAAAAACTCCGAATCATCTTCAAACCACTCAAACACTACACTCACTAAAATACACCCAAATTTTTCACAGCTCCCTTTCACTTCATATTCTTCTACAATAACTCAAACAGAAACTGCTGGTCTCTCTGCCTCAATAGTCACTAAACTGGCTCAAACAAATGCACATTCCACATCTACTCATACCCAACCACCTAACACAATTAAGCATACGTCCGCTATAGAAATAGACGATGATAACACATAAAAGCAACAATGATTCTCCCCGAACTGACTCTGCAGTCACGGATTTGAATCGCTCAATAGTAAATCTGGGCGCTTCAACATCTGGACTGCATAGTCATGTCTCTAACACCCCCAATTTTGCCAACGCAGATTTTTCACAATATAACACTGATTATATTGTACAGAAGCCCGGGCAAAAAACAAAATCATTGTTTAAGATCCTCCAATGGAATCTTAATGGTTATTTCAATAACTATCATGAACTCCAGCTTATCATTGATGAACTAAATCCTCCTATTATTTCCCTTCAAGAAACCCACACTATATTTAATTTTCAACCACAACCACCCAAGCATTGTTCACCTTACTTTCATAACTTGCCATCGATTACCTCTTCGACCCAAGGTGTAGGCCTTCTTATACACAAGTCCATACCTCATGATTTCAAAAGCATAAATTCCAGTTTTCCAGCTATAGCCGTGGAAATAGAGCTTAAATTCAAAATAACAATAATCTCAGTCTATATTCATCCAGATCAAACATTTAGTGCTTTAGACTTGGAAGACATTATTAATGGCTTCCAAACTCCAGTTATCGTCACTGGGGACTTCAATTCATGGAATCCATTATGGGGTTCACCTTCTCACAATAGACGCGGTAGGGCAGTAGAAGACTTCCTATATAGCTCAAACCTTGTCCTCTTAAATGACGGGCAACCTACGCACTTCTCTACACATAGTACATTCACGCATATAGATTTAACTTTTATATCACCTCAACTCTGCGCCAACTCCTCCTGGTCAAGGTTGCCCGATTTGCATGGCAGTGATCACTTCCCAATAGTGACTACATTGATATTCGAAACTCCGCCACTAAATATAAAATTCCGACCAAAGTTTCAAACAGATAGGGCTAACTGGGCTCTATTTCAGTCTGAAGTTTCAAACTTTCTATCTGACAAAAACCCATCGCCAAACATAAACAAAGAAGCTGCCACCCTCCAAAAATCCATCCGCTTTGCAGCAAATATAGCCATCCCTCAAACGCATTACAAACCAAACAAACAAAAAAAGGTCCCTTGGTGGAATAAGGAGATTGCACAGCTCAGAGAAATCAAACAAATTGCCTGGAAAAAGTTAAAAAAATATCCATCAGATCCCAATCTCATAGCATTTCGCAAAGCCAATGCAATTTTTAGGAAAGCTGCTAAAACTGCTAAAACTTCATGCTTCCAAAAGTTTACAGAAAACATAAACCCCAATTCCAGCTCTAAAAAGCTCTGGGCAGACGTAAAGTCATTAACAGGCAACTATAACAGCCTTATGGTGAAAACTATAAAAACTTCATCTCAAAACCTAACATGCCCACATGAAATCGCAGAGCTGTTTGCTCAAACTTGGTCACTATATTCTGAGGACAAAAACTTTACCCCCGAATTCATTACCCAGAAACAAGAATCCATAAATAACACGACCCTGACTAATGAAACTGATCTAACAGCCAAATCCATCGAGCTTCCTCTCGATTCAATAGAACTAGAAAGCTGTCTTCGCTCCGCAAAAGGGAAAACCCCTGGCTTCGATAGAATCTCTTACACAATGCTAAAAAATTCACCAATGGATTTGAAAAAAAGGTTTCTATGTTTGTACAATGAAATCTTTAACATCGGAATCATCCCTCAAGTATGGAAAATAGCCAGTGTCATACCTATTCCAAAACAAAACAAAAGCACTTCCGAAATAAGTGGCTATCGTCCCATATCATTGCTACCATGCGCTGGCAAAATACTTGAGAAAATCATTGCAAAAAGACTATTTTGGTTCCTTGATAAAAAAAATCTTCTTAGTCCAAACCAAGTGGCATTTAAACATAAGCATTCTACAATCGATGCTTTACTGCATGTTGACTACTTCGTTGCATCTGCACTATCTTCGAAAAATCATGTTTCAATACTATCCATAGATTTCGAAAAAGCCTTTGATAGAATTGGAATTCATATTGTCCTTAAAAAACTACCTGAATGGAAAATCGGGCCAAAAATGTATAATTTTATTAAATCCTTCCTAAATAACAGACAATTCCGAATAAAATTAAGTCATGTGTATTCCTCAGTAAAAAATCTTGAAAACGGAATTCCTCAAGGATCTCCTCTTTCAGTTGTGCTTTTCATTATAGCTTTTAATGATCTTAGCGAAATTATAAAAAAAGATAAAAACTTGGAGCATTTTTTGTATGCAGATGACTTAACGTTGTTTACAAAATGCAAAGATCTCACAGCTACTGCCTCCATATTTTCAAACATTCTGGCAGATATCTCAGCCTGGTGTTCTTACTCCGGCTCAAAAATTTCATGTCAAAAAAGTAAAATTTTACACATCTGTAGAAAAACTAGTTGTCCAAAAAATATTGCTTTATGTTCGAATGACAATACAATAGTTAATGTAAATAATCTCTGTTTGCTTGGAATAATATTTGATTGTAAGTTTAATTTTAAGGAACATTGTTTGTACTTAAAAAAAAGCTTAGCTACCAGACTTAATATTATTAAGTACTTATCATCTAAGAATAGTTTAGTTCACATTAATTCTCTTATAAGTATCATCAGATCAACCATTCTTGCCAAAATCGATTATGGAATGAGTATTTATGGAAAGTGCTCAAAATCTTCGCTAAATATAATAAAACCCCAGTACCATACTGCTATACGATTAAGCCTAAAAGCATTTAGAACTACACCTATTAAAAACATGTTAGCAGAAGCGGGTCTTCCTTCCATAGAGCAAAGAGTTCAACACCTCACATCTCTCCTCATTCAAAAGTTTAGTACAACCGAAAATTGTATTGTCTCAATCGATGCTAAGCAATGCTTGAGCCGCAATAAAGTTCCGAAAACCTCATCTACGCTTTATAATGCTATACAACTTTCAAAACAAATGGATATCCCAATTTTGAATAAGGTTATACGACCTGCCGCCAAACCACCTTGGAATCTACCAAAAGGTTGTGTAAATACCCAACTCAAGTGTTTACAAAAAACAACAACTTCGAACGAGCAGTATGAGCAGAGTTTCCTTGAAATAATGCAGACCGAAAAACAACATAAGTTTAATTTCGTATTCAGCGATGGATCTAAAAATGAGCTTGGCACAGCTTTTGCCGTCTCCACCCAAGACGGTACCATAATATCGAAAGGACTTCTGAGATATACAGCTTCAGTTTTCTCAGCCGAAGCTATGGCTGTTTTAAAGGCAATCGAAATCTCAGGTTCGAAAAAGACTATTATCTGTTCAGACAGCCTTTCCATACTAGAAGCAGTGTTAAATATTGACAACAGAACGCTTTTTCCTGAGATTATCCGCAATAAACTTATTGGAAGTCAGAAAAAAATAAAACTCATGTGGATTCCAGGTCACGTTGGTATAAAAGGCAACGAAATAGCAGATAAGGCCGCAAAATCCGCAACGACTGAACCATTAGCTACGTTTTATATTCCAAACAACAAGGACACAAAAAAAGAAATAAATCATTTTTGGAACGTGAAACTATATGACGACTGGGCGCAATACAGACATCATTACTCTGTTATTAATCCAAATGCTAAAATTACCATCTATCCCACACAGTGCTCATGGAAAAAAATCAAAATATATCTGCGGCTTCGAATGGGCCACACTTACACCACACACGGCCATCTCATATCAAAATCGGATCCTCCAAACTGTCATCTCTGTAACGAGAATGAAATAATCACCATCAAACACCTTGTCTATGATTGTACCAAAATCAAAGATATCGCAAAAATACTCTTTCCCAACTTATCCTTACTGAATCTACTTAAAAACCCATCAGAAGAAAACATCAACCTAACCTACAAACTAATCTGTGAGATAAAAATGGAAAACCATATCTGAAAGCTTTTTATTAATTGTAACTATTAATGTACGTAAATGTAATAATATTATGTATTTAATTATCGAGCTGGTAGTCCTGGTAGCTAAAGCTCAATAAATCATATTAGCATTGTAATTTATTTGCGTGTTAATAAAGATATAAATAAATAAATAAAAAAATTAACTGAAATACTAAATGCGTATAAATGAATTTCCTGCTTTAAATAGCTGCCAATATTTTCTTTGCCATATCTTTATCACAAAAAGATGCTGTTATCAAAATTGGTTCTTAAATCTACAATACCGCTCAAAAACTAACGGTCATGCAAATATAGATTTTTTTTAAAATATTTAACACATTGATTGCCAAGCCAATTTTGGAAAAAATAGCTAAAAGTGGAAAAAAAATTCGTAGGTGTTTTTATTTGGTTTGCTAAAAAATTAAACATATTTCCATTGACTGGCACGTCATTCAAATATAAATTACACAAAAGTTTCCGTGGAGGCCACGTGATTCATATGTGTATGACAGCTACATGCCACTATAGGGCCATGGCATTCAAAAATGAAAGACACTAGCAATAAACTGAATAAAAATTTAAAAGTCTGGCCTCTGGTGATCACTACAGTATACTTGGTTCCGAGAAATCTGGAAAAATGTGGTTGTTATTTAAGAATAAAATTTACTAATTTTACGATAAATTTTATTTCAGTATAAAAAACTTTTAACTTAAATCACAATCCAGGTGTTTATACATAGTAAAGAAAAAATTAGAAAATTACATAAAATAAATGTAATTCACACAAAACAAAAAAATTATTTGTGCTCTGTGTGGAAGCACGGAAGACACATTTGTGACTGTCCAGGACAATCATTGCAGAAGGTATATACCATTTTTGAATGTTTTCTGGCTTCTTCACGACCATGTTCTTGCTTTAGTTTTGCATAGCAAATGGTACATTTTCTCCGCAACTTGTTGCCGTCCAGGTTGGTTCTTTGGGAAAGATGGTGTGTGTTTCCTAATGGCCTGGACCTGTTCCCCTGCTGATGGCCTGGTATACCCAAGATATTTGCTACTAAGCACTCTCTGAATGCGCGTATTTGAATCATCTTTTTTGTTATATGCTTGTACACAACCCATGCGTTAACAACAGAAATTCCTAAAAGAAGTTCTACACCTAGCTTCCATCCTCACGTCACGGATATCTTTCCATTTTAGGACTACGATTCAATTTCTGTCCTCTTTTGAGACTATTTCGCCTTGTTTAAGTTTTGCAAGAAGGATATGTTTGGGGATATTTTTTTTATTTGCTCGCAAAGTACCAACAACATGGGTTCTGTTTTTTAACAAGTATTGTGCTAATTCATAACTTGTATAAAAATTATCAACAAATAAGCACCTTCCTTCATTGATTAGGCCTTCAACCAATTCGACGCAGACATTTTTTCCAACTTCTCTTTCACCTGACGCTGATTTTCCAGAATAGACTTTAATAGCCCAAGTATAGCCATCGGCGGCACATAATTTAAAAAGCTTAATTCCGTACCGATGAGATTTATTTGGAATGTATTGCCTGAAAACCAGACGACCTCTCCAGGGAACGAGTGTCTCATCGATGACTATGTCTTCAGCGGGGTAAAACAATTCCTTGAACTTTTTCCCCAAAATGTCTATAAGGGGTTGAATTTTATTTAGGCGGTTTTCTCTATTACTTGTCTCGTTATTCGCAAAATGGAGCATTGCCAGTAGAATTTCAAAGCGATTTCGCCGCATAACAGATCGCGGTATATTCATTTTATATATGCCATGGATTGACCAATACTCTGTAAGATTGCCAAGTCTTACAAGACCCATTCACATCATTAACCCTAAGAATTTTTTTACTTCATCAGCATCTGTTTTCGTCCATTTATTTATTCTTGCATATTTCTGTCCGGGTGTCTTAGCTAAAACTTATTGCTCTCCAAATCTATTTGTTTCTGTGACAATGTGTTGTATTACCTCATCGTCTATCAGCAGGTAAAAGACTTCCAAAGGGCTTATACTTGTTGAAAGCATTAGTTTCAAGCCAAATTTGCCGGTAAATGGAAAAGATTTGTGTCATACGACATAATCAGTCCACTCTTCTTCTTCAATATTCTCAATGTTTTCGTTGTTATCGTTTTGTAGAAGGTCGTTTAGATCTTCGTTATCTTCTTCAACTTGTAGGTTATTGAGTAAATCGATTATATTGTCTGTCTCAGTCCCATCATCTGCTACGTCACCTGATGAATCTTCTGGAAACCATACGGGATCGCCAAAGGAATCATCTGAGTCGAAATCGTGCTCGCTATCTGTCTGCGCTACAATATCCTCTACTTCCACAAGTGTTAGCCTTCGTCGCTTGTTCATTTTTTTCTAATTTTCAATCCTGCAAATCAAAAATTAGTAAGAAAATATTTCAATATACACGTCATACATGTATGAATGACATGGCATATAACGTAAAAATTCATCGAAAATTTCATGCAGGGCCACGTCTTTCATATATGAATGACAATCGTCTGCACGTCCTACCGCTTCAAAATCTCCAACAAAATGACCAATCTGTAATACAAATACATTTTTGTTAGTAAAACAGTTATAAAAACCCAACGGATGTTTTTCATGCAGCTGTCATACACATATGTATGAATGACGTGGCCTCCACGGAAACATGGGTGTCATTCATAATTGAATGACGTGGCATGCAATGTGTTAAGAGTTTTAAAATTCTGTAATGTGCCTGTTCACATTGGTGCGGGCAGGAAGATTGTCCGAAAGAGAGGGAACGCTTTTTATTGAAGTGGGAAGAAGAAGGGTTACTTCCACCGAGAATCCATTTCTAAAGTTGATTCTCGAGTGCAACACATCGTTTTTTTCCATATCGTTCCATTTCTGACAGATTTTTTCATTTTAGTTTTGATCGTCGATGAGAAAGGAAGTGTGAAGAATAGGAAAAAAGGTATATTTCAGGCCAACTGCTCAAATTTAAAAATTAAAAATGCTCCGATTCAAGTGTTCCACTTGTCAAAAAGTCTTTCAACCCCATGACAATGTGAACACGACGTTCATAGTGAGGACTTTCAACCCGTCGCCAATGTAAACAGGCACAAACTAATTTCGCCCACTGTATATGTATATATAAAAAATCAATGTTTGTTTGTGTGTTTGTCCTTTATAGACTCTTAAACGGTAAGAGATACATAGGCTGAACAGATTTCAAAATGACTTTATTCTTCGATTAGTAGATTTCCTGGTGAAGAGATCGATGTATCACTCATTATTTTGTGATTCTTAGAACGGAAGTAATAAGCAAAACTGTAATTATTTGAGATTTACATAATTCACAGAAATGCGTAGAGCATTACAATCAACAGATCATTACAATCCAGTGGAGGGCGCGCACATCCATTTGTTCTCTTCCCTTGCGTATATGACAGTCACAAACACACTGTTTACTTCCATCCCATTTTGAAGTTGTGAGTTGTGACCTGATCTGTCGTGTTCTCTTCCGTATACTTGGCATGGTTTTGCCTATATACATAGTCGAACACATATGGTATATTATTCTAATTATAACAAGACAGCAAAGACAATGAACCGAAAACCATAGCTCATATGAATAAAAAGTAGTAAACACAAAAATTTGTAGCATCTACTGAAAAGTAAACTCTGCCCCAAAACTCTTCATTTGGTATGAATAAAAAAAAAATTCGAACATGAAGTAGGTACTACTTTCGAAATTGGGAAATGTACGAGTAGGATATGCTACAATTTAACATCTGTCAAAATGAATTGTTGTGGTTGCCATTGAGTTTTTGATTTTGTTTGAGCTAGTCGATTATTCCCATATAGTTACTTAAATAAATAAAAACATGGATGCAATTGAATCGCAAGAGTCTGACATGGAAACTCAATATCTTCTAGATCATGGTGAACCGGACACACAAATAAATCGCGTAAGCGATCTTGATGAAACAATTGGAGGTATTTGATGTTCAGAAAGACTTTTACGATAGATGCGGAGGAATTTTAACAAAAGCGGAATATCTAATTCAAATACAGCAAGAACTGCAGAAAAAGGATTAACTCTTTTTTTTTAATTTTTGAACTATAATTTTTATGCACATTTCTACATTTCACTTGATGAAAACGTTTTTTTACGAGGATTACCCTCAATCTAACCTGACAAAAAGGCAGCAATGGCATCACGGCGCTGAATACCTCTTGATTTTTCGTTATTATTGCCTGTGTTCTCCCGTAAAGGCATGTTGACTACTTCTATTTCATGCTAAAAATATTCAAAATCTTCATCATGCAAAGTTGTTGCGATATTATGTAAAGCAAAGCAAGCCAAAATCATTGATGGCACTCGGCTTGTTGTCATTCGTATTTTAGACTGCAATATGGGAAACCTCTTTTTCACCTGGCCGAATACACATTCAATTGCAACACGCTCCTTAGCATGAATTTTGTTGAACAAACGTTGGGCCGGTGTTGCTGTTTCGCGATATTTTTTTTCCCGGCGAGGGCAGGTGAAAATCTTCCATCAGACACTATGAGGATCAGAAGCGCGTGCTCATAGTAGTGTGAGATTCTTACTCACTAAAAACACCTCCCTTCGTTGTTAATTTTAATACCGCAACTAAGTAGAACTTATCAAGCAATTTTTATTTCATAAGTTAATCACGATTGGTAGGACACTTTCCAATGGAAGACCCTACATATTCCGCTTTCTTAATGCGGTTTCAATTTATCGCGCAAGGTCCAACGGTTTAGTTCGTTGAAGACGGCGTAGTATGTTTCGTTCGTCCAAGATTTCTAGGACTGTATTGTTGATATGGCCGCTTAACCGGACTTTATGTTTTCGTGCGCAGTTCCTGACTTCATCTTCCACGAAAGGAACTCCGAGGTCTCGATGCAGGTCATTATTTCTTATAAACCATGGGGCACGCACAAATTGTCGTAGCACTTTATTTTCAAAAGTCTGTATTATATTTATATTTGATTATATTTGTACTAACCCCAGAGTTGTATACCATAGGTCCACACCGGCTTTAGCACTTGCTTATAAAGAAGCAGCTTGTTTTCTAAGCTTAGCTTGGAATATTTACCAAGTAGCCAGTACATTTCTTTGTATTTGGCCTCTAGTTCTTTTCGTTTCTTTTTAACATGCGTTTTCCATTTAAGCTTCGCGTCAAGTGTCATTCCCAAATACTTAGCTTCGTTTGCAAAGGGGATACACACCGAGTTTATAGAAATGGGCAAGTGATTTATCTTTCTGTAGGTGAAGTCAACATGTACAGATTTTGTCTCATTAAGGGTAATTCGCCAGATCTTTGTCCACTCGTAGACTTTATTTAAAGCAGTCTGAAGTTTCGCCGTTGAGTCTTCTATTGATTCTCCAACCGCTAAGATAGCGGTATCGTCAGCAAAAGTAGCGAGAACAGTATAAAGGTACAAAAGTGGGCCCAGTACGCTTCCCTGCGGTACTCCGGCTAGGATATCTTTAAATTTCGAAACATCATTTCCGTATCGAACGCGAAAAATTCTATTTTCAAAATAGCTTGTCAATATATTATAAAGCTTTAATGGCAAAATTCGTCGCAGTTTGAACTTCAAACCTTCATGCCATACTTTGTCAAAAGCTTGTGAGACGTCAAGAAATACGCTCGAACAAATCTTTTTTTCTTCCAGGGATTTTTCAATTACATCAGTAATTCTATGCACCTGATCAATTGTTGAATGCTTAGTCCGAAATCCAAATTGATGGTTGGGAATAAGATTTTGGTTTTCGATAATTGGGAGAAGACGTTTTAGCAAAATCCCCTCAAAGATTTTCGACAGGATCGGTAGAAGAGAAATGGGTCTGTATGATTTTTTATCGTTTGGAGGTTTTCCTGGTTTTAGTACCATAATGACTTCAGCAACTTTCCACTGACTTGGCACGTATTCAAGCCTCAGAGCCGCGTTAATAATGTGTAAGAGCTTTATAAGTGCTTTTTGAGGTAGCATTTTCAGAACTTCTCCGGTAATAAGGTCATACCCCGGAGCCTTCTTTGGTTTTAATTTCCTTATTACAGTTTTAATTTCAGCAAGAGTTGCATTTGTCATTACAAAATTACTATATGCTATTTCTAAAGAACTGGTGCCGGGTACCAGTGTTGGGCCGTCGGAGGGCTTGAAAATTTCTTCAAGATAGTCGGCAAAAACCTCCGCTTTTTCCTTATCCCCCTTAGCCCATTCGTTATTGCCGACCTTGATTGGTGGCGCGGGGATTTTGGGCCTTTTTAAGCATTTTAAAGCTTTCCAAAGCGAGTAATTTGTTTCTTTTCCTGCCGTCAGGTTTTGAACATATGTATTTACTTCGGAATTTCTGTTACTTTTAAGAGTCTCCTTGAGCAGATTACAGAGCCTGTTTAAGCGTGTTTTATCCTGCGGCGCTCGAGTTGTTTGCCATCTTTTGCGAGCTTTTCTTTTTTCTCTTATCATATCTTTTACCTCAGGCGGTTAGTTTAAGTTACGTTTAGCCGTGTTTTTTCGTTGACAAGGTGTATTGTTCCACGCAGCACATTGGACTATTTCAACGAAAGAATCCACTTCGATTTCGAGTTCAAGTGCTGCTTTAAGTGAAACGTCTAGTTCTAGGTTATTATTAATCTCATTTCTGAATCCTTCCCAATTAGTATTTCGTCCAGTTAGTCTTAATGGTCCTTGTTTTTTAATAAACGTGTCGTTCATTGTCAGTATGACTGGAGAATGATCGGAGGAAAGATCGAAGCTTTCATCAACGTTTATATCCGAGTTACGAATTCCTTTAACAACGAAGAAATCGACAAGATCGGGTATTTTCGTTGTATCTGTTGGCCAATAAGTCGGCTTGCCCGTTGAATAGAAGTCACAATTGTGTTCCATACATGCTTTATAGAGTATTTTACCCTTTTGGGAGACACATCTTGATCCCCAAAAAGTGTGTTTGGCATTGAAATCACCGCCAATCATAAAAGCCGATCCAAGAGAATTGAATATATTTTTAAATATATGTTTTGAAGGCGTAAATCGTGGATGACAGTAGATGGCTGAAATAGTAAAGGAGTTCCGTACCAATTTTACGCGCACCGCAATTAGTTGTACAGACTCGAGCTCTACTTTTATATCTTCGTTGTGCTCAAGAGACTCTTTAATGTATACAGAGGATCCCACTCTCGCGTTTCCCGAAGGGTGATACGCGTAGTAATCTTTAAAACCTCTAATTTTTGCAGATGACCCATTTTTCAAGTGGGTTTCGGAAATCAAACAAACGTCAATGTCGTTTTTCCTTAGGAATAACTCAAGTTCATAAAGTTTTTCTAAGATTCCGTTTGCATTCCAGGTGAGTACGTTTAATTTTTCCCTTTTCATTTTTTAGGCGAAGGACGTTTTTTATTGAACCTATTTTCAAACTTCTTTAGCTTATCTAAAATAAGTTCATTGATTTTGTTTTGCTGCTCAAGCTGGGCGAAAATAACGGAAAATACTTGGGAAGCAGGATCTCCGGAATCTTTTGCCTTTAGCTTGGTAGCTTCAGCGTATGTAAGTTTTTCCGATGCTTTCTTTTCAACACTGGAATCAATCACTTTCGCCTTGGCGTTTTTAACGATATTTTGAGCAGATCCCGATGTTTTTTCTTTAGTTTTGGGATTCTCTTTTTGTGGCTTAAACAACTTGTCACGTCTATTTTGCAACTCCTTTGCTACTTCACAGCCACGGAAATTTGCTACGTGTTTACCCCTGCAGTTAACACAAGTCGGAGGGGTTTGTTTGCTTACGTTGCATTCTTTGGACAGGTGTTTACCTGCGCATTTTACGCACCGAGGCTCTTTTTGGCAGTAAGCTTGCGTATGGTTAAATTCCTGGCATCGCTTACACTGCGGGATCAGTTTCGAGTTTTTGCGTCGAGGCTCAATTTTAACAATAATGTTGAGGATTGACTTAATATCGTATATTTTTTGGGTATTTTCATTGTTCTCAAAGGTTAGCATAAAGAGGGGAAGGCTACGTTTAACTGTCATATCCTTTCCTTCAATTTTTGTTTCTCTCGCTTTTCGATGTTGACGACATCAATGATTTTAAAACCCTTGTTTTTTAAATCACTTACGATATTTTCTTTTGGGCAAGACGGATGCAGTCCTCTGGCGACGACACGAATAGGTCTTTCGCACTTGTTCTCGTATGTGAACCATTGGATTTTTTCGACGCTTAACTTGCGAGAAAGAATGCGATAGTTGTCAGCGTCCTTGACGTTGACTTTCCATACATTATTATTGCGCGATGTTACTATATATAGTCCGATCTCGGCAGGATCATCAATATGTTTTGGAGTTTCTTGTAATCTGAAACTCCAGTGACATTGATTGGCGGGGCTGTTCGTTGTTTTTCCGCTTTGATTTTTTCAGGACTCATGTTATTGTTGCCATTTTTCTTCGATTCATCTCCCTTTGCTTCACGTTGAGAGACGATTTTGGGAGAAGACGCAGCTTTACGCTTTTTTCCGAGACGTTTTTGCAAGATCCAGTCGGTTTCTCGACCTAGCTCTTCTTCATCTGTTTCGTAGATATTTTTAACAGATTCAATAGACATAACGTCGCTGTTTGACTTTTCCTTGGTTTTCAGTTTTTCCAGTTTTTTTTTAAGATCTTCGCATATCGCTTCCATTTTGGTTAGCCTAGTACGAAGTTCGGTATTTTCGTCTTTCAGGCTATTTATTTTCGCTGAAGTCTATTCTTCGCAAGACGACGTTTTTGGTGTCGTTGGACTTCTTTTGTTATTTTCTTGTTTTGGAGATCTAGGTGGTGGAGATCTCGAAACCCGTTAACTTTTTCCGAACGGGTTGATAAGATGCAATAATTAGCTCGCCCCAGAATCCATCGAGCCGACCTCCGTAGAGGGTGGATTTTCCAGCATAGCTGGTCTGCCACCTGGGGTAATAATTCCATTTGTTTTACTCATTGCATAATTAGTATACACTTCGCGCTCGGTATACGGAGGGTGCATTTTAGTCGCCTCTTACGACAGGCATGCATACCTCGGGTATATTCTAACCCCTACCCGAAGGGTTTCGCGATATGACGTAATTAGCCATGGTGCGATTTCGTAACCATCATCAGCCAAAAGTAAAGCACCGGTAGCATTCTCGTACATACTTTGCATTACGTTTGAGTTGCGCCAGATTCGCGCATCGTGAACCGAACCAGGCCAAGAATAATCAACACTTGTAAACATATACTTTCCATCGCAGGTCGCCTGTACATTAAACGACTTCAATCCTTTGCGGTTAACGAATTCATCGCTGTGTTCATGAGCACGAATTATTAAAATATGTGTACAGTCGACCGCTCCTATTGCATTTGGAATTAAGTTATTGATCAGCCATACATTTTTGGCTTCATTCATTTCATTCTCACTGGAGGGAAAACGAATCCATTCGCCAGCTCTAGCAACAATTTTTTAGCATACAAACCAAATGCTTTTGTTGGCTGTCGTTTGATGTCCCGATATCCTCTCCCACGCCAACCTGAAGCAATTTGAAACCAAATTAATTACTATCATGTCATGAAAAATACACAGATTTTTTACCTGGAAACCTGAAAAACGTTCGCATTATCTGCGAATTCGTAAGCGCGCCACCTCTTGTTTCCCCACTGTCCGAGCCTAAAAAATGTTGCGCCAACCAATCGACGTTTTCTTCCGTAAATCTATACATCGCTTTAAAATTATCGATGTCAGCGTCACGTCTTCTTTTATATGATTTATGTTACCGTTCAGTAATATTCATAAACATAGCCATGGTCACGCAAACCATTTCAATTCCTAAAACCTCAAACTGATTCTACCAATGTTTACGCAAATAAGACATTTTTCTTGTAGTAAACTTGTTTGTAGTCTGCTTTTCACTTTACTACATCAAAAGTGTAGTACATGCTACTATTATTCATACGAAGTGGCTCTAAACTAGCATGTTCGAAAACAATTCACAACTGTAGTGTAGTAAAGACGTCTTTATTCATACCAACATACTACAAATGTAGTATTTACTACAAAAATTGTAGTAAACTTAGCTTTACTACTTTTTATTCATATGAACTCATATCTCGGGCACTGAGTGCCCAGAGCCGAATTTGTATAGTAATACTCGTAATTGCTTTCAATATGATATCGGCATTGCGATGACATAAAAAGGGTATTTATGAGTGGTTTCCGGTTGCGAGTGGGATTATTTGGTTAGTAATTAGAATAGATAAAAAGAGTATGGACAAGCAGCTCCGCTCATTGAATTTGCTGATTGAGTAAAAGGATTCATTTCACATCAGAAGTTCGAATGCGAGTTAGTGAGTTACATAGTGCAAATAACAAACATTTTTTTTATACGGCAACTGGAATTTTTGTGGGATACGACTCTAAGGTTAAATCACAAGTGATTTAACCTTTATTGAATTTTTGTATTTTTTAATTGAGTGGAAACATTATTATTGAAAACAGTGATAGTCCATTCGGTGTATGAATACACGTATCGGATATACTTTTCATCTACTTTTGGGGAATTTCCTACATTACATTACATCGTCAATGGAGTTAAATTTAATTTTAATTGCTTTCCAGTGCCGAATTTTTGTATTTTTTCAGTTGAGTTCAACCCATTTGCCGCTAAAATTCTTCAACAAAATTTTATTGCATCCCAAACGAGCAGCGATTGGTAAAAATACACCTCAAGCAAAAAAGAAAAAGCAGTTGCGAACCTCAGAATCTGACGAACAACGTGAGCAAAGACTCGATGCTCAACGATTACGCACAGTTGAAGTCCGTTCATCTGAAACAAGCGAGCGACGACGACGTGAACAAAGACTCGAAGCTAAACGATTACGCACAGTTGAAGCCCGTTCGTCTGAAACAAACGAGCGACGTGAGCAAAGATTCGAAGCCCAACGATCATGCACAGCTCGGTCTAGACAAACACTGAATGATTCGCGCATGCCATTATTGGAGCTAGCTGCTTTCCATTATGGTCAAAATTATGATTGCAATCTTCATCCGAGTGTAGTTTTTGGGAAAATGAAAAAAATATGCGTGCATTGTAAAGCACTCAAATTTAAGAGTAAAACACCTTGAATGTGCTGCGCGGCTGGAAAAGTTAAATTTCCAGAGTTAAATCCATCGCCTGATCCGGTGTCAGGTAATACAAACCAATCGAAACGTTTCTCTGCAAATATTCGGTAGTATAGTTCGTGTTTCCAAATGACATCGTTCGGCGCAACAAATATTATACGCGAGAATTACATGCCAACCTTCAAAGTGCAGGGCTAAATTTATCATCGTGCTGAGTCATTACTACCACTTCCAGAGGCAGATCACAAATTTCTTCAGATTTATTTCATGGGAAACACAGATGAACAAACCGATCAACGTTGTCGATTCAATAGGGGCACTAGAAGAGAAATTGTTGCTGAACTGCAGACTTTATTCGATCAACACAACAAATTGATTCAACTGTTTAGAACTGCCCTTGAACGAATGCCAGCTGACGATTACAAAGTTGTACCTGTTGGTCAAGCTGCGCTCGGAAGACTACACCCATTTACGCGATGCAGTCGCTAATGATGGCAACGTCAATCCCAACGAATTGGGCAAAATGGTCATACTTCCATCTACATTCACAAGAAGTACGCGACACATGCACGAATACGCGCAAGAGGCGATGACATATGTTCGCTCATATGGTCGCCCTGACTTATTCATAACGTACACATGCAATCCTGCATGGGGTGAAATTAAAGAACTTTTGTTGCCCGGACAATCACCTTCAGATCGTCATGACGTCACGGCCCGCGTCTTCAAACAGAAATTGAAATCTTTAATGGATGACCAGGTGTTGACCTTGAAGGTCAAGCATCGTATTTTTGGGTAGACACGCTGTTGGATATACTCAATCGAATGGATAAAACGGTGAATTGCACATATTTTGATTTGGTTATACGAAAAAATCGCGCCAAATCAAATTGACCAAGTCATCTCAGCAGAAATACCAAATGCCGAAGTCGATCCAGGCTTATTTGAAGTCGTTACCAAAAATATGATTCACGGTCCATGTGGCTTACTGAACAATGATTCGGCATGCATGTCTGATGGGAAATGCACAAAACGGTACCCAAGAGACTTAGTCGCGGAAACTGTTACTGGAAAGGATGGATATCCACTCTACCGTCGACGATCGACTGAAGATGGCGGCAAATCCATCATTTTGAAAGTCAGAAACAATGATGTTGAAGTCGATAATCGTTGGGTTGTGCCGTATTCGCCGCTAATCTCAAAGACATTTAAGGCACATATCAATGTCGAGTATTGCAATTCTATCAAATCGATCAAGTACATTTGTAAATACGTCAACAAAGGAAGCGATATGGCGGTTTTTGGAGTTGGAAACGCCACTGCTCCAATCGATGAAATCAATCAATATCAACTAGGACGCTACATTAGTAGCAATGAAGCAGTATGGCGCATTTTATCATTTCCAATCCATGAACGACATCCAACAGTTGTTCTAGACCGCTTGTACACCTTTCACCCAAACTATGCAGAATGTTTTTACTTGCGATTACTGCTAATCAATGTACGTTTGCCCACATCGGTCGAGTGTGCGCCACTTATCGTGAGGCTAAATCTTCTTGAAAATGATGCTTATTGGGACATTTCACTCGCTGTTGCATCGAATACTGCTCGACCAGAAACTAAGCTTACAAACCAAAATGCGTATAAGATTGCAACATAATGGATCCGCTAAACGTTTTGCAAGACAATTGTTGGATATTGGAAATGGTAAAATGACCATCGATGAAGCCACACAATGTATCACATTGCCACCAGATTTATGTACAATAAATTCACAGCAAACGAGTTAATACACCAAGTATTCCCAGATTTCGCAAGAAATTACAGAAACCATCAATGGCTCAGTAAGCGTGCTATCATATCAAATCATATCACCATTACATGCGAAATACCATTCCAAGCGAAAACATAGAAATCCATCGACACTGTCATGAATCAAGACGAAGTTGTCAACTATCCAACTGAGTGCTTGAATTCACTTGATTTACCCGGCATTCTTCATGACCATCTTAACCTTTCAAAGGTCAGTGCAAGGTGGGTGCCACGAATGCTCACAGCGCCTCAGAAAAAAGTGAGAATCGCATGCTGTAGAGAGCTTTTGGAGATGTGTAGTGAGAACGCGGACGGTGTTATGGATCGAATTGTTACTGGGGACGAAACATGGGTCCACCACTATGACCCTGAAAGCAAACAAGAGTCCATGCAGTGGCATAAAAAAGGAACAGACCCCCTGAACAAGTTCAAAGTCACTCCGTCTGCCGGGAGTGGCCATGGTCACAGTTTTTTGGGACTCAAAGGGAATCTTGCTCATTGAGTACAAAAAAAAAGGTGAAACCATCAACGCCACATCCTACGCTTCCACTTTGCATAATTTGCGGGAGGAAATTAAAAAGAAAAGACGGGGTAAACTCGCAGCGGGTGTGTTGCTTCTTCATGACAACGCTCCTGTTCACACGGCGCGAGTTTCCAAGGCTGCTGCGCGAGATTGTGGTTTCGAAGAAATCCAACACCCGCCCTATAGTCCAGACCTTGCCCCTAGTGATTATTTCCTGTTTCCGGATTTGAAAAAATGTCTTCGTGGAAAAAGATTTTCGGATGATGAAGAACTCAAGTCGGCAATAAATGGGTATTTTGCAGAGAAAGAGGCATTGCCTCCACCCTCAGAATGCGTAACCTCTTGTTGGGACTCACTTGAATTCGTTGAATGTATCGTTGCTTCCTCTGCTTCTTCATCTGAAGATTCTGCACTTTCCGCGCTGACATCATCTTCTGGCTCGTAGTCGCTACTACTATCGCCCGAAAAATCACTTCCTGAGGTCTCATCCATGTTCCAAGAATCGTCCAACGGCTCCTCAAGTACCCTTGCGATCTCGCGTCTCGGCATGTTCTTCGGCATTTTACTTTTACGGAATAAAATGGAAAAAAACACCAATAAGAAATAGTTCACATGAAGGTGGCCGTAAAGGACTATTGGTACACATAATTACCACCAAAAAGTACCACTGGTACAAATGTTTACCAATTATTAAAAAAGGGCTAAATAAACAATTGTGGAGATGATTTCACTACTTACGTTTTATACAACAATAAAACAGTTTTGAATTAATAGTTTTACACACTTTTAATCAGTTTTGAATAGCGAAATGTTGTTTTTTTTTAGCAAAAGTTTACGACAACACGTGCACTTGTGGCAAAAACACTGGTACAGATAATGTTGATGACTGCAAAGTTTACCGTTGTGAGATAAAAGTGTATTGTTTATGCTTCAGGGTACGAAATGGTACACTTTACATTTGATTTATACATACATTTGAGAAGTTAGGATTTTTTAAACACTTGCTGGTACAAGCTGGTACATACCTTGTACCAGTAGGTTCGAAAGGGTTAAGCAACATGCATTTCAAACTTCTTTCTGAGCTATCCATCAAGATTTGCCAGTCTTCAGGGCGATATACTGAAAAGACCATCAATATCCACACAATATACGATATCCTTGTTTTCAGTAAACTTTAGTAGAATGTCTCGCGGTACAATGTTATTGACACGTCAGTCTGAAGGCAGTGTTTTTCCCTAAGTCTTGATGCAAAAAGGTCGGCTGATATTTTCGATAAATTTAAATGTCGAATTAAGTCGTTTAGTTCACCTTGAGGGAAACCCTGAAGTGTAGGACTGCATCCTTCAAATTCACTTTTGCTGGGACTCTTGCCCTGTTTATCTAACATTTCAGTATCATCAATGTCCACGTTTGATAAATCAGAAAATATCAATACAGATAAGTCTTCACTATGTAGCGTTGGTGGCGTAGCCGATGAGATATTTGGATAAGACCATGAGCACTTTTTGTATAAGTTCATGCCTCTTACTTTCACGATACAAAAGTAGCAATAATCGATGTGGTTTTTTTTTCGGATCGTTCCATGTTATCGGCACTCCCAATGGAAGGCCTTTCCGTCCAAAGCAAATAAAGAAGCGACTTCAACCAGGTTTTACTAACTTTGTGTGGCACCCAATATTTGTTTTGCTGTCACAGTTTTTTCCCAGAATATGGTTGGTAGGCTTCTTTTTTGTTGACAAAATTTACCACACACGAGTATGTAACAGTAATTGTCGCGGTTATTAATAAAAGACTTCCGTAAAGAACTCTTTATTTTTTTTATAATAATAACATTCAATAGGACAAATTAGTGAACGAATTGTTATTTTTACCAATTAAAAATTATAACAAGATGCAATAAGTGTACAACTACAAATACTCAAACAACAACATACATTTACGAGTATCACGATTTACCTAGAATAAAATACGTTAAGTAATATGAATATAAATACATGAGTAATAAATTTATATTTTTTTTATAGTTCAATTTATCATAGGAACTACAGTCAATTCAAATAAAATAAATATGCTCAGAATCAACAGTTTGGATTCAGAAAATCGCGCTCCACTGTCGACAACGCAAAAATAAATAGCAGCCGAACCAATAGAAGCAATAAGGCAAAATGTCCTTAAACTTAGCAAATTGGTCATTTATAGTATATATAAGAAGGTCATTAGCCAGAATGGGTACACCATATTACTTGCAAGAGATTGTATCCAGCTACAACCTTCAATAGAAGGTTGAGATATGAAACCGAGAAAGAGAAAAAGTACTATAAAATCTCCGCGGGTGTCCCCACATGGGTCGGTACTTCGGGATATCGAGTTCTGGAATTAATACTGATACTAGGAATAAAAATAATCGGATTCGCTGACGACATCGCCATCGTCACTGTTGCAAAGTGTATTTGCGAGATAGAGTCAGCTGGGAACGATGCAATCAAAGACTGGCTAATATCCGCCGGTCTAGAATTAGGTGATAACAAAGCGGAAGCTGTCCTAATAACCAGCCGGAAAAATGTGGAATACATGGACATAAGAGTAGGACGTCAAACTATACACATCGTGTATTCGAGCAAAAAGGAGTCAAGGCTCCTTATGCTAGAACAATCTTAATAAAATAAGCAGTAAACTCAGCCCCTGTTATACTCGTACGCTGCTCCAATTGGGATTTTAATTTTAATTTAATTTAATTTTGGTGGGGGCGAATGCCCCCATTTATTCAGCTTAATACAAGCTATAACTTAAAAAATAAACTTAAACTAAAACTTAAAACTAAGGTTGGTTGGAGTGGTGAAGGAGAACAGATTTGAGGTAGGAAGTGGTGCGGTGAAAGTCAAAGACGGTAGGGTTTGAGTTGATTTGACGTAGCATACGGGAGATTGGTTCGTTCGCGCCATAGGAGGTGTGGTGGGTTGGTAGATAGAAGAGTCGAGGGGTACGTAGATTACGAGGGTTAGTGTTGAGGAAAATGGAGTTGTGAAGGGACGCGCATTCAACGTGACCTGAAAGGAGTCGATGAATGAAGAGAAAGTCTGCTGCATCTCTGCGATCTTCGAGGGTGTTTAAGTTGATAAGGTTGAGACGATTTTGATAGGGGGGCAGATTAAAAGGATCGTCCCAGGGCATACCTCGAAGAGCAAATCGAAGAAAACGACGCTGAATGCTTTCAATTCTCGAGATATGAACACGATGATATGGGGACCATACTTGACTGGCGTACTCTAGGAGGGGGCGAACAAAGGTAATATAGAGGGACCTGGTCACGTATGGGTTGGTGAATTCTTTGGACCACCGTTTTACAAAACCTAGTGCAGAGTTGGCTTTGAGGATTATCTCATCCATATGTAAACGGAAGTTGAGCTCGCTGTCACACAAAATGCCAAGGTCGCGAAGAGACTGTACGGAGGAGATAGGTTGGTTATGGAGAAGATAGAGTCGGGGAGGAGATTGGTTCCGCTTATGTGAGAAGGTGATGGATTGGCATTTGGCGATGTTAAGTTCCAAAGAATTTTTGAGGCACCAGATCGAGAAACTATCAAGATCTTGTTGAAGGAGGAAAGAGTCATGGGGAGAGGAAATGGTTTTGAAAAATTTGGTATCGTCGGCGTAAAGGGAGACAGACGAGTGTTTGATGATCATATCGAGATGATTTATGGTTAATATAAAAAGAAGGGGACCGAGATGGCTGCCTTGTGGAACTCCAGAGGTGGCCAAAAATGGAGCGGACTGGGCTGACCTAAAACGAACACTGTAAAAACGGTTTTCGAGGTAAGAGGATATCCATTTTAACAATATGGGTTCAAAGCCGAGGGCAGACAATTTAAAGATAATTAACCGATGAGAGATTTTATCGAAGGCTTTGCTAAAATCGGTTGCAACTACATCGACTTCATTGCCATTCTCTAGGGCAGAGAGGGCAAAGGATACGAATTCAACGAGATTTGTGGTGGTTGACCTACCCTTTAAGAAGCCATGTTGTCTAGGGGAAATAAGTGATTTGCATTGGAAGCTTAGAGCTTCATACAAAATACTTTCGAAGAGTTTAGGTATATGGGAGTGTTATCGAGCCAATTCAACACAAATCTTTCTTTGTACAAATCTTTGAACATCGCAGTACTTTGGCACCACCGCATTTGTCTTGCTGAATTAATAAAATCTTCCCTCTTTTTCTTTCTCTCAACGCTGAACAGAGAGGGAAAAACGTCCTTTGTTCTATGGACAATTGGCATTAAAACAGAAAATCGAGAAAAGTCACGTACGAAAAAAAAAGCGTTAAACTAAAGAAAAAAGAACATACATTCTACCTGTGGCTGCCGCACTTTCCTTTTTAAATTCAGTTTGCAAGAATTAGGTACCAAATGTAAGTAGTCATATAATCATATACCATTATAAGGACGATTGTTTTAAAATAAATTCTTTAGAAATAAAATCAATCTACCAATCAAAAAGGATTTTTATTCTTGGAAATTCTTGTAAAAGGAAATTCGCTGCAGCAACATAATTTTATTTATTTGCGGTTCGGAATAATTCCTTCCTGGTACACCTGTTAATGCGGTAAGAAGATTTCCGACATGGGGAAAGACGTTTTTTCATGCACTTCAAAGCAATGTCGCAAGCCAGATGATGAAGAGATGGTGCAGTGCGAGAAGTGCAGGAGATGGTGGCACTATGAGTGTGCTAATTTCGATCCAGACCTGTACAAGACAGTCGATCCTTGGCTTTGTAGTTCTGATGACTGCAGTACGCAGGCGGTTGATTCATCAGAAAAATCCTGTTCAGTGGCGGTTCCTGTTACGGCCCAAGCAGCTGTAGGCGGTGCAGAGGGCATGGAGTCTTCGTTGGATATGCTAATCGAAGCAGCTGCGGTGGCCCAAGCAACAGTTACGAAACGGGATGTCGAGCTTGCCGCTTTGCGGGCCGAGTTGAACGAAACGAAGCTGAAGCTGGTTAAGGCAACGTCGGATAGTCCAATGTATCTGCCGCTGGCGCGTCTGTTTCGATCGTGAACTCCGCGAACGAGCGACTGGAGATAATCAGGAGGATTCAAGCGAATCATCAGTCTTTGTTGCAGGGGCGTGAACCCCCACGAGGTCAGTCAACTCCTGTTCGGGGAACGGAACAGGGTAGTAAAAGTTTTCCCGATTCTGCATTCAACCAGTCGGATATGTCAAACCTGCTCACCATCTTAAATCGAGGTAACATCCAAGAACTTCCGACGTTCTCAGGTGAGAATAAAAGAGAGTGGCCGTACTTTGAAGAGGTGTTTAAATCGACGACGGCTGAAGGCAAATATTCAGGCAAAGAGAATGTCGCACGTCTACGTAAGGCTCTCAAGGGCGAGGCGTATCAGCTAGTCAGTGATCGCCTAAAGTATTCTACAGACGACGTTGCCATCATGGATTCTCTGCGCGCTATCTTCGGCCGTTCTGAGGTGCTGGTGCATGGGCTAACTTCAGATTTGTTGCAGCTGCCATCTTTGAAGTCAAACTGCGATTCGAATCTTCACCTGTGGGCTGTGAAAGTGAGTGGATTTGTGGCCGATATCAAAGCGATGAAACGGGACGAAGACTTAAAGAACGGATTTGTTTTAACCGATCTCGCCTGTAAGCTGGGGGCCGGTTTATACCAGGAATGGCGTAGGAGACAGGCGTCACTGCCTAGTGTTACCTTGGAGGACTTTGCTGATTTTCTAAGGGGTAAAGTTGTTGACTTACCCCCCGAGCTAGTGAAACCATTACCGCCTACTGCTTCTAAAAGCGCGAATGTTTCTACGAAGCTTTCTCGTCGAGTTCTAACGCATCAACCGGCTACGTCCAGAGTGTCTGTGGCTCCTTGTGGTATATGTGGCCACAATCAGCATTCCCTGGATCAATGTCAGCAGTTCAAGGCATGGTCACCCGACCAAAGGCTGGCATATGCCAAAGAAAGGTCTGTTTGTTTTGCCTGTCTGGACCCTACGCAGCATATCTGGAGGACTTGTGCCAAGAAGAGATCGTGTGGTTTGAGTGGGTGTACCGGACGTCATCATCCACTTCTGCATCAAACGTCAACTAATGCGGAAACTAAATTAGACTCATCTGCAGCGCCGTACGTGCCTAAGAAGTTTGTTCATTCGTCCCATACTGGTTCGAAGCTGCCTGTGATGTTTAAGGTTGCTCCCATACGGATATACGGGTGCGACGAAAGGTTTGTGGACACGTTCGCATTCCTTGACGACGGGTCCGCCTTAACCATGATCGAGCAGGACCTTTTTGAAGATCTGGGCCTCAACGGGAAGGCGGAAGAACTTACCCTTCAGTGGACCAAGGGTGTTTCACGTGTTGAGAGTACAAAAAGAACTACGATAGCTGTTTCTGGAGTAGACTGTCGCAAACGGCATCTTCTGAAGGATGTGTATTCAGTCAAGAATCTGGACTTACCTAGCCAGTCAATTGATGTGGCAGAGCTGAAAAAGGCATATCCACACCTCCGTGGACTTCCGCTAAAGGATCTTGTTGAGGCCAAACCACAGATACTGGTTGGTCTAGATCAGGCTAAGTTCCTCTTAGGACGTGGACGACGTCATGGAAGGGACGATGAGCCGTGTGCTCTGAAAACTCTCCTGGGCTGGATAGTTTATGGCAAAGCGGTCCCGTCAGTTAGTGTGTCCTGCGTTCACGAAGCAGCGAAGCCATCGATGCAGCTTATGTTCCACGAGGCTATAAAGGCGGAAGATGACCTACATAGCCTGGTGAAGAACCACTTTTCCACCGAGGAATTCGGTGTCATGGCTCCAAAGGGCGACCTAGTTTCAAAGGAAGACAGCCGTGCAATGAAAATCATGCAAGATACGCTGAGATTGGAAGGCAACCGGTATGAGATCGGGTTGCTGTGGAACAGGGACAACGTTAAACTTCCCGACAGCTACCCAATGGCTGTGAAGCGACTCATTAGTCTGGAGAAGTCCCTCAACAAGAAGCCGTATTTGCTCGACTGGATGAACAAGTACGTGTCCGCTCTGTTAGCTAAGGGTTACGCGAGGAAAGCTTCGGATGCTGAATTATCGGCCGACTGGGCTCGGGTGTGGTATGCTCCCATCTTTATCGTCGAAAACCCGAACAAGTCGCCTCCGAAACCGAGGGTAGTAACTGACGTAGCGGCCAAAGTCAACGGGGTCTCTCTAAATACGTTTCTACTGAAGGGTCCCGACAATCTGGTTCCACTTCACGCTGGATTGTTCAAGTTTCGAGAGCGCAAGGTGGCAGTTAACGCAGATGTGAGGGAAATGTTCCACCAAATCCGTATAAGGGCCGAAGATCAACAATGCCAACGCTTTCTTTGGAGAGACGGAAAAAGTTCTCGTTCGCCGACGGTTTACATTATGGAGGTCATGATGTTTGGGCCGAGATGCTCGCCTGCGTGTGCGCAATTTGTAAAGAACCATCACGCCAATATCTTTCGAGTCGATTTTCCTGACGCCTGCGATGGACTGATAAAGAGAACTTATGTCGACGATTACTTCAACAGCCACGATACGGTCGAACACGCAGCGACAGTTACCAGAGATGCCATCAGGATCTGCAATTCGATGGGGTTCGAACTGGTTGGCATTCAATCCAACAGCTTAGAGCTTATGCGACAGCTGCCGGCGAGCCATATCAACACCACAATGGTAAGTGTCGATCCAAGCTTTAACGAAGCTCTAACCACTAAAATCCTGGGTATGTTTTGGGTCCCGTCGAGTGACTACTTGACCTTCAAGATATCAGATGGTGGCATATTCGATAAAATGCTGTTTTCCGAGATTATAGTTTCCAAGCGAGAGATCTTAAGAGCCGTAATGCAAATCTTCGACCCGCTGGGTCTAATCTCACTGTATATTATCAGAGGAAGAATTGTGCTTCAAGACGTCTGGAGAGAGGGTTCCGATTGGGACGAACCGGTCTCAGAACACCTGAAGTCGCAGTGGTTGGAGTTCGTCAAAGGGTTAAGGAGTATCAATAACTTGAAAATCCCCCGTCCATATGCCTCCTGGAGCCCTGATGATGCCGAGGTGAGTCTAGTAATTTTCGTAGATGCTTCAGAAAAGGCCTTTTCAGCCGTGGCCTACTTCCGGTTCAAAATTCGCGAGGACGTGGAGATCGCTTTGGTGATGGCAAAAGCGAAGGTCGCTCCAGTGAAAAGGCTGTCAGTACCCCGCCTTGAGTTACAGGCCGCAGTACTCGGCACACGGCTGGCGTCGACGATCAAGAATTCTCATACCATTCAAATTCATAACGTGTACTTCCTATCGGATTCCAAAACGGTGCTATCATGGATTAACTCAACGACGTATAAATTCCCCTCTTTCGTCGCTGTACGAGTAGGAGAAATCCTGGATACATCTTCCCCCAGACAATGGTTTCACATCAGAACTGCGGACAATGTCGCAGACGACGCAACAAGATGGGCGGACTCATCCATGGGAGACTCGGATTCGAGGTGGTTCAAAGGCCCTATGTTTCTTCGAGGCCATTTCAACGAGTGGCCAGTTTCCCCGAGCAAGTCAGCTGAGCCGGAAGTTTCCACGGATGAACGAGCAGAAGGTTTCATGCTTCACAGAGGTCGCTTGAAAGTTTCCTATGCGATTTATGGAGAGTTGTCCGCAAGGTTTCGGGCAACATGGGCGTCCTCAGTCAGAGTCATTGCATATCTGCTCCGCTTCAAGGAAAGACTCCGTAAGAGACCAGCTATCAAGGAAGTCTTCATCACACCGCATGAGTTCTGTCGCGCGGAAGCGTGGATATTCCGCATGATCCAGCAGGATGCTTTTCTGGCAGACATTTCCGCTCTACAAGTCAGCGGGAGAGTCAGCAGTTCCAGCCCGGTCTTCAGTTTGTCTCCGTTTTTGGATGAAGACGGCACAATGAGGTTAAGTTCGAGAGCGCAAAAAGCGATTATCTCATATGCGGCTCGTAACCCAGCGATACTGCCAAAAAATCATCCGCTTGTTTATCTCTTCGTTCAGTATCATCACGAGCGCAACTTCCACATGGGAACAGCTTCAACCATTTCGGACATTCGCGAACGCGCCTGGATTATTAGCATCCGACGGGTAGTCCAAAGGGTCAAAAGCAACTGCAACATGTGCCGACGGCTGAGTGCGAAGCCTGAGCTTCCGAAGATGGGTCTGCTGCCAGAAGCACGTCTAGCGTTTGAGTCTAGACCATTTACTCACGTAGGAGTCGACTGCTTTGGACCGTTGTTGGTCAAATTCGGCAGAGGGACAGCGAAAAGGTATGGAATGATTTTCACTTGTCTTACTTTCAGGGCAGTACAGATAGAGCTGCTGAACGACCTCAGCCTAGACCAGTGTACTATGGCTCTTCGTCGCTTCCTCATAAACCGTGTTGTTACCCAATTCGTGTATAGTGACAACGGTTTGAATTTCGTTGGCTCAAAAAACCAGTTGGACAAGGATATCAAAGAGATGCAGGACGCCTTAAGTGAACATTCGGCGAGGTACGAAGGGATTATTTGGCGGTTTATCCCGGCATACTCTCCGTGGATCGGCGGAGCTTGGGAACGCCTCATCCAATCAATTAAGCGCACCATGGAGTTTATACTCAGAGGAGTGGTACCCCGGGAAGACGTTCTTCGAAACACTCTAATCGAAGCCCAAGGTCAAATCAACCGTCGACCCCTCACGCACATTCCGGTCGATCCAGAGGACCCGAAGCCGCTCACCCCGAATAGTATGCTGTTTGGAGACGAGGACAGAGATCCGTCGGCACCCGGAATCTTTTGCGAGAGCGATGCATTTAGCAGACTCTACAGTCGGCGATGTCAACATTTGATGACGCAATTCGTTAGTCGCTGGTACCGCGAATATCTTCCGGAAATCATCAGGCGGTCCAAGTGGCACAAGCAAACAAAACCAGTAGAGGTCGACGATGTGGTGCTTCTCATAGAGCCGAACGAGATTCGGTCTACCTGGGAGTTGGGCCGAATAGTAAAGGTTTATCCAGGTCCTGACGGATTAGTGCGTACTGCCGACGTCCGGATGCCAAGTGGTACTGTCAAGCTGAAGAGGTCGGTGGGTAGGCTCGCTGTCCTGGATTTAAAGTCTTCACCCTAGGAGTTCAGACGGGCCCCGGGATGTTATCGAGCCAATTCAACACAAATCTTTCTTTGTACAAATCTTTGAACATCGCAGTACTTTGGCACCACCGCATTTGTCTTGCTGAATTAATAAAATCTTCCCTCTTTTTCTTTCTCTCAACGCTGAACAGAGAGGGAAAAACGTCCTTTGTTCTATGGACAATTGGCATTAAAACAGAAAATCGAGAAAAGTCACGTACGAAAAAAAAAGCGTTAAACTAAAGAAAAAAGAACATACATTCTACCTGTGGCTGCCGCACTTTCCTTTTTAAATTCAGTTTGCAAGAATTAGGTACCAAATGTAAGTAGTCATATAATCATATACCATTATAAGGACGATTGTTTTAAAATAAATTCTTTAGAAATAAAATCAATCTACCAATCAAAAAGGATTTTTATTCTTGGAAATTCTTGTAAAAGGAAATTCGCTGCAGCAACAGGGAGAGTTTAGCGATGGGACGATAGTTGGTTATTTCATTCTTTGATCCTTTCTTGTGGATCGGGGTTATGAAGGAGGTTTTCCAAACCTGAGGAAATTCTCCTTGTGAAAGGGATAGACGGAAGAGATTAGAAAGGGCAAGGGAAAGAGAGGAAGAACATTTTTTAAGAAATATGGCAGGGAGGCCATCTGGGCCGGGTGTGAATTCGTCATTGAGTTGGTGTAATTTATGTTCGATATGAGACGGATCAAAAATATGAGAGAGAAGTGGGCCATTAGAGAAGTTCAGTAGGTAACTAAAATAGGATGGATCTGGTACAAAGGAGTCGTTGGTGAAGGATTGTTTAAAAAATGTGGCAAATAGGTTGGCAATGGTGAGTGGATCGGTTGATGACCTGTTGTTGAAAGAGAGGGAAGGAGGGTAACCATCGGACTTTCTTTTGTAGTTAACAAATTGGAAAAAGGACTTAGGGATGGTGGCCCTATCGACTTAGCGCATTAAGAGTAATCAGTACCCTGAGAACAATTTCGGACGAAGCAGCTTTTGGTATAGGCGGGATGATTCCCACGATATCCTTGCGGATAAGATGCAGAGAATAATAGGAGAACTTCTAGTAATCAGAAGACTGTAGTCGTCAAAAAGATCAAGGAAGAATAAAGAGAAACTTCAATAACCAGGTGGCAAGCTCGGTGGAATACCACTACGAAGGGCAGATGGACTTACAGATTGATCCATAGTCATTTGAACAAACCGAAGGCATGGAATCTGTAACCACCATCTTACGCAGTTCCTATATCTAGACTACTTCGGGCACGATAGCTCGCCTTGTTGCCCAGACTGCCCAAATCAGGAGGAAGACACAGATCATGCAATATTCCCTTGCATACGCTTTCTGGGATATAGAACTGACATACCAAACCCACTGTCAATAACTGACCAAATGTTGTTGGATGAGGATTTGCACATTCGTAACAAACGTTCAAAATTAGCTGTGAGGGATCAAAAGAATAAGCAAATATAGGAGGATTCTTTACCAGCTCCACGAGGTAATACCCAACGGCAGTGCCGCTGGGAGTTTGTTCGAAGTATGTAGAGTGTGTAGAGTGTGGTTTTGTACGAAGGCGTATTCCTGGAGTCAACCAATTTGGTTAGCGAATCATGTATGCTTGAGGCCTTTCCTGCTTCTCCTCCAGCACTAGGCTCTATATAGCAGTACTGCATCAATGTTTTCTAATGCATTCATTTCTTCCTTCCTTCCTTCTTCTAAGTTGTAAACCCATTTGTTTCGGTAAACCAAAGTAGAACTGATTTAAGGCCAACGCATTTCGCCTGTTCTTTAATTGTCTGAACTTGCTCTTCGCAATATGTGTTCCAGCACTGGATTGAAGAAATAATATGACAGTGCATCTCCTTGTCGAAATTCGGTAGACTTTGAAATAACTCGGAATAACTGATTTTTGTAGATGGATCCGTTTTCCTGGAATCCTGAATCCGGCAATCGTCTTGTAGAATTTGGGATGATGAATGCTTGAAATATGTTGATATTCTCCAGGATATGCCTAAGCGTCGATCTGCCGGACCGGCAGCCAAACTGATACTGACTTGAGACATTCACACAATACTGTGGATATATGCGGTATTAAGCTGGATTTATACTCGATAGTTCTTACTAGACATATGGTCACTTTTCTTGAATATGGTGCATTTTACAGACTTCAAGTCATTTAGTTTTCTTCAAGCCGCCAGTTAGTTTTCTTGAAAAACATATTTTCCCTATCGCGGGACTGTTTGATATCCCTGAGTTAAGAGGTTTTTAAGAGGTTATCACTTTCTTTTTTACGCAAGATCTTTTTTTTCTCCATCATAATTATCACCACCTTTCGGCCAATCTCGGACCAAGCAGCCTATGCGCTAGCGCAAAATAATCCCAGTCGCCATCATTGCAAATGAAATGTAGAGGGTGTACCTAAGGCGACCCTCGAGCTGGCAGGAGGCCTAAATATTTAAAAAAAAGAAAAAATGTAACATCGGCAATAATATGGTAAGCCAGGTGGGACAAATCCACGAAAGCCATGTGAACCGACAAGTTAGTTTCAGCCATCAAACCATGAATAACGAGGACCAAATGGAATTATAACTACCACTTTACACAGTTCCTGCTCAGGAACATCAACTGTCGGAAATATCTATTATCTAGATTTGCTCGTGATTGCTCGCCGATCTATCTAGAATGTCCTAACGAGAAGGATAATGCGGAAAATGCGATGTGTTACTAGAGAGAGAAAAAACCTGCCAACCTCGTTGGTCACATGACAAAAACACAAAAGACGACTTAATGAAAATCTACTCATTTATACTGCGTGTTCGGAACGAAACCTTTAGAAGAGCCCAAAAGGCGGCTTCGGAGAACGAAGCATAATTGCTAACCATGCCAACGAAAAAATATCTAACGATAGTCCAAGACTCTTGCATGCCAGCAGTATGGGCACCTGGTGTGTATAAAGATACACCACAAAAACAGAAACATGAAGCATTATAGCAGGCAGATGCAGCAAAAGTCGTAGAATCTTTTCACTCATAAAAGAAGCGATATGATGGAAGCATAAAGACTATAACCGGTAACATCCTGCTATATAAGCACTCTGGAAGGATGAGAGCCACGAGATTATAGCATATCTCCAGAGGTTGTCAGGTTCTCTTCCAGACTTTGAGGAAGATACCACACAAATTCTTCGTCCCAATCCAAGCATAAGCATTGTATTGTGCTTCTTTTCAGATCTGGCGAATCTAGAAGAAGTACTATTGTAGCAAACAGTGAGATGTTGCCTTCACCCTAACATAACATATAGTTTATAATTTAGATAGAATGAGAAACACTACCTGCAATTTAGATCCTAGACTGTAATCCTAATCTATCCAGAGCACGTGCTTGAAATCAATTAACGAAGACTTGCGCAATACTAAATTCGAAATACTAGAACTCCTTGAAAAGACTTACGAAAAATTTCCTTAATATGACGTTCATATTGTCAGCTTTGAAAAGTATGATAGCTGACCTTTAATGGGACAGTTAGGAAACCTAGTTATAATGAGATGTTTGGAAACGAACCTGGCCTAATTCATCTTGCAGTGAGAATCACTATGGCAAACAAATCTCGCCATTAGTAAGTGAAGTGGGGCATCTCCTGACGGGCAAACACATTCGTTTTGATTGTCAAATTGATAATTTCTTAATGGAATTGGGTGGTCGGAATAGCGTATTGGTTAAGTTTGTCAACTATTAAACTTAAGGCATGGATTCAATACCTGAGCAGAGTGGTGCCAGGCCAAGGAAATATCAGGCAGAATGAACAACAAAATTCTTTCAGCTTCTGAAGGCGAAATAAAAATGACTACTCAGTCAATGTGACTCATCCAAATGGAAGAAGTGAAACAGGGCTAATTAGAAAAACTTGTGTCTTAAGTTTCGGGTTCACTGCGATGTGAAATCTCTGTTAGATGTTGAATATTTTTCCAAACTAATACAAGAGTATACTCGTACCTACATTAGTGTATTTGAAATACATATCCTCTAGAAACTTAGTTAAGAAGCATACATACATAGTTCTTAGCGAAGTACAAAAGTTAACTTAAAGGTTCTTGTATAGTTATTAGTCTTTACTTTACTGTGGTAAATGCTGTTGGTTCATTAATGAGCATGGTTAAAAGCTAGATGGGTCTATGTTTGTTTACTTTGCTAGCACCACATGTGCACGTCCTTTAATGCGGTTCTCACGTTGTTGATCAATTACAACCGGTTGTCAAAGGTATGCATGTAAGTCATTTCACATTCGTCAAAATAAATAGATTTCCAGAAAATAAATTTAGAACTTTTTCTATTAAGTTTGTTGAAATTCTCATGAAAGGACTGATGGTTAAAGGAAGTTTTAAGTGCATCAAACATCTATTGACATTTGGCATACTTACTCGTACGCTGATCTATCTGTCATCTTTCTCCTTAGAGATTTTAGCGTGTTACACCTCTGATTGGGTTATCATTTCGTGCCATTAGGTTATCATCGGCATTATAAAAAAATCAAAGCCAAGGACGGAATTTAAAAGTTTTGCAGGTTCATATCCTAGCCACCTCTGTTGGCTATTATATCCTATTCTTTACAGAGGCCCCAAACTGGATAGCAAGTCGACCTTTAACAAGTTTGATATGCTGTCTGACTCCATACAAAGAATTGTATCTCTGTATCCTCATACTGAAATCGTTATTACGGTTATTATCGTTATTTCAATATACACAATTCTGGGTGGCTTCAACATTCTGGACAGACAACACCCGAAGGACGGTGTATTGGGATCTTTGCTGCGGAAAATAACTTGACGCAGCTTATAAATGAGCCCACGCGAATACCAGACGTTGATAGTCACACCGCCAACACCCTGGACTTGTTTTTAACTTCTCGCCCTGATAAGTACACCGTTGATGTGCTCTCCCCTCTAGGCTCGTCGGACCACTGTGTCATATCAGCTAATTTCTCGTATGCTGACCACACAGTTAGAACAAAAATTCCTAAAAGAACCGTATGGTAATACGAGAAAGCCAATTGGAGTGGACTTAATACCTTCTTTAAGAATTTTAACTGGTTGTTATGTTTCCTCGATAACGACGTGGTTGCCGCTGCTGATATGATCACAGATACTATTCTTTATGGAATGAGATCCTTTATCCCTTATCGGATGAAGAGTATCAAATCAAAAGAGAAGGTATTGTACGACTCGAGCTGTAAAGAGACTGTAAGGGTTAGAGAAAGATTTTTTCGGTCTTACAAGACCAAACCAAACAGGAGAAAACCGAAAAAAGTTCAAACCAGCCAGGAATGACTGCAATGCCTTTCTTAAGCGTGTGAAATTCCAATACGACGAAAAACTGAGGCAAAAAATACTGCAATGTCCCAAACGTAGTAAAAATATTTGGTCCGAATGTCAAAAACATTAGAAATTCTGTCTCATCATCCATCCCAACGCTGATTAACAAAGACATTCCAGCTGTCAGCTCCTTAGACAAGGCCAATCTGCTTTCTGCAGACTCACGTCCCAGCTATTCGACTGTAGAATGGGAACAGCAGAGTATGCTAAGCTCATTAAATTCTAATATTAATTGTATAACTAATTGGGGAACCACTAACATAGTAGAATTTAATGCTCCTAAAACACAATGCTGTTTGCTGTCGTTAAAGCGAAATTTAAACACCCAGCCATTGACCATGAGTGACACTTGCATAGTCGAAACCGAAAAACTTTCCATTCTCGGTATGTGCGTCAGTGACAACTTACGTTGGAATGACCGCATATTTTATGTCGCCGAAAATGCTGCGAAATGTCTAGGCGTAACCTTAAGCGATGTGAGAAATATTTCACCTCCTCTGACCTGGCCAAAATATACTACTTATATAAGCCGTTTATCCGGTATGTTAAAGTTAATATTTGGGCACAATAGAACGCTAAAGGATTGGAATGATAAAGGGCTGGGCAGAGTCCTTTTAGAAGATCTATCTCTCTCCATTCAAACAGCAAACTTGGAAAGTTTAGCATCCGTTTTTATATCTTTTTTTACAGAAATAACATAAATTACATTTTACGATTACAATACATTACAATTTACAGAAATATAATAAATAATAAAAACGAACGTATCTACATTTTGATAGTTCTGAGTTATTCGACTTTTAATACTCGTATTTGGTTTCGTGCTGTAATCTTGTCAAATTGGTGATACATATAACTATTTCAATCTTTGATTTGAATCAATTACAGGTAGAAATATGTTTTTATTAGTAAACAGAATAACACGGGTATTGATTTATGGTAGCAAAGATGCCTCTGCCCCATATTTTTGGGATCTATGCGGCGGATGATCGGGGAAACTGCTGACTGTCCTATTGGATTTGGTCAGCAGCGCAACAATCAAATTCATAGCGTATTGCTTGTCTCCTACCTTAGAGTGGAGCCATTATACAAATGTTACGAACCAACTAATAACCTTGGATAATGACAAATTCCTCGTTGACGGCCCTGGCAGGCGATTAAAGGGAGCTGTGCCGCTTTTAGCTGAACAACTAGCAGAGCTCTTCGACTGCTTCAAAGCGAACATAACCGCCATTCAAGAAGTTGAATGGCATGAATGATACCTACTGTGATATCTACAATACTAAGGAGACTGCTATAAACAACTGGCACGATAAGGACAGCAATCGCAGCGTTTACTCGGCTGCGGATATGCCATCAGATGAATGCAAAAAATCTTGAGCTTCAGGTATGTAGGCCTAACGCCTACACGAACATAAAGCCTAAATTCGCCAATATACGCCTTATAAACTTCCACACCCCGATAGATCAGTTTGCATGTACGAGCTCCTCGACAAAGCCTATGAGCAATGCGATTTTAGTGTTAAGTTAGGCAAGGAGTGCATCTTTGATAATGCGGGCGGAATATATATCCCCCCATGAGATCATCTAACTAATTGATCTTACTGCAATCGACGGCAGGCACTCCTCCAGTGTTTTGAATGTCTAAAGGTTCCAAACAGCTAACATCAACTCGGACCATTATCTTCTTGTAACCAAGAGACTGATACGAATATCCGTAACAGCCCAAAGTCAGCAAATCATTGTGGGGAAATTCAACGCCGAGGTTAAGGAGTGCGATACCTCCAGCACCAAACGTAAGACCAATACTTTTACTGACAAAAAGCAATCAGAGACTCTGCCTCTAAGGTGCTGGGTTTCAGCCCTCCGAAACTAAGAAGCCTCTGTTTCGATAATGAATGCAGAAAAGCAAAGAAGAGGCTCGCGAGGTTTTGCAAACAAAATAAAACGAACATGCCAAAGCTGTTAAGCCCGAAGAGAAATTTAATAGTAGAACCACAGTTGGTGCTGAGAATCTAGAAAGATTATTTCTGCAGACTGTTAAAAAATCATTATTATGGTTTGTTGTGGCTCCGTTGACTCGCTGCAAGGATCTTATATTGGATGGATCAAGTATTTCGGCTATGCGTAAACGTTTGTGTTCTGAAGAAACGGGTTCGGGGCTTGAGACTTGGCGAGAAACTGGACATTCCGCATGGATATGCCAAACGGATAAGACTTCTTACAATATACACTTTCATCGGGGGACTCATGGGTGAAAAGATGTCGACTCGAAAATATAGTTTTTCCTACTCTAATTCGGAAGATAGTTACTACTCGTATATGCACTCTGCTCTGGAGAAGTTTTTACAGTAGGGAATCCTGAGATGTGTAGGATGATGCACCCGTAGAAAATTGTCCTGCTTAAGCCACGAGCTAATTAGTTCTTCTTTTTCAATTTCATTGAAGATTTTGCAGATAAGGTGGGGAACGCCTGGTAGTTCTTTTACTAAAGGGAGCGGATCGCTTCTTTAGCTGCTGCGTCTGCAATCTCGTTTCCTTTTATACTCACATGGCCTGGAACCCATGCCAGAGCAATGTTGACGTTGTTGTATAAAACGCTCCGAATATAGTTAAGGGTTGAACAGTTATTGTTAGTACTTTTGATTCCCGTCAAGATATTTAGGTTATCTGTGAGGATAATTACATTCCTGGATAGAGCTAAAGAAAGCGCTTTTATCAGTGCCACCATTTCAGTTAGATAACTACCAGCTGCATCTGGAAACATGCCTTGGGAAAGAGTGATGTCTTCATTTGTATCCAAAAGTTCAATCACCGCATAGGAGATATTGTTATCTTTAAAGGACCCATAAAGTTCTTGTCGGTTTAAAAGTTTGGATTAATTCTCGGTGGAGGAGAATGAATTGTTGTTTTGAGGTGTTTTCTTTACTGTAATTGGAAAGGCTAATGTCGATGGGTAATGTGTGCCTTTTCCAAGGGGGCGGTGCGGAATTGATGAGGTGGAGTGACTTGTCTAGAGGAGTAAATCCGTAGAGAGAGATAAAACTCAGTATTTTATTCAAAGAGGAGATCGAGTTTATCCTGTTTTGCTTTTGATACAATTTTGAGTGAAATTGAGTGAAGTGGGTGGGTGGAATCGGTTATTGCTTTGCTTATTAATATAACTGATCTTTTTTGTCCCAATCTGATGGTTGATTTAAAGCCTGCTTCTACTCTTAAAGCCTCAATTGGTGTTGTTTTTAGGGCTCATGTAACCATCCGAAAGCCTTGGTTAATGGCTATGTCAATATTCTCCAAGTTTTTCTTAGAGGTCCACATGTATTGTGTGAGCCCGTGCAGTATGGTGCCTTCCACCAAAGATTTAGGTATTACCAAAGCTGTTTCAAGGTGTGGGCCTTTACTTCGGGAAGATATCACTTTTAAGACGTTGTTCCGCTTCTTTAGCAGATTGATGGTGTTTTTGATGTGAAGATCCCATTCCAGATTACTACTGAAAGTGACCTCTAGGACTTTTAGTTCTTTTTTTAGAACGACATTGGTTTTCCGAATTACGAGCGGGTTAATTGAAGGGTAACATTTATATTTTCTACAAAGGTGTAGAGCTTGAATTTTGGAAGATGGAACGATTGCACCGGTTTTTTGAGTCCAGGCATGAATGAGATTATCTGCGGATCTAAATACGTTGTTCGTTACTGCTGGAGGTTCAGAGGCAACTAAAAAAATATTGTCTGCATAAAACGCAACGAAGTTCAGGTTGTTTTTTGGTTGTGCAAGTTTGGCAATGAGTTCATCAATGTAAGACCGATAAAGGAGACCCTTGGGGTATCCCATTTTTAAGTTGCATTTTGTTAGAGATAAAGCCATTGACGTCTACGCAGAAAGTCCTTCCAGTTAAGAAAGATGAGATTACCTTTAAAATTTGCTCGGGGACTCCCCAGTTGTGCAGCTGTTCTATTATAGGAAAGATGGTAACACGGTCGAAGGCTTTTTCTAAATCAGATGACATAACAACGCTGTGCTTACAAGATGAAAGATTGTTTATGCTCCATTAGGTGCAAAAGAGAGGTGACTCCTCTGTTTGGTCTAAATGCGTGTTGTTCATAACGTGTACATTTTTTCATCAACCAACCTATTCTACGTCCTAAAATTTTTTCGAAACAGAAAGAAGTGATATTGGGCGATATCCATCTATTTGGTGGACGTTATGAGAGCTTTTGGGGATCGGCTTGAGTATAGCTTTCTTCCACTGGTGAGGAAAGATACCAGTTTGAAGGATTTTGTTGTAAAGCAAACAGGTTCGGTTTTTGGCTGTAAGATGCTCTCTACTTTCCCCGTTTGGCAGTACTTCCCAATGTAGCAAAGCAGCTAAATCTTCAGAAGCGAATTTAACGTCGACAGCAGAAAATGTGTTCCTAGTGTTAAATAAAGTGGGAGATCCGTCATTTAAAATAATCAGGCCGTGAACATTGGCAAAGTTTTCGAAAGATAAGCCCAAGTTGTTGGTGGTGTTGGAGCCCCAAATTGTGTTTTTAGCATTTAAGTCACCTAAAGCAAATAGATGATAACTACTCGTATTATTATCTATTCGGATATCTTTTAGGATTTCATTTGAAACGTAAACTTCATGTTCTCGATATACGAGGGCGGGTCAATAAGTCCGTGACTTTTTGAATTTCTGACCTCTTTACTGAAACAGCAACACTGCTCCTGTCAACAGGCATCTGTCAGTTGACTCCTGTCAAAATTTAAACTTGCTGCGTTAGTTAGTTTGTGTTTGACAGCTATTTTTATCAGACTACTCACTAATTTGAGGAGAAAATGGAAAAAAGTGAATTTCGTGTGCTTCACTTCACAGGAAGGTTTGGCGTTGTTTAATCGCAATATGGAGGAGTTTTTGCGCCGTTTTGTAACCGTGGACGAAACATGGATCCATCACAACACACCAGAGAACAAACAACAGTCAAAACAGTGGGTTTCTAAGGGTGAATCGGCGCCAAAGAAGGCCAAGGTGGGTTTGTCAGCCAATAAAGTTATGGCGACTGTTTTTTGGGATGCACGCGGGATAATCCACATTGACTACCTTCAAAAGGGAAGAACAATCAATGGGGAATATTATGCCAACTTATTGGACCGATTCAATGACGATTTGAAAAAAAAAACCGACCTCATTTGGCCAAGAAAAAAGTTCTTTTCCACCAAGACAATGCAAGGGTGCACACATGTGCAGTTGCCATGGCAAAAATCCATGAATTGGGCTATGAATTGCTCCCTCATCCACGCTATTCTCCAGATTTAGCTCCGAGCGACTACTTCTTGTTCCCAAACCTGAAGAAATGGCTTGGTGGAAAAAGATTTGACTCCAATGATGAAGTCATCTCGCAAACAAAGGCCTATTTTGAGGACCTCGACAAATCATTTTTTTTGGAAGGGATAAAAAAATTGGAGAAGCGTTGGACAAAGTGTATAGAGCTCAAGGGAGACTACGTTGAAAAATAGAATTATTTTTTTATCAAAAAATCTGTGTTTTATTCCAAAAGTCACGGACTTATTGACCCGCCCTCGTACGTTGGTGAGCTTTATTGTTTTTTTTAGCAGGAATTTCTATTGTTTGATACAAAAGATTTGAAGTAGCCCCTCTACTGTGTGAGGCCACAAGTATTTTAATTTTGACGAGGAACCCAATTCCTGATTTGCAGTAGTCTTAGCCTTTATTGTGAGGAAAAGATTTGTAATTCTTGAGTGTAAACAAGTGTGTATTTGATGAAATGATGTGTGTTTCTTAAAGAGTTATAATATCTGGGTTGTAGTTTGCGATTAACATTTCTAGGGTATGCTTGTTATTTATGAAGCCTTGTATGTTCCATTGGAGGATAATGAATTCATTATCCAGCAGTGTCATTATTGCTTTTTAAAGCTTTTTTTCAGTGTCAGAAGTCTTTTGGGTTAGACTGTACGGCGGTGGGTAATGCGTTTGAGTTGTTGATTGAATGTATACAAAAAACAAAACAAGCTGTCCAAAATCCGTGTAATGTTGTTGTTTTTCATAGTTTTCCATGAACTTTCACAGTCCGCCAACAAACCTATAAATGTTTCAAGTTAGTCCTTATGAGCACAATAACCCATCGTATTTTATCGTTCTTGTTCACAGTACACCTGTAAATTTCTCAAAAACTAGAACTCTCGCTACCTTACCATACAGCCTTACCCGAAATGTCACTTTTCCATTTTGTGTTTGGTAAAATGTCACCTAAAACGTCAAAGCTCTGACAAACCACTCAAACCAAATAATAAAAAAACACCATATCTCTCCTTCATCCCCGTGGGTTAATTGTTTTTTAAGCTAGTAGCTGTGATTTTTTCCGTTCGTTTTTTTTCTCTTCCTCGCCTTCATTGCTGCACGAAAAAAAAGCGACGCCATTGTGCATCGAAATTTTACTTAATTTTCATTCTCTCATTTACAAAATGAGTTTGATTAATTTTCTAAACGCAAAACTCAAGCCCTCGGTGGAGTGTGAAGCAATTTGTGAAGATGGTTACGGCACCTCTAATCTCATCGCAGACGATATACAGCAACTTAATCGAGGATTTATGGGATTCAATGTTACCAAACCACCGGTAGACATTTTCTTTGAGTTTCCCAAGGCAATTGATTTGAAGATTATCAAAATTTGGAACACAATTGGATCTTTAAGGTCGACGGCATTTGAGATTTACGGAAAGCTTGAAGGGGTTTACGAAAGAGTTGGCTACGTACGTGATCTACGTGGAGAATCAGTAACATTTTGCTATCAGAGTGATTATTCCAGCCGAAACAGCAACCACTGTGAGAGGGCGTTTTTCTTTAGAACAGCAAATAAAATTCTCTCCAACTGCACAAGCATTAAAGTGACCATAAAAGGAACACAACGCTGCCCTCCGGTATTGCAGAAAATTCAAATTTGGGGTCTGCCAGCAAGGAGTCTTGAAAAAGCCGACAGGGAACTAGTCAAAACCATTTGGAATGAAGTAATTAATCCACCAGGTAGCCGAGAACGTGAAAAAGGACAGCGTTCGCCATCGAGGAATGTTCCGGAATTGTGTGAATCATCACGTTTGCAAATACCCGAGGAATTTCTCGATGCAATCACATGGGAATTGATGGTGTTCCCCACGGTACTACCATCGGGAAAAATCGTCGATCAATCCACAATCGATAAACATTCAGAAGTCGAAGCAAAATGGGGACGCCTACCATCGGATCCGTTTACTGGTCTGGAATTCACCAATCAGCGAAAGGCTATACTTGATTTAGCACTTAAAGCTCGCATCGAGAAGTTCCTTATGGAGAATTCCGAACATTTTAAGACCGTACCCCGCACTCTGGGTAGCAGTCGTGTACGTCGTAGTAAAAACCGTCATGCCTCGTTATTTGCCAGCGACAGTGATATATCAATTACGCCTTCTAAGCGGCCAAAACTCGAAGACTGTTCCTATAGAACATCGTTGCCTCCTCTGCCAACAACGCTCACATCAAGTGTGGACACTGCCATCGCCATGGCTCTGCAGAGAATCACTCGTTTCACTACAAAACCGGCAGAGATAAAACGCACCACATGCATCGGCTGTAAGTCAGAGGATTACTCCTACGAGATTCAAACATGCAAACATTTGGTCTGTCGCGTGTGCCTTGTGCACTTGACAAAAGATCAAATGTGTACGTGCAAGACCAGCTTTAGATCTTCCGATGTGGAGAGACACCACAAATGAACGTATGGACGTGTCGACGTTGCGGAGCAAAGAAGCGATTCAATGTTGTAGGAAATTTTTACGTTGATCTTTTTCTATTTTCTATTTTGTTTTGTTTTTTGTAGACCGTAAGCTCTTCTATCTCTTCTTAATAACTCATGTACGTTACTCCCAGGTATTCTTACACTACTAGTACTGTTAGGCGATCATTTATTAACCATGAAGTTAGTCAGTAGATTTAGAAAAAATATATATATATTGGGAAACACAAGAACAACAACAACACCACAACAAGAAAAATGTTAAAATTTAAATTTAATTAATGAAACACAAAAAATTTAATAAAAAAATAAAATAATATGCTTTTGCGAAGTACATATTGTAGTTCCTATGAAGTGCTCATTTATTTCCACCCAGTTTTGGACTCGCAGTGTTGAATACTTCCGGATCACATCATGGTGATTTAGTCATCGATTGTTCGTTTTAATCTGGATTCTGTCGCAACGATGTTGACTCATAGCTTCTTTTTGATTTCACAAAACCGATACCTTCACTTCATGCATAAGCTCCAAACAACTGCCATTTGTAACAGGAAGAGGCAAAGCAGTAGCTGGGGAAACTATTCTGTGGCAATCCTCTATACTCGTACTTGCACCTCTTACGTTTCTTACAGATGAGTTTATCTTCGGGTTACAGATTTCTACCATCATTTGTGGCGGCTTCCTCGGGGGAACTCATTTCAGAGGACATAGTGTCCAACTACTTTTTAGTTGATGTCAGGGCACCAAGCGTTGGCGTAAATAAAGGAGTTAAAGCTTATAGGGTAGCTTCTAAGTAGGGGTTTTTACTCTGAATACTTCGAAAAATTAAAACAAATCATGAACACCATGGGCGAATAGTACCGAATATACGAAAGCCAACGAACAATAAGTTCACAGACTTTGATAGTTTCCATTCTGAAAATTAGAGGTCATATTTTATTAGAGATTATGCAGCACACTAATCTGTACGTTCGTGCGACATGCGGGGTACTAGGAATGGGCTTTCAGTCTAACTTCCCATAACTAAGATTGTTCGTTTTGCGAGAATGAGGAAGCTGACTGGACTGACTCGTCTAGTGCTTAAAGGTATCACCATCTGTTTCTCCGAAGAAGGTGTCACCCTGGGTTACAAAGTTCTTAGAATCAAACATGTGACGTCGAAATCCTCCGCCGACGCCCCTCTGGATTTAGACGGCTATGATAAAGCCGAATATATATTATACGTTGATTGTTTGCTGGAGCGGACTTTCACGAAAATACGACACTGCTGCTTTTACCAGGCCCAAAGTCTCTCTAGACTTTCGCTATCACGCCTGGTTCTGCTCTAGACGGAGTGATGAATCTCCCTCCCCTTGATATTCATATCATAGACTGCACACTCAAAGACATCTTTCGTTTAAAAGAAAGAACTGTAAGTCTTTACTACAATATGCATTGACTTTTATTGACTTTGCGCACCGACTGTCTTGTAACTCTGGTCTTATAGACATGCCCTCTGATGCAATGAAACAAGAACTCCCATTACCGAAAAAATACTAAATCGACTTTGGGCACTTTAGAATGTGGTGTTGGTGTCTTCTTGAAGGGCGGCAACGTTATATTTCAATCTTTGTTGGGAAAATTTGAAACTGTCTTCGTAATGGCAATGAACCATATTCAAATATGGCGAAATTTCGGAGAGGGAACTCGTTATGATGCGATTTCCAGAATCTCGTCCTGGCATGCAGTCCATTACGTAGGAAGACCATATCTTCAATAAATTCGCTCAGCAACTTGGATTACTGAACGACTTCGTTATAATTCGTTCCTCCCATGGGTTTTTTTTCACAGCGCTTGAAAAGACATGCGACAAGTTGGTTTTAAAGTGGACGTAAACAAAACCAAGTATGCATATCTATCTATTTACACAAGGTGCAAAATATGAAGTCCTGTTGATATTAGCAATTTCGATGTGTTTTAGTTGGAAGGTGACTATAGCCTGCTGCAAAAGTAGTGGCGTAAGAAAAGCCGTTTTAAACTCAGACCTTCTGGACTAGTAATCGGAACGAGCTTTGTCTACCTCGGTGTAAACATCAAATCCACGAATAAAACCTAATTGATGAAAAAAATCATTTCAACACTCAAAAAATGTTCATGTTTCAATAATCACTTACATTACAGATGATTAAATTTGCCTGATCTATAAATTCTTCATTGGACATTTGGCTATGTATAAAGAAAGATATATGGCGGAGATTTGTGGATTGTAATGGGGGATGTATTGTAGATCAATTGTACTTCTTATTTATAAGCTAAGTTTGAGCTCAGACTACAGTACGTTCAGTACTCCAGGAAAGTCCTTTATTTTTGTTGGTCTGCCCACAGATGCTTGCCCGTGATGTGATGCCAAATTGTTGGTGTCTTTCTTTCATACGGTGACTACACGACCGGGCGCACAATAAATTCTGATGTTATTGCCTTGCCAATTTCTCAGTTCAAAACTATTGTCGTTTAAGCTTGAAAAATATAATCAACGCCTTTCATAACGAGGGTCTTATGATATCCATATGCCTAAATAATAAAACTTTATTGCAAACGTAAGTAACGACGCTAAACAACCGTTAGATTTGAAATACCTAAAAAAAAAGTTATTTGATTTAAATTTTAAAAACTAACTATTTAGCTTTGGATAGTACTGTACTTGAATGTAAATTCCACAATCCACATACGTATATTCTCATCCACAAAGTTAGCCGTCATCCGTCAATTTCTTTTTCAAAAACAAAACTCCATGAACCTATTTCCTTTAGAGAAATAGTAAAATGGACAATAACTGGGAAATACAAACACCAAAGGCAAAATGTCGCAGTTTGGGTCTAAAGAGGAGCATCAAAAAAGCAGCCATCCCAAAAACCCCGGCAAGTGATTTGAAAATAAACTACAAATCTCTTCAAGACGGTCAAGGCGCAGGATCACCGTCTACACCTTGTGCAGCGCAGAAATTACCCCTAAGGTCAGTATCTTTCACGACAAATTGTCTGCCCTACCGGTTGTCGCTCAGCCGACGAGTCCGAGATAGGTACAAAAAGAAGAAACTTGAATTCGTTGCCGTTGAAAACGAGCCTGAGGCTGAATGCTTGCTGGACAATAAAAGTTTGGCTTGTGATACTGAACAACAGCCCACAGACTTGTTGCAAGAAATCATGGCCAAAGAACGTTTGGTTCAATTACATCACAATCATCAGAAGAAAGTTCAAGAGTTACAGAGTCTAATCAACACATGGAAGGAGGCCTTCTGTACATCTTTATCAGATCTGTATTCAAAAGTAGAACCGAAAGTGGAACCCGAACACCTCATTGAACGATTAGGTATTCCTCCTGAAATGATTGAATATACATAAGTGTACACCGTGATAATTAGATAAACGTGTCTAAGTCTTCAGATCTTAATTTATTAAACTTTTAGAAACAAAAATACTCGGTTCGTGGTTTTTAGTATTTGTGTGGTCTGACTGGTTTCTCCGGGTCGAATAGTTTGGGGTCTTTAAGGAAGTCCAAGTCTTTGTGGTAGTAAGGCATCATTGCACAACGCTGGGCGTAATTTATGGCTTTCTCCACTTGCTCCTGCTTCGATTTGCAGAGGCCAGTTATGTGTCGGCCGTAGATGCGACCGGTGTATGGACTCTGGAATTGCGAGAGAAGCTTCACGTTTTTGTAGCTAGGAGTGATGTTGAGGCGACAGAGAATGCATTCCTGTCTCTCCTTTTCAAAGGGATTGGGTATGTTCACAGGTTCGTCGGGGTTCGTGGTAACCTCCTTGTTGGACAAGCGCTTGGGGGTTACGGAGAATTGTCTGATTGCCGTGTTGCCGACAGCCGCTAAAATGTAAATCGAATATTATTAAAGTTCATTGGAATATCATTTTTCTACCTTTTTGGACAACTGATTTAACAAAACGCAGCATTTCCCTTTTTTATCGTAATAAAAATGTAGGAATTGTATTTTATGCGAATTTCGTTACATGAAAATGACAGCTGGTTGGCCGTCACGGCGAAGGATTGGTTGCCTTCAGTGGGGATGTATGAGTTATTAGATGATGAATGCATCCAAAGCTTCAGGCTTCTTTTGATCTAATATTTAAAACTAAAGCAAACTCTACATACAGAGCGTTTCGAATAATGTGTCGAAGACTTTAAGGGACGACTCCTTAACATGTTTTGAGAAAACTATCGTATGGTTGGAAGGAGAGGTCGGAAATGCATTCCCTCTGAAATACAGAGGTTTTAAGCAAATCCTTACGCTGCCCTGTTTTGATTTCTATTGGAAATAACATCTTTCAAATTTTTACGTGTATTGCAACAAGTGGAGTACTTTTAAATTCATAATTATGAGTACTTTATGTACAAAACACAATAGCGCTTATGCTTCGGCTTCGTTTCCAGTTTAACTATAGGAGCTCAATGCTTTCAATTAAAATGTCGCTTTAGCTTCGAACTTACGTTTGCTATTCGTAATGAATATCGTGCAGTAGTTGGTAAGCGAGTTCTAAAAACTTGAACTTAATTTTTGAGGTAATTATTCATTCAGTATTACATTGTATGTATAAATAGATATACATTGTCGGCATATTTAACAGAAGATGTCTTCCGAAGAAAATTTAATCAACCTTGTCGCAATAAACCTTAGTGCGCCAGTTTCTGTTCCGGATTTGGATAAGCAGTTTATCTTAAAAATGGCGAGAATGATGAAGCCCTTGCCGGAAGCACTGCATATTTGTCTGCATGCAAAATTTTTAACAGATACCTATATAATAGATGAGCTACTAAAACTATTATGAATAAACAATTTTAATCAATTTCAAAAAGACCTGAATATTAATGTTTTCTTATTTTTAATATTGATATTTACTATTTTTTTACTACAATATAATAAATCTGAAGTACAAACAAAATAATAATTTTATGATAGATCTTATTAATATACAGATACTCATTGAGTGTTTCTTGCATTACGAAGGCAGCTTGGGACAAGTTGTGTGAGTCAATTGCTTCACATTTGACTAGTGGTGTAACTTTATTTCGCTAGCGACCTTCTGTAAGGACATCAATTTCATCATAACGGTCGACAATTTTTGGTAAACAATGAGGTCTATCATTAAATTTAACAAAATTATGTAAGACGGTGACCTTAACGATTTTTTCAGCATTGATAGGGTGTATCTTCAATGTCGTATCCAGAAACTGGCATCTTGCAACCAATATTCCGAAAGTGTTCTCTATTACCCGTAGAGCCCGGGAAAGCTTTTTGTTAAAATTATGCTTCTCGCATCAAACGGGGTTTCAGTTGAAAAGTAGCATCACTGTCCATGTAATTGTTGCAAATGTAGTTCGAGTTGGGAAGATGATTGGCAGGTGGAAAGTTAAGATAATTTGATATTATGTTTTTCCAAAACGATGATTCTGTGAATCTTTCAACATATTACAAAAGAGTCGCCGGAAATGAGATCGCTGGAACTTGCTCGTTGAAACTAAGAGTAGCAGTTCTGCGTTTTAAATGTGCGTATCCAAAAAGAAATAACAGCGTGCGCGAGTGAACAAAAAACAGAGAATGGACACAAAAAAAAATTACCAACTGCAAAAAAGTTCACTTGTGCTCTGAAAAAAAACCGCGTGCAGTGCTATTAACATCCACAGTGCGGGTATCTCTCCTGCTCCTTACACTCAAGCTGCTTTACTACATTATGCCTCTTCACATTGGCGTGGGCAGGAAGATTGTCCGAAAGAGAGGGAACGCTTTTTATTTAAGAGGGAAGAATGGATACTTCCACCGAAAATCCAATTCAGAAGTGGATTTTCGGGCGAAGCATGACGTTTTTCCTGACATGTTTTTTTCATTTTAGTTTTGATCGTTGGCGAGTAAGGAAGTGTAAAGGAGAGGAAAAAAGGTATGTTTCAGGCCAACCGTCCAAATTTAAAAATTTAAAATGGTCCAATTCAAGTGAACACGACGTTCATGGGCAGGACTTTCATGCCCACGACAATTTGAGTAGGCACGCTGTCATACAGCACAGGCAGTGACTGAGTGCTGTTTTTGTGCTGTTTCCTATTGTTTTAAGGGAATAACACCTACAACAATTTGATTCGGTAAACCAACTCTGAATTGTTACTTCATAGCTGTGCTTAGTATCGTAGGTGTTTGTGTTTTTTGTGTCTGTTTTTGTTTATAATTTAGAGTGGATATAGATAACATTCGCGGCTTAGAAAGCAATCACTTTTCTGCGTACTTCCACGTATGTAAATACACTCCAGCTCTTTTGGCACTTAGTCAAACACATGTAGATCCCCGCCCACACCTCTCAGATCACTCAGATCTGAAGCTACCTAGCTACGAATTAGTGCCATTATTCATTTCTCAACTCGGTCACGTCATTTACGTGCGCCGTTATGTAGCTTACCAAAGCTTCTTTAGGAATTGTAACTGGTCGTTATGATTTCTCGATCCCTCATCGGATGAAACCAAACCAAATGAAAAGGACGTGGTACGACTCGAGCTGTAAAGAAGTTGTCACGGTTTGAGAAGTGTGTTTTCATCTTTTAGGACCAAGCCGATAGAGGAATACCGAACAAATTTCAAACGGGTCAAGAATGACTGTGACGTCTTCCTTAAGCGTGTGAAATTTCAATACGACTAAAAACTGTAGCAAATAATACTACAATGTCCCAAAGATAGTAAAACCTTCAAAAATTCTTCCTCATCCTCCATCCCAACGCTCATTCACAATGACACTCCAGCTGTCAGCTCTTTAAACAAGGCGAATCTTCAATCAATGGGACGAATCGCTTTCGCACTCGTTTAGTAGCAAGAGTATTTAAAGATCTTAACATTCACAAAAATCCGGTGGTACTGATGGGGTATCTCCCCTTGTCCTGAAGAGGTGTTCTTCCATGCTGGCAAAATCGCTGCATTAGCTTTTTCATCAATCCTGCTCTTTAGGACTCCTTCCAAGCAGATTTAAAACAGCATTTGCCCTGCCAGACCCTAAAAAAGACAACACTTCTTCTCCCTCCTCCTACAGACACAATTCACTTACGTCATTTCTTTTCAAGGTCAATGGAAACACTGATAAACCGTCAGCTCATGAAATATCTCGAAACATGAAAACTTTTCAATGACCGGAAATACGGTTTTCATAGCAACAGATCTACTGGTGATCTGACAGCATGTCTCACCGAAAAGTGGAACCAAAGCATACATCAATCTGGCGAAAGCAAAATAGTTGCACTTGATATTTCTAAGGGATTTAACAGAGTTTGACATCAGGCTCTTTTGTCGAATATGCGTGCTTTTGGGATCGACGACTCTCCTCTTCAATGTATTAGAAAATACCTTTCAAGTTGTACTGGATTGTTTCAAGTCTGATATTCACTAAATAAATGCTGTTGTGCCCCAGGGCTCCGTTCTGTCTCCGACCCATTTTTTAATTTTCATGAACGATCTCTTGTTTGCTACTTCTAATCCAATACATTCCTTTGCTGACGACAGTACTCTCTGCTTTTTATATTCATCCCCGGACTCACTTCCGAGCTATAAGGCTGTAGGATGGGAACAGCAGCGTATGCTAAGCTCATTATAATCTGATATTAACTGTATAACTAATAACATAGTAGAATTTAATGCTCCCAAAACACAATGCCGTTTGCTGTCATTATATTGAAATTTAAACACCCAGTCATTGACCATGAGTGACACTTGCATCGTCGAAACCGAAAATCTTTCCCTTTTCGGTATGTGCGTCAATGATGGCTTACTTTGGAATGAACTCATATTCGATTTCGTCAAAAATTCTATGAAATGTCTACGTTTCCTCAAGTGATGTAAGAAATACTATACAGGGTACACTAAAATTGGAGTACATTGCCCTCATCTGGTAGGTGCTCCTACAACATCTCTGTACCTGTTAGATAGGTTTCAAAACGGTGCGATAAAACTTATAGGTGATACTAATATCACTCAGACAATGGACACTCTCGAACACCGACGTAATGTTTTGTGCCTCATTCTGTTCTATCGCTATTTCCAACACCAGTGCTCCATAGAAATCGTCTGTTGCATTACGCTCCTTCAAACTTTTAGCCGTAACACTCGTCTTGCTATAAATGTACTCTAAAATATCGCGATTCGTTCCTAAGTCATACAACTCGCTTATGAAATGTCCTGCCGAGCTCTTTATTTCCTAGTCATTATAACCTTCAAGCATTTAAAACCAACGTTCATCGGTACCTCTTCATCGATCAATACCGACATCCATTGATAAATAATTTCCTCTGAATATGTCCGGCTTGCCCTCGCATTAAGCTGTAATTACTAGTCGCTGATTTGATGGGCGAGACTTAACGCACTGAAGTGATAACTCATCTTTGTTTAAAAGACTGAACAGTTTCATAAAGAGGAACAATAAATGAGTGCAACGTCAAATGCTCTGTTCCGACAGACAAAAATAAACTAAAAAAAATTAAATTGGAATAGAAAACTTTACAAAGGCCTCAAAAAACTGACTTTCAATTGAATCAAATCACTAACTCAAGGACAAGATCAGGACATTGATGATAAAACAATTGTAATTATCTCAATACATAAGGCTGGTTGATAGCAGACAAGGCAAATCAGAACTACTCGCACCTTCATTATAAAATTTATTTTATTTAAATAAACAATGCCATTAAAATTTATTATTAGAATCTAATGGGAATTATCAAATCTAATACTGCCTTATCTCGATTCCAAAGTCAGCCAATAATCTGGAGGTGATATAATCAGTCCACTGTTGGTTTTCGTCATATCTGGAGGTTGCTCGCCTGGAGCAAGGACTACCTTAAAGTTCTGACAGATTGCCGAAAGTATAAGGAAGAGTACATTCCTTGCAAACGTTTCACCAGCGCATAGTCGTTTACCTAAGGAATATAATATTTGTTTAGTTTAGTAATTACTTCAGATTAAATTGCTTACCTGCTCCAAAAGGCAAGGAAATATCTTTCCTCAGGCACAACTTTCCTTCGTCGTCTAAAAATCGTTCAGGCCTAAAGTTTTCTGGGTCATTCCAAACCCTTTTATCGGTATGGAAGGCATATAAGCTGGGAATCAATATAGTGCCCTATTTCGAAAAACAAAGATAAATTAATTTATAGAATTTTACCAAGTGTCAAAGGACTACCTTTTCAACACGATAACCCATGATCTCAGTGTCGACCAGGGCCACATGTGGCACATCAGATGGCACTAAAGTCTCCATCCGTAGTCCCTCTCGTACAGTGGCTTCAGTGAAATGAAGATTTTTTCTGTCATCAAGACATGGGAGTCGTCCACTACCGACATACTCATCAATTTCAGCTTGAATTCTCTTCACCACTTCCGGCCGTAGGAGAAGCCATTGAAATATCAGCGAAAGTTGAGTACCAATTGCAGTAAATGCCGGAAATGAGAAATCCACCAAACTTAAAACAAACTGATCATCTGAAAATGAGATGCAAAGTGTTGGAAGTTCCTTTTGAATTAAATCTTTGAATCAAACCTACATTCGAAAGACGTATCTATATTTCCCGCCAGTTGCTCCTTTCGCATCTCTTTTATATACAAATCAATGAAGTTCCTCTCGTGGCTTTCATCAAAAGTCTTGAAATGTTTCTCTATCAAGGTCTTGAAAAAGTTGTATATCCAGATATTCGAATCCATCAGAGGACGATAGCTACTTATTTCTGGGAACACGTGTCGTATCCATGGTATAATACTAAGCAATTTTCCATAGTCATCAGCATGCCTTTGAAACTGCATTCCCCTCCGACCGAGTTCAAACAAAATATCTTGCTCTGAACGGGGCAGACGCTCGTTAAATATAACGTATAAAATACAATTTGCGGTACAAGCACTGAAGAATGTCGGACAATTGATTTGTCCATTACGTATTACTGCCTTCTCGTGCACATATTTTGGTCCATTCTTTATCACATCTATTGCGTCACGTATTTCCTCATTTATGATGAGTTCCAGCTCTTGGAAACGACGCCCAAATCCAAAGTCACGGAGGTAACGAAGGATAAAACGACGTTGTTCCTTCCAAATTGGTCCATCTTGGAAGAATATTCCTGGAAAAACATGTAAATGATTTTTTTAATTGAAAGCGATTTAATAGAACAAAAATATGTTTATGACAAAAATGAAGTAGGGTGGTATTGTGTGCCAAGGTAAGGGTATACGAGTAATCAATTTACGATAGAACTTGCCTTTAGACCTCTTTATAGAAAGATCGGTTTTTATGCGTCTAACAGTAAATAAAAATTTAGGAGATACTCGTATGCAAAAGGATTTGTTATCGTAATCCATATAATATATTATCCATAGACCTCATGAACCAAAAGCTGTAATGATAAAAGATAGCCATAAATATAAAAAAAAATCCCCAAATATAAAGGACTATTAAGTCCAAACCTACAACATCCATGAAAACGAGTTGCTTAAGGAAAAATACCGATATGGGTGCGGCAAAATGTGTTTCTACTCTTTGTAGAAATCATAAGTATCCGATCGTACTTGGTAATTTCAACGCATTTGACTCAATGGTCAAAAGGTACTGTCTGCACGATAACGCCTCCGCAAACGGACACATCTTATCGGCTTTGTAGCGAGATGAAACACCTCCAACACATACATATTTCTGATAACTCAAAACTTATGGTCTTCAGATAACCAAATCGTCAAAAAGATAAGTCAACATAGATCATGATGCGATTGACATAAAACATTTATCCACTGTCCAATATTTTGCCTTGATCCGTGCAGACAATATATATAGGCTTGGGCTACTATGCCACCAACCCAAATAGATGTGCAAAAGGGTTAAACATAAAACCGCCTAAGACTTTACTACTTACATTTCGTCCAACCTCTTGTTGGAGGGCGATTTCGTAGCTTGTCCTAGAATCAAAGAGATTCTTAATAAGTTTGCCAAGATCGGTGATCTTCATAGAGCAGATATCATTTAGATCTCGGAAGTGGTTACTGCTCAGGGTTTGCATTTGAACCGTCCCGAAAGTAATGGAGTTGCAGATTGCCACAGATTTCTTTTCTCTTCGTTCCTGTAGCTCCTGCAGAAATTGGTATGAGGAAGGCACAGTGTCCCGTAGTTATGTTTGTGAATTTGGTAATATCTCTTCTCCAGAGATTTGTCAGATCTCTTCATCGCTTAGGATCAAGTATGGGTCATATAAGATTAGTCCATATAAATATAACTGGCTTAGAGAACATTTTGGAAGTATGTCATTTGTATGGCATAGGACAATGGTGACTTGGGGTTTGTCAAGATACTTATTATAGTATTTTTTCCTAAAGATCCTTAGGGATCTGATCGCTGTTTGACTGTCTATAATATATACAAATACGAGTGTATTGCAAAATTCAACTGTGCTTGAGGTCGACTGATGAATAGGTTAGACATCGACTTGAAAGGCGGTGCATTTTATGTGTAGACTGAAGGATTAGTTTATACAGAGACCTTCAAGTGTCTTAGAACCGTATACGAAGATGAAAATAAACTTAGTAGTAAAGACTGTGAAATGTCCACATTTGTTTTTTTTTTGCATGGATTATCGTCGTGTTGTTCAAATCTAGCCGACACCGCTTCCTCGTGACAACTCCGGATCGTTACTGCAATATCCGTTCGCACAGAACCCGATACGGAGAAAGTTCATAGTTGAAACGCTACAATCAGAACGGAACGGAATCAGATAGTATCAGTTAAAAATTAGCATTGGCAATGAAAATGGAACAGGCTTAGAAATTTAATATCTAAAGACTCAAACAAGATATCAATTTTATTTAAATGCCGTTACAAAGGCTAGTATTTCTTCTAAAAATAAAGTCCTACACAAAGTTTCTACCATTAGTACTAACAGAGCAATTTCCGTTCACGGTACACCAAAGTAAGCCTTTTCTTAAATCATCGATAAATGCTGTCAACATTGGACATAGACCCTTACTGTAGAACAATTTTTTTCTTAGAATATACCCAGCAATCGTTTCCCAAGTTATCGTCGAATCAGAGAAGGTGAACTTATTATAACGTTTGAGGAAACTTAGACACTTCGCAGCATTTTTTGGCGATACGAGTATCAAATATGTAGTCATTCCAACGTAGGTTGTCATTGACACACATACCGAGAATGGAGAGTTTTTCGGTGGACCTGGTGCTGCGAAAACTGTTTTGCCGGTAATTGAGAACTTTTCGTGTTTCGAGATATTTCATGAGCTGACGGTTTATTTGAGTACGATTGATAAAAATGCCTACGCAGTGGTTTTGTCAGGGTAGAAGAACACCACTTCGGAAGAAGGGGAGATCTATCATCTGGACCAACGGATTTGTGTATGCTATGATCTTTAAGTATTCTTTCTAGTGCATGAATGCGAAAGTGGATTCGTCCCATTGAAGATTCGCCGCACTCAAGTGTATAGTAGGCGGAGACAAATAACAATCTTTAAGAATTGAGCTTGCCGCAAAGTGTGCAGCAAGTAGGTTGGCCTTGTCTAAAGATCTAACAGCTCTTTATATAAATGAATCATTATATGTGAGCGTTGGGATAGAGGATGAAGTAGAATTTCTAATGATATCGACGAACAATTTTTATTACCTTTGGGATATTGTAGTATTGGATATTGTCGGGTCTTGTAAGACAGAAAAAATATTTCTTTAACCTTGACAGCCTCTTTACAGCTCGAGTCCTACCACGCCCTATATTTTAGCGTTCTCATCATCCAATGAGGAATAAAGGATCTCATTCCAAAAAGAAAAGAATAATTTCTGTGATCATATCAGCAGCTGCATCAACTTCGTTCTCAAGGAAACATAACGAACAGTTATGGTTTTTTCGTATTGCCATACGTTTCTTTGAGGAATATTTTGCTAAACTGTATGATCAGTGTACGAGAAATTAGCTGGTATGACACAATGCTCCGACGAGGCTAGAGGGGAGAGCACAACAACGTTGAGAAGTTAAAAAATAAGTCTAGGGTTTTGGCGTCATGCCAATCATCGTCTAGTATTCACGTGGTCTCATTTACAAGCTGGGTCAAGTTGTTTTCTGTAGCGAAAATCTCAACACAACGTCCTTCGGGTGTTGTCTACCAGATTGTTGAACCCACCCTATTAACATTAAGTAGATTTCTGAAAGGTAAAGACCTCACTGATGACTGAGTCATAGAGGATGACTAATAACCATGATAGTTTGGGAGATTTTGAGACGAAAATTATTCACACGGCTAGACTAGTTTTTAACAGCTTATTGCCGGAAATTCATATGTAAAGTTTAATTTCGGTGTGGAATAAAATAAATAAATTAGTAAAAGAATTTATTTTTGTCTGATAAGAATAAAGTTTAAATGTCGAAAAAAAATACGCGACTTTCGAAATAAGTGCTTTGGAAGTTTTTAGATGGGATAGTTTAAATAATATGTGAAAATAAAAGTGAAATGCGGCTGAAAATTCGCATAGTTGGAATACAACACATGCGAATGTAAATATATGCATATACTCCTAGCTGAATATATTGAAAGGACTATTTCGCTTGGTGGAAGTGAAAGATTACCGGGAACTGGTTGCAATTACACTCTTGCACATGATCCTGCTTCAATTACTACTTAAAAACCAAGTCAATTTCCACCAACTTTTCATTTTCGCCAGCTGAAATATTTCCCTTTGAAATAATATTGCTCTAATATTAATAGAATTCCATCTATGAAAATTTTAAGTTGCATTTCACTGTCTTTATTGATTTGTTTAACTACATATTAAATAAACTCTTTATATTATTCACAACGAACTTAATATTGAATGAAGAAATAACAAGAAAAACAATTTATTCGCGTTTAACAAGTGCTTTGTTTACATTTTTTAAAGCACGATTCTATTTAAACTATCCCATCTAAACACTTCACAAGCACTTATTTCGAAACTCGCCTATCTTTTCTCGACATTTTAACCCAACACGTATTTGAAAACAAAAATTTCTTTAACAAATTTATTAATCTTGTTCCGTACCGAATTTTAACTTCCCATACGAATTTGTTCCAGCCAACGAATTGTTAAAAATTGACATAGGGGTTGAAGTACAAAAAATATCCGCCAGAATTTTCATTCCGAGTCTCAATTGACACCCGGTAAAGTGCTTTCAGCGCCCCTTGGTGGTATTTTTTTTACCACCACGACTGGACAGATTTTGGCTGGGAGCAAAATCATATGTAAAGTTTAATTTCGTTGTGGAACAAAATAAATAAATTAGTTAAAGAATTTATTTTTATCTGACAAGAATAAAGTTGAAATGTCGAGAAAAAATACGCGAGTTTCGAAATAAGTGCTTGTGAAGTGTGTAGATGGGTTAATTTGAATAGAATCGTGCTTTAAAAAATGTAAAAAAAGCACTTGTGGAACACGAACAAATTGTTGTGTTGTTATTTTTCTATTAAATATTTAGTGAATACTGTGTAATATAGTGTCTTTTTGTTAAATATATGGTTAAACAAATCAATAAAATAGTGAAATGCTGCTGAAAATTCGCATAGTTGGAATACTACACATGTGTATGGATATGCATATACTCATAGCAGAATATTTTAAAAGGACTATTTCGTTTGGTGAAAGTGAAAGAATACTGAAAGCTGGTTGTAATTACTCTCTTGCACTTGATCCTGCTTCAATTATAACTTAAAAACCAAACCAATTTGCACCAACTTTTCAGTTTCACCAGCAGAAACATTCCCCTTGAAATAATATTACTGTAACATTAATAGGAGTCCATCTATGAAAACTTTAAGTTGCATTTCACTGTCTTTATTGACTTGTTTAACAATATATTAAATAAACACTTTATATTATTCAGTACGAACTTAATATTGAATAAAGAAATAACAAGAAAAACACTTTCTTCGCGTTTAACAAATGCTTTGTTTACATTTTTTAAAGCACGATTCTATTTAAACTATCCCATCTAAACACTTCACAAGCACTTATTTCGAAACTCGCGTATTTTTTCTCAACATTTTAAGCCAACACGTATTTGAAAACAAAAATTTCTTTAACAAAATTAATAATATTATTCCGTACCGAATTTTCACTTTTCATACGAATTTGCTCGAGCCAACGATCTGTCAGAAATTTATATAGTCGATATAGTACAAAAAATTTCCGCAAGAATTTTCGTTCCGGGTGTCAATTGACACCCGGTAAAGTGCTTTCAGCGCCCCTTGGTGGCATTTTTTGTACCTCCACGACTGGACAGATTTTGGCTGGGAGCAAAATCATATGTAAAGTTTAATTTCGGTGTGGAACAAAATAAATAAATTAGTGAAAGAATTTATTTTTGTCTGATCAGAATAAAGTTGAAATGTCGAGAAAAAATACGCGAGTTTCGAAATAAGTGTTTGTGAAGTGTGTAGACGGGTTAATTTGAAGAGAATCGTGCTTTAAAAAATGTAAACAAAGCACTTGTGAAACACGAACAAATTGTTGTGTTGTTACTTTTCTATTAAATATTTAGTGAATACTGTGTAATATATTGTCTTTTTGTTAAATATATGGTTAAACAAATCAATAAAATAGTAAAATGCTGCTGAAAATTCGCATAGTTGGAAAACTACACATGTGTATGTATATGCATATACTCATAGCAGAATATTTTAAAAGGACTATTTCGTTTGGTGAAAGTGAAAGAATACTGAAAGCTGGTTGTAATTACTCTCTTGCACTTGATCCTGCTTCAATTATAACTTAAAAACCAAACCAATTTGCACCAACTTTTCAGTTTCACCAGCAGAAACATTCCCCTTGAAATAATATTGCTGTAACATTAATAGGATTCCATCTATGAAAACTTTAAGTTGCATTTCACTGTCTTTATTGACTTGTTTACCAATATATTAAACAAACACTTTATATTATTCACTACGAACTTAATATTGAATAAATAAATAACAAGAAAAACAATTTCTTCGCGTTTAACAAATGCTTTGTTTACATTTTTTAAAGCACGATTCTATTTAAACTATCCCATCTAAACACTTCACAAGCACTTATTTCGAAACTCGCGTATCTTTTCTCAACATTTTAAGCCAACACGTATTTGAAAACAAGAATTTCTTTAACAAAATTAATAATATTATTCCGTACCGAATTTTCACTTTTCATACGAATTTGCGCGAGCCAAAGATCTGTCAGAAATTTATATAGTCGATATAGTACAAAAAATTTCCGCAAGAATTTTCGTTCCGGGTGTCAATAGCGCCATTCTTATGAAGATGACTGTCAAAATTTCAGACAGATGTATCGATTAGTTTTGTTTTGACAACTGTTGAAAGTCAACATGTTCGTGTTTATTTCAAATCATGGAGAAAGAGCAATATCGATCAGTAATTCTATTTTTTTGTTGGTTAGGAAGACGTGTGATGAAATCAAAGTGAAACTGCATGCCGTTTATAAGGAATATGCACCTTCGATGACTACCATCAGATATGGTTAATAAAATCCTCCGTATAGTGTTAGCAGATCGTCGACTGCAGATTGCTGACATTGTACGCATCTCAATTGAATGCATACAAAATATCCTACACGAAAAATTGGGCATGAGAAAGCTATCGGCGAGATGGGTACCACGTTTGCTAACAGTGGAGCAAAAACGAAATCGCATGACAACTTCGGAGCACTGTTTGCACAATCCGAAAGAATTTCTAGGGCGTTTCGTGACTGCTGACGAATTATGGATCCATCACTACGCGTCAGAAATGAAAGAACAGTCAAAACAGTGCATTTCATCCGGCGAAACTGCTCCAAAGAAGGCGAAAACTGTTCCATCGGACAGAAAAGTCATGGCCACCGTTTTTTTTTTGGATTCTCAAGGTATCATCTTCACTGACTATTTGAAGAAAGGAAGGATAATCCCGGGGCAGTACTATGCTGACCGAATCAATGCTGAATAAAAAAAAAACGGTCCACTTGGAGAAAAAAGTCCTTGTTCACCATGACAACGTACCAGCTCACTCGTCCACAATCGCCAATCGTCGAATTACGCTACGAATACATACGTACATATGTGCCGAGAGATCAAGATCTTTAAAAATTAAGACAATGCCTTAAGAGCTCCTGACCTAGCTTATAATACTCAACGACGCAAGGTACTAGTAAGTAAGTAAAAGAAGAGCTCCTTCAAAGAGAAAATACTTCACTTCATAATAGGTCCAATGTGCGACACCTTTGAGTACCAAGATTCCAGCCCACGATTCGAGACGTAAAGAAACACTGAATCTTTGATTCAAGAATTAAGTTATCTCAGATGTCAATAAACTTTCTCTGACAAATCATTGTAATCTAAACCTTACTTCTTTTTACTACTTCAAATTTCCTAATAATTAACGAGTTGCATCCTTGTTAAGATCTCGGAGGCCATCGATACGTATTTTTAAAAGTAGGGCATATTAAAAGTACAATAAACAATACATAAATGTATGTATCACACAGAAGATTAATCTACAACAACATCAAGTTGTTGAAAAGAACTCGCAAAGATTAAAATAATAATGGCAACAGTCGAAGTTTCTTAATCTCAAATGCCAACGTCATAAAAAGAAAAATATTTAAGTACAAAAACACTTCTCTTTGTTTAAAAATGTTGTTGCTACTACAGAAAAACATTAATAAAAATCGAAAGTCAAAGACGTAATTACTAGTATCTCGTTCTTAATTCGAATAAAATAAAAACAACAGAAACTGATCATACCATCTCTGGATTTAATCTGAGCCATATTAATCAAAACAAATCAAAACAAAAACCACTGGCTAGACAGAACGAAAACTAAAAGATAATACGGACTACGAGAACTTGGACTTCCTATTCGGGTTTTAGTAACAAAGGAGATACGAGTACTTCAACAAATCATACGACCATCGTTTTAAAATCGTTTAAAAATAAATGAGTCGTTTCCTTAAATGCTATAATTAATCACGTTCTTATTTATTGTTATTCTAGTTATGTACACAAATCTGTAATAAATATCTTTTTTGGCAATAAAATTAGTAAACAGTTTCCGCTGCACGATAAAATCAATTTTAAAAATCAGATCAGTAATTGACATAAAATATTCGTATCGCAGTTGCCGGCTTCTTTGCAGTGACTAATCGCATTGCACTCAAATACTGACAGTTTACATTAATATTCGCGAAAGGCAAAATGCACTCGTAGAGTCAAAATGTCATTACTTAATAATGAGTTTACACGCACAAAACTATAGTCAAGTTTTCCAGTTAAATCTGCGCCAACAATGGACTTTGAAGATAACGAAAATTGAAATTTAAGGTTTGATTGCAAATCGGCCATAAGAATAAGTGCTATAACGTAAAATGCGGAATGTTCTACGGAAATGTACTGAAATAAGATAAGATACAACTAATTCTGCTTAGGAAGAGAATTGTTTGATCACCTGGGCAGAAATTACCTTTTCCAGTCAAGAAGGTAACTTGGTTTTAAGCAACATTCCTCTCCAGCCAGCCCTGTTGTTTGGAGTGTTCCATTTTTTTCAGTGATGAATTCTAAGACTTTCATAACTGAAGTCTAGAGTCCAGCTTTTATACAAGTCCCAGCCATTTAAACCGATGGATTCTGAGTTCTTTAAATAAGTCCATGTCGCTGTCCTAGTTAAATCTTTTCTTCCCCTTACCGCCGATGCAGGGAGGACCATAGATCACTCAAATGTCTTTTCTCTCGAGACGACAAAGCGTTAGCTCATCCGTTTTTGATAAAATCCATGCCATGCCTCTGCGCCAAAGAGAACTACTAAGACGATCAACGTTTTATAGAGCACTATTTTGGTTGTCCGAAAGTAGACTCTGCTACTCAAATGCAAAGTTGTCCTTTGCAATATTTTGCCCAAATTATCTATGTTCTTTCTGGATGACAGCAGGTGTAACTACATTTTTCTTTCGTTTACCGCCAAACTCGTCTTCCCCGCGTCTACTAAATACTTGCAAATGCCTTACAATCAGCTCGTAGTGTTTTGCTGGTAATGCTTATATCATCCGCATATGCACGTAGTTGTGCAGACTTTTGGAAAATTGTGCCTTGTGCATAATACTACTAAGTACGATGTTGAAGAAATCGTATAACAGTAGAAAGTATTCAAAGGTCTCAATAAAACTGCGGGGTCGATATCATTGATGGTATTGGTTATGTTGATTTTTAAGGCCTCAATTATATGCGGCTTACTCACATGGACCCGTAATTTAACATAGCCCTACAAAAAAAAGCCTAATGGCATTAAATCACACGATTTCGGTAAATAGTCGACGTCCCCGAAACGCGAGAGAACCATGCCGTCGAATTTGTTGTGCAGAAAATCCATTGTTGAATGCGCTGCATGGCACGTAGGAAACACATGCCATTGAGATCCATATCTTCCAATTTAGGCCACAAAATATTGGTTATTATCGACCTGTACCCCTCGCTGGTGATAGTTATGGGAATGCAAGCTTCATTTTGGAAGAATTAAAGGACAGTGACCCCGCTCCCGGACTAAAATCCACACCAAGTAGTGAATTTTTCTGAGTCGCGGAAACTGCTCCAGAGCCCAGTCAGCGAATGCTCGACGATGTCTATGGTCGTTAGCCTTCAGTTCCTCGGTCAACTGAATTTTGTACGGGTACAGGCCTAGGTCCCAGTGCAAAATACGCCAAGTTGAGGTTTGCCAATAGCCAAGTTCAACAAGGAATGTTTTCTCCAGACCTCACGTTTCCACCAACGTACGAGTATTGTTTGATTGTTTACTGAAACAGTTGATTCGAATTTGTCCAGCAAACAACGAATAGTCGGCTCAAAACCAGGACGATTATGTGCACCGTAAAATCTCGCACGGAATGTAGCTCGAACTGAGAACGCATTTTGGTAGTAAAATTGAATGATTTGTATGCGTTGCTCAACACTGTAATTTGATGATGATCTTCCCAATATTTATTACTATAACTAAAATTTGACAGATATAGCGGCCATGTTCAGCTTGCCCCTATTGCAAAACGTGTTATAACCTCGCAGAGCACCAAGTTTTCGCAATGGTCATCTTGAAGAGCCGGACAAGTTTAGCAGGGATGTCTAAACGAAAATGATTTCCTATAATTTTTGACTATCAACAACATTAAAGTCAACAAATAGATGGTGGATATGGATTTGAAATTTGATGGTATTTTCCAGAATCTGCTGTAAGGGAAAAATTGTGTAAATGGTCGAAAACGACGTTGTTAAGAACAAATTATTTTTTTTGATAAAAAAGTTTCGATGCTGAAGACACTGACATACAATGCTCAGGTTCCATTCGTCTGGGATGTTTCTAGCTGACAATATTTTAGAGATAATTTGGTGCATGCTCTTCACAAAGTCACCACTCGCCGCCTTAGACTATCAGTTCCGGCAGGTATGTTGGACTTACGTTTGGTTCTTCTCTTCACTTCTTTTACTTTACTCATTTATTTAATTGCTGATGGCGCATTGTTTTTGATACTTCTGTATATTTCAATAATTCGACGGTATAACATCATTACAAAATGAGTGCGGCTGTTAAAATGCAATTCTAAAATGCTTTCTTAGTAACCCAGCCAAAAAGGGCCCCAAATGAGTATTAATTCGGCAGCAAAATATTTAAAAACATCAGACGTATCTATGAGAAAGTGTATAAAGAGGTAAAAGGAATACCGTAATGTCGATGATGGGTCAGGTAGAGGGACTAAAGCAAGCACATCCACTAAGGACAATAAAGTATAATAATTTGTGAATTGTGTGGGCAAAACCCCGCAATTTCTTTGAAGAACGCAAAAGAAAAATTGTCCAGAAAGGAATTAAAGTGTCCATCAACACAATACGACACCGTTTGGCAGAATCTGACATCAAACACAGGGATTGGAGCAACATCATATTTACATATAATTTTTTTTTTGTTTTATAAATAATGGAAGAAATCCTGGATAAAGAAGCAAAAGCAAAAATTCAGATTTATGGATGATTCTCGGCTAAAGGATTCGACTCACACATAACCTCGATGCACAATTCATGGTAAAAATTATACGAGATGGGTTTTCTGCCGAATCTCTGTATGGACCAAACAATTACGACTGGATTTTGCAAGAAAATAACGATCCAAAACATCGGAGTGCACGCGTTGGAAAGAGGAAAATGGTATAGAGATGTTAGATTGTCCGGCCCAATGTTCTGATGCGAATCCAATAGAAAATGTGTGCTCTTTAATGAAGCAGACGCTTAAGGCAAGAAATAACCTCTTGAAACAAATTTGGAGAAGCCTAGGTTTCGAATAAGCGTAAAAATTAAGTGAAAGTTACAAGTTGCGCGATTCTTCTTGATATATACTTTAATAAAAAAATATGATTTAATAAAATTCTGGCATTTTTCATTGGTTTTTTAGACGCACGTTTTTGTTGAACACACTTGCTATCCTCGCTCGTCAATGTAGGATGGACGGAATCGCTGCTCATCATCGTCCAGTTTGAATGGTTCGTTTTGATAAGAAATGTCGAGATCGTGGAGGAGTGCTTGTGCAAGAATGGTTTTCTGAATGTTACCAAGTTTTACCAAAAGATAAAAGAAATATGCAAACGTGCAAATCCCAAAGGGAGGCCTAACGACTTAAGAAAAGAAAGTAGTGGTCACATTTGGTGCTGAAAATCTGGCAGGGTTATATGACAGAATGAATCACGTTGATAAACAGCAACCCCGTACAACTCATCAAGGAGAAGTCTGGCTAGCAATATCAAAACTAACAAATAATATTGCTGCTGGATAAAAATGGCTTTCTGCCTAACTGTTTAAACCACCGTGAGTTGATTTGATAAGAATAATACCCCAATTCCACCAGTAAATAGGAGGACTTTATAAAGCAGAACCATCTTCATTGTCTATGCAATCCTATCAACCGTGCTCTGGTTGGATTTTCCAGTATTTGAATAGGAAAATGAACTATTAACAAAATATTGACAACGATTGAACTTTTCTTTTTGATTTCAAGTTCGCCTAAATCAAGAATAATTGTATGCATTTCGTCAATCCAAGAATTGTGGATACTTCTGTCAGCTTGGAAAGACATGATTACGAGAACTTAGCGGACTATCTGTAGTGGGTTAGTCAGTATTGAAAAAGAAGGGGCAAAGATGATTCAAATGAAGAAAAAGATTTTTGTACACTGTGTACTACAATACTTTGTAAAGACATCCAATGTCGAGGTCTTAGACAAAACCTCTCAATAGAAAGTCATTAACTCGAGGTACAAATGGACCTTATCTACATAGTCTCCGCTGTCGTTGAACCTTCAAAAAGCAAATACACATCTTTCAAATAATCGAAGAACGATACTCCAATGGTCAATAATACTTTTGGTATGGACGCATGGATTCTATTTAATATGTACTACAATATACCTATATACATATGTATCTGTTGATAAGATAATACTCGTAAGATATGTAGGCGGGCTATGTACCGATACTGATCTAGCTAACACCTAGCTAGCAGCGTACGAGTTCAACAATTAAGGTGTCTGCTACACAGTTTATACGACACCGCAATGTGTGTTGAAGCAATCCGTATTGGTTCAATACACCTAGAAATGCTGGTGTTTATATTATCCAAAATGAGCGAGAAAAAATTGAGAGAAGTTTAACAAACAGCTGATTGAACTGACACTTAACACACTGAAACATACATTGTTCTTATTTCTTTGTCTATCCAAATATTTCGTTTGCAACCCCATATTTTAAATATACAACTAATAGCTGCCCGACGATGAAAGAATGAGAGCGCGAGAGAGTAAAATGTTTCTATGCGATTGGAAAATGTTTATATGATATTTCAAAGCGGTTACACATTTTCAATGCGTTTTATAAGCAGGAATGAACGTATGCGTGTTGAATATTTCAATGCGGTTTGAAGTGGTGTTTATATGAGCGTATTGAACCAATGGGGATTGTTTCAACGCACATTGAGTATGTATAAACTTGGTACAAGATAGCTAGCCTTAGGAATTTCTAAACCAAAGGCCATTTTTGCGATATAGTTTTGCCAACAAAAAAAGAAAACAGCGGTACACCTGACAGTTCAGGATTATTAAAAATCGGGTGCTGCATGAAGGAAAAAACGCGTTATCATTGTTGAACAATTTTTTTACAATAAAAATAATGAAGGATTGACAATTGCAGTTCACAATTTTCGTACAAAATACAGTCGGCATAATGATTTTACTTCATCAACTGTGAAGTGATTACGTCAAAAATTCAGAGAGACTGGATCAAGAATTAGACATTTCCAGAAACTCTCTACAGAGTATTCTCACGAAAGATTTGTATCTATGCATTTGAATGAAAACTGAATTGTCTACTGACCACGCACAGCGAATAGAGTTCGTTGACTGGAATATGGAACAACAGCGAGTTGATGTTGATTTTCCAAACAAACTCATTTTCAGCGATGAGACTCATTTTCGTCTTGATGGCTTTGTTAATCGTCAAAATTGTCGAATTTGGGGTTCATAAAATCCACGAGTGATTATTCAGAAACGAATGCATCCACAACGGGTCACTGTTTGGTCAGGCAATAACAGGTGCTGCATTTTTCCATATACTGCATATATAATTGGTTCGATATAATTATTAGACGTATGATTGGTGGTTTAAGTGGTTTGGATGGTTTTGTTAGGTTTGGATACTTTGGATGCGCCTTGCGAGGACTTGGCGATAGGTAAAATATCTGGGGTTGGTATATTTATAAAGAACGGATGTTCTATTATTTTATTGGTCAATTTCTAGTGTTTACGCACAAAAATAGTAATTTTATAAGTTATTTTCGATCGGGTACATTTCATGTTTTTTGGTACTTTTTCAGTTACTTTGGACGCGTCTGGCAAGAACTTGGCCGGGCGCAAAACGTCTGGCGTTCATATTTTTGTAATCTGAAAGATTTGAACTATCTTTTGAGAGAAAAAATTGGTTATGTTAGTTATGTTAGTTACGAGTATGCAAACATGGAATATTTGCTTATTTTAACGGCGGCTGGCACTGCCTTCAACACACCGTAAACGTCTTGGAACCATATATCCATAATAATATAACTCTGTTCTATGTTTTATGTAAAATTGACATGGTTACCTTAATTATGCCAAATTGGGCATAATTCAAATACTTTGATGGCGTCTGGCGTGGCCATCACCGCATCCTAAACGTCTGGCATAAATGATCTAAAGCAGGCAAATTCAGCTCTATTGTTTTCAATAAAAATTAAATGGTTATCTCCCCTATTCCTTTTGGGCATAATTTCGCATTTTAAAAGTACTATTATTTTCCTCGGCCGTCAGTGAGGACTGGCAGACTGCCTTATTTGAAATCACACTAATAATTTCTCTAAGCATGATTTAATTTTTCTTACTTATGACTTTCGGGTACATAACCAAGCACCAGATACTACATTTCAATATAGAGACTTTACCAATATAGACAGAGTTAATCTTGAACAGAGCATAATTGCCATACCATGGGAACAAATTTATTTAATGCCATCTCCAGATAACCAGGTACTATTTCTCCAATCAAACATTAACTCTCTCTTCAACCAATATGTTCCGGTAAAAACAAAAACCATCAAAAACCCATCACAGCCTTGGTTTTCAATTGAAATTCGTCAAATAATTAAGCAACGTGATCAAGCGTATAATCGGTGGAAGCGATATCGTATAGCTGAATTTCACCATATATACAAATCCCTCCGTAATACGGTTGTTCGAGAAATAAGGGCGGCAAAGGCACAATTTTTCTCTAGCAGATTAAAATCTAGCCTGGGTAGTCGAAAACTGTGGAGTAACCTACGACATCTTGGTATAGGAAAAGAAAAACTTTCTTGTCCAAATAACACTGACGGTAATGTGCTTAACCACAAGTTTGTATCTGTAGGACCAACTAGGACAGCAAATCTCAACCTTAATTTAGATAATCGGCATGCGCCTGTTGTGCAATCACCTTTTAGCTTTGCATGTGTAGACAGTATAGAGGTAGTAAAAAGCTTTTTATCTATAAGGTCCAGTGCAATTGGAGTCGATGAAATTCATCCAGTTTTTATCAAAGCCATTCTGCCGTTGATCCTGCCGTATGTGACTCATGCGATAAACACTATCCTTATGACAGGAACATTTCCACATCAGTGGAAAATGGCTAAAGTAATACCTTTACCAAAAAACTCTATTGGGGACGAATTTCGACCAATTTCCATTCTACCATTCCTCTCCAAAGTATGCGAGCGAATAATGCAAAGGCAACTTGACGAGTATCTTTCTTACAATAAAATGATAACCCATATGCAATCAGGCTTCCGAGCAAAACACAGTTGTACTACTGCTATGGTAAAAGTTGTTGAAGATATTCGATCTAGTTTAGATAAAGATGAAGTAACTTTTTTGATACTTCTAGACTTCTCTAAGGCATTCGACACTGTTGACCACGCACTGCTCTGTAAAAAACTACAACACTACTTTGGGTTTTCTATTTCTGCTGTTAAATTGATTTCATCCTATTTAAGCAACAGAAAACAAGCCGTTTTTGTTAACAATGTCTTATCTGATTTTCTTTGTTTAACTCGAGGGGTACCTCAAGGATCAATTCTGGGTCCTCTCTTATTCTCTCTATATATAAATGAGATACCAGATCTAGTCACACATTCCTTAACACACATTTATGCCGATGACGTCCAAATTTATCGAAGCTGCACGCTAGGTCTCATTGAAAATTGTTGCCTTGAAACTAATCAGGATCTTAATAGTATTTTTGACTGGTCTTTACAAAATGGCCTGACACTCAACCCTAATAAGTCCAAATGCCTGGTTATATCTAGAACAAAATTGGATCTGTCATATTTTCCGCAAATCACTTTAAATAACTCCCCCGTCGTTTTTGTGGATACATCAAAAAATTTGGGTGTTATATTTAACAGATTTTTAACATGGAACGACCATATTAACACCATCGTAGGGAAGGCTTATGGCGTTTTGAGAACCTTGTGGACAGCTCAACCAATTACACCTTTGGATACACGAATCATATTAGTAAAATCACTTTTAATTCCAATCCTTGTGCATGGGTGTGAATTATATGGAAATTGTGATTCAATATGCACACGAAAATTACAAGTTGCCTTCAACAGTGCCATTCGATACATATATGGGCTAAGAAGATATGATCATGTGTCACATTGCTTAGTAAAAGTTTTAGGTATGCCTTTTGAAAACTATCTTAAATATCGCACTCTGGTATTTCTCTTCAATATTCTTAGAACTCGACAGCCTTCCTACCTCTACAATAATTTACAATTCCCAGCGTCAAATAGATCCACCTATCTTATTATACCGAGATATAATTACTTAATATCTGAAAGACAATTCTTTATCAATGCCATCCGTCTTTGGAATTCATTACCTAACCCTATAAGAGCACTAAGCGATATACACAGATTTAAAAAAGAATTACAGCATCTTCTGTCATGTCAAAACAATTGATTTTTGTCTATAGAATTTATCTTGTTTTTTTTTTTTGTACTTTTTCATAGCCTTCGTATTCATATCCTACTTTTCTTTAATTGTTTTTAACTTTCTCTTTGTATTATTCATTTAAAGTTTATCTCATTCTGTAATAACTTAATTGCAACTAAGTGTATATTGTAAGTAGCTATTACAAAGTTATAAGATTCATTCTTACTGTTCTAGCTTTCCGAAAATAAATTAAACTAAACTAAACTAAACTAATTGAAATCACACTAACCTATGAATGTACATATTTTTTGGTTATCATTCATTGCCAAATCTATACTGTGGGCTCTTAGACCAGATGCCCAATTCTTGAGAACGCCGTGAAATTAACTGATTTGGATCGTTTGCTACGGACGCCTGAACGGTAGCGATATTTTCGACATTTCGACCAACCCGTTGTCTCACTGACACAGCAACATCACACAACGAATATGTAGACTCAAATTTTTGCGCTAAACTTGTTATTGCCTGTCTACTAGGGCGAGAATACGACCGAAAATTGGAGTTAACGCTCTTAAAGTTGCAGTCACCGACTCCGAATTTCGGTAGAAAAATCTTATAATTTGCAAACGTTGCTCATTCATGTACTTTACCATGATGAAAATGTTGAGTTTACTGAATAAATTGACAGTGACAGTTTGATGAGTAGTGAAAGAGTGCGTTCACAAATGAAATTCAAAGTTGTCAAGTCCCTATTGGAAACCTTTTATGTCAATAGATTTCGATTAGTATTGCAAAGATTTCGAAAGAGGGCTCTATTTTTATGAAAGAAACAATTGTACACAAAGTATTTGTTTTAATAACTTCAAAAGTTAACAGCAGATTTTGGACAAATGCTACAACATGATGACGCAATTTCAAATCGATATCATCATAGTCAAAATAGTATAAAACTCTCAACAGCAACATATGGATCTGCGATAAATTAAGGCATGCCGAAATTTGGAAAACAAGCCTTCCAAGTTTCCAGCGATCATTCGGAGCAAACTCAGAGCAAACTGCTTACAAGCCCGGCGGAGAGTACAGCATTCTAAAAGGAGAGCTGATTTTCAAGAACGACTGAACACACTCCGGCTGGAAAGAAAGGATCTAAAAAAGGTGATAAAAGAAAATAAAGCAAGATGCTTCAAGCCCATACTAGTAAATCCTTGTGGCACAACGCGTACAGAATGATAGTGGCTAAGCTGAAGATGCAGCCCTCCACAATTATCAAGTCCAACAAATGCCAAAATCTATTTTAGAGCAATTATTCCCACAGAGAATAGCAGCCGAAAATAATCGGTTCCGCTGACGACATTGTAACTGTCGCAAAGAATATTTGCGAGATAGAGTCAGCTACGAACAATGTAATCAACTCTATCAAAGACTGGCTATCCACCGGCCTAGACCTAGCAGATCATAAAACGAAAGGTGTTCTAATAACGAGCCAGAAAAATGTGGCGTATGTGGACATAAGGGTAGGAAGTCAAATCATTAGATCAAAATATTCCCTAAAATACCTACGAGTAATACTTGACAATAGACTAAGTTTTATGCCTCACATCAGCAGCGTTTTCTGGAATACTACCAAACATCGGATGACCCGGATATGCTAGAAGAATATTAATATCTAAGGGAGTAACCTCAGTCCTGTTACACGATTTGGGGCCTAGCGACGAAGGAAGCAAGGAGAAAGCTATGATCAACATATCGACTTAGTGCATTAAGAGTAATCTGTGGATTTAGAACGATTTCAGATAATTCCATTCCATTCCATTGCTCACGCTTTCTGGTATGGAGAACTGACATACCAATCCCGTAGTCAATAATTGACCAAATGTTGCGTTCCGAAGAAAATTGGATGGAGATTGGAGCTGCGAAGGATGGAGAAAATAAATCGTGCTGATGCAGCTAATATAAAACATATAGCATAGGTTGCTTACCAGCTCCGCAAAGTAATACCTAACAGCAGTCCCGAGGGGAGTGTGGTCGAATATGTAGGGTGTGCAGGCTTATTCCTGGAATCGAGCAACCAGGCTAGCGAATTGGGTTTGCTGGAGCCCGGGCTACTGGTACCTATGAAGATTAATGGGCATTGTAACAATTTTGGCAATACCAATGTTTGGTTTAACCGGTTTCCATATGGTGCTGGTGTCCCGTGGTCGAACAACAAATGAACAAGTGAATTTAAAGGCGGATAACGCGGTTGTTGGCACAATTGTTGCTATACTCAATTTGGTCCACAGTATCCAAGTCTACTGAAACCAGAGAATAAAGAGAATCAAGGCATTAGTACGATAACAAGTGACTGTGAGAATAACACATCGGGTGGTGTTGGCCGAAATACTACAAGTAGCCAAAATTCCACAGGGATGCAATCGAATTATTATGACCTGGACAGATATCGTACTCAGGTACAGACTTATACAGACCAGGGCAATGGTTATAATCAACGGTCGGGCAGTACAACACTTTATAGTAAGCTATCGCCGGATCGTGATTGTTCTGATACCGACATAGACCCACCGCAAGCATCACAAAGTCAAGATTGTGAGTCAACCCCACCGTTGCAGCGACACAATTCCAGTGATTTCTATTTACCCCCCATTGAGAATACAACTATAGTGGTCGGCAGCAATGGACCCAACGGTGTGGGCGGACCTGGTGGTCCAGAATCTCCGCGTCATATGAGAATATATCATCCGCGTCATAGTCCTCATTCAAGACCGAGAGGGCTTGAGCCACAGCGAGTTTACCATCCCGATGCACTTTCGCCGGACCATCCAACGCATTCAGGCAATCCAGCAATAGTGGCAGCACAAAATCGAGTCGCTACCTCAGCAACACCTACAATGCAGCAACGAATTAAGGCACTGGGCGTAGCGACCCCCTTAGCAATGTCTAGTCCAGTCCGAAGGTCTAATCCCGGGACACCAACTCAAACATGACGACCAGATTTTATAGCCGTTAGTCTAAACCAACAACAGGACAACAATAATCAGCAACAACAGTCACAAATTTATTACGAAAATGAACCTGGTCCTCCCACCTAACAACAACAGCAACAAATGATGATGCATCATAACGGTTTAGCTCAACAACAACAACAACAGCAGCGGCCTCAGCAGCAGCAACAACAACAGCGTAGTATGGGAGTTGGCAGTGCCATTGGGGCAATGATGTTAGCCAATAACAGTCAATATGGATCGCCACAAAGGCGTTTACTATCCGAAGGTGAACTCGTACGACAAGGTGGCGGTAGTGGTAGTCCACAACGTTGTGTTTACATGTGGAAGGACACACCGCCTGGCTTTAATACTGGCCCAAGTGGTTGCGGTGGTAATAGTGCAGGCACTATACCACATCATCATCCATCTCAGTATATGAATATGGCACAACATCCATTGAGCCATGTTATGAATCAAGTTCGCTTACCATTAAATGAATATCATCAACAGCAACAACAGCAACACCAATTGCAATATGTTATTCATTATCATCGATCGAATACAACAAGTCCAACAATAGTTGTCACAACTTTGCAGCATCTAACACCGAATCCAGTTCAAACATCACAACCCTATGGTATGATGAGATATGGTGGTGGTGTTGGCATTGGTAATAATCCATCAACTAGTAAGTTGTTGCACAATCATCATCGACAAACACAATAGTTGGTAGTGGGGGCGACAGTAGCGGTGGTAATAGCAGTTCAGGTAGCTATCAGCCAGCTTTACGTGGCGGTGTACCAGTATTCCCTCCAAATCCAAATCTACAACCACAATCATCACCACAAATTAAACGTAAAAAAACAACCCACAAGACCAATGTACTTAGACAAAGGATCCTTGGTTGAATATATATTTTGCTTTATTTTTATTTTATGGCTTTATGTTAACCCCTAAAAAAATGAATTGAAAACGGGGCAACATTGTAGGTACATAGAGAATTAAATGAAGTTGTTTATTGATTGGTTACTTGGAAAATTTTTATTATTTGTTTTTTCTCATTTTTTTAATATATAATTAATAATAACCATCATAATAAAGTATAATTGAACTCAAATAGGTTTCCGGTCACTGTTTTTTGTTATATAAATTGGCATCAGCGACTGATCGTGATTAGTAAAGTTTGGTGTTTATTTGAGCTGAGACTAAAAATATTGTTTAAAAAAAAATGAGAATAGTATTTTGATAAAACAGAAAAAACTTCCAAGTGCAAATTTTGCGGAAAAAACTACTTCCCTAATATAAATAAAATAGCTAAGCATTTAGTCAATTGCTTTAAGTTTCCATCGGATATAAAAGTCCTTATAAATAGTGAAAAGGATGTGGAAAAATATTCTGCCAAAGCAATACCAAGCGATTCCGAAAGTAGTGATATCTTTAATAAGCTGCTTGAGAGCAATCAAAGTGATCAGGAAAATGTGTGTTTAAATTCATCATCAATATCAAAAATTAAAAAGGTAAGTATCATCCTCTTATTTTTATTATTATTAAGATATTTTATTTAAATAATAATATAGCTTTATTAATTATTTAATTTAAGGAATCCATAAACAAGATGCTAGCAAGAGCTATTTACATAAGCGGTTCACCTTTATCGTTAGTTTAGCATTCATTATGGAAGTCATTTTTTGAAGAATTGCAGCCATCACTCAAACTGCCATCCAGGAAGCAGTTAGCAACAACTTATTTTGAGGAAGAATACAAGGAGGTTAAAAGCAAAATTGCAAATCAACTAGATAGCGCACAACATTTACACCAGCAATGTGATGTTGGAGTAATATCCACAATGAAGGCATTATTAACTTCATCATATCAAAACCGGATCTAATTTTTGTGGATTTCTTAATTACGGAAGATAATAAGCACACTGCAAAATACTTACAGGAACAGATTCAGAGAATAATTGAAAAATATGGGCCAGAACAACTCTTTGTTGTCATAGGAGACAATGCTGCAAATATGCAAAAAGCATTGCGGCTGCTAAAGGAAAACTACAGTCATCTAATTCCCCTCGGGTGCATAGCACATACTCGTACATTACATTTGCTTTGCAATGATATCATCAAATATAATCCAGCTCAAAAAATTATGGAAAAAGCAGTAACCATCGTGAAGTCAATTAAAGGCAGGCAGGTTCTAAGTGCCTTCCTCAACAAAATCAAGAAAGAAAAATGCGTAACCATTTCACTGAAACTTCCGTGTAAAACTCGATGGGGGAGCTACATAAAGGGTCCGCCATCTAACGTTCTTTTTTTCAACTAGTACTTATTTCGTGAATGGTAACACTTAGCTCATGTCTGATTTGACAGATAATTAGTTTTATCCTTCCGGTTAATAATGGAAAATAATTTCATTCAGATGGCTGCCTCGGCTGGCCATGCAGTAGCCTACACGATCGGTCCAATTTTTAAGCACATTTTCGATTGTGTGCGTCAATTGTCTCTGGATTGTCGGCGTAACACTTATCTTTTACGTCACCTCACAAATAATAGTCCAACGGTGTCAAATCGCAGCTCCGAGGTGGCCAAACGACATCAGCTCTGCGGCTGATAATGCGATCTTCAAAAACAGGGCGCAAAACATCGAATGTAGGCTGTGTGGCACGTAGCGCCGTCCTGTTGAAACCAAATGTTGCCAATATCCTCCTCTTCAGTTTTTGTGAACAAAAATTCGTTCAACATGGCCCGATAACGATCGCCATTGACTGTAACGGCCACTCCTTGCTCATTTTCGAAAAAAAATCGCCCAATTATGCCTCTGGACCAAAATCCGCACCAAACAGTGACTCGTTTTGGGTGTATCGGCTTTTCAATGTATGCGTGCGGGTTTTCTGTGCCACAAATGCGACAATTTTGCTTGTTTACATACCCGCCAAGATCAAAATGAGCTTCATCTGAAAAGATGATTTTTTTGGCAAAATCGGCATCTTCTCTAAGTCGATCGCCGGCCTACTTAGCGAAGCGAAAACGCATTGGATGGTCAGTAGGCTTCAACTCTTGAATCAATTGGACTTTGTATGGCGTCATACCAAGGTCTTTATGTAAAATTCGTCTCAATGATGTCTCAGAAATGTTCAATTGTTGAGAGTGACGGTGAATTGATGTTGATGGCGCTTCACGCACACTTTCTGCCACAGCAGCAATATTCTCGGGTGTACGCACTGTTTTTGGCTTTTCACGCTTTGGTTTATCGATGAGGATGCCAGTTTCTTTCACTTTTTTCACAAGATAACGAACATACGGAGCTGACGGTGCTTCTCTTCTTCCAAAATCCGTACGTAATTTTCGCACACATTCTGCAACATTACCATGATTTTCAAAGTAATGTCGCAATATTTCCCAGCGTTGTTCAAGCGTATACACAACCATATTCGTTCAGCGGAAGGATAAAACTAATTATCTGTCAAACCAGACATGAGCTAAGTATTACCATTCACGAAATAAGCACTAGTTAAAAAAAAAAACGTTAGATGGCGGACCCTTTATTTTGCCTAGAAAGCCTTGTCAGCAATAAAGTCAGTCTTCAAACATTAGCAGTTAATGAGACTTCTTCTCTTTCAAAGGAAATGAAAACGAAGAACCATTCTGGAAGGAAATTCAGCAATTAATAGATTTAATCAAACCATTTGTTCTCTGCATTACAAAATTTGAGTCAGATAAGTGCTTGATTCACAAGGTCCATCAAGTTTTTGAGGAATTACTTAATTCGTCAATCAATTTGTTAGAAACAGGGAAAACGACAATTCTAAATGCTTTGGAAAGAGATCAACTTTTAGAAAAAATTAGAGAAAGAATTCTATTTGCAAGATCACCAATATACCCCGCCGCTGCACTTCTTGATTGATGGGTCAAGGTTGCTTTTTAAATGATTCTGATCAAGTCACGTCGATGAAATTTATTTATGAAGTATCAGAAAGTATGGGACTGGATGTTATGTCTGATTTGGCTATGTATCGATCCAAGCAAGGCATTTGGGCAAAAGAATTCCTTTGGTCAAGCGCTTCGTCAATAGAACCCTTAATATGATGGAAAGGTCTTTGTACAAGCAAAAATTTAAGCAAAATTGCAGCACGAATTTTATCACCACCTGTACTCGTAACTTCAGCAGCTACAGAAAGATCGTTTAGTAAATTTAGTTGGATACATAGTAAAAAACGAAACCGTCTTACTGTTGAAAGGGCCGGAAAACTCACACTCGTATATCTCATAACTGGAATATTGAACTATCACAAAAGACAAATCTTGAACGAAAGGCAGAAAAAGAAGAAGAACAGCCAAGTTGCAGTTATAATATCAACATACCCAGCACTTAAAAAAATCTGAATCGTTCTTCCATCTCTTTGGATAGGACAACAGTTAATATACTAAGCGATTCCAGTGAATCAGATTATTTTTTATTAAAAAAGTATTTTATAATATTAAATGATTTTTGTTCACTTAAATAAAGGCTAAGAATAAATAAAATAAATTCTTTTTATTGATTTAAAGTAAATACCCATATTTTACCTGTATATATATATGGTATATACCGGGTATTTGCCCATCACTAATCCCGCAACAATATCAGCATAGTGAATGCATCCAATAGTATGTGAGCAAATAGATTAGGGCCATCTGTAGTAGGTAATCAACAAAGAGCCACTACACCAACACCAGATCGTGCATGCATTTACGACATGAACTATGAGATATCCGTATAACCGATTAAGAAAGTATCACCCAATCCTTTCTACCTTCTTTTAAGGTTCAGCAAGAAATTGGATTGTGTGTGATTAGAGGTTGTGAACATGTGAAAGGGGGAAAGCTGTCATCACAAATTTTCCAAAACAACTGACTGTCTTGGTCTTTTATTTTACCTATAAAATGTTGCATGCATCCGTAAAACACTTGATTGTTGCACAGACTGAACAAAAATTAAAATAAAAGTTATATCTTTCGAGACTCTTTCAGATGACTATTGCCAAATAGATGGAGACTTTCTTGACATTGACCTTGTCAATTTATTAATCTATTGTACATGAGGTTTCAATTCATTTGAAATTTATTCATTTTATCCTATAGAGTCATATTATATGAATTTAAAAAAAATTGAATTTCATTTCCCATTTCCCATTTCCTATTTCCCTTTTTTGGGCTACCAACAAGTGAATGGATTACATACATGCCCAGAAGTTTCTCCTGACCCTAATTAACTACTGTCACTGGACAGAGTAAAGAAAATAAGTTCAGCATCAGACAGATCTTTGCCCTATGTTGTTCACATAACTCTTCCTTGCTTTTTTTTCAAAGAAAAGATAATCCGTTTTCTACCATTTTAATTCTTTTTTTTTAACTTTAAAATAAAAATGAACTTTTCTACTTTAACTACTATTATCTTACCACGTAAATGCTAAGCACAAAAGATTACTCATCCTTTGCCGCAACCAAAAAAAAAAAAAAATTTTTTAAAAAGTTTCTACAAATATTATGGGCATCATAAAGGGTAAAGAAATCACCAAATTTTCATTTTCGATTTTCAGGGTGAATACAAGAACTTCCCTAACAGGATGTTAAAAAGCTACCCCCGCTATGGACGGAAGTGTGGTGGAAGACGCAGAATTATCAAAACGTTTACTATGTGGAAAATTTTGCGAAAAAATTTCAGTCTAAGACTGTATAATGAAAGAACTAAAGCCACAAAACCATGGTTTTGAGATGGCAATTCGCGGATTGATCTTAAGCAGCTTGGAATCAACTATTTGAAACAAAAAAATCGTGTTCAGTGACTTTTGGCCAATGAGTTTGTGAACAAGCAAAATTGTTATTTGCAGAGTGAAACATAACCAAATAGGACTCGTAACACCCAATTACACCTACAAAAGAGTATTGTTTGGTTTGAGCTTCCCGCTGGTGGCATCATCGGCGGAGCTCTAGCTGTCAGCATACTGAACAAGGATTCTGACGACATTGATGCGACCGATATGTGGTTCGATTGAAACGTAGCGTCATCCTTCTTATGAAATATTTGACTTACTGAGAACTCAATTCATCGACAACATTTTACCGCGAAATGGACTAAAGAACTGACGCCACTCGATTACTTCTTATGGGCCTATGTGAAGTTTTTGGTATATTCTGATAAACAGCAGACTCAAAAAAGTTTTCCAAAATTGAACCGGTAGAATGTATTTCAATAAAAACAGCCGCTAAAGCCATATGTCAAACATGTACTCATACCATAATGTTCAATTATTATCACTATTGTTTAGAAAAAAAATAGTTCCTGTGCTCTTAAAAAGAAACTATATAAAAGCGATTAAAGAAATAAGAAAATAATTAAAAAAAAAAAAACATTATATTGTAGTTATTATAAACAATTATAAATTATAAGCCAACTATCAAAAATTTGTCTCCCATTATTTAAATATTTATATATATCCAGATTGTCAAATTTAGAATTCTATTAACAGTCGGTAACAAAATTATTTTTTGTTATTTTGCATAACGATATGATATATTGTATGTATTAATGTCAATACGACGGCACAGTCATTAAACCTACAGTCAATCGAGTGTAAATTTGTTTTCCTTTTTAATTATTGCCCAGTCATTAAACAGATTTACTGAAGCCATCGAACAAAGACGCAGTTTCATTTTTAACAAAAATCTAGATCACACTAGAATATCATACAACACGGTATTAGACTTTAATTTTTTCTTTGTTTTCTTTCTCGTCGGAGGAAATTTTGCACAAATTACAAAATTCAAAAATAAATAGTCAAGCGATTTTGAAAAGCACAAATAAATTCAGTTTCTTATTGAAACTTAACTTTTTTTTAGAACTAACACTCTTTACTATATATTGTAAATAAGAATATAAAAGTTGACGTTCACTTAGTAGTTACTTATAGAAAAGAAATTATGACACAGAATTGATTTAAATGAAGGACTATCAAATTTTTTAAGTTAAACTTAAATTTAGCTTTTCACAATAAAGCACTATATGTCTATGAACCTTACTCGTAATTTGCCACTTTACTACTCACCCTTTCTATTTCCTTTCGGATCTCTCATCCGGGCAAGGAATAAATCAGGTCTTCCATCGAAGTCACTATTATTGAGGATCTCTCTGACACCTTCCATGTTATGTACGACATATGTCGTAAAGTTTCCAACGTACAAACTTATGATATCCGATTTGTAAATCTTGCTAAACCAAAGTGCTCCTTTATGAAGGTATTTGCCACCAGCCCACATAAGAAATAAATAACTTCCAAATATTGGTATCCGAGGAGGACCTGAAATAAATTACATAAAAAGTCATTACCTATCAAATTAAAAAACAAAAAATAAAATTGTATAAACCTGTAAAAACAAAAACGTTTATTAAATTATTTTAAAACAACTAAAGTTTTAAATCAAAGCCTTGCCTGGAGGGAATCCTTCTGGCCTTTTAATAGCATATCGATAAGATATGAGTAGAAATAATATCGCTAAACTGCCCGCGAGAATTAATGTGATCATTGCTACTTTATTGATTGAAATAAACTGATTTCTAGTGAAGTGTCTGCTTATGGTCAGACTTCTGGAAGCTATTGTCTATGAGTTTTCGTATATCATGCACTTACTCGCACATACATACCTACTTATGTCCAGTGTTAAACCACACTGATAATCGTTCGGCGCTACTGCAGGCGGGTCGTAGATATGATACCGGACTACTCGAATTACTTTATTTGCTCTTATCTTCTGTGTACTAAAGTACAAAAATATTTGGTAATTTCCTTGCCACACTTTTTTAAATTTTTTTCAGCTTGTTATTATTTTTTGGATTTTTATAGATGGGAGACCCCTCTCAATGGGGTTAAAATAAATTGGTAATTATTTGATTTCGCGGTCACCTGGTTTTTTGGTCATTAAAAATCGAAAAATGCATATCTTCATCAATAATTTCTATTTTTTTTTTTAATTTAGCTTAAGAAACACTTTGTCGAAAATTAGGGTTCTTATGTACTGAGTAACAACCTCTATTAGTGTTGCTAATATGAATGAGCATAGATACAAGTATTTATTTAATTTTCTGTCGGAAAAAAATACTCAGGCAAAGAACTTGACAAATTTACTCCTTGTATAATATGTTCCTTGTACTAGATATCTCTAATTTAGAAGACAGACGCAAACTTTGCTGACGCGGAGTGAAATCTTACTCTGTCGTTCGACAAAAAGATAACAACGCCGCATCCTTAATCGATTTTGAGCCATCCGTAAAGACCCGATTACATTCCTTTGCTGACTAGGATTCTAGCCAAGACCTGGGCACATGGAAAGTACGATAGATTTTGTACTTTCACAGAAAAAGGAGTTTTGGTGTCATTCCGTCAGAGTGCATGTCCATAAGACCAGAATCTAAAGACAGTCGGCGCGAAAGGTTATCAAAACTGTAGTGCATGTTGTTCCAATGTCAATTTATTTTTAAACGGAATATAATTTTGAGAGTGCAGAATCTCCTACACCGTTCTTTAGAACCTTGTTGAAGAAGCAGTAATGTATATTCGTGGCAGCTTGTTCTATCAGACAACCGATCCATAGGATATGATTAGTCATACTATAGCCTTGTGGATCCAAATGACCCTCTTCAGTTATAAGCCATATTTCTTGCTCCTTGGAGATTTTCGACGTGATATGTTTGATCCCAAGCCAGTCAGCTTCCTCCTTCCCATAAATAGAACAATATCAGTTTTGAGAAGACTGTCTGTTCTCCGTTATGATCCAATAGACAACACAGGTAAGTCATCTGCATAACTATGCCTGAGCGAAGACATTAAAACCGTTGAAACCATGCACCATAACAAAGAAAACAGGACGCCGATCTGTGACCAAGCCCTGTTTACCCCCGTCATATTGGCACAATAACAGTCTTATTCACCTATCTTTCGTATGAAACTCCAAACCCTGTTAAGCATTGACGGTGATTTTCCTCCCGTTTATCTTCTTCGTGTCGGAGATACCATCAAAACACTCTTGCAACAGTAAAGCAAGAGTGTTTTCTTTTGTATTGGAGTACAACTCTTTCGCTAATATTTGAGAAATCTGGCATTCTGAGAAGCTCCTTTTTGCATGTCAAAAATTGTTTTTATCATACTTTTTCAAACTTCATATGTAGTCCATAAACACTTTTGCGAAATTATCTTTCCTGTAATATCTAAGGTAACATCTAAAGTCATAATAGTGCCCACCTTATACAGCTACTTCGACATATTTGAAGCTGAAGTCTATAGCGTTTTGCAAGACTACGTCAAAGTTTTAGAACAGAGATGGTGGCAGATAAAGTCGTATGGTGAGATTATCCATTTCAAAATGGTTCGACCTCCAATCTAATATAAACACATTCCCATGACCTTCTGGTCTCCACTTAAGATGTGAAGAAAGTGAGATTTTGTCGTATCACGAATGCTCCTTCTGTAAGCTAAAAGAGCATGCCTGATGGAGGTTATCTTTGAGCCTAATTTAGTTGACTTGAAAATCGCATTTGATTGCGTTATTTGTTTAGACCTTCTCTTCTTTAGCCACTTTGATGAGGTGAAACAGTTAAAAAAATTTCAAATCTCAAATCCTAAACCTTCGAGTGCTGGGTGATAGGCAGAAAAGTGGAGCCGACATTAAACCCCTTCAAGAGAAAAATTCTTTACCGCGAATTCTATGAATACACTAAGCTGTGGATATAGTCTAGAAAGCTAAGAGAGAGATAAAACGTTTGTTCGGAAATTAGGATCGAAAGGACAACTGCAATCCAGCTAAAAAAGAATCTTCAAATACAAACCCATTGTTCAATCCATTAAGGAAGACTGAATATATGATTTGAGGATACAGAAATCATGGCAACAACTTTTGTTCGTGCAGTAGAAATCTACTTGCATAGTTGAAAAAGCTAGAAGATGATTGTGTCAAAGGCTGATATCTGCAAGGAGTCGGTGGATCGTTAAGGATGTGGACTGCATTACACTAGTGTTTTCTACACCAGTGCTATCACCAGACTCATTTCTTCATAATTAATTCATAATAATTCATTTCTTCATAATTAATGCCGACGTTCATATGGCACTGATAGTTTTTAATCTGACTTCTTCGAATCCAAACCAAGCCCAACAAATGTGCTATAATAGAATAGATGCATCGTTTAATTTTCGTATATTTGTACCTCAAAATGTTCTTCAATCACAAGAAGCCATTATGAGAAGACAAACATTGCACCGGTTTTCCATTAAGGACAAAACATTTTTGTTTTTTTATTTGAGATATCGAAAAAGCTTTTATTTCCCATTAAAATACATCTCATAGCATTATGAATGGAACTTCATCAATTCATTCATATGTAAACCACCAGCGTGCGTGCAGCGATCGATTCTTTGGTGCCAATTTGCGTCCACTCTTCCACACATTTCGGACGTTATTCCGTCAATTTAGTTATCAATATTGCCTCTGACCACGTCTAACCTCTCAATGACAAGAAAAGAGTCCTGTGGTGTCAAATCGCACCAGTGAGGGGGCCAATTGACTCATAACACGCTCACCAAATCCGATTGTTTGGCCCGCTGTGCGGCAAGTACCATGTGTGTGGCAGGACGGTGCCTGTTGAAACCACATCTCACGAATGTCGACTATTTGAGAAAGTTCGATGCTTCAAATTGTCATCTGGCTTTAGTTCTTGAGTCGATTTGATTTTATACGTGTGTTTTCGAAAAATCACCACAACCTTGTCCAAGCGGCGCCCAATTTTTGCAATCGGCGTGGAATGGATTGATTTGGGTCGCTGTCAACAGATGCACGGCCTCAGTATTTTCAGCACTCCTTGCATTCATTTCCCTCGCCGGTACCTTAAACAGCGAAAATGTAGACTCAAATATTAAGGGTTTTAAAAAATACATATACCAGTATATATGGTATATAAATAGTTTTTAATGAAAAACCCTACACATATAATTTCATATTTACTCGTATACAGTTTTAAAACTAAGAAATTGATTCGAATTCGGATGATTCAGTTTGTTCTATACTTAAAAAGAAATCTGCAACCAAAGCGTATCAAATACATTCTTACAACGACAACACTCTTATTTTACGCTGGCGAATACGATTTCGTGTAACATATCTAATAAAAATGAATGGCTAGATTAGTAGTCGAAAAAGAATTGTTGATGATACATAACTATTTCAAACCTGTTTCATGATAACTGATGCGGATGATAGCATTTTATAGATACTCTCACTTCGATGCCAAATCAAATATCACTGATAAGATAGATTTTACAATCTTAAAACAAAGCACAGCAGGAATAAATTTTGTTGCGTAATTAGTTTGTTTTAACATTTACAGTGATAAGAAAACCGAAAGTATTGATATTAATACTCGTACTATGTTTTTATTTTGAACTGACGGATGTGGGACTTTGTCTATTAATGGTCGTCGGAAATGCGTATACAAAAAGAAATTAGCCGAACAGAAATAAAACAAATACTTAGCAATTAAGTGTGAAAAATAACATCCACCACGAGCACGTTTACAGGCTCTCATACGAACATCAAAATTTTCAAAGGCTCGCTCACATATTACCGCGTTGATTTCATCAATTTTGGTCCGAATGTCGCTTTTCAACTGTGCAATTGTTGTTGAATTATCCAAAAATCCCTAAGAAAGTAATCTAGTGGTGTTAAATCGCATGATCTAGGTGGACAGTTTATGTCACCATTACGTGAAATTAATCAGGCTTGAAACTTAGACCGTAATAGCTCAATATCTGCACTTGTCGTTTGACTCGTAGCTCCATCCTGTTGAAAATAGAGATTGTCTGTGTCTATTTCTTAAATTTGAGGCCCCAAAAAAATCTTCAACCATTTGAAGAGTAACAGCTCTTTCATTTGCATCTTTGAAGAAAAATGAATCGATGATTCCACCAGCCCAAAAACCACACGAAACAGTACATTTTTCTGGATGTAATGAAATTTCTGAAATGATGATTTTGCGTGAAAAACCAGCATCATGTTCTACCGAACAAGTGACGAAAGTTATGCGTTCAATGCTTTGTTTTAGCATGAGTTACAGCATTGTTACATTCATGGTTAAAATTATGCATGGGTCTACTTCACAAATGTCAAAGATGATATAAAAAAAAGAGGTAGCAGAAATATGGGGTTTGTTGTTCCCACAGAGACAGAGATAAAAAGTCTTCTTACTTTTCTTTATTTATTATTGATATTTTCTTATTATCTAAATTATATAAAAGTTTCGTGTGCATGTTAAGCGAGCAAAAAGAAGTACGAGTAAGTAAAGAAAGTCAGCAATTTTAAGTTTTATGTTCTACTCTAAGTGCCTGTTCACATTGGCGCGGGCAGGAAGATTGTCCGAAAGAGAGGGAACGCTTTTTATTGAAGTGGGAAAAAGAAGGGTTACTTCCACCGAAAATCCATTTCGGGTGAAGCACGTCGTTTTTTTCCATATCGTTCCATTTCTCACATATTTTTTCATTTTAATTTTGATCGTTGCTCAAACTGCTCAAATTTAAATATTAAAAATGTTCCGATTCAAGTGTTCCACTTGTTAAAAAGTCTTTCAACCCCATGACAATGTGAACACGACGTTCATGGTGAGGACTTTCATCTCATCGCCAATGTAAGCAGGCACTAACAAAGCGAGAAAAGATATTGCCAGTTTCGACAGCGTTCAGGTACGCCACAGAAATTATTCACTACTGACATCTAGGCGCGACTTTTGAAAGACGTTTTACATCATTTAATAACTATTATTCTAACTTACTATCCTCGTCTTCCTTTTTTATGTATACAGGATGCTCCGGATAATGTGCCGAAGACTTTAAGGGGAAATTCCTTATCATATTTTTTAAAAAATCGTATACGTAAGAGGTGGGTCGGAAATACGTCTCCTCTGAGATACAGAGGTTTTAAGCCAAGCGTTACGCTGCCGTGTTTTGATTCCTATTAAAAATACAATCTTTCATTCATATGCACTCATGGTAACAAATGGGGTATCGTGAAGTTGTAATCATGAGTGCTTTGGTTGTTTCAAAGTAAATGTTGTCCTAAAATTAATGTGTCATAAGCTATTGAAGATCAAAAGTGTGTTTTTTTTAAGTTAAAATTTTGACTTTGTCATTTTTGTCATTTGACCTTTTGCAACTTTGAAATGTGTACCTAGCATTTACAAACAAAAATAAATCAGGTCATTTTATCTCAAGTCAGTAGTCACCCAAAATATGTCAATGAAACTCCCCTTAAAGTCTTCGACACATTATCCGGAACACCCTTTGTAATGGTTGTCTTTAGGAAATCCTTTATTTTTGTATTGTCCTAATTTTACTGCACCTTTCTGGATATTGTCATATTTATCAGTTTAGTCCATCTTGGCTAAGTAAGTTAGAGAAAATTCTGCCTTGAAGAACTCCAAGGGAAATATGTATTCATCAATTTATCAGCTCTTTCACTTGCCTGAACCCCATAATATTAAAAAACAAGTGCCGGAACCCAAACCAAGGCGACCTTGAACTAATCTTCTAGTGAATCTTATTCAATTGGACGTTGTACCAGTTTCGAAGATGGAAATAGCAATAGCACTGGCAGCTTGGATGTTAAATTCTATTGGATGTAGACTGATTTAACGATAGTCCTCCCGAATGGCAAGAAATTTTATCTGCAATATAATGGCGGTATCCAGAAATCTAAGTGGTTTTGATATATTCTGGGATTTAAAAAAACTCAACGCCACCGACAACACAGTTATATTTTGAACCGTCTATGTAGATTTTAGAGTTCTTGACCACATGGTTCCTTACTTAGGTGGGGCAACTTCACCTTAAAGCGACTAAACAGTGGACAAATAATTGATTTGGCCACGCCAACATTCTTAATACATTCGGAATCCTCACAGAGAACATCGATTACACCATACCTGAACCTTGGTTTGACAAAAACTTCCATGTAAGCTTCCCCTCTAGATCATTCTGGGAGGAAGATGATTTCATAGAGGACAAGTCAATCCACCTCTACACAGATAGATCTAAAACCGATAGCGGAGTTGGTGGCGGTGTTTTCTCAGATAAGCTAAATCTAAGCCTCTCTTTCCGTCTTCCAAATCACTGTAGCGTTTTCCAGGCGGAAATTTTGGCGATTAAAGAAGCTCTGTCCTGGCTGAAGAAAAACGTGATATCTGCAAAGGATATCCGCATATTTTCGGATAGTCAGGCCGCCATCAAGTCCCTGGATACGGTCTCACTATATTCTAAAACCGCCCTTGAATGCCGATCATCTCTCATGGAGATGGAGAGCAGTTCAACATCCACCTTTGTTAGGTGCCGGGCCATAGAGACATTCCAGGGAACTGCAAAGCCGATGAACTCAACAAAATTGGAACCACTCTACCTATTCTACCGGAAAAGGGTAGAATAGATATACCAATCGCTACGTGCAAACTAACACTAAAGCTGGATGTCAATAAAAGAACAAACCTTAGGTGGATTGTTGGACCAACTAAACAGATCTGGCCAAAGCTAGATTTGAATCGCTCTCAGAGTCTGATTCTTCTAAGTAGGAAACATCTCAGCGCTATCATAGGCTTGGCGCTTTTACAAACGATTTCTGTAGCAGCTGCATGGACGAGGAAGAAGAGGAGACAATTCTCCACCTACTCTGCACATGCCCAGCTCTCTCCCAGAGAAGGAAGATTCATCTAGGAGCTTTCTTCTACAACGACCTAAGCGATCTAGAAAAAATAGACGTTAACAGTCTCCTACGCTTTATTATAAGCCCAAATTGGTTCCATTAGTAAGAGGATCATAGATCCACGTGGCATCACAATGGGCCAATAGGCCTAATTGGGTTGGTATTTCCAACAGCCACTCTTACCTAACCTAACCTAACCTAGGTGGGGCAACAGTTCGAAGTGAACCTGGTCTTCAACTAGTAAGCGTCTCCAGTCCTCTCTCCGGTTCTTAGCTAACTGCTTTCATATGCGAACTCTAAGTCAGTTAAGGTCCCCTTCTACTTGTGCGTGCCACGTAAGGTGAGGTCTTCCTCTACTCCGTTGTCCATCTGGATAAAATTCGAAGGCTTTGCGGGCCGGAGAATTTGCTCTACATGTCCTAGCCACCTTAGGTGACTGATGCGCAGTTTTCTGAATGGATCGATGACCCTGATCAGCTTGTGTAGCTCGTCGTTGAATCTTCTCCTCCAAAGGCCGTCAACGTAAATGGGACCGAATATTTTTCGAAGGATTTTTCTCTCTCGAAACGACTGAGGATATCTTCATCCACTTTCGATAGGGTCCATGATTCTGTGCCATAAAGTAGGTATTGAATTAAACTCCAAAATTTTGAGCCAAAGGTTTGTTTGATATTTATTATATCAGGCTAAAATTTACCTATATAAATGACAGACTTAATGATTGAATTGCTAAATCATTTAATAAATGTAGCTTACAATATGTGAAGTAAAATTCAGAAACTTAAAACTTTAATAAATTGATTATGACAATCGGAATGCGTTCGACTGTGAAAATGAGTTTCCGGAAAATGCTCGATTTTTACCTCATGACATCAAGTTATTGTCAGCAAGCTGCTCATTTGGCTGCCCTGCTACAGTGCTGCCAGGTTCGTCAACAGTAGGACTGGGATGATCAAGGTCTTATGTAGAATCTCCTTAATTGTTCGGGATAGGGCTTTACAACTCAAATGGCTTATTACCCCCAAAAAAATAGCGATTGACAAGAGTTGTTCTTCGTTTTAGTTTTGCTGATGTGTTTTTGGCAGCATTTATAGCAGAACCAAGGTAGACAAAGTCCCTTACTATTATAGCTGTCGGCTATGACATTCTGTCCAATTCGTCGATGTTGACAAAAAGTTCCCGGAATAACCACAGTGTGGCGCTCCCATTATTCCACTTTGAGTTCTGTTTTTTATGTTAAGTTGTCGCAACAACGAACTTGTATCAAATTGTGCGTAAAAAACGGATTTAATGGTGCGCGAACGTTGGAAATGTTGGAAAAGTGTTTCGGCAACGATTCTCTAAAGAAAACGGTCGTTTACCAGTGGCACGAGTGGTTCAAAAGTGCTCGTGAGTCAATCGAAGATGACGAACGCAGTGGCAGACCATCGACATCGAAAACCGACGAAAACATTGATGGAGTAAAAGAAATGTTGGTCAATAACCGCAAATTAACCATCCGTCCAAGACATTTTGGTTAATGATTTGGGTTTCCGTCGTGTAGCAGCAAATTTGGTGCCAAAAGATCTCAATTTCATGCAAAAAAGAGACCGTGTTGACGTCGCAAAAGAGATGATTTGCGAGGCTGAATCCGATCCCACATTCATCAAAAGGATCATTAATGTAGACGAGACGTGGGTTTATGAGTACCACACGCAATCCAGACATCAGGCAAGTGAATGGCGTTCACCAAATGAGCCGAAACCAAAAAAAAAACACGTCGTTTTCAGTCAAAAAAGAAGGCAATGCTCACTGGGATAATATAGATTTAGATGAATAAACTTGTATTTTTAATTTTCTGAATAAATTCCGAACTTTTGATCAAGGTGGTATACTTGGTTTTGCCTTCATTTACCATTAAATCCATTTTCTGTTTTAAAACTAGCGAACGGACCGGTTACAGCGCGCTCAGTTCAGCCAATTATGTCAGTATCATCGGCGTACGCTTGTAGTTGTACAGACTTTTGAAAAATTATGCCTCCAGTGTTCACCTGTGAGTTCCTCACAATTCTTTTAAGGATAATGTAAAGAAGTCCCATGATAGCCTGTCACCTTATCTAAAACCTTTTTTGGCATTAAAGGCGTGACATGATTCTATATAGCTCGTCATATGCGACCCCAAAAGCCATGAGAAGATGGTGGATATTGATTTGGGCTACTTGAGTTATCATTAGTATATGCCGGAATGTGAAAATTTGGTCGATTGTGGACTTCCTCGCCTTAAATCAAGGGACCAATCAAGTTGTTGGCGAAGGGTTTTAGACGTTCACACAATATGACAGATAAGATCCTGTACGCAATTTCGAGGAGGGCTATACCTCTATAGTTGGCGCAATTGAGGGGTTCTTCTTTTTTGTGGATCGGGCAAAAAATCAGGCATACACTTTTCTTATCAGATCTGAGAAATGAGATAGTGCATGCTCTACAAAGTCATTTCCAGCAGCTTTGAATATCTCGACCGGTAAGCCGTGCAGCTGATTTGCTGTATTTTAGCTTATATATTGCTATCCTTACTTTGTTCTGGTCAAGAGAACGGAAGTTATGGCTATCATAGTGTAAGTTTTTCCATATTCTCAGCACCAACTGTGACTCCACTACATCATCTCTACAGACTTTTGTACGCGTCTTCTCGCCTTGACAAGTTCTTTTCACTTGTTGGTAATCCCGGGGTACAAATTCTCAATATCTTCGACCGCGCGATCTACGTGCTACGAAAAGACGATATTCTTCCCGTCTCTTCTGCTCTTAAAGCTCACGAGCGGCTCTCATCCTTCGATGCAGAGCTGCTTGTTCAGCTGCGTGTGCTTGCCGGCATTCTTCATCAAATCAGGGATTTATTGTTGGTGGTCGGGAAAAACCCAACGCAGCAGTTGCGGCGTCTCTTGTGGCACGTTGGCAGCATTAACACTGGTCTCCGGTACTTGATGCTGGCAGCATAAGAGTTCTTGAGAGATTTCGGGATAAGCGTTCAACGAAGGTTCTGCCGATCTCTTGCAATTACAGCTTTGCTGAGTTCTTCTTTGTTGTGGGGCTTGGGAAATCTGAATTCGCACTTTGTCTACTACAAGGTGGTGATCCGAGTCAATGTTGACTGCCCGGAATGTTCGGACATCCAGAATACTGGAAGCAGGTCTTCATGTTCTTGTGGAATCGAATTAGTTTTCTAGAATATATTGTCATCCTCAACCTACAGAGGTAAGACTCTGCAGATCACATTTTGCATAACTCGCTGATATGCGCAAGGAGATTACTCAGCAGAAAATTCGCAATTTCGAAGTATATTTACCTTGTTCAGGTGGATATTGAATTATTTAATTCATTACTCTAGATGTACGTGATGCCGAAGAACAATGCTCGGAACACCATACCGATTTCTTACTTCTGGTTAGGCCGAAGACCACTTTTAACTCCTTCTTCCTACTGAACAGAAAGTGTATGTACTCCTTTCTACGGCGATGAAATTATTTATACCATGTTATCGTCATTGAACTCAGTGAAACCCGAATTGTCAAACTTATAGTTCCTATAAATTGTACGAAAAGGACTCAATCTGGCTGTGAGCAGATGACATAATTTGCCTTGAACACAGCAAAGACAATCTTGTGCCTTGCTGCCAAGTGGGTGAGACGATCACTTATTCATAGGTGTAGGCAAACATATTTATTTCAAACAACTATGTAATTATGATAGAAAGCAAATACTCAATTAGTTTGAAAAAAAAGTTAAATCTCTCTGTTAGTTCGATCTTCCAAATTGTAATACGGAGGTGTGTTTTTATTTGTTCATACTCAACAAGTTGTTGATAGCTGTAGTTATCAACTGAATTGACTTCTAAAATAATTCATTCATATGACAATGATAGCAATTTTTTTTTTTTTATATTATTTCGTACTATTCACCTATTTGTGTTTACTTGCTAATTTTGTGCTGAATAATATATTGCTCATGAATCTACAAACAAAAAATCAACAAAATTTGAATTACAGTTGATACCATAAGTTATGAAATACGATGTCATTTAAATCGGAATCGGAATGGACCTAATCGCACATAAGCTACTCCTGGTAACAGCACCATTCCTGCAGATAACACACCGTGACTGCTGTCATCGAACAATAACCTTCTATTCCCATGTCTTATAAAGTCACAGTCCTATAACCAGCAATTAAAAAGAATCATATGACTCATGCAAGCATTATAGTAAATTAAAGCATAAAACTCACATAATTTCATTTTTATAATAATATAATTACAAATGGATAACTGTATATACCTCATACATTAAGAATACAATCTGTTAGTAACTTTTGGCATAAGTAAAGCTGCTTGTTTGTTGGCACAGAACGGACACTTCACATAGTCCCAACCAAAAGAGTCTTAAAGCGTTTAATCGCACGTGCGGAGCAGTCATTTCTGGTGATAATACGATACCGCACTTCATCTTCAATATAGGCGATCATGGCATGCGCGATGTGCCAAGTGACACCGTCTTGACGAAATTGGCTGTAACACACTCGCCGGCGTCATATTGCAAAAAAATACGGCCCAATGACACCTTCTGCATGAGAAGCACGCCAAACAAAAAGTTTTTAGACTACAATGGCTGCTATTGGAACACTTACATCTTTTCGCGTGACTGATTGCGGCCGTGACTTACCGACTCGCGCTCAGTTCCTACATTTCTTCACTTTTGGCGTTGCCCTGTGCCCAAAGGGGAAGTCGGTCGATTTCGTATTTTTTCGCAGCAAGACTTCTGGTGTTCTTGCATCAGACCTCAATAAGATTAGAGTCATTAGACAGCCTGGGCACAAGCCCATCCAAGCTTCAGTGCGTTTTACCAGGGGCCATTTCTTTTTGAACGGAAGATTGCTTTGAAAGTGTAGTCCATAATATGAATATCAAGGGTAAGGAGATTAATCAATGCGTTTAGAGCGAAACCAAGCATGCTAGGGAAAACCCCATGCAGCCGAAAAGTAGCTATAACATATTTTTATGACAGCTTCCTCCACTAGACTACTGACAGAATCTTCTTAATATTTATTAACAAATTCTTTTTACCCAGTTGCACTTGTAGACCAAAGAAAAAAGCGATTTGCAAGTGTAAAACTTATTGACAGCAGACAGTTTGGCATCAGGCTCTTTTGACGAAAATGCGTGCATTTGGGATTGACGACTCTCTTCTTCAATGGATTAGAAACTACCTTTCGGAACGTTCAATTCAAGTTGTCTTGGATGGTTTCAAGTCTAATATTTACAAAATAAATGCTGGTGTGCCCCAGGGCTCCGTTCTGACTCTGATACTCTTTTTAATTTTTATCAATTATCTCTTGTCTGCTACTTCTAATAATATATTCATTTGCTGACGACAGTACTCTCTGCTTCTCATATTCGTTCCCAAACTCACGTCCCTGTTCTTCGGCTGTAGAACGGGAACGACAGCTTATGTTAAGCACATTGAATTCCGATATTAGCAGCAGAGTGGAATTATTGTTTCAAAACACAATGTTTTCTGCTGCCGTTAAAGCGAAATACCCAGCTATTATCCATGAATGGCACCGAAAAACTTTTCATTCTCGGTATGTGTGTCAATGATAACTTACGTTGGAATGACAGCGCTGTGTACAAACATTTTAAGGGTACTCAAATTTTTTGAGTGTGCGCTAAAAAAAAATATTCGATGTCGACAAAAATACTGCGAATGGTCTGGGTTTCCTTAAGCAATGTAAGAAATATTTCACCCCCTCTGACCAGGGCCCAATATATAGGGCGTTTATCCACCCAAAACTGGAGTACAATGCCCATATCTGGTCAGGTGCCCCTAAGACTTACTTGCACTTGGTAGATACGATCCAAAATCATGCAATAAAACTCATAGGTGATGCCAATATTTTACAATCATTCGACACCCTCGAACACCGACATAACGTCTTTTGTTTCACCTTGTTGAAGCGCTATTTTTACCACTAGTGCTCCACCGAAATGGGTAATAGCATTCCACCCGTTCAAACTTTTAACCATAACACCCGTCTCGCTATGAATGCTCATCAGTACACCCTCAAGCACACCTTCAGACGTACTCTGAAATATCGTGATGCTTTCCTTGCCGTGCAATTCGTTTATGGAATGTCCTGCCGAGCTCTTTATTTCCTAGTCACTATCACTTGCAAACATTTAAAACCAACGCACATCGGTATCTCTCTTTTTCCCTCCCTAACTTCCCTTCGTCCGCGCTATGTGCAAACACCTTGAAGTGCAGACTGATCCAGCCTAATACCACACTAAAAGGGCTCACTCAGATAATGGTTTAAGAAATTATATCGCAAATGATCATCATCATATTTCACATTTTATATGCTATGTTGCAACTTAAGAGCCTCCTTTCTGTCAGACAAATGATGCTGATGTTCCATTTATCATGTACACTTTTCTCCGGCCGAATCCTGGTTAGTGAATGATCTCTACCAAGTCATCACCTTCAATAACTCGGCAGGTAAATACCTTACATTGAGCATTATTTCCATCAGTTTCAAATATTTTAAGTTGAAGTATAGTATAAGGAATCTGCCATATGAGTGTTGACGACACATTGATTCAGCTAAGCGAATCCACCCATCGAATTCAATCTTTTCTGACATTTTCTTCTGCTTAAAATTCGTGCTTGTAAGTTTGCTAATCAAGCCCGGTTAAATGAGACTAGGACCGAGGAGATCAAAGATGTATGGTCATAGTTACAACACTGGGCATCGCCGGGTTGACACTGGTCAAGGCGCGCCATTATTAAACAAAACTCAGCAACCTCACTTTTTTGAAGCAGTTTTCTGAAGCTGAAGTGTCCGAAGTATCATATTTCAGACGCAATTTTCTATTTGATTCTCTTGGTTCTCATAACAGATCAACTGAACTCACTATATGTCTTGTTGCGGATACACTTTTCATGATGCGAAACCAACAACGTACTGTGTTTGCAGAAGAAAATGCTGCCTTTGCAGGTGAAACTGTGGTGAAAGTTCTGCAACTGTCAGTTCGACGTTGATGTCAACAGTTTGGTATTCTCGGTCCACACGCGTATAAAATCTAGCTGGTGCAGGAACTAAAGCCATGAGACCATGAGTTCCAACGGGAGTTCGCATATTGGACTCTTGAGCAGTTTGAAGTTGACACTTATTTTTAGTAAAAAATCGTATTTGGTAACAAAGCTGAATTTTAATTTGTGAACAAGCGAAATTGCCATTTTTGACAAGACGCAAATCCAGAGACTCAATTACACCTACAAAAGTGCACTGTTTAGTGGATCGTAATGGGTAGCCCGAGACGCAATTTTAGTATAAAGAAGTGACTTGGGCCCAGATCCAGATCGTTCTACTAATGTGAGAACCCCTCTTGTCTTTTGTGTGAATACCTTTGCTTTTATCTAATTTCACAGCATGCCGTACATTCATGGGGGCCAGGATTTTAGGGTCACGGCACCCAGTACGTTTTGAAACTCTACATCAGGGCAACTAACTTGTGGAAGACCCTTCCTGGACCTCATAACGGGCCGCTCATAATGTTACTGGTCAAATCGTAGCAACCTTCGGGGGCGTCAATCTGAAAGGGTTTACGATAGGACCAGTCATTGTTAGGTGTAGCCTTGGGCGTAGTCTATTAATGTGAGATAAGAACTGGCGCGATCCAGCAAGAAACCTGCTCACAATCCTGTTTTTGAACAAAATTCGGCTCTTTTTAGAACAAGCCGTGCGGCGACGCCCAACATATCCACCATAATCGAACGGGCAGGCTCATTAGAGGTATTAAGTTCACGAGTTGAGCACAGTTTTCTTCCTTCAGAACCAGGCAAGGCTTCCACGACCTCTCGGCGCTCCATGAACGCTTTGTATTGGGAGTATTGTATTGGTTTTTGGTAAAACTTTTTCACCAGAAGCCTTTTCTAAGATTTTTACCAAGTCGGCACTCGAAATTCCATTCGTTGTAAAAATTAAAAGCTGCTGTAAACAAACTCATTGACAAATCCCCAACATGTGTCCGTGCCCAGCTACCGGGTATCTTATCTTCCCTGCTGAGGTAACTAATGTTGGTACCTACTGATCAAGATTTAGCGAGAGTTTTGCGTACAGCAATGATTGAAATTAGAGTGGTCAGAAATATGGTAATGTAATGCTCTCCTGTGAGATCCAGTCGATATGGTTAAGTTCATTTGAAATAGCGTAATTGAAATTTGAGTAGCGTAATGCGTGGATCAGTTAACTGTCTTCTGCCTATGTTTATTTTTGTTGGCAGTGAGATATCTACCACTGAGAAAGTTAAAAATTTTTAAACAAAAAATTGGTGACAATGCATACAGTAATTTTCCAGCAATTTAAATTTAATGACAATCTGTAACAACACAAATTGACGCGCAAAATTGATAAAAATTTTAAAAAGACTAATCGGATGTTCTGTGTATGATGTTCTCGTACATACAGTATGCAAAACTCATATTCGTACACCCTGGTATTTTCAAAAAAAGATTTATTTTGACGCAATAAATATAAATACTAAATTGAAAATGATAAAAAAAACTTAAATATTTTATTTACAACATAAATAAAACTAAACAATATACAATATTCAGTACTAAACAAAATTCATATTTGTAGTGAGAAAATATAATGTAGGAAAATGGTACTAATTTTTAAGAAAAAAATTTGTTTTTAATATAGTGGGGTACCCGCTTTATTTTAGAACCGCTTTTAATCTAGTTGGCATTCCACCAGTTTTTCTGGTTGGTAGAATTTGTTCCCATTTGCCCTCAATGTTTATTTCAACCCGTACAAGCCCTATAAACCACCATAATGTTTGAATGTAAGCAGCAGATTATGTCTTTTTAGGGTTGTGATAATTTCGCGTCTGATCTTGACACGTCCTTCGGATATATTGCATTCGTCACAAAAAATAACTTTGTTCTCGAACAACATTTCTTCATTAATAATATACATATTTTGGCAAAAGCTATCGGTTTTTACCTATTAATAGGGCTCACAGATGGCTTTCTACAGCGACTCGACTTCTTAAACTAATAGTTTGCGTAGTTGCTTCAATTTAAAAAAAAAATATGAAAGTTTGCACGCAGTTCAACACCACTTATACAAGAATTTTTACGAATCTGGCGAAATAAAAATGAACGATGTCTACGGTTCAATTTCATTCTATTTTTTTTTTGCTCTTCTTTTTTCCGCCCGGGCATTGTTTTTGTATACAAGTATATTGGTAAGATATTGAATTGTAGATGCACTTCTTTTGATTTATGAAATTTCACGTAAAGAAATTGCATACTGACAATTAATTTCCTTACGTCGTTTGAGAATTTGATTTTCGACCCATCTTATAATTCTAGGTATTTCTTCAAACAATTTCGAATCGACTTTTATTAATTGTTATTGAAGACAAATCCCAAAAGGTAAAATTTCTGGTTTTACGATAAAAAACTCTGGGTTGCCAGATGTACGAATACGGATTTTATTTAAGCAAAAAAGTTAAAACTTAAATTTTCGAACTATTTTTTTACGAATCTTATATTTTTTTTTCTTGTCATTATTAAATTGTTTGTTCTAAGTTATAGGAATTCTATTTTATTTATTATTCTATTAAATATCTGGATTAACGAACTACTTTTCCTCTAAAATGTTGGTGTACGAATATGAGTTTTGCATACTGTACCTATTAATTACAGAATTTTCAAACGAATTGTCAATAAGATTAAATAAAGGAAAACGAATCCATTAATTCTGATAAGATGAAGTGAACAACAATTTGCATGACCCAAGTCATTAAAAAACTGTAAAGAAAGATTTGAGGCAGTTTAAATTGATTAAAATTCCTTCTGCTTTATTCGAAAGAATCCCTGATAAGAATCCAGTTAAAGGCAAGTGAGATTGGGTAGAGTATCATCGCAAGAAGCTGTGATGTATCTTCTTCCTATAGAAAATCCTTTACTCATATGACAGTAATAATCATAAATAAGACATAAAACTTTCGGCAATGTGATTAGCAACTTTGTTTTCTGATTGCCATTATGACCTAAGACTCAGGCAAAGTTTAGCGAATTCAACCTTTCGATTATTTTCATAAAAGCATTGCAACCTCGAAAGTTTTAAAGTTTAAAGATCACGTACCACAGCATAGCATAGCTCATGAGTGAAGTCTGGGTGCGAGCATCACCAGGCGTGCTAGGAAAATATAGCATGCAGCCGAGATAGATCATTCTTTGGAGTCTGGTAAATAGTACAAGGTTTTTTTGAAACCGTCAGCAAATATTTTATATATATGCCTTTGAATAGTGTAAGGGGTGTTCTTTAGCCCAAACGACATCCTAAGAAATTTATACTGCCCTAGTGACGTAATAAAGGACGTATATCTCATTGAACTTTCGTGCATGTATACCTGGAAAAATCCATTTTTCAAATCCAACTTTGTAAAAATGCTTTTATTTGCCCACCTGTCTAACAGATCATCAATTAGAGAATAGAATAACGTTCTTCGGCGTAACCTTGTGCCAAAGTGCAGTAATCAACGCGCATTCTTAACTTGCCTGTCTTCTTTTTTATTAGCACTATGGATCGGGTGTTACATAACATTTAATAAACACATCATATAATCTCTTTTTGTTTGCACAACTTACTATCATTTTGCTCATAATCAATTAACATGTGAGATTTTTCGAAATTGCAGCTATCATTTTGTTCATCACCATCTTTGTTTTTTGTTTTCTCACATTCGGATACCAGCTTAAACTTGCGGGCCCTTAAAAGGTCTTTTCCTACGATTAGCTCATAGCTAATAGATTCGTCACCTGCCATGTAAAACACAGCGTTCATCTTAAAATCATTTAACCAGAAACTTCGACCGCACTTTTATTAATATCAAAGAAGGTAACATTGTTTGTTAATTTAATATATTTTACTCCCTTGGAGAGGCACGATTTGCACAAGAAACTGATCGGACTTCCTGAGTCTACGAGGCAATCTAAGAACAAACCTGAGCCTGCAGATGTATTGTATATTGTCATCTGCGATCCCCTAGATGACATATTTTACCAGCTCGTCCTCGTCCATCTCAATGCTGTTTGACAATATGACTTTGTCATTGAATTACTCTGTAAAGCTCTCCGACATTTTCCATTTGCTTGCTTCGAACATTCGCCTCGCCATCAACTTATTCTCCTTCGTGTCGAACATTTCCTTCAGTTGACTGCACAAGCCTTCCACAGACTCGCACAGGAAATTCGGCTTCGGGTGCAGCCACTCTTGCGCCTTACCCCTCAGCTTTGAGACGACAATAGTTCGCAGCATCGTCTCTTCAATTTGTAAAGTTGCTTCATATGCGACTACCATGCTTCAAGACTCGTCGTGCCGTCGTACTCCCGCAATAGTTCCCTCCATAGGCTGAACAGTTGTCGGCCCTCGCTTTCTTTGTGTTATGCACGTCGACTACATTATTTCCCGTTGTTTGTTGCGCTTTCAATTTTTTATTCGCACAAGTGTGACTCGCACAAACAGCCGACCGTTGGACACTCCTGTTACCCCGATACCGTTTCTTCGCTTCATCCTCGTCAACGTCCTCTTGCTTGTTGGTTTTTCCTCACGCCTCACTACGTTGTTCAACCGGCACTGGCACATCGTTCAGCCCCATCAGCATCACATTCTTCGTGCCTGTAGCCCATAGATAAACTAAACTAGATGTCAAACTCTACTAATACTTATGCAAATCCTTAACTTTTGCACAGACACACTGTAAGTGAATTCCAACACTTTTGCATCTCTATAACTTTGTCAAAATTTACTAGAATGAGAGCAATTTACAAATAAAATTGCTAGAATGAGAGCGATTTGCACGAGTGTGTGTAATGTGGATGAAGTTTTTTGATTCAAATGGGCGTGGTTTGTATAAAAAAGGAGATAAATTGCCATTGATCACAATTCACACGTATTCACGGACAGAGTCTCACGGATAGTAACGATCCGTAGAAAACTGGTTTTGATTTTCCAATATCTGGAAAGTTTGATATCTAGGTATAGTTAGTCTATGCTGTAGCCCCAACAACGAAAAGGAAAAATAATCTGTTGCCGCAATCGAATTTTCCACTATTTATTTTCTTTATTAAAAAAAAAAATCATTTTTGCGTTGACTTTTTCGTTATCTTTTTTTCGATTCTACACTCGTTTTATTCAACTATTGTTCGACTCTGTGTTTTTGTTTTCTGGGTGGATCTCACTTCTGAAATTGTAGTCTAAACCAGGACGTAGCACAAAATAAAATATGTCTGGTTGGGGAAACGATCGGAGAGATTGTCAACACCTTAATGTGGCTGCGTTTCTTCTACATTTGTTTGATTTACATGCTTAATACTAAGAGAGTGAATACATAAGATTAAGAGAATGACAACGTTTAGATAAGTGTGGCTATAACTTCAACTAAAGAGAGTGACAGTATGTATATGCGCATACGTATGTATATGCGGTGCATTACTTGATCATCTATATTTACTACTACATTCGTATGTTCTTTTTATTTTACTTTGATCTGTAAGTTTTAAGTGACCAGTTACTAATCTATGTTTCACCATAGAACGGGCTGCCACCATTCCCTTACAAGAACTAGCCATTTTATGCAACTAATGCGCACTTTTCTGAAGAGATCAGAAGTCCCAATCATAAGGGTCTTTGGTGAGCTTAAAGCCAGCTTAATAAATTGTTTCATTACATTTAAATACTGTTGCATGAGTATAATGTGATTATGCTAGGTCTCGTCAAGTTTTGTTAACTTTAGTGGGCTTAAGGGCTGACCAGAATGTGTATCTGAAGCTTGAATCTGTATCTGATATCGAATTGTCAAAAGTTGAATACATGGATGCCGTAAGCGCCAACACAATGCGTATCTGTATGAATCTGTATCTCGAAGTTGAAAAGCACAAAACTTCGAGATTGATGTGTATCTGCGTTTGACAGCGATTCAAGATTCAAGCTTCAGATTCACATTCTGGTCAGTCCTCTAGGCAAAGTCCCAATAGAGTATAACACTCAGTGCGGAAATTCGACAGCTGACACAAAGAAAATCAAAAAGAAACATTGCGCCGGCAGAGGATTTTTTTTCTGTTCTACAATATTTCATTTATTTTTGAGGATACTTATCCCTTCCATTGCGATATGCAATAATTTTACCAGTTTTAATTTTCTCAACCTAATTTCCATTTTATTTGTTCACGCCGCATGCTTAGAGAGATTCAAATGAGTGCAAAAGAGAGGGATAATGAAACAAAAGATACATTTGCCTACTGTGTGGGTAAGATTTTCTTTGCACTTTTTTGACATTTGTTTTTCTTCATCTTTGTTTCTCGAATTTGCTTCATTACTACTTTGTCCGGTGTTGTGAGCGCAGTATTTCAGAATGGCGGACGAATTTATACGGACTAAGGAGCTAACAAGCGATAAAATATAAACGTCAAAAATCCGCTTTTACGTGATGTAAATTAGTGCAAAAGAGAGGGCTAATGAAACGAAAAATACCCAATTAACCAAATTCCCACTGCATGTGGGTATGTCCGCTTTTACACGTCGCAAGTTTCGAAGGATTCAAATGAGTGCAAAAGAGAGGGATAATGAAACAAAAAATACTCAATTAACCAAATTCCCACTGCATGTGGGTAGCATTTTCATTGCATGTTTTTGACATTTCTTTTTCTCCTTCTTCTTTCTTTTTCGCATTTGCTTCATTATTTCTTTGGCTGTTGTTACGAGCACAACATTTCAGTATAGCGGATGAACTGAAATGGACCAAAGAGTTAACAAGCGGGCTTATCTGCAATTATGAAACACTGAGCGCCAAAGATGAAATGAAAGAGAGCTGTCAAATAACATGAAAAACCAAAGAAGGGGGAAAGGCTTTCGTGTAAAATTGCGCGCAACACTGAATGACAGTTCAAAAGAAAATAACCAGAACATGCGTATTACACACTTGCGACGTGTAAAAGCGGACTAAGATTTTCATCGCATCTTTTTGACATTTCTTTTTCTCCTTCTTCTTTCTTTTTCGCATTTGGTTCATTACTTTTTGGCTGTTGTATGGCGGATGAACTTAAATGGACCAAAGAATTAACAAGCGGGCTCATTTTCAATTATGAAACACTGAGCGCCAAAGATGAAATGAAAGAGAGATGTCAAATAACATGAAAAACCAAAGAATGAAAAAAGAAAAAATGCGCACATCATAGAAGGACAGTTCAAAAGAAAATAATCAAAACATACGCATCAAACTCATGCGCTGTGTAAGGGCGGACTAAAGAATAAAATAAATAAATTAGTAAGAGAATTTATTTTTGTCTGATAAGAATAAAGTTGAAATGTCGAAAAAAATACGCGATTTTCGAAATAAGTGCTTGTGAAGTGTTTAGATGGGATAGTTTAAATAGAATCGTGCTTTGAAAAATGTAAACAAAGCACTTGTGAAACACGAAGAAATTGTTGTGTTGTTACTTTTCCATTAAATATTTAATGAATACTGTGTAATATAGTGTCTTTTTTTTAGATGTATATACATATATTTCTATATATATATATATATATATATACTCCTAGCAGAATATACCAAATTGACTATTTCGCTTGGTGGAAGTGAAAGATTACCGGGAACTGGTTGCAATTACACTCTTGCACATGATCCTGCTTCAATTACTACTTAAAAACCAAGCCAACTTCCACCAACTTTTCACTTTCGCAAACTGAAATATTTCCCCTTGAAATAATATTGCTCTAATATTAATAGAATTCCATATATGAAAATTTTAAGTTGCATTTCAATGTCTTTATTGACTTGTTTAACAATATATTAAATAAACACTTTATATTATTCACTATGGACTTAATATTGAATAAAGAAATAACAAGAAAAGCAATTTCTTTGCGTTTCACAAGTGCTCGACCTCGACATTTCAACCCAACACGTATTTGCAAACAAAAATTTTTTTAACAAATTTATTAATTTTATTCCGCACCGAATTTTAGCTTCCCATACGAATTTGTACTAGCCAGCGAACTGTCAGGGATTGACATAGGGGTTTAAGTGCAAAAAAATCCGCCAGAATTTTCGTTCCGAGGGTCAATTCTCCTTGTAATACCCGTCAATGTAAACAATTTGACAGATTATTAAGTTTGCTCAAGTAGGTACATTATGGGTAACTTCAACGTTTGTGGGTTTTTCGTTAGGTTTTGACATAAGGTTAATCCCACTGAAGTCTATTCTTGTTAGGTCTATGGATTTTCCACCGACGGCCTCGTCGGAAGAGGGACCATAAATCGTCAAAGGATTGCGTATTCTTTGTAGATTACCCCTTTTCTGATTTTTAGATTCAGGACTATTTGCATGAACAATGATGATGAGATCCAACATTCACTTATTCCTTAATAGTCGATGTATACCTTAAACATAAACATTACAATTCAATAAAGAGGTTTGCAAAAATATTGGTTATTTCCAAAAGTTATATCAATTGTGCGCAATTGCGAAATGTTATTAAATTTATTGAAGTTAACCAGGTTAAGACTATTTTGTGTGACATACATAAGTAGTCAACAAACTATTAAACAAAATTAAAGCTTCTTTACATACGTTTTCAAAATTGAGTGTTTCAAATATGACGTCATGGTTGTAATGTGTATGCAACGAGAAAAAACGGCCGGGCGAAAAAACTGAATGAGTGGCTGGAAGAACAAAACTTAAAGCTCCAGTTAAATCGATTATAGCATCGACACTAAGTGAAACCCAAATCTAGTGCCTTATAATACGCTGCGCTACAGTCCGGCGTGGACCAGGGCGTCAGCTAATATCCTTCTCCAGCTGGTGCGGTCATTTGCTAGCTGCTTCCAGTCCGGACTGGAACGCTGGTGTCCATCCGCTCAAGGTGACCAAACCAACAAAGCCAGGTTATTGGAGTTCTTCCGACAAGGTCGGCATCGCCGATACAGTTCGCTGTAGAAAGGTCTCCTCCATTCTCCGTTAATGCAAACACGGGACCAAAAATTACCCAAAGAACTTTTCTCTCCAAGCGCCCGTGAGCATTATCATCCGCCTTTTCCAGTGTCCAATCTTCTGCGCCTACAGCAGGACTGGAAAGATCAATGTCCTGTAAGTACAATGCCTTTTTGGTTACTCGAGAGAGGGCTACGTTTAAAAAATAAATAAATAAACATAAACTACTCAATTGCCTTTTAAGCCCAAAGAAGCAGCGATTAAACAGAGTGATCCTTAACATGATTCCCGTGCTGCTGTCGTTGTCGCAGTTGATAGCGGAACCGATGTAAATAAAGTCCATTACTACCTCAAAGTTGTAGGTGCCTATCGTAACGTTTTGTCCTGTTGTTGTGTGACGCTCATTGATGACAGCATATAAATTGTTTTTCCTCGCTACCCGCTAAACCAATCTTTGCCGCTTCTGATTTCATAATTACAAAAGCTCCGTTGACAGCTCGCTGTGTTTTTCCGTTTATGTCAACATCGTCTGCATACGTCGATGGTGGTGCCTCTTTGACTTTTGAGTTTCGCGCAATTCTTTTAAGAACCGTGTTGAAAAAATCATATGATAACGCGTCCCCTTGTTTTAGGGCATTCCTGACATTGAAGGTGTCGATTGTGTCATTACCGACCTCAATGGAGCAGCGTACATTCTCCATCATGATCCTGCATAGTCGAATGAGCTTGGCAGCGATACTAAAACTAGACACGGTTCTGTACAATTCAAATCTGAAGTGCTGTCATATACGGCCTTGAAATCGATGGCATGTACCGATTTGGAACTCCTATGTTTTGTTTTTTTTGCAAGATCTGCCGTAATGTGAAAATTTGATCAATGGTGGACTTTCCTGATCTAAAACATTCACATAATAGGGCAGACAGGATTTTATATGCCCTGTAGACTTTTCCCCTGTAGTTGGCGTTGTTCAGGCGATATCCCTTCTTTAGGATATGACATACAATGCTGATGTTCCATTCGTCAGGCATGCTTTCGCCGACCAGATTTTGGAAATGAGTTGATGTATTTTCCGTATCCAATCATCACGGACTGTTTTAAACAGCCAATGGATCCAGCAGTTGAGTTAAACTTAAGCTTTGAAGTGGCCGTTCTGACTTACTCTTGGTCGGGTGGACAGAAATGCGGTCTAACGGTTGAATGGTTCATTCTGCCTGACGGTGGGATGTTGTTCGCCACCAGCATTTAAGGGTCTGCAGAAATAATCTTTACAGATTCTCAGCACCAACTGTGGTTCTACTATGGAGTTTCCTTTTCCATTTCATTCTGTCAGTACCACCTTACTAAGGTCTCGATTAAACGCTGCACGTGCTTTTTCTTTTTTTTCATCTGAAGAGCTTATGTCCGTCCCTTTTCTTTTGCTCATTTCTTTTCTGCAGGACCGCTCTGTAAATCCCTTCTTTCTTTAAGATTTACTTGCCTGCATTCGTCATCGAACCATCGATCGTTGCCTTCCCATACAGATCGAATTATGGAAAAATGTTGGCAAAAATAAACTCTAGTTTTAAAGAGAATACCGACAAACTGTATTGGGTACGCTGTCGTGAAAGAATTTTTTTGAAAACTATTTAACGCCAATGATGACGAACACTGCGCTGACAACAAAAATACGACGGTAGACACTCTTATTTCTTCCGCTCAAACATGAACATACCATTAGGCCACATCTCAATTAAAGACAGTTGAGTTATTCCACCAACTTATAAACATTGGCCGCAGAAATACGAGAAGGATTATTCATGTTCATTCAGGTCATCAGTATAAACTGGAATTGGAATCTCAGATATTTCACTTTATTTGTATTCGAAACCCACTGTTTAGTTGCTTCGTTGTTTACGAATACGATTTCTCCAATATTTTATTTTTTTTTCTAAATAATCTTCGTCCCTCTAAATGCCCTCTCTTCTTCCAGTCCCTGCACTACAAGAGTTGCTCGCAGATCGAAATAACTTGTTGCTGTTATAATACTTCATTTACGAAATTTCTCAACTAGAAACTCAGTCAATGAGAGCTTGCGAATTATAATTCCATCTTCCAATTATCCATAAGCAATGATAATTCTTCGATGCGCATTCAATGTGTATATCCCTCTTATTGGAAGGTTTGGCACAGTCCAAATCAGATTGCCGACTATTACCTAGTTTATATAACAGCTTAAAGCGCATTGACTCTTGCTTCAATACGCTTTGAGCCCCGCAGCCACAGTCCCGGTATTCTCGACCGAACGATCAGTCTGCTGGCTGCCACGCCCTGCATGGTCTCCTGTGGTTCCACTCTGTTCGAGTCGAGTAGCTAACCGCCGAAATGCTTGTTGACGCGACACGATTAGAAAATCGACGTCGAAATTCACGTTGCGCTAACACCATCGACCGATTATTGGTCAAAAACATCGACACAATTATTCCACGCTCTTGCGGAGTATGGCGCTCCATTGCTTGTCTGTTTGTATACTGCAGCTGTCTAGTTCATAAATGTCAAATATGATTGACGTACGACGCCATTTGCAAAAATTATACCATCTTCCGATAGGGTGATTAATTTTGCGCCACCTTGTATAATAGACGGGGCCTCACAACACTTTAAAAATAGATTCAACTTTATGAATACATTTTATTATAAGGAAGATTTTAATATGGATGCAGAGATTTATTTTCACGCAAAGTCTCACGGAAAGGGGTTATGGTCTTGGGGTAAGCTTACTTTTTTTTTATATAATTAACTCACTCTTAAGGGGTTTTTTTGGTACCCTTAAAATGTGTGCACATAGCGCGGGTGAACGAAACTTAGGGAGGAAGAAAAGAGAAATACCGATATATGTTGGTCTTAAATGTTTGCCAGTTATAATGACTAGGAAATAGAGAGCTCGTCAGGGCATTCCATAATGTTTGAGGGTATTGTTCGTGTCAACGCTTTGCGGTTTCCCACTGACTGCGGGAACTCGCAATTCTGATAAACAGCTGCATGCATGTGATCGTCTCAACGCACAAACAATTTTCGAGCACTGATACAACCCAACGGCCAGATGCATGTTTATTTGAGCCAATGCGTGACTGCTAGCCCGTACCTAAAATAACATCTGAATGTAATAAATATTGATTTACGTCACTGTACACAGTATAGTATCTGTTAAGGAATTTATAGTTTTTGAAATTTGTTATCTAGATATAAGAACAATTTGTATATAAAACAAAATTTTAACAGAATAAAGTGAGTACGAAATTACATTGGAAGAGAGCATTCTTCAATTCTTTTCGACTCATCTGCTTGGCAGCTCGCATTACAAGTACATGTATAGTGAGTCACAGCGAGACGGATGGTACGGTTGAAGATTTTAATGGGCGGTATGCAGCTGGCGATTTAGGACGATAGGACAAAGTGAGACAGGAGACATTACGTCGATGTTCGCGGGTGCCAATTGACTGAGTGATATTAGCATGAACTATAAGTTTTACCGTACGGTTCTGATAGGAAGTAAGTGCAGATATGTTTTAGGAGCACTTGACTAGATGTGAACATTGTACTCCAATTTTGGGCGGATGAATGTCTTATATATTGATGCCATATCAGAGGAGGTGAAATATATCTTACATCGCTTGAGGAAACCAAGACATTTCGCTGCATTTTTGGCGACATCCAGTATGTGGTCCTTCCACCATAGAATGAGAATGGGAAGTTTTTCGGTTTCGACGATACAGACAAGAGATCATTGATGAAAATTAAAAAGAGTGTCGGAGACCGAACGGAACCCTGGGGCACACCATTAATTTTCTGAATATCAGACTTGAAACCATCCAAGACAACTTGAATTAAACGTACCGAAAGGTAATTTCTAATCCATTGGCCATCAGTTCTCTTTTTAAAGTCTGCTCCAAAAGAGCACAAGCTCCATTAAAACGGCCAGTATTCAAAGATGTTGTGTCGCAACACATAATTTGTACCATGCCATCAAGGTTCCAGTTGTATAAGGCAGTTGAGATGGGTTTAGCTTGCAGTTTATCAGATAAACTCTCTAGTTTTGGTACTACAGGAAGCTGTCGTCAAATGAAGCCATAATTGGCAAGAGTTCTTCTTTTGGATTTCGCACATTCAAGCCTGGTAACAGTTTTCCATCCTAATGGAATGTGACTACGACAGGTACATTGTTCTAAAAGTCAATTGTCATTGCTTCTGCCCAGGATTTTCTCGTCTGAGTACGAATTCGCTGGCTCTCTCTGTTTCTTCAAAAATACTTTGTGTTCCTCTATTTTCATTCTTTCATTCTTTTAAAGGCATCAGCATCTGCAATATCAAATAGGTTATCAAGGTGTTTTTCCTGGTTAATAAGTGTCCTGAGTATTCTTTACAATCTTTTTTGCAGTTCTCTCCAAACGTGAAATAAATCGACAAGTTTCTTCACGCAGTTAGGAAATACCTATTTTTGGGAATGCCTGGTTTTTCCTAATCTTCCTGATCTTCCTAATCGCAAGATTAGCGGATACTGTAAAGCAAGACAGCGACAAGTCGATTAGATGGTCATTTTGCACCATTTATTTGATGGCTAGGTAGTCTGATAAGGAAAATATTTTGTTTATCACTCCGTAATTCAACTGACATCTTTATGCAATGAACAACAGCGTACTAATAATAATCTAAAAAATCACTTATGAAATAACAAATGAAACACGTACTTGCGTAACTTGTATGGACAAGCTTATATCGCAAGTCGGCACGTGTTAACGTTCACATAAGGGTCTACAATTTTTTTCCAGACTATATAAAGTTCTTATCAATGTTTTTAGAAGGTATGCGTAAAAACAAAAACCTAACTTGGAATTTAAGGGACAACCTAACATGTATGAATATAAAACAATAATATATTTATAAAAAAAAAATTTTTACCTATTACTATCTTTTCCCGGTGAATTTATGCAATAATTATTGCATATCAACAAATTATTTTGGTCACGTTTTTGGGAGAATCCGCCTGTGTACAGCGCATCGAACTCGTTAAAGGTCAAATTGCTGTCCAGTTTGGCACTTCTATAAATAATGCAGTAGTGGGTAATTTGCTTACAGAGAAATGGAATTTTTACTACATGAAATTGAATTCCGGATTGGAACAGGGATTACATTGTGATGCAGTTTGGTAAGATGCATCACACTAATGGCACTAGTTCGTAGCTGCAGATGTGGGTGATCTGCGAAGTATGGGTGGTGATTTACCTATGTAAACACATGCAGCCATTTTCTACTGCACCAAAGACGATATTCAACTTCAGAGGATTTTTCTGCAACTACAGTTTGATTCTGCAATCACCATTCCAGGAACTAAAAAGTTGCCACCTTTATTCCACCAATCGAAGGCCTTCTTGTAAAAGGAACTAGTTCTAGCCTTAATTCTCATCGTAAAATTGTAAAAATTATAAAATGAAATCGTTCCTCATACTATTATTTAATTTAGTTAAAGATTATTATTAAAAAAATTTACGAAATTACATTTAACATTTAAAGTATTTACCCTTACATACAGCCATAGACACATAAATAGCAGAAACTTTCTTCCCAAAATAAAAACGCAATTGAATAAAGTAATATTTCAAAAATAATAATAAACTCAAATTTTTTAAAAACGTTATTAAAAGTGAATGTAATTAACTTCAAAATAATGTATTAATATCCATACAAAAAAGTTAGAATAGGCAGAAAATAATGAACAAGAAATTTGTCTGGACACAGAAATAGCACAAAATTTGATTTCTGAAAATAAATTAAGAAATATTCAAAATATAATTTAAAATGTTTTTGTTTACCTCTGTTTTACCTCTTCAGTATTTTGTATTATAGCCAGAATTTTCCATTACTGTCTTAAATCTTCGTCCCATGCTTTCAACAAGCTTCTGACAACTTTCCTTCGGAATAGAATACGAAGCTTCTCTTATGCCATCCCAGAGTTCATCCTTATTTTTAAAAGGAGCTCAATTTTCACCTTATCGTTCCACAAATTTTCAATTGGGTTAAGGTCGAGACTCTGTGCTGGCCAATCCAACACATGGATATCTTCTTGGGAGAACCAATCCATCACTATTTTGGCGGAGTGCTGCGGATCATTATCTTGCATGAATACCCAATTAACTGGCATAAACTCAAAAGTATAGGGCTCCATCGTATTTTGTATTATGTCTAAATATTTAAATTTGTCAATTTTTCCACTTATTCTTACAAGCGGTCCTACTCCATGCCAGGAAAAAGAGCCCCAGACCATTACATTCCCTCCACCATACTTAATTGTTTTTTGAGTGTGTCTGGGATTCAAAGCTTGCCCTTTTGGACGGTGGGCAATTGTCCTGCCATCTGGCCCAATTCTATTTACCCTAGTTTCGTCACTCCATACCACTTTTTTCCAGAAGTGTATGTCTTTATTTTGATGGGCTCTGGCAAATGTTAAGCGTCTTCGAATGTTTTTTTTTCTACTCATTCGTCCAAATAGCTGAGCTTCATTTAAACTCCTTCTGATTAACATCAAATTCTTCGTTAATTTCGTTTCCAATTTACCGAGATAACTTGAACGGATTCTTCTTGCATCGTTCCCGTTTTTTGTTTTCATTTAAATAAATTTCCCCTTCCTTTACCAGCTTAATCGCATTATAGACAATTTTCCTGGAACTCTTTATTATTTTAGCTATTCCAGCTGGCTTTTTGCCATCTTTGTACATGTCGTATATAATTTTTCTTTTCTCTGGAGTGCAATTTACACCTTTTCCCATTATGCCACTTAGCTAACCCACAGAGTAATTATAAATGAAATTTTACAAAAACAAATAAAATACTGAAATAATTTGCCGAGAAATTTTAAATATCGCAATTTGTACTATTTGTACGTCAAATCACAAAAAACTTCGTTTATTGAAATCAACACCTGTCAAAGCATCGAAATGATAACGGTACATTTGTTCACCAGAAATATACAGTACGATAGGGGTAAGCAGTATCATCAGCAAAAGTAGGATTCATTTCAATTATATGATAAGAAATGTGCACATAGAATTTTCATTTGAGTTTATGCTATCTACGTGTCCATGGCTGTAGGTGATATCGCAGCAGTTTTACTAAATATGTTATCTTTTCGCGCCAACCCATGACCAAAGCAAACGCCAGGAACCACGCTCATTGCGACAGGTATCTACTTGAATTCGTCTACCTCCTACATTAATATAGATCCCATTTTGAGACTTTTAGTGTATTATCTAGATACTTTAAGCTATATTTTGCAACTAAAATGATCTTTAAAAAAATGGTCGAATTTATTAAGGTTCTGATTTAAAATGTTTACTTCCGGCTTTCTACAAGCAAAAAAATTCAAATTTCGAACCTGATTTCGTACATACTAAGAACAGTAAATTTCCTATATACAATTTGAAAAACTGTTTCAATTCTTTAGAAGCCCATACCTGGCAAACTAAGCCTCATACATTTTGCGTTGTCCGCTTCAATTGAAATGCCCCTAAGAGCTAACTAAACTGAGACGCTTCATGATGTTGAAGTTGTTAATTTAGCTCAACTCACTTCTGCCACACATAGCAGTTTCTTTTTACGCTTCAGAGAATTGAATCAAACCTACTCTTTGCCTTTTCAGTTCAATGCACAGATTCAACTCCTTGTATTGCACTCTCCTTTGTTACCTTGCGCCATTGCATCGTCTTTTATGGCTTCTTTGATATGCACGTGAAATATACGCAAATATGAGTACGTATTCGCACACACAAACCAATATAAAGCCTTCTCATAAGCGAATGCAGTGTATGATAGTTATAGCTAACGCCTCTAAACCGTTGACTAATCGATTCCCCCATCTCAAACTTGTCGCCCCAATCAGCTGTCTCCTCTCTCGAAGCAAAAGAAAACACAGAGTTATCCTAAAATTGAAATTCTTTTTCGCTGTTTTCTTCTTTATTTGCGATTCTTCTTTTATATATGAGAAATAAGTAAATGAAACAGTCCTGAGGGAGGTACCACCACTTTAAGTAGAATCCCAATTTGCTCGCTTAAATTACGGAAAATTCTTGTTAAATAAAAAAAAAATGCATTTCACATAATCAATCAAATCGGATGCTGAAATATCTTTTGTTTTTGTTTTAGTTTGCTTCTCCTGGATGTCTATTGTACTTATAATGGAAGGGCACGTTTTTATTCCCTGTGCAGGAGGACGAATATCGCGAGAATAGACAGAATCGCCCACTGCAAAGGGAGCAAGGTTAAATTCCGTACACAATATGGATTATTGGGTACAAACTCACCTTAACTTTTGGATACTCGTTCATGAATATCGTTATGATTCCGACATAGGGCAGAAAACCTCTGGCTCTCCCGACAATGTCCTTTTTCGTTAGCCACAGCTGCCCCGGCGCATACAGTCCTCTGTCGTCTACATTGTTATTGTCGCCTTTTGTAAGGAATTTCACTGAACCATCACTCCTGAAATAGATTTAATACCCCATTTCAGTACATCACTGGGGTACACTTCACCTAACTTACTTTTCGTGCAACTTGATCACTCGATGTACAATTGGAATGTCCCTGCCTTCAACTTTGAACACAACAATCTCTCCAACACGGACGGGCTCCTCTTTGTAATTGGTAAGAAACAAAAGATCACCACGATGAAAAGCCGGTTCCATACTGCCACTAAGTACAACTACAATTGGCGATTCACTGCCAGTTACCACCATCAGACCTTTCCAAATCATCAAGGCAGACGAAACGATCATGGCAAAACTAAGAATCTGATAAAGATTCTACAAAAATCGACAAAAATTACAAATCATTGGAATGCATGGCGCATTTTGGAAAAATTCTGTTTACGTAGCCAAGTTGGCTTATGAAGGGTGACAAGATAATTAACGAACGGAGTAGGCATCGTGGACTGGTTTGGTTTTGTCTTACCTGTCGTTTGTTCATTCTATTGAAGTCCTTTATCATTTCATCGAATTTCAATAATTCCGACAGACCCATTTTGAAGGCTTTATTAATTTAAAAATGTTTAACACTATAACTAAGTACTAAATTTTAACAGGAAACCAAGGAAAAAAAAATTGTTTTTTTTCCCCGAGATGTGGCTTATTCTGGGACAGTTGACAACTTTACAATTACTTGCCGCTGCTACCACGTCAGTTGAATGGCAACATCTAAAGCCGTATACATGCGTTGTGGTGCGATGTTTTCGAATATTCACAAAAAGTGTGTTCGCAAAGTGCATGATTGGGAAATAGTATTTTCATTGCAATGTCTGTGGGGAAAACTCGTGTAAGCCGGATAACAATGCGATAAACAACTTTTTATTTGGTTTCGCCCTCAATAAATTAACTGTCAGTGGTATACTTGCCTCTGCATTACATATTTATGCTCTTTAGACGATCCCATACGATTAAAAGCGTTTCTCCGTTTTATTTCATAAGATTTGAGAATACTATAGCAGTATGATATGAGTGCACTCAGGATCAATTGTTTTTCTAAGATTATCAGTATAAAATGCTAACTGTACGGACAGGATAGAATATTGCCACAGTTCGTTTCACTACTTGTCCTAAAAGCCGACTGAATGGGGAAGTATCATATTCAGTGACCTTGACACCAAAGATAAACCTGCATTAACATCTTATAATTCTACCCAAGGTATGTATGCGTAATGGAGTTCTCACGCCTTCCGTCACACGCTAACCGGCGCCATACGTGTGAAGGCAGATTACTAAAAAAGTACGGCCTCTGAATGAATACACATCTTCATGGGGTTGCTCTTCTGCACAACGGAAAAATGATCCTGAGGCGAATAGAACTACTAGTGTCAGGGCTCATATTGTCGAGAGTAGCCACAATAGCTGGCAAAAATCTCTCAAAAGAGAAAGTTTATTATGGCGACGTAAAATCGATGCAATATATGTTCAAAGTACGATGTAGCCAATTTGACAAGCACAATCCGCTGCTTGAGTTTTCAAAATGTTTTATATGAAACGCAATAAGAGTGATGCTACCACAAAATTCACAGCTGAATTCGTAGGTAGAATCCGCGAACGTTTTCATCCGAGTAAACAATCAGCGCTGTCAGAGGGAGAAAATATTATTTGACATCTGTGAAGTGTCAAAAGTGATTTTTTTTTTATAAATTGATAAGTTCCACGGAGCTTTTCTTCACAGACAACTCCGGACAAGAGAGAATTGTGAAAATGATCATACTGCGCAGAGTAATTCGCGACGAGTTAAATCCCTTAGAACTAGCGGATAATGTGTAAGTCCAGAGTTATGATAGAAGATCTACTATAGGTACTTTCCTTTATAGGTTTATCACGTACTTTCGATTAAATGAAGCATGATCCTCTTACTAATGGAACCAGTTTGAGCTTATAATAAAGCGCAGGAGACTCTTAACGTCTATGTTTTCTAGATCGTTTAGGTCGTTGTAGAAGAAAGCTCATAGATGAAGCTTTCTTCTCTGGGAAAGAGCTGGGCATGTGCAGAGTAGATGGAGGATTGTCTCCCCCTCTTCCTCGTCCATGCAGCTTCTACAGAAATCGTTTGTAAAAGCGCCAAGCCTTCTTGCGTACTTGCCTATGAGGCAGTGTCCAGTAATGACACCTATTATGGCGCTGAGATGTTTCCTATTTAAAAGGATCAGGCACTTAGAACGATTCAGATCCAGCTACCGTCGGTTAATACGGTTCTTACGATAGCCATGTACATCCATAAGATAGTCTTGGGCTAAGACTTCGACCTTCCTCCAAATATACGAATGTAAGTGTAGAAAGCGATCATTGTTTTCTTTGCACGCTCTGTGTTCTTTGAGCTTCTAGCTCAGTTCACTATCTAGTACGATACCTAGGTCTTTAGCACTTCTGAATAGTCGGAGAGAAGGTCAGATTCTAGAATGATGCTTTTATGTATAGAGGACAAGCTTTGATTCCCAATCCACAGAGCTTGGCCATTTAGTGAGGATTCAAAGGACAATATTTAGAATTTCATTGATTTTGGGGAGGAATTTGCCAGCGGCCGTAAGAATCACATCAACCTCGTACGCATCATCATCCCTTCTTAAGTTCAGAAGTATATCGTTGGTAATCAGGATCCACAGAAGAGGTGATATCACTCCTCCTTGTGGAGCGTCTCTTAAAGTAGTGACTCTCAAAACAGTGCTTCTCAATGTTGCAATGATGTTCCCATTACGGAGAATACAGCTTATCAGGTTCGCTAATGCCGGATTGCTATTCGCTATATTTCTAAGATACGGAATATGGGAAAGCTATATGAAAGAAGCAACAACATTTTAATCACTAGTCATATATATAAAGAAGCAATATGATTGAAATAGTATGGAACGAAATCCATTTGTCGTTGTGCTTAAACTGTAAGGTCTACCTTTTATCCTCAGATACTGCTATTTTTGTGCTGACCTAGATATTACTTTCGTGATCGAAGGTGATGTTTGCCCATACTGCATGCCAATAGTTTGAGGCCACCCACAGTGCTTAAAAGAAAACAAAATCTAACATCGAAAAAAAATCTTTCGTATCATTAATCATGTAAAATGAACGGGAAACATACTCGTATATGAAACCAAAGTAAGAAGAAAAATATTCTCATTTTGTTCTTAACAAAAAGGAATTTATTAAATTCAGTCTTTGAATTGTTGCATTTGGTGTATAGCTTCAGCAATCCAATAGTATATTCCACAACGCAGATTCTGGTGATGGACATTGATCCCCAACCTTTCTAATCAGCTCCTCACACAACAGCTCTATAGATTTTTTTTTATCCTCATTTAAGATTTATTCATCTTTTTTCTGTTTCAGGTAGTCTCGACAAAGCCCTGACGTGTGTTTTGGGTCGTTGTCCTGCTGTATTACAAATCCTTGGCCAATCAATTTTGGTCCGGAGGTCACAGCGTCTTATACCAATATTATAATTTATGCCTCCGCATTCATTTTTGCAGTTACTCGAATGGAATCTCCGTCTCCATATGAAGAGAAACATCGCTAGATCATAACAGAATCTCCATGCTTGACGGCAGAAACCACACAGTCTGATAGCATTTTTTGTTTAGAAATGCCTCGAGTGCAGACTCTTCATTTTGCGTCAAATACCTCAAACTTGGATTCATCACTCCACAAAACTCTGTTGAAATCTTCTTCCGTGTAGTCTTAAAGCTTAATGGGCCAAACATTACTGCTTGTTTTGTGGTCGCAGCAGGGGTTTTCGAACAGCAACTCGCCCAAATAGTCCAGTATGTCTTAATCTTCATTTGAACGTTGTCAAGAATAGTGGTTTATTCCGTTTTCGATTTATTTCAGTCGTCTTTGCTCGTTGTGACTACTAGGCGATCCTGGTGTTTAGTTGTAGTTCTAGACCGTCCTGATCCTGATTTATCCTCAAGACTTCCGGTTTGAGCGTGTCGTTCAATGGTATGTTGAACGCAGCACCTTCATACCTTCAACTGCGAAGTAACTTCCCGCTGCGGTTGTCATTCTTTAAGAAGGGTGGATGAAAGATCGATTTTCGATTGTGGTTTCCGCGAATTTCCCATTTTTAACGAGTTGTTTACTCAGGATGTGAAGAACCTCTAATGATTTGTTATGCCTTAAAAGTGTGGCTTTTATGTAAGACCCTTGCAATCCAGCTTGACAAATTTTGGGATTTCACAACCATTTTGGTGTAAGGAATCATAAACAAGTGGTGAATCAACAAACAAAAATCATAGAATTTAATAATTTTGAAAAACCTAAACACTTGTCAAGTAACCACATAGCGGTTTTTTCCACATTCAATAACGTGGTTGTAAAATCCGACTTCTATTATCTGAATGTGTTGTGTACTTTTCAGGTTGAAAACTTTTGGCCTCCAGTGTTTGGGAGCGAGTCCCTCTAACACTACCAAATAGTTGTACTGCAACGGGTATTCTACTTCTACTAACGGACATTGTAAGAAGTGAAAACTCCAATAACAATTATTCATATTACATATTATTATGACTCATTTCAGGTCACTGGCACATGAACCGAACTGAAACTCAAACGCGCACTTTATTTCCTTGGACTTGGCACCACTAAGAACCGGTCTGAGTTATCATTTTGACATTTGTGTTCGCAGTAAACAAAGTTCAACATTTCTGGTTAGGAAATCAGAGAGAATTTTCTATAAATTTATTAATTTAAAATAATCTAAAATCAACAAACATGTTGTAGCCAATTTATCAGGGTGTAACTTATCACACAAATATCTAATCAGTTAACCTATTTTTGCCCTCAGTAACTTAAAAGTATAAACTGTACTCAATGGAAGACAAATTAACTTTTGCAAGAGATCTCATTACCTCGTGCTCATTGCCAGACCTAAAGGTGGACCTAGACAACACCCCCTTGGAGTCTGGACAATTTGATGAGCATCGAAAGCTTCTCGACTGTCAGCTTCCTCTTCTTTTCGATTTCATTCATCACAGTGATGAATTGCTTTGCTCAAAGGAGCACAATGAAGCGGTTTTGGAGGTGAGTACACTTTCAACTGATCCAATATATCCGACCGCATTAACCAGATATTCTCTCTAGATTAAAGGGAAACTACTCATACTTATGTGTGAACTAACAGCGCACAATACTTTGTACAAAATAAGAAACGAGCACTTTCTTGAGGTTCTGGACAAATTTATACAAAACAGCTTTAATCGAGTTCTAGACTCCAACAATGATGTGGAGCCGTTTATACTTAAACAATATACGGAGTACTTAGCGGCGAAAGTTTGGAAGCGGCACATTGGCGCTGTCCATGGTTTCTCCCGGTTCCTCGAGGTAAGCAAAATCATTTGTTCTATTGTTAGAGAATGGAAATACACTAATTTTCTCAGTTGAAGGTGCTTAACGGGAGAATCCTATCAACTAATTGGGCAAATTTTTCACTCTCTGTTGGGCTAACGGTGCGAGAATGCCATTTGCCAGTATACAAAGAATTGAGCACAACAATATTCCAAGCTATTCTAAGTCATTCCGTAAGTCTTTTTCTCACCTGTAACAAAGTGCAGTTTTATAAAAATAAAGTTCTCTTGAAGGATCTGAAAGAAATCAAAGCACTCAACATCCATGACGTTATCTTTGATTCTGTGCTAAATAGTATTCAAAGTGTAGAGACAGTTGAGGGAACCTGTGCCATTTGGAGATGCCTTTGTGATTGTTTAGATTTAAATGAAGAAACCACCGACTCCTGGGCTGTAAGTTTCGTTTGAATCGATCATACTTTTGTTAGAGGTTAATCTCTTACTCCAGTGGGGCATGACTGATGAAATGATGGAGAATCTACTGAGGAGTATAAAATACGCAAAAAATTTTGATATCCTCATTAGCCTGCTATCGTTTATACCAAAAATTCTCCTTCGGCTCACTGCGAATCGCAAGGAAATTGAGAAATTCCTCACACGTAATTATGACTCCTTGTCTGCTGATGACTTGGAGGACTTTCGCTTGGAATGCAGTAAAATATCCACCTGTGCGTCATATCGATGGGCGCTTTATTTACTTAAGCTCTTCATAGGAGAGTCGCATACATTGTTGGCCAGTGCAGAAAAGTGTGAGAAACTGCTTCAGGTTAGTCATTAAGAGTTTTATTTGTTTGTGTCAAAAAATTTTCTTCTATAGCGATTCCATGTGTGCTATCTGACGTGTATTTGGATCATACCTGTGGAGGTCATGAATATTAACCTGTTAAAGTTTTTTGAACAATTTCCAAATGTTTTGGTTGAAGCTATTGCAACTTATAAAGAGACGCCCAGAATTCGGCAGGTAAGCCTTTTTCTGTTTGATGTCGGGGGTAAATTTGTTGAATTCTATTTACTCCGCAGCTAGTGGATCAAATTTATGTCACCTTTATTGAGCATTTAAAAAAGTCAAATCTACAAGGTGCAAACGGGGGTTTCCAACAATACTATGAGGCGCTTAAGAAATTTGTTGAAGTACAATGTTGTTGATACATTTTTAGGTAAAAATTTGAATAAAAAATACACAAAAATTGAATAAACGGTTGAGGTTTTTCTTTTACTAAATCTTCATCGTCATTGACGTCTTGCCGAAGTGCCTGGGATCTAAAAAGGGAAATTAAAAATCAGGAAGTGCTGTGTGGCCGGTCAAATGAAACAAAGATTCAATGAAAACAAGAGATAATCAATCAAGTTTTGAGATGTGGCAATACTGGTGTAGGTATGTCAAATCTAACATCAGCGTCGTAAAGTGTGCCTGTTCACATTGGCGCGGGCAAGAAGATTGTCCGAAAGAGAGGGAACGCTGGATATTGCACAAAGTACTATATAAGAGTATCCGCAATGACAATAAGTCGACACTTTTCTCTCATGGGAAAGGTAAAGAAAATCGATAAGTGGATAGTCACCTGTGATGAAAAGTGGATACTGTATGATAATCGTAAAAGATCTGGGCAGTGGTTGGATGCAGATGAAAAACCAAAATACACCCCAAGCCCGATCTTCACACAAAAAAGGTTATGGTGACAATTTGTGCACTAAATTCGAAAGGGCCAATTCACTTTTCATTTCTTTAAACAGGAGAAACGATAAACGCTATCAAATATAGTGAGGAAATCGACGTATTGCATCCCAAATTGGCTGAAAAGCAACCTACGTTGGACAATAGGCACGGTCCGATCCTTTTGCATGACAATACTAGTAACTGTGCAAAAACTGTTGCAATTGGGATTTGAAATTCTTCCGCATGCACCGTACTCTCCTAATATTTCCCTAACGGATTACCACCTTTTCTGCCATCTGGATTCATTTTGCCGGCAGAAGGTCTTCCGGAACCGAGCAGAGGTCATAAAAGCAAAAGCCTTTGAAGATCTTATTGCCACAAAAAGTCAGCACTTCTACGAAAAAGGAATATTTGACCTTGTATCACGTTGGAAGAATGAATAAAAATTTACGGAAAAATAATATTGGCTTTTAAATTTTTACTATAAAATCTGACATTTCATGTGGTACAGCCCAGTGCATGGTGCTATTGTCCGGGGCGCAGCTGGTCCTCCAGCGAAAAACTTCTTCAGTTAGCACAGTCTTTGATCAGTTGGCATAATCTGTGTACCCCAAGATGTATGAGATCTGACGCCTCGCTTAACTCGAGTTTTTTTTACTACGTTCTTCCTCGGGGTTTATATTCATTTCCTCTACATGCCCTAGCAATCTTAGGCGACTGTAGATCTTACAGTTATACTTTCTTCTTCAAGTCCCGTCAAAGCGAACATGACCAAAACTCACTCAAAAAATCGGGCATTCAAAATAGCCAATGATTTCTTCATATGCCTTCATTAAAGTCCATGCTTCTGCGTCATAGCCCAGTACCGTCTTGATAAGGGATTAAATTATATAGAGTCTCTTTAGTGTTTCTTGGCAATGCCTCTTTACTCAACTGATATATGTATATAGCTCAACTCTCTAGATGACACGGCTTTGAAATCGAGAGAAAAGTGATGCGTACCGATTTGGACTTTCTCTACGCGGCCTAAAACCGTTATTTGACAAAATGATTCAGTGCCTGTTCACACAAAACGGCAAACAAAATCATGTACGCAATGTTAGCGAGATTGATGCCTCTATAATATATTTTCTACCGATTAGACGATCTCCGTTTCTGTAAATCGGACAAATGATGCTTAAATGTCATTCGTTAGAGATATTTTGCTCCAACCACATTGTGGAAGTAAGTTGGTGTACGCTTTTTACTTAGTCATCTCCTCTGCTTTTAATAGTTCGGCAGGTAGTCCATCCGGTCCATTAGCCTTTTTATGATTAATCTTGGCTTTCATCCTCCAAGTTGAATAGTTCGTTTCGCCTTACAGCAGAATTCAGCACCTACTCTGGCCCTATATAAATTTATCAATTTTCCTTGGTCATCGCTACAGGTTTCTGTCCGAGTCTTCTCGTTGTTATTCCTGGAATACTACCAGGAACGTAGAGAGTGTTCGAATCGTGTGTGAGTGTGTGTGGGGGGTAACTTTCATTGAAATGCCGACTTATTTTAGAAATCTGCCGACTGTATAGATTAATAGTGTAATTTTATGCATAATCAATGATTTTCCATAAAAAAATTTAAAAATATTGGGAATTATAATGTTGAATAAATATAAGACGTAAATTATTATTACAGCTATGTATTTATTTATAATAAATAATTTATATAACAATGAAATAAATAAATGAATATTACTATTGCAGCAATTTATCTAAATAATAAAACAAATTAATGCATTATTATTGCAGCAATTTAATTATTTCTAATAAAAAAATTAGTAATACGTTATATACATATTTATATATAACGTATATACATATTAATATATAAAATTTAGACTATTTCATGTTAGATTTTAATTCGGTGATGTTTTAGTAAAGCCCCATACTTCGACGACCTCACTCAGATGAATTTCGATGCTTTCGAAGAATAAAGCAGCATCAACGGATTCAAGCGATCATCACCCATTGCCGAACGCAAATAATTCGAAACTAGTTTTAATTTACGAGATGAACGTTCACAAGAAGCTGACGTCCCAGGAGCAGTCAAAATTAAGTAAACAAGTTTGTGCGCTAAGGGAATTACACTTTTCAACTTGAACACCACTTTGGTAATGTCTTCAAAATTTTCTGGAATCAAGAAGAATTTCCAACTCAGAAAGCAAACATTCTGGATCTTCTCTAAAAATAGGGGCCCCAATTTCACAACTGATTCCACTGATTCTATTTTGGCACTGCTTCTGTCAACTGGAATTTCAAAAATCTCTCGAAAAGGTTTGAAAGTTGAAAAAGTATCTTTAAAATTATTAAATGCAAAACTATTCTACAATAAATTCTTTTCTATAAAGTGTTTGGAAATCGAAAGCGGTTTCTGGATTTCCATCGATCCTTCTTGGTACACGGCGCGTTCTGCGATGTTTCAGAAAATCATTCTCAGCGAATGAAGATTAACTTTTTATTAATGCTTATTAATGTTCATTTGATGAAATGATACTGATGTGATTCGAATCAAAAAGTCTTTCAACCCCATGACAATGTGAGCACGACGTTCATGGTGAGGACTTTCATCCCGTCGCCAATCGTCGTGCAATCGAAGGTATAAATAATTGTATTAGATTTAAGTAGCTTCAGTTTGTGTTTACCGATCCTAATAAACGGGACGATTGTCCCCTAAAAGAAAAACTTTTGTTTTTTTTACCTTCCCCTACGTGTCCGTACGTAACTGGCGCCCGAGCAAATAAATAAATCGTGTGTAGTAAATAAATCACCATACGTAGTGAATACCGCGACCAAAGAAAAAAATAATATAATTACCATAAGTAGTGAGTAAATTCGACTTAAAGTGGCAAGTGCGTGAACTAGCAAAAAGAACACCACATCTAGTACCGTGACTTAAAGTTATGACCATAAGTAGTGAGAGAGTGCGCGGAAAGAAAATTAAAATCACCATTGACAGTGAGAACGCTACTAAAATCACCTTAAAACAGTGAAAGTCGTAAAATCCCCTACCCGAGGAAAAACAAAAACGCGCGTACCGTAGTGGTGAAGTGTGATCGTGTAAACCAACTCAAAAAACAACAAACTTTCCGAAGAAACGAGGCCCCCCCAGTAACTGTCCAGCAGCAAAAAGGAGACAGCAGACGCTGCCAGCCGCTCCGGAAATGAAATATCTAATAACGTATGTAATTTTAAGTTTTTAAGTAAAAAGGAAATGCCTAGATTTAGTTAAGAAAAATACAAAACGTAATTTTTTCTATTTCTTTATTATTATTTTATTTGAGAATAAAAACAGTAAAAGGGAAACATAGTTTCTAACAAAAGAGATAAAAAATATATAAAATAAATTTTATTTTAAGTAAAAAGGAAACATAGTTTCTAAATGCCTAGATTTAGTTAAGAAAAATACAAAACGTCATTTTATCTATTTCTTTATTTGAGAATAAAAACAGTAAAAGAGAAACATGGTTTCTAACAAAAGAGATAAAAAATATAAAATAAATTAAACAAATAGAGTAAACCATCTAGCATTTAAGAAAAAAATCCATTTAAGTGAAAATAAATATTTATTCAACTGTCAACTTTTACCTCCTTTATCTAAAAATTGTAATACGAAAGAAAAGACCCCCCTATATCAAGTTCATAAAAAATAAGTCTATTTTTTTTTTCTTGTTTTTCTTTCCTTCGTAAAATCAAATACGCGTACATTACATAAAAATGGCGAATCATAACAATCTCATCCGCCCCCCTATACTTGCTTTACCCGAACAACCGCAACCGCAACCCCAACAACAACCTCCACAGCCTCAGCAACAACCGCTTCAAAGCGGATCCCGACAAACCATTCCTTCTGCCGACCTCGTAAATACTATTACAAATATAGTCAAAACTCTTATGAATCCTAATTCTGATCTTTCAATCGGGCAAGATCAAACTATTAATCCCGAACTAGGTGATCTCGCGGACCTAGAAAAAATCCCTGATATTGTAAGATGTCTACGAGAATTCTCAGGGAAACCCGGAGAGTTCAGCTCGTGGAGGAAGAGCGTAGATAGAGTTATCCAAATATATGAATCCCAAAAAGGATCTGCTAAGTATTATGGAATTCTTACCGTGATAAGAAGCAAAATCACGGGTAATGCTGATTCCATCCTGGAATCGTACAACACGCCTTTAAACTGGAAATCAATTTCCAAATGCCTAACGCTGCATTACGCGGACCAGAGAGATCTCGGTACCTTAGAGTACCAAATGACCACTCTTGTCCAAGGCAAACTTTCGGTGCACCAGTTTTACCAAACTGTTTACACGCATCTCTCCCATATTCTCAATAAGATTGCCTGCATGGAAATCAGTCACAAGTCCCTCTCCCTTTTGACTCACACGTACCGGACGAAGGCATTAGACACCTTCATCCGTGGCCTTAACGGCGACCTGCCAAGACTCCTAGGCATACGAGAACCTGCTGATTTACCAACGGCACTGAATCTTTGTCTCAAATTAGAGAACCAAAGATTCAGGACGAACTATGCAAGCAATAGACAGAATCTTATCCCAGCACATAATCCCATACCCTTACCTCCACCACAAGGAAATGTTTACCCCCAACAATTTTTAGCACAAAAACCACAATTTTACCCACAAATAGCATATCTACCACAAACAGTAAACCTCACCGGAACCCTCATCCTACAGTACCATAACGCATCCCTTTCCATAAACGGGCGAAGCTATGGTTCTACGGAAATACATTATTCGAAATCACTACCAGCAATCCTCCAGCCAAATTATTCAATAAAAACATATGAGGAACTTCTTACCATCGAAATGGTTAAAGAACTACACGTCAACAATACGGCACAGCTAGCCGAATTAGAAGAAGAAGCACAGTTACACGCTATTACTAACTATAGCCTTATAACCATCTTAATGTTAGCCGTTGCAATCATCGTAACCAAGCAAGCTTTTATGCAGAAGAAGAAGATAAAAATCCGCAACACAATAACAATCCCTGAAGCAAAACCACAAGAGCTAAACGTACACCACCCCCAGATTATAGGGAAAACGGAACCCGCCAAAAGTAATGAAGTACCAATCCTTTACATGGTGTCGAGTGAGGACACTCGAATTTAAGGAGGGAGGTGTTAATACCGAAAATGTTTATTCTGCATAATACTTCAGAACACACTCCAACGAGATGACCCATAGAATGAACTGTTCATATGCACCTATTCCCACGAAATATGAGTGCACCTGCACACGCCAGACATAATTCCAAGAAGTCAACCCGAAAGCCACCAAGCCAACCCGTCAGCAATTTCACCTGTGCAATCGAAGGTATAAATAATTGTATTAGATTTAAGTAGCTTCAGTTTGTGTTTACCGATCCTAATAAACGGGACGATTGTCCCCTAAAAGAAAAACTTTTGTTTTTTTTACCTTCCCCTACGTGTCTGTACGTAACTGATATCAGAGTAGGGGGTTGGTGCAGAATTTTTAATTTTATCATATTTTAATTTGTTAACACGTTTATTTTGTTTAGCAAGACACGAATAACTACATAAAGCAGCCAATTTATATTTGTTTATCTTAATAGGTAGATTCTCCGACTGCCGGCATCGGCCAATTAGTTAGCCATTTATACTCTTTTTTTTTAATCAAATAACTATGAATTAATCGACTTGTATACATTTAAAAGCTTAAAATCCTATACTTAAGAAAGTCCTAACTCACTTCTTATTTGTTAACATTTTGAGCTTGTTTGCATTCCTCATCAAACCAGGAGTTTCGTGAGGGTGATCAGCTTAAGGCGAACATATCAGTTGTACTTACCGCAGGTTGTAAGAGAGTTGACGAGAAGTTGGCAAAGGTTCTGTCGTTGCTTCTACTGACCACTCTTAATGGAACTTTAACGGAGAGGAAGATCTGTGAATTATTCAATTTATTTATCAAATATTAATTCATTAAATTTATTAAATTTTTTTTAATTAATTATTTTTAATAAAGTTTCTCGTGAACCGAAGATATTTATATCGATAACATTAGCAGACATTGCATCCATTCATGATTCTAAAGAAGCGGTCAACTCCCAGGGTGTGGCCTAGCTTCAATGGCGATGTACATTTTATTATCATTGGTAAAGAAGGTCAGTTTCTACATGTTGATGAATTGTACTCGTATATTCCTCTAGTACAACCCGCTCGAAAACGCAGGTAGTACCACCTTTTTGTAAAAGTGTAAAGATACATTCGTTTTTTTTATATGCTCTTCGATGTTCTCTTTCCTGCTAAGTTTTGAAATCGTAAACCATAAATGCTCTGGAAATGGTGTTCTTGTTTTCCTGAATTCTGAAGCTGGCTATTAATCTATTGTTAGTGAAAGAAAAGAACTCTGTCTTCGAAGCATTAACCACTTGCCCACTGTGACAGGACATTGTTCTTTAATATTACCAAGATCCCGACTACAACAAGCAGCCAGATGAGCGAAGAGAGAACCTTATCCTGTTGAGTTCCCCTGCACACCCTGCATTCCCAAAGTCGAGTTAATTTTATGAGATTGTCGGATAGAGGTAAAACAGTTACAGAAAACAGTGTCCAGCTTAACTCTTTGTATAATAAGTTGCGTAGAATCGTAGTTGAACGTTCCTACGATGTTAAGTTCCGTGTATGTGAAATCTTTTAGGTGGAGGGAATTTTCTATCGCTGATATTCTGAAGAAGAGCCGCATCTACGCCTCTCATGTACGATTGTTGTCATTTAAACAGATAATTGTTAGAGGTCGAAACGGGTGGCCGTGGCTCAAGTGATAGTGTATTGGGTTCCCAATCGGACGGTTCGTTTTTCAATACCAGCCGTGGCTGAAAGACATTCTTTTTTTCAAGCAACTAAAATCTCGCGAGATGAATGGTCGCCTAAAAATACAACAAGTCAATTTTCACAAATAATATAGTCTCACCATACAATGTTAGATGCCACCCATGGAGCGAAATAACCACCGAGCCCAAACTTCTTTCTCTCTCTCTCTCTCTCTCTCTCTATCCAATTTTCTAAAAAAAATGTTCTGGCATTCTACGACTAGTAATACCCTATACCCTCTTGAGTACTAATTTCTTTTCTTTTTTTTTCTAAGAAAAAGAAAACAAAAATGTATTATCTTTTGTAAATTTAAGATTGAACGCATGCTTTGGAAACTAGTCCAATAAGAGATTATATACTTTCAAATGGATGGCAATGGGTGGATCTGAAAGATGCAATAGTGTATGTAGATCTCATACCACCGCTGATGCACAAGTAAGCCGAACTCTGATAAAGAGTGCTCTATACAGTGAAAGCGGCTGAGATAGCAAGCACAATACCGAAAAACATAGTGATTTGCTCCGATAGTTTATCTACACTCAAGGCAATCGACAGAATCCAAAACTCCTGCCCAACCATAACTAGAATCCGTAACAACGTTCTCATGAACATACGAAAAATTGTGCTACTATGGGTTCCAGGGCACTCAGGGATCAAAGGGAACGAGTTAGTAGACGGTGCTGCCAGAACAGCCTCAGAACAATTGAATATACTTTCTATTCCTCCAACTAAGAAAGATTTTCTCAATGTAATCAACACCTATTGGAATAAGATAGGAATAGACGAATGGAAATCTAAGAAAGATTTTCTCAATGTAATCAACACCTATTGGGATAAAATAGGAATAGACGAATGGAAAACATATGGTCACCACTATTCCACCATTAACCTAAAGGGTGAGTCGCCGGTATATTCAACAGAAACGACAACTATCATGAACAAATGCTTCCTCCGTCTTCGCCTTGGACACACACAAGCAACGCAAGGCCACCTACTCAAAAAGGAAACCCACCCAGATGTCATCTCTGCCAATCCAGTCAAATTTTATCCATAAAACATCTCACTTCAGAATGCCCTAAAGTATATAATGTATGTAAATCGCTTTGTAACAAAAATTTAACTGACCTTCTGTCAACAACATCAACCGACAACAATAAAAATGTATATAAACTATTACTTACACTCAAACTAGATTCCATTATCTAACTAACCTTTGTTATTCAGTGTATAGGGGGCTATCGGGGGCTAGGACTCCTTCGACTGTATCCTGGTCACTAGCCTGCTGGCCTCTGACATATACTTACCATATTATTGAATCTAAAACTCTTATTCCAATTAGATTTATAATTTCTAGCCGCAAGCCCATAGTAGCTAGTGCTGTTATTCCTATTACTATAATGTAAATTTATTTTATATTGTAATAAATAATGATAATATTAATAATAAATAATATAGGGTTTTCCAATAAGGACTTGACAACTTTTTTTTTAAATAAAACGCAAACCATTTGAGATATTGCAAACAATTTATTATCGGCTTGGAGTACAATCAAAACATTTATGAATGGAACTCGACTTCATTCATATGGCCACCGCGGGGACGTTTACAGCGGTCGATTCGTTTGGCCCAATTTTCAACGACTCGGCCACACATTCCGGCCGAAACGGCCACTATTTCGCGTTCAATGGTGGCTCTGAGCTCTTCCAACGTCGTCGGCGTGTTGGCATAAACCAATGACTTAACGTAACCCCACAGAAAATAGTCAAGCGGCGTTTAATCGCACGAACGATTAAACGCTCACCATACTTACTCTTCAATAAATCGATTGTAGCGTGTGCTGTGTGGCTTGTGGCATCATCCTGTTGAAATCACATGTCGTCCATCCATATCTTCCAATTCGGGCCAAAAATAATCGGTTATCATGGCGCGATAACGCTGACCATTCACAGTAACGTGACGATCGTTATCGTCGACGAAAAAATATGGCCCAATAACGCCGCCGGCATGCAAACCGCACTAAACATGTATTTTTTTGTGGATGAAGTTTTGATTCATGAAGCACATGTGGATTTTCACCCGACCAATAACGCATATTTTGCTTATTGACGAACCCATTGAGCTAAAAATGAGCCTCGTCACTGAAGATGATTTCGCGATGAAATTCATCATCTTGGCGCATCTTCTCCAGAACCCAATCGGAGAACGTACGTCGCTTCAAATGGTCCATCGACTTCAATTCTTGAGTCAGCTTGATCTTGTATGGGTGTAAACCAAGATCCTTACGCAAAATACGCCATAATGTGGTCTAAGCGATGCCAAATTCTTGAGAACGCCGTGGAATTGACTGATTTGGATCGTTTGCTACGGACGCCTGAACGGCAGCGATATTTTCGACACTTCGACCAGCCCGTTGTCTCACTGACACGGCAACATCACACAACGAATATGTAGACTCAAATTTTTGCATTAAACTTGTTATTGCTGTCTACTACGGCGAGAATTACGACCGAAAATTGAAGTTAACACTCTTAAAGTTGCAGTCACCGACTCCGAATTTCGGTAGAAAATTTTTATAATTTCGGTAGAAAATTTTTCGTTCGCGTACTTTACCATGATGAAAATGTTGAGTTTACTAAATAAATTGACAGTGACAGTTTGATGATTAGTGAAAGAGTACGTTCACAAATTAAATTCAAAGTTGTCAAATCCCTATTGGAAAACCCTTTATTAATAATAGAGTGCTCTGTTTATCTTTATCAGAACGTCAAACTAAATATTATACCATTCATTATTATAAAGGGTCCGCCATCTAACGTTTTTTTTTCAACTAGTGCTTATTTCGTTAATGGTAACACTTAGCTCATGTCTGATTTGACAATAATAGGTTTTATCCTTCCGCTGAACGAATATGGTTGTGTATACGCTTGAACAACTGACCATCCAATGTGTTTTTGCTTCGCTAAGTGGGCCTGCGATCGACTTAGAGAAGATGCCGATTTTGCCAAAAAAATCATCTTTTCAGATGAAGCTCATTTTGATCTTGGCGGGTATGTAAACAAGAAAAATTGTCGCATTTGGGGCACAGAAAACCCGCACGCATACATTGAAAAGCCGATACACCCAAAACGAGTCACTGTTTGGTGCGGATTTTGGTCCAGAGGCATAATTGGGCCATTTTTCTTCGAAAATGTGGCCGTTACAGTCAATGGCGATCGTTATTGGGCTATGTTGAACGAATTTTTGTTCACAAAAATTGAAGAGGAGGATATTGGCAACATTTGCCAATGCCACAGTGCCACACAGCCGAAGCTACACTCGATGTTTTGCGCCCTGTATATATACTGAATAATTTGAGGGTGTAGACCCGATTTTTTCCCATGGCCATGGCTCTCTTGTATGATTTTTTTTGCGGAAAATTAAATACAATCTTCTTATCATAATTATGTGTTATTATTTAGCTGTTGGATAATATAAAAAAAATGTTGTTAAATAAAAAAAAATATTTTAACGTCATTTTGGTGAAGTAAAGTAGGTCTCTTCAAAAAGAAGTAGGTGGCTGGTCCCCCTGATTGCTACGTTTGTATTCATCTGAAATCAAAATTCCAAAAAGATTATTATTCAGTAGGGTTGTCATTCTATCCCGTAGAAGATTTAAAAGATTTGAGTGGAAAATAACAAAATAGCGGCCTTGTAATTTTTTTTTTCAAAAATTGACCTTTTTTTCGGTTTAAAATCGAGATAAAAAATGGATAAAAACATCTAATTCTGGTGCCTGACAGTATCATCCATGTGTAGAATATTTTATTTAAATTTTAGCCGAATCAGTACAAGTATTTCTTTTTAATCACCTTGTCTGACGGATAAAAAGTAGTTTCGAGTAAAACGCGTTTAAAGTTTGGAGAAGAAAATTTTAATTGAAAATTTATACTTAAATTAATCATCTATTATTGGTGCGTACAGTATACCTTCGGTTTCCTCATAAGCATCATTTTCAGAAACTCTCGCTGATCTACGTGCAATCCTTTCACTTTTTGTGGCGTCAGACACCCTCTTCTCTGCGTTGTATATGCGCCTGCCCGCACACCCATTATTTTCAAAACACTTTTTTGGCCTTCATTGAAAATGAAGTTTAGGAGTCAAATTCCAAACACAGTTTTTACAGCTTTCATTATTATTCTGAGTGTTTCCACCCAAACATCTTTTTAAAATACTGTCGTCCGACTAGTCTTCGGAGATCGGCCTTAAAACTTTAATAACTTATTCATCAAAAGTCGGTGGATGGATGTATAAATGTACCTTCTTTATTGTCACCTTTGAGTTGCTGATACTGACACCAGAAAGTCTACCTTCCGGACAATAATGATGTTGCGAATTCTCGTCGGTAGAACTTATGTCATAAAACGTTTGCTCACACAGCTTTTTTCATTTCTTCCAGAGAATTTATATTTCTCATAATTACAAGGCCATAATAAGTAGATAATTTCAGCATAATTTTATTAGTCAGCAGCATCGTTTTTGGCTTTATTTCTTTTTTGGTGAACTTTTCATTCCCTGCAGCTTCCAGTTGTTTTTAGCTTTTGCGTATTGATTAAGTATTTTCTTTTGCCTCTCTCACACGCCTCTACATACGTTTTTTCACGTGTAAAACGCACTCAAGAATTTTCAAGTACAGGGTCGTCGTTATAAGGATCTTCTTCCAATAAATTTTTAAATTTTGTGGTATCTCCATCACCAATATACTTTGTATATTTTAGACCTAGACATTCTTCAGATGTTTTAAACATTTCGATGATTCCGTCAACCTCCATTTTACCTGCACTAACTTCGTAACTAACTGTATCTACAATTCTCCTGATGTTCATCATAACAAGCAGCGTATTCATCACTTTTTTCTTTTCCTCTCCCCTATTCTTTTCTTCACTATTATTTGCTTAATAATAAATGAAAAAAATGACTTAGTGTATCGGTCTAAAATGTGCACAGTATATTCTCAACTTATTAAACTTTGAAAATATGTAAACAAAAAAACCGTTTTTTGAAGATCGAACATGAGACTACACCCTTAAGAACTTGCTTACTTTATAGGTTTTCCTTCAGCAGTTTGTTGACTGCTACATTACATACGAGTATATATGTGAAGTGAGAACGCCAACTTACCGTGTGCCTTTGACTCATGTATAAGCGAATAGAGCATCGTCGCAGCTTTATGCTCATGATTCTTGTTTTAATGAACTGATTGATAAAACCACTATTCCTACTTTATGTATTTCCCACTGAATTACCCTTACCACCAACTACTGTGACACTTGAAGCCTTCTTCCTTCTCCAGAATATTCTTCAGGTTATCGATGAAACACATTACCTATAGAATAGTACGTACTCGTAGCATCTTTTCTATGAAGATGATGATCTATGCAACATTTCCGGGACCTTGAATCCACCTCCACTCAGCAGTCTTTGAAAAAATGGTGTGTGAGTTTGAACGAAAAACTTTTTCTACGATCAGCAACAAATGATCACTGACTATAGTCTTGGCCAGGTGGCGAGACCGATTTCGCATATTGTGGAGAGTAACATAATTTCTCTTTAACCTTCTGTCAGTGACAGGATGGGTTCCGATTCTGTAATGTTATGTATATTCTCCGGATTTCGAGGATTGGTCTAACTTACCGGCTGGTAGAGCTTTCGATATATACATATGTTACATTCCCTTAGTGGTGAGCGTACAATGTTATTAAAACATCTCAGACAACTATAGACAACATTTAAAAGCTACTGTAAGTCGGATTGAAAAAATTAAACATGTGTTAGAACTGATTCACATTTATTCTTTATTACAATCTTCGAAATCATCCTCATTTGCGGTTTCTTCTTTCTTCTTTCCCTGAACAGTGGTGTCAGCATCTGAGACGCAAAACTGTTTGTGATCGTCATCTGAACACTTTAAATCTATTTTCTGAATTTGAGATGCAAGCTCCTTCCTTTCGTTTCTTATCAGTTCTTTTATAGCATCTTGGATTAGAAAATTACACAGAGCATATTATTATGTCTTATATCTTACCAGCATTAAAAGTAGAAGCCTTCACTTCATTGCTTGCAGGACAGCTTTTTGTATCGGCATAGTCTATCTTTTTTTCCATATCGTCGCCAAAATTACTTTGAGCTTCCCTTAGGTCGTTCCGTAGAGTCTCCAAATTTTCATTTAATTTTTGTCTTTTCTTTTCCAGCTCTTGTAGTCTATTATGTTCATTTTCTAGCGAGTTACAAAGGCTTTCGAACTTTTTCCACGCTGCTTGAAGTTCCGTCGAACGGTCTCCCTCGCCATTGTTTTGCATTTTTTTTTTAAAAACAAATCTTTAAAATATTAGCAAAATAAATCAAGTAGTAAGATATGTATACGTAGACTGGCTGAAAGGAGAATGTGTTTTATTGATACCTAGAATGACTACTTTAATTAAAAAAAAAAAATGTTTCCCTTGCAAGTTATTTAGTTTTTAAAATTTGTGTGGTTTCAAACGCTAAAGAACGCACTATTTTTCAATACAAATTAAAGCTGCAGGTGTAATTTCAATCAGCGATAATCAATATCCCTTATATAATGTCGCGAAATGATCAAGTTTCGCATTGAATTCGACTAGAAACCAATGTCATTATAGTCTGTCTGCTGACCTACGTTCCTGTTGGCGCCCCAAAGTATGGCCACAAAAAACAGAGTTCGGAATGAGTCGATACAGAAGCACTTTTAATAGCGAAGAGTCCTCCGTTTCATTTTACAACACATTGTAACTTAGGCCCTACTCAGAAGAGTACCTCCTGCCTTGCTAATTCCTGAAAACTAAGTCACATTCAAAGGCAAACACTAAGTTTAAGCTAAAAAAGAAAAGCTAAATTTATTTCAATTATCAATCTTAATCAGACACAGAAAGTGCTGTTCTTTATAAATACTAAGTGGTAAAGACTTCATCTTTTCGTTCACTTCGCAATCGATCGATTTCGAGTTTAAGCTTGTGCGCCTGCATAGCCATCAATTTCCTTTGCATTTCCAGACACATTGTCTGTTTTTCAAAGTATTCAGCCTTTCTTTGGAAGTACTGTGTTTCGGCTTGTAATTTAAGAGCTTCAAGCGTTTTGAGATTGACCTTCTTTGCTTCCTGGGGATCTTCATAATTCCCACTGATATCATCTTCAAACTCTTCATCGTCATCCTCGAATGTGCAATCTTGTGAGTCTTCGAGTATTGTACCATCTACAGGTGCGTTGTTATCCTTAAAACTATGGTCACCGTTCACTGTTTGCTTTTCGTGATCATCTATAGTATCATCATCTAAACCATCGACGACTGGCTCTATATTGACAATTTTTGTTGATTCCTTTGGAGATTTTGATTTGCTTAACGTACGTTTTCTTTTTCTGTTATCCTAGTAAAGAGAAATAAGAGAAAATTATTATTGAAATGTTTCCTAGTGAAGAAGTTGAGTTACAATATTCGCACTCGTGAGTTGACAAGTTCAATTGTAACGAACCAGAGGCAAACCGTTCAAGCATGGACTAAGTACAGTGAGAATAGCAAAACCGGTAGAGTGCGTCTTAAGTTAGACTACGATCATTTAGACAAAGACGCGAAGAAAGTGCTAGCTAGAGCAGGTGCGCAGCAATAGAGGCATTGTATCTGGAATTAGTAGATGCACCCTCACAACCTTAAAAAAGCGACAAACGAAAAACCAATCAATTTGAGTCGATAACTGTTAGCTTAAGGATTCACCAAGGGCCAGACTTGATGGCTTGAACTTAATACATACCGAATGAACGCGAATAACAAACTAATCGTATATCCACCAATGATTCACCTGACACAGTGGCTAACTAGCAACCAGCATCAAGGCTAAATTCGCCAATCGGCATCATATGATATAGAAATAGATCAGGATACCGAAGAATGCTTTTACGAGCTCCTCGACAAAATCCACAACTAGATAGAAAAGAGGGACATCTTAGGTCGTATAGTTGGAGGGCATAGCTTAAGAAACACCACGCTAGGCTAATTTATTTCCCTGCTGTCTTACTATAGCTACCACATGGTTTGCTACTCTCAGTATTCCAAAAGAAACATGTTGAACATTTATGGCGATCATAAGACATTAAAAAAATTGAACATTAATAGCAGCCAATAAAGGGTCCACAAACTACCTAATTGCAGAGAAAGCACGACAACGAAGAAACACTTTGAGGAGATTTAATGGTAAACCGCCCGTACCTCTGCTGATCACGTATCCCTCTATCAACCCCTCTTCAACCAAGAAGCCATCAGAAATAACTAATATGGTGGGTTTCATTCGTTCGTCTCTGCGAAACCCTATAAAGCGGCTCGTCCGTTCTAAGAGAAAGAGAATAAGGAAGAACACCAACTTTTCCGGAAGAAAAATTAGGAGAAACAGGAGAGGTACTATTCCGTAAAGAACGTTTAAAGAAGTCAGTCACGACTTCCTTACGGCCCGATAAACAAACAATTAAGCTTTTAGCGAAAAATTCGATTTGACTTATTAACTTCACAATGTTACCGTGACGGTGAGACAGCGAAATGCCAGCAATGAAGAGGATATTGCGGCTTTACAGACGCCCGTAAGTTAAGACCGCAATCAATCATTGTCAATAGCTGGACATTTTTCGAACGTTACTGTGGCGTATTTTGAGAAAAAGCATGACTATACGTCCATATAAGATCGTATTGATTAAATGACCATCGTGTACATCGAACTTTCGCCTATTGGGCGATGTTGAAGATGGAAGAAATGATGAGACACATTTTTGGCCAAATCCCTGATTTTCATGCAGGGGATGTCATTGGGTTGTAATTCTTCCAGGATGATGCCGGCGAGTTGGTTAAAATTCATGGAAACCTCTATCGCTCCATTTTAAACAACCTTTTTTTGATAAATTGAAACTCGAAGGCTTAGAAGATATTTAATTTCAACAGGGCGGTGCCACTTACCACAAGCGCGTGTCACAATCGACTTATTGAAGACGAAGTTCGGTGATCGCCTTGTCGTTAGAAAATGCCCTGTTAATTGTCTGCCGTGCGCTCGTGTGGTTTAACACTTTTGGACTCTTTCGCTAAGGCTACATTAGGTTTTTTGTCTATGCCAACAAGCAAGAAGCTTTAGACGACTTGGAAGCGAACATTCGACGCGAAATTACTGGAATATCAGATCAGATCAGAATATCAGAAGATTGGATTCAGCGCAAAATTTCCTTGCTAACATGAATACACATCTTTTCATTTAAACAACAACAACAAATTAGTAGAAAATCCTGTAGTATAGTTGAAAGGCATAGCGTACACATAGCCTACTACATTCCAGGTATGGAATGGACTTAGGGTAATTGACTTTGCTGCGGGACTAAATATCATTATATCTATCATCCAGTTTATTCACATCAATAAAGAAGCATGGCGATCATTTGACCATAAAACAGTTAACCAAATTGATCATGTTGCAATCGACACAAGGCACCCGTTCATATATTACAGATGTACAACCCTTCCAAGCGACCAATGTAGACACGGACCTCTATCTAGTTACAGCCACCAAACGTCTACGGATATTTCGGATAAAACCTCACAATAGACAGCTCCGCTATTAACTCTGACAATGACATCTCATCAGAAATCAAGCGAATAATTACACGTGACCATCGGTATTTCTTTGACCTTGCCAAGAAACATTAGGGACACTTTATATAAGCATCCTATCATCATATCGAAATGCGGAACATTTGAATACTTAGGCTCTGTCGTTAAATACCAAGGAAATTCTGGTGATGATGTCGCGTGAGGTGTCTTAATTGTTGCGGAAACTCTGCATTATTTTGTGACATAAAATGTTGTTTAATTTTATACACAACAGTCGTTCGTCCAGCTTTAACGTACACATCCCATTAACGCAGTCTAGTAACAAATAAGAGCTTTCACGGAGACTAAACATTAAAAAATACTCAGTGGACAAATTTTAGGCTCAGCGGAGAAGCCGAACAAAAAGTAATTTTATCTCTCAAAGGGAAACAAATAATCAAAATCTTGGCCACGTTAAAAAGGGGTTTCAAAAGAAAGCTGCCTGTAGAAAGGTCTTACTGTCCGAAACTTTAGTCACCCCACAAGTACATATGCGCAATATGTAGCGTTAAATGTAGTTACACGCGTTACATATTTCAACGGTTAATGAAAGGATTAAGCTTCAAAGATTAGGCACTGTGAGGAAATTCAGCGTCGAATGGCAACAATCGCAAGACACCGATAGACCTTTTTCCGATCTAGTTTCGCTCATTGTGAGATTAATGAGCCTAGGCATTGAATGTAGAAGACCAGTGGCATCACTGCAAAGATTAATCAGACAGGCTACCTCTAATGTACTTTGTTTCAACCGCAACAAAGAAACTCCTTGTGCGATGGCAGACTGATACAATACATACTGGCAAATCTGGAACGACAACAGATATGCAGACCGTCCCAGCAGAAAAGAATGAGCCCCTCGTTGGCGAGCTTTACGAGCAGAAGAAATGGAAAGAAAATAGCGAACAGAAATCTGGATGGATTGAGAAGGAAACTTCATAGCAGAACCACAGTCGGTGCTGAGAATCTGGGAACATTAATTCTGCATACTGTTAAACAATGACGACGAACAACATTGAAGACAGACAAAACCCGAGGCCTTTAACGTCAGAAAATGACTTAAACAACTCGATGCGTAGTCATATGACTTTTTCAACTTCTTCCCTGCAAAAAATGTATGAAACTCGCTAGTCAACTTTAGATGCACCATCTTTCAAGTCTGTTTTGTTTTTAAGACCTTAACACTCAAGTGGACATGACTGCACTTATTAGGTTTCTTGGAAAATGGAACAGAAAGAGAAAGAAAGATGTTTGTGCTATGTGGCTATTTCGCCCCATGGGTGACATCCAACATTTAATGGGAAGACTAAATTATTAATGTAATTGGACTTGGGTTGTATTCTAGGCAACCATCCATCTCACGAGATTTTAGTTGCCTGAAAAAAATTCTTTCGGTCACGGCGAATATTGAACCCCGGAACCGTCCGATTGGGAAGCCAATACACTACCACTTGAGCCACGGCCACCCATACGCTGACTATATTAGCATAATGGGGAGAACACAGCGACTATTGAAACAGAAGCGGTAAAGATGACTAGCAAAGTCCTCTTCTAAGCAATTAAAAAGACTTTATACAGGGCACTGATCGTCCCCAGTCCTTTTTTGAACATTGAACACTGACGAAAGCGAATGAGAGAAAAGTTCTTCCGGTAAATTTCGGTTCCATTTCCATCAATGAAGAATACAGGAGATATTTCAACAGCGAACTGTACAGAGACGCCGATCACGTCAGAAAAACTTTTATAATCCGGCTTAGAAGGCTAGGACATCTTGAGCGCATGGACACCAGCGTTCCGGTCTGACGTCAGTCAACTTCGTGTTCGCAACTAGAGGCAGCTGGCAAAAGACGATGCTAACTGAGGCACTGGTCCATCCCGGACTTTAGCACCATCTAACTAAGTAAGTAAGCTTTAAAGAATATGAGGTTTGTAATTAAAATTTCAAGGACACTACAAACTTAGTTATACAGCCACAGCAGTTTGGGTGACAAGTAACGTTGCGTGAGAGTTAATTTTCAAGACGAAGATGGGTTGTACTTGCAGAGAAAAATAAGCCAAATTTCTAGTCCTACCTCACCTAACACAACTTATTTAATTACATCGCTTGCAATACGGAAATAACATGGACATACTTGCAAGCTATGGTGCGATAGATTTAGAAAGAATAGTTACTCAGTTACTCGATATGCTCTCCCCTTTTGAGTCAAAAATCAAATCCTACAACTATAAAACATCAGAAGATACTTACTGTACTCATGACGGGAACATATACCGATGAGCGAAAATTAGCCAATCTGGGATCTTCTGATTCGGCAACAGTTGAAGCTGCTGCGAGTTCCTCCTCGTGCAACAAGTCTTCGAAAACCTTAAAGTACTCCCATTTTATCTGCTTGTTTGCCGAATGCCTTTTCCTCTCCTTTACCTGGCACAAAAACACCACAATTAAACAAATATTACGAAAAAATTAACAAAAAGCAAACAAAAAAGAAAATGGAGGGAAACGACATCTGACGATTTCTATTCACAAAGTCAACTTGTCACCCGTTTACCTGAAAATAGGTGGCCTTTAGATTGCGGAATTTCTTATCTAGCAATTCAAATGGAATCTCATATCCATTGTCCCGGAACTTATCAGCTATTCTAATCCATAAATCCCTCTTCCGAATTGCAGGATCGCGAAAGTCTTCCTTGAATTCTAGGTAGCTATTTATTAAAAGCCAGTTCGCTGAATGTGTCCACTTAAATTCTGTGTTTTCTGTGTACAGGATTGGAAAATCAGTAAAAAAAACGGAAACGGTTTTCCTTGAATAGAAATTTGTTATTGCAATACACTTACGAAACGAGCCGCAGTCGACGAATTGATTTGACATTATTTTGTAATTTATTGCTTCCACCTTATGGTACTTGCAATTGTTGACAAACAAATAAAAATTAACCAACAATTTGATACAATTCACAATTTAGCTGTGGTATAGAAAAGCGCAACCAAAATTGACATCTTCGTGTTTTTTTAAGTCGGAGAAGTGACATTTCGAAAATTCGATGTTCTGGCATTTGTGTGGTGCGATGTTTAGGTCCTGTCGTGTGTCATAAAGTTGTGATGGACGAGTTTTTCTTTAAATTTGCTTGCATTATTTTTAAATAAAAATAGTATAGCTCCTGTCTTGTTTTGTTAGACAAGACATAGGGAAACTTTTCTGTTGCCTCCGAACGCATAATCGTAAAACTGATCACACCTTCCTTTTTTCCCCTTAGCTGAGAGTTGCTGTTTTTAGGTCCCTTATCTTTGCCTTTTTGCTTCCCACCTCGAGTTGCACACTTGTGCAAAAATTAGCACTGTAGATATGTTTTCTCCACTATATATTGGCGTTGTATATTGTAAAAAAAAAACACCGGATTTAGCTCATTTTTTAGCATCCGGTTAAGTGATATGCCACAATATTCTGGCTCTCCTTGAATGGTTTTAATGCTTTACCGACAATCAAACAATGACTGAAATGTTTGCACATTTCTTAAGTAATCAGGCGGATATTGGCTTGAATATTGCTTCGTAATGTTTCAGTAGTTTGGGGGACCATTAACATACGCTCGATCCTTCAGATAACCCAAGAGAAAGAAATCACAAATTATTAGATCGTACCTGATTTTTAATGCTTTCAAGTTTCTCATTTCACCATGGCACTCACCGTTTCTATATGCTCTGTTTGGTCACTTCAATGCATGTAGTTGTTCCATGGTACTCGTATATAAAAAGAATGTTTTCTCGGACTCAGCCTATAACCCCATTATTTATACCGGAATTGCATTTTATGTTTGAGGCAGATTTTGTTTCGCTGTCAGTTCTTGTTTTACATTTGTAGGGAGTGGCCTAATGTCGCAACATCGTGTTCAAGCTATTACAACAATGAGGCACATTGCGACTTGGTCAGTTTTGTCAATCAACAAAATAACTGCCGTTGTGGCACTGAAAATCTTTAATTTGTACACCGGTGACTGTTACATCCTCCTAGGGAGGCTTTATGGTGATCACCGGCCTTATTGGTGCATAATTATTTGAGGTTGCTAGAAGCATTGTTGTATTATCACCAGCGATCGATCTCGTGATTTATGTAAAATATTGCGTGCACTACAACGCAACGATGTCACTTGAACACGGAGCTAATGCTACGGAAGAGACTTTAATCGGCTTTATAGCGTTAGAGAGTGATGTATAAGCTGGTCCTCATGATTCCCTAATTACACCGACGTACATCGTGTGCTCTAAGTTCCTGTTCATATTGGCGCGGGCAGGAAGATTGTCCAAAAGAGAGGGACCGCTTTTTATTGAAGGGTTACTTCCACAGAAAATCCATTTCTAAAGTGGATTTTCGGGTGAAGCACGTCGTTTTTTTCCATATCGTTCCATTTCTGACATATTTTTCATTTTAGTTTTATCGTTGATGAGGAAGGAAGTGTGAAGAATAGGAAAGAAGTTATATTTCAGGCGAACTGCTCAAATTTAGAAAATAAAAATGCTCCGATTCAAGTGTTCCATTTGTCAAAATGTCTTTCAACCCCATGAAAATGTTAACACGACGTTCTTGGTGAGGACTTACATCCCTCTCATTATTTTAAGCCGCTGGGGATCCTCCGATGTGCGAGGTCTGATCTAAGATTCAAAAAAATTGGGTAACCAAGGTTGCCTCGAAAATTGTTCATTTAATCTCCAATATCAAAATTAGAGTTGCAGTGTCATGCAACACAAATTGATGTAGGATATATATGCTCCTAAGCTCAATCCGTGATGTCTTATCCCTATGAACCCTAGGAATAACTTATTTATTTAATTGCTTGGCATAATATAATTTGATATGCTGCATGGGTATTCTACCAACATTAGACCGCAAATATTTTAATCAATAATATTTTGCAATGAAAAAATATCAAGGATTAGATGATTGATTTCGAAGTAGTTATTAGCAATAGAAGTAATTGAACGAGCTGATGTGCGCTGTTGGAATGGGGTGAATACTGATATTCTCTCAATTATTAAAGCGCTTTGTATAGCCAAACGAAAATTGATGCAAATCTTTTGTATCAGAGCTAATCGCACTTGGACCTAACAAAATTATTCGATTTAATAAAATTATATTTGACACTTCCTAACCGATATGCGATAGTCCAAACAATCATACCTAGATGTCAAACTCTACTAATACTTTTGCAAACCTTTAACTTTCGCATAGCCCCACTGTAAGTGAATTCCAACACTTTTACATCTCTATAACTTTGTCAAAATTTTTTTTGCGTAAAAATTGGCGGGTTTTGTGTAAGATGGGAGTGAAATTTCCGTTGATGACAATTCACACGTATTCAAAAAAAGGGTCACACGGGACGATCAGTTAAAAACGGTTTTGATTTTCCAATATCTGGAAAGTTTGATATCTAGGTCAGCTTATCTATGCAAACAATATGAGAGCTAATATCGAAACCAAAAGTTTCAAACCACTACAAAACAATTTTCCTTTCTCCTCCTCCTACCTTTCCGCCCGCTACAAGGCAACAGTAAAAGGGTATCTAATCCCTTAGGCGCGCGTAAATTATAAAAAAAAAAACTTTAATAAAGAATCTTCATCGTAAAGACAAAAGATAAGCTTTTCCAGCGTGGACTTGTACAGAGGACATGAATTAATTTATAATGAACTCCTAATGGATTTCTTTAAGAAAATTTTAATTTCAACTCCTAACTCCTAGATCAACGAAATGATCTTTATAGCGGTAACCATAGACTAACTATACTAGATATCAAACTCTACTAATACTTTTGCAAACGTTTAACTCTCGCACAGACACACTGTAAGTGAATCACCAACACATTCTCAATCTCTATAACCTGTCAGAATGGCTAAAATGACAACAAATTTCACGTAATGTTCGCTAAGTATATATAATAAAGGCAAAAATAAAAGGAAAAATATTTTTCGCTGGTGAATATTTAATTCAACGTGGTGAAAAAGTGAAGATAATAGAATATATTTAAAAAAAAACCTTTTTTTTGTTTCAATTGAACAAAAAGGGGATCGTTTCAGAATAAAATTAAAAAAGGACCTAAGGATTATATTTTGAAAGTTTCATTTGAAGATATAAATGAATTGAAACTATTACAATTCTGAAATCAAGCTTAAGCTTGTATTGAGAGTCAATTGTATAAGCATTTTTTATGTTTAGGCACAAACTCTGTACTCTGGACATCAATGAAAAGGATTATTAATTAATGGCAACTTTTAAAATCAATTTCCTTGCTGTTCTTTTAGTTTGAATGTGTTGAGTAAATAAATTAATTAAATAATACTGATAAGTACAATTAACATTTTTGATCATTTTTTAGCTTTTTAAGGAAAATATTTGTTTTTCTATTTGAATTTAAAGCTTTTCCAAAATATTTCGAGAATCTTTTTTTTCACACATTATAAAGTACAAAAGCGGTGGTATTTTAATTGTTTATTTTTTAAAAATAATTTCCAGAATTTAACAAACAATGTGAAATGATATCCCAACTTAATTTGGTTTTGTCGAAGGGAATTTTTGTTTATAATTGTTTTCAACAGATTTTGCTACTACTTTGTTGAGTATTCTTTAATGCTGTTAACATCTTTAAGCCGGTCTGGCATAGAATGCGTCAACTTTTCCATATATTCACATATTATTTCTTGCCATTCCGCTAAAAATTAATTTTTTTAACTGAGGCTTCGATGTGATGACATGTTTTCGTAACCTCATCATTTAATGATTCCAAAGGCGTTCCAAAGAGAACGGGTTAAGATCGGGGCTATGTGGTGGCGTTACTAGCAAGTGAGGGACTTTATGTGGATATGGACTTATGCTTGAAATCGTTGTCCTGTTGGGAGTAAAAAATGTTTCGCAATAAGCATTTTTTGTGTCCTTTGAAGCAAATTTTCGCTGTAAATATTTTAGTATACTTCTTTTTCTGAATTACTGTGACTAAATTACCGATTTCAACAGTGGATATTTAGCTCCATATTACACAACCACCATTTCCGTGCTTTACTTTTTGCCTTGTGTATTTGGACTGTAAGTTTCATTTGGTTGTCTTCATGCTTTCGAAGGCCTATTTGATTCATAAATGCTAAATTTTGACTCTTCTGAAAAAATCCTAGAAGACAAATCCTTTGTTTTTTTATTTATTAGCAAAGTCCTTTTGTTTTTTTTTATTTGCTTCGCTGACGAAAGGTTTCTTTCTAACGGTATAAAATTTATACGCCGATTTGATGTCGTTGACATTCACGAAAATCCAGCCAAATTTTAGAATTACAACGTGATATTTGTGAAACGTACAGCGTTGTGTTTACATCGATTTTTGATGCAAAAATTGAGCAAAGTATATGGAAATATTGCGTTAGTAATGGAATTAGTAATACAAAAGCATTAAATATGAGCTAAATTGTCCAGTCACATCCATATTTTTTCAAAAAATAATTGGTCAATTCGCTGTCGTACTAAATGGACCTATAAAGCACTAATTTTCTATTTATTGTTCTATTTTCACAAATAAAAACAGTCAAAATAATCATTAATTATTATTTATTACTTCATATGAAAAGTTAATACAATATTTTCCATTTAATCTAATAATCCAATTTATTCATGAATTGTAATTTAAATTTTTTCGGAACATGCTCTCCTGATGAAAACATTCATGGTGAAGCGAAAAACTTACCCACACCGTGGTGAAATGAACAAATGTCAATAATTTATTGAAGAAACAGCAAATCCAAGAAAGAAAAAACAATTTCTTTAAATTTATTGTATTTATTGGATAAACAAAGCAAAACAAAACAAAAATCGAAAAAATGCTTTAAGTTTATTTGATCAGCTCACGATGGTTCCACACTGGGAACGCTTTTCTTGAAACCATTGCACTTCAAATGTTGGATCTGCAAGGAAAAAGGCATTATATGTATAGCTATACGAAAATGTATTCTTTTTACTCACATTTATTTGATCAGCTCACGATGGTTCCACACTGGGAACGCTTTTCTTGAAACCATTGCACTTCAAATGTTGGATCTGCAAGCAAAAAGGCATTATATGTATAGCTATACGAAAATGTATTCTTTTTACTTACATGTAATTAGTTAGATCACTCATCCACATTTCTTAAAGCTCTTGAATGGTGCATTTAGATTCATTGTTCTTACTGTAAAAAAGAAGTAAAATAAATTATTTTGAAATTAAAATGTTTGTAGTTACTCACAAGAAAATGTAAACAAACTTTTCCAACTGCCTTTGCCACCTCCAATCCAAGGCACTCTGTTCGTGGCCGCAGTATTCTGTTGAAAATGTTTTCTTCTTGCTCCAAATGTGTAAATTTTTCTTCTTTTGTTGTCCTAGAAAATATAATAAACAAAATTATTGTTCAACATAAAATTTTTTTGCAACTTACACGAAATTAGATTTGTAAATATGAGAAATGTCAAAATCGAAATTCACCGCGTCATTTTTATATGGGTGACGTCACTCGTAAAACTTTTCGAATTTTGACATTGTTGACAATTCTCACGTATTCACGGACAGGTTCACACGGATAGGGACGATCAGTACAAAACCGGTTTTGATTTTCCAATATCTGGAAAGTTTGATATCTAGGTATAGTTAGTCTATGGCGGTAACAGCGATTGCATTCTGATGTGTGCCAAGGCAGGGCAGTTGCAAAGGAAGTGCTGTAAAAATTCCTTTTACTCTTTGTTCCTGTATGTGGCTTGAGAAGGGGAACAGGAGATTGCGTTCCAATAATCGGCTAATAACGTAGACAAGCGACAATTCGTTATTCGATATTTAATTTCTAAAAATCTGACATTAAAATGTGTACATTAATTTCAATTTAATTCTTACCGCAGTTTGTCCTCTCCCATTCGTTAATCGTTTTCAAGCCAAGAATAAAACCTGGAAAAGGGCGCGAACGAATGCTTGTCAAATGTGAAGAGCACAAACTGAGGCAAGAGTGAGACGGCAATACGAGTACTAGCAAAGATGTGTTTGTTTTGACGTTTTGATAATGTTCGGTCGTTCTTTAACACTGTATTTTAAGGGATATTCAATTGGTGCGCGTATCTTCCAATAATACAGTGTTTCATGATTACGTCTGTGAATTTGGAGATGTCTCTCCTCCTAAGCTTGTTCAGCTCTCCTTATCGCTTAGGACCAAGTATGACCCAAGTACCACAGAGTTATCTAATTACTGACCTTAGAGACTCCTTCAAAATATTGGATTTGCTTGCTGTAGGATATTGGTGGCGTGGTGTTATCAAGTTGCCAGCTAGGAGAATGATTTGGCCACTTGATTAGCTTGTTCCCTGAGACGTCAGAGTATTTCGGAACTCAACAATGAGTGACCTTGTGCTTCCTAAAAATTTTCTTAAGAAACAGTGGCAGTCTATAACTATCGTTAAGGGGAGTAAAACTTAAAATTACATAGTTCTAGCAACTCCTTTCAGTATTAATGTTCTGTATGTGAATTGTAATATTTTCAGTTGACAGAATAAAAAAATTCTCGCTTTTTCCTTTTGAATTTTGTAAGTAGTGGCCGTTTTTATTTTCTTATGCTCCGGAATATCCTTTTTCACAATATCCACTCTTGAATTTGTGGTGTCTGAAGGTAGAGATCTGATTGTTGCTTGGCTGTTTGTATCCGACAATGTTATTGAATTTATGCTGAGCCAAGTAACGGTTTGATGAATAGCTGAGATTTCGGCTTGAGAGACGGTGTGGTATGTGGGTAGACTAAAGGATCGTGTATGAGTCAATGCATTGGGTTTTCCTACAGCCCTCTGTGAAGATGGAAATAGACTCTGTCTCGATTCATACCTTTTTGGAATCTGGTGATGGGAATCTTTGTTAAAGTCACTTTAAGTTAATTGAAGGTCGGTTGCTAAGACAAGGACCCGATGCAGCGTGAAAAGACCGGCATGTCCTCATTTAGTTATCTGCATTGCTGGATGTCTCTCAGCGTGAGGGCACAGTTAATTGAAATCTGCATGCCGTAGAATGCAAATGAAATACAATTTGATGAGCCGCCCTCACCAATGCCATAAGTGAGAATTAGTCTAACGACCGTTGTGTAAACTCAGCTTCGGGTCTAGAGCTCTCTGTAATACTATAGATAGAGTTTATTTTTTATTTTATTCTGTCACGTTTTCTTTATACCATACACACCTTAGTTTGCTGTCTAGGATGAGGACGTGAAGAGGACCAGTTTCCTTCTGGTCGGACGGATTTACGCCAAGGCAACAGCTACGTGTCTAAAAAGCGAGTAATCGTATAGTTAAAGAGTATCTACGGGAGTTTGCCTGACACATAAGGAGTACGTAAATTTGACTAGGTAAACTACCACACCACATTAGGTCTGTTTTAATGTGGTAAGAAGCCTGCTAAGTTCTATGGTATAAGAGAGAGTATATCCTAAGCTCGCATTTATAATTCAACTGTTGAGTATTTGCCAAAAAAACAAAAAATATATAGATATCTGTAACGGGTGACCAGATAGCAATGACAATTTTCCCAGTTGCTATATTTCAGCAGCTGTCAAAGTTACCAATGAGATCCAGCTGTCAAAATATTGAGTAAGGTTTGCCATTTCATCATGCATCGTTTTATTCTTGCCGAACGCACGGCAATTATTAAAAAATATTATCAAACTTCCGGCTCAGTTGTAAATACGCAACGTGAATTTCGTCGTGAGGTCGGTCGTCATCATGAGTTTGAGGGTGAGTACACTCTTTTTGATCTTAAGCCACCAACCAGACAGACATTGGTGCAAAATGAAGAAAATATAGCCGACGTAGTGGCCAGTATCGAAGGAGACAATTTCGATTCGGCGTTGATTACCTGAAATGGGCATTGCAAGCGTGAGTTTGCTAATTGGGCGCTGGAAATGTTGGCCGGAGATCCCGATTTTAGTCAAATAATTATCTTCTCCGACGAGGCCCATTTTTGGCTCAGCGGCTATGTCAACAAGCAAAATTGCCATTTTTGGAGCGAACACAATCCACAAGTGTTCGGCCAAGCATCAATGCATCCACTGAGATTGACTGTTTGGTGCGGTTTATGGCATGGTGGCATCACCGAACCTTACTTCTTTCGAAAAACCGACTTTCTGTGGTCAGACCTCGACAACATCGATTCGAGCTATGGTTCCAATAAGACAGCGTTTCATCCCAAACAAGCGACGCAACGCTCGAAATTGTGAAGGAGAAATTTGGCAACTGGATCATCTCACGGCGAGCGTTCATAGACTGGACACCGCGATCATGCGATTTGACACCACTCGATTATTTTTTCTGGGGCTAAGTCAAGTCCTTAGTCTACGCTAACAAGCCAACCACTTTGAACGAGCTCGAGGCCTATAGTACATTCGTACGCTATTGCCGGAATAACGCCACACATATTGGTCCGAGTCATCAAAAGTTGGACCGACCGCTGTCAGCGAAGCCGATACAGCCATTTGAATAATGTCCTATTCCACACATAATGGCATAAAGGTAGCTTCAAAATAAAGCCAGAATCGATGTTATATCTCACATTGTTGTTTTTATTTAATTTGTTTTCCTATCGTTCTTATCAGGTCACCCTTTACATAAGATAGTTTTTCAAATAATATCCTAAGGTTTGAGGTTTTGGATGTATTGTATAATTATGCAGGACAATACCAGTAGTAGTATCTTCGTATCTGGTGGATTCGAAAGTGTAAATACGATCTACATGCTGCAATCATCGTATCCATTTTATTTGAATTCTCGGACTAGGTATATCCCATGCAATTTGTCTTTTCCTCCTCCGTCTTTTTTTTTTTTTAAAGAACTTAACACTCAAGTGGGTATTAATACACTTAAAATGCCTGAGCACGTGTTAAGTTTTTAGGAAAATGGGACAGAGAGAGAAAGAAAGATATTTGGGCTCAGTGGTTATTTCGCTCCATGGGTGGCATCCAACATTTAATGGGGAGACTAAATTATTAGTGTAATTGGACAACCATTCGTCTTACGAAAATTAAGTTGCCTGAAAAAAAGAATGTCTTTCGGACGAGGCTGGGATTCGAACACCGAACCTTCCGATTTGGAAGCCAACACACTACCACTTGAGCCACGGCCAAACACCCACCCACATCACCATGTGATGTGATGTGATCACAGATCCCCCGAAAATTCTTTCACTGAAACGCGGAACCTAGATAGACAAAGTTATTAACTCGCTTACAGTTATATCCGTCTTAAGCCCCATTTACAATGCTCCGAGATCCCATACGTTGTTCGAAAAAGAGAGCGCATGAACTGTCAAAAATATTTCCGTAACATGTACTTCAATATGTTTGTTTACAATAATGCGAGTCTCGCAGTCAATTTCGAAAATCTGGAAAACTCTCGCATCTCGCCATGCGTGACAGCCAAATTTTTTTTCGGGTTATTTTTCCCATGATTAGCACTTCACTTGATAATTCGTTGCGTTTTGACGTATCATTGTAAGCAGACGTCCGATGTCCGAATGCGAGAGCTCTCGGATCTCAGAGCATTGTAAATGGGGCTTTATTCGATGCTCTATTCGAATTATATGTGCAAGATGTTCCGTTTGTAGACAACGAATATTTGTTTTTGCCCTCTTTAACCGCTAATAACCAGCGTTAGCCTTACATCAAGGAAGTGTTTTCAATGTGGGCAGATTTTTTTTTCCTAATATGGTCTAGCGTTGACGTTAAGAATAATTGCACCACTTCTGTTCACCTGCACTGGTTGCGGGCACCGTAATTTTTTCTTTTTCAAGATCATGCAATAGGACTGTGTAAGTAGTTATTGCTCCACCTGGTTTCAAGAACCAGGTCGCTGGTCCACCAAACTGTGATCAAACTATTGTATTCTAAGGCGCCTTCATATGTCTTTTAAGAAGCCGGTGTTCGTTCCGTCTCTTCTTCTCACAGAGTTCTATACTTACGCTTCTTGTTTCAAACCTAAAGATTTAATTCACTGCCATTTGTTCTTGTGATGGCAAAGGACCTCTTGGCAGATTAAGGGACACTCAGTTCCAAGAGTATAAATGAGTTGGTTATTAGCTGAGCTTTCCATGCAATTTACATAGTTTATAATAACGGTCAGGTCGATCGCTGCCTCCTGGAATGACCCTTCTTTGCTGATAGATATAATGTAGATTTTCTTTCATTTATGACAGTGTCACTGTTTTCATGCGACATTCAACGATGACAATATATTTTCCACAAAAACCGGAACATTGTCTTTTTAAATGGCTGTTCCCGCGAGAAAATATTTGTAAAAGAGAACGGATTGGAGAGAGTAATTCATTTATGCTCCCTGCCACATCTTACAAATTTCTATAAAAGATTTTTCTTTGGGCGGGAGTTGTAATGGCGTTTTCATTTCGGCTGTCAGAAGTCTTTTTTTGTGTACTCCGATTTTTATTTAAATGGTAGACTGAAAACTTCTTCGGACTTTTATATTTTAAATATATTTGCTTTACGAAAAGCCGATTGCATGAAAAGAGAAATCTAGTTTGACACACAATAATACCTATTTGACGTTTATACATTTCGACATAAAATCGAAGAGAGAAATTTTGATTCTCAAAAGAAAAGAAACATTTTGATTCTCTAAAAATGAGGGGAAATGATTTTACGTCAATTTTCTTCTCTGGAGCACGGAGAAGAGCCCAAATGAAAACGACTTACAAACAGTCAAATCAATTAAATTTGAAAAGAACTGTCAAATTCGTAAATGTTTAAATTTGTGTAAATTGCGATAATGTTATGCAAATTAACTCAAAAGATGACTTCGACATGGACAAAGAGGAGAAAAAAGAGCTTCATATTGAAGCGAATTGTTCGCCTAATATATACAATAGAACTTTTTGAACGAATATCACATAAATAAAATCGTAATAATAACCACTCTAAAAATGTTCCTCCTGTTTTACAATTTGTTTATTTTAGTTTTACTTGTTACTTTTGACGTTTCAAACACATTTTACAAAAACGTAAAAACTTTAACAAGTTTTTCTCCATTAATTCATTTCATATATATCTCTTTATTTTTTTAAACATTTGGTCAATCACGTAAAAACAAAAATTTTTTTTTTACGATGTAGGTAAAGGTCTTTATTGCTCTTCAATATCAATATCCGAGCAGGATCCATCATCTTTGAAAAGAAGACTCAACAAGAACTGTTAATAGTTGTATTTCCAACTAACTCTCATAATAGCTTAAACTTTAGTCTAAAAATTATTTCACCTTTAATTTTGTCCTGTTTCTATTTCTTTTTAAATTTTCTACTTCTAACTTTAATTTCTCAATCAATAACGGTTGCATTTTCTTCTCCTTTTCAATACAAACTGCCATATACTCGGACTTTTTTCTAAAGTATTCCGTTTCTGCACGAATTCGTTCAGCTTTTAAAGAAGAAAAATCAATGTCACTTTTGACAAGACAGTCATTGTCATTTCTGTTCAAATTTAGCTGGTTATCGTCTATAAAATCATCGGATGCATCTTCACAGTGTAAATTGAACGAATCTGAGCGGTCTACTGTATCCTCGCATAAGTACTTGACATCTAAATACTCCTCAGCCATCTAAACAATTCAAATTATCAAAAAATGTTCAATCGCTTTTATGCTCACACTCCAACTTACACCATCTTGACGCTTAATATCACTATTTTCATAGTCGTAGAATACCTCCTCAATTTTTTCAAGGTGGACGTCTTGTAATTTTTCCTCATAGTCTTCAGTCTGAGTTTGAAAATTCGATTTCGCTTTCTAAAACACTTGTCATAAATTACATTTTTGCTGTCTTGCAAGTGTATCATAACTTACCTCCGCAATTGTCATGGGAGTTCGAAAGACAATTATGTCATCTAAAAAACTCATAGACTTGTACCAAGCCAGAACCGGCTCGTAGACGCACGATTCTAAGCCATCGCGGACCTTCTTTTCGCTGGCAATGACTTTTCGACGCTCCAGCAAATAAGTTGCTCTCAACGAACGGATTTTACGTTTTATTTCACACGAGGTGACGTTAAAGACTTTGGCAATTTTTGACAGTGCCGTCTGACGTTTTTCTTGGTGGCGGAAAGTTGGCGATGAAATGTCCCAGAGGCAGTGATTGTCTTTGTAGAGGTTGATTAGTTTGACTATTTTCGGATACGTAAAACTGCGATCTTTCATTTTCTTTTTCTTTACGAGAGTGTAAAACGTTTTAATCACTGCTTTCGGTTTTGGATTATCGCTGTCTTGGTCCATTTATGGTTGAGATTTGCTTACGATAGAACGGAGGTGAGTGATGAACTGTTTGCCTGCTGCTATGACAGTTGCTGTGGGAAAATTAACTTCGAAAAACCTAGGTACGTTCGTTTTGTGATAACATTCAGTTTGATTTCGAATTTTTAAACGATTTAAACGGAATAACATTAAAATGGGCAGTTGGTGAGTTGAAAATTGAATTTAAATAAATTGTTTTGTTTTATTTATTTTACTATAGGCAATAGTCTGAAAGTGCTACTGGAGTTGTTAGTATATGAAAAAGCTTTCTTATGTGATAGTAGATATTTATATGGTATACAATTTTGCTATGGCATCATCGATGGTCTGAAATGAAGGAACGACTTGTAGAGAACTAGCGATCGCAAAATCTGTTGTCCGAATCAATGGTCTCGGTTTTATGACAAAAACCGCTAACTGTGTAGGTAGACGGTTGGTAGTAAATTATATACATATGTGCAAGCATTGGCAAATGTTGGGATCAACGAAACTCATACAGCACAATAGCACAAAACATCTTTACCGCAAAATTTTCAAAATTCTGACATAAATGAGCAGGAGATCCGCGATTTAGGATTGATTGTAATGGAAATGTAATTGAATGCTCAGACTTGCATATGCGCATTCTTAATTACGTAAACTGCAGTGCAAAAGCTTGGTTCCATCAAGTGTACAAGCGTGTACATTTCAACAAACGAATAACGCGTGGAAAATAGTTAAAAAGTTAAGAGACTATATGCTACTAAACAAGAGCACTTCAAAGCCTAAATCACTTTCATTGAACAAATATGATGGTGTGAGCCGGGCAGAAAAGAAAACCAAAATTAGGACGAGAACAAAATGTAGAGTATGGAGCAGGATTTGTCATGGGAGCAGGACTGAGACAATCAATCTTGAGTTAACGATATGTGAGCAAAGCATTCTGGTTGTTTGGACGTCACGATGTGAAAACATTGGCTTTATTGCAGCTTATCCACGATTGCGAAGGCCAAAACACCGGCGATGCTCTTTAAAGAAGTTCGAAGTCAAATGGTTGCAAAGCAATGAAATTTCAAAGATCCTAGTTTGATATAGAATCCTAATGCCTGAAACACATATGCAGTATAACCCGTGCAGCAAAATTAGAGAACATTGTTTTCTATACAAGCAAACACACGTGTTCACTGCACCCTATGCGTTGCTGCAATAGATCACAAATTCTAATCTTACTGCAAACTCGGTGTAATAGAATTGTAAATAGTACAATTTAGTACATTTTAAGTCATTCGACGTTTTTGGGTGGAATTTTAAATATTTTTTCGAAAAATTTATTGAATTGTGCCAAATAATAATTGTTTATATGATAAGAAGGATAAAAACTATGAAAATTTGTTTATAAAAGATTAAAACTCAGTGGGATGATATGTCGCCTTTTACTGCACGTGTATCTGATGTGTGTTACTGCACGCAGGAATGCGAATCGTTCGCCGCGGAACAAGAATAGTACAAGATCACAGTTCAGAAAAGAATAAGAGTTGATAGCGGATCCTACCAATAAATATGAAGGAAAGTATAGTGGCTTAAAAAAGAAAATGACCCGATTGGAAGAAAAGGTGAAATGCCAAGACTACGGACGCCGAATAGGAGCCATCAGGAATGGGAATAGTTTCTCAATTGGTGCTGGAAATTTGGAAGAACTACTTCTGAAAACTGTGTAACAGCGATGATCGCTTGTGGCGATAATACAAGAGAATAGATACATATTAGGTATACTCGTATTTATAGGGATCAGAATAATCGATTATATGACATATGGGCATACATACTCGTATATTATTCACATCTTAGTTCATATATGCATTATGGGTTTGCTAAATACTGAACTCGCTTATGAATATGCGATATTTTCGCCGCCTTTCTTGGTAAATTTTTTATGTATTCGTCGGTATTTACTTACTTGGATTGACCCTGCATTTATCCAAAATTGGTATAGGTCGTGTATTGAGCAATCCCTCCGGGTAGGAATCAAAAGTTTCACATGGCAGAATGTGGATGTCAATTCGCTCTAAATGTACTAGTCATCTCAAGGTATTCTGACCTGTTTAATGCAGCTTTAAATTTCGTAGAGGTCGCTATTATATGTCCTTCCATAAAGGTCTCAAATGGAAACATAAAACTCTCGAAGGTTTAAAACAGCTGGGGTATTTGTATGTGCTTCGCTAAACGAGTCAGAATAATTAGGTGTTAATTGATTCCCCATTGGCTTCTTAGGTCAAAAAACAGCGATTGGGAACATTCTTTACTTTGTGAAGTACGATTCGTCGATGATGGGCGCAAGCAGTGCCGCGTGAGACTTGTTGGGTGAACGACCAACAGGCGTTATTATTATCGGAACAAGAAAAACGTTTTAACACAAATGTCCTTTCACGTTTATGAGTGCGTTCATGCAAAAAATATGCGTTTTAGCGGCATTCAGCTGACAGACAATATACTTGATTTTGCCCTCGTCCACAGCTAAACCTTTTTCTTCGTTTCCGTATCAAAACCTAGAAATGCACCAGTGATAGCTCGATGTGTTTTGCTAAGGATATCAATATCATCAGCGACTGCAAGTATCGTAGCACAGATTTTTGATGGTGAGTTTCCCCCAATTTCTAAACTTAACTGAGTGCAAGGGGTCCGGTAAGAATGCATCCAAACATTTTGGAGCTGTGAGAGTTTGGCGAGTTCGGCACTGTATGCTCTCATATGAGGCTTCGAAACTCATAAGATGGTAATGAATATTTACCAGGACTTCTTGGGTTATATCCCACATCTGATATATGTAGTGAGAATATTTGGCCAAATGTACACTTTCTCGACCTTAAACCGCGCTGAAAGGGCCATTTAGATCGTTGACATGCATGCGCTCACATAATTCTAAAAGGTATGTAATTTTATAGAGAGTGATGTCTCTATAATTGGCGCAGTTTAGAGGGTCTCCTTTCATGTGGATCGTTCAAACGATGTTGTGATCCCATTCTTCACAGGGACTTTCCAAGTGTACTAACAAAGATGGACCCAATTACATGGGTTTGACCTTTTCAATGGAGTTCTTTGATAATAAGCTATTATACTTACTTTTCTTACTTAGGTTGTCTGACTTCACATGTGGCACATGACACCCGTTATCGCTTATAGTTGCTCGTTCGATTTGACTTATCGACTTGCTGTTCGGTAATGTTAAATTGAGAGGAGCAGTTGCTTTGCTATGGACTCGAGGTGCTTAGGGCCTTTGTTTTAGCCTTATCACGATTCCTCCGGACAGATTTGTCTGGATCACATGACTGATTACCACAACGAATAGTGGCGAAACAATGAAACTTCGTCGTACTTCGTTACAGACTTCCCTTTTGTCATATATATAAGATAATATTATATAAAACATGAAATTTACCGCTATAATAGGTAACGTTTATAATAGCGAAATAGTTTTACTAAGATACCTCTTATCCTCAAAGATCGCACTCGCTTGCACCTCGATGCAAGTTGTCGACGGCTTTCTCGGAATCGCTGAACAACAAATGAAACGGAGATCTGTAATTGATCCGCAAGGTGTTAATGTGGTGGTTGCAGGAGGATTAAGCTCAAAAGGCTTCCCGTTTTTTCAGTATCCTTCTAGTTGCCACATTCCGTCATATTTCTTTTTTTGGACAGCTTAACGATCTTTTCCCTCTTCCAATCTTCGGGAGTATCAGTTTCCCATAAATTCCTAATTTGTGGTTGTAGAATTTCTGTTGAAATGTTGTGAGCGGCTGAGAAAGTCTAGGGTTTTCGGTACAAAGGAGGTTAAAGTAATTGGCCTGAAAACCTCCGAGGGCTCGTGTCCGCCTTTAACTTTGGGTATAAACACGCGTCTCCAAGATTGGGGTACTTGATTCAGTATTAAACAGTGTATTTTCATCAGGAGTTCCAGGGTCTCCGTAGAAAATTCTGTCATCAACATCCTCCATCTGACCTTTTTCTTTATGGCCTTCTTATAAAAACTTAAACAATCCTTGTTAGACACTGCAAGAAGTTGTGTCCGTCCATTGCCTTCTCGAAAGTTTTTATCTTTGCCTTCAGTTCTTCGATTGCTACGGTGTTTATTTCGAGTTTTTGAGTTCTGTCTTAGAGACAGAATTTGTCTTAAAGACAAATTTTGTCCAATTAACTCTCTTAGGATTTCTAAACCTCAACGCTCAAATCGTAGATGATCTATCTACAGTCTGAGAGTGACGCCAGATTGAAAGCATTCCAAGTTTCGACTCTAAAGTTTTCTTTGTTTGTTTTGAGTGTAGTATCTATCTCTTACCAGCACCCGAATGTTTCCGTACTAGGAAAGACAAAGGCTGGGGTCTTGCCCTTATTGCAGACAGATAGGTTAGTAGTTAAAATAAAATCAGAAACTGACTCATCTCTTTCATTATCTTCTGTGCTTCCACATTCCGTATGCCGCGCCTTGCCTCGCGTTGACTTTGTAGCTCATTAGTAGTTTTTTCTTCTTTGTTATGGTGGCTTCAATTTGCTCCACTTCCTCTGGCAGTGTTGGTCGATTACCAGGTCCTCCAAAAACTTGTCGGTTTTGACGATGTCCACATCGTCCTCAGCACACAGTGACGGGAACATGTTAAGCTTAGCGTGCCGGATGCCAAACCAAAGTTTGTGGTCTGTTTTAACTAGTGCTGCTAGGCATTTCTTATTGATGAAGAGCAGGAAGGACATAGTATTCTTATGGCGTTCTTTCGCCTTAATGACTGTCCAATCATCCATTAAAATCGCCAGCTTGTGGTGTTTAAGACATGGAGGGCAACCAAATCCGGCCCTGGGTCTCCTTGGGATGTCATTAGTTGGGATAAGCTTGAGCTTTAGGCCATTCCAGGTATCGCTAGCCTTTGCAACGCATTCACCAAGGAATTTCTTCCAGAATTTGTCCTCGCATTTTATTACCCGATATCCTTTAACCATCTCGGCGATGTCAAAGCTAGGCAGAGGTCATGTTGGAAAGCTTGGCCTCGATGCTTCCCCCCGCCTCGGCCCCGGCTTTCTCGTTTGTGGGGAGCTGCTCGTCCAATACCTCAGTGAAGGGTCGCTTTTGAACAGCACTGGCCGACGATCTGGTTGGTTTGGTTGTGGTTTTGACACTCGTACCTACGGCAATCTTGATTTTCTTCGAGACATGCCGTTACGAGATCTCGTCTAGAGACCTGTTGCGCTTCGTTGCCTGTCTTGGCTTATTCTTCTGGTGCTCGTTGTACCTGTCAACGATTATCTGATATTTCACCTTCTCCACTTGTCCATCGGTTTATCCGCTTACTGGCGATGTGCCGTCAGCACGAGAGCCTCAAAAATTTGGCTTAAAAGTGGGGTTTTGAATTGGGTTTACTCCTGGACCGTCTATGCCAACTGATTGTTGTTGTTGTTATTCAGCACCTTTATATCCAACGTTATTTCATGTTAATGATGATTTGGATGGCGAGGTACGAATACGGGTATTTGTTGTTACGGGTTATTCCTCTTTCGAAGCAAACAGATTTCCATGCAATCCTTTAAATGGCGGTCCTGGTGTCGCACCTATTGGTTATTCTTCAACCATGGTAGCTAGTGCAATGATGTAGTTACTCTTGTCTCATCTTACACTATGCTGGACTTATTTTGTCTTCATAGGTATTGGACTTCTAGTTCAAAGCGTTCTGTTGCTGACGCCACTGCAATTCGTGCTTTGAATTCAATTAGTTTCCAGCTGCCTGCTGTCAGTCATTTGCTTTAGCTTTTTCACCCTCTACCGACAATGGTATCTGTAAAAGCATTTTGCACAGAGCTTTAGTTGTACTTACGTGGCCCTTATGTATTGGAAGACGTCGGGATCCCGAAGCTCTTACAAGTTGGATAGATTCCTATTAACAGATGAAATACGAAGATAGATATGAATAACTCTCTATTCCGATGTCAACGCCTTTGTTACGGGCGTCATGTGTGTAATTTGTTAAACGTCGATCTGGTTCGATATGCTTTGTCAGACCCAGCTAATCTTCTGACAATTCCTATAGTAAAACAATAGTCTACGTTACAAACCTTTCGCCGTTTTAATTTTTTGTGGACCATGTAGTCCCATAATATGTTTGAATGTGGTATTATGTTGCCTACCTTCTTGTTAAAATCTTCCATCACGATCACGATATCTATAGTATGTTAGGCGTTGAGTTGAAGGCTGCAGAAATCTTCCTTGTCATCCTCATCACTGTACTTTGGCGGAGCATTGCACTTAATAATGCTGATAATCCGGACTTTACCCTTTAACCTCGACATCAATATCAAGGGATAAATAAGAGCCAGATTAGCCAGATGAGAGCTTGTACCGCATGAATTCCTGGTTCCGGGTTGACGTTTCAGAACTGAATCGTGGTTCGTGGTCAATAGCCAATGTGCAAGATCAGAGACAGTGTTGCCGTTTCAGAGTAATGAAATGTTTTACAGTTGCGGCTCTCTAGGCCAATACTTGTTCTGGTGTATAATAGCCAAGCAGATTCGCCAAACTTTGCAATTTCCGAAGAAACTTTCAGGAGGCGAAACGTGAAACGTGCTCAACCAAATTAGCGAGCGAAACTAGAGACACCTAGCTAAAAACCAAGCTTGCTGGAAACGCTGTAGAGTTGAGGCCCAGGTCCACCCGTGACTGCTGTAGGGGTTTGTCTGCGAAGGCATCATCTAAATACAATCGGTATTCACTGTCCAATGCTGCTTTTACGACGCCCATTACAAGTCGTTCGCCATCTGGCCCATCGAACTCCGGTTCAACCTGACTTTAAAGATGTTGGGTATCTTTTGGGAACATGGTGGCATCTATGATTTAAACCAAAATCACAGAGTATTTTGACTTGTCAAATACTCCAAATTAGTATCTAATAATTTGGTGGGGGCTTCCGCCCCCATTTATTTCGCTTAATACAAGCTTAAACTAACTTAAAAACTAGCAACAGTTAAGGGTTAGGAAGTAAGGGAATGGTGGAGGAGATCAAGTTTAAGACGAGTAGTGTTGAGTTGACCTTACAGAGCATGTGAGAGATTGGTTCGTTAGAACTATAAGAGGGGCACTGGGTTGGAATATAAAAGAGATAAGGACAGCGTAAATTACGAGGGTTAGTGTTAAAGGAAATAGAATTGTAAAGGGAAGCGCAATCCACAGAACCAGAGAGCAGTCGATGAATGAAGAGAATGTCAGCAACGTCTCTGCGTTTTTCGAGGGTATTCAGGCTAAGAAGTTTGAGGCGGTCACGATAGGGTGGTAAGATAAAGGGGTCATCTCAGGGTAGTCCCCGAAGGGTAAATCGAAGGAAACGACTTTGAATATTCTCAATTTGGGATATATGGATTCGCTGAAAAGGGGACCAGACTTGGCTGGCATATTCGAGAAGGGGCCGGACAAGGGTAATGTAAAGTGATCTTGTCACATAGGGGTTGCAAAATTCTTTAGACCATCGTTTGATAAAACCTAGTAATGAGTTGGCTTTAAGGATTATCTCATCAATATGCAAACGGAAGTCTAACTGTCTATCGTATAATATTCCAAGGTGGTGAGGGGATTGAACTTGGGCTACAGGTTGTTCATGCAGAAAATAAAGTCGAGGGGGAGATTGATTGGACTTACAAGATTCACATTTGGAGACATTAAGCTGAAAGCAATTTTTTAGACACCACGTGGAAAACCTATCGAGGTCTTCTTGAAGGAGAATAGAGTCTTGGGGTGAAGAAATAGTTTTGGAGAACTTAGTTTCTTCGGCGTAAATGGATACATGGCAGTGTTTAACAACTCTCTCAAGATCATTTATAGTTAAAATGAAAAAGCGGGGACCTAGATGGCTGCCTTGTAGGATACCAGAAGTGTCTAAAAATGGGGTTGAGAAGGCTGACCTAAAATGAACGGTATAATAACAGTTCTACAGATATGAAGATACGAGTATCTATTTTAACAATATGGGGTCGAAACCGATGGAAGACAATTTGAAAAGGATCAGTTGATGTGATATTTTATCGAAGGCCTTAGCCAAATATGTAGCAATAACATCGATTTCGTTGCCATTTTCTAGGGCTGAACGCGCAAAGGACATGAATTCAACTAAATTTGTAGTGGTTGATCTACCTTTTAGAAATCCATGTTGACTGGGTGATATAAGTGACTTGCACTGAAAGCTTAGAGAACTTTCAAACGTTCATATAGCTTAGCAATGGAACAATAGTTGGTTACTTCATTCTTTGATCCCTTTTTGTGAACCGGGGTTATGTGTGAGGGACAGGTGAAATAGGGAGGAAAGTGGGTGTGAAAGATTGCAGTCACACTTTTTGAGAAATATTGTTGGGAGGCGGTCTGGCCCGCGTAAAAATTCAACATTGAGATTTTGTAACTTTTCTTCGATAAGGGTGGGATCAAAGGATTGAAATAGAGAGAGAGAGAGAGAGAGAGGGGCCAATGGAGAAAGTGGGAAGGTACTTGAAATATATGGGGTCGGATAAGAAGTGGTTATCTGCAAATGACTGTTTAAAAAAGTTTACAAAATAGTTGGCAATACGAGTATTGTGTGGGTCGGTCGATAATATACTCGTATTATTGAACGAGAGCAAAGGGGGATAACCGTCTGATTTTCTTTTTTAGTTAACGAATTGATAAAGTGTCTAAGCCCTTTGTATGGCACCAGCTCCGATTCTGATGCCGTTTTTTTTTTATTAGATAGAAAAGTTAAAATAAAAAAATACACTTCTTTTTCGTTTTTTCTATTTTTGATTTATAGCACTTTTATGGAAGATAAAGAATATGTTGCATAAATGCATCAGATATGCTTGGGGTGAAAACAATACTTATTATTCCCTGAGTATTCACATAACATAAATAATTTCATTAAAAAAAAAAACAGTCGTTTACAGACTTTCGCGCTGTTCGCACGTTCTTCGGCGGTTTGTCTATTCGATCGGGCTTCTGTGCGTAACGAATTACAACAGTAAAAATTTTTGTTTCTCAACAAAAACAAAAATCGAAAGATGGGCATTTCACACCCTAACAATGTCTCCCGGATTCCCATAATGATGACATTGAATGCGGTGAAGTTATAGTTACTCCAAAAATTAAAAAAATCAAAATTCCATCTGTATGTGTACTGCTTAAAACTTGCGAAAATGTGCACTCCTTATTAAAAGAAATCAAAGTTACTGATTACTTTATTAAAAAAATTACAATCGGTATCAAAATAACCTGCAAAAAAATCGAAGATCACCAAAAGTTGTGTTTTTCATTGAAATCCAAAAATTGACAATTTTTCACTCACGATCTTCCTTCAGCGAGGTCAATAAAATTTGTTCTATTTGGTTTAAATGAAATGCCTAAAGACACATTGAAAACCGAACTTATTAAAATTGGTTTAAAGCAGAGACGTAACAGTTATAAGAGAAATGACGAAAAGGTCTTATCTAACCGTTAACATTGATGAATTCAAATAATGGTTATAATCAACCATTATCGTAAGATATATTTAATTTTGGTCATCGTAACCAATATAAATGAGAAATATTTTTTTTGGTTTTATCGCAACCAAAAAAAGTTTTTGGTTACCAATAACCATAATCGAAACAAATTTTATTTTTCGGTTATCATTATCACAATACATATCGTATTTTAGATGTAATGCAATGGATACATTTCTAAGGGGTTTGTAGGGTAAGGAATTTAAATGACAAAGAAAACAAAGTTAAACTAGGTACTAGGACTTATTGTTTAATTTTACAAACATAAGCGACCGCAATGATTCGTCTGAGAGGTTACATCTAAGATCACTTAGTACCAGTCTCAATGCAGAGAACGCTCGCTCGACGCTAACTTGAGTTGCTGGAGCGGCATGAACAATGTGTGCCAGTTGTTTGAGAAATGGAAATGTAAATTTTTTCTCCTCGCAGTATTGTAGAAGGTTGGCATCGATATCAACTCTCCCCTCCCGATAGGTGTAGATTTCGGCAAAGGTTTCTAATAGTGATTTTGTATACACACTTGGACTTGACGTCTCATCCTCTGACGAGTCAACTTCCAATCTTCGTAAAGTTTGACGAACTAAAGAGGAAGTGCTAGTGTTTGACGTTTCGTCAATAAACACATTACTTTCTGAAAGAGACTGCGTTGCTTGAGGAAGATATGTATTGATCTGAAATAGAACAAACAAAAGTATCATTAAGATTAAAGGTATATAGCAAAGTTTATTGTCGACGCCAACAAACCTGTTTCAATTCATTTACTGCTGTTGCGAATTTCTTTAGGTGAACTCTCGCTTCTTTCTTTTTATTTTGTGATAGCAAACGTCGAAAGCGTGGATCCAAAAACATTGCAGCGTTAAGGACGTCGGCGTTAAGCAATTGTGGCTCCCTCATCCTTATACAATTCAAAACAATAGATGATGAATCCGTGTTTAAACATTCTAACTTTACCTTCAGCTCAAACCAAGCTTTGTAAGAGTCGCCCATAACAAGCTGCTCACTCTGCAATTTGATTGTCGTTTCATGAAGGGGGCTCAAAATTACAAGTAAGTCATTTAATTGACCCCATTTTTCATCTAACAATGGTCGGTTAAGGAATTCATTGCAAATTTCCTTGTAGTTGAAGAGTTTCTCTACCATTGTAAATGCAGAACTCCACCTCGTTGGAACATCTAAGGAAGGTGTGCCTAGTTTAAACATTTGCAGAATTTGTCTAAGGAAATAAAAATTAAAAGAAAACTATATAAATAAATAATGGTAGTACATATTTAAATTGAAAACCGAACCAATTCAATAAGTCAAACAAAAAAGTTAAAAGTCTTGTTTATAATTCGAAAATTGAGTTTGAGGTTTAAAATTAAAGATGTTTTAAAAATTGGTTCATTGTTGGAAACTTACCTGCACTTCGGCGTTCTTAAAGTTTTCACTACTTGTCTCGCTTTTTCAACAATTGAAGCAATGTTGGCTTTGCCCAGAAAGTCTTTCACGACTAATTGCAAGGTGTGAGCTGCACATTTAACAGAAAAAATATTTCGACCTTCTGCGCAGAAAGTATTTTCAAATTCTTCCAGGTTAAATAATGATTCTTCAGAGTCATTTTCAGCACTATTTTCTTCATGTGTAGTTGCTGCAACTACAAATCAACTGCTTTTAACATATTTCGGCCGTTATCTGTAGTTATAGTATATATTTGTTCTTTGTCTATATTGAAGTCACGCAAAACTTGTTCAACCTCTGCTTTCAGATTTACAGCAGTCTGCGGCACACAAATCTCTTTCATGGATAATGTTAAAACTTCCACTTTCCCCTTTTCTATTATTTGTGCATTAATACCAAAAACTGAACGGCCATGTCGGGTTGCACTGTCCATTTTAAGGGATATTATTTTTCTCGTTAATTTTTTGGTAATAAGTCTTTTCAATCGTGTTTTTTCTTCATTTACTACTGCCATGATATTGTGCGACGTAATGGGTGTCATATTAAGACCTTTAAATATTTGCTCAGTCAGACTTTTAAAACCATTTGAACTTTAAAGTGTGCAGATGTGAAGTTGATTAAAAAACAATACGAACATTAGCTCAACATCTTTTATGTAGTATTTCTTGAACCCGATCAACAAAACTTGTAGACTTAAAAAAGAACATAAAATCTGTTTTTAAAACACAAGTCAAATGGGACTTTAGTCGAAAGCCAAAACATAAATATACGCAATGCTTAAATTACGAAATGTTTGGCTATGGTGAGAGGAATTACTTTATTAAGACACATTGTGCTATTTTCTCTGAAAATCACGAAACGGGTGAGTGCAAGTCAAATATCATTAAATGTGCAAATTGTAATACAACGCTCAAGTCTACCGACCCGTCTTGCACCGACTTGTCTTCGAGAAGCAAACGTCAAATTCATGCTGTTGAGAAATTTCATAATTCGTTTCATTCGTACCTAACCAAATTGACTTTCCACCTATCCCGACAAATCGAAGAGGACCAATAGCAACAAAACCGGTTTCTGTGCCCGCTGTCTCTCGTACGTGGGCGAGTATTGTAAAAGTCGGCGGTGCTAATACGAGTGGATTGTTTTCCTTAGAAGAGATAAACTAATTTACGCCGGAGATGGTAACACTATTAAGCAATTGTAATACAAAAGCAGAACAATTTAACACCATTGCACAATTAGCAATTAAGTATTTATACAAACAAACACCATGAATAATACATCCATGAATATAATCTGTTGAAATGCTCAAAGCATTCGATATAAATCAATAGAATTGTTTGGCTTTCTCAGAAGACATACCACCTTGATCAAAATGTTCCCGGAATTTATTCAGAAAATTAAAAATACAAGTTTATTCATCTAAATCTATATTGTCCCCTTCAAAGTACTATAATCCCCATTGTCTGCAACACCCTTATGCCAGCGCTTGATCCAATCCTCGAAACATTTTTTATATTCGGTTTTCGGTATGTCATTTAGTGCTTCCTGCGATTTTTCCATTACTCCGTAATGGTTTTTTAACTCGACTGAACAGAAAGAAGTCACAGGGAGAAAAATCAGGTGAATTCGGTGGCTGTTGGATGGTATTTGTTGCATTTTTCATCAAAAAATTACGAATAATGATGGCACTGTGCGACGGTGCGTTATCATGTTGCAAAATCTACAAGTTTTCTGCCCACAATTCTGTTTTCTTTCGGCAAATTGCCTCACGCAAACGTCTCATAACGCCCAAACAATACTCTTTGTTTACTGTCTGGGCTTCTGGAAAAAATTCGTGATGCACTACACCGTCGTAATCCATGAAAACCGTGAGCATTGCCTTCTTTTTTGACTGAAAACGAGGTGATTTTGTTGATCTCGGCTCATTTGGTGAACGCCATTCACTTGCCTGATGTCTGGATTTCGTGTCGTACTCATAAACCCACGTCTCGTCTCCATTAATGATCCTTTTGATCAATGTGGGATCGGATTCAGCCTCGCAAATCATCTTTTTTGCGACGTCAACACGGTTTCTTATTTGCATGAAATTGAGGTCTTTTGGCACCAACTTTGCTGCTACATGACGGAAACCCAAATCATTAACCAAAATGTCTTGGATGGATCCATAGGCAATGTTCAAGTCCTTCGCTATCTCTCTGCTGATGGTTAATTTGGGGTTATTGACCAACATTTCTTTTACTCCGTCAATGTTTTCGTCGGTTTTCGATCTCGATGGTCTGCCACTGCGTTCATCATCTTCGATTGACTCACGACCACTTTTGAACCACTCTTGCCACTGGTAAACGACCATTTTCTTTAGAGAATCGTTGCCGAAACACGTTTCCAACATTTCCAATGTTCGCGCACCATTAAATTCGTTTTTTACGCAAAATTTAATATAAGTTCGTTGTTGTAAATTTAAATCCATTTCTAAAATTGTAAAAAATCGTCAACACACACAGAGATAGATGTACTCTTGGCTACGTAACTTTTGCAAATGTCAAGCTATGACGATAAGATTTAGCGGGAATGTTAACAACAGATTTACCAACTTAGCAAAAAAATAGAACTCACATCGGAACAATGGGAGCGCCACACGGTGGTTTTGGGGAACTTTTTGATCAAGGTGGTAATTAGATGTGGGTTTAGTTTCAGAAACTTGGCTTACTCCTAATGAGAGATTAAGTAATCAAGAATATATGCATTATCTTTTAGATAGAGTAGAACGTATGGGAGGCGGTGTTGCCGTATTTGTTAAAAAAAAACAATTCGTCATAAATTTATTCCTATTTTCAATACAAATGTTATTGAAAATAATGGTATAAAAATCGCCTTTTCAAATGGTTCGGCTTTGAATATAATTTCTGTTTATTTTCCGGGTGGTGCAACTTCTAACGAAAAATGTTTCAATTTTAACAATGATCTTAGGAAAGTAATAAGTTCAAACGATCTATTTTTAGTTGGTGGTAATTTAAATTGCCGAAATCGGAAATGGGTTTTATGAGAGCCAATGCGTAGCGTAATATTCTTGAAAATATAAACTCAAGGCACTCGTTCAATATACTCTACCCTCCCGAACCAACATATTATCCTGGTAATACTCGGGCTATTAATCTTGGATGTTTTTCTAACGAACATCCCCAGTCTTTTTACTCAACCCATGGTTATAAATGAACTAAGATCAAACCATCTACCAGTCATAATCAAAACTCTGGTTTCAGCTTTACACCGAACAATTGAATATTTACTCGTAGACCTGAAAAAAGCAAATTGGTCGATATATAAAAGGGAAATGTGGTATAGGGTAAGAAATATGAATAACATTCATGTTGATGAGCTTAGCATTCAACAAATAGATATGAGGGTCTCAAATATCAAATATCCTCGAAAGTGCTGATAAAGCAATTCCCAAAAAACAAGTACACTGCAACTCAGCTAACAACCTCCCTCCAAACATTGTTGAAAACATCAAAATTCGTTACCGCTATCGCAGAAGATGGATGAGAACTAGAGATCTCTACTATCTTTCACAAGTTAAGTTACTCAACACTTTGATAAAAGATCAAGTTCTTGCTTTCAGAAACAGAACTTGGAATCAAAAACTTCAAAGCTTAAAAAAGAAGTAAACTACTATAACATATTCCGGAACATTAATAAAATAACACAAAAGAAAAATTCAGCTATTCCTGCGTTGAAAACAGGTAATGCAATTGCTTTATTCAATTTTGAAAAAGGAAACGCACTTAGAAGTCTCTGGTGGTTCTGTGAAGCCTGAACCAGACAAGGTAGAGGAATCCACACAATGGGTGCACAAAAGAAGATGAAAGGCTCTAGCTACACTTCTGTTGGAGGAACTTAATATCGAGCTACAGGATGAGCTTTTGGCGATAATTTTAATGTCCAGTTTACCAAGTGTATACGAAAATTTCATCATTGCAATTGAGTCACGTGATCAACTTCCATCGATCGAAAATTTGAAAGTCAAACTACTTGAGGAAGGTCATCGTCGTGGAGAAAGTGAGCCAAACGATAATTTTTCAGAACGAGCATTATTTATGCAAAATAGAAAATATAAGTACGAGTATGTTCAGAAAAATTCTGCTCATCAACAACACGGTCAGTGGATCCTTCAAAGGGAGGTGTTATCGCTGTAAACGTCAGGGCTTCAAATTGCCACGAAAAGCAAAGGCATTCTAAAAGTACGGTTACATCAGCGTTTGCGTTATTAAGTTCATTCTGTGTCAAACAATTTAATGATAAGACGTGGATTCAAGACAGTGGGTCAACAAGTCACTTATGCTGTGAAACAAAAAACATACCATAGATCTAATCGCGAACAACAAGATAACTTTAAGGAATGTTTTATTTGTACCCGATTTACAAATGAATTTTATTTCAGTTGCTCTACCAACTAGTGTTGGAAATGAAGTAGTGTTTTCAAACAAGCGGGCAGAAATTATTGATAGTTTTTTTTCTTCAGTTTCTATGCATTTTTATTTATGTCACTTAAATTACTCTTACTTACTAGACAAAAAAACACTCAAAAATTAGCTTAAATAACTTAAAAATATCTTATTATAACTTACAGGCCCCATGCGGGCACTCTAAGTTAAACCTAACACTTAAACTATGTCTTTCGACGTATCTTACAGTCTAATTTTATTTGGATTTTAATATTAATTAATACTAAAACTACGAAAACATTTTTTAACAAAAAAACTTAGTAACGTGACCCTTTTTTTATTTATTATAAAACTTAAAACTAAAAAAAAACCTATAGACTACCTAAAAATAAATTTTAATCTACTTAACCTACTTACATCTAACAAATATGGACATACATAAATATATATATACATAATATGTATATACATAATATATAAATACATATATATATATATATTTTTGTTTTTTTTCTAATTTTTTATTTTTATTTTTTTTTGTTTTTATATATATTTTTTTCTTAAAACTAACTTAATTCTATCTAAGACTTAGGCTGGCCGACCTATCACTGGAGGAGTTCGACGACGAAACATCCTCCCCTTCCACAAGCCACCAAAATTGCTGGTGCTGCTGAGCAACATCCCTCTTGTCGCGACTCCCTACCGCCCTACTGAACCGGAGACACTCCGCACTACCATGTACGACGTCTCTGTCGTAGTTGACTCGCCTGTCCGCAGCTGTTCGAGCGACGTGGAAGATTAGCGGCACCGCCAATATGTCTTGGATCAGACCTTTACTATCTAGATAGAGGAACGCTTCTGGAGGAATAAAGCCGTCAAAGCGAACTCTCTCGTGATACGTATAATTGGGGTAGAAAGCCCCGGAGATCAGGTTGTTCGATGAGGTCATTGTTCTTGCAATGTGCCTTCGAGTCAACTTAATGACGAAATTGTCCACTCTTATTAGGTTCGCCCTATTGTACAAGACCTCATTGGGATAGAATTTGATGTACTGAGACTCTGGTGTTCTGTATAAGCGAAGACAAGCCCTCTCAAACACCCGAATCTTTTCCAATAAACTTGCTCTCACGTTGAACCACACGGGACATCCAAATACAAGCATGGGCCTGATAAGGGCCATGTAGCAGATAACCTTCACCCTCGCATCGAGTTGGCTGTTATAAAACAGTCTCTTTGTAAGGGCAAAAGCACCTTTGGCTCTGGCCAGAGCAACCTCTATATGTTTGTTAAAATACAGAAATTGATCTAGCCAGATCCCAAGGTATCTGACTACATTTCGACAGGCAAGTGGCTGTCCGCGTTGTCCGACGATAGAAAACTTTCGCCAATTCTTTCTGGTATCCCTAGAGGCCCCAGACAAAGGCGTCCTAAACAGAATGGTTTCCGACTTCTGAAAGTTGATTTTCAACTTCCAGTCATCGCAATATCGCTTAATTTTGTCGAAGTCACGCTGCAAAAGTATATTAATGACCTCAATCTTAGGACCTGATCTGTACGCGATTATGTCGTCTGCGTACGCTATGGCATGGTGAAGTGAACCTATCAGATCACTCGTGTAAATGTTGAATAGGATCGGCGAATTTACCGCACCTTGTTGCAGACCGTTTTTAATGCTAAATGTTCCAGCAGAAGTCACATCGCCATTCTTCACGATGAACTGTCTACTGGAGAGCATATCGAAAAGAATATACAGCAGTGGTTTACTAATGCCCAACCTGTCCAGCTTGAAAAAGAGTCCTTCTAACCATACGTTATCGAAGGCTTTCTCCAAGTCAATCAGGCAGGCACCACTGCACTGGTTCTTGGCTTTGTTCCATTGGATATCAGAAACCAGTTTCGACGCAGCATGAATGATATCATGCCCCGCTTTGAAACCGAATTGATTATCCGGAACTATATGTTTGTCCTCAACCCACTTAGTCAGGACTCTATTGATCACCTTCTCGAAAACCTTGCTGATGCTTGGAAGAAGACTGATCGAGCGGAGATTCGCCGGATTGGAAGTGTCTTTATCCCTTTTAGGGATGGGATGTACCACCGCAGTTTTCCAATGCGCTGGATAATGTGCATTATTCAATGCATTATTAAACAGGGTGGTATAAATGTTCACCGCTTCTAGAGGGAGATGTCGAAGCACAATGTTCGGTATTTCATCGATTCCCACTGATTTCTTACTTCTAAGTGATTTGAAGATCGTTTGGAGCTCTTCCTTCGAGATGAACGGGGGTAGTACCCTATCGTTGGTGATGACATTATTTGCCATATTCTCGTCACTGAACTGGGTGAAACCCGAGCTCTCGAATCGCCAATTCACAATTTCATCTCGAAGGTAGAAATTGTGCACAAGGACTCGATTCTCCAGATCGTGGTTCGGGCCCATGATGTCATTCGCCTTGTATACTTCCTGGAAAGTCGCTCCTATAGCCTCTACCTGCTCCTGCGGATCCTCGAACACAAAGAAGTTGTCATCATCAACCGCCTCATTTGGATCTATGCCTGCTGCTACCAGTATTTGTTCGTTGTTCGTCGTTCGGGCGATTTTAAGACATGAAAGGTTGTTCTGATTATTTCTCCGAAATATAATTATTTATTTGCGGGAACATATTCGGGCTGCTGGTGTTTACAGCCCGAATACAAACTTACAGAATTTCTGTAATTTTCCTTTATTAACGTTTGGAGGTTTTTAATCGACGATTTCAGTGTCATGATCTCTGGGTTATGTCTGTCAGTAAACTGTCTGTACAAGGTTTTTAATCTTGACAGCAGTCTACTTTTATGTCGGTGCAATGCGTCAATGGTAGCGTTGCGGAATAAGTCTTCGTCGTCAGTGTGTTGATACCGAGGTATCGTTTTGTCCATTGTTCGTTTAATTGTCTCGTCCATTAGTTTTAGATACCTGTCAATCTCCTCGTTTGACAGATTTCTATTGGACGGTGGGTAGAGCGAATACGAGGAGAGTGCTCTCGTCAGTGTTCTGGAGAAGTGTCCAACGCACCCTACTATAGTTGTAGGCATGCCTTTGCACAAACTCGTCCAATTCCGCAGCTTCGTTTGGAACGGTTATTTCGGTATTGAGACCGCAATGGTCACTGTCATACGCAAAAGTGTGTAGAGAGTTTATGGTATGTTGGTTAGTACATGTCAGGTATATTCGTGTATCGAACAGCAGGAGATCCAAATAGGACCCGTGTCTAGGAAACGACGGACTATCCGTCGCCTCGAGGCCGAGTCGATACATTATACTGTGCTGACCCCACCAATTGAATAGTAGGTTCCCTCTAGTATTTGGAGTATTATTTCCCCAATCGCTATGTTTGGCGTTGAAATCTCCGCCGATAATAAAGTAGTTCTCCTCCAATTCCAGTCTTAGGAATCGAAAAAGTGTCTCGAGCTCTGAGATGAATAAAGTGGATTGAGTAGCCTTAGGTGCATAAACAGACACCATGTATAACCGCTTTCCACTACGGAGAGGGATATACACAATGCATGCTTCCAGCACCTGGAACCTACGTACTACACGACTGTATACTCTTTTAAAACGTATACCTTTTCGTACGAAAATTGCAACGCCTCCTCCCTGAATGGAGTTGGGTCGGTTTCTCCGTACTATTTTATATCTTTTGTGCCTCATTTTGTGTCTCTTGGTAAGCTTAGTTTCGCTAACCAAAAGCACTTCAGGGGCTTGGTCGGTAAGCAACTTAAATAGTGTGGCTCGTCGTTCGAGCCTTATCAGTGAATTCACAGCAAGGACCTTCAGGGTTTGCTCCGCCATGTACGTACCCATTATGACTGGAGGTGCATTAGGCCCGGCAGCAGCGCGTATATTTGATCTACCCGCTTAGCCTGTTCCTGTATTTGACGCTGAAGCTGAGCCATCTGCCCCTGAATAGAGAGCAAGATAGCCAGCATGTCAGCTTGAGAAGCTACCTTTGGTTGTTGTACCGTATTTCCCCTACCTGACGCCATTTGGGCGTAGGTAACGTGGGGAGTAACGGCTGGTGTTTGTGTCTGCACGAGTGGACGTTTAATTTCCACTTTCTGCTGCCGAGCCAGATTTACTCTTTTGATGTATTGGAATTTGGGACAACCCCGATAACTTGCGGTGTGTCCCGTGTTCCTACATAACGCGCAAGAGAGTTGGCTTTTTTCTGACGCTCCGTCCTTGCCTAGAGCGCATTCCTCGGATTTGTGGTTCTTTCCGCACTTCACGCATCGAGGCTGCATTTCGCAGTTCGACGCGGAGTGCCCGAACCTTTGGCAGCGAACACATTGTAAAATGTTTTCGCTCCTCTTTAATTTTTCCCAGTGTACAACCTGGTAGTCTAGGACTTTGATGCTCCTCAGACCATCCAGTTTGCTGTTGGGACTTAGCTGAACCAGGAAGAACGGTAGTTTCCGCTTCAGTAAGTTTTTTATTTTAGTATAGCGCTCCACTGTGTTACAGTGGATCGCATGCCTATCTAAGCTAAGTCTTTTAATGTAAAAATTATTGCTTATGGCCGACTTACACAGTTCAATGGTTTCCTTTAGTTCCATCTTATATGTGTTTATAGGTGGAACTCGTTGCTTTGTTGATTTCGTTTGTTGTTGTTGCTGTTGCTTCTGCTGCTGATGTTGTTGCTGCTGTTGCTGCTGTTGCGATTTTTGGTGCTGTTGTTGTTTTTGTTGTTTATTTTTGGGTTGTTGTTTATGATCTTTCTTTGTTAGTTCTTGTACTGGTTTTTGTAGTTTTTGTTGTTTTAGTGGCTGGTTATGTTTTCCTTGTTGTGGTAGCTCTACGTTGGTGTTTAGTTGCTTCTGAGGGATCTGAAGTTGTTGCTGTAACTCCTTCTCCCTCCTTGCCACTTGCTTCGCTCTTATAGCAAGCACTTGTTGCTGTAGCTGCATGATGCTACTATTTATGGCTTTGACCTCGTCCTCTTCGTCATCTGACTCAGAGGCAGCTAGGTATGAAAAGCTATTGTTTCCACCCATGTAGTGGCCTTCCCCTCCGTCAGAAACATATGGGTATTCTTCTTGCTTCTTTCGCTGTTGTTGTTGTGTTGCTGCTTTCGCTGAAGTTGTTGGCGCCACTTTCCTTGCTCCACCGGGCAGCTTGTCAGTAGATGCTGATAGGGAAGGGCGCTTCACGAGGTTTGGAGTTGGCTTCAGCTTCCTCCCCCTCTTCGTCGTAATTTCCGAACGGGCCGAAATTACGGCATGGTCATCAGGTGACATCGTGCCATCTCCCGGACCCGCTATTTGGATAGCGGACCGTTCACCACCACTCATCTTCTCGTTACACGACTGAACTTATTTTAATTTAAATTATAGTTATTTTCCTTTATAATAATAAAAAAGTCCGTCCTTTTCCGGGAATCGAAACCCACGACCCCTGCTTTGTCGGCCGACACCACTACTGCTGCGCCACCGAATCACTTGGTCAAAATGTTCTTAATTTTTCTTTTATTTTTTTTTACACTATTTCACTTGAGAGAAAAAGCCGAAAACACGTCTGTCCCCGATCGAGGTCTATGAACGACTGACGGTCGACGCCGCTAACCGCTTGACTACCGCCTGAGTTAGCGAAACCGCAACCAATTATCTTTATTATTAAATTACTATATTTTTCACTCCGCCAAAAGTCGAAACACACGTTTATTCCTCACGGAGGTCTATGAACGACTTCTGAAATCATGGCATTGAGTACACCGTTCGCATTTTTTTCGTTTTTTATGACCGATGACATCATTTCAAATCTGGTTCAACAAAGTAATTTGTATTCAGTTCAAGAAGCAGCGGCAATGGGTTATTTGGATCGAATGCAATCCGAACGGCTGAAAACAACACCAGATGAAATAAAACGATTCCTCGGAATTAACTATTTCATGTCGGTGGTCAGATATCCCAGCTCGCGAATGTACTGGAGTGATGCCACCTTTTTCAAACCGATAAGCGAAAGCTTGCCACGAAATCGATACGAAAAGATTCGTCGCAATCTCCACTTCAATTACAATGCGAATCAGCCGAGAAATCGAAATCGGCCATCGACTGCACAACAGCCATCGAATGAAAAGCCAATAACTCCGAACGCAGATCCGACGACATCAACAGAGCTGATTGGGCTAAGCCAGCAATTGAGAAACCGTCTTGAGATGCGACAACACAACATCGAAACGCTCGGTCCAATTTCACAAAATGACCAAACATACGACCGGCTATACAAATTGCGCCCGTTGATAGATGCGTTGAATCGAAACTTTAAAAAAGTTCCAATGAAAGGAAGGCTATGCGTTGATGAGCAGATGTGTGCCACCAAGATTGTCCATTTTCTCAAACAATATATGCCAGATAAGCCTCACCCATGGGGCTATAAGCTCTTCTTACTATGTGACAACAGCGGCTTTTGTTATTGTTTTGAGATATATTCGGGTGATGACGATCACCGTCGTCATGGTGAACCCAATTTAGTTTTTCGTTTGGCTCTCGACATACCTCGCTTTGTTGGGCACACACACATCCATTCCGCACTCAAGACATATACTCGCTTGGAACGATTCGCCGCCAGCGCATTCCACAGTGCAAACTTCCGCTAAGTTCGGCAATCGTGGAATATGTAACTTCGTACATATTCGATGTTTCCACAGTCGCATGGAACGACAATAAAATTGTAAATATGGCTTCCACGATGGCTGAAATCAAACCATATTTATCGTCCGATGAAACGGCGGCGGCAACAGCTCCAGCTGTTCAGCGTTTTAACAAAAAGTCGAAATCGGTGGAATCAGTTGAATGCCCCAACGTCATACACGAATACAACAAATACATGGGCGGCGTCGATCAAGTGGACGCGTGCTTGGGTCGATGTCGCATTCGCACCAAATCACGCAAATGGACACACCGCCTTTTTTTACCACATGTGCGATATGGCCATCATCAACGCTTAGATGTTATATCGACGCCACTTCGATTGTACGGTACAAACTACGAAGTTAGTGGCTGTACGAATGTACGAATTTATCATGGAAGTGGCCACTTGTTTTACGAAATCCGGCTACCGTTGGCACGAAAACCTGGTCGCCCATCGAATTTGGAATCAGAAATCGCAGCCAAGCGGGGTCGAGTGAATGTGGCTCCTATGCCACCAAAGGATGTACAGCTAGATGCAATTGGCCACTTGCCGGAGCATGCTGTAACTCGACATCGATGCAAATAACCTGGCTGCGACTCACGAACTCGATTTGTTTGCCGAAAATGTCAAGTTCATCTGTGTCTCAGCAGTGAAAAGAACTGTTTCATGGTATTTCACACGACCTGCGTGGCGCCGTCGGTGCTTTTTGATCAAATAATTTTTTTTAAATAATTTTCATATAACTTTTTTCGTATCTTCCACATTTTAAATTTTTTTGTGAGTTATGACCACCTGAAATTACCTGTCACATACCCAGGTGAGTTATATGAAAAGCCATAGAACAAAAGTTGTTCAGAATTGTCTCCTTTACAACATAAAGTTAAGACTACTTGCTTCAGCCTGCCGTTACATTAAATCCGCACCAGCGGTATGTGCGATGTTTTTTTATCCGTTTCCTCTAGTTGTTGGGCTAGACTGGGTCTTTCGAATGTCCGAATCTTCCATGCGCAAATTCGAATGTCGTTGTGAATCCCTATTTATCCGAGGCATTCGTCTGTAATTATTGAAGCTTATATTTTGTTAATCAGTTGAACTCTCAGTCAGCCTCTGGGTACACCTAGTGAACAAATTATGTTTTGCAACTCCGACCTAGCTGTTTTTAATACAAATCAGAAATACCACAGATAAATCGAATTTCGACAAGTGAAAAATCTATAATTTGCTTAAAATGTCTTCTTTCATCGCTCAGCACATACGAGTATGTATGTAAAGGTATCGATTATAACGAATTTCGTTCATCACAGATAGGTAACAATGGAATGCGCATTTAATTATTATTCAGTTGAATGATTTATCAAATTATTAATTATTGTACTGGCGACGTTGTGAATGGAAACTGTATCTGATTATCGTATCTCAGCTCTAACTAAATGTGAATGAGAATTAAAGGTGGGCTTATAGGCGTTATCCTAGGTGACAGCAAAAGCAGATTTAATTTAATTTCACATGAAATTCAAATATGCGATAACAGTGTGATTTTATCGTGTCATAAATCGAAAGTACATACTCGTACATACATATATGAGTTGAGGATAAAGCTCACATAAGCTCACAAATCGCTTAGTCTACGATTGCACTAATTAGTAGAAAGAAGCGAGCTTAACAATGAACAAAAGATACTTTCCAAACGAAGTTAAAATGCTTAAGATACGAATACTATGTTTCCCGCAGTGTAATCAATAATAATCTTGATCTCCATAGATACACATACGAGTATGAGGATTGGAAGAGCATTTAACAAAGAACAGTTGTTCTCTAAGCTACACAGGTACTCATACATTGCATTTGGGGGAAAACACGTCCCCCAAGTTGTTAGGGTTACGTCTATACGATGCAACGTCACATTCTGGTATTTCATATCGTACAAGTATGTTGTTTGGAATTTTTCAATATACGAGTACTCGTATTTCGGTAGCAGTAGTAGGTACACATCTACATGTGTATATCTATGGATACTTGGAGAAACAGCAGAGTTTGACAACAATAAGAAACGTTGCACTTATCCATAGGTACTATGCTGGCTACGAGTATTCGAAATACATTACCAAGGGCTAAGGTGGTTTTCAATATTTTACCCAGGTGGAGGTTGTGCTAGACATTTACAATACAGCCAAAGATTACTGCGCAAGGACTACGGTTTCGCGATTTCTATTCTATGAAGGTTGGTGTGTTCTGAGTTCTGACAAAGGAAATATGGGCGCGCTTTGAATTTCAAGAGTCGCCTTTAGGATATCTTTGGAATAATGAAACGGCATTCACTTTTCAAATTAATTCTCAATAGCCAGTTAGAGTCAGACTTAAGAAAGGGCAAGGATTTTGCTTGCTCCCGGAGGGAGCCAATTATCCACTTTATATTAAAGACTGCAAATTACTGAAGACCTCCTGAAAAATGTTTGCTTATTCAAAGCCTTCCACTGAATTATTTCAAGTATTGCCATACGATTTGAGTTGAAATATCAAGACTCAATTATATCTTCATCTTTTGTAGAAAATTCTCTTGACACAATTTTGTGCTGGTTGGTTAGATTTAGATCTTTTTCCTTTAGAGATACGGTTGCGGATTCTTAAGGTGATGCGTAGGGATTTGCTGAACATTTTCAAGTTTTTTTTGTAAATTTTAACGCCATTCACAGAGTGCTGCACCTATCTAGGGTGATAGAATTGGGGGGCTATAAAAAATATTTTCAACATCACTCCAAACACAGATTTAGGTCTATTCCCTTTTTTTTCCAATGACAGAGTCCATCTGATTCTATCAAGAAATCTGCATGAAGTATGTTATATCGCTGTTAGTCAATAAAAATGCAACACTTAGGAGTATAGCTTTAGCAGAAACATCTTTAAACCTCTAACAATTCTTGACGTACTTTAAAATAGTTTCCGGGGTATTCCAATGAACTCAATTAGGTAGATGATTACGGCCATTGAGCTCGCGAAGGATTTTTGGGCGCGATAATTTTTAGTCTATCGACAACCTGTTGAACAGTGTGGCAGAGTATGATCCTATATGCTCCGGTCCTATTTCGGACCACCAGGTAAGTTGTTAATTTAATTAAATGTGGCTTTCCTGTCAATTTTTTGGCTAGTATAAATGGAGATCTCTGTAAGGGATCAAAAAGCATTTTAACAGTACCTATGATTGCGGTGTAAAAATTTGTGTTTGCGGATTTTGCTGGCATTCACCCTCCGGAATGACTATGTTTTTCTTTGGCGTGGTGAAGAGCTCTCCCTCTCGTACTCAGACAAGACGTGATACTATATTATGATGGCGCAGTCAAAATCCTTTTACCATAAGATTGGCGGAAGTGTAGACCTTTGCTTGGTGCCAGATTTAGCAGTAATCTTACTCTACATTACCGTGGGCTATCCCAGAATAAAATAGTATAGTATTGGACGCTGAGTAGGCAAACTCTCGTTATGCTGCCTGACAGCTTTATTCTAATGAATTCATAATGAGCATATGTGTATCAAGCCTGAATATATCCTTGTAGATCTGAAAACCTACCACAAAATCTATTCATACAAAAGGCCAAGTGTTGGTCGAATTGTGCAATAAATTAAGTTCGTTTAAATATTCTTTCTTTAAAAAAACGCCAGGTGTTGGTCGAAATTCACAAGGGAAGCGCTTTCAAAAAAATTTGTGAAGTAAAAAGATACAAAATAGACGTGAATCACTATACTCCTAAAGAACGAGTAATAATTGTTACGATTTTTTGCGTCGATTCGTCGTTGGTGTTGGCGCAACATGAATTTCGGCTTTCCTGGTCGTCAAACACCAACACTTCTGGGGCAATGAAAATCCGAGTATAACCGACGAAGAGCCATTACACTGACCGGCAAGATCGCCTGATTTAACGGTTCCAGACTTCTTTTTGTGAGGTTTTTTGAAGTCGCGAGTCTATGTCCACAAGCCCCAACTGTTGGAGCCCTCAAAGAGAATATCCGTCAAGAATGCGAGGACCTATCGCCGGATGTTCTAGCAAGAGTGGTGGAAAATGCCACAAATCGGGAGGCGACCACTTAGCCGATATCATTTCTTCGACTTAATGGAAAACAATTTAGGACATTAAATAAAGATAATCCAAAAGCAGAATCAAAGTTTTTCATTCATAAAACAAATTTCAGCCAAAGAAAATTGGGTGACTACTTCTGCGCCACCTTGTATAAGATAAATTACTTCAGACGTATGCATGCCTAGCGGTGCAGCTATTGATTCCTAGTAGTAGGTAATGAACGACTTTGGATACAAGTACTGCGCTTGTAAAAGCGCCAAGAATATTGTAAGTCGGTCGTTGGACTGCCACAATCAGAGGAGATCACAAGAGTCTTTATCGATCGCGTTTCCCTTAACCTCTCTTTTAACACTGTACAATCAACATCAATAGATAGACGATCATCAAAAATGCGGCCCCAGATGTGGCTTAACAAGTCGAATTCAAACGAGACGAACGAAATATAACGAAATATATACTCCAGGAATGTGGTTAGAACATTTTTTCGATAAGTAAAAACAAGATTTATGAAAGAAAGCTGGAGGGAAAGATCTGGTGAGAAGCATGCACCAAACCACATTTAAAATTTTTTCAGTGAATTGATGCCCGATGAGTGGAATCTCGCCATGTTCGGTCTTGGAAAAGAAATATGTAGAAAACACACTTAACTTCGTAAATGTCAAAGTCAAAGGAGGAAACGAATTTTTTGTTCCTTTTTTCCCAAGATTTATTGCTCGTGCAACGCTGGAATATTACTTTGGAAGATTAAATTGTTAAATAATAAAACAATCGTCTTTCATTCCCAACAAATTATGAGGAATACATTTATTTGGCGGACATCAATATTTGTTGCCAGAAAACCTTGCATTACGCTCGAAATGAATATGACAAACAGAATTCAACTATTCAACGGAGAGAATTACGCCTCATGGAAATCTCAATGTGCGTTTTCCCAGAGTGGGGTACGTGGTTCAGTATTGGACAGCTTCTAAAAATTGACGTTAGCCAAGATGTTTTTAGGTTTTGCGTTCTCTGTAGCTTGTTTTCGTCAGGGCCCGAAGACTTGAACCGGGATAAGCTGGTAATAGCCCATGAAATCTTTTATTTGGAAATGATCCAATTGATATTGCTGTGGGATACAGATTGTACTTTTCGAGACCTTCCGGGTTCCGTACTAATATCATTGCAGACGGAAAAGTGTGTTTTCATAAGGAGTTCTAGGGTCCCCGCAGAAGATTTTGTTCATCCTCCACCCCACCTTTTTCTTGTTGGCTTTCTTATAAAGACTTAAACAGTCCTTGTAAGAGGCTGCAAGAAGTTGTGTACGTCCATTGCCTCTCGGAAGTATTTACCTTTGCTTCCAGTTCTTCGATTGCTACGGTGTTTATTTCGGGTATGTTTTTGAGTTCTGTCTTAGAGACTTGGCCAAATTTTGTCCAATTAATTCTCTTAGGATTTCTAAACCTCAACACTCAAATCGTAGAGGATCTATCTACAGTCTGAGAGTGACGCCAGATTGAAAGCATTCCAAGTTTCGACTCTAAAGTTGTCATTGTTTGTTTTGTAATATCTACCTCTTATCAGCACCTGAATGTTTCCGTACAAGGAAAGACAAGGCTGGGGTCTTGCCCTTATTGCAGACAGATAGGTTAGTAGTTAAAACAAAATTAAAAACTGACTCATGTCTTTCATTATCTTCTGTGCTTTCCCATTCCATATGCCTTGACTCGCCACGCTTTCACGTCGCAGCTCATTAGTAGGTTTTCCTTCTTTATTATGGTGGTTGTAATTTGCTCCATTTCCTCTGGCAGTGTCGGTCCTTGTGAGTCATGTATGCTGATGAGGGCTATGTTATTTGGAACATAAAAAGCTTTAATATGTTTCTTAGCGAGTATCCATGTTCTAGGCTTATCGATAGCCTGATGTTTGTAGAAAGGTAATACGGCCTTATTTGTCTTGAAGCCCCTTTATGGCCGAGTCTCTCACCCAGGCCACGATGACAACGATGATGACAACGAGATAAATTATGGCTTTTTAATATCGTACATTCAAAATCCCAAATGACGAGAGACAGCCTGGTGTCTAGATTTTGGAGCCACTTCACAGATGTGCTCAATGCGGTCTTTGTATACACGAAGGACAATTACGTTACGTTGGCAAACGGTAGAAGTGCAGGTATTCCTGATTTAAAGGAACTTCTCATTCCTGTGAGCAAAGAAACTGAGAAGAGCTGAAGATAATTTTCGAGTGAAATCAAGCCAAGGTGTATACAAAAGAATAAAAATGGCAGATTGTACTATGTCTACGGAAACAATGTCCAACAAAAGCAAATGCTGAATCCACCTCAAAAGAAAAATGGACAGGTAAAAAACCGGACGTGTCATCCAGTTATTTATTTTATTTATTTGTAAATTGGAAGCATACACTTTAAGATTAAATAATTATCTTATATGTTAGTGACGCCTAGAATTAATTAAAATATTAAACACTACTGAATAAACGTAAAGCAAACATATCAATAAGAAAACTAAAAACTAAGTATTCTTGGGAAAATTAAGTGAACTAGGATAAAACAAAACCAAAACCAAGAACATCTCCATTAAATTAAATTTAATATATATAAAAGAAAAGAAAAGAGAGAAAAAAAAGGAATAGAAAATAAACAGGACTTTAAGCTAAATTGGGTTGTTGACAAAAAAGGACTTAAGTTTAACACAAAAACGTCTAGTGCCGCCGTGCTCTCTAACATGCCTAGGTAAAGAATTCCACAGGCGGACGACGTGAGCGAGGAACTGGCGCTCAGAATATAGGCAAGTAAATCTGGGGGGAATAAGTTGGAGAGTTCGGTTTGAGGTGCAAGGGCGCAGTATGTTGAAGAGATAAGAGGGCTGATGAGTTTGAATGACATTGGATAGCAGTATAAGAGTTCGATAGCGAAAAAGGTGGTCAAGTGACATGTTGTATAGAGATTTGGAAAACAAAGATATTCTGTCAAAACGTTTAAGGTTAAAAACATAGCGGGCAGTATTGTTAAACGCAACAATTCAGCTTTCTCCGGCACGCAGAATCACAGTTGGAAAATATTTCGCAGCCATAACTAAGTATAGGAAATATTAAGGTTTTGGCTAGCAAAAAACGCGTTTTTAGGGGGACATAGTAATGAGACATCCAGAGTTGCCGCAGTATGCCATATACCTTACCAACTGTTGCATTGCTATGGGTCTTCCATGTCAGTGTTCTGTTGAACACGATTCCTAAGTTTTTAACAGTTTCAACATATTCAATTTCAAGGCCATTAAGCACAATATCGGGAAATTAAGTAAGATCCAGTAATGTTTTGCTTATAACAATGCATTTGGTTTTTAAGGGATTGAGAAAAAGGCCATTGTTTTTTACCCAGTTGGATATATTTTCTAAATCAGAATTAATTGCGCTCGAATAGTCTTCGATCATACCTAGTTGGCAACTACGGTAGAGTTGAACGTCATCGGCATACATATGGATGGAAGAAGAAACAATGGAAGGAATCTCATTTATATATAGGGAAAATAGAAGCGGTCCAAGAATAGAGCCCTGTGGGACACCTTTATTATTTAGAATAAAGTCAGATGTCTGAGGACCGACTACGACAGCCTGTTTTCTCAGTTTCAGGTACGAGGAGATGAGTGATACAGATGAACTAGAGAAGCGGAAAAAAGTTTTCAATTTATGGCACAGTTGTGCATGATCAACGGTGTCGAACGCCTTAGAAAAATCGAGGAGCACCAAAAACGTTGCTTCATTAAAATCTAACTTCTCTCTAATATCATTCACAATTTTAATGGTTGCAGTGATACAGCTATGGTGTTTCCTAAAACCGGACTGTAAAGGAGAGAGCAAGTTATACTTTTGGATGTGAGAGCTCATTTGTCTTTGTATTACTCGCTCGAATACTTTTGACAAATAGGGTAGAATTGAAATGGGACGAAAGTCGTTACTGTTAGGCTTTTTTTGGATAGGGATAATTCTTGACATTTTCCATTGTGTGGGATAGCAACCGGTCGTTAAAATAGAATTAAAGGAATAAACTAAGTAGGGAAGCATAACTGGCAGGATGATTTTTATGAATTTGGGATGGATGTCGTCAAAACCAAGGGCATTAGATTTGACTGATAACAGACATGAAACTAGTTCGACATCATCGATGCAGGCGAACTCTAAGCTAGCTACTTCATGTGAAGTTGACAATGTAGGACGTTCAACATTTAAGGATGGGAGGGGAAGATTAACAAAAGTTTTGTTAAGCTCGTTTACGTTAAAATTTATTATTATTATTATTATTTATTAATCAAAACATAAATGTACATGATTAATCTTAAAAAAACTACAGCACTAGCATACAGGGCTTATGGCTGGGATCTTAATATATTACTTAAAGATAAAAATACTGGTCCGGGGAGCGCTCGATGATGTCAGGAGGGAGAGTATAACAAAAATCGCCCTCCTGACATCCTCGGGTGCTCCCCTGATATAGGGAAAATAGTTAACAGCTAAATATACTTGTCCAGTTTTAGATATTTTAGTAAGTTATAAATATTATTAATGTTTTTTGACGATGGAGTAGAGAGAAGACTGATAATACGAGTATTATCTTTATATAGATTTCCACAGATTTGCTTAATTTTACTACATTCGATAGTGATGTGTTTAATGGTTAGTAAGCTATTTGTTTGGCAAAGGTGACAAATGGGTTGAGGTTCGTTTCTTAGTAAGTGGCTATGCGTTAACCAGGTGTGTCCAAGTCGAAGTCGTAGAAAGCATCTGTTCATACTAGCCGTGGTATTTGTCGGATAAGTTGCTGGTGTGCCTCCTGGGTTAATTGTGGCATAGTGATGAATGTATCTGCTCCAGCATTCTTTCTTTTTGAGAAGCCAGTATGCGTTTATAATTTTATCCAGATCGTTTTTTGGGGGTCGGTAATGAGTTACCTCTGTATTTGGACATATGGAAATAGCTTTCGCCTTCTTATCAGCTGATTCATTTCCTTGAATATTTGTGTCCTGGGATCCAGATGAGTTTTAACTTTCCACTCTGCGATATAATATTATCTCGGATGTTATTTATTATAGGCGTTCGGCTTTTTATATTGCTTATAGCTTGGAGAGTGGAGAGACTATCTGTGAGAATGATAGTTTTTCTCTTTGATGATATTGCTATCTTTGTGGCTTCCAATATAGCTAGAGCTTCTGTGGAGAAGATGGAAAAATATGTTGGAACCTTCACAGCAGATTGTACATCCCCATGTTTGTCGACAATAGCAAATCCGGTGCCCTCGCAACTCTTAGACCCGTCTGAGTAAAGCATGTTCCAGGTATTATTGGGATAGTTGTTCATGAGTTGCAGAAAGAGTTGGGTATATTTTTCTTTGGGAGTCGTATTTTTCGGATATTTTGATAAACTGATGTCGATCGAATTAGGTGGTAATAACCATGAAGGGTATTTTTCGATGGGAACACATTTAATATTGGGTTCGATATCGATGACTCTTGCAAAGGATAAAGCGTTGAGGGTTGTCTGGGTGCTTTTTTACGTTTCAAGATTTTGGCTCGTCTGTGTGAATTGGTGAACTTTGTGCTTCACAGATTTTCGGGAGGAGACGAGATGTTAATATGTCCTTTCTGTCTTCGATTGTGTAAAAACCTCCTCTGTCAGCATGTTCTTGATTGGAGTAGTTCGAAACGATCTAAGGCTTGTTCTTATTGCCGCATGGTAGGAGGGATGCAACACTTTTAGGTTTGTTGGAGCACACTTACAATATATGGTGAGCCCGTATTCAATTTTAGATGCAAAAATAGTTTTTGTTGTGTTGATAAGGGTGTTAGTATGAATATAACTATTGCGTGGTGCCAGATATTTTAGGATATTAAGTCTAGGAGCTAATTTTTGTTTTAATTCAATACAATGTGGTTTAAAACTAAATTTCTTATCAAACAATATTCCTAAGATACTTAAATAGCTAGCAGTTTCTATTTGAATATTTCGCACTGCAATATCAAAACTAGAACAATTTAGTTTTCTGCAAATGTGTACGTGTTTGTTTTTATTTAAAGATATTATTGCTCCTGACTGGATACACCAATTACAAATTTCATTAAGAACTTCTTTAAATTAATTAATTGTACGGTTGATATCATTTGTTCTGGACATTAAGTACAAGTCGTCAGCATAGAGTGAATGATCAATGTTTTTAAATCTTAAAATTATATCACTAATGTCATTGTATGCAATTATAAAGAGAATAACCGAGAGCGGAGATCCTTGTGGTATGCCATTTTTAGTGTTATGCAATTTTGAGAAGCAGTTGTTAACTTTCGACCTAAAAGATCTGTGTATATTTTTGGACCGATATTCCATTTGATTAACTTGTTTAAGATGATGTGGATTCCTATACGTTCAAATGCCTTCTCGAAGTCAATCGAAACGATTGAGACATGGTTTTTACATGAGAGTGCAGTGGATATAAATTCGTCTAAATGGAGGAGTGAATCGACTGTACTCCGGCCTTGCTTGAAGGCGACCTGGTTTGTGTTAATAAATTTATGCTTTTCAATATACCAAAGAAGTCTTTTTGAAACCATTTTTTCTAAAAGTTTGCTTGTGCAGGACAAGAGTGAAATCGGTCTGTAACTATTTGTGTCAGTTGGGTTTTTTTTTTGTTTTGGAATGGGAACTGTGGTGGCAGTCTTCCATGCATGTGGTAATATCCCTTGATTAAAAATATTGTTAAATAATAACAACATACGGTTTTTAATTTCGAATGGCGTGTTTTTGATCATCGGATACGATATCCGATCGTACCCGGGTGTTTTTCCTTTGACTGAGTTTAGGCAGCTTTCAAATTCAAGTAAATTGAAAGGTAATTCCAATTGTTTTGCAGACAAAGATAGGTTACAAGTGATTAGGTTATGGTTCAATGCTGCAAGTTTGTTCAGTCGGAATTGAGGAGAGAAATTTGAATCGTTACAGTAAGAGGACCACTGCTCGGCAAAATGTTCAGCGATCAAGTTTGAGTTCGTTAGCGGTTCGGAGTTAGTGTGTGTAATTTTTATGTAGTGAGGAATATAATTACCGGTAAGGATTCTTATGTCTGCCCAGATTTTTTTACTTGTCGTGTTAGGATTTAGATTTGAGGTGAATTTCTGGAAACTTTCAATTTTGGAAGCCTTGACTTTCCTACGAAATAAAGCATTCGCTTTCCGATAATTAATGAGGTTTGTTTCGTTAGGATACTTTCTAAGGATTTTCCATAAATGTTGTTTCTTTCCCCGCAGAGTAGCGATTTCGGGGTTCCACCAAGGGACCATGTTTTTTACTGGTTTGTTTTTCGATTGAGGGATTGAAAAGTTGGCTGCGAACCGAAGTCCTTTACTTAATAATGCTGCCTCTTTGTTGACGTTTGTGGATTGTGGTTTATTGGTAAAAAAATTTATTGCCTTTGCTTGGAAAAGATTCCAGTCGGCGCGGTCGGTTAAAAATTTAGGAATTGGCTTAGAGTAAGTGTTATTGTTTTTAAGATTAAGGTTGGTTATTATAGGGAAGTGGTCGCTATCGTGCAGAAAATCCAATCTGTTCCAGGAGGTGTTAGGTAAAAGTTGAGGAGATATCAATGTAAGGTCTACGTGTGTAAAGGTGCTATGGGTAGAAAAGTGTGTTGGACTTCCATCGTTAATTAGAGAGAGGTTTGAATTTATTAAGAAGTTCTCAACTATTTTGCCTCTTGCATTTGAAGTTTGGGAACCCCAAAGGGGGCTCCAAGCATTAAAATCGCCAGTAAGAATTAGTGGGGAGTTCACTGATCTAATAATATCTTCTAGGTTTGTAGAAGAAAAAGTCTGGGTTGGGTGAATGTAAAGAGATAAAATAGTTATTTTAATGTTAAGATCAATTTCTACTGCTATTGTTGAGATATCTGAGCTAATTGGTTGGACTGTGTGTGGGATTGACTTATGGATTAGGAGGCCAACTCCTTGTTTTGCGGTTGTATTTGTACTAAGATTATGAAAATATGATAAATATTGTTTTGGAGCTTTATCTTGTGTATTGTCGTAAATGTGAGTTTCCTGGTGAGAAATTATGTGGGGTTTGTTCTCTTTTATTAACAGCTCAAGTTCATGATAGTTGTTTAGATATCCGTTAAGATTCCACTGAAGAATCTTGAGGATTGTATGAGCTGACGTAGAAGACTTTTGTGCAATATAAGAGGAGTTATACTGTGAAAAGTTAATAGGGGTAAATTTGTTTGATAATTTGTGTGGCTCTGCCCCCCCGAGTCCGAACCATCGAAACTCCCAAAGGAGTTTGAATGATTCGAACTTTGAAAGACAGAGTCGGTATTCGAAGTACCAATTAAATGATTAGATGTCTTCATCATAATCATCCTCGGAGATTCTTTCGTTGTCGATGATCATGGGTAAAGTAAATTTGGTTGTGTGTGTTAAGTCGGTTTTAGAGTGTAGATTTAAAGTGTTATATGTGTGCGTAGAGTTGAGAGTCCTACTAGAATTTGTGGGAGAGTTTGAAAACTGAGATTCATCGTTTATAGGAGAAGTTTGTGTGATTGTTGAAAGAATGCTTTTGTTTGACATGGAGTTGGATGCTGTTGGTGTTCTAGCGGGTAGAGGAGGGATCGTAAAGTTTGGTGCTGTGTTTGGATTTAGATTAATGGGGGGGATATTGAGCGAGAAGTAGAGTCGCTTGTTTGTTTTAGTGTTTGGGTTATCGGTTTGTTTTTAATAGCAGTTTCTATTGGTGTGGTAGGTGTGAGATTTGTTTTTTTGGTTGAAGAGGAGGAGGTTGTGACGTGTGACGGGGCTGGCGAATTGCGAGAAACAGGTTCTGTTCCGTTCCTAACAACTGAAGAGAAAGAGAGAGATGAGGCGATTGGATTTTGTTGGCTGTAGATTTGTTTGGCTTCTGTCATGCTGCACTTTTTTATAGTTTTTATTTTTAAAATCTCTTTTGCTTGCATATACCGCTTGCATAGCTTTGATGATGCTAGGTGATTTTCTGCACAATTAGCACAATATGTGCGAGTAAAAATTTCAGGAGAGTGTGGTGAGGGGAGATTGCATGTTTCCCAAGTTTGAGAACCAGTGCATCTTTTCGTAGTGTGACCGAGTCGTTGGCATTTTTTGCAGCGCATAGGGTTAGGGAAATACTCCTCCACCCTGAGGTTATACCAACCCACCTTTATAGACGTAGGGGGGCGAAAGAGATCAAAGGTAAAGAGCATTAGCCCTGTGACCCTTTGAGCACCATTTTCTGACTTCTTAAATTTAAATACATCGGTGACACCTTGGTCTTTCATCTCCTCGATTATTTCTTTTTCAGGGACATTTATTAGGCATGGTGCATATGCGGTGCCTTTAGAAGCATTAAGCTGATCATGTAGCGAAACTGAGATAGGACAGAGGTTGCAAAGTGTTTTTTTCGAAAGAAATAGATTGGCGATTTGTTGGGATTTAACGAGTATGAGCAAATTTCCATCTCGAAGTTGGGTTATGTACTCGTACGATGTACTAATTGCATCAATGGCTTATGGAAGTGAGAAGTTTTTTAGGGTCAGTAGGGGTTATAACAAAAAATTTGGGATTTTTAGAGTTAGAATGGAGGGGAATGTCTTTGTTGGTCATCGAGAGCACCTTTGGCCCAGAGGCCATATTCCACTTTTTTTTTTATCACTTGTTTTGTTAGTTTTCACTCACTTGATTGGTGGAAAGATAAGACGAAAATGGAAACGCGAGGAAGAAAGCGCGGCAGAAAGAAGTTACCAATTTTGAGGAGAGCAGAGAAACGCAATCGAAAACGAAGTTGACGGCTCGAAGTACAGTCGGTGACTGACGTTAAAATTAACATCGCCGTCTTCTTTGGTTTTGCCAATACCAATTGCACGGAGATTATTCCAAAGCTGTTTTTCTCTAATCTGTGTATTTGGTTTGTTTTTGTGGAGCTCTTTTTTTGCCGCTTTCATTTTTCCCACTACACGGTTGCAACCTGTAACGCTTCCATTCATCATACCATCGATTACGTTGATTGATTAAGTCTCTAATTTCACCAGTAAACCAAGCATTTTGCCCATGCCTTATTTGTTTTATTTTTAGTGGAACGTGGTTATAAAATAATTGACGAACATTATTGCAGAGATAGTCCACTTGGTCACTAGAAGAAGGCATGTAAAATATTCGATTCTACTCAATGAGTGCGGCATCTACCTCCAGCTGATTTAAGTTAATGCTTCTGAAGTCGCGGTATTCATATACTAGATCTGAGGATGTAAAGTTAAAATGAAAAGTTAAGTACAGTACGTCATGTTTTGAAAAACCGGGTGCTGACAGCTGGTCGTAAAGGAGAATGTCGCTTACATCAGTGACAAAGAAAACATCAAGGAGGGTACTACCTTCTTCAGTGAAGTGAGTAGCATGATTAGTGTTAGCCGGGAATAAGTTAAAGGATCTCATGCTCTCAACCATAATATGCTCAGCAAAAACGTTGCTATTTAGGTCACCAGCAATGATAATTTTTGGATAAGCTATCGAGATAGATTCCAAAAGACCAAAAATAGGAGAGGGATCGGTATATTTCTTTGGTCTGTAAATAGACCCAATTAAAAGGGCGCCCGAAGGAGACTTCAGTTCAACGAAAACATAGCCAATCGCACTTCCGAGGTCAGACTTACATTTGAGGTGACTATTTAAGCCGCTTCTTACGTATATTGCACTTCTACCGCGAGCATCGAACTTGTCGAGTTGTAGAGGCTGAGTAGGGTCAATGAATCTCGAGAAGAAATTCTCTAGACGAGTCCTGAAACCAAAGGATGCTCCCCCCCCCAACTCCCAAAGCACTCCATCATTCCCCTGGGCTGGATCAAGGTGTTATACGACCCGTGCCGAAGATCAACCTGGCTGAGGGCCCAGTATCTCCAAAAATAGCTCAGTCGCAAACGGAGTATCCGGATACCTGGCGACCTCCGGATTAGCTAGCCTTATCTGTATATGACAGATCTCTGTACAGATGGACACCCCTTTCTCCGCTACTCGTGGGACCATTAATGGATAACAACCAAAAAACAAAAACCGAGGCCGGTACTCCTTCATTACCGGGCGGTGGAACGGTGACTACACCGACTACCGGCAAGGCTCCTGCATTGCCGAGAGGAGGTAAAACTGTGGCAGGCCATGTTGCTCCATCCTCTAAAGGCAAAAGGAACGAGCCAAAAAATAAGAATTCAGGAAGTGTTAGGACTGTGGCAAGCCATGGTCCTATCACCTCCTCCACCCCTAGCAGCAGCAAGTTTGTGGCAGGCCACGGACTTGTCGCGGCTACCAAAACTCCTTCAGGGAGTGTTAAGACTGTGGCAAGCCATGGTCCTATCACTTCCTCCGCCCCTGGCAGCAGCAAGTTTGTGGCAGGCCACGGACTTGTCGCTGCTACCAAAACTCATTCGGGGAGTGTTAAGACTGTGGCAAGCCATGGTCCTATCACTTCCCCCGCCCCCAGCAGCAGTAAGTTTGTGGCAGGCCACGGACTTGTTGCTGCTACCGAAACTCCTCCCTCCAAGGAGGAATCTGGAGCTCAGCCGCATCGGCAAGCTCCATCTAAGGCGCTCTACATAAGACGCCGAAATGCTTCACGCATCATCAAAACCTTCGGATCCATTCCGGAGGTTGAGAGAAGTGCGGAAATAAAGAGCAAGGTTGAGTGGGCTAAAAACAACCTAAAAGACGGATTTTCCACTGCTTCCACTGCTCCCAAAACGTCAAAAGACTCCTCTAAGCGTCAGAGAACCGTACCGGTTTCCAAGAGGCCCAAAACACACAGTTCTACAACCCCTGGGCCATCCAACAGCAGATCTCTGAGGTCTTATAACGAAGTCCTAAAGGACGCATTGGTGATCGCGGTGATCGACAGGAGTGATACCGACGGTTCCATTACACCGGAACGGTGGCAATTGGTCAAGTTGAAGCTCTCGAGCAACTTCTTGGCCATCATGCGGGAAAACCCAGGACCACCTCCTATCACAAGCGACGCTGGCTAGCATCAAGGCCATGTCATGCTCATCGCTTGCTCCAACCAGAGATCTCTCGATCTATTCACCAAGGCCATCGATGGTTTAGGAGAGGTTTGGCCAGGTGCAAAACTCGAGGTCATTCTAAGGAAGACATTCCTAGTAGACCTCGAACTCGCACCTGGATTTCAGCCGAACCCTCCTCTCCAGAAAGTATCCTGGAAATCATCCGGCGCAGCAACCCGACTCTTCCGACTCATGACTGGAAAGTCGCGAAACTGGAGGAACTAAGGGGTTCTTATAGATGCGCGTTAATTGTGATCAATAAGGAATCCCTAAATCCTCTGGAGCAGACGAAAGGCATGATTCGGTTCGGATTCGAGTCCATTCATTTAAGGGTATACAAAAAGGATGAGCTGGATGCTGATAAGCAACCTCCTCCTCCTTTAACACCTGACATCACAACCTTGGATCTTGGAGCGTCGTTATCCTTTCCAGAATTGGATAGCGACGACTCCAATCTGTCCGAGGTGACTACCAAGCCGTCGGTCTCCTCTTCTGACACATTGTCGGAAATGGAAACCGATGACGAAGCAATTAGAGGTTCTACACGATCAGAGATAGAAGATGAGCTCTTGGGCACATCTTCAGAATCGGAGGACCTCAACAACACCGTGGTGGAGGCGACTCTGGAAGACTGTAGCAATGATACGGTTTCTCCAGATTAATCTCCACCACTCAAAAAAGGCTTCGGCCGCACTCATTCTGCGTCTTTCCAAAAACGCAGAAGACATAATTCTAATCCAGGAACCATGGATTGCAGAAGGCGTGCTTCGTGGACTTAGGACACCCACATACGTTCCGCTCTATACAAGAGACAAAGGTAAGATTAGAACTTGTATATTAGTGAAACGTAGCCTTAATGTATTTCTACTTCGCAACCTCAGTGACCCCGACCTAACCGTTGCCAGATTAGAGACTGCCAAAGGCTCTTACTGGCTGGCATCGGCTTACCTTGGCCACAACCAAGTGGGCCCTCTCCCTGGTGATAACCTAGAAAGGGTGGTACTGGAAGCGGGAAGGCAAAAAACTGGCCTCATAATCGGATGCGACGCTAACGCACATCATACGGTATGGGGCAGTACCGACATCAATGATAGAGGTGAGTCACTTTTAGACTATATTTTAAGTACTAACCTCTTAATTTGCAATATTGGCAATGAGCCCACTTTTATAACAAAAAACCGACAAGAAGTATTAGATATTACTCTTGTCTCCGACAGCATCACCCAAAGGCTAACAAACTGGTTGGTATCGTCTGAACACTCCTTTTCAGACCATAGATACATCCAATTCAGTCTGAGTGATGCTCCCCCCAGCCAACCAGCTTTCCGGAACTACCGGAAAACTGATTGGACAAAATATAGAGGAATACTGTCGGAAACGATATCCTCTAAACTATCAAGTCCCCCTCGTGATACCAATGAGCTCGACATGAAAGTCAGGGAATTTACTCTGACTCTCAATAAGGCTATTGCCGCTTCCTGCCCTCTTATTCAACCAAGAGGCAAGAAAAAGCCACATTGGTGGACATCGGCACTGGGACTGCTCAGAAACACCTGCAGAAAACTTTTCAACGCAGCAAAAAACACAAGAAAAGTGACCGACTGGGACTCATATAAAGAATCCCTCAAATTATACAAAAAAGAACTGAGGAAGGCAAAGCGACAATCCTGGAGGTCATTCTGCGACAAGATTACAGAAACCTCTGAGGCATCGCGGCTAAGAAAAATCCTCTCCACAAATCCTATGATGCCCAGCTGTTTGAAAAAAAACGATGGCTCTTGGACAACCTCAAGTGATGAATCACTCAACCTGCTTCTGGACACCCACTTTCCAGGTAGCTCCCAACTCGCGGCCAGTAGCAGCCCATACAGGCCTACTGCAACCGTGACCAAAATTCATGGTCTGATTACGAGAGACAAACTGCTCTGGGCGCTGCATGGCTTCAAACCATACAAGTCTGCTGGTCCGGACGGTATTATACCTGCCGAGCTACAGAGATCCTCAGATATTATTCTACCAGTGTTGGAAAATATTATGAGGAGCTGTGTAGAACTTATCCACATTCCACTGTTATGGAGAAAAGTCAATGTAGTATTCATTCCCAAAGCTGGAAAATGTTCTCATGTAGTCCCAAAGGACCTCAGACCTATAAGTCTATCATCATTCCTTCTGAAAACTTTAGAACGACTGATTGATATCCATATCCACATAAAGTTGATCCAAGACTTCTGTCTACGGCTCAACATGCCTAATGTAAAGGAAAGTCGGTGGAAACGGCTTTGCACTCTCTGACTAGCCACATCGAACGATCCCTACAATATAAGGAGTACACAATGGTTGCTTTCCTAGACATAGAGGGCGCCTTTAACAACGTCAACACATCCGCAATCACGACTGCGCTGTCAACTCTGCAGGTAGACGGCTCACTTGGGGGGCTGATCAGTCTAATGCTAAAAAGCAGGATAATCAACTCCAAACTGGGCGAGACTTCTGCTAAAAGATATTTCAGTAGAGGCACGCCGCAAGGCGGTGTCCACTCTCCCCTTCTCTGGAACTTAGTAGTTAACGAACTACTGATATACCAGGAAGCGGGTGGTAGCAAAGTGATTGCCTATGCGGATGACGTTGCCATAGCCGTCTCAGGAAAACATCTAAATACCATTAAAGAACTCCTGCAAGTAAATCTTAACAGATTAACCCGCTGGGCAGATCGCTGTGGATTGGGAATAAGCCCCCATAAAACTGATCTTGTCCTCTTCTCTAGGAAATATAAAATTCCAATCATAGACCCTCCTTCAATAAATGGTACCAGTTTAGCTTTCTCCAGTAGCTGCGACTGCAGCTATTCGCCTTAAAGCGACTAAAAAGTGGACAAATAATTCATTTGGCCATGCCAATATTCTTAATACATTAGGAATCCTCACAGAGAACATCGATTACACCATACCTGAACTTTGGTTTGACAAAAACTTCCATGTAAGCTTCCCCTCTAGATCGTTCTGGGAGGAGGATGCTTTCATGGTGGACAAGTCAATACATCTCTACACAGATGGATCTAAAACCGATAGCGGAGTTGGTGACGGTGTTTTCTCAGATAAGCTAAATCTAAGCCTCTCTTTCCGCCTTCCAAATCACTGTAGCGTGTTCCAGGCGGAAATTTTGGCGATTAAAGAAGCTCTGTCCTGGCTGAAGAAAAATGTGATATCTGCAAAGGATATCCGCATATTTTCGGATAGTCAGGCCGCCATCAAGTCCCTGGACTCGGTCTCATTGTGTTCTAAAACTGCCCTTGAATGCCGATCATCTCTCATGGAGATGGCAGAGCAGTTCAGCATTCACCTCTGTTGGGTGCCGGGCCACAGAGACATTCCAGGGATGAAGATGCAGAGCCGATGAACTCGCCAAAATTGGAACCACTCTAAACCTATCCTACCGGACAAAGGTAGTATAGGTATACCAATCGCTACGTGCAAACTAACACTAAAGCTAGATGCCAATAAAAGAACGGACCTTAGGTGGACTGCTGGACAAACATGTCTAGCGACCAAACAGATCTGGCCAAGGCTGGATCTGAGTCACTCTAAGTGTCTGATCCTTTTAGATAGGAAACATCTCAACGCCATAATAGGTGTCATTACTGGACACTGCCTCATAGGCAAGCACGCAAGAAGACTTGGCGCTTTTACTAATGATTTCTTTAGAAGCTGCATGGACGAGGAAGAGGAGGAGACAATCCCCCACCTACTCTGCACATGCCCAGCTCTCTCCCAGAGAAGGAAGCTTCATCTAAGAGCTTTCTTCTACAACGACCTAAACGATCTAGAAAAAATAGACGTTAACAGTCTCCTACGCTTTATTATAAGCTCAAACTGGTTCCAGTAGTAAGAAGATCATAGATTCACGTGGCATCACAATGGGCCAATAGGCCTAAGTGGGTTGGTATTTCCAACAGGCACTCTTACCTAACCTAACCTAACCTATGTATATTGCAGCACCACCACCTATTCTGTCTATCCTATATCCACGAAAAAGCCTGTACCCATTAACTTTATAAACCTTATCTTTGCAATAAGTTGTAAACCATGATTCGCTAACGCAAACAACATTAATATTGGTACCTTCGAACAGATCTCTAAACTCATCCAATTTTGGAAAGAGGCTCTGCGTATTAATATGGCATATCCTCAAACCAGTTTTTTGCTCGCAAAGAATATTCAACATTGAGCGACAGATCCCTCCACTCTCATCACTAATGGAATTCGTGGAATTCATGCCACTAGTTGTTGCAAGCATTGTTGTATAATAACAAAAATAGAGGAAACGGCACATTAACAGCAGGCGGCATCCTATTGGTCGTGATAAACTTGTTAGTATTCATTATAGACGAATTAAAGCAAAAATGGAGATGTTTTGTTTGGATGAATAATGAAAAACTTAAAAATAATTTAAAAAAAAGCAGAAATGAAGAAAAAAAAATTAAGTTAGCAGTTTAAATTCAAAATTAACAAAATTAACCAGATAAGGAAAATAATATAAAAGAAGAAGAAAGCGGGGGAAAAAACAGTTTAAGAAATACTGGTGTTATTGTTGATTGTGGTTGTTATTTTCTTGGGGGCTGGCAATGTCGTAAAGTTTGGCGATGTTTTCGATGGCGATGGAATTTAACAATTATTGTGGTCTAGTGAAATTTGACCCAAGGAGAACGTAAGATGTGATAGTGGGATACGAAAATGGAGCCCACATCGTCGTCAAAGTTAAAGACATGCGATCATTTTTTTTTAATGAATTCTACAATATATAGTAAAAATGCATATAAAATAAAATAAAGACGTTCGATTTTTTTTAACAAGAATTCAAATAAATACAGTAAATTATTATGTTTTTGACCCTAAAACGATTCCGGTTGATAAGATCATCAAAAATAAAACAAACAAAACAATAATTTCATTTTATTTAATTTTGTATATTTGTAAATTAAGATATGATCTTTTTTAGTACTTAGAAATTGTACTTCAGTTAATTGAAGAAATGTCTTAATCCTTTGCGGACAAAGTAAACTTTTTGAGGAAAAGTAAAATTTTTATGGAATATTTAGTATAAAATAATACTAAAGAACAAAAATTTTTCAAAAATCATAGTTTTATTTTATTGGTTTTTCTAAAAAAAAGGTGGTTCCACTAGGAAATTAAAGCACTTATTTTTCATGAAAACTGAGACAGTTTTGGTCTTTTGCAAGACAGAGCCCAATATTACAGGCTTTCCAATGCCATCATATTCTGTGAGGTTTTGCCTTAGTGCTACAATTAGCACATCTAACTTTCGTGCCATGTACTAGCAAATGTACAGCCTTGCCCAGTCTTTTTTCTAAAAGTACATTTACTTTGTACCTGTTTGGAGTAATATCAGGCCTGCAATTCTTTTTCTTTTTCGGTCTAAATCAGGTTCAGCTCCTATGAGGCCTGTGACTACTGGAAGTTTGAAATCTTTTAATGATATTGGAGTCCCAGCTGAACGTAGTTTGTGAAGGATAACAGCATTGACAACTGTCAAATCAAGAAAATGCCAAAAAATACGATGCCGCCATGCATAATGACATTTTATGCATTTTACAGCGTAAAGCCATCTTTTCCACTTCTTTGAATCTCTTGTTCGTCGTTAGGATCATGAAAGTTACTCAAAAATATAATTGAGTTCCTATCAAACCAATTCAATGCCAATACACCTTCCTTACTCATCCTCCAATCGAAATCTCCTCTTTTCATAGTCTTGTCTCTTGCAAAATCCGTTGGAACATCTTTTCTCCCCTTCCGAGCAGTTCCACATGCATACTCGTATATGACATCTTTTAGCAACTCTTGTTGCAACTTTACCGAGTTGAAGTAGTTGTCAAAATAAACTTCATGCCATTTTCCAACCAAATCTCTTGTCAAATCCTTTATAACTCTCGCGCCTAAATTTAGCTCGACATAATTCGGAACCTATGCCGTATACCACCTTGATCAAGTTCCCGGAATAACCACCGTGTGGCGCTCCCATTATTCCGATTTGAGTTCTGTTTTTTTGTTAAGTTTTACCAACTTGTATTGTTGATATTCCCTCTAAATCTTAGCGTCATAGCTTGACATTTGCAAAAGTTACGTAGCGAAGAGTACATCTATCTTTGTGTGTGTTGTAGATTTTTTAAAATTTTAGAAATGGATTTAAATTTGCAACAACGAACTTCAATTTTGCGTAAAAAACGGATTTAATGGTGCGCGAACGTTGGAAATGTTGGAAAAGTGTTTCGGCAACGATTCTCTAAAGAAAATGGTCGTTTACCAGTGGCAAGAGTGGTTCAAAAGTGGTTGTGAGTCAATCGAAGATGATGAACGCAGTGGCAGACCATCGACATCGAAAACCGACGAAAACATTGATGGAGTAAAAGAAATGTTGGTCAATAACCCCAAATTAACCATCAGAAGAGAGATAGCGAAGGACTTGGACTTGATGGATCCGTCCAAGACATTTTGGTTAATGATTTGGGTTTCCGTCATGTAGCAGCAAAGTTGGTGCCAAAAGACCTCAATTTCATGCAAAAAAGAGACCGTGTTGACATCGCAAAAGAGATGATTTGCGAGGCTGAATCCGATCCCACATTCATCAAAAGGATCATTACTGGAGATGAGAAGTGGGTTTATGAGTACGACACGCAATCCAGACATCAGGCAATGAGCCGAGACCAAAAAAACTACGTCGTTTTCAGTCAAAAAAGAAGGCAATGCTCACGGTTTTCATGGATTACAACGTAATCCATAATTACAGACAGTAAACAAAGAGTATTATTTGGGCGTTATGAGACGTTTGTGTGAAGCAATTCGCCGAAAGAGACCAGCATTGTGGGCAGAAAACTTGTGGATTTTGCAACATGATAACGCACCGTTGCACAGTGTCATCATTATTCGTAATTTGTTGACGAAAAATGCAAGAAACACCATCCAACAGGCACCGAATTCACCTAATTTGGCTCGCTGTGAATTCTTTCTGTTCAATGGAGTTAAAAAAACCACTACGGGGAAAGCGTTTCAGCAGCCGAGAGGAAGCACTGATGGACATACCGGAAACCGAATATAAAAAATGTTTCGAGGATTGGATCTAGCGCTGGCATAAGTGTGTTGCAGTCGATGGGGATTACTTTGAAGGGGGCAATATAGATTTAGATGAATAAACTTGTATTTTTAAATTTCTGAATACATTCCTTTTTGATTAAGGTGGTATATTTGTAATTGGGAAACAAAGGTATTTTCATCGGATTTTGTACCCTCTTTTTATGGGCGGTAGTGGCATATATTAGAGTAAACTGCTTCTTCCCTTGAACTTTATCATAGAGTCATCGATTAAGCTATGTTTAGTAGGACGGTATGGTAATGCATTTGGTATGTGGTTGACAGTTCATCTAATAAAGATTTCAATTTATACAGCTTGTCAAAATTTTATTTTCCTCTTGGCTGCAAACTACTATCATTTAAATGTAGATTAGTCAGAAGAAATCCAGATCTATCGCATGACATTTTTGGAGATATGAAATTATAGCACAATTCCACTTTTGATGACCAAAAGTCCCCATAACAGGGAAGCGTCTTAATAATGTGGTACGAATTTCGAAGAGTAAAAACAAGAATCTGTGTATATATAAACATATGTATGTGTTTACCCATAAGCAAATTGATTGCCAAAAAGCACTTAATTTCTTCATTCGTAACTGGATCACTGTTCCTGCCTTGCCTTGCCTTTGTATAGTATACAAATTTGTATGGAAAACTATGTGTTCCAAAAGCTTCGGTGAAAACAAAAGAAGAAACATGTCCACTGGAAATTCGACCCCATCTAGTATCGACAAACGGTTGAACACATCTGCTTCCATAAGTAGTTTTCGTCCACTTCACCTGTAAGTCTGTACTCACAAGTGATTCCAATAGGCATTCATCTTCCTTTCCCAATTATTGTCACCTGTTTGTATTACAGAAAGACCTGCAGCGGCACGAGTACGATAACTTTGGCGCCAAGAATTGAAAACGGTATTTTGTTAAGGAATTAAAAACTAGCATATTTTACTATGGGAGGAGTTATGGGCAATTTAAAAACAAATGACTTAAGATGGGGAAAAAATTATTAAAGAACAATGGTAACACTTACAATAAAGTACTATACAGAATATGAAAGCCCGAAACTTGTTCTTTAACATACAATTTACATCAAACTATTCGTGTAAATAGTTTTTGAATAATTCACATTCAAACTCAAATTCTTGGTAAAAAATTAAAAAAAAAAAGATTTAACAATATTACTCAAAACTGTGAAATAATGTGCCAAATTAGTTTTTTGTATTCAATGCGCGTATTAATTCTAAATCGAACACAAAAAACCGCATGGCTTTATGTCCTCTAGTTTTTGAGCAAATCTAAATTGAAATTACTACTTTAGTTTTGTTTTTTGGCATTTATGTACGTAGTCTTCCTTTGAATAAGTTAATAAGTATTATTTAAACATCTCGCAGACGCCTATATCAATGGTTTTTTTAATTAAGAGTACACGGGTGACCCGCTTCGCGGGATTAAGGGTTTTCAACTCTCTTTCCGCAGGCGGCAGGTCCCGCTCACGCAACTTCGTTGCTCCGCTCGGGGTATGTGCTTTTCGTCAGGCAGGCGCCTATGTCATCAATACTCTTCATCCACAGTACTCATCACAAAATTACAAAGTTCCCATTATTAACAAAGTTTCACTAATTCGCATTATAGAAAATTGACATGTTCCAATGAATCGATTATCAGACACAGTACGACGCAGACAAGTCAACCTCGACGATCGGCTATTGAAGTTGTAATATTTTAACTTTCTCTTTTGTTTAAAGTGGTATGTTTAAATTTAGATAGTGAATAAAAGACTATATCAATGGAAAGATTGTAAGTAATTTGTTTAACAGAACTCTATATATCAGCAGCTCTATACGACAGAACATTTTTGAGAAACAATCACAGGATTCGAGCAAGAGTGTTATCCCTAGAATTTTTGAAATATATTTCACAGTATCATAGACCATAACCTACTCCTATTTCAGAATAGGAACTATCTTTAGATCGGTTTAACAATTTAAGCGCTGATGAATCGTCTTCTTACTTTAATTGCTGTGACACTTTCTGGGGGATTAGGGCGTTTACAACGTTTTTCCATAAAGTATGTCAGTTCCTTCCAATCAACCCACAATTCCTCAACCATTCTGCGCCACTTCTGATTGAGGCGGCTCGTTATTCTACTTCTACTTGAGTACCGAGTCGACCGCCGTCGAGTGCACAACTCCACCAGTGCACTCACAATATTGTTGTGTGCTATGCAAAAAAAAAAAAACCCGCGCGTTCAAAAAAGCAAAAAAAAGTGCAGTGCAGTGACTGAAAAGAAAAATATAACACAGTGCGGGTATCCCACCTCACCCGCTCCTAGTCGAAGTACTGTTGCTTGCACTCAGTCACTCACTGCCGTTACTGTATTTACCATACGGTACGTGCAGTGGCTGAGTGTATGTAATAACTGATGGATAGCGGGGTTGTGAGTGAAAATTTTGTTAGTGCACTGTTTCATATTGTTGTAAGAGCATAACACCTACAACAATTTGATTCGGTAAACCAACGTCAGAATTTCCACTTCGCAGCCTTGCTTAGTATCGTCGGTGTTTGTGTTTTCTGTGTTTGCCTGTGATTATGACTAGGGAATTCAGGGTAGACGTAGCCAATATACGCGGGCTAAAAAGTAATCACTTTTCTGCGTACGTCCACGTCTGTAAGTACAGACCAGATGTTTTGGCACTTAGTGAGACACAGGTAGATCCCCGCCCACACCTCTCAGATCATTCTGATCTGAAGCTACCTGGCTACGAACTAGTGCCATTATTCTTCTCTCACCGCGGTCTCGCCATTTATGTGCGTAGTGATGTAGCTTACCAAACTCCACCACAATGTGATCCATGTTCCAATCCGGAATTCAACTTCATGTGGTTAAAATTCCATCTCCGTAAGCAAATTATACACTACTGCTTTATTTATAGAAGCCCCAAACTGGACAGCAATTCAACCTTTAACGAGTTTGATGCGCTGTCTGACTCCATTCAAAGAATTGTATCCCTGTATCCTCATACTGAAATCGTTATTACGGGCGACTTCAATATACACAATTCTGGGTGGCTTCGACATTCTGGACAGACAACACCCGAAGGACGGTGTGTTGAGATCTTCGCTGCGGAAAACAACCTAACGCAGCTTGTAAGTGAGCCCACGCGAATACCAGACGTTGATAGTCATACCGCCAACACCCTGGACTTGTTTTTAACTTCTCACCCCGATAAGTACACCATTGATGTGCTCTCCCCTCTAGGCTCGTCGGACCATTGTGTCATATCAGCTAATTTCTCGTATACTGACCACACAGTTAGAGAAAAAATTCCTAAAAGAACCGTATGGCAATACGAGGAAGCCAACTGGAGCGGTCTTAACAGCTTCTTTAGGAATTTTAACTGGTCGTTATGCTTCCTCGATAACGACGTGGATGCCGCTGCTGATATGATTACAGACACCATTCTCTTTGGAATGAAATCCTTTATTCCTCATCGGATGAAGAGTATCAAACCAAAAGAAAAGGCATGGAACGACTCGAGCTGTAAAGAGGCCGTCAGGGTTAGAGAAATGTTTTTTCGGTCCTACAAGACCAACCCGACAGAGGAAAACTGAAAAAAGTTCAAACGAGCCAGAAATGACTGCAACGCCTTTCTTAAGCGTGTGAAATTCCTATACGACCAAAAACTGAGGCAAAAAATACTGCAATGTCCCAAAGGCAGTAAAACTTTTTGGTCGTTCGTCAAAAACATTAGAAATTCCGCCTCATCCTCCATCCCAACGCTCATTTACAATGACATTCCAGCTGTCAGCTCTTTGGATAAGGCCAATCTGCTTGCTGCACACTTTGCGGCCAGCTCAACACTCCCAGATTGTGCTTTGTCTCCGCCTACACTTGAGTGCGTCGAATCTTCAATGGGACGAATCTACTTTCGCACTCGTGTAGTAGCAAGAGTACTTAAAGATCTCAACATACATAAATCCGCTGGTCCAGATGGTATATCTCCCCTTCTTCTGAAGAGGTGTTCTTCCTCGCTGGCAAAACCACTGCGTAAGCTTTTTCATCAATCCTACACTTTAGGACTCTTCCCGAGCAGATGGAAAACAGCATTTGTCCAGCCCGTCCCTAAAAAGGCGAATCATCTTCTCTCTCCTCCTGCAGACCCATTGCACTTACGTCCCTTCTTTCCAAGGTCATGGAAACACTGATAAATCGTCAGCTCATGAAATATCTCGAAACACGAAAACTTCTCAATGACCGGCAGTACGGTTTTCGTAGCAACAGGTCCACTGGTGATTTGATGGCATGTCTCACCGAAAAGTGGAACCAAAGCGTACATCAATCTGATTTCTAAGGCATTTGACAGAGTTTGGCATCAGGCTCTTTTGTCGAAAATGCGTGCATTTGAGATCGACGACTCTCTTCTTCAATGGATTAGAAATTACCTTTCGGAACGTTCAATTCAAGTTGTCTTGGACGGTTTCAAGTCTGATATTCACAAAATAAATGCTGGTGTGCCCCAGGGCTCTGTTCTCTCACCGACACTCTTTTTAATTTTCATTAACGATCTCTTGTCTGCTACTTCTAATCCAATATATTCCTTTGCTGATGACAGTACTCTCTGCTTTTCATATTCGTTTCCGGACTCACAGCCCTGCTCTTCGGCTGTAGAACGAGAACGGCAGCGTATGCTAAGCTCATTAAATTCCGATATCAACAGCATAACCAATTGGGGAACTATCAACAGAGTGGAATTCAATGCTTCCAAAACACAATGCTGTCTGCTGTCTGCTGTCTTTAAAGCGAAATTTAAAGACCCAGCCATTATCTATGAATGGCACTTGCATCGTCGAAACCGAAAAACTTTCCATTCTCTATATGTGTGTCAATGACAACTTACGTTGGAATGACCACATATTTGATGTCGCCAAAAATGCTGCGAAATGTCTAGGTTTCCTCAAGCGATGTAAGAAATATTTTACCCCCTCTGATCTGGCCTCAATATATAAGGCATTCATCCGCTCAAAATTGGAATACAACTCCCACATCTGGTCAGGTGCTCCTAAAACATCTCTGCACCTGCTAGATAGGATTCAAAACCGTGCGATAAAACTTATTGACGATACTAATATCAGTCAATCAATGGACACCCTCGAAGACCGACGAAATGTCTCGTGTCTCACTTTGTGATAAGGCGTGTAGTTATTGATACTCGTATTCACAAAGATTACTCTGTGTTCAACCGTAGTGCGAATCAAGTGATATTTTTTGTGAATAAGCAATGACGGCTAAGCATCCTCTAATCCATCCTAAACTAAATAACTTCTCAGTGTTTTGTTCGTTCGGAGATTTGGTATCGACCAACGAAAGAAGCATTGAATTTTTAGAAGAATCTGGTTTAATTCCCACTAAAACATCATTCCCCCACTGTGTTGCAACTTACCTATGAAGGTAGAAAAGTGTAGAAATACTAGTACCTGACACAACAGCTTTTATTGTTATTCATGTTGATATCAGGTAAAACACTCAAGTTAAAGTTTGAAGGGTTTCGCTAAGTGTAGTTGGACTTCGTCTGCATATAGTTGTACCGAGGTCGTTTATGAACATGCAGAAAAGTATCGGTCCTAATATTGAGACTTGAGGCACTCCCTGCTTGATTTGTTTTAAAACTGAAGAACATGAATTGGAAACAACCCTTTGTGATCGGTTGGAAAGAAAAGTGTACATAAAATGAACTTCCCTTCCAACATAGGATTTTATAATTCACATTATCAAAAGCCTTCGAAAAGTCTAGCAAACAAAGCAACGAAACATTACCCCTGTCGTAGTCATGCCTTACTTCTTCCAGTAAATTAACCATAGCTGTGGAACAACTATGGTTAGCCCTGAAACTGGATTTTTTAGCATAGAGAAACTTGTTAAGTGATAAGGGCTTTATTACTTGCTTAGCTATAACTTTCCTATAACAAATGCCTTTGACAGAGAAGGTAGATTGCTAACTGGTCTAAAAATAGCAGGTGAAGATGGATTACGTTTCTTTGCTATTGGCAAGACTCTTGCAGTTTTCCAGATCTGCGGAAATGTTGTTATACACCAGTTGATGACATGGGTGAGATGAGAGATAATTTGAGGTAAAATAAGTTTGACGAATCGTATTGAAAGTCCATCCTCACCTAAGGGATTTTACAGCTGCTATGCATTGAGTGATTTCGACTTCTATAGCTATTACAAAGTCCTCAAATATTTGTACAGAACTTACAATGTCTACTCTCCGATTATAATCAGAACAACTGACAGCAGAATGATCACCCAGCACACTGAGAGTCATTGCTTTCACTAGAGATACCAATTCTTCGTAACTTACTCCAAAGTTTTTTCGCATGCATTTTTCATACACATGCATCATATTTAAACAGTCTTACTTTTTCATTTGGATCAGCAATTAATCGACATTGCTCCCAGGGAGAAGAAAGAGTTGCAATATGAAGGACATTAGCGTCAATGGAATTTAAATTTCTAAATGTAAATGTGTCTGGCACGGCAGTTTTCGACAAATTGATGTCATTAGTACAAAAAAGTAGATCATGATCTGAAACATCATTTTCATTTTCCATTCGCCGACTTCTTTACGTAGACCTGGGGAGGACCAAAACCAAACAGAAGAAGCTAACACCGACCTAGTGAGCCTCAATCAAGTCAATAACATGAACAACCGCGATGAATGGCATCAAGCCAAGCAAGAAGAATACGACTCGCTTATGAGGAGTATAACCTGGGAAATAGTGGACAGGCCCACAGATTGGTAGGTAATTCAATCAAATTGGGTTTTCAAAACAAAATATTTCGCAGATGGTACTGCTGATCGAAGAAAGGCGATACTGGTTCCGAGAAGATATGACCAAATTCATAAACTCGCCTGTATTCTATTCCATTTGCCTCACTCTAGCTAAAGCAGCACAGCACGATGTATCTACAAGTACAGAATCTATATGAAACAACCAGATGATTTCAAGAAAGATGCGGCAAATAAGGTATGCAAACTATGGCACCTATGGACTTAAGCAATCCGGTCGGCTAAAGAATTTTGAGACTTGATAAAACGCGGAAGAAATTGCTTGCAGTATACACCATCTGCGTATGACATATGTATCTACTATAAGATAGATGGGAAGAGTATTACGATTATAATCGTCTACACTGATGACTTACTATTAGCAATCAACCATGTCAAGGAACAGTATGAGGAAAATTATCAGAAAACTTCGATATTCGAATCCTGAGCGAACCAAAACTTCGCGTAGGACTTGCAATTTCTAAAACGAACGAAGTGTTTAATATTCGACAAACAAACTACATCAACAGTTTGATAAAATCCTAAAATTTGTAATAGATGAAGCAAACCCATTCCGTCTACCTGCGCAAGCTGGATCAAAACTTCAAAGAGCGCCCAACATTCAAGGGGAAGGAGCAACTATTGACAAAACCGCATATAGACGACTAATCGGGCGTCAACATTCAGTAGGCCAGATATCGCATACTACGTGGTAAATTCACTGTCTTAATACATCGATGACGCAAGACGTCGCATTGGGCAAAAAAATATTCGAAACGCCTTTGCACAGAAAAAAGGAAGCTTTTTAACCACCAGAGAATCGCAATTCTTAACATTTCTAGATCATTGGTTGACTTCTGGAAAGCGGCGTTGGCAAATGGAAGAGTTAATAAGATATCGTTTTCTTTACAAGCGTCAGAGCTTAGGGTGTACTTCAAAAATTTGCTCAACGTTTCACCGTTACCGCAATATGTTGCCCCTTTCCTAACTGCGCTATTTACCATTTTCGAAGTTAAAAAAAACAGTCGATTCATCTAAAGTGAAGAAAGCTCCTGGTGATGATCGGATGTCCTTCGAACTTTACAAGAACAGTTCTACTAAATGTTTCAGTGCTCTTACAAGGGGGTTTAATAGAATTTTTGACACAGCCAGAGTTCCAGGAAGCTTTAAAAAAGCGATAATCTTCCCAGTGCATAAAAAAGTTTCATAATCCAGTTAACTACAGAGGCATTTATTTTCTGAATACTTCGGCGAAACTATTTAATGATATGATTTTTAATAGGCTTACGCAGTGGCTAACAAACAACAGGATCAGGATCTTGGGGTGGCCGTGGTGTAGTGGTAGTAGCAAACGCTTCAGTCGTTCATAGACCTCGATCGGGAACAGACGTGTTTTCGCCTTTTTTCTCTCAAGTGAAATAGTGTAAAAAAAAATAAATAAAAGAAAAATTAAGAACATTTTGACCAAGTGATTCGGTGGCGCAGCAGTAGTGGTGCCGGCCGACAAAGCAGGGGTCGTGGGTTCGATTCCCGGAAAAGGACGGACTTTTTATTATTATAAAGGAAAATAAATATAATTTAAATTAAAATAAGTTCAGTCGTGTGACCAGAAGATGAGTGGTGGTGAACGGTCCGCTATCCAAATAGCGGGTCCGGGAGATGGCACGATGTCATCTGATGACCAGACCGTAATTTCGGCCCGTTCGGAAATTACAACTAAGAGGAGGAGGAAGCTGAGGCCAACGCCAAACCTCGTGAAGCGCCCTTCCCTATCAGCATCTACTGAGAAGCTGCCCGGTGGAGCAAGGGAAGTGGCGCCAACAACTTCAGCGAAAGCAGCAACACAACAACAACAGCGAAAGAAGCAGGAAGAATACCCATATGTTTCTGACGGTGGGGAAGGCCACTACACGGGTGGAAACAATAGCTTTTCATGCCTAGCTGCCTCTGAGTCAGATGACGAAGAGGACCAGGTCAAAGCCATAAATAGTAGCATCATGCAGCTACAGCAACAAGTGCTTGCTATAAGAGCGAAGCAAGAGGCAAGGAGGGAGAAGGAGCTACTGCAACAACTTCAGATCCCTCAGAAACAACAAATCACCAACGTGGTGGTACCACAAGAAAAACATAACCAGCCACTAAAACAACAAAAAATACAAAAACCAGTAAAAGAAGTAGCAAAGATGGATCCTAAACCACAACCTAAAAATAAACAGCAAAAACAACAACAGCAACAAAAATCGCAGCAGCAGCAACAGTAGCAACAACAGCAGAAGCAACAGCAACAGCAACAACAACAAAAGAAATCAACAAAGCAACGAGTTCCACTAATAAACACATATAAGATGGAACTAAATGAAACCATTGAGCTATGTAAGTCGGCCATAGGCAATAATTTTTTTGTTAAAAGACTTAGTTTAGATAGGCACGCGATCCACTGTAACACAGTGGAGCGCTATAATAAAATAAAAAACTTGTTGAAGGAATCGACGACGGAGTTCTTCTCCTACACCCCGAAAGGGGACAAGCTGCAAACAATGCTGCTGAGGGGGTTAGAGCCGTCGACTGATCCGGAGGAGCTTCTTGCACTGCTCAAAGAGAAGGAGTGCGAAGAGCTCAAATTCGTAGGGGTTAAGCCATTCGTCACGGCTAGAGCCAAAAGGGAGAAGCGGAAACTACCGTTCTTCCTGGTTCAGCTAAGTCCCAACAGCAAACTGGATGGTCTAAGGAGCATCAAAGTCCTAGACTACCAGGTTGTACACTGGGAAAAATTAAAGAGGAGCGAAAACATTTTACAATGTGTTCGCTGCCAAAGGTTCGGGCACGCCGCGTCGAACTGCGAAATGCAGCCCCGATGCGTGAAGTGTGGAAAGAACCACAAATCCGAGGAATGCGCTCTGGGTAAGGACGGAGAGTCGGAAAAAAGCCAGCTCTCTTGTGCGTTATGTAGGAACACGGGACACACCGCAAATTATCGGGGTTGTCCCAAATTCCAATACATAAAAAGAGTAAATCTGGCTCGGCAGCAGAAAGTGGAAATTAAACGTCCACTCGTGCAGACACAAACACCAGCCGTTACTCCCCATGTTACCTACGCCCAAATGGCGGCAGGTAGGGGAAATACGGTACAACAACCAAAGGTAGCTTCTCAGGCCCCAGCGCCTAGAGCACCGGAACCTGTACCTGACATGCTGGCTATCTTGCTCTCTATTCAAGGGCAGATGGCTCAGCTGCAACGTCAAATACAGGAACAGGCTAAGCGGGTAGATCAAATATACGCGCTGCTGCCGGGCCTAACGCACCTCCAGTCGTAATGGGTACGTACATGGCGGAGCAAACCCTGAAGGTCCTTGCTGTGAATGTGAATTCACTGATTAGGCTCGAACGACGAGCCGCACTATTTAAGTTGCTTAACGACCAAGCCCCTGATGTGCTTTTGGTTAGCGAAACTAAGCTTACCAAAAGACACAAAATGAGGCACAAAAGATACAAAATAGTACGGAGAAACCGACCCAACTCCATTCAGGGAGGTGGCGTTGCGATTTTCGTACGAAAAGGTATACGTTTTAAAAGAGTATACAGTCGTGTAGTACGTAGGTTCCAGGTGCTGGAAGCATGCATCGTGTGCATCCCTCTCCGTAGTGGAAAGCGGTTGTACATGGTGTCTGTCTATGCACCTAAGGCTACTCAATCCACCTTATTTATCTCAGAGCTCGAGACACTTTTTCGATTTCTGAGGCTGGAATTGGAAGACAATTATTTTATTATCGGCGGAGATTTCAACGCCAAACATAGTGATTGGGGAAATAATACACCAAATACTAGAGGGAACCTACTATTCAATTGGTGGGGTTAACACAGTGTTATGTATCGACTCGGGCTTAAGGCGACGGACAGTCCGTCGTTTCCTAGACACGGGTCCTATTTGGATCTCCTGCTGTTCGACACACGAATACACCTGACATGCACAAACCAACAAACGATAAACTGTCTACACACTTTTGTGTATGACAGTGACCATTGCGGTCTCAGTACCGAAATAACCATTCCGAACGAAATTGCGGAATTGGACGAGTTTGTTCAAAGGCATGTCTACAACTATAGTAGGGTGCGTTGGACACACTTCTCCAGAACACTGACGAGAGCAATCTCCTCGAATTCGCTCTACCCACCGTCCAATAGAAATCTGTCAAACGAGGAGATTGACAGGTATCTAAAACTAATGGACGAGACAATTAAACGAACAATGGACAAAACGATACCTCGGTATCAATACACTGACAACGAAGACTTATTCCACAACGCAACCATTGACGCACTGCACCGACATAAAAGTAGACTGCTGTCAAGGCTAAAAACCTTGTACAGACAGTTTACTGACAGACATAACCCGGAGATTATGACGCTAAAGTCGTCGATCAAAAACCTCCAAGTATTAATAAAAGAAAATTACAGAGCATCTGTAAGTTTGTATTGGAACAACAAAATTCGGGCTGTAAACACCAGCAACCCGAATATGTTCCCACAAATAAATAAAATATTTCGGAGGAAAGATCACAACGACCTTTCGTGTCTTAAAATCGCCCGAACGACGGACAACGAGAACATACTTACAGCAGCAGGCATCGATCCAAATGAGGCTGTTGATGATGACAACTTCTTTGTGATCGAGGATCCGCAGGAGAAGGTAGAGGCTATAGGAGCGACTTTCCAAGAAGTATATAAGGCGAATGATATCATTGGCCCGAACCACGACCTGGAAAGTCGAGTCCTTGTGCACAACTTCTACCTTCGAAATGAAATAATGAATTGGCGATTCGAGAGCTCGGGTTTCACCCAGTTCAGTGACGAGAATACGGCAAATAATGTCATCACCAACGATAGGGTGCTACCCCCGTTCATTTCGAAGGAAGAGCTCCAAACGATCTTTGAATCACTTAGAAGTAAGAAATCAGTGGGAACCGATGAAATACCGAACATTGTGCTTCGACATCTCCCTCTAGAAGCGGTGGACATTTATACCACACTGTTTAATAATGCAATGAATAATGCACATTATCCAGCGCATTGGAAAACTGCGGTGGTACATCCGATCCCCAAAAGGGATAAAGACACTTCCAATCCGGCGAATCTCCGCTCGATAAGTCTTCTTCCAAACATCAGTAAGGTGTTCGAGAAGGTGATCAATAGAGTCCTGGCTAAGTGGGTTGAGGACAAACATATAGTTCCGGATAATCAATTCGGTTTCAAGGCGGGGCATGATGTTATTCATGCTGCGTCTAAACTGGTTTCTGATATCCAATGGAACAAAGGCAAGAATCAGTGCACTGGTGCCTGCCTGATTGACTTGGAAAAAGCCTTCGATACCGTATGGTTAGAGGGACTCTTTTTCAAGCTGGACAGGTTGGGCATTAGTAAACCACTGCTGTATATTCTTTTTGATATGCTCTCCAGTAGACAGTTCATCGTGAAGAATGGCGATGTGACTTCTGCTGGAACATTTAACATTAAAAACGGTCTGCAGCAAGGTGCGGTAAATTCGCCGATCCTGTTCAACATTTACACAAGTGATCTGATAGGTTCACTTCACCATGCCATAGCGTACGCAGACGATCGGGTCCAACGATTGAGGTCATTAATATGCTTTCGCAGCGTGACTTTGACAAAATTAAGCGATATTGCGATGACTGGAAGTTGAAAATCAACTTTCAGAAGTCGGAAACCATTCTGTTTAGGACGCCTTTGTCTGGGGCCTCTAGGGATACCAGATCGTGGGGCAGCACGGACAGCCACTTGCTTGTCGAAATGTAGTCAGATACCTTGGGATCTGGCTAGATCAATATCTGTATTTTAACAAACATATAGATGTTGATCTGGCCAGAGCCAAAGGCGCTTTTGCCCTTACAAAGAGACTGTTTTATAACAGCCAACTCGATGCGGGGGTAAAGGTTATCTGCTACATGGCCCTTATCAGGCCTATGCTTGTGTTTGGATGTCCCGTGTGGTTCAACGTAAGAGCAAGTTTATTGGAAAAGATTCGGGTGTTTGAGAGGGCTTGTCTTAGGACTTGTCTTCGCTTATACAGAACACCAGAGTCTGAGTACATAAAATTCTATCCTAATGAGGTCTTGTACAATAGGGCGAACCTGATAAGAGTGGACAATTTCGTCATTAAGTTGACTCGAAGGCACATTGCAAGAGCAATGACCTCATCGAACAACCTGATCTCCGGGGCTTTCTACCCCAATTACATGTATCATGAGAGAGTTCGCTTTGATGGCTTTGTTCCCCCAGAAGCGTTCCTCTACCTAGATATGAAAGGTCTGATCCAGGACAGATTGGCGGTGCCGCTAATCTTCCACGTTGCTCGAACAGCTGCGGACAGGCGACTCAACTACGACAGAGACGTCGCACATGGCAGTGCAGGGCGCCTCCGGTTCAGTAGGTCGGTAGGGAGTCGCGACATAAGGGATGTTGCTCGGCAGCACCAACAATTCTGGTGGCTAGATGAAGGAGGGGAAGTCTCGTCGTCGAATTCCTCTAGTCCTACGTAGCTCCATGGGGAGCAAAGTCGGTCTTCTGCATATTTTTTTTTAGCCATGGCCGGCTTACATAGTTATAGGTAGAATTAGGGTAGTTTTAAGAAAAAAAAATAAATAAATAAAAAAAAAAATAATAAAAAATAAAAATCACAAAAAAAATAAATAAAAAAAAAACAAAAAAAAATATTAGAACAGAGGTGGGTAACACGCTCTGAAATATGGTATAGGATTAGATAGTTTAAGTAGGATTAAGTAGGTTAAGATATAGTTGTAAATAGTTTATACGTTTAGTTTTAAGTTTTATATTATAACAAAAAGTCCATATACTAAGTTTTGCTACTTAAAGTTTATTTTCTTAGTTTTAGTTTTAATAATTGTAAAACAAAAATAAAAATAGTCTGTAAGGAACGTCGAAAGACATAGATTAAGTATTATGTTTAACTTAGAGTGCCCGCATGGGGCCAGTAAGATAGAATAAGATTATTTGTAAGTTATTTAAGCTAATATTTAAGCATTTTTTGTCTAGCTGTAAGTGTAAATGAATCCTAAAAATAAAAATGCATATAAAATGAAATGAATGAAAATGTAGCAAACGCTTCTCACTCGGAGGGTCCAGGTTCGAATCCTGCCCATGGCAAAATCACTTTTTCATTGTATAATTGGAACTCAGACAAAAAAATCCTGCGTGTGAAGGCATAACACTGACATGTAGATTTGGCTGTTATAAGAGTTTCAAGCAATGAAAAAAATACTGGGAATTATATCTCGAATCACTCTGAGTGAAGAAAATCTCTCCGTCCTATTCGGACTCCCACCGCTGGAGAGCAACCATAGAAACCAAACACACCTGAGTTTCAAACCACTACAAAAACAATTTTCCTTTCTCCTCCTTCTATCTTTCCGTCCGCGCCATGCCAACAGTAAAAGGGTATCAACCCCTTAGGCGCGCGTAAATTATAAAAAAAAAAAAAAAAAAAAAAAAAAACAGGATCTTAAGTGATTACCGAGCGGGTTAAAAAAATTTTTTTTTAATATCTGCACAAAACTGCTGTGTCAATCAAGGTATTAAATGTCCTAAAAATGATGTAAATATGGGAAGAATGTGGCGTACGTATAGAATGGAGAGTTTGTATCGGAAGAATGGGAGTCAAGCAAGGATGCATCTTAAGCACGTTACTCTTCATCCTTTTTATAAACGATATAGTAGTGTGCAGGAGAATGGGGAGCTTGACGACCTGCGGATACCAGTATTAAAGTTTGCGGACGATATAGTGTTGCTGTTCCTTTCAGAGATAGTAGAAGAGATGCAGTTTATAATGAATCGTCTTGAATTTCGAAAATGTCGCTGAAAGATACTCTCACAGCGATAAGTGGTCCAATCAGAGGGAAAGTGTTGACATAGTGAAAGAGTATAAATATTTATTTATGGTAATCACATTTAACCTTGGTATGAAAAAAACACTTAGAATGTAAACCAGCTGCGGCTAAAAGAGCTATTTCATCAGTTTGGGCACATCGCGCATCGACAATAAGTATATCAAACACTCATCGCAATACAAGCTACAATATTTCCTGCAACAGCAGCGGCCTCTATTCTGCTATATGGAGCCAAAGTTTGGGGTCATTGGCGTTTCGAGGAAGTACAAAAACTTCTTAAGTATTTTCTGAAGCGAATATTTCTACTTCCAATATCTACAACGAATTACATATAAGAGTACATATGCTGCATTTAGAAACTGGAGCTGCTTCACTTTGTCTACATACCCTAAGGTTGCATGCAGATTCCATTATAAAAGCACTGGAGATGGAAAAAGGAAGACTGCCGAAGATTATCCTGAAGCATATAATCTCGACCATAGGACACTTGGTTCAAAAGTGGAAGGAGTTGGCGGCAAATAATGACGGGAGGATAAATATTAGAGCTGATATGCAATATTAAAAGCTATGTTTCCCAATATTTTGAAAAAAAAACAAAAAAAAACAGACAATGTCATGTACGAGTTGACAGATTTTTAGCTGAAACACATTCATCGAAATATAGGCTGATCTGTAGAAGGCTGAATTGCAACTGCAATCGCTATTCTTTGCACATGATAAGCACACTATTTAAACTGAGAGGAGAATATAAACAAATGCAAGCATTCCAGCCATAGGAAACAGGAATTTAGATTTGATTTTCTATAGGCTGGCGGATCCTTATAATAGGGATCCAAAAAATAAAAGATCTTAACCATAATTTTGCAATATTATGATCGAACTAAAGTTACACAAATGGCCTAGCAATATCTAATGTGTCAATCAAAGCGTGAAATACATAACACAAGACTAGACCCATCAAGACAGGACCAAACTTATCGATGTCCGATATCACTATGTTCTAGAAGCAGTAGCTCCAAATACCATCAATGTAAGCTTTTTATTATTTTCAACTAACCCAGGGTCCCTTAATCAAGTCTGAAACCCAAGATAACGGAGAAAGAGAGAGTAGTATAACTTCGTGCTATCCAACACTAAAAGGGACCCTCCCTACTACCTTTCCTTCACCCTTATGACCGTCGAGCACAGGTAACTCGAGAGGCCAGTCCGGGCAAAAAGCAGCAGGTAGTGTGACCAATCAGCAGCGGTAGGCATGCAAGTATGGGCTCCGTCCTAAGCTCGCCGGAATGGGGGGGATCTTGCTGCTAATAATGGTCAACCGTAGTTACTTCTATTTCCATGCCTGACTCTGGATGTTGTTTGAGCTAAAAATTTTAAAATGTGGAAACCCGAATTTGCCGTTAGCGAATTCCAACCCTCTATCTAATTTTAAACCGCTTTGGTGTAAACTGCAGATGATCTCTCATTCTCAAATCCCAAAAGAAAGAGAAGGGAGCTAGATGGTACGCTCCCATACGGAGTAAACCCTCCCCTTTTGGGTATAGCAGTATGCTGCTATACCACACCTTGGTAGCTACATGGTCCGTCGATATAATAGTAGCTACCACTTTTGTGAAGTAATGTCTTTGTACCCTTTACATCTCTCGCTGCCCAAAGATCCTTTCACACCCCTATGTTTCTAAAATTTAGCCCCACATTCTAAAGGAGCAACCTAACAATGCTGAGGAGAAAAAAAAATTCATTAATTCGGCTTCCCATGATGTTTTCGATCAGGTTCAACAGCAGGTGCCTGAATACAACTATTCGCGTAGGAACAAAAAAAAAAGGAACGATTTGTAGATTGAAAATTTTTCGCTACAATTTTATTTTAGTTCATAAGAAAGGAGGAGGAAACAATTAAGAAGCAAAGGACCTTAGTTATTTTTATATGAACAGTTGAAGTATAAAAATTTCAAATAATAAAAACAGAAAATATAAAGTATAAAGTAAAGTCTTAGGTTAGGATAAAGATATTTATAAATATCATATTGTTATAGGTTGTCCAAATATTAAATTTTTATGTATTGATACTGTAAGTTTGCATGTGTGTATGCATGTTTTAAATGTTGCTCGAGTGATTAATAATTAGATATTATGAGGATACTGAGGGTATCTCTCCATTAAACAATTACAAAATTAATTTTTTTTTCTTTTGTTTAAGTATATGCTTCTTCGAAAATTTTATTTTATACCGTATTTGTCAAGAAATATGAAGTAGAGTGTATTGAACAGACTTACCGAATTCTTTAAAATTGTTGATCTCAGAGAGGAAGTGCACTCCTTCGCTGGCGGTTGTTAAGGGTGGTTTTTAAGTTTTTAGGGGTTGCTGTCCTTTTTCTTGCTTGTCAGATCGTAGAGCTATTATCAATAAAATAAAATTTGGGAGAAGCAAAATCTGTTAAAAAAAATACTTAATGATTTAGCCTATCACCTTCTTATGTCTTTGCGGTAACAAAATAGATGGAATGGGATTAGGTAAGTAGGGTGTATTTCAAGCTGCTTTCTGTCCGTGTAACTGCTCCTTTAGATCGATGGGGAAGCTGGTGTGCAGTCTCATTGACATCAATTTTCGGGTAGTGCCTTCGAGTCTTTGCTGCGCTCCGTAAGTACGTATAATTGGACCGTGCCAGGGTTTCGGATGGGAGATCTTTAATCCTTCTATAGTAGCAGTCAGATGATCTTGGCAAATGCAAGAATTTGTCTCAACAGGTTGCGGTATTACATACAGGTTTTTGATATCAAACAGAAACCGTTTGACTGAGATACGCTATTCTTCCTTCCTTTTTTTCAGACACTTCTTCTATTTCCAATAATTTTTGTTAAACACTTTTTAGAGTAATTCAGTATTTTATTTTTCTCGGATGTGGGTTTAAGGTTGCTTCTTTTTCTTTTCCTATCAGTACTTGTCTTTTCTTTATTAAATTTTGAGGTAAATTTTGTGTGTTTTTTTTTCTTATTGCACTTGCACTCAGAACCTTTTTCTTTCAGCCAATTTGGAAGACTGTCTCGTGTCTTTCTAAATTGCTAAGACAGCGACTCTCTCTGCAAATAAAAATCCGTTTTTTTTTCTTTTTTTTTTCTCAAATTTTGATGCACAAGTGTAAAATTCGATACACAAACCAAATAGAATGGTGGTAGCCCACCGCACATATGTATGATGCATATGTAAAAAGAACATAGAATGGAAAGGGATTTTATTTAAATTTCTTTTTTTTTCTGGTTGTTGTACTTGAAATTATCCTTACGGATCATACCAGGAGGTGGCGCTTCCATCGCAGACGGGTGGATATCAGTGTTTTATTTCCTTTCGTTACTTTTTAAAAATTGGTGGTAGAATGCGTACATCACATACATACATACACATATCGACATACAATAAACCAGCGTTTCCCACAACCTAAAATGGATTTTATCTTGGATATAGAATAAATTTATGTCTGCTTAATCCCTGAAACCTTGAATTTCGAAACTATGATACTTACTATGCTCTTCATACAGCTAACAAAGATTGGGCTGGAAGTTTTGTAATAGTCAAAAAAATCATTGAACACCACCAAGAGGACTTATACAGTACAGACGAGTTTCAAGCTACAACTGTATCGGTAAGAACAAACAAAGAATGCATATCCATAACAGCTCTCTATAGCCCCCTAAACATAACATTTCATCTGAACAATACAAGTATCTTATTCAAGGACAGGAACGAAACTTCGTTATGGGAGGAGATTTCAACGCTAAACATACCTATTGTGGACCTCGACTACTAATAAAAAAATGTTGTGAGATATATAAAGCGGCTCAAGATATGGAACTTGAGTTCATATCTACTGGAAAGCCGATGTACTGGCCAACAGATCCAGATCTAGGTGAAAAAATTTCCAAAAATTTCGTGCATATTGAAGAAAGGTTTGATCTGAGTTCAGATCATTCTCTGATCATCTAAACCCCTGTCAATGTGATATGACGTGCAATACGCGTAGTCAAGAAAACGAAGATATTCCACCAGGCTTTGTGTCTGAAATTAGAAAAGAAATTAAGACAACACTCAAGATGAAGAAGGTCCTAGGGTATGACCTAATTACAGGTGAGATACTATGATAAAATAACTTCCACACAAAGGCGTGGTGAAGCTTAACAACTTAATTCAAGTTGCAATCAGACCACATCACGTCCTCTGTCACTGAAAAGTTGCTGAAGTGATCATGGTACCAAAACCGGGTAAATCACCGTATGAGGCAGCGTCTTATAGGACTATATCCCTCCTCCCAGTCATGTCAAAATTGTTCGAAAGCCTACTTCTCAAACGCCTAAAACTAATCATCGAGCGTAAAAAACTAGTACCAAGTTACCAGTTCAACTATTCGTATATACCAAGTACCTGCATAGAATTACTGATGTCATAGAAAAATCGCTGGAAGAAAAAAAGGTTTGTTCTGAGTATTTTTTGGACGTACGAGGGGCGTTCAACATATTCTCGGTATCGGGGTGAAGTTGTGGTTTTATATATAAATTCTTTATCAAGTAATACTATTATTTTAGTGCATTCATGTAAAATTTCATATAAATGTGATTATTAATTCGCGTTTTATCTCTAGTTAAACGGAATCATAATGGCAACTGAGACGATGATGGTGAAAATTGAGCATCGCGCTGTAATTAAATTTCTCACTAAGCAAGGAAAAAGTCAAAAAACTATTCATGAAGAGATGGTGGCTGTTTACCAGGGTTCCGCACCTTCATTATCAACTGTGCAAAAGTGCTCAAGTGAGTTCAAGAGAGGCAGAGAGAGCATTGAAGACGACCCCCGCTCCGGCGCCCCGGCTACTGCTTGTACGGGAGAAAGCATCAAAGAAGTCGAAAAACTTGTTCTTGAGGATGCCCGAATAAAGGTGAAAATGATGGCAGAGATCACCAAGCTTTCAATTGGTACCATTCACACCATTCTTGTGCAAGGTGGGTGCCACGAATGCTCACAGCGCCTCAGAAAAAAGTGAGAATCGCATGCTGTAGAGAGCTTTTGGAGATGTGTAGTGAAAACGCGGACGGTGTTATGGATCGAATTGTTGCTGGGGACGAAACATGGGTCCACCACTATGACCCTGAAAGCAAACAAGAGTCCATGCAGTGGCATAAAAAAGGAACAGACCCCCGAAGAAGTTCAAACTCATTCCGTCTGCAGGTAAGCTCATGGCCACAGTTTTTTGGGACTCAAAGGGAATCTTGCTCATTGAGTACAAAAAAAAGGTGAAACCATCAACGCCACATCCTACGCTTCCACTTTGCATAATTTGCGAGAGGAAATTAAAAAGAAAAGACGGGGTAAACTCGCAGCGGGTGTGTTGCTTCTTCATGACAACGCTCCTGTTCACACGGCGCGAGTTTCCAAGGCTGCTGCGCGAAATTGTGGTTTCGAAGAAATCCAACACCCACCCTATAGTCCAGACCTTGCCCCTAGTGATTATTTCCTGTTTCCGGATTTGAAAAAATGTCTTCGTGGAAAAAGATTTTCGGATGATGAAGAACTCAAGTCGGCAATAAATGGGTTTTTTGCAGAGAAAGAGGAAATTTATTTTTTTGAGGGTTTAAAAAAGCTTATCTCAAGATGTAACAAATGCATTGATGTTAGGGGAGATTATATTGAAAAATAAAAACAATTTAAATTGAATTCGCATTTTCCTTCATATCGATACCGAGAATATATTGAACGCCCCTCGTAGCTCAAGCTTTCGATAGTCTACGAAAGTCTGGCACGAAGGACTAGTGAACAAACTTAACAATATTCTACCAATACAGTATTCCAAGTTACTTGAATCATACTTAACGTCTCGTTTGTTTAGAATAAAACAAGAAGATGCGAACTCAGGGAAATCAAAGCGGGAGTTCTTCAGAGAAGTATCCTGGGTCCAACACTACTTTGTTCACCAATGATTTACCTACAGATGTCTCTTGTTTTTAACGTAAGTACCTGCCGTGTGGGCTTAAACCTACGGGATGCCCATACATCCATGGGAGCAAGGATACGCCTTGCCATCGCTCACCGTCAATCCATTGATACCAATTCGGAACTGTGTTGCCGGCACAAGTTCCACCCTTGGTATGAGTCGAGGCCGACCTAAAACCTCTTACTGTTCTTAGGGTCACAGCACCCAGCACTTATTGCAACTCCACATTGAGTCAACCAAAGGAAAACCAAAAGGAAAACCAAAGGAAGACTCTTACCCGCGATTTTGGGTTTAAACCACAGCCACCATGACGCTCCCACAAGGGGGCCTACCTCTAACAAGTCAGGCCCGGACCGAGATCCGGGGGGCTCCTGACTCCCATGGTACCGTGATTTAAGTCCTGGTAGGGACTACCGGTGGTCCAGCCGCCAACAAGACCTATGACCGGCAGCTTGTGACTGATCAAATCGTAGCAACCTTCGGTAGCGTCATCTGAAGATGTTAACGATAAGACCAGTACTTTGCTCTGCCCCCGTTCATTATTAGACAACGTCATTAAAGGGCGAAGCCTTGATAATTGGGCGGGGGCCCTGATTTACCTACACCACCAAACAGCCTAATAGCTACATTTCTGCCAGTCGACAAAACAGCAGAAGACGCAGCGAGAAAGATACAAATAGCAATGATCGCTATTGAATGTTGGACTAAAAAATGAAGCATAATAATAAACGACCCAAAGTCTGTACATGTTGACTTTACAAATAAAACAATAAGGGAAATTCCGATATTCATCAACAATACCAAAATTTCTTATGCTAACACCGCCAAATACCTAGGAATAACCTTAGATTCAAAACTTCGTTGGAAATAGCACGTCAAGAAAAAAAGAGACGAAGTCAACGTAAAGCTAAACAAAATAGACTGGCTCATTGGAAGGCGATCAGTCTTACCTATCCACAACAAACTTATAAAACCAGTATGAACCTATGGCATCCAATTATGGGTGCGTGCTAAGAAAAGTACCATTAAAACCATACAAAAGCTTCAAAACAAAGTATTATATTCATGGTGATCTGAAGATGAAGATGGTATCCAGCGAAAGTCAGAGGTATGCAATAGCTCACGCGAATAGCCTGAGACAGCACACAAATGCGTGCTTTTGCGATCTTTTGTTCGGTAATGATGTTATCAGCCGTCAATTGGCCGCCTCGAAGCTGCGGTTTGACCCCGTTAGACTTTTTTTTTGTGGGTGCCAGATTCCAGAAACGATTCAAGCCCATAAAGCTAATATCGTCCTAGCCATTCGTGAAATAGAGCCAGAAACAGTCAACAAGGTCTTGGGGTAACAGGATGCGCTAATGCGAAGCCAGCCGAGGCAGCCACATTAATGAAATTGTATTCCATAACTAATAAGAATGTTCGCTCTTCCTAATAAAGTCATAATATACCGAAAATAATTGATTTTCGTTCGTTTTATTTTATTTTTAAAAGGAAACTTGTATTTGGACAACCCTACGCTGTATCATGTGTCTTCTTTTACAGCGTGTTTGATGGAATAGTGCGTATTGCACAAGTCACCGCCCGAGGCAGAATTTTTCAAAATTCTACACAATTTCCTCCATGCTCAGCTGATATTTTCATAATCGGGAAAAAATCAGCATCTTGTTATTTAGCCATTTGCTAGAATCGAAGCAGATGCAACAAAAGTGGTTGTTGACAGCAACTAAGAAGACCTTCTTATCCAAGCAGAACTTATATCTGGAGAATTCTGCGCTCAGAAGGCATACATGCATTCCGTTATATACCAGTACAGGAGCTACAATCCGGGGACTCAGAGAAGCGTTTAGAATTCTGCAATTATCATACACTCCGAAAAGATTCTTTGCCGAAGGTAACTTTATTCGGTGGATTCTATGGACGGATGAGTCCCAATTCATCACCAATTTAAACACTAATTTCTACAATTTACATACCTGGACAGAAAACAACCACACAGAGCTTTTCAGCAAAAGTTCACCGTCAATGTGTGCGCAGGCGTATTGGATCACAAGCTGATCGGACCCTATCGGCTTCATCCAAAGCTTAATTCGAATCTCAACTTGGAATTTTTGCGAAACAAATTACCAGAACTATTAGGTGATATATCGCTGTAACAAAGAACAGCCATTGTGTACCAGCAGGATGGTGTATCCTGCAGTGGTTAGATCGTGTGTATGGAAATTCGCGGATAGACGGCATGTGGTCTCCATACTAGACCGCAATGAACTTTAATTTATGGGGACGGATGAGTACAGATGAGGACATTGTTTCATCATCAGAAATGAAGACATTGGATGACTTGAACAATAGGATTGACGAGGCAGCCCCTAAAGTCCAAGAAGAATTGGAAAGAATGGACATTGTTAGAGGCTTTTCGGCACGACTTCTGGCGTGTGTACAAAGCAATGGTTTGCACTTTGAACCATTGATATAAGGTTTGATGAACAAAATAAAAATAAAAATGTACAACCAATATTTGTATTTTTTTTTTTGCTAAAATTTTTGAACAGTTTTTAATTTATTGATTTGCCGTTTCAACAAGTTGGGGCGTATCTTGAAAACTACTAACTTAAGATGAAATGACCTCATTTAGTTTTTATTTATAAATACTAGGTACACGTTTTAAAGTTGTAAAAAGTGTGGGTTAATAAGATATTTTCCGAAAAAATTATGACAAAATCAAAATTGTAAGTTTTTTTTTAAAATCACTTTTAATCTTCAATAAATTTTGACATCTTAATTTTAGGGCAACATTTATGTTGAAACAATTAAAGTACTCATAATTACGAGTTCAGCGATACCACATTTGTTACCATATACGATAACATTTGAAAGATGTTATTTTCAATAGGAGTAAGGTTTTGCTTAAAGTCTCTGTATCTCGGTGTGGTGTATCCCCGCCCCACACACACTCATACGAGCTTTTTCTCAGAAAATGTCAAGGAATCTTCACTTGAAATCCTGGACAAATTATTCAGGGCACCCTGTATATAGTAGACTGGTCAGGCGAGGAAAAAGATGGGGAGACCTACATGTATTAATCAGCATACTTGGAATCCTAACTTGGCAACTTCGAAACAACCGCTCGATTAATGGTTACTGTTGAAGCTGTCCCTCAATTACTTATCTCTTGTTCAATTAGCTCGCACTGGTGAGGTTAGTGGAATCTTAGCCCGTGAAATGAAAGAATGGGCTTTAGTAGGGAAAGTCACCCGAAGTGACCTCATCTTCATTTCAACAGTATGCCATAGTTTAGAAGATTCGATATCTGTGTGCAACTTTCGAAAAATGCATGCGAATTGAAATTTAGAAGGTAGATACAAAAGTAGTAATTAAATAATAAAAATTTTCATTGTCTTCTTTCGCTTCTCTTTTTTCACTGTCCCGTACTTAAAAGTGAATTCAAGAAGTTGAGCTTACTAATGTGCCTCTAACCAAGTCCCTTTCTAAAAAGTTCTATTTTTTTTATTTTTTTCGTTATCCCATCAGATAACGAAATTGTTTCTTCGGTGCATCATGCCGTTCATTCCTCTTTCGTTTTCTTGTCCACCGAGCTGCCGCACGTTGTAGAATAAATATTTTTTTCCTTCAATTTCTTCACCAAAGCTTGGAAATTTCTCAAACATAAAAAGGACGAAAGATAGTCGGAATGAAGCAAATATAGGTAGGTACTTTCACAATAAAAAAAAGGAAGAAGGAGATTCTTACATAAAAACGGATGATAGCGGCAGTACATATATATATCTTTTGCAAGGAAAAGGAGCAATTCAATTTATGAACACTGCGCGCTTCTTTACGTGGCTTTAGATGCCTGAACATAGCCATACGAGTACCAAAGAATTGTATATACATACATACATATATGGTGCAGCATACGAAATGACATCTAGGACTGGGGCCAATGCCTTTGCTACTGCCGCATGATTCCTACACAGCAACAGCTGGCAATTGTGGCAGTAGCTACTTGGTGGTTCTTCTTCTGTGACTGGTGCCTTGTGTCTTTACGTTTGCTTTGCCTCGCTTATTTTACTATCGGTATGCTTACGTCTTTATGGCTGAGTAAATTTATTGGTTTTCTTTAAGTGCGCGACAAGGATAAGGAAAGGACAACTAAAATGAATGGTTTTGTTAATACATGCTCATTTTTGAATGGAGCATTCGGATACAACAGGAGCAGTACATATCCGTCGTCGAATTACCGTCGGGTTAGGGACATACCATCGAACTTGCTTTACGTGTTGGAGCAAGTGGGTAAGCTGTACCTTATGGTCTTGTTAGACGTGACATAAAAACACGAACTTGGGATACAGGGACTTCAAAACTTAAAAATAAATATAAGAGTATAGTACAATATTATACGAGTATAAGAATGCATGTATCTTTGGATATGAGTATGGCTGCATTTAGAAAAAGGCTTCCAACTGTCCGTTTAGTTGCACCTACGGTAACATAGTTTTGGCTTTCTCTGCTCATTCCCGAGGCTTATTTCATCAGTACTTGACTGATCTCGACTTATCAATTTTGAAGTATAGAGTTCCTGAATTCATTGCGTTACGATGTCCTTTTACTATTCTGGATCATGATTCAGTTAAATTCCCTTGTGCAGCCATAGCTGGTCTCAAATTCGCAGCACGAAGGTTCAAGATTGCATTTGTGAACTTATTGACAACATTTATCAAAAAATTTTTTTTTATAATAAGCTCACGGCTAAGGTGGTATGAACAAAGAATGAAGGAAGAAAGAAATATATCGGTGTGCGTTGGTTTTGAAGGTTTGCAGGTTTCAATAACTAGGAAATAAAGAGGGCGTTAGGATATTCCTTAAATGCACAGTAAATGTGAAATTGGGCTTGAGGGTAAAATGATTCATAGCGAGATGGGTGCTACGGTTGAAAGTTTGAGGAAGCGGAATGCTACCGGCAATTTAAGTGGAGCACTGAGAGTGAAAATTGCGACAAAATAAGGTAAAGCAGAAGACATTGCGTCGGTGTTTGAGGGTGTTAATTTACTATGCAACATTAACACCACCTACGATTTTTATCACACGTTTTTGAATCCTATCTACAAAAGCAAGTACAGATGAATCATCCATATGTACTAGGGCACTATACTCCAATTTTTAGCGGAAAAATTACCTCTGTATATATTGAGGCCTGATCAGACAGGGTAGTGTATTCCATATCACTTGAGGAAACGTAGACAATTCGGAGCATTTTTGACGACAACGATTTTGTGGTCATTCCAAAGTAGGTTGATATTGACACGACGAGCATGAAATGTTTTTCGGTTTCGTCAATGCAAGTGTCGTTTATGTCATTCAATGGCTGAATAGTTAAATTTTCGCTTTAAAAATAGCAGAGTTATGAAACCATTAAATTCCCCTCGGTTGGTGGTTCCCCAATCAGTTATGATGTAGGTATTAGGATTTAATGAGCCTAACAAACAAAAATTCTGGATTAGAAGCAGAGCTTATTTAAAACAATTTAAAAGAATGTCGCAGACAGAACAGCCCTGGTACATATTGCTATTTACTCGTATGTTGTGGTGAGGCCTGCCAGCTTAACACCATTGTAACTGTTGCTACGAAGACCATACTCCTGGGCATTTAAAAGTTTTCATGTCTCGAGATATTTCATAAGCTGATGGTTTATGATGCCCCTTTTTCCATGAGCTTGAAAACAAGGGATGTGGGTACAATGAGTCTGTACGAGGAGAGAGAAGAAAATTCGCTTTTTTTTAAAGATGGGCAAATGCTGCTCTTCATTTTCTCGGAAAGAGCCCTTAATAGTACAATTGATGAACAAGTTCAGTCAGTGGCTTAGTCAGCGTGAAAGAACACCTTTTCAGAAGAAAGGAAGAAGAATGTTGGCTTGTCCCATAGAAAGTTTGATACGCTCGAATGTAGGTGGAGATATGATATAATCTAGCAGCTGTAGTATTTTTTTTGCCTCAGTTCATGGTTCTATTGAAACTTCACACGTTTGAACTTTTGTCGGTTTTTTTGTGTCGGGTTGTTCTTGTAAGACCAACAAAAACAGTCACTTTATAGCTCGAGCCGTACAAAGCCTTTTCTTCTGCATCAAACTCATTAAATGCCGAGTTGCAACCTCCTTTGAATTTCTGTAAATAAAGCAGTAGTGGAATGGCTAGTCTGCAATGAGAAAATAATTGTGACATTCGTACCTTTCCAAGCAGTTTCATATCTGAGTGATCCGAAAGGCATGGATCCGAAATATGGGATCTACGTGTGTCTCACTAAGTACCATAACACCTGGCCTATATTTATATAACACACCTGATTGTATGAAGGGAATAGTTATGTCTTGAATACGGGTATATTTGTCATTTACACTCTGAGTCCCAAATTGCTATTGCAGGGTACTGGATCGCCTTTTTGGTAAAGTGTGTTCCATTCACATATCACGGTTATATATTTGTATATCCATGTTTGACTGATGATCTGAGCAGGTGGCAGCAGGTGATAAACCATCGGAGCAGGTGGCTGTGTTGCTCTTTAAAGTTTCAAAACCTGTGCCAGCTTTTTCATACTATAAATCTTTAAATCGATCTTCTTTAACATTCCTGATCGTTTTACAAAGGAAAGAGGATACTGATTGCATGCTTTAATTTTTTTCTAAATTGGTATGAAAGTCAATCTGACGAAAATAATACCGAAAGAGTACTCGGATAGAGGAAAGTAACTTCCTTTCACTATAATACTTTCGTAGTAAGATGGGTAAACGCTTCCATCAAAACGTCGCTGAATACTTAAGGACTATAAGTATTTAGCGACGTTTTGATAGAGCGTAGTGAGCGTAGCAGACATTCACGAGTCATCGTCATCACTCTCATAGTAAGCATCTTACTTGATCACCACAAAAGTACATTACGTACATTACGACAACGGTAAGCAGCAACGAAGAAAGCAGAAAAGCCGCTGGTAGAGAACGTAGGCAGTTCTCGCACAGGTTCGGGCCCTGGAAAACTTGTCTCTTAGCCATTCTTAGTAAGTTCATCAGCGCCCTCATTTACAGTGACCTCATTGTGAATTGGGACCCAAATAAAACTCTGTGAATTCAGCCTTTCGACCGCGTTCAGAGATGCTTTGGATTCTCGAAATATCTTGAAAGTGGTGAGAGGGTTCAGCATTGACTGTGTCTATATACGCAAACCCTTCTTCCCGGGTTTGCCACCGGGATTTGGTGCGCCCCCGCTTGGAAGATAAACGGAATTTTTCCTAACATGGAGTAAAATCTAACTTTTCCGTCCTCCAAACGAACATTAGAGCCGTATCCTTGGTCGGTTTTGGAGCTCTCCGTGAAGATCGGTATACGTTTCTTTCCTTACTTCGATTCCTGGGCACAGGGAAAATTCTTTCAAGGCAGCATATGTTCTGTCATTGCATCAGGCGGCATGATAATAAGATCAGAGCCAAAAAACAATCGTTTAAACTCCAGTGCGTGCTGTGCCAAAGACCACTGCTTTTTAAACAGAAGATGACTTTGAGAGTGGAGCTCATGATGTGAATATCAAGTGGAGGGAGATTTATCAGTGCGTCTAGAGCAGAACCGTGCATGCTAGAAAAAGCCTCCACGTAGCCGAGGCAGATCGTCCTTTGGAGTGTGTCAAATTGTATGTAAAGTAGGTCGAATTGACTCTCCTTGGTGACAAGCACTATGTCTTGTCCAAAATTCCTTTACACTACTATAGTAGAAAACCGATAGCTCGTCTTTAGCCGGAGACTTTCAATGCCACATGGTTATTCCAAAGAAGTTTTTAACCGGGATGACATCCAAGCACTTAGCTTCGTTTGAAAAAAGGATGGCGATGTCCTTAGCTCTAGTTAGTTCAGGATTGATTGTATAATGATGTTTACGTCTAGGACTGCCTGTGATTTAGAACAGACAACCACTAGGCATGTTCCAACATATAGGCGAGCTACATCAATTGCATATGCCTGAGCAAAGATGTTAGAATTAATGAGAGCGTTCAGGAGTAAGTCGACTAGCATGCACCACAGCAGTGGAGACAGTACGACATTATAATTACATTCCAGCTGTTAGCTCTTTGGACAAGGTCAATGTGCTGCTCGCGGTTAGCTTAACACTTCCAGATTATGCTTTGTCACTTCAGTGTGTCGAATCTTCAATGGGACGAATCCAGAGTTGATATTAGACAGAGCTTGGCATCAGACTCTATTGTCTGATAATATGTGCATTTGGAATCGATGAACGAATCTTCAATGGATTAAAAATTACCTCTCGGAACATTCAATCCAAGTTGTCTTCAAGTCTGATGTTCACAAAATAAATACTGGTGCGCCCCAGGGCTCCGTTCTATCTACAGCACTCTTTTTAATCTTTATCAATGATCCCTTGTCTGCTACTTCTGATCCAATATATTCCTTTACTCACGACAGTGCCATCTGCTTTTCCTATTCGCTCCCGGACTCACGTCCTGCTCTTCGGCTGTAAAACGGGAAGTGCAGCATACGCTAAGCTCATTAAATTCCGATATAAACTGCATCACTAAATGGGGAGCCATCAACAGAGTGGAATTTAATGCTTGTAAGAGACACTACTCTGTCTGCTGTCGTTAAAGCGAAATTTAAATACCCAGCCATTATCGTTGAATTACACTTGCATCGCTTAAACCGAAAAACCATCCATTCTGGGTATGTTTGTCAACTGTCAATGACAACCTACCTTGGAATGACCACATAATTGATGTCGCTATAAATGCTGCGAAATGTCTAGGTTTCCTCAAGCGATGAAAGAAATATTTCACCCCTTTTGATCTGGCCTTAATATATAAGGCATTCAGTGTCCAAAATTGAAGTACAAGGCTTTGGTCAGGTATCCATATAACATCTCTGCACCTGATGGATAGGATTCAAAACCGAGCCAATTGACACCCTCCAAAAACCGCGTAATATCTCGTGTCTCACTTTGGTCCATCGCTATTTCCACCACCAGCTCCATTGAAATCTCCGGTGTTCTGTTTGTAGAGCTCGTGAGCAGCTGCATGTGCTTGCCGGTATTCGTCGTCAAACCAGGGGTTTCGTTTTGGTAGGCTAGTGAAACCCAGTACATCAGAGGAGCGTCTCTGATGGCTTTTTGGCAATTTTGCCACTTGTCTTCGATACTTAATGATGGCGGCATAGGACCTCTTAAGAGATTAAATGCCCCTCCGAACGTTCGGAAAACTAGAATACTTGAGGAGTGCCTTACATTGGTCGCAATGTGGTCAATCTGGCTGATCGTTGATTGATCAGGCGATTTCCAGATCCTCTTATGAATATCGAGATGCGAGAACCGCGTGCTAGCTGGAAAAAAGTTCCACCCCGACTCAGAGTCGATTATCCAGAACCCGTTATCGGAGGTGGTGTCGTGCAGGCTATACTTTCCGACACTGCTCATAAGTCTTATCCAAGAGCTCGTAGAGGCTTAGTGTCGTCATCTTTCTCCTCTGTGGGAGAGTGCGTGCCCCGTGAAGCTTCTTCTACCTTCTGCGGAGCATTGACGGACTTGCCAAGCTCCTTCGTAATTTGCGTGCTATTTTGGCACCATGAAAAGTACCGACTCGATAGAAAGGCGGTCAAGAGTACCCAGTGGAAAGAAGAGGGCTAATCGTTATCCCATTTAAGATTCAGGCCAGATTCTGTAGATAAACTATTGCTAAACCAACCAAGGTATGAATCTCAGAACGTTCATATAAACGTTCATATATCAAACTTCACAAGTTCCTAAGTATGCTTATCCTTAATACTGTTCGGAACTATCTGAAAAAGATTCATTTTCAAGTGATTACTTTCTTCTTGTCCCGGAACAGATAGTACGCTGGGTAGACGTAAACATCGGAAGCAACATACGGGTATAACTTTTGACACCATAAAGATTGCATCCCCATGCAACATTCCAAAGTAATCTCTTCTAGAGAAGATGAAGATTCCATTGTCAAATGTCATCTAAATGGAGAAAATTCATTTAAACCGTGCAACCGATAAAACTCTTCCCCAAACTGAAGTAATTGTTGCACCGTAAAATTTCAAATTCCTCAAAGTGTTCTCGTAGCCGAAGTTAGGGTGAACCAGGAATGCATCTGTTCGTCGACGAGTATGCTCCGACTCTTGCCATGAAAAACAAGTGTTAAAGTATTCGTATCTGAAATCTGCATGGTGCATGGTGGATCGTTTAATATGTCTCCAAACGAAAAAGCACCACTGACGACAACATTTCTCGCATATTTAAAAAAAGGCTTATGTCCAGTCGGTACCAAGTCCCGACAAACTTTCGTAATTAAGTAAAGGGGACTAGGCGGAAGGTTGAACTCCATGGACGGAAAAAGCCATCTTTTCGTTTTTAGTTGGGAACTACTATTTTCCTTCTAGGAGAATAAATTTCCCTCACAAAACCAGATAGACAGAGGAAGACGTAAAGTAGAGAGAACCTTTCATGAAGGGACACTGCCTTGTGGGAGAAGTTTTGTAATTTTTCGCAATTAGTCTCATGAGACACGTACCTACCATTAAGAAAAACCAACCACTAAAGAAGTAATTCTACAGCGTTGTCGTCGTCTCGATGGAACCACTTGAGTTACTCTTCGTGTGGAGTTCTCAAGTGGTTCTCCTACGTCTTGCAGAGTAGTGCAGTGGTGTGTTGGTAGTGGTGGACACAAATTGCGTTAAAGTTATGGCATGCCACAGATTGATGCCCTTTATGTGATTTCATTAGGAAAATTCGTTGAGACTATATCTTCAGTGGTGTTTGCGCTTCGCTTCTTGTTCCTTTGGTTGAGATTTACAGTTCTAGGCTCTGGATCTTCTGGAATACACAAATCCTTTACCACCGGAAGGGTGGCATTTAGGGAATGGAAGGAAAATTATTTTTTATCAAGTCAAGTGTATTAGAGAAGAAAATAAATAAATGAAAGGACCATTACCGTATGACTTGACGGTGACGCTAGATACAGTAAACACTCCTGAAGGTAGGTACACAGGCATATACTCGTATTGTAGTTTTGGCAAATTAATGGCTTGTACATTGGCCACTCCGAGTGTGTTGGCAACCTGAGCTTCTATCAAAATCGTCTTCCACTTTCGGGGGGTTAAGTGGTGAGATGTGTGGCGGCTGTAACTACAAGCGGTGGTGTTGTGGCCTGTTGTGGTCAGTAGTCTTGGTCTAGGTTGTTGGTGAAATAGCTCACATGGCTAAAGTCATTTGCTCGAGGATTAATGGCCCAGTTATAAGTGAAATGGTTTATGTTGCTGTTAATTACTGCCTTGAGTGATGTTTATATAAGATTTAATGGATTCCTTTGGAGGGCTTATGTGACGTGAGATAGAGCCGCTTGGGCGTATTAGACCGTCCTAATTTATTGACGTTACTTCTACATGTAATGTGTCATGTTTAGGAGTATATTTCAATTTTAGAATTGTGACGAATACATTTTTATAGGGGAAAAGAGAACATTTCCATCAGGATTTCTAGGACCTTTTCTTCTTATTTAAGTCCATTGATTCAAACAGCAACAAGATTTTGTAAAAATTTAAAACGTGAGCTTCAAATTACGAGACGTGCAATCGAAGGATATGTGACTTTCTAACATCTCCCCTAAAAAGAATGGTGCAACAACAAAGGAGGCGCGATCTTTTTAAATTCTGCACAATAACTTGCGTATGCGGATGACATTGATGTGACGAATACACTCAGTCGTCAGTTCTTGATTACTATATTGAGGCAGAAGCGGGTGAACGAGTGCAAAACAGAGTACTATCATCTGTCATCAGAATAGGACGTGCACCAGCGAGGACTTGGCCAGAACGTCATAATTGAAGTGACTTATAACTTCGAAGTAGTTAAGAGCTTTAATTCAATTCAATTAAATTTTTTATTGGCATATTTCAACATTTTCTTCTATAGCACACAGAACAGATCTAAGCATAGAAACAGAACACACAAGGAATTGAAGAAATGAAAGAAGTTGAGATTGAAGGGAAAAGTGTACATTTTTAATACCCCACCCTGAAGTGTTAGGGAAGTCAATTCCATTCCATTCCAATTCTTATAGCGTGAACAAAAAACAGACGTGGGACGTTCTTTGAGATCGCGCAAATTATATTTTATTATTTAGGTAATGTGGGGATTTAATATTAATGACCTGATGTATTCTAGGTAAATGGAGTTACGCGCACTGAGATATTGTTTCAAGGTACATTTGAGTAAGCTTATTGAATGTGCAGAAATATGGTAATGTCTACAAAGCCAATACATGGGATGGATAGTGCCATAAGTTCTGTTACACATATAAAACGCTATAAAAAAAATAAAAAAAACAGTAAACATATTGTATTCACCCTCTACCGCGAGCATCGAACTTGTCGAGTTGTAGAGGCTGAGTAGGGTCAAGGAATCTCGAGAATCCTCCAGAAGAGTCCTGAAACCAAAGGATGCTCCCCCACCCCCTTCCGACCCAACCACTCCTTTTTCCACTGGGCTGGATCAAGGCGTCATAAGACCCGTGCCGAAGATCAACCTGACTGAGGGCCGAGCATCTCCAAAAATAGCTCAGTAGCGAACGGAGTATCCGCATACCTGGTGCCCTCCGGACTAGATAAACTTATCTGTATACAGCGGATCTCTGTACACATGGACCACCCTTTCTCCACTACTCGTGGGACCACATTATGGATAACTCATCAAACAAAACAAAATTCGAGGCCGGTACTCTTTTAATACCGGGCGGTAGAACGGTAACTGCCTTGCCGGTCAAGGCTCCTGTATTGTGGAGAGGAGGTAAAACTGTGGCAGGTCATGGTGCACCATCCTCTAGAGGCAAGCGCAACGAACCTAAAAAGAAATCTTCAGGGAGTGTTAAGACTGTGGCAACCCATGGTCACTTTCACTACCCCTAGCAGCAGCAAGTTTGTGGCCGACCACGGTCTTGCCGCTGCTACCAAAACTTCTCAAGTCCGTGGTCGGCCACAAACTTGCTGCTGCTAGGGGTGGTGAAAGGTATATGCTACCAAAGATGCTACCAAAACTTCTTTCCCCAAGGAAGAATCTAAGGCGCTCTACCTAAGACGCGGAAATGCTTCACGCATCATCAAAAACTTCGGATCCATTCCGGAGGTTGAGAGAGATGCGGACATTAAGAAGTGCGGACAACATTCTAAAAGACGGATTACCCACTGCTTCCACTGCTCCCAAAACACCAAAATACTCCTCCAAGCTCCATAGCTGTAAACTCTAAAACGACTGATTGATATCCAAGACTTCTGTCAACGGATCAATATGCCTACTGTAAAGGAAAGACGGTGGAAACGGCTCTGCATTCACTGACTAGCCACATCGAACGATCCCTACAATATAAAGAGTACACCATGGTTGCTTTCCTGGGCATATAGTGCGCCTTTAACAACGTCAACACATCCGCAATCACGACTGCGCTGTCAACTCTGCAGGTAGACGACTCACTTTCGGAGTTGATCAGTCTTATGCTAAAAAGCAGGATTATCAACTCTAAACTGCGTGAGACTTCTGCTAAAAAATGTGTCAGCAGACGTACGCCGCAAGACGGTGTGCTCTCTCCCATTATCTGGAACTTAGTAGTTAATGAACTGGTTATATACCTGGAAGCGGTTGGTGGCATTAAAGAACTCCTTCAAGTAAATCTTAATAGATTAACCAGTTGGGCAGATCGCTGTGGATTGGGAGTAAGCTCCCTTAAAACTGATCTTGTTCTCTTTTCCAGGAAATACAAAATTCCAATTATAGACCTGTCTCATTTTTGACACCTAACTGGAAACCTAACATTCAAGAAAGATTCAATAATGCTACAATAGCTTTATTCTCTTGCAAACAAGCCACTGGGAATAAATGGGGCCTCTAACTTCTCATAACCCAATGGCTATACATCTCGGTCATAATACCGATACTCACCTACGGGGTTGTCGTCTTGTAGACCGCCTTAGAGAATGCAGTAAACTAAGCAGAGTCCAAAGAACAGCATGTCTATGCATGAGCGGAGCCTTATGGTCTACTCCTTGCATTAGACATTCTGTTTCTTTTGACACCCCTCGATAATTTTAGCAGGCAAGTAGCTGCGACTGCAGCTATTCGCATTAAAGCGACTACACAGTGGACACATAATTCATTTGGCCACGGTAGCATTCTTAATACATAAGGAATCCTCAGAGAGAACATCGATTACACCATACCTGAACTTTGGTTTGACAAAGACTTCCGTGTAAGCTTCCCTTTTAGATCCTTCTGAGAAGAAGATGCTTTCATGGAAGGCAAGTCAATCCATTTCTACACAGATGGATCTGAAACCGATAGCGGGGTTGGCGGCGGTGTTTTCTCAGATAAGCTGAATCTATGCCTCTCTCTCCGTCTTCCAAATCACTGTAGGGTGTTTCAGGCGGATATTTTGACGATTAAAGAAGCTCTGTCCTGGCTGAAGGAAAACGTTATATCTGCAAGTCCCTGGACTCGGTCTCATTAACTTCAAAAACCGCCCTTGAATGCGATCATCTCATATGGTGATGGCAGACCAGTTCAACCTTCACTTTTGTTGGGTTCCGGGCCACAGAGACATTCCAGGGCATTGTAGAGCCGATGAACTCGCCAAACTTGGAACCACTCTACCTATTCTACCGGAAAAGGGTAGCATTGTAGGTATGCCAATCGCTACGTGCAAACTAACATTAAAGCTGAATGACAATAAAATAACAGACCTTAGGTGGATTGTTGAACCAACATGTCAAGCAACTAAACAGATCTGGCCAAAGCTAGATTTGAATCGCTCTAAGAGTCTGGTTCTTCTAAGTAGGAAACATCTCAGCGCTATCATAGGCCTGGCGCTTTTACAAACGATTTCTGTAGCAGCTGGATGGACGAGGAAGAGGAGGAGACAATTCTCCACCTACTCTGTACATGTCCAGCTTTCTCATTGAGAAGAAAACTTCACGTAGGAGCTTTCTTCTGCAACGACCTAAACGATCTAAAAAAATTTCCTACGCTTCATCATAATCTCAAACTGGTTTGATTAGTAAGAGGATCATAGATCCACGTGGCATCACAATCGGCCAATAGTTCTAAGTGGGTTGGTGTTTCCAACAGCCACTATTACCTACCTACCTACCTATGCTGACCGATTAATCCATAATGTTATATCTTCTTATCCTACAAATAGATGTAAACCAGCTCGTGCTAACTCAGAAAAAAATCATCACTGCTAACCAACAAACCGTGAGAGTAGTTTTAATCTATAGTATATACTAAAGACTGTTAATGGAGCAAATGATTGAATTTCATTAGCATAAACTGCCTTGCGAATGCTTCCATCCAAGCATGAATCACTGGGTTTGTGAACAAAACCTTGATTGCAGATGCTGACCTGTTTTAGTATTAATTAATGTTAAAATAGAAATAAAAGTAGACTGTAAGATTCGTCGAAAGACATAGTTTAAGTGTTAGGTTTAACTTAGAGTGCCCGCATGGGGCCATTAAGTTAGAATAAGATTATTTGTAAGTAATTTAAGCTAATTTTTAAGCGTTTTTTGTTTAGCATATAAGAGTAATTTAAGGTAAAAAATAAAAATGCATAAAAACTGAACTGAACTGCAGATGCTGACCTTAGTCAATATATGATGTCAACAGCTGTTGACAGTAGGAGAGTGCCCTGTCTCCAGTTTGACTGGGCCCTAGGTCACACACAATATAATCGTGGTAAATTAGGTAGTCGATTAACTTGCTAGTTAAGGCTCAGAGGGTATATTTTCAGAACCTATCTGAACCTGCGTTACAATTTCCTGCCCTTGATTACATCTTCAGAACCATATGACAATGAGACGAATGTTTCCGGTGTCTTTTAAAAGCCTCAGTAAGAAAAATTATTGACTGCTTACTGTTCCATGACGACTTCTACCGATTACCAACGTGTTCTAGGTACAAGTGATATCAATTCCTGCGACGATTGCTATGATCCAGCTTTGTTCAACAAATCTTGACTTTATTTCCTTTAGATCATTTCCATAGGGTGTTAAAGAAGTATAGTACTGACATGGAATCAAACTACTTCAGGCATTCAATATCAGGAGGTGAATGAACCAAAGAGAGGGACGAAGTAGCAAAAGAAAATCACACTTAAAGTGGAGTTGCAGTTGGAAGAGGTAAGGGATCGTGATAGATTGGTTGATTGATAACAGACTATATTGACATCAAAAGTAAGGTCGTACATAGTCTGGTCCTTCGTAGTAAATCAACTTGTCACTCCACTCAGTTATATTATTATTCTATTATATGTTATGATGAAAGAAACTCTGTTCATATTGAAACACCTTATCGATATGTAGATTGATACGAAATTTTTTTATGGTTGAAACCATCTTATGACTATTGGAATAGCAAAAAAAGCGCTCTAGTAGCATATGCAATGAGGACAAAGTGAGAACAGCTATTTCACTGTAACTTTAAGGTAACCTTTCTTAGGCAAAGTTTGCTTTCAAGAAAAATATATGTATATTTGGCAGTTCGCCTTATACTTAAGGTGGATCTATTACCAACGTTTTAACCATGGGTGTAATCTACTTTTAAGACTACTCTAAAGTAGGCCCACTTTAAGCTGCAGTTGGCAACTAGCTAATCAGTTTTAACTTATCCTATCCTAGAATCGAGTAGATTAAGGCTGCGGTTCCGGTGCAAGCGAATTTTACTCGCACGAACTTAGCGAATGTAAGCGAATAAACTCGCGCACATTCGCGCGAACAGAGTGGTTCCGCTGCAAGCGAGTTTACTCAAGCGAATTTATTTATCCAAATAGTCGTATGTAGTGGGAATGAAACATTTATCTGCAGGAAGTACTGCCAAGTAGTCGTGTTTTGAAGTGTTGTGATTTGGAAAAGTTTTATCATGTCATTGTCGCTTTGTGAACAATTTTTGTTAGAAAATAGAAAATCTACACAATTCGTTGATTAAAGATAAGCAATTTTTTTTTGAATATTATGGAATGACTCCAGATACATTTAACTATATTTGGGCAAGTATAAAGCCCACAATAGAGAAAATGTCAACAAATTTTGTTACGCCGATTTCACTTAAAGAAAAGCTGGCTCTTACTTCAAAGTAAGTAAAATAAAAACGTTATAATTTAATAATGTGTATATTTACTCGTATATAAGTTATAATTGAAATTAATCATTGGAAACCATACTTATTTTGTACGTTTGAAAAATTATGATGAGCTTCAGGAGTACTAAGCCAACTCGTTGGTGGAATTGAAGAACTTCTATTATCCATTACCTCTACAGCAATGTGCTTACTTTCGAGCGAAATATAAGCTTTTGCATTTCGGTCATGTTTTCCATGATATGAAGGAAACTGATCAAGGAATTGTAGTAGCCATCTAACTTTAATTCCTGATTATTTTTAATAATGTTTAACTTTTCGTTCTCTATTTCCAAGAAGCGATGTTCTCCAGATTTCCATTTGTGAGTTCCTTTCTTCGGCTTCTGTGACACAGTTTCATGATGTTCCATCGTATTTGTTGTCGTTGTTCATTCATTAAGTTCAGACGTGTTTAAATTTCGCTCTGCTAATTTATTTCCATTTAATTTTTTTTCCTGCCTAATTTGCAATACTTAGCACAACCTATTTCTCGGTCATCGCCTTTTGTTGTGTTTTGCTGACTCGATTTGTTTATTGATTAAAAGTGCATAATAATATTAAAGTGAAATTAACAAGTAACCCAATTATCATTCACCGCCTTTTGTGTTTTAAAATTTCTCAACTGACCTACCCTAACTAAATCATCGTCATCATGTCTGAATTATGTGGACGTGTGAATTGCTCCCTAACAAGTGACCTAAATGCAGTCGTTCATAAACCTCCGTAGTGGTCTGACGTGATTCGGCTTTTCTTTAAAGTGAATTAAAGAGTGAATATAAAGAAAAATCTGCGTCGTTCACAAATCTCCGTTACAGTCTTGTTTATTGACTCGGTAGCTCAGCGGTTAGCGGCGCCAGTCAACGAATTGTGGGACACTGGTTCGAATCCCGGTTGAGACTTGGAATTGTTTTTTTGTTTTTCCTTTTTTTTTTTCCTCAAATTGTGTGCATATAATATTTATTATCAAAACCAACAAGCAATAGGAAAATAAAAATAAAAATCACGTGATGGATGGCGGAGAGCGCCCCGCTCTTCCCATAAACGTGGCGAAAGCCATCAAAAGGAGGAAGAGGTTAAAACCCCTCCTAATTTAAGAAGAGAAAAAGTAAGTGCTGTTTTAACAGCTGAAAAAGATAAAGAGGAGGGGGGCACCAACAACTTTGCCGCTCTAGCTTCATCGGAGTCGGAAGACGAAGATGAAGAAATTAATAATATAAAAACCAGTATACAAAATCTGGAACAAGAAGTGCTAGCTATTAAGCAACGGCAAACTGCACGCCGGCAGAGGGAGCAACAAGAAGTAGAGAGCTCCCAACATCAAGAGCAGAAACAACAACTGCAGCAACAACATAAACAGCAGCAGCCGAAACAACAAATGCAGAAAAAGCAACAGCAGCTGAAAAAACAGCAACAGCAGCAGCAACAACATCAACAACAACAACAACAGCAGCAGAGACAACAACAGCAGCAGCAGCAGAAGAAGAAGAAGGAGAAGGTGCCTCTGATCAACACCTACAAACTGGAGGTAAATGCAACCAAGGACCTGTGTAAGTTGGTCATTGGTAATAATGTTAATATATAGAGATTGGGGAACGATCGCCATGCCATCCACTGTAATACAGTGGAGGGCTACGCGAAAGTGAAAGAGCTCCTAAAGGAAACGACGACGGAGCACTACTCATACACACCGAAGTGTGAAAAGCGGCAATCGATGCTGCTGAAGGGGTTGGAACCGTCTTCTGATCCTGGGGAGATCCTGGCACTGCTCAAAGAGAAGGAGTGCAAAGGACTCAAGTTTGTGGGGGTAAAGCCGTTTACCACAGCCAGAGCTAGGCGGGAGAAACGGAGTCTGCCGTTCTTCTTGGTGCAGCTCAGTCCCGAAAGCCGTCTGGATAGTCTAAGGAGTATCAATGTCCTAGACTACCAGGTGGTTCACTGGGAAAAATTAAAAAGGAGCGAAGGCGTTATACAATGCGTTCGCTGCCAGAGGTTCGGGCACGCCGCGTCGAACTGCCAAATGCAGCCTCGATGCGTGAAGTGCGCAAAGAACCACAGTTCCGAAGAGTGTGCTCTGGGTGTTGACGGAGCATCCGATAGGACGCAGCTCTCGTGCGTGTTATGTGGGAACGTGGGACACACCGCAAACTATCGGGGTTGTTCTAAGTTCACCGACATTAAAAAAGCAAAACTGGCTCGGCAGCAGAAGGTGGAGGTCAAACGTTCACCTGTTAGGTTGCAAACACCAGCCGTCACGTCCAAAATTTCCTACGCCCAAATGGCGACAGGTAGGGGGGCTACGGTACAGCAAGCGGCTGTTGCTTCTCCGGCGCCAATGCCGAGAACAACGGAAGCTGCACCTAACATGCTAGCCATCTTGCTCGTAATCCAAGGGCAGATGGCTCAGCTGCAAAAGCAGGTTCAAGAACAGGCCAAGCGGCTGAACCAGATCTACGCGCTGCTGCCGGGCCTAACGCAACACATGTCGTAATGGGTACGCACATGGTGGAGCAAATTTTGAAGGTCCTTGCGGTGAATGTTAATTCACTGATTAGGATCGAACGAAGAGCCGCGATGTTTAAATTGCTACAAGACCAAACTCCTGATGTGCTTTTCGCTAGCGAAACTAAGCTAACCGATAAGCACAAACTGGAGTACAATAATTATATCGTTAGAAGAAGAAACCGTCCCAGATCCAAACGTGGAGGCGGTGTCGCGATCTTCATTAAAGAAGGTATAAAATTTCACAGAGTGTACAAGGGCGTGTTGCGCAAGTTCCGGGTGTTGGAGGCAGTTGTCGTTTACATCCCGCTCCGCAGTGGAAAGCGGCTGTACTTGGCCTCTGTTTATGCACCTGAGGCTTCACAATCCACCCTATTCATTACAGAGCTCGACACGCTTTTTCGACTTCTGAGGCTGGAATCGGGGGAGAATTATTTTATAATCGGCGGGGATTTTAACGCTAGACACAGAGGTTGGGGAAATAATTTGCCAAATACTATACCTACTACTCGATTGGTGGGGTCAGCACGAAGTCATGTACAGACTCGGTCTTAAAGCGACGGATAACCCGTCGTTTCCCAGAGGCGGGTCTTATTTGGATTTCTCCTGTACGATGAACGCATACGACTGACAGGTATGAATTTACAAACGCTAAACTGTCTGCGTACATTCGTGTATGACAGCGACCATTGCGGTTTTAGCACCGAAATTACAGTTCCCAACGAAATTGCGGAATTGGAGGAGTTTGTCCAAAGATATTCTTACAACTACAGTAAGACTCGATGGACACGCTTCTCCGCAACCTTGACAAGAGCGCTCTCCTCCAACACGTTCCACCCACCGTCCAATAGGAATTTTTCAAACGAGAAGATCGACAATTACCTAAAACAAATGGACGAGACAATTAAACAAACTATGGACACTACAATACCGCGGTATCGACGTACGAATAACGAAGACCTGTTCCGCAATCCTACTATTGACGCACTGCACCGACAGAAAAGTAGACTTCTGACAAGACTTAAAAACTTGTACAGACAGTTAACTGACCGACACGACCCGGAGATTAGGACACTGAAGTCGTCGATTAAAAATATTCAAACGCTAATAAAAGAAAATTACAGAATTGCTGTAAGTTCATATTGGAACAACAAGGTTCGGGCTGTAAACACCAGCAACCCGAATATGTTTCCGCAAATAAATAAACTATTTCGGAGAAAAAATCAAAACGACCTTCAGTGTCTTAAAATAGCCCGGACAACAGACAACGAACGGTTACTGACAATAGCAGGTATTGATCCAAATGAGGATGCTGGTGATGACGACTTCTTTGTGATCGAGGATCCACAGGAGAAGGTTGAGACCATAGGGGCGACTTTCCAGGAAGTATACAAGGCCACTGATACCATTGGCCCTAATTACGACCTGGACAAACGCGTCTTGGTGCACGACTTCTGCATTCGAAATGAAATTGGGAACTGGCGATCCGAGGGCTCTGGTTTCACCCGGTTCACCGACGAAAATACGGCCAATAATGTCATTGCCAGAGAGGGTGACCTACCCCCGTTCATTTCGAAGGAAGAACTCCATGAGATCTTCGACACAATCAGGGCTAAGAAATCAGTGGGGACCGATGGTATTCCGAACATCGTGCTTCGACATCTTCCTCTAGAAGCGGTGGACATTTACACCACCCTGTTTAATAATGCAATGAATAATGCACATTATCCAGCGCATTGGAAAACGGCGGTGGTTCAACCTATCCCCAAGAGGGGAAAGGATATATCCAATCCGGCGAATCTCCGGTCGATAAGTCTCCTTCCGAATATCAGTAAGGTTTTTGAAAAGGTAATCAATAGAGCTCTGTCTAGGTGGGTTGAGGACAAACATATAGTTCTAAACTGGTTTCTGATATCCAATGGAACAAAGGCAAGAAACAGTGCACTGGTGCTTGCCTTGTTGACTTGGAGAAGGCCTTCGACACCGTATGGTTAGAGGGTCTTTTCTATAAGCTGACTAGGCTGGGTATCAGTAAACCACTCTTGTACATTCTTTATAATATGCTACACAACAGACAGTTCATGGTGAAGAATGGTGATGTGACTTCTGTTGGAATATTTCAAATTAAAAATGGTCTTCAGCAAGGCGCGGTCAATTCGCCGATTCTATTTAACATTTATACAAGCGACTTGATAGGTTCACTTCCCCATACTATTGCGTACGCAGACGATTTGGTAGCGTACAGAACAGGTCCAAAAATCGAGGTCATTAATACTCTCTTGCAGCGTGACTTCGATAAGATAAGACGATTTTGCGATGACTGGAAGTTGAAAATCAACTTTCAGAAGTCGGAAACCATTCTCTTTAGGACGCCGTTGTCTGGAGCCTCTAGGGATACCAGAAAAAATTGGCGAAAGTTCTCTATCATTGGACAACGCGGACAACCTCTTGCCTGTCGAAATGTAGTCAGATACCTTGGAATCTGGCAAGATCAGTTTCTGTATTTTGGCAAAAATGTAGATGCTGCTCTGGCCAGAGCTAAAGGTGCTTTTGCCCTTACAAAGAGACTGTTTTATAGCAGCCAACTCGATGCGAGGGTAAAGGTAATCTGCTACATGGCCCTTATCAGGCCCATGCTGGTATTTGGTTGTCCCGTGTGGTTCAATGTACGAGCAAGCTTAATGGAAAAGATTCGGGTGTTTGAGAGGGCTTGCCTTAGGGCTTGTCTTCGCTTGTACAGAACACCAGAGTCGGAGTACAAGAAATTTTATCCTAATCGCGATAAGAGGGATGTCGTTCGGCAGCACCAGCATTTCTGGTGGTTGAATGATGGAGAAGATGTTTCGTCGTCGTTTCAGTCAATTACGGACCAGCCTCACTAATGAGGCAGGGCTGACCAATATATTTGCTTTGTAAATAGCGATGGCCAGCTTACATAGGTTTAGGTTAGCATTTAAGTAATATATACATTTTTAGTGTATATAAAGGTATATACTAACATATGTGTATTATTGTGTATAACGTCTAAGTGTGTTTATGTGTATTTTGTGTATGTAGGTTAAGTAGACTAAGGTTGATTTTAAGTTAGATACTAAGTTTTTATAAAAAATAAAAAATTGTCCATATGCTAAGTTTTTGTAATCAAATTTTTTTCTTAGCCCTAAGTATATAAAAGAAACATTCCAAATAAAATATAAATGAAGTCGAAAGACATAGATATACGAATTTAGAGTAGCTTAGAGTGCCTGTGTGGGGCCAGTAAGTTAGTATAAGATTGTTAAGTAATTGTAAGCTAGCATTTAAGCATTTTTTGTTAGTATGTAAGAGTTAGTGATTAAGAAAATAAAATGCATTGAAAACTGAGTGACCTAAATGCTGTTATGGTGATCTGCAGTGGTCTTTGTAGCAAGTCGTTCCATACCCTTTGCATTGGCTTCATCAAAGATCCATCGCGTATCTAAAAGATTTTAAAAACAACTTTTTGTTTTATTGTGATGAGTGCAAGGACATCATTCCGTCCCACATATTACTTGCTATTAAGTGTCTCAGTGATTCGGTCAATAACTTTGCGGCAGAAAACAACCATGCCTTGAAATCAATTCAAAACCAATTTACAAAATATGATGACCTTCTGAAATCAGTTGAAGATTTGTCAATTTCACTCGAGCAATCTGCAATCTATAACAAGACTCAATTTAGAAACTTAACCATGCAGTTGGCTCAAAACAGTGACTTAATAAAACGAAATGACAAACATGACTTTAATGAAGATTAAAAAAATTGTCTATCCCATAGTGTTAAATCAATAATAAAATCTTACATCCCCACAATAACAGACTCTTTAAGTTCTCTACGGTCTTTCCTCGATTTTCATCTTGAAAGTACATCCAGGAGCAGCGTTCCCTCTCCGCCTAATAATGATCAATTGCTCATAAACATCATGTGCCAAATAAGCGATTTAAGCAACGAGATAACCGAATCACGCGCCCTGTTAATCGATATTGCTGATCACATCCGGATAACTTCGAGTAAAATCGAAGATATACCGGTGCAATCCCAGCCCCCACCGATTGCATCATACAACACCTCGATTCTTACTGAGATGCTTGAATCTGCAATTATGGAACCACCAGTGACTCCTGGATCATCTTCTCCTCCACCACAACCCTCTTCGGTAAACGATGCTACTACACCAACTCCTGAACCCACAATCTCTAGATTCGGAATCTTATGGAAACTTTCGGAGTGGAACACGAGAAAAAAAAGAGTCAGTTGCCTTTTTAATAAGAGGTACACTCCTCGATCGAAACAGGCTAACTAGTCTCTTCAAATCTAAATTTAAAATAGATGTCAGCAACTGCCGTAAGATCTCCACCAACATCTTCAAGGTAAGCATCAAGTCAAAATATGAATGGATGTTTATCAACCCTGCTTCCGACGTCATCAATCTGGGTGGATTAACTATGGAAAGAATTAAACCGAATAGAGGAAACAACAAACATCGCAAGGATACTACCTTTACATCAAAATCCACTAAATCTAAAAAACAGAATAATGTTAATTTTAAGTCTAACCCTATACCGAAGCCTAACTCTTCCAAAAAAACCCAACTCCTAACAAACAAACTCCTGATGCAAATTGAAGTTTTAAAGTTGGGACATTTCCTGTCTTCACTCCTCCTTCAATTCATACTGCCAAATCGCGTATATACAAAACGTTCTTCCACCGCGTCTAACTCAATTCCTAAGCGCGTATCTTTCAATCTAGATCCTCCTCCCAGTCATTTACAAAACCCAACATCTCCTCATTCCACTCATACAAAAACAGCATACCCCAACTTTATTCGCTCCCATATTTTAAATCCCTCCCCATGTTCTAATCTAGACTCCCACCCTAATACCACAACACCTTCTTTTTTAGACCCCATTCTTCCTCCAAAGGCAAAGTTAACCAAACACCTTATCGATTCTGGGGAAGATGGCCGATATGTTCTCTCTCGTTTGAGAGACCGCAGATTATATGATAATGTTCGCTTATATCTCGCCTACCTACATGATAAGCCTGACTCTGTCTATATCGACGGTATAACGAAAACCAATGCAATGGTTTCCATTCTTCAAGAAGGCCTCCCCACTAATCATAATGATCTGCGGCAAATTTTTATACGTTTTCATGAGCAATTAGATATGACTCCTGATGACGTGGCTAATGATCTCTCTTCTTTTGCGTCTCATGTTAGCTCGAAACACATACTACACCTCCAGAGAACAAGGTCTAGTTTTAAAAACTACCATCGCTCCTAACCCACCACTCAATTCTTTGCGGAAGCCTCCCAAATATCTGTTACTGTATTATCAAAACGTAAGAGGATTACGAACTAAGATTTCTGCTATATATCTTAATTCGCAGATTCTGCCCTACGACATCTTTGCCCTCACAGAAACCAATCTCACCCTTGATATTAAGAATAATGAATTATTTTCCCAAGACTTCGATTTACACCGTGACGATGGTCTAGAAAAGAGGAGAATTTATATGGCCGTGGTGTACTTCTAGCTATACACTCTCGTCTCGAGTCTAGACCCTTTAAAAAATCGTCCACTGCATTCTTCGAATTCGTTTGTGCTAGAATTCCTATTTGCAAACGCAACCTATATATTTGTTGCTGCTATATTCGCCCCTCTCAACCAATTCAAGGTTACCAGCTAGTTGTTGATGCAATCGACTGCATTTTTAATGCTGCTGATCCCAATGACGTTGTTATTTTTTTAGGTGATTTTAATCTACCTAAGCTTCTATGGACTCAGACTGATCAGTGCTACTATACAGCAACAAATCCTACCTCTGATAAAGAAAATCTTTTCATCGACTGCCTAACTGACTCTGGTCTATATCACTTAAGTGGTGTCACCAATAACATTGGCAGACAACTCGACCTAGTCTTCGCCACTGATACAGATAACTGCGTAGTTTTAGAAAGTAAACATCTGCTTTCTAAGTTGGATAGTTACCACCCTCCCCTTTCTCTTACGCTGACATATGACAATGGTTTTAATCCCGTTTCCTATGAATATTCTTACAGTTTCAATTTTCATAGGGCTAACTACGCCAAACTGAACAACCTCCTCAGTATGGTCAATTTTAACTTTCTCTACAATAACCCTAACCTTACGGTTAACGATTCTCTTGCATCCTTTTATACCGAAATTTTAAAATGTCTTTCCCAATCTGTGCCATTTTTACCCAAAAGGAATCCCTCATCGTCACCACCCTGGTTTAATAAAGAACTGCGATCTCTTCGTAACAAGAGAAATAAGCTCTGGTATACTTACTTAAAATCGCGTTCCGACACCAATTTCTTCTACTACCAGTCTGTCCAAATAAATTTCTCTGTACTTTGCCAAACTCTCTATAACAACTATTTAAGCCGAATGGACCACACACTCATTTCCGACCCCAAAAGATTCTGTCAGTTCATAAAAACTAAAAGCAAATCGGATAACTATCCATCATCTCTAAATTTTCTTGATAGGTCCTCGGGCGATCCCCAAATTATTGCAAATTTCTTCGCAATCAAGCGTTCGCCATCTATTCCCAAGAGCCAGACCATTCTTACTTTTACTTAAACAGCTGCCCACAAACAACTTTGGAATCGGTGTCTATAACTTTAGAGCAAGTTAGAGATAAAATAATAAAACTCAAAGATGATTATTCTGCTGGCCCTGATGATCTTCCCCCTATATTTTTAAAGAAATGTCAAATGCATCTAGCCCAACCTCTTACAGCTCTCTTTCAGCCTTCTATCACCCAGGGATTATTTCCATCATCCTGGAAAAGGTCGTTTATTATTCCCCTAATTAAAAAATGTAGAAAAGACGATATTTCCAACTATCGACCAATTGCTAAGTTGTCCTGCATACCTAAGCTTTTTGAGAGCATTATCTATGACATAATGCTTTTCCATTGTAAATCTATTATTTCTTGTGATGTCTCGAGTAAAACGCTTAGGTATAATTCAGTTATTTTTTATTGAATAGTAAATACAATACAAGATTGGGTTAGCATGCGATTCATGCAAGAGTGGACAAACAACTGACATAAAGACATTATGATTAACTGCAAAATGTTGAAAGCTGTTTTAGCTGAATAAGTGCAATTAGTGCCACTCATCACAATATCCCCCTTCAGTTTTTTGTCCCTTACAATTCTTCAAAATTTACAAGAGCGTTACAATATTATACATTATTTTTTTCGACTTCTTAAATTGTACGGTTTGCTTAGTATTTGATCAGATGTACCTCCATTATTAATTTCAGATACAATTATTTTTTCCGTTTCCGGATCTATTTCCGATTCCGGAACTACTTCTCCCTCCTCTAAATTATGTTCTACTGTAGGTTCATTAGGTTTTGATGTGTTTGTAATTAAGTCATCATGCTCATCACTTAAAGTTGTTGGAGTATAGTGATTACTAATCTTATCGCATGCACTTATAATTTGATTTAAATGTCTTTTCCAGATTTTATTAGATTCAATTACTTTTACTAAATATGTTTGCATGCCTAATCGTTTTACAATTTTAGCCTTAGTCCAAATTATTTTATTTGATATACAGTAATCTCTTACCATTACAATTTCATTTACTTTAAAATGATGTCTATCTTTCGATTTATAATTTTGTTTTTGTATTTCTTGCTGTTTTTCAATTGTTGTTTGAATTTTACTTAAATCAATTTGCATGTTTCTTTTAGGATTAAGTAAGTCTAACCTAGTTCTTAATTTTCTACCTAACATTAATTCAGCTGGAGATACACCTGTGCTTGAATGAATAGTATTTCTATAATCTAATAGAAATGAATTCACCGCGGTTTGAATTTCAATTTTTTCATCTGCTCCTAATGCTCGTTTTAATGCATTTTTAATGGTTTTAACAAAATTTTCAGCTTGCCCGTTAGTAGCCGGGTTACCTACTGGTGTTGTTCGATGCTTAATACCATTAATTCTTAAAAATTGTTCGAATTCGTTCGAAACAAATGCGGTACCATTATCAGAAACTAACGTTCTCGGTAGGCCAAAACGCGCAAATATTGGCCTAAGTTTATTTATAGTGGCTCTACTCGTTGTGTTAGTACCCATCTCCAAACATTCTGCCCACTTGCTATGGCTGTCCACTATTACTAAAAACCATCTCTTAAATATTGGCCCAAAAAAATTGATGTGAACGCGATCCCACGGTTCTTCAGGCCATTCCCAAACTATAAGTTTTCCTTTCGGAGGATCAGTTCTAGTGGCCAAGCATTGTTCACAAGATTTAACAATAGTTTCCAATTCACTATCGAGCTTTGGCCACCAGCAATAGTTTCTTGCCATCGCTTTCATCTTTCCTATACCCATATGGGTTTTATGTAATTCTGCCAGGACCGATGCCTGCAGCGACACGGGAATAATTAAGCGATAACCCCAAAACAGACAATTAGACTCAACGCTTAATTCATTTCGCCTCAGGAAAAAAGGTCTAAGTTCAATATCTACCTGGTCTTGTTCCCACCCGGATTGAATGAATTTTTTAACTTTTGCTGGAGTGCAATCGCCTTGCGATGCTTTTCCTACCATATCTATTGTGATTCCTGTTTTCCTTGAAATAATTAATATAAGGACACGAATCACCTGCTTGTGCCTTTGCAGACTCCATTTCGGCGGTTGGTAATCGAGAAAAATAATCTTCTATATTTGCCTCTGACCGAATACATTCAATTTTAAATGTATAACCTGCCAAGACTAGCGCAATTCTTTGCAGACGGTTTACTGCCATCTGTGGTATTCCCTTTTTGGAACCTAGAATGTGCATCAGCGGTTTGTTATCGGTCACTAAGATAAATTCTCTACCATACAAGTAGTGATGAAAACGTTTTACTCCAAAAAGAATCGCTATAGCTTCCCTATCTAGCTGAGAATATTTCTGTTCTGTCGCAGACAACTTTCGAGACGCAAACTCTATTGGCCTTTCCATACCATTTTCATATACTTGTGACAATACTGCGCCTAGACCTATTGGACTGGCATCCACCGTAAGCTTAACCAGCAGTTTGGGATCAAAATGCGCCAAAGCTCTTTTGGACGTAAGTTCCTTTTTGATTCGGTTAATTGCTTCGGAATGCACCTTCGTCCATACGAATTTCGCGGTCTTTTTTAAAAGGTCATATAAAGGTGCACAAAGTGTTGTTACATTTGGCAAAAGCTTCCTATAAAAATTAATTACTCCCAGAAACGATTGAAGTTCTTTCAAACAAGTGGGGTCTTGCATTTCTTGAATAATTTTAATCTTCCTTGGGCAAGTTCTTAACCCAGATTTGTCAATCACATGGCCCAAATAATTAATTGATTTTGATAGGAACGTACATTTATCCTTATTTAATTTAAGCCCTGCGTCCTGTAATAATTTAAGAACATACTTAACCCTTTCGACATGGATCTTCCTATTTGGAGCTGTAATTAATACGTCATCCAAGAACACAACCACCCCCTTTATGCCCATCAGCAAACCGTCCATAATTTTTTGAAAAACCGCTGGAGCAGATGCTGAACCATACACTAAACGCGTGTAGCGAAAAAGTCCTTTCGTTGTGGAAATCTTTGTTAATTTTCTGGACTCATTGTCCAGAACCAACTGCTGGTACGCCATTGACAAGTCTAATTTTGTGAATTCCTCTCCACCATGCAGTCGTGGAAGAGGATATTTATCAATTAATAATTGGGGGTTGACGGTGATTTTAAAGTCTCCACAAATCCGTACTTCACCGGATTTTTTTAGGATAGGAACGATTGGAGTTCCCCATTCACTAAAATTCACTGGTTCTAATACCCCCAGTTCAACTAGCTTGTCAATCTCACACTCAACCTTTTCTTTCAATGCTAAAGGAATTGCACGTGGCTTGAAAAACCTGGGGCTACAGTCACTTTTAACATGCAGTGATACAGTGTTTTTATTAAATTTACCTAATTTTCCGTCAAATAATTCACCAAATTTTTCCGTAATATCATGCACTTCTGGTAACATATTTCTTTTCATATAATTAAAATTTGAAAATTTAATGCCAAATTCATTTAAGAAATTCCTACCTAGCAATGGTGGACCGCCATTTTCAACAACAACAACTTGTATCTTTTTACAAATATTATTGTACGAAACATCTATTACACAAACACCAATAGGCTTTATTTTAGTGCCATTATAATTATTGAAAACTAAATTGGATTTGTATAATTTATAAGAATTAAAATGATCACGGTACGTTTTTGAGGAAATTGCAGAAATGGACGCTCCCGTATCAATCTCCATTATCATAGGAATACTATTCATGCACAGTTTTAATTTAATAGGTTCATTTGAGTCTACTAGGATAGAAGAAATATTAAACAAAGATAACTCAGAACTTTCAATATAATTAAAATCATTTTGTGTCTTATAATTACTCGGTTTATTTGGACAAACCCGTTGCAAGTGCCCTTTGTTATTACACCGCTTACATCGATAGTGCTTAAATCGACATGAGCTTACCAAATGATTTGATAGTCCGCAAATACCACACTTACTGCCATTACAGTTGTTATTACCGCCTTGTTGTTTATGCCCACGCCGCTGCTGTTCCTGTGGTTTCGCCATCAATTGCTTACTGCTGCCCTTTTGTCTCGCCTGCCCCATTCGATATATGCCGTCAGACAAACTTGGTTCTTGTTTGATGCTTACATCAATTTCGTATTGGTGCTTGACACACTCAACCGCATTTGCAATTTCCACGGCTTTGTCAAATGTTAGTTTAGCCACGCTCTCCAAAAACAACTTGTCTTTTGCTGCTCCCTTCTGCAGTCCCATCACGAATTTGTCGCGAAGAGCTGAATTAAGCTCATCGCCAAACTCACAGCTTATGGAAAGCGATCGCATTCGTGCTGCCCATTGGTTAACTGTCTCGTGATTTTCTTTAACTGCGGAGTAGAATTTATACCGCTCTGCAAACCCAGAAACTGTAGGTTTAAGATGATCGTCGAAAGCTTTACTAAGTTCTGTATACGAAGCAATTTCCATTTTCATGGGATGAATCAAATTATTAACTAATTTATATGATTGCTCCGATAAAGCATTAATTAAAATTGCTTTTTTCTTCACTTCCACACTAACATCGTTGGCAATGAAAAACTGTTTCAACTGGGCCTTAAATATATGCCAGTCATTTTGATTGAAATCGAATTTTTGAACTGAACCGATAATCGCCATTTTTCACTTTTTACCCGTTGAACTTAAGCAAATTTAATTAAAATTGTTAATCCTCGTCGCCACTGTGATGTCTCGAGTAAAACGCTTAGGTATAATTCAGTTATGGTTTATTGAATAGTAAATACAATACAAGATTGGGTTAGCATGCGATTCATGCAAGAGTGGACAAACAACTGACATAAAGACATTATGATTAACTGCAAAATCTTGAAAGCTGTTTTAGCTGAATAAGTGCAATTAGTGCCACTAAACCAGCACGGATTTTTCAAAGGCAGATCTACGACCACCAAATTAACGGAATTCGTATCAAGCACATTATGTGCACTGGAATCTGGAAATGAAGTTGATGTGATTGCCACCGATTTCAGCAAAGCCTTTGATAGAATTGCTCATGATATAATCCTTCTAAAATTAAAGGCTCTTGGTTTCCAGATAAACTTTATAACTTGGGTTCAATCCTATTTGAGTGAACGACTTTCTATGTTCTATTTAGGTCTATGGTTTCTGACCCAATTAAAGCCTCCTCTGGTGTCCCCCAAGGCAGCCACCTTGGTCCCTTATTATTTATTCTGACCATTAATGATGTTGCTTGTATCATTAAAAGTTCATACATATCTGTTTACGCAGATGATATGAACATATTTAGATATATATCATCTTCCTCAGACAGCCTACTTCTGCAGCAAGATCTAGACAGGTTTTGTACTTCTTCTGACAATTTTCTTGAGCTTAACGTCAATAAGTGTCAGGCTATAACTTATACCCGTAAACGCCTCCCTACTTCACCTCGTTGCTATCTAATCTTTAATCTGCCTGTTCCCTTAGTGAATGAGTTGCGTGATTTAGGTGTTATCTGCGATAAGGAACTCAATTTCCGTTCCCACATTGATAGTATAATAAAAAAAGCCAACTCTGCCCTTGGCTTTATCAAGCGCTGGTCTAAGGAGTTTTCCAATCCTTATGTTACCAAATCTCTTTACATAACCTTTGTTAGGCCTCTTCTTGAATATGCCAGCCAAGTTTGGTCACCCTACTACAGAACTCACATCCTCCGGATAGAAGCTATTCAACGCAGGTTTTTACGGTTTGCTTTACGTGGTCTTCCCTGGGATGATAACCAAAATTTACCACCTTACACTGACCGGCTGAAACTTATAAATTTACAACCCCTTTCTATACGCCGAAAAGTTGCCGACATTCTCTTTATTCATCAAATTTTAGTAGGTAATATCGATTGTCCTTCCTTACTTCAAATTATTTCTTTTAACACCAATCCCCGCAATCTTAGGTCTGTGCCACTTTTCCGGCTCAATCTTCACAAAACGAATTACGGACACCTGGAGCCAATGTCTAGGATGCTTCGCGAAGTTAACGATATTCTGCCTCTCTTCGACTACCATCTCAGCAAACTATCCCTCAAGAACATACTTATTTCCACCCATGCCTCACGTCCTAACTTTCTTTAACCGCTCCCACCCTTTAGTTTTTAAGTGAAAATGTTAGTTTTAAGTATATATTTGCTTGCAATAACCTTAATAAATCTGTCCGGGATTGACCCGGGCCGCAAAATCAAAAATCAAAAATATGATTTCGCTTTGACTTTTGTCTCCTAAACTATTTGAATTTGCGTTTTCCCAGTTGGTGCCAATATTTTCAGCTTCTACGAAATCATTACCTTTCGATTGCGGTTCTTCAAAACCACGTACATTTCTGTTATCATCGTCGCCAAAACCGCCAGAAAGTGGTGTAAGTTCCATGATTTTCTGAAGAAATGACATTTGTTCAAAATAAGGCCACTCCTTCTTTTTTTAGGGCACTGCGATCCACTGGCAGATGTGAAGCTATAAGAAATTTTTTTCAATTCAATTTGTAGGTATCTCTCAAATTCTTCCACTTTTTTGAACTTAGTTTTCTAAATAAAAATAAAAAATATTCATTTTACAAAAAATGCTGAGTAAATAATAATAAAATGCAATCCTTTTTCGTTAATTTTTTAGATATCTGCCTATAGGAATGTCGTACACCATTTAGTTTTCGTGTAGCACATTGTACGATTTCTCGAATAATAAAGGAAGTTACTTAAGCTATTTGGAATAAAGTATCACCAATTCACTTGTCACCACCTAGTCAGGAGGAAATCTTTAACATCGCGGATAACTTTTATACAAAATGGGCTTTCCAAATTGTTTTGGCTCAATAGACAGAAAACACAAACGTGAAAAACAACCTTCGCAGACAAGAAGCATGTATTTCATTTCAACTACAAACACTTTTTTTTCGATTGTGTTACAAGCAGTTGCTGATGGAAACAAAGTGATGGTGGTATTTTCGAATCATCGAAACTATATGATCTTATTGAAAATGGTAAATTTAACGCCCCAGAGCCCCGTTTGTTTCGAGGATATGATAGCGCCCTATGTATTGATTGGTGACGAAGCGTTTCCTTTAAGATCATATTTGCTACGACAATATCCCAAAAGTAATTTAACGAATGACAAAATAATATTTAAAGACAATCTTTCAGGAGCAAGGAAAATTATAGAGTGCGCTTTTGGACATACGAGTATAACCAGTAAATGCCGAATATTAGGGAATTCAATTCAGACAAATGTTGAAACTGCTAAAACCTTCACAAAATATGCCTGCCTTCTTCATAACATTATAATTGATAAGGAAGGTATCGACAAAGAAATTTTATTGGAAAGCACAGAGAGCTAACCAAAATCGATCTTTTTAAATGCAATGGGAGTACGTGACTTATATGAATCTTATTTTTTTCACAACTTAAATAAATAAAACATACAAATACATAAACAAACTAATAAAAAACTATTAAAACAAATTACTTAGAAATTTTATTACATCAGCTATTTCATTCCACAGTTTCGCATTTTTGCAAAAGTCTTTTCTGTTTATGTCCCATAACGGTGCTCGATTCCTAACTTCATAAATTCATTTTTCGGAATCCATTTTTGCACAAAAATCTGTGCACAACTTAAAAATACCTAAATCTTGAATTCGCTTTGCTCCCGTGAGTAAAATAGAAATGCGCGCTTAGATTCGGTAAGTTCGCTCGAGTAAATTTTGTGCAATCGAACCACAACATAGAAAATGCGTACTTTTGAATGATTTTAGTGAACTTTGCGAATTTGGGCCAGTGATATTCGCTTACATTCGCTGGCACCGGAACCGCAGCCTAAGTGTTACTAAACTTATACATTAGATGCAAGGTGGCTGCTTTCTGAGCTATCAATCACAAATAAATGCTTCTTAACTGTTCAGTACTAAATGCACTACCTGGCAAACAACACAACCTTGCCCTATGGACAATGTAATGTTTTAAAATTTTCATTCCACGCTGTATAACATTTTTTGCTACTTAATATTAACGTAACTTTTTTTCTAGTTTTATCTGTTTTGTGCTCATATTCGCCTTCGCTCAGTTAGCTTGCAATGAATTTTTGTAAGAGCGCAGTTCACCTAGCAATACCCAAGAACGAAACCGAAACAGTGTATTTACGAAAAACCATACATAGATAGATGTGTATATTCGCGCACTCTGCATTTGCATTGCAGGCAATTCTATTCGTGCACTGTCCTTGTAGAAATCCGTCCTTTGTTTGCTAATTTCGGTTTCGCTGGTGGCTGTTGCTGCGTGAACTTCTCGTGCAGTTCAATTTGGACCATCAGGAGAATCACACTATTTTATACGTAATACATTACATTTAAACAAACACAACATATTTTTATATTCTATATATATATTGTAAATTAAATTAAACAATTCATTAAAAAAAAGTCCCAAACATAAATTTAATGGTCCTTCGAGCCGGATATAAAGAACAATAGTTAATATTTAAAGACAATCGTGTTTAAATTTTGTTTTGTTGATTAATTGCGATCGAGTATCGGATTAATATCGGCACAGTTTAATTAACTGATTTGCACGCGCATTTGCTTATACGAACATATTTTCTTTTTATTATAAATTAAAGCCAAATTAGGCAGGTGCATTGAAAATTAAGTGCGGTAATGCTAAAGGGCGCTTAACTCGGGCGGCAACATTTGTAGAGACAATTGATGAATCTACATCTATTGAAATGGTTGAGATTCGGTTAAATAGACTTGAGACCACAAGGTCTGAATTTTCATCTCTTTATAACGAGCTTCTTGAATTTTCGGCAGAAAAAGAAGTTGATGAACTCGAAACTGAATTTTCGGAATACGCTATAGATCGTTTAGCTGAGCAGCAGTCAGCTTTTTCTCGAAAAACTTAATTCTTCTACATCATCGTCTAATGTTGCCAACACTTCTAAGCTTCCGACTATCGTGGTGCCACCATTCAGTGGAAGTTACAAAGATTGGCCATCGTTTCGGGACATCTTTCTGGGTTCAATTGGCTCTAAAGCGAATCTTAGTCTGACTCATAAATTTCATTACTTGAAATCGTATTTGCGTGAAGATGCAACTAATTACATAAAGCATCTCAAAACCAATGATGCAAATTATTCGGAAGCTTGGGAACGCGTATAAAAGCGATACAATCGTACCCAATTGATAGTTCAGTCGTTCATTGAAACCTTTTTGTCGCTTCCTACTGCCAATATTTCGAATGTTCAAACTTTAAGGAAAATTTCAGACGGTGCCGATAAAGTTGTGCGCGGTCTAAGTGCTTTGGGAAAGTCGGGTCGGTACCCTTGGCTCATTTATTTATTATTAAATAAACTTAATTCGGACATAAAACAATCTTGTGCAGAGCGTTCTCGGTTCTCGGGAAAACTGTACTATTATAGCACTGACATGCTCTTGAGGAATGTCAATCACTAACCAGTCGTTCGGGTACGTCGCGTACAAGGCGATCAACCAACATCCAAGCTCATCTAGCTGGACCTTCAGATTCAACTTTGACATCTAAATGCCCAATTTGTCAAGAAGATCATGCCCTTGCCCAGTGTACCAAATTCGTCGGGTTAAACATTGATTCACGTCGAAGCTTTGCAAAGACAAATTCGTTATGTTTCAATTCTTTGAGCTGGACATACATCACAAAAATATTATTCTCCGTTTCATTGCCGGGTGTGCAAATCACGCCATCATTCGCTCGTGCATTCCGACGATGCAACCAAGAAAACTCAACACTCTTCGTCGGGTTCTCTGAATCACTCACAATCTTCGTTGTCAAATCTCGCTCAATCTAACTCAACCGCTCACTAGTTTAGTTGTCCTAAGAAAACTCTTCTACCAACCCTCTTGGCTAAAATTCAAGACATTCAAAGAAATCTTATAGACTGTCGAGTGCTTCTAGATTCCGGGTCACAAACTACATTCGTTGTTGAATCATTCGCTCAAAGAATCGGGTATCATCGAAAACATTCAAGAATTCCTGTTCTCGGAATATCGTCTACTGAAGTGGGATATACAAAAGGGCTCATCTCGTTAAATCTTCGTTCTTGTGTCAATTCTTCTCATTTATTCGGTGATGCCTTCATACTCGATAAATTAACTTCGAGTTTACCAACTAAATCAATTGATGTTTCTTTCTGGTGTTGTATTCTAAATCTTGAACTCACTGATCCAAACTTCAAAGTCGTCCAATCGATATTTTTCTTGGTGGTGACAAGCTTTAGAGCATTCTTAAGGACGGACAAATTCGAGGCACTCATGGATGCTCAATCGCACAAAACACTTTTTTTGAGTGGGTTGTAACCGGACAGTTTTTTTACACAAGAAGAATCGAACCATTTTACTCCGTTTCACTCGCTACTCGACACAGATGTTTTTTTTACAATGCTGCTTGAGGAGGTTCGTCCAGCAAACAATTCATTTGATTTCGACCAGGCTGAAGAACATTTTCGACAGACATTCTCTCGGTCTCCTGACAGGAATTGTGTTGTTCATCTTCCTTTTGATACTCCAAATCCATTTTTGGAAAATACTCTTTCTCTCGCTGTTTCCCGTTTATTCGCAATGGAACGTCGGTTTTCTCAAAATTCGAAACTTATATTGTGATATCATGCGAGAACATATCGACTTAAGCCATATGACTCGTATTCCTCGCGAAGAAATTAAGAGTCCCAAAGGCAGGTGTTTTTATGTACCTTCCCCATCATGCAGTGCTGAAACCCGACAGTTAGTCTACAAAACTACGTGTCGTGTTTGATGGTTCTGCTAAACACTCAACTGCAAAGTCGTTAAACAATACGTTATTAATAGGCCCTCCTATTCAATGCCACTTAATAGGTGTTTGCTTACGCTTTAGACAACATCCTTTCGTATTTACTGCTGACGAAGATTCCGACTGTGATTACCAATGTATTGTTGGGCCCGACTCTCCTTCGAAAGAACTCGAACATTTTCGTTTACGTACTGTGACGTACGGTACAGCTTTCGCTCCTTTCTGGTCGGTTCGCGTTTCAAAACAACTTGCAGATGACTACAGATCACAATACCCAAATACAGCTCGTGTTTTATTGGAAGACGTCTACGTGGATGACGTGATGACTAGAGCAAAATCAACCAAAGAATTCATCGAATTGCAATCGAAATTAGTAGCTATTATTTCCATGGCAAAACTTGAGCTACGAAAATGGAGCTCTAATTGTTGGCCCCTCCTGGCTTTGCTTCCAAAAGAAGAATGTGAATACTCCTTGTACGACAAGGAACGCACAGATTCGTTTGTAAAAGTGCTTGGTATGCACTGGAATCCTTCAAAGGACGAATATTCGTTTCGCATGTCGAACTCTCTTCCAGCCATTTCATTGACTAGGAACTGGTTGTTGTCGGAAGTGTTGAGCATATTTGATCCATTAGGACTGCTAGCAGCATCGGTTGTAAGTACTGTTCAAAATGCTCTTTCAGGAACTCTGGTAATCCAATTTAAACTTAAGATGGGACCACCCACTACCTTCAGAGTTAGCTAATCGATCGGAAAGGTATAGAGGGGAGATCTCGTTTTTTGAGGAGATTCGAATACCAAGAAACTTGTTTGGATCTTCGTTCGACGATGTTGAACTTCATGGCATCTACGATGCATCCACTCTCGCTTATGGTGCTGTCCTATACACGCTGAAAGTTGCTCCTTTTAGAACTCGTTTCGATTCCGTGTCAAGAGCTGTGTGGAGCCTTGCTGTTAACTCTGTTGTTCAGTCTTGTTAAATCATCGTTTTCGGATCAACCCACAAGAACGGTAGCTTGGTGCGTTTCTGAGATTGTTTTACACTGGCTCTCATCACCTCCACGTCGCTGGACTACCTTTGTCGACAATAGAACTGCAGCTATACTGGAAACTACTCCAAGAAGTTGTTGGCGTCACATTTCTTCAGAGTCAAATCCAGCTGACTGCGCTTCGCGCAGCGTACTTCCGTCTGAACTCGCAAATCATCATCTCCGGTGGACAGGCCAATCGTGGCTATCGCTGGAAAAATGCCAATGGCCAAAAATCTATATTCACGACTCTTAAATCGGAAGACAACGAACTTCTACTCGAAAAAAGGCAAGGTCCTCTTAAAGTACTTCTTACCGCACCTAACAATTTAGATGTTATCGATCACATAATCAGCAAAACCTCATCGTGGTCTCGCATGCAAAGAATACTCGCTTACGTTATTCGGTTCATATTCAACTAATCGTCGTACCTCATACCTAACAACAAAGGAATTAAACATCGCCAAAACAATTCTGATCAAATCCGTTCAATTAAAATCATTCAGTGACGATATTTGCGCCCTTAAAACTAAAAAACAATTGTCCCTGAAATCCAAACTGCTAAAGTATACTCCATTTCTTGACAATAATGGTCTGCTTAAAGTAGGAGGAAGAATTAAAAATGCTAGCATATCTTATAAAGGGTTTTTCAATAGGGACTTGACAACTTTGAACTTAATTTGTGAACGCACTCTTTCACTAATCACCAAACTGTCACTGTCAATTTATTCAGTAAACTCAACATTTGCATCATGGTAAAGTACACGAACGAGCAACATCTGCAAATTATAAAAATTTTCTACCGAAATTCGGAGTCGGTGACTGCAACTTTAAGAGCGTTAACTCCAATTTTCGGTCGTAATTCTCGCCGTAGGAGACAGGCAATAACAAGTTTAGTGCAAAAATTTGAGTCTACATATTCGTTGTGTGATGTTGCCGTGTCAGTGAGACAACGAGTTGGTCGAAGTGTCGAAAATATCGCTACCGTTCAAGCGTCCGTAGCAAACGATCCAAATCAGTCAATTTTACGCCGAATTGGGCATCGCTCAGGCCACATTATGGCGTATTTTGCGTAAGGATCTTGGATTACACCCATACAAGAACAAGCTGACTCAAGAATTGAAGTCGATGGACGATTTAAAGCGACATACGTTCTCCGATTGGGTTCTGGAGAAGATGCGCCAAGATGATGAATTTCATCGCAAAATCATCTTCAGTGACGAAGCTCCACACGTGCTTCATGAATCACGACTTCATCCACAAAAAATAACTGTTTGGTGCGGTTTGCATGCCGGCGGCGTTATTGAGCCATATTTTTTCGTCGATGATAACGATCGTCACGTTACTGTGAATGGTCAGCGTTATCGCGCCATGATCACCGATTATTTTTGGCCCGAATTGGAAGATATGGACTTGGACGACATGTGGTTTCAACAGGATGGTGCCACAAGCCACACAGCACACGCTACAATCGATTTATTGAAGAGTAAGTATGGAGAGCGTGTTATCTCAAGATATGGGCAAGTCGATTGGCCGCCTCGTTCGTGCGATTTAATGCCGGTTGACTATTTTCTGTGGGGCTACGTTAAGTCATTGGTTTATGCCAACACGCCGACGACGTTGGAAGAGCTCAGAGGAAACATTTAACGCGAAATAGCGACCGTTTCAGCCGAAATGTGTGGCCGAGTCGTTGAAAATTGGGTCCAACGAATCGGCCGCTGCAAACGTGCCCGCGGTGGCCATATGAACGAAGTCGAGTTCCATTCATAAATGTTTTGATTGTACTTCAAGCCGATAATAAAGTTATTGAAATACCTCAAATGGTTTGCGTTTTATTTAAAAAAAAAGTTGTCAAGTCCTTATTGGAAAACCCTATAATATAAAACATCCTTGTATTCTTCCAAATAATATTTTTTCTTATCTTATTGTAGAAGATATTCACAAAGGTAACCTATATCCTGGAGTCTCTGCAACGTTCGTCATCGTAAGACAGCAATATTGGATCCTGGGATCTCGAAACCTCATCAGAAAGGTTATTTTCAAGTGCAAAACATGCTTTAAGTTCCGAAAAACCACTACGTCGCAGCTAATGGGTGACTTACCATGGAAACGAATATCACAGAGCCGTGCATTTTCGCATACTGGTTGTGAATATACTGTGCCGTTTTGCATTAAGTTCTCCAGAGGTCGCAACCCAAAAACTTCAAAAACCTACATACTCGTATGCTTGCTTGTGTGTATGCCTACAAAGGCTATACATCTCAAGCTAGTGAGTGAGCTTATCTCCGACGCATTTCTCACCGCTGTCCGTCGATTCGTTTTTCGACGTGGACTTTGTTCGAACGTGTATTCGGACAATAGCTCCAACTTTCAAGGTACAAGTCGATGCCTGAATGAGATGCTCAGAAGCGTACAACGAGGTTGTCGCTACGGGACTTTATAACTCCATCGTCCGTGTCAAGTCCGTAAAGTTTCACTTGCGACGAGTAATTGGAGCATCAATTCTGACCTTCAAAAAATGTATACAGTGTTAACTAAAATAGAAGCTGTATTGAATTTTCTTCCTCTTTGTGTTATCTCAGATCATGACTTGAATCCATTAACACCTGCGCATTTCCTTATAGGTGAACCACTAACTGCTGTCCCAGAACCAACAACACTGTCCACGCCTTTGAATCACTTGACGCACTGGAACCACCTACATAATATGGTACAAGGATTCTGTAAACGGTGGCATGTCAAATATATCACCACACGCCAAATCTGCAACCAGGGGATCTTGTTATCCTAAAGGAGATATATATTCGCCTTCGCTCACTTAGCTTGCAATGAATTTTTGTAAGAGCGCAGTTCACCTAGCAATACCCAACAACGAAACCGAAACAGTGTATTTATGCACAACCATACATAACATAGATTGATGTGTCTATTCGCGCACTCTCCTTGTAGAAATCCTTTCTTTGTTTGCTAGTTTCGGTTTCACTGGTGGCTGTTGCTGCGTGAACTTCTCGTTCAGTTCAATTTGGACCATCAGGAGAAGCACACAATTTTACAGATAACACATTACATTTAAACAAACACAACATATTTTTATAGTACGAGTATATTGTATATATATTGTAAATTAAATTAAACAATTCATTAAACAAATTTATTAAACAAAAGTCCCAAACATGAACACAAATTCGAATAAGAAATACCGAGCTGTTACTAATGACTTAGTTATCGTAAGTTATTCAGCTCCTTTCAACAATGTTGTTTCATAATTATTGTCATGAGGTTGTTAAAACTTATATATTTAAAGTTCAGTTTTGAATCAACTGGCAGAAATTGTTCTTTCTAAGGTTGAGGCAGCCGTTGAAAGCAAGACATTTATAGATGTGCATAGCAACTCTGTTCATCAAATTCAAAGAGGCCCACGTTGTTGAGTATTGAAATCTTATGGAAAAGAAAGAACGAGGAAGGTGACTTGCTTTCACTTTCATCACTGAAAAACAGACATGATGTGCCTAAAAGAGTTACAACCCTCTGGAAACTTTTGACAGAGGAGTGATATTAATCTAGTGGTTCAAGGCAGTGATAAAAATTTATACGTTCACCCTAGTATTTTGTAAGTTGTTAATTACTACTGACTCCTGTGCAATGCACAAACTTGCCAGCTTTTTCTTTCTTTTTCTTTATTTAACTACAAGAATGGAAGGATGGAACCTTGCAGGCAATTACAGCAGTTGGCTCCTAGTTTCACCAACATAACAAAACTTTTTCCGCAACACTAACATTCAACTGAATTAGCATTTATTTGCATAAGCGCCACTTTTCCTCCGGCGTGCCTATTTCCATTTTCTATAGCCTGAAATTTAATTATGAAATGAAAAAAAAAAAAAAAACTCCAAAGCCAACTTTCTAATTTGAATTCAAAAATTGACCCAGTTCCCTTGAACTTGCCGTCAAAGTTGGGTGCAGGGCAACCACTATTTTGTTGTTGTTGTTTTTTCTACCCCCCAAACCACTGAACCTACCCAAATTGTCCATTCCATTAAGAAGGCACTATCATATTCCACGAGATAGTGAGAATGCTTTGCTTGCAGCACTTTTACTCAAGGGGCCAACTCTGAATATGAATATGAGTATGCATATCTTTGTATCTGTATCTCTGTGGAAGGCATTATATTATACATAATAGGAGTAAAACTCAGAGTACCGGCAAAACTAGGAAGGCTTCTCACTATCAGATCCTCTAAGGTGTGAAAATTCATGCAATTCAGGTGCCAGATGTCAGGTGCCACTAACTACTAGAATGTGTTTCATTTTAAAATGCATTCATTAACATTTTAATATTTTTCCTATTTTCTCTCATTGGTAGTGGTGGTGACTGGTGATGGTCTACTATCTATTGTACAAGGACGAGGGAAAACTTCATTCACAAAACGTAAATAGAGAAATAGATTTTAATTAACAATTTCTCTTGGCCATCCCTTTGGTGTGCCAAGCACAGCTCATTTCATTTCATTCATGCAGGTATAGAAACATGGTACACATATCGAATATCTATGTACGAGTATACCTATGTGGACTCATACTCGTATCTCATAGCAAATGTATCTCAATTTTCCCCAATTCACCTAGGGCTATATAAAACAATCAGAAAAAAGTCGAAAGAGAATAAAGAAAAGAAAATCTTTTCCCACGGAGCACATTTAGTTTCGTACCATACCAGTTCATCATTTGACTAAAGACAAAAAGGATATCAGGATGTGTGCCCCTCTCAAGGACACACACACACCACACACCATACACGATATCACAAGAGCAGCAAAAGCAATTTCAAAGTTTCATTTCTAGGCAATGGAAGAAGCCTTTAATGTAAGGCCTTTCTCTTAAGGCTGCAATGTGAAACTCAAACAGGGAATAGTTCTTGTTGTTTGTTTAAGAGCCGACATCAACCTCATATGTATGTTGGTTTCATAATCAAGTTCAAAATTTGCAGATGCTTCGGAAGGATGCTTGTACAATAGATTTTTTTACGTTCTACTCATATGGAAATTTTCCGACGACGTACATAAGCCACAAAAGAAAATAAAAGTTTCTACAAAAAAGGACTCCTGATCTGCTACGAAAATCTGTTCTAATGGAGGGTAGTTCCAGTAGGAGCAACCAAATTCATATTCAACTAATCCTCTTCGGGGAAATGTCTACGTGGAATTATGTAATTTGCTGATGCTTATATCTTATTTGATTAAGGTACTGTCCTTTGAGATGCTTTTTTTTTTTCTTTTTTTTTTCTTTTGAAAGGACGAGGTGAGAGTCCTTTTGCTTTCGATTTAGTGCCAGCATGTTTTTAAGCTGTGCCTATACCTCTTTCTAAGTTTGAAACGTGCGTTTTCTAATAGAAGCTTAACATCGAATGAGAAAATAGCAGTTTTTCGACAAATTTAATTTTATTAGCACCCTTTGTGGATTTACAATAGTAAAAGCAAATAGATATCACTTTATTCAAATGTGAAAACAGAAATTGCATATTAATATACTAATTCTTTCACTTCAACTAACTTTCCACCATGATGGGGCTGTCAGACTACAGTTCATACTACTTTTCCGTTCGGCTTAGACTTACATCGCTGGTTCCGCATTTCCATTTTACTTCGGATAAAAACGTTTAAAGGACAACGACTTTCGTGCAGCCGAGCAATTAGCAGAGGCCCTTTTACTGCTATCACGCAGATATCACTGTCATCCAGGAAGTGCGATGGGAAGTACTGGATATAAGGAGGAAGAGCAAATATGATATTTTATATGTGCAAACTATATTGACAGCTATAGGGAAAAGAGATTTCGCTGATTCGGATGCGGATTTTTCATATGCGGCAGACTAAGGCAAGAAGTCTTGAGCTTCTGACACGTGAGTGAGGGTCTTATGACAATAAGCCTAATAATACAACACTATGTCTTGCAAAGGGCTTAGGCTTATTGACGTCGCGGCGGGACGAAATACCACTATCGCAAGCACGGTTTCCTCATCTTAGTAGGCACAAGGTGACATAGCGGTCCCCGGATCATGAAATGTAAATCACCTTGATTACATTGCGAACGACGTAAGGCATGCCTTCAGTATTCTGGACGTCCGAATATTCTGGGCAGCTAACATTGACTCGGATCACCACGTTGTTGTAGTAAAGTTGCGAATGCGAACTTTCTAAGCGCCACAACAAAGCAGAACTACGTTAGATACCGCCAGAATCTTCTCCGAAAGGGAATCCCGCAATCTCTCAACAACTCTTATACCGCTAGCTTCAAGTACTGAAGACCAGTAGCAACGCTGCCAACATGTCATCAGAGACGTTGAAACTGGTGTGTTTCACCCGACCACCCTGGTTTGATGAAGAGTGCCAGCAAGCACATGCAGCTAAACAAGAAGCGTACAAAGCGGCGAGCAGAAAAGACGGAGAGAACATCAGCTTGTCCAGAAGATATTGAGAGGTTATGCTCCTGGTGTAACATACGAAAGTTTTACCAACAGGTAAAAAGAACCTGCCAAAGCAAGAAGACCGATACATAAACTTTGTGGTAGAGTCACAGTCTTTACTGAGAATATGGAAAACTTTTTCGCAGACTATACTCGTATAAAAGCGAAAAAGACCAACATCCCATCGTCAGGCAGAATAGCCCAATCAGCTTACACGATAATAGCCAAAACTTCCGTCCACCTGACCAAAATGAAGTAAGAATAGCAATAACTAAGCTAAAAACCAATAAAGCAACTACACCTGATGTCTTACCGGCCGAGGTATTCAAAACTACTGGAAATGACTATGTGGAGAACATACACCAGCTCATTTCTCAGATCTGGTCAGAAGAGTGTATGCCTGATGAATGGAATCTCAGCACCGTTTGCTCGATTCACAAAAAAGGATACATTTAATGACTAAATTGATAGTGGAATTACTACCACTTGAGCCACAATACAGGTATAAGTCTGCTCAACATCGGATACAAGATTTTATCTACCACATTGCGTGGACGTATGAAAGCCTTCGTCAATCACCTATTTGGTCTCTATCAGTGCGATTTCAGACCAGGAAAATCCATAATCTACCAAATATTCACACTCCGCAGATCCTGCAAGAAACTTAAGAAGTCTAAACCCATGCTCATCATCTTTTCACCGATTTTAAGGCCGCATATGACATCATTTATAGAGACGAGCTATAGAGAGCCATGCTTAGTTTTGACATCCCTGCCAAGCTCATCCGTCTGTACAGAATGATGATTGGGAACGCTCCGTCAAAGTCGGTAACGACTAAACCGATACCTTTGACGTCAAAAAGGGTTTTAGACAATGTGACGAGCTCTCATGTGACTTCTTTAACATCACACTTGTGCGGAACTCACACCTCGAACACTGCAGACACCATCTTTCAAAAGTCTGTGCAACTACGAGCGTATAGTGCGGCATTGGTCTTCTTAATCTCGTTTCTGAGGTACATATTACAATCGATTAGCACTGGTGGTCAAGTGCTTTAACTATCGATACTTAAGCCGCTGCTCATTAATTCTTACTCTCACCCCCACGCGTCAAAGCCAGGAAGCCTAGCACCACTGACTGAAAATAGGGTTCCCAAACCCTCTGGCCGTCCGCGAGGGGAAAAGCATTAGCAAAAGGGCACTTCTCCTTCATAAGGAAGGCGGCGGACGAATCCGAAATACAGAACAACAGCAGAATCCACGGTTCTAGTCAGTTTGAGCTACTGGAGGCATGCCCCATTTAGAGCTATTTTGAAGTATTCGGAACAAAGTTCTAAAGGGAGCTCCACGGTTGTGTCGGGAGGGTGGAATAAAGATGGCGCAAGAAACCTGAATGGCGGCTCTCATAACCGGAACTTTTGTCCAGTGATTTTGTTAAGAAGCTAACTCATCAGAATGAGGGTTGCCCTTCGGGGTAACTTCCCCACTGTACACCGTCCAGAGACAATCAACAGCCTCGGATATAGAGGGATATAGTATTGACCCAGAAAACGTTGTAAGGACAATGAATTTCGGTTTTGTAAATGGAACGTTAGGACCCTTAACATACTACGTGCTTCCGAAAAACTCGCAAGATTTCCTCTGATCAATCAACTGGCAACCAGATTGCTCATATTGCGATCGACGTTAGACATTCCGTATATCCGAACATTCTGAATGAATGCGGATACCACAGGTACAACGGAGTCGAATAAGACCACCAAAATTCGACGTCGAATAGCTGCAATCGCAAGAAACAGCTAGAATCTTTGCAGATCGCGTTTCGTTCAAGTTTCTGAAAATCTTTGCCCTCACAAACAAAGCATAAAATACAAATGGGTATATTGCCAACGAGTTGTCGGAATACATGAATCAGATTGGAGGACGAGAGCTGTTCAGGAGCTCCACGAGCAGGAAAGAAGGTAAGAGCAAGGTTCGAGAAGTGCTCGATCGACGGCTGACGTTCAAAAATCTTATCAGAGAACGAAACGAATATGCTAGAGCTACAAATCAAACGGACTCCAAAGTTGAACATGGATGATTAATAGTAGTAGAGTCGCAGTCGATGCTGAGAATATGGAAGATTAGATCAGCAGACTGTACAACGGCAATGATGGTTAAAATACCGCTGTCAGGTAGAATGAACCACCCTGAACGAAAACGATAAAGAAATCCAGACGAGAACTAGACGAGATGACTTAGGGGGAAAATCTGTAAGACATAGTCAAAGGAAGCCATGGCCGAAGCATGGGATCTCAAAGTCGTTTGTTCGATCGACAAGAAAGGAGTTCCTTTTGACTGCGCAAACTATAGAGGAATAAGTTTGCTAAACATCATGTGAGCATCTGAAATCATTCAAGACAATCTGTGCGAAAGGGAAGTCCGCCATCCATAATGTCCATAATCCAGAAGTCCACTGGGCCATAATGTATTGCCCGTATAAACTTTGGTTTAAAACGTAGGTTGTGCTCGTACAGTATGCTCCGTTGCTCCGTCATGCTAGAACCACATGTCCTCCAGTCCCAATTCATCCAATTGAGGAATGAAAAATTCATTGTAGCCCTCACCATGCACAGAGACCGTTTCGCTGCTCTCCAATGATATGCTTAAATTGTTCCCAAAACTGCAAGCAATGAAGTCAGGAGGATCATAAGCTTCCCCACAAAGGAATACGAAAAAAACAGAATTCATTTTTGCCTCTGGCCTAAGTCATCGCCAGACCAATGGATAAGGTTGCCATTAGTCATTTCAAAAATTCTTCGATTGATATTCGCTCCTGCTTTTATAGATGAAACTTGGAGGAAAAGATATTGACCTTGTCAGAGGGACCAGCGTTCAATGGCTTAGATAGGACATGTCTATCTTAATCTACCCAACAGGCACTAGATTTTCTAACTGATATGATTTATTTAGTCAAGCCTTTTTCAAAGACTTCAACACCTCTAAAGTTGACTTCATTTGATATAGGACTAAGCGAAGACTTTCCAAGACTAGCAAACATTATCCTCAGCGGATTTTATATTGACAACAATTGCATCTAACGGCAAACATCAGACATCACTTGTTGTCAGTAACCGTCACGAGCTGCAACAAACTCTCATGAACTCTCAAAATTTTTCCCCGTATTGTTTATTTTCAGCATTCACCCTCCATCCACACTGACTTGTTTTTAAAGCTTCTTATTCAGAGTTCAATTACTTCACGTTCGCACACTCATTTTTTATTTAAAAAAAAACAAAGTTCCAAGGTTATTGTTCCCGAAACTTTATCTAAAAACAAAACACGTCTCTGTTGCATCCTATGAACATTTTAACACGTAGAACAAAACCCAGCGACAACAAAAAATTTCTCATAATAAAAGTTCACTTAACTCTGACTGCACCGGTGCTTATAATCACCAAGTCATGCGATACAGGTGTTCCAGTCGCATCAAAAATACACCAACTTGAGGGATCAATTATTAACCATCTTATATCGCTGGAGAATACTTGAGCTCTCGAGCACATGCCAAGAACCTAAACAAAAGCTGAAACATCAGATTATGACCCCAGCTGCTGACGACGACTCTGTACGAATATGTATGTAGCATATTTACCCCGCACATACATAGTTCTGCGGTTTGCCCCTTCCTATTCATAAAGTAAAAATCCAATTTGTCTCCAAGTTGTGCACTATAAACTATGTATAGTCCCCAAATGTGGCAGCACAAAACATCTAATGAGGAAACTTTAAAAGTTCCTTGAGACCAAGCCAAGCGCCACAAGTTTCAACCACATCATCAGCTATAATGGTACTGCTGCTGGTGCTGGTGCTGGTGATGATGCTGGTACTCGCATAGCATTACTCCATGTGATTATATCCAACAGTGCACCCATACCAAGGCAAAAGTTCACTTAATGATGACTCATTTGTGAGTGAGAAGGGAAGTAGCAGGAGTCATAAAATATTTATTTACACCATACTTACCGTTGGTATCCTTGAGATACGAATACGAATACGAATATAAATACAAATACATGCTCCAATACAATATGACTACGTAAAGCTAAAGCTAGAAAGCGCCAAAGTAACGGCACACAACAGCACAAAACTACGACAAGGACGACAACCATGATGACGATGCTGATGACTATGATACGAACTGGGGTTTCAGTCTTGATGATGATCACTTGGCTGGATACATGTCTTTGTTGAAATAGTTTAAAGGAAGCAAATAGGGACCAAAACTGTGGATAAAAGCCCACAGCAAGGAGTAACAAAGCCAAATTTATGACAACCACCAGACCGTAAAAGCGTTCCCCAGTGCAAAATAATCGGCTTTAATTAACGTACGGCATGGTCTAGACGCAGGCCGCTTTATAGGCGATTTAATGGCCAGCACCCAGCACATCCAACCGATAAAGATAGGTAGCAATTCTTCTCGACCGAGTCCTTCTCAGGAAATGTTAAATTGTAATGAACCACGAAATTGAGGCCACACCAACATCGGCTACCCCGTGCACTTGGAGGCTGGATGAAAAAATAAAAACACACATTCCATAGCGCATGTGACTGCCAGATGGTTCCTTTGGGTTGTTATCCATGCTCGACCATAAATAATTGGGAGGATAGGTTCTATCTACAATGTGAAATATTTGTGCGACGCCAGTTACGAGTACTGAGCAGTTAGTGTTTTCCAAGTGTAATTTAAATTCATTACCAGCATTAGAAAACACTTGCTCCCGCTAAAGTGGAAGGTAAAGTGGAATTTGCGGTGGTAAATAGGAGTAGTGCCGTTTAGATAGGCCTTGTCGTTGGGGTTATCCTTTGGATTGCCTTCATGATGGTCTGTACTCCATTATTCTGCCACACTCCTTCTGCTTTATAAGAATTAAAAGTACTTCATATTATGTAAGAAATAATTACTCAGAGATTTTGTTCTCTATTCTTTCACAAGTCGTTAAAATGAAGAGCCTTCTAAAATTAATGACTTTACGAGGGCCGAAAGACTGGTAATGCCCCCCTCTTGATTAATAAACATGAGCCCCTGCGAAATATTGGCCCAAACCAATTTGAATTGGAAATAAATCATCAACTACCAGAGTGAGGGAGCAATAATCGTATTCGAGATACAATCTTCAGAAGTAGCCTATGACTTTCGTTGACATTTAAACAACTGCAACTTGTTTCGACTAGTATCTCATTTTTGTAAGCGCCTACCTTTTGGCAACAGATACACCATTTCAACTTGCTCATAAAATCAAAGTACACATACAATCCACGCTGAAGATCTCTGCATCAGCTAACAGCTAACCCAGTAGGGGGTTGCCAGGAATAGACAAGCTCTTCGCGCTACAGCCTGGATAACGCTAAAAGTCTATTCGTATTTGGATGGGGAACACTTTCAATGAAAACCGAATTGTCGGCAATTTTAACAAGGATACACTCATTAGTATCCAACGCATTAACAACCCCAACCTCTCATATGCAATCTTCGTCTTTGCGCACTCCCTAGAGACATAGGACCTTCTGTACGTATCTGCCAATCAAATATTGAAGGCATCAGCACAGCAAAGTGTGACCATCTACACATGACATTAGAAGAAAATGACATTGATGTGGTATTCCTGCAAGAAACTCACTGTGTAAATGAATTAACTTTCTCGTCTCGATTTGAAGTAAGCGGTTTCTCCTTAATAAGCGCCCTCTATCATCATGCATACAGCCTAGCAACATATGTCAGGTCCGCAGTTGAAATGTGAATGTGAGCCTGATTGAAACTAATGAAAGCGACAACATGTTTAGTGATATTGATAGGTGACCTTAAAATCGCTAACATTTACAAACCTACCAGTAGCTCCTGGCCTGTAGAGATGATTCCAGTGTACGATCACCACGTCCTATATGCCGGAGATTTTAACAGCTACCACACTCTCTGGATATACCACGCTAGTGGCGATGACGGCGCAAAACTTACAGGACTGAGCTGACATAAATCGTTTGACACTAATCTTCGAAGTCAAGGACAGAAGAACCTTCCACTCTAGATGCTGGAACCGTGACCACAACCCAGATTTATGATTCGCTTCATCCAATTACGCTGAACGTGAACAACAAGTGTCCAGACTAGTCTTACCCGAACCCAACTCCATCCAATTGCCCTATAGAAAGCGGGATAAAGATCCCGTTGGTAAACTCCGCCCAGCGGCCAAGGTAGAGCTTTCAGAAGTCGCAGTGGCAAGGTCTTGTTAAAGATTTCGACTCAAACGTCCTCTGGATCCCTCTACCTGCCAAAAACTATGGGCGCATTGTTGGCATCGTAACAGCCACATCAAAGAAGAACATTCCATGCGGTTATCGGAAAGGATACGTTTCTGGCTGGAGTACTAATAGCGACCGAATCTACCAAGAATTTCAGGAGAATGGTGACACCGAATTTGCAGAGCAACTCTTACGATCTTTGGATAGAAAAAAAAATAATAAAAGGTAAAAGCAACACAAAACCTGGATTTGAAACGGTCAAGCAGACAGACTTGGAGCCTCATCCGGAAGCTTTGAGGATCAAACACCTTCCCGTCAAACTAATCTAAGATTGATCCAGACCTGTTTGCAAGTCGGATTGTTTAGCTTCCCAAAGCAAAGGACTCACATCCAACATATTAAGAGGCTATTAAAGAATTTTAAGCTTCTACGAGTATAACCCCTGCATACTCTTAAGCTTTGACAATTACCGAGCTGGAAGTACTTATGCAATCAAGGAAAAGCCGCTAGGCTTTTTTTTCCAATAGGGACTTGACAACTTTGAATTTAATTTGTGAACGCACTCTTTCATGATTAGTGAAACTGTCACTGTCAATTTATTCAGTAAACTCAACATTTTCTTCATGGCAAAGTACACGAACGAGCAACATCTGCGAATTATAAAAATTTTCTACTGAAATTCGTAGTCGGTGACTGCAACTTTAATAGCGTTAACTCCAATTTTCGGTCGTAATTCTCGCAACATCATGACGAAAATATCGCTGCCGTTCAGGGGTCCGTAGCGAACAATCCAAATCAGTCAATTCCACGGCGTTTTCAAGAATTGGGAATCGCCCAGACCACATTATAGCGTATTTTGCTTAAGGATCTTGGTTTACACTCATACAAGATCAAGCTGACTCAAGAATTGAAACAGATGGACCATTAGAAGCGACGTACGTTCTCCGATTGTGTTCTGGAGAAGATGCGCCAAGATGATGAATTTCATCGCAAAATCATCTTCAGTGACGAAGCTCATTTTTGGCTCAATGGGTTCGTCAATAAGCAAAATATGCGTTATTGGTCGGGTGAAAATCCACTTGTGCTCATGAATCACCACTTCATCCACAAAAAATAACTGTTTGGTGCGGTTTGCATGCGGGCGGCGTTATTGGGCCATATTTTTTCGTCGACGATAACGATCGTCACGTTACTGTGAATGGTATGCGTTATCGCGCCATGATCACCGATTATTTTTGGCCCGAATTGGAAGATATGCACTTGGACGATATGTGGTTTCAACAGAATGATGCCACAAGCCACACAGCACACGCTACAATCGATTTATTGAAGAGTAAGTATGGTGAGCGTGTTATCTCAAGACATGGGCCAGTCGATTGGCCGCCTCGTTCGTGCGATTTAACGCCGCTTGACTATTTTCTGTGGGGCTACGACGTTGGAAGAGCTCAGAGGCAACATTGGACGCGAAATAGCGGCCGTCTCGGCCGAAATGTGCGGTGGCCATATGAACGAAGTCGAGATCCATTCATAAATGCTTTGATTGTACTTCAAGCCGATAATAAAGTTTTTGAAATATCTCAAATGGTTTGCGTTTTATCTAAAAAAAAAAGTTGTCAATTCCTTATTGGAAAACCCTATATCTGGCTATGCAAATTTTTTAAAAGTATCATGCCGTACTTAAACTGTATGTTATAAGATTCTCGAACACAAATGAAGTACACATCAACGAAGTAACCTCTGTAGAACAAGCTGAGTTCCGAAAGGATTGTAGTTGAACTGACTAGTTCCTCACCTTATCGAGGATGGCTTTGAAAACAGACTTAAGACGATACAGTCTGGAGACGGCACCTTGTAAAACGACAGAAAATCAGACGTTGAGTAATAGCTCTTTCCAAGTGGGTATTCACAATATGCCAAAAACTACATCCAAACAATTTTCTTATAGGGACGATCTAGCTCTAGCCACACAACACCCGAATATTCTGTCAATTCATGCCACATTCTTGTAGTATATCATGCACAGGGAACTTAGACCACAGTTTGACATTCACTGTATTGGTTTTGCAACCAAATAAAATGACACTCTTCCGCCGACTGCTGAACTGAACAGTCAAGTGTGCTCCATAAGTGTGTTAAAGGAGATTATAAAAGGATTGAAATAAATATCAATAAATATTATATTCTCTTATTATACTTTCTAATAACGCAATCAACTCAGGAAACGTTTTAGCGCTAGGCAATGTGGGTGCTGATAATGACTTTAACAGTTTATATACTCGTACTTCTGAATCCACTAAAGCAATGAACCCTGGTGTCTGGATATCACTTTGAATTTTATTGGCTATGAAATATTTTTGCACAATGTCCTTGTATGCTGCGAAATCTTCCCCTGCTGAAACGAACTCGTTGATGTTTCCTAGGAACGACATATTTCCCCCAGCTATGGCTTCTGTGTTGACTTCCTTTCGCTCTGGCACTTTTTTTTCCTCGTTGTCGCTCATTAGTTAGACCACATACTTCAACACGTGACGAATTTAATCCGCGTTTTTTTTTCCAATCCTCGAATATTTATAATATTTATAATATAAAGATTTGACTGTGCATATGCTATTATGTATGTGCATAAAGGTATGGCATATTATTTCGATGGAGACATATTATTTCAAATTCAAATTGGTTCGGTGCCTGCAAAAAATATAAATCAAACTATTATAATAAGCAACCTGGCAGCGATTTCTTTCTTTTTTAATTTTACATTTTATTCATCTCATATTCAAGTACAGTTTGTTATAAATGAATAGTTTACAAAGTTCTTAATTAAATTTTCTTTATAAATGAGGTGGATATAATGGTAATACATATATATATAGGTTGAATTATAACTAATTAACTAATTAATTATAATTAATTAAGCGCTAATCGGTGCACAATATTTTTGGTTATCTTGTTTTTTGCTAACACAAATAAATTCGATGCTTTTCCCACACGTAAGCATGCAACATATAGTTGCCTATGGAAGAAACATAGATTTTCCAAGTCCAATCCGCAAAAATGGACATTGTTTGGCCTTGAGACTTGTTTATAGTCATCGCGAAAGCCAAACGAATAGGGAATTGAAGCCTTTTGAAAGGTATTGGAGATTCTGACGGTATCATTAGAATACGTGGCAACAGGACGATTTCTCCTTTAAACTTTCCAGCCAAAATGGTTGTTTCAATGACATTTCCGGTGATCCTTTTGATGACCAAACGTGTACCGTTGGATAATCTAGGTGGATTCAAATTACGCAGAAGAATAATCGGTGAACCAATCTTCAACCGAAGATTGTATGGTGGCATTCCTGGTATATCCAGAGAATTTTAAAATTCAGTTTGATAATTTACGGCCTCGTTTGCACCAACAATGGTGTCGATTGACTTAAAAGACATCAGATCACCCGGCAGCAACTGTTGTATCTGGAAGTTAATTTCGTCCACATCGTTCATTTTTTGTCTGAACTGCAGTGCAGAAATCGTCTGGCAATTTGATGCATTGCGTATTTGGATGTAGTTCTATTTCACCGTTTCCAATAGCCAGTAATTGTTCAGAAAATATTTGTGCCGATAAATCATTTCGCAATTGTACTCGCATGTTTATCGTGAATCGAAGTGTTTCGACATTTCGCCATATAAAAGATTGTTTTAAGCATGCGTTAATCTCATTGGCAAAAGTAGAGCGAGGAATGACTGGCAATGTCTGTTGGAAATCATCAGACAGTCGTAGGACAGTACCAGCAAAAATGTTTAAATGTTGCATAGAATGGGCCGTTCGCCCACCATCTAACAAAGTGGCAGCAATTGCCAATGCAATTTTTTGTTGCGACCGTATCTTTAAGCGTCTAAGAAAAAAAAGCTGCCTTGTTCAACATTAACAGTCAGTATAATCCGACTATAAATATTTTTTTGTTCAGCTGCCAGTAATGGCTCATTATTCCTAATAATGGTAGCTAAGTCAACGTTGTTATACTGTTTTTCTCGTTGCAAATCACTGTTAACTAAGTCGGTGGCTGGGCGATCAGGTGATGGCATACCATAATGAATGAGTGGTAAACTTGAAATTAAAATGCATAAATCCTCGATAAGCACTAAAGCTTCATTATACATCCCTGGGGTGTAATCTATGTATATTTGGACATTGGTTTGTTTGGCTAACTCGGTGCAAAATGTCTTCAGTCATATGATTCTTGTATTTTTCCCACAAAGTGGACGATTGTGTTGGATAACATGTTGGCAAAATAATTGCAAATAGTTGACGAATGTTATTCGGCGTGGATGTCAACGCTGCATCAGCCCAGTGTCAGGCCCTAATAATGACGAAAACATCAGTCAGTGTAGTTTTTGGTGGGTCAAGTGCTCTTTGGAAAACATTTTCTTCAGTGAAATACCATATAGACGTTGTCCGTTTTCAAGATTTTGGACAGAAGGGACTCTTTTGGAAAAGCTTAGAATATGCCAGATCGCTTCGTTGCTGCTTATGTATCTACCCATTTGGTATCGTGCTATTTCGTCTTGCTTTTAAAATCGTTTTGCTGTGTGATAAGTATGAGACTCGTGCAATAAACTCCAGTTCTTTTGAAAAGCATTCTTATGAGATAAATAGACGATTTATATTTGTGATGCATTCTTGGAATAATATTGAAGGTAGGTAGGTAGGTAGGCAAGAGTGGCTGTTGGAAATACCACACCATTTAGGCCTATTGACTCATTGTGATGCCACGTGGATCTATGATCCTCTTACTAATGGAACCAGTTTGAGCTTATGATAAAGCGTAGTAGAAGAAAGCTCCTAATTGAAGTTTTCTTCTCTGGGAGACAGCTGGACCTGTACAGAGTAGGTGGAGGATTGTCTCCTCAGTTGTAAAAGCGCCAAGCCTTCTTGCGTGCTTGCATATGAGGCAGTGTTCAGTGTTAACACCTATGATGGCGCTGAGATGTTTCCTTAGAAGAAGCAGACTCTTAGAGCGATTAAAATCTAGCTTTGGCCAGATCTGTTTAGTTGCTTGACATGTTAGTCCAACAATCCAGCTAAGGTCTATTCTTTTATTGTCATCCAGCTTTAATGTTAATTTGCACGTAGCGATTGATATACCTATGCTACCCTTTTCCGGTAGAATAGGTAGTGTTGGGGTGTGTAGGGTTTAACTTTCTGTAATATACGTGTGGAATTAAAAAATGGGTTGAAAAATGCGGTTTAATGAAACACGTCTTCTCTTCTTCAATTGTTACAGCAAAGAGAAAGTTTATTTATCCGCAAAACACATCCATATTTAACTTTTAACTGTCGTACATTTGTACAATATTACAATTCATAACTTACGTTACGTTTCTTTTATTTACATAAGACCTTAGTAGTTACATTTAAATTAAGTTTTAAATTGGTATGACAAAGATGATAATTTCAACAAATAAAATAACTATATGAAATTAAGTGCAATTTTATTAAATGCAAATTGAACCAGTAGAGTGGTTCCAATTTTGGCGAGTTCATCGGCTCTAGAGTTCCGTGGAATTTCTCTGTGGCCCGGCACTTAACAAAGGTGAAGGTTGAACTACTCTGCTATCTCCATAAGAGATGATTGGCATTCAGGAGCGGTTTCAGAATTTAATAAGATCGAGTCCATGGACTTGATAGCGTCCTGTCTATCCGAAAAGATGTGAATTTCCTTTGCAGATATCACGTTTTTCTTCAGCCACGACAGAGCTTCTTTAATCGTCAAAATTTCCGCTTGGAACACTTTATAGTGATTTGAAAGACGGAAAGAGAAGCTTAGATTTAGATTATCTGAGAAAACACCGCTACCAACTCCGCTGTCGGTTTTAGATCCATCTGTATAGAGATGGATTGACTTCTCCTCCAAGAAAGCATCTTTCTCTGAAGGATCTAGAGGGGAAACTTACATGGAAGTTTTTGTCAAACCAAAGTTCAGGTATGGTGTAATCGATGTTCTCTGCGAGGATTCCTTATGTATTGAGAATGCTAGCGTGGCCTAATGAATTATTTGTCCACTGTTTATCACTTTATGGCGAATAGCTGTAGGTCCCATTTATTCCCATTGGCTTTTTTTGCAAGAGAATAAGGCTATTGTAGCTTTATTGACTCTTTCTTGAATGTTAGTTTTCCTATTTAGTTTCCTGTCAAAAATGAGACCAAATAGATTGCTGTAAATGACTAATCTGATACCGTTTACTGAGGGAGGGTCTATGATTGAAATTTTGTATTTTCTGCAAAAGAGGGCTAGATCATTTTTATGGGGGTTTCTTCTCAACCACAGCGATCTGCCCAACGGGTTAATCTATTGTGATTTACTCGAATGAAGGAGTTCTTTAATGGTATTAAGATGCTTACCTGAGAAGGCTATAGTAACGTCATCCGCATTGGCAACAAACCTGCTACCACCGGCTTCCAGGTATATCAGCAGTTCATTAACTACTAAGTTCCAGAAAAGGGGAGAGAGGACACCGCCTTGTGGCGTACCTCTGCTGACATATATTTTAGCAGAAGTCTCACCCTGTTTGGAGTTGATAATCCTGCTTTTTAGAATACGACTGATCAACTCCCCAAGTGAGTTGTCTACCTGCAGAGTTGACAGCACAGTCGTGATTGCGGATGTGTTGACGTTGTTAAAAGCGCACTCTATGCCCAGGAAAGCAAACATGGTGTACTCTTTATATTGTAGGGATCGTTCGATGTGGCGAGTCAGTAAATGCAGAGCCGTTTCCACCGTCTTTCCTTTACAGTAGACATATTGATCCGTTGACAGAAGTCTTGGATATCAATCAGTCGTTTTAGAATTTACAGAAGGAAAGATGATAGACTTATAGGTCTGAGGTCCTTTGGGACAACATGAGAACATATTCCGGCTTTGGGAATGGAAACTACATTGACTTCTCTTCATGACAGTGGAATGTGGATCAGTTCTACACAGCTCCTCATAATATTTTCTAGCACAGGCAGAATAATATCTGACGACCTCTGTAGCTCGGCAGGTACAATATTATACCGTCCGGACCAGCAAGCTTGTATGGCTTGAAGCTATGAAGCGCCCAGAGCAGTTTGTATCTTGTAATCAGATCATGAATTTTGGTCCCGGTTGCAGTAGGACTGTTTGGGTTGCTACTGGTCGCTTTACCTTCCACAGTTATTTTTTGTATAATTTGAGGGATTCTTTGTTTGAGTCCCAGTCAGTCCCTTTTCTTGTGCTTTTTGCTACGTTGAAAAGTTTTCTACAAGTGTTTCTGAGCAGTCTCAGTGCTGATGTCCGCCAATGTGGTTTTTTCTTGCCTCTAGGTTGAATAAGAGGGCAGGAAGCGGCCATAGCCTGATTAAGAGCCAGGGTGAATTCCTTGACTTTCATGCTCAAGCTCATTGAAGTCATGCAGGGACTTGATAGTTCAGAGGATAGCGTTTCTGACAGTATTACTCTGTATTTTGGCCAATTAGTTTTCCGTTAGTTCCGTTAGTTAGGCTGAATTTATTGTATCTGTGGTCTGAAAAAGAGTATTCAGACGATATCATCCAGTTCGTTAGCCTTTGAGTTATACCGTTTTCTAGTTATAAAATTAGGCTCATTGTCAATGTTGCAAATAAAGATGTTAGTACTTAAAATATAGTCAAAAAGTGATTCACCTCTACCATTGATGTCGGTACTGCCGCATACCGTGTGATGAGCGTTAGCATTGCATCTGATGATGAGGCCAGTAAGGCTAGGATTGAAAGGTGCAGCTAAATACTTATGACTTGATTATTGAAAATATTTACTCTTGTTTGAAAGTAGTCACCAAGAAACTTTTCGAAAAAGCTTGTGCCGAAGAAAAAGATGCGGCTGGTGAAAACCAATCTGACGAAAGTTGTGAAGAATTAACAGTATGTGGCGATGGAACCTGGAAAAAGCGAGGAGTAACTTTATACGGAGTAACATCATTGATTGGATATTATACAGGGAAAATTACCGATATTGTTATAAAAAGCTCGTACTGCAAACAATGCGAACTTTGAAAAAGAAAATGAATACTGAAGAGTACAACGATTGGCTAGAAGATCTCAAAGATAATTGTTCTGCAAATCATAATGGCTTTTCAGGAAAATTGGAAGCCGTTCAATGAATACATTTGCCGTTCGTTATGAAAATTACATCGGTGATGGTAACTCCAAAACATATTCTGGAATTTCAAAAGCTAAGCCTTACGGTGATATTCAAGTGGCCAAAAAAGAATGTATTGAACATGTTCAAAAGAGAATGGGTTCACAACTCCGCGAATGTTCACAACTAAAACTGTAGGTAAAGGTAAAAAAAATTATTTACTCTTTCGTACCATTTTTGTTCTCTTAAATCCTCTCTCTGCGCAATTGATCGTTGGCAAACTGAATTATTACGGACTATAAGAGTATTGTCAACTGTTGTAAGAAACGTTGGTAAAAAATTATAAATTCCTTTTATTACCTGCTGCATGTTTTCCCAAGATATCAACTTTATTTAAATGCCGCCGTCATACCAAAGTAAGCCTTTTCTTAAATCCTCAATAAATGATGTCAACACTGAAGATAGACCCTTACTGTAGAACGAATATGTCCAGGAATCATTGCCCAAATTATCGTTGACGAATTAGGAGACAGCCTGTATAAATAAATAGATTTTAAAACTAGACAATAACCTGTGACTGCAAATATAAAATACATCCACACGCAGAACATATCTTTGTATATCCATGATATTGCTCAAGTGTCAATATAGATCAATCTTGTTAGTGGGTTAGTTTTAATGAAGGAAATCTATTTTTTTTATAAAGAACATTTAACAATGTTCTTTTTTTTTTTTTTATTTATTAGATAATATGGTATGTGCATTAAGACATAGGTCTCTTATAGTACTTAGGCTTGATAGTTAAAATAAGAACTTAATTTCATTACATTAGTTGTTGAAGACATTCTTGCAGCATGTAAAGCCCACGGTCTCACTGTTTTAAATACGACGTTTATAAAACATCAACGACATCTTATCACCTATAGAAACGGAGGCCACGAAACACAAATAGACTATCACCTTTGCAAAAGATCGATGAGAAACAGTGTCAAGGACTGCAAGGTAATCCTTGGAGAATCGCTAGTTACCCAACACCGGCTGCTCATTACAGAATTCTTCACAGCGGAACCACCAAAAACACGAGAGCCTGTTAGAAAGCCTAAAATCCGGTGGTATAACTTATCGAAAGAACGAGGCACAAGATTTATTGCACGCGCTAAAGAAGTACTTCTTAATATAAACGTTATCGCAGACTCACTTAGCCCTCAAGAAATGTGGAACAGCATGCACGCGGCATGCATGACACACGCAAAGTCCCTTCTAGGAACGATATCAGGACATCATCACATCGAGAAAGAAACATGGTGGTGGAATGACGAAACCAAACGAGTTGTGAAAGACAAGAAGCAAGCATTTCAAGCGTGGACAAAATGTGATCGGAGTAACGATATCGAAAAGTCTCGACTTGCACTTGAATATGAGCGACTTAAAAACGTTACAAAGAGAGTCCTGGCCCAAACCCGAGCAGCAGCAGCGGAAAACCTTTACCAGGACTTGGAACAAATATCCTCACGATCGGCAGATAGAAGACAAGCTATTCAAGAAGTTCAAACGTCGTACAATAGTAAAGTTCCAAATATTTTTAAACTCGCTGTGCAAAGGCGAAAAAAATGCGATGCAAATAACGTCGCCAAAATACATTAAAGACTCCTACGGGCACTTACTAACAAACGAAAAGGACATCTGTGATAGGTGGCTTGAATATTGTAAGGACCTACTTAACAAACAGTTTCCACGTGATCGCGTCCCTGCAGCTGATCCATTCGAAGAAGAAGTTGCTGACTTTTCAACAGAAGAAATACGTATAGCTATCGGAAAAATGAAACGCGGGAAAGCGGCTGGACCAGACAACATCCCATCAGAGTTTTGGTCGAAGATGGAATGTATCGGCAGTGAATGGCTGTCGAAACTCTTGAATAAAATAAAATGCGGACAAACTATGCCGAATCAATGGAGAAGTAGCTTTTTGGTTCCGTTATACAAAGGCAAAGGCGACACGCGAGAATGCAACAACTACCGCTCAATCAAGCTGATGTCACACACGATGAAAATCGCTGAAAGAGTTTTAAACGAACGTCTTCGCAAAATCATAAAGCTCGACGATAGCCAGTGTGGATTCGTGGAAGGAAGATCGACGGTGGACGCAATCCAAAGCTTGCGAATATTAATGGAAAAACATCGGGATTCGTCAAAAGATCTGCACATGGTATTTATTGATCTAGAAAAAGCATTCGATCGTGTGCCTAGAGATCTCATATGGACCGCGTTGAGGTATCAAAAGGTACCGGAAACGTATATACGAATGATACAAGAGATGTATGGATACGTCAAAACTGCTGTTAAATGTACCGCCGGACTTACTATAGAATTTCCGGTAAATGTCGGAGTGCATCAAGGAAGCGTTCTTAGCCCTTTCCTCTTTAACGTGGTTCTAGACTATCTTTTGAAAGATTGCTTGCACGAAGCAAATGTAACATCGATTCTCTTCGCCGACGACGCAGTTATTCTAAGCGATAATGTCGTAGATTTACAAAACGTCCTAAGTAAATGGAAAGACGCGCTAGAGAAAAACGGGTTTAAAATAAGTCGCTCAAAGACGGAACATTTGACCTGCCCATTTTCGGATCCACTGCGACCTATTCCAGATATAATGTTGGACGGAATAGTTCTTCCGAAAACCACTAGGTTCAAGTACTTAGGATCAATCGTTAACGTAGAAGCGAAATGTGACGACGACGTAAGGCACAGAGTAAGCGTGGGGTGGATGAAATGGCGAGAAAATTCGGGAATCTTCTGTGACCGAAAATTTCCACTTAAATTGAAGGGAAAACTTTACGCCACGGTGGTTCGGCCAGCTCTTACGTATGGTTCGCAGTGCTGGACAATATACGAAGCGTTTAAAAATAAAATAACGGCAGCAGAGATGAAAATGTTAAGGATGTCGACTGGAGTTACGAAACGCGACTGCATTAGATCTACGCACATTAGAGGAAGTCTACACATAAAGAATTCGGTAATCGAACAACTTGAGTCGGATAGAATTAGCTGGTATTGCCACGTTCAAAGAAGATCTCCGGAAAATCCCGTTAAGAAGGCAATATCAACTACGGTCGCTCCTACTAAAAGAAAAGTAGGTAGGAAAAAGAATTCCCGGATTGCTCAGATGGCAAATGCACAACAACGCCTGGGGCTAACCGCCGAAGCGATACAGGACCGAGCAGTATGCAGACGCGTTCTGCGATCTGCGACATTAGCCAACCCCATAAGCGGAGCAGTAGCGATGCAGTAAAAATGGGAAACTCGTTATACATAAGTTCGTGTAGCGAGAAAAGGGCTAGTAAAAGGAAAAGAAGAAGAAGTTGTTTAAATTAACAAGATATTTAATATTTCAAAAGTAAAAACAATTCATAAGATGACTGAAATAAGCAAGGTTAACATTTTGTATAAACGATTAGACAAAAAAAAAGGAAAAAAAAAGAATAGAAAAGATAGGAAAGTCAACGAAGATGAAAAGTAAGAAGTAAGAGAAAGAGGAGTTAAATATACATTAATCTTTATTGTTGCTGAATAGAAAAATGCCTAAATATTGAAGTTTTAAAGCTTGCGGCATTGCTAATACTCTTGATATTCAAGGGCAGAGAGTTCCATAACCTCACGGCGCGGCGTAAGCGAAAAAGAAAATTGATGAGTTGAGATATTTAAATTTTGGTAAGTTTATATTAAGTGTTCTGCGAGAAGAAGAAAACTCACGCTTGCAAAACAGATAATTTGGCGTTTTTTTCATTATAAGTTTGTGTAAGAATATACAATTTTTTGCATACATGTATTATACTAATGTGCAAACAAATAAACCTTTCACATAGATCGATATCCGAGCGTATCTGTGTAGTCTATGAATGTATCTAACTGCATCATTGAAGGCTACTTGTAACTTATTACGTGATAACGAATCCATGATACTAAAAACATCATCGGCATATGTTATTATGGGAAGTATAAGGGCTTGGACGTGCTTCTGTCGAGTTTGAAAGGGTGTGAAGTTTGCAGCCAACCATAGTCTATGCAAACAACCATAAATGCGACCAAGGACGTAGTTTATGTGGTTGTTGCAATTTCGATTTCGATATGCATATATTTCACACCAGACTCAGTTCGAAATTGCTTTTTGATATGGGTAGAACCTGACACTTAGAAGGATTTAGCAGCAGACCGTTTTTGTCTTCCCAGTCATTAATCGCTGACAAATCCCTGTTTAAACGAAAAACTAATTCGTCAAACCGATTCATAGGCATAAATATGTACAATAGATACAATAATTCACAAAGTATCTGTTCTGTTATGATTTTTCTTTAAATGGTAGATACGCGCACTAAAGGGTTTTCCAATAGGGACTTGACAACTATGAATTTAATTTGTGAACGCACTCTTTCATTAATCATCAGTGTCAGTTTCAGGAAAAACCAGTAATAGAGGGAGATTTCAATGCGTGGGCCATAAAATGGAATGGAAGAATACGAGCTCTACACTAGATATTCGCAACACTTCTTGTTAACAAGGGCACGAAAACTTTTGTCAGCAGCTTTCTACCACGAAAAACAAAATGGTGCGTTAGCGAAGAGTATACGAATACAAAAAGTGACCATTGGCCAGTGATTTTCGTGCTCCTAAAAGAGAAATGCCGAATTCGCCCCAAAATGACTGGTGCCCAATGGAGAGGGACAGCCTTGGATAGACAAATGTTTGAGGAGGTCATTAGGACTTACCAACTGTGACTCGGGGCCGTGGAGATCCTGGCGGCTTAGCTAACGGACCTATTAATTTCTGCATATTATGCCCAGCTCCTTCGGCTCACCCTGCTACTGGTGGAACGACGAAATATGATCCCTAAGAAAACTATAGGTCTGAGAGCGAAAGGCCTAACTCGGGAAGACTGGATTATATAAGAATCTGGTTACCATTAAACAAGCGAGGAGATATTTAAAAAGAACAATTATGGACAACAAAAACAGAAGCTCCAGCAGCACGAAGCCAATATAAACCCTACAGGAACATGCCCGACAATTCTAGAAAATATTATTAACACACTGTTTCCATAATTACCGAACCATATCCGTGAAGTTGTAGAAATTACAGATGACGAGATCCCACCTGTTACAAAAGACGAATTGCTGCTGGGGTGCAAATAGATTTTCGACACGAAAATACCAGATTCGGATAGATTACTGAACAGAGCCCTAAAAGCAGTAATTACATCGAGACTGAAAATCTATATAAAGGGTTTTCCAATAGGGACTTGGCAACTTGGAATTTAATTTGTGAACGCACTCTTTCACTAATCATCAAATTGTCACTGTCAATTTATTCAGTAAATTCAACATTTTCGTAATGGTAAAGTACACGAACGAGCAACGTGTGCAAATTATAAAAATTTTCTACCGAAATTCGAAGTCGGTGACTGTAACTTTAAGAGCGTTAAATCCCATTTACAATACTGCGAGATGCGATACGAGAGTCGCATTCGAATTCTATTGTGAGAGGTCTCACATTCAGACATCGGACGTCTGTTTACAATGATGCGTCAAAACACCACTCACAAATAACAAGCTCAAAATGAAAACAACAACAATTTAGCTATCACGCATTGCGAGATGCGAGAGTTTTCCAGATTTTCGAAATTGACTGCGAGGCTCGCTGCGTGACTCGCATTATTGTAAACGAACAAACAAATTGAATTACATGTTACGGAAATATTTTTGACAGTTCATGCGCTCTCGTTTTCGAACAACGTATCGCATCTCGCAGTATTGTAAATGCGACTTAACTCCAATTTTCGGTCGTAATTCTCGCCCTAGGAGACAGGCAATAACAAGTTTAGTGGAAAAATTTGAGTCTACATATTCGTTGTGTGATGTTGCCGTGTCAGTGAGACAACGGGTTGGTCGAAGTGTCAAAAATATCGCTGCCATTGGGTTCTGGAGAAGATGCGCCAAGCTGATGAATTTCATCGCAAAATCATCTTCAGTGACGAAGCTCATTTTTGGCTCAATGGGTTCGTCAATAAGCAAAATATGCGTTATTGGTCGGGTGAAAATCCACATGTGCTTAATAAATCACCACTTCATCCACAAAAAATAACTGTTTGGTGCGGTTTGCATGCCAGCGGCGTTATTGGACCATATTTTTTCGTCGACGATAACGATCGTCACGTTACTGTGAATGGTCAGCGTTATCGCGCCATGATCACCGATTATTTTTGCCCTAATTACTAATTCGAAGATATGGATGGACGACATGTGGTTTCAACAGGATGATGCCACAAGCCACACAGGACACGCTACAATCGTTTTATTGAAGAGTAAGTATGGTGAGCGTGATATCTCAAGAAATGGGCCAGTCGATTGGCCGCCTCGTTCGTGCGATTTAACGCCGCTTGACTATTTTCTGTGTGTCTACGTTAAGTCATTGGTTTATGCCAACACGCCGACGACGTTTGCAGAGATTAGAGCCAACATTGAACGCGAAATAGCGGCCGAAATGTGTGTCCGAGTCGTTGAGATCGTTGGAGCTTTCGATGGGAAAGCTCTTCCCGTTTGGAGTAGTGTAGTGAAATGTAGTGAACACAGCAAACCGTTGTCGTTTTCTCTTCATCTGAGTAGCGGTACGTAATAGCAGGCGAACTCTCTGTGTAAAGCGCCCTGTAAACGCTAAAACATGGTACTAAATAGTAATATGGTCCCCCTAACCAAGTTCTTTGGGCTGGTACGCGTACCAATTTTTTGGTCTCACCAACATCAGAATTTGGTCTCGCTAAAATCAAAACTGGTTTAATTTTTGTCGATGGCTGTGGGCGGAGTTTTGTGTTGCTGATACTACGTTTGAGTGCCTGCTCAACATCTGTCAACATCTGTCTGTCATCTGTCAACATTTACTCGAGTAAGCCATTTTATCAGTGAATTTCGTCGAGTGAGCAGACAAAATAACTGGGAAAAAATGGCAAACATTCCAAATAAGGATGTTTGGAAAGAATCTTTCGAGTGTTTTCACATTCTACTTGACAGCTTTTGACAAATGAAGGGATGTGTTCAATTATGTTGAATTGGTCTCGGCGCCTGCGGATTTTAGTGGTACCATGTTTACTAGTACCATGTTTTAGAGTTTACGTGGTGCTTAAGGCTTTCGTTGATGAAGCACTTGTGTGGCGAATCCATACCGACGACAGTAAGGTTCAACTCTCTGTGTTGGCATTTTCGATAGAGAGCAGCTGACTTCTCTCTTGCGGGCTACCAAACTTAAGTACGATCGGTGATGGAGATGACGAATCGTTGTTCAATGGCTCGTATTTGTTTACACGGAAAGAATTTTTAAGTATTGACGGTTTGCATTCAATAGTGTGGCATAAACGATTGAAGATGGTAGATAAATCGTCTTCAGGTGAACTTGGAATGCCAAGAGCACGGCATCACAGGTAGTATGATTGCGTTCAAGGTTGTCGATTTGTTGTTGGAGGGCAAGCATTTCTTTGTTCGCACATGTGGTTTCCACTGATGTAGACATAGAAACAGCTCCAATGTCCTCAATTCTCTTCGTGATGATTTCTACCGGCGCATTGACTGATGAAAAGCGTTCTTCCCACTTTTTTTCCATTTCTTCAATTTTGAGTTATATTGTAAGCCGTTGCCTTCGTCTTTTATTGTTGATTTGATGAATTTACAGAATTTATCAAGGCGGCTCTCCAATATATCAATTGTGATGATTGAAGAGTTGGTGTCAGTTCGTCTCAAGGAAGGGGAACTTACTTGGGAGGACGTTGTCGGTTTATTTTGCTTTGATTTCGATATCGAGCGGGTACTTGGTGGGTCTGGCATGGTGGCTGTGTTGATGTATCACAGTTAACGATCCTTAAAGCAAGCGATAGATATGAACGCCAAACAATGAAATTACTTTCGAAGCTAAGATTATAAATGTCAATGTAATTTAAATCATCTGTACTTTGCGCTCACTTTCAACTTGTTAGTTTGTTACGGTTAGAGGTTAGCTGCTACCGGACAGAAAAAAATAATACGTCTATACTGCTCTGAGCATTTAGCTTCTTGGCTAACAATGGAAATAAACGAAACTATATTTAGTATTTCATGCCCAGAGATCCTTACTGAGTCGTTTTTTTAGGGATAATCGCAACAACATGGTTTCCATTTAGTAAGCATAGGGAGAATATGACGGGATGATCGAGAAAGTTGTAACCTTTTAAGGCTAGATACTGACTTAACTTGAGGGTGATCGCAAACAGAGCATTGCGGTTACCATGAATGTTGAATATATCATATTTAGCTAGGGGTGGGCCAGCTCAAGGTGAATTTACATCTCCCTCCCACCTCAGTCTCTCTATGGATACGTATGGATAGTAAATGGAGTGAAACTCAGGCCTCGTAATCCAACTTGTTGAAATAGTAATGTAACTCCTATCCAGACCTTGTGGCAAGGTTCCATCTCCATTCGATAAGCTACCGAGTGGATTATAATGCCTGAATCGCGAGGAGGCTGCCTCGATTAACCCAAAGGGTCCTATTATTTTGGGTTATAAGGGTGGGGAAAGTTAGTAGGTGGGTTACTCGAATGCAAGTCTATCATTTGAGTCTTGCGCATCCGGGCTACTCGTACGTTGTACGTTTCCAATTTCAATGATACCTGTTATATCTGTTACAGTGACAACCCTGGTTCACAAAATATGAGTATATGAAGATTCGAGTAACCGTGAGGTATTTACTACCTCGAATGGCATAATTCAGTTTAACGAGTAAAATAAATTTTATTTTATTTTTTTTATTTTTTTTTTATTTAGGTTTATTTAAAAAAAATCTTATATTGTGTTTATACTCCATGCCAAGTTTCATAATGTATTATATTGCCGAAGCGCAGCTGCAACCACATTCCCGCGTCTAGTTAGTTAAAGCGACTTACATAAGCATCCATTCAAATAATAGGTAAATGATGTTGTACCCGATTTGTTTTGCGTTAATTTTTAATAAAACAAGAAATTATAACTTTACGACTTATTTAAGAATCTTCACAGTACTATGAGCTATATAGTTACTTATTAGTTTGATGATAATACCCTCAATGGTCGGAATGAATGCGTTGAATTTTTTCATGCCAGGTATAGTTATCGCAGTATCAAAATGATTATTGAAATTTTTTTTTTTTATAATTTACGCGCGCCTAAGGGGCTAGATACCCTTTCACTGTTGCCAGGACGCGAGCGGAAAGGTAGAAGGAGGAGAAAGGAAAAACAGTTTTTGTAGTGGTTTGAAACTCAGGTGTATTTGGTTTCGATATTCGCTCTCCAGGGGTGGGAGTCCGAATAGGACGGAGAGTTTTTTCTTCACTCAGGGCGATTCGCACTAGTTTTTTGTGGTTGAAACTCTACAACAGCCAAATCTATGTGTCAGTGTTATGCCTTCACTCGCAGAATTTTTCTGTCTGAGTTCCAATTACACAAATGAAAAACTGACTTGTCATGGGCAGGATTCGAACCTGGACCCTCCGAGTGAGAAGCGATTGCTAGTACCACTACACCACGGCCATCCCTAGATGTATTCTATATTGGTCGATTTAAATATGAAATAATAAATAAATTGTAGTGTGAGACAACGATGCTTTAGCCTATACATACAAATGCTTGGCTGTAGTGACTACTTTGTTAGGAGCTGACTGTAAACTGGACCGTGTCGCCAAGCGATGTATGTTGCCACCAAGCCTATCACACGGTCTTTTCCCATGATAAGTAGCATGGAAATGCTTCTGTGCCAAAATCGTGATCGTTGAAATAAAAACGGTTTATGAAATTAGACCTGTTTTTGAAATTTTGTGGTGCCCTGTCAGTAATAGTATAGACAGTTACTCAAGCCAGTCAGACGTGTTTTTCTTGTTCTCTCTATTCACCTGTTTAATTAATTTTCGTCAAATTGCATTTTCCGTTTCTTAACTCCAGTGCTTGAATTCTTTAATTTTTTGTTTGTGCAATTTTTTCAGTGCAAAGCCCCTATCTATATAAAATTGCAACAAAGCAATACAAAAACAAAAACAATAATTCGACCTAATATTTATACCCTCACTGACCTACACAACAAATTTAAACATGTCTTGCGGAATTGCCAATTGTGTAATAGATGACTGCAAGGGCATCTGTGGGAAAAACAAAAGAAATACAAGGAATTCTTCGTCAGTGACATCAAAGCTATCTGATCTACGCAAGTTACATCCAACCAAAAAAACTGCGGGTTGATACGCTCCCTGTGTGAAGACATTGACATTCATTTCCAGTCCTCGTCACACAAACAACCATCTCCTAAACAATCTGATCCTATGCTCGAAGTTATCTTTGACAATGTGAACGATGTCGGTGATGAATTTACTGCGACTCGATCCCTCGTATGCTAATGGCTGAATTAATGGAACCTGAAGTGGATTCACGCTCACCAAATGGCAACGTAGACTTGGTAAGCTTGCATCAAAGAATCAATTGGTCACTACGCTTCTTATCAAAGGCGCCACACCAAACGCTGATGCTGATTGGATCTCGAATTTCTTCGTAAAGAAATATGGCATCACCATTAGCCACTGCAATTTACTTCCAACATCTCACCACAGAAGTAAGAGCAGCTTAAACTCAATATTCCGGCTAAATACAAATAGTTATTCCATAATCCAGCCAGCAATAATTTCAATCTTGAAAAGATGCGAGTCTGCAAATGGTTAGAAAATACGACCAAGAAGCAGGATAAAGTCAAGCATTTCGTCTTACCTAAACCATCTACTAAGTTAGCGAGTAAATCCAATTTGCCCAGACCCACCTCCTTTTCCCAAAACAGACCCAGGTTTAATTGGAGCTTTAAAACTAGAATTTTTCCTAATTTTAAGCCTCCCACCCATACTCCAACCTCGTCTATTCCACCACAAACCAGGCCCCGACGTCAACGTGTCTTTTTAGTCTTAACCCCTACAACTCAAACTCCCAGCATTCAACTCCTAACACACACGACTTTCCCTAATAATTTCCCAAATTCCGATCTCAAAACCGGAGCTAAATATCCCAATTTCATTAGTTCCCATATCATAAATCCCTCATCTGAAAATGTGTCTAAAGCTCCTTCAATTACTGCTGCTACGCCCCCAACATCTTCGTCCACTAGCCCCATTTTCGATCCCATTTTCTGACTCCCGCAGTTAAAATAACTCAACAAACTTTTGACACAACAGAATGTCGTCATGCACTTTCCAGGCTAAGAGAAAAAAGGACGTACGAGAATATACGTCTACTTCTAGCGTATCTACATTTGTCCGACTCAGTTTGCTATGAGGGAAAAACGAAAACAAGCGTCATGGTCAGAAAAACAGCAGGAAGGTCTCCCTACTGACCTTAAAAATCTGAGGAACTTATATATCAAGTTCCACGAGTTTTTCAATATGTCTCTCCAAAAAGTATCAGACGACCTTGCTGCTTTCGGTAACTATGTGCACTCAAAAAGGATCTGACAACTTCAACGGAGCAGAGCTGATAACGACAAATTTTTGCGTCCCTAACGTGCTATCATTGCCAGTGTTCCAACCATCCACTCCTACGCCCTCTCGAAATAACCTTCTCTCCTATCAAAACGTAAGAGGACTGTGATCTAAAACCCGTGCTGTCTTGCGCCAGTCTAACGCGCTCCCATTTGAAGTCTACGCTCTGACCGAAACTAATCTAATTCCCGATATAAAGAATCAGAAGAAGATTCTCCGGCTGTCCACAATGACCTAACCTCTTCTCCAATCGCTGTTTCTACTTCTTCTAAGATGTACTACGTTTCAATAAAGATAACACCCCCCTGCACGTCCCTGTACGTTATGTGTTTTTACATCCTACTGGCGCAACCTATCGAATGCTTTCAAGGTGAATGTCCACAGATAATTAGCGCCCCATAGCTAAACTTTCACATATACCCAAACTCCTCGAAAGCATTTTGTACGAAGCCTTAAGCTTCCAGTGCAAATCTCTTATTTCCCCTAATCAACACGACTTTCTGAAAGGTGGATCAACTACCACTAAACTCGTCGAATTCGTGTCCTCTGTTATCTCAGCGTTAGAAAGTGGTAAAGAAGTTGACGTTATAACAACTGATTTCAGTAAGGCTTTTGACAAGATATCTCACAAACTAATCCTGTTTGAATTGTCCATCTTGGGCTTTGAACCCATTTTGCTAAAATGGAGATCTTCTTACCTGAATAATTGCTTTTATAGTGTTCGATTCAGGTCTGCCCTATCGCTCCCTTTCTTGGCCATTTCAGGTGTTCCTCAAGGTAGTCACCTAGGTCCAATCCTCTTCATCCTAACTATTAACGACCTTCAAAGAGTCATTCGACACTCAGCGCTTTCTCTCTATGCTGATGATACCAAATTTTTTAAACCCATTTCCTCACAACATAACTTCAGCCTCCTTCAAATAGATCTTAATAGTTGTTCCACCTTGTTAATCAAGAACTGCTTAGAACTCGATGTCTCCAAATGTCAATCGATTACCTTCTCACGTACGAGGGGCGTTCAACATATTCTCGTTATCGGGGTGAAGCTGTGGTTGTATATATAAGTTTATCAATACTATTATTTTAGTGCATTCATGTAAAATTTCATATAAATGTGATTATTAATTCGCGTTTTATCTCTAGTTAAACAGAGTCATAATGGCAACTGAGACGATGATGGTGAAAATTGAGCATCGCGCTGTAATTAAATTTCTCACTAAGCAAGGAAGAAGTCAAAAAACTATTCATGAAGAGATGGTGGCTGTTTACCAGGGTTCCGCACCTTCATTATCAACTGTGCAAAAGTGGTCAAGTGAGTTCAAAAGAGGCAGAGAGAGCATTGAAGACGACCCCCGCTCCGGCGCCCCAGCTACTGCTTGTACGGGAGAAAGCATCAAAGAAGTCGAAAAACTTGTTCTTGAGGATGCCCGAATAAAGGTGAAAATGATGGCAGAGATCACCAGCTTTCAATTGGTACCATTCACACCATTCTTCATGACCATTTTAACCTTTCAAAGGTCAGTGCAAGGTGGGTGCCACGAATGCTCACAGCGCCTCAGAAAAAAGTGAGAATCGCATGCTGTAGAGAGCTTTTGGAGATGTGTAGTGAGAACGCGGACGGTGTTATGGATCGAATTGTTACTGGGGACGAAATATGGGTCCACCACTATGACCCTGAAAGCAAACAAGAGTCCATGCAGTGGCATAAAAAAGGAACAGACCCCCCGAAGAAGTTCAAAGTCACTCCGTCTGCCGGTAAGCTCATGGCCACAGTTTTTTGGGACTCAAAGGGAATCTTGCTCATTGAGTACAAAAAAAAAGGTGAAACCATCAACGCCACATCCTACGCTTCCACTTTGCATAATTTGCGGGAGGAAATTGAAAAGAAAAGACGGGGTAAACTCACAGCGGGTGTGTTGCTTCTTCATGAAAACGCTCCTGTTCACACGGCGCGAGTTTCCAAGGCTGCTGCGCGAGATTGTGTTTTCGAAGAAATCCAACACCCACCCTATAGTCCAGACTTTGCCCCTAGTGATTATTTCCTGTTTCCGGATTTGAAAAAAGTCTTCGTGGAAAAAGATTTTCGGATGATGAAGAACTCAAGTCGGCAATAAATGGGTATTTTGCAGAGAAAGAGGAAATTTATTTTTTTGAGGGTTTAAAAAAGCTTATCTCAAGATGTAACAAATGCATTGATGTTAGGGGAGATTATATTGAAAAATAAAAACAATTTAAATTGAATTCTCATTTTCCTTCATATCGATACCGAGAATATATTGAACGCCCATCGTAAGTGCAACAAGTCTCCTCAACGAATTTACCATCTCCACGGCCAACCTATATCCCTTGTTGAGTCTATCCGCGACCTTGGCATATTATTCGACAGGCAGCTTAATTTCCGCTTCCATATTGATGAGATAATTTCTAAAACAAACTCATCACTCGTCCTCGTTAAAAGATAGTCCAAAGAATTCTGCAACCCGTACGTGACCAGATCACTATACATCACTTACGTTCGCCCCCTTCTCGAGTACACTAGGCAAGCGTGGTGTCCCTTTCAATAAGTTCATGTATCCCGTATTGAAAGCATCCAGCGTCGTGTTTTTCGATTTGCTCTTCGAGTTCTTCCTTGGAACGATCCTTTAATCTTACCTCCCTATCGAGATCGTCTCAAGCTCATTAACCTAAATACCCTTGAGGAACGAAGGACGCAGCTGACATTATTTTCATTCACCCACTGCTTACAGGCTCCGTCGATTGCACGTCTCTTTACAACTCAATTTTCTTTAATAATAACCTTCGTAATCTACGTTGCCACCGTCTCTATTACCTACCAATCCATCGCACGAAATATGGATCTAACGAACCAATCGCCCGTATGCTGCGCAAGGTAAACTCCAGCCTTTCCGTTTTCGATTTCAATCGCAGCACTCTCTCCCTCAAATCCGATCTCCTTCACCATCCCTAGCTTTAATCCCTAGTGATAAGTCCTAGTTTGCTTTTAGTTTTTAAGTCCTAGTTTTTAAGCTTGTATTAAGCCAAATAAATGGGGGCGTAAGCCCCCAGTAAAATAATAAAGATAAATTTCTTAGTAATCATGTTACTTTCCTGGAGATTACGATGCAAGATATTTTGAAAGATGAAAAAAGTGGCAGTTTCGTCGTCATCGTCATTACATTACTTTCGTGGTTTATGTCTTACATACTCGTATAGGGAGGGAAAAAAAGAGAGATACAGATGTGCGTTGGTTTTAAATGTTTGCAAGTATAGTGCCTAAGAAACAAAGAACTCGGCAGGCCATTCCATAAGCGAGTTGTAGGGCTTAGGAACGAATCACGATATTTCAGAGTACATCCGTAAGTGGGCTTGAGGGTGAGCATTCATAGCGCGACGGGTTTTACGGCTAAAAGCTAGAAGGGGTGGAATGCTACTGGCAATTTCGGTGGAGCACTGGTGGTAAAAATAGCGATACAAGAAGATGAGACAGGAGGCATTCCGTCTTTGTTTGATGGTGTCGAATGACTATGTAATATAGTCATTACCTATGAGTTTTATCGCACGGTTTTGGATCCTATCTAGCAAGTGCGAAGAGTTCTTAGGAACACCTGACCAGATGTGAGCATTGTACTCAAATTTCGTGCGGATAAATGCCTTATATATTGACAGCCGATCAGAGGGGGTGAAATTTTCTTACATCGCTTGAGAAAACCTAGATATTTTGCAGCATTTTTGGCGACATCGAATATGTGGTCAGTCCAACGTAAGTTGTCATTGACACAAATACCGAGAATGGAAAGCTTTTCGGTTTCAACGATGCAAGTGCCATTCATGGATGACGGTTGAGTATTTAAATTTTACTTTAACGACAATTCCCAACGAAATTGCGGAATTGGAGGACTATGTCCAAAGATATTCTTACAACTACAGTAGGACTCGATGGACACGCTTCTCCACAACCTTGAAAAGAGCACTCTCCTCGAACACGCTCCACCCACCGTCCAATAGGAATTTGTCAAACGAGGAGATCGACAATTACCTAAAACAAATGGATGAGACAATTAAACAAACTATGGACACTACAATACCGCGGTATCAACGTACGACTAACGAAGACCTGTTCCGCAATCCTACTATTGACGCACTGCACCGACAGAAAAGTAGACTTCTGACAAGACTCAAAAACTTGTACAGACAGTTAACTGACCGACAAGACCCGGAGGTTAGGACACTGAATTCGTCGATTAAAAATATTCAAACGCTAATAAAAGACAATTACAGAATTTCTGTAAGTTTGTATTGGAACAACAAGGTTCGGGCTGTAAACACCAGCAACCGGATATGTTACCGCAAATAAATAAACTATTTCGGAGAAAAAATCAAAACGACCTTAAGTGTCTTAAAATAGCCCGGACAACAGACAACGAACGGTTACTGACTATAGCAGGTATTGATCCAAATGAGGCCGCTGATGATGACAACTTTTTTGTGATCGAGGATCCACAGGAGAAGGTTGAGGCCATAGGGGCGACTTTCCAGGAAGTATACAAGGCCATTGATATCATTGGCCCTAATTATGACCTGGACAATCGCGTCTTGGTGGACAACTGCTACATTCGAAATGAAATAGAGGATTGGCGATTCGAAGGCTCTGGTTTCACCCGGTTTAGCGACGAAAATATGGCAAATAATGTCATTTCCTGAGAGGGTGTCCTACCCCCGTTCATTTCGAAGGAAGAACTCCATGAGACCTTCGACACAATCAGGGCTAAGAAATCAGTGGGGACCGATGGTATTCCGAACATCGTGCTTCGACATCTTCCTCTAGAAGCGGTGGACATTTACACCACCCTGTTTAATAATGCAATGAATAATGCACATTATCCAGCGCATTGGAAAACGGCGGTGGTTCGACCTATTCCCAAAAAGGGGAATGATATATCCAATCCGGCGAATCTCCGGTCGATAAGTCTCCTTCCGAATATCAGTAAGGTTTTTGAAAAAGTAATCAATAGAGCTCTGTCTAGGTGGGTTGAGGACAAACATACAGTTCCGGATAATCAATTCGGTTTTAAGGCGGGACATGATATCTCACATGCCGCGTCTAAACTGGTGTCCGATATCCAATGGAACAAAGGCAAAAAACAATGTACTGGTGCCTGCCTTGTTGACTTGGAGAAGGCCTTCGACACCGTATGGTTAGAGGGTCTTTTCTATAAACTGACTGGGTTGGGGATCAGTAAACCACTTTTGTACATTCTTTATAATATGCTAACCAACAGTTCATCGTGAGGAATGGTGATGTGACTTCTGTTGGAATATTTCAAATTAAAAATGGTCTTCAGCAAGGCGCGGTCAATTCGCCGATCCTATTCAACATTTTTACAAGCGACTTGATAGGTTCACTTCCCCATACTATTGCGTGCGCAGACGATTTGATAGCGTACAGAACAGGTCCAAAAATCGAGGTCATTAATACTCTCTTGCAGCGTGGCTTCGATAAGATAAGACGATTTTGCGATGACTGGAAGTTGAAAATCAATTTTCAGAAGTCGGAAACCATTCTCTTTAGGACGCCGTTGTCTAGGGCCTCTAGGGATACCAGAAAAAATTGGAGAAAGTTCTCAATCATTGGACAGCACGGACAGCCTCTTGCCTGTCGAAATGTAGTCAGATACCTTGGCATCTGGCTAGATCAGTTTCTATATTTTGGCAAAAATGTGGATGCTGCTCTGGCCAGAGCTAAAGGTGCTTTTGCCCTTACAAAGAGACTGTTTTATAGCAGCCAACTCGATGCGAGGGTAAAGGTAATCTGCTACATGGCCCTTATCAGGCCCATGCTGGTATTTGGCTGTCCCATGTGGTTCAATGTAAGAGCAAGCTTAATGGAAACGATTCGGGTGTTTGAGAGGGCTTGCCTTCGCTTGTACAGAACACCGGAGTCGGAGTACAAGAAATTTTATCCTAACGAGGTCCTTTACAACAGGGCGAACCTAATACGAGTGGACAACTTCGTAATTAAGCTGACTCGAAGGCACATTGCAAGAGCAATGACCTTGACGAATAACCTGATATCTGGGGCCTACTACCCCAATTACCTTTACCACGAGAGTGTGCGCTCTGACCGCTTCGTTCCACCGGAAGCATTCCTCTACCTAGATCAGAAAGGGTTGATCCAGGATATATCAGCGGTGCCGTTAATCTTCCATGTCGCTCCTACAGCTGGGGACAGGCGACTCAACTACAACAGAGACGTCGCACACGGCAGTGTGGTTCGCCTCAGGTTCAGTAGGGCGGTGGGGAATCGCGATAAGAGGGATGTCGTTCGGCAGCACCAGCATTTCTGGTGGTTGAATAATGGAGAAGAAGTTTCGTCGTCGTTTCCGTCAATTATGGACCAGCCTCACTAATGAGGCAGGGCTGACCAATATATTTGCTTTGTAAATAGCGATGGCCAGCTTACATAGGTTTAGGTTAGCATTTAAGTAATATATACATGTGTTAGTGTATATAAAGGTATATACTAACATATGTATATTATTGTGTATAATGTCTAAGTGTGTTTATGTGTATTTTGTGTATGTAGGTTAAGTAGGCTAAGGTTGATTTTAAGTTAGATATTAAGTTTTTATAAAAAATAAAAATTGTCCATATGCTAAGTTTTTGTAATCAAATTTTTTTCTTAGCCCTAAGTATATAAAATAAATATTTCCAAATAAAATGTAAATGAAGTCGAAAGACATAGATATAAGAATTTAGAGTAGCTTAGAGTGCCTGTGTGGGGCCAGTAAGTTAGTATAAGACTGTTAAGTAATTGTATGCTAGCATTTAAGCATTTTTTTGTTAGTACGAGTATGTAAGAGTTAGTGATTAAGAAAATAAAATGCATTGAAAACTAAAAAAAAAAAAAACTAAAAGTAATGTGAGATATATTTTATTTTATCCTGATGGATCTGTGATCAGAAAATGAGCATTCGTTACATAGCTGCCTCTCACCCCGGCGCAACACATGGAAAGTATCTAGTGCAAGAAATTATCTTCTAGGACAGTACACCGAAGGCAGGCAAATAAATTTCTGGCTGCTAGGTATAAAACAGAGAGCATTTTTGGAAACAATTAATGTTGAAATTCTTAGTTCTGTACATACAACTTAAACTTATTTGTTGACCAATCAATATGATTATATTAGGTGACGCAAGATATCAACATCAAAGGACTCAACATCAATGAGAGGAAAATTCGGAGATCGCTCAGAAAATGCCTTTGCTGATGTTGATATGAGTAAGATTACTTACATTCATGAAGCTCGAAATACTCGTAACAGTATTGCTGACCTATTTTAATAAGTTCCAAATTAAAACATGCATTTCGTTTTTTATTTTATTCCTAACAGTCTTTTTTTATTTTTTAAATTAAATCCATGATTAATACGAGTATGTACATGTTTTTCTGTAGAAAAAAAAAACAATTCTTCATTTTCATGTGGGGGATATGTATAATGAACTAATCAACATTTATAAATATCCATTAGACAATTACCAAAATTTAATCAGTTGCTAGTTAAGCGCTGATATTTTCAATCTGCACTTCCATTAACCTCTTTTTGAGGTCCAGCTTCTCCTGCATTAATTGCTCTACGGCGAGATTATGCCGGCGTGTCTTCCCATCGTTCGTCTTCCTTCGAGCATCCGCCTTCTCCATACTCCTATTCATTCTGTAGTGTCATCCAGTTTGGAAGACATTCCCGCAAAAAAGACTTTCTGTGCTTTATTTTGCTTTTGAAGAATTTCTACAGGTGTATCTGTTTTGTCTTTTTTATTCATTTTTGTGGCAATGTGCAGACTGTTCCTCATGGCTTTCATTTGCTGCACTTTCTCCCGGCAAGGATGCCATGGACACAACTCGGTGGGTGGACGCCGCTGCAGCTGCTTCAGATACGTCCGTCTGGGTAATGCCAAAAACCCTGGCATTTATGCCCGTGATGAATTTCTTAAGCCACGTTATTCTAATGACAGCCTGTTCATGAGTAGAAAGAGGTACGAGGTTATTGTCGTTGTAGCCTGACTGATTTCTCTTCACCTCGTTTTCCACAAGCTTCTTCTTGGTTTTACATTTATAGTCGGCCCAAACTTAGAATTGCAAAGTGAATCAGTTTAAATAAATGAAAGTGTTTAAACAAATGGCAAGTTCATAACTTTTTCCATGTCGATGCATCTTTAATCGGAGGTCCATGTCTATTAAGCTTCTCTGAGGCATCCTTCCTGAATCGCTCCGTATCGGTCCTATTGGACGAAAATCCCTTTACGACTTCTGGATTTTCTTCCATCATCCTGATCAACATCTCTATTTGGTCTTTATTTGTCCAATTCGAGTGCGACCTAATTTACGAGTAAGTCAATTAGTTGAAATTATTTTATTAATTTTCCGTACAAATGTTAACTGAAATTACTTTACTTACATTTTTGTTGATCTTTTCGTCAGGAGAATTGTAAACGAATAAAAAATGACAGTTCCTTCGAATGAATAGAATCTCAAAATAAGGGTGATCATCTTTTTTATGATCTTCTCTTAAGTAAAATGCTCTTACTAATTTTTCGGTTTCAGGTGACGATTCCCGACCTCCAGGTGTATTAGGTGATGATAAAATACCGTTCTTCTTGACCAGTTCCATTGCCTTTTTTTGGTTTGCTGTCTAGATGTATGAAATTCCTCAGCAGGTCTTTTTTCACTCCACGATTTAGGCGCCAAAGTGAGTATCATTGTTTACACGGAAGTAGATTTGGAAGGGTCATTAAACTTTACCCTTAACCGCAGAAGAATTTCACTGTCATTCGTGTCATTTGTCTCTGTTGGAAGTATGTATGTTATTCGTAAACTTATTATCTTCAGGAATAAAAGATATGCCTTGTGATTGTTGTGAAAATTCGATTGATGACATCTTGCCTAACTGTTGGCGACAATTCACTACTCAGACGAGGTGTCTAGTCAATCATGCCACGTCAGTCCGTATGGCCTGACATGAAATCTCCTTTCACTGTAACTGTCAGGCCATGTGGACTGACGCCTTGGCTTTCAAAAATGTTGTTGTTTTGTTAGTTAATGTTTTGTGTTTATGTAATAATATACTGTGAGTTGTTCTTTTTAACATTTTCCTTTATCTTAGTCCCGTTATTAATTTTCTTTCATTCATATTCCAAGTAGTATATTAATCGAATTCCTGTAAACATGTTTACATCAACATCCAAGCAGTATTTAACAACTGAACAACTATTAACAATTTTACAAAGTTCAAATAGTGATAGTGAAACGAAATCAAATGATTCCTGCAGTTTGGATCGTTTGAAAAGTGGATCAATTAGTGAAGAGGAAAATTCAGGAAATAATGAAAATGAATCAAATTTTGATTCAGAATTGGAAGCCGAATCTAATAAATCCTGGGGACCTTGTGCAGGGAACCAAATAAAATTTCACTTTTACTGATGGCGAACATTTTCACGGCTTGTGTATTTCAAACCGGAAGCCCTTGGATTACTATAAGTTATTTATAACGGATAATATTATCGATTTAATAGTAAAATAAACTAATAATAATGCTGTACAATACATAAATAATAATCAAATTAAGAGAAGCAGCCGAATAAAAACTTGGACTGATACTGAACGAAATGAAATGAAAAAATTTGTAGGCATCAAATTGTGGATGGGGTTCGTACGGTTACCTGCAATGGAGTGGTACTGGTCGCAACAGAAAATTTTTAAAACATTTGTATCGGAAATTATGACGCGAAATAGATTTCAAATTCTGAGACGTTCATTGATCTCCGTAGAGTATAGACGTGAGACATAAGAAACAAAGAGACATTTGATGAGATTACTGTAGGGTCCAATTCGTAGAGTGTCAGCGTGTTCGACCGACATATCATAGGTCGTGGGTTCGAATCCCCGAGTACCGTTACTTGTGTTTTTTTCGTTTTCTTTTCATTTAAAAGGAATACTTAATTTAAAGTATTATTAAGTGTTGTTACATCACGTGATGAATTGTGGGGAGCGGTTCGCTATACGAAATCGGAGTTCTTCTCCTACACCCCGAAGGAGGATTATAGCCGTCGACTGATCTGGGTGAGCTCCGGAAATGCGAAGGGCTCCAATTCGTGGGGGTTAAGCTCTTTAACACAGCCAGAGCCAAAAAGGGGAGAAGCGGCAACTGCCGATCTTCCTGGTCCAGCTAAGTCCCACCAGCAATCTGGATGGTCTAAGGAGTATTAAACTCCTAGACTACCAGGTTTTAAACTGGGAAAAATTAAAGAGGAGCGGAAACATTTTGCAATGTGTTCGCTGCCAAAGGTTCGGGTACGCCGCGTCCAACTGCGAAATGCAGCCTCGATGCGTGAAGTGCGGAAAGAACCACAAGTCCGAGGAATGCGCTCTGGGTAAGGACGGAGCGTCTGAAAAAAGCCAACTCTCTTGTGCTTTATGTAGGAACACGGGACACACCGCAAATTATCGGGGTTGTCCCAAATTCCAGTACATCAAAATAATAAATCTGGGCCGGCAGCAGCAAGTAGAAGATAAACGATCACCCGAACATTTACAAACTCCAGCCGTTAGTCCTCATGTTACCTACGCCCAAATGGCGGCAGGTAGGGGAAATACGGTACAGCAAGCCCTTGCGCCCAGAGCACCTGAACCAGTATCTGACATGCTAGCTATCTTGCTCTCTATCCAGGAGCAGATGGCTCAGCTACAACGTCATTTAACTGAACAGACCGCGCGGGTGGATCAAGTATACGCGCTGCTGCCTGGCCTAATGCACCTTTTGCCGTCATGGGAACGTAAGTGGCGGAGCAAACCTGAAGGTCCTTGCAGTGAATGTGAATTCACTGATTAGGTTCGAACGACGAGTCGCACTATTTAAGTTGCTCAAAGACCAAGCCCCTGATGTGCTTTTGATTAGTGAAACTATGCTTACCAAAAGACACAAAATGAGGCACAGAAGATACAAAATAGTACGGAGAAATCGAGCCAACTCCATTCAGGGAGGTGGCGTTGCAATTTTCGTACGAAAAGGTATACGGTTTAAAGGAGTATACAGTCGTGTAGTACGTAGGTTCCAGAAGCTGGAAGCATGCATCGTGTATATCCCCCTCCGTAGTGGAAAGCAGTTGTACATGACGTCTGTCTATGCACCTAAGGCTACTCAATCCACCTTATTTATCTCAGTGCTCGAGACACTTTTTCGATTCCTGAAGCTGGAATTGGAAGACAACTATTTTATTATCGGCGGAGATTTCAACGCCAAACATAGAGATTGGGAAAATAATACTCCAAATACTAGAGGGAACCTACTATTCAATTGGTGGGGTCAGTACAGTGTAATGTATCGACTCGGGTTTAAGGGGACGGATAGTCCGTCGTTTCCCAGACACGGGTCCTATTTGGATCTTCTGCTTTTCGACTCACGAATACAACTGACATGTACTAACCAACAAACTACAAACTGTCTACGCACTTTCGTGTATGACAGCGGCCATTGTGGTCTCAACACCGAAATAACTGTCCAAACGAAATTGCGGAATTGGATGAGTTTGTTCAAAGGCATTCCTACAATTATAGTAGAGTGCGTTGAACACACTTCACCAGAACACTGACTAGAGCACTCTCCTGAATTCGCTCTACCCACCGTCCAACAGAAATCGGTCAAACGAGGAGATTGACAGGTATCTAAGACTAATGGGCGAGACAGTCAAACGAACAGTGGACAAACGATACCTCGGTACCAACACACTAACGAAGAAGACTTATTCCGCAACGCAACTATTGACGCACTGCACCGACATAAAAGTAGACTGCTGTCAAGACTAAAAACCTTGTACAGACGATTTACTGACAGACATAACCCGGAGATCATGACACTGAAATCGTCGATTAAAAACATCCAAACATTAATAAAGGAAAATTACAGAAATTCCGTAAATTTGTATTGGAACAATAGAATTCGGTATTTTATAGAGTGGTTAAAAACTAGCATTTTTTACTATGGGAGGGAGTGGTCTATCTCTTAATGGGAAAAAAATTATTAAAAAACAACGGCAACACTTACAATAAAGTACTATACAGGATTTGAAAGCCTAAAATTTTCTCTTCAATATAAAATTTACATACAATTATTCGTGTGAATAGTTTTTGTATAATTCGCATTCAAACTTTCATTTTTGTTAAAAAATGAAACAATTTTTTTTAAATCAATATTATTCAAAATTGTGAAATGATGTGCCCAATTGGTTTTTTGTATTAATGCGCACATCAATTCTGAATCGAACACAAAAAACCGCATGGCTTTATATCTTCTAGTTTTTGAGAAAATTGAAAATTACTAAAACTATTTTTTATAAGACGTTTTTTTTTGTTGGTATTTATGGTGATCTCACTTTGAGGATTAATATTGATGATAGGGTCATCTTTGTAAGTAAAGTACAGCAAATCATTTAGCGTGACCCAGAATGCACCACGAGGAGGTAGATTTGCATTGCATTCCGCGTTCCAGTCAGTCAGTTTGTGAGTAAGTTAGGTGTTAGTTAAGAGTAGTCAATTAAATGTTCAATGTACGAGTACGAGTACATATTAAAAAGGTATGTAAGTTTCGTCAATGAGGTCATCGTCCGTACTGGTGTCAATGTCGAGTTCGTTGAGTTCATTGATGATGGTGAAGAGCCGAGGTTGTTTTGGTGGTAAAATACCTTCTAAGTGCTCATTGTGAACGGTCGGAGGGTCGAAGTCCTTCAGTTGGAAACCCACACTTTCTTTAACTTTGACAAAACCTGGGTACACTTTTTTTACGTCAATTAAAAATTCCGTGATTTGGGAGCCCATGTCGTCCTTATAATTTTTTTCAAGGCAGTATTTCCGGTAAAAGAAAAGTGCCATATATTAGTGAAGGTGCTGCGTTGTATTGCGGCAAAAAATTGATTTTTTCGGAAGCTTGTTCTGATTCTCAAGATCATTTATAGTATTGGTTGCATCGGTCTTGTCAACATATTCGCCTTTGCTGTGGTTTGTAATTTCATGAGTCGTAGAAGTAGGGAACATTTTCTCAATACCTATGTATTGGCGTGCGCTGTCGGTACAAATACGACTGCTGTTGGGGTTAACGTATTTGTGTATATAAGGCCACAAGTCTTCTTTACTTTTGGAGTTTACTTTAAAGAAGCGGCCGACCTTATCTTCTTTACAAAATAATCCCAACACTACGATTTTCATTTGTTCGGTTACACGGCCTCTGTGGTATTTTCTTTTTCTAAGAAAGGTCTCGTCGATTTGTACAGTTTTTCCTTCGCCGACATTTCCATTTTCATTTCCATTTATTTATTTATTTAAAGAATATGTACACAGTAAGATTAAATCTTATAGTTAGTGTAGGCTTGACAAAAATAGTAGGTTCGAAAGCAAATTGAACAATATAAATAGGTGACTACATATAATTAATGTAATTGTAAACTACAAAAGTGAATTAATAACAAAAACAATAAAAATATATAACATTTATCAAATTTTTATTTATGTATCACTGGCCAGGTGTTGAAAAAGATAGGTTTTAAATGTGCTTGTGTTTGTGGTTCTCCTTAGTGTAATAGGAGAGTGGCATGGATGAAGAATGAGCGCTTAGACTGCAAGCAATGGGATCGGAGCTGAATAAGGATGGCTGTTCTCGCAGAATTTAATCTGTTATATAAATACTCAGGCTTTTGGGTCTGTATAATACCATGCAAGAGGATCAGCGTTCTAAACTTAATGAGGTTGTCGAAGCTGAGGCCCATTATTTGTAGAGAGTAACTTGATATGTGGTCGAAGTATCGTTTACTAAAAACATATCTTGATAAGTTGTTGTAGATCACATTCAGTTTATCTCTAGTATTATAGTCAACATGGCAGAAAACTTCGCAACTATATAGCAATATAGGTAATAAAACGGACTTAACAAGTAATATCTTAGTTTTGATCGGCAAAGAATTTTGCGTTGCCCATAGCAGTCGGAGACCACTGTATACTTTTCCGATTGTAGTTGCAGCATGATCTGTCCAGGTAAGAGTATCGTTGAAAACAATACCCAGATTTCGAGACTTCGTAACGTATTCTATGGATGACTGTCCTAATTTTATTGGTGGAAATGTGGTAGTATCTAGTGACTGCTTATAAATGCAGAGTGTTTTGGACTTCGCTGGATTCAGTGATAAATTATGTTTGAGGGCCCACAGCTGTATGATCTCGAGATCTTCGTTCACCATTTCAATGGCAATACTGAGCATATTCAGCGGGCAGCACAAGTGTAATTGAACGTCGTCAGCGAACATGTGGGCAGTACAATGTTTAACAAGTTGTGGGAGTTCGTTCACATATAGTGAAAATAGTATGGGCCCAAGAATCGAACCCTGTGGAACTCCCCCTCGAACACCAAGAAACGAAAACATTTGGCTTCCTACTGTCACACATTGCTGACGGCCCGTGAGGTATGAATTCAAGAGTTTGACTGCCAGAGACGAAAATCCAAATTCATACCGCAGCTTCTTACAGAGGAGAAAGTGGTCCACCGTGTCGAATGCTTTCGAGAAGTCCTACAACGTTAAGAACGTAGGACAGTTAGTATCCAGGCCATTGCGGATGTCGTCAACAACAAGTAAAAGTGCAGTTTTACAGCTCCTTTTTGCGCGAAAACCAGATTGGGCGGGATTTAAGAGATTGTTATCGCTTAGGTGCGCTTGCATCTGCTTTAGCATAGTTTTCTCGAATACTTTGGATAGAAACGGTAAGTTTGCGATTGGTCTATACTCAATGTTAGTTCGGCTTTGCGACTTGGGTATCGGTAATATCCTACCCATTTTCCACGAAAGGGGGTATTCACAAGTGGTAAGTACGTGATTAAAAATGTATGTTATGTACTTGAGTTGAGTTGAGACGCCAATGTTAACATCGACGTGAGATGCTATTATTTCGGCTATTTCACGACAATAGTTATAGTAATCTATTATAGTAGATTTACTAAGCTCACTTTTATTGTCATGATGGCGCCAAGCGATTATATGCTAATTTTAAAATAATAACATACATGTAATAATATTTTTAAAAAATCCTTATGTTGTAGCTTAAGGTTTAATTAATTTACCTGGAAAACCGTGTTCACAGGCATTTTGATAACAAAAGCGATAATTATTGCAAGCACCTCGCGAATCTCTAGCCGACATTGAGGTCCATGGAGAAATGTACCGATAGATGGGTTGATTGTATTTCTACAATTTTTGTCACCTTTTTTTTTTGAGCTTTTCTTTGAGCATCGCCACATCCAACCGAACTTTACATTTCTACACTTTTCTACGTTCATAGGCAAGTTGGAAATGGATGTTTTAGTGGAAATTAAACCAGATTCTTCTAAAAATTCAATGTTTCTTTCGTTGGTCGACACCAAATCTCCGAACGAACAAAACACTGAGAAGTTATTTAGTTGAGGATGGATTAGAGGATGCTTAGCCGTCATTGCTTATTCACAAAAAATATCACTTGATTCGCACTACGGTTGAACACAGAGTAATCTTTGTGAATATCAATACACTGGACGTCCAGTATAACGAAATAAACATGTTGTTTACGGTTGAAGTTGAAAAAGTTTTTATTAATATTATGTTTTGAAAATTACATGAATTAACTCAATTTTGAGTTGAAAAAAAAGCTATTTATTTGGGTTTGTCTCAAATTCTTTTTTTGGTCATAACGCCTATGGACAGCTTCCTCCTGCAACTGTCGAAGAGTTAAGATCTTGGAGCAATCTTGTTGGTTTTCTTCCGCCCATTTTATACATATTTGGAAGCTATCAATTGCTTGTTGGTGATTTATCATTTGAACAGATCTATCAGCATCTATGTCTTCACCTACAGCTTCATTTTCATTGATGCTAATTATTGTCGTGTCCTCAAAATCTGGAACTGTTGGGCCTTCTCCCTCTTCGGCTCTATTCCACTCATCCAGGTCATCAGCAGTAAAAGATGACTATAAAAACAACCTAAATAAGCGAATTTTTGTTAAAAAAGTCTATAAAAACTACCTCCGGAAAAATTTCATTTATAAGCCTGACTGTTTGAGATGTAGAAACCATTTCTTCGTTTCTCAGAAGAGCAGCCAACGGGATGTCATCTTCTTCTTCAAATTCTGGTGTTTTTTCAGTTAAGATTTTTCGCCAACACTTTTGGAGAGAAACCGGTGACAACTTTTTCCATGACAGTGCGATAAGTGATACAGCTTCGAATAAACTGATGTCCTTCAGTGATTGTATAACATCTGTAACACTCGAGCTAGCAATCTTAGCCAGCAAACTATTCCTGTAAAATAATTTGGCCAGACGGATTGCATTCTGATCCATTGGTTGAATCAGGGCTGTCACTTTTGGTGGCATGAAAAGAATCCAAATTCGGCCATCCCTTGTTTGCTTTATCAAATCTTGTGCTGGAGGATGGCTTGGTGCTCTTATTGGTAAGTTCATTGAATCCAGAAAGTTCTCAACCTCTGGAACAAAATGCATAAAAAACCACTCCTTAAAAAGCGAGGTCGTCATCCAAGCGGTTTTAGTATGCCCATAATTGACTGGCAACGGTTTGTTTTTAAACGAGCGCGGGTTCTTTGATTTGCCAATAATAAATGGCTTAATTTTTTTTGAGCCCGATGCATTGGAACATACTAAAAATGTTATTCGTTCTTTTGAAATTTTCCTTCCTGGAGCTGTATCTTCTTTGGAGTGGACGTAGGTGGAATTCGGCAGCATTTTCCAGTAGAGCGCTGTTTCGTCAGCATTAAAAACCGCATCCAAAGAAAGTTGATGTCGGTCAATTATTTCCGCCAAATGCTTTTTAAAGGGTTCCACAAGCTCAGCTTGTGAGGATAACTTTTCCCCCGCAGTCTTAAGCAAACGACCTCCAAATCTCTTTTTGAATTTAGTAAGCCATCCATCACTTGCAAAAAAATTTTCGTTCGAATATTTTTTGTAAATGACTTCAGCCTGAGCCTTGAGTATGGAGCCACTTATAGGAATATGATTTTCACGCTGCTGGAGAAACCATTCGAAAAGTTTTTTTTCCATTCTTGGATATTCACCCTTTCTTAGTGACCGCTTTTCAGAATTTCTTAAAAGCACACTTTTTTGGGTTCTTATGGTACAGATGCTAGACTTCGGAATTTTATATTTCTCAGATATTATTTTAAGGGAAACGCCAGCACTGCATTCATCAATGATTTTTAATTTTTTTCTAATAGAGAGACGCTTCCGGGCTACCTTCATTTTGTACAATAAACTCTATTTTTAAGGGAAACACTAACTTCGCACTCGCACTGCATCTACACAAAAATTAAACAATTGCGAAAAATTTTTAAGTCGTAAAAGCCAAAAACCCCCAACTTATCGCATGTACCGTTATGTTGAACCAACAACTCCAGACGCAGATATTTTATGTTTTAAATTGTTTCTTTTCCTCGCAACCGACTAGCATTCGTAATATAGAGTAGTAAATTTTTTCATCATTCGTTATTTAGAGATGTCAATGGAATTCAAATGGTGATTCGATATACTGGACGTTCGTAATATCGGCATTCGTTATACTGGACGTCCAGTGTAACTACACGCCTTATCACAAAAAGAAATAACGGTATAAAAGCCAAAGGTTTGTTCGGTTATATTTTTGCATCATTATCAAGTGCATTACATATTACATACGTACAAGCATAGATATTTCGCAAAGTAAATAATTTACTGCAACATTGGAACATGTCAATTTTCTATAATGCGAATTAGTGAAACTTTGTTATTAATGGGAACTTTGTAATTTTGTGATGAGTACTGTGGATGAAGAGTATTGATGACATAGGCGCCTGCCTGACGAAAAGCACATATCCCGAGCGGAGCAACGAAATTGCATGAGCGGGACCTGCCGCCTGTGGAAAGAGAGTTGAAATCCCTTAATCCCGCGAAGCGGGTCACCCGTGTACTCTTAATTAAGAAAACTATTGATATAGGCATCTGCCAGATGTTTAAATAGTACTCATTAACTTATTCAAAGGAAGACTACGTACATACTCGTAAATGCCAAAAAACAAAACTAAAGCAGTAATTTCAATTTAAATTTGCTCAAAAACTAGAGGACACAAAGCCATGCGGTTTTTTGTGTTCGATTCATAATTAATACGCGCATTGAATACAAAAAAAAACAATTTGGCACATTATTTCACAATTTTTTAGATTAGATAGATATTTTATTTTCATAGATAAAGGCTTAATAATATTACGCAGCTTGTTCAGAGATTTGATTTTTTAAACTATATCTTACAACTGAAAAATATTATAAACATTTTAAGATAATTAGAATTATAGAATACATTTGAAGGAAAACTATGAATAAAACCTTCATTTAATATGATTTTAATAATACTGTGATAAGCATATTCCAAATACAACGAACGAGCTGGGCGTCTTATCGAATCTGGCAGGACAGCGATCTCACCACACGTGCGAACCAGATGTTCTAAGGGTTGCACACTCATAGGAGGGGAGAACTGACCAAGGATGAGGGTTCAGCAGATAGGAGAACGGCAGTTCGGTTTGTGCGACCATCAGAGGAGGACTGATATATCCCTTGTTGTTCATTTAGCATACTGTTCATTTGTATTTCCGTGTTACATAAAGTTTCATTAAATTAACTTCCAACCATACTGTACTTAATAATTGTACGACAGATCAGAAGTGGGATACACTTCCGCTCACCAATCGCGAGTGTAGTGTATCTAATTAATAACAAAATTTAAACTGTGGAAAGTGTGTGTGATTACAAGAAATTACCGACAGTGAATTATGGGACGTGGCGGATCACAAGAACGTGTTGATGGACGTCACCATAGGGATGACAGGAGGCGAGACAACAGTTCGAGAGACCGTGAATCTTTCAGGAGACGATTAGATCCAGGACGAGTTCGTGATCGCAGTCGCAGTCCCCGGGTCCGAAATGATTCACTAGCCAGTCGTGAATCTGACTTCGCAAGATTGACTGACGTGCTGTCAAATGTCATCCAACAGGCAAGTAGTAGGAGAACAGGTAACACTTTCATTAATGATAAAGTATTACCGGAATTTGATCCGGCTCAAATAAGCTTTTCTGCGTCTGACTGGCTCGATAAGATTAATACACATGGGATGCTATATGATTGGGACGATAAGACCAAGCTCTATATGGCTACATGTAGGCTCCGCGGAAATGCCAAATTATGGTACGATGAGCTACATGACTCTCATTTATCTTGGCCGGTATTTACTCAAGCAATCTCTAAACAATTTCCGGGTGACATTAGTTTCGGCAGACTTCTTGAGGAAGCAGCCACCTACAAAAGCTCCCCCGGGGAAGACCTACAATCGTATTGCTTTAAAAAAAATTGGGAAAATTAAATAAACTAAGACTAGATATCGCGGAAGACAAACTCGTAGATTATGTAGTACACGGGATACGTGATGATAGCATTCGAACAACTTTGTCGGTCGCCAGATGTAAGAATCTGCATGAGCTAAACATGTGTTTTAATTCCTTTTATTGTCCAGACAACAAACAAAAAGATAGCAGAAAATCCAGACGGAGCGAAGTAAAAGGTCTAGACGGCAAGGGTTCCAGCGTCTGCCATACATGTCATCAGCCAGGTCATTTTAAACGTAATTGCCCGAAAAAGAGAAACTCTGCGAATGAGTCAGGCCCAGGTATAACCATTCGAAATGAAACCAAAAACGTAAACAAAGATAATAAAACTGAATTAACATGTACTTATTGCGGGAAAAAGAACCATTCCGAGGAAACATATTATAAAAAAGGGAGAGAGACGTGTGGCAAAGGGACCGCATGACTAGGCAAAGACCATAAACCAGCAGCGTGTCAGGTAGAGGAAGAACGACCCAAAAATCCGGTAAAAATATGCTGTATCAACGATCTTAAAATTAAATGCATAATCGATTTCGGTAGCACATATTCGATCATTAAAGATCAACTAGCACAGAAACTGAAATTAAAACTCCTGCCAACACGAGAAGTGTTGCAGGGATTTAATCAAACTATCACTACCCCAATAGCTCGGGCCGCTCTTCGCGTAATCATCGACGGCATACCCGCCAATATAGACGCGTATGTTGTCCCTGATGTCCAGCTAGCTCACGAAGCTCTCATCGGCCGCAATATCCTAAAAAAATCCGGAATAATAGGCATAGTAAAGGAAACTGAAACGAAACTTATCACCGCGAGTGACGACGCTGCGCTTTTTGAAAGCGAAGTGTACACAGCAGAAATAGTAAGAAAGCCGATAACAATCGATGATGTGTTTTGCCCAGGCGTTGATAACGAGACTGTAGCAAAATTGATTACACTTTAAACGAGTATCGGAATAGCATAGCTCTGAATATGCAGGAGTTGGGCCGGGCAAATAGTTCAACAATGACCATAGAGCTCTTAGATCATAAACCGGTACATCACCACCCTCGACGGCTTTCATATTCGCAGCGAGCAAAAACGAAAGAAATAATCGAAGATTTAGAGCAGAGCGGAATCGTGCGTAATAGTAACTCACCCTACGCAAGTCCGATCACACTAACGTCCAAGGAAAATGGTGAAACACGTATGTGTATTGATTACCGGACCGTCAATGCAAAAACAAAAACTGACCCGTATCCGTTGCCGCATATTGAGGACCATATCGACCGCCTAGGAAAAAGGATATATTTTACTAGCTTAGATCTTAAAGCAGGGTTTTACCAAATTCCAATGGACAATAATTCCATCGCAGCAACCGCGTTTGTAACGCCAGATGGTCACTGGGAATTTTTAAGAATGCCCTTCGGGTTGAAAAACGCCCCGGCGGTATTTCAAAGAGCCATAAACCGTGCTCTCGGTGAGTTAAGATTTACCATCGCATTAGTATACATGGACGATATCCTTATACCGGCGTCAACCCCGACGAAGCCCTTGAAAATTTGAAATTAGTGTTAGAAGCGTTAAAGGTACACAACTTTGCTTCGAATTTAAATAAATGCAAGTTTCTCCCAACTATCATCGATTACTTAGGCCGAGAAATATCCAAAGAAGGAGTCAGACCGGGAAAATACAAAATTGCCGCCGTCAAACAAGCGAAAGACCCGACTAACATAAAAGAGGTAAGGTCATTCCTAGGACTCGCCGGGTACTTTCGAAAATTTGTAAAAAGTTACGCGATTCTAGTGGCACCTTTAACTGATTTACTCCGCAGAGATGCTAAATGGGAATGGGGTCCACCCCAAATTAACGCGGTACGCGAAATAAAACGAATCCTGACAAGTAGGCCTGTTCTAGCTATTTAAGATCCAAATCTTGAAACGGAGGTACATACGGATGCTAGTTCAATCGGCCTAGGTGCAATCCTCATTCAAACAAAAGACAAAATGAAACATGTGGTTGCTTACTACAGTAGAAAAACGACGGTGCAAGAGAGACACTACCATTCGTACGACTTAGAGACGTTAGCCGTGTATGAGGCAATACGAGCATACCGGGTATATTTACTAGGGATTAAATTCACCATAGTGACAGACTGTACGGCTGTACGCGCTACAGCGATAAAGAAAGATATACAGCCACGGGTAGCCAGATGGTGGGTTTATATGCAAGATTACAATTTTAACATTGTTTACCGGCCGGGAGCCCAAGGGACGCACGTTGACTACCTGAGTCGAAACCCCGTAGAATGTTTCCATGTCGATCTCACTAGCGGTGAATGGATAAGAATTGCCCAAATGCAAGACCCTGATATTGAAATTATCTATAAAATACTAAAAAGTGGTGACATTACGTCGGAGACAAAGCAGTATTTTGAAGTTTACGACTTAAAGGGTGATACAGTATTTAGGCGTACAAAAGACGGGAATAAGTGGGTGGTCCCTCGGAGTTCGCGTTTCAACGTAGTCAGATTATGCCACGATGAGCAAGGGCATTTTGGAGACGATAAAACGCTAGAGAAAGTAAAGGAAAACTACTGGTTCAAGGGAATGAGAAGGTTTGTAAAAAAGTATGTCAACGCTTGCTTGAATTGCCTGTACTATAAGGAGACATCAGGTAGAAAACCAGGTTATATGCACCCAATAGAAAAGGTCGCCATCCCTTTTCACACCATTCACATCGACCACGTGGGGCCGTTCGTAAAGAGCCGTCAGAAAAACTCCTACATCTTAAACATAGTCGACTTATTCACGAAGTTCTGCGTACTCGAGCCGGTCAAAGACACAAGGACCAAGTGGGTCACAAGAGCACTAGATCAGCTATTTACACTCTTTGGAGTGCCAACTAGGATAATCAGCGATCGTGGATCGTGTTTCACGTCGCAACGATTCGCTGATTTTTGCCAAGAACATAACATCAAGCATATCCTTAATGCTACTGCCACTCCACGCGCCAACGGACAGGTTGAACGTGTGAATGGCACGGTCGTCAGGGCACTGTCAGCAACTAGTGCTGGCGACGACGAAGACAACTGGGACTTATATGTGAAGAAGGTGCAAAGCGCCATAAACACCACAACAAATAGAACAACTCGTCAGTGTCCGTCACGACTCCTGTATGGATACAAGCCGAAAAGTACAGCTAGCTCCGCACTGTTGACAACTATCCAGGATACTCTGGACTCCATTGATTTAGCAGAAGCCCGACGAACAGCTAAATATGCAAACCGACCAGGAGCAGGAGCGGCAGAAGGCAAGGTTTGATTCCAAACGTGCCAAACCCCCCCAGTATGCTGTTGGCGACGTCATCATGGTAGCTACCGAACCACCAGCCACTGGCACCAGCCGGAAGCTGACAGCGAAGACCAAGGGTCCTTTCAGGGTAACCACCGTCCTGCCACACGACCGTTACGAAGTTGAGGACATGCGAGATCTCCAGAAACGACGGGGTAAACGAGGCGTCGTTGCCGTCAACAGCATGAGGAAATGGGTTTCCTTCGATGCTTTGGAGTAAACGCTAGGTAAGCTAATAACTCTACTTTTGTAACGCCTCTTTTCAGGTTAAGCCAGGGCATGGGCCCATCTCAAGGGAGGAAATAAATCACAGTGGAGAGGTGAATGGGCCTCTGGTACGGGAGCGTGTTCTCCAAAATAAGGTCAATGTCAATTTGCGACGCGATGGCGAATGGTCGTACGTCTCGGACAGTGATCATGTGACGTAGCCGGTTTTGAATTGCTTGGTAAATGTTTCAAACCGCCGGATGGCTAGCTCAGGACAGGGGCAGATGTGTTAAGGCCTTCCCCTAGTGAGCTTAATCATTGAGGTGGCTAGCGTACCTGTAGGCAGGAGGTCCCGGAAAGGGTGCAGGCAAGTCAGTGCCCTGGGTACTTGCCAGGACTGGCATCTCGAGGCTAGCGTACCTGTAGGCAAGTAGCCGGGAAAGGGGTGCGGTTGACTTGGTACCTGGGTTCCTGCCAGGACTGGCTTCTCGAGTGTTACTTTTTATTCTTTTCCTTTACCTGAATATTCCGCTTCCTTGGCGCCGACCTAGTGATTTTTCCAACAAGTCGTGGTATGGGTGGAACTGATCACTCCGCAAAACAGACCTCGACTGTGCTGGAGGCATCACTGGTTCCTCAGCTTAATGTCTGACTAGGCAACTAATTTTGATCGTTTTCTGTATACTCTAGGTTCGCAACGCGGGGATGATTTACCGAGGCGGGGACGACTCAGATGACAGGGAGGCCGACTGTGATAAGCATATTCCAAATACAACGAACGAGCTGGGCGTCTTATCGAATCTGGCAGGACAGCGATCTCACCACACGTGCGAACCAGATGTTCTAAGGGTTGCACACTCATAGGAGGGGAGAACTGACCAAGGATGAGGGTTCAGCAGATAGGAGAACGGCAGTTCGGTTTGTGCGACCATCAGAGGAGGACTGATATATCCCTTGTTGTTCATTTAGCATACTCTTCATTTGTATTTCCGTGTTACATAAAGTTTCATTAAATTAACTTCCAACCATACTGTACTTAATAATTGTACGACAATACTTAACTTAATAATTGAATAAATAAATAAATATGTTAAAAATGTTTATTATATATATTGAGTACAAAATTTCGTGAGTATAAAGAAATTATATAAGGAACATTTTTATTGATCTATTAAATTTTGTATTAATAAATTCTTTGAATCACTACATCTTAGATTAAATCTTTCGTTGAGAATTTCAATTTTTCTTGCAACTTGATGTACTCCGGTTTGCTCATGTAAGACTTGGGTTGAAAAAAGCCAAGGTAGATCTGTCATCATTTTCAAAGTTTTATTTTGTGAGATTTGTAATTTTTTAATGTGTGATTTAGCACAAGTTCCCCATACTGGACATGCAAACACGATTATAGCTTGAAATATTACTTTACATATTATAATCTTATTAAATTTACTCAGGGGTGATTTCCTACATATAAGAGGGTATAGCATTTTAGTAGCAATGCTTATTTTGTTGAGGGTATTTGTAATATGGTCTCGGAAAGTTAACGTCTTGTCTTAATTTACACCTAGATATTTGACAGAATTAACCCACGGGACATCACAATTGTTCATTTTAAGCTGACCAAGTGGTAAGGCACAGGCTTTCCTTTTTCTAGTGAAAAAGATGGCCTGTGTTTTGTCAGCGTTGAGTTTGACTTTCTACGATTTAAAATAATCGTAGATTTTGTTTAACGCATGTTGTAAATCGTTCTCAATTTCATGGCCAAAGTTATTTGAGCTGTAAATTGCGGTGTCATCTGCAAACATTGCTATTTCACAGTTCCATATTTCCGGAAAATCAGCAACGTAGATTATGTACAACAATGGAGCCAATACTGATCCTTGAGGTACACCCGATGTTATATTTTTTAAAGATGAATGTATGTTATTTAAATTTACTTGAAATTTTCTGTTCCCCAGAAAACTTTGTATTATTTTTATGAGATATAAAGGACAACCAAATAACTTCAATTTATGCAGAATACCTTCATGCCATATGCTATCAAAGGCCAATTCAACATCCAAAAGGACAAGACCCGTAGACTGTTTTACTCTCATTTTCTCTTTAATATATTTGCAGATTCTTAAAACCTGGTGTGTAGTGCTATGCCCCTGTCTGAAACTAAATTGTTGGTCTGGCACGACATTTGAGGACTCAAGAAAATCCAGAAGTTTTATTTTTATGACTTTTTCTAAGATTTTGCTTAAGTTACTAAGCAGGCTTATTGGGCGGTAACTATTGGGATTTTTAGGTGGTTTTCCTGGTTTGGGAATTGGTATAACCTTCGCCGTTTTCCATTTGCTTGGAAAGTGTTGTAACTTCATACAAGCGTTAATAATAAAGCATATAAAAGTTACTCCAATGATTGGTAGCTGTTTAAAGTATATATTTTTAAGAGAATCTATTCCTGGTGCTTTATTACTACGTAAATTTTGAATAATATCTTTGATGTCTTCGTTGCAAATGAAAACGTCTGCTGCTAAGGATTCATTAGTATTATTTATAACATTTATAGTCTCAACTATTATGCTGTCAATTGAGCTGGTTTCATTTATCAACGGATTATTACAATTTTTTTCAAAGGAATCTGCAAAAACTTCTGCCTTTTCTTCACTAGTTATTAGCAAGGAATTATTGTGTTCTAAGTGAGGAATAAATTTGTTTTTGTTTTTAAGCACTTTTGCAATTTTCCAAAATGGTTTCGAATTTGGATCAAGAGTACAAAGTTTCTCGTTCCACTTTTTGTTTCTGAACTTTGAAATTATTTCACAATTTTGAGTAATATTGTTAAATTTTTTTATTTTTTTTTACCAAGAATTTGAGTTTGAATGTGAATTATTCAAAAACTATTCACACGAATAATTTGATGTAAATTTTATATCAAAAAACAAGTTTCGGGCTTTCATATTCTATATATTTGTACAGTAGTTTATTGTAAGTGTTACCGTTGTTTTTTAATAAATTTTTTCCCATCTTAAGTCATTTCTTTTTAAATTGCCCATAACTCCTAAACAGAAAGCGATGGACCCCCCTCCCATAGGGGGTTTTTAACTCCTCTACAAAATACCGTTATCAATTTTTGGCGCCAAAGTTATCGTACTCGTGCCGATTGATGCATAAAGCAGTTACTAAAAGTAGAATTATCTTACTTAAATATCGAACTCAACTGGTGTACCAATTATTAGATATTGAAGACTCTAATATAACGAAGGCACATACAAAATGTCATTATATAGAAGAAAGTGTTAAAACTGAAGTAAAAAAACAACGAAATAGGTAACCTCAATTTATAGCTAAAATAGCATAATTGCAGCATATTAATCTTTTTTTAGGGCTCTTAGGCGATACTGCAGTTTGTGTTACAAAAAGCTCACGGAGAAATACGGGCGAGAATATGCCAAGAGAAAAACTAAATTACTTTCAACATACTGCAAATCGCGTGAGACAAAGCCTTTCCTATGTATTACCTGTTTTGAGGAAAGTCACAAATAACAATTTTTTTAAAACTTCGTATGTATGTTCTTTGTTAAATAAACTTACTACCAAAAGGTTTTCGGAATTTTAATGTCAGTCCTTATGGACTGAAGGTAAGACTTTTAAATACCAAAACTGATATGTCTGGCCATATGGACTGACAGTAAAAACCTTCTAATACAAGTATTCTCTACCTGTTATAAGCTAATATCACAATCAAAAATTTAAATTTCTTAAAACATTTGCATTATACTCGTATTTGTCTGGCAAATTACATGTACTCGTCTTTAAAATGCTTGGCAATTGCAGCATGATAATTGCCAGTCCATATTGTCTGATGTGGTAGTGAATGGGTTAAAGATGGCTTCGCGCTATTTGATTAGACGCGATATCGGGGTTGCCGCTGCGCTTCGGCACTATAATACATATATGGCTTCTACCTAAAAAAAAGCGAACTTTGTAAAAACCGTAAAAACATTTTTTTTTTTCACTTTATTCCTGTGATTTGAATTTGTGACCAAAATAAAGTTGTTAGATCAATAACTAGCAAGGGCAACGGCCGAAGTCTTTATTGAGTATTAAAGATTCAAGCGAGGAGGAGTCCACTGTGTTGTTGCTTTAATCTTCCGAATTCAAAAATAAAATAAGAACTTCATCTTCACTCAAAAAAAGAGCGGTTGAGGAGGTCCCTTGTATATATTTCCGATAATTCGTCATCGGTGGTATGTGGTGACTTGGATGGTAAGGAAATTGATGATCCAGGGACTAGAAATGTGATTTCAAAGTCAGCATAAAGGGGGTGTTTGGTCGTATTCAATTTATTTTAGATAGACTGTAGCCCGAATCCGAACACATGACTTGGAATCTCCGCCAAAAGAGCACGGCATTCCTTATTGAATATTAATAGCCTTTTGCTTTTCTAGTTTTATGATCCTCCAGTGGTGAGTCGGAAACGAACTGTTGACAATTTTTATAATTTGAAGTATTTCATCCAAAGTCTGCTTCGTCTTCCCTAACAATCATGAGGCTCGCACCAGGTCTAGTTTCCTCTATGGATGGAAGGATCTCCGATCATCACACAGGCGATAAGCTTTACATGGGCTTGATGCCATCCGGCAGGGATGTTCAGATAGCATTTGAGACCATTTGCCATCGATGTCTCTTCCATCGAGTATTGCGATCAATATCTTATCTTTAAGACCGTCACTGAAAGACCTTTGATATTTGACGTCGCTGGTGTTTTAGACCGTAGGTATTCAAAACCGAGCCCTCTAACGATCTCTGGCGCTTTGATGTTAAGTTGTTGCTGGTTATATTCAAATATATTAAGAGTACGAGCGCCATTTGAATAGTGTGCGGGGTGGCGATCCTTCACTGCAAAAGGCAGTGATTAACACAGTCCCTTCAATAAGGGCGTTTTACTTGCTTCATTGTTACAGCTTGACTGGACTAGGCTAGTGTCATATAGATCGTACTATACAACAGCTTGAATACTGGCTGCTAGATAATTTTTTGCCTTAATCAGCCTCTTCACGTCGACTAGTTCGACCCTCATGTAGAGAACGCGAACATAAACCAATTCAAACACCGTCGACCCCGGCATGTTAATTTTAAATATAAAAAATAAAAAAGCAGCGATTCATAAATATAAACAAGTTATTGTGACGCATTCCAGTAGTAAATTTAAATTTTGCACACTCAAACATTTACAGAATTTAAAATTAAAATTATGTATAAGCACGTCCAGAGCTCCCAGCAAGGACATCTCTTTTAACGTTCAACAATCATTTGCATTAAAACAGTGATTAAGAGCTTTAAATTTTGAATTTCTATTGCTCTCGGCAACAATTAAATTTCATCTCATGTTTCAATTTCATTGCAATAATTATACTCGTATATCTCACGCTTATACACTCGGGTATACACATTATCGGAATGACAGCTGTCAGTGCGGGTTTACTCGGTCTTACGAAGACACACCCTCATGACAATTATTTAAATGACATCCTTCTTATGACACCTGCCCACATGGCGCCATCTCTTATCATTTGTTGAACATAATTAGACAGCTGTGTGAATTGTGAGTGCTATTAATCAAACTGGACATTGTATCCTAGTTGTTGCTCGGGTAAACCGTTATCCTTTCGCACACAACACACGCATATTTTCCACAGAGTTGAAATGTTAATTATACTCAGTAATTTAAGCTTGACAAACAAACAACGGTATACTTGGCGGCAGCAACAACTGTGACGTTTTTGTTTCACATCACACATATGCACATATGTAGTCTTACATTCTTTGCTCGCTCGGATGAACTAACAGCAATGACAGTGGCAACAAATTTCGCACATGAATAACAAAATATGGCGGCCAGCATACTCGTAAATAATTCACGCGGATTTGTCACTTTGGGGGCGCGCAACAAACAATGTCAATTTTACGCAGCAACTAAAGCTGCAGCACAGCATCATTGAAGGTCGTTTGTATGAATACGTGAACATTTTCGTCCTTGTCGCGAGTACTTACGGTTGTGTGCGTTTATTTGTGTTGCCAACCGTGCATAATTATGATGAACTAATTAAAATGAAATGTAATTTTTTGGTCGCTTGACACAGACTGTAGTATGTAGAGATAGACGACAACTGAGAGACTCATCCACAGACAGGGATGATGGCAGACTATAACCGGGGGAAATAATTTATTTTATCGCTCTGGCGAAATTTCTGTTGCAAATTAAATGAGTAAACAGGAGAACTTTACGAAACGGAATTACGTATTCACTGAATTAAAATTCTGAACTGAGGGGAGGGGAGAAGTATTTTTTTTTTAAACAAACAATTTTCTTACAAGATAAATTGTAATTTTTTGGAATGACCCAAATCGGAAGAGATGTTCCAGGGAAGAAGCTTCGCAAACATTTTGGCAAGGAAAATGTGGTAAGTTTTATTGATGCAGCTTATGATTGTGTGATGATGTTGTCTTGAATTCCATTACAGCCTCTTAGGGAAGTGCCTGCTTTTTCGTACCAAGCCTTGCAAACGAATACAATAGTTGTACCACCAGAGAGGTAAGATCCACATATTTCAAATAAAACCAGCTTGAACGGTTCATAAGGCTTAGTCAATCGGTTTTAAGAGGATAGGTTGGGAAAGGGTTCGTATTGTGGCCATCTCAGTACCATTGTGCATATTTTTCTTCCATTGTAATACCAGTCAGCTTTTGATTATAGAATTGATGGCAACAAATCCCTGATGTGAGTTAGTTTTTGGGAATCTGAAACGTTCTTAAGAGTTGTTGTATGAAATCAGGGTTCCTAAGGCATTGAGGGTTTTATCTATCCCGTTTCGGTATACAAATACGACTGTATACAACTTGTAATATGGTATGTACTATGTAACAACGGCACGATTCAATATAAAGTGATGCCCATATGGTCTTCCTCATTTTGATGATCCCATGACTTGTGTTATGTTTATTGATTCGGAGGGAGATGGACTCATTACTGCAGTTTTGGAGGCATCCATGAAGATCCTACTACATTTCTCTCCTGGCTCAGACTCTGGCCGAAATCATTCCAGTTCATAGGGAAAGTCGATCTCATATTCTTTTTGCAGCAGGAGTTCTGGTGTCATTGCACCAGATGGCATGTCCATAAGACTAAACTCAATAGCCGGTGCGCAAGGTCATCAAAGGACCACCTATATTGAGACCACCTTTGCATTGCCATAAGACCGACGGCGCCTTAGAGACTTTCGACGTTACATGTTGAGTCCATAGAACTTTGTTATCATGGATGACACCCAAACATTTAGCTTCTTTTTAGAATTGGATGGTGGTGCCTTCAAGCACTAGATGAGTCAAACCAGACAGCTTCCTCCTTCTCGTGAAGAGAACAACCTCAGTTTTCAGAGCATTGGTTGAAAGCCTATTTCTAGTACACCAATCGTCGATCACGTCTAAGACTGCCCGCGTTTCGGGGCAGACAAGTTCTAGACACGATTTAGCAGACGGTGCAGCTATCATATGTTCGGCACAGTCAGCATTCGCAATCAGTGTTCTATTCGCTAGTGTTCTCTGGTCGAGTTAGATACTCGTATGTCGTCAGACATTTTGTCGAAAGCACCCTGAATGTCGTTGAAAATGTTAAGGAATATACCTTACATGTCGAGTGCGCCTTCAATTGCCTACCAGATTTTGAAGCGCACTCTCGCAGGATTTTCCGCGTTGATTACATCTTAGAGAGAGAGTGTATCCACAAAGCTTTTTGAGCCAATGGAGCTCGACCATTATTTCCATGCACTTCAACATAAAGGCAGCCAAACGTATTGGTCTGAAGCCCTTGGCGAACGTGTAGTCCTCTTTTCCAATTTTCGGTGCAAAGACTACTCTCACTGTTCACCAGGGTTTTGGTATGTATGCCAGTGCCAGGATAGCAGTAAAGATTCTCTTCCGATAAGGGGTACTCTCCGAAATCCGAATTAGCTTTTTATATTCTTCTTGCTTCGATTCGTAGAGACCCCAGTCTTCCTCCAAATTAGTCTTAAGTGACCTGTTTAGGAGTTTACTGGTTTCTTTCAGAAGTCGCTTCACATCTGCATTCCATCAAGGAACCGGCGATCTGTAAACTTCCTTTGTAATTGGGCATACCAGTTCAAAACACTCGGTGAGGGTGCTGTTCAAGTTTGGAACAGCTTCCTTTAGGCTTTTTTTCCTAAGCCTAAGGGGAGCACTGTTAGACTTGCCGAGCTCCGATTTAAATCGTGTCTAGTTGGTTTTCCGCGGCATGGTCGAGAACTCGCATCCATTTCTGAATTCGATGTACCTATGGTCTGACATAGAGACCTGCGATAGTACTTTTCAGCCAGTAATCTATTTACCATGCCTGTTGGATAACTTTACGTCGATTACTTGCTGTTTTCCTCTCGTAATAAAAGTTGGCTGAGAGCCGGCATTGTTGATAACCAGACTATAGCATGAAATCCACGAGAAGATTGCCTCTCACGTTGCATTTGCTACTGCCCCAAAATGTATTCCGAACAGTCTCATCTTCCTGGAATCACAGTATTCAATGAGTTCGGCTACCATCTTCGGTGGCAGTGGTAATAAGGAATCATAGTGAAAAGAAGCAGACCCCGCGATGTGGCTTATGTCCACAGTAACTAAATCTTGGATGCAAAATTGCACAAGTTTAGATGACGAGAATGAGTTCGGCACATAAAGACAAGTTCTCGGCCTTTCTGATCGCTCATCATATATGTACATAGTGGTATGAAACATACGACGCATTTATTCCAAACCCATGGTTCATATATGGATATTATGTGGAAAGCCTCCTAGAGATGCATTAGCAGACTTGGAATGTTGAAGGTTGATCTAAGTGAATGAAAAATAATAGATATATAAGTACTGGCGAGGTTGTTCCTTATCTGCACTCATTTGGAAACAAAGTGGAAATTAACCCTTCGAAAGTGCAGATGGGACGTGAGTCACGTCTGGATTTAATGGTCTCTCCAGAAGCTTTGTCTTTTTCCAGAGTCTTGCTCTACGTATGAGAGTAGATTTTCCACTTTTCAGTATCAAGTCCAGTCGTCAGTTTTGGTGGGCTTAAAATTTCGTTTCCACGCGAGGGATTTTCGGCACAAACTTGTTCAACCATTCGAGAGTTTGCTGCGTGGGGTACTTCACTCTAAGAGTTCCGTTTTCATGACGCAGCCCTCTGCTTTAACGCAAAACTGTGTTGATTAAAACTGTGTGTTTTTGGCGTTTTGATGTTTTCTTGGAGTTGTTTTTCCAGCAACATCAAGGTTCCGTTCAAACGAACTGCAACTTTTACTGGTTGCAGCACAGATTTCAGCCGGATTTTTTGCGTGGGGAAGCCACCACCAGAGTTGTTTCGCGGTGTGGATTTCGCTGCTGGTTGTAGAACCGGCCTTATCCTGACGCTGTGTGCGGGTTTTGTTTTCGCCGATAGGTTTGGCCGTTTCATTCTTTTTCCGTCCTCTGGAATTCCAGCCGTATTATCCGGGCATCATACGCGGAAAGATTCATCGACAGAGGGGTGATGCCCTATTCGGAAGAAGAGGGTGCAGTTTCAATTCTAAAGGGTTGGTGAACTTCAGCAATTGTCACTTCTCCCGACCTGTTTCCATTCTTTGTCACCGTTGGAGCGGTGAGACTTTTATCACTCTTGGCTTCGATAGCACTTGTCGTCTCTTTGCGCTTTGTGTCTGCCCCCACGTCTTCTTTCCTTCTTCAACAGCCCTTAAATGGTAGTATTTCAAAGTGTATCTTTTTGATATTTCTGTTTCCCGAAACCAGCCTTCAAAAACAATACTTTGACCAACCACTTGTCTAGTGTCATAGAGTTTAACGATAACAGGCATATCCTCTCTAGTAACCTTTCCATCATTCCAGGCCAATCTACCGAACGTATTGAAGAAAGAGCCGGAGGAGTCATCGGATCCAAGTGATTTAGCAACTCCTGGTACTAAATCGGCGGGATATGAGTATGTTGGTTGGGGCCTCTAGAATTGGTCCCCCGGCCATGGTTGAGAACAAAACGGGTAGATTTTAGCTATTGCGAGTACCAAACGGAGTGGTATCCATAGGACTTGCCTTCATACTAACTAGTTTAGACGTCTTGGCGCCTAGTTGGACGTCTCACTTGGGTCCTTTCAGAACCTTAGAATCGTTGAGTGAAGAACATATTACCGTTAGATTGGTGGTACAGATACTTCAAAGATGGTAGCAAGTAGGACGCAAGAAACTAGGCGCAGTTGGTGTTGTATCCGAGGGTTGTAAGGAAGCCACAAGATCTTAATTTTTCTTCTCTTGCTTCGAACAAAGGAATGGATTTAGCTGTCAAGAAAATTTGACGGCAGCTTTTCTCTGTTAAGTGTCTTGCCGTGGTTTACGATATAGAAGTTCGGGAGAAGCTTCCAGTCGGGTCTTTGTCGGGGATAAAATCCCTCTTTATACTCAAACTTAGCATTAGCCCGCACCTGACCAGATCTGTGGCAGTCCTACTGAAGCCCACCGAAGGCTGATTCTGACATACCACAAGCTTCATGCAATTCTTGTGCCAGCCAACTTTCTTTAAGATGGGTGGTAGAACGGGTGTTTTCTGAAGTATTATCACATAGCACGCCTTATACTTACAGCCCAATGTGAGTATCATTATGCTCACAGTAGGTGTCGCAGGAGGTTGCATCGTTTATGTTAAGCATATTTTGTTGCTTAGTAAAATAATACATTTACAGACAAGCGACAACAGAAAGGGCACTGATATCTTGATATCTTAACTTCTGAAAATATTCGCTTAGTCAACCCGAGGAGGTATGGCATCTTACGTCGTAATCATAAGAAACCAAACTGTTTGCGGAGGACCTAACTAAGGACGTAGGCAATCCCAACGTAGGTTCAGGGCTGGCGGGGTCCTCTCCTGAGCGTTGCTTAACAAGTTCATTGACGGTGTTATCTCCTATTGTAACCTGAGACCTAGAAATGATTCTGTATGTTTCACTGAAAGTCTACTTAAAGAATAGTGAAGATTAAGGTTCACAAAGATATTCTGGCCAACGCCAATCACTAGAATAGGGAAAGGGCATAAGGAATTGCTGCAGCAACCTGAGTTCGGGTAGAAGTATGTCAGACATCATGTCCATGGGATGAAGAGGTCAAATAACCACTTCCATTCCTATCACTCAGTTCGCTCGCAATTTCAGTGCATCTGGTTGGCAACTAGTTTTGATTGACTGATATATTCTGAGTGCCTCAAATCTGGGTGATTTGCCTTTTTTAAGAACTTTGAGCAGTCTGTTCATTTCATCAATTGGTTCTGTGAGGAGTCACTTCTTACGTAGCCGCCGCAATTTTGTAATCAACAATGGTATGCAGGGCAAGTCTGTTCAGATTAAAATACCTTCCTCGACTTATTGGTTCGTTCGCAGGGTTATCGCGCTGCCAGTTTCTCATCATAAATTCTTAGAAATTCTCCTCATAAAGCCGTCCTCTCAATTATCTGAAATCGGGGTTGTTGTGACGAGTTTTCTTGATGTCTAATGCTCGATTCACATTCGAATGCTTTAACTCAGTTAACTTAATTTTAATCCAAAATTACATCAAGTTGAAAAATTCCCATTTCCTGGTTAGGAAAAATCCAAAGGCAAGTTCATCCTTCTGACTGATACCACTAGCAAGCGAAATACAATTATTTCAATTTTACTGATTGGATTGCAATTAGGGTGTTCCACGTGCAAAAATCCATGTCATCTTGAGGGTCTACATTGTTTATGCTCCATGACAATGCTTCCTCCAGGAATAAGTACAGAGAAGCACATGCTCCCGTGACTTGAGGGTCTACACTGTTTATGCTCCATGAAAATACTTCCTTCCACGAATAAGCACAGAGAAGCACCTACTCTCGTGACTCACGCTGCATGACTTGTGTATTTAGATCTCATGTGTGGGGTATATCTCCTGATGGCATGTACTTATCCTTTGTGAAATTATTTTCCAAATCCCTCTAATTGAAAGGAGGAGCGGCAGCACAATAATTGAAATTGCAACTGAAATTGAAATTAAAATCAGCTATGGATTTTCTCGTTTGTGTTTTTGTAGGATTCACCTCTTTACACCAAGACCTTCGAAGAAGACATTTTTCCGGACGTACTTTGAACGAGGTGACATCCCTGTGTGCAGCATTGGACCACCCATTAAGTTGAATAATCCGAAAAAGCAATTCCCAATTAAGTGGTACTGTGATCCGGACAAATTGGACTATTGTTACTATTTGCCAATTTTTGTGGATGGGTATGTCCATGACCTGATGTTCGGACTGAATGTTTTGTTCTCGTTTCCGGGTCGTTGATTGCCATTGATTTTTTTTTTTTATTTTCAGTCTGGCAGAGTTCAATTCACAACTGCAACATCTAGCACAGTACGCTGCAATGGACTTAATTTTGCGTGGAAGGAAGAAGGTAAGATGGTTTGGCTTTCTGTTCATTTCGAATTTAACCTTGTAACTTTGCCCTTAATTCGTCAAGATATCGTTGTGACTGTGTTTTTTTTTAAGCTCAGCTTAAACATCTTGCTGCCTTGACCGAAAGAAACTCTTCTTAATTTTCAGATGTCTTGCAGTGTTTGATGTGGGTATGAGAGTAGGTAATCCATTTTCTCCTGAACTTGCATCCTGATGTAAGCATAAGCTGGAAAGCCAGATACATTCGGTGCACCTTCGTCGTTGTTAATCTACCTACTTGTTTAGATAGTGATGCTGCCCGCGATAGACCTGAGCTTCAACCAATACCGCTGTTTTCGACCAAATATCTTCAAACTCCTTCTGCTGGTGAATGATCAGGTCGGTGTTTTCTTCTCTTCAAACCTTTTAACACAAATGCGTCCAAAAACGAACAAAAGTGTTTTCAACCATCATCGCTGGGATGTAAGCGTCTTCTTAGTATTGTATGGCAAAGTCTTATGTCAATTGTTTGCCACCGTGTTCTGCCAATGATATCAATATGTTTAACTGATGATGTTGAAAAGGCTACATGACAACGTATCATCTTGTCTAAATCTTTATTTGACATGGAACAGATTGTCTCTGATCTTTATGGAGCAGCGAGTGTTCTGACGAGTTTGGCAGATAAGCCAACATGAGATGTGACTCTGTGACTCTTACGAGCGAGTACAATGTCTCTATTGACGTACTGTGTTACCGCCGTTTCTCCTCACCGGGCTACGTGATGCGGAAGGGGTGACCGACCACTGTGAAGAATGGTCGTGAGTATTGGTGTTAAAATGGACACCACGCGAGTGCACTTCCGTCTTGGATTAGATTAGATTATATTGTAGCAGGAGGTGGTATAAGGAATCCCAGATCACTGCGGCCACAAATGGGCCTATTGTGATATCCTCCATTCAGAGCTCATCCGTGATGCCGCAATTAACTAGGAAGGTGGCGACGTCTTTAGATGAGCTAGCTGATGTATCCGCTGCTTCAAGGGAGAATTTACCTAGGTAACGTTAACGTGTTTTGATTAAACCATTGCAGTCACATAGTATGTGTTTGCACATCCTCGTTGTACAGTCTGCAGTTTTTGTCTTTTGCTATGCTCATAGTCATCAGGTGTTTTTTCACACGGCAGTGTCCTGTGAGAAAGCCTGTGGTCTCTCGAATCTGATTTCTACTTAGTTGTAGTAGTTTTTTGCTTTACTTGCGGTAACAGGTTGGCATAAAGTTTTTGGCATGTCAGTTTCCTTCGATTTCTCTCCAGAAATAAAGCTTTTTTTTCTTCTAGCCAGCTTTTAATACTTCCTTTTGTTGTGTTTATTGATAGCCCACAAAATGGTCTTGACATCATGAATTGAGATGCGGATGCTTTCCTGGCTAGTTCGTCTGCTTTTTCGTTGCCTTCATGTCCGCTGTTCCTGGCATCCAAATCAGATGAATTTTATTTGTGGTGGCCAGTATTTGTAGGAGTTGAAGATAGTCCCAGACCGGCTTTGATTTTATTTCAAAGGCGTTAATTACAAGTAGGGCTGCTCTGCTGTCGGTGAGAATATAAATGTTTCTACTTGTTATATGTCTGTTTAGATTCTCCCGAATGCATAGCTCTATTGCATGGATTTCGTGTACCGTGTAATCCGGCTCCAACTCCTTCATTTGTTTTGGATCCGTCTGTGTACCTACATCTGAGTCCTTGGCAAATGTTGGTTTTTCCTGTTCTCAGTTATGACGATCTGGGAATGTAACCTTAAAGTAGGCATTTACCATTGCTTCTTTCATGAGTTCCAAATGAAGTGGTGGGATGGTTAGAATAACTTCAAGCGCAGCTGTTGATGTGGTTTTCATTGCACCAGTTGCGCAGACACAGGCTAGTCTCTGTAGTGTGTTGAGTTTGGCCTGTGTTGACCTCTGCGTTGCTTTATGCCACCAAACGGCGGCTGCATACGTGATGATAGGTATTGTTATTGCCATGTACATCCATAATATCATTCCATTCTGGGATTAAGTCCCTAATTTTTTCCACTTATAATTTTGCTAGTCCATAGTGAAGACCTGACCTTGTCAATAGCCTTAGAAAGCTGAGTGTTCCATGTACGTTTTTCATCCAGTGTGATTCCTAGATATTCTCCTTCCGTTGATGTATGGTTCCTGGATAAAGGCGACGTCTAAGTGATCCTTGTTAAATCTATGGCTTAGGACTGCCAAGGCGGCCTTAGCATGTTGGGCTATAGTTTTCGGGAGGGCAGGGTGTTTTTCTGCAAGAAGTTAAGAAATAGCTTGGACTTGTTGTTCATCAAGTAAAGGATTCGCCATCTAACGTTTTTTTTTTAACTAGTGCTTATTTCGTGAATGGAATAGCTCATGTCTAATTTGACAGATAATTAGCTTTATCCTTCCGGTTAATAATGGAAAATAATTTAATTCAAATGGCTGCCTCGGCTGGCCATGCAGTAGCCCACACGATCGGTCCAATTTTTAAGCACATTATCGATTGTGTGCAGCTCTATTTCACCAATGGCTTCACGAATATTGCCCTTTAAAGCGTCAATTGTCTCTGGCTTGTCGGCGTAACACTTATCTTTTACGGCACCCCACAAATAATAGTCCAACGGTGTCAAATCGCAGCTCCGAGGTGGCCAAACGACATCAGCTCTGCGGCTGATAATGCGATCTTCAAAAACAGGGCGCAAAACATCGAGTGTAGCTTCGGCTGTGTGGCACGTAGCGCCGTCCTGTTGAAACCAAATGTTGCCAATATCCTCCTCTTCAATTTTTGTGAACAAAAATTCGTTCACCATGGCCCGATAACGATCGCCATTGACTGTAACGGCCACTCCTTGCTCATTTTCGAAGAAAAATGGCCCAATTATGCCTCTGGACCAAAATCCGCACCAAACAGTGACTCGTTTTGGGTGTATCGGCTTTTCATTGTATGCGTGCGGGTTTTCTGTGCCCCAAATGCGACAATTTTGCTTGTTTACATACCCGCCAAGATCAAAATGAGCTTCATCTGAAAAGATGATTTTTTGGCAAAATCGACATCTTCTCTAAGTCGATCGCAGGCCCACTTAGCGAAGGGAAAACGCATTGGATGGTCAGTTGGCTTCAACTCCTGAACCAATAGGACTTTGTATGGCGTCATACCAAGGTCTTTATGCAAAATTCGTCTCAATGATGTCTCCGAAATGTTCAATTGTTGAGAACGACGGTGAATTGATGAAATGTTGATGGCGCTTCACGCACACTTTCTGCCACAGCAGCAATATTCTCGGGTGTACGCACTGTTTTTGGCTTTTTACGCTTTGGTTTATCGATGAGGATGCCAGTTTCTTTCACTTTTTTCACAAGATAACGAACATACGGAGCTGACGGTGCTTCTCTTCTTCCAAAATCCGTACGCAATTTTCGCACATATTCTGCAACATTACCATGATTTTCAAAGTAATGTCGCAATATTTCCCAGCGTAGTTCAAGCGTATACACAACCATATTCGTTCAGCGGAAGGATAAGACTAATTATCTGTCAAATCAGACATGAGCTAAGTATTACCATTCACGAAATAAGCACTAGTTGAAAAAAAAAATGTTAGATGGCGGACCCTTTATTTCTTTTACTTCTCGTCAATCGAGAAGGTCACGGTCTCACCTCCACTCTGTTGCTGGATACCCTGAGAACACGCCAACCCGTTGTGGAAATGCCAGGATTTTGCTTGGCGATCCTTAAAAGGAAGACTTCCTTGGGCATTTTGTCATCTTCTGGGAGGAAGGTAATTCAGGTGTACAATTTGGAGATTTCACTTCCCTGAATGGTACGAAGTTTGACGTTTGGTCATGACCTTATCCTCTTTACCGTTAACATGAGCCAGTCTTTTGTCTCTGTGAGGGGACAGTTGTTGTCGGCTTTGTCCACCTTGATCAGTGGGCATTTTTTTACTTGCTGAATTTGTTGCACTGTCAGGGATTTTTCGGGATGTTTTCCATGCATTATAGCAACCTTGAATTGGATTAATGCGCTCTTATAGGACAGCCCTGATGTCGAGGGTTCTGCTATTGTGTGGCTGGTCGAGGGTTCGTTTAGGTTCCTGCTCTTAACAACCTCTTTTCCGGGTCCTTCATTAGAACCTGAGCGACGTTTAGTATGAGAGATGTATTTCCCACCTTTCCTCGGTGCACTTGGTTTTCCAGGAACTCCTATCATTGAAGCCATATCTGTGCGCTTTGGTAGCTCTGGATGTGATTTGTGTTTTTTGGGCTGTCGTACCCTTGGGGAGTTGTGGGCTGATCGGCATCTTTTGGACGCGCAGGGCTTGTCGCTATCTTTAGCTTGTTTCTGTACTTTTCCAAGCATAATTTCTTCCCGCATAGATCTCCTGGCTCCCTCCGGTATCATGCCATCCCTGATGCGAGCTCCAATTCGTCTTCTTTGGGCTCCGATAAAATAGAAGAACTTCTCATTTGTTTCTTCCTAGCTTGTAGTACGCCTTTCCAATTTTGCATCGCTGTGGGTGGGATTCTTGGTGGCTTCACTGGAGATGAGATAGTCTCCTCAGTTTCCATTTCTGTATGCATTACAGGAGAACGGAGTAAAGCTTCTTCATCTGGCTCCGTGATTGTATTTTACTTTTGTTTTTGTTTAGTTTTTACTAGGTCTTCCACTTGTATCCAATGAGTAAAGCGAGAAAGTTTGTCCGCACCCGTAGAGCTCATATATGGGTAAGGCTATTTTGTGCTATAGGGCGTCCGGACCCACCGTTCGTGATTGAACTATTTCTGGAACCTCAGCCAGGTCGACTGTTGGCGTGGTACGGATAATACCGTAATCCAGCCCATGATTGGATCTTAGTTTTCGAGTCACATTTAGTTCTACCAGAGGAGTTTAGGTCGCTTCCCTGGTCTAGCCCCCTGTTCCACTACTGAAGCCGCCCCACCACAGCAAGGTGTCCAATCTTCGGAACGGGCACTTCCGTGAAATGAAATCAAAACAAAAGGAAAGAAGAAAAATATTGTAATAACAGGTTTCTATAAACGCTAGTTCTTACGTCTCAATTTAAAATTATTCTTAAAACTAGCTTAGGTCTCACCTAAATTACCTTATTTCAATAATCTTAAACTAACAATTCCAATCAAATAATATTGCTTAGCATAATAATATTCTAACAGTCATGGGGTTAATCAAACACGAAACCCGGGATGACTGGATTATTTCCGACTCAATATACGATTAATTTACGTACTCGCATGGGAACAAAAACAAACAAATCCGAGTGATACAGAGATGTCCATAAAACTTAAATTAATAAAAATACATGTTAGGCCATCTTGATAACGTATCTTCTTTTTCTTGAGATAAAACTGAACTCTGGATCTTAAGCCAGCTCTTCGATCTTGTCTTCGTTTTTTCAGAAATCACACCATCACTGCTTCGAATGATTCATTTGACGCACTCCAGCCACTATAAATATAATGGGTGATTTTTTAAGCGTTTGGTTTTTAATTGTCAAGAAAAAACAGGAAAATTTCAAAAGTGTATAAAGTTTTTATTCGAGTTCATAAACCATTGCTTGCCATTTACTTTTTTAATATTATTTCATGCAAATGTTGACCACGTCTATGTTTTAAGTGGTCCATAGGGAGAATCCAAATTTGAAGCACTTTTTCGCTATTAATACGTGTAATGTTTTCTTCAAAGTCTGCAATTGAAGCTGGTATATCGGCGAGTGATTTGACTTATCCCTATAAAAATTTGTATAAAGTCGTCATATCGTACTATCTAGCCGGCCAATTAACCTGTCCTTTCTCAATTGGTCCATCGATTCGAGTGCCGCCTTGCTGCAACCACATGTCGACCAGGTTCAGCTCGTGCATTTTGGGGGGAAAAAAAGGTTCGAAATCATTTAACGATAGCGGGCACCATTGACGGTAAAGTTGTTCCCATGGTCATCTGTGAAATAATATGCCCAATGATTCCGGCGGACCATAAACCGCACCAAACAGTGCAATTTGTCGAGTGCATTAGCAGCTCTTGTATAGCCTTAGGCTGCTCATCGGACCAGAAATGAGCTTCGTCGCTGAAGATAATGTGTGCAGGTGCAGGCAAAATCGTCGCACCGTGGAAAAGTTTGAGCGTGAGTACACTTCTTTCTATCTTAAGCCACCAACCAAACAGAGATTGGTGCGAAGAAAACATAGCCGCTGTAGCGACCAGTATAGAAGAAGACCCAGAAATCTCGATTCGGCGCCGATCAGCTGAATTGCTCACCGCCAGAGTGTCAACCCGGCTTATTTTGCGCTGGATTTGGGCCTACATCCGCATAAGATTGTGCTGAAGCAAGAGTTGCACAGTGAGTTCGCTAATTGGGCACTGGAAATGTTGGCCGGAGATTTGGATTTTGTTCAAAAAATGGTCTTCTCGGACGAGGCCCCGAGCGGCTATGTCAACAAGCAAAATTGCCCTTATTGGAGCGAACACAATCCATAAGTGTTCCGGCTAGAATCAACGCATCCACAAAGATTGACTGTTTGGTGCGGTTATTGGCATGGCAGCATCATCGGATCTTATTTCTTTCGAAATGAAGAAGGAGACACCGTTACTGTCAATGGTCTCAGGTATAAAGCGATGCTGACTGACTTTCTGTGGGCAGAGTTCGACAACATCGATATATCCAAGCTGTGGTTCCAACAAGCGACTCAACGCTCGAAGTTGTAAAGGATAAATCGCGCTCATGCGATTTGGGACCACTCGATTATTTTCTCTGGGGCTACGTCAAGTCCTTAGTCTACGCTAACAAGCCACCCACTTTGGACAAGCTTGAGGGCAATTTTATATACGCTAAGAGTCATCAAAAATTGGACCGACCCAATTGAAGCCGAGGCGGTGATTTGAATGATGTGCGATTCCACACATAATGGAGCTGGTTCTGATGGGATTCCAGCCGGATTTTATAAATATACCACCACAGAGTTCGTCGATAGACTTACGTTTATATACAATAATGTGTTGGAAACAGGATATCCTTCTTAAATGCTTGTTACAAGACCTTTACACTGATTCTACAGATGGATCAACTATAATGTGCTCTTGCAAGAGTATCAGACAGGTTTTAGACCAAGGTATTCAATGATTGACATTATCATTGTTTTGAAAATTGTTTTGTTCATTGATGATCTCCTAAGCTGTTTACCGTGTGGCATCGAATACGCGGGCCATATAATCAAGGCACTGCTATTCACAGACGACATCATGCTCTTGACGTCTTCTACTGATTTATTGCAGCTAATGATCAACCGACTTTCTCAATATTGTGAGCCTTGGAATCTGGTAGTGAATTTGGAGAAATCAAAAATTATGATTTTTAAGAATGGGGTAGGCAGAAACTCTGTAAATGAAAAAATCGTATTTTAATGGTGAGGCCGTAGAAATTGTTAAGGAATTTAAATATCTCGGAGTTTATTTCACAAAAAGTTTAAGCATGGAGAAGCATCTGAAGTATCACCGGCTTCCGAAGATAGCGGCCTTCCGAGTCATACATGATGAATAGAACTGGTATGCTGAACGGATGCATCTAGCGGCGGACTGCGGCATGGATTTAAGTCTAGAGAGTTTCGACTGTGTTCGCTGAAAGACTTTACTATATCTGTTTATTTCATTAGTGGATTTGAAGTGCAGAGAGAGATTTCTGAGCAACGCAAACGAATCGCTCCACAGAGCAATATATTCCCAACATAACCACAATGTGGAAAGAAGGAATTATTATCGAGCTGAAAATAGCGTCGATGGAATAGCAATGATGGTCAGGCTACGGGGAAAGCTGATACACCTAAACTTCATTCCTCACAGAGAAGATTTACCCATCTTACGCTCTTTGTGTAACTTTGGTGAAAGAGACGATATTATCCGCTCCATGGGCAAGTGTCCTGTTTTAAGAGAAATAAGAAGAAACACTTTGGGATCCTGTTTTTTTGACGGAAAACGAAGTTATATATCTGTTAAACAAAATCCAAGTTAAAAAATTATACCAATACTGCAATCTGGCACCTACAGACACCGTATAATTAGCGAAAGTTTTTAAATTCCAAGAATCCTATTTTATTAAGTTTTGTATTTATCAATATAAAGTAATTATCGCATTTGTTTCAATGGACTATTAAATTCTCAAAGTATTATACTCGTATGCAAAAAAAATTATGTTTTGACAACTAGGCAGACGGCAGGAAAGACAAGCTTTTTTGATTTTTTGTTTTATAAACTATTGTATGTTATTCCATTTAATGATTACCAAATGAATATCTTATCTAATCTAATTTAATCTAAGTCACATAATGGCATGAACGTAGCTTCAAAATAAAGCACACCGTTGTTGTTTTATTTAATTGTTTTTTAGCTTCCTATTCATTTTTTTTTTATAAATTCTTCTGAAAGCTATTGATTAACAGTACAGTTCTGCACTTCTTAATTCGTTAGTTCATCTTCTCGTTTTACTTTGTTTCTCTTTTCTTTTATACTACTAACTATGTTTTTTTTTGTTTACCGAACTATCAAATCGCTTGCCTAACTCCTTCCAACAAAGTCTTCCTTCCAATCTCAACGTACCAATTTTTCCACACCATACCAGTCACCTGTTTTCTTCAAACTCGTATCACCTACCATGGTCCGTTTTTTTTTCATGTTTAACTGGTTCACCAGATCAGACCACATCCCCTGATTTTGTACACCCGCTAATCCTTACCGATTACATGACGTCGTCGGATCACGCGATATGGAAACTATAATAGAACAATCGAAACGACAGAAAAATAGATAGTAGAAACATGCCTACACTAGGATTTGAACCTGGGAACTGACAATTGCTTGCGGGGATCGTTTTCATTTAATTTCATTTTAAAGGCATTTTACTTTAAACATTTCATCAACACTTACGAGTACATGCTAAACAAAAAAACGCTTACAAATTTGTTTGATTAACTTTTGGCGTTTCTTACAGTATATTTATTACAATTAAAAAAACTAAGAAAACATATTTAATTAGCAAAAACTTGCTGAATGAATTCCTTTTTTTATTTAGTATTATAATAAAAACTTAAAACTAAAACTTACAAACTACCTAAAAAATCTTACGTTTCTCCGCTCAAAAAAGTCGATTTTTTTTTTGTATGAAAAAATTCTATATTCTTTTGCAATTCAAATGCCGCAAGAATTTTTCAAAAATTCCAATAACTAAGAAAGTTATGACCGTTAGACGTCGGACCGGGCGGAGCGTTCATTTTGGACATGAGCAGCTGCGTGCCTGCTCTGCCTTCCTACCTTCTCTAATGACGGGTCAATGCCCTTGCAAATATTTATACCTGCTTAGCAATAGATCTAAACCTTGTATAATAATATTAGAATTCAGAATATTCCAGAAGCCACTACTCGAGCACATTTTCAGTTTTGCTTTCGAAGCCACGCAGGCAAGACACACTGCAGATTTTGCATTTCGTTTGCGTTTTTCTCGAAACAGTGTTTCCCGAGTCGGTACCAGAAATATCTATTGAACCACTCGACCGATTTGAATACCAATTAGCACGAATATTCTTAATACCATTATCTAGTCTCTTAAGTAGGATTTTTTTGATATCTTAATTTTTAGATTTATTATAAATAAAAATGTGACTCGTTTTTTAGTCAAAAATAGCCTCGCGCGTTCAAAAAGCTGCCATTTTGTTAAAAATGAAAATTTTTGAAAACGGCTATGATAGAGACTAGATTTATCCATATACTTTAACAGGTTGTTTTTTTTGTACTTTTTAACAGGTTGATATTCCTGGTACCGTCCAGCACGTTTTTGAAGAGAGGTTTGTGAAGATGGGCGAAATGTATACTTTATAATTGTTTTTCTTCAATTTTCAATAAAGTTTTGTATTCGTCAAGGAATACTTTACATAGTGTATATTTTACTTTTTTTATATTAATTTAATATCGTAGCGAAAAAAATCTTGAAAAACGCTCCGTTTTTGAGCGGAGAAACGTATGTAATCTACTTACACTAGTAGTAGTAGTAATAAGTGACTATTTCATAAAAAAATATATTGTTTAAGATCATCTTAGTTTCTTAGTCTTTATTATAGTGCTTCCTTTTACAAGAGTTAATTAAAACAACATAATGTGATTTCTGTAGCGTAGTGAAGTTACCGTGTACTCATACAATATATGCGAGTACAAGCCTCAGTCTCCGTTTAGTGCGCTTAAGGCCTCCTCTAGTTCAAGTATTATATCTACGATCCAAGGAAATTTGGGCGGAATTCCTTTAGAATATGACATATCGCAATGAAGTGGAGCAAATCCTGTCATCTTGAGGTTACAAAGGCTACACAAAATTGGTTGTTCCGGGCGGTGCGTTATGTACAAGGTAGCGCAAAAGTTGTCACAAGATGTTCTTTGGCTGTAATTCTTTTTATGAATGAAAAACTTTGGTGTCTTAATTTTTTCCATTAAGTCGAGAAAGTGATATCGGCTAAGTGGCCGCCTACATAATTGATGACCGTTCGTGCCCGATGTGTTGCATTTTTCCTCACTCTTGCCAGAATTTCCGGCTATAAGTCCTCGCATTCTTGACGGATATTGAGTGCTTCAAGAGTCGGAGGCTTGTTGAAATGGACTCATGACTTCAAAAAAAGTGCCACAAAAAGAAGTCTGGAAGTCTGGCGAACTTGCCGGCCAGTGCAAATCGCCAAAACGAGAGATTAGGAGACCCGGAAATGCAGCCCTCAGAATTTCGGTTGTGGCTCGTGCATTATGCGCCGTTGCTCCATCCTGTTGGAACCACATGTTCTTCAGTTCCAATTCATCCAATTGAGGAAGGAGAAAGTCGATGAGGATGGCTTTGTAGCGCTCACCGTCCACACTAGTTGTTTGGCCTGCGGCGTTTTCGAAAAAAATAAAACCAGATGACGCCTCCAGAGTAAACAGCACACCATGCAGTAATTTTGAGCCGGTGTAATGGTTCTTCGTGGGTTATACGCGGATTTTTCCCTCGTGGCCGAGATTCAGGATGACTTGAGCGTAGTTTAGTTTTTTTAGTTTATTCATTACATTTTTTTATTTATGTTACTTAATTTACTCTTACATGCTAGACAAAAAACGCTTAAAAATTAGCTTAAATAACTTAAAATTATCTTAAACTAACTTACTGACACCATGCGGGCACTCTAAGTTAAATATAATACTTAAAAATTAGGTCTTTCGACGTCTATGACGGGTTTTATTCTTATTCTACACAGTGACTATAGCTTAAACTAAGAAAATATGCTTAAAAACTTAGTACATGGACTATTTTAATTTTATTATAAAACTTAAAACTAAAAGCCTTAAAACTAGCTAAAACTAAATCTTAATCTACTTAACCTACTTACATCTACATGCATATATATATATACATAATATATATACTTCATATAAAAATATATGTATATATATATATTTTTTTTTTTCACTTTTTATTTTTATTTATTTTTTTGTTTTTATATATTTATTTTTCCTAAAATCTAACTTAAACCTACCTAAAACTACGTAAGCCGGCCATGGCTAAAAAAAGATTAGGCTGACCCGCTTTGTATCAGATGAAGCTATCTATTACTGGAGGCATTCGACGACGAAGCATCCTCCCCTTCAACAAGCCACCAAAAGTGTTGGTGCTGCCGAGCAACATCCCTCACGTCGCGACCCAATACCACCCCACTGAACCGGAGACGCTCCGCACTGCCATGTGCGACGTTTCTGTCGTAGTTGAGTCGCCTGTCCGCAGCTGTTCGAGCGACGTGGAAGATTAGCGGCACCGCCAATCTATCCTGGATCAGACCTCTGCTATTTAGATAGAGGAACGCTTCTGGAGGAATAAAGCCATCAAAGCGAAATCTCTCGTGATACATATAACTGGGATAGTAAGCCCCGGAGATTATTAGGTCACGTGTGTAAATGTTGTGCAGGATCGGCGAATTCACCGCACCCTGTTGCAGACTGTTTTTAATGTTAAATGTTCCAGCAGAAGTCACATCGCCATTCTTCACGATGAACTGTCTACTGGAGAGCATATCAAAAAGAATATACAGCAGTGGTTTACTAATGCCCAACCTGTCCAGCTTGAAAAAGAGTCCTTCTAAACATACGGTATCGAAGGCCTTCTCCAAGTCAATCAGGCAGGCACCACTGCACTGTTTCTTGCCTTTGTTCCATTGGATAGCAGAAACCAGTTTAGGCGCAGCATGAATGATATCATGCCCCGCCTTGAAACCGAATTGATTATCCGGAACTATATGTTTGTCATCAACCCACTTAGTCAGGACTCTATTGATCACCTTCTCGAAAACCTTACTGATGTTTGAAAGAAGACTGATCGAGCGGAGATTCGCCGGATTGGAAGTGTCTTTATCCCTTTTGGGGATAGAATGTACCACGGAAGTTTTCCAATGCGCTGGATAATGTGCATTATTCATTGCATTATTAAACAGGGTATAAGTGTTCACCGCTTCTAGAGGGAGATGTCGAAGCACAATGTTCGGTATTTCATCGGTTCCCACTGATTTCTTACTTCTAAGTGATTCGAAGATTTGGAGTTCTTCCTTCGAAATGAACGGGGGGGTAGTACCCTATCGTTGGTGATGACATTACTTGCCATATTCTCGTCACTGAACTGGGTGAAACCCGAGCTCTTGAATCGCCAATTCACAATTTCATTTCGAAGGTAGAAATTGTTCACAAGGGCTCGATTCTCCAGATCGTCGTTCGGGCCAATGATAACATTCGCCTTGTACACTTCCTGGAAAGTCGCTCTTATAGCTTCTACCTGCTCATGCGGATCCTCGATCACAAAGAAGTTGTCATCAACAGCTGTTAACAGCCTCATTTGGATATATGCCTGCAGCTACCAGTATTTGGTCGTTGTTCGTCGTTCGGGCGATTTTAAGACATGGAAGGTCGTTCTGATTATTTCTCCGAAATATTTTATTTATTTGTGGGAACATATTCGAGTTGCTGGTGTTTACAGACCGAATAAAATCAGTGTCATGATCCCCGGGTTATGTCTGTCAGTAATCTGTCTGTACAAGGTTTTTAGTCTTAACAGCAGCCTACATTTATGTCGGTGCAGTGCGTCAATAGTTGCGTTGCGGAATAAGTCTTCTTCGTCAGTGCGTTGGTACTGAGGTATCGTTTTGTCCATTGTTCGTTTGATTATCTCGTCCGTTAGTCTTAGATACCTGTCAATCTCTTCATTTGACAGATTTCTGTTGGACGGTTGGTAGAGCGAATTCGAGGAGAGTGCTCTAGTCAGTGTTATGGTGAAGTGTGTCCAACGCACCCTACTATAGTTGTAGGAATGCATTTGAACAAACTCATCCAATTCCGCAATTTCGTTGGGAACAGTTATTTCGGTGCTTAGACCGCAATGGTCACTGTCATACACGAAAGTGCGTAGATAGTTTGTAGTTTGTTGGTTAGTGAATCTCAGTCGTATTCGTGAGTCGAACAGCAGAAGATCCAAATAGGACCCGTGTCTGGGAAACGACGGACTATCCGTCGCCTTAAGCCCGAGTCGATACATTATACTGTGCTGACCCCACCAATTGAATAGTAGGTTCCCTCTAGTATTTGGTGTATTATTTCCCCAATCACTATGTTTGGCGTTGAAGTCTCCGCCGATAATAAAATAGTTGTCTTCCAATTCCAGCCTCAGGGATCGAAAAAGGGTCTCGAGCTCTGAGATGGATAAGATAAGATAAGATAAGGTGGATTGAGTAGACTTAGGTGCATAGACAGACACCATGTACAACCGCTTTCCACTACGGAGAGTGATAAACACGATGCATGCTTCCAGCACCTGGAACCTACGTACTACACGACTGTGTACTTTTTTAAAACGTATACCTTTTCGTACGAAAATCGCAACGCCTCCTCCCTGAATGGACTTGGATCGGTTTCTCCGTACTATTTTGTAACTTCTGTGCCTACGGGGTTTGCTCCGCCACGTACGTACCCATTACAGCAAAAGGTGCGTTAAGCCAGGCAGCAGCGCGTATACTTGATCCACCCGCGCGGTCTGTTCAGTTAAATGACGTTGAAGCTGAGCCATCTGTCCTTGGATAGAGAGCAAGATAGCTAGCATGCCAGGTACTGGTTCCGGTGCTGTACCGTATTTCCCCTGCCTACCGCCATTTGGGCGTAGGTAGCATGGGAGTAACGGCTGGAGTTTGTAAATGCACGGTTGGACGTTTAACTTCTACTTCCGGCTGCCGGGCCAGGTTTATTCTTTTGATGGACTGGAATTTGGGACAACCCCGATAATTTGCGATGTGTCCCGTGTTCCTACATAAAGCACAAGAGAGTTGACTTTTTTCAGACGCTCCGTCCTTACCCAGAGCGCATTCCTCGGACTTGTGGTTCTTTTCGCACTTCACGCATCGAGGCTGCATTTCGCAGTTTGACGCGGCGTGCCCGAACCTTTGGCAGCGAACACATTGTAAAATGTTTTCGCTCCTCTTTAATTTTTCTAGTGTACAACCTGGTAGTCCAGGACTTTAATACTCCTTAGACCATCTAGATTGCTATTGGGACTTAACTGGACCAGGAAAATCGGCAGTTGCCGCTTCTCCCTTTTGGCTCTGGCTGTGGTGAAAGGCTTGACCCCCACGAATTGGAGCCCTTTGCACTTCTTCTCTTTAAGCAGTGCAGGGAGCTCCTCCGCATCAGTCGACAGTTCTAATCCCCTCAGCAGCATTGTCAGCAGCTTTATTTTCCATTAATAATTTTGAGGGCTTTCCAAAATTCGGCAGAAGATCTTGATCCATTTAGTAGAGTTAGATTTGCTTTTCAAGTTCTATCTTTTTTGCATTGCATATAACTTTAAAATGTCCGAATAGGACGGAGAGTTTTTTCTTCACTCAGAGTGATTCGAGGTATAATTCACAGTATTTTTTTTCTGTGCTTGAAACTCTACAACAGCCAAATCTACGTGTCAGTGTTATGCCTTCACACGCAGAATTTTTCTGTCTGAGTTCCAATTACACAAATGAAAAACTCACTTGCCATGGGCAGGATTCGAACCTGGACCCTCCGAGTGAGAAGCGATTGCTGGTACCACTACACCACGGCCACCCCCAAATTCACTGATGCGAAAACGCCAATTTCCACATATCACCGAGCATGCTGTTCCGCGCAGAAAACTGTATTCACCTCTAGGGTCTCCTTCACAGCATCCAACACCCTCCAACTGCTTATGATACCCCAAAAGTGCTCTTCCACTTGCTCTTCAACAGGTGCGGTATCACCACAGGTATGCACTTCAGTTCTTAGTTCTAATAATAATACAAATATGTAAATATATCAAATTCATTAATATAATTAAAAACATCCATAAATATTAATTTGTTTTTTTAGCCTTCTATGTTATAACTTATGATTTAAAATTTTTTTTACGAGTAAATCAACATTGATTTGGGAGACGTGTTCACCTCAATTATGTGTCTCGAGTGAACAGACACTTTTGTGTACACTCGAATCGCCTACAACACAATGGTACAACTTTCCTTGTGATTGCACCTTTAGCACGCTTTTGATTTCTGGGGCTGACAACTTCAGATGACATTGACAGTTCATACGGATTATTTATGTTTTGTTTTTGCAAATTTGTTTTTTGCAAAGTTTGTTACATTTCTTGATTTATCTTCGTTCCATCCTCGATGCCACATTTTAGCCCGTTCGATAAGCCCCACGCGAATAGCTTATCTGCAACCTTTGTCGTCTTTCAGAACAATTTTCATGTCCAGTCTTTTCACGCGAAGAAATTGCATACAGGAAGTTACTTGGCCTTTCTCTGTCGTTCATTGCGCGGAATGTCTTTGTGGATGCTGATTTTTGTGCCTTTGGATTTGTTGGGTTTTTTCTGCATCGAAGCTGCATTTCGCAGTTTGACAAGGCGTGCCCGAATCTTTGGCAGCGAACACATTGTAAAATGTTATCGCTCCGTTTTACTCTTTTCCTCGACACAATTAGCTTTGTTCAATGAGGCAGCCCAGCTCAGTCCAGAGCATGAAAATTTATGGTTATCGTGTTCAATGAGAAAAATTTCTGAGTTGTGTTTGCTTTTTGTACAATGACTCTGCCTAGAATTTCCGCACTTACTTTTGAGGTAGAGCAGAGTTGTGAGAAACGTCAAAATCAGCTGTGATTGCAATTTAATTGTTTTGTCCTCGAAGTGAAAAGTTGTTTATTATTTTACATAAAATGGAAGAAATCGAAATACAATCTGATAGAGGGCAATGTTAAATGCTTCCCAAATACACGCTATAATTTGGAAAGCAGTAAGTACATGATGTTGGGGGAATTAGCTCCTTTACAGGTAGTTTTTTAAAACTGTTTTCTTTTAAGAAAACATAAAATGTTACTTCCTCATATTTGTTTACTTAGAAGCATTGAGGACTCTTCTTTGGTTCCTAAGAGGCCAAAAAAGAGGGGGAGGGAGGAATTTGCTGAAGATAGAAAGTTTAAGCGGGACTACAGCAAGGCCAAACTGGAGGAATATAAAGAGCGGACTCTCGAAATGAAAAAGCGAAGAGAGCCAGGAAATATTAAAAATATTTTTAAATAATAAAAACACATACAATTATTTTGTTCCCTTTTTTACTGTATTTACTGTTCTCTATTGAAACGGGAGAAAACTTATTCGCATAGCCTATTTCGGAAGCTAAATCCTTGCTCCTGGTCAACTGCATTGTTGCGTTCAACACTTTCCTCAATGTCGTCATCACCTATCTCGAAGGAAGTTCATCATCATTGCATAGATTATACAAAACAATGCAAGCGCGTATGAAATGGCAGAGTTTCTTAATTCCTTTGAGCTTGCAATAATAAAGCTGTCGAAATCGTCGTTGCCAAATGAATGCTCTATTACAATTTTGCCAGAACTGAGCTTCCGGTTGAAAAATGTTTGCCTTGATGACAAGTGCTCATTGTCCCGATATGGCGTTATTAAGTATTGCGAGCAAGCATACGCAGAATCTTCTAAAAGAAAAAAGCTTCCGCATAGATTGGACAACTGAGAATATACATCGGAATTCTCGTAAATTCTGTTATCGCGTACGGATCCTGGATATCCAACGAAGATATCTGTAAATTTTCGTTTTTCGTTGCATATCGCCTGCAAGCCTAAACTTGTGATATTTTTCCTGTGGATGTAGTCGTTTTTTTCCATGTTTATGGGGGTCAATGGCCCTTATTCCGGTTGTCACCTCTCATGCCATGTGATGTGAGTCTACGGATTCGGTATTCTCGTTGTCACCCTGGGTGACATCTGTCGGTATAAGTCGACAAAAATCGAGAGTCGTAGTATTCTCCTTCTCACTTACATCGTCACGAAGTGACAATTTTTGTCGGTAGGAAAACTTCAGTGAGAAGAAATATGGAGAACGAGAAAACGTAAGTAAAGCGGTTTTCTAATAGAAATTATATTACAGTTGCTCATTATTTTTAATAAAAAGTTAAGGTAACCAATAAAAAACAATTTGAACTCTTAGTTCTTATTATGGAGCAGAACGTGGATGTGGCCAGAGGATTACAATTTGCCGGAGGATTCAACACTAATAGAATCAAATATAACGGTGTGTGGCAGGAGATAAGCACAACTTTGAATAGTTTAGGGCCTCCTGTTCGGACAATCACTGCTTGGCAAAAGGTACTTTTAACGTTACAAAGTTTGTAGATATGTTAATACTAAGTGTGTTTAGGTGTGGACTGACTACAAATTAAAAAAAAAAAAGGCCCACAATAGAAAAGAACGATCTGCAACAGGAGGCGGACCAAATAAGATACAATATATTTTCCCTCTGGAGAAATCTATTGTAAAATTATTAAAATAATTATTAAAATATTGTAAAATAAAACTGTCGATCAAAATGGGAGGGCATTCGAGATCCCATAGACGACAGTAACGAGCAGTCCTCAAGAAGTCGGGATAAATTATGATGCATTAATTCCTCAAGAAACAGGTGAACCACCGCTTCAAGAAGAATCGAATACATCTTATACTCACCACGAGTCACACCACTTCACTCCACGAAAGGCTCCCAAGAGGCTGAAAGAGAAATACTACAAGAAGGATTTATTGGAGAAGCAAACGTGTTATTTAAAAAGAATCTGTCGCGAGACAGAGGAAATTTCCAAATATATTCAAAAAAACATATTGTGATAACCACTTAAATGTGAGCAGCGACATCTAGATTCAAAGACCAGAAGATTTCGATACTGGAATAACAAAGTCTCGACTGGAGAGTGGAATCGAATTTTCTAGCAAATTGGAAATTGGAATTGTTCTCGAAGTATGTCATTCGAGTATAAATACCAGCATCCCCAAGGTATGCAAATCAGTTCTAAAGTGTAATTTGAAGTGTTAATTAGGAGAAGTGATTAAGTGGTTTAAGTAAAAGATAAGAAAAGTATAAGTGGTTGAGAAATTGGATTGTACTGAGAGAAAGAATTAAATAGTGAATTGTAACTGTACTGAATAAAGGGATTTGTATTGAAAAGAATAAGTTCTATCATTTGTAAAAAAAAAGAAGTGTTTTCTGACTATTTGAAAAAGCTACTCGTAGAATGGGTCGAAAACTATTGCAGTTGACCCTCGTCCAACTCAAATCCGAGTTGAACAAGAGAAGCCTCAGCGCCAGTGGAGGAAAAAGTGACCTGGTGCTCAGACTTCAGGAGGCTTTGAACAACGAGGGTCATGATCCTGATGCATATTCCTTTGATGTTGACGAGGATGAACAGACAAGTACCGGCAGTGATATGTCTGCGATGATGCAACTCCTCTTGTTGAAAATGGACGAACAGAAGAAAAATTTGGACGGTCTTCAACAGAAAATGGATGAACAAAAGAATAATCTGGAAGAACAAAAGAATAGTCTCGAGCAAAAGCTGGATGAACAAAAGAATAGTCTCGAACAAAAGTTGGATGAACAAAAGAAAAATCTAGACGAGCAGAAGAGCTGCATTGAACAAAAATTCGACGAACAAAAGAATAGTCTAGAACAAAAACTGGAAGAACAAAATAACACTCTCCAGCAAAAATTCGAAGAAATCGATGACAAATTTGATAGAATAGAGAAGAACGTTGATGACAAATTTGATACAATAGAGAAGAATGTTGGCGAAAAATTCGAAGAAATGGACAGCAAAGTTCAGCAACTGGCAAAAGAGCTCGACACAGTGCGAAAACAGAAACTGCGAGAATGTTCTTTAAGTGGTCCAAGGAGAAAAGATTTGAAGCCTCCCTCATTCGATGGCCAGACATCATATTCTTCTTAGAAGAATAAGTTTGAAATGGCTGCCTGTGCAAACGACTGGGATAATGAGGAAAAGTGCTTTGCCCTAGCGATGGCCTTATGTGGTCTTGCGGCAGAATTGTTACAAACAATAGATATCGAAAAGAATAGAGACTATATGGTTTTAGTGCAGGCTATCGAGAAACGGTTCCCCAAACCGTAGCCACATGCGGGAAGTTTACAAGGTTCAATTGCAAGGCCGTATGCAGCAACGAGGAGAAACACTGCAACAGCTCCAAGCAGACGTGAGTAGACTGGCACATTCGTCATATCCCACCGCAGGCCAAGAAATAATCGACGAATTGGCGAAGGACGCATTCATCAGGGGAATTGCAGATTTGAAGCTACAATCAGCAGTAATGATGGCCGGGAAAAGAACCCTTGCTGAAGCACTTGCCTTCGCTCTGGCGATAGAAGCATCCAATCAGGCTTCCAAAGGAATGCATTTCGTCAGGGAAATAGTATCTGGTGAATGCTCCTGCTCAAGACCAAATATCCCGCGGGAGAGACGAAGGTTGCGGTGCTGGAACTGCGATAAAGTAGGACATCTGCAAGGGCATTGTAAAGAACCGGTACGACGAGAAGGCTGCCTGCACTGGGGCTACAGGCAAATAGAAAGAAAAACCGGCAGAAACGGCTACCAAGAAACCAGTCAAATTTTCAGAAGCCATCAGTTAGGAAATGCTTACTTCGCGGGGCAGAAGTCTGTAGCAGGAGTCGACGACTCCAGGGTAATTATCCCAGTCTCACAGGTAAAACAATGCAACAAAAGCCTCCCAGCAGAAGTAGTCAGTGGTAAAGAAGCGAAACAACAGGCAACTATCCAAATGATCAGGACTGAGCCAATAGAGGGTTGGAGTATAGACGAAATCCGTTCCTCCCAACAGGCAGACAATGACATCGAACCAATATTGGCCTGGAAGGAACACGAGGTAAGACCAAGCTGGCAGCAGATATCAGATCGGAGCCAAACTCTGAAGGCATACTGGGCACAGTGGGACTCGCTTTTTGTGCAAGATGGATTGCTGAAGAGAAAATGGGAAAGTGCAGATGGGACAACATCTCGTATGCAGCTAATTGTGCCACGGTCCAGAGTCACCCAAGTGCTCTTACCTTTTCACCACGTTGGAAAAGGTAAGGGAACGTTTCTATTGGCTAAGCGCTAAACAAGATGTCGAGAATTGGTGCAAAAAGTGCATAAGATGTGCGGCTACCAAGGGTCCAAAAGTAAAGCCACATGGACAAATGCAACAATACAATGTCGGAGCACCTTTCGAACGAATAGCCATCGACATCGCTGGGCCGTTTCCCGAAACCTTTAATGGAAACCGATATACTCTCGTAGTCATGGATTACTTCAGTAAGTGGCCGGAAGTGTTTGCCATCCCAAATCAAGAGGCTAAGACCGTAGGCGAACAGATAGTCAACAACTGGGTGAGCAGATTTGGGGTCCCAATGGAGCTGCACTCTGATCAAGGGCGAAACTTTGAATCAAAAGTCTTCCAGGAAATATGCCAATATTTGGGAATAAGAAAGACAAGGACAACGCCACTACATCCTCAATCTGATGGAATGGTCGAGCGATTCAATCGGACCTTGAATGAGCATCTATCTAAGGTTGTCAGCAACTGCCAGCGGGATTGGGATCGACACATACCCCTCTTCTTAATGGCCTACCGAAACGCGGTCCATAGCTCAACAGGGCACACACCATCCGAGATCTTATTTGGTCAAACAATTCGGTTGCCAAGTGAAGCAAAATTCGGATCCCCACCGACGGAGCCCAAAGAGGTGAACGAGTACGTGAATGACTTACGCAGCAGGATTCGTAAATTGCATGAAGATACCAGAGAAAAGATGAAGCTAGCAAGCAGCCGCATGAAAACTAGGTACGATATCAAGGCGAAATCTTCCGGTTTCAACGAAGGAGATCTGGTTCGGCTGTATAATCCTCAGCGTAAGAAAGGCAAATCACCAAAATTGCAACAGGACTGGGAAGGTCCATACAAGGTGATAACCCGCATTAATGACGTTGTGTACCGGAACCAGCGTGGGGATCGAGGAAAATTGAAAGTGGTCCATTTGGATAGAATGTGTCATTTCAACGGGATGCTGAATGACGAAGTTGTTCGGGACGAACAACTGTAGGGAGGGAGCAATGTGATAACCACTTAAATGTGAGCAGCGACATCTAGATTCAAAGACCAGAAGATTTCGATACTGGAATAACAAAGTCTCGACTGGAGAGTGGAATCGAATTTTCTAGCAAATTGGAAATTGGAATTGTTCTCGAAGTATGTCATTCGAGTATAAATACCAGCATCCCCAAGGTATGCAAATCAGTTCTAAAGTGTAATTTGAAGTGTTAATTAGGAGAAGTGATTAAGTGGTTTAAGTAAAAGATAAGAAAAGTATAAGTGGTTGAGAAATTGGATTGTACTGAGAGAAAGAATTAAATAGTGAATTGTAACTGTACTGAATAAAGGGATTTGTATTGAAAAGAATAAGTTCTATCATTTGTACCCACACAAACATTTTACAATATATATTAAAAGAAGAAAAATTAAAAATATATCCAAGGGATTTGAATTGTCTCTTTTTTTTCGCCTCCTTAATGTTAAATTTCGACTTCTCTCTTCCTCACTTCCTCACTGTCATCAGTTGTATCGTCAAACCACAATTCTACTGAACTCATTTTTAATTAACACCTTTTATTAGCAATTTTAAAACCTCAAACGTCTATAAGATCTAAAGATCACACTTTTTATTCAATTCGTCGCGTCAACTTTTAAAACTTCAAACGTCAAAACAATCGATACTCGATTCAGGACTCACTTCATTTGCGACTCACGTCACGCGACAACGAGAATACCTAATGCGAAGTGAGGTGACATGACTGTGAGGCTTGTCACTGAAGTGAAGTGACAACCGGAATAAGGGCCTGTACCATCTATTATTCCTGCAAAAGAAAGTCAACAGCTAATGTTCAAAAGGTTGGTTAAAATTGTTAAGCTACAAATGTACCTATAACACCTTGGATTCCTGTTTTGTTTCTCATGCCCAGAGCAGTTGCCGTTTTTTTCCTCTTCCGTAGGCCATTGAGTAATGGAGTCGCAAAGATTACTAATAAAATAGATTACTCTATTTATTATAAAACACACAGTATCCAGAGCGAAGTTAAATCGGTCTGCAATATCTCTATAGGAACAAGCCTCATGACTTAGAAACTACAGGAATAGGGCTATATGCATTTCTTCAGAAAATATTTTTCGGGTCTCTAGCTTGTTATATTTCTCCGATGCGGAATAGGTATCTACCAAACGTTTGTAAAGAGTTCGATATATTACGAAAATGAGTTATAAACTCCTTTTCAGTATAGGAAGGAACTACTTCTTCCAAAATCTGTGCGATACAGTTCCGATACCCCATAAAAAATGGTATTATATTTAACACTGCGTCGTCACTGGACTCCAAACTATCTCTTGAAAAACAATTGTTGCTTTCTGAATCCATCGCCTCTAATACCATATTTTTCAACAAATTAAGTTCCATTATTTTATTGTTTTTATTTCACGATCTATACTAAACTTGTAAACTCTAATAGTTTATCGAAAATGAAGTTGTCATTTTTGACAACTAACATATGGCCGTAGTTTTCTGCTCTGTGGTAGCGTTCTTCATTTACAATGGATCGCGTGTCTATCTACACTTAATATCTTTATACAAAAATTACAGCTTATGTCCGACTTACATACATAACTCTATTGTATCCTTCAATTCGATTTTATACGTGTTGATTGGAGGTACTTTCTGTCTGTTGTTTTTCTGCTGCTGCTGCTGTTGGTGTGAACTTTGTTGATGTTGTTGTTTTTGCTGTGGCTGTGGATCTTTCTTTGTTAGTTCTTCTGCTGGTTTCTGTAATTTTTGTTGTTGTGGTAGCTTCACGTTTGTATTTTGTTGCTGCTGAGGGCTCTGTAGTTGTTGTTCTAATTCCTTCTCTCCCCTTGCCACTTGCATTGCTACCTCGTGCAACTATTTAAAGCTTTGCCCTCGTCCTTTTCGTAATATGACTCAGAGGCAGCTAGTGATGCGAAGCTATTGTCTGCTCCCATGTAGTGGCCTTACCCACCGTCTGATACGTACGAGTAGTCGTTATTATCGAACTCTTGCCACCTCGGACTTAATGCTACCTTGCTTAATGCTACCACTATGCAGCATTTCTGAAGAAACTGGTAGGGAAATGCACTTCACCAGGTTCGGTGTTGGTCTCTGCTTCCTCCTCCTCTTCGATGTAATTTCTGTTGTTGTTGTTGCTTGGTGGGCTGGTTTAACGACCTGATCATCAGATGACATCATGCCATATGCAAATCTCGCTATTGTAATAGCGGGCCGCTCACTACCAGTCATCGTTCGATTTCACTTTTACTTTGCTTTTTTTTTTAAACTTTATTACCTTTGAGCAATTAGAAAAGTCCGATGAAACTTGGGTTTCGATACTTGCGCCGCATGCTTCGTAAATCGGCGCCACTCCTACTGGGCTACCGAATCACTTGCCGATTTGGTTTTTACTCGTAGATCATTCATTATGCAATATTTTTCTTTTTTAATTCACTGTTTTTACTTTAGAAAGTAGCCGAAAAATCTCCGCGGAGGTCTATGAAGGACTGCCAGGTTGGTTGTCCGCTGACCCAAGCTGATGCTACCGGTAATGATCCCAAGCTACCAACAGGTAGGGATTGTAATAATGATGGATCTATTCTTGGTTGCAAGTGGAGGAAAAACTGAACTGAAAACCCATAATACCTGTACCGCTGTTGTCCTTCTATGAATCTTTGTTTTGCTGCACACGAGTATGTGGACTGCATTGCAAACTAAACTAGGAGTTTCGCAGGGGTGGTCGGATAAAACCAAGGACATCAGTTGCAGTATTTCGAATAGCTTCTTGGGATCGCTGACACCGGTCTTCAGCACTCTATGTAGGTTGCATAGGTCGGCAAAAGTTCTAGTATCCTCCCTTCCCGTTCTTTAACCTGAGAAACTCTCTACCACAGACCCAAAAGACCGCTGTCGTTATTGATGACCAAGTTAAAATTACATCTATTAATTCAGCTTCCACGTCAGCTTGCGCTATCTATTCTGTGTGCTGCCATAGAATTAAAAAACGTCGGTGAAGCCCGTGGTTTTGAATTGAAGATACATAGTAGCATGTCATACATAATGTCTACAGACATAAAGTGTAGTCATTGGCAACGAGACTTCAATAAATTGTTAGACCTATGTAGTCACCATTCTAGATTTAATGAGTAGAATGGGACCTCAATGGCAAAATAGGCTTATCGCAAAATTATTTTCCTACAAGATACATTAGGTTAGATTGAGGGGGAGGAGGGACTATGTACATTTATCACTGCGGCTAGGGCAGGCCTATTGTGATTTCCTCAAGTTAGAGCTCACACGTGATTCCTGCAATTTTAATAAACTCGGCTATATCTTTGAGTGAGCTGGCAGTGATAAATTCTGCCTCAAAATATGACTTACCTAGAAGACGTAGACGTGTTCCGCTTAAGCCGTTACAGTGGCAAAGGATATACTCCGTTGCACATACTACAGGTGTTGTCTTGCTCTATTCCCATAGTCATGATGAGTGTTTTTTAACTTCCTGATAGGAAGGTTCATACATTCACCCCGAAAATCGAAAATGAAAGTTTGAGGATACATATCTTTGCGTTTTAAGGTGTCTATAACGCTTTTAGACAGTTTTTAAGAAAATGTCTGTTTTTTTTCTTTTTTTGGTTGCGCCAAAGGGTGTGTAATCTTCTAAGATACCACTAACCCGGACTACGGGCAAGCACGGTCAGCTAGCCTGATTGCTCGGTTCCAGGAATACGCCTACGTACTAAACAACACCATACACACGTCGACCACTCCCCCCGCGGGACTGATAAGCAATATATGTATGCTATATCTCTATCTTTGTTGCATCTGCACGTCTTATTTTTTCGATCCTACACAGCTCGTGTTGAAAAGTATTATTATAAAAACTAGTTCTCACTATTGCCCTATATCTGGCAATACCATTGCTAGATAACAATTCATCGCAATGTCAAGCATATGTCATTACATTAATAAAACGTGTTTCAAGCAAGAGGTTACATTTCTTTCTTTTCGCTTCTTCTCAAGTTCTCAAAGAAAAACCTTCTTCCAAACTTTGGCATCCCTTACGGGGAACCGATTCTTCCGTGTAAAATATTCGTATTTCTTAGTAAAAAGGTTTTTGTCTCAAAGAACAATGGCACTGGCTAAGGAAGAATCTATTGCGAAGCTAATTTGTAATTTCTCATCTAATTCACAAAAAGTCGGCAAGGCAGAAGAAAACTTCTGGACGACTACTGGAGCAAATTCAATGATGCCCATGATTGCATCACATCAACAGAGGTAACAGAACATAATGAAAAAGGTTTCTATCGGGTGAGCGCTTTGCCAAAATTGAATATTGCATATTGCGAAGCCTTAGGAGAACTCAATGATCTCATAGACGAGCTGTCCACGACTGCACATGATAACATAGGTATGTCTCATTCAACACCGACCCGTCCCGTTATAAGCGGGGGCAGAAACGTCAAATCAACTTTGCCAAAACTTTAGCTGCCCACCTTCGATGGATCGTTTAAAGAGTGGCTGAACTTCAAAGACATGTTTACCAGTTTGTAGACTTCGTGGTAGTGCTGCGAGTGTGTTCAAAAATAAAAAAAAATAGCTTGGGATATTTTATAAAGTCGATATGACAACAAGCGTAGGCTTGTTAAACAGTACCTTCGTGACATCGTAAAGCTGCTAATCATGACTACTTGGGGCTTACATCAAATTCTTGATGGAATCGCTGAAGCTGTTCGGGCTCTGAAGCAGCTAGGGCGGCCAATCGAGCAGTGATCGGATGATCGGTTAATTTTGCATGTGACAGAAAAACTGGATCCTGCCATAAATAAAGACTGGGAAACTTCACTTCATATCCCGAATTCCATTCCCACGTATGCAGAGCTGGAAAAGATTTTGTAAAACCGCCTTCAAGGACTGGATGCAATGGCTTCATGCTCTCCGCAAAATCTAAGGGAAGTCAACAAAAAACCATCCAAAACACAACCGGTCCACAGCCATCAAGCAAATGTCAATCGATGTCCAAGTTGCTTTGGTAAGCATGCTCTAATGTTTTGCCCTGATTTCAGAAAACAAACCCCAGGACAGAGACTGACGTGTGTGATGAAAGCGAAGGTGTGCAGAAATTGTCTCAAAGCTAACCATACACAATAGCACTGCCCATCGGCTTCTTCTGCCGGTGACTGGGGTAGGGGGATCTAGCGTTGGTAAATCAACAGGTCTGGTCGATATCTCTGTGAACTCTCTCAGAGAACCTGGTTTCAACATTAACTGCAAAGCACTAATTTTACCACGCTTGGGTCATCTCATGCCCACTATGCAAATTGACATCAAAATATTTTCTGAATTGTTTGATCTTAATCTGGGTGATCCAACATTTCATGAGCCCGGCTCTATCGACGTTATTCTGGGAGCTGATCTTTATGGCTCTCTTCTACATGGGGAAATTATGCAATCATCTGCTGGTGCTCCTGTAGCACAACGTACCTATTTAGGGTGGGTCATCTACGGCCGCTTACCCGAATCAGTAACTCGAGAGTTGCCTTCAAGTCTTTCTGCATTTTTTCAAGCTGAACTCGCTGACTTAATTCAGTGTATGTGGAAAGTCAACGAGCACGAGGACATGAAAACTATTTCCAAAATGACTCAAGATGAACTCTACTGCAAAGAATTCTCAAAGAAAACGGTACAACGGACCAGATCTGGACGATACTTCGTCAAATACCCGTTTAAGGATTCCATCGAGGTAACAACACTGGGGAATTCAAGAGGAGATGCCTTTAAACTTTAAACTACATCGCCTAGACCACAACCCAACAATGAAGACAATGTACTAAGAATTTATGTCGGAATATCTGAAGCTTGAGCACATGGAACCTGTTTACGAGGACGTGTCACCTCAAGGTGTGTGCTACATTCCCTATCATGGTATATACAAGGAGTCAAGCTCGACAACAAAAATTGAGAATTGTCTTCAATGCATCCAGGAAGTATAAATCAGGTAAATCACTTAATGATTGTCTTCATGTAGGTCCTAAGCTTCAGTGTGAGCTCTCTGCAATTATTTTAAAATGGCGTATTCATCGAATTGGCTTTATGGCAGACATTGAAAAATGCTGCAGGCAAATACTTGTGCAGCGAGATGATGCCGATATGCAGCGAATCCTCATAACGAGGATAGTCCAGCTATTTTCAGACTACTTACGGTCACCTATGGTTTAAACTGCTCGGTGTATATTACAATATAGGTGCTCCACACCCTGGCCAATGATGAAGAAGCTGAATTTCCTCAAGCTGCTAAAGTACTCCGGGAATCATTCTACATGGATGACTGCCTCCATGGCACTGATTCGGTTTAGACTGCTCAACAACTACAGATAGAACTACAGAAATTGCTACAACGAGGATGTTTCTTGCTACGAAAATGGAACTCAAATTCGACTGAGTTTCTAAAAGGAATAAGCACTTACGACAAGTGCGACCCTCGCTGTGATTTGAATTTGGACCGTGAAACCAAGGCACTTGGGATCTACTGGTATTGTAAAAGTGATTACATAGGCAACAAGGTGAACATCACAAAAGTCTAGTCAACAATTACAAAACGTCAACAACTTTCCGATGTCGCCAAAAATTTATGATCCAACTTGTCTGCTAGCTCCAGTCTTGATAACAGCAAAATAATCTGTCAATGATATTTTCTGGGATGATCCACTTCCGGAACCTCATCAGCAGAACTGGGTTTGACTTCGTGAAGAGATTCCTTGGATAGATGACATCAAGGTTTTTAGGTAGGTTTTTTCGTCACCAGATGCCTCGAACTACCAACTACATGTTTTCTTCGACGCGTCTACCTCTGCTTATGCTACCGTTTCCTATCTATGAGTCAAAACAGTTGATGGTGAAATTAAAGTGTCGATTCTCATGGCGAAAACTAAAGTAGCACCGTTAAAGAAGATCACTGTCCCATGTTTGGAACTGAATGGAGCATTTCTTCCTTCGAAAGTAGCTACCAAAGTGCTCGACACCTTAAAGCTGACGTCAATTACGACCTACTGCTGGTCTGACTCGAAGACAACTCTCAACTGGATTCGGTCAAATACTGGAAAGAATAAGCAATATGCTGCCAACCGAATTACCAAAATACATGAGCTGACAGCTATTGAAGGTTGGAGGTATGTGCCCACTGATAGCCTCCCGTGGTGTGGAAGCTAGGGAACCTCGACATATAGTGGACTGGTCCAGACTGACTAAAGAAAGATGAAAACGAATGGCCGAAACAAGATTGCGGCGTCAAAGAGGTACTTGAGGTAACTTCATTACTTACGCAAGACCCATCCAAATTGACGGAGAATTCTCGGCAGATACTGCAATATCGACACATTAGTTGGAGTTACATAGTTACATGGTGCCATAGGTTTATTGACATCAAACTAAAAAGACAACATTCTAAAGCACCCTGGTGCACAACTCTGAACGATGAATATGACTGACAGGTACGAATTTACAATCGCTAAACTGTCTGCGCACATTCGTGTATGACAGCGACCATTGCGGTTTTAGCACTGACATTACAGTTCCCAACGAAATTGCGGAATTGGAGGAGTTTGTCCAAAGATGTTCTTACAACTACAGTAAGACTCGATGGACACGCTTCTCCGCAACTCTGAAAAGAGCACTCTCCTCTAACACGCTCCACCCACAGTCCAATAGGAATTTGTCAAACGAGGAGATCGACAATTACCTAAAACAAATGGACGAGACAATTAAACAAACTATGGACACTACAATACCGCGGTATCGACGTACGACTAACGAAGACCTGTTTCGCAATCCTACTATTGACGCACTGCACCGACAGAAAAGTAGACTTCTGTCAAGACTCAAAAACTTGTATAGACAGTTAACTAACCGACAAGACTCGGAGATTAGGACACTGAAGTCATCAATTAAAAATCTCCACACGCTAATAAAAGAGAATTACAGAATTTATGTAAGTTTGTATTGGAACAACAAAGTTCAGGCTGTAAACACCAGCAACCCGAATATGTTTCCGCAAATAAATAAACTATTTCGGAGAAAAAATCAAAACGACCTTCAGTGTCTTAAAATAGCCCGGACAACAGACAACGAACGGTTACTGACAATAGCAGGCATTGATTCAAATGAGGCCGCTGATGATGACAACTTCTTTATGATCGAGGATCCACAGGAGAAGGTTGCGACCATAGGGGCTATTTTCCAGGAAGTATACAAGGCCATTGATATCATTGGCCCTAATTATGACCGGTGGTTCAACCTATCCCAAAAAGGGAAAGGATATCTCAAATCCGGCGAATCTCCGGTCGATAAGTCTCCTTCCGAATATCAATAAGGTTTTTGAAAAGATAATCAATAGAGCCCTGTCTAGGTGGGTTGAGGACAAACATATAATTCCGGATAATCAATTCGGTTTTAAGGCGGGACATGATATCTCACATGCCGCGTCTAAACTGGTGTCCGATATCCAATGGAATAAAGGCAAAAACCAATACACTGGTGCCTGCCTTGTTGACTTGGAGAAGGCCTTTGACACCGTATGGTTAGAGGGTCTTTTCTATAAGCTAACTAGACTGGGATCATTAAACCACTCTTGTACATTCTTTATAATATGATAACTAAGAGACAGATCATCGTGAAGAATGGTGATGTGACTTCTGTTGGAATATTTCAAATTAAAAATGGTCTTCAGCAAAGCGCGGTCAATTCGTCGATTCTATGCAGCATTTATTCAAGGACTTGATAGGTTCACTTCCCCATACTATTGTGTACGCAGACGATTTGATAGCGTACAGAACAGGTCCCAAAATCGAGGTCATTAATACTCTCTTGCAGCGTGACTTCGATAAGATAAGACGATTTTGCGGTGACTGGAAATTGAAAATCAACTTTCAGAAGTCGGAAACCATTCTCTTTAGAACGCCGTTGTCTAGAGCCTCTAGGGATACCAGACAAAATTGGCGAAAGTTCTCGATTATTGGACAGCATGGACAGCCTCTTGCCTGTCGAAATGTGGTCAGATACCTTGGGATCTGGCTGGATCAGCTTCAGTATTTTGACAAAAATATAGATGCTGCTCTGGCCAGAGTTAAAGGCGCTTTTGCCCTTACAAAGAGACTGTTTTATAGCAGTCAACTCGATGCGGATGTAAAGGTAATCTGCTACATGGCCCTTATCAGGCCCATGCTGGTATTTGGCTGTCCCGTGTGGTTCAATGTACGAGAAAGCTTAATGGAAAAGATTCGGGTGTTTGAGAGAGCTTGCCTTCTCTTGTACAGAACGCGAGAGTCGGAGTACAACATTTTTTATCCTAATGAGGTCCTTTACAATAGGGTGAAGCTAATAAGAGTGGACAACTTCGTAATTAAGCTGACTCGAAGGTGCTTACTACCCCAATTACCTTTACCACGAGAGAGTGCGCTCTGACGGCTTCGTTCCACCGGAAACATTCCTCTACCTACATCAGATAGGGTTGATCCAAGACAGATCAGCGGTGCCGTTAATCTTCCATGTCGCTCGGACAGCTGGGGACAGGCGACTCAACTACAACAGAGACGTCGCACACGGCAGTTTGGGTCGCCTCAGGTTCAGTAGGGCGGTGGAGAATCGCGATAAGAGGGATGTCGTTCGGCAGCACCAGCATTTCTGGTGGTTGAATGATGGAGAAGAAGCTTACATAGGTTTAGGTTAGCATTTAAAAAGCATATACATGTACTGATATATAAATACAATGGTATATACTAATATATGTATATTATTGTGTATAATGTCTATTTGTGTGCATGTTGTATTGTGTATGTAGGTTAGGTAGACTAAGGTTTATTTTAAGTTAGATATTAAGTTTTTATAAAAAAAAAAAATTATGTCCATATGCAAAGTTTTTTGTTAACTATTCTTTTTTTCTTAGCCTAAAATATACAATATAAATAATTATAAGTAAAATGTTAATATAGTCGAAAGACATAGTTATAAGAATTTAGAGTAGCTTAGAGTGCCTCTGTGGGGCCAGTAAGTTAATTAATTTTAAGCTATCTTTTAAGCCTTTTTTCTTGGTATATAAGAGTTAATGATTAAAAAAATAAAATGCTTTAACACTGAAAAGAAAAAAAACTGAACTCAGGTCGTCCATAAGATCGCACATACACCGGCGATCAATGGGATGAGGCCATACATTTTGCAATCGATTTTCACTCTTTATACCTGCTTGAAATTTAGTACCCGCAAACTTTTACTACCTGTGAACAGGTACATATTTTCTCAAGAGGAAGTCATAAAATTAAAGGGTAAATAAGAAACGACCATTGGAATTTCCCAAGACTAAACAATGATCTTCTTGAAAAACGTATAAAAAGATGCGCCACTAGGATGGGGCCACATGCAAAATCTTCGAAAGAAAGGAAAAGACGAACAAAATGTTTACATTTTATGGTTTTAAAACATTTATTTATTACGTTTTTCTACATTAATAATGAGTATGTCCGCCGTTTTTCGATATGACCTCTATAAAAACTTTTGGAATAGAGACATACATTTTTTTTTTAAATAGTCAAGTGAAATTTGGGCCCAGGCATCACGAATAGCTCCGATTAAAGTGTCCTTGTCTTAAAATTATCTGCCGCCTTCATACACTTTACGAGATAAACATGCCCAAACATTTTCGATTGGCAAAGTTTCCACGTCTTCTGATTGAATGCAACTTCTAAAATCCCTGGAAGTGTGGATGGGGGCATTGTCTTGTTGCAAACAATGCCAGCAAACATTTGTAGTTGTTTCCGTTCGTTGTTGTGGACAAAAACTCCAGCTCGATTGTGCCATAATAGGTAATAACTCCCCACACCATTACACTTGATATACGGCTTTGATGGCTTGCGAAAATAAGCTCCTCCTTTCTTAGATCATGGAAATAACAGTTGTAACCATCGGGGCCGTCAAGGTTAAACTTTTTTTCATCCGAAAAGACAACGCGTTTCGATTCACTGCTCCAAGCGACATGTTCTCCTGCAAAATTCATTCGATGCTGCTTGTGTATTTGCCTCAAAACAGGTTCCTTTTTAAGTTTTCTCCTCTGTATCATACCACTTTTTCGGATTATCTGCTAACCGTTAATAAACGATAGTTGAAACTATCACCAAAAAAATCCAAAAACATATACAAAAAGCACATACATTGATGGTGTCCTCTGTCACTGAGTGCACAAAAAAACCTCATTCAAATGCGTGCGGCGAATATCTTCGTGAATAGTCGCCACACCCCAAAATGAATTCAATTCAAAGAATTTCAAAAATCGGTAATATAAAAACTAAAAAAAAATAAAATAAATTAAAACAAATCTTTTTTTTGACACATGTTAACGAATTTAAATATAGCCAGAATTTGCCGAAAATAGAACACCAACGGCTCCAAAAATTTTCATACATAAAATTCAAATTAAACAACAAAAAAACTTTATCTTAAGTTTGACCAAAAACAGCTGAATTGACTAAAAAAAAGGACCAAAAATGGGCCAACAATTTTTTTAAACATAAAATTCTAATTTGCCGACCTCAAAAACATAGAAAATGATGTTTGGCCGAAATCGGCTGAGTCGTCCAAAAGACTGCCAAAATCGGACAAAATTTTAATTTTTTTTAATACCATCGCCGTGACGTCCTTTTTCTATAGCATGTTCGGAATCCAAAATCGGTTGGATACATACATACGTTTTCTGAAGTTTCTTTTTATATATATAGAATACGAATATTTAGTCAAAAGAAATTAGCTGTGCATAGACTCTGATGAAATGTTCTTTATGAAGGCTTTTCCATTTGAAGTTGCAAAATCCTCTTAACTTCACTCACATCATTAAAAGAAGGACAAACTAACCTTGGTACTCGTATTGAATTTGCTACTCTTGCAGGTCCTTCCAGTCATTCCGAAGCTGATTCTACCTTTAAAACGAGCATTCAACACTAGAGTCAAAAGAATCATCATAGCTGCACTCAAGGTCCTTCAACTGATGGTAATCGTAGGTAATTAACAAGTACACATGTCCTTAATAGAATTTACATAATTGTAAGTTACCATAAAATGGCAAACATGTCGTCAAATAGGTCCTTGTGTGGGACAAGCGCTGGTGCCCTACTTTCGACAGCTTTTACCCGTGTGCAACTTGTATAAACAAATCAATGTCAACCTTGCCGATGGTATTGATCCTGACCGTGATGTGCGAATCGGTGATGTTATTGAGGATACTCTGCAGTCACTTGAACGATGCGGTGGTCCCGATGCGTACATTAACATCAAGTACATGATACCTACCTACGAGAGCTGTATGATGAACTAGTACACGATACCCAGAACACAGAACATCGTATCCTGCCCGCCCCAAAATAAATTGTTACTGGGACTGGGAGAGGGTAAAAGCAAAAAAATAAAATAAATATATTTTTGTAATTCCTTTTTTCCAGCTCAGACTGTTGTTGTTTGTTTGTTTGTATCTCTATTATGGGTTCGTTCTGAACCAACATGTATCTTAACCGGCACAAGGGAAAATTAAAATCTAGCAAAGCTCTCCGCTTGGGCTTTAGTAATAAATTCGGAGATTTATACGGATGCAAGGAGATAATAACCGAAGAGGAATGCCCACCAGCCGAATATTAACTGCCGGGAGCAGACTGTATTCAGTACTACAACAGCGAGTCACAGGACATTGCCATTGCCATTGGGTCCTGGGTGGCCTGGATACTTTTTACTGGTAACTGGTTACCGGATAGTCCTTCGCCTTTCATTGTGGCGCTGGAATTTATCTACACGACAAATAATTCCACTTTTAAGAGTCCAATAAATTATTTTGTTTGCCTGGCAAACATTGCCCTTCAGTTGGCTTGCCGCTGTGCTCCCAGGCAATTGGAGGATCCCCGATACATGTGTGACCCTGTACTTAAGCTTTCCATGAGTGTTCAGACACTAAAGTGAATGTGGGCGTCATACTCGTACTTTTGTAGACTGAAGTGTTGTATCCTGGACGAGCAACAATATCTGTGTGAAGCACGGACGATAGTAGTTCCAGGTGTTATGTACATAAATTTGCATTCATCCACAAAGAGAATCGACAGCGATTTTGCGAGAAGGTAATAAAAACCAAGGCGTGCCACCATTTGTAGACACCATTTGTAGGGATATCTGAGCAAAATAAAATTGAAGGTGAAGAAAGGTCCTGTCCTGGAAATGACCGAAGTTAATATTTATAAAGGACTTGACAGAATTTACAGTGACAGGTTTTTTTTTATTGATAGAGATATAGTAGTGAGAGAGAGGAATCATTTGTAATGTCAAATAAAATTGCTTCAGGATGGTCATTTCAAAAGAAGCTTCTACCCCCGCAGTTCTTCATATTGGGTGGCTTCATGAAATCCAGCTGTATCCTTCCCATTCATCATTAATTGTGACCTGTTATGTTCCCTGAGATAGAGATGAATTCACAAATCTTAAAGGTCTTCAGGAATGGGTTTTCTTCTTTTCTTAGCGTGGACCGTCGTATCAATAATCTTAGTGAGGAGGTTTAAATATTGAATGCTTAGCCGTACATTTTTCGCAGAAAGACAAGCCGACTACTAAGTTTACTTCCTAAGTTTGAGGATTTCCTTAGTGCCCATCTTTGCCGCATTACGAATTGCAGGACCATAAGCTTAGTTTTGCAGCATAATGTCTTGGCAAGAAGTGCTGCTTGAGTGCTTACCCCATCACTCTTTTTGTATTTAACACCCAAAAGAATACCGAATTCATTCCTAGGGAGAATGTTTCTGTGGAGCTACTGTTGATACATTCAATCGGAATGGAACTACTATGCTATTCTCAAAGTATCTGACATTACAGATCGAACTGGGTGAAAAGGGAGGTGAAGAGATAGAGCGCAAGCCTTTTTGTGTTCTTTTAATTAACCTTAGAACAGTGTACCGCCATTTCAACATATTATATGTATATATTATATCAATTTGCATTAAATAAGATTAACTTAAGTATTTACATAAAATCATCTATCTTATAACTGTGTTGGGGAATTGGTATGAACTCGTTTGGCCGGTGGATGGTATCGAGCAGCTGAACGTGGTCTGCATGGAACCGGTAGGGATGGACATGGTGTTGATGAACCTGATGTAGACGTCCCTGAATCCTGAATCCTCGTCCAAAAATTCATCGTCACGATGAACTTTTGGGGGCTTCTGAACTTCAATTTATTCAGCTTCTTACATTCTATAATATAAAAATAATTATATATATTATATTAATTATAAATAATTATTAAATACTTACAATTTACAATTTTATTTTGCACAAAATTTACTTCTAGAAAAAAAAGAAGAGAAAACCTAGGTATTTAAAATATTTAAAAAACACACTTTGTGGCCAAATAGGAGACCAGTGACAAGAGTGTTGTTTAGCAATAAGTTTATATCACGGAATTAAGTTTAAAAGCCGAAAGAAAAGGAGAAAAATCGCAGTTTATGACATTCACTGAGCGAAATGGCAGAAAAAGTTGAGGTGGGAGACGAAATAGAAAAATGAATTGAACGAGATATGATGAATAAGAATGAAAGTTGCAATGGAAATATTTAGTACAGTTGACTAAATCGTAACTTGTAAAAGTGTCTCCACCACAGATCTAGATAGCAGCCAAATTGTGAGCTTTTTAAGAAACCTGAAACCGTGCGTAATTTGACTGGATAGTTCAGACGCCAGTTTGTTGGATATGAATGGTGCAATGGAATTAAGAAAACGCCTACAGTGCTCTTTGTTGACTATTGGGACGACCACAGTGTTCCTATTTCTAAGCAGGCCGTGATTTTTCGGACTTATTTTTATAGAATATTAATCTCATAATTTTCTTTTGTGCTATGACAATGGGCATCAAGTTTGTTATATACGCGTTACCCCAAGTAACAAGACCATACTCTATGGGTGAATGAACCAGTAAATAGTTAATAGCAGACTATGTGGTACAAGCTTACGTAGATAGTACATTTTGTTCATGGCGATTCTTCTACAAAATCTAGTACAAAACATTGTTTGGTGATTGAGGTGAGGTGATGATTTGAGGTGATTACAACGAATATCCTCACAATCTGTACATAGCTTTGGACTTATTACTAAGGGCCATTTGGTGATAGTTCAGCCAAATTCCAAGCAGATGGAGATCAGCTGTCAGTTCGCTTTTTAAATGTATCGTATCTTTGCCTGAATAGGATAGAGCAAGGTCATCCGCATAGCCTATTAAATGACCCTTAAGAGGTAGGTTAAAATTGGAGTTAAAGTGGAGTGTAGATTAGAAACAGTATTGGTCCAAGGACCGATCCCTGTGGCACCTTCCTTCTCCACTCATCACTTCGTTTTCTTTTCATTTTCTTCTCTCTATATTGCTCTTTAATAATGTTGTCCCTTTTGTTGTATTTCTTCTATTCATATTTACTGAAATTTTTTTTTTAATTTTAATTTTGCTAATCCATATTGTACATATTTTAAGTAAAGCTTTTACAACATCCGTCATCAACATAATGCTGAAGAAACTTCAAAGGTATGTAAATGAAAACCAACTTTTTTTTTGCTTAAACGTACGTTTAGTGTCTCTTTCCATTGTTCCCTTAATCAATGACCAGTAATTGTTCCTCATGGACGAGTTGCATTGACGAATCAAGAACATTGCTTAATATAATGTGCAACTTTAAAAAAGGGCTGCACATTTGCCACTTGAATGCACAAAGCATGGTAAACAAGATAGATGATTTGCGCTTGATTTTCGAGGACTCTCATGTTGACATTGTTTGCATTTCTGAAACCTGGCTGAAACCTGATATGCCCAATAGTTTATTTAAACTAGTAGGCTACAAATTGTATCGAGCTGATAGGAGTAGAAAAGAATGTGGGGGCGCTGCCATTTATATAAAACATGGTTTGAAGGCCAAGGTTATTATCCAATCCACAGAAGTTGATGACCATGAGTTTATCTTCTTAGAAATTACTTTAAGCAATGATAAATTGCTGATAGGATCCGTTTACATGGCTCCTGATGTAGCGAGTCAAAATAAAATTAGAAACGTTCTGCAGGAAGTAACTCCCTTATACGCAAAAATTGTAGTTGCAGGTGACTTAAACCTCGATATTTTAAACAACAAAAACAAAGAGTTATTTGATGTTATGAAATCAACAAGTTTTGATTTTGTTAACCGTCAAACGCCTACTCATTTTATGCCCAATAAAACTCCTTCCCTTATTGATGTTTTCTTAGTTTCTAATACTGAACTTATAGGTCATTGTTGTTTGATTTACGACAGAATATCATGAACACAAAAAAAAAGGGGGGAAAGGGAAGTGTAGGCAATTTTAAAATAATAATAGGTAAATTAAATTTTTTTTTTTTTTTTTTCAGCGAATTAAATGTATAATAGGATACTTATGATAGTAGGTAGTTAGTCTCCGATGTGGTGCTAGCTGCGACCAAGATCCAAATGGACGAGAAATATTCGCAGCGGCAGCCACCAACTTTCGCATTCCACATCTGTACATATGTACATATGTAATCTTTAAACAAAAAACTGTATTTCTCTTGCATATCAAGAATAGATGACAAACATCTCCCACGAAAGTGTGGGTTACCGAATATATGTGTTAAAGTAGTGGTTGGTGGTACCGCTGCGAACACTTGTTGGAGAGAAACCGTACACGCACCGGCTTGTGTAAATCATCGCCAATAAACGAAGAAAAAAAAAAAGAGGGTATGCATCGGCTGATAATAGTGCTCGATGTGCGCTTATGTAAAATAAATACCAAATACTGGTGCGTGTGCAGTGACTCACCACAGAGTTCTTACAAAAATGAATTACTGAACAAATTTCAAATAATTAAATTCTTTGAATTCGCAACAATGAATTCTTACAAAAAAATGGATTAATGAACAGATTTCAATTAGATTCTTTAAATTCGCAACAATGAATTCTTACAAAAAAAATTGATTAATGAACAAATTTCAACTAGATTCTTTAAATCCGCAACATCCCGGCCCCCCTGGACTAGTCCAGGAAACAGGCAGTACAGCAATTTTTGTGATAGGTCGGGTGAAGGTACCCGTCGCCGTTTTCACTGATACCACTCTCACACGTTCGTCTCGGCCTGGATTGACATCTACTATGCGACCCATGGCCCACTGAGTTGGGGTTAGGTTTTGCTCCTTCAGGACCACTAGGTCACCGACCTTCAAGTTAGTTGTCGATTTCTGCCACTTGCTTCGCTCCTGGAGAGACGTCAGATATTCGACGCTCCATTGTCGCCAAAACCCCTGCACCAAGCTTTGTAAGTGCCTGTAGTGGTCTAGTCGGTTACTTGGGACATCGATATAACTCGGCTCTGGCACTGCGGTTAATGGCTCACCTGTAATGAAATGTGCGGGAGTTAATGGATCTAAATCGGAATCTGACATTGAACATAGAGGACGGGAATTTAATATAGCCTCGATTTGACATAAAATGGTACAAAGGTCTTCAAACACGAGAACAGCAGAGCCAATAACGCGACGTAAGTGAAATTTCACCGACTTCACGCCGGCTTCCCATAGTCCGCCAAAATGTGGTGCTGAGGGTGGAGAAAAATGCCATGCGATTTCGTCAGCAGCGAGTTCAGCCGCAATGAGATTATTGTGGGCTTGCGACAAGGCCAGCTTCTGCATTTCGGAGAGACAGCGGCGAGCCCCCTGGAAATTAGTGCCATTGTCGGAATATATGTTGCTGCACTTCCCACGACGAGCGATGAACCTGCGTAATGCAGCCAAAAATGCGTTCGTAGTGAGATCGCTCACCAACTCCAGGTGGATAGCCTTTGTTGCCATACAAACGAAGAGTGCGATGTAGGCCTTTGATGTTTTGGCGTTTCTTGTTTTCGACAGCTTTATGGTGATTGGCCCTGCGTAGTCACAACCCGTGTTCATGAAGGGCCGACAAGGCTGTATCCGACAGGATGGTAAGTTTCCCATCAGTTGGTGGCTAGTTTCCTTCCGTTGCATAAAGCACGTCATGCACTTGAAGATGATATTGCGGATGAGGTTCCGGCTACCCAATATCCAAAACTGTTGACGGACGATAGAGAAGGTTTCCGAGACTCCAGGATGTAAATATCGGCGATGGAAATCCGTCACGATAAGAGTGGAGATCGGGTGTTTACTGCAAAGAATAATTGGATGTTTCATATCAATGGATAGGTGAGAATGTCGAAGTCGTCCACCAACTCGAAGTATACCATCCTTATCTATGAGGGGCCTTGTTCCGTTTGAGAGCCCTGATGTCGTTTGCAAAATCAATGTTTTGAGCAAGTTTAGTTATACGAAATTTTGCCCCGCGTAGCTCCTGGACTGAGAAGGTATTGGTGAGACGAGGACGACCAAGTTTATTGAGGCGGCAATTCGTACGAAACCGAAGACATGCAGCAATTACACGACACAAGCGCGACCATGACGAGAACTTACGAAAAAGAGAGTCGACCAATTCGAAGTCTACGGTAATCTCAGGGTCATCATCTGTTTTTTGGTAGGATTCTTCTTCATTAATAGATGCCATCAGCGAATGTTTGGGATGCAACCGCTCCTCAAGCTTGTCGATGTTGACCTCTTCAATGTGGAATTTCGATTGAGGCCAGGAACTACGATCTGTGGAAAGCCATGAGGGTCCAGTCCACCAGAGACGATGTGACGTGAGATCAGATGGAACGACACCTCTCGAAGCGCAGTCTGCTGGATTTGACTCAGACGAAATGTATTGCCAGCAATGGCGTGGAAGGTCCTCCAATATGGCAGACACCCGATTAGCGACGAAAGTCACCCAACGGCTAGGGGATGACGATAACCAATGTAAGACGATTTCCGAGTCACACCAGGCGAATATGCGGCTGGGCTTAATGGTGAGGGACGAAGTTATAAGATGGAATAGACGAGTCAATAACAAAGCTCCACAGAGTTCCAAACGCGGAATGGAAATTGTTTTAAGCGGAGCCACCTTGGTTTTGGCCGCGATGATATTAACACGATAATCTCCTCTACTAGTCTTGTACCTGCTATAGATAACAGCCGCGTACGCTCCCGATGATGCATCCGAGAATCCATGCAGCTCATAGCCCTCTGATGATGCGAAGATATGTCTTGAAACTCGAATTAACTCAAGGTGGTAGAGTTCCTCACGATAATTCATCCAACGTTGGGCCAAGGGAGAAGGTAGCGGATCGTCCCATCCCAAATTCAAGGCTGTCGACCAAAGCTCCTGGAACAACATTTTAAAAAGGATTATGGATGGGGCCAGCAGTCCAAGGGGATCGAATATTCTGGACACCTCCGAGAGTAGGGTACGTCGAGTTGCGGAGATAGGTGAATCTTGTTTCCATGCACGAAAGGAGAACTCGTCACTAGAAGGGTTCCAAAACATTCCAAGAACTTTGATAAGCGAGTTTGATGCTTCGAGATCAAGCGCAGAGTATTCACAGTCTACCGTTGGGAGCGTAGAGAGTAAAGGCCAGCAATTCGAGCTCCATTTACGAAGCTGGAGACTTGCCCTAGACAGTAAGGATACTAGCTCCGACTTAAGCGCGATCAGCTCATCTGCGGAATCTGCGCCTGTCATTACGTCGTCAATGTAGACATCCTGTAATAATACTTTAGACGCGTTGGGGTACTCAGCTTGATAGTCTTCTGCCAATTGTTTTAACACACGAACGGAGAGAAATGGGGCAGAAGCGGTACCATAAGTTATGGTGCGCAAACGATAATGTTGAATATTCTGAAGCGGATTTTCACGCCACACGATACGTTGAAAATCTGTTTGTGTTTCATCGACCCAAATTTGGCGAAACATTTTAACAACGTCTGCCGTGAATACAAACGGCCTCTGCCGAAACCGAAGGCACACCCCGAACAAATCACGCTGAATTGGTGGACCGACTAACAACATACTATTTAAAGAAACACCGAGAGAGTCTTTGGCCGAACCATTGAAGACGACGCGAATTTTCATGGAAGAATTGTCCGATTTCACAACTGCGTGATGGGGGAGATAGAAGTGCTGACTGCGATTCAGATTCACTTCTTCGGGGGGAACCAAAGCCATATGCCCGAGGTGGAGATATTCGCTCATAAAGTCCGAATACAACCGTTGTAACGAGGGATTTGAAAGAAATCGACGTTCAAGTGACCTTAATTGTGCGACCGCCGATGTAAGAGTGTCACTAAATGAGGGATTTATTACCTTAAAGGGAAGCGATACGATGTATTTGCCATCCGGGGCACGACTGACGGTTTCACGAAAATGTTTCTCTGCAGGATCCTGAGAAAGAGTGTCCGGATTTGGAGCTGGAACCTCTTCGATTGCCCAAAACCGACGCAGCATGCAATCGATGTCTATGCTTGAGTGAAGAAAGGCCAGTGAAGTGGTGTGGGGATCAGAGTATTCGATGACTTCTCCAGTGACGACCCAACCGAAGGAAGTATTGTGAGCGATTGGAGTACCCTCCGGTCCGTTTATCCGATCGCCTTTTATTATGCCCCAAAGTTTGTCAGCACCTAGTATAATTTCGATGGGAGAGGACACACTAAAGTTTGGATCAGCTAAGGTCAAACCCTCAAGATGAGGCCAGCAAGATGCATCTAGCGATTTCGGTGGAAGGTTTGAAGTCAGCTTGTTCATAATATATGCATCAATGAGTAACGAAGCAGAGTTAACGAGCGAGGATAGGTGAAGGGTAACTCGACCCCTTGTATAACCTGCATCTACCGACGAGAGACCGAGAATTGGAATTTTAGCATGAGTGCGTGGATAACCGAGTTTTTGAATAAGTGACTCAACTACGAATGAAGATTGCGAACCAGAATCTAGTAATACTCTACAAACGATAAGGTTGCCCAGACAATCTCGAATTGACGCAAGTATAGTTGGTAAGATGGTTTGCTTCCTACGAATCGAATAGCGTGATAGATTATTAACGATTGGTGATGATTGTGGGTGCTTGAACTCGATGTTGTTTGAAGCGAAGACGAGGTTAACGAATAAGTTGAATCCGTAGCGGACTGCATCGAAGTCAGTTTGTTGGTATTCGATTCATCAGAATGGACGAGAGAATGATGACGTGATCGACACACGCGACACCGAAATGTAGAACGGCAATTGCCCGACGAGTGCCCATTCCGAAGGCAATTAAAACAAAGAGATTCAGTTTTAACAAAATGACGACGCGATTGAGTGTCTAAAGATAGAAATTTAGGACACCGAGATAGATAGTGGGAGTCTTTGCACTTAGGACAATGCATGATCTTACCGGTTTCAACCACGTGTGCGCGAAGGGACCCTGACGACGATACCGATTTTGGCCGTGAAGACGAGGGACGAAGAGTTAATTGGCATGATTCGAGTGCGTCACATCTAGATTGAAGAAATTTGAGGAGTTCATCAATGGTGCACTCATCACGAGAACCGATATGCTCTGCCCAAGCCTGATTGGTCTCATGATCGAGTTTGTTGGTGAGCAAATAGATAAGCCACGGATCGCGACTGGTTTTCTTTAAGGCTTTTAAACCGCGCACTACCTCATCTGCACCGTCACTAATTTTTCGTAATGTTTGGATGTTGCTGGTGATCATTGAAGGGACGGACAAGAACGTTTGGATAAAGGATTTCACAATTACTTGTGAACGATTGTAGCGCGCCTCTAAGCGGTCCCATGCTTCAACATAGTTCGCATCACTGACTGGTATGTGCTTAATAATATTGGCCGCATCATCTCGCAAAAATGATCTGAGGTATTGAAATTTCTGTGTCGGCGTCAGGGTTGTCTTGTTACCGACCGATCCGAGATAAAGATCGCGAAATGATGGCCAATCCTTATAAGTGCCCGAAAACGAAGGGATCATTATCTTTGGAAGACTAACGTTCGAACACGTGTTCGATGAGCAGTTCAACCGCTCCAGAAAACTCACTTGGTCACTAGCAATTTGTTGTAATATGGATTCATTGGCATCCACGCGCGGTGTCGATTTTCGATTCTTTATCTCGCGAGAAAGTCCCGAATGTGCATGATAGTATTTGGATTCATAGTCCGCGAATTCCCGTTCAGCCTCCTCGGAGGTTTCACCATTCGGAATATATCGCAAACACTCAACATGCAACGCACAAGGTTATTCATTTAACTTCTCTAAACGGATTTCTAATTGTTCGACAGGGGTGGACTCATCGATGGCATCGACGAAGTTGACCGCGCGCGTAATCTGTCCCTTGGCATTCGACCGCCTGAGTTTAATTAATTCCATTGTCCGGGTTTTTTTTTTTTTTTTTAATCAAAATCACTTAAAATCCAGCGTGAAGGACCAGTATGTTGTTTGATTTACGACAGAATATCATGAACACAAAAAAAAGGGGGGAAAGGGAAGTGTAGGCAATTTTAAAATAATAATAGGTAAATTAAATTTTTTTTCTTTTTTTTTTCAGCGAATTAAATGTATAATAGGATACTTATGATAGTAGGTAGTTAGTCTCCGATGTGGTGCTAGCTGCGACCAAGATCCAAATGGACGAGAAATATTCGCAGCGGCAGCCACCAACTTTCGCATTCCACATCTGTACATATGTACATATGTAATCTTTAAACAAAAAACTGTATTTCTCTTGCATATCAAGAATAGATGACAAACATCTCCCACGAAAGTGTGGGTTACCGAATATATGTGTTAAAGTAGTGGTTGGTGGTACCGCTGCGAACACTTGTTGGAGAGAAACCGTACACGTACCGGCTTGTGTAAATCATCGCCAATAAACGAAAAAAAAAAAAAAAGAGAGTATGCATCGGCTGATAATAGTGCTCGATGTGCGCTTATGTAAAATAAATACCAAATACTGGTGCGTGTGCAGTGACTCACCACAGAGTTCTTACAAAAATGAATTACTGAACAAATTTCAAATAATTAAATTCTTTGAATTCGCAACAATGAATTCTTACAAAAAAATGGATTAATGAACAGATTTCAATTAGATTCTTTAAATTCGCAACAATGAATTCTTACAAAAAAAATTGATTAATGAACAAATTTCAACTAGATTCTTTAAATCCGCAACAGTCATTATGATCAAATACAATCTCCTGCTTTTTCACATCACGATACTATATTTTTAACCGTTAATATGTTTGCTGCAGGTTCTGCAGATACTTTTGTTACATATCGCAATTTTTCGAGAATAAACACTCATTCGCTACTCAACGAATGCCAATTGCTTAATTGGTCCCCTGTTTACTGTACTTCTGACGTCAATGAACAAGTCGTAACATTGGAAAATAATATACTATACCTTTTTGATAAATATGTTCCCATATGTACAAAAAAAAGTAAACCCCGTGGCATAGAATGGCTTACCCCAGAAATAAGACAAGCCATTTGCAAACGCAATTTACTTTATAAAAGATGGCGAAGGTATGGATGCGAAAGTATCTTGAAAGAGTTCAAGGTTTGCAGAAATATGACGGCAAACCTTGTCCGCAAGTCTAAAAGTACATTTTTTCAAAATAAGTTCTTCAAAATAAGTTCTCCTTCTTTACACGGTGTTAATTTAGATGACCTTAATGAAAAATTTGTGCAATCCACACAATGCTTTAACAGTACATTAGGCTCTAGTTTTTCAAGCGTTAGTCAGGGCATGAGTAGTTCTTTTAACCTTAAAAATGTACATATGACGGACGTTGGAGAAGTAATTTTTAAAATAAAATCTAGGGCTGTAGGACTAGATGGCATCCATCCTGATTTCATAAAAATTCTGCTCCCTTATATCCTTAAACATATTACACATATTCTTAATACCGTCCTCATCACGTGTGTATATCCGGATAAATGGAAAGTTGCAAAAATAATTCCACTTGCAAAGAGTTCTTCGCCAACAAATCCTGAGTACAGGCCTATTGCAGTTATTTCGTTTATGAGCAAGGTTCTTGAATCTGTTATAAGCAATCAAGTTAAAGGGTACTTAGAGAAACAGAACTTAATAACAAGGTACCAATCTGGATTTCGGGGAAAACACAATTGCATAACGGCACTTATGAAAGTCACTGAAGACGTACGCTGTGGAATAGATGACAACAAAAATGGCTTAGTTGTGCTGCTGGATTTTTCTAAAGCATTTGATACAGTAAACCACCAAATACTTATTGAAAAACTTACAAATCAATTTGGCTTTGAAACTACAGCAAGTAAACTAATAGCTTCATATTTACAGGGTCGTCTTCAGGCTGTTTTTTCTGAGAATAGACAATCATCATACTTGCCAATATGTTCGGGTGTACCTCAGGGATCCGTTCTTGGTCCTTTGCTATTTGTGCTTTTTATAAATGACGTTTCAAAATGTATTAAAAACTGCTATCACCACATTTATGCTGATGACTTTCAAATTTATAAATTGGTCAAAAAGTCTGACGAATCAGAAGCAGTAGCAGGCATAAACGAGGATCTAGACTCATTGCATCAATGGTCCCAACAAAACCAACTTGCCCTTAATCCTAAAAAAACTAAAGCATTGACAATCAGTAGAAACATACCACCAGAACTTTTTCTTAATGGTTTAAAAATAGATTTCGTGTCGAAAATTAAAAACTTAGGCATATATATTAACAGCAATATGACCTGGCATGATCATATTAATAGTATAGTAGGCAAAATTTACGGCATTCTCCGTGGTCTTAGTCCAACTGCACGCTTTTTGCCAACTAAAGTTAAGCTCCAGCTTATCAAGTCATATGTTCTTCCTTCGATTTTATATGGGTGTGAGCTTTTTTGTAAATTGGACTATTGCTCTGAAAAAAAATTAAATGTTGCATACAACAGTTGTGCCAGATACATTTTCAAACTTAATCGATATGATCACGTTTCAGCATATACGCAGAAAATAGCTGGGCTCTCGCTGAATTCGCTCCTAAAATACCGTACTGTTGTAGCACTGCATGGGATCCTCGAGAATAAGGCGCCAAATTATCTATCTTGCATTTTAGATTTTACACGATCTCAAAGATCTTTGCAAATTAAACCACCTCGCCATAAATATTTAGTTAGTTCTAGACAGTTTTTCGTCCATTCAATTCGCCTATGGAATCAACTTCCGATAGACATTAAACGTGCTAATGCGAATCAATTTAAAAAACTGGCTTTTCAATACTACCTGGATGCACACTGAAGTTTCCGATACTAAAGATGACTAGACTTCATTATATTAGAATTCTTCTTTTCTATTTTCATGTCTCTATCTTTCTCTTCCTTCTCTATTGTTTTCTTTCTTTCACCTTTTCCTATCATTTATAGTTCCAATTTTACCAAAAAATAATTGTTAAATAGATCTTCAACCTGTGCATAATTAATATTAGCTGTAAGCTTACCTGTACAGAGATAATTTTTAAATAAATATGAAATATCACTCGATTTACCTTCACCGTTTGTATTGTGCTAGTCAAGAATGATTTGAACCATTCAATAATGTTTCCTCTGAACCCAGCATTGAACAGTTTTTGCAGCAATATTTCATGGTTCACTAAATCTTTGTTAGATCAAGAAATATGCCACCTGACTTTTGGTTTTTATCTAATGCACTATATATTCTGCTTAGAAAGGCGGTAATTGCGTCCTCCGTACATTTGTCCTTTATAAAGCCATATTGGGATTTACTGAAAAAACTATTTTTTGATAGGAACCTTATCATTTTATTTACAATTATTTTTTCATATATTTTTGAGAAGACAGATAGTAACGATATAGGCCTATAGTTATTCGGTTCAGAGGGGTCTCCCTTCTTAAAAATTGGAATAACGATACTTGTTTTTAGAGCATCAGGAAATTTCCCGTCTTCGAAGCTCTTGTTTATTAAAAATGCCAAAGGACTTAAAATAGCTTTCCGATTTTTTTAATCGCCAGACTACTTATTCCATCTATTCCATATGATTTTTTTGGCTTAAGAATGTCAATTACGGAAAGCAGCTCTACATTCGTTATCGGACTGAAGAAAAATGAACATAAGGTGGATTTATCTATCAAGAACTTCGCATTTATTTTACTTAGCTTCACTGCAATATCTGGCTTAGCATTTTTAGCCGCATTTCTAAAGAAGAAGTTAAATTCGTCGCACAATTCCTCATTGGTATTATTATTCCTATCTCTAAGTTTTTTGATTATTAGTTTATCACTCTTCTGGTCATTTCACAGAATATTATTGACTAAACGCCATTGCTCTCTGGGGTTGGATCTGTTATCCACAAATGTATGCCTATAGTATTCTATCTTCTGTTCAGGTATAAGGCTACGCACATTTAATTGTAATTGTTTGTACTTTTGCTTTATTGAGGGCGGATTTAACTTGTTCCTATTCATTGAGTAAAACCTATTTTTTTCCTTTATTTTGGTGCATATTGCTTCCGTCATCCACGGTTTTAATTTTTCAGTCCTACTATTTTGCTTAAACGTGCTGGAACAAATTTCAAAATAACTATTTATTTTTTCCAAGAACAAAAAGAAGGCCTCCGAAGGGCAGACACAGTTGTAAACTGAAGTCCAGGTTTCCCGATCTAAGAGCCGATTAAGTTTTGCGAAATTAATTTTTTTGATGCACTAGTTGACTCACTTTCATTCACAAAATTCTTTAGAGTGATACCGGCAGCCGAATGATGAGTAATATTAAGCTCTAAGACAAAGGGTTGCGCATTGAGCTTGTTTCTTGACTTAAGAAAAAATATGATCAATGCAGGTAGATGTATTCTCAGTCACCCTTGTTGAAATATTAACGAACTACTGATAACCCATTGACGAAAGCAAGAACATATAATTATCACTGGATTTTGGAAAGTTAAAAATATCGATATTAATATCCCCAATCAAACAAACATCCCTACAGTCTACCAAGCACAATAGACTTTCGAGTTCCCTAAGAAACACATCTACTTCTGCAAACTGGAGCCGGTAAACACACACGAGAAACAAAGATTTCTTACCAACTTTAAATTTTACAGCAACGCAAGCACTCTCCATATCTGGGGTAAACCACTCAATATCATCTTTAAATTTATTTTTCACAAAAACCAATGTACCACCCGCCGCATATTTATCATTGCACTTCGGATATGAACCAACTCTTTGAGGAAAATTTTTCTGCTCTCCAATTTGTTGGTATTCCAAGTCGGGTAACATAGCTCAAAGAGTCGAAAAGCTGCAAGTCCAGCAACGTCAACCATGTTTTGAAAGAAAACCATTGGCCAACGATTGGTTTTTCTTTTGCAGGTATAGCCGCGCACCATTTTGTCGAATGTGTCAACGCACCTTTGGGCTCGTTGTAGTCATGAATAATAATCGGCTTCCTAGTTTTATCATGTATATGGTCAGTAGCATGGGCAGTCGACATATGCAGACATTTTTGTTTTTGAATCCATGGTGTAGCTCACAAGCGATACTTCATCCGAGAAGCAGAAAACCGAAACGAATGGTCCCCTTTTCTTAGCTTCTTCGATCGATGCAAACAGTTTTGGCAGATCGCGTTTATTAGATTAGACTGTGCCGATCAGAGTTGTATTTCTGGCATACAGGTGTTTGCCCAAATATTCAAATGGCCCTGCGCAAGGCGAAAGACCAAGGCATGTGAAATTCCAGTCGATCGTTCTTCATTTGGCTGTGTGCCCACATAAATTTTGGCTAATAATGGATAGTTCGTTTTGGAATCTACAAGCCAAAAAATGTTGATGCCATTCTTTCCTAGCTTTGATGGTATATACTGTCGAAAGTTGCATCTATTCCTCAACGTTACCAATTGCTCATCAATTGTCGGCTCTTTGGATGGAACGAAAGTGTTGGATATTGAAATTTATACCTGGCAACTCTGTACCATCCAAGTTATGTAAATTCACTCATATACCTATTTAAACTATGTAATACAAATGAAGTCAGTTGTTAATAAACGTTCATTGAAATCGGATGTGTTCCGCCTTTTAAGTTTTTTTTCCCAACAAAGGTTATGGGCCCAGTTTAATTTTAAGTTTTAAACGCAAAAAATAAATAAATAAATACAATAAAATGAATTCTAACTCTTTCCATCAAATTGAAAAATTAAGTGACGATAACTACGATGGCTGGAAAGTGCAAATGAGGTCTGTTCTCATTTGTTTCTGGTAGTTCCATCAAGCCGAGTCTGGTTGCTGACAACTCGAATGCAGAGGAAATTGCAAATTGGAATTCAATTGATGAAAAGGCCCTCGCTATGATTTTACTTAGTGTAAAATCATCTCAACTGAATCACATCAAGAATTGTTCAACTGCCCAAGAAGCTTGGAAGAAATTAATGGATATACATCAGCCAAGTGGACCCGTTAGAAAGGTAACACTTTTCAAAAATTTATTGGGATTAAAATATGATGAAACTTGTTCGATCTCAAATCATTTAATGGAATTTTTTCATATCGCCGAAAAATTGTGTGAAATCGAAATCATTTTGCAAGACGAGTTGCTTGCCATCATATTACTCTCTAGCCTCCCGAAAACTTTTGAAAATTTCGTCATTGCCATCGAGTCCCGAGATACGCTTCCAACAACCAGTATATTAAAGACGAAGCTTTTAGAAGAAGGGAAAAGAAGAGAGGACAGTTCGCCAGAATCAAGTGGGTCAGCATTTTTCGTTCGTAACCAAATTGTCAGAAGCACAAAACCTGATTCAAAGCAAAAAATAAAGGTAAAGGGAAAATGCTATAACTGCAACAAAAGAGAACATTATGCGAATACGTGCAAAGAATCAAAAATCTCCCGTAACAAAATAGATACGTCATCGTTTGGCATGCTTAATATGCTGAGTTCTTCAAAGATGGGTAGGAACAAGTGGATTTTGGACAGCGGTTCAAGTTTGCGGCCCGGGTCAATCCCGGACAGATTTATTAAGCTTATTGCAAGCAAACATATACTTAAAACTAATATTTTCACTTAAAAACTAAAGGGTGGGAGCGGTTAAAGAAAATAAGGACGTGAGGCAAAGGTGGAAATAAGTATGTTCTTGAGGGAGAGTTTGTTGAGATGGTAGTCGAAGAGAGGCAGTACATCGTTAACTTCGCGAAGCATCCTAGACATTGGCTCCAGGTGTCCGTAATTCGTTCTGTGAAGATTGAGCCGGAAAAGTGGCACAGACCTAAGATTGCGGGGATTGGTGTTAAAAGAAATAATTTGAAGTAAGGAAGGACAGTCGATATTACCAACTAAAATTTGATGAATAAAGAGAATGTCGGCAACTTTTCGGCGTATAGAAAGGGGTTTCAGCCGGTCAGTGTAAGGTGGTAAGTTTTGGTTATCTTCCCAGGGAAGACCACGTAAAGCAAACCGTAAAAACCTGCGTTGAACAGCTTCTATCCGGAGGATGTGAGTTCTGTAGTAGGGTGACCAAACTTGGCTGGCATATTCAAGAAGAGGCCTAACAAAGGTTATGTAAAGAGATTTAGTAACATAAGGATTGGAAAACTCCTTAGACCAGCGCTTGATAAAACCAAGGGCAGAGTTGGCTTTTTTTATTATACTATCAATGTGAGAACGGAAATTGAGTTCCTTATCGCAGATAACACCTAAATCACGCAACTCATTCACTAAGGGAACAGGCAGATTAAGGATTAGATAGCAACGAGGTGAAGTAGGGAGGCGTTTACGGGTATATGTTATAGCCTGACACTTATTGACGTTAAGCTCAAGAAAATTCTTCTGACACCAAGTACAAAACCTGTCTAGATCTTGCTGCAGAAGTAGGCTGTCTGAGGAAGATGATATATATCTAAATATTTTCATATCATCTGCGTAAACAAATATGTATGAATTTTTAATGATACAAGCAACATCATTAATGGTCAGAATAAATAATAAGGGACCAAGGTGGCTGCCTTGGGGTACACCAGAGGAAGCTTTAATTGGGTCAGAAACCATGGACCTAAATAGAACATAGTAAAGTCTTTCATTTAAATAGGATTGAACCCAAGTTATAAAGTTTATCTGGAAACCAAGAGCCTTTAATTTTAGAAGGATTATATCATGAGCAATTCTATCAAAGGCTTTGCTGAAATCGGTGGCAATCACATCAACTTCATTTCCAGATTCCAGTGCACATAAAGTGCTTGATACGAATTCCGTTAAGTTGGTGGTCTTGGATCTGCCTTTGAAAAATCCGTGCTGGTTTAGGGAAACAATAGATTTACAATGGAAAAGCATTATGTCATAGATAATGCTCTCAAAAAGCTTAGGTATGCAGGACAACTTAGCAATTGGTCGATAGTTGGAAATATCGTCTTTTCTACCTTTTTTATGTAGGGGAATAATAAACGACCTTTTCCAGGTTGAGGGAAATAATCCCTGGGTGATAGAAAGCTGAAAGAGAGCTGTAAGAGGTTGGACTAGATGCATTTGACATTTCTTTAAAAATATAGGGGGAAGGTCATCAGGGCCATCAGAATAATCATCTTTGAGTTTTATTATTTTATCTCTAACTTGCTCTAAAGTTATAGACACCGATTCCAAAGTTGTTTGTGGGCAGCTGTTTAAGTAGGAAAAGTAAGAATGGTCTGGCTCTTGGGAATGGATGGCGAACGCTTGGCCAAAAAAGATTGCGAAGAGATTTGCAATAATTTGGGGATCGCCCGAGGACCTATCAAGAAAATTTAGGGATGATGGATAGTTATCCGATTTGCTTTTAGTTTTGATGAACTGAAAGAATCTTTTGGGGTCGGAAATGAGTGTGTGGTCCATTCGGTTTAAATAGTTGTTATAGAGAGTTTGGCAAAGTACAGAGAAATTAATTTGGGCAGACTGGTAGTAGAAGAAATCGGTGTCGGAACGCGATTTTTAATAAGAATACCAAAGCCTATTTCTCTTGTTACGAAGAGATCGCAGCTCTTTATTATACCAGGGTGGTGACGATGAGGGATTCCTTTTGGGTAAAAAAGGCACAGATTGGGAGAGACATTTTAAAATTTCGGTATAAAAGGATGTAAGAGCATCGTTAACCGTAAGGTTAGGGTTATTGTAGAGAAAGTTAAAATTGACCATACTGAGGAGGTTGTTCAGTTTGGCGTAGTTAGCCCTATGAAAATTAAGACTGTAAGAATATTCATAGGAAACGGGATTAAGAACATTGTCATATGTCAGCGTAAGAGAAAGGGGAGGGTGGTAACTATCCAACTTAGAAAGCAGATGTTTACTTTCTAAAACGACGCAGTTATCTGTATCAGTGGCGAAGACTAGGTCGAGTTGTCTTCCGATGTTATTGGTGACACCACTTAATTGATATAGACCAGAGTCAGTTAGGCAGTCAATGAAAAGATTCTCTTTATCAGAGGTAGGATTTGTTGCAGTATAGTAGCACTGATCAGTCTGAGTCCATAGAAGTTTAGGTAGATTAAAATCACCTAAAAAAATAACAACGTCATTGGGATCAGCAGCATTAAAAATGCAGTCGATTGCACCAACAGCTAGCTGGTAACCTTGAATTGGTTGAGAGGGGCGAATATAGCAGCAACAAATATATAGGTTGCGTTTGCAAATAGGAATTCTAGCGCAAACGAATTCGAAGAATGCAGTGGACGATTTTTTAAAGGGTCTAGACTCGAGACGAGAGTGTATAGCTAGAAGTACACCACGGCAACCTCTCACATGTGTTGTGATGAGAGCTTGTTCACTTCAATACAAGCGCATGCAGAAAAAATAGAGTTAGCGGTAAATTATTACATTGAATCCAAAGGCATCGGAACAGTTTCAATAGTGACCAGTTATAGGAAGATCGAACTCAAGGACGTTTTATTTGTTCCAGAGCTCAAATTTTATCTCAATAAGCAATGCAGTCAAAAATCAACATCGTGTTCAATTCAAAGAAAGTGGTGCGTACATTTGTGATAAATTCAATAAGATCGTTTTGCATGCACACAAACTTGGTGATTTATATTTGTTTAATTATAATAGCGAAAAATTATTAAGCATGAATAAGTCAAAGAAAAATGACAGTGATTTATTGTTATGGCATGCACGTTTTGGCCATTTAAATACTAAAAGTTTGCATGATTTGCTTAAATTAAACATGGTAAGGGGCATGCAGTTTGAAAATAATTTTAAATCAGTTGAATGCGATGTATGCTGCAGAGGGAATTTATGTAGGTCAGCTTTCCCCAAAAGTACTACAGTGAGCAGTACGCAACTTCTGGAAATTATCCATACCGACATTTGTGGCCCCATGCGAACCACTTCAATCGGTGGGTCAAAATATTTCGCATTGTTCATAGACGATTTTTGTCGTAAGATATTCGTATATTTTCTTAAGTCAAATTCAGATATTCTTAATGCTTTTCAAATATTTAAAGCAGAAGTTGAGCTCGAGACTTCTTGTAAAATTAAGGCCTTGCGTAGTGATAATGGGAGCGAGTATATGAGCTCAGATTTTTCAAAATTTCTTGCCAGCAATGGAATCAAACGTCAATTATCAGTAGAATACACTCCGCAGCAAAATGGGGTTTCTGAACGAGCTAACCGAACCATTGTAGAAATGGTAAGGTGTTTACTTCTAAACAGTGAGCTTCCGAATTCTCTATGGGGTGAAGCTGTTAATACGGCTGTTTACTTACGCAATCGGTCGCCAACAAAACTCCTGGGAAATAAGACTCCTTACGAAGTTTGGCATGGTAGAAAACCTTATGTAGGACATTTTAGAATTTTTGGATGCAAAGCATTTATGCTAGATTAGCGCCCGGGTAAGGCGAAATTTCAAGCAAGAGGAGTTGAATGCAATATGGTTGGCTATGCAAAAGAATCGAAAGCATATCGAGTTTAGGATGCGAAAGCACAAAAAATTTACAAATGCCGGGATATTCGATTTATGGAAAACCCAAATACTTTGAGCTTGAATAGTGAGAATAATATTAGTCTAATAGATCTTAGCGGTAACAAACAATGCCAAGACAGTCCATCTAAAAATTTAGAAAATGAGAAGAAGTTTATAGGCTACACATCCGAAAGTAGTGAAGAATCCATTTTATCTGACTTTGGGGAGAAAGAAGAGCTCGAGGTTTTTGAGGATGAGGGTCAAGCGGTTCCGATTGGTGATGGAAATGCAAAGTCAAATGACCAAAAACCATCGGAAGACATTCAACATGCGGACTTAAATGATCAACAAGCAACCTTAGGGTTTTTTTTGAGCGCAAGAGTATGAAGTGAGAGCATTGAGGCCACGAACGAAGCCAATAAAATATAACTATTTTTTGAATGCTGACTTGAATTTGTGTGAGAATCCACGTTCAGTGGAAGAAGCTTTGAGCCGAGAAGATGCTGACAAGTGGACGCAAGCGATGAAGGATGAATACGATCCGCTGGTACGTACGCTGGTACGATCTGGTACGCTATTCAACCATTCGATTAATCTTGGCATTAGCGGTTGAATTTGATATGGAGGTTCATCACGTAGATGTTTCATCTGCATATTTGAATGGGGAAATAAAAGGAGATATATTTATGCAGCAACCTGAACACTTTAAGGATCCACATAACAACAATAAGGTTTGTAAGTTGAAAAGGGCTCTATATGGTCTGAAACAGGCAGGTCGCGAATGGAACAGCAAGTTAGATTCCTCATTGAAAAGGCTTGATTTTAGGCGAAGCAACATAGATACTTGCGTTTACACAAAAACCACCCGTAACAGTCGAAATATAGTTGCAGTTTATGTCGACGATATTATTATAACGTGCACTGAAAAAGCGGGCATACTTAAAATTAAACATTCAATTGGTCTGGCTTTTGACATTGTGGATAAAGGCCCGATTGATTTCTTCTTAGGAATAGGAATAACGCGATCTCCAGAGGGTATTATGCTTTCACAAAAACAATATATACAGAATCTACTTTCGCAGCACAATATGCTATCCACAAGGGCATGCAGGACACCACTAGATCCTGGAGTAAATTGGAATAAGTGTTCTAGAAATTCCAGCAGCAAGAAAATGGATGTTAAGCAGTACCAATCATTAATAGGTTGTTTAATTTATTTGGCAGTTTCAACCAGGCCAGATATACAGCATGCTGTGAGCAAATTGGCACAATTCAATAAAGAACCTCAACAAGAACATTTAGCTGCTGTCAAACATTTATTAAGGTATCTTAATAGCACAATTAATTTAAAACTCTGTTTTAGGAAAACTGGTGGGATACTTAAAGGCTTTGCTGATGCAGACTGGGCTAACTGCACTATTACCAGGAAGTCATACACTGGGTATATATTCTTTCTTTCCGGTGCAGCTATTTCATGGGAGTCCCGTAAACAGCCGACAGTAGCGTTGAGTAGCACTGAAGCAGAATACATGGCATTGGTTGTAGCAGCAAAAGAAGCGTTATACTTAAGACGTTTGATTGAAGAAGTCGGTTTTGAATGCATGCAGCAAGAACGAACACCGATATATGGCGACAATATTAGCTCACAGCATTTAGTTAAAAATCCAGTTTTCCATTCAAGATCAAAACATATGTCAAATTTCATTATATCAGGGAAATTTATAATAAATCACTTATTTCATTAAAATATTTTCCAACTAATGATATGATTGCTGATGTATTGACAAAAATATTAACAAAATCGAAACATGTTAATTTAGTAACTCAACTTGGATTATTGAATAAAAATTAGATGTTTTCTAAGATTTAGTAGGTACTGATTTGAGGGGTAGTGTTGGATATTGAAATTTATACCTGGCAACTCTGTACCATCCAAGTTATGTAAATTCACTCATACACGAGTACCTATTTAAACTATGTAATACAAATGAAGTCAATTGTTAATAAACGTTCATTGAAATCGGATGTGTTCCGCCTTTTAAGTTTTTTTTCCCAACAGAAAGCCAACTTCAAATTCGTTTGAAATAGTGCCCATACATGACGAAATGGAGCCAGCTTATCTTCTAGCAATCGAGCTATACGAGTTCTCGAATCATCGAAGAGTAAAAGTCGACAAATTTGCTCAAGTCGCTCTAATGGTATCACTGCTCTATAAAATGGCATATGAGGTTGACAAATAAATCTTTAGCTTGTACTCAATTTGATTTTTCAGCTCCAGAGTATAGCAAAATACCAATATACGCATAGATTTCATCAACATTAGTATTATGCCAAGCTCGCAGCTTTTTTGGATTCTCGTAATGCTGATTATTTGCAATTGACCTTTTGGCTTTTCTATTTGTTTCCAAAATTGATTCAACGTTGGCAGTTAGCAGAAGACACTTGAATGCAGATTCCAATCTCTTCCTTTTCATTCTTGTAATTCTCGTTTGTTCTGTAGCACTCGGCATCGACCACCAAGTAGTTTTGTCATTTTTGCCTTGGCTCATGTATTTTTGTCCACGAGTTGGCTCAATTACGATTTCTGGCGCTGCCACTTATGCTGCACTATATGCAAGATATTTTCCATATCTTGGATGAACATGTAACTATTACACTGAGGTGGTGGTTTATCATACACATACCTTAACACGGACGTGCTTTACTCGTAGACACCCTCCTTCGCACAACAAAGCATGCGCACGCCACGGCCACTTGCGTTACACTAATACACGCTTCAGCATTCGACGGAAAGGTACTGAGAACGAGAGAATAATCATTTGAAAAATAACTGCCCAACACAAATTTTTCGATTTTGTGGTGTCTGTCATACTTATACCATGTCAGACGTTTAAACAAACGAACGTGTAGGATTTCACAAATACCCCATAAGATCCTGTGTACTCCAGATGAGTGTAGACCACAGCAGCCATATTTCTGGCACAACACAGTTAAAATATTGATTAAGGAAAAGTAAGGCAGGTCCTAGGCGGGTAATACGAGCAAAGCTAATGGAATACTCGGTGATAGGACACTTGTGACTGCAACTGTGGAGCCGTTCTTTCCAACACCGCCAGCCAAAATTACTATGAATATGTATGATACCGACCATAGACCACAAATAATGGTCATTAGCGAAAGCGTTGTCCATATCTCAATGTTAAATATCTTGACCACCCAAAATTTCAGGGCCAAAAATCCCTTAAATTATATAAATACCCATGATGATGATTTGAACCTCGGTAACATCGATTTTACCGAAACGCAATGTATCCGAGACATAAGTTTGCCAGTGAGTACAGTCGAATAGTGTTATGGCATAAAAACACTGAAAGAATAACCTGTTTGGATAGTGACCCAATTGACATGATATACACGTTGAAAGTGCTGCGAATATCGTTGATATCGAATCGCAACCAGATCAAAAAGTTCATCTAATGGCGACGATGTGTTTGTTGTTTACCATCTATTGAATCCTGCGCCTAGGGCACAGAGTTGGCATGTCCATCTGGGCGGAGCTACTATGCCATCGAGACTGTATGATATCAGTACCAACGTCGTTACAATATTGACAACTAATCAAACTATTGTTACTAGATTTCGCGCCAGCCATAGAGATGTCTTTGAAACCAGACAATTTTACCAAGGTTGCAGCAACGGATCCAGAAGTAGACGAGTACTTGTGATTCGACAGCTTTTTCAGCTGCTGCGAACTGAGTATACGAGATTTTTAATTGAATACCTATCGTGTTCCAACTCATATTCAACGACAATGACGCGCTCCTCCGGATTTATCACAAAGAAAAAGACCTTAAAATTACTAAAGCTCACCAGCCACAACTAATCGAATTTGACTTTACATATTAAAAAACATTTAATCTTCCGAATTTGTCCGGGGTGGCGATTTTTCACGACGATCCGCCGAAAGGTGACTTAACTTTTGGGGACAACTTTTCGTGATTGATTAGAAAACAAAACAAAACAAAATTAGAAAACATTAGAAATCACTAGCACTTGACGGCTGTCACTCTTGCTGCGTGTGATTGCTCGTAAGCGCTGTCACCTGTGTTTTGCCGTTCGCAATGAGATTTTGTTTTCTTTGGTTTTGGTTTTTCGCAAATGATCGAAATGACAATTAAATTAAAATTCAGCAGTGCTATATACGAGTTGAGCGATTTAAAAAGTTCTCCGGGCTAGATACGCCAGTTCAAAACTGACTCTATCTTTGATTTCGTTCGGAGTTTAGGCGGAGCATCGAAAGATTCTTCGATTGGTCAAGATATCGCATCCAATTTTTCGATGGGCTTATGGTCTGATATGAAGACCTTCGACAGTACTTTCCAGTGAGTTATATCCTGCTAAATAGCGTTAAGACCACTTCCTGTTTTACTTTCGTAAGACGATAATATGAAGTCCAGGAGATGATGATATTTCGCCTTGCATTTGCCATCGCCTCGAAATGTGTTTTGAGTGTTAGCATCTCTGAATGCGAAAACCCTATCTTCCTGGAATATCTGCATTCAATGAGTTCGGCTGCTACTTTGGTGGTGGCGGCAACACCATGTCATGAGAAAAATAACCTCATAGCTCATCTCTGCAACAAGTAAATCTATGTTGGAGAAATGCTCGCCCGTCTTTCTAACAAGTAGAGGTTCGAAACCAATGAAGCATCCAAAACAAGAAGTTTTCCACATCTACGGTTCTTGTATGGATACATTGTGGTATCATATCCATCTACACATTCGAACTCAACTAGTTTTCGAACTATTTTCTTTAGCTCCTGTCAGATTTGTGGCTCAAATATTGATTTTTGTGGATTTGTGCCACTGATGATACTTGCCACTCTCATTCTTTCACCTTAAAGCCCTCGAAAATTTAGAACAACCAACCATTCAAACCAACTTTCGGACACGGTTAAAGTCGTTTTCTTTTCTATTTTTAACTTCACAGTCCAACTAAGCTCCTGCTGAAGTCAACAAATTATTCGTACATCAAAAAACTGCATAACTTCATCTCATCCGAAGGATAAAGTTTCTCCACTCGGCCGTTTGACTGTATAATTTTACAAAACTGGGAAAAATTCGCAACTAAAAAACGGTGTGGTAAAAAAAAAACGGAAACGGAAAAATTGTGAGAACAAAATATAACCGACATTGCATCTAAAACGATACAACCATTATCGTTTGTTATCGTTTGTTTAACACTAAGACTTATTAGCATCACATCCGGAGAAGTTCGCACCAACGCTTCTCGAATGCAGGGAAAACTTTTAACAAGATTAACAGAGAGACTTGCAACAATGTGAGTTGGTTTGACTGACTCATGAGTTGAGAGATGGTGGGGGTAGCATCTACCACATCAGCAGCCAACTGCCTGGATAAATTTTCGCGAAAAACAGTTTTCGCACAATGTTGACGTAAGAGCGAAGTTTTGAGCAAAATTGATGAATGCCTAACGATGATTATTCTTGAGGGTGTTGGGTTTTCCTTTTCGTTTATTTTTGGTTTTTAAAACCTCTTCCTGGAAATGGTTTACCTTTGCTGTTTGAATTTTTTAAAGAGTCAACGAATGGGTGCACAATAACAGTTTACTGGAACTTTTAAAAATATATGTTATAGTAAAAACTTTAGACTTTTTTGGATGACAAATGATTTTAGGGAGCCTTCATAGAAATGACACCTCCCGACAGCTGTTGGCTGGGTTAACGATGGCTAAACTAAAACTGAATATATTAAAGCCCCACTAGTCAGGGCAGTTTTAATCGGAAGATTAGGAAGGGTTAGTCTGTGTGAGAGTTAGATTCTTAAATAATTTTATATACGAGTAGTTGGCATATGATTTGGTATGATTTGGAGCACGTTAAGTGTGTCCTTAGGTTTAACCAAAGGACATATTTGATTTCAATTAAATTTCACGTCACAACAACCAAGATTTGTTTCGTATGATAAATACCTATACATATGCACAAAATTCGACGATATTCATATTGCAAATTTCACCATTAGCACCTCCTACTATTGTATTCATGTGACTTTCTTGTAATATCAGGTAGCTTTCAAAAAAGGTAAACCCAGTTGGATGAGCTCTATTTCTGAGTGCGTTCTCCACCTAAGTTATGAACAACTGAACTTTTTGACGGGATGTGCAAATGGGCTCGAGAACACGGCGCAGACGAATCGCTAATTTTGTGGATAAGAGAAATGTTGGTAAATAGGACACTGATTGCGGCCAATATGGGTTGGTGGGTGTAATCAAGGGTTGCCCGCAAGGCAGTATCCTGCCTCCGTGTCATGTAAGTCGACTCACTGCTTAACGCTCTTAATAGTTCTGATGTCTATGCTCAGTGATATGCAGATAATGAATGTGTACTGTCTGTTGGATCATACTTAACGTCTATCAGTCTTAAAGCGCAGACAGTCCTAGGCATGATCAACGATTGGTGAACTAACAACGCGGTTTCAGTGAATGCTCTCGAGAAGGAGGTAGCTGACTGGTTTGACTCATCTAGTGCTTAAAGGCATCACTATCCGTCTCCCCAACTATCACCTAAGTATTTGGGTGTTATCCTGGATAAAACAAATTCTTTTGATTAAACATGTTGAGTCGAAAACTTCCAAGATGCTCGCGGTTTTCTCGCAGTATAAAGGAGCTTTAAGCATGACAAGGGGCTTGTGCCGAGGAGGGTCCTTCGCATGTATACAGATATGATAAAGTCAACTATATCCTATTCGTCGGGTACCTGATGGAATGGCTTTCACGAAAACAATATACATCAGCCTTGTTTTTACCAGACTGTCTCGGGTGCATGAGGGTTTTTCCTCGCACGCATGGGTCCACGGAGGAGATGATATCACTCCTCCTTGAGGAGTGTCCCTTGAGGTGGTGACCCTCAATACCGTGTTAAGTAGTGTTGCATACAGTTCCAGCATTTCATAAGTTTCTAGTTATAGCGGGAATGTTAACATTGCTCCTCCGATGGCCGTTTCCGTGCCTTTATCTTATCGAGGTTTGCCGGTTTGAGGCTAAATATTCTGGGTGCGAATTACGTTGAATTTGAATGCAAGCAGTTTTTCTAAAGTTTTTGAAATGTATGGTATTAGGCTTATGGGTCTGAAGTCATTTGGATGGGTATGAATGGGCTTACCTGCCTTGGGAATGAGTCCATAGTATTACCAGGAATTAAGGCCTGTTGTTCTCTCTATGTTCGCTTTAGCAATGCATTCACTCCAGCCTCAAAGGGACAACCGGATGGTTCTCCGAATAAAGCTGTACAGTATTATCCTTTAGGATAATGTAAAATTTTTAACCGTAATGAATGCTCATCAATATACCCTCAAGGCCGCTTTCGGACTTACTCTAAAATATCGTCATTCATTTCCTAAGCCATGCAACTCGCTATGGAATGCCTGAGCGAGCTCTTTATTTCCTAGTTATTATAACTTGCAAACATTTAAGACCAACGCACACCGCTATATCTTTTTTTCCCTCCCTAACTTTCCTTCAGCCGCTTTGTGTGCAATCATTTTAAGGATATTCAAATACCTTGAGCACGCGCAGATTATTAAAAACAACAAGTGATGTTAAGCAGAGCAGATGCGACTACGAGCAATAGACAGCTCAGGAAACTCTCTTCGGTTTCGCTGTATACCGCTGGCGAGAACTTGTGTGTTTGATCTGCTCTCTAAAACTTCCACATCTACCCATTTACGAGTATCTTTCGAATAAATTGACCATCAGATGCAATTCCATTCTCATTTGTTGAAACGAGGTCAACAATACCTATGAGCAGAAGAAAACGGGTCCGTCTATCACTCAATGGCTGTCATTCTCACAAAATCAATATCAAAAAGTGAAGATGCGACTTCAATCCCTAAAATATCTGAAGTGTATTCCAATTCTTCCTTTATTTCGTGATAAACTGAGTTATTTTCTTGAAAGCATCTCTCATCTCATTCGGGGGTGTATTTTTTGTCCAATCTCGGAAATATCTTACAAATCTTGGTTCGGGAGTAAAGTGTATCACAAGCTACGCCATACGAATCCGAGTACAACAATATAAGAAAGCATCTCGTACTCGTACTCGTCTACTAAGGCAAAAAATACAAGAAGATACAACACCTCTTTCGTAAATTAAATTTCCGCAATATCAAATGACAATTGACGAAGGACCAAATATCAGTGTTAAGAGTTGGATTTCTCTGCAATAGATCAATTCAAGCAGCAAATCCAAGGCGAAGATAGAGCAAACAGCATAGTTGGTACTTGAATGGATGGTTTGTCTTTATGGGTGGATTTCTATTCTTTAGTACTCGACTACCATACGAGGATGTACGACTTCATCAAACTTTAAAAATCTCACCCTTCGCTTATTGATTACAGCAAAACTCTACAAAAGTTTCGTCCCCTTATATTTGGTGACTTACTCAAGGGTGACGGTTTCTTGTGTGACCTGCTATAGGGTATGTTCGTCTTGTGCAGCCAGTCGCTGCACTGATTTAAAAAATTTAATCTCCGACACGAAACTACGGCGTATTTTTTCATATCTGCATCGTTTTGTACACCAACGAGTGAGACTTTCGGTTTTATTAGAAGCAGATATTGCTCCATTGCTTCCCAAAAGAGTGCTGGCTGCAAAAGTAAATGTTCCGCTTTTCACAACTAATGACATACCGATGCATCGCTTCAATCAGAAAATATCGCATATCTACCCGCATCTTTACCCCCATGACATATGTATCGAGGCTTCAAAGAAAAGTAATCAAATCGTGAGAGGTATATCTTCGGAGCGGACCTACGGATACGGACCTACAGATAATTGAATAATTACCCAATGAATTGCGCACGTCAACCTCTTGCTGGGAAAAGTGCCTTCAAATCAGCTTCTAATCCAAAGTACGGGAGAGCAGCGAAAGCTATAAAGTCTGTGAGTATTCTGCATATTAAAGTCAACAAATTAATATCTCGTTGGGGGTTAGTATCAAGATTATATGAAGTTTATCGCCCACTCTAACAAGAGATCTGCCAACATTTTCAGAATAGAAAATTCCAAATTGTGTAAATATGGAAAAAGGCATTGCTATCAGCAATTACTTGCTTTGTAGATCAAGGCCCGACTTCTGGATTTGAAGCTTCAGGCCAAGATTACCCAGATCAATAATTATCACTCCCAATGAAAACTGGAGATGTTTCGGTTATCAACCTAGTCTCAGCTGGTTTTGCATTCTCATGAAGACATGATCATTATCCATCATCTCTGTGCAAAGACAGACAAAGATATCAAAATATGGCGGACCTTAGTGATTTAGATACGCGGTTCCATTCATCAAAAATTCGTCGAATACTTGCAGCCTGAAATGAGCGTAGGCCGGACACTCACAGAGGAAGTGGTTCGCGGTGTCGTCATCAATCTAAATAATAGAGAGAGTCACAGCCTAGTACACTAAGGTGGTTAGCAGATGCGTAGTTTCTCGTTTTGAAGCCATTTAGTAGTCTACAGCCTTTGTTACTGAGGGACAGCAGAAAAGTAGCTGACCTATTAGAGATATCGGCAAGAATTCGTTTGATCTGCAGGGTGTTATGTCATCTGCAATTATGCAAGAACCTCATAGCGCAAGTCGGATAATAAGAAACTTTCTTTTCAGACTTGCCCAGCTAGCTAATCAACGATCTCATTTTGACCTTAGTGCTATAGAAAACTCAGTGAATTCTGCTCTTTTTTGCAGTTCATTGCAATCAGGATGAAGTATATCTCTGCTAGGAAGACAGACGTGTGAAGTCAATCAGACAATCTACGCATAGGATATAACATATTTGGTGTTTTCATAGCCGCGTTGTTTCAGAGGACCTACGTGACAAGCGCAATAACTTGCCGAAAGTCCATTTATATGGAACCAACCATCGATTACGTCTAGGGTTGTCTGCGCTTTAGGACAAAGAGTTGCTAAGCATGATCCAACAAACAGCACAGCTACATCATCCGCATGCGAGTGTAGACGTTAGAATCGCTTAAAGCAGTGAATCGACCAACAAGCACCATAACAGTGGTGACAAGACGCTACGAATAGGCAATCCAGTTTAATTTAATAAAATGGGCCTCAGATAGCATCCGCAATCAAAGTTCCATTCACCAGTATTGTCTATATTCACGAAACTAGTAATTCGTCTACGCGTGGGTCCAGTCAAGTTGCAGTATAGCATAAAGTATTGTAGCATTAGATGTATGCCAAAGCAATAGCCTACCACGAGTTTTGTTACTCACTTGCTCACTTGCAGCTTCAGTAATAGGAGCTAGTGTTCAAATAGTTTTGATCAAGTTACTTCGAAAATGAGTCTTGCTCATGAAGCAGATAGCCTCTGCTTTCGATTCTGCGTAGGTACATCGGTGTTTCCTTTGTGCCTCTGAGGCTTCGATTTGTAAAACCTTAAGTAACCTATTTCGAAGTTTCCAGGCTTCCTAAACGTACTCGTCACAAATGTGATTTCTATCATGGAACGGACTGTGTAGACAATGTCTGTAACAGAATTATCTAAGTTTAGATGTTTGGCGCAAAAATACAAGTTCTTGGCCTTTCCGATCGTTCGTTGTACATGGGCGTGAAATCCCTTAACATTTAACACCGCAGACAGCCTTATCAAATAGTCTCTGATAAGGCTAGCTCCCACAGTTTATTGACACAATTTTTACACTCAGCGTCGTTCAGACTATTGTCATTGCCAGGCTTCCTAACCTGAAGCGGACGAGAGGAGATAGCGGTACCCGTATAGGTAAGCTGATCTTGTCCCCTTTGGAATTTTTTTATGTGAAATTTCTTATGGCTTGTTGGACAGCAATTCCGAACTCCAATAAAGCGAAGAAGCGACATGAAGTGATTCTGAATTTCGATGAAACGAAAAAGTGACATGAAGTGATCCCAAACTCCGATGAAACGCAAAAACGACTTGAAGTGAAACCTCTTATGGTTCATTAGACAGTAATTTCGAACTCCGATGAAGCGAAGAAGCGACTTGAATTGTAACTTCTTATGGCTTGTTGGGCAGTAATTATCCGGAATCCGATAGAAGGAAGAAGTGACAGAAAACGGTAGTGATCGTTGTGAAGCAGCTCAGGCATGAGACATAGGAGAGAAACGAAACGGTGTTAGACTCGGAGTAGGGAATAAAAAGAGGGTATGTAATGCGAGTGGTGAGGCACTGACCCGGATGGAATGGAACATTACCGGTAAAGCGACAGTCGTGGGCGAATGCACAATGCACGAATTATGTCATAGCAAAACCAACCGCATCGTTATCATAATTGTTTCCATCTAGACATTACTTTGTAACAACACCAAAAGCATCATCAACATGTAACGGAAAACTTCAACTTAACAACAAAATTTGATTTCATTTTTGTTTGCCAACGCCAAGAAGATAAGCAGCATAGAACATCTCAGCAACAGAATTGCTCCAGCGACATCGGATAACCTAGTTTGAGAATAGCGGCATTAGCAATTCAAGCAAAAAGACATGATTGTTATTGTTAACCATCAACTCTTCATTGTATGATATAATGCTTAGTATGTATTATTCTAGGTATTATGCTAAGTTAGTTTAAGATAACACGTCAGTCGAGTGAAATACCTTGATTTAAAAAGACTTACTTCAAGTAAGTCGTATTTTATTTGTAAGGGCTGAACACAATACATAAGTGGCGCACGGTATACCGTCGCTCCATCTCATAGAGGCATGACTGGCCTCGTATGAGTATGGCGACTTGTCATTAAAATTTATATGGGAATTGGCTATGTTATAGAGTACTCCCAACACGTGTCATCAGTCAAAGTTATTGAGGTTATAAGGAAGTGAGAAATATGTATTCCAAAAAAAATTTATCAATAATGGAAAATGGTTTCTGTTGCCAAAGAAAAGTCTTTTTTACGATACTTGTGACCTATGGTTAACATTCTCATTTTAACTATTTATCGAGCTTCATATAGTATCACATCCATCGCCTAGCTTTCTAGGCTGAACATTATCTTCAGATTCCATCTTCATGAATCGAAACTTTAGCTGATTACTGCACTTATTTTAGTCGGAAGTTTCAGCATTAATTCCGAAAGTTTGATCGCTTTCAATGAGTGTCACTGTCCGCTAATCTGTTTCTCTCTTTCGTTACCGCTGGAGTAGTGAAGCTTAAACATCCACGCCATCGACAGCACTTGTTGTCAAGATCTTAAAAGTCTAATAAACTCTGGGGTCAAAACTGCATTCACTAAAAGCCAAAACCCAACGCTCCACAAGGAAAATGTGAAAGAACGACCATATTATCTATACTACTCATAAAATCCAATATGAAGGCTACTGCGAGTATCCAATCGAATATTTTCGACAATACAATGGGACAATTCATTGCAAAGAACTCCCCATATCGAAGTGTACCCAGTAAATGGAATTGAAATCTCCTTAACGTCGCGTGGACAATAACTACAATCAATCGTACTGTGTAAACGTTTAAACCTACCGTGGAATATTTTGCCACCAATAGCCACGTGACCTGTGAAAGACCCTTCCAGTATTTCTTTTGAGACGATAGCAGCATTAATTTTTTTTTCCATTCATCCCAATAGTTTAGATCAGTCGTGACGTAAAACATATGAGCTTAAAATAAAGTATTTGGACGCCCCCCAATCAAAGGATATATACTAATATTAATCCTCCTTATTATAGCATCTGGCGCAAAATTAATCACCCTATCGGAAGATCGTATAATGTTTGCAAATCGCGTCGTACGTCAATCATATTTGACATTTGTGAACCAGACAGCTGCAGTATACAAACATACAAGCAATGGAGCGCTATACTCCGCAAGAGCATGGAATACTTGTGTCGATGTTTTTGATCAATAATCGGTCGGTGGTGTTAGCCGGCGCTTAGATACGTATGCTGCTCGAAGACCCAGTCCATCCACTCAAAGCCACTGTATGGTGCGGCGTCCACGGGTTAGGAGTGATTGGGCCGTATTTTTTTGAGAACGTCATCGGCAATATGGTCACTATTACTGGAGATTGCTACAGGGCCATGATAAACGACTTCTTACTGCCGGAATTGAATGAGCGGGATTTGGTGAACATGTGGTACTAACAAGACGGCGCAACCGCACACACAGCACGAGCCACAATGTATATTGTGAAGGAAGTGTTTCCTGGTCGTGTAATCGATAAAACCGACACAAATGTGTATCAACACTGGGGCCCCGCCCAATTATCAAGGCTTCGCCCTTTAATGACGTGGTCTAATAATGAACGGGGGCAGACCAAAGTACTGGTCTTATCGTAAACATCTTCAGATGACGCTACCGAAGGTTGCTACGATTTGATCAGTCACAAGCTGCCGGTCATAGGTCTTGTTGGCGGCTGGACCACCGGTAGTCCCTACCAGGACTTAAATCACGGTACCATGGGAGTCAGGAGCCCCCCGGATCTCGGTCCGGGCCTGACTTGTTAGAGGTAGGCCCCCTTGTGGGAGCGTCATGGTGGCTGTGGTTTAAACCCAAAATCGCGGGAAAGAGTCTTCCTATGGTTTTCCTTGGTTTTCCTTGGTTTTCCTTGGTTGACTCAATGTGGAGTTGCAATAAGTGCTGGGTGCTGCGACCCTAAGAGCAGTAAGAGGTTTTAGGTCGGCCTCGACTCATACCAAGGGTGGAACTTGTGCCGGCAACACAGTTCCGAATTGGTATCAAAAATGAATATCATTGTGAGCGATGGCAAGGCATATCCTTGCTCCCATGGATGTATGGGCATCCCGTAAGTTTAAGCCCACATGGCAGGTACTTACGTTAAAAACATGAGACATCTGTATCAACACTGGCGGCGGCCACTTGGCGGATATCATCTTTTCCACTTAACGGAAACAATTGTAAAGGTCCAAATAAAGATTTCCATCACTCAAAATAATTTTTTTTTATTTAGTAAAAAAGGAATTCAAAAACAAAATTGGATGATTAATTGTGCGCGACGTTGTGCAGTGGACATTCGGTAACGTGAACACCGCCTAACGTGAACTACTCGGTAACGTGAACAAAATAAATTAACCACCTTGTAGCGTGAACAAGTCAAAAATCTCGGTAACGTGAACAATCACAAATTCTTTTTTTTACTTCGTTTTTGAGATTATTTTTCGATAATTTATTTTTTTATTCTATTTTTAATTTCTTTTTCTGACATTTCATTCAAAACTTCAAACCGAACTCTCTTGTAAATTCTATCGAACGCCAACATTTTGTACAGTTGAATTTTGGCGGTTTTATTTGTGCAGTTTAGTTGTCGAAATGAGCTCGAAAAAAGCGAAAACCTCAACTTTGAAGCAAAAGGCGGACATTTTGGAGCGCTTAAAAAAAGGAGCTTTTGTTACTTCATTGTCAAAAGAATACAATGTCACTAAATCAACGATATGCAGCTTTAGAAAAAAGGAAAGTTCAATCTTGAAGCGTGTTTCAAACACATTCTCGGGGCCAGGAAAAAGTCAAACAATGAAAAAAGGGGAGTTTCCCAGAATGGAAAAATATCTCCACAGATGGTTTGTTGGAATGCAAAACAAAAACTGGCCAGTTAACAGAGTAATGCTAAAGGAGAAAGCCAAGCAATTACACTTAAAACTTTAAACAAGTGATGGTTGGCTTATGCGCTTTAAAAAACGTTATGGTATTCGTTTTTTGAAAATAACTGGAGAGAAACTTTCGTCACAACCTGAATTAGTGGATCCATTTAAAAAGAAACTTAAAGAAATAATTGAAGAAATGCAGCTGTCCAAAGATCAGCTCTATAATGCCGACGAGTCTGGTTTATACTGAAAGCTTTTGCCGGAAAAAAACTTATGTATCAGCTTCAGAGAAAACTGCTCCGGGCACAAAGACGGGAAAGCAACGAGTTACATTTTTGTGTGGCCCGAATGCTTCAGGAATACACAGGCTTAAACTACTGGTTACTGGAAAGGCAAAAAAGCCGCGCAGCTTTAAAAATTTTGATTGTCCAACTGACTACAAAATTTCAAAATCTTGAGAGAAAAGGCTGTACTTAAAAAGTCTTCACTTTCATTACAATAGAAAAGGATAACTGATTTTTGCAAGGAATAAGTACAAACATATGCATATTGTTAGATTCAAAATATAAAACAAAGCATTTCACATTAAAAGAGAGCAATAGAAACAACTTAACCATGAAATACGAAAATGTCTTTATGTATTTTTATTATTTTTTGTTTTTAATTTATGAAGAATTTTTTTGTTTCAATTACTGTTTTTGTTGATACAAGTGATATGAAGAATAAAAAATTGATGTAAAATATATTACAGCGACTGCGTTGTATAAATTTTGGTTTAATTTTTCACATTTGCTAACGTGAACAGCCTTTTTTTTAATTAGTTCACATTATCGAATGTTCACTGTATAACTTATCTCATAAATATCTCAGAACCATTTCAATGTTTCCTATATGTTTTTGTGTCCCAAAGAGTATTGAAATGGATCAACGGACTAAACACACTCAAACTCAATTACTGATGACAGCGAATGTGGAGTAAAAACTCAAAGTGTAAACAGCCTGATTGGCAGGCTGATGACACATACTCATAACCAGTATGTTGGTCTATCCGTCAACCTTTCCCACTATAATCGGTGACATGTCACTTTGAAATGCTTACGAAACGATTGCAGAAGATACTTCTCCATCTACTGACAAGACCATGAAATATCCTCTCAAAGGCGCTTCTCAAAAGGAATTTACAAAATCTCAGAAACAAAAAAAAAAGCAAAACCTACACACACGTCTCCATTTTCGTAATTTTTTTTCCAATTTCCAACTGGTGCATACTTTCTAAAAGGACTCGTAACAATCCCAACCGCACAGACCTGACTACGTGACATGATTTTTACTCTTGTTTTTGTTGGTCAAAAAAGTAATCTCGACGTTTGCTCCCTTTTGGACGTAGAAAAAGGTCCTTCCCAGCTGCAGTAACCATGGGAACAGGCCAACGAATTTTAAAACAAAAAAATATAAATAACAGATCTGCACGGCTCTCAGCACATCAACAATAAATACATAGAAAAAATTAATCATCCTTTATACTATCTTTGCACCTAATACCCTTATTTACTGTGGCTGGTGGTTCTTGATAGTGGAGCTGCAGCTAGAGAGCAGTGCTAGGGTGAGAAAGGAGAATGGAGAATACATTTCTGCACTGTGCCTTCCTAGCAGTGTATTTAATTAAATAATTACAATTTATGCTTCGCTTGCTTATGCACTTTTGGTTAAACACATTTTTCATGGAAGTCCTTTTAGACATAGTATCATGCATACGAGTACAATACATCTGAAGGCAGAGTACCTATTCAGATGGTGTGGCTGTCGGATTGATATCTTTATTTTTCAATTAGAGACTCCGAAATAATCTCGGTATATAAGTTAGGTTAGAGTGGTTTTCATCTGAGGTGCACTAAGCCCAGTTGTAGGTCCTTTGTAATACCACTATAAAGGCCGCTACCACTACTGGCTACTTCCGAAGTCATAGAGATTTCTCGATAAAGTCGATCATTATAGAACAAAGATTACTTACATAAATTGCATTCCAATGCGTTCTAAAGCAAAGCAGTTGCATAGTAAATGTTCAGAAGGTTCCTTATCCGCTTGATCATTCATCATTATGAGGTATACTCATTGCGCGTGTCTTCTTATAGCACAATGTCTCGTGATTGTATTAGCGAGTTTTGAGATATCTTCTCCCCTGAGGTTGATCAGCTCTACATGTCTTCCAGTTGTCCTAATAAGTCCATGTGCTACAGGACGATAGATGACCTAACCTAGATTGCAAACTATGCAAACCCTTAAACTTCGCACGGACACACTGTACAAGCCTGTAAACTGCTAGAATTTGCTAGAATGTGAGTAATTTGCACGTGTGTAAGGAGGAAAATTGACATTGATGACAATTCACACGTATTCACAGATAGGGTCACACGGATAGAGGCGATCAGTGGAAAGCGGATTTTGGATTTCCGATATCTGGAAAGTTTGCCTTCTATCCATGTACAGGACTATGTAGAGAGCGCTTGTGAATATGTCATTTGTTTGTCCTAGTACATTGTTGTATTTGGACCCTGGAATAGAGGTGGAAGGCCAACTGCCGCTCACTCACTACCACAAAAAAAAAACAGGGAAAATCTGTAGCCTAGGATACGCCAGGATATACCACCTTGATCAAAAACCCGGAAAAACCACCGTGTGGCGCCCCATTGTTCCAATTTGAGTTCTGTTTTTTTTTTTTAGTTGGTAAATCTGTTGTTGACCCTCTACATCTTAGCGTTATAGCTTGACATTTGCAAGAGTTACATAGCCAAGAGTACATCTATCTCTGTGTGTGTTGGCGATTTTTTAAAATTTTAGAAATGGATTTAAATTTGCAACAACGAACTTGTATTAAATTTTTCGTAAAAAAGGAAGTGTCTCGACAACGATTCTCTAAAGAAAACGGTCGTTTACTAGTGGCACGAGCGGTTCAAAAGTGGTCGTGAGTCAATCGAAGATGATGAACGCAGTGGCAGACCATCGACATCGAAAACCGACGAAAACATTGATGGAGTAAACGAAATGTTGGTCAATAACCGCAAATTAACCATCAGAGAGATAGCGGAGGACTTGAACATTGCCTATGGATCCGTCCAAGACATTTTGGTTAATGATTTGGGTTTCCGTCGTGTAGCAGCAAAGTTGGTGACAAAAGACTTCAATTTCATGCAAAAAAGAGACGTGTTGACGTCGCAAAAGAGATGATTTGCGAGGCTGAATCCGATCCCACATTCATTAAAAGGATCATTACTGGAGACGAGACGTGGGTTTATGGGTGCGACACGCAATCCAGACATCAGGCAAGTGAATGGCGTTCACCAAAAGAGCCGAGACCAAAAAAACCATGTCGTTTTCAGTCAAAAAAGAAGGCAATGCTCACGGTTTTCATGGATTACAATGGTGTAGTGCATCACGAATTTTTTCCAGAAGCCCAGACAGTAAACAAAGAGTATTATTTGGGCGTTATGGGACGTTTGCGTGAAGCAATTCGCCTAAAGAGACCAGAATTGTGGGCAGAAAACTTGTAGATTTTGCAACATGATAACCGTCTCACAGTGCCATCATTATTCGTAATTTTTTGATGAAAAATGCAACAAATACCATTAAACAGCCACCGAATTCACCTGATTTGGCTCCCTGTGACTTCTTTCTGTTCAATCGAGTTAAAAAACCAGTACGGCGAACGCGTTTCAGCAGCCGAGAGGAGGTAATGGAAAAATCGCAGGAAGCACTATTGGACATACCGAAAACCGAATATCAAAAATGTTTCGATAAGAGTGTTGCAGTCGATGGGGACTACTTTGAAGGGGACAATATACTCGTAGATTTAGATGAATAAACTTGTTTTTTTTTAATTTTCGGAATAACATAAATTCCGGGAACAAGGTGGTATGTTAACAATGAATTTCGATTTTGGACATGGAATGTTTGGACCTCTAATAGACCACGGGCCGCCCAACAATTCCCAGGCGTCTACGGTCTGAGATGGCTGGGCTGTGTTGAGCGAATGTGCGCCATAACTCTGGCCCAAATAGCCTTTGAGTCAAATCCCGAGCGATGGAACAGCAGTGGACGATCGCATCTAAGGTGGTGCCAGCAAGTTTGGGTTCAACAAACTTGGAATGCGGATTGGAAGCAGCTAGCGAGATACATATCTAACTGGAAAGGCCTGTTGGTTGAGGCCCAGGTTCACACCGAACTGTCACCTTAGAAGAAGAAGAAGAACATTGATTGCTGGACCATGTCAAGCTGGCAAGGTTGTGGCAAGTTGCATGTCGAAAATGTCAATGACCCTCGTTGGGGAAGTTCTTAGTGTAGAAGTAGAGCATTAGACGAATATGTCATAAATGGGAATTGCTTTAACAATTTTAGTGTAGTGCATGAGCCTTGAATTAAATACCTCACTTTGGACATACAGCATCCATACACAACTGGAGGGCAATTAGAGTTATTTTTGGTTCCGCAACATTTACTGTTCACCTTGAACTGTGATCCAGAATGAGTCCTAAGTACCATACTTGAGATTATTTGGGAAACTCAGACAGATGCAACTTAGCTTGAGTAAGATGATTCATAATATCTTGTTTCGTCCGTGAATAGAACCAGCTCCATTTTGAATGAATTGGCGATAAGCCCACATCTGCTTGTCCAAGAGCAAAATGTGCCTAAGACTAAGGTAGAGCAGTGACCAGGTCCCTAGCCAGGATTTTGTCTCGGGGAGGGCTTGTTCAATTTCGAAGAAGTAATTCTGTATACAAAAATTGAAAAACTATATGAATATTTTATTTTTGTTTGCATTTTTTTTTTATAAATTAAATTTAATAAATAATAATTCTTTTAATAATTCTTTTAATTTTTACAACAATAAACGCCTTGTCTTTTTTTTAGACATAATATCGATCACTTCATCTGGATATACGTAAATAACTGAGTGAACAGACAAGGTTCTTTCAACGCTAGCTGTTGTAACAGGTAGTGTGGCCAAAATTGTAAGCAAGTAGCTTATACTCCTGAAGTAGGTCTTGTCACATATATCTAGCAGTTTCAGAACATCGGTAGAGAGATCAATCGATGAATTTTTTTCGCACCAGAGTGTACTCCGCTTTAACAGCTGAGAAGGATATTGCATTATCGAAGTATAGAGTTAGCTTTTCTATTTCATTTTCTCGATTAACGGCAGCAAAACTTGGAAGCAGAGTTTGAAACGATGTTAGAACATCCTCGTTGACCATAAATCTGTCAGTAAGATTTTGTATTACAGAATCTGGACAGGGAATAAGTACAATATATACATAAATCATAATCTTCAAGACATGATGTTTCTGGAATGTATTGTTAGTTTCAAAGAAATGCTCGGAGCTGTTATGTTAACTTCAAATAAATCCTCAGCAAGTTGTGATACGGTTTGAAAAGCGTTTCCGGCATTTTCTCCTTTTAAGATTTTAAGAAATTTTATGTTTATTTAATTTATGTTTTTAAGAAATTTAAGACTTGTTTTCTGTGATTTATTGCAGACACGAAATTCAAAGATTCATTTTGTAGGAAAATTGATAAGAGTAGCGTTAAACTAAAAAAGTTTTTCGATTACAATGAGCCTTACCAGGAAATCACTTCTTTGAATTGCTGCTTTTGAAGACATCGCCCACGTCTTGGTTGACATTTCTTTAAGACTAATCGTAATACATTTAAAGAGCTTTATAAATCAGATAATGCTGTCATGCCTTTCAATAAACCTTGTTTCACAAAGGCGCGAAAGTTGTTTTTTTCTGCTTTCTGGTGCGTGTTTTTGTATGGCATTTTAGAAAGCCTTATTTTCATTTGAATGGTATCGGAAGAAATTGGCTATTTCGCTTACTACACCAGATGTAATTAGACAGAGCCAGGTTCAAGCGATGACTTGCACAGTAAACATATCTTGGGTGTGGATACTGTTGCCGTAAAAATAAACGAAATGTATTCAAGAATATAATTAATAACCTGAACTTAATTCAAAAATTTTCTTTTGAATCATTTCGGGCTACCCCTGGCTACGTGACCAAAGGTTGCATTTGAAGTGATGGTCAAGGAACCGTCAATATTGTTGAAAATTCAAGTGAGCCCCATATTGTAGTGATTCTTCTACTCATGATAAAAGAGTATCTCAACCAATTTTTTTTTGGCAGACGTGCTGGGATTTATACAGACTTATTTGGTTAAGGCTGCACTTTCCTTAAGATATGAAAGTTAATACTATTCAGTGCAGGCACGGAGGATGTCTTGGATATCCTGAATGATACCATAGTGTTCTTTACATAATTCGAAGCTACAAACTGCCTTTGCAAAAAAATACGATAAGAGCTTACCTTTCTTCTCGCTCTTTATCTTTAATGCGACCTTGTTAAGTTTTCTTGCCGTGTTTTGAACAAGATATTTTAGAGTTGAAAAGCCCTTCTTTCTTTCTTACGGAGCTCCAGGAGGTTTTTCGTCTTCCACTGCGGGCTCTCACGCACTGTCTTCCTTACTCTGAAAGCGCAATTTAGAAAGGAAGTGAGTTTGGTTTTAACTTCGCCAAGCTTTAGCTTTGATATCGGTACGTAATTTTCGAATTTAGCCACTTTGGTATAGCGGATGTCATTGTGTTTCTCACAGTTCGTTCTTCGATGACTGTTGTACACGATGGTGGAATACAATAGTTTTTTTCGATATGCTGAACTGCAAATATTGGTGGTCAGAGTAGGGCGGTTCATTCGACATCAGTCTAGTAATGAATCGTCTAATAAGAAAGGTTATTGAGGACAAATGTGATTTCAAGGACTTCTTGTTGGTACTTATTTCTCGTAGATGATACGTGCCTATAGCCGATCTATGGTAAACCAAATCCCTAACTACCTTAAAGTTAAATCCATCTATTGTGACGTTTAACCCGCTTCGTCGATGGTGTGTTTCAATGTCATCACTCATCAGCATATGCAAATAGTTGCACAGACTTGTGATATGTTGGATCTCTGGTGTTCGCAAAGAAGACACACGACAGGGCATTATCTCGTTCCAATTTGTTTTCGAAATCAAAGGCTTCGGCTAGATTGCTAATTATCCCTTCGCAGAAGGGAGCGTTTGCTAACGTCATTCTGCACCAAATAAGTTTTTTTGTAGCTCTATGGCTATTTTTTATAGATGTTGCAGCCTTACATCGATAGCAAGGTTGCGGACAGCGGGATGGACTTTTTGGGTGTTTCTTAACCTTGCTAATAAGGGCTAATCAAATCAGATTAGATGTATATCTCTACAAGATTTTGAGGAGACTCATGCCTTTATTTTTGGCACAGCTAATAGGGTTTCTTTTTTGCAGATCGAGCAAACTCTTCCATTGGTCAAGCATATATTTCTCGACTTGATCGAGTGAAACCGACTACACCAGAAGGTGTATTCCTCATGGTATCTTGGCATCTATACGACTACAAATTGGCAACTAACGTGCTGTCGTAAAGACTAAACTCTACGATTGTACTACAGAACATGCCGCCCTTCTTTCCTTTGACGTTAAAATCACAAAAGATTATTTAAATGTCGTTCTTAGGACTTTTTGTCCAGTAGCTCTCTTTTCTATGTGACCATGCGCTCATGTTTCTGTTTTTCGCATATTTAGTCCTGGCATCCGGTAATTATTCAGCTATACTTGGTCTAATAATGGATCCAGGGTCATCAACAGCAAATAGGTTCTTACCTGACCATTCTTTTGTTGTATGCACGTCTCTACTCTGAGTATCGAACTTGTCCGATATCGAACCAATAAGGACGATGAAATTCGAAAAGTTCTCAAGATGACTTCTGAAACTAAAGAATGCTGATCCCCTTCCCCTCCACCCCTTTCTCCCCTGCACTGGATCAAGGTGCCATACGACTGTGCCGAGGATCAGCCTGGCTGAGGGCCCAGTAGTTCTAAAAAATAGGTCAGGCATAAACGAAGTATCCGGATACCTGGCGACCTCCGGATTAGTCAGCCTTATCTGTATACAGCGGATCTCTGTACAGATGGACCTCCCTTTCTCCGCTTCTCGCGGGATACCTAATGGATATCAATCTCCCTAAAAAAAAACAAAGTCGAAGACCGGTACTTCTTCAATACCGGGCGGTAATACGGTGACTGCACCAACTAGCGGCAAGGCTACAGCAATTTCGGGTAAAGATAAAACTGTGACAGGCCATGGTGCATCTTCTAAAGGCAAATGCAAAGATTACGCACAGTTCCCAAAATGATAAAAGACTCCTCCAACAGCCAGAGATCGTTGGAGGAATTCGTACCGGTTTCCAAAAAGCCAAGCATTCTGGAGATCATCAAGCTCAGGGATCTCTTAACCCTCCTTCGCAAACCAATGCCATGATTCGGTTCGGTTTCGAGTCAATAAACCTAAGGGTTTACAAAAAGGATGAGCTGGATGCTAATAAGCAACCAGGAATTGTAGTAGGCGTGGTTCACGGATTTGAGACACCTGAATACGTTCCGCTCTATACTAGGGACAAAGGTAAGATTATAACTTGTATATTAGTGAGATATAGCCTTAATTTGATCTTACTTCGTAACCTCCTCTGGGCCCTCTCCTGGTGACAACATATGGCTGAAAGGGTGGTACTGGAAGCTGGAAGGCTAAAACTGGCCTCATCATCGGGAACGACGCTAACGTTCATTGCACGGTATGGTACAGTACCGCTACCAACGATAGAGGTGAGACACTTTTTGATTACATTATATGTACTAACCTCATTGTTGGCAACATTGGCAATGAGCCGATCTTCATAAAAAAAAATTTACAAGAAGTGCTGGATATCACTCTTGTCTCCAACAACATTACTCAAATGACAACGAACTGGATGTTATCGTGTGAACACTCTTCTCCAAACCATAGATATATCCAATTCAGTCTGAATGATGCTTCTCCGCGACAACTGGCATTCCGGAACACTTTTAAAAATACTCTCCTCAGAACTCTAAAGTCTCCTGCGTAACACCAACAAGCTTGAATTTCACCCTCCCTCTCAATCAGGTAATGGAAAATTCCTATTCCCAAAGCTGGAAAATGTTTTCATGTTATTCCAAAGGACCTCAAATCTATAAGTCTATCATTCTGGACAAAAAAGGTGACTTATACAACATCAACACATCCGCAATCACAACTGCAATGTCAACACTGAGAGTAGATGTCTCACTTGGGGAGTTGATCAGTATGTTAAATAGCAGTATGGGCGGGGCTTCTGCTAAAAGATGTGTCAGCAGAGGTACTCAGTAAGACGGTGTCCTTTCACCTCTTCTCTGAAACTTAGTGGTCAGTGAACTGCTGATATATTATACTTTGAAGTGGGTGGTAGCAGCAATCACCCTGCTGATGACGTTGCTACAGCCGTCTCAAGAAAACATCTCCATAGCATTAAAGAATTCCTGTAGCAAAATCGTAATAGATTAACCCATTGGATTGGGAGTGAATACCCACAAAACTGATCTTGTCAAGGAAATTTAGAATTGTAAACAGAGACCCTCCCTGATTCAGCGGTACCAGCTTAGACTTTTCTGATACAGCGATATCGTGACAGGACACTTACCTGAAACCTAATATTCACGAAAGAGTAAGAAAAGCTGTGGTAGATTTGTTCTCTTGTCAAAAGCCATTGGGAACAAATGGGGCCTTCAACTTCGCATTACCCATTGTCTATACCTATAGGTCACGCACGGGGTGATTATCTGGTGGGCGGCCTTAGACAATGCAGACAGCTGCTGCAAACTAAGCAAAGTTCAAAGAACAGCATGTCTGGGCATAATCGGAGCCTTACATATTACTCCCTCTGCGGAACTGGATATTCTGATTCACTTGACACCCCTCGATATTTTTAGCAGGTAACGCAGCTATTCATTCTAGATCCTTCTGCGAGAAGATGCTTTCTTGGATGACAAGTAAATCCACTTCTATTCGGATGGAACCAAGATTAATAGCGGAGTTGGTGGTAGCGTTTTCTCAGATAAGCTTAGTCTAAGCCTCTCCTTTCGCCTTCAAAATCACTGTAGCGTGCTCCTGGCGAACATTTTGGCGATTAAAGAAATGCTGTCCTGGCTGAAGAAAAGCTATCTATCATTGGTGTTATCACTAGACACTGCCTAACACTATGCAAGAACACTATGACATGATCATCCATCCCTTATGTCGCATCATCAATCAAGACGAAGTTTTAGAAGTCGAGGGCCGAAACACCGACGAAATTTCACGATCACAAACCTTCAATACTTAAATTTGGCAAGGCCAGTAGATTTAAAACTCCTTACCTAGCAAACAAAGAGCAAATTATCGAAAACGATAAGAAGAGTACTTTGTAGCGACATCTATTTGATCTTGCAGGATGAATCTTTACTTTCTCTCTACCCAGTGATTACAATTTTGGGTTTTATCAAAAATGTGCTGCTAAATCATCTCTGTCAGTAAGAGTTGGGTTATAATGATCCTTCATTCTACCATATTTTTGGTCCCGCTTGATTAGACTACTGTTCTCTTTCAAAAGCACTGTTAAGGGTTTCCAACTTTATTATGTATATTACCGGAAAACAATTGTCCCCTGATTAAGTTTTCAGCCCTTTTGTTGAAATGAATGAAAAATTAACAAGACACTTTTACAGGTACGCTTCCTGTATAAAAGCCCACGGAGATTTTATATACAAAACAAGTCAGAATCTGGTCAAAGTACATAAGTAATTTTGTAGCTCAAACTTGCCAACATTATAAAAGAAAAATAAATTCCATCTACCTTAATCGAAAAAGGTCCGCTCAAAGATTTAGAAAAAGATTTATTAAACAATTTTCTTTTGCTAAGTTACCCAACAAGTCCGTGAAATTTCATAATATGCCAGCGGGTGATATGTTAAAGGTGCTACTAACTGACGCACCGCACATCTCTATACGAGTATTTTTACGAGCACAATTCCATTTAACCACCTAACAGTACGGTGCTTGACCCATTAGTCATGCTTAGTCCTACAAAATCCTAAACTACTTCCATTATCCTCATCTGGAACAGAATAGTTACAATCCACGCCCTCAGCCACTGCCATCCACAACAACATGATGCATCTGTTTCAATATAAAGTAGCGCTTATTGCCGTGGTGTTCGTTTTATTCTATGCTGTTACGACTTTGCGTCAAAAAGTTATGCTGCATCCACAAAAATGGGAACTTACTACCGAAAGCAGGACAAGATTTTTTCAGAGGCCACTACTATTGTACGAGTATGATTATGAGAATCCGTAGTCGGATCCACTCTCAACCCACCCACCAACTTTAACCTTCAACAAAACAAAAGATAAATACAAAACCTGACAAGCGTATTCAGAATAACAAAACAGGACAACGACTAGTATGCGCCAGTTACTCGTTATTCGTTATTCGTAGTTCTGCTGCATGTCGCCTCTAATAAGAATTTATAGTTGACAGAACTTAATAAAGTTAAAGGTAAATTCAATTTAAAAACTTCACTCCGCTAGGATTCAGATTTCGCTGTGGTTCACAGAGAATAAATGCGACTACGAATGCAGTTGCATACTACAAGTATAACAGTGTACGACTGTATAACATACGAACACACCCCGAACCAACTGAACGAACTCTCTTCTTGATGGTGCACAATTTCCAGTTTCAGTTTTTGTGAAAATGAAAATGAAAACGAAAAGTACGTAAATAAAAAGAAAATACTGAAACGGAAGTTTTTCACAACTTCGAAAGAAGGGACACCCTTGCGTCTCGTTTATATTTTTCCGAAATGCATGAAAGACTCCAAATCTGAATAGTCGTAGTCGGTGTCGTTACCATTATCGTTGATGTTGTCGTCATCGTAGCCATGCAGTTGTAGGCACTACACAAAGTGAATGAGAGAGAGAAGGAGGGAGAAATGGAAATTGTGCTGCTTCTTTCACGGTCAGCGGTTATTTAACGGTTTTTACAGTAATAGTCCTACAGGTTGCACTTCGGATTTTCTATGATTTTCTAAATATTTTCATGGATGCAGACTTACATAAGTACAAGTGTGGTAGGTAATCGTCCCTCCATTTAGGACCCGTTCTGAAGGAATGACTGACAACTCTTTGACTACGTTTTACGAATTCACTATTTTTTAAATTGACATTTGGCATTTCTACGAGGGTGGATCAATGAGTCCGTGAATTTTTGAATTTCCGTCATTGCAACTTAATTTTGGTGGGGGCGAATTCAAGCTATAACCTAAAATTAAACTTAAACTTAAAGCTAAGGTTGGTTGGATTGGTGAAAGAGAACGGATTTGTGGTTGGGAGTGGTGCGGTGAAAGACAGTAGGGTTGATCTTTAGTAGTATATGGGTGGGTAGAAAGAAGAGACGAGAGGTAAGTAGATTACGAGGGCTAGTGTTGAGAAAAATAGAGTTGTGAAAAGACGCGCACTCAACGTGACCTGAAAGGAGTCGATGAATGAAGAGAAAGTCGGCTGCGTCTCTGCGTTCCTCAAGGTTGTTTAAATCAATAAGGTTGAGACGGTTTTGATAGGGGGCAGAATAAAAGGATCGTCCCAGGGCTTAGCTCGAAGAGCAAATCGGAGAAAACGGCGCTGGATGCTTCCGATTCTCGAGATATGGACACGATGATATGGGGACCCCACTTGACTGGCGTACTCTAAGAAGAGACGAACAAAGGTAATATAGAGAACCTAGTCACGTATGGGTTGGTGATTTCTTTGGACCAGCGTTTTACTAACCTTAGAGCAGAGCTGGCTTTAAGGATTATCTCATCTCATCCATATGTAAACGCAAGTTGAACTCCCTGCCAAGGTCGCGATGAGGTTGAACGGAGGAAATAGGTTGGTTGTGAAGAAGGTAGAGTCGGGGAGGAGATTGGTGCCACTTATGTACATATTAAGTTCCAAACAATTTTTGGGGCACCAGATCGAAAAACTATCAAGGTCTTGCTAAAGGAGGAAGGAGTGATGGTTTTGAAAAAAAGAAGTGTTTGATGATCCTATCGAGATGATGGGGACCGAAATGGCTGCCTTGTGCAACTCCAGAGGTGGCCAAAAATGGAGTCGAGTGGGCGTACCTAAAACGAACATTAAACAAAGTGATTTGCATTGGAAGCTTAGAGCTTCATACAAAATACTTTCGAAGAACTAGTTAGATAGGAAACTCTCCTTGTGAAAGAGATAAACAAAAGAGATTAGAGAGGGCAAGGGAAAGGTTGAAAGAACATTTTTTAAGAAATATGGCAGGGAAGCCATCTGGGCCAGGTGTAACTTAACTTATTCGATATAAGACTGGTCCAAGGTGTGAGAGAGAAGTGGACCATTGGAGAAGTTCAGTAGGGAATTAAAATAGGATGGATCTGGCACAAAGGAGTCGTTAGTGAAGCATTGCTTAAACATGTGGCAAATAGGTTGGCAATGGTGAGTAGATCAGATAATGACTTGCTGTTGAAAGAGAGCGAAGGAAGGTAACCATCGGAGTTTCTTTTGTAGTTAACAAAGTGGAAAAACTTAGGGTTTATAAGGTTGACTTGCGCGTTGTTAAGATAGCGCTGGTAAATGAAATCGTAAAGCAACACTGCACCCGTTATGTACCATTAGTCGAATTTTGAGCAAATGGCGTTGTAATGTTTGTGCGTGTCCAGCCATTGAAAACAGACAACTGTGTGAATTTTGGCGAAAATGGAAAACAGTGAATTCCATGTGACAACTTCGAAGGTGTTGGTGTTGTTCAATCGCGCCATACCATAACTGTGGACGAAGCATGAATCTACCACAACACATCGGAGACAAAGCAACAGTCGAAGTTTTCGGCGAATCGGCGCTGAAGAAGGTCAATGTGGACAAAAAGGTCATGACGACAGTTTTGCGGGATGCAAGTAACAAAATCCACATCAATTAATTTTTGAAGGAAAAAACAATCGACGGCAAATATAATGCCAACTGACTCTTTCAACGACGAAATGGATCGGCGGAAAGACATTTGGCTCCAACACTAAAATCATCGCTTGTGGATTTGCCACGCAGTTGGAATGTTTTACTAAGGCTAAGGTTTATGGTTCTTTCGTCGCCATCAAATTTTACCTCTTGCGGATCCTGGTTGGAATTTTGTTGAATTGGGATGCAACGACTAACAAGAAAGAGCCTCTGCAAACGATCATTTTGCACTTCTATTAGTAAGCTTTACCTCACGATTCCTCAATGGCATCTTGGAATTTCTTCGGAGATTGCTAAGTGAAGAGGGCGTAGGGCACCGCAAAAAGGGGTAAGTACTATGATGAGACGCTTTGGGAACCTGCATTGCGACTGATTGGGAAACTATTGAAACTATGGCTATTGTACTCGAACTGAGATTGGTGGAATGTGAGGACACTTCTCAAGGAGCGAAGAAGCTCAACATGCTAGATTCCTCCAATTGGAGCGAGAGCTCATATCAAATAACTTGGACATATATATCAAATAACTTGGACATATTTGGCGTGAGTGAGGTAGGATGGTCCAATGCGAGAGAGTACTCGTACCAGTCCACAATGTGCTACTCTACTCTACCCTGCTATTCTACTCTACTACTCTACTCACGCAAGCCCTCCTTCAGTCACGGGGAATCCGAGGTGGGTCTACTGCTAACACCAACAGCCTTAATTTCCTGGCTTGTACATGGTGATAGCATCTTATCGGCCAGATTCCGGACTAGAGTACGGCGTGCCACGATTATACAGTGTTAAGCCCCAACGAAGCCCTCAACTGAGAATGAAAAGGACAACTTCAACAATCAGCGAAGCGAAGTGAGATATCGTTATCGCGATCCGGGACCTGAATGCAAAGGTGTGTAACGACAATGAAGGGCTCAGACATGTTATCGAAGAGCATCGCCTTGGTGACCGAAATGACAATGTAACAACAATTGCCTAGTCCTAGGAGGCACCATGTTTGAGCATAGGGCTTGCCACAAAGTCAAGTGGGTGTCAACTGACACGGAATTATTGTCCAATCAAATCTACTATTTCAGAAGTTCTTTTTTAGATGTCAGTAACAGATAAAGAGCCGACATGGGGTTGATACGAGATCATCGCCTATGGTAACCCTCAGTACGGCCACAACTAAGGGATAAGTTTTCGCTAGAAGTGGAAGCAATCAGCAGCTCACTGCCAACATCCATCCAAGAATATTGGAATACTGTAAAAAATGTTTCCACATCTGGAGCAGAAAGTATTATTGGTAGATGGCATTGATAACTATATAAAAATTAAAAAGTAACAGATACTCTCATTTATTCAATTTTGCACGTTTCTCCCAATTTTCCTACAACTCCCCTTATTCTTGATCAAGCTTTGTTGCTTTGATTTGTTTTTTTTTAAACGTACATTTTGTCCAGATTGACGATAAATATTTTAAGCTTTTGCTTTTTTATGTTTCTTTATTATATTGATATTTATATACAATGGTCGGAAAAGGTATTTTGACAAAAAAAAAATCGCACATTTTTCTTTATATCTTTCTTCATTGTTATTGAAAAAATCTGAAAAAAATTCATGATAACAACATAATAATGAACTTTAATAAAAATATACTTAAAGTTAATTCAATATAATAGTATTAAAATTCAAAAATGAATGGGGAAAAAAGTATTTTGACGCAATATTATTTATCCAAAAAAAGAACTGGTAACAAAAATTTATAAAAATAAAGGCATAACTTAATGGAAAATGAACCCTCCGCTGGCACTGATAACTTTCTGCAATCGACTTGGTATTGAGTTCACCAAATTTTGAAGGGATTGCAGAGAAATTTCATTCCAAAGGCCTTCGACTTCAGCGATTGTCTCCTAGCGTGTTCTTGTCAAACATGGACTTCTGTTTCTCTTTACATAAGCCCACAGATTCTCAATTATATTTAAATCAGGGCTTTGAGGTGGCTAGTCCAATGTATTTACTTCCATATCTCTTAGGAAATTGGTAATCATCTTGACTTTATGACATGGAGCATTATCTTGTTGCGAAATAAATGACTGTCCAATAAATTTATCACCTGAAGTAAGCGCGTTATTATTCAAAATGTGAAAATATTGATCCTTGTTCATCGTTCTCTCGATTGGTACCAAATCTCCGATGCCATTAAAGCCAACACATCCCCAAAACATTACGCTGCCACCTCCATGAGTTATGTTTCCAATAAAACTTCACAAAATTAAAAGAAACACTTGTTTGGTTTTTTTTCTATATATATATATATACTCGTATGTTTCAGATTCGACGAATTGTGGAGCGAACGATCAAAGAAAAAAAACGAGTCAAGCAAGCAAAGAATTTCGCTACCACAAATGAAAAATAAAACTGCGATTCAAACTTTCAGATTACTTTACAAATTTATTTCACCTTACTTCTGCGAGTACAATTCACGAGTGTCAAACCCAAAACGATTTTGCCACCATCTAACCCACCCATGCACACGCACTATGCATTGTGCGTGGTAATTACAACAACAATATGATGAGGTGATGGGTGGTGCGATCTATGGTTCGATCTGCATTCTGTTGCATTGTTGTTGTAGAACCAAATTAACAAAAAATGAATAATACCATGGAGTTTGATACGCAAGAAATACAGTGAGTCGAAAGATAACATTAACAAATAATAACTTGATTGTGAACAATTAATACATAAAGAATAGAACAATATAATAATATAACAACACATTTATGGTGGATTAAGTCTTGAACATCCCGGCCCCCCTGGACTAGTTTCAGGACAATGGTAGCACGGCCAGTTTTGCGATTGGTCGTATGAAACTCCCATGCTTCGTTTTAACTGTTGCAACACGTATAAGGTCGTCCTGACCTGGATGAACTGCCTCGACTCGGCCAATAATCCACCGTGTTGGAGGAAGATTTGGTTCCTTAAGGACCACAACGTCACCAATCTTCACCCCTGGACTCGTTCTCTGCCACTTAGGACGCTCTTGCAGGGTAGTAAGATATTCCACATGCCAGCGTTTCCAAAACCCTTGGACCATGGATTGCAAATGATTCCAGTGACTTAGTCGATTTTGTGGCGTTTGTAGGTAATTGGGCTCTGGAACGGCAGTGTATGGTTCTCCTATCAAAAAGTGGGCTGGAGTTAATGGATTTAATTCATCATTAGGTACAATAAAAAGAGGACGTGAGTTCAATATTGCTTCGATTTGGCTCAGCACAGTGTATAGCTCCTCAAAGGTTAGAATCGAGGATCCTATTACCCGTTGTAGATGCGATTTGACCGATTTAATTCCGGCCTCCCATAAACCACCAAAGTGTGGAGCGGCAGGAGGGTTGAAATGCCATTTGATTCCATCCGAGGCTAGAGCAGCAGCTATATTAGCGTTATGAGTTTCAGACATCACTAGTGTTTGCATCTCATTGAGACATCTGCGAGCATCTTGGAAATTCGTTCCGTTATCTGTGTAGATGTTGGAGCATTTCCCACGTCTTGACACGAACCGACGAAAAGCAGCTAAGAAAGCATCAGATGTTAAGTCACTTACCAGCTCTAAGTGTATCACACCCAGTGTTGGCAAACGGACGACCTTGTGTGACCCTGGACTGTGGCAGGTCTCCCATAAGTTGCGAAGTAGTGGCCTTTCGTTGCAAAAAACACGATTTACATTGGTGTACCAGTTTGCGTATTAAATTTCGGCTGCCCAGGATCCAATACTGCTGACGAACAATAGCAAAGTAACGGCAGTGACTGAGTGCAAGCAACAGTACTTCGACTAGGAGCGGGTGAGGAGGGATACCCGCACTGTGTGATATTTTTCTTTTCAGTCACTGCACAGCACACAACAATATTGCGAGTGCACTGGTGGAGTTGTGCACTCGACGGTGGTCGACTCGGTCGACTCGGTCGATCTGCCCCATCCTCAAGAAAGGCTATCCTACGTCTTGTAAGAACTACCGAGGCATATCTATACTTAACGTAGCCTACAAGATCCTATTCAGCGTAGTGTTTGAACGACTAAAGCCGTTTTGCACCACACTCATCGGTACCTACCAGTGTGGCTTCCGGCCCGGCAAATCAACAATAGACCAAATCTTCACACTGCGGCAAATCCAGGAAAAGACCAACGAATTCCGAGTCGACACTCACCATCTTTTAATCGATTTAAAAGCGGCATACGACATCATTCATTGCACTGTATTATACGAGTATAACGCGATGCTACTTCGGTTTGTCCACACAACTAGGGTCCAAACCCCTAACTCGAAGGTCCAAACTCATGCCCTACAAAACCCTGATTTTGCCAATCTTGCTTTATGAGGCTGAATGCTGGACGATAAGCAAGATGCTGGGATCCTTCGAAAGAAAAACTCTACCTCGAATATTTGGTCTGTCTGTGAGCAGGGCGAATGGAGGAGAAGATATAACCGCGAACTCTACGAGCTGTATAAAGATATGGATGTGGTCTGGAAAGCAAAAATCCGTCAACTGCACTAGCTCTGTCACATCGGGCGAATGGGCGAAAATGCTCCAGCTAAGAGAATCTTTGAATCCCTGCCACCTGGTTCACGAAGAAAAGGAAGACCGAACCTCCAGTTTAAAGATCAAGTACCGCGGACGCCAGAAGCCTTGGTCTAGTAAACTGGAAACACGGTGCCCGGGACCGTGAAGAATGGAAAGCGGCATTAGTTCAAGCTCAGACGTCTATCATCTCTTATGATGGTATTTATGAGCTCAGCATCGCTGATTTGGCCAAATACTTTCTTGCATCTGTTAATTATGTTTTGAAGAATTTTCCTTGCCTCATTGGATGGATGTTCGTTCTTAATTTCGATGTTATTCAATTGAACCGATTTCCTTTCTCCAGAGGGACTCTGATACCCGGTTTTATCATTAAAATGTTGTTTTTCCTATCTACGATTGCCTATAACTGCTCTAAAAGCGCAATACAAAAAATCAAATGTTTTTAAGCTGTTTTTAAGGGACTCTACCATAAGGTTTCCTTCTTCATCTCTACAGGCTTCTTCAGGGGTCTTCTTGTCTTGACAAGTTCTTTTCACCTGTTGGTAAAACTTCCCCGCTCTATACTTGGAGTACAACTTCTTAATATCTTCGATCAAGCATTACTTGTTCTTAAGTTGCGGCGTCTCTGATGGCACGTTGGCAGAACTGCAACCATATTCATTCCATTTAATATTTAAATATAGCTTCAGGTATACATATGCCCAGTATCCACCACAGCTGCTTCGTACAGAGCGCATTCCAGAGGTCCAATTTTCGACCACATTTTCGAGCAATTGCGTATTATGAGAACAATATTTTGCTTAAAAGCGTCAATCGCTGCTGGTTTACCAACATAAACTAGTGACTTGACGTAGCCGCACAGTCAAATGGCGTCAAATGCCACGATCGTGTTGGTCAATTGACCATTTCTTTGAAATAACTCCATTGCCAAAATGCGTTTTCAATAAAGAGATGTTTTCGTTGGTAGTATGGGGTGGAGCACCATCCTGGTGGAAGCATAGGTCTTCATTCTCCAGTGGCCGTTTAACCAGAAATGAGTCTCATCATTTTCGAGACCAAGTCAGGGTCTTGGAAAATGGATGGAACGGACAAAAAGAGGATGAAAAACTGCGACGTCTATTGTACTAAGGCGATTGTTATCAACGGCAAAAGCAGCGCTCATTTGGATGCGGATTTGTAACAATCCTTATCAAGGCTAAATTTGCCAACATTTCCCTTACATGTGCGCACGCCCCCATAGGGGAGAAAGATTACGACACCAAAGATGGCTTCTACGAGCTCGTAGACAAAACTTACGAGCAGTTTCCTAGCTATGACATTCTCCTCGGCGATTTTAATGCAAAGCTAGGAAGAGAGGGCATATTTGGTAGTAGCATTGAAAGGTATAGCCTGCACGAGACCACGTCCGATAACCGTTTCAGACTTACCGACTTTGCCTCGGAGCGAAGAATTGTCCTGTGACCGATGACATCCTGTCATTATCTAAAAGAAAAATGGAGAAAAAAAGTGCGATGTCATGCACTGGAAAATATTTCATGAATATTGAAAAATTTTCTCGCTTAAATGTGAATAGTACCGAGGACCGACACATCAGAATAAATGCAATTTAGATGACTGATGCATAATTAATAAGAACTGAGTGGACTCTTCATCAACACTATTGTTGTGGCATAATCGAGCATCGAATGCATCTTAATAAATGACAATCTCTTCAAATCAACTGTCTATCAGCAATGCAATCAAAAAGCCATGAATACGTGATGTCATCTTTCTCATACGATATGCCAATCACCTCATAGATGTACCAACTAAGCCATCGATGTGTTTTTAATTTAATCAATGTGGATACTTATATCCACATATGACGAGTTCTCGTCAAACGCTTTTCTATGGCTCAAAATTTGTTTGGGCAAAAGCCAATAGATACATTCTAGATTCTGGTAACCAGAAGCGAGTAACAAGAAACCGGAAATCCTCACACACAGAAAGTAATTAGACAGAAGTAATTTTGCAGCTCTTCCCATGGTTCTGGGGTCTGATGCTGCTGTTCCTATTGCTGGAGTTGTTGTAGAAATCAGTAGCTTTAGCTGTTGGCAGTATAACTGGTGTTGCTTTTATTTGGAGCTCTGGTGTTAGAATACGGTGTAATCCTTTACTCGACAATCAGACACTGTACAAGTGGGTGGATGGCATAGATCCACTAACGCACGGAGCGTGTACTGTGATCTATGCAAATGATGTCCTGGGGTGAAATAAATTAAGTAGGTGTTGCCAAATGGCGTCGGATGAGCTGTGAAGTTGGTGCCTTGTTTATGTGTAGTCATATATCGTCGACCAGGAGCCAAGAGCAGCAGCAAAGGAGCACCAGCACCAGAGCAGCAGAAGGCAGACTGGGTGTGGCTACTTAACGATGTTAATTCCATTCGAAACATTGCGAACGGAATCGTTGTCGATGTTCGGGGGTCGTGTTTTCTGGATTCTGATTTGGAAATAGAAATAGAAATTGTAATGAAGTTTTGGCGTGTGCTATTCTGTTTATAGCACGAGCAAGCAAGCAACATGGTTAGTTTAGATTGGGATATGTGTGTTGAATTAACACTAAAAGCAGTTAGCTGCTTCAATTCTGCCTCTGCTTCAATTTACTAAGATTTATGGGAAGTCAGAGTCATGTTTGAATTCATTTCAATTTGTTTGCGTAGAGTGCTTTATTCGAAGATTATTCGGAGTTGTATGGGATGAATGCAGTGAATGATTTCCATTACTATCTGAGTTGATGTGTGCGGTGTCAAATATTGGCAGAGTGATGTACGAGTATTGTTTAGGGAATTCGAAAGGATTTCAACAAAGGAATGCACAACCGGGTTGTGGTATGCTACAGATATATTCATATATCCTCATCATGACTGAATCATACATCAATGTATTTGAATTTCTGTAACACGTATCTGCGTCCTGCGGCTCATCATCAATGTCCTTAATTTTGTTGCGTTTATGTGTGGCCTATTTAATTGACTTTGGATTCCAAATTCTGGGCCATTTGGTGAAAATTTCAGAAACTGGGAGCAGAAACACATTGGTGTTACCGTAAAGATGGATTCATTGAGCTTGATCAAAGCTGAGTTTCATAGTGTCATCATTCATTCTTTTTCCCCTTTTAAGTACTTGTAAGACTTAAGTCTTACGAATTGTAGATCCTGCGGATTTGAAAAGATCTACACTGAGAGTGCTAAAAACGACAACGGCATCTTAGATCGACTTAAACTTGGCAAAACAAGAATGAAGGACAGTGTTTAAGATTTGTGTGTATAGGGTAATATTTACGACATCGGAAATCCACCATTGGCCCTCTCGGCTGCGGTCGGGAATAAATGTAATTTGAAAGTCACGACAAATAATGGCTTCTAGGGCAGCAGTTGCCTCTTCTATGATACTTTCAAAGATGGATAAACCGCTGGTTTCTTTGACTAATTGGCAAGAGAAAACTGAATGAATGGGTTGAAGGCCAAGAGCATTGACTAAGACTTAACTTAGAAGAAGAATGTCTCATTCTGTTAATGGTGCTTAATGTCTTTCAAGAAATGTAAGCTCGGCAAGTAAGCGGTCCGGTTTGGCAACCTCCTTATACTCAAGATCGATATTCCTCATCTTTACTACAGCTCTGGATCATATTTTGTTACATGGGCTTGTCTGAAGCGTCATCAAAACCAGCGGTTTCGTTACAGTGGTCAGCTGAAATCCAGTACAACAGTGGCACCGATAGTTTTCATCACTCAGTTTGAGAACCAACTAACATGCCATAAATTTGCGAGGGAGAGAGAGCTCTGCTACTCAATTGCTATCTGAGCCCAATAAAAACAGCGGCTGACTAGAGTTTCACTTTGTATGATCTGTAAGTTGGGGTCATGATTTTATTAACAGCGAAACCTTAAATTAAAACCGAATCTCATGGAGCAGCGACCTATGGACATTCCGTTGGGTTGTCCAAAGTTAGCAAGAATTGCAAAACCGGACATATTCCAGTTTCGTATACATTTTCCCGATATGCACTGCAATAGATGGCTTTAAAATCGATAAATTAGTGGTGGGTGCCGATCTGGAGTTTTATGGTCTTTTCCCAGGTTTGAAGTCACACGTCAAGAAGGAGCATTCAGTTGGCTGACGCGAGTTCTTAGGCGATTACATAGTAAGGATCTGGCAAACAATGCTCAGGTTCCATCTGTTTGGTATACTTACATTCTACGATAAGTTAGAGATCATTTTGTGCATACCAATCAAAAAGTCATTCTCCCTCATCTTGAACAGCTTGACAAGGGGGCCATCAGTATGGCAACTTTGTAAAACTTAAGTTTGGATATGGCTTCCTAACTTTTTCGAGGTCGGTCGGACGAAAATATCACCCGTCGTAGTTAAGATTGAATGGTTTGTTCCGTTTTTTTTCCCCTTCTTGTCAGGGAGGGAACGAACGCAGGCAAAGAACTAGTCCATTGTAGAGAGTACAAGTTCCTTTTAATGGAATTTCTCTTACGACCAAAGACGAGTAATAGTTTTAGTGCTAAAGTGCCTATAGTACCAGCAATCACCACGTCAATGTCAAGTACCAGCAGCCTGGTGCGAGTATAAGCTGGACAATCACAGAGGTAGTACTCCGCGGTATCGTCATCAGATTGACAACAAACGTCACGGGATGTATAATTTATGACCAACACATTTAAGTGCGGAACTAAGGAACCGCAGGAAGATAACTGGCGTCTTAGAGACGTCAGAAAGTATTTGTTTGGTTTGCCGCAACCATGCCATTTGCAGTCGATCTCATATAAAACCCAATTGTCAGCATAAGTCGTAACCGAAGATGCATTTAGAACTAACGTAGGTCCGGGTCCTGATAATTTATGAGACTTGCCTACCAAGTTCATCAGCGGTTTTATTTCCCGTAATCCAATAGTGACCGGGGACTCAGTTTTTCAGTTTTTTTGCATTTTTATTTTTTCAATTTAAATTACTCTTATATGCTAAACAAAAAACGCTTAAAAATTAGCTTAAATTACTTACAAATAATTTTATTCTAATTTACTGGCCCCATGCGGGCACTCTAAGTTAAACCTAACACTTAAACTATGTCTTTCCATGAATCTTACATTATATATTTACTTTAACATTACTTAATACTAGAACTAAGAAAATAAATTATAAGTAAAAAACTTAGTGAATGGACATTTTTTAATTTTTTATAAAACTTAAAACAATGTCATACACGAAAGTGCGTAGAAAGTTTGTAGTTTGTAGGTTAGTGGATGTCAGTTGTATTCGTGAGTCGGACAGCAGAAGATCCAAATAGGACCCGTGTCTGGGAAGCGACGGACTATCCGTCGCCTTTAGCTCGAGTCGATACATCACACTGTGCTGACCTCACCAATTGAATAGTAGGTTCCCTCTAGTATTTGGTGTATTATTTCCCCAATCACTATGTTTGGCGTTGAAATCCCCGCCGATAATAAAATAGTTGTCTTCCAATTCCAGCCTAAGGAATCGAAAAAGTGTCTCGAGCTCTGAGATGAATAAAGTGGATTGAGTAGTCTTAGGTGCATAGACAGACACCATGTACAACCACTTTCCACTACGGAGGGGGATATACACAATGCATGCTTCCAGCACCTGGAACCTACGTACTACACGACTGTATACTCTTTTAAAACGTATACCTTCTCGTACGAAATTCGCAACGCCACCTCCCTGAATAGAGTTGGGTCGGTTTCTCCGTACTATTTTGTATCTTCTGTGCCTCATTTTGTGTCTCTTGGTAAGCTTAGTTTCGCTAACCAAAAGCACATCAGGAGCTTGGTCTTTAAGCAACTTAAATAATGCGGCTCGTCGTTCGAGCCTAGTGACCGGGGACCCAGTCAAGACTCAATGAATATTGCCTTCCAACTTCAGTAATTCTTGCATTCTCGAATTAGCTTGTAAGCCGCTACAGATGTAAATGCTTTTTCCCTCCACCGGTTCTTCACAACATTTTTTTTTTTTATAATTTACGCGGGCCCAAGGGGTTATGATACCCTTTTACTGTTGCCAAAGCGCGGGCGGAAAGATAGAAGGAGAAGAAAGGAAAATATTGTTGTAATGTAGTGGCTTGAAACTCAGGTATATTTGGTTTCGATATTAGCTCTCCGGAGGTGTTAGTCCGAATAGGACGGAGAGTTTTTTCTTCATTCGGAATGCTTCGAAGGTTATCAATTTTCACGCTTGTTTTGTGCTTGAAAGTCTACAACAGCCAAATCTACATGTCAGTGTTATGCCTTCACACGCAGATTTTTCTGACTGAGTTCCAATTACACAAATGAAAAACTTGTCATGATTAGGATTCGAACCTTGACCCTCCGAGTGGGAAGCGATTGCTAGTACCACTACACCACGGCCACCATAGTTTGTTGCCATCAGGATTACATATGTCTTCGCTCGGAAGACAGACGGAAGTATTCCTATCGAGGAGTGAAATCTAAAATTGTCATCCTGCAGGAAAGCACAAGCCCCACATCCTATATCGGTTCTGGAAAAATTCTTGAAGTCTGGACTGTCCTGCCTCAGATTCTGGGCGAAAGTCGACTTCGTATTTTCAAAACAACAGAATTTAAGCATTCATTCCATCAAAGCTGCAGTGCGTGCTTCTTTTTAAACTCATGTGTTGCCGATAGCTCTTTTGCATTCCCAGAAGGCCGACAGCTCCCTAGACGCTTTCGTCGTAACATGTTTAGTCCAGAAAAGTTTGTTATTGAGGATGACACCCAAATATTGAGCTTCTTTAGAGAGTTGAATGGTGATGCCTTGAAGCACTAGATGAGTCAGACCAGACAGCTTGCTCCTTCTTGTAAAGAGAATAATCCCAGTTTTGAAAGCCCATTTCTATGGCACCATACGTCGATCGCGTCTACGACTGTCCGCGCTTTAGAGCAGACAGTCTCTAGACACGATTTGACAGATACGAGTAGTTCAGCTACATCATCCTCGTATGCTTGTGCATAGATGTCAGAACTATTGAGCGCGTTGAGCAGTGAATCAACCAACATGCACTATAGGAGTGCTTACCGTCGCCATCACGTTTATTGCTTTTATCCACAAAACTAGTGAATCATCCATGCCGTGCTATCTGATATAGTTACATATGGCACCAAAAGCTGCGTTGTCACCCTCCCGTTACTGTGAATGGTCAGCGTTATCCCGCCATGATCACCGATTATTTTTGGCCCGAATTGGAACATGTGGACTTAGACGACATGTGGTTTCAACAGGATGGTGCCACAAGCCACACAGCACACGCTACAATCGATTTATTGAAGAGTAAGTATGGTGAGCTTGTTATCTCAAGAAATGGGCCAGTCGATTGGCCGCCTCGTTCGTGCGATTTAACGCCGCTTGACTATTTTTTGTGGGGCTACGTTAAGTCATTGGTTTATGCCATAACGCCGACAACGTTGGAAGAGCTCAGAGCCAACATTGAACGCCAAATAGCGGCCGTTTCGGCCGAAATGTGTGACCGAGTCGTTGAAAATTGGGTCCAACGAAACGACCGCTGCGAACCTGCCCGCAGTGGCCATATGAGCGAAGTCGAGTTTTGATTGTACTTCAAGCTGATAATAAAGTTTTTGAAATATCTCAAATGGTTTGAGTTTAATTTAAAAAAAATGTTGTCAAGTCCTTATTGGAAAACCAAGATTATATACCTGGCAAATCGTCGCCCCTTCACTCGATCGCTTTATTTCAGTTTCTACAGGAGACAAACAACTCAATCGACGTTAGTTTTTTTTCGTAATAGTCTAGAAGCCCACCGTATGATGTCCGAGGACATCGAAACCAAGGATGAGTTGCATATGAAATGAATGTTTAGTCGAGAAGTATGCAAAATTACCAAAGGTTGTTGGGAATTTTTTCCCATGACTTAAAAAACGAAGCTACTTCCGGTACGTTATTTTTTTAACTTTTCACAGGGATAAAGGAACAGAATAAATGAGTAACCATTCGAAAGACCACATTAAATAGTTCTTGAAGACATTGAAGACAACCCAACTTTTAAATTTGTCATATTTTTCGATTGACTATAGGCATAAAGACCAATGTTGGTATGGGTATCAAATTAAAGCTGAGATCTTACCATTTACAAATATATAGGGTTGTCTTTAATAAATTGGCCACATGTATAGACAACCCATGATTTTAGTGCGTAAATTGCATGCACTTTCTGTATCAAATGTATTTCCGCATAAAGCTGAGAGACGACATGGACATGATATTTTAAGTACATTTTGTGCATGTTGCTGTTTTCATTGCCAATGACATAAACAAGTTGTTTATTGCAAAAATAAGCAAATCATTTGAAGCAGTGTAATCGGCTTGTTTACTTAAGCAGTGATCGAAATAAAATGAAGTGTTTCTCTTGTGGTAATGAAATAATGAAAATGTATTACATTTTACAGGGCAGACTTTTTCCAAGTTGTCAATGTCGTTAACTTTCCGTCGCGAAAAAAACTTTAAATATAGTGAAATAGAATTTACTGGTGGATATTATAACAGTTTCGGCTACCATGCATCATGCTACAAAAAATTAACGGTCCTTATAAGTAAATATAAGGAAGAATTTGAAACTTTTTCTCAGACTAGAGGTGTGAGCAAAATCTTTAATAGAAGTGACGTTCGGGATTGTTTTTTTCATTTTTAGTTTTTGACTTTCTTATTTCATTCAAATTATAACAACTCGTTTATTGTGGCAGAAAAGAAAATGAATAATAAATATACACACAGTTTAATTATACTATTTTTTTTAAGTCTTCATTTATTATGCAATTGCGATATCTTAGCGTAACCGTGATATACGAATATCCCATCCAGCTTTTCCATTAAGAACATCAAGCAGTACAACTTCATCAAGATACTGCTTACCGAAGTGACTCATCCTAAACTCCTTCAAAATTGGGCAGATTGCAATGAAATGTTTGATGTCTTCACGTTCATTCAGATTGCATAGAGTACAAACTAAAGATAGATCTGCGCGATGCGGTATAAAATTCAAGGGTAGCAATTCACCTCGTGTTTTAAAAATAATATTAATTTTATTTATCTGATTCGAATTGAGGAGATATTTTTTATCAACAAGATCGAAATTCAAACGGCTATAATTACACCTAAAGGGTCCGCCATCTAACGCTTAGCTCATGTCTGATTTGACAGATAATTAGTTTTATCCTTCCACTGAACGAATATGGTTGTGTATACGCTTGAACTACGCTGGGAAATATTGCGACATTACTTTGAAAATCATGGTAATGTTGCAGAATGTGTGCGAAAATTGCGTACGGATTTTGAAAGAAGAGAAGCACCGTCAGCTCCGTATGTTCGTTATCTTGTGAAATAAGTGAAAGAAACTGGCATCCTCATAGATAAACCAAAGCGTGAAAAGCCAAAAACAGTGCGTACACCCGAGAATATTGCTGCTGTAGCAGAAAGTGTGCGTGAAGCGCCATCAACATCAATTCACCGTCGTTCTCAACAATTGAACATTTCGGAGACATCATTGAGACGAATTTTGCATAAAGACCTTGGTATGACGCCATACAAAGTCCAATTGGTTCAGGAGTTGAAGCCAACTGACCATCCAATGCGTTTTCGCTTCGCTAAGTGGGCCTGCGATCGACTTAGAGAAGATGCCGATTTTGCCAAAAAAATCATCTTTTCAGAAGAAGCTCATTTTGATCTTGGCGTGTATGTAAACAAGCAAAATTGTCGCATTGGGGCACAGAAAACCCGCACGCATACATTGAAAAGCCGATATACCCAAAACGAGTCACTGTTTGGTGCGGATTTTGGTCGAGAGGCATAATTGGGCCATTTTTCTTCGAAAATGAGCATGGAGTGCCCGTTACAGTCAATGGCGATCGTTATCGGGCCATGTTGAACGAATTTTTGTTCACAAAAATTGAAGAGGAGGATATTGGCAACATTTAATTTCAACAGGACGGCGCTACGTGCCACACAGCCGAAGCTACACTCGATGTTTTGCGCCCTGTTTTTGAAGATCGCATTATCAGCCGCAGAGCTGATGTCGTTTGGCCACCTCGGAGCTGCGATTTGACACAGTTGGACTATTATTTGTGGGGTGCCTTAAAAGATAAGTGTTACGCCGACAGACAAGCCAGAGACAATTGACGCTTTAAAGGACAATATTCGTGAAGCCATTGGTGAAATACAGCTGCACACAATCGATAATGTGCTTAAAAATTGGACCGATCGTGTAGGCTACTGCATGGCCAGCCGAGGCAGCCATTTGAATCAAATTATTTTCCATTATTAACCGGAAGGATAAAACTAAACTGCCTATCTGTCGAATGTCCACATTTCGTTCCTCGCATGCCTGCCACCACCCCCTTTGAATATCGTAACCTTCGATTTTGTTAGATTGACTTCCAAATTCCACAGCTGACAATAATCCCATAGCCTGTTCATCATCAGCTGCATACCGTCAACTGTTTTCGGGAAGAAAACTATGTCGTCTGCATACATAAAGTCAGGTATCTTAGCTCCTCCAAACGTGATACCACCTCCCACGAACTCTGTTATGTCGTTTATGAATAAAACAAAAAGCGCTCAGGATACACTCTTGTTTAAGCCCCACTTCAGTTTCAAATTCATCAGAGATAGACATTCCATCCCAGACATATGCTGTATTATTTGTGTATAATACTTTTATGATGTTTATCATTTTGTTTGACAGACCAATCACGGATAGCTTATAAATAGAAGAGAGTTTCACGTGCAATAGAATCGAAAGTTGGGCGGAGATTATAATATACACTTTTTGTTGGCTTCAGATGATCACATTTCCTTCTGTTGATAACGTTTCAAATCCCTTAGCGTCAACTGAAGAAGATTCAATTTTGGAGAACCAGAAACACCAAGTAACTGAAGAGGAAACTTCTTCTAAGTTCTCACGGAGAAAATGTGTTTTTTGTGCGAACGTGGAAAATAAAGTAGGTTCTCAAAGAACGTTTGCAACCGTAACCCCTTCCAGTCAGAGGCTCAACCAAATAAGGCAATTTGCGGATGCCTTGCAAGACTCGAACTTGCTGAATGATTTAAGCAATTGTAAATCAATTTCTTATCATTCATCATGCTACAACTGGAACATAAAGAAATGTAAAAAACAAAATTAGCTGAAGAAAAAACCGTAGGGCAATGGCACGAGATGCGAAAAGTTCATCAAGCTGCATTTCAATCCCTTTCGGAGATCATAATTACGGAAATCTGTCAGAAAGAAAACATTTATTTCCAAAGTGATTTATTTTCTATGTATGTTTCATTGTTGTTAGAAGTAAATGAGGGTAATTTTGAAAGAGAAGATTTTAAAAGTTATACACTTATACAATTACAAAATAAGATTTTGAAAACATTCAGCGACATTATTTCAATTGTCATCCAATACACCACACAAAAAGAACATTGTATATAAACACGGACTTGATATAAACAAGTTCGTTAATGAAAATGTAGCCCAAAAAAATGCCGAATCAACTAAATTAGAAGATATTGCTTTCAAAATTAGACTTGCAATAAAATCTTTAAAAGCATTTATACTTCCCGAAAAAATGAAAGTTGAAGATATTGTGTGTGGTGAATGTGATATTCCTGGTATACGAGTATTGTTTAGTTTTATAAGTAAACTTGTTCAAGGACCCGACGTACGCAGACAACGACTACATAAAAATAAAACCATTGTGTTCGGATATAATGTATAGGGTTTTCTAATAAGGACTTGACAACCTTTTTTTTTAATTAAACGCAAACCATTTGAAATATTTCAAAAACTTTATTATCAGCTTAAAGTACAATCAAAACATTTCTGAATGGAACTCGACTTCGTTCATATGGCCACCGCGGGCACGTTTGCAGCGGTCGATTCGTTGGACCTAATTTTCAACGACTCGGTCACACAATTCGGCCGAAACGGCCGCTATTTCGCGTTCAATGTTGGCTCTGAGCTCTTCCAACGTCGTCGGCGTGTTGGCATAAACCAATGAGTTAACGTAGCCCCACAGAAAATAGTCAAGCGGCGTTAAATCGCACGAACGAGACAGCCAATCGACTGGCCCATTTCTTGAGATAACAAGCTCACCATACTTACTCTTCAATAAATCGATTGTTGCGTGCGCCTTGTGGATTGTGGCATCATCATGTTGAAACCAAATGTCGTCCAAGTCCATATCTTCCAATTCGGGCCAAAAATAATCGGTGATCATGGCGCGATAACGCTGACCATTCATAGTAACGTGACGATCGTTATCGTCGACGAAAAAATATGGACAATAATGCCGCCGGCATGCAAACCGCACCAAACAGTTATTTTTTGTGGATGAAGTGGTGATTAATGAAGCACATGTGGATTTCTACCCGGTCAATAATGCATATTTTGCTTATTGACGAACCCATTGGGCCAAAAATGAGCTTCGTCACTGAAGATGATTTTGCGATGGAATTCATCATCTTAGCGCATCTTCTCCAGAACCCAATCGGCGAACGTACGTCGCTTCAAATTGTCCATTGGTTTCAATGGCTTGAGTCAGCTTGACCTTGTATGGGTGTAAATCAAGATCCCTACGCAAAATACGCCACAATGTGCTCTGAGCGATGTCCAATTCTTCCGAACGCCGTGGAACTGACTGATTTGGATCATTTGCTACGAACGCCTGAACGGCAGCGATATTTTCGACACTTCGACCAAACCGTTGTCTCACTGCCACGGCAACATCACACAACGAATATGTAGACTCAAATTTTTGCACTAAACTTGTTATTGCCTGTCTACTAGGGCGAGAATTACGACCGAAAATTGGAGTTAACGCTCTTAAAGTTGCAGTCACCGACTCCGAATTTCGGTAGGAAATTTTTATAATTTGCAGACGTTGCTCGTTCGTGTACTTTCCCATGACGAAAATGTTGAGTTTACTGAATAAATTGACAGTGGCAGTTTGATGAGTAGTGAAAGAGTGCGTTCATAAATTAAATTCAAAGTTATCAAGTCCCTATTGGAAAACCCTTTATATTGTCAAAAAAGGTAGAGCTAAGCAGTTAATGTTTGAAATGTATAACAAGTAGTAGAAAAGTAGTAACTATTCCCAATAAATATGGTCACACAGCGGGGTATACTCTTGCTGAAAAATTAGAAATATAAATGACATGTGCAGCTTATGAAGATATTAAATTGATACCGTCTGGTATTAGTGCAGTTAGTGTACAATGCACTCACTTAGCGTTCTATAGCTATGATCGTTTCGTAGACACTTTTTCTGGTAAGGACACATTACACGATACTGTAGGTATTATATACCAATTCTGTCCACCAAATATCGTGACACCTGCTACAATTCATATAAATGATGCCGCTAGATCACCAATAATCGATTCTAATGAAAATCCATCTGTTGAGTACACTGTACCTCGCAAGAGGAGACGATTTGAAGAGATTCAACATGGCATACAGACATATTTTCAAAAACCTTCCAAAAACATAAAGTTACTAAAACCGCTATGGTTTTTTAGGAACCCCAACACCATTAAATGTAGATGATATTCTGCAAATAGACACATATTGCTATGTTTAGTTCCCGGCACCGATACGGCGATGCCCCGAACCAAACGATAACACTTCTCTCTGGGATCCCGCTATCCCAGCTGTGGGTTCCACCAGGTAGCGCTTGGACGGCAGCTAGACCTGGGCGAAATAAAAAAGGGCGCCCCGTGATTTTTCACCCGGAATCACGAAACCTTCGCGAAATGAAAAAAAAGAAAAACTTTCCCGAGAAAAAAAGAAACCAACAAAGGAAAAAGCACGGAAGAAAAAAAAATAAAAAAAACCAAAAATTCCACAACGTTATAACGGCTCCGTTGGAGCTCGACGATTTATTTTTAATTGGCTTAGCGGTACACTCGTCGGTGGAGGGACCCGCTATTTAACAATCCCGAAACAACAAAAAAACGTTCGTTAACGGGTCGCAGGTCCTGTCTTTTCTCGGGATTTTTCGCACGCGCGGCCGCCGCCGGATACTCGATTTCCAAAAAAAAAAACGAATTTGTAATTTTTTTTCTACACTACACTGCACTACACTATACTTAGCTTTCTTTTTTTTTTCTGTGTCCTAGCGGTGTTGCGCCCCTTTCTGGCACAGTTCTCTAGTCCTTTCGTTTATCCTGGTACTCCAGGTATCCAAATCCTCGTTCCTGTCCTTTCTCCTTTTCCCTTTTTCGTAATTTTCCTTTTTGTTTTTTTTAAGGCAGAACTCGCGACTCTATTCAAAAAAAAGAATCTACTCTACTCTAGGAAACAAAAAACCAGACAGAATTGCTTTTCGCAATTCGCAATTCGCAAACGTAAAAAAGAAAGAAAAAAAAACGTTGCTTTTCGCAAATCTCACAAAAAAAATCGCACGTAAAACTAAACTTAGCTGACCCTCTTTAATTGCTGGTCGTCCAAAAAGTGAGTTCCAGATCTTTTATGATCCAAAACTCCCGCCAGACACACTCACACATTCACACGCACATTCTCTCACACACCCATTCAGCACTAGTGGACCCAACGACGGGATTTCTAGCTACAACACTAGCAAGCTTTGCTAGTGTGTGCCTCCGTGCCCGACTAGGCCTCTCACACATACCATTTTCCGCATTCATACTAAACTCCTCAGTCTCGGAGCTCGCTCCCACTTGCAGTAATGACTGGGAACTCCGTTGAGCGAGTTTATGGAAGCTGTGAATCCTAGATCATAGACTAACTATACCTAGATATCAGACTTTCCAGATATTGGAAAATCAAAACCGGTTTTCTACTGATCATCACTATCCATGAGACTCTGTCCGTGAATACGTGTGAATTGTGAATAATGGCAATTTATCTCCTTTTTTATACAAACCACGCCCATTTGAACCAAAAAACGTCATTCGCATTACACACACTCGTGCAAATCGCTCTCATTCTAGCAATTTTACTTGTAAATTGCTCTCATTCTAGCAAATTTTGACAAAGTTATAGAGATGCAAAAGTGTTGGAATTCACTTACAGTGTGTCCGTGCGAAAGATAAGGGTTTGCAAAAGTATTAGTAGAGTTTGACATCTAGTTTAGTTTATCTACGAGTATGTCCTAGATATGCCTAGCAATTCTCCTACTCCTAGGTTCTACAAATTAATTGCGAGTTTTCTTTTTTCTACTACCCGGGCATTTTTCCCCCTATCGCATTGCACTAAAAAAAAATGTTTGTTAAAATTAAAACAAATTAATCGAAGGAGAAAGGAGACGCGATGGGATGACAGTTGGAGTGTTGGGATGAAAAGAAAGAAGTTTAGATACAATCCAGAAGGGATTGTAGCCCCTCACAAAAGCCAAGTACAGTGACTGTGAAAATTATAATTTTTATATTTTTCATCGCGGATCCCTAACTACTCCGGTGGATCGGCGTTCAGATTTGGGGGGTGGGGACTAACCAATAGCGTGTCACTCTTACAATTATTTATTTTTTTTTTTGTAAATGGGCCCTTCTGCCCTCTGACCACACTGCCAGTTTGTACTTTTTTTTTTTCGTACTATTGTTGTTGGTGGTCGTTATTTGTTATGTGTTCGCTGGTTGTTGTTGTATGTTTGTGTATTGTTTTTGGTTGTTGTTGTATGTTTGTCTGTTCCCTCGATGGAGGCGGTCTTATTACTTGGCCGTCCGCCTACACGCCTCTGCTGCTCCTTCGGTGCTCCATCGGTGGGGTGCTGGCTTGAAAAGGGGTCGTCATCCCTTCACCCATCGAACCTATCTTTTAAAGCTGGTACGTCGTTGGGGTGCGCCCGATTATACTGGCCGTCCGCCTGCACACCACTGTCGCTCCTTTGTTGCTCCCTCGTTCAGGTGTTGCTATAAAAGAGATCGTCGTCTCTTCACCCATCGATGCAGCTAGCTGCATCCACATCAGTCGTGTGATGTGATGCCGGTATCCGCACCCACATCGGTAGCCGGATGGGTTGTTTTTTGAGCCTCCTGTTGTTGGCTTTCGTTGGGGTGTCTATTCCAGAGATCGTCTTCCTCCACCCGTCATCATCGTGTTGGGGTGTCTGGATTGAAAGGGTCCGTCCCCAGCCGTCGGCGACTTTCAGACGTCCTGTCTGATGCTGCCCGTTGCGAGTCTCCCGTCTATTTATGGGCTCCGACAACGGTGTTCCTGGTGGACCTCCTGTCGCACCATGGGGTTCCTCCCGTGAACCTATGTGGGTTGTTTTCCGAGTTCTGGGGTTGGTGGGCCACTGGCTGATGGGACCATGACTGCCTTCCACCTCCGCCAGAGCTCGGTATTTCCACTCAACGAAAAGAGGGACCGAAGGGACTTACAAGGAAAAAGAGAGCCAAATTTGTTGCGGGAAAATTTACCGCAACTATGGGATAACGAAGAAAACGATGACCTATTAAATGAGACTTTTCACGATTCAGATTCTGAATCAAACTAGGGAAGAAAATGTGTACATTTTTGTTAAGTGTGTTAAACTACTTTGTTAAATATTAAGTTACATTTAAGTATTTCCTTGTTTAAACTTGAAAGTTTACAGATTTCTGCCAATAAAACTGAACTATTCATTGAAATAATTTTGTAACATCATTCATGTCTTGAAAATAAATATTATTTTAATGTATGCCAAATGCATACCCAAGCGTGGCTTCTTTTATAAACGAGAAATACACACACATAATTGCCATTTGCGGTATCAATTATGAGGAAAATACCTATGACCTAGTACTGCACTTTATACGTTAATTGCGCTAAAATTATGGGTTGTCTATATGTGTGGCCAAATTATGAAAGACAACCCTATATATTTGTAAATGGTAAGATCTCAGCTTTAATTTGACACCCATACAAACATTAGTCTTCATGCCAATAGTCAATGCGAAAAATATGCGTAGTTAAAAGTTGGGTTTGTCAGGGGTACATGGGCGGATTGGAACTGCCAACCCAATGTCTTCAAGAGCTATTTAATGTGGTCCTTCGAATGGTTACTCATTTATTCTTTTCCCTTATCCCTATGAAAAGTGATATGTATTGAAAGCTCCGTATCAATTAAGTATGCATTTATATATGATAGTCCATAATCTAAGCAATATACATATGTATATGTATAAGTAATACATGTAATGGATAATTAAGTTTGTTAATAGAGTTAGTCTTAAGCTGAATCTTGGTGTGTCTGCTTGCTCTCGACATATTAAAAAGTTAAAAAAATAACGTACCGGAAGTAGCTTCGTTTTTTAAGTCATGGGAAAAAATTCCCGACAACCTTTGGTAATTTTGCTTACTTCTCGACTAAACTGGTTCCACACTATTGAGCATCATAGTGTATCGCAACTTTATCGGCCGATTTTTGGTTTGATATCGCAGCAGAACAAGAGCTCGCAGACACATATCATCATTGGATAAGATTTTATTAGTTTAACAGCAGTTATCAATGGATTTTTTGAAGCAATAATATTCAGATTTATATTGGAATTTCGGTGTGAAGCTAGCAGGTAGCAGCTTGTTTTAATTAATCTTTCAATATCGTTTTATTCTTCGTAGAAGCACAGTGCTACTACAATTTCGAGTTTATTGTAAACTTATAAATGGTCATATAAGGGCTTCGCAATTGAAAGTTCGTCCATAGCTATTTAGTTTTTTCATTTCTCGCAGACCGTGGAGCAAAAAAAAATCATTTTACGTTCGTCAGGTTTCTGCACGAACCATCGATAAAGGAGTTAAAGCAAATTCGTTCTTCAACCAAGAGAAGCATAACCAGAACAAAAAATAGTATCAAATACGAATTGTCACCAACAGAATTAGAATGTCGCTTAGGTGTAGTGAAATCCTACTTTAAGCAACTTTTAGTATATCAAACGCAAATTGAACGTTTTTCCCCTACAGATACGGCCAGAGGTGAGCTTTAAGAACTTTACATTTCTACAAAAAGGAAAATACTAGCGGGTGCAGTAAGAAACAGTACCTTAGAAACTACATTCTCAGTTCCACAATCGGTCAACCATTTGCAAAACTTAAACTTGCCTAAATTCAGTGGCAAATATTCAGAATTTAAGAACTTCATTAACTCGTATACTAAACTCGTAGACAGTGACCCGAGTTTTTCAACAATCGAAAAGTTTAATTATTTATTGACTTGCTTAAGTGGTCAAGCACTCGGCACAATAAAAGCTTTTCAGATCACAGAGGTTAACTAACCTAAATCACTTGCTCGACTCAAAGACCGCTACGATAAGGATTGTCTTATATTTTTGAAAAACAAATCTCAACTCTTTGAATCGCCTAAGGTTTCGAAGCCGTCAGCATCGCTTTTACGTAGTTTATGTGACAACGCCTCTGCATTGTAGTCATTTACATGCATTTACAGTCATTTGGAACTCATGCAGACATATTATGTAATGCTGTAATTATTTATAATCACGATGTCCAAAGTCGACGAAGAAACTCGAGTCAAGTGGGATGAGCAGTGCGACTTTAAGACACTTCCAAGTTGGTATGCGCGCGCTAAAGTTTTAAGTAAACGATGCCAATACCTGGAAGCACGCGATGGTCAGCAGCTGCGCTCGGACCATTATAGGAAATGGCCAAATAAAACCAGATCGTCCTTTGATCAACGTCTACAAACTTCTTTGACTGTGACGCAAAGATCGTGTGCATTTTGTAAAGAAACCGCCCGTATAATTAGCAATTGTTCCACTCTTAGCAAACTCTCTGTATCAGATCGTTTTGCAAACGTTAAAAAGCTATCCCTTTGTTTAAACTGTTTAGGTAAAGGGCACACTGTATCTAAATGTCCATCAATATATCGGTGTAGAACATGTAAGCAACCACACCATACTTTGCCGCATCGAATTCAACAACAGCCAACAGTGACCTCCGAAAATATCCAAATATCTACTAGTTCTGCAGCTTCCCATTCTGTGTTGGAGAAAGAATCCGCCTTTAGGACAGCACAGGTGATTCTAGCGACTACTTTGATTTTGGTCAAGGACGGCTTCAGAAGTTTTCAAATGGGCCGCGTGTTATTAGATTCAGGTTCACAAGTCAATTTTATAAAGGAGCACTTCGCTAACTCCCTGAATTTACATAGGCAAAGGAAAAATAAGGATATTATCGGAATCGGATCAACTGAAACCAAGATTAAATTCCTTACTCAAACAAACATTTTTAAATTTCTTTGGAATTCCTCGTTACACCAACCATTATAGGATACCAACCTGATTCAGAACTTAAGGTAAGGACTGGAACTCACCCAACCATATTGAACTTACAGATGAGCATTTTAATGTACCATCGCCGATTGACATGTTACTTGGAGCTGAAACCGTCTTTAAACTACTTCTGGCAGGTCCAATTATATATATTTCAAAAACATATTTCAAATATATATGTCAAAAATACATATTTAGCATATTTAGGATGGATTGTATCTGGGAAATACAGGAGCCAGCTGCAACCCGAAAAACAGATGTATTGTCTAAGTTCATCGGAAGACCCATTAGATGCATTTGTCGAAAAGTTTTGGGAGCTAGAGGTAGTGGATGCACGCAAATCAAAGTTGACAAAAGAACATGCAGATTGTGAAACACACTTTCGAAAAACTATAGAAGAACTACCTAGTGGAAGACTAATGGTTCAACTCCCATTTAAGCATGTTCCCGGGTGCACAGGAAATTCTTATGACATACCCTGGAGGAGATTTTTATCGTTGCAGCGCAGGTTTTCCAAAGATCCTTCACTAAAATCTGAATATGTTAAATTTCTGCAAGAATATAAGGATCTAGGGCATATGTCTTTGGTAGAGGGTTCTAGCTTGAAGGAATCTCATTATTACTTACCTCATTAGGCAGTTATGAAACCAGGAAGCATTTCAACTAAACCAAGAGTAGTATTTGATGCCTCATGCCTCATGCCTCATTCCTGGCAATCCGCTCGCTTATGTACTTTGCAGGTAAATTTAAAAATAAAAAATTAGGACCTAAAATAATTCGCTCAGACTATTACGTCGATAATATGCTTTGTGGAGCTGACAATCTCGGTGAATTTCGTCAGATACAAAGGGAAGTGGTGTTTTGAAGTCAACAGGCCTTGAACTCTCAAAGTGGCATAGCAATAAGTTGGATGTTGATGAACAGAATCCGAAACACAAGAATATAAATGTAGCAGACTCAAATCTAACGAGTTCCTTGGGAATCACTTGGGATCCCAAAAACGACAATTTTTCCTTTAGTTACAAAAATTATCGCACATATACCAGCTGTACGAAAAGATCTATCTTGTCTATGCTCTATTCGATCCAATGGGTTTTGCTAAACCCAATAATCATTGTTGCAAAATCCTGCTCCAAAAGGTCTGGATTGAAAAGTTAGACTAGGATGTGGCAGTTCCGCATAATATTGAAACAGAGTGGCGTCAATTTATGTTGGATTTAGATTCGCTCAAAAACATTTCTGTTCCGCGGTTCATTTTATCTGCAAAAACGAAGGAAATACAAATCCATGGATTTTGTGACGCGTCTCTGCACGCATATGGATGTTGCATTTACACCAGAACTACTATACCTGTACCTCAGGTTCGGTATGGGTCAAACTTTTGGTAGCCCAATCTAAGGTTGCACCGGCAAAAAGGAAACAACTCCCACGATTAGAACTTTGTGGTGCTCACCTTCTCTCCAAATTGTGGTTGAAAATCTAACCAATCTTCAAAACATCGTACTCAAAAATCTTCTTTTGGACAGACTCTAGCATTGTGTTACATTAGATTTCCACGCATTCTTCAAAACTCACGACGTTCCTAGGAAATCGAGTAGCGGAAATCCAGGAACATACGCAGAATATCGTCTGGAAACATGTTCCCACAAAAGAAAACCCTGCTGATGTTGTTTCACGAGGTTGTACGACTCAGGGGCTAAGGGACTCGATATGGTTTTCTGGACCTTCTTTTTTGTTAGAAGACTTTCTTCGGAATTCCTTACGTTGAAAAAGAGAAAAACCTCATTGCTTAGTAAAAAACACCCAGACGAATCACCGTATTTAGTGGTTATCGTAAATAAATATAGCTCTTATAGAAATACAATACGCATTATTACGGATTGTCAATAGGATGAGGAAACGTTCTGTGGAAAACCCCCATGGAACTAGATTATGCTCTCCAGCCCGTTTATTGATGAGTCCAACGGAATTCAATTGCTAAAAGCAGGAGGTCGACTGAAGAATGCGAACGTTCCAGAGGAGCAGAAACATCCATTTCTTCTTCCAAAGGAGTCAAACTTTGTTCTCTCAATGGTTAAGGATGTACATATGTATATCAAATTTTCATGCAGGACCCAAGACTCTTGTTACACTAATAAGACAACGACTCTGGATAGTCAAGGGCAAGAAATATTGCTAGGAAAGTCATCAGAAACTGCGTACAAGATACCATCCGAAGCTACTTCAACAGGTCATGGGTGATCTACGAGTACCTGCTGAAAGACTTATCTCGTTGTGGTGTAGATTTTTGTGGACCAATTCATACTTTTTATAGGATTTGTGGGAAGATTCCCTACAAGACGTATATTGCAGTTTTCGTCTGCTTTCCATCAAAGGCTGTCCACCTTGAAGCTGTATCAGATTTATCTGCAGACGCATTCATTGCGGCTTTAAAGCAGATGATTTGTCGTCGAGGCTTACCACATGCAAATTTTTGTGATAACGCTACAAATTTTGTGGGGTCGAACTCAAAAGTTAAAGAGTTCCGCAAAATGTTGTTTCAACAAAAATCACTTAAAATCATTAATCACTTTTGTTCTAATGACAATATTAATTTTCATTTCATCCCACCTAGGACTCCACATTTCGGTGGGCTCTGGGAGGCCGCCGTCAAGGTTGCGAAGGGACATCTGTATCGAAGTCTTCACAACACTAAGCTGACATTTGAAGAGCTTTCAATAGTATTCGTCGAGATTGAAGCCGTGATGAATTACCGGCCAATATCTTCGCTATCGACCGATCCCAACGATTTTGAAGCTTTAACTCCTGGATATCTTCTCATCAGAGCAACACTAAGGGCCATTCCCAAAGCACCTGATGATGTATCTGATATCAGCTACCTGCAAAGATGGCGTCGCATAAACGCTGTTAAAACTCATTTCTGGAAGCGCTGGTCAAACGAATACGTCATCGAACTTCAGCAACGGTCAAAGTGGTCCTCCCCTCAGCAGAATTTAGAAGCTGGCGCAATGGTCATCGTACATGACGATAACCTTCCTCCCCAGAAGTGGCTGCTTGGTAGAGTTATTAAAATTATTCCCGGCAATGATGCCAAGGTGAGAGTTGCTGACTTCCGGACGACAAAAGGCGTTTTACGGCATCCAATTCGCAAGCTTGCTGTCCTTCCTGTTTGAAAAGGACCTTTCAAAGGGGACGGAATGTTGGAGCACTTTATCAACAACACACACCAACAATATTTATTGAATTGTAAATTGTTTGAATTAAATCGATAATCTTCATTGTACTAAATGTTGGGCCCTCGCGAAATTATCAAGTCTTCGCGCATCAATTACAGAGGGCAGAGCAAAGTACTGGTCTTATCGTAAACATCTTCAGATGACGCTACCAAAGGTTGCTACGATTTGATCAGTCACAAGTTGCCGGTCATAGGTCTTGTTGGCGACTGGACCACCGGTAGTCACTACCAAGACTTAAATCACGGTACCATAGGAGTCAGGAGCCGCCGGATCTCGGTCCGGGCCTGACTTGAAGAGGTAGGCCCCCTTGTTGTAGCGTCATGGTGGCTGTGGTTTAAACCCAAAGTCGCGGGAAGGGTCTTTCTTTGGTTGACCCAATGTAGAGTTGCAATAAGTACTGGGTGCTACGACCCTAAGAACAGTAAGAGGTTTTAGGTGGGTCTCAACTCATACCAAGGGTGGAACTTGTGCCGGCAACACAGTTCCAATTTGGTATCTCAGGAAGGCGGCAGAGCGATGGCAAGGCATATCCTTATGGATATATGGGCATACCGTAAACATAAGTCTACATGAAAGGTGGTTTACGTTAAAAATCAGACACTAGTGTACTAAATTTCGTTAATATTTCGTTAATATTTCGCCTACGTATATCGAACCGCCATATTTATTGTATTTAATGATTGTTAGATTTCGTTAAAAATTATACCAATTGAATAAAAAGCAATAAATGCTCAGTTTGGGCCCCTTTTCTCTTGTTCACGCTTGGTTTTTGATTCGTCGTCTCCTGTCTCGGCGTCATCTGTCCTCTCGCAGTGGAAAAAATCGAAAAAATATAGTACTCCCAGAAAGACCCACAGAATCCATAACCCCCCCCAAGTTCCAATTCATTTTTGATGTGAATTTTCCTACAAAAAAAAAGTAAATTTTTGCATCAAAGCGGTGGTACAAGCACGACTCGCTGATGGTACAAGCACTTTAGGCACTATGTGGCGCACGAGGGATCTCTAGGGAATTGGTGGCTTAATCGCTTATTAATTTTGCTTACAAAAGACTAAGAAATAACATCTGAAACTAACAGATAAGGGATAGAAGAGACAACTGGGTTAGTTCTCGCCTTCATTGGCTTTTATTTCCTTTCATCAGTCAGTTCTAGCCTGTGATTTTCTGCTGTTTAATATTTTTGTTGAGAATTTTTGAAACATTCCCACATTACAGGCAGAATAGACTTTGTTGGCTAACAACAACCCTAATCAACTCAAATGGTAGAAAATATCTTCTTCAATTCTAAGAGCTTTAACTTTTTCAAAACTTCATAAAACACCGGTCTGCGGTTAGAATAAATTAAATTAGTGTTTTTCCCTAAAGGACTTCTGCATAAATGTAGAATCTTCAGAACCGTTACCTTTGAATAAGTTTTTCTTTTCGAAATGCAACTACGGATACGAATATTCAAAAGTGGGTCTTTCCTCTTCATGGCTTTCGTTTTTTGCTTCTGTTTTTGTCTCTCATTCTCTGGGTTGGTTTCCTTATTATCAGCAAACCAATTGGGCGAATTGAAGCAAAACTTGCTTAAATGGAAGTAGGTCAATTGTATTGCAGTGGTGTGCGAATATCCGTACTAAATGTCCGTATAGTGTGTTCGTTAATTACCAGTGGTTCTTAATTTCATGGAATTATATATTTATAAGAATGAAAACCATAGCATTACCTACAGGGCTATCGGAAGTTGTTTTCATCGTGTGGGTTATTAAAAATGTAACCACTAACAATTAACCACACGGCAAGGGTTTTGTCCAACGTGAAGAGCATGAACTATGTGGTAAGAGGATTTAGGTAGTTTTAGAGAGGGAAATTTGTAACTTCGAGCAGTGCATATAAATATTGAATGACTTACTAATATATGTATATATATAAATAAACACTTATCCTGCTTAAACTCATTAACCGATCTTTAGGTGAGAGTATGGGAATGCCTGAATTGATAAAGGATAGAAGAATGGAAAAGGGTGAATAACGAACGAGGTTTACCGTCACTCTGTATAGCGACCATAAGCCGGTAGAGATCTAGTTTCATTTTGAACATCTGATGCAATACCTTTGCGTAGTTATCGGTTCAACTCTTTACATGCTCAAAACTTTCGCAAAAGCTAGTGATTTTGTTTATAATAAGGGTTCATTCAAGTGAATGTGAATACCCTTATAATATTCACCCACAGAGGAAGAGAAGATTGAAAACCATTTCACGTTGATTTCGAAAGTTCATAGCTTACAATGACGGCGTGTTGCATAGCAGAATTGTTCGGTTTAGGGAAGAATAACTGTATTTCAGAGTATCAAAAATAAGAGCTGCGATTGTCTGAGGCTTATTGGCATAAGCCCGGGACTTCGAGTAGCCCCAAAGAAAGGAAATCTAGATTGCCATCTAGACCGGACACATTCGGAAAGCAGGAGCTTACACCCACTAGGAGAGTATGTATCGATCCATATTTGATAATCCTCTAGTTTTTACTTATCAAAAATTATCGCAGTGATAGTTGAATGTTGACAGTTCAAAAATGACGCGAAATTTAAAATGACACCTCTTGTTGGATCTATCGGGTGTTTTTCAGAGTTATAGAATTTTTATTAAAAATAGAACACAGAAACAATGAATGAAATGACTAATATTTTGGCTTTATTAACTCGAATTTTATGGCATTTAGTGGTTGAAAACAAATTCGGGCACATTGCCACTGCGGCTGCGTCTTTTGAAGACCATCCTATCGGTCCAATTTTGCACCACTTTTCCCACAATAGCCGGCTTTATATCGGCAATAACGAGCCGTCTTCTGTCTTCTAAGTCGACAACTGTAGCTGGTTTAACAGCATACACGAGTGACTTAACATACCCCCACAAAAAGTAGTCCAAAGTAGTCAAATCACATGACAAATCACAAATTTTTTAAGATGATTCGCTCACCAAATATTTATCCTAATAAAGTGATGGTTTCACTCGCTGTATGGCATGCTGCGTCTTTCTGCTGAAACCAGACAAATGATCTAGTCGATTGCTATTGACACAGAAAATCAAAAAATCGCGATCATTTGCCTATAGCGTTCGCCATTTGAAAGGAAATGGGCCAATTATGTCTCCGGCATGCAAGCCGCACCAAACAGTGACTTTTTCGGGATATAATGGGGTCTCGAGAGTCTTGTGAGGATTATGTTCACTCCCAAAGCGGTAATTTTGCTTGTTAACAAAGCCAGAAATGAGCCTCATCACAGAAAGTGATTTAGCGGTCAAAATTCGGTTCAACTTCCAGTTGATTTTTATCCCGTTCACTGAGCGTATGACGTAAACGGTGGTCCGTTGGTTTAAATCCATTTAGATCTTATCGGCAGTGTCCGAGTTGCTGGGAACAGCGTCGAATCGATAAATTGGGGTCCTCGGTCACACTCACTTCTATAGGGGGATGACTTCATCGGTGTGCACAGTATGATCACAATATAAGGATGAATATTATCCATAAGAGTATGCGTGGACAAAAATCGATCCATAGTATTGCGTACAAGCTGCTCAGATAGACGATTATGAGCGCCGTAATTTGGCGTAGTTCTCTATAAGTTTGTCGCACAGAATGAAAAAAACGTTCCCAGTCTGACAGCAGGTTTGACAGATAACCCTTTCGGAGCTTTTATACCTCTTATTTGAAAATAATGTTTTTTATTTGACAAGGTTTGCACGGGTTGATACCTCTATACTTGGCACTGTTGGCGGTTTCCTGTTTGTGGATCGGACAAACAATGCTAAAGGTGGAAGCTTTTTTTAAGTCAAGTCGAATGGTTCATTGTGCCTAAAAGCAGAGCTCAGGACATCTGCGCTATCTTAAACTGTATGAAGTGGTTTTTACTTATCCTCAGTACCGACTTTGACGTTACTGTTCATCTTTTTTTTTATAATTTACGCGAGCCTAAGGGGTTAGATACCCTTTTACTGTTGCCTGGGCGCGGGTGGAAAGGTAAAAGGAGGAGAAAGGAAAATTGTTTTCGTAGTGGTTTGAAACTCAGGTGTATTTGGTTTAGATATTAGCTCTCCAGGGGTGGGAGTCCGAATAGGACGGAGAGTTTCTCTATAGATTTATCTGTTTTCTGTGGTTTTCAAGTTTTGATAAAACTTCCTCGAGCGCTCGTTCATTTGGTTTTTCTATTTTCTCCGGGGAAGCTGATGTTCTTCGCACCTTCTTTCCTCGTAGAGCATCTATCGATATCGTTCTTTTATTCATCGCCTCTCCAAGGAGAGTTTTTTGATTTTTTTTTGTATAATTTGCGCGCGCTCAAGGAATTTAAGTATCCTTCAAATGTTTGCACACAGCGTGGGCGAAGGTAAATCAGGGAGGATGGAAAGAGAGGTACCGGTGAACGCTGGTTTTAAATGTTTGAGGGATATAATGACTAGGAAGGGCATTTCATAAGCGAGTTGTACGGCTTAGGAAGGAATCACGATATTTCAGAGTACGTCCGAAAGTGGGATCGAGGGTATACTGCATAAATAGCGAGATGGGTGTTACGGTTAAAAGTCTGAATGAGCGAAATGCTACTGGCCATTTCTATGTCCATTATTTGAGTGTATCACCTATGAGTTTTAACGCACGGTTTTGAATCCTATCTAGCAGGTGCAGAGATGTTTTGGGAGCACCCGACCAGATGTGGGCATTGTACTGCAATTTCGGGCGGATAAATACTTTATATATTGCGGCTAGATTAGACGGGGTGAAGTATTTCTTACATCGCTTGAGAAAACCAAGACATTTCGCAGCATTTTTGGCGACATCAAATATGTGGTCATTCCAACGTAAGTTGTCATTTCGGTTTTTCGGTTTCGACTATGCAAGTGCCATTCATGGATAATGGCTGGATGTTTTAATTTCGCTTTAACGACAGCAGACAGCATTGTGTTTTGGAACCATTAAAATCCACTATGTTGATAGTTCCCCAATTGGTTATGCTGTTAATATAGGAATTTAATGAGCTTGACATACGCTACCGTTCCCGTTCTACAGCCGAAGAGAAAGGACATGAGTCCGGGAACGGATATGAAAAGCAGAGAGTACTATCGTCAGCAAAGGAATATATTGGATTAAAAGTAACAGACAAGAGATCGTTGATGAAGATTAAAAAGAGTGTTGAAGACAGAATGGATCTCTGGCACTAGAAACCATCCAAAACAACTTGAATTGAACGTTTCGAAAGGTAGTTTCTGATCCATAGAAAAAGAGAGTCGTCGATCCCAAATGCACGCATTATCGACAAAAGAGTCTGATGCCAAACTCTGTCAAATGCCCTAGAGATATCAAATGCAACTATCTTGCTTTCGCCAGATCGATGTACGCTTTGGTTCAACTTTTCGGTGAGACATGCCATCAAATCACCAGTGGACCTGTTGCTACGAAAATCGTATTGCCGGTCATTGAGAAGTTTTGTGTTTCTAGACATTTCATGAGCTGACGATTTGTCAGCGTTTCTATGACCTTGGAAAGAAGGGACGTAAATGCAATGGGTCTGTAGGAGGAGAGAGAAGATGATTCGCCTTTTTTAGGGACGGGCTGTACAAATAATGTTTTCTATCTGCTCGGGAAGAGTCCTAAAGTGTAGGATTGATGAAAAAGCTTACACAGTGATTTTGCCAGCGTGGAAGAATACCTCTTCAGAAGAGGTGTTTGCTTGCCTACACTCTTTATCAAACCAGGAGTTTCGTGCTGGTAGCCGAGTGAAATCGCGCACATTAGGTGCGGCATTTTTGACGGTTTCTTGGCATCAGTAGCAATCTTCAATGCGGGTTACATTTTATATATGGGCATAATTACATAAAAGAACATCGGCTCGTGTGATTGGCGTCACTCAGTTTCTACCCTATTTCTACAACGCACATTCACCATATTATTCTATCAATTCTAAAATTCTCCTCCCAATGCAAATACGAACGAAGGGTGGTGTACCGAGATATACTATGATAGAATGCGATGAGTCCTCATACTCATGTTGCGTAATTATAATCCAAACGAATGAGCGGAGTGAAGACTTGTGTCTTCATCAGTTTCTAGTTATTAATTAATAATAGAGAATTCACTGCTTTTAGGCCTATGCCCTTCTCCCGAATTTCTGATAACAAAAGAAGCAAATCTGTCTCTGCAGAAAGGAATCTCGCTATTGCTTCTACTCTTGCATATTAAAGGACAGACTTCATACACTTCTAGTAGAGAGAAAAATTTATGAGATAAACTCTTGGAAACTTAAAATCACCCCAACAATCTCGAAATTTCGTTAGCTCTCCTTTAAAGATACCTCTTGAGATTATGTATCAGTTCAAAATATTATGTCCTACACTGTAATAGTCCAATAATTAATATTTGGTCTGCTCTTGGTTTAATAGGATTGTTATTAAATCATGAAATACCATTAATTATGCGGAAGGATAATGAAGCAAGTAAGCAGTATCCTTTTAACCAATTTATCTTGAAATTCTCCCGTTTCCTTGTACCTAAGAAATGAATGGCTGACCTCAACACCATCTATTGCACTGACATCAATTTTCGTTGAATTTTACCTTCGGCCTTCATTATTGAAAGAAAATCAATCAAAGACGACTTTGTCCTGGACTCGCAATTTATTTGCCTTGAGCAAAGCGCTTTGTTGATGGCTGGAGGCTGGACTTGAGTTGCTCTTCCGATTCCGCTTTTACAACTACATAAACTCTGAGGAATTCATATGGGCATGTGGTATGTGCCACTGTCAGAAGGTATTAAAAAGCCTAATGGCTTGAATTTATGCGGTTTAGCGACTTATGCCGTCATAAATAGTTAACATCACATAATAGGCGATTGATTAAAATTAATAGTGTCCGATAGCAATTTGTTGTGAGAATGCAAAAACCCCACAGATGCTGTTTGTGTTTCATGAATAAACAAAATCTGCCAGGGCGCGGTATCCATTAAAATTCACACACCATTATGTTTATGATCAAATCAAAACGTATACGTTTGCAATTAAAATTAAATGACCAGAGAGAGAAGAATCCAAACCCCAAAAGCCAGGTCAGAAAAGCCCAGCCACATACTAAAACCACACATGAGCTCGAAATAAATTTCCATTCCATAAGGTCGTTTATCATTCTAGAATAGCATTTGTGTGCCCAGGAGTAATTGAAAGCGATAGCACAATAAATCATATCTGAAATTGTTTACTTAAACTATTAAAAACAATTCACACAGCCAACACACATATTCCGGCAGATGAATATCCTTTTTGTATCTATACAATCTCGACCAATGTTACCCAGCAGGCATATATGTACGAAATGTAAATATGTACAGAGATATTGTGCAAATACTCGTAGATACGAGTACATGGTGTTACTGGTTCATTTCAAAGACCACTACCATCACTACTAAATATTTGAAATCTGAAATCCTTCCTGTTAATTGTGGAAAGATAAAGCACCAGGATACAGAGGTTCATCCTGATATGACATTTATTAGATTTCAAATAAACTTACCATTCATAACGCACTCTAAGATACGAATTAAGTATGTTATGTGCTGAAAGTTTTTCTTGCTCCTTCCTTGTTTCAATTTAATCAGGATTGGGTGTAGAATAAGTTGAAAAGTGCTTTCCCATTAAGAACAGCTAGATATAGAGGAGTGGGTTCTTAAAGAGTTTTTAAAGGGAAACGACATATTATTGTGCTTGGCAGTGTAGAAACTTTCCTTCCGCCTTACGAAAATTAAGTAGAATTTCTCCCATTTGGCATGTACAATACTTGTAAGATAGACGACATTAATCAAGCGATAATATGTAGAATAATGTCATGAAACCACAGTAAGTAATGGATATTGATCTTGGCGGAACCAGTATTTCAATATCCCGGAGTTCGTTCTGACCAAATAGTCAGTAGGTATAAACAAAATTTTATAAGAGCATCCATGCATTTCACAAACTACTTGTATTGCAAACATAGATATAGATGCACAATCGACCCAGTTTACACAAAAATTTCTCAAGAACATACATATACGAGTATTATGTTACGTCTCTTAGCAGACTATGTGCAACCGTGGAGGCTCTAGATTGCTATAACGCAGAAACAACCGTCGTTCGTGTATAAGAAGGAACAAAAACTTCGACATATGAGTATATAAAGTGATTTCCACTAAGGAGTCAAGCAGAGGATTGAAAAAAATGTTGGAAAAAAGGTAAGACGTAAGGTAATGGCAGTAGATGATCATACTCGTAAAGAAAGAGGAATCAAAAATAAGACAGGAACTGGGGTTTCAGGTCAAAACTTTTCAAAACTGTTTAGCTATGCGAAGAGGGAGGAATGAACCACTCTTCAAAACTGAAAGAAACTTCCGCATAATGTCCCATTCTTTACACTAAAAAACATCTTTGTGTATATTTTATTCTGCTAGCGGTTTTTGTTTTTGTAATTTTCCATTTGCATATTTAAAGTTATACTAGCTTTTACCCGAAACTTCGTTCGCGTTTGTATAGTGAATAATTGATAAAAGGTCTCTGATGCTTGAATATTACACAGAATATTATATAGGGTTTAAGATATTACATAGGCTTTTCATAAATAAAACTTTTAGTGGGTGGCCATGCTACAAGTGGTAGTGTATCAAACATCTTTGCAGGCAACTAAAATCGTATGAGGTGTTTAGTTTTAGTTTAAAAAGTTCGCCTGTCCTGTTGAGAGTTAAATTCTTAAAATGAATGAATGTCATGTTTTACAAAGGTAGAACCAAAGCAAAAGTTTAACTAGTTTTAATCGAATTCAGATTGGTATTTTTAAATCGTTGGTTCCAAACCGAACGGTATGTAGTTAACTTTAAATCAAGGCCTCTCTGTGTTGCTTGATTTGCGGGAGCGTGAATGATGTGATTCGAAGAGCCCATAACTATCGAACAGGCGAGGTAGGGTAAAGCAAGGTGTTCCTAAGTCTACGCCAATCATCTTTAGCGTCTGGCCCCGTGACTTGTTGACAGTCATGCTGAAGCATGTAAACTGGAAATGGAAGTTATTGGGCTGTACCACATGAAATATCCGATTTCCGCTCCGTCGGAAATAAGAATTTCTCGAGTGAACATTTGTGCCAGAACGTTAAATTTTATTTTTTTATAAAATTTGTGTGAGAATTTTAGGGTTCGTTACCGTTATTTTTTTTATGAATTTCGGGAGACTTCAGCCTCGAAATTGAACCACGTAGGAAGCCGGAAACGTTAGTTGACGACTGTTGAGAAAATGCAAGCTTTTTTGATTTCCTGACTTTGGGTTCTTTAACAGCGCACAACGCGGCTGGATTATTTAGAAAAAAAGACGATTTATTTGACGATATCTTTATAAGTTGGAGCTTTATTCGAGAAGCAGGTCTTATAACAAAAAAAAATGACAGATGATCACTCAGTTTTTACCTCAGTGGGTTTACAATTCACCATTGATCGTTTTGTTTTACCACAGTGGGTTTACATGTAGTATATAAAAAAAAATGTATATTAGGCATTAACATTCTCCCGCCCTTGAACGGACTCGGATCCTTCAATAGGAAGTCGACGGAGTTTTGTAACAGCTCGCTGAATATGACCGCTGCTTGTCCTGAGTGTGACCATGCGCACAATACCATCTTAACAATACCAGGATGTACTTGCACAACTCGCCCGTACTTCCACTTTAGGGGTGGCATATTTTCATCTTCAACTAAAACGATGTCGCCAACTGATGTCGGTGTACCCAACCTTGTCCATTTGGTACGAAGCTGAAGGTTCTGAAGATACTCCCGTGACCATCTGGACCAAAACTGCTGAAAGTACCATTGAAGCTGGTGGTATCTTTTGAGGGTATTGACATTAGTGATGTGCTGCATATTTGGTTCCACCACAGCGTTAAGAGCCGTCCCGATGATGAAATGCCCAGGTGTAAGTGCTTGGGTATCGTTTGGATTCTCCGACATATCTGTGATTGGCCTGGAATTCAAAATAGATTCAATTTGTATAATAAGAGTATTAAGTTCTGGATAAGTGAGAGAGGAGTTTTTCAAAATTCGTTTCATGTGAAATTTTGCGCTTTTTACTGCAGCCTCCCACAAGCCGCCGAAATGCGGAGATCTTGGAGGAATGGTTCTCCACTCAATCCCGTCTGCAGCGCAAGCACTTATTATTGCGTCTCTAGTCTCACGCTTGAGAAACATCTGATATAATTCGAGAAGTTCGTTGCGGGCTCCAATGAAGTTAGTTGCGTTGTCACTATGAATAACCGAGCATAGCCCTCGACGACCAACAAAACGCTTGAGGGCAGCAAGAAAACAATTAGTGGTTAGATCTTCAACTAATTCCAAATGAACGGCTCGAGTGACAAAACATACAAATACTGCCACATACGACTGTACTGGTGACGTCCCACGCCGACGGAAGTGAATTTGGAAAGGACCGCAAAAATCTATCCCGACGACATTAAATGGCCTCGTTTGTTGTACACGTAGATTAGGTAAGTTACCCATAAGTTGAGTGTTGGTCACAGACTTAGCTCGAGCACAAAGAACACAGCTACGTACTATTTTGCGAGTAAGAATTTTTCCGTGGATTGGCCAAAATCTTTGCCGTACTATGATCAATAGTGTCTGTGGACCTGTATGCAAATTCTTTATGTGAAGATGATTGATAAGAATTGTTGTAAAGAGTTCATCTTTCGGTAACACGATGGGATGTTTAGCATCATAATCCAAAGATGCATTTTATAAGCGACCGCCCACGCGTAATATTCAGCATCCAGGAAAGGTGACAGAGAGTTGATGTGATTTCTTTTCGGCAAGCAGGCTATGGTTGATATTTCGCTTCTAAAATTTTTAAGCTGTGCCTCTCGAGCTCTCGTACGTTCACAGGTCCATAAAGGCGCAATTGTTTATCTTTGATTCTCGAGTTTGCCTGAAACCTGAAAATATATGCAACGATCCTTAGTAACGAATTGTAATTGTTATGATATTTAATGCTTGCAATAAAATTTGATTGAACTTCAACGGTAAGAATAATCTTAAGTTTTTTTCGCTCCAGTTGATCATTTTCTACTACTGTTGTGCAATCGGATTTTGGCCATTTGTCTTCTGATAGTGATAAGAAATGTGGTCCGTAAAACCATAAATTGCATTCAAGTAACACTGACGGATAAGCTCCTCTAGAGATGAGTCGGCAGGGTTCGACTCCGATGGTACATGTCGCCATTGGGGAGCCCAAGAACTTTGCTGAATTGCAGCAACCCTGTTTGCTACGAACGTCTGCCAATTACATGGTTCTTCCGAAATCCACTTCAAGACAATTGCCGAATCTGTCCAATATGTTATAGACTCAAACTTGAAATTAAACATTTTTTTTAAACGCTGCACGAGCTGAGCCATCATTATTGCAGCACACAATTCCAATCGTGGTAGGCTGATTTTTTTGACTGGTGCTACTCGTGATTTACCACATAAGAGCTCAACCTTTACCGTGCCGTTTTCGTCAAAAGACCGTATATATACACAGGTTCCATATGCATTCTCCGAGCTGTCAGAGAACGCATGCAGTTGGTAGTGATCGAGTTGGCCAAAAAACGTACGTCGTTTAATCTGCAAGTCGCTGAGTTTATGTAAATTCTTCCGAAAAAAGGTCCAGCGCTGGTGATAATCCTGTGGCAGAGATTCATCCCATATGAGCTTAAGTCTCCACAGCTGCTGCATAAATATTTTTGCTAAAACGACAACAGGGTTTATTAAACCAAGGGGATCGAACAAATGTGTGATGTCCGAAAGTACAGTCCGCTTTGTAATCTTTTTATGACAAGCAGGAGCTACGGCATAATGAAAACAATCTATCTGAGGACTCCAAATAATGCCTAATGTTTTAATTGAGCTGCCGTTTCCAAAGTTTACCAAATTCTCTCGATTATTTGGAGGAATACCTTCTAAAAGCTCCTCCGAATTTGAACACCATTTCGTAAGATTAAATTTGCCCTTGCTTAACATTGCAACTATTTCACGCTGAAGTGACTTTGCTTCTGTCAATGAATTTGCACCCGTCAAAATTTCTACATAGAAATCTGTGTTTACGGACCTTGCAGCTAGAGGATATAGATAACCTTCATCAATTGATAACTGCTTCAGAGCACGGGTCGCCAAAAAGGGAGCAGAGGCAGTACCAAATGTCACAGTACAAAGTCGATATATAGCGACATCTTCATCTTTGTTCCTTCTCCACAAAATGCAATGAAAGTTTCTATCAATTGGATTTAACTGTATCTGATGGTACATTTTTGTAATGTCTGCAGTGAAGACATATTTATAAACACGGAATCTTAATACAATGGATAAAAGATCAGGTTGGATAACAGGACCCACAATTAAAATGTCATTGAGAGATTTGCCAGAGCTTGATTTTGCAGATGCATCATATACTACTCGTAACTTTGTGGTAGAGCTTGACAATTTCAGTACGCAATGATGGGGCAGAATATAATGTGGCTTGGTGAAATCTAGCGAAGTTATCTCCATATTCGACTGCACAAGAAGATCGTTAATAACTTCAGAGTACTGCTGAAACAACTCTGGATTTTTCCGAAATTTTCTTTCAAGAGATAGAAATCTCTTCAAGGCGATATCATACGAATTTCCTAATAAGCTTGGACTTTGTTTGAAAGGCAATCTCACTTGGTATCGCCCAGACTCCAAACGGTTAAAGTGTGTGCAAAAATGATCTTCACATTCCTTCTCTTCTTTTGTTAAAGTTGACGGCAATGGATCGAAATTTTCAACACGCCAAAACGCCCTTAACGAATCGTTAAGTAATTCGTCGAACTCAGAGTCCTCAAGTGAACCTTGAGCATGAAAGTTGTATGTTTTGTATCTCTTGGAATTAGAATATTTGCCCGCTACTATCCAGCCAAGTAGAGTGTTTTGTAGAACAGGTAAATTCGGACCTAACTTAATTTGACCAACACTCAAGATACTATAGAACAAGTCGACGCCATTAAACTGTTGGTCTGATAGATTGATGTTTCTTGGTATGTTCCAGTTATGAATGTCAATTGTGTGATCAAGTAGAAGACCAGTGATTCGGTTAATTACATACACTTCTAGTGTAGCTTTAAATCCAGTGAGTTGAGACTCTACTACAACTGTTGTTTTGTATTTAGCTAAAGTCTCGGTATTATTGGCACATGTTAGATTCATTTTAGAATGAAGACGTGGCAGTCCTAGAATCTGCATCATTCTCTCAGAGATCATGTGTATTTGAGAGCCGGAATCCAGCAAGACACGACAAGGTACTGGATGCTTAAATCGGTTAAAAACATTGACAATGGCAGTTCCGAGCAGATTGCCGTCAGCACAAGTGACATGCATGGAACAGCTTTGGGACAGATTTGTCACGTCGGATGAAAATAATTTAGATTGATGTGAATCGTTAGAAGAAGCTACTAAGTGACTGTTTGAGCTACGTGGATTTTTATCTATTTGTGTATAAGAGGTTTTGCCTATGTGCAGCATTGTGTGGTGTTTATTTCCACATTCACGACAAGAACTCGATGGGCAATTAGTGCTTATGTGCTCAGTAGTTTTGAGACAGTTAAAACATAAATTGAGAGCTTTGATTTGCTGTACACGGTCTGATACAGATAGATTTTGAAAAACTACAGATGTTCTTAGAGGCAACGAATATCTTTGGACTGTTCTTAGGGTGTTTTTTAGAGTATTTGTTAAGATCGCCTTTCATGGAACTGTCAGAACTGTATAAATTATTTGTTACATTACCTTCTAGGTGCTGAGCCCTCTTTTTCAGAAAGTTGATTACTTCAACAAGGCTAGGAAGTCTATCCACAGGAGCTTCATCGTTCCACTTACTTAGGGTGTGTTCATCCAGTTTCGATGTTATGATGAATATGATGAGATCATCCCAGAAGTCGACTGGTCGCTTAAGGTTTCTTAGTCCGGACAGATGATTGCTGATTTTATCTATGAGACTTCTTAGTTCCACTGCAGATGGCTTCTGGACTTCTGATTAAAAATGCGTTGGAGATGTTCCTGAGCTATGATTTTTTTATTCTCAAACCGTTCCTTAAGTCTTGCTATTGCCACATCGTAGTTTTCATCCTCAATTGCAAGTCCTTCAATTGGCGTAATTGCAGTGTCACTTAATTTTGATACGAGATAGTGAAATTTGGATTGCTTTGAAAGATTAGGATTGTCGTTCACTAGGGATGCAAATCGACTGTACCAACTCATCCACGTAGTCACGTCACCTGAAAATAAAGGCAGTTCAATCTTTGGCAATTTAACTGAATCAAGTTGTTGAGTATTGGACAATTGTGATACATTCATTGGCTTGGACATTTCTTCTTTGAATTGATTGACTAAAACCTTAAGCTTTGCAAGGGTGACATAGTACATCTCTTCGTAATTCGAACGATCCGGCTTACAAACTTCTTCGAAATCGTTATCCTCAATTTTGGCTTGAATTTCGTTAAATAGGCGAAAGGAGGACTCCAGTGCTTCTATGCGTACATTGAGTTCGGGAATGGAAATTGATGACGGACTGCTAGTCGCCTTGATAGTAAATTCACTCAGTCTATTGATTTGGCTCGTTACTACCACTCGTCGCATCTTCAGAGTTTCCAATGTCTTGAACCTTTTTGGATTAATCTTAGACACAGCGGCATCAGTGGATGCTGGTTGATTTTCCTCCGCTGATGGCTTCTCGGATGTATCCTCATTTCCAGACGGCATGGTTTAAACAAGTCACGTGTAAAAATAAATGATACCTTAAAAGTACTATCTCGCCGGGGCCTCCAAAAATATGTTGAGAAAATGCAAGCTTTTTTGATTTCCTGACTTTGGGTTCTTTAACAGCGCACAACGCGGCTGGATTATTTAGAAAAAAAGACGATTTATTTGACGATACCTTTATAAGTTGGAGCTTTATTCGAGAAGCAGGTCTTATAACAAAAAAAAATGACAGATGATCACTCAGTTTTTACCTCAGTGGGTTTACCATTTACCACCATTGATCGTTTTGTTTTACCACAGTGGGTTTACATGTAGTATATAAAAAAAAATGTATATTAGGCATTAACAACGACAATGTTTTAAAAGCAACGGTGGATGCAACGAAATCGGTGCGGGAAATTGCACAAAGCATGGGAGTATCCCCAATGATAATAAGTCGACACCTTTCTCTCATAGGAAAGGTAAAGAAACTCGATACGGCGCCTCTAAATCTGCGTATTGCTTACCTAAGAAACCCGTTTTTGCACCGGATAATCACCTCTGATAAAAAGTGGATACTGTATGATAATCGTAAAAGATCTGGGCAATGGTTGAATGCAGATTAAAAAGCAAAGCACACCCCCAAACCCGATCTTCAACTAAAAAAACGTTATGTTGACAATTTGGTGGACATCGAAGAGACCAATCCACTTTTCATTTCTTCAACCAGTAGAAACGATAAACGCTATAAAATATTGTGAGGAAATCGACATACTGCATGCCAAATTGGCTGAAAAGCAACCTGAGTTGATCAATAGTCACGGTCCGATCCTTTTGCATGACAATGTTATCATTGTAACGTTATCAAGTAACGGTGCAAAACGGTGCATTAACCGTACTTTCCTAATACTTTCCTAACGCATTACCATCTTTTCCGCACTCTGGATTAATTTTGCCTGCAGAAGGTCTTCCGGAACCGAGCAGATGTCATAAAAGCCTGTGAAAATTGCATTGCCCTAAAAAAATTAGCACTTCTACGAAAAAGGAATATTTGACCTTGTATCACGTTGGAAGAAAGTTATAGATGCCAACAGATCCTATTTTGATTGAATAAAAATTTACGGAAAAATAATATTGGTTTTTAAATTTTTAATATAAAATCGGACATTTCATGTTGTTTCAATAGAAGGAATCAGCGGAATTCGCTAGATGAAATCCTAATCTATCCGCTGTCACACCCGCTTAAGTTCGTGACTTCTTTAATTTTCCTTTTAGGTGTTTTTCGACACGGAGTCCCGTTCTTTAGTTTGAGGGAATCCAAGTTGCACATGAACATTACATTAATTCGCTGGCATTTTGTGAATCTTTCGAATGAAAGAATTGGGGCTTTGTTTTACGAAAAGTTCATTTGAAGGAGTACAATTGATGACATAAAATTCATAAAATTATATCGATCAAATGATCACTTTCTGAGTTGATGCATATTTGTGCTCGTTTTACGGCATTTTGAATTGTTGCTCGAAAAGCAACTGACTCCAAATTGGTGATTTCAAGCGGTGAATTGCGGTTTATTGTGGCAAACGCGAGATTTCAAAAAGCCCAAAGGAAGAAGTCTGACACAGTTAGATCTGCCGATCTGCCCGGCCAGTAAAAATAGTCAAAACGGAAGATCACTGTTGCAACAGCAGCTAATTAATTTAATTATTGTAAATTATTTATAATGTAACATATCCCCAAGAAATTCCAAGGAATATGTTCCACAAATGTTGTTGCTATATTAATGTCAAAAATAAAAAGAGGAAAATTGGGGGTTAGGGGATTTTTTTTTTTTTTGCCGCCAAGAAAAGAATAAAAAGAAAAACCCAAACCTTTATAACGTGGAAACATAAATTTTTTCTTTAATTACAATATTATAAAAATATATACAGAGTGTGGTAATACAATAAACACTGGTCCTAACGTGCCGGATAAACAAAAAATCATATAAAAAGACAATAATTGAGAGTTTTGGTGCCAATCGTTCTCCTGCCAATCCTGTATATTTTCAACTATATAGACACAACTTCAATAGCACAGGTGAGTGAGTAATTTGTGGCATTTAAACTATCATAGAAAAATAAAAATCATTAAATTAAAATGAGTAAATTGCTGAACAATTTATTGGCACAACTTACTAAGGATGAGATAAACTTCAAGAAGGCGAGTAAAGAAACAAGGGCTTCGAAACACTACCTTCAAGGTCGCTTGGCTATGCGGGAATCAAACTTCCAAGCGAGTTCTACAGCCAACGCTAATGCAGTCACTAAAGCAGTTGACGATGCTGAAAGCGAGAAAATTGATGAAGTCTACGACTAAATAAGGGAATTGTATGTCACTTACCGATCATCTTTGTTGGAAGCTCTGGATAAGGTTCCCGCCACTTCTGCAATTGCTGGTAGCTTTTCACATATGGGTAAAAAGCATGATCTGCGGCTTCCAAAGATTAATTTACCTTCCTTTGCTGGCAGTTATGAGAACTGGAGGTCATTCCACGATATTTTTCACTCCTTGGTACACAGCGACTCCTCGTTGATGGAGATAGAAAAACTGCACTATTTGAAATCCAGCGTCACAGGTGAAGCTGAACGGCTCCTACAACATCTGAGTTTAGATGAAGGTAATTACATCTTAGCATGGACTATCCTCACCAACAGATACGATCACAAACGAGTTCTGGTAAATACCCAGCTGAAACTTTTCTTCGGCCAACCTAACCTCAGTGTTGAAGGATCAAATAATATAAAACAGCTACTGGATGTATCCACTGAGTGGAGGAAAAACTAGGTTCGCAGAAAGAACTTCCTACTTTCACGGAGTTTACTGAATTTCTGGAGTCCAGATTCTGCACGCTGGAAGCTGTGGCGCAACAAAAGCCGAAACCCAATCATAGACCAGAGGTGCAAGTTAGGCTGGGAACGAAGAATGCCTTTACAACTAGACCCAAGCAGAAGCAGCAGTACAATTGTGGTGTTTGCAATAAAGGACAACATTCGCTTCGAAACTGCAATTGGTTTCTGACCCTGGAAGTAGGTGAGCGTGTCAAGGTAGTAAGACGCTTAGGAATATGTGAAAACTGTCTTGCTTACAGTCATCACACCCAACAATGCCCAAGTCGCGTATGCTGCTACTTTTGCAGTCAGAGTCACCATTCTTTACTGCACAGCTCTCACAACCCCTCTCAAGGCTCACACCATCCAAATCTACCGTCACACTCTACACCACACAACACAATACAGTCCATTTCTACACCATCCATACAAACACACTCAGCAACCCAACACATATACCCAAGCGCATCAAGTTTCCACACAACCGAGCACAAACACAACAGTCAACCCCAATGCACCTGCTTTTCAGCCCGTCATTGATCATCAACCCTCTACTTCAACATTAAACAATTTTCACACTCAACACAACAACACCCAGGTTCTTTTGGCGACAGCGATGGTAAAAGCAAAGTCAGCTGCTGGAGGATATATAAACCTGCGAGCACTTATCGACCCTGGGTCAGAAGCCAATTTTATCACAGGAGCAGCAGGGCAGTTGTTAAATCTTAGGCCTAGACGCACATTTATTGAAGTATCTGGGTTGGGGAAGGTCAGCAGTGGAGCATGCAACAATTACGTAGAGCTATCTTTCGGATCACTCCACTCATCATACGTCGGGCATACCCGAGTCTTTGTCTTCAAATCTCTGACTGGGCTTCTTCCGGCCCAAAGGATAGACTTCAACAAATGGACTCACATTAATGGTTTGATGTTGGCCGATCCTCATTATCATTCTCCTGCAGCCATAGACATTCTCCTGGGAAGCGATGTCTATGCGGAAATTCTGATGCCAGACTTAATAAGAGAGCAGAATTTTACAGCGCCAGTCGCTCAAAAAACACAACTTGGGTGGATTTTGTTTGGTAGCGCCAAAGTAGAAATCCCAAGAATGATAAGGAACTTCTTCCAGTCTGTAGATCTCGACTCTCAACTCAGAAAATTTTGGGAGATCGAAGAACAACCCTTTGAAAAATAAACAATCACCAAGGCCCGAAAATTGGTGATTCAAAATCTCTATCGCTGCCCGAGCTGTGTGAGCGGTTGCTCCGTCCTGTTGGAACCAACAATGCTCGAGACCAGTTCAGCAACTTGCAATATTCAACTAATGTCTGCTGATGCTAAATTGTGTGCATCGTTGTCTCGTCGATGTGTGGAATCTCCCGGATGTACTTGGTCACAGCAGTGATATTTTTGGTCGAGAGAGCAATGCGGGGTCGGCCACTTCTTGCGACATCTCTAGCAGACCCAGTTTGCACCCAGTAGAACCCATTTGCAAAACTTATGGCACATCCACATTAAGACATTGCTTTTGGCCCACCTTGTAGATGCCACAAGTTTTAATTTCAGTTCATGCACAGTGAGGTCGGACGAGTTTAATGAAATCCATAAACTATCCCGTTATTCCACATTGCGGTCAAACCATTAAATAGTTTTAAATTTTAAATAAAAAACCCAAAAACGGTATCCGATTCAATTAAATTTTATTTCGTTGTAAAGAACTAGACTTAGCAAAATGTTTTAAAGCATCACCCATTTCTATACGTTACCCGAAACGAATAATGTTAGCAGATTTATTTACCTTACGAGGATCATTGAAACCGATGATACGCTAGTAAGTATTGAAATTGTTTACACTACTCGTATGTGCAAATTACATATGTACTCATATATACACATACATGAATATAAATATAGCTATTGATCTAGCCAGATCCCAAGGTATCGACAAGCAAGTGACTGTCAGTGTTTTCCCACCATCGAAAACTTTCGTCAATTCTTTCTGGTATCCATAGAGAACCCAGACAAAGGTGTCCTAAAAGGAATCGTATCCGATTTCTGAAAGTTTATCTTCAACTTCCAGGCATCGCAATATCGTTTTATCTAATCGAATTCACGTTGTAAGAGCATATTAATGATCTCGATCTTTGGACCTGATTTGTATGTGATCAAATCGTCTGCGTACTCTATGGAATGGTGAACTGAGCTCACAAGATTGCTTGTGTCGTTGTTGAATAGGATCGGGGAATTAACCGCAAGTTGTTTTAGACCATTTTTAATGTCAAATACTCCAGCATGATGAACCGTCTACTGGTGAACATATTAAAAAGAATGTACTGCAGTGGTTTACTCATGCCCACATCCTGTTCAACTTGAAGAAGAGCCCTAAACATTCAATATAGAAAGCCGTCACCAAGTCAATCAAGTAAGCGGCATTGGATATCAGATACCAGTTTAGGCGCGGCATGTGGAATATCATGGCCCGCCTTAAAACCGAATTGATTGCCCGGAGCGATATTTTTGTCCTCAGGACTTTTTGTCAGGACTCTATTTATCACCTTTCGAATTCGAAAGAAGGCTTATCGACCAAAGATTCTCCGGATTGGAAGTGTCTATATTCCTTGGGGATGAAATTCCCATCGCCTCTAATGGGAGACGTTGAAGCAAAATGTTTGGTATCTTAACGGTTGCCACTGATTTCTTACTTCTAAGTGAATGGAAGATCATGTGGAGTTCTTCCCTCGAAATGAAAGGGGGTAGCTCCGTCTCGTTAGCGATATCATTATTTGCCATATTTTTGTCATTGAACTCGGTGAAGCCTGAGTTCTCGAATCGAGAACTGGATATTTTATTTCGAAGGCAGAAATTGTGCGAAAGGACCTGATTCTCTAGTTCGTGGTTCAAGCCAATGACATCATTTGCCCTATACACTTCATGGAAAGTCGCGGTTCTTCGATAACAAAGAAGTTAAAATCATTTACAGCTTTTCTTGGATCTATATATACCTGCTGTTAACAGTGGGTGAATTCGTAAACGCAAGATTTGCAAAGCGTACTACTGCAACGCATGTGCAAAAAAGCAGTTGAAACGTCAAAAGCATATGATTGCTTTGCAAACTTAAGAAGTTTACGAACAACTCACTGCACAATTCTATTTTCTTTCGTTTTAGTGTTTTCGAATAGCATGGAGGTTCAACCAAGTTTTGTCTTAATTTTAAATGCACTGCATAATAGTTGTCAAGGAAGAAATAACAAAAGAGGTAAAAATAAAACAATAAAAAAAATCATGTACGCTAAAATATGGGGAATGCAGCGCCCTGTCATCAAAAATAAAGAATTTTTTTAAACTGATACAAACATTTAACGATGACATTTTCTGCAGTCATTTTAGAATGAGTTGGCAAACATACAAGGTAAGAAAATAGTTATTAGACGCAATCTTTTAGTTTCTTTGATTGGCAGCAACTTCTTTTTAAACTCGAGCCTTTTTGGGAAGGAGCTGAAACCGGACGACCTGCAAGTAGTTTGAACCATGCTTTACTGATAACGATATGGAAACTGGCCAGTGGTTGTTCCTACAGGGATATGTCCGATCAGTTTTGTATAGGTCGAGGTGTTTCGTACAAAATTGTTTTAAAAACCACAAAATTCATACGCCGCCATCGAAACCTTTTTATAAAGTGGCCAACTATATAGTAATGAAGAGCTTACCCGAAAAATGGATATGTTCCATACACTAAGCAGGTACCCATTTCCTCATATTATTGGTTGTATCCCTGCAGGTTGTACACCTACTATAATAGACATGATACTCATTCCATGATACTACAGGTAAGCAAAGAAAAATAATTTAAAACTCCTTTTTATTTTAAGTTTCTTCATTTCATTGTATCTAGGCAGTATGCGACGCTAATAGCATTTCCACGGATGTATATTTTGGTTAGCCTGGAAGAACACATGACGCTGCAGTATGGCGAAACAGTTCCTTAAGTAACGGTCTAAGAAACGGATCAATTTCGATTCCACAAGGAGCACATCTTTTGGGAAATTCAGCTTATCCGTTGTCAATGCATATGATGGTTCCATTCCAAGACAATGGCCATCTTACCAGTCAGCAGGTAGAATACAATATTTGCTTGAGCCCAAAAAGGGTGTGCATTGAACAAGCGTTTGGAATGCTAAAAAAGAGATATAGAGTTCTAAAATACCTAGATATACGTAATTTAAAAGACGCAAAGCATTTTGCTGTGATTTGTGCAGCCCTACACAATCACATTACACGTAATCAAGGTGTTTCCGCCAAGTATCATGAACAATTATCGATCGAGGAGAGAAGTCGACTAGTTCAACGAATCACATCGGGAGCAGAAGGACATTCAAGTGGAACTTACAATCAAGTCCAAGATAAAAGAAACACGATTGTGATGCTTATATCAGCATAACAAATAAAACGTATTAAACAGAAAAAATAAACAAATTCAGTTCCAGTATTAAAAAACAACAAACGCTTGGTTTGAGTTGCTCTTCCTTACAACATCTTATCCCATACCTCTTTTATACCTCGAATTACTTCTATCCGTTGTGCCTCTATCTCCATTTCATCTTGATGGCGTTGTTTTCTTCTTCAGCTTCCTCTTTTAAAAAGTCCAACAATTCATTTTTTTGCGGACTTGAAGCGTTAAGGCCTCACTAGTTACGCCTGAGACGATGACGATGCGATTGCCTCTAAATTTTCTTCGATTTCAGACTCACCGGATGTGGATTAATCCAAAGTTGTCGCTAAATTATTTCTCGGCAGATCGATGAAATGCTTCGTTCCATAAATTTCATGAATTTAGATTAAAATATTCCCATCGTGTGGCGTCTCGACCAGATTATGAATTTCTTTGCTTTATCCTTTTGTACGTGAGAAGAAGATTATTCCATTTTACTAGAATTTCATCCTTATTAAATAGAAATGCTGGTGATGTCCTTAGTATGTCGTCCAAAACCTTTGCCCAAATGTTGGCCTTCTTCCGTTCGCCTGAACAAAAGTCCTGTTCATACTCTAGGCGCACGGTAATAACCAGTTTTGTTTCCGGTCATGTCCAGTTGTTTAAAAGTCTGAAAGAAGTGTATAAAATGTTTATAAAATGTATGTAACTATTCTTTATTTGTTTTTTACTTACTTCTCTTTGGTGCAATTCAATTTCCCCAAAAAATAAATTTCTTTCTTTACATGAAACATCATACACAAAGAATAAATGAAAGTGGCAATATTTTTTTGACAATTGTAATATTTTTCTGCTTTTGCGCAAGAAAATTATCTCAATACGATTAAGAAGGTGCCGTGAAATTCCAAAATTCGGCTTTATTTCGCTTTGTAAAAGTGAAGTAGGGCCGAATATTTGCGATCGGCTTTATTTCAGTTTGTGAAAGTGAAATAATGCCGAATCGGTTTTATTTCACTTTTCATTGTTTTTAATAATCATGCAAAAATGATTAAAATAAACGGTACCATGTAAAATCGACCAATAACAATTACAACTAAAACACAATTGCTAAGAAGTTATAGGCGCCTGCCTGACGGTTGTTGACATTCCCTTAGAAGAGCGACGAAGTCGCGTGAGCATCTAAATCCTGCGGAGAAAAGGGTGAAATCGTGTTAGCGAGCCACCTTCTTCAAACTATGAAATCTGCTTTATTGCACAAGCAATGATCGGCGTTATTTCACAATGACAAAGTTTCACTTCATGAAAGTGAAATAAAGCCGATTTTAGGGATTCGGCGTTATTTCACGGCACCGATTAAGAACTAATTGCTTTGCAGTTATTTTTTGTTTATGTTTATGGACAACATGCTTTGCCCAGTTTGCATAAGATTTGCGTTTACGAATTCACCCAGTGTCTGTCCGTTATTCGTGCGATTGTTAGACATGGAAGGCCATTTCGAAATTTCCTCCGAAATATTTTATTTATTTGCGGGAACATATTCGGGTCTAAATTTTATTGTTCCAATATAAACTTACAGAAGCCCTGTGATTCTCTTTTATTAATAAATATTTGGAGGTTTTTGATCGAAGACTTAAGTGTCATGACCTCCGGGTTGTGTCTCCCAGTAAACTGCCTGTACAAGGTTTTTAGTCTAGACTGCAATCTACTCTTGTGTAGGTGGAGTGCGTCAATATTTGCATTGCGGAAAATGTCTTCGTTGTCAATCTATCGATATCGAGGCATCGTATTGTGCATTCTCCGTTGGTATCGGTAGTTATTATTGTGTGTTGCTTTAGCTTCGACTCTAGTTTTCTTCTTTCAGTTTTAAAGCAATTTATTTGCTTAATCATTAACTCTTACATACTAACAAAAAATGCTTAAGTGCTAGCTTAAAATTACTTAACAATCTTATACTAACTTACTGGCCCCACACAGGCACTCTAAGCTACTCTAAATTCTTATAACTATGTCTTTCGACTTTATGTACATTTTCTTTACTAATATTTATTTACTATACTTAAAGCTAAGAAAAAATATTCGTTAAAAAAAAACTTAGCATATGGACATGATTTTATTTTTTTTATAAAAACTTAATATCTAACTTAAAATAAACATTAACCTACCTAACCTACATACACAATACACACATACACATATAGACATTATACACAATTATATACATATATTAGTATATACCTTTGTATACACTAATACATGTATATATTTCTTAGATGCTAACCTAAACCTATGTAAGCTGGCGATCGCTATTTACAGAGAAAACAGATTGGTCAACTCTGCCTCATTAGTGAGGCTGGTCCGTAATTGACGGAAACGACGACGAAACATCTTCTCCATCATTCAACCACCAGAAATGCTGGTGCTACCGAACGACATCCCTCTTATCGCGATTCCCCACCGCCCTACTGAACCTGAGGCGATCCACACTGCCGTGTGCGACGTCTCTGTTGTAGTTGAGTCGTCTGTCCCCAGCTGTCCGAGCGACATGGAAGATTAACAGCACCGCTGATCTATCCTGGATCAATCCTATCTGATCTAGGTAGAGGAATGCTTCCGGTGGAACGAAGCCGTCAGAGCGCACACTCTCGTGGTAAATGTAATTGGGGTAGTAAGCCCCAGATATCAGGTTATTCGTCGAGGTCATTGCTCTTGCAATGTGCCTTCGAGTCAGCTTAATTACGAAGTTGTCCACTCGTATTAGGTTCGCCCTGTTGTAAAGGACCTCACTAGGATACAATTTTTTGTACTCCGACTCTGGTGTTCTGTACAAGCGAAGACAAGCCCTAAGACAAGACCTCTCAAACACCCGAATCTTTTCCATTAAGCTTGTTCGTACATTGAACCACACGGGACAACCAAATACCAGCATGGGCCTGATAAGGGCCATGTAGCAGATTACCTTTACCCTCGCATCGAGTTGGCTGCTATAAAACAGTCTCAACAAGGCAGGCACCAGTGTATTGGTTTTTGCCTTTATTCCATTGGATATCGGACACCAGTTTAGACGCGGCATGTGAGATATCATGTCCCGCCTTAAAACCGAATTGATTATCCGGAACTACTCGTATATGTTTGTTCTCAACCCACCTAGACAGAGCTCTATTGATTACTTTTTCAAAAACCTTACTGATATTAGGAAAGAGACTTATCGACCGGAGATTCGCCGGATTGGATATATCCTTCCCCTTTTTGGGAATAGGTTGAACCACCGCCGTTTTCCAATGCGCTGGATAATGTGCATTATTCATTGCATTATTAAACAGGGTGGTGTAAATGTCCACCGCTTCTAGAGGAAGATGTCGAAGCACGATGTTCGGAATACCATCGGTCCCCACTGATTTCTTTACTCTGATTGTGTCGAAGATCTCATAGAGTCCTTCCTTCGAGATGAACGGCGGTAGGTCACCCTCTCTGGCAATGACATTATTTGCCATATTTTCGTCGCTAAACCGGGTGAAACCAGAGCCGTTGGATCGCCAATGCTCTATTTCATTTCGAATGTAGCCGCTGCGCACCAAGACGCGATTGTCCAGGTCATAATTAGGGCCAATGATATCAATGGCCTTGTATACTTCCTGGAAAGTAGTCCCTATGGTCGCAACCTTCTCCTGTGGATCCTCGATCATAAAGAAGTTGTCATCATCAGCGACCTCATTTGAATCAATGCCTGCTATTGTCAGTAACCGTTCGTTGTCTGTTGTCCGGGCTATTTTAAGACACTGAAGGTCGTTTTGATTTTTTCTCCGAAATAGTTTATTTATTTGCGGAAACATATTCGGGTTGCTGGTGTTTACAGCCCGAACCTTGTTGTCTCAATACTAACTTACAGAAATTCTGTAATTTTCTTTTATTAGCGTTTGAATATTTTTAATCGACGACTTCAGTGTCCTAATCTCCGGGTCTTGTCGGTCAGTTAACTGTCTGTACAAGTTTTTGAGTCTTGTCAGAAGTCTACTTTTCTGTCGGTGCAGTGCGTCAATAGTAGGATTGCGGAACAGATCTTCGTTAGTCGTACGTCGATACCGCGGTATTGTAGTGTCCATAGTTTGTTTAATTGTCTCGTCCATTTGTTTTAGGTAATTGTCGATTTTCTCGTGTGACAAATTCCTATTGGACGGTGGGTGGAGCGTGTTCGAGGAGAGCGCTCTTGTCAAAGTTGAGGAGAAGCGTGTCCATCGAGTCTTACTGTAGTTGTAAGAATATCTTTGGACAAACTCCTCCAATTCCGCAATTTCGTTAGGAACTGTAATTTCGGTGCTAAAACCGCAATGGTCACTGTCGTACACAAATGTGCGCAGACAGCTTAGCGTTTGTAAATTCGTACTGTCAGTCGTATGCGTTCATCGTACAGCAGTAGATCCAAATAAGACGCTCCTCTGGGAAACGACGAGTATCCGTCGCTTTAAGACCGAGTCTGTACATGACATGGTGCTGAACCCACCAATCGAGTAGTAGGTTCCCTCTAGTATTTGGCAAATTATTTCCCCAATCTCTGTGTCTAGTGTTGAAATCCCCGCCGATTATATAATAATTCTCCCCCGATTCCAGCCTCAGAAGTCGAAAAAGCGTGTCGAGCTCTGTAATGAATAGGGTGGATTGTGAAGTATCAGGTGCATAAACAGAGGCCAAGTACAGTCGCTTTCCACTGCGGAGCGGGATGTAAACGACGACTGCCTCCAACACCCGGAACCTGCGCAACACGCCCTTGTACACTCTGTGAAATTTTATACCTTCTTTAATGAAGATCGCGACACCGCCTCCACGTTTGGATCTGGGCCGGTTTCTTCTTCTAACAATATAATTATTGTACTCCAGTTTGTGCTTATCGGTCATCTTGGTTTCGCTAGCGAAAAGCACATCAGGAGTTTGGTCTTATAGCAATTTAAACATGGCGGCTCTTCGTTCGATCCTAATCAGTAAATTAACATTCACCGCAAGGACCTTCAAAATTTGCTCCACCATGTGCGTACCCATTACGACATGTGTTGCGTTAGGCCCGGCAGCAGCGCGTAGATCTGGTCCAGCCGCTTGGCCTGCTCTTGAACCTGCTTTTGCAGCTGAGCAATCTGCCCTTGAATTGCGAGCAAGATGGCTAGCATGTTGGGTGCAGCTTCCGTTGTTCTCGGCATCGGAGCCGAAGAAGCAACAGTCGCTTGCTGTACCGTAGCCCCCCTACCTGACGCCATTTGGGCGTAGGAAATTTGGGGCGTGACGGCTGGTGTTTGAAACCTCACCGGTGAACGTTTGACCTCCACCTTCTGCTGCCGAGCCAATTTTGCTTTTTTAATTTCGGTGAACTTAGGACAACCCCGATAGTTTGCGGTGTGTCCCACGTTCCCACATAATACGCACGAGAGCTGCGACCTATCGGATGCTCCGTCAACACCCAGAGCACACTCCTCGGAACTGTGGTTCTTTGCGCACTTCACGCATCGAGGCTGCATTTGGCAGTTCGACGCGGCGTGCCCGAACCTCTGGCAGCGAACGCATTGTATAACGCCGTCGCTCCTTTTTAATTTTTCCCAGTGAACCACCTGGTAGTCTAGGACATTGATACTCCTTAGACTATCCAGACGGCTTTCGGGACTGAGCTGCACCAAGAAGAACGGCAGACTCCGTTTCTCCCGCCTAGCTCTGGCTGTGGTAAACGGCTTTACCCCCACAAACTTGAGTCCTTCGCACTCCTTCTCTTTGAGCAGTGCTAGGATCTCCTCAGGATCAGAAGACGGTTCCAACCCCTTCAGCAGCATAGATTGCCGCTTTTCACACTTCGGTGTGAATGAGAAGTGCTCCGTCGTCGTTTCCCTTAGGAGCTCTTTCACTTTCGCGTAACCCTCCACTGTATTACAGTGGATGGCATGGCGATCGTTCCCCAATCTCTTTATATTAAAATTATTGCCAATGACCAACTTACACAGGTCCTTGGTTTCATTTACCTCTAATTTATAGGTGTTGATAGGAGGCACCTTCTCCTTCTTCTTCTGTTGCTGCTGCTGCTGCTTCTATTGTTGTTGTTGTTGTTGCTGCTGCTGCTGCTGTTGCTTATGTTGTTGTTGTTGTTGTTGCTGCTGCTGCTGCTGCTGCTGCTGTTTTTTCAGCTGCTGTGGTTTCAGCTTTTGTTGTTTTTGCAGCTGTTGATGTTTCTGCTTCTGCTGGTTTTGTTGTTGCTGTAGTTGTTGTTTCTGCTCTTGTGGCTTTTGATGTTGGGAGCTCTCTGCTTCAAGTTGCTCCCTCTGCCTGCGTGCAGTTTGCCTTTGCTTTATAGCAAGCACTCTCTCTGTCAGCTTTTGTATGCTGATGTTGATTTCCTTTATTTGCTCCTCCTCATCTTCCGATTCGGATGCCGCTAGAGAGGCATACTTGTTATTGCCCCCCTCATAATGTTCATCGTCCTCTGATAGAACGGCATTTATTTTCTTTTTTGTTACATTTGGAGGGGATTTCAAACTCCTCCTCTTCTTAATGGCTTTCGCCACGGTACCGGCAACACTGTTGTTGTCTTTTGTCACTCCCGTTATGGGAAGAGCGGAACGCTCTCCACCATCCATCACGTGCTTTCCTGAACAGTTTTGTTTCGATAACACTATTTATTTAAACAATTTGTGACCAATAAAATAAAAAAGAAAAAAAGTTTCAAGTTTGCCTGGGATCGAACTCGGGTCCCACGATCTAATGACCGACGCCGCTACCCGCTTGGCTATCGAGTCAACAAACAACCGCACGATCTGTCTATACGAAAGAAAAAACTGACTTGCTATCTTTCTCACAACGAAAAGCCGGAACACGTCTTTTCTCTGTGGAGATCTGCGAACGACTGGCAACCCACCTAGTCAGGACTCTATTGATCACCTTCTCGAAAACCTTACTGATGTTTGGAAGAAGACTAATCGAGCGGAGATTTGCCGGATTGGAAGTATCTTTATCCTTTTTGGGGATGAGATGTACGACCGCAGTTTTCCAATGCGCTGGATAATGTGCATTATTCATTGCATTATTAAACAGGGTCGCATAAATGTCCACCGCTTCTAGAGGGAGATGTCGAAGCACAATGTTCGGTATTTCATCGGTTCCCACTGATTTCTTACTTCTAAGTGATTCGAAGATCGTTTGGAGTTCTTCCTTCGAAATGAACAGGGGTAGTACCCTATCGTTGGTGATGACATTATTTGCCATATTCTCGTCACTGAACTGGGTGAAACCCGAGCTCTCGAATCGCCAATTCATTATTTCATTTCGAAGGTAGAAATTGTGCACAAGGACTCGATTTTCCAGGTCGTGGTTCGGGCCAATGATGTCATTCGCCTTATATACTTCCTGGAAAGTCGCTCCTATAGCCTCTACCTTCTCCTGCGGATCCTCGATCACAAAGAAGTTGTCATCATCCACAGTCTCATTTGGATCGATGCCTGCTGCTATAAGTATATTCTCGTTGTTCGTCGTTCGGGCGATTTTAAGACACGAAAGGTCGTTGTGATCTTTCCTCCGAAATATTTTATTTATTTGCGGGAACATATTCGGGTTGCTGGTGTTTACAGCCCGAATTTTGTTGTTCCAATACAAACTTACAGATGCTCTGTAATTTTCTTTTATTTATACTTGGAGGTTTTTGATCGACGACTTTAGCGTCATAATCTCCGGATTATGTCTGTCAGTAAACTGTCTGTACAAGGTTTTTAGCCTTGACAGCAGTCTACTTTTATGTCGGTGCAGTGCGTCAATGGTTGCGTTGTCTTCGTTGTCAGTGTATTGATACCGAGGTATCGTTTTGTCCATTGTTCGTTTAATTGTCTCTTCCATACCTGTCAATCTCCTCGTTTGACAGATTTCTATTGGACGGTGGGTAGAGCGAATTTGAGGAGAGTGCTCTCGTCAGTGTTCTGGAGAAGTGTGTCCAACGCACCCTACTATAGTTGTAGGCATGCCTTTGAAAAAACTCGTCCAATTCCGCAGCTTCGTTCGGAACGGTTATTTCGGTACTAAGTCCGCAATGGACACTGTCATACACAAATGTGCGTAGACAGTTTATGGTTTGTTGGTTTGTGCATGTCAGGTGTATTCGTGTGTCGAACAGCAGGAGATCCAAATAGGACCCGTGTCTAGGAAACGACGGACTATCCGTCGCCTTAAGGCCGAGTCGATACATTATACTGTGCTGACCCCACCAATTGAATAGTAGGTTCCCTCTAGTATTTGGAGTATTATTTCCCCAATCACTATGTTTGGCGTTGAAATCTCCGCGGATAATAAATTAGTTCTCCTCCAATTCCAGTCTTAGGAATCGAAAAAGTGTCTCGAGCTCTGAGATGAGGCAACTTTGTAAGTAGCCTTAGGTGCATAGACAGACACCATGTACAACCGCGTTCCACTACGGAAGGGTATGTACACGATGCATGCTTCCAGCACCTGGAACCTACGTACAACACGACTGTATACTCTTTTAAAACGTATACCTTTTCGTACGAAAATCGCAACGCCTCCTCCCTGAATGGAGTTGGGTCGGTTTCTCCGTACTATTTTATATCTTTTGTGCCTCATTTTGTGTCTCTTGGTGAGCTTAGTTTCGCTAACCAAAAGCACATCAGGGACTTGGTCTTTAAGCAACTTAAATAGTGCGGCTCGTCGTTCGAACCTAATCAGTGAATTAACATTCACTGCAAGGACCTTCAGAGTTTGCTCCGCCATGTACGTACCCATTACGACTGGAGGTGCGTTAGGCCCGGCAGCAGCGCGTATATTTGATCTACCCGCTTGGCCTGTTCCTGAATTTGACGCTGAAGCTAAGCCATCTGCCCCTGAATAGAGAGCAAGATAGCCAGCATGTCAGGTACAGGTTCCGGTGCTCTAGGCGATGGGGCCTGAGAAGCTACCTTTGGTTGTTGTACCGTGTTTCCCCTACCTGCTGCCATTTGTGAGTAGGTAAAGTGGGGAGTAACGGCTGGTGTTTGTGTCTGCACGAGTGGACGTTTAATTTCCACTTTCTTTTGATATATTGGGATTTGGGACAACCCCGATAATTTGCGGTGTGTCCCGTGTTCCTACATAACGCTGTTGTTGCTGCTGCTGTTGTTTTTGTTGCTGCTGATGAGGTTTTGCTGTTGTTGTTGCTGCGATTTTTGTTGCTGTTGTTGTTTTTGCTGCTGATGCTTTTGTTGTGGTTGCACATGTTTCTTTGTAAGTTCTTGTGCCGATTTTTATATTTGTTGTTGTTTAACTGGCTGTTTCTGTTTTGGTGGTAGCTCCCCGCTTACGTTTGGTTGTTTCTGAGGGCTCTGGATTTGTTGTAGTTTTTCCAACTTCCTCCTTGCCTCTTGCTTTGCCTTAATAGCAAGCACTTTTTGCTCTAGCTGTTTAATTATACTATTAATAGCTTCCACCTCATCCTCTTCGTCATCTGACTCAGATGCAGCTAGGGATGCGAAGCTATTGTCTGCTCCCATGTAGTGGCCTTCCCCACCATCCGATACGTACGAGTAATCGTTAGTATCCAACACTTGCCTCCTTGGCTTTAATGCTGCCCTTGCTGTTGTTGTTGCCGTCGTTTCCCTCGCTCCACCATGCAGCATTTCTGAGGAAGCTGAGAGGGAAAGGCGCTTTACGAGATTCGGAGTCGGCCTCAGCTTTCTCCTCCTCTTTGTAGTAATTTCTGTTGTTGTTGTTTCTGTTCTTTGGGCTGGCTATACGGCCTGATCATCAGATGACATCATGCCATCTGCGGACCCCGCTATTGGAATAGCGGGCCGCTCACTTCCACTCATCACACGATCGATCGATCACACTTTCTGTTTGTGCCGTTGTATATCGATTAAAACTTTTTTTAAAAATAAAAATTCGATATGGTTTTTTCGGGAATCAAACTCACGACCCCTGCTTTGTCGGCCGACACCACTGTTGCTGCGCCACCGAATCACTTGGCCAAAATGTTCTTAATTGTTATTTTATTACTTTTATATTATTTCACTTGAGAAGAAGCCGAACACACGTCTGTCACATAGCGAGGTCTATGAACGACTGAGTCAGACGCCGCTAACCAGCGGGCTACCGAGTCAATTAGTGAAATGGTAACTATTTAACTTTTACGAAGAAACTGAATCACTAAATTTATTTTATTTTAGGAAAAGCCGACACACGTTTATACTCCGCGGAGATTTGCGAACGACTCAGTTTCGACTCTATTGCTTGCTCTTATTGTCCAGACCTTCTGCTTTTCATCAATAACCTCTCCAGCTGTCTCCTTTGCTGCCATTCGTATCATCATGACCGCTTTTTCATAATCCAAATTTTCCAATTTAGTTTTTCAGCTATTCCCATCATGATCCGATCGCGCAACATGTTGCTTTCTTCTTCCAGAAATTTAGAAGGCCGAAATAATTTGACCACATGAGTCAAATTAGCGATTCTCCAGACTCTTTCTGACGCTTATAAAAAATATATCCGTCTTAGAGTGCGTTTGATTTTGAGGCACAATGTTTGTCAAATGCCTCAAATACGTTTCCAATGTTTTTGGAGTTTTCTGCAGTTATTTAAGGTTTTATATGTTTTTCTCGCTGCTTTTCCTATTTAATTCAGAAAGACAGCTATTTTCTTCTCCTGTGACTTTTTATCGAGATCGGCGGTTCCCAGAAAATTTTTAAAGTTGTTCTTAAAATCTTCCCAATTTTCATTGGGATTACTGGATAAGTCCAAATCTTCCAGCTTTTTCCGTGGTGTCTTTTTTTGTAGATTGTATTAGGTTGTTCGGAAAGTATGATAATTTCGTTGTTTCCCGACGGAGGGCTTAACTGCATTTTTTCATAGCCAACTTCACATTCAAGCCGCATAATCATTATATGTATTCATGTTTTGATAGCTGATATACAAAGGCTTGCTTGTGAAAAAGTTCGATTGATTCTACGTAGTAGTTTCTGGTTGGTGCTCTTTCAAATATGGAAAATGAAAAGCAGCATTTTCGACGTATTTTACTTTTTTACTATCGAAAAGGTAAAAATTCTGTTCAAGCGAGAAAAAAATTATTCGATGTGCATAGAGAAGATGTATCGATAGAACGCCAGTGCCAAAACTGCTTTGCAAAATTTCGTTCCGGCAATGTTCATGTTGAAAATGCACCACGTTCTGGAAGGCCAGTTGAAGCTTATGAAGACACAATAAAGGTGTCAAGAGATAATAGAGATAATAGACTTACACGTTTTAGGATGAATTCCCGGCTTCATTATCGGCAACAACTTTTCTCACATTATTCAATGATTCTTTATCACAAATACCAAACCATTTATGTCACATTTGTAACAAATTATGTTATCAAAATCAAACAAGATCGATTTCAAAAAACCAGTCGAATGTTTTACCATCAGATAGTCCAAGTCAACTTATTTGTTGTAATCGATGCGCAACAAACTTGTTGAAAAATAAAATACCACCGTCAGCATTTTGGAATAACATCACGGTACCTACTATGTATACCACCAGAATGTTTGAGTGAAATGGAGAAACGATTTCAGGAATAAAACCACTTCTGAAAGTGGTCCGTTTAGGTAGCAGATTTAGGCAACAAGGCTTTAAGGCTTAAGGTACAAGGCAGTTCTTTTTGCCCAGCAAGTACAGGTAATTGCTGAACAACTGCCAATTTCAATATTATAGCACTAGTGCTGGGATGATAATAGGGACCATTATTGGGAAGATTTGAGCTATTCTAGATATATAATGGGTCCCGACTAATTAATTTAATTTAATTTTGGTGAGGTCGAATGCCCCCATTTATTGGGCTTAATACAAGCTATAACTTAAAAATTGTTGGTTGGAGTGGTGAAGGAGAACGGATTTGAGGTAGGAAGTGGTGAGGTGGAAGTCAAAGACGGAAGGGTTTGAGTTGATTTTACGTAGCATACGGGAGATTGGTTCGTTCGTGTTATAGGAGGTGTGCTGGGTTGGTAGATAGAAGAGTCGAGGGGTACGTAGATTATGAGGGTTAGTGTTGTGAAGGGACGCGCATTCAACGTGACCTGAAAGGAGTCGATGAATGAAGAGAAAGTCTGCTGCATCTCTGCCATCTTCAAAGGTGTTTAAGTTGATAAGGTTGAGGCGGTTTTGATAGGGGGGCAGATTAAAAGTATCGTCCCAGGCCTAACCTCGAAGAGAAAATCGAAGAAAATGGCGGCGCTGGATGCTTTCAATTCTCGAGATATGAACACGATGATATGGGGACCATACTTGACTGGCGTATTCTAGGAGGGGTCGAACAAAGGTAATATAGAGGGACCTGGTCACGTATGGATTGGTGAATTCTTTGGACCACCGTTTTATAAAACCTAGTGCAGAGTTGGCTTTGAGGATTATCTCATCCATATGTAAACGGAAGTTGAGCTCGCTATCACACAAAATGCCGAGGTCGCGAAGAGATAGGTTGATTATGGAGAAGATAGAGTCGGGGAGGAGATTGGTTCCGCTTATGTGAGAAGGTGATGGATTGGCATTTGGCGATATTAAGTTCCAAAGAATTTTTGAGGCACCAGATCGAAAAATTATCAAGATCTTGTTGAAGGAGGAAAGAGTCATGGGGAGAGGAAATGGTTTTGAAAAATTTGGTATCGTCGGCGTAAAGGGAGACAGACGAGTGTTTGATGATCATTTCGAGATCATTTATGGTTAATATAAAAAGAAGGGGACCGAGATGGCTGCCTTGTGGAACTCCAGAGGTGGCCAAAAATGGAGCCGAGTGCGCTGACCTAAATCGAACACTGTCAAAACGGTTTTCGAAGTAAGAGGATATCCATTTTAACAGTAAGGGTTCAAAGCCGAGGGCAGACAATTTAAAGATTATTAATCGATGAGAGATTTTATCGAAGGCTTTGCTAAAATCGGTTGCAACTGCAGAGAGGGCAAAAGATACGAATTCTACGAAATTTGTGGTGGTTGAACTACCCTTAAGGAAGCCATGTTGTCTAGGGGAAATAAGTGATTTGCATTGGAAGCTTAGAGTTTCATACAAAATACTTTCGAAGAGTTTGGGTATATGGGAGAGCTTAGCGATGGAACGATAGTTGGTTATTTCATTCTTTGATCCTTTCTTGTGGATCGGAGTTATGAAGGAGGATTTCCAAGCTTGAGGAAATTCTCCTTGTGAAAGGGATAGACGGAAGAGATTAGAAAGGGCAAGGGAAAGAGAGGAAGAACATTTTTTAAGAAATATGGCAGCGAGGCCATCTGGGCCGGGTGTGAATTCGTCATTGAGTTGGTGTAATTTATATTCGATATAAGACGGGTCCAAAATATGAGAAAGAAGTGGGCCAATGGAGAAGTTCAGTAGGTAACTAAAATATGATGGATCTGGTACAAAGGAGTCGTTGGTGAAGGATTGTTTAAAAAAGGTAGCAAATAGGTTGGCAGTGGTGAGTGAATCGGTTGATGATCTGTTGTTGAAAGAGAGGGAAGGAGGGTAACCATCGGACTTTCTTTTGTAGTTAACAAATTGGAAAAAGGACTTAGGGTCGTTTATAAGGTTGACTTGCACATTGTTAAAGTAGCGCTGGTAAAGGGAATCGTAAAGTTCGGTGAAATGAAGATAAGCACCAAGATAGGAGAAGGATCTGGTACGCAGGAAAACAGCCCACAACTTATTTCTCTTATTTCGTATAGAACGAAGCTTGCGATTATACCAGGGAGGACTAGTAGATGATGTTTTAAGGCGGAAAAACGGAACGTAAAGGGAAAAAGAATTAAATATGTTTCTATAAAAAATGGGAAGGGTATCATTTATAATTAGGTTGTGAAAGTTAAAGAGGCATCTGCTGAGATATTCACTGATTTTGTGAAAGTTTGCTTTATGAAAGTCGTGGGATGAGAGAGTTGTGGGGGGAGTGGACTGGAATGAAGAGTTATGAAAAAATTAAAGTAGAAGGGGGAGGGGTGGTAGTTATCGATTGTTGAGAGAGATAGGGGACAAAGTGAAACTGAGGAGTTAATTGGATCGGAAAATAAGGTCTAATTGCCTGCCCATAATTGTATATACCACTGACTTGGCATAGACTTGAGTCTGTTAAACGATCTAAGAAGAGACATTCCTTAACTGAGTTGGCATTTGAAGCGATGAAAAACGATCGATCATCTGATGGAGTCCACTGTAACTGAGGAAGATTAAAGTCGCCAAAAATAAGGATAACATCAATAGAGTCTGACAGGTCAGTTAAATGGTCGATCGCATCAATAACAAATTGGTAAGATTCGATAGGTTGAGCTGGTAGGATGTAGCAACATATAACGTAAACGGACTTGAGAAGGAGTGATATTTTTATTGCGACAAAGTCCGCTTTAAAGGTTGAAGAAATTGTAATGGGAGAAGAGTTAAGGCTGTGTGGTTTATCCACACCCACATTTTCTTTAGTTTCTAAACACTACGGTTTCACTTTACCAACAGGCTCAACTGTGTCAAAATTGGTTCCAATGGTACATACGCTGTTGTCCTTCCATCTAACGAACAATAATTCATTTTTAGTATCAAAACGAAAATCATATTCAGCTCTTCTTTGTTTTTTCATATCTTTTACTGATCGAAGTGGACACTTTTTTGTTCTATTTACTCTAGTAGTTCCTGTAGCTTTGCATCCGCATTCTCTCAACTCCTTCAACAAATCGCAGCATGGACAAAAACATTGTCGTATTGCTGATGTTTTTTGAAGCACCGTTTTCACCACACGAATGCCCAGTGGTTCGTTTGTGCTAACAATGGACTCACCACAGTAAAGGTATAACCATAACCGTTAGCATTTGCTGGGTAGTGACCCAGTTCTTGTACCCAAATCTTATGGAATTTCCCCAAATATATTGTTTCGATGGGTGCTGACCGTAATATTTAATCATCGATTCTTTAATTGATAGATCATCGTGGCATTGACAAACTTTTTTATCAGTACCTCACATAATATAGGTTTTTCTCTGTTGCGTGACACACAATTAGCTACAGCAGAGATTCCAATGTCTTCGTCTAAGCTCCAGTACATACGCTCTCTTAGTAGTTTTTTATAACCAGACATAAGTAAGATGCCAAAAAACCCACACAAATAGTCCTTACTTAATTCAAAACCATGTCGATTATGGTGCCCTGCGTACAACATACTATTTCGTATAATCAGGTCGTAAACTTCATCATAAAATATTTTCTCAAATATTTCTGCAGGAGCACAGTTTACTAATTCTTCAATTAACTGGTTCCTTCTAGCCCGTATACCGTCAGCAAGTGGGTATTTGGAGGAATACGATGTGCTACAACGCCTCCAAGTTGGCCAAGTTTCAGGCGCTTCGGTACGTCGTGTCTCATTCAAAAGAGATTCTACATTGCTATCCTCCCAGTCACTGTCGTCCCGTTTTGTGTCTTATGTTGGTGCATTACCAGCGAAGTACCTGGCACATCTCTAGATAAAGTAGCAATCTCTACTGAATCTTCGTCACCATCCTCTTCATCTGCGAGTGAACTGGGTTCAGGAGCCACAATCACGATATCAAACTCATAGTCATCTTCTCTGCTCAAAATGCTGTTGATAGCTTCTTAAAATCCTAAGAAATTATTTCTGGCCGTCAAATGAGACTTTTTGGATCCTTATACCTCAGAGCAAAAAATACAAATTTTCAATATGCTTCAGCCCATTATACTAAAAAAACGGGTGCTACCAATAAGATTTTGACGTATTCTTTCTACTACTTTCGCCCATGTTCTGCATTTCACTTTTTGTGAATTTGGGGGATGAAAGTGAATTTTCGTGTTCCGTATTTCGATATTGTGAATTGGTTTTTCGAAAATGAAAATCGGTGTTCTGTATTTCGATCGACAACAGTTTTTGATCGAAATGAATTCGGTGTGCTTTGTGCAGTGAAACTGTGCGGATGAGGATATCAGTTGAAGAATTGTAAATAGACGAACAATTTTGATAATTTTATTTATTTAATATTAATACATACACAGAGTGCCCCTAATTCGTCGACGATAATTTGGGAAATTTGTGTATTTTCTATACCCTATGAGTTTTTCTGCAAACTGGCTGATGATTTTTTTTTTATTATTATTGTTACGTTTATAAGAAAAAAATAGTTAAACGTTATCTTTATTACGCATTTTCTGGAAAAAAGCTATCTGAAAGTCAAAAATTAGCATGGGCAAGAAAAATGGAACAGGCTTAGATATTGGGTATCTGAAGACCCTAACAAGATATCAACTTTATTTAAATGTAGTTACAAAGAGTAGTATTTCTTCTAAAAACAAAGTCATCAACAAAGTTTCTGCCATTAGTATTAACTGAGTAATTTCCGTTAACATGCGTCAGGGTATACCAAAGTAAGCCTTTCGTTAAATCTTCGATAAGTGATGTCAGCATTGGAGATACTTACTGTAGAAAGATTTTTTTCTTAAAATGGAATTTATAGTATTGTTGATGGTATAAAGGGATCCATTTCTTTCGGAGTTAATACCGGATTGGAAGCATATTCCGCTACTAACAGAATTCCAGAATTAATTGAAGAAATTTCAAATAACGAAGCTAATGTTCCCGAGCCCTGGGCAAGCCAACAAATGAGGAAAACACACGTTGGCACAGAGGTTAAAATATACGGTTATATGGAGTCCCAAAAAGAATTACCTAACAAGATAACATCGAAGCTTCTGATTCAATCGAAATAGTAAAGGAAAATAGAAGGAGCTTAAAAAGAGTTTAACGATCGATAGAAGGATTGTGCGAGGTGTTGAAGGAGCAAACCGCAGAAAACAAACGATATCATCTTCAAATGGAAAAATTAATCTTTGAAGAAAATTAAATAAAAAGAAAGTGACTGGAAATAGAGGAGATAAAATTAAAATTGAGAAATAATGATTGTCCATATTTTTTTTTTCTTTTTTAGAAATTTTTTATTTGTTTTAGTTAAATAAAGGGTCCGCCATCTAACGTTTTTTTTTCAACTAGTGCTTATTTCGTGAATGGTAACACTTAGCTCATGTCTGATTTGACAGATAATTAACTTTATCCTTCCGGTTAATAATGGAAAATAATTTTATTCAAATGGCTGCCTCGGCTGGCCATGCAGTAGCCTACACGATCGGTCCAATTTTTAAGCACATTATCGATTGTGTGCAGCTGTATTTCACCAATGGCTTCACGAATATTGTCCTTTATGGCGTCAATTGTCTCTGGCTTGTCGGCGTAACACTTATCTTTTACGGCACCCCACAAATAATAGTCCAACGGTGTCAAATCGCAGCTCCGAGGTGGCCAAACGACATCAGCTCTGCGGCTGATAATGCGATCTTCAAAAACAGGGCGCAAAACATCGAGTGTAGCTTCGGCTGGCACGTAGCGCCGTCCTGTTGAAATCAAATGTTGCCAATATCCTCCTCTTCAATTTTTGTGAACAAAAATTCGTTCAACATGGCCCGATAACGATCGGCATTGACTGTAACGGCCACTCCTTGCTCATTTTCGAAGAAAAATGGCCCAATTATGCCTCTGGACCAAAATCCGCACCAAACAGTGATTCGTTTTGGGTGTATCGGCTTTTCAATGTATGCGTGCGGGTTTTCTGTGCCCCAAATACGACAATTTGGCTTGTACCCGAAAAGATCAAAATGAGCTTCATCTGAAAAGATGATTTTTTTTGGCAAAATCGGCATCTTCTCTAAGTCGATCGTAGCCAATATTTCCCAGCGTTGTTCAAGCGTATACACAACAATATTCGTTCAGCGGAAGGATAAAACTAATTATCTGTCAAATCAGACATGAGCTAAGTGTTACCATTCACGAAATAAGCACTAGTTGAAAAAAAAAACGTTAGATGGCGGACCCTTTACTTAACATTTCAAATAAACTTTGGGCAATCGCATCTCGAACTTATTTCGCACGTTCGGAATATTCACCATAACTATCAGGCTCTGTATCTGAATCTGTGTCTGTGTATTCCTGTTAGCCTATTGGTTCTAATATTTCCATATTAAATTCTTTACATATGTTGCTAATGACACAGCAAACATTAATCATCCTAGAAACGTTGACTGGCGAATAATTCAATTTACTTTGTAAGCACTTCAGTCGATTCCCAATTGTTCTTTCCACAATATTTCGAGCTGCAGAATGGGATTTATTGAAACTAAACTCCATTGTTCTAATTCGTGCAATGTAAAAGGTTCAAGTGCGTACCACTTTCAAATTCTTCAAAAAAATGATATCCAGCATCGGACATCATCCAAATAAGAGCATCATGACATGTGCCTGGATGAGTTAAAACAACAAACCTTATTTTAAGTTTTTGGTCACAAATCTAAAAAAAAAGGATGTTGAATTACAATTCATTTCATAAGCATTGCACGTACTAAAACGGCATTAATACTAAAGAACCATTTTCTATTAAAGTATAGATTGCTCTCTTGGTGAGGTTTGCACATTTGTATACGCGTCCCATCTACACAACCGATAACACCAGGTATTTGGTATTTTTCAAGAAAATATCTTCTTGTTTCCTGTTTCTCGTTTTCCGTCATGTGTACATTGATCCATTTACGACACAATTGAGATTTCAAAGCTTTTAATACCCCATTTATCATTTTGCTGACTGTCGGTCTGGCTAAATCGATGTCATGATCTCTGCCAACCGATCTATGAAATCTTCTTTCAGCCAAAAAGCGAAGCGTTGCTGCAAGTTTATGTATGCAGGGAATCCATGAAAGCTTAATTAGCGACTCTATTTCTCCCAAAACATTTAAAAATGCATCTTTGTTCAGTCTAAAACAACCTTTGAAACTGCAAATATTTAAATAAATTCCTTTAAAAAATACCTACATATAATCAAAACAAATGCACATAGTTTCAGGAAGATACAAGATATTAGCATTTTCTATTTTTTTTTTTTTCTCTTTTATGTTTGAATCTTATTTCATTTAAGATAGAAAAAAATATTAAATCCATTACGAATTGTTAATAGTTTTTAATTTTAAATAAATAATTTTCAATCCACGAAATAAATTGTAACTATAGCAACGGTTGGAACATAAATTCGGAAAATTCGAAAAGTGAATTCGAAACAATCCAAAACGATCGAAATGTGGAACACGGAATTTCATTTCGAGTGAAATTAAAATGTGAATTGAAATCGATTTCGATCGGAATGCAGAACATGGGTGTTTGTTTGTAAATCCACCAATTCAATAAAAAAAATTAACAAATTAAAATCATTATAAAACTTACCTATCTCAGTATGAACACATAACCACACATAGAACTGTCAGTAATTAGCGGAAAATTCTGTACCTACGAGTAGTTAATGCTTATTTCTTTTTAAGCCCAAAAATTTAACTAGATCCATCTGTTAGTGATATTAAGAACTAAATCGTGAATTCCAATTATTGTTTGGCAAGTAACGGCTATCAAAGTCCTGTTATTTTTTTAGTACAGAGGGCGTAAATGGCTTAAAGAGAAGGTCGTGTAGGTACAAGGTGCGGCAAGATTTCGTAATGCAATAAAAATAAATTTTTGTTTGGTTAAAAAGTTAAACATTTAAAGTTGTGGTTTACATCGTTTTAAAAATTATATCGGGTAGGTGACGCCTCCCATTGCCACACTGGTTGAACCAAATTCTGTTTTTCTTTTTATCACTCTCTGTAGCATATTGATGTGTATGCTGAGCCGTTTTTTTTTCTGAATGTTTGTTTTCAAGTCGTAAAGAGTCTGTGGGCGGTTGGTAAGCATTTAAAATACCTCCACAAGAAGTCACAAGGCGTCAAATCGGGAGTGGCCGACACACTCCAAATCACCCCTCAGAGAGATGAAATATAGAAGTATAGGCAGTTGCTCCGTCTTGTTGAAACCATATGTTTGCACGCCAAAAGGAGCGGGGATCGTAAAACTGCAACTCCTGTTCGATGTTCTCAGGTGTTCTAATGGGGTGTGCGTGTCCATTTCTCCTTATCCGCACAGAACCAGTTTCCTTGAACTTTGTGACCTACAAAAGAATTGATTTCCGGTCCGGAACACGATCCAATATCGCAATATTCACCCCTATTCCCGTTGTCGTTTGTCGTTAACGACACTAGTCGTTTGTCGTGTCGTGTCGTTTATTAATCGGTATTCTATAACAATTTCGACACGACAAATTTGTAGTAGAATCGTCAACGACGAAATTGTAATAAAATCTCTAAATACATGAAGTTGGGTAGGTCTTGTTTTAAACGTCAGTTTATATTTATTTGGAAATTATTTCAAAAAGTTACATTAGGATTGAAAGTTAAATAACAAATAAAGATTAAAATATGGACAGTATTGCGATTTTTTTTCTTCTTCATCTTCTGATGATGAAAATCATGAGTGCCAAAAAAGGAATTTGACAATTATCCGAAAAAAAATAAGACAACACTCGAATCCTTTTGATTTGCCTAATGAAAAGTAAATTTAAAAGCTGAATTAAAATTAGATTTTTTTAATAGATGAATTCGTTTTAGGTTTATACAGTATTTCCGGTTAACCAAGGAAGCATTTCAAAGTGTGTTGGAGGTTGTAAGTAACAATCTTCCAGGCAGTCTGCGATCATCATCGGTACCTCCTATACTGAAGCTAGCAGCAACGTTGAGGATTCTTGCTGAAGGTTGTTACCAAAGCGGAGCGGGCAACGATTTTAGCTTGGGACTAGCTCAACCAACAACAAGCAAAATATTTGGGCAGCTAATCACAGTTCTTGAAGCCCATATTTGCCCTCAGTGGATCAAATTTGAAATGACAGAGGAGGAAAAAAACGAAACAAAATTGAATTTTTTCCAAAGAACTGGCTTTCCTGGAGTAATTGGGTGTATTGATGGTGAAGAGCAGCACGAGTATTTGAATAGAAAAGGATTTTATAGCCTAAATACAATGATTGTAAGTTGAGTTTTATTTAATTAAACTTTTACAATATGTACGAGTATACCTATATTTATTTTATTTGAGGTTTGCGATAGTAAAAGGTCTATCAGATATATTGACGCCCGACAGCCAGGTTCCTGCCACGATGCTCTGGTGTGGAGTTGCAGCGAACTAAAACAGACATTAAACGCCAAATATGAAAGCGGGGAAAGAAATTCTTGGCTTCTAGGTACTCGTAATTATCATTTGATTGAAAAAGGCAATCTTGTCAAAAACTAAATGTTTTTAAACTACTCAGGCGATGCAGGATATCCTCTCCAACCTTTTCTAATGACGCCGTTTAAATCAACGCAGGTAGGAAGTCGCCAAAGCAAATATAATGCAGCGCATGCAAAGGCGAGAAACATCGTTGAAAGAACGATAGGAGTTTTAAAAAACCGCTTCCGTTGTTTAATTGGTGCTCGACAAATGCACTACAGCCCAAAGAAAGCTGCGCAAATTACAAATGTATGCGCAGCTTTGCATAATATTTGCATTTACCATAGAACTGATATTACTGTGCAAAGTGTAAATAGCATCGAAATTGAAGAGACTGCAGAAAATAACACCGAAAATGAAGAAGCCACAACAATTAGAAACCACATAATGAATTCGTTTTAAAAGTTTTATTTAAAAAAAATCCAATCAATTCATTTAAAAAATATATACTAAAAACTACTCAAGAATGCGTTTGTATCACTAACATCACAGAAATAAAATACATATATAGAAAAAAAAGTTAAAAGTCGCCTTCATTACGTCTAGCTCTTAACTCAAGCTGTTTCGTCTTCAAATCTAGTTTTCTTCTTTTCAACTCCAACTCTTCTTGTTTTAATTTTATTTCCTCCATTCGTAGTATTTCATTTCTTTTTAAATCTTCTTTATACACCTGCAGTTTCTCTTCTTCTAATTTAAAAATTTTTCGTTGGTGTCTCGCAGTTTCCCTCATATAGTTTTCAATACGTCGCAAGCTTCCTTTTAATTCCTTGTACAGATCGTCCTGTATATTGATCTGTCTTGTCCAAAGTGCCTCTTTATTATTTTCTTCAAATGCACGCTTCTTGGAGTGAGATCTATGAAACTCCGGTGCACACTTCGAAATTGCTCGGCACGCGTCACTGGATGGTTGTTCGATTTGCACCTCATTTACAACATCCTCTACGGGAAGATTTTCTGGTGGAGCAGAAGCAGACAATCCAGACGATGACGGGAAAAGTGAGGCTGCCGATGTTGATGGAATTGGTGATAAGCCAAAAGCTACACCTTGTGGATTTAAATTTTTTTTAAATTGCATTAAATCAGCAACCGTTTCTTCCAATGGAGAGAGAATATGTTGGTTGATTTTTCCTCCTCCTGTTGCTTTCATTTCATTTTTATTGTGGATTATTTTTTTTTTTACTTTAACTTCATGTCAGCCCAAACCTATGAAAGAACAATGATTGAAATTGTTTTAAAAACAAGGTTTTTTACTTACTTTTTGCCAGCCCTCCCATTGTCTCATCGGTGGTCCCAGGCTGTTCAAATTAGTTGCTACGGAGTCCCATTCATTTTTAAAATTTATTTTATTTACTTCCTTGCTAAATCCCCAAGCAAGGTAAGATTTTTCCTGCATTACGGAAACAAGATATTCAAATTGTTTCTTATTTGTAATTTTTGTCCTTAAAAATTCAAAATAAATTGACATTTGAAATAATAAATAAAAATATGAATTTTACTTACATTTTTCCAGCCATCTACCTCACTGTCGTCAACTTAAATGCGAACGACGAAAATAATCGTTTTTTACGACCTTTGTCGTCTCGTTTTTAATTAGGGAATACCGAATAATTACCGAAAACGAGATTCTACTACAAACATGCCGTTGGAAATTTCCTCACGACGCTTCTCGTTTCGTTTCGTTAAAAAACGACAAAAGGAATACCGATTTAGTCGTGTCGTTTTTTTTGTTGTCGAAAACGACAACGGGAATAGGGGTGATTGAAGAGATTTCGGAAGGCGTTCTGGGTTCAAACCACTGAACGGCCGTTGGAAAAATTGGCCAAGTTAACAAAACATTAGGATCACCTCTCTCGAACGAGACCACGCATAGCCTCCCATCTGTTTTTCAGAGCGCTCATTTCAAATAAGGCAGTTATCTTGCCGCATCTTTTATATTTCGGTGGGTTTTAAGTATTAGAAAAATAGTAACAGGGAACAGCTTGTTGTGGTAAATTGTATCCCCAGTTTGCAGAGGATGAGGATGAGAATCAAAAACCCAGGAACGAACCTATTTTTGGAGCAGATGTAAGTTTGTGAAATAAAACCACACTTTATACATTTTGTTAAAAAATATACTTAAGATATTAATTTTATTTAAAATAATTGGCCATTTTTTTCATTTTTACAATTTTTATTTTTTTTTCCTTTTAGTTATTTTCTCATCTTGTTTTTGATAAAAAATAATTAAGACGCCAAACTTGTTTTCCTTATAAGCACAGCAGTTTTTTTTTTTTAAGTACATATGTATTATTTTTTTTAATTAATTTATTTTAAGTTGTAAGTATATTAATTTTTATTAATTTTTTTTCTCTTTTCAATTTATTATAGTTGATTCGGTTTTGTTGTTATTTTATTAGCAATATATGTAATATCAAAATTTACAGAACAAAAATAATTGAAATTAAGAAAATAACATAAATTTGGTAGTGGTTAGGTAAAGACATGGTTTTTTCGTTTCGTCATAGAAATATATATTACAAAACTAATAATTATAAAATTTTAATTGCGGATGTAAGGGAAAAATATTCAAAAATACATTGTAATTAGTTGTTAAGTAAGAAAATAAAATTCAAATCCACTCTTAATATCAACTCAATCCATGTGACATCATACATTTAATTGACACAAACATTATTCACTTTTTATATTTAACTCTCTTTTTTTTGTTTTGTTTTTAGGTATTTTTATAATTACACATTCATATTACATATAAATTACATATTTTCTTTTTTATTTATTAGTTTTTTGTTTTTTTCTTTGCAAAATTATAACATAAAAGTAAAGTTTCTGCCTTTTCGAATAGAATTAATTGGAGAGTCTGTGTTTTAAAAAAAAAAGACGGCGGACGGAAACGGCATAAAATTCGCAAAAGCATTTTGAGTTTAAGTCTTAAAGATTTATGGTGGAACCTGTTTAGGCAGAGGTTAAAATAGAATTTCAATCAGACGAGGAATATGTATTTTTAAGACCGACCAGGAAGTATCTAGTGATAAAGTTTTGTAAAATACCTGATATTGATTTGAAATAGCTACAACTATACGTAAAAATCAATTATAGCTTTCTCTTGATATGTAGTGAAGAGAAACCAATCTAGTGTTATCGTGAAAAGCTCCATCTACTATAATTGATTATGGCAGTCAGCTTTCGGAATATATAAAAGTCAGAGCTCTGCTACACACCCGGGCTTTCAAAATAAGATGTTGGCCGAGCAAACCTAAAAAGTGAAGATCCAGGCATCTGTTCCGAGAGTGGAGTATTTTAAAACAAATCTTTTGCAGAGCTCGTCTATATTAATAGGCTAGTAACCCAAGAAGCTTAAGCGTTCAGTATTGCTTAGTCATGGATGGAAATGTGACAGCCAAGTGCAGTTGATTAAAGCTGAAAAGGGTCAATGTCTTGCATAAGAAATTCTGACTTCAAACAAGACAAATCCCGCAGAAATTGTCAACGTAGTTTTTAATGCAACGCACTGAACATCGTCCTAGATTTTTTATTCCACCTTGCCCAAAGAACAACCTACCAATGATTTACCAATACGAATAGACTGGCTCTTGAGAAGGATACGAGTCTACGACACGACACTGCTGAAGCGTTGGATTGACTGTAGCTTACATATTGCTAGACGAGGTTTACAGATCTGGTCGATTTAGGGATGAAACAGTAACGAACCTTTCGACTTTAATCTTAGAAACCTCTGCTGAAGCATTGGACTGATTGTAGCTTGCTTATAGCTAGATGCGATTCACAGGTACCTGAACGGTTCAGAGAAGAAACATTCTATGAAGAAACTATTCCTGCTTATTCCTTGCTTATTGCTAGACGATATTCACAGATATCTGATTTATTCAAGGATGAAACATTAATGAGTCATTCGACTCTAATCTTGGAGACGCTCGCTGAAGCATTGGATTGGTTGTAGCTTGCTATTTCCAAAGCTTAGTACGGAGTGATGTGCAGTAGCAACGAGCTGATAGTACGCCAACTATGATCAGTCGTTATACCCGTAATGGTGGCGAAACTTTCATATACGGAAACTAAGAGAACAACCAGTTGCATTGCGCTTATGACTGATTTATCTTCAAACTAATCTTTATTTGTATGTTGTCCCTGTAAATGTTAGAGTCAGGACAATCGCGACCAAAAGAGGAAAGATCATAGGTCTGGTTGTAGGGATACAAAGAAAAGACAATTGCTAGGCCTGCGCAGAGAGTGGGTGTCATGATAAAGCTATTACAACCGAAAACATTATATGTGTTCGAAGTGTGTAGATAGTGACCAAAGTAAGAGATTTTGAGATATGGAGTATTGATCTAGTTTTGATATATCGAATGAGAATCTCAAAGCAACCTTGCGATTACTGGTTTCTTCAAAGAGAAAATCATTAAGAAAGCAATTTCCTAAAAATATTTGTAAGATCTAGCGCAATTCAAAATTGGAGAAACGTCTTAATATTGCAGGCCTAGATTTTCAAAAATCTCAACGACAGACATCAGGTCTCGAAAAGAAGTGTTTGAGAAATAACCGTGAAGCGTGTAAAATTGATTTCATAAAAAAAATGTTTTCATAAAAAAATATGCATATGAAATCCGAATGGAGTTTTAGCGAACAATGAACATAGATTTGAGCAGGAGCTTAAAAGGTAGTACTAGACTTGTCGTTCGAGTAGTTGTAGTCCTGTAAAGACATTCAAAACATTTGTTTTGGCTAATATATGTAGATGTTTGTCATGACATCAGTCGGGAACTAAGATCCACTCTCCAATTAAACCTTTTCACATACTATACAGAGGATTTGGAAGAACTTATCAATATTCATCCATAATTGTAATAAATCTCAAACTCACCGGTATAGCTTTGTCTAACCTACAAATGCATCATAAGTGTTTCCCAAATGAAAAATAAGAAAACCAAAGACAAAAAGAACTTACAGGATTGTGACCTTACCCCTAATCCAAAGTGTGTCCCCCAAAGAAAATAAGAAAATTTAAAAAAAATCTACTACAAAATCTACAAGTCCTAACTAACCAGATTCTCGACATCAGAGACCATAACTTCCAGGTCTGAGGGCAGTTGCTGTTGTTGTTGCTGTTGCAGTAGTTGTTGCTGGTGATGTTGATAATGCGGATTGAATTGATGATGATGACTTGAAGACGCGCTACTACGACTACCTCTCCGGAATTGATCGTGCGAACTGTTACTGTTGCTACTATGACTACTAGGACCGCTGCTGGCCTGTTGCAACCAATCGAAGGCGGAACGCGGCGGCTTACTATTGATATTAGTGTTGTCATCACAGGCGGCAGTTTGGGGGCGTGTACTACTAAAACTAGGATAATTGCTAAAACTATTAAAACTATTACTAGTATTGCTGCTACAAATAGGTTGAGTTGAATTCGAAGAAGCTAAAGCGGCGGCAGGTGTCGATGTCTGACGCTGGAAATTAGCTGGCGTATTGAGGCTGGCACGGGGTATGTTACTAAAACTACCACGAGCAATTGAACCGCGATGTGATGGTGGTATTTGATGCGGTACCGGTGGTGGTTGCTGTCCAGGCGGAGTATTATTGCTAGAGCTACGTTTTAAAGGGGGTGGCGGAGGCTGCTGTGGTGAGGGCGTCTTGGTATCATTCGTTGTTGAGTTTTCACGGCGTAAATTTAAATTTGAATTGCTACGCTTCGTTGCAAGTTGTAGATTCCCCGCTGCTGCTGTGGACGAAGAGGTTTTTAAATTCAGACTACTGCGCTTTTTCGACTTGGAAAGGTTCGTCTGACTATTGCTGGGGTGGATTAAATTCTGAGTACTGCCAAAGTTTCGACTCAGATGAACGGAATTGTCGCTGTATTTGCGGCTGGCTTGATGCTTCGCAGTGGATTGATTTGATATGGAATTACTGCGACTGTAGCTGTGTGGCTGTTGTTGGGTGCTGAGATTTGTGTTACTCGAGCTGCGAGACATGCGTCCCGTGGGCTTCGTTGTACTGGGTTTTGGATCCTTTGTGAGAGTGCTACTTGGGATGGATCCCTCGTTGGTTTTTTGCATATTCTCATACAAAGGTGGAATATCAATTGCAATTTGGGGTGGTGGATGCTTGGGATTTAGAGTCTCATAGTTTGGTTCACTATTTGTCAAGACTTGACTTTCTTCTTCTACATTGCGGCGTAGTAGGAGAGCGGCACGTTTTCCTCGTTCACTATTCAATTTATCTGGTACTATTGCTGCCGCGTTAACTCGTTTCTTATCACCGGAGCGGCCTTTTCGTTTCATTTTATTAAGACCGCTCCCTATCACATGTGTCTTGACCGCAGAATTTTTCGACAGTTTTAGAGATAATTTAAATGGCGGCTTATAGACTACCTGGAGTTTAACCTTCTCATTGCTGAGGTTACCAACTGACTTGGTTTTTTGAGGTGACTTCTGGACAAGTCGCTCGGGAGTGGATTGTGACTTGGACATAACTTTTCTAACTTTTGATGAGTGCTCAATGTGTGACAGTGGTTGCGAAACAATTGGTGACTCCAATAGCCATTTTTGAACCTTGCCAAAGGTATTCGTGTGGCCACTGGATGATATTCGAGAGTTGTTCGAGTAGTCTATGATTTCCTTGTGTTTTTTGCTGGATTTAATCTTTTGTTTTGATTTTGCTTCAGCGGCTTTGGTGGGTGCTGGAATATCTTCTGTGGCATTGGGTGGAATTGCTTGAAGGGGGTTTGTGGTTATTCCAGGAATTGGAGCTGCTACACGATTTTTCTTGCGCTGGGTCTTCTTTATGATAGCATCCCGTTGTGGCTTAGAGTTGAAAATATTTTGTGACTTTTGAGTGGTGCTAGCTATGCCGTTTGTAGTTTTGCCAATTATCTTTGTTTTGACAGATCTTTCGCCTCGGACTTTTTTCTTGAAGGGAACTTTCGTGCGGACGGCTGTATGTACGATAATACCGTTATTGTCCTCCGGCAGACGTACCGTTTCTGTTGTCGCACTGTGGATTATTGTGACGGATTTCAGTTTTAAGTTGGATCTCTTGGCCAGAAGTTTCGTGCTGAGAATCTGTGAAGGAAAACAAAGTGCAATTAGTTGAAGTAGGAACTGAGTAAAATTGCAATGATATGCTATAGCGATACTTAAGAATGGATTGGGTGAGGCGGTAAATGGACAATGAACATAACAATAACACAGTATCCATTAATCTACGCTACGTACACATATCGAAGCTGGAAAATGTTTTCTAAATGGCGTTCTTAAGCGAGTTTGGAGAGTTCTATAAGCTACTTAGTCACACATGATGTTTTACAATAGTGAACATTCACCTGCGGTTATCATACGAGACCTTGGGCCTTTGACGACAAAACTCTTGCGTCACGAAAAAGTGAAACGATTACAGATTCTTGCAGGCAATCTTCAAAGATTTATAGTTTGAGATGTGTATCGTGCATTAGAAACATTGGAGTTATTGTACTTTGACGAATTTGGCAAAATTTGTAATTATAATAACATTTTAAGGCAAATATATATTCATTGCCCTATTATCGGCATCTACGGCTGTTGTAGCTCATCGTTCGACATACGGCTTGGCCAGAATATACTCAAGAGATTTGCAGTTTACTTATGACGGTGTTGGTCTCCTTACAGCTACTACACCAATTGAGTAGCACTGTTTCCTTGTTTAAACGAAACTGTCTCAGAGTGGTTTCTGTGCTGAAAACATTGCATCAGCAGTTCAGCCCCATTATTCTCTGAGACCATACAATAGAAAGTTGCTTACTTTCGCGACTTACTGTCTGCCAAGGATGAATTGAGCGGTGCTGGTGTTATGCTGAGATATTGAAGTGCTCCGGGCATTCGTATTTATTTTGAGCCGGTATTACTTACTTCTGACTCCAAATTGTGGGATAGGCAGGCAGTGACTAATAGTGACTAGTTTTCCGGCACAGTTTCCGGCACGGCTCTGCAAAGTTCGCCGTATAGCATGTCGATTCAATCGATTCTCGAGATTAATGAACGGCAAATACATACTCGACACATTGACCTGCAAGGTGTTGATGCGCAGAAGGCTATTACAGGTAGATTAGCTACAGCTGGAAGAACCTATATACCTCTCCAATTGCTATATTCCATCATGGGAAGCTTAACAGCCATTCCCTTCTTTCAATCGTTGGCGAAGGCTTCTGTTTCACATACTTTCCTAAGTACTGATTGTGGGAATTGCGCTGAAGTGTTGGGGCGGCTTGAAAGAGTTCAGCCGGGATGCATTCTAAGCCAACCTCTTGTTATTCTTTAAGGCCTTCATAGCTGAAATTACTGTGGGGAGTGGATTTCCATCTAATCCTTTTACTTGAAGTTTGGAGCTATGCCCATTAATAATACCATATTGTACCACAGACGGTCCTGTTGAGGCACCTATTGTATTTACTACGTTTTCACTTTTGTGTCTATTGGGTTGATTTAGTTACGCTTAGCTCGTCTTACACTACACTGTAATTCTATTTTCTTCCTGAGGTGCTGGACTTCTAATTGGGGCCGAAGCACTGCTAAGGCCGCTGCAATCCGCACTTTGCATTTAATACTTTCACGAATCCATCTCCAGGTATCTATTGTCAGTCCTGGGCATTAGCTCTTCCTTCTACCGGCAATAGTGTCCGCACACGGCGTAGAAACATTTTTACCAGCGTTCCAGTGGAAGTCGGTGATCTCAGAATCGATTCAGTTGATTCTGTCTGCATTTGTGGCAAGGCGGTTCTTATCCGTTGACGCACTTGGAGATCCCGGAGCAAGGTGAAACAGTTTCTGTTAACATATGCAGTACGAAGTAGTACACAAGCTACTATTAGATGGTAGTGCAGCTCAGATTATCTGGTTAGACGTTCGTTGTCCCCACTCGTTTGTTCCCACTAAACTTACAATATTGGTGGCACCCCTTTCCGTTGTCAAGGAGAGCCCTAGCATTTCAGAATCCAATCATTATCAGTGATCGATAGCTAATGATGGTCAATAAAGTATCCGTCTGTTATGACCTGCGCATTGCCGTTTCTCTAACATCTACGCAATGTCTTTTATATCATGCCTAGCGACTGCTTGCTCTAAAGTGCCGGAATTCCTAGACGGGATGGAAGATAGGAGCACTAGAATTGGGCTTTCAGGCAATCCTCTCAAAATTGAGATTGTTTTCTTTACGAGATGAAGGAAGCTAATTGGTCTGATTCATCTTCACCATCCGTTTTCCCAACTAAGTTAAATATTTGGTTTACTAGCAAATAAACTTCTTTGGGTTAACATGTGGCGAAAAACTTTGGGACGCTATCGGTTTTCTCTTCGCGTACAGGTATTTTCTACAAAACATGGGGCTTTCACCAAAGAGGCTCCTTTAGATCTACGTGACCCTGAAAATCCTATTTGCGGTCTGTGTGGTAGAATAGCTTTCAGTTGAATAGGGACTCTCCCCAGAAGGTCTCGTCGTGATCTAGGATAAGCGTACATTTCCTTCAATGGCAGTTAAATAATAAGAAAAACGCGGTTAAAGAGTGAACTACAATATATGCGTCTGTAGCGACAGCGAACCGAATTATGCCCAACTTCCCTTACAAGTCAGCAGCATTCTTAATTTCCAGTAGAAAGCACTTTTCAGTAACATCTTAGTGTGCTATGCACATGGGCCCCCGCCAAATTATTAAGGATTCAGCCATTAATGACGTAGTCTAATAAAAAGCTGGGGTAGAGCAATCACTGGACTTATCGTAATGGTTGTCACATATTACCGCCACTGAAGGTTACTACGATTTTACGATAGATCCTGTTGAATGGCAGAGCCACCGGTAGTCCACACCAAGACTTCAAACATGGTACTATGGAAGTCAGAACCCCGCGGACTTCGATCCGGGCCTGACTTTTTAGAGATAGGCCCCCTAGTGGGGTGGTTTAAACCTAAAATGCGGTCTTCCAGTTGGTTTTGACCCGATGTAGAGTTGCAAAAAGTATTGGGAGCCGTGACCATAAGATCGGCAAGATATTGAATTAGCTTTGTCTTTACTTCCTTACTAAATGACTCAGTTGTCCTGGAGTATAGACAACCTGGGAAAATCACTTAGGCCAGAACAAGGCCATAGCATGGTAGGTGATAATGAGCTCACACCTTTCATTCGTTTACCAAATGCTCTGTGACCGTTCTGAAATTTCCTGTGGAAATGACCCTGAAATGATGAGAAAGTATCGACAACCAAACGTGTGTCTCCGAACAAAAGACCTGCAATGTACCTATACCACACAATTAAAGTCTTATGATGCAAGATTATTCAAAAATCTGTTAAATCGCCTTAACAAGCCACTACAAGATGTATCCTCTAATCTCTGTGCATGAATTTCAAATACAATGAAAAGAATGGCCTAATAAAACACATACGAATATGTATGAGTATATGTATAAGTAAGCATCATGAGCAGCATTCTTACAACACATAATAAACACCATTGTGGCATGAATCTCTATCCGTAGTATCCCATCCGCATCTGTAGTCTTACTTCGTTCCATACATAACCTATAAGGACATGAACACGAACGACAAGCTCAATTTTCCACACTCAACTAAACACATTCAATTCGATTCCCGATCATATAATCATCTCTTCGATTACTCTTCCATCCATAGCTGTCCTCTCGTTCATCTACAGCAGTTGAAAATAATTCTAGCGATACAAAGATACTCGTACGGATACAAATACATACATAGGCCCGCAGCCGACATACACTGGCAAACAACTTACTCCTTGGCTCCGCATTCGTTTCATCTTTAACGTTATCGGTCACCATTTGGCCAATAATCCGAACAAACTGAAGACGACCATCATCAACGACAATAACAACAACAACGATGTTGGGCGAAAGATAGACAGAGATAGAGAGCAAGAAAATTCAATCGGAAAACAAATAAATAAATCAAGGGAAGGAGGAAAAATAAGTAAAGACCAAGGATAAGGGAAAAGGATAACCGGATAGCCATGTAAAGGAAACGGAAATCCGACAACAAAATTCTATAAAAGGCTATTTCGCCACTAACCCACCGTAAGTGTGGCAGTGTGGTAAATGCAACTCCATTACTTACCAGCAATAGGAAGACACCAAGTACAGCCAGGACTACCGTATACCAGTTGGTTTGTATCCACTTTTTGAAGGATGCTATACTCTCTTCGGACAACAGCAACTTTCGTAGCGTAGCCAATGGACCGGAAGGATCAACTTCACGACATTTCTGGAAGACATCACAGTATCTGCAAGGAGACAAAGTGGATTTATTAACTTGAACAGGAAAGGTCTGCCGTACAGCTTTGAATGGTAGGTACTTACCCGTTGTAGTCATTGCATGGGGTTCCTGGCTTGGCGAACATATCTGGCACATCAAAGGGTGGCTCATTCCATTCGAAAGAACTGCGGCAAGGCTGTCCTTCGCCCGGTTGCTTACAGCACAACTCACAGGATTTTGTCTTCGGATCACTGGGTCCCGGTATGCATTGACACGATTCCAGTCCGTAGGCAAGACAAATGCTACCAGTACATTCGCCCATGTAACACACGAATTCCTTGTTACAGATGGTCTTGTTGGGCTTGTACACCGAAGGTGGACACTGCGGCATGCGTCCATCACAGAAGCTTGGATCGCGGCATCCGTTGTCATCGCGACATTTGTCGCCGAATTTCAATTTACAGTCGGTGGTGCAGCAGGGTCCTTGCGATGGACTACACATAGCACGCGGAGTTAATGTACAGGGCCGCTCATCAAGTCTGGCATGTCGGGACATGGGAAAACAACAGCTGTCCTTACAGTCCTCCTCCCAGCCGCAATCGCACTGTTCACCCGGTTCGACGACACCATTTCCGCAAATGGACGTCTGCGGTTCGGTAAAGCAACCTTTAACGCTGCGTGCCTTCGCATTGAGGACGGGTTCAATGGATTTCAGGGAACATGGTGAGAATTTGTTGTTGTTACGTTTATCACCCGAGGTGGCACGAGCGAACATGATGTAGTTGCCATCCTCTCCCCCTGGTGTACATTGTTCTGGGTCGTGCTGCAAAAGACAAACAAAAGAGGAAAAGCAAAATTAGTGACACTGACGGTGTGAGATAATGTACGAGTACAAGACAATTGAGAAAGGCGTGGTAATGGCACTAGCACTAGTACTATTGTAACGTCAGCACTGTCATCATGATATGCCGCCGCAAACACTTTGGAAATGCATAAACATAAATGCACGCGTCAAGCACACATGAGCACTCACATGCAGCGCGCACCTGTGTAAATTTGTCAGTTTGATGTCATGTTACTTTTATTGAATTTCCACCGTTCGAGAACACACTCTAACCGGGAAGGTGGTGGTTGACAATGTCTTTGGGAAATGTCACCTGCAAAGGTACGACTTATGGGTGACGCGCTGGGTGATGCTTTTGTGTTCTGTTTTGTTCTGATCTATGACCACCTAGTGGGGTGGTGAGAATAATTGCCGACGGGAAATGCAATATGTTGCGCGTTGAATGCATTAATTGTTGATTCTCAAAGGCTTTTGTTCCGAAATGGGGATAGGGAACGCGACCAGCGGATGGGAAATTGATTCAGCGTAGACAAAGGATTGTTTGCAGAGTTCCTTGAGAATGAGAAGTCAGCAGAGTGTGATTGGTAATTAAATTAGGTTGATGTATGCAAATATGCAAGCTCAATCCAATTATTAGTTTTTGTTTTTTGTTTGCATTATACCTGACCCAATTATACGTACGCATTGGAATAGATAATGAGTCATGGGTACGATGGGAGAGCGTATTCAAATCAATTAATTTTATAACGACCACCCAACCTCTGATAGTGGGAAAGTTACTCCTTTGAACAAATGTTTTCACATTTTTATTGCAGTTCTGCGGGCGAATGGTTTTCAACGAATGCGGTTTGGATGGATTTCTCAAGTTGACAGCTACTAGCAAATAACAGGGGTTATTGACAGATATGCATCTATGAGGAAATAGAAGGAGACTAGATACGTTATTGGAAGAGCAGCAGAAGTGTAATCTCTATATCGTTGCCTCCTCGCAATGGGTCCTGGACAGAGTTATATGTACACCTGGTCATGTGAAAGCTTTAAAATAGAAGCCCACATACTAAAGCTATTAAGGCAATCAGGCAGACTTGGGTTGCTGAGAATTCGACTCACTGAGTGGAGTCTACTAAACCTGTTAGTGTCCAAATCAGTCAGTAGTGTGATAGGGATTACATCCGAAGTTTGGAAAAAAAGCTTTGCAATTAGCAAAATACGTTACTGGCTTAAAGTCAGGAATCCAAACTCAATGAAATTTAAATGGGAATCTTGTCATTCTTGGCTGGGTCTCAGATTACACTGTTTTTTTGAGAAATCAGACCTTTGATAAGCTTGTTATATATAGTTTAGCTTAAAAGTCTTTAAGGACCCAAACCAGGTTGTCTACTACTGTGAGAAGCACACATAATGGTTATAGAGTTCTTCAGGATACAATCATCAAAGGCAGGATTCTGTGAGCTGCAGATAGACTAAAAATCATGACCTGGAACATCTATTAGAAAACCGCAGTTTTTCACAGAAGAACTGACTGTAGATGAACCTTTTATCCCATTACGCTGAAGCGAAGCACTTGAATTTACTAGGCTCAGGCGATAGAACACAGAAGAGTCATGACAGTGACAGATTTGTTAATTATCTAAAGTAACACCACCCACCAAGTTCTTAGAACAAAATTCAAAAACATAATCGAACTAAACACCGTAAGAATCGAATAACTTTAAGCAGATGTAAAGTCTTTCGAGAAGGCAATGGACGTTGCATAGAAGGTCTCGTGTCCAGTTAAGTGTAGTAAAAAAAACACTTCCCCCATGGTGGAATGAAGATCTCGCTAATCTCAGCCAAATGACCAGAGCGATTTTGAATATCTGCTACAAATACACCTTCTGACAGCCTTACAAGCACTGTTTAAGTCTGTAAAAGAAAACCATAAAGACATAGAAGAAGCAGGCCTGGATATAGATAGAAACGCTCACAGACTCTGCCAGGCTTAGCAAATTCCTGCTGAAGAAACTTTCCAAACCCTCCTTTCTAAGAACGTCAGATGAAAGCGGCGACGCTGGAATTCTTGATGAAAACACATTTTCCTGGATGCAATGATATTAGTATGAAACCCGAGAGGTCTGGCCAAGTACAACCTACATCCCACAGTAATATCAATTCAATCATTTCCAAAGAAAAGATTTCCTGGGATATTAACAGCTTCTCCCGTTTCAAGTGTCCAAGCCCTGACATCATACTACAATATCTGTGATGCTACAGAGAACACAAAACCTAACAATACCTATGCTAGAATCAATCTTCAGAAGCTATTTAATACTGAACCAAGTACTCTACTCTTGGAGACAAGCTCGAATGGTATTTACTCCGAAGGTATGTAAACGCGGCCAGGAATTCTCGAACGATTTCAGTCCAATTAGTTTAATATGCTTTGTACCTAAAACACAAGAGTATGTCTTAGACATCCACATGCATAGCATTCTAGAAGAATTATCGCTGTCCAAATCACAGCACGCCTACCTCAAGGGAAGACACACGAAAACGGTTCTCCACGAGGTAGTATGAGCAATTGAAAAGTGAAGCTATTCACAAATATTTCATCGAGTTGGGCATAGAGAAATTTATTAGTCAATAGATAGTCTCTATGCTCAGAACAAGAATTATTCAAGCAACACTAGGCAACAGTCACTTAACCAAATGCGCCCATAGAGTGGCGTTATTTCTCCTCTACTCTGACTTATGGGTATGAACAAATCAACAAATAGAGAAGGGGTCAAAGTGGTTCGCGTATGCGGATGACGTGGTCATATTAGTGTCAGCAATGTTTCCTTCTGTGATAAGTAGAATCGTAGAGGTTGCTCTAGATAAGGTAAACCGTAAGTTGTGGCCTTGGTATCAACCTGAGCAAAACTGAACTGATGCTATTCACTTCCAAAATCAAAATGCCTGATTTTACCCTTTTCTGTCTTAATGGTCAACCGCTCACACTATCCTGCAGTGCCAGGTATCTTTGTATTATGCTTGACTCATAACTTAATTGGAAGCAAAACATCGATACGGAGTGAGGAAGTCATGTCTCGCCTTCTATGCCTGCAGTAAAACCTTTGCAAAGAAGTGGGGAAAAAGAAGTGTGGATGTACACAGCCGTAGTGCTTACCTACTACTTACCTAGTATGGTGGCCCGAATTGAGAAAATAAATAATAAACGCCCCAAAGAACAGCCAGTATAGGCACCACGGTCGCACTGAGGTCGGCCCCAACGCATCTAGACAGGAGCTGTTAAAGGGTAAACTTACTCATACTTCCTACAGAAGGCCAAACTGAAATTAAGGAGGTTAACTAACTGCGTCATACGAGTATGGCCGACCTAGAATAATGACGATAATTACGGGCATTGGCCAATTTAATACCACGCTGCCAGACTAGGTATCCCAATACAACTTCCACTGCCGTTGCGGGAAGAAAAATGTGAAAGAAACTCTCTCCCATTTCCTCTGGAAATGTCCGGCACTAGCAAGAGCTAGGCTGCCAACCATTCTTCGACAAACTGAATGACATCTCGGCTGAAGGAATACGAGATCCTATCCGCATTCTCACCCCACTGGTTAGGTCTAAGCACCGACTGTCTCACATCATCAACAACACACATCATCAACCAAGTCACACGAGTCGTGGTAACAAAAAGGCACATTCTAGTGCTACTTGGATTCATGGTACCCCCCAACGCCACCTCTACCTACCTACCTATCAGCTTCCATCAGATCAGCGTCAAGTATCTGTGTAGGAAGGACATTTAAGGAGATAATACTCTGCGAAGTCGTTATTAATCTTATAGCAAGCATTGCAGGATGTTGTGTCCCTTATGCCTAGCACAATAAGGCGCTTAGGATAAGGAATAAGGAACGGCAGAAAAGACATCGATATTTAGGAGACGTCAGGAAGTATTCGTTTGGTTTACCGGAATAGTGGATAGTCATGCCATTTGCAGGTGTTTTCATAAGAGGCCCAACTGTCAATGGAACCCCTAATCGAGGACGAATGCAGTCTTAAGGCAGGTTCAGATGAAGTGAATTCAGCTTTCTGACTGTCCTTAGAGTAACCATGTAATCTAGCTTTGTAATTTGTAATTTAGAGAAGGGGTCCAGCAAGGTCTAAGCGCGGATTTACTGTCTCAACTGACTTCGCTCCATTCCACCGATACTTTATAATACTCGTATAGTTCAATGCAATGCAAGTTTTCTAATGAACTTTAACGTTGTTGTCCTCCAGTAAGGCACTAGCACCGCATTCTAGCTCGGTTTTCCACCCATCCGTATAGGCTCGACAACATTCCTTTCCGGACTCAGATTCTATTCGAAACCATTCTCTGCCGCAGGGAAAGTCGACCTGGCATATTTAAGGCAACAGAAGTTCTGCTTTTATTCCATTAGACTGCATGTCCATAAGATGAAAATCATCACTTAACCTCTTTTCAAACGGAAAATGACCTTGAGCCCAACACTGTTCAACCACTATGGGAAAGTTCCACATTGAACGGCTACAATCGCAAGAAACCGACAGGGCCTTATACGATGTAGTTTCCCTTAACCTCTCGAGGATACGATTCCGCCAGCATCGAACGTAGAAGATGTACTGGGTTTCCACTCGCCTCAACAAAGAAACTGCTGGTTCCAAAGGTCAAATTTTCACATCACAGCAGGTTTCGGAAAAAATAGGACGTTCCAACTCGATACCCACCATCTCTTTATCGATTTAAAACCGCATATGACAGCATCTAGTTTTGCCCAAGCTTATTCGTCTACGCAGAATGTCAGAAATGGACTTAAACAAGTCGATGCGTAGTCATGAAATTTTTTTCAACATCGTTCTTGAAAGAATTGTGCGAAACTCACAAGTCAACTCTAAAAGCACCATATTTCGAAAGTCTGATACTCGCGTATGCAGACGACACTGTCAATGGGGCGTTGCGACTATTGAAGGAGAAGCCACAAAGATGAGTTCAGCGGTCAACGAAGGAAAAGTAGGATATATGCTGTCAACAAAGACGGATACACAACATCGTCACCTAGAATAAAACGTCACGATAGGCAGCTTAAATTTGGGGGCAGTAATAGACTTTATCTACCACGACTCCACCTTCAATATTGACAACGACACCAGGGCAGAAATAATACAAAGAATCATTCTTGATAATCGCTGCTTCATAGGGCTCAGAAGGCATTTGAATTTAAAAAAAAGACCCTGATCACCCCAGCCTTGTTTTACGGCGCAGAAGTTTTGACATTGACGAAAGCGGATGAAAATGCTCTTGGTCGCTGGCGTTCCGTTTGCAACAATGTGGAATGGAGAATACGTTTCTACAGTGAACTGACGACCTCGTCAAAAAAGCTTGGATAACCTGACTTGGATGGCTGGGCCAACTTGAACACATGTACCCCAGTGCGATGGCCCGTAAAGCTTTCTACTTCAGCCCAGAGGGATAACGAAGTAAAGGACGACCTCATATTACTTGGCATACACAAGTGAAAGGAGATCTCAGCCAATTTCCAGTGCGCAACTGGAAGCAGCTAGCAAAAGACCACACTACCTGCATGTTAGCTGAGGCTCTGATCCAGTAACACCATCTAAGTAAGTAAGTAAGTTAATAATGAGCCTTGCAGGCTTTCCAAGCGACATGTTTAGTCCAAAGAAGTTTGCTAGTTTGCTATCCACATTGGTTAGAGAAACGGATGTTAGTTCCTTTTACCATCAGCTTCATCTCTCCCGTAATATCTCAGCTTTGAGAGGATTGACTGAAAGCCCACTTCTAGTGCACCCATTGTCGATCAGGTCCAGAATTGATAACATACACAGTACCCCTGTGTATGCCTGAGCGTAGAGTTTTGCACTATGGAGATCGTTAAGCAGTAAGTCGATCAGAATTTAACATAGCAGTGGAGACAAGACGCCATCTTTCAGGCAATCAGGATTCTATTCACCAACATTGCTCTTCTTTGTAAAACTAATAAGAGTAACCGGCCCAGTTACACCTGACCTTGACAGTTGTGCTGTAGAAAGCTCCCTCAATGGTGCTAAAAATGACCAGCATGTAGCAGATACATTCGCCTTTCACTATGCGTTGGAGAGCCATGTGGTTCTCGTACTGAATGCGATGCTCCTCTCCAAGTTCTTTCCATTGAGCTACAAGTTTATCCGAGAAAAGGAATAACGGAATTTGACTTACGATGACACGGGAGTTTGAAATGGAGCTATTTTAGACCCTCATAGATTCTACGCTCGTAAAGGCTTGGGTGTCGTTGTCTCGAAGTTAAGCCAGAAAACTTCAAAATACAGAATGCCAACTTTCTGGGGATAAGTGTAAGGGATTTCGATTAAGCGGGTAACTAGATAACAATCATGGATAACAAAGACTAGTGGATCTCTAGGGTTTGTGTTAGAATTGTAGCAGAGCTCAAGGTAATCAATGCTTCTAAGATATTGTAACAGTAACAAAATTAATTTGGTTTTGCTTCCTTTCCCGGATTTCATCTGGATACGCACATTTTTTCATCAATTACAACCAAGCATATAAGAGGATTTCATTTGAAATATAGAGTGTCCTTCGTATTTTATGTGATAAATAAGTCTTGATGCCAATTAGAGTTCCCCACACATTCACTTCTTTAGCCAGGATTCCCCACAGTAACGCCCATAAAATAATATTAAAAAAAAAAATAGAAAAAAAATGCCGAATCTCAAGAGTGATATCAAACGGTGTCACATATTTTCTTGTTCTCATTTACTGCATGGATAGGAAAAGTTTTTAATTTACGATCTCATTAGGCATATCTAACGAGTATCCGTACAACATGTTCTCCACTTCTTGTACCGTTCTTCCTGTGCCCCTCCTTAGCCAGATAACTGAAACAAATTAAATAGCCGTGGTCTGGTCCACCGGAAATGAAAGTTTTCCCATCGTGTCCTTATTCTCAGACAGAGAAAAGTACAAAAAGTTAAAAAAACAAAATGAACACAGAAGTCATCCTCCAACCAGATGGCGTTAGCAGCACATTGCCGCTCACGTATCTTTCCAGTAGTCACCCATTTAGTCCAACAAATTCACCCAATTTTGTAGCGACTTTAATGGCATACGACAAAACTGGGCTACAAACTTTCCTATGACCACCTCGAGACTCGCACCAGGGATACTCGTACTCCTGCAGCTCTCTTCTCCACAAAAAAGGACGATGGACTTTGTCCTCTACAGAGCTCACGCAAGAGCCAGAGCCAGAGTAGAGCTTACACGCTCTGCAAACCGAATCTTATTTGTTATGTACTCGTACTTAAGGACCATAAAAACAAGAACACAAAACTCATTTTCCTTTTGGAATGCTCAATTCTGAGGCTACGTACGAGTATAAGTATGAGGCTATTTCTCCACCAGTTGGGGGTGGTCAAAACTGACATAGGACGAAGAGATTAGAGTAAACTCCAGGACGTGCAATTTCCATTTCCCAAAGGAGCATTGCAACAACGACAGCGATTGCCGTGCGGCGTTGGAATCTAGTCTCCATCTACTATTCCTACCACCAAAGAACAAGGACATGTGTGTGATATTCGCTATTTTTGCAAGAAACTTTGAATATCCTTTTCTTTATTTGTTTTTTTTTTTATATTAGTTTCTCTTTTGCTTCCTTCACTTCTTCAGCTTGGTTTGTTTTTGAGTGGAATTCATCTGCAAACTGCTTCTAAATCGATGCTTTTTCAGGATATTTCCATTTATTCCGGTTACCCTCTATCAGTTGGATGAAGAAATTCAAGATGCTGTGACCGTACAACTTGCCATTTCCTAATGAGAAAAAGGACTTTAGGTACTTTGCAAACTTTTTGAGTTCGGGTCTTTTACCGAACTGTGAGCAATTCTCACTATTGATGTTGTTTTTCCTTTGGCTTCGGACGATGAAGAAATATACCTGAGGACTGACACTCTTTGTCAGATTGGGTTGAACAATAAAACCCCCACCCTTCCGAGGGTTCCAATTATTAAGTATCATCATAAGCATATCATTAATTTTTAATTAGAATTACGGATTACCGAAAGTTGAAAGGGCTTCCTGAATTTACTTAGTTAAATGCAGTCGCCTTTGATCTATTTAAATTGATAATGCCAAAGTTCTTCCCTAAATGGAAGGTCGGAAAGGCAGGTATTTGTCTATATATTGTACTTGTCCCTACTAATTAGGGAATCCTTGGAAGAAGTTCTAAATAGATTTACCTTATAGATTTCGCACTTGAAATGACACCTTCTGTCACCAAAGCGATGAAAATAACGCACTTTTGCTCAGAAAAAGGTGAAAGCGGATACTAAACTGCGAGGTTACTATATTGGGAAACGGATCAACGAATGGATTTTTCTGCTCTTAGTGTCGAATGCCGAAACATGGATACGATTACCGGGAGACGCCCGGATATTACAATTTTTTGTGTTGAATGATGGCTGATAGGCACAAGGCTGGTTCGCAACAAGGTTAGGAATCCGAAATGGCAATTTACCTTAACGTTAACTTAGGGGTAACGAAGCGATATGAATATGAATTCGCCTCAAATATTCAATTTATGAAAAGTTGTCTACCGGTCAGTCTACCGACATTTCGTCGCACCGCAAAGTTAATAGGCCCAAGTCCGTTGCCAGACGTGGTGCCGTGTACGATATGCTTACCAACTGTCCTACCAAAGATGTCCTAATTTTCTATTCTGGTCATACTTAGGAGATTGTTCATATGGCGTGTCGTGGAGCATTCATTACATTCATAACATTCTATGTTACCGAATTTAGCTTTATGCGGCTTGTGCCGAAAGCTCAAGTCTCTTACCTAATCAGCATAGTAGATGTACCATCCTCTTTTTGCTCGTGATACTCGTAGAGCGATGGCAGTCAAGAGCCTCTGCTAATAGTCCGGCTGTGCAGAACCGAAAGTTGTTGTCCTCTAATCGTTCCCAGGGTCGTCAACAGTGAATAAGTTACTATCCGAGGCTCTCTTTTATGCAGGGTTATGAGCCTTATGACGGCGTAGGCCAGTAATATGCTACTCATCAAGTACGCATTTGCCATTTGAGTCTCCATGACAGTGGGTTTACTCATTTTGTTACCAGCGACAAGCACGATGCAACATACTTGAATGTTGCGCTGCTGGCTCAACCCAGTTTATAGAACAGTCAGCAGTTTCCCGAAAAATTACCGCTCAGATCCCCTGTTTCACACGGTTTCCTCATCTCAGTATACACAAGGTGACATGGTGATCTTCGAATCATGAAACGCTAAGGCAATTCAATAATTTGGCGATCGTCCTCCAGCTAGCCAACTTTGACTCGGTTCACTACCTTCTTCCAGCCAAGGCGTGAATGTTAATTTCCCAAGCGGCACAACATGGAAGAACTACTGTGTGAAGATATAACGTAGAAAAGCTGCAGTCGTTGCAGTATCTTCGCCGAAAGCGTATCCCGAAATCTCTCAACAACTCCTATGCCGAAGACCAGTGGCAACACGGTCAACGTGTCATCAGAGATGTCGAAACTGGATTTCACCCGACCACATCAAGAAATCCTTTGTTTGATGATGAGTGCCGGCAAGCACATGCAGCCAAAAACGTTGCGTAGTAAGTGGCGCGGCGCTGCAACGAAGGACGAGAGGCGTTCGTGTACGAGAATCGGGCGATTGTAGATATTGAGAATTTTTACTCCAGGAATAACGAGTGGAAGTTCTTCTAACAGATAAAAGGAACGTGGCAAGGCAACGAAACCTGTATAAATGAAGAGTGAAACATTTTAGTAGATAACAGTCAGTGCTGAAAATATGGAATAGCTTCTTCTGCAGACTTAATAACCGCGACGAAGACCAACACCTCGCCATCCGGAAGAATAGACCATTCAACTTAGACGACGACAGTCAAAACTTCTGTCCTCAATACAGAGTTTACCTAAATACATCAAGGATGTTGCACTTGATTGCCTAGATGACCAGGTATTCAAAGCTGCTGGATGTCAGTTTGAGGAGAGCATACAGCGACTTACGAGTATTCCTTAGGTCTGGTTGGAAGAATGTATGCCTGATGATTGGAATCTCAGAATGAATTTTGAATATTGAGGACGGCGGAATGGATTTCTTTCCTCTAAGGACTGTATAGTTAATATATCCTCGAATTTTGTGTTTTCTCGCAAGGTATTTTGTTTCGTCTTCAACTGTAGCAATCCAGACGTGCCCACGCAAATCGTCATTCCTTATGTACCACGGTACATAGATAATGCTTTTCAGGACTTTATTTTCAAAATTTTAACATTGGCATCCGTTTTCTTCGTACGACCCAGGAGTTGTATGCCATAGGTCCACATCGGCTTCAGCACTTGCTTGTTCTTGATGTTAAGCTTGGAATATTTTCCAACTAACCAGTACATTTCTCCATATTAATCTTCGAGGTATTTATCCTCATTTGCGAACGAAATACAGAGGTAGGCAACCTGCTCGTCGACTTCGTCCCTACATTTACACTATGTAAAGACTTTGTGGGTGTCTCTTACGAGGCTCGGACGGTTCTCTCTTCTTGCGGCGTATCACTGGTATATTTTTTATAAATTTCTGACTCGCCAATTACGAAGTAAGACACTTTGACCTAAAAGATCATTTATACCGTTTTGCCAGAACTGTAGTTAGACTACTATATATTCTACCCTCCGAATGAAGTGGACAATGCTTCTAGAAGAGGAATTCATAAATTCATTGGTTTTGAATTGTTCCCTGAAGAAAATATTCTATCTAATTCCGTTGGGGGCCGACTTAGATTTAGACATTTCTTAGCATTTTTTTTGAAGAGCAGAATGGCTCGCTTGGCCTTGGACCTGGGTTATTTTGCCAATATGGGATGCATCGCGAGTGCTTCCAGCTATTGTTAGCTAAATTAACTGCTGATTTAGGGATGCGGCAGAAGGGTTCAGCTCCATTAAAGGCACTTTCTGATACGTTTCTGGCCAATTCGTCAGCTTTTCCATTCCCATCAATGCCCTCATAACCAAGAACTCACTATACAATAGTTTCGTCTTATTCCTAGAGCCAAGTTTTTGGGATGTTTTGAAGCAGTACATGACTGATTTGGAGTCAATGATATGCCAGCTAAAGGCATTAATAGCTGCTTGACTGTCCGTGAATATATGGCTGTTTGCGCCTTTGATACCAGAGTAGTAGATATGATTGACACATTCTAGAATGGCGTGGAGTTCTGCCTGAAATAAAATGCGGCTTGTTCTATTGTTAAGGTGATGTTATTGTTTGGTCCGTGTATACTACCTCCCACTCCCGATTTCACACACCAAGCGGAGCGTTCTCGCAACTCCGAGCACTAACTGATGAGCCATATGACAGCAGCGCACCACGCTCAAGTGACAGCCACCGGATAAAACCGACCCGAGAGAAGCCGCCAAAAATACCACGTGTTATTTCTTTGTTCAAGCATTCTACTCTAACTGTCGACGAGATAGTAGCTCTTGATTTGTGTTTACTATTTTTAGTGACGCTTCTAATAAAGTTTTAGATTAAACAAACTCTTAGTATTTCTTGGATTTGTTATTGCGACACCCTTAGTTCCGGGTGATCGCTAAGACTTAAATCAAATCAAATCAAAGGTACCAGACTTGATGAGCTGCGTTGTTGCACTTTGTTAATATATGTATAAGTGTAAGGGCGTTAGTCCTATTATTGCTTCTATAGCAGGTGTGGCACAGGTCCCAAATGCTCCGAAAATACCCAGACATGCTGTACTCTTTTGAGATTTAAAATCGCAGTTTTTTGCATGGCTTTAGTTCAGCATACTATAGAAGCATATATTATGATGGGTCTGACCATAATTGAGTAAACCCTGTGACTAATCTTTAGAGAGATCCCCTATGGGGTATATATAATATATAGCAGATATAGGAGCGGACCGAGAACGCTTTCTTGCGATACACCGGATAAAATGTCTTAGAAATACGAAAACTCATTTCTGTATGTGACACGGAAAAGACTATTGTCGATATACACTGTCAGCATATTAATATGGGCTTAAAGGCAAGGCCACGCCACACCTTGTCAAAGGTTTTCGAGACATCAAAAGCAAATCCTTCTTTCTTCAAGAGTTTTGTCAATAACGTGGGTGGTGATTCTACGCACCAGATCGATTGTTGAATGCTTAAATCTGAACCCAAACTCGAGCCTTGATGTAAGATTTTTTCCGTCAATAAGCCGCGGTGTACGATTGGGTAGTATTATCTCAAAAGTGTTTGATATAATAGAAGTGAAATCGTTTTCTAAGACTTCTTGTCACACCTTGGTTTCCCTGGTTGTGGTACCATTATGACTAGAAACGTATTTTAATCCAAGTACAGTGTTTATAATTTAGAGGAGCTGCTATTATAGGCAACATTTTCAGGGACTTCTACGGTTATTAGGCCGTAACCGGGAGTTTTCTTTGGTTTTATTTATTTATCATTGTGTATTTGTCAGTTGCTGTTTCCGATGCATAATGAATAAGCGTTGGACCATCGAACGGCCTCTTATTTTATGCTGAAGGTTTTTGAAAGCCTCAAATCTTCAACATATGAACAAAATTGTTATGACAACTAAGTTCGGCAATATCGACCTATTGTGCTCATATAACGGCGACGACGAGCACCTCGAGACGATTTATAAATATGCTTTTGAAACTGTTAACGTAACGAAGTATAGGATGACCAGATACTCGTAGCAACGATAGTTTTTCCAATTGTTATGTTTCAGCAACTGTCAAAGCTACCAATGACATCCAGCTGTCAAAATATTCGGTAAGGTTTGCCATTGCACCATGCATCGTTTTACGCTTGCCGAACGTGTAGAAATTATTAAAAAATATTTTCGAAATTTCGGCTCCGTTGGGAATATGCAACGTGAATTTCGTTGGGAGGTCGGTCGGTCATTATTATGGCTTCAGTGTGCAGGCAGGCAATTTGTCGCACCGTCAAAAAGTTTGAGCGAGAGAACACTCCTTTGACCTCTTAACCCACCAACCAAACACAGATCGGTGCGAAATGAAGAAAACATATCCGCCATAGCGGCCAGAGAAGATGATTTTTTGGCCAAAATCCGGATCTCCGGCCAACATTTCCAGCGCCCAATTAGCGAACTCACAGCGTTGTCCATGGTCGTGCGGCTTCAATTCTTGCGTAAAATTATATAGATTAAATCCAACGAAAGTGTTGGCTATGTCAGCAAGCAAAATTACCATTATTGGGGCGAACACAATCCACAAGTATTCGGGCAAGTATCAATGCATCTACAAAGATTGGCTGTTTGGTGCGGTTTATGGCATGGCGTCAATGGTTTCAGGTATAGAGCGATGTTAACCGACTTTTCGAGCTGTGGTTCCAACAAGACAGACCACGCTACATGCCGTACAAGCGACGCAACGTTCGAAGTTGTGAAGGAGAAATTTGGCGACTGTGTCACCTCACGGCGAGCGGTCATCAATTGGCCGCCGCAGTCATACGGTTTGACACCAATCGATTATTTTCTCCAGGGCTACGTCAAGTCCTTAGTCTACGTTAACAAGCCAACAACCACTTTGGACGAGCTCGAGGCCAACATTCGACACGCTATTACCGGAATAACACCGCACATATTGGACCGAGTCATCAAAAATTGGACCGACCGCTCAAAGCCAAGGCGGTCATTTGATTAATGTGCTATTCCATAATGGCATAAACGTAGCTTCAAAATAAAGCCAGAATCAATTTTATTTCTCTCACTGTTGTTGCTTTATTTAATTATTTTTCTATCGTTTTTATCTGGTCACCGTTTAGGTAGGTAGACCTGGCGCGACACAATAATCTAAATAAAATATGAGTGTTATCAAATTAAGAAATCACGATGTTAGGTAGGCAGAGTGTTTGACTCCTTCCCATCATAGCAAAAGCCCAAATATTGTGCAGGAGATATGACATGGGAACTTTGCGAAGGCGTTGCCTTGGATTACTCATCGAATTCCGAAAAAGCTACAGCAGGCATAGAAGACTAGTAGCAGAAAAGAAGCAATACGCAGTGCCATTACTGAAGTTTTATAACTGAGCTATGACGAGTGACGCTCAGGATGTCAGCAACAGGAGTTCTGGTATCATTCCATTGGACAGCATGTCCAGAATAGATTTAAAAAGCAGTCGGTGCACAAGGTCACCAAAACTTCAGTATCTACATGTTGTACAAAGTCGACTTCCTTTTAAACGGACGACGGCTTTGAGAGTGCAACACTTGATAAGAATATGGAGAGGAAAGAGATTTATTAGTGCGTAGCAGAGACAGGAATACTAGCGAAAGCCTAAACACCGTTCCTTGAAGTCTCGTAAAAGCACATGTGGCATATTTTCGTGAAAGCTTGTTCCACTAGACAAACGACTCTTATCACAGTTATGTGATAACACAAAGAACACTCCTTAATGTCTTACCAATAGGTCCTGTACACTTCCAGATAGCCTACAGTGCATTGGACGTTTTCAACGCGACAGGTTTAGTCCAAAGAACTCATTTAATTATTTTTTTTAATGCTTCAGTCCGAAAATGTTTGTTATCTAGGATTATGCGTTTAAGTATTAAGTGATTCAGACTAGTCAGCTTTAGTTTGAAGGGGATTGATTTGAAAGCTCATTTCAAGCCCACCAAACGACGATCACATTAGAACCATTGACAGCTAAGCAGTGAGTCCAACAACCTGTACCATAGTAGTGGAAGCAAAATGCCAATCCGCGAGCAACCGCATCATGCATATATTGACTGCAACCATCCGATGTTAGGGTCCTATACGCCAACTCAACTCCATGTCGTCTAAAACGCTCTTTATGTTTTTGTCTAGGGGTTTCTATTATAATTTCAACAAGTACATCGATCTTCTCGCAAAATTCTTTACAAGATCAACTCTTCGAAATGCAATTTAGCCTATTTTATCCTTTCTGCTTTGATCTGTAAGGAACCCTCGTTCTACCACGAAAAGAGTGACCTGCAGGAGATTTTCCTGACTGCACACATCGGTTGGATATATTTTATTAGGATGAAGTTCGGCTTCGGAATATCTGCTATTTCATTCTAAGTTTAGGGGGAGCATTGACGGATTTGCGGTTCTCCTTCTTAAGGCATGTCCATTTAATTTTTTCGGTGGCTGAGAGCCAACATTATTGACAACCAGGTTAGATAATACTATAGTATGGGGTCCAGAATATGATTGCATCACACGTTGCATGTGCTACTGCTGATGCATCAAAAAGTATTCTAACCATTAGAATCGCACAGCATGTTGTAAGTCCCATTTTCCTGGAATCACAACTGCTTCTGGAGGGGGCGGTAGTACCGAATTGTTAGGGAAAATAAGTTGAGGTAGCGATGAATTTCTAGCATTCTTTGCATTCGTTTGCTCTGTAGCTTATGTCTTCAGCAACTATCACAGATAATAGGTGCTAAATAATCCAAGTGCACAAGTGAAAGTGAAAAAAAAAAAAAAAAAAAAAAATAGAAGACCTGTACCTGTAAAGACCTGAAAACACAGATGCGTTTATTCCTCACCCATAGTTTCTGAATGGATATATGAATATACGTGCGACTTTGTAAAGATTAGCACTTTAAGCAAACTAAAGGTTTTCTGGTGAAATATTGACTAGGCTTCGTCACACTACTGCAGGAATCTTAGGAGTGCTTAAGACTATCTTCTCCAGCATTTCCATATTTATTGCTGCTAATACGTAATAGACATGAAAGGTCGTTTCAGATAATCTACAAAATAATACAACGTCCTTTAGGTTGTTTAAAGGTACAAGCAATTGACCATTTTTGACCCTCCGTATTTCTATTTTCTATAAACAGTTTCTGAATTACTGCAGATGCCACGTCCCAACCCCCACAAATCAATCTTCCTCGAGTTATGTGTATCTATTGTAACTTTTTATTTTTATTTGTTTAGTCATGCCTCAATCAGGACCTCTCACACGTGACAAACAAACGTTCATAGTCCATTGTCACCCGTAATGCCAAACTCACCGGTGATCCAAAATTATGGCCAATTTCATGGGCCAAGGTGACATGTGACACAGCTGGAGGTACGTGCTTTCCATAGTTTAGCAGTGTAACGATTCCTGTATTCAGTGACTTCAGTGAGCCTCTATAGTGCTGAAAAGAGAAAGAAAGAAAAAAAAAAACATCAAATTAATATTTAACTAACCCGTAAAATATCCTCAAAAGCTGCACACATTTACAACAAAACACACACACCCACAAAAATATGGAAAAAAAAAATAGAAAGGGTAATGAAATTTCTCATGTTCATGGCAACAAAACCTAACCTGACCACGGACAGGTTTTAATCGATATTTAATCCACCCCCACTACTGCCAACACTAGAAATAAACAAACCATCAGATACACTCATGCCCCATATATACGAGTACATTCATAAGTAATCACTGTATTTGGATGACCATGGCAACAGTCCTTTTACGGGAAAGGTGATTTCTGCCCCAGGTATGATATATTCGTATACATAATCCTACGAGTACGGATTTGGCTACGGATATTAATGCAAAATGCACTGTTCTCTCCCCACCCAGGGGAGTCCTTCCGATTTATTTTGAATCCGAAAGAAGAGAAAAAAAAGACACAAATTTCCCGATAAATATTTGAAAATTCCTTTTTAACAGTAAAAACGTGTGTGCATATTCAGAGGTATTTGTAAACCCGTGTTTGAAGAGTGCAGGCATTGCCAGGAGTCTCAAAACAAAAAAAAAGAAGAATAAAAGTCACGACGAGGGATAACAACAAAAACAATAGCAAAGAGCGTCATGACAAGGAGTTTTCTCCTACCCATCTACCAATATGGAAAGACAAATTTATTCAGACATAATCCGGGGAGAGTACTCCTGCAGAGAATGGCGATTTACAGTTTGATATTATAAATAATTCAAGCAATGTGTGCTTTTAATCCTTGGGAAAGGATTTCGATTTCTTACATTTCCGCCAGCGGAGTACAGACATATGCGTAAACAGTGATGGGTGGGAGTTTGGAGAATCCGTTTAGTCCGAACAAGGTCGATTGGTGGGAAAAACTCTTTGAAATGTTTAGATGCACATATTTTGTTCGGATTAAGATTCACTTATCGATGAGTTTTGCTTGAAAATAAAAGAAGAAACAAATTTGAATAAGCGTGCAAGCTTTGGAGGTTAGAACTGGGAAAGATTTACATCCTGGTGCACATCTGTGTATGTTTTTGCTGATTTGCTACAAATCTTTCTGAAAGCCTTAAATCATACTATTTGTGGCTTTTGTTGATTCGGAGAATCCGTTCTCCAACCTGGTTCCTCCGTGGGCAGATGACAATCCGCCGAACTTTTGTGGATGGATTTCCGCAGATGTTTTAACTTTTAACATGAAATCGAACCAATTACTTTCACACAATGTTGCTTTGTTTTGATGGCTTGGTGTATAAGACAAGGATACTGTATATCATAGCTGTAGCTAGAATCTATGCAGACTTATTAGAAACTGATTCCTTGAACCACATTGTCTACAGCCACATTTCTTTGCAAAACAGCTCTGGATTTCACGCTCTCGTACACAGTGAGATATCAAGGGGCTGAAAACTCAAGAGTAAGAATATTGAATCCGTATCTGTTAGTAACACACGACGGGTATAGGGTAAATCTCAACCAAAGAATGAATCTGAATCTTAGAAAATGCTGACAATGAAAAATTTATAAAAATTTTTCCATGCTCTGCTTCACGGCCCATTTAAATTTATATCATTATATGTTGCTTCTGGAGGGAGATTTCATCTTGACTTTTCCTGGGTGGGGAGCGCGTAGACTTGTTTTAGTACATCTCCGATTGATGTCAGGTTTGATGTCGATGAGAACTAAACAGAAAGTTAATTTACCCTACACTCACTGTGGTTCTGTAGGTATGGCTACTTACTAACTTACCACCTATCACGATCTAGTGCCGTACTCCAAGTTAGTTGAGGTCGTTTTCCACACTATATTAGATCCACACGTATTCTGCTGCGTAGTACCTGGGGGTAAGAATCGAAGACTCTCTGAACCAGAGCTGCTTTGTCCAGCTATCCCAAACAATGGACCCGTTGACGCTTGACTAGACCGATGTCGCTGTCCAGCCCGTAAAATTTGTGGTTAAATCTCCTCTTCCATTCCCCTTCAATACAAACGGGACCGAAAATCACACCCAGATTTTTCAGTCGTTTCCGACAAGGTCCAAGATTCCGCGCCATAGACCAAGACCGGGATGATGAGGGTCTTGTACAAAGCCAGTTTGGTCAAACGATAGAGGGCTCTGTTATTCAATTCCCTCCTGATCCCAAATAAGCAGTGATTGCGAAGAGTAATTCTGCGTCTGATTCTGTAGATATAGGCCTATAGCCGTAAAAGATCCGCCTGGTGTAGGAGTTAAAACCAAGAGACCAGGGCTTGCAACGGAAGTTCGCGGATTGAGCTCTTAAGCAAATGAAAGTTGAACTCTTAGCAAGATCCATATAAGGTTCAATAATCAAGCAAAATTGCTGCTTCTTAGTGAGGCAATTTAAGAAAAGTCTCATAAGACTCAATTACGTTTATAAAAATGCACTATTTTGGGTGGTCTTCACGGCGTTGGCATCATCGGTACATATTTTTTCAGGAAGCGGAGCTCGTTTTACAGTCAATGGCCCGCGTTTACGGACCACGATCGATGATTATTTCTTGGCAAATATACTTATTCACTTACTTAGATGACGCTACAGTCCGGGATGCAGTCTTAGATAACATGCCTGTCTAGATAAAACGATATTTTGCCAGCTGCCGCCATCACAAGCAGGACTATAATGATCAGTGTTGTGTATATTTTGTTGTTCGAGTTAGATATTTACTACTCTATTGCCTTTTAAGCCCAAAGAAGCAGCAATAAGCAAGAATGATTATTCGCATGATTTCCGCACCGATGTCGTTTTTGGAGTTAATAGCGAAGTCAAAGTAGATACATTTCTTTACTCCCTCAGAGGCGTGTTAAGAGTAGACAAGCTCGTCGTGCTGCACCCTGGATAAAGCTTAAAGTATACGCATATTTGGATAAAGAACATTTTCAATGAGAACCGTACTCAAGACAATCTAACAAGTAGAAACTCGTTAGCATCCAACGCATTAATATCCACAACCTTTTATATGCAATCTCCGTCTTTGCCCGTCACACTTAATTAAATACCAATGGTATCAGCAGAGCAAAGTGTGATCATTTACACAGGACATTGCAAGAAAATGATATTGATGTGGTATTCCTATAGGAAACTCAATGAATCAACTCTCTCGTCTCGAGGTAGACTAAGCGGTTTCCCCTTAATAGGCGCCCTCTAACAGCATGCATACGGCAAAGCAACATATGTCAGGTCTTCAGTCGAAAATGTGAGCCTGATTGAAACTAAGGAAAGCGACAACGTGTTTATCATAGGGATATTGAGAGGTGTCCCTTAAATTGCAAACCCACCAGTATCTTCAGGCTTGTAGAGATGATTTCACTCTCTGGAGATTCCACGACGTTGACGATAACGGCGTAAAACTGGCAGACTGGGCTGACATATATCGTCTGCCACTAAACTTCGATGCCAAGGAAAGAAGAACCATCCACTATAGATATTGGAACCGCGACTACAACCCAGATCTGTACTTCACTTCATCCAATGATGCCCGCTGCATCCCTCCAGCTACCAAGAACTGTGGGCGCTTTATTGGCATGGTAATATCCCACGAGGTTATCTGAAAGTATACGTTCCCGGTTCGAGTACTGATAGTGACCGACTGTATCAGGAATTTCAGGAGAGTGTTGACAATCTTTAGACAACGCCCGAAAAGAAAATTGGATCAAATAACAACACAAAACCTGGACTTTACCCGATCAAGCAGAAAGCCATGGAGACTCACTCGTTCCCATCACACCAACTTAAGATTGATCGGATTGTCGAGGTTTCCAAAGCAAAGTCGGACGCAATATGTTAAGAGATTGTTAAAGAAGTTTAAAATCTGTATAATCTCTATACTCGTATACTCTCGAGTTAAGTATAAGTAGCCATCACCTTCTGCAAAGGTGGTAAAGCCGCTACACATTGCGGGAAAACACCAAGATCTTTCTACCTCCTTGGAGGTAGTACTTCAGACTGAGCATCTTCTGTTGGGTTTCTCAGGACAAGTGGTCAAGAATATAACTCTGATCAAGCACTTGCCTTTCCAGAAGGGGTTTAACTGTAACTGCTAAGTGTCTCCGGCTTAAGAATTCGTATCCCTGCCGTGATTGAATAGACTACGTGTGGATTGTCGCTATTGCGGGTACTACTTGAAGTACGATTTAACGCCTAGTACGAGTACATACATCAGAGCTTTAGGATCTTTGATTCTTAATCTTTCCTGCCAAAGCCAACATGGAAAGGAATACATAAACGTTACATTCAGCAGAGTTGTAGCTGTTTCAGCTTTCAGAAGTTCTTGGATGTCAGCTTTTAACGCAGCTGAAGAGAACTGATTTCACGAGTCCTGAGGACAATGATCTCGACATGATCGTCCACGACAACAAGCTGGGAGGGGATACAGTTGATCCCAGTCAGTATAAACAACAACTATAGTATGCTCAGTGTCATATAATTGAATCTCCAGCACTTGAAGTGTACATCGGTGAATTTGCTAGTCTTCCTTACGGAGGAAGACTATGAAATTGGCATCATCCAGTAGCCCTGGGTCAGTGAATCGACCATTCGAGGACATAGCGAAAATATATACAACATTTTCTACAAAAAGGATTCCGGTAAGTCTTGAACCTGTATACTAACCAAGAAACATATCAAAGTCTTTTCATGTGCCCATATAGGCACTGCTGTACATAGACTCTGCGAACATGGCCCATGATAAACCATCGCCGGCAAGCGAAGCTCAGCACATGTCGTCGCACCTTTACGACAAGAAGGATTTCTTGCTTTTGGTATGTGATGACAACGCTTTCAAGTTTTCTGAACAACCAAAAACGTACTCTAACTTTCAGAGCAAGGTACCTTGGCGTCATCCTTGACCCCTAAGCTCAATTGGACACTAAACATAGAAAACAGGGTAAAGAAAACAGGAGTCGTTTTCTACACATGCAGCAAGATCTTTGGAAAAAAGTGGGGAAATAGTTGGTTAGTCCCATTCTTATTTATGAATCGCTGTTGTGGTGGCCCAAAATTTAGCAGAGTCCAAAGAACAGCTGGTATTGGTACGAACGAGGCCGAGGCCAGAAACTCTCAACGAGCTGCTACATATACCGCCCATAGACCTGCACATCAAATACATACATCGTTTCGTGTAGCGCTGTCAGACACAGAGAACCTGGATTCTGGTCGCCGGAACCCTATGGTCATAATAAAGATCTTGATCTGTTGGCTAGGTATCTGGCTTCGACCATAATTTACTATATTATACCTGAACTCAATTTCAATAATAATACCCAAGTTTACTTTCCGGAAAGGAAGGATGGCTCCAAAATAGAATGTGGCGTTGGAACGATACCTATCTTTTCTTCGGATCTGAACTTATCCAAATGGTACCGCCTTCTAGACTATTTGAGTGTCTTCCAGGCGGAGGTACTAGCGATTAGAGAGACCTGCAAGCCTCAGCTTCATTACCATAAACAACGTAGGAATTTTTGTTTCTCCGCTCACTTATTTTGTCCTCTAAACTAGTAGAACAGTGCAAGGAAATTATCACGCAGGTAAGATCTCGGCTTAATATCACTCTTCTCTGGTGAATGGAAGAGCCGACGCGCGGGCAAGATGTGGCTTAAAATTCAATGCCTGTCTTGTCGAGTCATTCTGCTTCCCGATGGAACTCATCAAGGGTAGAATTCTCCAACACTTTCTCTCTATTGGCAACTCTAGTTTGAATAGTCTAGAAACCAGCCAGATATGGCCCGCTTACAATAAAACATCTACCTACCTACCCTGAAAGTCAGCTTGTTCCTTTGAAAATATATTTACTTGCATTTGGTGTCAAGCTCGAATAACTAACATAATAAATTAACAGAAAATCAAGTTTAGTTTGACCCATAACATCTCAACTTTTCTACAACTCGGCAAAAGATAATCTTGATAGGCCAATTAACTTCGTAACAAGTAATGTCACTTTTGAGTTATCTGCATAGATGCTCTGAAGTTGCAGTTGTATAATTTGCTGGCGCTCAAGACAAACATGATGATCAGTTACCCACTGATAGTTCGGAAAATGTGAAAGGACCAACAAAATCTAAAGCAACTTCAAACAAATCGACCCGATTCAGTTGCATTCTTGGTGCTTCCACAATTGCTCTATTGACTGTTCATTCCCAATACGTACTGCGATGTGGATTTTTTCAAATAACCTCCTCTAAATAACATATCCGTAGATATGCAACCGGACCCCTACTTACGGCAAGAGTCATATCCGCGTTTCCGGATATTCAGATACACCTTGATGAAGCTGGCTTTGAGCAAAATTTTCTAAATTTCTCTCTAAGTAGAGAGGTTTATACTTTCACTGCGAATTACAATTGTGTAAACAATTCAGGAGGATCTTACGAGGAAAAGTAGATTAGAAATCGGGAAACATTTTGGCAAAATTCACAATTGGTTCAGAGGGATAAAGCTCCTAAATCTCGTGGCATCAGTACAATTTGCAGAGACGAAACGTCAATGGCTCAACTATAGCTAAAGCTGGATCGTTTGTCAGATGTCTCATGGGATCATCGATATCAAAAAAAAAAACATTGTATCGCGCCGTATGTTACACAAATTTATAAACGAGGAAATGTTGTTAAAATGAAGGAATGAGCTCCCACCAACGAAATGCGGTTTCCGCATCCAATTCCATTTGAAATTAAACTTATAGATACGTTAGTCCCATCAGTTTCTTTATAGTCATGGTATTTTCCATTTCCACAAAACAACACATCACTACTGTCGAGGATAAAAGTACGGTGGGTGATTTCCAATTCCAATAAAAAATGAGATACGAGTTTATGCATCCTCTCATCCATCCACTATACGAACACAAAGCACACTGGATTGTAAAAAATCGAAAACAAACAAAAAAAAAGAAGAAAATAAATGGAAGAAAAAAAAAGTAATAACCAAGTACTACCATACATATTCGTGCAATCGTTCGAATGGCGGATAGGTACTCCTATATATGAGTGCTCCTTTATCCTTCATGATGAAGATGAGAGTGGTATTGAAATTGCTCAACAATATGGAACCCCCTTTCAGAAGGAAGCGCGCGCTTTCACTTCTCAACATCCATCAATTCCAGTGATATCTGCGCTGTTCACTAGGCAAACTAGGAGTATTGAGGAACTTTTTCATTATGTGAAACGACGGCGGCGGCATCCCGTTCATTGTCGAGCTATTGCCAAGTGATAAATTTCCAATTCCCACGGTTTCTTGTCAGTGTCCCAATAATAGGAAAAAAGGGATCCTAGCCCTCATGATGGGGGATGGAGGGCGAGAAAGAAAGAAAAAACTTTCTGCGGTTATTAGAACACAAAAACAAAAATTCCTCATCACATTCATCTTCGTCGTCGTCGGTTTCTCACTGGTTCGGCTCGATTTTGAGTTCGAAAACCGACAAGAGAGTTAATTGAAAACCTATGTAGATATTAGGTACGCGGGCATACGAGTACTCGTATTCTCGTTTATCCTTTATCCTGGTCAGCTGCTACGAGCCACCATTGATGCTGGGCAAACATCAATTTGTGGGAAAACCTAATTTCTGTTTCCTGTTTTCTAATATACAACTACATAGCCTCCATTAAAGTGCTTATTTGAAAAACCCATCCCACAGGCAACCCTATGGTGGTTTCTGGTTGTGTTCATCAAGACTGGCAGGCAACATTGCCTGGTTGAGAGTTGTGGCAGTCGCCTAAGGATACCAACAGGAGCTGCGGGTTCTCCATTTACTGAAAGTTGTGCTAGAGAGGTTTATTAATGTTGCCTCTGGCAATGACGAAGAATCATTTCATTATATTCCGGGTGTTGATGTTGGTGAATATCCTTCGAAAATTGATGGAGAATAATTTGCTTACGAGTATACGAGAGCCTGATGAATGAGAATCAATTATTATTTTTCTTTTCATTTCCTTTCTTTTCGAAAGACAACGCGATTAGATGTTTGGGATCATGTTGACTTAGTCATATTTTGGGAAAAGTTTTAACGAAATTTGTTCACACACTGTGGCGTATGCGGAACATTTTTCCGCACTCTGATTGTCATTGGGAAAGTTTTGAGGAATACAAATAAAATATACTCGTAAATATGCGCACGTGTAACGCAAATCGAGAGTTCGACAAGATGGCTAGCACATCTGTTGATACTATATTGTTGTTTGGTGAAGAGAGACGTGCCCTGCAGCCCAATAGCTGACAAGGGGAAAACCTAGGTATCTGTAATTTGTTCGGTGCGGATAGAGTGGAAAGGGTGGTACAGACCTTAGACTACGTGGGTCGGTGTTAAGAGAGATAAAGAGGGACTGTCGATGTTGCCAGCAAGTATCTGAGTCCAGGTTATCAGTACGGCTTCAACCCGGAGATTATGGATGGTATAATAAGTACACCAAACTTGGTTAGAGTACTCAAGAAGAGGACGAACAAAGATTATAAAAAGTGGCTTCACAACATAAGGCGTGATAAAACCAAGTGCGGAGTTAGCTTTATTTGTGATACTATCAATATGGGAACGAATATTGAGTTCTCTATCACAAATAACACCTAGGTCCCGTAATTCAGTTACTAAGGTTACAAGTTGATCAAAAATTAAATACGTACGAGGAGAACATTGAGCTCAAGAAAATTATTTTAGCGCAAGCATAGGATTTTCCAATAGGGACTTGACAACTTTGAATTTAATTTGTGAACGCACTCTTTCATTAATCATCAAACTGTCACTGTCAATTTATTCAGTAAACTCAACATTTTCGTCATGGTAAAGTACACTGACCAGCAACGTCTGCAAATTATAAAAATTTTCTACCGAAATTCGGAGTCGGTGGCTGCAACTTTAAGAGCGTTAACTCCAATTTTCGGTCGTAATTCTCGCCCTAGTAGACAGGCAATAACAAGTTTAGTGTAAAAATTTGAGTCTACATATTCGTTGTGTGATGTTGCCGTGACAGTGAGACAACGGGTTGGTCGAAGTGTGGAAAATATTGCTGCCGTTCAGGCGTCCGTAGCAAACGATCCAAATCAGTCAATTCCACAGCGTTCTCAAGAATTGGGCATCGCTCAGACCACATTATGGCGTATTTTGCGTAAGAATCTTGGTTTACACCCATACAAGATCAAGCTGACTCAAGAATTGAAGCCGATGGACCATTAAAGCGACGTACGTTCTCCGATTGGTTTCTGGAGAAGATGCGCCAAGATGATGAATTTCATCGCAAAATCATCTTCAGTGACGAAGCTCATTTTTGGCTCAATGGGTTCGTCAATAAGCAAAATATGCGTTATTGGTCAGGTGAAAATCCACATGTGCTTCATGAATCACCACTTCCGCCACAAAAAATAACTGTTTGGTGCGGTTTGCATGTCGGCGGCGTTATTGGGCGATATTTTTTCGGCGACGATAACGATCGTCACGCCACGTCAGCATTATCGCGCCATGATCACCGATTATTTTTCGCCCAAATTGGAAGATATGGACTTTAACGACATGGGGTTTCAACAAGATGATGCCACAAAGCACACAGCACACGCTACAATCGATTTGTTGAAGAATAAGTACGGTGAGCGTGTTATCTCAAGACCTGGTCCAGTTGATTGGCTGTGGGGCTACGTTAAGTCATTGGTTTATGCCAACACGCCGACGACTTTGGAAGAGCTCAGAGCCAACATTGAACGCGAAAAGCGGCCGTTTCGGCCGAAATGTGTGGCCGAGTCGTTGAAAATTGGGTCCAACGAATCGACCGCTGCAAACGTGCCCGCGGTGGCCATATAAACGAAGTCGAGTTCCATTCATAAATGTTTTGATTGTGCTTCAAGCCGATAATAAAGTTTTTGAAATTTCTCAAATGGTTTGCGTTTTATTTAAAAAAAAAAAAGATGTCAAGTCTTTATTGGAAAACCCTAAATATGAGCTTTCAATGAAACGATCAACATTATTTATTATTATTAGATTAAATAGGAGAGGACCAAGTTGCCTACCTTTAGGTACGCCGAAAGAGGCTTTAATTGGGTTAGAAATCCAGGATCTAAATAAAACATACTCGTATATTGTTGGTCTTCTAATTAGGATTTAATCCATACAATAAAGCTCGAAGAAGTGCCTTAAGTTTGAGCAAAATAATTTTATGAGATATTTTGTGGGAATCTTTGATAAAATCAGTGGCAATCACGTCAACTTCAATCCCACATTCTGGTGCGCCCAAAGTCTGTTGTTGTAGACGTATCTTTCAAAAGTCCATGCTGATTTGGGGGAAAAGATAGACTTGAATTAAGTCATAAATATTGTAATACTTTCAAACAGCTAAGGAATGCAGGAGAGCTTAGCAATGAGTTAATAGTTAGAAATTCCATTAATGCGGCCTTCTTTATGATGGGGCCAGCAAAGTGATGTTCCTTGAGATTTTAAATTTGTTTGCTTGCTTGTTCCAATGTTATATATACTAATTCTAACGTTGTCTGCGTACAGTTGTTTAGGTACGAGCAGTAAGGATAGTCAGGTTCACGGATGTGACTAGTAAGAGCCTGGCTGAAAAAATCGCCAGAAAAACATTTGCAATTACTTGGCGATCATTTGGCATTTGTCTAAATAAATTTAGGGGAGATGGGTAGTTATCAGACTTTTGTTTGGTGTTAATGAATTTAATAAATCGTTTAAAATCGGAAATGAGACAGTGACGCATTTGGTTCAGGTATTTAAGGTACAGAGATTGACAAAATTCAGAAAACCCAATATGGGAAGAGTGATAGTTGAAGAAATCAGTAATAGAGCGAGATTCAAGATATTTGTGCCAGACTTTGTTTGACTGTGTTTTTTTTTTGTTTTAAGAGAATGAAATTGTTTGTTATACCAGGGCGATGAGTATGAGGGGCTCTGCTTTGGTAAGGATTGTACGCCTTGTGAGATACAGATAAAAAACTCGGCGGAAAAGAGTGACAGAACGTCGTTGATTGTAAGTCCTGAGTTAAAAGAGAAATCTAAAATTGACATTACTAAGAAGGTTATTTAGTTTGCTTAAGTTTGCTCTATGATAATTGAAACTGTAAGAATATTCGTGAGCAACAGTTTTTAGACCATGGTCATATGAAAAAACTAGAGAAAGGGGTGGATACCAGCTATCTAACTTAGTGAGAAGGTGATTACTTCCTGAAACGACAAAGATGTCTGGAACCAGTATGGCAATCGGGGAAAAGGACTTCTCTTTAGGAGGTGTCATTAACGGCCGTAAAAAAGTGTTGATCGGTTCGAGCTCATTCGAGCTTTGTGCAAATTATGTGTCATTGAGATTCGCAGCATCGTATATGCAATCAAATGTATTCGCTGATAACTGGTAACCATGAATTGGTTGGGAAGGACAAATATTACAACAACATATGTAAATATAAAACGAGTACTTTAAAGCAAGAACTCGCTTACAGAAAAATTCGAAATATGATCTGGAAGATTTACTAAAGAGTTTGGAATCGAGAAGAAATAGCCGGAAGAGCTCCACGGCCGTATAAGTTTTCTTCTTTATCCTACCATCGGCACGGTGAAGATCAAGGTCTTCCGTAAATAATTCGACATCTTCAATGTTAGGCATTAGGTTAATTTCTGTAAGAGTAAAAATATCGTAAAGGAGAAGCTGTACATTAGGTTTTTGTTCGAAGGCCTCTTCGGTTTTGATAATAAACTGAAAGGCATTTAGGACCGAAAGAAATATGCAGAGAATTTTGAGTATGGTTACTATGGTTGAACAATCAACTATATACTTGTATATGTTGACTAATTGACAAAACCGTGCAGAAAGTGCAGCATATTGTGGACCTAACATTTAGATTTAGCATTGTCGTTAAGTGATGATAATCGCGAATCAAGGTCAGATTTGAAGTCATTTTTAAAACGGCTCAATCCCACTGTAGAGTTAGCAGAAAAGGAGAATAGGGCGTAAGGCAATCGTGCGGTATGAAGGTTTGGAATAGGTTTGTTACTGATTAATCCGTGTTTTTAGAGTACTTAACTGTACTAGTAAATAGAAAGGAAGAAGGTTTATGAAATTTGTTTCCCACACGCGGTGCCTCGATTAACTTATGGCTACAACCATCTAAGGTTGGAATTCCGTTGTTTGGAAATTGGATTTCGTAGAAAACTGCAACTACGACACAATATCTTTCATGGTTTCGATCTCTAAAAGAACTCTGACTCAGAAAAACAGATTTGTTCCGACTCTAGGAACATTGCTATATTGTCACATCGATCTATTTCCATTATGTATGTCTTTACAGGAAAAATATGTGTGCGAAAAGCACATTTGTGGTCCGAATGTTTACGTGGCTTCATCTTACTATTGTATTGTAATTTTATATTGAATACAGTCTCAGCACCTAAGCTTGGGAAGTTCTGTAATCAAGGTTTAGTTGCTACGCCTACGAACGCTGAGTAGCGTATACATAGAACATAGAATAATAAAGAAGGGAAACAAAGCTGCTCAGACCCTAAACGGTTCCCTGGCAAAATGTTTGAACCAGCAGACCAGCAGATCAGCAGACCAGCAGACCAGCAGACCAGCAGACCAGCAGACCAGCAGACCAGCAGACCAGCGGACAAAACCCTCAAAAAGATTAATAAGCGAGACTGGAGACACTGATCAAATTGGAGAACATATTGCCTGAAACTCACCTTTGAGAAATTAGTGACTCATAACTACTAATAGCTTCAAGTTGGCTAGCATCGATGCCATATATTCAGTTATGCCGCAAAAAGATATAGGCCAGCCACTGCCAACCTTGAAGAGAATTTTTGTTGCTAGCTTGGCAATAGACTTCATGTCTAGCAGTGGGTGTATTATTTTCACGACAATTAGAAAAGATGAATATTAAGTCGGCAAGAGCTTCAGATATATCAGACTGACTTCCCTTTTGCTAAAGAGGATTTGAAGAAAGATTAAGTTTCATGTGAGCAAGATTGTTTCGGAAATGTATCTAATCTAATATGTATCATGTCTGCCCACGTGGAGGATCTTAAGAGACTTTCTTCAAAGTCCAGAGAGCAGAGTTGTGGTAAGTGGTTATTCATAGGGCGGATTCTGGTCTGAAATTCAAAACATGGGCCGCACTTCTAAAATCACATTTATATGATGCCTCTGGTGGCTTGCTACAACTTGCGCTGGGATTTCACATCAACCTTTATGGAGAAAGGAACAATTTAGCTGATATCAAGCTCTTGATAAGCGTTCTGGGCCCTTTCAAATTGATTCAAAAATGCAATGCGTCTATAAACGAAATCAGAAGAATAAAATACTACCGCCAATGAATTTGTTCGTTAAGGCTTAGGAGAGAAGTTCATGGTCTGCATCCTTAGGTTAGAGAGTCTTGTCAGTTGATTTTCTTATGAGTTCAAAGACAGATGACACGGCGCGCTTAGATGATGAATGATCAAATATTGATCTACGTTACGAGTACTTAAAGGGTATTCGCTCGGGGCACAATGCTCTTGCTAAATTGATTGATTAATTGATGTTGATGTTGCTATAAGTGGCAGCACTTTGATAATTTGACTGCAAAGCATTTCATCTGAGAGTACTCGGCTTATGATACCATCAGGTTGTAGGTACTGGGCACTGAAGTGGTAGGCGCTAGAACTTTACACAGTAAAAGGAACAGTACTAATCGGCGCGTTGAACTGTTAAGACATTCAATCTATCTGTGCGATACTGTAATCAGTGTATATAACATAAAGGCAACATTCCTAAGAGGAGCCGGTCACCCAAGTTTGAAGACAATATCTTGTCTTCAAACAATAAAACTCAAAAAATGAATTCTCTTGGGGATAACTCCAGATCAAACTTCTATCGCCCTCTACAATGTTTAGACGATTCAGACAATGACAGTGATGATGTAATGATTCAATCAAAAAGTGTTTCCAAAAAAAAAACTTAAATTCCACCCATATGTGTTCTTCGAAAAACCAGTGCTGAAATCCATTCAATTTTTCGCGAAGCAAAAATTATGAACTATTATATTAAAAAAATATCAATAGGGATTAAAATCATTTGTGAAACTATCGACAGTCACAATGCTGTGTGCTCAGTATTTAAATCAAAGAATTGGCAATTTTTTTCTCACGACCTTCCATCAGCAAGGTCACTCAAAGTCGTGTTATATGGGCTAGATGAAATGCCCGTCGAAACATTAAAACAGGAACTAACATCACTAGGCCTAAAAGTGCATAACATTAAAACAATTAAAAAGAACTATGGTGGATACAGCGATGTATTCTATATAGTATTTTTGGAGTGTGGTTCAATTAGATTAAACGAACTTAAAAAAAATGTTCGATCAGTTTTAAGAACCCAAGTCAAGTGGGACTTCGCTCGAAGGCAACGTAACAAAATCACGCAATGCTATAATTGCCAAATGTTTGGTCATGGCGAGAAGAACTGCCATATAAAGACACATTGCGGAATATGCGCTGAAAATCATCATACTGATGAGTGTAAATCCGCAAATATTAAGTGTGCAAACTGCAATAAAACCCACAAATCAAACGATCCCGCATGTGAAAACCGCATATCGTTCAATAAAATAAGAGAACGGTTGTCACTCAGAAATAGCACTCATTTGGCTAGGAATATCACTCAGAATAGTCACCAACAGCCTCAAGATTTCGTTTCAAACATCAACGAGTTTCCTGCTCTTACTTCGCTTCGGAAAAGCTCCACTAAACCGATTGCGCAAACAACAACTCCAACCAACATTCGCCCTAATGTGTGGATCAATAGGAGCAACAACAATATACCTGTCGCTGCATCAACGCCAACTAGTGAGCTTTTCTCAATTGAAGAAATAAACGCTCTCACCACTGAAATGATTACTCGACTTGCGAACTGCAACACAAAAGCAGACCAATTCAATACCATCACACAATTAGCGATTAAGTATTTGTACCAACAAGGTAAATAAATATGAATAATGGCCTGAATATTATATGTTGGAATGCTAGAAGCATTCGCAATAAAGCGTTAGAATTTCTTGCTTTCTTAAGTTCTCATAGCATTGACGTAGGTTTAATCACAGAAACATGTCTCGATCAGAATGAAAAAAAAGTATCAAACAGCGAATATAAGTTCTATCGTGTAGATCGAAATGACAGAAGGGGTGGTGGTGTTGCCATTGCAGTTAAAAGATCAATAAAACGTAAAGTACTTCCAGTTGTCAACACTAAATTAATAGAGAACATAGGAGTCGAAATACCCTTTACCAATGGTCGGTCTTTGAAAATATTTTGTGTTTATTTTCCGGGTGGGCATATTTCACGACAAAAACGTATCGATCTCAATCACGACTTGCGTGAATTAATTCGAATCAACGATATCTTTCTCATAGGAGGGGATCTCAACTGTAGGCATAGGAATTGGGGTTGCTTACGAGCAAATGCATGGGGTAACATTCTTGCTGGCCTGCATTCAAGACACCCATTTCATATACTATTTCCTCCAAATCCAACCTACATTCCATCGAACCAACGTGCCAACCCGTCAACCTTAGACCTATTTCTTACGAATATGTCAGAACTCTTTACACAACCTAATGTGATAAATGATCTAAGCTCAGACCAATTACCAGTAAAATGTAGTACTGTTTTGTCACCAATTCAGACAAACAATCTATTTTTCAATTACCAGAAAGCTAACTGGAACTTATTTAAAAATAAAATGCGCCTCAAATTAACAAACTGGCAAGAAATCTTGCCTGAAGAAGTAAATCCGAACCAAATTGACGAAGGTGTGAGTTATTTCACAGACTCAGTACTGGAGTGTATTAACCATTCTGTACCTAAAAAAGTTAATCGTTGGAACAAAACAGATGTGCTCCCGCGTCATATTTTAGAAACTATAAAAATCAGAAATTTTGCTAGGTCGAGATGGACAAGAACTAGAGATAATATATTCTTGATACTAGTCAAAACCTTAACAGCAAGAATTAAAAAGCTTATTTTGATTTTCAAATACCAAAAATGGAATTTTAAACTCCAAGGCTTAGAAAAACAGAGCAAACCCTTCTGGAACATCGTGAAGGTTATTAAACAAAAAAATCACACAATCCCTGCATTGAAAGAGGGCAATCTAGTTCTACTTTCGAATGAAGAAAAAGCTAACGCTCTAGTAAAAGTGTTCTATACGAACCACTCAATTGGTAGAAACATAAACAGCAGCGAAGAAAACTTAGTGCGACAGACCATAGGGCTCATAAACTCCCAAGCATTAACGATAGATGAAGGCGAACTTAATGAACTTAAAAAACTCCAAGTCCCCAGGTTTAGATGGAATAAAAAATGTGTTTTTAAAGAACCTCCCAAAACGGGGAATACAATTCTTGCAACGCCTCTTTAACTGCTGTATAAAACAAGGTTACTATCCAAAAATATGGAAAACGTCCAAAATAATACCCATTCCCAAGCCAGGAAAAAACGCACGTCTGGCTAGTAGTTATCGTCCCATAAGCTTACTAAGCTCTGTGAGTAAATGTTTCGGAAAAATTATCAAAACTAAATTAGCAACACATGTAGGTATGTACAATATACTACCTCCGCAACAATTTGGCTTCAGGCCACACCATTCCACAGTGCATCAAATTCATCGCATCACGAAACATATCAAGGATAATTTAGCTGTAGGGAAAAGTACTGGTATGATCCTTCTGGACGTAGAGAAAGCGTTCGATACAGTTTGGCATGAGGGCTTGCTCCACAAGCTTCACAATCTTAATTTTCCGCTGTACTTAATAAAAATTATACAGTCCTTTTTGTCTGGCAGGAAATACATAGTCTATGTAAATAATTACAGTTCAGAAAGTTTCTCAATTGATGCGGGGGTACCTCAAGGCTCAGTACTTGCACCAATCCTTTACAATATTTTTACACACGACTTTCCATCACTGAACACATGTGAAGGTGCAATCTTTGCGGATGACACTTGCATTTATGCTTCAGATTCATTATGTTGTAACATAGTAACCAAATTTCAATCTGGAGCAAATGAAGTTGAAACATATGTCAATAAATGGAAGATTACATTAAACGCTTCAAAGACTCAGGCTGTATTTTTTACACGAAAAAGAAAAGCCTGTTTCTTACCAAGCAACAAAATTATACTAAACAACATTCAAACAGATTGGAAATCAAGTACCAAGTATCTTGGGGTGCACTTAGATAAAACACTTACCTTTAGTCTTCATGTACAAGAAACCATTAAAAAGATTAACCTGGCTATTAAAATGTTATACCCATTTATTAATCGAAAATCAAATATGAGTTCTGAAAATAAACTTGTTATTTTCAAAGCAATTTTCCAGCCAATTATGTTTTATGGTTCACCTGTGTGGGGTAAATGTGCAAAAAGCCACACCAGAAAATTGCAAGTAGCCCAAAATAAGTTACTGAAAATGATTCTTAACCTGCCTTGGGATTTTTCGACCGATGATCTCCATTTAACTTCAAAAATCGAAAAAGTTCCTATTAGATTACATAAATTATTCGAGCGCTATCGCCGGTCTTGCAGCTCAGCTGACAACCACTTGATTTCAAGTCTACTGAATGAATCGTAATATATTTATCATACCTGTCATATATTTAATCGATTATTTATTTATCTGTACAATTATTGATTTGCGTATATATTTGTTCTATTTATTATTCATTTATTTATTTATTTATTTATACATTCATACATACATATATATATATATTTACTTATTTAATTATTTATTTATTCATTTCGTTAATAATTAATTTGTTTATTTATTTATTTATTTATTTATATTTTGTATATTTATCCTTAGAAGTGTTTTAATTGTAATTAATAAATAACTCGTGTTTGAATATTTCAATTGTTAAACCTTATGTTGAATGTTACTTGAAATCAAGCATAACACCACCACCCACTTTATTTCTTTGTAAGTCCAATTTGTAAAGAGGTTTTTCATCAGCTTTTCCTCTGAATATAAGTCAAAGATACTCGTATGTTACACATTTTTCAAGAAGTACATATATTGTCAGTAGTAAGGTTACAATAACCAAATCTCTGTTAATTGTGCAATAGTAGTTTTTAAGAAATATGTAATTTATGCTGCAATAATAATAAAATAAATAAATATAATAAAATAAAATGAAACAGTAAAAGGAACATACAGGGATTATAATGGACTAGTAATCTGCATGAGTGCTCGGTTTCAACAGACAGAAAACAAATTTTCTTGCAACCGCTTGCGCTTTATCCTAGGTCGGAGTGCCTCACGCTTAAAAGGAACATCATGTTGATTGGAGTGAATCTCAATCGTATTTTCAATAATGTGTGACAAACTTTTAAGTCTTTCTAAAAAAAAAATAGCTGCTAATAGCGATATTTTGTGCTTAATGGCTGCAACAGTCAGAGTTAATATTAATGAAATATTTCATTGGTTGTGGGTCACAAGTCTTTGCAACGTCTCAAATATTTCTAGTCGTTGAAATCTTTCCCAACAGTTCCCAACAGTGGATAGTGAAGGCTTCGAAATCGGGTCTTGGATTTTAGAAATAATCAGCTGTTGATTTTTGTGATGCATGAGTTAGTTAGAGAACCATCTGGCTTTATGGTTAAAAGTCTAAAATACTAACACTAAGCCATTGTATGTCGGCGTCGGTTTATCGCGAGATGATTACTCGAATCCTTCTGAGAAACATAACTTATGACCCCTATCGCATTACGACTACGCGCCATCGTATACAGTTTCCTGCGATGTGTCGCTGTTCTCCTCAACTATATGTTACTAGGATACTTCTTTGACTATCTTGTACTTATCGGTCGACCAGCTATTCTTCCGTCTTAGCTATTCGTCTTAGCGGTCGACCAGCTATTCTTCCGGTTAGCGAATTCTATTTCATTGCAGTGTTGGCAATTTCCGTCTTTGGTTAGTGGTGCCTGTCCTTTGTTAAAGTTGTTTGTCCCAGATGTAGTTGTACCTATGAACGAATTTTTGCAGTTCTCTGGTGATGGAACCAACGGATTCAACGTTAAAGCGGAACAGATTGAGCTTTGCCTTTAGGCTTAATACTTTGCTTCTTCGTAGTTTGAATAAAGATGACCTTACCTGGCTATTTCCTGTCTGGTTCCGCGTTAAGCGAGACAGCACTTTCAAGATATTGAAAGCTTAGTAGAGAGCAGTCTACAGACAGCACTCTGGTTATCATTCAATGCAAACCGAACTGATGATGAAGTAAAGGGCTGATAATTTTGTGTTTGTCTCCAGTATTAATGTCAATTCTTCGAGGACCATAATTCAGTGAAAGAATATAATAAGAATAGTCCACATTTCTAAATGTAGATTTGAGAATCTATGGATTTTCTGAAGACTGTGATCAACACAGGAGAATCCGGTGTAGATACCAGATGTTTCTACACGAATGCGTGCAGTCCTATTTCGTTACTGTTTTTAGTGCATTGACATTGGTGTTTCTCTTATCTTTGGCAGAATTTGGGTAGTTTTTGCCTCAGGCTGATCAAACTGAGTTGGGTACATATCACCTGTTAAAACACTTACCAGCCGTTGGCTAAGGCGGTGACTACCTGTTAGCGCACTTTCTGTGCTTCACTACCCAACAAGTTGATGTAGTTGTTCCTGCCACGTCACAATCAGTAAACCTCTCGATGTTTTACCTGAGTATTCTGGTTTCATCGTGACTTGTACACAGTCGGACTGTAGCTATCATAAGGTGGTGATCGCGTGCAATTCCTATAGAGACTTTTCATCTGTTCTTGAAATGCAGGAGATTACTTCTAAAGCGACTGCTGATAGTAGAATGATCAAATTTGTTAGAGGGAGCTTGCCTATCTGTTGACATGAAGCTAAATTTGTTGAAGGTCTCTGGCTTTAATATAGGGCCATGGCATGACATACATACATATGAGAACGAGATTGGGTTGGAATTCAACAGAGCGCTCTTTATTGTAATAGCGGTCGCTAAGCCCACGATTTCTGGTAATATGCCTGAGCTCGAAGTTTCTGTTGTCATTGTCCCATTAAGCCCCTCAGTTTTGTTGAAAACAGCACCCAAAAAATTGTAGAAAGTGTCCTTGTTATCGTCAGGCAAGAGCGGCTGTGAAAAACACTGTATAATCGTGATGCATTGTACTCTGGTCCGAAGTCAAGCCGCCAAAGACTGTCAAAGGTTGTCAAGAAATAAGGCATTCCAGCTTTCGGGGGCTATTAAATGACTTTCCGGAATAAAAGTGATACTCCCCTGATTCCAACCGTCTTATTTGGCCCAGTCCTAAGATATCGAACCTACATCGTATGTATCCCTTCTCGAGTTGAAGGAATCTGGCATTCGTGGGTATTCACTTCCCGAGTCGGAATTAACCCTCAATAGTACTATTTGATTATTCTCGTCGTCAGCAGGCTTGACTAAGTTGATCTCGTCTTCGTAATGTATCATCCTATTAAAAGGATATTTAATAAAGGACGTTTAAAATTGTAGTTAGCCTTGAGTTCCCAGTAGCTTTGAAGAAGCACATCATTTCTCTGAATCCCTTAAAAAGGTAGTACATTACTGAAATTACAAGAGTACTGTGAAGCGGTAATTACGACCTTTATTTCACGAGTTACCTCGAACGAATATGTAATCCTATTACAAGCGTTTGCGTAATACACTCCTCCTCATCATATCATAACATTTAAACCTCCCACACATCAGGGACTTCTACTTAATGCCGGAACTCTTCAGCATTAAACCTCAATGCAAACAGAATTGTTAAACTTTTCTATATCCAAGTCCAGGACTACCCGAAGGGATCACAAATTGTATATGAAATTTTTGTACCCGAGTATTTGGGTCATTGGCTCCTTTGCATATCCCAGATCGCAGTACACTTGCTCGTACTCATATACTCGCAGCAGTCGCAGTTGTATTCCCTTTCCGATACAATTACTCGTTTGAGTATTTTTCTTCATTTCCATTCTCTCTGCATACATAAATTAACAACGTTAGCTTGGTATCCCTTGGAATATAGAAATGGATATTTGCAACATTCCCTTTTACTCCTTGTTCTCGTCCTGCCACCCTGTTTCCGCCCGTTACGTTAAAGTTAAAATGAAAAATGTCTTTTTCAGTTTTTTTTTTCACTTTAATCCTGTGGAAACCTACATTTTGTACGTTTCGTCCTTTTTTATTTTGGAATTACTCTCGTTTTTGTTTTTTGAAGAGAAGAAAAACGTAAAATAAAGTTAAAACAGGACAAGGCAGAGGGTTAGAGGGGGGGTAGAAAAACAAGGAACAAATATGCAAACTGCATAAGACATATTTTTGTCGATTAGTTAGAGCATTTTCGTCCTGTCGTCACCGTTAAGTTTTGAGTTTTTTCTGTTTTTTTTTTTTTTTTTTTTTGGAAAGGACGTGCAGGCTGGAGGAAAACTCGGCAGTGGAAAGTGAAACGTGATTTATGGACTTGTGTCACAATTTGCAAATGTCGCAATGTATTCGAGTATGCATTCACATTGATCTGGTGGCCTCATTGGATTGACATTTCTCTTCGGCTTCGTGTTACTTTTGGATGTTTGCACTTAAACTGGAACACATGGCGCATAGAGTACACTTACACGGACACGTATGAATTTGTCGTATGTTGCACTTTCTGCAAGTGAATGTCCTTTATCATGATGGAGTAGTTCGAGTTTTTTCTGCTCACGTTACTAAGGCTTTCGGGGTTGTTACATTCGGAAGAATTACTTCAGAAACAGAATTGGCCTTATAGGCTTGAGAAGGTTTTCTCTTTCGTGGTATTTCTTATGCCGGCACAAGATTGCCCTTTATTTGCATCTGTGACATGACATTTGTTTTCTGTAGCTAGTTCCTTGCTATGTTTTTTTAGTGACTAGAAGGAAATGGGTTACAGGAGACATGGTGAAATGTCAAATTGAACTTTGGGATTCATCCCAGTGCTGCTCTAAATAATGCGGTCCACGAGGAATATAGTGATGTCATGTTGCTTTCCATGCGATTTGCCTTAATAAGGACAAAAGTGCAAGAGGCACATCAAGGGTGGCCAGATATAAATGACAGTTTTTCCAATTGTTATGTTTCAACAGCTGTAAAAATGTTCAGTAAATTTAGCCAGTTCATCACGCATCGTTTTACGCTTGCCGAACGAGGTCGCGAGGTCGGTCGTGATCATGGCTCTCAGTGTGCATGCAATTCGTCGCACCGTGGAAAAATTTAAGCGCGAGCACACTCTTTTGGATTTTAATCCACCAACGAGACGGAGATTGGTGCGAAATGAAGAAAACATAGCCACCGTAACGGCCAGTATCCAAGAAGACCCAGAAATGTCGATTCGGCGCCAATCAGCTGAATTGGGCATCTGGCTAGTCAACTCGGCTTATTTTGAGGTTGGATTTCGGGCTACATGCATATAAGATTATGCTGACGTAAGAATTGAAGCCGGACGACCATAGACAACGCCGTGAGTTCGCTAATTGGGTTTGATTATGACCGGGGATTCGGATTTTGGTCAAAATACATCTTCTCGGACGAGGCCCATTTTTGCCTTAGCGGAGCGAACACAATTCACAAGTGTTCGGCAAAACATCAATGCATGCACAAAGATTGACTGTTTGGTGCAGTTTATAGCATGGCGGCATCTCAGACCTTTTTTCTTTCGAAATGAGGAAGGAGACACCGTTACCATTAATGGACTCAGATATAGAACTCGACAAAATCAATATATCCGAGCTGTGGTTCCAACAAGACGACGCTACATGCCATACAAGCGACGCAACGCTTGAAGTTGTGAAGCACAAATTTGGCGACTGTGTCTTCCCACGGCGAGCGGTCATCAACTGTCCACCGCGATCTTACGATTTGATACCACTCGACTATTTTCTCTGGGGCTACGTCAAGTCCTTAGTTTACGCTAACAAGCCAATTACTATTCCACACAATAATGGCATGAACGTAGCTTCCAAATAAAGCCACAATCAATTTTATATATCACACCGTTGTTCTTTTATTTAAATTTTTCTTCCTATCGTTCTTATCTGGTCACCCTATATTAGGAGATATTAAGACAGTGACTGGACTTACTGAACATGACGAATTTAAAGTTCACATTTCTCTGGTTATTATGGGGCTTCTGAAGGTGGTTATGAAGGGACTTGCAAAAACGTAGGAACATTGTATCTACGAACACAATAGTTACAAGGAAGAAAATCAAACAGAGATGTTTACGATCTAGGTGAAACTCCAAAGTTAAGCTGGTCTTCAAAGGTTTCGCGTAAGAAAGTGTATTTCTGTTATTTTGTGTAGGCCTGATTCTCATAGCGGAAGTATTGTCAATGTTATATGGCGGGAAGCCGGTTATAAACTTTTTTGCTGAGGCAAAACCAGAGTGCTACCAGCTTCTTAGAGAATTAGGACATCACTTTTACAACATACTCGTAATTGTGCTGACGTTACATTGAAAGCCTTCACTGGGTAGGCAAGTATTCCTAACAATAGAAGAGTGTATGCGAAGCTCCTTTCTGAAAAGTTTCTAGCCAGTTCTTCCGCGAATTGATTTTTCGCGATTCCATTGTCACTTAGCTATACGTACACAAGACTCAACGAATTTGAACTTCCGTGGTTAAATGAGTCTTGCATTCCCAAATGTTTGTTTGAAGTTTGGAAGTAGTGAGAAAGTATAGCAAGGTCTTAAGCATATACCCAAGTTAACATTGAGTTAAATCCAAAATGTATTGGAATCCATAAAAGCGATAGTGATAACATAAAGGTCATCAAAGTTATTGGGTGAATTTATGGCAATCTCAGGAGTGGTGAAAGCCTGCTACTGTTCAAAAGGTAAACATTGACCTAACCAAATGTTTTGATCTCCGATGATTACGTAAGAAAACCATAAAACTTCCAAACATGCTTACTGCTGGTTTTACACTGTCTTATCCTCGGTCTACACATTTTTGAAGTATTAACTGACAAGTTGAAGTTCATCCACTGTTTAAGATGATATGCCCCAGAAATATGTAGGCTTTCAGTCAATGTTCCCAAAACTGTCCTATCTAAACCATCTTCTAACGAAACTAAGTATTTTGCTATCTCTTTGGATAGCAAATTTCTTTGCACTAAACATATCATGTCGAAAATGTCCAGTATTCTCCAGAGTAGGACCTTTCGGTAAGTTATCGGGCTTATCACCGAGGAAGGTCCTTTGGAACCCGACTATGATATGACTATGCAATTACTCGTATATGCTCTGATTTGATTGTCTTTCATATAAAAATGTCACTGCTGCTTTCATCAGCCTCCAAAAAACGGCCTGTCTCGGCTGCATGGCGGCTTTTTCTAGCATGCCTGGCTCTGCACTAAACTCACTAATGAATCTCCCTTCTCTTGATATTCGCCTTGATACCCTTCTTCTTATTTTTTTACTATATATTTATATTTTTATTGCCTGATGAAATTCAGAATGCCTCTTGTTGTTACAAAAGTGCGAAATCGACTTTCCCTATGCTACGGCCAGCATCTGAGCCAGGAAAGGAATGTATTCGGGCCTTGACTGACTCCTTCCAAACCGATTCAGGATCCATCGCTGGCATCTTTTCGAGGACGACAACGTTCGATTTCAATTCTCGTTAAATATACTTGAATATGTCTTCTAAGTTGAGATACACGCATTCCTGATGGCAATAAATTGCATCGTGAAAGATCGATGGAGCGACGAAGTATCTACCTCTGTAATCACCGCCAATTTACGTTTCAAGTCTTGTTGAACCTTCTACTGCTTTGACGAGTATAACGCTTCTCCAAATGCACTTGGAAGCCACGGTGCGATCACGGGCTCAGAGGCAAAGAGGACTAGAACATAAATAAGGACAGCGTGCATCCTAGGTTAGAGCTTCCATTGGCAGCTGGATTTCGTGTGAGCACAACTGGTGATAATACTCGTACAACTCTCCAGGATGCCGGTAGATCAAACCTATGCTTTCCATTGTCCCTTAAAACTCAGTGACTTTCCTGGTATTCCTCGGTAAAAGAATTATATTTTCTTCACTGGCGTCGTAATGGTGCATGCTTCTACTAAGCAGCTAAGTTTGTCAGGCAAAAACACACAATATCCTGTGAATGCACCGCATTGGATCTTTGGAGGCACTCGGCGCTTATCATCGGATCATTTACCTATCTTTCTACGGGAGACTGAGAAATTCCAATAAAAGAAACGTATGCGTGATCTGTTTTGACAGAAAATAAAAACTCGATTTAGTCATTATAGTCATACACATAGCCGTGTGGGTCCGAAGGTTCCTCCTTGATGACAAGCCGAATGTTTAGCCAAAAGTTACCTATCACATCCAGAAAACTGACACCGCCTTTATAGTTTTCGACGCGACATACCATGTAGATTCTTGGTTTTGTTGAAATTATGAATGAATTTACATATTACAATACATTTATTGTACAAAACTTGCAATTACATATACAACATATATAATCTTCTTTAGAACTCGCAGTAACATTAAAAACTAAATCACATCATCTAGGTTTTGTTGCCAGTCTATCACAGGTATTTTATTAGTAGTGTACGTAAAGTGTTAGGTATACCCATGGTAGGACCGTTTGCTGCACTCTGCAATAATGTGGCGGATGGTCTGTCGTCGAGCGTCGACCAGAGGTTGCGCGATAGGTCCAACTCGATGGGTCGGCATAATGGGGTCAGAATGGTCATATTATCAGCTCGCATTGATGCTGTCCCGTGACCAAGTAATACTAACATTGAAAGCATCATACGCAAGCTCTTCAGCGAGTTTTATGGTTGGGTGCCGAGATTTTAGTCTCTGCTGCTGTGACAGGAGAGTGTGCTTAAGTGGCGCAGATGGAGTGGGGCAATGTTGCACAGCACATGAAATCATCGTGTTGGCGTTGATATGGTGACGGAAATGAGTCTCATGGTGTTGTTAAGTTGGGTATCCATATTGCGCATATGTGCACCACACTGGAGCATAGTATTCTGCTGTGCAGTATACGAGTGAAAATGCGGCAGCACGAGGCGTTGATGGACTTAAACTCTAAGTTGATCCAGTGAGTTTTTGGATTATGTTGTTGCGGATTTTTGGTTTTGCAGCAAAATTTTTTAGGTGTTCTTTGTATGTACGAGGGGCGTTCAATATATTCTCGGTATCGATATGAAGCAAAATGCGAATTCAATTTAAATTGTTTTTATTTTTCAATATAATCTCCCCTAACATCAAAAGCTTACATCTTGAGATAAGCTTTTTTAAACTCTCCAAAAAATAAATTTCCTCTTTCTCTGCAAAATACCCATTTATTGCCGACTTGAGTTCTTCATCATCCGAAAATCTTTTTCCACGAAGACATTTTTTCAAATCCGGAAACAGGAAATAATCACTAGGGGCAAGGTCTGGAGTATAGGGTGGGTGTTGGATTTCTTCGAAACCACAATCTCGCGCAGCAGTCTTGGAAACTCGCGCCGTGTGAACAGGAGCGTCTTTTCTTTTTAATTTCCTCCCGCAAATTATGCAAAGTGGAAGCGTAGGATGTGGCGTTGATGGTTTCATCTTTTTTTTTTGTACTCAATGAGCAAGATTCCCTTTGAGTCCCAAAAAACTGTGGCCATGAGCTTCCCGGCAGACGGAGTGAATTTGAACTTCTTCGGGAGGTCTGTTCCTTTTTTATGCCACTGCATGGACTCTTGTTTGCTTTCAGGGTCATAGTGGTGGACCCATGTTTCGTCCCCAGTAACAATTCGATCCACAACACCGTCCGCATTCTCACTACACATCTCCAAAAGCTCTCTACAGCATGCGATTCTCACTTTTTTCTGAGGCGCTGTGAGCATTCGTGGCACCCACCTTGCACTGACCTTTGAAAGGTTAAGATGGTCATGAAGAATGGTGTGAATGGTACCAATTGAAAGCTTGGTGATCTCTGCCATCATTTTCACCTTTATTCGGGCATCCTCAAGAACAAGTTTTTCGACTTCTTTGATGCTTTCTCCCGTACAAACAGTAGCCGGGGCGCCGGAGCGGGGGTCGTCTTCAATGCTCTCTCTGCCTCTCTTGAACTCACTTGACCACTTTTGCACAGTTGATAATGAAGGTGCGGAACCCTGGTAAACATCCACCATCTCTTCCTGAATAGTTTTTTGACTTTTTCCTTGCTTAGTGAGAAATTTAATTACAGCGCGATGCTCAATTTTCACCATGATCGTCTCAGTTGCCATTATGATTCTGTTTAACTAGAGATAAAACGCAAACTAATAATCACATTAATATGAAATTTTACATGAATGCACTAAAATAATAGTATTACTTGATAAATAAGTCAATTTAGATATACAACCACAGCTTCACCCCGTTACCGAGAATATGTTGAACGCCCCTCGTACGTTTAGGTAATTTGGGTTTCGACTTTGGTTAAGTGAAGTGATTTACACATGCTCCATTGTCTAAAAGATACATTGAGTTGCTCACGGTCTTAGGGTTAGGGTTCTTTCTGCGTTCGCTATGCCATTGCAAAGTCATCTGCATATCCAAATTTTCTGGTCGCAGGTATATTGGTGATGAAAAGATTAAAGAGCAGACGAGGTAGGCCGGAGTTTGTCGCAAACTGATGTTAAACATTCTCACTTTGTTTTTATTATCATTGGTGCAGACTTGGAACAGGCAATTTGAAAGTAGGTTGTTGATAATCCCATCCTTCCATAAGGTGGCGTACGCTGCGGTTAAGTCGACAAAAATAGCGAATGTTTTAAGTCCATGACAGATCCGCACGAAATCCGGCTTATTCGATAAGTACGCCGCTCTCGTTGATAGAAGGGGTTTATTCGATTATAGATAAGCCGTCCGAGTGTTGTAGTTTGCAGCAAATACTCGTACTTAAGAGCGCTATAGAACGGTAACTCTCAGATGCGTTGCTAGATTTACCGGGCTCGAGAATGGCTATAACTTCCGTTCGTCAGAACGCCGTTGGTATTATGCCTGAATCAACTATGCTGCTGTAGAATTCGGCTAGATATCGCTATTGTCTCCGCTATGTGCAAGAAACTCCGTGTAGATGCCATCGAAACCCGCCTTTTCTGTTTGTACTCTGCACGTCAAAAGTTTGATGATTGTGGGGTATTGGTCTTGAGACTTTTCAGAGCTTGTTTTATGGTTTATTCACTATGTCGTTAACCACTTGTTCGGATTAATGCAGACACTGTGATATTGGAGCTACTGCTTCCTCTGAATTTGCGAGATACCTTGAAATTGTCGTCTTCGATGGATCCAGGAATGTACTTTTCGCGAAAACCTCGGGGAATATGTTTTTTGGCAGTTGCGTAACCATTCCTACAAATCCATCGTTAGCTGCGGAATAATCCTAAGGATGGAGTCAAGCTAATGAGAGAAGCAATTGCAATTGGCCTTAGTGGAGCTCCAGCGCGGCTTTTGTACGGTAACAGCAATCTGGATTCTGACATCTATTAGAACTAAACGGTGTTGACTGTGCGGGAAATCAGGCAGGACCGTTCGGGAAGAAGGCAGGGGGTGGTGTTCCGTATTACAGGTCCGGGCCCTAGCCTCTTCACCATCTCCGATAGTAAACGGTCGCCCTGTGCTTTGCGTCGAAGATTCCATTAGCATGTCACCATTGTCGTCGTTGTATACATACTCGTACTTCCAGCACTTTACACGTACTGGATCCTAAACTAATTAGTTTTGCGTCCATTATGCCGTTTCTGTCGTAGGTTGCTGTCCCATATGATTGGTGGCAGGTAGTTCCGGTAGAAAGATAGCCATAATTCTATTCTACTAATTCATACTAAGAAAACCTACCGTGGATTAAGGCCATGTTTCTCGATTCACTATCTGTTCGTTTTACCATTTTTGTTCACAGGGAGATTGACCTATGTTTTCTTGCCAACTCCGAACGACGGACGGAAGAATTTGAGTCCATTTCAATGGCAGAAGGTTGCTTGTTCAGTGGTTTGCCTTTGCCTGCTGAGATTTTGTGATGTCAGAAATTAATTTTTCTATTTGTCAGTATCTAGCCAGCGAACCGAACCTGGACGATTTCCGGAGTATTTAGCAAACTTAATCACTGCACTATGCCGCCAAGTGTTAAATTTACTTAATGTTTGCTCATTAGCATTATTTCAATCCACAAAACTAGTGGTTCGTCTAGGTCGTATTGTCTGGTTGAGTACCAAGTGCCATCAAAAAATTTTGACAAACATGGCCAAGTGCACGTTAAATTTGAGGTAAGTTTCACAAGATATTCCGACCTGGAAGTCAAGGATGTTGCATCTGGGACAAAAAAGACATTTGGGGAGCATCCACATATTAGGACCAACCAGTCTTTATGCTTTTAAGGAAGGAGTCGAATAACGGATTGGTTTGAAGTTTTTAGTGAATGAGTGGTCAACGGTTTCTTTTTTTGTGGAAAAGCTACTCTCAGTGTTCTCCAGGGGCGTGTATGAAATTCTAGTGAAAGGATATGATTGTTAGTTACTTAGACTATGATCAGTCTTATGCTAAATAGCAGGATAATCAACCCCAAACTGTTTGGGTCTTCTGCTAAAAGATATGTCAGCAGGAACTTAGAGGTTAATGAACTGCTAATATACCTAGAAGCGGGTGGTAGCAGGGTGATTGCCTATGCGAATGACGTTGTTATAGCCGTCTCAGGTACCTTACTGCCATTAAAGAACCCAGCTAAATCTTAACAGATTAAACCGTTGGGCAGATCGCTGTGGATTGGGAGTAAATACCCATAAAAATGATATTGTCCTCTTTTACAGGAAATATAAAAATCCAATCATAGACCCTCCCTCAATAAACGGCACCAGTTTAGTCTTCTCCAATACAGCAAAATATCTGGGTCTCATTTTTGACAAGAAACCAAACTGGAAGCCTAACATTCAAGAAAGAGTCAAGAAAGCTATAGTAGCTTGCAAATCAGCTATAGGAATCAATGGGGCATTCAACCTCGTATAACCCGTCGGCTATACACCTCGGTCTGGTGGTTGGCCTTAGGCAATGCAGTTAAATGCAGCAAACTAACCAGAGTCAAAAAAAACAGCATGTCTATGCATATATGGAGCCCTATGCTCTACTCCCTGAGTGAAATTGGATATTCTATGTCACTTGATACCCCTCGATATCTTCAGCAGGCAGGTAGCTTTTCACCTTAAGGCGACTACACAGTGGACATATAATTCATTTGGCCACGCTAGCATTCTTAGTACATATGGAATCCTCACAGAGAACATCGATTACACTATACCTGAACCTTGGTTTGACAAAAACTTCCATGTAAGCTTCCAGTCTAGATCCTTCTGGGAGGAAGATGCTTTCATGAAGGACAAGTCAATCCATTTTTACACAGATGGATCTAAAATTGGTAGCAGGGTTGGTGGCGGTGTTTTCTCAGAAAATCTAAATTTAAGCCTTTCCTTCCATCTTCCAAATCACTGTAGCGAGTTCCAGACGGAAATTTAGGCGATTTAAGAAGCTCTGTACTGGCTGAAGAAAACGTGCTATCTGCAAAGGACATCCGCATCTTTTCGGATAGTCAGGCCGCTATTAGTTCCCTGGATGCAATCTCATTAAATTCTAGAGCCGCCCTTAAATGTAAATCATCTTTTACGGACATGGCAGATCAGTTCAACCTTCACCTATGTTGGGTGCCGGACCACAGAGACATTCCAGGAAATTGAAGAGCCGATTAATTCGCCAAAATTGGAACCACTCTACCTACTCTACCGGAGAAGGGTAGCATCAGTATACCGATATATTCAAGATGGATGCTAACAAAAGAACATACCCTAGGTGGACTGTTGGATCTGAATCGCTCTAAGAGTTTGGTCCTTTTGTCCTGGTCATCACTGGACACTGCCTTATAGGGAAGCATGTAAGAAGGCTTGGCGCCTTTACAAACGATTTCTGGAGAAGCTGCATGGACGAGGAGGAGGAAGAGACAATCTTCCACCTACTCTGTACATGTCCAGCACTCTCCCAAAGAAGAAAACTTCACTTAGAAGCTTTCTTCTACAACGACTTAAGCGATCTAAAGACTATCCAAGTGCAGGAGGATCGCAGATCCACGTGACATCATAATGGGCCTATAGGCCTAAGTGGGTTGTTCTTTCTACTTTAACCTAACCTAATTACTTAGGATCCGGTAACCGCGGACGTCAATTTCAAGCCTGAAACTGGAACCCAGGGAAAGTCACTTGGTATCAGCAGATTTTCCGAGTTTTTCATGTATTTTGAGGTATTTTTTGGTTACACCGAGTAATTCCATCTGTTAGCAAGCGTCTTTTTAGAAGCACTCTTCAATGTTCCAGTTATAATTTATATATTTCTTGCATGGATCTGTAAAGATTTCGGAGCTAATATTATTTTATAGCTGATACGTAACCTTCTTAACATTCCTATTACATCCCTTACAAGCATTCCTATTGACTCAGACCAATAAAAAAGCATGTGAGATCCTCTGCGAATAACCCCAGCAATCTTCGTGTTCTTTTCTCCCGTGACCACCTCTCAAAGAAAGTGAATCATCGCTGCGCAGTCTTTTAAGTGGAAACAGAAATGCAGGGCTTGAAAAAGTTTCCAAAAAACACACCTTTGATCGCCTAGACATTCTATTCAATGGGTTGCCAGCGTTCAGCTTTTAAAGTTTCTTTGGAATCGAAAATAACTCTCTCTTCTCTTATCTTCCATCAATTTCTCATTGACAAAGTGTCGCTTACAATTCTGTTTCACCCGAAATTGAATTGAAATTGAAGAATTGAATTGACCTCTGTGTAGCAATTTTCAGGAATCATTCAGGGTTTATTAGATATGTCAAAGCTCAAACAAACTCGGACCTGCCTTCGTTCGTTGAAAGATTCCATTTCAATTAATTTGCTACCATTTCCACTTTATTACAGACTTTGTTGCATTCAGTTGACCAAAGGCATCTCCGATTCGTCCCTCTCAACCGGCCGGACTCCACCACCAATTTCGGTTGACAAGAATCAATTAAGATCTCTGAGGTAGGTGTCAAGTATGTATGTACATTCGTCTGTGGTCCCTAAATGTCAAACTGTAACCAACAATTTCGATTCTTGAAGAAGCCAACTGGTTTACCGATAACGTCTAGGAAAATCCAATAAAGTAACAAAGTTTCCTGCATCAACAAAAAGGCTACGGATACTAACTTACGAGTGTGTGCATATCTAAAATGTCATTAAATATGGAGCCATGGGGAGTCGAATACACATCCTCTGGGTTGTTGGTGTTTTCTCATGGTGGAGCAATAATAAAAGAAGTCAGCAGGTAGGGGGGTGAGTTATTTGACTCCGAATGCACACTGCCGAAAATGGGAATTCAATACTTGGAATGACCCAATTACCAAATGATTATTTGATGCACACTGTTGATAACGGCATTACGAACTTCAATATGCATGTGCAATCAGCCCTTGAATAGAGTGACCGGAAACATACCTCCCCCAATCGTGTATAATTCCATGTACCCGTGTACCTCCTGGCTTGATGCTTTTCATTTGGTTCAAATAATTCATGACAGTTGGATAATTGGAAAACGATGTTGTTGCTGTGATACGAATAACGATATTCAAATTTGGATTCTACGTGTTTGCTTTTTATTTTGGTGTTTGAATATTAAATTGCATATGGAAAGACTGCCGTAAAAATTACGGTTTTGTAGAAAGCGATAACGAGCGTTTATTTAAATGTTGTCAATTTGTCATTGAATATTTGGTTTTGGTAAAATTGTCAGAGTTTTTGAGTGGCAAACAAAATGAAAAACTGGAGATGAATCTAGACCTCAGTCAGTGTATAATATTGTATCTATCTACCCAGTCCTAAATGGTCAGTAACGCACTCCAAATTGGTCTAGGTTCTGCAACGAAAGTACCATATAAATTGGTTTACTCACACTTTAATGACCAGATTCCGGTTGGAATCCAGTTAGTATCTTATCTGTTAGCCAGCTTTAATTTTTCAACGGCGATTGACAGGTGTCAAGGTGGTGCTCATGATCCCTAGTTTAAGTAAACGAAGGCTGACTGAATCACAGCTTCCGGAACCATTCGTTAGGATAGATTTTTCGGCGTTCCCCACCTTTACTTCGAAGAAACGCTTTAGCATGAAACATCTATAAGGAATCATGGGTGTGATAACACGCATCTGAGCAGTTTCACATATTACAAACGATCTGAAAGACCAAGAACTTGTCTAAATATGACGAATCCAATTTCACCACAATTGTTCTACCAGTTATGTCCTGATGGAGTCTTATGTGATCAAAAAATTATGTGAACTTGTCTATAACTTTTGAAATCCTTTTTAATTCTACTAAATCTATTTCATCGCCTTCAAGGTACTCCCACCCCGATACACTTATGCCAACGGTTTTTCTAATCCTCGAAACAATTGGAAAAGTCAATCGTTTCCCATCTCGCATAGAGAACGGTCGGCTTTTCCATGGTGCACATAAAAGTGAAAACAATAAAGTAGTAAAATAACCAAGTAATTGACAGATAGCAGTGTAGCTCAGTGGAGCAGTAGTTGACTCGAATTCATTGGTTACTTTTTAATTTCCTAATATTAAAGCCAAAACAAGAAGTGGTAGTATTATAGTAGTGCCGATTAACAATGGATATCGGTCAGCCGGAGGTCCCGCAGGTGGAACCGATACTTCAGCAGACACCGATACTTCAGCAGAAGAGGAAGAGGATGCTTGACAAGCTTATAAAAGAACTTCTGGAAAAGGGAGAGAAGTTGCGGCAGCAAAAGCAACAACAAAAACAAAAGGAGCTAATAAACCAACAGCAACAACAACAACAAGAACAACCAATGCAACAGAAGACGAACTCGCAAAAACGGCAAAAGCAACAACAACAACATCAGCAAATACCACAGAAAATGCAACAACAACCATCGCAGCAGCAACAACAGCAACTGCAAAACCAACGGCAACAACAACAGCAACAACAGCAGCAACAACAGCAAAAGCAACAACAGCAGCAGCAACAACAAAAACAACAGCTTGATAACAAGGAGAGGAAAAGACTGCCTCCCATTAATGTAAGTAATTTAAAAATCAATAATACCATTAGGCTATGTAAGTTAGTAACCAAGAATTTTTATGTTAAGAGATTAAGTGCGAATAAGCACATTACCGGAAGGAATACTGGAAAGTACGTATCGCCGTATGAAAAGCAGATACTGAATATTATACATATACCCCAAAGGGTGAAAAACTCCAGACGTTGCTGTTAAAAGGGATCGATCCAGCAATAAAAACGGTTGAGCTCGAATAAGAAAAGTAAGATGAGCTCAATGGGTTACAGAGCGACGACCTTAAGTTCGTGGGGGTCAAGCCGTTTACCACGGCCGTGGCAAGAGGTGGTAACCATAAATTATCATTCTTCTTAGTGCAAATCGCCCAACAGAAAAATCGATATTCTGTACTCGTACTATCATGCTGTAAGTTGGGAAAAATTAAAGAGGGCAGATAGTGTACTGCAATGTATGCGCTGTTAGAGGTTTGGGCACGCCACAGCTAATTACAATATGCAATATAGGTGCATTAAGTGCGTCAAGGACCACAAATTTGGAGAATGTCCTTTAGGCAACGATAGAGTAGTGGATAGGGGTCAACCCTTTTGCATACTCTGCAGGAACTCGGGGCATCCTGCCAATTTCAGGGGTTGTCCTAGGTTCCAGGAACTGAAAAAGAAAGTTCAGGCTCGAAAACAGTTCATAGAAGAAGAGAAGCGTCAAAAGAGTCGTGCTTTCTCTAATTTTGTGGCACCCAGTGTATCCTATGCCCAAATGGTATCTGGATCGGGTAAGGCCACAATAACAGCAAAACATACGCCAAAGGTAGCCGAAAAAGCATCGGAAGCGGATCTGGATTTGAAAGCGATTCTTCTGTCCTTACACGGAAAAATCTATCATTTTCAGAAACAATTAAATGAACAAGCGGCTCGAATTGACGTCATCTATTCGACCCGATCTATTCGATCTATTAATTTGTCAATCTGGCACGCCGATATAATGTCTGCTACGTTGAATGAGGTTAATCTGAAGATTATTGCGTTAAACGTTAACTCACTAATCAGGATCGAGAGAAGGGCCAACCTACAAAATCTGTTGTTAAGTGAATGCCCAGATGTGCTTTTGGTCAGCGAAACTAAGCTTAACCAGAATCACAAAATTGGCTACAGTGGCTATACAACATATAGAAGGGACCGTCCACACTCCTCACGAGGGGGTGGGGTTGGTATCTTATTACGTAAAGGCATGCGCCATAGAGTCACATATAGCGGGGATTTAATGAGGTTCCGGGTGTTGGAAGCCTGTATTGTATGCATTCCTCTTCATAGTCGAAGGCGAGTGCATGTGGTGTTGCTTTATACACCTGAAGCACCCAATCCCATTTAATTTACAACTGAGCTCGAAATACTTTTTTGGCCGGAGATCTTAACGCTAGACATGCCGCATGGGGAAATAATCCGCCAAACACCAGGAGCAACCAGTTATACTGCTGGTGGGGTCAACAAATGATTGAGTACAGACTTGAACTGTGAACAATTCGGTTTACCGTAATCACGACATTGACAGAAGAGCCTACGTAAATCACTATTATCTGCGCAACGAACTTCAAAGTTGGCGATCCGAGAATCACGGCAAGTATTCAGTGAAGAAAACGCTGCAAAAGGTATCATCGCCAATGAACGTGCGAAAAGATGAACTCCTGTGCATCTTTGAGTCTCTGAAAAACAAAAAGTCGTCGGGAGTAGACGGTATTCCAAACGTCGTATTAAGACACCTGCCCTTGGAAGCAGTGGATATATTTACTACGCTGTTTAACAATGCGCAGAATAATGCATATTATCCGAGGCATTGGAAAACAGCAGTGGTACATCCAATCCCAAAAAGGGATAAAGCTAGAACTAACCCTGCTAATCTCCGGTTAATTAGTTTGCTTCCGAATATTATCAAGGTATTCGAGAAGGTGGTTAATAGAGCGCTATTAAGGTGGGTTGAGGAAAATAATATAATTCCGGAAAATCAGTTTGGTTTTAGGGCGAGGCATGACACTATTCATGCTGCGTCAAAGCTGGTCTCCGACATACAATGGAATAAATGCAAGAACCAGTGTACGGGTGCCTGCCTCCTTCGACACCGTATGGTTAGATGGGCTTTTCTATAAGTTGAAGAGAATGAGCATGCTCTTCTATATATGATTTACGACACGCTTATGGGAAAGAAGTTCGTTGTTAAATGTAACAATGTTATTTCGAGCAAGATCTTTGACATTAAAAACGGCTTACAACAGGGGGCTGCGATTTCTCCGATACTGTTTAACGTTTACACAAGTGATCTAGTAGGTTCCCTCAATCATGCCATAGAGTACGCAGACGATTTAGTGGCGTACAGATTAGGTTCAAAAATCGAAGACATCAATACCTTGGTATCTAGCTCGACAAGTATTTGTATTTTGACAAACATATAGATGCTTGTCTTGCTGGGGCCAAGAAGGCTTTAGACCTGACAAGAATACTGTTTCACAGCAGTCAACTTGTCTCCAGGGTGAAGGTTATATGCTATGTGGCCTTAAGCCTTAATCAGGCCAGTCATTGTGTATGGTTGTCCCGTGTGGTTCAATGTAGCACCGTATCAGTGTCATGTAGCACCGACAGTGTCTCAGGACCTGTCTCGGCTTGTATACAGAACCGTGGTGTAGTGGTAGTAGCAAACGCTTCTCACTCGGAGGGTCCAGGTTCGAATCCTGCCCATGGCAAAAATCAGTTTTTCATTGTATAATTGGAACTCAGACAAAAAAATTCTGCGTGTGAAGGCATAACACTGACACGTAGATTTGGCTGTTATAAGAGTTTCAAGCAATGAAAAAAATACTGGGAATTATATCTCGAATCACTCTGAGTGAAGAAAAACTCTCCGTCCTATTCGGACTCCCACCCCTGGAGAGCAAACATAGAAACCAAACACACCTGAGTTTCAAACCACTACAAAAACAATTTTCCTTTCTCCTCCTTCTATCTTTCCGCCCGCGCCCTGGCAACAGTAAAAGGGTATCAACCCCTTAGGCGCGCGTAAATTATAAAAAAAAAAAAAAAAAAAAAAAAAAAAAAAACCAGAATCGGAGTACAAAAAATATTATCCCAACAAAGTACTTTACGATGGGGCTAATCTGAATAGGATTGACAATTTCCTGATGAACGAGATTCGAAGATACGTTGCAAGGGCAAAGACCAACGATAATGGCCTGATCTTTGGGGCTTATTACCCCAATGAAATGTGCCACGAGAGCTCACTTCTATCGGGCTTTATCCCGCAAGAGACTTTTCTCCATATTGATGATAAAGGGCTAGTGCAAAGCAGTGATGGTATCCCGGTAATATACCACCGTCATCGCGGTGCAAGGGACAAGCGGCTCATCTACGACGGGTATGTCGCCAACGCTCAGAAGATCCTCCGTTTTAGTCCCGCGATTGCGGACAGGGATCGGAACGATGCCGAAAAAAAAGAAACCGAATTCTGGTGGCTTCTAGAAGGGGAGAGGGTTGACTCGCTCTCCTAGGTCGGTTCGTTACTAAGGTAACATACTGCTCCTAGTTGTCAGTTAGATTAAGGATATTTAGGCGGGTCTCGTGGAAAATCCGCGTTCGTTAACATGAGGCGGCGCTTCTGAGAAGTGACCGATGCTTTATAGCATTGGTTAAATCTCGGTGATGCTTGTGCACGATGTTGACGAATGCCAGGCACCCGAAATCGCAATTAGGATGGTGACCACCCGGTGCGAGAGGCTACGAGTGCTCACCACCCCGATTATAGTTAAGTTAGGTTAAGTAGGCAAACTTGAAATGAAATTGTTAAGTTTAGAGCGCTCACTAAGAGCCAGTAAGCTAGAATAAGTATCTATCATTATCAAATTAGATTTAACCATTTTCGTCTAGAATTTAAGTAATAGCGAAAGAAACAATAAAAATGAATTTAAAAGTTAGAGTTAAAAAAACAATTTGAAAAGTCGATGGCCTTCAAGCGCGCATCGATTCGGTTTTTTTCTCCTTAATCGTGTCGAAACGGTTTCATCATAGCGGTCTTTTGAGCTTAGGGAATAGCCAGAAGTCACACGGTCCTAAATCGAAGAACCAATGCAAAGAAAAAAAATTCAAAAAATGTAGTATTTTTGGAACCAAACTTTTTTCAGGCACAAAACATCTTTCAGGGTTTGGACTAATCGAAATTTATTTATGTATCTTTATTTTCATTTTATTCAATTAACAAAGATGGCGGTTTGTACAAAGAAGAGCCACGCTCTTTTACAAGTACATTCAAAAAAAAGAACCGTAATTATAATAACAATAAAAATAATTTCGTTTCAATTAGGAAAAGAAATAATAAAGGGTTTTCCAATAGGAACTTGAAAATTTTGAATTTAATTTGTGAACGCACTCTTTCACTAATCATCAAACTGTCACTGTCAATTTATTCAGTAAACTCAACGTTTTCATTATGGTAAAGTACACTAACGAGCAACGTCTGCAAATTATAAAAATTTTCTACCGAAACTCGGAGTCGGTGAGTGCAACTTTAAGAGCGTTAACTCCGGTTTTCGGTCGCAATTCTCGCCCTAGTAGATAGGCAATAACAAGTTTAGTGCAAAAATTTGAGTCCATATATTCGTTGTGTGATGTTGCCGTGTCAGTTAGACAACGGGTTGGTTAAAGTGTTGAAAATATCGCTGCACATTATGTCGTATTTTGCGTAAGGATCTTGGTTTACACCCACACAAGATTAAGCTGAAGCCGATGGACCATTTGAAGCGACGTACGTTCTCCGATTGGGTTCTGGAGAAGATACGCCAAGATGATGAATTTCATCGCAAAATCATCTTCAGTGACGAAGCTCATTTTTGGCTCAATGGGTTCGTCAATAAGCAAAATATGCGTTATTGGTCGGGTGAAAATCCACATGTGCTTCATGAATCACCACTTCATCCACAAAAAATAACTGTTTGGTGCGGTTTGCATGCCGGCAGCGTTATTGGGCCATATTTTTTCGTCGACGATAACGATCGTCACGTTATTGTGAATGGTCAGCGTTATCGCGTGTGATTTAACGCCGCTCGACTATTTTCTGTGAGGCTACGTTAAGTCATTGGTTTATGCCAACACACCGACGAGGTTGGAAGAGCTCAGAAACCAGCATCGAACGCAAAAAAGAGGCCGTTTCGGACGAAATGTGCGGTCGATTCATTGAAAATTGGGTCCAACGAATCGACCGCTGCAAACGTGCCCATGGTGCCCATATGAACGAAGTCGAGTTCCATTCATAAATGTTTTGATTGTACTTCAAGCCGATAATAAAGTTTTTGAAATATCTCAAATGGTTTGCGTTTTATTTAAAAAAAAAGTTGTCAAGTCCTTATTGGAAAAACCCGATATATACCAAATATCTATTGATTATTGTTAGTCCCATGTATGCCTCAAAGATCCCTAAAAAGTTGAATGGAAAGACACTAAAATTTCTTGTTCCGACCAAACGCCGGATTTCCCATGGAAGCGAATTCCACAGCCTAACAGAGTGAACAAAAAACAGACTGCTACCTTCCAAGTAAAAGAAATTAGGAGGATTAATAATAAAAGTCCTAGAGATACAGTTTCCTGTATATAAGTAATGTGGCTTCTTATAATTTATAAATCGTGCAGTGAATAGGCAGTTCCGATAGTTCAAATATTGTAATAATGAACACCCTTATATTAACATTCGAAACCTGGAAATGTGGTCGAACTTACGCAAGCAAAATACAAATCTTAGCATGGAGTTAAAAGCGAGTTCCAATTTTCTGAATGATGCCGAGTCCAGTGAGCTGTAAACCAAACCAGAGTAAGTTATGTGTGGTACAAGTAGAGATCTAACTAATTTTAGCCGGATTTCAACTGGAGTATATATAACGGACAGATTTCCACATCAACCGCAAGCCAATGTAAATTTTTTTAACTAATGCGTTTATATGATCATTAGCATTAAGAGAGTTGTTAGGGATAACACCGAGGTTATTGACATTATTAGGATAACTAATTTTATCTCCAGACAGGTAAACATATGGGTAATCTTCAACATGCGCTAAGTTCTTTCCAATAGGCAAACGTAAGGTTTTTTTGGCATTAAGTTGAAGCCCATTACACGAAGCCCAAAGTCGAACTGCCTCTAAGTCTTCGTTCAATTGACTGACACAACTATCAAGTTTAGCTCGCGGGCTGGAAACATATAATTGAGCATCGTCAGCGTATTGTTGTACGTTGGCATGTTAGCAAACAAGGAGTAGGTCATTAATAAATAGGACAAAAAGCAATGGACCGAGGATTGAGAAGAGAAGAGTTAAAACCTGCCAAACATATCTGATCGTGAAATAACACTAACTTCATACAACCCCACCTTCTCTTGTCGATCTGACGCCACGATGTTACAACGTTACGGCGACTACCAGAACAAGAGTCTCAGTGTATTTCCCAACATAGCAATTAACAATATTTGGGGAAGACAAGTCACAAACAAACAAATAACCAGGAACAATATCAGATTTTGAAGAAAAGCAAATATATAACACGCACTACTATATAGAATTACATTACTTTTTTAATTTTATGTTGTTCTTAAATTAGCTCCAGTAGAAATTCGGATACAGTTGATTGCGCATGGTTAAATCATCTAGGGAAGATTTGCTGACAAAATAATTTTTAGCTCACTGTCGTCCTTGCTCTTTCTTATGTAGACCAAATCGTCACGGGTTCTTGTACAAAAGAGAATACCTTCTTTACGTAACTGAAGAGCGTGACGTAATATAGAGCTATTTTCTGATCAACTCTCGTTGATGGAGACACGATCATTGTTTTTGTCGTTGCTATACGAATCATAAGAGAGGCCGTCAAGCTGTGCCAGTGTTAGCCTCTTATTAGCACGGAAAGCAGCTAGCAATGCACGTTGCTCTGCGTGTGAAGAGAGACGGACGAGTAACGGGCTGTGATCATCATCATCGGCGGTTTTGGACTTCAATCGGAAAGCATCGAAATGTGGTGGAAGATGGTGTCGTAATTTGGTGGCAATGGCTTTTACCACGTCGGTGGTGGTTTCCCCTGGTTTTCGTGGTACTCGTATTTCACGAACAATGGTGTCTTTGAGTCGTTCTTTTCTCTTAAGATCGGCTAATTCTTCTCTTATCGATTTATTTTCCTTGCGAAGTTCACATAAGTAATTCTCGAATTGCTGCACCTTGATTTCAAGATACGAATTAGCAGCACTGAGTTCCTCATTAAAATTGCATTCAAATTCTTGAAGCATTGATTTAAGTTTAAGCAGTAGATTTGACTGTACTTCGTGAAGCTGCTCAGATAGAGATACATAGTTTTTCTGAGGTTTTTGCATATGCGAGGTCTCTAGTTGTCAATCGACGATTTTTGAACATGAAATCTTTGATTTCCTTGACGTGTTGTGTATCAGTTGATGTAGATGGTCGTCCAGGGCGATCTTTGTCTTCAACGCTTTCTTTACATTCTTTGAATTGTTTATAGCACTTGTAAACATTTTTTTGTGACACAGCCTCCGAAGGCCTTCTGCAATATTAGCAACGCTTATTGTTGTTTACAAAACACGTGCGTTACTATTGAACAAACGCAGATTTGACATGAAATTTGACACAGATGTCAGTGACAGTACTACCAACTCAAAAAAAAATTATATATTTTCCAGAATCAAAGAGCCTGCGTATTTTAAAATTACAATTTCGCCTCACCATTTTTGATCACAGTAAATGCATAAATCTGCCATTGCGTCAGCTATTTTCTCTTTGATTCGATCCTAACACCGCCATCAAGGCAATAGGTGAACTCTTTGATTATTGTGATGCCAGAAACATGAAACTTTTTATATGTTGCGGTGCTATTTCTTCGAAAACTTTTTTGGGAAGTACCAACTGATTTGTCAGAAGCAATCTAATCTGTAGCATTCCCTTCCTTTCTTTGGCTGCCTTGTCGAGGAAGCCTTCTTTTAAGCCTTTTTAAAAGTCAGGGATCCGCAAGTTCTGAAAATAACCCAGGTGAGACGTCAATCTAAGGGATAAGGGCGTCCAAATTGGATGTAAAACGGTTAAAAGAATGAAAGTAACCTAAAAGGATAATTCTTCAGGTAGCACTGGCAATAGTCACAATCCACCTGTGGTCTTTTCGATTGTCGCCGGGGCACGGATTCTGAAGGCCCAAACCAACATACCCAAAAAACCCCCCGCCGATCTAGGCGCTGACCTGGCTCTTTCAATAACAAGTTCGGTAGATTGGGTTGGAACGATGGAGAGAGTACTCCAGAGATCGCCTGATATGGTTAAATCTTCACAAACATGTGTTAACGTAATGGCTTTCAGATTAACGCCACTGAAGTTTGCTACGATTTGATCAGTTACATTATGAGCGGCCGATCATAAAGTCCTTTTGAGCGGCATGGACTACCGGTAGTCATACCAAGACCTAAACGCGGTTCCATGGGAAGTCAGGGTCACCGGACTTCATTCCTGGCCTAACTTAGAAGAGGTAAGCCCCCTAATGGGAGCGTCATGGTGACTATGGTTTAAACCTAAATTTGCAGCAAGCGCCTTCCACAAGTTGGTTGATTCGATGTGGAGTAGCAAATAAGTGCTGTATGCCGTTACCCTACAATTGGCAAGAGGTTTTAAATCAGCCTCCATTCAAATCAAGGCAGGAGTTTGTGCCCTCAACACAGGTTTGGACTCAAGTATTAACGAAAGATGATAAGCAGTCATATAACCTAGCCCCCATGGATGCATTTAGTGAACTTAAGCCTCCACTGACTTTTAATCTATCGTAAACAAGGCCAGGAGGAAGAAAGTTTCCGGCATTCTCCCTGTCTATGGATCTTTCCACGCACGATACACGTATGAAACCGGTGTTGCAATCAATAAAGATTTCATTTCCAGTCTACGGAAATCGCATGAAGTGGTTAAACCCATTAAAAAAGACAAACCATATTTGGTTTCACACGCAAACGATGTCCCGATAAGGTTAGCGCAACAACCAGCAAAGGTCGTAGTTCTGGTCGCCGGAAGTCGACTAATTGAAACAACTACTCTAGAGGTGGCTTTTCCAGCGCACAAGATCCGGCTGAAACCAGCAAGAGCTGCAGATCGGGTGGACGAACTCGGATATCGCTGGAAAACCAACCTCCAAAAAAACCGCGAAACGTCAAAGGGGGCGAGACCGGCGAATCAATACGGATCCCGTTATCATCTCTCTGGCTCTCCGATCCACTGTGTCGATCAACTGTGGGAGCTAGCCAAAGCAGAGAATGTTTGCTATGATATGGAAAACGAACTTCTTAGAGTGAAGTTCTCCACACAGCAAACTCTTGAATCCCACCCCTGGATCTGAGAAACTGACGCGTGACATCTTCTGGGTTTCAGTGCAACTCAGGGAAACGGAGTTTCTGGACTTGAGACACTGAAAAGAGGAAAAGAGAAAGAATCGGGAAAACAAGGACCGATCATCTCTTTTTATGGGCTTAGACAAAGCTTCTGTCGGGACAAAAGTGAGAGTAGGTTTTATACCGAAAATCGAAAAAGACGACTACACGCTCGGCAAGAACTTCAGACCTGTAAGTCTGACTTCGTTCATGGTGAAGAGCACGGAGAGAATATTCGAGACCCATGTGCGCAAAAATGAGGCAGATCTTACGAGAGTGCGTTGCAAAATTTGTTAGGCAGGATTGAAGGCGCATTTGACAAGAAGGAATACGCTCTGGACATTTTCATCGACATTGTATGATACTTTCGACAACGCAACTTTTGACGGCATGTGAAACTCTGCCAGACCACACGGCATACATGGATCACTAATTTTTCAATAAAAGCAATGCTGGTAAATAAGACGCTGATTGCGGATGCTGACTGTAATCAGTATGTGGTGCCAGATGTAAGCTAAGGTTGCGGTATTCTGTATCCACTGCTACGGTGCATGTTGGACAACTCACTGCAACTCAATAGTTGTAACGTCTACACTCAGGTATATGGTTAACGATTTTCGGCAGCATTTCACTTTCAGGATTTTTAGTCAATCCTCTCAAAACTGTGGTCATTCTCCTTACGACACAGCTGTCTGACTCATATAGTGCTTAAAGGCATCACGATCCAATCCTCCAACGAAGTTAAGGCTTTGGGAGTCATCTTGGATAACAATGTTCTTTGAATTAAACATCTCACGTCGAAGACTTTCAAGGCGCTGTTAGTTTCAGTAAGTGTAAGAGAGTGTTTAGCAAGACATGGGGCTATGAACAGAAAAGTGGCCACTGTCTCGGTTACATGGGGTAATACCCTAGGTGACCTGACTCTGCTCTAGACGCATTGATGCATCTCCCGTTTGTAAAAAGTGACCTTTGGTCTGGGGTTTTGGTAACCTTACGCGCCGACTGTCTTGTGACTCCGGATGTATGGATACAAGGTCGTATGCAATGACACCAGAACTCCTGTTTCAGATAAGATACGAAACACATGAATGATGTTGGCCAGAATCTAAGCCAGGAAAGGAATGTATTGTAGTTGTGTCTTTACAGTTGACTCCAAAACCGATCTACTAGATGGTGGTGGTGTGTTTTAGAAGAATAACAACGATAGATTTCATTTCTCGTTAGGAAAATATGTGTTTGTTTTCCAAGCAGAGATATAACATATGTAATCATAATGACAATAAACTATATTGAGAAAAATCGGTGTAGGGGGCGGAGTATATAGCTATAGCAAGTCTACAGCTGCCCTTGGACCCCTAGTGAACCCTCTCGTGACATCCAAGCTAGTTTGAGAATAAAATTGCCGATGAACTTGGAAGTGAAAGCTCCGACTACCAGCGTTCTTCGGTAGGGCTACCATTATCAGAGGGTTTCATATGAATAAAACTGCAGATGGCATGACTCTGCAGATTGCCAGTAGAAAAAAAGTCATTATTTGTCTCAGAGTCATAGCTAGTATAGTGCTATCCTATTCGCCGATGTTGTATCCTTTCTTGTGGATAAAGAAAAATAAACTCTTTTATGACATCTTGTCGTAGTGAGATTACTTCGATACTTCGCATTGTCGTTATGTATAATCAGCCGAGTTTGAGGGTAATACCAAAACTGTTCTGTCTTCTAGTCGAGATTGGATCGTCCTTACTATTACAGTCATTGGAATTCAATTTTCTATATCCCCAACATCGACTATGCTTACATTGCTAAGTTTTCTTCCTTATCTCTGTGGGTCTTATTGTCTCTACATATTCTTTTTCCAAGCTTTGGTACATTATCCTTTCTTATTTCTTTGAAGAACATGAGCTTGCTTGCGCTCTTCAACAAATTCTGGTTTGCACAGTATTTGCAGTGGTTTTTCTGTACTTAATACGAGTATCACTTGTTACTTGAAGGGCCATGCTAGGTAAATCAAGCCCGGATAGACGGAACTAATACCCGGTGGCCAACACGTGAAGGCAAAATAAGCACAATTGATGCGTAGTTATAATGATATGACCATGTTGATAACGTTCTGTAATATTTGCGTCAATCGTATTCTTGAAATACAACATTCAAACACCAGGAGGGAAAGTACTGCCAACACATAATGGCTATGATGCTGAGAAACACGAATACCTCGAGAATTTTGCCATCGAATGCCATATACAGATGCACAGTACTGCAGGACACGAATGATGTAAAAAAGGTTTACGAACAACACCACATGTACGTAAGTGTTATAAGAGATCTATATCAGTACGGTATAACTCGTCCTTGGTGCTGTAAAATTAAGAAACAAGTGGTAAAGCTAGTCATTAATTACCATCCGTGCAAACTCCTCAACCATTAACAAATAACTTATTTCGTCCTAAAATCAAAACTTCACCGCACTGACATCAGTCCAGACTCTTTGAACGCAATAAACCTTAGTCGAAAATCCAAATGAAATCTTGCTAAAGTATGTTGCCTGTCCTCCTAAGACGAAAATTCTTCCCTGCTGTGCTACTAATAAAAATTTTATAGTAACTTAACACCATTAGTCATCTCCGGAGAACACTGGAGGCAGCTTTAATAAAACCCAACCTCCAGATATCCGCTTCCAGTAGCTTAGCTAACCCCTTGACCCATCCTTCTTTGGTCGAAAAGCAAAAGGGACATTTCCACTTCCAATTTCTTTACTTTTGACTTTGCCCTTGGTCCCGAGTCGGTCGTCCTTTTCTTTATTTTCCACTTTTCATTTGACTCCTATAAAACGAAAAAAATCATATAAAGTCCATTTCAGGAGTTTATCCTAGTCAAAATGCTACATCGTCCATAAAAAATAATTCCCTTCTTTCTAAAATGAAGAAGAAAAAAAAGGATAATTTATCCCAGTCTGACCGCAAGCGTCCAGAACAAAAGTATGGTCGGTGGAATTCTCCTCCCCTATTCACCATATGCGGCTTGTTAATCCAAGGCAGTGGCCTTCGTCCTGTATAAATCCGTTGCGTTGATATATCCAGTGTCTATTCCGACCCACACACGTGTCCGCGCGAATTATTTATGATTTAAAATAAAAATTTATTTCAAACTAAGTATCCTTCGGTCAGGATACGTTGTAGAATACATCACTTTCACAAAAAATTATGAATTGTTACTTTTTTACACTCCTTACTTATGTATCTACGTATGAGTATTGTATGGTATTGTATCGTACTATCTATATTAAGTATCTTTGTGTATTTATTCGTATTCATGGTTTTTGTGAACAAAAAAAAAAACACTGAAAATGAAGGATAAATCCTTGAAGTATGGCTCAAACATATGGCTCATACCAAGGGTAGCTTAATATCATGCACATGAGCGGAGTAATAAAATTGGATAACAGAAAAACATCAGCTGAAAGGACAATCAAGTAAATTTCACCAAAAAAAGGATAACACAATAATTCAGGAAATAATCCTCGAAATAGAAAAATGAACAACATGATGGGAATTGAATGAGAAACGATAAGCGATAAACGTGAAGGAAGTTCGCAAGAATACAGTTTTTGGATTTTCATTTTATTTTTCTCAAAAGCTTGTTTATTATATCATAGACCCTGGTACAGGTACGGATGTATCCTTTTATTGTTTGTCTGTATTGTTAAGATGCAGAAAGAAAAACACCACAGATACTTCTTGTTCGAGTATCCCTGGAGGCTGTTTGAGGAGTGAAAAGTGCTTTGAAATCAAAAGTTGTTGAAAAAATTACGGATTAGACAAATACGGTGGGTGTCGAAGGCTGTGTTGCTTATTTTTAAAGGCGATTCTGTCTGGCTTGGATCAAGGACTCTTTATGATGTATTCATTTTAACGAGAACAAGCAAAACCATAAATACACGCATCAGTAGATTAATCTCGGTTTTATTTATACATGGCAAAACCTAGGTGGTTGTATCTTTGCAGGATATTGAAATAACTAGTGCCCTTTAGGTAGATTAAAATTCGGATGTTCCTTCCGGTCAACTATGCTTTAGTCGAAGCTGGATCTTAAGTCATATGGACTAAACCAAACTGTCCTTTCCAAAGATGTCCGTAAACTTAGTATTAGTTGGGTGGTATGCCTTTTAGTGGAGCGGTGCAGTAGATGGAATACTTTATTTGGTACTGGATTTGACGTAAGCTAGATAGAATATACGAGCAATTTTCACGCTGCTATCGCATCCGCCTCATTTATTTTTTTTCTTCAACAAAAACATCGAACCACATAGACTCGATTGGGAGCAGCCTATGATTCAGAAATAGCTTTTTCGATTTCCAAAAATGCCGGAAGCTGATATCAACATATGGGGTAGCCCAGATGAGCATTAGAACTATTTGCATAAGCAGCAATCTAGTCAGTGTCAGCAATACTCAGTTCCCGAAGTTCTTTAACACTAGAAGTGGGGAAAACTGTGGACCACCACTGGACTGTTAGAAATCTGTGAAAAATGTTATTATCACAACTGGAGGACAAATGTATGTAACATATATCAGCAAGAAACATAGAAATCCCAGCACATGGATACTCGATGCAGATCGATATGCGTACCGTACTCAAAATTCAAATTGCAATACTCGTAGCTTCAGCAGTAGAGATAGCTAAACATGAAGCCCAATACCAGTGAAAGATGTCACAATTTCATTCAGATAGCTGCTCTACTAATAAGTGCCGAATGTACAGCAAACAGGTGTAACAAAAGAATCGCTTTATCAAGTAGTTCACCGGAAGCCGATGCCCGCATGAGCAGTCTGTGAAAATGCTCGCTGTAATTGGATGAGTATAAATCCAGGAAATGAAAGGGATACTTGTCAACGCAGTCAACCCATTAAGATAGCAGTGATATTGTCGCGAGTTCTTGAATATATAAGGGCCCCAATAGAAAGATTTCAACAGTGAACAGGGTCCCCAAAAAGAACAAGACAGGGGTGCATCAACGACATACCTTCGGATTTTTCTAATATCCGTCAAGTTCATCGGCTTAGATCTTGAGGCCCTTCTTAGGCAGCCGATGAGGAAAAGAGTGTTTTTCGGAGAAACGGACTGAGGGGATGATCGTTGGATTTAATTATCAACTTATAACAACAAGGCTTTCGGTCCTGCACTGGCTATATAAATCCACTGCGAATGATCATATAAAAATATGTTAAGAAAATGTGTCCATTTAAGCTGTTTTTTATTAATTCAAAGAGTTGTAGGACCTTCAATTAACGCAAGTATGGAATTCGTATTGCAATTTCGCACATAAGGAGCGCTTCTGATAATGCCATCGCTATCTTCAGAGCTACATATTATGATATGATGATTCAAAATGTAATAATCTACTCAATGGAAAACTGGAAGATTCTTTAGAATTTCAGAGCGCAGTACGGCTTACTATTTTATATAAGACACCGAAACAGTCCGAATCTGGGCTTCAAGACACTCTGAATTAGTGCCATTTTTCGTCAATCGACACCAGTGGATAAAGTTGCTGTCAGTCACCATTCACGTTCAATGGTTCATTTTGCATAACTGGCGAACGTTGACCGTCTTGGCAGCTACACAGCTTGCTAAAGTTTCATTCATTTTTGTGTGCTCTCGTTTGGCGTTTGTGTCCTTGCGAAGGTCTCTTCACATTTTTGTAGAACTTCCACACATCATTTCTGTAGAAGCACCTCTCCATGCCCTCCCAAGACAATAAAGCAGCCTTTTTTTCTGATGATCTTCCCGTCGTGAGCAGCTTTCGTTATTCTTCGTAGCGCTACCCTGTATGCCTCTTGTTTTACAACATGTGCTTGACGGCACTCTTTGTCAAACCAATAGCTTGGATGTGATGGTCAGGTGAAATCTAACACATCTCGGCAATTCTAATGTCATGTCAGGTTTTGGTTTCAATGTTCTGTTGTCCGGGATATTTGCAGTCGCACTTTGGATATAAAAAGACAATGGTCTCAGCCGGCATTGGCTTCCCAAACCGACCGAACATGCAGAATACTGGAGCTGGATTGAAGTTTGTTTTTTGTCAACTGACTGGACACGTGTACTAGCAATGATAATATTTCGCCCGGTCGCCAAATCATTTAGCAGAGTCCATTGTCGGAGTTGGTGTCGTACAAGATACGTTCCTTCCTACATCCTACATCCTTCCTTTGTCTGCTCCAGTTGCGGAAAATTTTCCCTCAACAATGTTGACTCTCTACCTTTTAAAGGATCCGCCATCTAACGTTTTTTTTTTTCAACTAGTGCTTATTTCGTGAATGGTAACACTTAGCTCATGTCTGATTTGACAGATAATTAGTTTTATCCTTCCGGTTAATAATGGAAAATAATTTCATTCAAATGGCTGCCTCGACTGGCCATGCAGTAGCCTACACGATCGTGCAGCTGTATTTCACCAATGGCTTCACGAATATTGTACTTTAAAGCGTCAATTGTCTCTGGCTTGTCAGCGTAACACTTATCTTTTACGGCACCCCACAAATAATAGTCCAACGGTGTCAAATCGCAGCTCCGAGGTGGCCAAACGACATCAGCTCTGCGGCTGATAATGCGATGTTCAAAAACAGGGCGCAGGGCGTCCTGTTGAAACCAAATGTTGCCACTATCCTCCTCTTCAATTTTTGTGAACAAAAATTCGTTCAAAATGGCCCGATAACAATCACCATTGACTGTAACGGGCACTCCTTGCTCATTTTCGAAGAAAAATGGCCCAATTATGCCTCTGGACCAAAATCCGCACCAAACAGTGACTCGTTTTGGGTGTATCGGCTTTTCATTGTATGCGTGCGGGTTTTCTGTGCCCCAAATGCGACAATTTTGCTTGTTTACATACCCGCCAAGATCAAAACGAGCTTCTTCTGAAAAGATGAATTTTTTGGCAAAATCGGTATCTTCTCTAAGTCGATCGCAGGCCCACTTAGCGAAGCGAAAACGCATTGGATGGTCAGTTGGCTTCAACTCCTGAACCAATTGGGCTTTGTATGGCGTCATACCAAGGTCTTTATGCAAAATTCGTCTCAATGATGTCTCCGAAATGTTCAATTGTTGAGAACGACGGTGAATTGATGTTGATGGCGCTTCACGCACACTTTCTGCCACAGCAGCAATATTCTCGGGTGTACGGACTGTTTTTGGCTTTTCACGCTTTGATTTATCGATGAGGATGCCAGTTTCTTTCACTTTTTTTACAAGATAACGAACATACGGAGCTGACGGTGCTTCTCTTCTTCCAAAATCCGTACGCAATTTTCGCACACATTCTGCAACATTACCTCGATTTTCAAAGTAATGTCGCAATATTTCCCAGCGTTGTTCAAGCGTATACACAACCATATTCGTTCAGCGGAAGGATAAAACTAATTATCTGTCAAATCAGACATGAGCTACTCGTAAGTGTTACCATTCACGAAATAAGCACTAGTGGAAAAAAAAAACGTTAGATGGCGGGCCCTTTACAAGTCCTTTCGGTCCCCCTTTTGTATGAGTGGGAGTACAGAGCAGCTTTGGCCACATCCTCCAGTGGTGCACTAACCCCAATCCTCTGAAAATTACCCACATAGGTTTTACGGGAGGTTTTTTCCTCAGAGGAGAATGAAGAGGTTCGGTCGCTGAAACCCTAAGGACAGTAGGGAGACTCACGACGAAACAGGAACTTAAGGTGAAACAGGAGGTCCACCAAGAACACCGTTGTCGCTGCCCGTAGGATAGACGGAAGACCTGCAATGGGCAGTATCAGAGAGGAGGTTTGGAAGTCGCCGACTGGTGGAGACAGATGGTCCTTTCAAGCGAAACACTTTAACACGATGATGATGGGTGGGGGAGAATATTCTCTGGAGCTAACTCCCCAACAACCGATGTAGATACAAGACACGTATCACACCCCATAATTGGTGTGGATCCAGGCAGCAAGGACGCGATCGATAATTGAAGAGACCGCGATCCTTATAGATACACCCCGACGAGGGAGCAACAGAGGAGCCACAGTGGTATGCATAATCATCAGCATAATCAGCATAATCAAACAGAAAACAACGACTCTATGGATGAAAGGACGACGAGCCCTTTTTTAAGATGGCACCCCACAGATGGATCACCGTAGGAGCAGTGGAGGCTTGTAGGCGGACGGCCAGGAAATAAGACAGCCTCCAACAAGTGAGCAAAGAAATGTACAAGCAACAAAAACAAATAGCAATCACGTGGCGCTAAACTCTTACCCAGGTGTACCTGCCAAATAAAACCTGGCAAAACCCACATCAGAAATAGGTGGATTCCAGTGTTATTTTTTAATCGGGGAAAAGATTGACAATTGCCAGAAGTCAATCACAACAACCCATCCCATTCCACTTTCGTTTTCTAGCGGCTAAGGGGTTCCGCTAATTGTTCGAAGATTCTATGTGCATACCCGGAAGTCGTTGTCGGTTTTTCGTTTGCTATGGTCGTTTACAATAGGCGCGCACTCAATTGATTTTGAGTACCCTTAAAATGTTTATAAACAGCGCGGACATTATACAAGGTGTCCCCTAATTCGTCAACCATAATTTTCGAAATGATTCCTGGGTATATTCTAAGAAAAAAATTGTTCTACTGTATGGGTCTATCTCCAATGTTGACAGCATTTATCGAGGATTTAAGAAAAGGCTACACATTATCTTCAAAGTAAACTAGCCGAGTAACTTGTCAAACAAAAAGCTCCATTTCAAAGAAGGTCAGGAGCCTATGAACAAAACTATATGTTAAAGGTAGTGGCAGAAAATGAGTTGCACGTTGAGGCATGACAGCAACATTTAATGTGAAGGTGAATCGAAACGAAATCGATAAACAGAGTCTTGGATAAAGGAAAAGTACGGCTTTTTATTGCACGACTTACTAGAGTATACACTGTGTTCTCGACAAAGACTTAGAACGGATTTGCTATCCACACATATCAGACTTAATAGTGAAATCATAGTACCGGAGATGATAAGATAATTTCCAGAAAATTCAGGTAGACCATTAGTTAAGCTCCTTAAATAAACATCTTTCAGCCATTATTCAATTCCAAGATTCTCCGGTAAACTATTAAAGAATTTTCCCTGAAATTGCGTAAAAATGTTCATTAGAAAATTTTGTCAAATTCGCTTAGAAACTCTTAAATGAACTTCGTCACCATCTCAACGGACCATCACTTGAGTAAACAAATGACAAACTGTTCACTATTTTACTTGAAAGAAGTTTCAAATTAATTGTTGTCAGTTACTAGCGGCGACTCCTTCAAGTAACTTCCCTAAGGACATAATTAGCAATCATTGCAAGTAGATACCGAGTATCTTTCTCAGCGAAGCGAAAAAAAAAAAAACAGAAAACGAATAGAGCACAACAAATAGGCGAGGACTTTCAACAACAATTATCCGGCAAAACTTTCTTAATGAGCATTTCTTGCTTTCCTCTGTCCAACCAATGTTGTTGCCATCACCCAACGATACTGAGTATCCCAGCCTAGACAACTCCTACTCGTACTATTCCCATTGGCAATCTTAAATCTGACAATCTGTGTGCTCTAGTTCTTTTGACGGAAGTTACGGGTATTGGATGACTTAGTGACGCACATACTTTCCATGTTAATTAACATTTTTAAGGGATTCCCCCACACTCAAAAAAAAGGGACACCAACAATGGCACAGTTGAATTTATCCCTTGACGACAATTAATTGACAGCATTTAGCGCGTCCGTGACACTGCCTCCACTTGTACGAGTATAATAGGCCAGCCTATTTGCGCCAATTATTGACAAATGACACAATGTTCTTTAAGGACATTCAATAATTTCTAATTGAGAAACATCGTTTCTAATAGGCTTTCCGCAACCAGGCAACAAAGAGAGCAGTTTAATATTCTCATCAGGTTAACAACGATCGTTGTGATGTGGACCAAGCGGAGGAGGTTGAAGATACCATCTTGCACTTGTCACAGTCCTTGGTCCTGGGTATTTCATTGGTACCATGGACTGTGTTAATTAGTCTAATTAGTCGCGACAGTCAATTTCAGGTTATGTATGCTGTATGCCGTGCAATTTGTTTGTTTGTAATTTAATTCGCTTCTTATTGTAACAAATAATTAATTTGTCCTGGTTTGGGCTGGCGAAAAGGAGGAGAATAGGATAATCACAATTATTGTTATTGTTAACACGAACCACGAACAGAATGCAGCATAATCAATATTCAAGCATTCAGAAGCTGTATCCTCATTACTGTTATCAGCCAAAATGATTATCCTTAATCAGTAAAATGTCAACTTAATTGCAATCAAGTTTCGGTTGTTATGCAACCTGTGTGGTTGTCTCGCTATTGCAGATACACATGCCTTGTGGATTGAAGGAATATTTTATATAGTTGGGGTGGATATGCAGATGCAGTTACGACAGTGGGGAGATTTCTGGGTAAAGCAAATGGACGGATACTTTGTGGAGGCTTGGTTCATAATTCAAGCATCTCACCGGTCATCATGTTGGCATATGACTTCTTATTGTTCCATGAATGACTAATTGCCAGCCAATTGTGACCGTTAATTATGAGCAATTACGTTTATTTAGTCGGCTATAATTCAGTATTTTTTCCCATTAAGTAATGCATTTGTAGTGGTAGTCTACATAATGATTGAATGTTGCTAACAGGATGAGCTGAAGAACCTTAGATATCTGTCTTAATGTCACAACTATAGACTCTCAGATGGAGAAATTAGACATCCCTCAAACCTATTCATTACTAAGACAAGTATCTGACAAAGAATAATCCAACGAGTAGCAAGACACATGTTTAATTTGAGAGCGAGGAACGGATTCAAGGAAAACTGAGGAACACTAAAAAGGTAAACATATTTACTTCTTTAAGCAGAAGAACAAAAAATTGTTGGCCCTAAGTCGGTCTAGGGACCAAAAGAGGTATTAGACTTTGAATTTAGCAACATTTAGTACGGATAGAACTGGTCAAGCAACCTAGTTAACCTCTATGTAACGCGGTATGAAGCCGACAACGCACCCCAAGATATTCGATCTTACTTTCCTATTGTGAGTGCAACGTTTCCTTCCACTGCATTGTCTCTCCGGATAGAAAGCGAATACTCTTCCGTCCGGAGTGTTGATATGCACTCCCTCTAAGTGTTCTAGACATCTTAAGCTACTGATGCTTACTTTTCTCACCAAGTCGATGTCATTGTACAGCTCGTAGAGCTTGTTCTTATATGCTCCACTTAATGCTAGGCAACACAAAAAATCGTTAGAGGAATCACGTTCAAAACGGCGGCCAAGGACATCTTCATGCCCTTTCGCCAACATCTATATTCCTGTGCTGCTATTGCAGCATTATATCTAATACGTCAGAGTTGTGCGTATTTCCTTGATATTCCTTGATATTCCCTTCATACTCACCTAAACCTGCTACCCTTCTACTTTCATACTTTCGTACTTACATAGACAGTGACACTGTCATAAGAAGCCTTGGAATCGATAATAATGAGGTGGTGAGTTTCGATATTGACTTCTTGGGCTTTTTCTAGGAGCTGGCATTGTGTGAGTACGAAATATCTTTATTTCTCCACGTTGTCTCAATACACTTTTCCCAGCAATGTTCAATAGCTTCGATACAATGTTTATAGTGAGCATCGTCGAGCTCCTATATATAGCCATCAACCGCAGACTCCAGCTCTTTACTGTTGAAAAATCTTTTACCACAACTTCGGAAATAAAAAATTATCCGAAGGGCTAAATCTGGTGAATGGAGTGCATGAGGAAGCAATTCGAACTTTAACTCATTGATTTTGGCCATCGCGATGCCGGATGTGTGAACTGGTGCATTGTCTTGATGAAACAAAACTTTTTTCTTCACCAAATACGGCCGTTTTTTCCGACGCCATGACCTTGCCTGCAGGCTTGTCTTCGCCTTCTTTGGAGTCAATTCTCCCCTTTGAGTCCACTGTTTTGACAGTTGCTTTGTCTCGGGTGTGAAGTGATGGATTCATGTTTCATCCATGGCTTTATTGCTGTGAAATTTCGTCAAACACTCGCCTGAAACATGCTCACGTCGCTGTTTTTGTTCCATTGTGAGCAATTGCGGTACCCAGCTTTCTCATGTCCAATTTTTCAGTCAACATGCGATGTATTGCGCTTTTTGAAATGCCTACCATATCTGCTAGTTCATGTACTTTCAAAACTTGTACGGCCTCTTTTAAACTCTGCCACCCAATATTTTATTGCTGTGAACCAAGGTGTAAACTCCTCCAGAGTAGAATCCAGTTCCGTTTTGATATTAGTTGGAGTGAGGCCTTTCATATGAAAGTATTGCATCACATAACGATGAACACTTTTTTCCATATTTAAACATTCATTGAGAGCGTTCACTATTGATGGCTTCCGAACAAATAGCGTCGTCTAACTTCAAAATTAAGCTTTATAAGGCGACCACAATAGACATTCTTTTTAAAAAAAAACTACCTATACGTCAGGTCGGGTACTTCTGTGACTACCCTCGTATCAGGCTTAAAATCGCGCTAATAGATCTCAGATTAATGACTGACAAATATTTCAGCATTCACACAATATGACAGGCAAGATGTTGTACACGATGCTAAAGAGCCTCTATAGTTGGTGCCATTTGGAGGGTCATCTTCCTTATGGAACAAGCAAATAATGCTGAGGTGCCTTCAATCGGGCATTTCTTTCCTCCGAGCAATTAGTGGAAATGAATCGGTATGTGCTATCCACCAAGTCACCTCTATCTATGATATCTATTCTACTTTACAACAGTTTGGGGCCCCTATTAGTTATTCTGCTGATGCGAATGTCGATGTCCTTTATTCATTTTGCAGGGTGGTGACAGTGAATTCATTCTTATGCGACACCCTCGGTTGATCATTGACTGTAGAATTTGTATGTATTCGGGTCCCTAACCGCGCAAATCGCTTTCAACTTAGAGGATCAAGCCATTTCTGTACCAGTTGCGGGAAAAACAGGGCCGTAACTTTAAGATCTAGTAACACGCTTCAAGTATACGATAACTGACTATCCAATTAGAGGTTTTTTCGTTGTTCGTTACTGCCCTATTAGCACGCTGACTTGTCTTCAAAATCATTTTTGATTCTCAGCTTCAAAAATGTTGAAATGTTGGAGAAAATATCGCTCAAACAACATTGTGGCGAATTTTGCGAAAGGATTTTGCCCTGGCCCCTTATAAGATCAAATGGACTCAAGACCTAAAGCCATGATGACCATTTGAAGCGTAGAATTTTCTCAAATTGATCTCTGGAAATAATTACAACCGATTCGAAATTTCATCGCACAATCATCATTTCGGGCTAAATAGCTACGTGAATAAGCAAAATATGCGCTATTCGACGGCTAAAAACCCACGCCGCTATATCCAGAAAAAGTGACTATTTAGTGTGGTTTTGGTGCCGGTGGCGTCATTGGGCCCTATTTTTTCGACGGTAATGATAACTGCCACGTCACAAATAATGGAAATCGCTATCGGGACATGTTGGGACAGAAAGCTAGAGACGTTAGACGTGCCCAGAGCCAATATTAAACACGAAATTTACGGAATATCGGCCGAAATGTGCGGAACAGTGGTCGAAAACTTTTCTGTAATGAATCGATCACTGCAAGCGCGCTCGTGGTGGACATATATGATAAATGAAGTCGAGTTTCATTCATGAGATGTACTTTAATGGGAAGGAAATTTTTTTTTCGATATCTCAAATAGTTTGTGTTTTATTAAAAAACAAAAATGTATAAATGGAAAACCTGATATAAAGGCTTCAATTTACCGTGAAGCAGACTATTCTCGTAAATTGAACAGTAGGTGGAAAACTTTTCCAGCTGTGAAATATCCAGAAAATAATGGTAGTAGCGTATGCTACTATTCGTATGTACTGACGAGAGCATTTGCGTAGGCTGTGAAGATGAAGACTAACGAGAAAATACTTTTCTGTGCTTATGTCAAGGTGTTAGCTTTATTATTCTGATTAAAGGGACATTAGGAAGATGTTATTGCTATGTTTCTGCAGAACTATCTGCTAAGTCATGCACTAGTTCCCGACTCCATCAAATTTAAATTCCCTCATTTGGACACCACAATAGGTCTATACAGGTCCAAGTGCGACGAGACGTAGCAACCCTGTACGACGACTGTTACCCCATTAATTCACAAACCCAACCTTACTTAACTTTGAACCCGATACTCAATTTGTTGTATTGGTGGATTCTGATGCACAGCTCTTTTACTTTGTCATTCAATCTCCACCTTTACTTGCTTACTTATATGAGGCTATAGACGGGCCTCAGCTACATAGATCTCCAGTTAGTGCCCTCTATTGCCATCTGATTTTAGTTGCGCATAGTTTTCTGAGGTCCTCTTCCATTTGTGTGTGCCATCTAAGATGAGGTCGTCCTCTGGAATCAAAAACTGAGCTCAAGGTTACATAGCCACCTAATCCGGCTTTTCTGATGAGGTCGACGTCGATGTACAGCCAATATACAGTTCGCTGTTGAAACGTCTCATCCATTCTCCATTGATACAAACAGAAATGAAAATTATGCAAAAAAAATATTTTCTCTCGAAGCGTCCGAGAGCATCCACTTTCGTCAGTGTCGACGCTTCTTCGCCATAACTGGCACGACTGGGAAGTACGAGTATAATATCTTTTTGGTTGTTCGAGAGGGAAATTTGCTATTCAATTGCCTTCTAAGTCAAAAGAAGCAGCAATTAGAAAGAGTGATTCTTCGCATAATTACAGGGCTGATATGGTTGTCGAGGTTGATACCGGAGCCGAGGTAGATAAAATTCCTTATTACCTCAAACTTCTAGCTGCTTTTCGTGGCCTTTAATAAGCGATTGTGTGTTCCTCTTTGTTGTCTTTGACGCTTCTGCTTCGTTCCATTTGTTTCTATATTGTCAATGTCGTCTGCATACCCAGATCCTGGTGCATCCTGGAGTTGGCCTGCGAGATTCGCACAACTCTTTCAGGAACGGTGTTGAAAATCCAGATGACAACACATCATCTTGTCATATGCGGCATTGAAATCGATGGATTTGGAACTCCTGGGTTTTTTTCTCAGCTCCCCAAAAATGTGTAAAAATTTGATCAATTACACTGCTATGGGCTGGTCACATTGTTTACCAATGATCTTAGGCGTCCACATAATATGGAAAAAAGGTTTTTATATGAGATGTTGAGGAAATGTATTTCCTTGTAGTTGGCTATTTCCTTCGTCGGGCATACTTTTGGCGACCTAGATTTTTGAGATCAATCAAGCCATTGGGTCCAGCAGCTTTGTTGAACTTAAGCTTATACATGTCCGTTCTGGTTTCATCTCAAACGGGTGTAGGGAAATGTTGTCGGTCTTCGTTCAGGATAAATGGTTCATTCTACCTGACGATGCGATGGTGATCGCCATAACCATTTAATAGCCATTGATCTTCTGCGGCGGTATGGGATTTATCGAGAGGTTAAGGAAAACTCAAACGAAAAAGGCCCTGTTGGTCTCTTGTGATCCTAGGCGTTCGAAGTTGAACTTCCTCACAATGGTTTACTGGCTTTGGGCCATTATGGATATCATCATCCGTATCTTGACTACAACAAGTTATGTTAGCTGCTCGGAACTGGTTTACTGGCTTTGGGCCATTATGGATATCAGCATCCGTATCTTGACTACAACAAGTTATGTTAGCTGCTCGGAACGGTAGCATATCCAAAACACTGAAGGAGTGCCTTACATCGATCGAAATATAACTACTTTGGCTGACGGTTTGATGTCGATTAGGTCACTTTCTGGATATCATGGTGCGGAAATTGTAGGCTGGCTGTTGTTATATTCTGCCCCGCCGCAAACTCAATAAACCTGTGCCCATATCTAGAGGTGGTGGTTTCGAGGCTGTACTTTTCGACAGTATTACCAAAGATGTGCTGCTTGCCCAGTTTGACATTTAAATTATCAAGGATGACTTTCACGTCATATTTAGGGCATCTCCTCGTTTAGAGAACTTTATCGCGAACGGGTCAACTCAGGAGCCTTTCTTTAGAACTGGTTGCTCTGAAAGTGTTCATGCTTCAGCCACCTAGAACCTAATGGTGTCCTGTCATTTTGACCGATGTTAGGTGGTCCCTTTTGAAAGATGTGCCACGTACACCTACCGGATTAACCGGCTTGGGAACATTTGGTTGACGACATAATTTCCTGGATTGAAATAAAAAGGGTTTTGTTGATTGGGATTGGGCAAACCCGTATTCTAAAAAGTCTATACAATTTAAGGAATTAAATTCTCAGTATAGAAGATAATTCAGGTGCAAGATTGCTATCCGTGGGGACCCAGTTTGACATCCACATAATCATTTCAAAGCACTTCTAAGTGATAAAGGAATTTCGGGTGTGTGATGTATCTTACTCGATGAATATCTTCAGCTCTACGTGACATAAACACGGACTTCTCCCTTCTCATCATTTCTGCAGTTTCATAAGACATGCTACGCATACATGTATTCAGTGTATTCAAAAACCGTAAATATGTCCTTACTCAATATTTACGAGTACATTAGTCGCAAGCCGTAATCCCTTAGCCAAGTCTTCTTGAGTTTAAATTGGAGTAAATTGTGTGATTTTATGTTTGAATTTAAAAGCAATGCCAAACCACTATTCAGGTCAATCGTGCTTCTGCCATTTTCACTCTAAGTGCCATCAGAGTAGACACAAGTTTTGCATCTATTCTCATCTACCAGTGAACGTCAAAATATGTCTACAAACTCAAACAAGACCAAAGCAGATTACATCTTACTCTGACTTCCTTTCATCGACTGCAAGCAATAGATGCACTCCCAACATCAGGTACTCAATTAACTATCAGAACTACTACAAGCTTTTCCTTCATCCATCAACTGTACTCCAATGAATCCATGTGGACCTCGATATATCCATTAAGGATGTAAGTTTTCACACATTCGAACACAAAAGAACAATGTACTTGTTGTACTTAGAACCGCATTGAATAGATAGAATTTTCAAATCTCTCTCGTGCCACAGCATCTTCCAAGTCATAACTACAAGAGCCCTGGAAGTGAATTTGATGTATACCACCCCGACCGACACAAGCTTACATCCCTCATTGTTAAACTCTGCTGTCCAATTAAAGACATCCATAACATTTTCAATCTTTCATAAATTACGGACTTACGAGTAACTACCCTGCCGGACTGTCTGCCAGTTTATTTGTTAGCCTTTAAGTCTGTCCGGTTGTTTATTATGAAGGCCTAGGTAAATACGAGTACCTACACATGCACTCTCTCCGGCAATGCAATTTCGACATTAAAGCCACTTTATGGTACTTGCCAAACCGCACCCAGTCCTTATCACTGACCTGAAAAGTATCTCATCATTAAATTAGTTACTGCACCTTGGTCTTGTGAAAAACCGACAACGAGTCCTTGTTTATATTTGCACTCATGCCAGTGTAAAATCGTCGACCTGACCGGGGTCGAGTGGTGGTTATATTACCTTTCAGGGATGGCGCACATACAAAAAAAAAGGAAAAAAAATAAAATAAAATATGATGCGCCACTTCATGCTGTCAGTATTAACTGTCGAGCAGCAGGACCTATTCCTTAAAACACTCAGACTGTACATACTCGACAAACCTGGTTAATATTAATTCAGTAGACGGATGGTAGGACAACGTAACTTTTTTTGTTTTATTGTTCGTTAGAATCAAGTCATCGTTCGACACAAGGGCACTCTTTCTCTGAGTAGCGCTGGCTGAAGTTGGTTTAGTCCTTTTTTTTCTTATACACAAGCACCACCTATACATCATGGTGGCATCAATCCATACAAATCAGGATTAATTGAATTTCACAGAACATTGTGGAGAAAAAAAAAATAAAGTATTCCGGCAAAGGTAAATACTTTCAGTCGGGATGCGGGGTAGGACACGATGGAAATGGTATCCGGAGGACCGTTTTGCGATTCGTATTTCGACTTTTTTACGCGTTCTGCCCTCAGGTGATGGAAATTTTATTTACATGTAAATGTGCACTTTTTTGTCTGGTGGCCAGGATCTTTTCATTCTCGAAATGGGCTTTTTGCGCGTTCGATTGATGGAGCGGAAGTGTGAAAGTGGGTGCAGTGACTACGTAACTGGCCCAGTGTCATACCGACCTAGGCAAACCTAGGACAATATCCGAACTTGTGGGATGTTTTGCTAGTGAATTGGAAAATTACTCTCAATCATGTTGGCATACAAGTTTTCAACAACACACAGATACGTAAACACACACTTTGAAGACTAATTTTAGTATGTACGAGTACAGATACCAAAATACGTGTTTCTAGATGTTTTGGTTAAAAGGTGTGTTGGAGGTTGGGGATAACAAATGTTAGATGCCTCTCACGTGTGTATTCTCTGGTCATCGGTCCTTAGTGGACATGGCAGTTTGAACATTATCCGAGTGTGTTGCCCATGGCATATAGTGCATCTGCAAGAGTAAATGATGGTATACCATTAGAGAGCTTAAAATGCCAGTGAGACAAGGTTACAGTTGGCGATAGCTTGTGTGCTATGTGTGGTCATCTACTGACGAAACGGATAAGTTCATTGGGACACAAGCACCCAGTGGACATTTTCATGTTTTGTATACGTATACCGCCTTCGGCAAGCTTAACAGTCGGGGATAGTTGGATGACTGGATGGCTAGATGAAGGAAGGCACTGCAATCCCTGGATGACTGGATAGCTAAAGCTAGTTGGCTTAGTCTGGTGCTTTGTTACAAGGATTTAGTGAATTTTGGTGAAGCGAGACCGATGTTGCGTTTCAACGCAACCGAATTGATACTATAGTTTTGGACTTTGTGTTTCTGTGTTGCTTCTTTTTTTTTCTTTATTTTGATAGCGAATTGGAATTTTGTCCAATGTGTCACTGTACGAGTATATGTATGAAGTAGAGATAAACATACGCGGATTCAACTGCAGCCTAATATGAGGACAACGAAACTTTTTGTGTTCATTTTTGTCCGCTACAATATTTTCAATGTGTGGCCAACCAATTTTCAGATAAATGTTAGCATTTTTTTGTTTTTGAAAATTGCTATTTTTATTGCGATTAAAGCGAATTGGATTTCAGGAACGAATAAGGCGTAGGATGGTGGATAAATCGATAAACTTAGGAAAAGCCATAACCCTGTGAATACATTTATATCGACTGACTAACTCTATTCACTGACCAACAAGCTACGTTTTGCATAATCTTTTGCCTGCGCAGTCTTAAGGCGGAACGAAAACGTTGCAATTTTTAGAGCGTCTACATGGTACAGAGACATCTGTATATTTCGCTCAGTTTTGTGTGATATCATCATGGAAGAGGTACTACTCTGGTAAATTTTGGCAAGCTGTCTTGTAAAAACAAAAAGATTGGAACGTCGATTGCACCGACTTATCCGCACAGGTCACGGATATCTATGCTCTCTACCTCTGTTATCGCTGCAACTATACCATCTTCGCGCCGGATTCAAAACTGCGCACTTTTCCTATCTACACGCAACGTTTTATCTGCAACGTATTGAGCTGCGCAGACAAAAGGTTGTACAAAACGTAGCGTCTGGACGGGCCTTAACTCGGAAGAACACCTTGCATACTTAATATGCAAGATTCATTTTTATTTTTGAAGTATTCCGTCTGTCAACTGCGCAGACTTTCATGATCTCGAACAAACGAGTCAATTCAAAATACCAGTTCATTAAAGAACTGATGTGGATGAAGATGACATTCCCCTAAATATTTTACGAGCGAAGTCCTACATTATATCGTGCACTAAAGTTATACTTCCATAACAGATGATATCGTTGATGAAATTGTAAAGTGGACAAATGTCGAGATAACTCAACCTCAATCCATCTTGGATTATACAGTTCATTATACTCGTACGTTCATGTTTTGCTATGGCAATAAGTTAACTCTTCTGTCATCGTGCAACGAAGAGAGCACAATCAATTCCATTTCACATAAGCCAAGCATGGTGGAGCTTTACAATAGTACCAAAGGAGGAGTTGATACTTTCGATCACATATGCAGCGTAGTGAGCTGTTCAAGATAGACGAACAGGTGGCCGTTGTGCAAATGTAACAACTCTAGCAGTACTACTACAGCCGCAACCGAAATTCAAGGTGTGATTACAAGAGCCAAGCTGCTCTTTGTGCTACATAGCTTGAAACCATACAAATCTGCTGATCCGGACGGTATAATACCTGCTGAGCTGCAAGGGTCCAAGCAATGTTAGAGAATATCATGAGGAGCTCCGTAAAAATGATCCATATCCCCTTGTCAAGGACAGAGGTTAATGAGTTAATGTACAATAGTTTTAATTCCCAAAGCCGGAAAATGTTCTCATTCTGCCCCAAATGACCTCAACCTATAAGTCTACCATCCTTCCTTCTGAAAACTCTGGAAGGACTAATTGATATACACATGCGATCTAAAATTGATCCACGACTTTTGTGTAGGGTTCAAGATGCCTACTGTGAAGGAAAGTCGGTGGAAACGGCTCTACACAAAATGACTAGCCACATCGAATATTCCCCACTACACACTATAGGGAGTATACCATTCCTGGATATAGAAGGTGCATTTAACATCACACATCTGAAGGTAGATGACCCACTTGGGGTGTTGATCAGTATTATGCTAAATATCAGGATAATCAACCCCAAACTGGCTAAGACTTCTGCTAAATGATTTGTCAGCAGAAGTGGCCCTTGCCTGGAACTTAGTGGTCAATGAATTGCTGATAGAGGCTGATAGGCAGAGTGATTGCCTATGAGGATGACATTGCTATATCCGTCTCAGATAAGCATCTAAGTACCACTAAAGTACTCCTACAGCTATATCATACGAGATTAACCCGTTAGGCGGATCGCTATGGACTGGGAGTAAATGCCCATAAAACTGATCGTATCCTCTTTTCCAGGAAATATAAAATTCCAATCATAGAACCTCCCTCAATCAACGGCACCAGTTTTGTCTTCACCGAAGATGCTGTGAAATATCTGGGTCTTATTTTTGACAGGAAACTAAACTGGAAACCTAATAGTCAAGAAAAAGTAAAAAAAGCTACAAAGCAGCAATAGGAATCAATGGGGCCTTCAAACTCGCATTACTCACTGGCTATACCTCTAGATTTTAAGACCGATACTCAGTATAGGCAGCAAACTAAGCTAAGCCCCAAGGGCAGCATGTATGTATATTGAGGGATACTACCCCTTCTACGGCACTGGATGTTCTGTTTCATTTTCAGCAGGAAAGTGGCATCCAACGTAGCTATTCGCCTTAATGTGACTACACAGTGGACAAATAAATTAGTAGGCCACGCTAACATTCTTGATACATTAGGAACTCTTCCGGAGAACATCGATTACACCATGCCACAATATTGATTTGACAAAGACTTTCGTGTACTCGTAAGCAGGAATATGCTTTCATGGATGATAAGACAAGACCGATAACGGGCAGTGTTTTCCCAGATAAATTTAATCTAAGTCTCTCCTTCCACCTTCTAACTCTCTGTAGCGTGTTTCAAGTTGAAATTTTGGTGATTAAAAAAGTCATATCCTGGCTACACGTGATATCTGCAAAGGCTATCCGCATCTTTTCGGATAGTCAGTCCCTGGACTCAGTCTCACTAAATCTCAGAGCTGCCCTTGACTGTCGAGCAGTTCAACCTTCATCTATCTATCCTACTGGAAAAAGGTAGTATCGGTATATCAATAGCTACTTGCAAACTATTATTAAGGCTTGATGCTAATGTCTAGCGACCAAACAAATCTGGGCAAAGCTGGATCTGAATCGCTCTAAGAATTTGATCTTTCAATGTAGGAAACCTCTCAGCGCTATCATTGGTGTCATCACTGAACGCTGTCTTATAGGCAAGCAAGCACGGGTGGCCGTGGTGTAGTGGTAGTAGCAAACGCTTCTCACTCGGAGGGTCCAGGTTCGAATCCAGCCCATGGCAAGTCAGTTTTTCATTGTGTAATTGGAACTTAGAAAGAAAAATTCTGCGTGTGAAGGCATAACACTGACACGTATGTAGATTTGGCTGTTGTAGAGTTTCAAGCACAGAAAAGAAAAAAATACTGTGATATACCTCGAATCACTCTGAGTGAAGAAAAACTCTCCGTCCTATTCGGACTCCAACCCCTGGAGAGCAAACATAGAAACCAAACACACCTGAGTTTCAAACCACTACAAAACCAATTTTCCTTCTTTTTTTTTCTTCCTTTTCCTCTTCTTCTTCTATCTTTCCGCCCGCTCCCTGGCAACAGTAAAAGGGTACCCCTTAGGCGCGCGTAAATTATATAAAAAAAAAAGCATGCAAGAAGGCTTGTCACGTTTACTAATAATTTCTGCAGAAGCTGCATGAACAAGGAGGAGGAGGAGACAAGCCTCCACCTACTCTGTAGGTACCCAGTTCTCTCCCAAATAAGGACATTACAATGACTTGAGCCATCAGAAGTTACGAGCAAGTTATGACTTCACGTTTATAGCTATAAATTGGATACAAAAGCAGATCCCTACGGGAACATTAAGGCGCAACATTGTCTTAAAGGAACCAGAAAACATTTGAACAGGTCAACAAAAGCAACAGAAAATATAAGTTGCTCTTTTTGAAATTGCGAAAATACTTAAATCTTTAACAATGGTTATGTCCCTTCCTGCTTGATATTTTTTAGGTGAAAGATGCGAACTTCTCTGACCAAGGCCCTATCAGATTTCTCTGCTGTATCTCCTCTTTCAAATCCCTTTAATGGTAAGGGGACAAATATCAGTCGAAGGATATTGCATGCAGAACGACAAAGGGTTTCTTTATTTGGATCATGGCGTTAGAATAAAATGCAGTAGTCGTACTAAAACTGACTCTATCTCCTTCTATTTAGAAGGAGTCATTGTGCATCGTACAAAGCGCAAACAATTTAAAGACATACATACAATACAACACGATGTCACAAACAGAGTCAGGGACCGAAAAATATCCCTTAAACTGAAAAGTTCGTTCTGCTTTAAAAATACATCCCTATGGGCAACGCTATGCAGCGACGGAAATAAAAATGTTACGAATGTCAGCGAACGTAACAAAACGTGATGTAATTAGAAGTGTAATCATTCGTTGAAGTTTCCACTGAACTTCAGACGAGCAAATCAGTCGATTTTACCATATTCAACGAAGGTTGTCGGAAAATCGAGATTCGAATAAGGGGCTGAGAGAAAAATAATTTGATCCCTTAAATGCAAAATTGTAAGCAGAACCTTAGATTAGAATTACGTCTACGGGCAAATTTTCTATTTAAATTCACAGTTTTGATTCATGCCGGCTGATGTCTTTCTAAGTTTCCTACAAACGTCTTCACCATTAGTCTTTGTACTACTGAAATTGATTGCGTGATGATTCAACTGTGAGTAGCTACAATACATGGCTTGCATGTCCTTACAATAATTGTTTGCAATGTCTACCCATGACCCGACTTCATAATATAAAAGCCTATTTGAACTTATTTGATTTTATTTTAGTCCATTTATTAACTACAACAATATTTGCAGGGAGAAACACCCCTGGGTTTCAACGGATCATTCCGAGTATATTTCTGACAAACGAAAATTTGATTTTAAAAAACGCCTTCTCTGGCTCTGACAACTCAATTGAAGGCATGGAGATACCCTTATAGAAACCCACCTTCCCTTCGGAAGTGATTAGATATACAGATATACCATATGCTCGTACGTATGTATTGTATATACGAATATATATATTTAATTTGAAAACCATTTCGATACCAGAAGCAGTATATCAGAACAATAGCAGAAATCATTTCCATAAATATAAACAATTCGTTTATTGGTGGCTGAGCCAGAGGTGGGTGCAGTGCAGAAGGCAGAAGGCTGAAAACATAAAGCAGAGGCTTCTCAATTACAATGTATCATATAATAATAGTACGTGAATGGTTAATGAAAATTTGCAACACCCGCATACCCGTCCCTGCTCTAATAATAACTTTGATTTTCCATGTGTACGCAATTTGATATTCTCCTGCCCCTGCTGTACCCGTTCGATCCCATCGAATAAATGAAATATGATAACGAGAGCAAATATCATCTTCTGTACCAATTATGGATACCACGTATGAGTATTATTTGCGTTCGTCTGAAGTAGGTATGAGTACTGGCAGTGGTTTGGTACGACTACGGTGGAGGCGGAATGTAAAGAACGAACACTGTTGCCCAAGGATGAGTTCCATTTATTTATTTAATTCATAGCATCTCTGTATATGAGTACATTTAAGTAATAACAACTTTTTTACAAAGCCCAAATCAACAATCCACAAGTTTTAAATATAAAAGAAATAACGGAAATTTAATAGGAATAGGTATTTTGTTTCAGAGAGAAAATGCATGAATGAAAAATTGACGACTGCTCATCAGGAACTTGTGTCTGGGAGGTATTATTTCTTTTTAATTCATCTGAAGATCCAATGTTAAAACACTAATCAAGATCAAGAGAATTTACCAAAATGCGCTTTTGGTAAGCGAAACTAAACCTAACCAAGGGAAGGGATCGTCCTCACTACCATGATTGGTATCTTATTATGGAAAGGCATGCGCCATATGGCCCGATATAGCGGAGATTTACTGAGATAAATGCATCGCATTTATTACTCTTCATAGACGAAGGAAACACCTAATCCTATTTAATTTATAACTGAGCTCGAAATACTTTTTAGTTGCCTTCATCTTCAATCGGAAGAAAATTATTAGTTTCTGGCCGGAGATCTTTACGCCAGACATGCGGCATGGGGAAATAATCGTTTGGCAGATAGGGGCAACAAGTTACTCTACTGGTTGGGTCAACATATGATTGAGTACAGACTTGAGTTGAACGCGACGAATATTCCATCCTTCCCATCAGCTGGTTCTTTTCTGAACTTGGCACTGATAGACAGTAGACCAGAACTGATTGACACGCGGAACTGTTTGTGGGCGTTCGAGTACGATAGATAAGGTATGTTAGGTTCAACAGGGGTGTGATGGATATGCTATCATACAGACATAAGGCACCAAAACGGGCCCATCGCGGTTCCTGTGGAACCTATTGAATTTGTCAATTTTCTGGCAAAAGGCAAAAAGGCATTTGAAGTTCGTGCCGCCTATTTCTTCGATTCCGCGATATTACCTCGCATTCACACAATATACATATGTGTTATGTCCTCAACAGCTTGCAGATCACCACAGAATCTGCAGATATCCGTATCTGACAATTTGAGTCTCTTTGCGTGCTGCCGCAGGAGAGAGTGCCCTGTCAGGTTTCCTATTACTGTCCTAAGCTTATCCCTGTTTAGTTTTATTAACTTCCTAAATCTTTTGCCGTCAAAAAGCGACCAAATAGCCTTGGATACCCTGTGTCCTTCAAGGCTTGACCACATTAATTTGGCAGTCTTTGTGATTTTTTCGTCAATAGTGCCCCTCACTATGAAAAGGGGTTGTTTGATATTGGCAACCTCGCTATTGTCAAGTAGCCCTCCTTTTCTTACAAGCTCGTCCGCTTGTTCATTTCCTTTAATACCACAGTGTCCTGGCACCAAGCAAAATCTCACCCGGTTCTGACTCCATAATGCCTTGTGCACTGTGCGACAACCGCTGACTATATCAGAATTGATATTGGTCGATCCCATTGCCTTGAGTGCGGCCTGGCTATCGATGTACAATAGATAGCGATATCTCTTCCGGATACCGATCTCGTCTGCACTAGCTCAGCCGCCCTGAGGACAGCCAGAACCTCTGATTGGAGGACTCTGCTTGCGTCCGGTAGTCTTATAGACTGGATCTGGATCTTCTGAGATGATACCAGAACCTGTTCCTTCCTCTGTTTTGGAGCCGTCTGTGAAAATTGCAAGTTCGCTTGACCTGATTATTGTACTTTCTTGCCAGTCTTCCCCTTCGGATAAATTATATTGTACGGGATGTCGAAGTAGACTAGGGAAGGAATTTCATCCGTAAGAATTGGATTGCTTGGCAATAGTTCCGTTAATACCGTGTCATGTCCGAAAATACTGCTCTTGAAGTAACCCAGATTAGTGAGTCGCATCGCACTGTTGCCAGAATGTTTTTTGATCTGTAAATCAAGCGGTGCTAGATGCAAAAAGGTGTCTTATGCCGCCGTAGCGATTGTACGGAGCGCACCTGTAATGGCTATGAAGGCCGTTCTTTGAACCGCCGCTAATTTTCCGTAAATCATTCTCTTCCTTGTTGCTTTTCACCATACTAGTGCGTCGTATGTAAGTATGGGTCTTACCACCACCGTATACAGCCAGTACAACATAAGCCCCAGATTTTTCCTACTGTTCTTTTTCAGATAAAAACAGCATTATATGCCTTTTTGATTCTTTCCGCTACGTTAAGATTCCAGTTCAATTTTTTGAATTGCGTTATCTTGTACTTTCTGATAAAAAGAACCAGTTCCATTTTCAATGGGTTGGCATAGAGGTCACAGCATTTTGCCCAAGTGCTGATCGTCTTCAGGGCCACCTCCATAATTTCGCTTAAAATATATAAGTATTTTCCCTGCACTATTATGGCCACGTCATCTGCGTATGCCGTGGCACTTACCCAGGAGTGGAGATATGACTCCACACTGTGGGGTTCCCCTGTTTACTGACACTCTGACCGATCTTTGCCCAATGGAACAGTTTATTTTCCTGCTTGCAAGTATGTTGCAAAAACAGTTTGTAATGCCACGTTAAATGTTGGCGTCTACTAGAGTATTTTTAATGGCGGTGCCATTACTGTTTGCCAGCTTTAGGTATAAAAACCACCTTAACTGCCCTCCAAGATATTGATATGTACCCTATTTTCAGACTGTGTCTAAGAATTTCCATAATTTTTTCGATTGCTTTCTCCGGTGCTTTCTGTAGCATAATCGGTAGAATACCATCCGGACCGGGAGATTTGTAGGGCTTAAAGGACTGAATTGCCCACCGTAATTTTTTCCTATTAATAAGAATACCTATTTCCTCTTCGGAGAGAGAGAGAGAGAGAGAGAGAGATCAGTGTTCTCAGTGTGATGTAGCATGCTAGGTTCGCTTGATACTGTGGATCCCGGAAACCGAGTTTCCATCAGTGTTGCCAGAACCTCTTGGCTACTTTCAGCCCAGGTTCCGTCACTTTTCCTGAGCTAGTTAGAAACGCTCGCTTTGTTTGAAAGCCCTTGTTGACATTCTAACTAGGTACTTGAATTATTTCTTGTATTAGTAGTACTCGTTCCATATACTGTCGCTTCTGAAAAGCGTCGCCCTATTATAGAGTTTCATGACCCCTTCCCCCATTTTAGTTCAGTCCTTTTAGGTGTTCTGTTAGACGGGCAAGTATTCTCGAACGCGATTGTTAGTGCCTTATTGATATTTTCTACCGCCCTATCTAAGCTAACAATATTATCGCAGGTGATTAATTTGGTATCCAGGTGTATATTTACCACTTCTGTATACTTGATCCAATCAGTCCTCATAGGATTTCTTTGAAAACTACGAGTACGATAGTGATCACTATATGCCACAACACGGATCCCAAAGGAACAAACGCATCTGAAGATTTACGATCAAGTGTACTCACGGTGGTCACGCTTCTACAGAATCTTTAAGCGTAATTTACGTTTGAGTGAAATTGATCCCCCGACTAACAGAAACTTTATAAAAGAAGAAATCGACCGCAATTTACTGATGTTGCAAGACGTTTTCAAACGAACTATGGAGTAGGATTTTCCTCGAATAGAATACCCAAACGAAAACCAGTTCGAAAAGTACAGAACTGCAGCGATCAAAGTATTGTACTCATACAAAAGTACACTGCTCTCGAGGCTTAAGCAACTGTACAGAGACCTTACTGACAGAAACGACCCCGAAATAAGAATACTGATTAAAAACCTCAAATAATTAATTAAAGAAAATTACAGCAAGTCCGAATACGTTCCCTCAGATAAATAAACTGTTCAGGCGGTAAGATCACAATGACATTCAATGTGTCCAAATTCCACAGACGATAGAAAACAGACAGACACCAGGACCTACGTAAATCAGTATTATCTTCAATATTGGCGATCCGAGAATCATGTATTCAGCGAAAAAAACGCAGCAAACGTCATGCGAGCGTATGTGAGTCTCTCAAAAACAAAAAGTCGTAGGGAGTAGACGGTATTCCAAAGGTCGTATTAAAACACCTGCCCTTGGAAATACTGGACAGTTTTACTACCAATGCGTTCAATTTACCAATTCGTTCAATAATGCATACTCGTATACGACGCATTAGAAAATAGCAATGGTACATTCTATCCCGAAAAGGGATATGAAATAAGGCTTGTCGATGAAGAAATAGGCCCTTCAGCAATTACATAGTTCATCGGACTAGTAAATTGACAAGGCAGCTATGATGACCTAGATGCCATTAGTGCTAACTGTTCTCCCATAGTTAATATTGCATCGAAACCTGGTATTTTTGTATGCTGCCTCGTTGACATTGGAAAACAGCAGGTGGATTACATTATATCGCATAAGCGACGACTACATTGAACCGATGCCTGACTTTCATTCTATACAAAAAGTGTAACAGCCTTGTTACTTGCAAAAATAAAAATTACGTCAATTAGATTCAATTCGGCATCAGCAGCTCAAAAAAGTCTCCCCTCTCAACCCTCTCATATTCTGAAATTCTCATATTTTTTTAATCTCCATAATCAAAGACCAAAAATCTTGTAAAGGGCACCGGACTACGGAAGAGATTAGATGGTCCAGAAGGTACTTAATTCTTCAAAATCACAATTTAGTTTCCATTTCGATGTTTTCCATTACCCAAGTCTCCCGATGGAAAAGCAATACGGTTTTCCTCACAGTACCAACACAGCTTAGGAATATGATAAAACAAGTTGTTTAAAAACGCGCTATAGTATAATGCAATGCAACCATCGTTCTTGGAGGAAGCGAATACCTGAGATACGAGTAAAGTTTCTCATACTGCTGCACCAGTTTAGCACCGGAGTCCTACAACTAAATTTGGGCTAGCAACTGACTGGGAGCGAAAAGTGGATATAATGTATTGTATCAGAACTAACAGGAACGACGAATTTTTTCCTAAACGAGGCCATATCGTTGAGATCTTTGCTGAAAAATCAAGTCAGGTAGGTACCCAGAGAGGAGGAGATTCACGATTCACGTTGGACTAGAAAATATAGATTCCGCAAGCACATTTCATAAGCCAGTTGTATGTACGTCCGAAAGTGGACTGATGAGTGTTTATAGCGAGACGATTGTTACGGTTGAAAGTTAGAAGGAGCAGAGCGGTTTCGGGAATTTTGTTGGAGCGCTGATGACGGCAATAGTGATAGAATAAAATAAGGCAAAAGATGTCAATTCACTAGCCCACATTGGTGTAACCTATAAGTTTCATCGCGCATCTAATTCTATCAAGCAAACGCAGTGAGGTCTTACGAGCACCTAAAATGAGCACTGTACTCTGACTAAAGAAATCGAAACATCGAATTTTTTGTCATTATAAACAATACATACTGAAAGTTTTCGGTTTACACTGGTATTGGCTGAGTGCTTTAATGACAGCAGATAGCATTGCATTTTGGAAGAATTCAATTCCCTACTGTTGGTTTCGCAATTAATTTTACTATTAATATTAGAATTTAATGAGCCTAAAATAAGTTACCTTATCCTTCCACGCCTTCATAGCTAAAGGCAGCGGCATGAGCCTAGAAACGAATATAAAAAGCCGAGAATGCTGTCGTCAACAAGTAATAGACTGAATTAGAATTGACATGCGAGTCTCGGAGAATAAACCCAGCCTTGTGGCACACCAGCGTTTGTTTGGATGGATGTCAGATTTGAAGCCGTTCAAGACAACTTAAATCGAATGTTCCGAACAGATTCATCGATCCCAAATACACGCATTTTTGACAAAAGAACCTAATTCTGTCGAATGCTTTTGAAATATCCAGTGCAACTATCTTGCTCCCGTCAGATTGGTGTAGATTTTGGTTCCACTTTTCGGTGAGACAACACCTCGCCAGTCGATCTGTTTCTACAAAATTTGTACAGTCGGTTATTGAGAAGGTTTCGTGCTTCGTGATATTTCATGGGAAGAAGCTTTGCCTTTTTTAGGAACGATCCGTTTTCCATCTACTCGGAAAGCGTCCTAAAGAATAATCCTAGCTAGCTATAAAGTTGTATACCAGATAGATTTGCCTTGCCCAAAGAGATAACAGCTGTACTGTTATTATTAATGAATGTTCAGGTGGAGTATGAGGCAAAGTTGCTAATGTTTTTGACGAACGACCAAAAGTTTTTACTATCATTGTAGTATTTTTCAGTTAGTTTTTGGGCGTATTGAAATTTCACACGCCTAAGAAAGACGTTGCGGTAATATCTGGTACGTTTGAATTTTTTTGGTTTTCCTCTGTCGACCAAAAAAACTGATCCCTTACCCTGACTGCCTCTTTACAGCTCGAGTCGTATTATGCCTTTTCTTTCGGTTTGATACCTTTCATCCGATGAGGACTGAGGGATGAGGGATCTCATTCCAAAGAGAATAGTGTGTGTGATCATATCAGCAGTGGCATCTACAGTAGCAGCTGTTAAATTCGCTTTCTGTCGGTTCTTTTATGAATTTCATCTCAATGTACGAGAAATTGGATCGTAAAGGGTTTTCCAATACGGACTTTACAGCTTTGAATTTAATTTGTGAACGCAATAACAAGTTTAGTGCAAAAATTTGAGTCTACATATTCGTTGTGTGATGTTGCCGTGTCAGTGAGACAACGGGTTGGTCGAAGTGTCGAAAATATCGCTACCTTTCAGGCGTCCGTAGCAAACGATCCAAATCAGTCAATTCCACCGCGTTCTCAAGAATTGAACCATTTGAAGCGACGTACGTTCTCCGATTGGGTTCTGGAGAAGATGCGCCAAGATGATGAATTTCATCCAAAATCATCTTCAGTGACGAAGCTCATTTTTGGCTCAAGGGGTTTGTCAGTAAGCAAAATATGCGTTATTGGTCGGGTGAAAATCCACATGTGCTTCATGAATCACCACTTCATCCACAAAAAATAACTGTTTGGTGCGGTTTGAACGCCGGCGGCGTTATTGGGCCATATTTTTTCGTCGACGATAACGATCGTCACGTTATTGTGAATGGTCAGCGTTATCGAGCCATGATCACCGATTATATTTGGCCCAAATTGGAAGATATGGACTTGGACGACATGTGGTTGCAACAGGATGGTGCCACAAGCCACACAGCACACGCTACAATCGATTTAGTGAAGAATAAGTATGGTTAGCGTGTTATCTCAAGAAATGGGCCAGTCGATTGGTTGCCTCGTTCGTGTGATTTAACGCCGCTTGACTATTTTCTGTGGGGCTACGTTAAGTCATTGGTTTGTGCCAACACGCCGACGACGTTGGAAGAGCTCAGAGCCAACATTGAACGCGAAATAGCGGCCGTTTCGGCCGAAATGTGTGGCCGAGTCGTTAAAAATTGGGTCCAACGAATCGACCGCTGCAAACGTGCCCGCGGTGGCATATGAACGAAGTCGAGTTCCATTCATAAATGTTTTGATTGTACTTCAAGCCGATAATAAAGTTTTTGAAATATCTCAAATGGTTTGCGTTTTATTTAAAAAAAAAAGATGTCAAGTCCTTATTGGAAAACCATAACCAGGGTGGTCCGACGAGCCTAGAGGGGATAGCATATAAAAGGTCCACTTATTAGGCTGAGAAGTTAAATTACATCCAGGACTTTGGCAGAGTGACTATAGATGTCAGGTATTCGAGTGAGCACAATTACAAACTGGGTAAGTATCAGTATCGGAGTGTCGAAACCATACCGAAATGTTTACATTAAAATCACCCCCAATAGTACCACTCACTGTGGTGTTCATCTGTCATTTTGCCAACGTAGAGAAGTTTTGTCGACTCCGAACGGCTAGAGTATATAAGTGAATTTTTTAAAGGTAGCACTGCCGTTCCCCGTTGAACGGATGACGTCAGAAAAAATAAATTACATTCTCGGCTCTTCGATATTAGCGCCGAGGTAAGTTCATAATAATATTTAGACCTAGCAGCAGCAGTCGTATGAACCACAATAAGATGCCGTCATACCCAAACTCTTGAAATTGCATGAGAACTGCATCATCTCGATTCAAGCAAATATCCAGGTTGGTTGACTTTTCAAGATGAAGATCTCAAATTTAGATTTCTGACCAACAAGAGGGTCTGAAAAATGTACATTGAGAGAAAATGAAACCTTCTTGGTCATTACTGGTCCAAAATCAACAGTGAAAGTAAGAGAACTATCTCAGCAGCATAGAATTAAATACGCTTGGGTATAACAGATTTTGTGAGAAAAGATGTCTAAGAACTTTCAATTTATAGATCTCTCTGCTGGTAGTACGAGTATTTACTCCCCACAGTACAGGCACTAAAGGTTTTCAGTCTTCCAATTAGGCCGCTTTCGTGCTCCAGGAATAGGACCCAAGAAAAGGGTCCCTTCGACACGTAAATGGTAAAATCAGAATTTTAGTTAGCCTGATTGGCAGGATCCTAAGACAATTTATGTGGGTGCGCTAACGACGAAAACCTAAAAATCTGTACTAACGGCGAGATTTCCATAATTAAAGCTAAAAAGGAGGTGCACACTAAATTTGTAAACAAAAAATAAAAACAGAGAAAATCCCAGCTGATCCTATTACTCTAGATGATACTGTAAGCACACTATCGCTCTATAGTGCGCGTATGTGAATCAAAAATGCATGAAAATATTAAAATTGCTCACTACTCGCGGGGTATAGAGAATCGCATTTCGTTTATAATGTTTATGCAGAGTCCTTAAAATGTGAGGTAGGAAACCAGATGGATACTTTTGCATTCGCATACTTTATCTGTGCATGTATGAATCCACCAGATTCAAGTACACCTATGTACGAGTACATCTACATATACGCGAGTAAAACGATTTTATTTGCATGGCAAACGAAAAACCTATAAAGCCCCCCCCACAAGATGTTTAACGATATCAAATTTGTGGGCTTTGTTTCAGCGCTGGCATACCATGAAAACCCGAATCCACAATACGAATGGTACTGTGTAAGAAGTACTGAATTGAACCAGGATGAAAGGGGATAACTGCAATTTTGTGGGATATCGATGTGAATTGCCGACTTTTTTCTCATCCTGTTCAAATTTATCACAAATCTCCTATTCGCGAGTACAAATTTTTCGGCACTTCCAATAGAAATGAACAATTTCCCTACGACCGTTGAATTGAAATTGCAAATGGAAATTCTAAAAAAAAAAAAAAAAACAAGAGCCCCCTCCAGGAAAATATTGTCAGATGTATATGTAGATACATTTATTCGCATAATACGAGTGAATATGTATACTCGTAGTACGAGTACCGTGTAGAAGTGATACAATACATCGTACATCGGCGTATACTGTAGGTATAGCAGAAAGAGAAGGGCAAAGTGCAGTGTTTTCAATTGGAAAACCGGGAAAACCTCCCTATTGCAAGGATATAAATACGAGGTTAAAAGATTCTCAGAATTTAAAACGAAATGAATATAAGACCCTTAATATGAAATACGAACTCGACGTTTGCTGGAAAGCCAAATGATACTAATTAATTCATCCGAATAGATAGGCGAACTTTTACACAAGTTTTTCCAAGAAATGTACATAGATTTGTGAAATGAATTTTTCAGAAGTAATTAACATATTCAACATGTTCTGTCATACGGACAACAATGATTCCGCACGGACCTCTTTGGATGTTTGACTATTGTATAGCTGTTAGAAATGGGGTTGTTTGTTCTGAAAAGATAGATACAAAAACCATTTGATGATTGTTTTGGGTTTAACAGCTCAAAATTACTGATGGTTCGTCGCGGGAGGAGGATTCTGCTATATCAAGGATCAGGATGAAAATAAATCGCATGGGAGAGAGAACTCATGTTGAAACCTGAGGAATTTGTCTAAGGATAGCCGTAAATATAACAGCGGATCGCAGTTATCAGCCGGTGAGGAAAATCTTGTCTACATATCATGGAGGAACCCAAGGACGTTTCTCTGTACGCCATCAATCTTCTAGTCCTAGAGTCGCTATTTGCTAGCCGAAACATCATCCGATGACAACTGGAGGAAAATCAAATCCAGGGACTTTTTCCTCCTAAGACAGTTGACATAAAGTCATGTGCCCAAAACCGTTTTCCGAATACATTTTCTGTCTAAAAAGCATGCCTATCAATGCGGAAGATCCTGCACTTCAAAGTCTGAAAACCAGAATTCAAGCATCCGACAAGTACGTCTTGTGCATTTTCATCGATATTTAGGATGCTTTCGACAACGCAACATGTGTAAGACGACTAGACAACATGGAGTAGAAGAATCAATACTAACACAATAGGTCCATGATAGCGGATGCTGAGTGCGCCCAACATGTGATGACGGTGGTTGTCCTGAGGCGGCATCCTGCCACCACTGCTACTGCGGATGTTGACCCACTCAGTGCTTTACACTCGCAATAGTTCCGACGCCAACGTTCAGGCATAGCATATGTAGATGGTGTAGTGGTATTTTATGTTGGATCATACCTAGTAATTATCTGCTCTACAGCGCTGGCAGCTCTAAACGTGGTTGACGAGTGGTTCACTAGAAATGGGCTCTCGGTCAATCCCATCAAAACTGAGATTGTCTAACTCATCTAGTAAAGGGTTTTCCAATAGGGACTTAACAACTTTGAATTTAATTTGTGAACGCACTTTTTCACTAATCATCAAACTGTCACTGTCAATTTATTGAATAAACTCAACATTTTCATCATGGTAAAGTACACGAACGAGCAACGTCTGCAAATTATAAAAATTTTCTACCGAAATTCAGTGTCGGTGACTGCAACTTTAAGAGCGTTAACTCCAATTTTCGGTCGTAATTCTCGCCCTAGTAGACAAGCAATAACAAGTTTAGTGCAAAAATTTGAGTCTACATATTCGTTGTGTGATGTTGCCGTGCCAGTTAGACAACGGGTTGGTTGAAGTGTTGAAAATATCGCTGCACATTATGTCGTATTTTGCGCAAGGATCTTGGTTTACACCCATACAAGATTAAGCTGAAGCCGATGGACCGTTTGAAGCGACGTACGTTCTCCGATTGGGTTCTGGAGAAGATACGCCAAGATGATGAATTTCATCCCAAAATCATCTTCAGTGACGAAGCTCATTTTTAGCTCAATGGGTTCGCCAATAAGCAAAATATGCGTTATTGGTCGGGTGAAAATCCACATGTGCTTCATGAATCACCACTTCATCCACAAAAAATAACTGTTTGGTGCGGTTTACATACCGGCGGAGTTATTGGGCCATATTTTTTCGTCGACGATAACGATCGTCACGTTACTGTGAATGGTCAGCGTTATCGCGCTGGCAGATATGGACTTGGACGACATGTGGTTTAAACAGGATGGTGCACCACAAGCCACACAGCACACGCTACAATCGATTTATTGGAGAGTGAGTATGGTGAGCGTGTTATCTCAAGACATGGGCCAGTCGATTGGCTGCCTCGTTCGTGCGATTTAACGCCGTTTGCCTATTTCCTGGGAGGCTACGCTAAGTTATTGGTTTATGCCAACACGCCGACGATGTTAGAAGAGCTCAGAGCCAACATTGAATGTGTGGCAGAGTCGTTGGGTCTAACGTTGGGTCCATTCATAAATGTTTTGATTGCACTTCAAGATTTATTTAAAAAAAAGTTGTCAAGTTCTTATTGGAAAACCTGATATTTAAGACATCTGTTTCTCCAATAAAAGCTAAACATTTGGCTGTCATCCTGGATAACAAATTTCTTTAGACTAAATATGTCACATCGGAAACTACTGTCAGCCTTCTTTTGGTAAGACATGGGGCTTTTCACCGAGGAGGGTTCTTTATATCCACACGGCTATGATAAGACCAATTATATCCCATTGCGGGTTGTCTGGTGGTACAAGCTTACACGAAAACATGTCACCACTGCTTTTACCTGAATTCAAAGAATAATCTGTCTCTCTCTACTGCGCACTAATGAGTTTTCTTCCCGCGATATACATATAATGGGTTGCACTGTCAAAGCAATTTTCTGTTTAAGGAAAAGTAGTCCGGTAATGGTTTCGGCCAGAATCCAGGAGAGGAATGTAGGCATGTCTTCACGAATGGCTCAAAAACTGACCTAGGTTGCGGCACTTTTCTATGTTTGGGTACGACAACATCGCTTTTTTTAACGTGCTCAATTTGAATTTTGCGTAATCTTGAAATGTTTGCACACAGCGGTGGCGAAAGGAAAGAAAGGGAGATACCGATGTCGTTGGTTTTAAATTTTTGCAGGTTACAATGACTAGGAAATAAAGGACTCGGAAGGGCATTCCATTAGCGAGTTGAACAACCTGGGAAAGAATCAGTATATTTCAGAGTACGTCTGAAAGTGGGCACGATGGTAAACTTATGAACGAGATTGGTGTTGGGGTAGAAAGTTTGAAGGGGCGGAGTGATACTGGCAATTTCGATGGAGCACTGTTGTTATTGGGATAACCTATGAGTTTTATCGCAAGGTTTTGAATCCGATCGAGCAGTTGCAGAGCGTTTTTTGGAACACCTAAGCAGATGTGGGCACTGTACTCCAATTTGGGCAGATGAATGCCTTTTATATTGATGCCAGATCTGTCATGGTGAAAGATTTCTTCCATCGCTTGAGGACGCCTACACATTTCGCGGCATTTTTGACGACATCAAATATGTGGTCATTTCAATGGAGGTTGTCATTGGCACACATAACGAAAATGGAAAGTGCTTTGGAACCATTAAATTCCACTCTGTTGATTGTTCCTTAATTGGTGTTTAGATCGGAATTCAATAAGCTTAGCATATGCTGCCATTCCCGTTCTCCAGCTGAAGAACAGGGACGTGAGTCCGGGAACGAATATGAGAAGCAGAGATATTGTCATCAGCAAAGGAATATATTGGATTCGAAGTATATTGGAGTAGAAGTACAGACAAGACATCATTAATTAAGTTAAAAAGAGTGTTAGACACAGAACGGAGCCCTGGGGCACAATAGTATTTATTTTGTGAATATCAGACTTGAAACCATACAAGACAACTTGAATTGAACGTTCCGAAAGGTAGTTTCTAATCCATTGAAGAAGAGAGTCGTTGATCCCAAATGCACGCTTTTTCGACAAAAGAGACAGTTTCCATGACCTTGGAACGAAGGATCGTAAGTGCAATGGGTCTGTAGAAGGATATATTAGAAAATTCCCATTTTTTAGGGACGGGCTGGACAAATGCTGTTTTCCATCTGCTCGGAAAGAGTCAGTCCAAAAGAGTAGGATTGATGAAAAAGCTTACTTAGTATTTTGTCTTCCAGGCGGATTTTTACTTAATTTTGATGATAATGCGCTCTATTTTGAATGAACTGTGGAATGGGGGAAGTAACTTGAGGCGAGCCGAGATGCGCTTAAGGCCCTCCTGAAGTCGTTTATCACTTCCAAATTAATTCGAAAATGGAAGCCTTCTCTAAACGCAATTGGCGAGCTGAATTCATTTAATCTTATTCGGGTCCCAGGTTACAATTCGGTCACGGGAAATCAAATCGCCGATCGCTGAGCCGAAACTACGTTACAGTGACTTTATGCTGTCCTGTAGTAGGAAAACTGCAGGCTGCGTACCGGCATCATGACGGAGCACTACGCAATTGCTTAACACCTAAGAGTGGTGGGCAAAAGTGATGACATCGCGTAGCACCAACTTTACGTATGTGTTCTCGGTGCTGATGTATTGGTTGCTGATACTGTAGGAACCTTATCACTGAAGCGCTTACGCATCCCTCTATGAAAGATCGAGAACTTTCCGTAAAAGAAGCAGGTGAGGATCACAATGAACTAATTGCGCATTCTGACAAAAAAGGAGCTGAGATCTTATGCCCTTCGTAGGATCTATAATATCTCACAGAAAAATACAAGTGAACACCTCGGACAAGAACTTCGATTTCCGATGACGACAATGGGCTACGTTTAATGGACAACGGTTGAGGTATTTGCGCTTTAAATGTCCATATAGGTATCTCTATCCGATTAGAAGATATCCTCGTCAAATATAAAGCAGAAATACAGGAGATAAGATAGACTGCGCTTCACACCGAGGAATGAACAGCTTCGCATATTTCTTATGTACGCGAAACACTACAATATCAGATTCTTTGTGCTCACGATTGTAGGAGTGAGAAAGGCAAATTGACGAAGAATGCTTTCTAGACGCCTTTCGTGCAAATACTTAAGATTTTGTGCCACAGTTATCAAACTCTTCTTACACTTCTCGGTGATCAGATGGGTCTTTAAGGAATCCGAACATTTCACGTTGTTTCGCTTCCTAAAATCATCACTTATAATATAATCAACACTCGAGACGAATCGTCCTAGCCCTGACGCAGCAGTTTATTCTATCCACAGGATTCCTCCGAAGAAATGTTTGAATCGCATCTTATCTAAACAGAGTCAATGGAGAGCTTGAGTTTACATAGCATGTTGATCCGAGCGTGCAGTGGTATGTATTTACATGACCAGAGATAGTTAACTTTTTTTCTTTTTCAGCTAGAGCGTCTACAGCTAATCCATAGAAAAATTGTCGTCTTTGAGTCATTCTTACAAGAGAAACGCGGAAGAGGAATCAACCTACTGCTCAAAACGCCTGATAAAGTATTTACAGACAAGAGGTTCTGATATCCAGAGCATATCAATGGGACATCATGTCAAAGGTTCCCATTTAGGAAAGGTGAACTCCAGCAAAGTGTTATTTTCCCTCTACATCCTTAATTGTCATCTCTTGAATAAAAAAAAAGTCAGGGCAACGAAAGACGGTAATGCCCACCGAAAACATTGCCTAAGATTTTTCAATATTGCACAATGCAACAGAAAGTTTGCTTTCATATTGACTGAGATCTTCGTATATATTTCCGACCATAAACCAGGTATTGATGCCATGAAGAATCTCAAAGGTGACCCAAGGAATACGATTCACCACGTCGGAAAGACATTGTTACAAAGTTAAACTCAACCGACTCAAACAAGTTAACAGTCTAAGCCAAGAAGAAATTTAAATTTGCATGTCAAAGTCATTTATACAAATGTATTCCGAAAGTTATTCCCACTAGTCCTAATAAAACGGAACCTCCATCAAACAGGCTTAACATGTCAATCAAAACAAAAGCCGTAGCTAAAGACATATGAGAATATTCCTTTAAGCTCCAGTTAATGAACTCTAATGGCTTATGTCATGTGTCACTTTCGACAAAAATATTCAAAGCCGACAATTCAGCTCATTTGTATCTGTCAACAAGGCTCTTTCCCTTCGGCCCACCAGAGGAGCGACATATATGCCATTCGAACACTCCACCACGTTCAAGAAAGCAACAAATGCTTGACATTTTTCACTTCGAAACTATTTTTCGGGAATTGATGCAGCAAATTTTCACCATTTGAAAACCTCAATTCATCTCATATGTATTGTACTTGGTTGATGTTTTAAATCACATCAAACAGTTGACAAGAAAATCATATATTCATTAGCCCAACCGCACAACTATGAAAAAGGAGGAAGCACTTCTCACAGTGTGATCTATGCCATTTATCACTTCGATGGAACTAGTTGGCTCATGGAATAGTTGTTGTTGGTGTATCGTCAACGTCATACATTACCGAAACACTACTAGATGACAAATAGAAAAAAAGGGGGGAGGGAGTATCTAGAACTGAAATCCATAGCAACAATTCTTCGTCATCTTCTCGGGCCATCCATGGCTGGGAACTATTAATCATCTTCGGATGATTTATTGGGATTTCAGCAAACGACTTAACATACACACAAAGAACACAATTTTCCTATTAGCGGGAGGAGAGCGTTACTCGTGCCAGCCAAGACCAAATTCAGGACAGGGATGGGGAACGACAACCAGAGTAATGCGATCCTGAACATCCTTCAGTCGAGTGGAGGAGAAATATTGAAACTATTTTCGTAATTTATTGTTGAGCGACTTATGAGAGATTTCGATTAGAGAATGTCTCTCTGTCGTATTGTACTTCACAACAAATACTAGCACATTCGCTTCATAAAAATTAAGAAATCGATAACTGAAAGGATGAGTGGAACTACGTTAGATCTAAAGGCGGTAGGATGAGTATTCACCATTAATCCAGATACCCAATAGTATTGGTGCAGAGAATTATTGTACGACAATGCCATTGGATTTGGCTTAGGTTTCGATGATGTATTTTCCAGATCCTTTAAATATTTATACTTTTAGTGAGTTTACAATTCTCGCATTCCATTGCTTTAAGTGGAGATGGATTCAGGTTTGTGCGGTGATTAATTCGAAAAATTTATGGAAACTTGGAATCGATATAATCTCGCAGTCACTAGTCTACAAACACAACCATTCTCAGTCCACTAAATTCACGAGAGAAGAGATAAGATAGCAGGAGGGACCGCTGTTGGAAGCAAGTAAAGTAAAGTATTTTCAATGTTCCAGACTTGTCAGATGCTGGTCGCATCAGGCGGGACGGAATGTGTCAAGGAGGTATCGGTAAATAATACTGCGACTATATAATACTGCGCAGATCGAATGAAAATCGAATGCAGATTTGCAACACTGCAACATACTCCACATTACGAAGCAGTCTGGAGGCTTTTAGCTATATTACTATAGGATGACTGTACGAGAAGATTTCCGAGGATCAAATTTTGACATGATACGAGTATGCGATTTTTGTGTTTACAGACGAAAAGCCATCTGTATCCAAAGATAGGTCAAAAAATCGTCCATGAAGCTTTGTGTTGTCAATGCCTTGTAAATATTTGAGAGGTAAGCACAAGTCGTCGAGACTGAACACTTAAGCTTGGGATGATTGGGATGGTTGACAGGCGGAAGTCACAGAATTTAATCGACAATTATTGAGAATATTTTGCCATAAGCACCCATGCATTGGGAGATAGTAAATTCCAGGTTCTGCCAAAGGAAAATTGGAAGTACGATTGAAGCTGGAAATTATTCGACCATCAGTATCGTACTTCTACTCATCCACTGTCCTGAGAAAGGAAAATGATGTAAAGTAAAGTCACTAAAAAGGTGGAAGTTACACTTGACACTGGCACTGACGGGTTGTAAACACTAGAAAATGCATGAAAGGAGTTAGTCTTTCTCACGGCGCATTTTCCAGCTAGGATAAAAAATCAAGCGATATAGTAATATATCGTAACGGACCCGGCATAATAAGCGAAAGAGTAGATCTAAATCCGAGCCGGAGGAAAATAGAGTTGCTGGAAAGGGTCCCGGTCCTAGCTATTCAGATTAATCAATGTCTTTATAAAGTTCTTGAAGAACTATGCGCTGAATTGGCTACAACTCCGATGAACCCAATAAAATCAGACTGAGAATTTATCGGCTTGTTGCGTGCAAATCACGCCCCAAAAATCCACCACTCCCTTTTCCATCTGTTGTCTGTTGACCTCCTCATTTCTCCTCAACCTTCCTGTGCTGTCCCTTCTTTTCTTTCTTCCGTCATGCTCTGGATGCCACGGCACAGGTGGGATTCACTGGATCCTCTGAATTCAGTTCCCTCCCCCGGCCTACCGCTCCAGAGATGACCAAATAGGTACCCCTGATAGAGCCAGGCGGACGGCCTGGAGACTCTAGCGGACGGACGGTCCGCCCCCTGATGCCCCGAGAGCTCAACACCATCAACAATGGCCGCGAGCCCACCCTATCCGACATTGTTTGCCCCACTACACTACAAATTTGTATAACCCCTACCCCCACCAAAAGTTAAAAATTGTAAATTAAAGCCCACAATTCCCCGCGGTCGTTCTACTGCACCATATGTCTGCAAGAAGGTTTACTGACTCCCCATTGGACCCTCTCAACGATAGCTTCGGTTTCGGGTCAGAGGGCTGGCTTCGAACCAAAGCAATCACTTGGACGACAAAACAAAAAGAACGAACAAACACGACCCACAAACATAGAACATCGACGTGTGTGATTGGCTGGGGATTCGTGAGAAGCTGTTGGAGCTCTGGATGTGATTCCCTTTGTTCTAACAGCTGAATTGACGGAACCCCATGTGTGTGTGTGTGTGTGGACGAATGGCGGCGATAGCCAAAAAGCGCGGTAAGCTCCTTCGATAGCTTATCGTCTTGTTGGCCAGAGCCTGGGAAAAAAAGAAAAAAACGGAAAAAAACCAAACGAAGACAAAAAAATCATTAAAAACACTCAGAACAAGAACAAGAACACGAACAAGAACAAGAACAGAAACAAAATCTCAACAAACCGAGGAAAAAACACACTCAACGACAAGCCGGAAAGGACATTACAACCCCCCCCCCCCCCCCCAACGGACACGACCGGACGAAAGTCTGTGATTGTGGCGGAGACGGTTTACCCTCCTCCACCAGCAGAGACCCAGCTAGGGAGCGACCCCGCATAGGCAGGAAACAGATCAAATAGCTAAGTACCCTTTTTTAAATAACACATATTTGTGCCTTAGAATCGCGTCCGTAAGCCTTCTTACCGTTTTCCGTTGAAACCGTTCGTAAGACGGTTAGATTTATTTAATTGCGCGACCCGCTAGTTTTACCGATACGACAACGCGGAACTGTGGGCCTTCCATTAGCCGACCCATTCACTTGAAATTAATTTAAATTTTTTAAACAAAAAAATCGGTTTGATAAAAATTCGCATACCCTGTAATCTTCCTCAAAAAAAAACAAAAAAAGATCAAATATAAGTATAAATTCCCCATCAGGGAAAAGATAAGTCGTGTGTTTTTTTATCTGTTTTCCCAATTTTGCTATAAAAATTGGGTGGCGCCTACCTGTTGTGTTGTTTGCGACTTTTGTGTTGATCGATCATCCCGAACCACCCCTTTCTGAGCAGCCGGTGTGTGCAGCTAACCAACAGCTGCTTGTTGCAATTCCGGTTTTCGCGATTCCTTCTTGGGCTGCACATTCGCTTTTGTGTAGTCCTTTCCATTCGCTTATCAACCACCATCTGTGTGGTTGCGGTTCGTTCCACTCTATCGTTTTATTGTTTGTTTTTTTGCCGGCAGCCCGGCATTTGTCAATTTAAATAAATTAAATTTTTTTCTCCCCGGGTTTTGCAACAGGCTCATACAATACCAACCTGATGCTCGGATGAAGCTGACTGGACCTCAAATTGTTAATATACTGCGAAACAAGAACAGGACTCTATTTCGAAACCTTGGATCATCCATGAAGATGAGGATACATCATACGTGAATGCACCATCCGTGCACTTTGTATTTGACATACGCATCACTGATGGGGATGTCTGTAAGGAGCTAAAATCTACCGGGTCAACGGTTAAGACTGGGCTATATCAGAATGAGTTTTAACTAAAACGTTCACGACTATTCTTGGTAGAGAAGAGAGAAGAGAGTTGCAGCGAAGTGCGTACGTATTGCTCTTGATACTTATGTGGCGCTACAGTCTGGAGTGGACCAGGGGCTCGGATAACATGCCTCTGCAATCAGGGCGGTTTTTTGACAGCTAGCTGTATTTACTCACGCTGTTACCGGGGACCACCACTGGGACATTCGATTAGCACTACGCCACGAACTTGATTGTTACTTGATTGCTGGCCCAATCTAGGTTATAGGATATTCATTTTAGATTCTACCATGATGATGTAAGACGCTTTGATAAAAAGTGTTTACATATCTACGAGTAGCATTTCGGTTTCTGATGATGGAGGGCTGCACTCGGAAATATTCCAAAAGGAATGACGGAATGGTCGCAAGCGCTCTTGCCATTCTACGCGCCACACGTCGATTATTTTACTATCCACTTAAGAACAAACCGGAACCGAATACGTTCTAGCGATGCTGGACGGGTTTAGAAAGTATGAGGGATTGTGAAGTATGAAGGATGCTCACACAAAATTTGTACTCAAAGTCCTAATATTTGGCCTCCTGTACAAAATTTTAACAACTAGATAAACTTGTGCTGGGACAGGGGAGTGTTCATAAGGACCCAAATATTATAAATATATTACAAAGTAAAATATATAAATTTATGAAGGAACGATCGATACATTGTCAAGAACATTTGTGAAATGAAGTAAATTCAGGTTTCAACGAAATTCAACGAAATCATGACTTCTGTCAAGCTTATCGCAAAGTGGCAACTAATTCGAGGATGCTGTATATTGAACTGATAAAGAATATGCAGGTCATGGAGGAATGATCGACGAAAAAGCCGTTTGTACACTCTTGCAGGGTTTGACTTTTTTTTATAAAATTTCAGAAGTTGTGCTGTAAGTTATCCATACCTGCTTAATCAATCATTGGTCAGCACTAGAGGAAGTCCCTTGGGAGTACGGATGATGATCCCCAACCAAGTCACTGTAGTTTTCTGTATCATATGTCAATGAGACAAAAAGGAAGCCCTTAACTACTATCTTAATGACCCTTTCTTCGATCAATGATCAGATTTGAGTTTAGTTATATTTTCAATTCATACTCGTAACTAAAATAGTACAATAGCTTTTTCGGGTGAAAGCTTTAGTTATTATCTGAGCCTCTTCTTGGAAGTTTAATGTAAAATTGTCTTCTACAGTAGCAAAATAATTGCGACCGATTATGTCAATGTCATCAGTATAGTCCAACAGTTAGAAGACTTAGTTAAAGATTGATCCTTCTATGTTAACAGTTGTCCCAAGAACTATTCATTACATCACTAAATTGAAGAATCGAAGCATTAGTGCATGTCCTTGCCGAAATCATGTCTAGTACCTGTGAGAATGAGTTTTCAAACCTACAGACTTATTGACTTATTGAGTTAAGTTGAGTTTCGACTTGAAATTCATTGACTTTTTTGTAGATTTTTTTTTATGTAAAGATATAGTGTGGAAGCCACACAGGTAATAGTAGATGAGTGTGGTATAAAGAAGGAAGGAAAGAAAGAATTTCACATGCCCTACAGTGCCATATCACGACAGTTCTTCTAAGGCTTATGATCGCCTTTCTTGTAGATAGGAAATATAAAATTGATATTACAGTTATTGAGCATATATTTATCCCTACATACTCGACCGATATGCATTAAGATGTTACTCATGTCCTCCAGTCCGGTGGTTGGTAGTCCTGTGTCATATCGACTACTTCCTTGATAATCCCGGGAAATGAACACAGTGCTCACTTCACTTCAGCCGGGCTGTGACGTATTACAAGCTTTCGTGGTTATGCACTTTCTAAAAGATTAAGCTGTTTCATGCATCCTTTTTTTATCAATGTGGCAGCGCATTTTCGTTGCAAAGTCAGATTCTTTATCGAAGAAAGACCAGAATTGATAGCTGCACCTCGAAAGTGTGGAGAATTAGTATCTCAAAGACATGTCTTCCATCGGGATCGAATAAATGGTCTGATCTTAATCAGTATTCGTCAGCGATATCCAATCAAGTCAGGATAAATTGCCGAAAGTAACGATTGCACGTATTCGCACCTCAACTTATATTAACGCCGAAATCACTATCATAACAACAACTCTGAACAAAAACATGGTGGTGGAATTTGGTGATATTGCAACAGAGCTTTTAAAGTCACCGGTAAAAGCATGGGAGCTCCTGTATCCACTTATAGAGAGAGCCTGGTAAGCCGAGTTTTTCCCGAAGAGTGTTGCCAAAATAACAGAGAGGAACATTTTTGATTTGGATCTTCATTGAACAGTGCGTGGAATATCGAGCCCCATTAAACCCGAGGGATATTGATTTTGAAAAGCCATTCAATGCAGTATCAGAGAAATCATCTGGGACATACCAGCTAAAGGTCGGTTCTGGGTCTAAGAATCCTGCTGGAGCAATTTACAATAATGCAATGATGAGCAGCATGAGATAAGCATGACCACACTGGCGAAGTTTTATTGCTTTCCACAAAAAGACAACTAGCATAGAGACGGCAGCAAATCCTCAAAACCTAAAATCATTAATTTCATTTCACTTTATTTATTTTAAACCTCATACTTAACATTCCGTAGATATAGTGTTATAAACTATAATAATCATAAATAAATACAAGGTGGCGCAAAATTAATCACCCTATCGGAAGATGGTATAATTTTTTGCAAATGCCGTCACACGTCAATCATATTTGACATTTGGGAACTAGATAGCTGCAGTATATAAACAGACAAGCAATGAAGCACTATACTCCGCAAGAGCGTTGAATAATTGTGTCGAAGTTTCGACCGAAATCGGTCGAAGGTGTTAGCGCAGCGTGAATTTCGACGTCGATTTCCTAATCGTGTCGCTCCAACTGGGAAAACATTCCGGCGGTTAACTACTCGACTCGAACAGAATGGAACTACAGGAGACCAAGCAGGGCGTACTGACACCAGACTGGTCGTTCGGCCGAAAATATCGCGGCTGTGGCTGCCGATGTCACTGAGAACGAAGAGATATCAACCAGACCACGGGCCACGCAATTGGGCATCACCAAACGGACGCTTCAGCGATTTTTAGTGAAAGACTTACACATGTTCCCGTACAAAGTGCAAACAGTGCATCAGTTAATGCCTCCTGACCGTAAGTCGCGTCTGAATTATTGTAAAGCCATCCTCAATCTCAATAACGAAGAGGACGATTTTGTGTCGAAAATCATCAGGAGCGACGCGAGGCGCGTTTCCTACTTAAGCGGTTACGTCAATAGTCAAAATCTTCGTTTCTGAGGCACTGAAAAACCGCGTGTGATGCACGAAGACCCATTAAATCCACTCAAAGTCACTTTGTGATGCGGCGTTCACGCGGGAGGAGTGATTGGGTCGGATTTTTTTGAGGTCGCTATCGACAATACGGTCACTGTTACTGGCGAACGCTACAGGGCCATGATAAACGACTTCTTTCTGCCGGAGTTGTGAAGGAAGCGTTTCTTGGTCGCGTAATCTCCTGTTTTGGCGATTTGGAATGGCCAGCAAGATCGCTCGAATTAACCATCCCAGATTTATTTCTTTGGGGCTAATTGAAGTCGCGGGTTTATGCCAACAAGCCTCATAAAATCGCAGCCCTTAAGAGTCGAAGAATATTCGACAGGAATGCAAACAGTTATCACCGGAAAATTGCGAAAAGTCATGGAAAATGCGATAAAACGGGCACAAATGTGTATCAACACTGGCGGCAGCCACTTGCCGGATATCATCTTTTCCACCCAACAGGGAAATAAAGATTTCCATCACTCAAAATCATTTTTGGATGATTAATTTTGCACCACCTGACCGCCGTCAGCACCTTCGTAGCGATCGATTTTTATGAGCCAATTTTCCACCACTCTTCCACACATATCGGCCGGAACGTTGGCAACTTGGCGTCCGATATTCTTTCTGGGCTGCTCTGACGTTGTTGACTTGTTGGCATAAACCAACGACTTAACGTAACCCCATAAAAATAAAGTGAAGAGAGTTAAATCGCATGAGAGAGGTGGCCATTCGACCGGACCATTTCTCGAGATTACACGATTACCGAACTGCACCTTCAATAGATCAATTTTTTGATCAGCTATGTGACATTGATCTTGGTGGAACCACATATGATGTCAAGTTCATCCAATTCTGGTGCAAAATAGTCTTACAACATGGCACGATAGCGAACTCCATTGACCGTAACATGGCGATCACTTTCATCGACATGAAATCCTCACGGTCACTTTTTGTGGATGCAATATGGGTGTATTGCTGTCCAATAACTTATATTTTGCTTGTTGACACGGCCATTAAGCCAAAAATGGGCTTCATTGTTGTACATGAGTTTTTGACGAAATTTGGGGTTTTCTTCAAAATTTTTCAAAGCCCAATCGGAGAAGTTTCGGTGCTTCAAATAATTAAGAGGCTTCAGTTCTGGAGTTAATTTGATATTGTAAGGATGTAGGCTAAGATTCCGTGCAAAATTCGCCACAATGTGGACTGAGACATACCCAATTCCTGCGAACGGCGTGAAAACAACTGATTTTTCTCATTTTGAACTGAAGCACGATAATTTAGGTACTTCGACCGGTGCGTTATCTCATGCCACAGGAACATTCAATAGTGAATATGTTGACTCGATTTTGTCCACTATGGCATGCAAAGCATGTCTCTTGGGACGATTATAACGACCATAAATTGGAGTAAGCGCTCTAAAAGTTGCGACCACCGAATTAGAATTTCGGTAGTAATTTTTGAATAACATTGATCGTTCGTGAACTTCACCATGATAAAAATGTAAACCTTAACTGACGTTTTGACATTGACAAAATTCGCCAACATAAGCCTAATTGCGCTCATACCACTACGGAAGACAGGAACGACACCACTAAAGAATGTATCTACGAACTCCGTGACAAGGCGTAAGAATACTGTCCGAAGTATGACGATGGGATAGGAAAGGAGGACGTCTTTGGTAGGACAACTGGTAAGCATAGCCAAACGACACTACGTGTGGCAACGGACTTGTGCTTTTTGACTTTGCAGCGGGATGAAATATTACCATAATAAGCACACGGTTTCCTGATCTCAATATACACCAAGGGTCTTGGCAGTTTCCGTTGACTCGGATCACTGCTTCGTTGCTGCCAAAGTGCAAATACGAAAGCGCCACAACGAATAAGAACTACTGTGAGAAGATATAGCGTAGAAAAGCTGCAATCACAACAGACCGCCAGCATTTTTGCCGGACGCATATCCCAACATTTTTTAACAACTCCTATGCCGCCAGCATTAAGTACCGAAGACCAGTGCCAACGCTGCCAACATGCCATCATAGATGTCACAACTGATGTGACGGCAAGCACATGCAGCTAAACAAGAAAGATGAGGGCTCCTCGTGCCTCTACGAGCAGAGGAGACGGGTATCACATCGGCTTCCCCAGAAGAAGAAAACAGAGCACGGGAAGCGCGCGATGAAAGATATTCCTACTTTATCGCGCTGAAGCATGGACTCTATCGAAAGCGAATATAGTTATTTTCAAATGTTTCAAGAGAAAAATGATTCGAAAGATATTCGGTCCCGTTTGCGTTGAAGTGCTTTGGAGGACAAGATTCAACGACGAGCTATGTGAGCTGTATAGCAACATCGACTTAGATAGAAAGCTGCGCATCAGTCGGCTGAGATGGAATGGACACAATGCGCCGGCCTACAGAATCTTCGAATCTTACCCGGAGTGACAATGCAGTAGAGAGAGAACTCACCTTAGGTGGCGCTCACAGGTAGAAAGTAACCTCAATTACATGGAGTGCGCAACTGAATTCAGCTAGCTAAAAACCGAGCTAGCTTCTTGTCCATATTTGTTTCGTGTCATAGTTTTCGTGAACGTGATCGCCATTCATGATCATGAGCCTATTCATTTGCCTACAATTTTAGCTAGTAATACAACTTTGATGACAAATTGCCAATCAAAATGTATCACATACATATGAACGTTTACAATTCTACAAATGTCCTTTTTAAATTTTCATTTTAGTAACTCCCGTTTCAACTTATTTTCGGATCCAAACGTCGCAAATTGCTGCAAGAGGACTCCTCCATCAAATGCCTGCACAGTATGCATGAATGTGCCAGAATACATTTATTATAAACAATACCCTACTTGTTTCGCTGGATTATTTTCAAACTAAGAAAAGGCGCCCACAATTACTTGTTCATATTTCCAACCATTCGAAAACCCAACGGACTCATTCATCTTAACTTATTTCCCTTTTCTTGATATCTAGTTGCATCAACTTACCCCATTCTTTTCACAGACACCACCGGCGTTCTTAAGATCACCCGTCCACGCAAGTCCTAGCGTTCCCATTTCGAAATCACGATACGTAAACATGTACGCCAAGCAAAAAGCATCATAGTCCTCCTCTGCAAAGATACAATGCGAACAAAAAAAATTAATAAATATGAAAAATCTGTATAACGACAAAATAATTAATAACAAAAATGCGTTCCATTAGAGTAGGATCCACCCGACTGGAATAATAAGTTCATGTCACGCTGGACAATACAATGCTATTGTTGCGGATGGCTGAATCTCGAGCACCTTTCTCACGATACCCTTTAGACGATGCAGCACAATTCGAGTACATTGACTACAAATGCAGATAAGTTTCTCCCTTGATTTTGTAATGCCATCCCTGTTTACCACTTAAGACCGCACGAAAAAGAAACCCACAACCTGACCATCATCAATTTTTCGCCCACCTGACAAAGAACGGTGCAAAAAAAAGTATCTACTCGTACTATAAACTCATACATAAACGACCTAAACCAACAATTTTCCCTTTTCATATGCAAATCCACGTCGGTAAGGGATAATTTATCATGACAAATTCTGGAGGATGATCTGCAGCAGCAGCACGTAGCAGCAAAAGGAGTCTTCGAAGTAGGGAAACCAAGTTATACACATGTATCAAAAGGAGAGCAAGAGGCAGTGGCTATGAATGAGAACGTGTAGCAACAATAAGCAGACAAATTTTGAGTTGCGACATCTCGTAAGTATCTGAAGAGGAAATGCGGTTGGATTTTGTGGCTGAATAATTCCATTATGCTTTGCTACAAACTCAACCCCAGCTTCATCCGTTGGGTTTTCGGTTATAAAGAAAAATTCAATTTCAACTTCAGGATTAACGGATGAAAATAGAAAGTAGGAGTACTCCTACGGGGAATTTTGGATAATACGTCATATTTAGTACACAAATTTCCAGGATTAATTCAATAATGTCTCATGAGCATCAATCATGCAGGCAAAACCTTTGAAAGTGTCACGCAAGTTTATGCAATCTATCACATCACATCATGACAAAGTAAAGCAGTGTAGCTTCGGATTGGTTTAGTGACACTTGCAAAATGGATTTAGTCACTTTTATTTTCAAGTTTACATATCTGAAATGTGTGGGAAATCTTACAATGGTTCGAGTGCTGGGAATGAAAGAGAGATAACCTTTGTCAGAAAGTTGAATGTGTTCGTAATTATAATGATAATGACAGATTGTAGGTATGAGTCACTGCCAATAGAGTTTATTGCATAGTTCTAAGTACGTAACCCTGTTTTTCCTGAGACAGATTTCTGAAATTCCACGTATTTCTGGTAACTATGTCGATAACGAAGGGCTGCATGAGCCATTTATGTATAGCAAACCGGTTGCAATCCCCGACATGAAAAAATGTTGACAAGTGATCTGACTACAGTCTGGGATGATTCTGGGCATCAACCAACAAGCTTGTTCAACCAGCACGGTCTTTCGCCTACTGTCTCCAGTGCCACATTCCAAGTTGAGCTGTGCCGTCCGTAGATATCTGACTAGTCCCTAAAGTTCGCGGTTGAAGCTCTTACTCTACTCAAGTCCCAAGACTTTGCGACATTGAGCAGGACGAGAGAGTACTTTGTCACTTATTTGCCTCCTGAGTCCAAAGAAATAGCAAGCATAAATCTGAGTCTGATTTCTGAGCTGATATCGTTGCTGTTGTATGGTGTTGTAGGAGTATAACATAGTTCATATGTACGCTAACATATGAAGCTACAAAATTGACAAATAGATGGTGAGATGATGAGAGATTCAGGGGTCTTTTGAGACGATAACCTAATGCATCAGCAAAAAAATCTTATAGGCGATGTTTACGAGATTTATTCCTCTATTGTTGGCGCAGTGAAAGAGGTCTCCTTTCTTGTGGATTGGACAAGCGGTGCTAAGATTCTATGGTTCGCGTATGCTTTCCTCTGACATGGTGCATGTTCCGATCCAGTTTACCTCCAGTTGCTTCTAGTAGATCTGTTTGTACCAGCAACTATGATAGACCTTAGCTTCGATATTGCTTCCTTAACTTTTGTCAAAATCAGAGTGACGGAATACCGTCTTCTTCATTCACGTTCATTCTACTAGACAGCGGTATTTCGACTATCTTCGCCATTATACAGTACGGCAAGTATTGACTGCGACTCTACCAACTAGTTCTCCATGTTCATCTTTGCAGACTTGCATTCTGGCTTTGTAGCCCTGATATGTTCGTTTTATTCCATGCTAAAACTTTAGAAGGCAGTAACATCTCTACATGTCCTCGATAGCTCGCTTCCCATGTTATTTTTTTTCCCCCTTGAAATCCGTGCTTTTTCTTTCAGGTCAGGGGGTTATAATTTTGAAAAAGCTTGAGGGAAACGCGATCGGCAAGGATTCTAGCGGCGGATTGCAATTACAGCTTCCGACATGATCCTACTGACTTCGCTCTATCCTGGTTGCAACAAACAAGATAATAATCCGAATCGAGTTTGGGTTCTTCAAAAGTTCAAATGTCGATCAAAATATCAATCTGTTTGACGGTTGATTGATCGGAGGATAGTCAATACCTTTTATGAGTGTTTATAAAATATATTGAAATCGAGCCAAGGCTCCTAAAAAATTAAACCTCGTTACAAATTCTTAAAACCTGAATCGTGGTGTTATGCAAACTGTGCTTTCTGAATCAGCTAACAGACCGGATCCCTACTTGCGTTAAGATTTGCTTGTTGACATAGCTGAGAGCACTGAGCCTATGTTCGGTATGAAAGGTCATAAAATTCGTCCGCACAGTTTCAGTTTAAATGCATTTTTTATTTGATTTCATTAATTAACACTTACAAGCTATACAAAAAAACGCTTAAAAATTTGCTTAATTAACTTAAAATTATCTTACGAGTATTCTAACTTACTGGCCCCATGCGGGCACTCTAAGTTAAACCTAACACTTAAACTATGTCTTTTGACGTTTTGACAGGTTTTGTTCTTATTCTTATAGTTAGGACAATACAGCTTAAACTAAGAAAACATTTTTAAATAGAAAAAACTTAGTATATGGCAATTTTGATTTTAATTTTGTTATAAAACTTAAAACTAAAAACTTACAGACTACCTAAAAATAAATCTTAATCTACTTAACCTACTTACATCTAACACAAATATAGACATACAATATGTATATATATATACATAATATATATATACTAAATATATAAATACATGTAAACATATATATATATATATTTTCTTTTTCATTTCTTTCTTTTATTAATTTTCTTTTTGTATTTATGTATTTTTTTTTCTTAAAAACTAACTTAATCCTACCTAAAACTATGTAAGCCGGCCAAGGCTAATAAAATAGTCAGACGACCGACTTTGCTTCCTATAGAGCTACCTAGTACTGGAAGAATTGGACGACGAGACTTCCCCTCCTTCAACTAGCCACCAAAATTGTTGGTGCTGCCGAGCAACATCCCTCATGTCGCGAATCCTTACTGCCCTTCTGAACCGGAGACGCTCCACACTGCCATGTGCGACGTCTCTGGCGTAGTTGAGTCGCCTGTCCGCAGCTGTTCGAGCAACGTGAAGATTAGCGGCACCGCCCATCTGTACTGGATCAGACCCTTACTATCTAGATAGAGGAACGCTTCTGGAGGAATGAAGCCGTCAAAGTGAACTCTCTCGTGATACATATAATTGGGGTAGAAAGCCCCGGAGATCAGGTTGTTCGACGAGCTCATTGCTCTTGCAACGTGTGTTCGAGTCAACTTAATAACAAAATTGTCCGCTCTTATTAGGTTCGCCCTATTGTACAAGACCTCATTAGGATAGAATTTTATGTACTCAGACTCTGGTGTTCTGTATAAACGATGACAAGTCCTAAGACAAGCCCTCTCAAACACCCAAATCTTTTCCAACACGTTAAACCACACGAGACATCCAAATACAAGCATTGGCCTGATAAGGGCCATGTAGCAGATCACCTTCACCCTCGCATCGAGTTGGCTGTTATAAAACAGTCTCTTTGTAAGTGCGAAAGCACCTTTAGCTCTGGCCAGAGCAGCATCTACATTTTTGTCAAAATACAGAAAATGATCTAGCCAAATTCCAAGGTATCTGACTACATTTCGACAGGCAAGAGGTTGTCCGCGTTGTCCAATGATAGAGAACTTTTGCCAATTGCCCTAGAGGCCCCAGACAAAGGCGTCCTAAACAGAATGGTTTCCGACTTCTGAAAGTTGACTTTCAACTTATAGTCATCGCAATATCGATTAATTTTGTCGAAGTCACGCTGCAAAAGTATATAATTGACCTCAATCTTTGGACCTGATCTGTACGCGATTATGTCGTCTGCGTACGCTATGGCATGGTGAAGTGAACCTATCAGATCACTCGTGTAAATATTGAATAGGATCGGCGAATTTACCGCACCTTGTTGCAGACCGTTTTTAATGTTAAATGTTCCAGCAGAAGTCACATCGCCATTCTTCACGATGAACTGTCTACTGGAAAACATATCGAAAAGAATATATAGCAGTGGTTTACTAATGCCCAACCTGTCCAGCTTGAAAAAGAGTCCCTCTAACAATACGGTATCAAAGGCCTTCTCCAAGTCAATCAGGCAGGCACCAGTGCACTGTTTCCTGCCTTTGTTCCATTGGATATCAGAAACCAGTTTCGACGCAGCATGAATAATATCATGCCCCGCCTTGAAACCGAACTGATTATCCGGAACTATATGTTTGTCCTCGACCCACTTAGTCAGGACTCTATTGATCACTTTCTCGAACACCTTACTGATGTTTGGAAGAAGACTAATCGAGCGGAGATTCGCCGGATTGGACGTGTCTTTATCCCTTTTGGGGATGGGATGTACCATCGCAGTTTTCCAATGCGCTGGATAATGTGCATTATTCATTGCATTATTAAACAGGGTGGTATAAATTTTCACAGCTTCTAGAGGGAGATGTCGAAGCACAATGTTCGGTATTTCATCGGTTCCTACTGATTTCTTACTTCTAAGTGATTCGAAGATCGTTTCGAGCTCTTCCTTCGAAATGAACGGGGGTAGTACCCTATCGTTGGTGATGACATTATTATTATTTGCCATATTCTCGTCACTGAACTGGGTGAAACCCGAGCTCTCGAATCGCTAATTCACAATTTCATTTCGAAGGTAGAAATTGTGCACAAGGACTCGATTCTCCAGATCGTGGTTCGGGCCAATGATAACATTCGCCTTGTATACTTCCTGGAAAGTCGCTCCTATAGCTTCTACCTGCTCCTGCGGATCCTTGATCACAAAGAAGTTGTCATCATCAACGGCCTCATTTGGATCTATGCCCACTGCTACCAGTATTTGTTCGTTGTTCGTCGTTCGGGCGATTCTAAGACACCAAAGGTCGTTGTGATCTTTCCTCCGAAATATTTTATTTATTTGCGGGAACATATTCGGGTTGCTGGTGTTTACAGCCCGAATTTTGTTGTTCCAATACAAACTTATAGATGCTCTGTAATTTTCTTTTATTAATACTTGGAGGTTTTTGATCGACGACTTTAGCGTCATAATCTCTGGGTTATGTCTGTCAGTAAACTGTCTGTACAAGGTTTTTAGTCTTGACAGCAGTCTACTTTTCTGTCGGTGCAGTGCGTCAATGGTTGCGTTGCGGAATAAGTCTTCTTTGTCAGTGTGTTGATACCGAGGTATCGTTTTGTCCATTGTTCGTTTAATTGACTCGTCCATTAGTCTTAGATACCTGTCAATCTCCTCATTTGACAGATTTCTGTTGGACGGTGGGTGGAGCGAATTCGAGGAGAGTGCTCTAGTCAGTGTTCTGGTGAAGTGTGTCCAACGCACCCTACTATAATTGTAGGAATGCCTTTGGACAAACTCATCTAATTCCGCAATTTCATTGGGAACAGTTATTTCGGTGCTGAGACCGCAATGGTCACTGTCATACACGAAAGTGCGTAGACAGTTTATAGTTTGTTGGTTAGTCCATGTCAGTTGTATTCATGAGTCGAACAGCAGAAGATCCAAATAGGACCCGTGTCTGGGAAACGACGGACTATCCGTCGCTTTAAGCCCGAGTCGATACATTATACTGTGCTGACCCCACAAATTGAATAGTAGGTTCCCAATAGTGTTTGGTGTATTATTTCCCCAATCACTATGTTTGGCATTGAAATTTCCGCCGATAATAAGATAGATGTCTTCCAATTCCAGCCTCAGGAATCGAAAAAGTGTCTCGAGCTCTGAGATGAATAAAGTGGATTGAGTAGCCGTAGGTGTATAGACAGACACCATGTACAACCGCTTTCCACTACGGAGGGGGATGTACACGATGCATGCTTCCAGCACCTGGAACCCACGTACTACACGACTGTATACTCTTTTAAAACGTATACCTTTTCGTACGAAAATTGCAACGCCACCTCCCTGAATGGAGTTGGGTCGGTTTCTCCGTACTATCTTGTATCTTCTGTGCCTCATTTTGTGTCTTTTGGTAAGCTGAGTTTCGCTAACCAAAAGCACATCAGGGGTCATAAAATTCGTCGTCGGTGACAGATGTTTATTCTTTGTAGGGGCAACGCAAATCAGGCGTATACTTCCATATTTTGTCTTGATGCGGATTGTTATATCGTAATTTTCCATCCGGTTTTTGCCCGGCCCATCCCATCACACTTCTCTTTAGAGCAGTTAAGAACTCCACGAGTTTTCCGTCATCACATCGTCTATTTAGGGTCCTAACATTCCATGTACTATGCCTAAATTTATTGTCCTTAAGACGTTTACTGGGATCGTCAACATTATATCCACCAATATCCGAGGCTGTGGTTGTTTTTGAAGTTGCACCCACGTGAAATCCTCAGCCCGAACGTCTATGTCCGTAATAAAACTGTCTACCAAATGGTTCGGCAAGACAGTCAGTTGATAGTAGCCCCATTAAGGTTATGAGGCCCGCCGTTGGTCTATTTTGGCTTCTTCGGCCATCAACTTCACACCAGGGTTCCGATACAACCGTTGCGATCAATTTAGACCTGAGCACCAAGAACCTCGATGTTGCTCGGTGGATATTAAGTAGTTCAAACTGACCAGATGCCGTCGTTGATCTGTATATGTGATTCTTACAGCGTATTCTTGATGAAAGAGAAGTGATCTAGTGCGAACACCCTCCCTCACCTCACTCGTCGGTAGCTGCTAAGGATGTCCCGCTGGGGTTGCGTAGCCTACCCCCTGTCAGAGAGAGGGAACCAAGTCCTAGGCTTCAACACATAGAGTTAAGAATAGGAGTTGATGGACAGACGCTTAAGTGTCGATGCTTGTGTCTTTATACAGCGCCACACCACCATTCAAAACCTTGGCCACCATTGAATATAAAACCTCAGATAATATTCAGGAACGTTGGCTGTGGAATTAATGCATTTTTTATTTCCAATGTTTAAGGGGCGTGACAGCACCAGTTCCCTTCCATCATCCAAAGATTCAATTGCTGCAGATACTCGTATAAACTACAAAACGAACGTAGAATGCTACAAAATTGTCATTGTCACTTAAGTTACGTAAAGGATTTTGTGAAAACATCGAAATACTTGGTAAAACTAGTCGGGTAGTCAACTCTTAAAAGGGACAAATCAGACAGAGTGGATCTGATGGCACCTACACTGAGTCGAATGTATAGAATCCCTGTCTTATGCTTGAGACTCACACTTAGCTGGCATCTGTCATCGGTTATGGACTAATACCGTAAATCGGAAAAAAATATTATACACTTGCCTAGAGCTTCAGACCAATTAGCGTAAAAACTGATTTACGAATACATCTTCCCCACTGCTTGCTGTATCTAAAGTGCAGGCAGACGTGATCAACGACTCAAAATTAAGATAATCCTCTTTAGGTAACTGACTCTTAAATGCATCACCATCCGTTCAACCAACAAAGCTAAGTAACATATTTGGTGGTGGTCTTTTGTACAACACCCACCACAGATCTGATGACCTTGCTGTATTTGTATTTGAGACTGATCTTATGGATGCAATGACACTAGAACTCCAGTTGCTCCGAAGGAAATATAGGGGTTGAAGTGTCCGCGCCTGTGGCGACTCGAGTTGCCCGTAGAGCTTTCCTGAACATTTTAACCACTTCTAACTAAATTTGAAAATGCAAGCGTTCTCCATTTATAGTCGGATTTATTGTGAGCATAACTGTAGATGGCATAACTCTAGGTGCCTTCAGACTAAATGCGTCTCTGTAGACTGCTAATAGGGGTCGTAGCAGGGCACTACGCTTTTGATAAACACTTAGGTATGCTAGGCATAACACACACAACATCTGCGATGCTACTAAGCAATTCAAGTTCCACCTTGTCACGCAAAGAACCTAATAAGAGAGGTGCGAAACAGTGTATATACAATAGAGCTTGCAGGTTTAAGAGCCAACCATAAGGTCAAATAAAACACAACATTTCTATTTCGATCTATTTAAGAAAGATAGTAAGCACAGATTTTAGACTACCCATTATGCTTTCCATGCTATGCACCCAATAACATCGCATGCATTCACATGCATCCATTCCTGAGCCCTGAAAGTTCACATTGCGACCTATATTAATCACGTTCAACAATTTTAGGTCACCTTCAATAGGATTTACTTTATTTTGTCGATCATTTCACAAGTCATGGTCAACAATGTTGCCCCATTAAAAGTTATTTTGGGCTATTTGGGGGTGCCTTTCATTTGTCACCTGCCGTTCCCGTACAGCCTGATCACGTCCTGATGACAGCAACACCTAGCACTCTTTTCAAGTTATCTAGCAACAACGTGACAGATTATCACGGCACGGAGCGGAATATTCTAGACTACACAAGGTAAAGCTAAACTTCGAGGGTACCGACGATGTTTTACGATAAGGATCACAGTCTGCATTTTTGTCAGTATCTCATGAGGGCCTAATATTAACAGTCCTTCTACATAGAAACAAATACAAGTCATGCCAAAACCTAGAACAGCATTGATTCAATTCAATGTAAATTCAAAGGATAACTTGAATGTTTAATCTCCAGGATTAATATTTATCTCTTTTGAATTTTTTAATGAAAACATCAAACAAATAAACTTTAATGTGGTCAGTTAGGTCGGAGGCCATGGGCTTAAAGCATACATAATTAATTTTTGTTAGTTTTATCAAAATAAATTTAATTAAAAAAAATGCCTACAGTCATTCGAATATTTGAATAATAATATTTCAAAATCCCAATTTGAGGTATTTTTCGTTGGAACCGTATACGATATTTGCAATCCCAACGAAAGACCAAATCAAAATCCCGACCTTATGGATTTGTTGAATATTCGATATTATGCAATTTCAAATGACTATTAAAAAAATATTTTTTATTATTATTATTTTATTTTTAATTTAACCATAAATAATGGAAATAGGCAAAATAATATTTATCGCCACAGAAATTGTTCAATTTTGAGGTCATTGGGACGCAGCGGAGGGTTCACATTTGTTTTGCGGAAGAACAAATTTATGGTTCGGCGGTCACGTTTTTTTCACTTAGCAATGATCTGTGATGTGGTGACTGCACAAATTTTCTGCTGATTAATAATAATGCAATGGTATCCAATTAAGGACATCAATGGATGCAGTCAGGACAGAAATTAAAGTGGAATTCATTGCACTTTTAGGGGAAGTGTGTTTTTACGCGCACGCTACTGCACTTCTCTGAATCCTATGTAGAATCCTATCAATGGGTGCGACTATGGGTGTGGGACGAGAGTTCTGAAGTGACTACAACACAATTCTCTTCTACTGAATTGAATCCTGTGGCACAACTTGCAATAGGACTTGTGGTGTATGCAATGTCATACCACTCATCTCAATTTAGCAAATCTCCGCAACATTATTAGAGAGAGTGCTTCCCGGGAAGGGTCATTCGTATCATGTTCGGTTCGCCAAACTTATAGTGTACTACATCCATTTTACGTTCGACATAATCGTCCATCTGAGCAAGTTATTCGGAACACGATGAATCGTTTTCGCACCACATACACTCTAGCGGATAATCCCCAAATACGACAAACAGTGCGAGCAGAAGAAGTTATTGCCGTTGTGGAGTGCAGTGTTGAGGAGAATTCGAATGAGTGAATTCGCCATCGTGTACAGCAATTGGAGCTATGCACATCCACTTTTTGGAAGATTTTACTGAAAGATCTGGGCTTAAAAGCTTATAAGGTTCAGCTTGTGCAAGAGTTGAAACCGCGTGACCATTATACGTGTCGTAGGTTCGGTGAATGGGTCGAAAACATGATTCACCTTGCTTAAACAAGCAAGGAGTGGAGAAAAAACAGAACCCTTTGACGAGACGCCCATACAACCATTTGGCGTGGCCCACTGTTTGGCGTGCTCCATGGACTGGTGGAATCATCGGCCCATAGTTCTTTAAGGACGATTCCTGCCCGAATGTTACCGTCAATGGAGAGCGCTATTGAAACAATATTTCAAACTTCCTCGTTCCTCAGTTGAATGGCATTGATGTGACAGAGGTTTGGTTTCAACAAGATGGCACAACATGCCACACGGCACGCGACACCATCAATTTATTGCGGGAAACATTTGGTGAGCGCATAATTTCGTGTAATGGACCTGTGAACTGGCCTCCAGGATCCTGTGATCTCACATCTTTAGATTACTTTCTTTGGGGGTATGCGAAGTCACTAGTCTATGCCGATAAGCCGGAGACGTTAGACGATTTGGAAGTCAACATTCGCCGTGTTATTGCTGATATACGGCCCCAGTTGCCCGATAAAGTTGTAGAAAATTGGACTTCACGAGTGCACTTCATTCGTACTAGCCGTGGCGCATATATGCCCGATATCATATTTAAACACTAATTACATAAAATTATCTATTAAATAAAGCAAATATCATAGATATAAAAATTAGCTTCAAGTGTTTTATTTCATATTGAATTTCTATACCTCTAAAAAAAAAACACCCTATATCTATCTACCTATTTATCTTATCCTCTCGAATCGAGTCATTCTTTAAGAAGTAGTAGAACTAAAAAGCCGAGCTACTGCATTTGACGAATTTCCGAGTACCTGCAAATGGAAGTTTATTCATTAAAAACAGCAACAACAAGAGCAAGCGCAACTGAACATGCCAGATCAAAAAATGCTTGAAGCAACAAATTGAAACACTACACGCAAAAAACATCGCCACTGATGCTGTCTTAGTGGGAGTACCTTTCCGCCGTGATGAAAATCTAAAAAATGCTCGACATTAAATTGCGAACCACCTTCCTTAAGTCAAATCTCTCGAAACCCCAGTCGGACTCGGTAATCATAGTAAAATTCTTTTCGACTTATGAAATGATGATGGCAATTATCAAAAACAGAATTATCATGCGATGTGCAATAAAAAACAAACGAGCAAAATTGATTTTTTCCGCATTCTTGTCAAGAGGAGCTATTGTTGTAAGAACCACCGAAACTTCAAATCCTATAATCTGACATAAGAGTAGCTTATTCGAGATTCGAGATCCCTAGGTATAAAATCATATCAAGCGATACAATTACAACTATTACTACTGGAGGTGGAGTTGCAGTATACTGTAGTAAGTCATTAAGATATACTCGTAAGGTGTTAAAAAAGTCAAAAGAAAGTGTGGTTGACTATATCTTGATGGAAGTAAGCGATGCCTACACAAAGTGTCTCATTGGTGTAGCCTATAACCCTAACCGATGCTACTCTCCAAAACACTTATTTTCTGGAATTCATGAGTACACTACGAGCTACGAGCACATAATTATTTGTGGCGATCTGAATGCAGATCTTTTAAAAAGTGACAATAAAGCCCGCCAGTTGTTTGATTTTACGGCTGGTTCAGGACTATCTATATTGAACTCATTCGCCACCCGCTTTTCACCTAATAACCCTCCAAGCCTTCTTGACGTTGTTATGGTTTCAAATCGATCCAATGTTCTGCTTCTAGACCAATTATCGTTAGCTGGTATGTCTGATCATGACATAATCTTCTGCACATACAACGTTGAGTTATGTCGTTCCCCTTGTCCGACATCATTCAAATTTAGAAACTACTCAAGCATGGCCACCTACCTTGGCGCAATTGTTATTTCACCTCAAATATAAATGTTAAAGTAAATTTTCTGCAAACACTAATATTAGACCTAAAAACTGTCGCAATACGAAATAATAAATGCCCTTGGTTCATGCACGAAGTCCACCAAGCTATCAAAATACAAAACAAGGTTTATTCTAAATAGAGATCAAGGCCAACTACTTACTCTTAATTGAGAAATTTTTTGTTGTGCGCGTAATTTCTCCACCTCAGTTACTAGAAGAGCAAAGAAAAGATACCTTCTATCTAAATTAAAACTTGAACAAAGCTCAAAGAGGCTACGCTATATTTGCGTTCAATTGGCGTTGGTAAGAAAGTAATAGTTGATAAGAGTAGTAATCCTAATATTGGCGATCTTAACAATGTGTTTATTTCCAATACTATAACCGAATCTCGTTTCACTCCAAATTATGACTTTACTACCAGTCTTGACTTCGATTTTGATGTTGTGTCAGAGCTTGACGTTGTGCATATTGTACGTAACCTTAAATCGAATGCTATAGGAAGGTTTTCTGAAGGTTATTTTACCTCACATTTTAAGTTGCCTCACGCACATAATTAACTTTTGCATAACTTTTTTTCCTGATTGTTGGAAGTAGGAAGTCATGCCCGTCCCGAAAAAGCCCCAGCGACTGTGCTAACTGACTTTTGACCTATAAGTATTTTACCATGTTTATCAAAAGTCTTTGAGAAGGCTCTGGCTCACCAAATTGTAAAATACATCCAGCAACACAGTATGTTATCCCCTTTGCAGTCCGGCTTCCGAGCTAATCATAGCTGTTCTACAGCCATGGTTAAAATTCTCAACGACATAAACATTAAGTTTGATAGGGATTACTTAACCGTGCTATGTTTGGTTGACTTCTCGAAGGCTTTTGACAGTGTCAACCATAAGGTACTATGTCAAAAACTTGGGTTATATTTCGGCTTTAGTGAAAGTTCAGTTCGCCTAATTTACAATTATCTCAACAACCATTATCAGAGTCGTACACAACAACGTTTCGTGAGAATTCGGCCTCTTGGCTGCAGGAGTACCTCAGGGGTCTATACTTGGACCGATTTCATTCTGTCTTTTTGTCAATGATCTACCAAAAGTCTGTTCTAATGCTGATATCCACTTATATGCAGACGATGCACAGATCTATCAGTCGTTCATTGATCTCCGTTGAGTTTTAACGTTTTTCTTCTTCCGAGTGAATTGTGAATAGAGTATAGTGTATAAAATAAATCAATAAGAAGAGACATTTGAGGATCTTTTTACAAGTACCAATTAGCACAGTGGCAGTGTGTTCGAATCCGAGTGGAAAAAAAAAAAGAAACTTTTTTTTTCATTTAATTTAAAAATAAATAATTAAAAGGGGGAAACAACATCACGCGATGTATTCTGGAGAGCGGTCCGTTAAGCCAATAGCGGGACCAGCTGAAAAGACACGCGATGCATCAAGTGGTTCAAGCCAACCAGCAGTAGTGGTCGAACCAAAGAGGAAGAGGAGGAGGAAGCAAAGGCTTACTCCGAACCAAATAAAGTGCCTTTCCCTGTCAACATCTACCGAAAAGCTGCCTAGCGGAGCGGGGGAAGGGGAACTATCAACAACATCAAAAAGGGCAGCAGCACAACAAATGGCAACGAAAGACAACTTCCCATATGTGGCTGATGGTGGAGAAAGCCAACGTAGGGAAGACGAAAATATGTTCGCATCTCTGGCGGCCTCTGAGTCAGATGACGAAGAGGAAGAGGTAGAGAGCATAAAAAATAGTATTAAGATTGTCCAGCAAAGAGTGTTAGCTATTAAGGCTAAAAAAATAGCTAGGAGGGAGAAAGAGCAGCTAGGAGAACTTCTCGTGTCTCAACAGCCACAACAACAGCAACAACTAGCAGCAAAAAAAAGGCAGCACGTAGCTACTCAGCAGCAACAACAAAAACCAAAACAGCAGCCTAAACACACACAGGCTCAAAAAATCAATCAACAAAAACAACAACAACAGCAGCAGAAGAGCCAGCAACAACAACAATGTAAACAACAGCAACCACAACAACAACAACAACAACCACAACAACAACAATATCAACAACAAGAATATCAACAACAACAACATCAAAAGACATCTAGAACAAGGGTTCCACCAATAAACACTTATGAGATGGAACTCAAGGAAACGATAGAATTATGTAAGTTGGCCATAGGCAATAATTTTTATATTAAAAGACTTAGCATAGATAGGCATGCGATCCACTGTAACACAGTGGAGCGCTACCATAAAATTAAAAGTTTATTGAAGGATTCGACGACGGAGTTCTTCTCCTACACCCCGAAGGGGGAGAAGCTGCAAACAATGCTGCTGAGAGGATTAGAACCGTCGACTGATCCGGAGGAGCTCCTTGCACTGCTGAAAGAGAAGAAGTGCGAAGGGCTCCAATTCGTGGGGGTCAAGCCATTCACCACAGCCAGAGCCAAAAGGGAGAAGCGGCAACTGCCGATTTTCCTGGTCCAGCTAAGTCCCACCAGCAATCTGGATGGTCTAAGGAGTATTAAAGTCCTAGACTACCAGGTTGTCCATTGGGAAAAATTAAAGAGGAGCGAAAACATTTTACAATGTGTTCGCTGCCAAAGGTTCGGGCACGCCGCGTCGAACTGCGAAATGCAGCCTCGATGCGTGAAGTGCGGTAAGAACCACAAGTCCGAGGAGTGCGCTCTTGGTAAGGACGGAGCGTCTGAAAAAAGCCAACTCTCTTGTGCTTTATGTAGGAACACGGGGCACACCGCAAATTATCGGGGTTGTCCCAAATTCCAGTACATCAAAAGAATAAATCTGGCCCGACAGCAGAAAGTGGAAGTGAAACGTCCACCCGTGCATTTGAAAACTCCAGCCGTTACTCCCCATGTTACCTACGCCCAAATGGCGGCAGGTAGGGGAAATACGGTACAGCAAGCGAAGGTTGCTTCTCAGGCCCCAGCGCCCAGCGCCCAGAGCACCTGAACCAGTACCTGACATGCTAGCTATCTTGCTCTCTATCCAGGGGCAGATGGCTCAGCTACAACGTCATTTAACTGAACAGACCGCGCGGGTGGATCAAGTATACGCACTGCTGCCTGGCCTAACGCACCTTTTGCCGTAATGGGTACGTGCATGGCGGAGCAAACCCTGAAGGTCCTTGCTGTGAATGTGAATTCACTGATTAGGCTCGAACGACGAGCCGCACTATTTAAGTTGCTTAAAGACCAAGCCCCCGATGTGCTTTTGGTTAGCGAAACTAAGCTTAAACTGTGACACAAAATGAGGCACAGAAGATACAAGATAGTACGGAGAAACCGACCCAACTCCATTCAGGGAGGTGGCGTTGCAATTTTCGTACGAAAAGGTATACGTTTTAAAAGAGTATACAGTCGTGTAGTACGTGGGTTCCAGGTGCTGGAAGCATGTATCGTGTGCATCCCCCTCCGTAGTGGAAAGCGGTTGTACATGGTGTCTGTCTATGCACCTAAGGCTACTCAATCCACCTTATTTATTTCAGAGCTCGAGAGACTTTTTCGATTTCTGAGGCTGGAATTGGAAGACAACTATTTTATTATCGGCGGAGATTTCAACGCCAAACATAATGATTGGGGAAATAATACACCAAATACTAGAGGGAACCTACTATTCAATTGGTGGGGTCAGCACAGTATAATGTATCGACTCGGGCTTAAGGCGACGGATAGTCCGTCGTTTCCCAGACACGGGTCCTATTTGGACCTTCTGCTGTTCGACTCACGAATACAACTGACATGCACTAACCAACAAACTACAAACTGTCTACGCACTTTCGTGTATGACAGTGACCATTGCGGTCTCAGCACCGAAATAACTGTCCCCAACGAAATTGCAGAATTGGATGAGTTTGTTCAAAGGCATTCCTACAATTACAGTAGGGTGCGTTGTACACACTTCACCAGATCACTGACTAGAGCACTCTCCTCGAATTCGCTCTACCCACCGTCCAACAGAAATCTGTCAAACGAGGAGATTGACAGGTATCTAAGACTAATGGACGAGACAATTAAACGAACAATGGACAGAACAATACCTCGGTACCAACACACTGACGAAGAAGACTTATTCCGCAACGCAACTATTGACGCACTGCACCGACATAAAAGTAGACTGCTGTCAAGACTAAAAACCTTGTACAGACAGTTTACTGACAGACATAACCCGGAGATCATGACACTGAAGTCGTCGATTAAAAACCTCCAAACATTAATAAAGGAAAATTACAGAACATTTGTAAGTTTGTATTGGAACAATAAAATTCGGGCTGTAAACACCAGCAACCCGAATATGTTCCCGCAAATAAATAAAATATTTCGGAAAAATAATCAGAACGACCTTCCATGTCTTAAAATCGCCAGAACGACGAACAACGAACAAATATTTGTAGCAGCAGGCATAGATCCAAATGGGGCTGTTGATGATGACAACTTCTTTGTGATCGTGGATCCGCAGGAGCAGGTAGAGGCTATAGGAGCGACTTTCCAGGAAGTATACAAGGTGAATGTTATCATTGGCCCGAACCACGATCTGGAGAATCGAGTCCTTGTGCACAATTTCTACCTTCGAAATGAAATTGTGAATTGGCGATTCGAGAGCTCGGGTTTCACCCAGTTCAGTGACGAGAATATGGCAAATAATGTCATCACCAACGATAGGGTACTACCCCCGTTCATTTCGAAGGAAGAGCTCCAAACGATCTTCGAATCACTTAGAAGTAAGAAATCAGTGGGAACCGATGAAATACCGAACATTGTGCTTCGACATCTCCCTCTAGAAGCGGTGAACATTTATACCACCCTGTTTAATAATGCAATGAATAATGCACATTATCCAGCGCATTGGAAAACTGCGGTGGTACATCCCATCCCCAAAAGTGATAAAGACACTTCCAATCCGGCGAATCTCCGCTCGATCAGTCTTCTTCCAAACATCAGTAAGGTGTTCGAGAAGGTGATCAATAGAGTCCTGACTAAGTGGGTTGAGGACAAACATATAGTTCCGGATAATCAATTCAGTTTCAAGGCGGGGCATGATGTTATTCATGTTGCGTATAAACTGGTTTCTGATATCCAATGGAACAAAGGCAAGAACCGGTGTACTGGTGCCTGCCTGATTGACTTGGAGAAAGCCTTCGATACCGTATGGTTAGAAGGACTCTTTTTCAAGCTGGACAGGTTGGGCATTAGTAAACCACTGCTGTATATTCTTTTCGATATGCTCTCCAGTAGACAGTTCATCGTGAAGAATGGCGATGTGACTTCCGCTGGAACATTTAACATTAAAAACGGTCTGCAACAAGGTGCGGTAAATTCGCCGATCCTATTCAACATTTACACGAGTGATCTGATAGGTTCACTTCACCATGCCATAGCGTACGCAGACGACATAATCGCGTACAGATCAGGTCCAAAGATTGAAGTCATTAATATGCTTTTGCAGCGTGACTTCGACAAAATTAAGCGATATTGCGATGACTGGAAGTTGAAAATCAACTTTCAGAAGTCGGAAACCATTCTGTTTAGGACGCCTTTGTCTGGGGCCTCTAGGGATACCAGAAAGAATTGGCAAAAGTTCTCGATCGTGGGACAGCAAGGGCAGCCACTTGCTTGTCGAAATGTAGTCAGATACCTTGGGATCTGGCTAGATCAATTTCTGTATTTTAACAAACATATAGATGTTGCTCTGGCCAGAGCCAAAGGTGCTTTTGCCCTTACAAAGAGACTGTTTTATAACAGCCAACTCGATGCGAGGGTGAAGGTAATCTGCTACATGGCCCTTATCAGGCCCATGCTTGTATTTGGATGTCCCGTGTGGTTCAACGTGAGAGCAAGTTTATTGGAAAAGATTCGGGTGTTTGAGAGGGCTTGTCTCAGGACTTGTCTTCGCTTATACAGAACACCAGAGTCTCAGTACATAAACTTCTATCCTAATGAGGTCTTATACAATAGGGCGAACCTAATAAGAGTGGAAAATTTCGTCATTAAGTTGACTCGAAGGCACGTTGCAAGAGCAATGGCCTCATCGAACAACCTGATCTCCGGGGCTTACTACCCCAATTATATGTATCACGAGAGAGTTCGCTTTGACGGCTTTATTCCTCCAGAAGCGTTCCTCTATTTAGATAGCAAAGGTCTGATTGAGGACAGATTAGCGGTGCCGCTAATCTTCCACGTTGCTCGAAAAGCTGCGGACAGGCGACTCAACTACGACAGAGACGTCGCACATGGCAGTGCGGAGCATCTCCGGTTCAGTAGGTCGGTAGGGAGTCGCGACATGAGGGATGTTGCTCAGCAGCACCAAAAATTTTGGTGGCTTGTTGTAGGGGAGGATGCTTCGTCGTCGAACTCCTTCAGTGATATGTAGCTTCATGTGAAGCAAAGTGGGCCAGCCTAATTTTTTTTTAGCCATGGCCGGCTTACGTAGTTGTAGGTAGGTTTAAGTTAGATTTTAAGAAAAAAAAAATATATAAAAACAAAAAAAAAAAATAAATAAAAATATAAAATGAAAACAAAAAAAAATATATATATACATATATTTATATATGACGTATATATATATTATGTATATATATATATATGCATGTAGATGTAAGTAGGTTAAGTAGATTAAGATTTAGTTTTAGGTAGTATGTAGGCTTTTAGTTTTAAGTTTTATAATAAAATTAAAATAATCCATGTACTAAGTTTTTGAACATGTTTTCTTAGTTTAAGCTATAGTTAAGTCACTAAGTTATAAAACCCGTCATAAACGTCGAAAGACATAATTTTTAAGTATTATGTTTAACTTAGAGTGCCCGCATGGGGCCAGTAAGTTAGTATAAGATAATTTTAAGTTATTTAAGCTAATTTTTAAGCGTTTTTTTGTCTAGCATGTAAGAGTAAATTAAGTAATATAATAAAAATGCATATAAACTGAAAAAAACTGACTGATGCACAGATCTATGTATATTTCTGGACCAATTGAACTCGTTGAGGACCTAGTCGTCAGATTAAATGAAGACCTGTCCAAAATTGATGACTGGTCTAATGGTCTGTAATGGACTTCATCTCAACCCAATGAAATCACAACTGATTTTGATATCCAAACAACACTTCGACACGAACGAAATACCACCAATATTCCTGAATAACAGACAACTCAATTTGACGTGGTTACTAATTTGGGTTACAAATTAAATAGATCGCTTTCCGCTGTTGACCACATAAATTATGTTATTGGGCGAATCTATGCTGGACTGCGTAAACTCTGGCCCTCTTCTTAGGGGCTTGTGGCAGTGAGTATGCTCGCCAACAACTACGCAAGAGGGTCTGAGTCCAAAACTCAATCAACACTAAAAAGAGGCTAAAGTAATCTAATTCTGTGATGTCCCCATGCTTTCGACGAGCAGTGAAAAAATTCCAAAAGTGAGTATTTATGCCTATGGAAAAGACTCTCACTCTAATGGCGTTTGGAGTCGTCAACAAATCGTAGGTCTCTTCGCATTGTGTAGAAAATGATAAGGCGGACAGGACAATGAGTGCGAAAAAGTTGGGTTTTGGTCCGCGCCGGATTGTCTACATACTTTACTTATTTTTATCTTAGTTCTTTGACCGCATGTGCGCCATCGCGTTCTACAACCAGATTGGAGTTCCCTCTTCGACTGTCATAATCCAGATGTGCCTAGGACGGCCTACTTGTTTAATTCATTAGATAAGTGAACTCCATTGTATGACGTACTTTGCAATGGAACTGTCCGCCGCCCATCAATTGCGACCAATTCACTCCCATTTTCTCATCTGCGGTTTGAGGTCTAGAGGTTCCTGAAATATTGTGGTATGGGTAGTTTTTCCTTCAATATACAGTTCGGCCAGAAGATCCTTAGGATGTTGGTAAGCCGTACATATATGAACAGCTTCCTTGGAACCACGTTGGTTATTTTACAAGTAATATACCCATTAGCGTTTGCCCGGAACAGTCACAATTTGGTTTTTATCCTGACAGCATTGCTTCCCCAGACTTTAGATAGCATATCAAACGCAGCATTTTCTTTGCTAATTATGGTGTCCACAGCCAGGTCTGTATCGCCATCTTCGGAGACCATATTTCCTAAATATAGAAAGCTGCCAACTTTTTCGACTCGGCAATGTTCAGTAGATCGGCGCGCGGTGTGTCTAGACAGACCTTCTTGCAGAACATTATTAATTATTGGAAGAAAAAGGAATTTCAAAAGACTGCAACCTTTTCGTACTGCGCTGTGAACATCAAATTCCTATGACACATTGTGTAAGACATGGCATATAGTAGCACTTGTCTGATAGAGCTCTGTAGCAGAAAACTCGCCTCCTATTCAAGCCATCGAGAGATTTCGTGAAATCTCAAGGTGTTAATGGGGTCGCTGCAGGAGGGTCAGGCTTGATCGTTCAATAAAGTGAAAATTTTGGATGAAGCAGTGACACATTTGTCTCAATTCAAAGTCTCGCCCAAGTTCATCCATTAAATCTCTTAAGCCTACCTCGGTGCTCTCAACACTAACTTCGGTTGAGTTTGTTGTCTAAAATAAACAGAATTTTCCTGATATAGATATGCACGGTCCAATATATTCACATCTCAGGTTATTTTGGGGATTAGTCGACATCTGGTCAGGATGGCAAGGTTTTTTAAGAATATACTTAGTTGAGGACTATTCCCGGTCATGCTAACGACAAAAGGTCTTAGACCTCAGCAGGATAAATAAGACGAGGACTTTTAAATTTGCACTTGGAATGCTCAGACTATTTATGGACAACGTAAAATCGATAGATAAGCGCAAACCTCAGACCTTCACAAAGTGGATATGATGAATGTAAAGGTGTGACTTAATAATGGAGAATGACATGTGATTCATTCATTTCATGTGAGGTAACGCCCGTTTACAATCCCAATGGGGTTATTTCAAGCTACTAAGTCATGTCTTCACAGAGAAGAAGTACAAATTTGTTAAAGATTGCATCAATGACTATTCTTACGACGTTTGGCTCGTACCTCTTCTCTTCGAAGTTGAAAGGCTGTCAAAACAAAAGTCAAAAACTTTTCTAATCGATTTTCCCAACAATTCTAAAACAGTCGTATTCTGCCTATAGAGTAGGAGTAACAATACCCCTGAGTGTTGCAGTACCATAATAACAAAATACTTCTGCGCCATAGAGAGCGATTAAATGAGCAGGGTCTTTCGGAAAATTACGTCGAGGTTGGAAAGCGTCATGCTTCGTTTGATCTCGGATTTAAATATGCTCTCAAAATTAATGACGGAGCCCACGTAGACAAAGTCACTAATTACCTCAAAGTTGTGTCTATCTATTGTAGTTGACGTTCTCTTCGAGATGTCTGCTTGATAGATGGTCTTTCTATTTGAAGCCGGCAAGAAAATATATTAGTTTAGAGGCTTATGGAATATGGTCAGGCGAGAGTCCCAATCCTCAAGAAGATAGACCTTAGACAATCGGGAATGCACACACTACAGAGGCACAGATTTTATTGACCGAATCATGTTATCGCCAGGAACATTTTACCCACATCCCGAGTGTCGTACCAAATGGCCTAGTAAATCTATCACCGACCAGATACTCAGCCAAATAGTTATATATCACTTCTTGAGTGATTTCTTAGGAGTCGCAAAGGATTAATTAAGATGTGACTTATCAAGGGTACTATGCCACATTTGTTATATATTTGGACGGTTTTTTCTTAAGATTCCGTACTTTTCCCAATCAGGTAGGCTCATCCGTATTACGTACGAACAAAGTTAGTTTATCATTTTGAGAAGACGGTTTTTCTTGCTTTTAAGGAGTTTTTCTTGATGAGGCATCGAAAATACTAGCTGCTAACAGCTGAGATTAGAGTCTTGCTCATTCTGTGACCTAACTGATTTCTGTGATGAGGTTTACACAGAGGTCCCGATGTAACTCATTGCTAAGTATAGGGTTTTCCAATAAGGACTTGACAACTTTTTTTTTAAATAAAACGCAAACCATTTGAGATATTTCAAAAACTTTATTATCGGCTTGAAGTACAATCAAAACATTTATGAATGGAACTCGACTTCGTTCATATGGCCACCGCGGGCACGTTTACAGAGGTCGATTAGTTGGACCCAATTTTCAACGACTCGGCCACACATTTCGGCCGAAACGGCAAGCTATTTCGAATTCAATGTTGGCTCTGATCTCTTCCAACGTCGTCCGCGTGTTGAAACAAACCAATAACTTAACGAGCCCCACAGAAAATAGTCAAGCGGCGTCAAATCGCACGAACGAGGCGGCCAATCGACTGACCCATGTCTTGAGATAACATGCTCACCATACTTACTCTTCAATAAATCGATTGTAGCGTGTGCTGTGTGGCTTGTGGCTTGCGGCACCATCCTGTTGAAACCACATGTCGTCCAAGTCCATATCTTCCAATTCGGGCCAAATATAATCGGTGATCATGGCGCGATAACGCTGACCATCCACAGTAACGTGACGATCGTTATCGTCGACGAAAAAATATGACCCAATAACTCCGCCGGCATGCAAACCGCACCACACAGTTATTTTTTGTGGATGAAGTGGTGATTCATGAAGCACATATGGATTTGCACCCGACCAATAACGCATATTTTGCTTATTGACGAACCCATTGAGCCAAAAATGAGCTTCGTCACTGAAGATGATTTTGCGATGAAATTCATCATCTTGGCGCATCTTCTCCAGAACCCAATCGGAGAACGTACGTCGCTTCATATGGTCCATCGGCTTCAATTCTTGAGTCAGCTTGATCTTGTATGGGTGTAACCAAGATCCTTACGCAAAATACGCCAGAATGTGGTCTGGGCGATGCCCAATTCTTGAGAACGCTGTGGAATTGATTGATTTGGATCATTTGCTACGGACGCCTGAACGGCAGCGATATTATCGACACTTCGACCAACGCGTTGTCTCACTGACACGGCAACATCACACAACGAATATATAGACTCAAATTTCTGCACTAAACTTGTTATTGCCTGTCTACTAGGGCGAGAATTACGACCGAAAATTGGAGTTAATGCTCTTAAAGTTGCAGTCACCGACTCCGAATTTCGGTAGAAATTTTTTATAATTTGCAGACGTTGCTCGTTCGTGTACTTTACCATGATGAAAATGATGTGTTTACTAAATAAATTGACAGTGACAGTTTGATGAATAGTGAGAGAGTGCGTTCAAACCTTAAATTCAAAGTTGTCAAGTCCCTATCGGAAAACCCTTTATATGATTGTCAAATTGTGCCAGGATACGGTTTCAGTACCTTGATATCCATAGAGATGCATGGCTGACTCCTCAACCTCAACCAAACTGATCGACGTTTGATCGACGCCAATTACTCCTCCAATATATTGGGTATCGGAACGTTCCAAGCAGCTAATATTAATTCGGACCATTATCTTGTTGTACCCAAGGCACGGATGCAGATATCTGTAAAAAGCAAACCTACTAAACCATTGTGAGGAAGTTAAATGTGGAACGGCTACAAACGCAATAGATCGCCAGGGCCGTTTCCAATCGAGTTTCCTCTAACCTTTCGATAAATCCGAACGTAGAAGATCAGTGACATCACTGCTGGATTTTAACCCGTCCCAACAAAAAATCAGACAAGCAAACCTGGAAAAATAACGGATGTACAGAGCGTCACTGCAGAAAAGAACGAGGGGCTCGCGAGCTCTACGAAGGCAAAAGCATAGGCTCCTCAAAAGAAAAAAAAGAAAAAAAACACGAGAAGCGCTCGATTGGAGACGTGCTACCAGAAGAATGAAGTTCAGAAGTTTTACCAAAAAATAAAACGAAACGTTCCACGGCTGAACAGGAATGTGCAATGATGGAGAGCGGAACCACAGTCAATGCTGGGAATCTGGAAAGATTATTCCGGAAAATTGTTAACTAGTGATGACAAGCAGCATCCCACCATCAGGCAGAATTAACCATCCAACCTGGATGAAAACAGACAACATTTCCGTCCACCCGGCCAATATAAAGTCAGGTCAGCCATTTCGAAACTTCAATCTAACAGTTCTTGAAAGAGTTGTGCGAAATTCATAAGTCAATTCCAGAGGCACCATTTTTCAAAAGTCTGTTCAGTTATTAGCATACGCAGATGACATTGACTTAGTGGCAAGAACAAAGCGAACTTCCAATGCTACGTTTGCGACTACTGAAACAGAAGTGGGAAAGATGGGTTAAGCGTTCAAGAAAATGAAGAAAAAGGACACTTTGGAATAGTAAACGACTCTATCTATTTCGGCTCCGCTCTCAACTCCGACAATGATGCCAGTGTGGAAATCATGCGACATAAAACTGTTGCTAATCGCTGCTTCTTAGACCTTAGAAGGGAATTGAATAGTGAAGCCTTCCCTCGAGCAATCAACAAGACATTATACAAGACAAAGTGGGTGAAAATGCTCTCGGACACTTCTAGATATAAGTTCTTCTGGTCATTTTCGGTCCCACCGGCATCAATTGAGAAATAAGAACGCTTGTCAACAACGAACTGAACAAGCCGGCTTAGTTGGCTAGGACACCATGGTCACCCGAGTTGTAGCTCCATTTAAATAAAATAAAAACATTGACGAATTCATCTTATTAGTTATCAGCATGATTTCAAATCTGTTCTTTGCTAATCGCTTAGCGAAACGTTATCTTGGGATTGACTGGTCCAACGTCGAAGGCGTTTTTAGGTGCTCTAGTGCTAAAGAGAAAAGCCAAAACTGGATAATGGTAAAAGGTCCATAGTCAATCTCCTTAAAGCTGGTTATCCACCAGAGTCTTACTTATCATCTGATTAAATATCGCAGCACGAACGGCTTATATATAATTTTTTTAAATCCTGATGCAGTTTTTGAGCTTGGTTTAGAACTAGGTGACTATCGTTTGATTCCTAATCCTATTCCTTAATACACTTATCGGCCCTTCTTCAGAAATCACCGACACCGAACTAGTTTTAATTTTACCAAATTTGCCAATGGATGACAAGTTTTTCTAAGTCACGGTAGTCATCACTCTGAAATTCAGAGATTTACTTTACGATTATCGCACGAATCCCTGCAATGCTGCTGCAAAATCTAATTAAAGTCCTTCTAGAGAAAACTTTATCTAGTAAATTGTGACCACAAAAATGTGGTTAAGACCCTCTCCTTAGTCTTCTGAAGAAATTCTACCGAAGATTTTCAATTGAAGGAAACAAACTGTGGCAACGCTGCTACAAAAGGTTCAACATTATATCTCTCATCCACTCCAGTACTGATAGAAATTTTCAAGTTGAAATACCACATACAGATATGAGTGCCTGAAAGTACAGTGCTCGACCAAATCCAATGCCTCTCCGTATAAAGAGTCTCAAAGGGAAAGAACTTTGATTGCACATCGAAAGTCGAAAGGAATACTTAATGCAGGAGCCTGCGTACCGAAAACAATGCATATTATTCAGAGAGATGCTGAAACACCAGCTCTGCTTTCTTATTACAATTACTTACGGGAGTGGGATGCTTTGAATTTATTTCTAAATATTTCTAATTTATTAGATGTGAGTGAATGCGTCCTCGAGAGTAAATACAGGACCAATTCAAGTAGAGAGAAGTGGCTCCCATGACCCTCTTATTTCAATTAATAAAAAAAAACAGGAACACAAACACATTCATCCCCATGGTCCTGAGAGGATATTCATATCGTGTACACCTTTTGGAGCTTCCTGAAGCAAGTCAACGACTCGACATTACAAAGCAATTTACTTTTTCTACTCTCACACGTAGGTGAATAATGCCCAGTCATTGATTCGTCCTTCTATATTTTTTGTATGAATATATACGTACATACTCCAATGTCATTCTGTAATGATGTACAACCCATGCATATCCTTGGAAGGAAATTTATTACCCAAAGGTGAACAAAAGCAAAGGCTCGACTAACATGAGGGATATGAAATAATCATCTTCAACTTCAGTTCACTCCATATCTCGTGAGGGGTGGAAGGGTTTAGCTTATAAATAAAGTAATAAGGTCCTTGGTTCTCGGAAGGAATTCGTCATCTCCTTTCTCTCATTAATTCTCTGGGGGATTGGCTCGTGTGCCGCCTTTATATAAATATTTCCCACCCAACCCAGTCTGTTTTATTTTTTTTTTTTAGAAGGAATAACGTTCTTATTGAAAGTTTGTCTGTAATAACATGACAACAAAAGGACGGACGAAGGAAAAACCAAAAAAAAAAAAACATTGGAAAAAGAATAACTGGTGACCAAGTTTCTTTTCTTTTTCTGTTTTACAAAAGTTGGGGGATAAGTTAGTAGTTTTCTGGAGAAGCAGGATCTTGACAGGATTTAATAAGGAATGATGAACTAATAAAGGAAATGAGCAGAAACAAAGTTTTCCCATGCCCTTAAGTAGGGGATAGTGATGCCATAAACACAGAAAAGTTGGAAATTCCTGAAATTATCCAAGGATTCTGATTGAAATGTCGTTGAGGGTTTGACGAAAGGAAACAAGAGAACTAACAAAAAAATAAGGAAATACCAAAGTTTGAGCAAAGTAAATCAGTACTCTTAGGGGATTGCTGGAGTCTTGTGCAATGAAACTTTTTTTCTTTTCTGAGAGATTCATATGAACAAGAATTGAAAACGGTTTTGAGTTATTTCTGAAGATTAATTGGAGAAGTTTTTTTAATCTCTTTCCTTGATTTGATATAGAAGGATGCGTTCCAAACAGAACCTTCTCTTTTAAGCACATTCCTTTGACTACAAGTGAGGATTAGGCCGAAAAATATGAAAATTAATCCAATACATCACTATCATCAGCTAGCTTTGAAAGCGAACTCATTAAACTGGCTCAAACTGACATTCATTTGAGTTTGTCTCTAACCGAAGACTATATCCTCCAAAAACTAGCTGGTTCTTGACGTAAAAGGTCCGCCATCTAACGCTTTTTTTTCAACTAGTGCTTATTTCGTGAATAGTAACACTTAGCTCATGTCTGATTTGACAGATAATTATTTTTATCCTTCCGGTTAATAATGGAAAATAATTTCATTCAAATGGCTACCTCGGCTGGCCATGCAGTAGCCTACACGATCGGTCCAATTTTTAAGCACTTTATCGATTGTGTGCAGCTGTATTTCACCAATGGTTTCACGAATATTGTCCTTTAAAGCGTCAATTGTCTCTGGCTTGTTGGCGTAACACTTATCTTTTACGGCACCCCACAAATAATAGTCCAACGGTGTCAAATCGCAGCTCCGAGGTGGCCAAACGACATCAGCTCTGCGGCTGATAATGCGATCTTCAAAAACAGGGCGCAAAACATCGAGTGTAGCTTCGGCTGTGTGGCACGTAGCGCCGTCCTGTTGAAACCAAATATTGCCAATATCCTCCTCTTCAATTTTTGTGAACAAAAATTCGTTCAACATGGCCCGATAATGATCGCCATTGACTGTAACGGCCACTCCTTGCTCATTTCGAAGAAAAATGGCCCAATTACGCCTCTGGACCAAAATCCGCACCAAACAGTGACTCGTTTTGGGTGTATCGGCTTTTCAATGTATGCGTGCGGGTTTTCTGTGCCACAAATGCGATAATTTTGCTTGTTTACATACCCGCCAAGATCAAAATGAGCTTCATCTGAAAAGATGATTTTTTTGGCAAAATCGGCATCTTCTCTATCGATCGCAGGCCCACTTAGCGAAGCGAAAACGCATTGGATGGTCAGTTGGCTTCAACTCCTGAACCAATTGGACTTTGTGTGGCATCATACCAAAGTCTTTATGCAAAATTCGTCTTAATGATGTCTCCGAAATGTTCAATTGTTGAGAACGACGGTGAATTGATGTTGATGGCGGTTCACGCACACTTTCTGTTTTTGGCTTTTCACGCTTTGATTTATCGATGAGGATGCCAGTTTCTTTCACTTTTTTCACAAGATAGCGAACATACGGAGCTGACGGTGCTTCTCTTCTTCCAAAATCCGTACGCAATTTTCGCACACATTCTGCAACATGACCTCGATTTTCAAAGTAATGTCGCAATATTTCCCAGCGTTGTTCAAATCAGACATGAGCTAAGTGTTACCATTCACGAAATAAGCACTAGTTGACAAAAAAACGTTAGATGGCGGACCCTTTATATTTTGTCTGCTGGCGGTGCGAGAATATACCTTTTTTCTTGAAATACCCACCCTGTGATAACCTACAACTCATCTTTTTGTGTATCTATGGCCTCTAGGTACAAGAAAGAAGTTGATGAAAATCCATTTGTTGGATGAATGCGTAATCACTTCGATAATAAGGTGCCAACAGTACCTGATGTGATCAGGGTCTACTACCTACAACTCGAAGTGAACTGAGTATCCTGTAGGATGAAGTCACTTGTGCCTACCATATTTAGGATTTCGGTATGCATGGTGTTTCGACAATACACCAGTGGTCTAAGGTCTGTCTCGCTAATAGAGAGCAAGAGCGGTGATGGCAACTTGAAGAGAGACACTTATGACTATAATTACATGAAAACCAACTGTCAGCAGAAGTCTTTCTTTTGCTGCGTTTTCCTATAGCAGACGAGCTATACGGCTCGTGCCCTTCCGCTCTACATATATCTGCGGCTTCTATTCAGTACCTGCAAATGCCTTACAAACAGCTCGCTCTGCTCTGCCAGTAATGCCTATGTCATATTCCATAAGCAAGTAGTTGTACAGAGTTTTGAAAGATTGTGACTCAGGTATTGGCTTACGAGTTGCGACAACACTCTCCAGCGCGATGTTGAAGAAATCTCATGAAATCTCAGTGTAACGACTTTTTTCGATATCAAATGTTTCTGTAAAGTAATCACCAACTCTGACAGAACAGCAAGCTTTCTCCATGGTCATCTTGCAGAGCCAGAGGTTGAGCTTAGGCTACCAGGGGGGTCAGCATAGTGCGGATAATTGAACGGCCTATAGATATGTGGGTTAGCTGGAAATAACCCATAAGTCCGATCTAGAACGGCAAAAACGGAGGTTGAGACGGAAAAAACACACAAGCCCAGTGAAATTATTTTTGTGACAGGGCGAGTAGATGCCGCCCATAAATAGGCATCCTGTCCCCAAGGCAAGACCTTATGCGACCCGTATCAAGGTCCAAAAGGTGCTGGGAACAAAAAATTCGAAATCAGGAAAAGTTCTTTACTGATGCGATAACGGCCTTGGAAAATAGCGGAGAACGCAACCCAGGAAGGGAGTAATGACGTCGGAACATCGGCTGAACTATTAAGTGAACACATATACTCACAGATGTAGCCGAACAAGCGAAAAAGCGAGAAGCCATGCAATCCCTGGGAAAGAACATCACAATATTGATGGAATACACCGATGAGAAAAACAATGTCCATCACGCGATTAGAAGGCTGGCTAGTGCAATGCACTACAACTGTGTAGTAGATTTCGGAAAAGATACACGATATACCCGTAGCGTCTAAAGCTACTGAAACCATCCATTCATAAGAAACAAGCGAATTGAAACAACTGCAAGAGCCTAAGTGAAAAGCGACTCGACACTGTCATACACCGTAATCATTAGGAGAAAAGCAGACACAGTGGCGAAACAGAGGGTCCATGAGTTCTAAAGGGAGAAAAAGAGCCATAAAGAAAACCCGGGACAGACGGCGAAACCACGAGACAAAGATCCAGGTGTAAGAACTGCAAGACAGGACCACAAAAAAGTCGAGTGGGATAGAGTGGTAAAAAAAGGCGTGACAAGATAAACGCTAAGCCAGACGCACTGGTGATTAAAAAGATTGAAGTAGTCCCTTATTGCGATATACTCCGAAAAGTGAAGACCAACCCTGAGGTGAATAGCTTGAGGTTTGATGTAACCCGCCAAGGCAGAGTTAGTGCTTGACCTCATTCAGTGCAAAGACCTAGAAAAAGTTATTACAAAGGAAGAGATCCGCAAGCCCTGTCCGAGCAATTCGAAAAGCGCGAGATTGCAGGTCTCATCCGTTAAATCGATGAGGATAGCGTAAGCATTCGTTCTTGCTGCAGTCATTAACCTCCCGATAAACTGACTGGTTTGAATTGGGGATCACCACCCGTTTCTCCAGCGAAGTTTTCAATTTGGAAGTTATCGTAGAAAATAAACTTCTCTGGAATAAATATGTTATGTCAAGATCCTGTGTGGTGCTATTGGCCTTCTGGCAGTGTAAAGGAGCTTTCGACAAGATATAGGGCTTTTCACAGGAGAGGTCCGTTGGATCTACATTTCGAGCATACGGCCAAGTATATTCCATACCATACATCGGTTGTCTTGTGCAGCAAGCTTTCACGAACATATGTCATTGCTGCTTTCACCAGATCCTGATGTATCTCATGTACCAGGCTGCACTCTTAAAGCCATTTTTTATAATTAGCGCGCGGTAATGTGTACACTTAAAATGTCTGCACACAGCGCGGGCGAAGGAAATTTAGGGAGGAAGAAAAGACGGGTACCGATGTACGAGTACATTGTTCTTAAATGTTTGCCAGTTATAACGACCAGGAAATAGAGGGCTCCGCAGGACATTCCATAAGCTAGTTGTACGGCTTAAGAACGAACCACGATAATTTAGAGTACGTCCGAAAGTGTTCTTGAGGGTATACTGATAAGCATTCATAGCGAGACGGGTCTTACAGTTTGAAGGGGCGGAATGCTACTGGCCATTTCAATGGAGCACTGCTGATGGAAAAATCTTCCTTTTAAAAAGAATAGCGGGTCAGCACGCACTGGAGTATTGATAACATTGCGCGTTAATTGTCTTTTAACTCTACATTGCGCACGCATCCTTCATGGATGGTTCCAAAACCGATCTAAGATACGGCAGTGTTGTCTTTTGCGTGGAAGTGTAATATATGTTAGACTCCATTAGTAGTTAGGAAAACTTTTGTCTTTCTTCCAGCAGAGCTATACTCATTCTTAATGGCAATAAATTTTATCGTAATGCGGTAGAGGGGTAGTATCTCGGTATGTGGCGCTGAAGCTACATATAGGGCTCAAACCTCTTACCACTTTCGTGCTAGACTAAGAAAACATTTTCTGATCTCAGTCTACGAAAGACTGAGAAATTCCAGTAAAAGGACAAACAAAGATCGGAATGGACTAGCTCTTTATCTGAGAAAAAAAAGGAGTAATGCTGGCCTTAACATCGGAACACTTCGCGCTATGCAGTAACGAAGGGTGCTTATTCACGTTTAAAAACCTAGAGCCTCTAAAACAGCCATGCTTTCAATCTTAGCCACGGTTTTATGCATAGGCTGTTTTGGTAATTATACATTTATGTTATTGGTATTATTATTGGACACTATAGCGAAACTCGCAGGAACACATACACATGTTCATAACATCTAATGCTCTGAAATTGAACAGGACCTTCTACGGTTTTTCGTTCTGTGCATTTTTCGCAGAATTATTCAACTTGTGTTCAATTGCATTTGCTGCTGTCGAAAGAAAAGAGGAATTCACATCGCCACATATGACAAACAACAGAGTTTTACAACTCCAATGGTTACTGGATCAATGTTACATTGAATAGAGGGATCTTCAGTGAATCAGGTTTATTCAGTTAGTATCTCTTAACAACAACAACACTTAAGACATTTTGTAAAGCAATTCAAATTGTTGCAGAGATAGAACGCTGCTATGAAGAAAGGTAATCTATCAGCAGCTTCACTAGTGCCCAATAATGGTTAGGTTAAACTAACTGATGTTATGAGCTCCTGATAAGCACTCTCAATGATCATGCAGATTATAAAATTGGAACCACTAAATCCTTGGCCTAAGTGTCAATTATATTCCAAAATAGCGCTGATACTTCTGCCGTTTAAAGAACCTTCATCCATTGCACTCAGAAGGATTTAAATTTTAACATTACAATCGCTGTCTACTTCCAAAGATCACCAATAGGCCAATGGATACAGAACAAAGAAATTCCCTCGAAAACTCGTTTATGGCTACCACAATACCACTTTAACGAACGCAAGAAATTCTATTTAAAATTCATTTGCTCTAAATAACCTCACAATCTAGTTCTAAATTCAATTACCTTAGGAGAAAGCAAAAATAGCTTATCACCGTCTACTCTGTATACAGAGATAACACTGTTTACTTTTTTACCACCTTTCAATAGAGACTGCTTTGCTGAAGCTTTATATTCAAGAAGCATATACCTTAACTCGCCCCCGGATCCATTCTAATTGAATTTCAGCACAAAAAAGGAGAAGTCAACTCTATTACCATAATACGTACATAAACATGAGCAAATTGAACCTACACGCCCACATTTACGACTACAAATATGCCCTACCTAGTCCCGACATAGAGCCAACTCCTTAAATTTCAGGACATTCACCTATCTCCCTGTATCTGCACCGGATATGGATATGATCTTTTAATGTCTAATCCATACCGAAACTGAAACTGAACTAAGACTCCATTAGCAAATATTCCACTATTGCTCTCATCTAATTGTTTGGAAATTTATTCATTATCCCGAGTGTTAAGAACGAATCTTATTCATGAATTTCGAATCAGATACGGATACGAGGACTAGTAGTTTATGTGATAGGAAAACTTTTTAACTTAAGGAGTAGGTATACGAGTATCTGTGGGTACCTTGCACTTACTGCTCGTACTATGGTACAAAGCTCTTTCCACTCATAAGATACAGATGCAAGAAGGTACTTCTAAAGATTCGATTCCATAAGGATCAGACCCTCTACAATAACAAGAACAAAAAAAAAGTAACGAATCTGACAAATCCCACCACATTCTTGCAGAAGAAAATATTTTCCAACCAACTCGTATCTCTGAAATGGTATTCGATAATGAAAGGAATTTCTTCGCTGATATACGGGTTTAAGTATTGTAACAGTTAATCCTTTATCCAACTCGTCGAGTCAAGGATTTCAATTACAGAAATTATGACCGTTGTTAACTTTTAATTACGTGGCAGAAGGAATCGATTGGTTTATCGTTGACCGTGGAAGTTGGAATGGGAAATTGTTTCTGCTTCACTGGAGCCAATGCGGGACACAGAATTAGGATGAAGTTATGGGGTCTTTAAAGCAATCCCAGGTACCGAAGAGTGATTGTTACTTTAAACACAATGAAGCATGTGTCCCTGGGTTATTAACTGAATGAGCTGAAAAGGGAGTGATAGGTTGGAAAGGGGGATATTTTTAATTTCCAATTAAAGTTCAAGGGTTGAAAAATTATGAAAGTCAATTACTTTCATGATAATATTTACCTTTTCATACTCAGACCCTCATAGCTAACTTTTGTAGAGGTCGACATTTCAGAGTGGAGCCCTTTAACCTGAGAATTTACTTTGTGGAAAGCCATCAATATGAAATGAGTTTGACCTAAGAGCTCCAACTATTAGAGCTTGAAAGGTTAGATTCTGGAAAGACGGGGACAAAATAATTTCATTAAAAATTAAGACAAGGTGACATTTGTCTTTGTGTTTTTAATTTGTTTCTATTCTAGTTAACGCGCCGTAAGTTGTTTAGATAAATAGAAGGGTTCACCTATTTTTGAGGTTTAAAAGGTCACTAGCAGCTTGATGGGAATTTAAAAAGCAGATACATACAATCTTGCCCTACAGCAATCGTAGGCCATGGATCTCAAAGAACTGCACTGGAAAAGTAGAAAGAATCACAACGGTGCCGAACTATCTAATTCAGAATGTGAGTGACTGAGAAACCTACAAGTTATCCTAAAGGATCTACAAACTAGAAGTAATTCAATGTAGGACCCGGCGTAGTTTCTGCGAAATGACTACCAGCACATGTGAATATTTTATAACAACTCCTATCCTTTGCACAGCGAATTTTGAGAGCATCTAGGTATCCGAATGCTAACTTGAATCATTTAAAGAAAGACTCTATCGACCTGCTTATAAACTTCCTTCTTCCAACATTAGTTGGTCGTACAAGCCGTTTATGACCTGCACTGGAAAGCAATGAGCTGCCTGTATAAGCATCACTGGCACATTAAGACCCTCATGAAGAGCATCTCTCCAAGCGTTGTTTCATTTGCAGCCTATAGACTTGTCCAGCATGCAGTTTCCAATCAATTCTGCCCCCAGGCTGAGAAACACTTAACAATGAAAACAAGGCAGTTAACTGACACTGCATCGTAGTATTTGATGAAGCATATCCTATCAGTCAAGCTTTTAGCCACACTTTCGAGCTTTTGTTGTTTTAGCTCACGATAACGCGCCGAATATTGCCCTCCAAGGTCTGAATAGTTTGCGATTAATTAGCATACACTAAAGACTTTAAATAGCCCCGGAAGAAATGATTGAGTGGCGTAAAATCGCATGATCTCTCTGGCGAATTCACTAAACCATTTTAACACTATGGAGCCTCGCCACTAAACACGATTTCTCGATAAAAATAAGGTTCGACTTCAAGTCCAGAGCCCAATCCGCGAATTTTCACCAGAAGGAACCTACAATTAACAATGCCTGATCTTCCGCCACACTTTCACTTACAGCGGCTATAGTTTCTTATGTGCCTAAACAATGTTGATGCGTTTTGGTTTGCATTATGCAAAATGGATGTTGAACAAAATTATACACAACACGACGAATAGTGTGCTTTAGTTTGTCGATTATGAGGATCACAAGAACCACGTTATCGCCTTTACGGATCGAAGAACGATCTTAAAAATGAGTTTGTGTGATAGGGAGCATTCTTCTGATGTAAGTCTAATCACAACAATTTGTCAAATACTGAAAGTAAATCTCAAAATACTGCTGAAAATGACAGACAGCACGCTTTAAAAGTTATCCCTGTAGGAAAACCTGCCAGTCCAAAAAAAAAACAACATCTTTCATAATTTCCGCTGATTTTAGCAAAACCTTCGATTAAATTTTTTATGAAAAAACTCTTCTCAAACTAAAAAACGCGTAACGCGTTCAATCTGAACCCGACCCCGTTAAAGCCTCTTTTGGAATACCACAAGGTAGCCGTTGCAGTTCTGACTTTTTTTTTTTTTTTTTTTTTTTCTTGAACACTGCTACTAAAGGATGACATACGAGTCTATAGAATTCTTTTGATTCTTTCTCCTGCAAATTGAAAAAGAATTCACTTAAGCTTAAGGCCTACTCGTATGCATTTTTCAGTTCTGCTTCGTAATTACTTAATCTTTAGTTGGTCCGTAATATTAGCACCTGAATTGCATGGGCTGCGGCAGGAAACCTAATTTTCCTTCTCAGACGGATAATTTCTTGTTCATTCCGTTGTTCTTTCCTTTGCGGTTTCATACGAGCACAATCTCTTTTCGAAGTTCGTATTCCAGGCTGGCCACGTTATTGCCATACTTTTTGGGAAGCACCTGTTCATTGCAGGTTTCTTCAATTTGTTTTTCCAGTGTTTCAAGCCTAAGCTTACAATCGTACATAGTCCGATCGAATCTTGTAGACTTACAGACTTTCCTGAGTGGCAATAAGAGACCTTTTCGTACCTCATATTTTCGCTAATAGTATTTATATCCCAATTCCAATAATAAAAGACCTGAGGCTCGCTTCTTTTTCGCCCTTATCTACTGTGAGCAGATATAACGTGAAAAAGCTGCGATTGCAAGATAAGGCCAGAATCTTTACCGAACGCATATCCCGAAATCTTTCAACAGCTTCTATGCTGTCAGTATCAAGTACCGAAGATTAGTAGCAACGCTGCCAACGCGCCCTCAGAGATACCACAACTTATCTGCTGGGTTTCACCTGAAAACCACCAAGAAATCCTAGCAAAAGAGATAAGAAGAACATCTGCTTCTCCAGTGAAAGAAAAAAGAGCATGACAAGCTCGCCATCGATGATATTGACAATACCTCAGGAAGTTTACACAAGGTAAGAAAACCCGTACAGAAGTCTGTGCAGATGAAGAAGGAAACCTTGTAGTAGAGTCACAATCAGTTTTTAGAATATGGAAAAGTTTTTTCCGCAGACTGTACGAGTATAAGAGCGAAGAAATCCATCATCCCGCCATATATTCAACTTAGACGATGATAGCCAAAACTTGCGTCCACCTGACCAATACGAAGTAAGGATAGCAATATCTAAGCTTAAATCCAACAAAGCTCTTAGACCTGACGACTTACCGACCGATGTATTCAAAGCTGCTTTAAGTGACTGTATGGAGAACATACACCAGCTCATTTCTAAGATCTGATCAGAAGAATGTACGCCTGATGAATGGAATCTCAGCATCGTTTTCCCGATCCACAAAAAGTGGGATCACCTCTGCCGGCTCTACTAAGTATCTGCCATATTGCGTAAACGTCTAAAACCCTTTCGTAAACAACTTGATTGGCCCCTATTAGCGCGGTTTCGGACCAGGGGTTGCACAATCGATCAAATCTTTACACGCCGGCAGATCCTGGAAAAAACTCAAGGAGTCAAAATCGGTGGCCAATACATTTTGGTCGATTGTTAGGCTGCATATGACAGCATTTATAGAGACGAGCTATATAGTTTTAACATCCCTGACGAGCTCGTCCGCCTGTGCAGAATAACGGTGGAGAAAACATGATGCTCCGTCGGTAGCGACTCTTGATGTCGAAAAAGGTTTTACACAAAGTGACACCCAGTCATGTATCTTTCTTAACATCATACAAGTTGGGGCAAAAGTAATGTCATAATGTGAATGTGCCAGAATTTTTGTAAATGGCGTTAAACGTCAAACGTCAAACGTTATTGTGGTTTGACACTTGTGCGAGCAATTAATCGTTTGATTGCGCGTCTGGTGCAAACAGGATACACTATAAATGTCGCAAGAAGTGGGCGGCCCGTATTGCTCGTTCGACCGAAAATATCACTGCTTTGACCGAGGAGGTCCGAGAGAGTCCACGAACATCGACAAGACAACGATGCACACAATTTGGCATCAACGTTGCATCGAGTTTTGCTGATAGACCTGAATTTGTTCCCTTATAAAGTGCAAACCGTTCACCAATTGCTGTGTGCTGACCGTCAAGTGAGGTTAACTTACTCCTCACTGCCATGCTCTCTTGAACCTAGTGCAAGAAGAGAATGATTTCATATTCAAAATTATAATGAGCGACGAACCCCATTTCCACTTAAGTGGTTATGTGAATAAACAAAATTTGCATTTCTGGCGCACGCATCCATTGCATCTCCTCAAAGTGATTGTGTAGTTCGTGAATTGGGTCTCGAACATTGTGGGTTCTAATCCAGCATAGAAAGTAAGAGTCTACATTGGCTTTGCTATCAATTCTACTCTACCTCAGCAGAAATAAAATTAGCAATCACTGTTGCCAACCGCTGTTTCTTTGGACTAGGACGGCAAGTGATTAATAAGGCACTATCCCGAACATCTAAGGAGACTCTATATGTATAAGACCTTGTTCATCCCAGTTCTGCTTTATGGCGCTGAAACATGGACTCTATCGGAGAAAATGCTTTCGTGAAATATTCGGCCACATTTACGGGCTTTGTAGGAGAAGATTCAACGATGAAATATACGAGCTATACAGGGACATCGGCCTAGTCAGAAAACTGCGTGTCTGTCGCCTGAGATGACTAGGACATGTGGAGAACCTGGGCACCAATGCTCCAGCTTACATAGTCTTAGAATCCAACTCAGACGGACAACGGAGAAGAGGAAGACATCACCTTAGGTGGTACAGGTGGTGAAGGGAGTTAGCTAAGAATCGGGCTGACTGGTCTAACCAAGTATTTAACATATGACATTTATGCAACATTTGCTAGGCGATATCGAAAATTGTGTTCTTATAGCTGGAAAATGGAAAAATATTAGATCTCTCGACGCTGGTGATCGCTTGGAATCATTCATAGTTTTGTCAAGTTGTGAAGTTATTCGAGGATACACGAAGATTTGGGAACCGTCAAAGTTCTGGCGGCATGTGCACTTTAAGGACTCCGAGTGCAATCCTGTATTATCCAATTGAAAATTTCGCGAAACTACATGCCTCAGATTGTCGAAAACGATTTGGCACTCGCACCAAGCATCATACAAAAGATTCGACGCTTACTTGCAGTTGCATTGCAGCATACGAGTATATGAGAGCTCGTAAATCGTAGGCGAGGTACGATCACTGACCAATTCTGTTCATTGCCGAGATCAAGTATATTTTCGGTCATCAAAGAAAATGTCAGAACTTATTTCGAGATCTCCCGGCTTTAATTTTTACGAGAAAGGGCTAAGACTTGGGAACATACTAAACCAAACAATGTGCATCAAGATTTGGGACACCTTACAAAGCGAATTTTGGATTATAATCTTTAATACGTTTTAGAGAGAATGGCCTGGTCTACTAAAACCAAAAATATTGTGTCGTCAAAGCAAGAGTTTGTCAGATTTTGAACAATTTTCCCATGCACGCGGTGCATGTTGCGGTAGGTGATAGGCCCGAGCATCTCACGTGTTACCGGAAGGCAATTAGCAGCCATTTCAAATAAAACGTCTTACGATTTGTACCTACTGAGTGACCCAATAAATAGAGCAAAACTTATTGAAAAATAATAACTGGTTCTCGTTTAACATCAATTATTCCTTGCACCTGTACTTCTTTGTTTTTATCTTTTATATTGAGCAATTTATATAAGTTAAATATCCTTAAAAATTCGTTATGTTGGTCACGTCACAATAATACCTATAAAACCGTTCCTACGACAAACCTTTAACACTTACGTAAATTTTGCAAATTAGTTGCAGCCACTACTTTTGAAAAATAAAAAATAAAAGTTAAATCAAAACAACACTCGTACTTACCGGAAAAAAGTTCTAGAAACTTTTCCACACCATAGTTGCCGGGGAAACGATAGCTAGGATCCTTAAGTGCATTTGCATTGTGTACTTTAATCCGTTTTATCATAAACGTGATGTTGTCAGGCTTCCCGTCCCCATTAAAGTCTGCAAATAGAAATCGGAAATTGTGCTGAAAACATTAAAACACCATCTAGAACGATTTTGTATTGTACACTAATATCAATTGTGTCCTAATGGCACCTGAATAAAATAGCATACCAACCCAGAACGACACAAAGTTGCAATTCAAAGTTTTATTTTTTTTTATTTTTTTTTTTTTCGTTCTAGAAAGTGGACATATCCTGTCCATTACCTCATACTATCTAATAAGCTTTCGTAACTGGTTCTGGTACTGAAGCTCGTTCAGGTATTAGTACTGATATTGCATACCGAGTTTCCTGGCTATAATTGGATCGTTTCCAATGATTTCAAGTTGGGATTCACTTAGATTGTCCATTCATTGGACCTAAGTGAAATCAATATTGTCATATATGCAGAAGCGGATACGTGGAGGCTGATATGTAGAGAGAGGGAGTTATGGGAGAAAAACCAAGACTACGGTTGACGCATTAGGGGTGGTTTTGTCTTCGTCATTGTGACATGAGATGAAACGATTTTATTTAACTCCGACATGATGTTTATTGAAATTGCAAAAGTTTATCGGATGCAATGAGCCGATGCATTAAACTATAACGACCAGGAATCAATTGGGGTTGGTGTTATCACAAGTTGCTGGGGAGGGAGGAAATCAAGGTCATGGATATTATGGGGATGAAAGCATTGTGGATTATACCCGGCTCCTTGAAATCCAGCGACATGATTGCTTAGGGTAGCGTTTAATATCCCATCAGGTAAGGGAAATCCGGATATTAAATTTGATGTCTTCTTTTATTTACCGAGATGGGCTTCTTTTTTTCTTTTTTAATGGAGAACGTGATTCTCTGTAAAATGGTTTAGATATAGAACGGGCGTGGGTGTACGACAAACAACCTGGTGTCATTATTAAAAATGAGAATATGGGAATAAGGCGTAAGCCAAATAAAAATTGTCCACAATCCGAGAGTATCGTTGAACACAAAACCATGAATCATAAATTCTATTGGGAACATTTCCAATCTAAGAAACGCCACACACCAGTAATGGTATGGAAATGTAAGCCGATGATCCCCGAATATATGATTTTCTTTATGAGGCATGAAAGCAGATAAAAGTTTGGTGTAATCACATCATCAGAGAATCAAGATATTTCTTCCATTAGCACGAGCAAAACTATGATCGCATTTAGTCGAAGACAGAAAGATTGCCAATTTAATGCCAATCAAAAAGCTTCAGGCTCCTTATGTTTCCTAAGATGTTACATTATTGTGTGGATCCCTTTTGGTGAAAAAACCGTGAATAGACCCATACAAATTTTGGCGTTTGGTAACTATATTTGTGGAACAAGGAGAGGCGATCAGCCATATAGTCTTATAGTCTTCCACTGAGGACTGATTTTGAAGTTACTTTACATGAGCTAGTTCGCCAACACCATATGAACCGGACTTAGCGTTCTCGCTAGACATCTACGGGATTCTCACAAGATTCTCACGGTACTTTCACGAGATTACTTTATTGCGACATCAATGAGGCTACTACTACTGATGAAAATTAAGACCATGACCACTCCTGAGACAATTTGCGTAGGCACAGCAGAGTGAACTTCAGTACATAAGACTGGTCTAGATAACCCATAATAGAAAAGCCTTGGCAGAGAAGTTCCCCAAATTTAAAATTTTTAAATTAGCACTGGTAATTTTAAAGTTCAACAGTACCTAGACTGGATGCTGAAAAACGCAAACCATTTGAGATATTTCAAAAACTTTATTATCGGCTTGAAGTACAATCAAAACATTTATGAATGGAACTCGACTTCGTTCATATGGCCACCGCGGGCACGTTTGCAGCGGTCGATTCGTTGGACCCAATTTTCAACGACTCGACCACATATTTCGGCCGAAACGACCGCTATTTCGCGTTCAATGTTGGCTCTGAGCTCTTCCAACGTCGTCGGCGTGTTGGCATAAACCAATGACTTAACGTAGCCCCACAGAAAATAGTCAAGCGGCGTTAAATCGCACGAACGAGGCGGCCAATCGACTGACCCATTTCTTGAGATAACACGCTCATCATACTTATTCTTCAAATCGATTGTAGCGTGTGGTGTGTGGCTTGAGGCATCATCCTGTTGAAACCACATGTCGTCCAAGTCAATATCTTCCAACTCGGGCCAAAAATAATCGGTGATCATAGCGCGATAACGCTGACCATTCACAGTAACGTGACGATCGTTATCGTCGACGAAAAAATATGGCCCAATAATTCCGCCGGCATGCAAACCTCACCAAACAGTTATTTTTTGTGGATGAATTGGTGATTCATGAAGCACATGTGGATTTTTACCCGACCAATAACGCATATTTTGCTTACGGACAAACCCCTTGAGCCAAAAATGAGCCTGGTCACTGAAGATGATTTTGCGATGAAATTCATCATCTTGGCGCATCTTCTCCAGAACCGAATCGGAGAACGTACGTCGCTTCAAATGGTCCATCGGCTTCAATTCTTGAGTCAGCTTGATCTTGTATGGGCGTAAACCAAGATCCAAATACGCCATAATGTGGTCTGAGCGATGCCCAATTCTTGAGAACGCCGTGGAATTGACTGATTTGGATGGTTTGCTACGGACGCCTGAAAGGTAGCGATATTTTCGACACTTCGACCAACCCGTTGTCTCACTGACACGGCAACATCACACAACGAATATGTAGACTCAAATGTTTGCACTAAACTTGTTATTGCCTATCTACTAGGGCGAGAATTGCGACCGAAAACCGGAGTTAACGCTCTTAAAGTTGCACTCACCGACTCCGAATTTCGGTAGAAAATTTTTATAATTTGCAGACGTTGCTCGTTAGTGTACTTTACCATGATTATTATTATTATTATTATTATTTCGAGGGATCTTTACAAATGAATTTGTAAAGTGCGGAATTTTCACGCCGGGGTACTATGCCCATGTGGCGCTAGTCAACAGCACGCGGTGTACCGAGTTCCCATGTGGTCACCCATCTAGGTACTTACCGCGCCCACACTACTTTACCATGATGAAAATGTTGAATTTACTGAATAAATTGACAGTGACAGTTTGATGATTAGTGAAAGAGTGCGTTCACAAATTAAATTCAAAGTTGTCAAGTCCCTATTGGAAAACCCGTTACTTAGTTCTACCTTGTGGAAATCATGAATTGATAAATAGTCTCCGACATGGACGGCATTTCTGTTTCCAATAGAGGTCGTGGATTATGGTCGTAGAATTTGTGTACCTTACACTAGGTGGCGCAAAAGTCATCACTGGAAGATGCTATATTTTTTGCAAATGGTGGCAAATGTCAATTCTACTTTGACATTTGTGAAGTAAACAGATACAAGATACACGTCAATAAGACAAGAATCGGTATACTCCTAAAGCACGTGAAATAATTGTTACGACTTTTTTGCGGAATAACGCATTGGTGTTGTTGGCGCAGCGTGAATTTAGAGCAGGTTTCCTTGTGGTCCGACACCAACTGGAAAAAAACTCTATGATTTGTCCCGCTCGTCTAGAAGAGTAAGGGACAATATAAGATGTTGCCAGGTCTGGCCAGCCCCGGACCAACCATTTTGTTGAGAATATCGCAGCTGTGGTTGAAGATGTCGCAGTGGACCGCAGGGTATCGACCAGACGACATGCCACGCAATTGGGCACCAATCGGCGGTCTTTACATAGAATTTTGCTGAAAGAATGTAGGATGTTCTCTTACAAAATGCAGGCAGAGCATAAGCTGTTAACTGTTGACCATCAAAGGCGTGTAACCAAGCTCAAGCCTAATCTCTCGTTTTAGACATGTGCACTAGCCGGCAAGATCCCCTGATTTAACCGTTCAGACTTCTTTTTATGGGGTTTTTTGACGTCACGAGTCCATATCAACAAGTTTCAGACGCTGGAAGCCCTCAACGAGAAGATTCGTCAAGAATGCGAAGACCTATCCCCGGAAGTTCTGTCAACAGTGATGGAAAATGCCACAACTCGGGCCTGAATGGCGGCGACCACTTAGCCGATATCATTTTCTCGACTTAATGGAAAAAAAATAAACATAATCCAAAAACAGAACATCGGGTGACAACTTTTGAGCCACCTTGTAGATGTCAATGTCAAAACGTCAGTCAAGGTTTACATTTTTATCATGGTGAAGTTCGCAAACGAGCGACGTTAGGAAATTATTAAAAATTACTACCAAAATTCTAAGGCGCTGGTCGCAATTTTAAGACCCCCTACTCCAGTATTCGGTTGTAATAATCACCCCACCAGACAGGCTGTGAAGTTAATAAATTCGAGTCAACATATTCAGTATTGCATATTTCTGTGCCAGTACTGAAATTATCGCAGCCGTAAGTGAATCTCTCAGTCCGCATTGTGGCGAATTTTGCATAAAGATCTTAGCCTTCACCGTTACAAGATCAAATTAAGTCATGAACTAAAGCCTCATGACCGATTGGACTGTGCAAAAGTTTGAAGAAAATCCCGAATTTCACCGGAAAATTATCTCCAGCGATGAAGCTCATTTTTGGCTTAATGGCCTTGTCAATAAGCAAAATATGAGTTTTGGGACAGCAACAAACCTAGATGTGCTTCAAGCGACTCCATTGCATGCATAAAAAGTGATGTTTGGTGTGGATTTCATGTCAGAGGTGTGATTGAACCGTATTTTTTCTTTGATGAAAATGATCACCATGTTACGGTCAAAAAAACATGTACACTTAAAAAGTGCATGAATTTGTATTTACTCAAAAAAAACCATATTTAAAGAACAAACTTTATGCTAAAATTAAGAAGCATCCGCTTAATTTCAGACTTAGGAACCACTATAACAAAATTTGTGACGAGTTAAAAGCTTAAATTCCGCGATGTAAAGAAAGATATTACGTAATTATAAAGATATTAGTAAATCAGATTTTTAATAGAAAAAAACCTGAGACTGATATTTCTATAATGAATGGTACTTCCTTAATTAATTATCCCACATCTGTTGCAAATCTGTTTATCAATCATTTTTCATTGTCACTTCGAATTCCATGTCAATTGACATGATTTCCAGGAACATTTTAAAGTATATTTTGTTAAATGTTTCTGATGTCCTAATGTACACATCTAACCTTAGCATCCAGAAAGGAGTATTTCCAGATACACTTAAACTGGCTATTGTTATTCCGCTGCAAAAAAGGTGAAACCACGAGTCTCAACAACTACCGTCCTATCTCTCTCTTATCCGTTTCAAAAAGAGGATGTGTTATCATACTTATACAAAATTATCATTCGATATGGTGAATCGTACAAAGTTTCTGCAAAAGTTGTTGTATATAAGATAGATTTCCGAGAGTGCGTGCACGACTGGTTCGTTTCTTATCTGAAAAATCGTAAACCGGTGGTAAAAATTCAAAATACTTGGAGTGCAGAAAAAGTTATAAATTTAGGCGTCCCACAAGGTTCTGTTTTGGGACCGATCCTATTCTTAATTTATGTCAATTCATTCAAGGTTTTAAAGGTAAAGTAACAGCTTTTGCTGATGATAATTCCATATCGTATTCGGAAATTAACTATTTCAATTTGTAAGTTTCCGTAAACTATGATTTGGAAATACTTCGCAATTGGTATCGTTCTCATAAACTTAGTAAAAAAAACAAATTTATGATTTTCAATATTTCTGGTGTCGCAACAGAAGAATTAGTGCTATGTTATCACTCGCCTAGTTGCATTAAGTATAATATGAATAATTGTTTTCATCAACTGGATAAAAACTCATTTAATGCCTTTAATAGTTGTTCCACTGGTTGGTTTAATATAGAAAAAGTCGATAGTTTCAAATACTTAGGGATCATTCTGGATTGCAAACTAAATTGGAAGGATCACACTTCTCCTCTATCCAAATATTTTATTATCGTCTTAGTCTATATTGTGTCGTAAGTTCTCTTATACAGTATATATGGTTATGTTATTGATTGGATCTTAATTCAAATGAAAACCGATGAACCACAAGAACACAAAATGACCAGCTATGCAAAACAAACAACAGAGGATATTATCGTCCTTCTCCGATGGTCAGACAAACCGAACTGCCGATCTGCTGAGCCCTGGTCAGCTCTCCCCTCCTAGGAATGTGTAACCCTTAGCACATCTGGTCCATACGTGTGGCGAGATCGCTGTCCTGCCAGGCTCAGCCCGTTCATTGTATTTGGAAAAATATGTTTATCACAGTCGGCCTCGCTGACATCTGAGTCGTCCTCGCCTCGGTAAATCATCCCAGCGTTGCTGCTAACTTGCGAACCTAGAGTATACAGAAAACGATTACAAATTAGTTTCCTCGTCAGACATTAAGCTGAGGAACCAGTAATGCATCCAGCACATTCGAGATCTGTTTTGCCGAGTGATCAGTTCCGCCATACCACGACTTGTTGGAAAAATCACTAGGTTGGCGGCAGGAAGCGGAGTATCCAGGTAAAGAAAAAGAACAAAAAGTAACACCCGAGAAGCCAGTTCTGGCAGGAACCCAGGTACCAAGTCAACCGCACCCTTTCCGAGCTACTTGCCTACAGGTACGCTAGCCTCCGGACGCCAGTCCTGGTAAGTACCCAGGGTACTTGTCTGCACCTTTTACGGGACTTCCTGTCTACAGGTACGCTAGCCAACTCAGTGATTAAGCTCACTAGGGGTAAGACTTAATACCTCTGCCCGTGTCGTGAGCTACCCAACAGGCGGTTTGAAAGCACGGTCCAAGCACGCTTGGAATCAAACCTTGCCTTCTGCCGCTCATGCTCCTGGTCGGTAGCATCTTTAGCTGTTCATCGGGCTTCAATAGAGTCCAGAGTTAACAGCTGTACTTTTCGGCTTGTATCCATACAGAAGTCGTGACGGTCACTGACAAGTCGTTCTATTTGTTGTAGTGTCTATGGCGCTTTGCACCTTTTTCACATAAAAGTCCCAGTTGTCTTCGTCGTCGCCAGCACTAGTTGTTGATTGATGATGCCCTGACGACCGTGCCATTCACACGTTCAACCTGTCCGTTGGCGCGTGGCGTGGCAGTAGAATTAACGATATGCTTGATATTATGTTCTTGCCAAAAACCAGCGAATAGTTGCGACATGAAACATGATCCATGATCGCTGATTATGTTAGTTGGCACTCCAAAGAGTATAAATAGCTGATCTAGCGCTCTTGTGACCCACTTGGTTCTTGTGTCTTTGACCGGCTCGAGAACGCAAAACTTCGTGAATCCGTCGACTACGTTTAAGATATCGACGTTTTCCTGTCGGCTCTTTACGCACGGCCCCACGTGGTCGAGGTGAATGGTGTGAAAAGAGACCTTAATACTCTACCTCTGAAACATCTATATTATTATAAAGTTCTTATAGTATTTTTTAATAGGTCCGGCCATTTCTTCTCAAGATGGTACGATTCCCATAACTTACATGTCAATAACCTATATTTTGTAAATGTACCTGTTCTAAAAAAAATCACGCTTTTCATATTTCTATATAGTCACTGCGCCCCGCTTGTTCAATAATTTACCTGCTAATCTAAGAAGCGAGAGATTTGAGGCACCCTTCTTAAAAAAATAAAACAGTTTCTTTTTTCATTTAACTCTGAGGAAATAGATTCATTATTAAACGTTATAGTCTAAGCCTATGTTTTGGTGTATCTCTGGCTCATTTTATTTAAGTTTCCCTTAGCTATTTTATTTTCTTCTAATGACATTGCATTTTTTTTTTGCTTTTCTTTACGGTAATCTTATTAAATTGCTTTTAACAATATTATAATTATAGTAATATGAATTGATTTTTATTTAAACTAATGACACCTTAACCTACATTATGTTACATCAATATCTGATGGATCACTCGCCACTTGTCATTCGGCAGTAGTGTTCCTAACCATTTCATGATAATCTTTTGTTAATGCTTATTTGTAGACATGACTATTTATAAAGCTTTTTGCATGAAATACAATAAATAAACAAATAAATTATTCTGTGTTCTATTTAAATACAAAATTGTTATGCCCTTATTGGAAAAACCCGATAAAAGCAGGTGTTCCGTAGGGAATTGTCCTAGGGCCCATACTTTATTTATTATATGTTAGTGATATACCACATGCGAATGATACGACACTGCTCTTCCGTCAACTGATGGATACGTGGTTAACGCAACAGAAAAGCTACAAAATTCAGTTTGGACACATGGTGTTCAAATATGGGATTGCACAAACAAATAATACAAATATGTTAAAACAAAGCGCTTCGGGGAATAGTAACTGTCCCATGGTATATTAGGAATAATGATTTGCTTCGTCACAACGAGCGTCTGCAGATAGGGGGCTTCATGTACGATATAATGTTCATAGACTAAGAAGACCTAAACCCCACGCACTTATATATAATCTATAATCTATAATCTGACAATTATGAGAATAAATTGGTATACCTTCTCAAACCCAACTGAACGTTGAAACTAAAACCATTTGTCGATCCGTCTTTGATTGGTCATGATTAACGAGGTGTTTTTAGTACTCGTATGTTATAGTCCCACACTATGACCACTTTAAAGATTTAAAAAAAAAACCGGTCCGTCAGCAAAAACTCTAAAGTGTTGATTTTTCTATGCTTTAATCCAAAAATACATATATTGTATTATTATGGTATTATATTCATTTTTATTTTATACATTTTAAGAGCGTTGTATTTGTGCTTTCGATTTATGACATAATTCTTAAATTGCTTTATAAAACGGGTAGAAAAGTAAAGAAATATTTTTTTTTTCAAAAATCTAGCAAATTTCATTTCAAAAAAAAAGTCGGACGAACGAAATAGTTGCAATGATTTCGCACTTTAGTTTGCAGTTTACTTTTTCTGCGTTTAAATGTCAATACCAATTGAACAATAAAGACAACGTGGTCAAACATCAATAGATATCCGAAAAATTCTGATCAAGCATTTTAATGGGGGCAAATGAGTTCGAGAAATTGGAAAAATAGTAAAAAGAAGCCACTCAACTATCCGATATATTATAAAAATATATATAAAACTCACAATTTATTAAACAATTTACCAAAATCTAGAAGGCCACGGCAAATCACTGAAGAAGATGAACGATGGATTGTCAGGCAAGTTCAGAAAAATCCCCGTCAAATGCTAGAGTAGTGTTGGGGTTGTATGTCTGATACTGGACCTGGAAATTTCGCCATCTTTGATGGAGTCATGAATCAATACAAATACATTGACATACTTAGAAATAATTTGGCTCAAAGTGGGAACAATTAGGAATACGTGATTTTTAATTGTTTCTGATGGGAATTCTTTCGTTTGGGTTTATAATATATTTAAGTTATTTGTAACATTTATTTGATTTTTTTTGGTAAGAAACAACGTTTATTAGAGCAAAGGATGGGGCATTTTCGACTTTTACCGAAACTGCCCCATGTGCTTTTTGTCGAAAGTGCTATGTTGGATTTATTAAGTTTAAATTTAAAACTGAAATTGGAAATTATAAAAAATTTGCAGAATTGTTCGTTCTTATAAGAAAACTACAAATAGATGTAATATCGACGAAACAATAGTTGAGCAACTTCCACGTCGGCTACTCGGAAATATGACCTAAAACGGACAACACTTATTTCGAGGTTGAACAAACGAAATTCTCATAATGAGTCCTGTGATTCCCAGCTTACTGAAGTTTACCGCTCCAAATATGCAACAAAAAAAGTGTTCTCCAAACATCAAGAGCGAAAGCTCGTGGACTATTTTAAAAGGTGTTGTTGACGATTAAACGAGAAAAATTATTAAGAAGAAAAAAAAAGAAGTACGAACGACTCACGATTGGTACAATTTCCTTATTCGATTGTAATGGGTTTGTTTTTTATACATAAGTAATAGTACTAAGTCTTCTTACCGCGGTGGCTACAATCCAAGTGAACGAGAATTGCTTGTACCATCGTACAAGCAGAATCCGTACATGCGATCGCACCGTTACATAGATTAATTGAGCGAATAAAAATATAGTTCGATATCAGAATCAAATGATAAGAAATTGGTGTACAGTGTGTAATGAAATAATTGATACAATGAATATGAATGAACAAATAAGTTATTGGATTTTACAATGAAGTTAACCAAGTAAATTTACGTTATGTGAATAAATGAAAATGAAAATGAAATAAAAGAAAAAAATGAAAATTTAATTATGTGAGTCCGGAACATCCCGGCACCCCTGAAACAAGGTTTCAGGACTTAGGAAGTATTGCTAACTTTATTATAGCTCGAACGAAGGTACCCCGTGCCGTTTTTACTGTTGCTACTCGAACTATTCCATCTGCACCCGGTGTCACAGAGATTATTCTTCCAAGAACCCATTGCATGGTAGGAAGATTGGGTTCCTTTATTACCACCAAGTCACCAGTCGAAAGATTTGTCTTGGATTGTTGCCATTTCTTGCGTTCTTGAAGCGTTGTAAGGTATTCCATGTGCCAGCGCCTCCAGAATCCCTGTACCATACTTTGTAGATGCTTCCAATGCGTCAAACGGTGAAGTGGAATGGTTTCGAGATTTGGCTCTGGTATGGCTGTAAGAGGTTCACCTATAAGAAAATGAGCCGGTGTTAGTGGGTTCAAATCATCATCAGAGAGGCAACATAAAGGACGAGAATTAAGTATAGCTTCGATTTGACTTAGCACTGTGGAAAGCTCCTCGAATGTTAGAATGGTTGCTCCAATAACTCGACGCAAATGGAATTTCACGGACTTTACTCCAGCCTCCCACAACCCACCAAAATGTGGGGCAGAAGGTGGAATAAAGTGCCAGGCGATATCTTCTCGGGCCAATGTGGATGATATTATGCTGTTGTGCTGCTGAGACATGACCAGTTTGTGCAACTCGGTAAGACAACGTTTTGCTCCTCTAAAATTTGTGCCATTGTCACTATAAAGATTGGCACATCTTCCCCGTCGTGACATAAATCTTCGAAGAGCAGCGAGGCATGCATCAGTTGTAAGGTCAGTTACCGCCTCCAAGTGTATGGCCTTTGTAGACATACACACGAAAAGTGCAACGTATGCCTTTGTGAGCTTTGGATTACGTCCACGGGACAGCCGTATTGTCAACGGACCAGCATAGTCCACGCCAGAGTTGATGAATGGACGCGTTGGATGGATTCGTTCAGCTGGTAACTCTCCCATCAACTGGTTACTTCGTAAACGTTTTTGCATGAAGCATACCTTACACTGATGGACAACCTTGCGGATGAGATTGCGACTACCAAGTATCCAGTATCGTTGGCGGACTATGGCGAATGTCTCAGACACCCCTGTGTGAAGATTTGTTAAATGGATATCCTTAACTATAAGATAAGAAATGTTAGTATTATTTGGGAGAATTATTGGATGTTTGATATTATATGATATATTTGCGTGTTTTAAACGTCCACCAACGCGAAGAAGTCCATCGGAGCCTATGAATGCGGAATATCGCAAAAGTTTAGATTTATTCGGAAGCTGTCGATATTTAATGAGATGTTGAATATCCTCCCCAAATGAATTTTCCTGGATATGTTTAAGAATAAGTGTCCTTGCCTGCTGCAGTTCATCCAGGCTAAGATTTAAAACGCGCCGATGACATTTATTAGACCGGCAATTGAAAATAAAGCGACAACAATAAACGATAGTTCTGTGCAACCGATGCCACGAGGAGAATTTTTCGAATAATGAAAGGAATGAATCACGATTTTGGGTAGTAAAAAGAACATGTTTTGAATGTGGCTTTTCTTCGCGTGTAACTGTTTTGCATTCTAAACTCACTTTAGGGTTGAACTTAGGTTGTGGCCAATGTTCTATATCAAGGGATAACCAATTTGGACCTGTTCACCATAGATTATGTTCGACGAGTTCTGTAGGCAATATACCGCGCGACGCACAATCCGCTGGGTTTGCTTCGGAGGAGATATGATGCCAAGAGGTACGAGGAACCGACTCTAAAATTTCAGAGCAACGATTAGCCACGAAAGGGCTAGCCATGGGCTTAGCCATAGGGAGTTCAAGGCTGCTCGTAACGCAGTAACGACCCTTATTCGGAGAAAAAAAAGAAACTTCTTCAAACATAAATTCGACTCTGTTAGCTCAAGCTCCGAGTTTTGGAAAAAAGTTCGTCATATTGGACTAACAACAGATAAGACATCAATTCCTAGCACTACAGACTTAGAAGACCTTAATTCAAAATTCGTCTCCAATAGTGAAAAATCAAACGGGCCGGTTATGTCGACTTCTTTTATTCGTGAAAACAATCTTGAAAGAAGGTTCTCGCTTTCTTGCGTTGACGAAAATGAGGTGGGCAAGACAATATTAGACATCAAATCTAATGCAATGGGTTCAGATAATATCCAACCAAAGTTTTTTAAAATTCTCCTACCCACTATTCTCCATCAAACCACGCACATTGTGAACACTATAATCACCACCTCAGTTTATCCTGATGGTTGGAAAATCGCAAAAGTGCTACCGGTAAGAAAATCCTTATTATCAAATATTCCAGAATACCGACCCATTGCAATACTACCGTTTCTAAGTAAAGTGTTTGAAACCATTTTAAGTCATCAAATAAAGACCCATCTCAATGATAACAAATTAATAGCAAAGTACCAGTCCGGGTTTCGCACTAAGCACAACTGCACCACCGCTTTACTAAACATTACAGAGGATCTACGTAACGGTTTGGATAAGAATATGTTGGGTATAATTATATTTCTTGACTTCTCAAAAGCATTTGATTCTGTAAATCATACTATATTATTAAAGAAACTCGAAAGACAATTTTCATTTGAAAGCTCTTTATGCAGTCTTATGTCATCGTATTTATGTAATCGTTCCCAATTCGTCTATCACAAAAACAAACACTCGTCTTGTCTTCTTGTTCCCTCAGGTGTCCCACAAGGTTCCGTGTTAGGGCCTCTACTGTTCACATGTTTCGTAAATGATATTTCTCAACGTCTTAACACCTGTGGACATCATATATACGCCGACGACCTCCAAATATACTCCCTGTTTCCGAAATCGAACAAAATCCAGGCGATAAACAGCATGAATTGTGAGCTAGACAAAATTAGTAAATGGTCAATCGAAAACAGACTAAGTCTCAACCCGGCAAAGACAAAAGCTATGGTAATAAGTGGTTCTAGAAGTACGGAAGTTTTTCCCCCTCTTCTCTTAAACCACTCTCCTGTTGAGTATGTAGAAACAATTAAGAATCTTGGTATTTATCTCGGTCAACACATGAACTGGAATATTCATATAAGCAAAACTGTATCAAAAATTTATGGAGCACTTCGTGGACTAAGTCCCACGTCAAATTACCTGCCAACTCACGTTAAGTTAAAACTTGTTAAGTCCTTTGTATTGCCTATCATCCATTATGGTTGCGAAATATTTTCCAACATGGACCATGAGTCTAGAAGAAAACTCACAGTAGCCTATAATAGTTGCGCAAGATACATTTTTTGTATCAACAGACATGAACACATTTCTGACTACAGTAAACAAATAACCGGCTGCAATTTAATGGCGTTCCTAAAATACAGAACCATAATATCATTACACAATATTATTACAACCAAAAAACCGGATTATCTTTTTGAGAAAATACGTTTTGCAAGAAATCATAGAGCCATGCAATTAATTACTCCCAGGTGTAAGTATCTTAATACATCTCGTCAATTTTTCGTGCATGCGATTCAGCTTTGGAATCTTTTACCCCTGGAAATTAAGCGTACGAACGACACAAAAACTTTTAGCAGGAAAGTTTTCCAGTACTACAAAGAAAATAGTTAATTTAATAATGCTCTATTTCTTCATCTTTTCTTCTTTCTTCTTTCTTCTTTCTCTTTATCCTATTTTTTTTTCTCTCTTTATCTCCTATCTTTCTAATTATGTACAGATTGTGTAAATCATTATAATTGTAATTATCCTAAGCTTGTTCAATAAGTTAAAAGATGTATATTATATATCTTATATGAATAAGAATACAAATAAATGTAAATGAAATGAAATGAAATGAAAGAAGCCCACCGACGGGCAGGTGAAGACAGCCAATGCAAGACTACCTCTGAGTCTGTCCAAGCGAACGTTTTTCCAAGATTGAGGGTCATTGATGATTTGACGCGAGTTATTAAACGAGAAAGGAGTAGAGCTCCGCACAACTCAAGACGTGGGATCGATATGGGTTTCAGGGGGGCTACCTTCGTTTTTGCAACGATTATGGTAATTTTAAATGAACCTGATTCAAGTTTACTGCGAGAATAGACAACAGCAGAGTATGCTACCGACGATGCATCCGAAAAACCGTGCAGCTCGATACTGCTCGAGGACGAAAACACATTCCTAGTAACCCGAATTTTTTCGAAATCAGATAGTTCATTTCTGTATTGAGTCCACCTTTCAGCCACCGTTGATGGCAAGGGATCATCCCAGCTTAACTTTAGCTGTGGTTCCCACAGCTCCTGAAACATTAATTTGAATGATACGACCGATGGAGCGAGCAACCCAAGAGGATCAAAAATACGCGAAATCTCTGATAGTAACGTTCGTCGAGTTAATGAACATTTCGATAAGGACACATTGATCTTGTAACACAGCTCATCGCGAGCAGGATCCCAAAACATGCCTAGAACCTTTACCGATTTTTCAGATCCTTCTGAGTACTCACAATCTTCGCTTGGAAGTGTCGATAAAAGAGGCCAGCAGTTAGAGCTCCATTTCCGCAGGGTAAATTTGGCTTTTGAGAGTAGCGTAATCAGTTCAGACTTGATTTCCAAAAGACCTTCAACTGAATCACTTCCGGTCATTACGTCGTCAACATATACATCGTTGTGAAGAACCTGAGATGCAATCGGGTATTCAGTACGATAATCATCAGCGAGCTGGTTTAAGACGCGGATCGCGAGGAATTGAGCACATGCTGTGCCATATGTGACAGTACAAAGCCGAAAATGTTGAATCTCATCTTCTGGATTCTCACGCCAAACTATCCGTTGGAAATTAGTGTGTTCATCGTCCACCCAAATCTGACGAAACATTTTGACCACGTCAGTGCAGAAAACATATCGATGTTGCCGAAATCGCAAGAGAACGCCGACAAGATCTCTCTGAATAGGAGGCCCCGCTAGCAATTCGTCATTGAGGGAATTACCAAATGAATCCAATGCAGATCCGTCGAAAACGACACGCAATTTCGTTGTGGAGCTATCCATTCTGAGCACGGCATGATGAGGAAGATAAAATTGGTGAGGCGAAGTATCGTTTATGTCATTGGTGAGAATGCGTTTCATATGTCCCATGTCGAGGTATTCGCGCATGAAGTTCGAATACATTTGGAAAAGATTTGGATTCCTAGCAAACCGGCGTTCCATAGAATATAAGCGAGAAACAGCTGCTTGCAGAGTATCACCGAATGATGGAAGTGAAGCCTTGAACGGTAGGTACACGATATAACGACTATCAGAAGAGCGAGAAAACGTTTGACGAAAATGAGATTCTGCAGGATCTTCACCTTGATTTGTAACTGGAGTAACCTCCTCTAACTCCCAAAATTTCCGTAATAACTGGTCAAGATCGAGTGTGGAGTGAAGTGAAAATAACGACGAATTAGAAGTGGAGTAATCGTCGATAGGTATCTCACCGGCTATAACCCAGCCGAAGGAAGTGCCTTGGGCAATTGGAGTTCCTCCTTCACCCCTAACCTGCCTTCCGCTAAAAATATTCCACAGCTTATCTGCTCCTAACAAAACGTCAACTGGATGAGATACATCAAATGAAGGGTCAGCTAAATCCAGATCACGAAGGTGTTTGTAAGAGGTTGCATCGAACGAACAAGTGGGTAAATTCGAAGTTAATTTGGGTAGAATAAACGCGTCGACGAGAAGACAAGTTGAATTGATTCGCGAATATAATTTAAGAGATACACAACCTCTCGTGTATCCTGCATTTGCAGCTGATAACCCAACGACCGGAATACGCGCATGAGTTCTGGGTAGACCGAGCACTTGCGCGAATGATTCCGTGACAAATGAATTTTGAGAGCCGGAGTCCAGAAGCACCCGGCAATCAACGAGATTTCCCTGATTATCCTTCACTTTAGCCACCAAGGTTGGTAGAATTGTCTGACGGCTATGAAACTGTCGAGGCTGAGAATGATGATTTACGATGCTAGTAGCAGTAGAAGTGGATGCGGATTCCATGAGATTTGTTTGTTCACGCGGACTTGAAATATTCATCGATGTCTCCGAGTGTACCAACGAATGGTGTTGGGACTTGCAAATTCGACATCGGAATGTGGATTTACATTTTTTCGAAGCATGTCCAGCTCTAAGACAATTAAAGCAAAGAGCCTTGTCTTTCACAAGCCTTCTTCTCGAGTCAACGGGAAGCGAAACGAATTTTGGACATTGACTTAAGATATGTTCATTATTACACATTGGGCAACGTGGTGTACCATGAGAAGCCTCAGCCATATGGGCTCGAATCGTAGTTGGATTTTTCCCGCGAGAGGAAACTGAACGGTTAAGCGACTGACATGCTTCTAATGCATCACAACGATCTTGCAAAAAACTAACTAACTCTTGGATGGTGCAATTATCTCGCGATTTAACTTCCTGGGCCCAAGCTTCCTTGCTATCCTGGTCGAGTTTTAGAAGCAATAGATAAATTAGCCAGGGATCACGACCATTTGCCTTTAATGCATTAAGAGCTCTTATAGTTTCATCTGCTGTGTCAGAAATTTTCCTAAGTAGTTTCACGCTGTTAGAAGTTATATTTGGGAGCGATAGAAAACTTTCAATGTGTGAATTGACGATTAAATTAGACCGATCGTACCGTTGTTCAAGCCGATCCCATGCCTCAACATAATTGGCATCGGAAACCGTTAAATGACGAACCGAATTTGCTGCTTCATCGCGAAGAAAGGATTTGAGATATCGAAATTTCTGTGTTGCCGTTAAATTTGGTTTTCGATCGATGGATCCCAGAAACAGATCCCTAAAAGATGGCCACTCTTTATAGTCCCCCGAGAACACAGGAATTTGAATTTGTGGTAACAACACCGACGGCGATTGTGTAGTATTAGATAAAGTCTCTAAAAAAGATGCTTGTTGACTTACAAGCTGTTCTACGATTGAATCCTTTTTTTTCTTTTCAGCCTCCAAGGAAACCGACCGCGCACGAATGACCTTGGTTAACTTTGATTGTGCCACAAAATACTTTATTTCATACTCACATAAATCCTCATCTGAATCACCGTAATTAGGATCGTCTACGAAATCAAACAATTTATCTTGAAGCCTTTTTAGATCTGTCCATGCGTCCTCAAGTGTCTTTAATCGAAGTTCTAATAATTCGATATCTAAACCTTCATCAATATTTTCCACGAAATTTGCCGACCGAGTCACTATTGCTTTCAAATTACCAATCCTTTTTTTTAATGCATTCATTCTGCTAGAAACAAGTATTACACTGCGATTGTTCTTTAAATCTTAAGTATTTAGCAGAAAGAAAAATGCACGTGGCTTGAAGATTTTTAGTTTTTCTTTCAAATATTGAGTCTAATCCGAATCTTGAATAAAACGAAATTATCCGGCACTGCGAAGGACCAAAATTTTATGTTGACGATTAAACGAGAAAAATTATTAAGAAGAAAAAAAAGAAGTACGAACGACTCACGATTGGTACAATTTCTTTATTCGATTGTAATGGGTTTGTTTTTTATACATAAGTAATAGTACTAAGTCTCCTTACCGCGGTGGCTACAATCCAAGTGAACGAGAATTGCTTGTACCAAGCAGAATCCGTACATGCGATCGCACCGTTACATAGATTAATTGAGCGAATAAAAATATAGTTCGATATCAGAATCAAATGATAAGAAATTGGTGTACAGTGTGTAATGAAATAATTGATACAATGAATATGAATGAACAAATAAGTTATTGGATTTTACAATGAAGTTAACCAAGTAAATTTACGTTATGTGAATAAATGAAAATGAAAATGAAATAAATGAAAAAATGAAAATTTAATTATGTGAGTCCGGAACAGGTGTTCCGCACAAACGTTTGGTTTTACGTATTCAATGGCACGAAAGTTTGCTTTTGAGTGTGCAAACAAAAATAACATCATAGTGCCAAGTTCCTGGATGAAAGAAAAAGAGGCTGGAATTGATTGGATACTTGGGCTTCTGAAAATAAATCCAGAAAATATTAGCATAGCTAGATTGAGGGGTTTTGATGAAGATTCCGTGCAAGTATTCTTTTCAAACTTGAAAATACTATACGAAAAACTCCAATACAATTCTCAGAGTATTTCTAACTTGGATGAAACAGGCATCTCAACAGTTTTAGCATCTCCAAAGTAGGTACCTTAATATAATCGTAAAATGTAAAATGATGTTGTTTTTATTAGATATTATATTCCCTTAGAAAAGGGAAAAAGATCGGTTAGTCAGGTGTCTTTAGCAGAAAGGGGAATTCTGTTGTAGGAATTGTCAATGCCTCCGGATGGGCTCTTCCTCCAGTGAGTTCATTAAAGACGGACCAAGCAACTGCATTGGTCTTTTGAGCAAAAATGATTGGATAGTCGGAGAACTGTTTATTCATGTGCTTAAACACAGCTAGAACTCTATCAATTGTAGCAAAGAAAGCGCCATTCTTATTATTTTGCATAACCATTCGTCGCAATATGGGCTGAAGGGTATTGATTTTTGTCGAGAAAGTGCGATTGAGCTATTGTCTTTTCCACCTCATTGCTCTCATAAGCTGCAGCTACTGGATGTGTCTATATTCGGTCATTTTAAAAGTTATTGCCAGACATTTTTTTAGTGAGTTTCAAATCAATAACCTAGGAAAACAAATAACAATTTATGATATCGCTTGACTGACAAAAGTTCCATTTCAAAGAGCTTTTTGTCCTGAAAATATTAAAAAGGGATTTAAACAAAGCCACAGGTATATTCCCGATAAATAGCTTAATTTTTAAACCTCGGAATATATAACATCGACTCCCTCTGAAGATCAAAATAAATAAGCTCCTAATCAGAAAGAGAGTCAAATTACTCTTGATGAGGTAAGACCAGTTGCAACAATCCCTCCACCGAAATGCATAACTCGAATAAATAAATGTAAATCAAAAATTTATACAGAGACACCTGAGAAGAACAGAATCACTGATAAGTCTGTTGGGCCATATGTGGAAGATGATGATGAGGACTTTCATTTAGAAGTATCAAACGCAAGTGACTATAGGCTGAAACCCGAGGATGAACTCAACATTGGTGACTATATTTTGGTGAAATTTGACCCCCGAATTCCAAAATATTATGTTGGTCAGATAACCAAATCTGAGAATTCAAACGAATTTCTCTTGACTGCTTTCCTTTCCGGAAAAAATCAAACAACTGACAGTTTTTTAAACCTCCTTTGAGGATGTGTCTTTAGTGTTGAGAAGTGACATTGAGTTAAAGCTACCGTTGCTAGAACACCCAGCTGGATCGTCAAGATATTCAAACATTATCGTTTTTAAGGACGTTTATATGAGTCGATGCAACGTGCAATGATTTTTTTCTAACACATCCTTTTATTTTACATTTATCCTTTACTTAATTATTTTTTTTTTCTTTGTAATCTCAAAACTCGAATGTGATTTTAAATTTAATTTTAGTTTAAAAATGAATTTCTGATCATTTAGGTTTTGTGTTTATAGATTTAAAATTTGTTTAACTATTCAAATAAAAACACTACGTTCTTACTTACTCGTATAATATATATTAATAATAAAACTAATTGATACTTAAAACATCTAAATTCATGTCGAAAGTGCCCCACCCGGATGACGATTGCGCCCCACCATGGGGCAGATTCGCTTTTTTAAGGCAGTTCAAAATTTTTTTCTTCTTGAAATTGTCAGGATGAAGTTAACTTTTTAGAAATTATGCATTTTTGTAGTAAAATAATCATATGAATTCAAAGTAAAGGGTCCGCCATCTAAGGTTTTAATGGCTGCCTCGGCTGGCCATGCAGTAACCTACACGATCGGTCCAATTTTTAAGCACATTATCGATTGTGTGCAGCTGTATTTCACCAATGGCTTCACGAATATTGTCCTTTAAAGCGTCAATTGTCTCTGGCTTGTTGGCGTAACACTTATCTTTTACGACACTCCACAAATAATAGTCCAACGGTGTCAAATCGCAGCTCCGAGATGGCCAAACGACATCAGCTCTGCGGCTGATAATGCGATCTTCAAAAACAGGGCGCAAAACATCGAGTGTAGCTTCGGCTGTGTGGCACGTAGCGCCGTCCTGTTGAAATCAAATGTTGCCAATATCCTCCTCTTCAATTTTTGTGAACAAAAATTCGTTCAACATGGCCCGATAACGATCGCCATTGACTGTAACGGCCACTCCTTGCTCATTTTCGAAGAAAAATTGCCCAATTATGCCTCTGGACCAAAATCCGCACCAAACAGTGACTCGCTTTGGGTGTATCGGCTTTTCAATGTATGCGTGCGGGTTTTCTGTGCGCCAAATGCGACAATTTTGCTTGTTTACATACCCGCCAAGATCAAAATGAGTTTCATCTGAAAAGATGATTTTTTTGGCAAAATCGGCATCTTCTCTAAGTCGATCGCAGGCCCATTTAGCGAAGCGAAAACGCATTGGATGGTCAGTTGGCTTCAACTCCTGAACCAATTGGACTTTGTATGGCATCATACGAGTACCAAGGTCTTTATGCAAAATTCGTCTCAATGATGTCTCCGAAATGTTCAATTGTTGAGAACGACGGTGAATTGATGTTGATGGCGCTTCACGCACACTTTCTGCCACAGCAGCAATATTCTCGGGTGTACGCACTGTTTTTGGCTTTTCACGCTTTGGTTTATCGATGAGGATGCCAGTTTATTTCACTTTTTTCACAAGATAACGAACATACGGAGCTGATGGTGCTTCTCTTCTTTCAAAATCCGTACGCAATTTTCGCACACATTCTGCAACATTACCTCGATTTTCAAAGTAATGTCGCAATATTTCCCAGCGTTGTTCAAATCAGACATGAGCTAAGTGTTACCATTCACGAAATAAGCACTAATTGAAAAAAAAACGTTAGATGGCGGACCCTTTATAAACACAAAGCCTTCAAAATTAAAAATAAAAAATAAAAAACACTTGTATAAATAGAAATAAATAGAAAGTTAGAAACATCAACTGTCCGAGTTCTCTTTTGACCGACTATGTATTGATTGACAAGACACTGATAGCTGGATAGGTAGAGTATGAAAATGTGCTAGTAATCTGGTAAACTAAATCAATCAATCAAAATCAAATCAAATTTAAATACCCAAACTTACCTGTGTTCTTATAAATGGAATTGGCTCGCTGCACATGCCTGGTAATGGCCTCGATGCTCGACTCATCAGAACCCATTTTCTGGAAAAACGTATGATCTGCCTGTAGATACAGCATACAAGTGATTTTGCGATCATACATAGCCCGTGCTGCCACACTACTTCCTGTATCATGCATATCCTGGCGACTACTCAGCATGCCATTATAGTTCTGTGACATCACCACATCTGGATTGTAGTTATTCACAATAATGTTTGGCTTCTTCGTAGCCCCATTCTTTGTAATTATCTCCACATGGGTCTTATGACTTGGACGGGATGACCCGCTGTTTGTATTGCTGCTACCCCCAAACATTGTCGTCCAATTGGTGTTAAAGAAATTATTAATGAAATTCCCATCAGGTGACCCCGCCGAGGAGTCATCCAAAGTTCGATTGTTAAAGCTACTCACAAGGATATTCTTGTGCTTAGTGAATGTCTTTCGAACGCCATTGTTGTTGGTGTTGTAATTGTATGTGTAATTATTGCTAATATCACCACTGGGATTGTAGTTGCTCACTATGATGTTACGATTACGATTTGAATTTGTCGTATAGGTGGGCATATTACTTCTCCATGTTACCTCCTGTTGTTCTGGTAATCTGGTATTTTCTGGAGATCGATAGTTGTTAGAGTTGTCGTTGGATGCCCTAGAGACATCCTCGTGACTTGTGTCGTGACTTAATATACTATAATCATCGTTGTATGGTACATCCAGATCGAGTGGAAGTGGTGGATTTCTATCCTCTGCGACTTGCTGGAAAAGTTAAAAAAAAAATCAACAAATTACAAATAAAAAAGATAAAAACTAAAAATGAGAAATTCAATTAGTTTCTAGTGGATAAAGCGGTTCGGATAGCTTTCAAAAAAGTTTTAATTAAACTACTTGTCCTGTACATTGTATACATTCTTGGGATGGTACCATCAAGTAAACGGAGAACGGAACGGCTACAGTGGTTATTGCGTTTAAAAATCATCAGTTTCATCAGTCTCATGAATACACGTTGTTGGGTGTTCAAATTAAAGTCCAAGGTCTTCTTGGGTTTTGGAAGTACAAAATTGTTTGCAGTCTTTGGTGAATGTTGTGGTTAAAGGGAAACTCTAAGATAGAAAAAAAGATGTGGGGTTGTGCCCATAATAAGATACATACATATATTGTAGCAGAAATAGAGGCCATCGATTGCTTTCCTTCGAAAACTAAGTATAGCCTGGGTTGGTATAGTCGTGGACATATTCATTTGAATACTGAACAATCTTGTAACATAGTCAAGTATCCTGTAACTGCAAATGCAGCCTCCGTTTGGAGTAAAAATGCGATAGATTTCAATTGGCGGAATTAAAAAAAAACTACTATTATTCCCATTAAGAAGGGACCAGAATCTCTACCATTACACTTCTCGAGGTAGTGTGGTCTTTGGGCAACAGACGCCAGTTACGTATTTCAAGATGTTTAATAGGCCTTACTCTACTAAGTTATCTATCCAGATAGGAATCGAAGACTCCTCGGGCTGAAGAATTCATTCCCTTTCGACTGATGCGACTGATGCGCATTTCTCTGACCTGGTCTCTTAGAATTCGCTGTCAAATTTTCTCTTTCAAAGCTGTTATAATATTTCCTCAAGATATATGGGATCAAAAATTTCTCGAAAGATCTTGCGCTCACAACGACTAATTACTTTTATCCGTCTTTGTTAACGTTCATGTTTCTGCGACAAGGAGCACGATTGGAATGGGTTCTCTTAAGTATTTCTTGACAAGCCTTTATTACTTTTTTGCTTTTTTTAGGCCATACAAAGGCAACTCTTCGTTTGATTTCTGCTAAGTTGTTATTATCAGAGGTCCTCGCAACAGGAGGACATGGTAGACAAATCCTTTAACTTCAAAGTTAAAGCCCTCTACAGTGACGTTTCATCCTACTTGTCGGTGTTGTACATATCTTTCTGATGACAACATACATATATGTATTTCGTTCTTCCCGAATTCACAGGCAAATCCACATTTGCGGCTTCTATTTCCACACTTCAGTGACAGCTCTTTGTGCTATACCGATGATACCATTGTCATCAGCCCATGGAATTATGTAGTTGCGTAGACTTGTGAAAGATTATGCCTCTAGGTTTGACTTCGCAAATAGCACACAGTTTTCTCAAGTATGATGGTAAGCGAGAACATGAAAGCTTTGTCTGAACACTTTTTTTACATCAAAGGTCTCTGTGAGATCGCTTTCAGCCCTCATATGTAAGGTAACGTTCTTCATTGCCATTATATGTGGTGCCACAATTAGACATAGCTCTGTTTGTCTGTCTCATTTTTATAGAGGAACATGCGAACTTGAAATCGATAAAGAGGTGGTGAGAATCGATCAGTAGTTATTGGGTTTTCTCTAGGATCTGCCGGACTAAAGCCTCACTGATATGGGCTGAAAAATAGTTTCAAACATTTACATAATACGGCAGACAAGATCTTGCAGTCGATGTTAAGGAGACTAATGTCTCTATAATTGCGGCAGCTTTGCCGATCACCTTTCTCTCAGGCACACTTTGCTCCAATCAAATCTTACAAGTCATCTTTTGCTGCCTCAAATAGCTCGGCTGGCAAACCGGACGTCTTTTATTTCGGCCAAGTAGGCGGAAATTTTGGCTTTCGTCGCAAAAATCCAACGTTTCTTTCTACCAGCCAGCGGAGTTTGGAGGATTCCCAACGTTTAACAGCCTATAAAAGCGGTTTTTTCACATCTTTAGCGAGTTGTTTTCCTACACGTCCTGCACTATCAGTTTCGGTATTCCTGACAGCTTCTAGTCAACGATGCCTTTGACCTCTAGAGCCTCATGCGTTAAATCCTTAGACGAGTATTTGAGCTATACGCGATCATCCAAATTTTTTGTACAGACATACTTAGGCTGCAACTAGACAGTGATATGAGCCTACATTGGTCGCTCGGACTGTTTGGACATCTATAATACAAGAGGAATATAAGGTACTCTCGGCCAGTAGCATAATACTGCCCTACGCCATCATAGGGCTCACAACCCTATACGAAAGAGATTAAATCGATGCAAAGAACGTCCTCGGATAAAAATGGACGACTTTTGCAAACGTTTAAAGGCCAACGCTCATCGGATCTGCACGTCAAATGTTCGGATCCTTAACAGACCACTTACGGCCGTGCAATTAGCAAAGGCCCTTAAATGCTATAACGCACATATTATCGACATCTAGGAAATGCGATGGGATGGGCCGAACACAAGGAGGGTGAAAAACTATAATATATACTATGGTGATTGCTATAGGGAAAAGAGACAGGGTTTATTCGGATGAGGATTCGGATGATATACGGCAGTATTAGGCAAGCTAAATTCGCTAACATAAGCCTAAAATGCGCTCATGCCATTTCGGAATACAAGGACGACGCACACTGGGGCAGAATGGCCCAATTGTTGGCAATAAATCAAAAAATGAAGTTGCTCGTATGGGTCCGTTTTTATTTTTTTATTATTGGCCAAGTACCCCACTGTCAATAATGTAACAATCCCAAGCCGTTATCATAAACACATTTAGAAAAAAATGCATGCAAACCCGAAAAAAGCTTAAAACTATTTTTTGTCGATGGCTCGTTTTATTGTTTTTGAAGAACTGTAAAAAAAAAATTGCGAATTCATTTGTGCTTTCTGACAAAAAAAAAGTGGTGAATTTCACAGTATAAGTCGTGCTGGGAAATGACTTACAGAAAACTCGATTTGTTCCTAAATACAAAAAATTCTTGGCTTGAGACATTTGTTTCTTTTGTCTGTTGCCCTGAACGAAAGCGTGGTCGACCAAGTATTACCTTTTATGAAAGCACTGAACGAACAAAAAGAATGAAAACTGCAAAATTGAGAGAGTCCACATCAGTTTCCATTTTGAGTTCTGATACTCAAATGAGCTTGAGAGCAGTAGGACAAGTGAATGCCTGTGATGTCTTAAAAGAAATAACGACAACAACCCCCGATCGAGCAAAGAGCACAGAGAATCTTATAAGCACTTGAAGCAAAAAGTTTAAAAATGTCAGGTCAAGAAACACTAGGGGTTACAGTTGAAGCGCAACTATCTCGGCACCAATATGATATTATAAGAAAGAGTGCATCAAAATAATTTCCTGCATATAAGCACGTACAAGCTGCAAAGAAATAGTGCTATCCACCCTCCGAACACATGAAAGTTACCCAAACTTCAGGCACTGCTGTTATCAATTTACTAACAAGTGAACAAATAGAAAACTTGTGTTTATTTTCCAAGTGGGGATTTGAGGGAAATCCAGGACACAGCTCCTACAAACAATCTTCCAATGACCTTGAAGCTTCTGATTCATCAGTTTTTATAACTTGCATTGTTCCGCTTAGACATTCTGCTAATTCTAAACTTGTGTGGGGAAATACACGCCCGAGCTCCACAAGATACTGCAGGCCATTACAAATGGAGTTTGCAAAATAATCTACAGAAATGTCTATAGCAGAAAAACAGAGAGTAGACAAGGAAATAAATAAATTAAGGAAATTAAAAATAAATAATCAGAATCAGATGTCACCCACCCTTCATAAATATTTTATTCATGGACCGGAAATAATAGCCCATGCTCTATAACCGATTTGTCAACTTACGGAAGAGTTACGGAACAATGACTTCAAAAACTATAGAGAGCATCATTCCCGAAAATCGAGCAGGGTAAATACTAATATAGATATTTTTAACTCTTTTTTGTTAAGTTCTGACCCCATATTAACTAGAAAGAGGAAGCTGCCTGAAAAGAAAGAACAACTCCTGCCCGTTGAAGCATTGGGTTTGCTTAAAGCTCCTTCTGTTCAGCAAATTAGTGATTCTGAGGAAGATAGCACAAGTGCAGACAGAAGTAGTGAAGATTTTGTTTTAAATTAAATCGAAATCAATTGGAAAGCATGTAATTTTTTTAAATAAGTTTCATATCAAAAATTGTTTGCTGTTCTGTTATAATTGAAAAAAGAAAATTAAGTTTACTTTTTTACTATAAACAACAAAAAGTAACCTTGTTTGTAGGTAATTCTGGGCGTGTTTGATATTCATACATTTTAGGAAATTCGTTATGCTAATGAAAATGCTAGCTACTCGTATGTATATTATATTAATGCTTCAACTTTTTTTTAGTACAAAAAAGGGGGCGTTTTGGTGGGCGTGGTCATTATTGGACTTAAAAATATCGATAGCTTAGTTGTAACAGCATTTGCTGAAATTTTCAGGTTCGGAGCTATATTGGATGATTTATTGCCACCAATTGGGCTATTCTGCCCCAGTGTGCGACGCAACCAAAAAATATTTGTACGAGCTCTTCGACACCAAACCTGACAACGGACTTAGGCTTATTGACTTCTCTGCGGGAAGTAATAGAACTATAATAAGTACTACAATAAGTAAGACTTCTCATCTCAAAATACGCAAGGGGACATGGCAGTCTTCAGATCATGAAATGCTAAATCAGATTGACACTATTGCGATCGATCCAAATCCTCCGGGCAGCCAACATCGACTCGAATCACCACCTTGTTGCAGCCAAGGTACGAATGCGGAATGCGGAATGCGGATTTGCCAAGCGACAAAACAAAGAACAACTACTGTGAGAATATAAATGGTCCGCCATCTAACGTTTTTTTTTTCAACTAGTGCTTATTTCGTGAATGGTAACACTTACCTCATGTCTGATTTGACAGATAATTAGTCTTCGCTGAAGGCGTATACCGCAATCTTTAAACAACTCATATGCCGCCAGCATCAAGTACTGAAGACCAGTGGCAATGCTGCCAACAGAGATGCTGCAACTGATATGCTGCAACTGATATGCTGGGTTTGTGCCAACCGCCACCAAGAAATCCCCGGTTTGATGGCTCTTCAACGAAAGACTAGATCTTTACGAGCTGAAGAGACGGGAAGAATATCGGCTTCTCTACAAGAACATAAAAAAACACGGAGAGTGCGCGATCGAAGATATTGAGATGTTGTACTCCAGGAATAGAGCACGAGAGTTTTACCGACAGGTAAAAAGAACGTGGCAAGGTAAGAAAACCCCTACGGAAATCTGTAGAGATGAAAAAGGAAAACTTGAAGTGGAGTCAGTCAGCATTGAGAATATGGAAGAACTTTTTCTGCAGACTGTATAACGGCGCAGAAGAGCAACATCCCACCGTCAGGCAAAGTAGACCATTCACCATAGACGATAGCAGCCAATACTTTTGTGTACCTGACGCCTTACCGACCGAGGTATTCAAAATTGCTGGAAATAACTTTGTGAAGAGAATACACTAACTCACTTCTTAGATCTTGTCTGTAGAGTCCGATCCACAAAAATGAAACTCCCTCAACTTCGCCAACTATAGAGATATACAAGTCCCCTTCGCATTACGTACAAAATCTTATCTGCCATATTCATATAATCTTCATACTCTGCCAGATCCCGGGAAAAAGTCAAGAAGTGCAAGTGGACACTTGCCATCTTTTCATCGGTTTTAAGGCCGCATATGATAGCATTTATAGTAATCAGCTTTATAGAGTCATGAATGACGATGAAGAACGCTCGTTGCTTCGTAAAAATCAGTAGCAACTTACCAGATACGTTTGATGTCAACGATGAAGATGTGACATCCATGAAAGAATTGAGCCCAACTCTCAAACGAACACCGGAGGCACAATCTTTCGAAAGCTTGTGCAACTACTAGCGTACGCCGATGATATCGATATAATTGAGACAACACAACGCGCCGTTACTGTTACGTTAGTTACTAATGAAATGGAAGCTGTAAAAAGGTTCCCGCGATAACCACCGTGTGGCGCTCCCATTGTTCCGATTTGAGTTCTGTTTTATTTTTAAGTTGGTAAATCTGTTGTTGACATTCCCTCTAAATCTTAGCACCATAGCTTGACATTTGCAAAAGTTCCGTAGCCAAGAGTACACCTATCTCTGTGTATGTTGGCGATTTTTTACAATTTTAGAAAGGGATTTAAATTTCTAACAACGAACTTGTATTAAATTTTGCGTAAAAAACGGATTTAATGGTGCGCGAACGTTGAAAGTGTTGGAAAAGTGTTTCGGCAACAATTCTCTAAAGAAAACGGTCGTTTTCCAGTGGCACGAACGGTTCAAAAGTGGTCGTGAGTCAGTCGAAGATAATGAACGCAGTGGCAGACTATCGACATCGAAAACCGACGAAAAGATTGATGGAGTAAAAGAAATGCTGGTCAATAACCGCAAATTAACCATCAGAGAGATAGCGGAGGAGTTGGACATTGCCTATGGATCCGTCCAAGACATTTTGGTTAATGATTTGGGTTTCCGTCGTGTAGTAGCAAAGTTGGTGCCAAAAGACCTCAATTTCATGCAAAAAAGATACCGTGTTGACGTCGCAAAAGAGATGATTTGCGAGGCTGAATCCGATCCCACATTCATCAAAAGGATCATTACTGGAGACGAGACGTGGGTTTATGAGTGCGGCACACAATCCAGACATCAAGCAAGTGAATAGCGTTCACCAAATGAGCCAGACCAAAAAAAACACGTCGTTTTCAGTCAAAAAAGGAGGCAATTTTTTTTTTTTTTTTTTTTTTTTATAATTTACGCGCGCCTAAGGGGTCAGATACCCTTTTACTGTTGCCACGGCGCGGGCGGAAAGATAGAAGGAAGAGAAAGGAAAATTGTTTTTGTAGTGGTTTGAAACTCAGGTGTGTTTGGTTTCTATGTTTGCCCTCCAGCGGTGGGAGTCCGAATAGGACGGAGAGTTTTTCTTCACTCAGAGTGATTCGAGGTATATCACAGTATTTTTTCTTTTTCTGTGCTTGAAACTCTACAACAGCCAAATCTACGTGTCAGTGTTATGCCTTCACACGCAGAATTTTTCTGTCTGAGTTCCAATTACACAATGAAAAACTGACTTGGCATGGGCAGGATTCGAACCTGGACCCTCCGAGTGAGAAGCGTTTGCTACTACCACTACACCACGGCCACCCCACGGTTTTCATGGATTGGTGTAGTGCATCACGAATTTTTGCCAGAAGGCCAGATAGTAAACAAAGAGTATTGCGAAAGCAATTCGCCGAAAAAGACTAGAAATGTGGGCAGAAAACTCGTGGATTTTGCACCATGATAACGCACCGTCGCACAGTGCCATCATTGTTCGTAATTTTTTGACGAAAAATGCAACAAATACCATCCAACAGCCACCGAATTCCCTATGACTTCTTTCTGTTTAATCGAGTTAAAAAACCATTACGGCGAACGAGTTTCAGCAGCCGAGAGGAAGTAATGGAAAAATAGCAGGAGGCACTAATGAACATATCGAAAACCGTATATAAAAAATGTTTCGAGGATTGGATCAAGCGCTGGCATAAGTATGTTGTAGTCAATGGGGATTACTTTGAAGGGAACAATATAGATTTACATGAATGAACTTGTGTTTTTAATTTTCTGAATAAATTCCGGGAACGTTTTGATCAAGGTGGTATGCTGTCAACAAGAAAGGACATACAAAATCGACAAATTGGATAGATCGTCACAGTCGACAGGTATTGAGAGACTTTGTCTACCTTGGTCCTGCTATGAATTCTACTAACCACAGCTCAGAAGTAATAAAACGAAGAATCACTCGTTCTAATCGCTGTTTCTTTGTGCTTAAAAGGTAATTCAGCAGTAACACCCTATCGCGAATAAGTAAGGAGATTCTGTATAAGACCTTGATCATCCCAGTCCTCCTTTGTTCCTACGCTGCAGCATGGAATCTACCTAAAGAGGATGAATATATCCTTCGAAAAATATTCGGTCCAGTTTACGTTGACTAGCTTTGGGGGAGAAGATTCAACGACGAACTATACGAGCTGTACAGCAACATCGACCTAGTCAAAAAGCTTAGCATCAGTCGCCTGAGAGTCTGCGAATCTAACCCGGAGGAACAACGCAATAGAGGAAGACCTCACTTTAGATGGCGCAGACAAGTAGAAAGAGACCTAAACCGACTTGGAATGCGTAACTGGGGGCAGTTACCCAAAGATAGGGGTAACCACAGGAACTTGTTAGTTGAACTGTTGCGCTATTTAACTAAATAAGTATGTTTAAAGTTAGTTAAAAATTGTTCAACAATCATACAAAGAAAATTCGTTTTGAATCAATGAACAGTCACGTTTTCGATTAGAGGTCATTCGTTTCTCAAATGGGGCCGGGATATATGTATAAATCTCATTGATCAAAAAAAAAATACAATTTTGTAATTATCAGAAGGTGAAATCGTAATATATTGACCTGGTCCTATTGATTGACAACAGAATGTAAAATGTTACGTCTTACCAATGTCAAAGTGGTAGATAAGATATTATACCTACAGCCGGCACGAGTCGGCTTATATCAACCAGCAGACCGACATCTTTTCTGCCCCCACCGATTTCAACAAAAGTCCGGTCTAGCATGACAATAATAATTACTGCCATACTCGTAAGCATCAAAAGTTTATTACTCAAATGTGTCATTTAGCTACTTTCTGGCAATATCCTCCTGCCAGACACGTGCCTCACATAACAAATAGGCATTCTTTAAAGCATTTCGTTTATCTCCTCTTGCGTTCATTAATTACTCGTACTTGGGTGTGCTGGAGGAACGAAGAAAAATCTCTCACATGCTCAATTCAGAGATGGATTTTATTTCCTTTCTAAAAATACCACCCCAACTCAGCCAAAGCTGAACCACCGTCAACCCAGTAAACATCATAATACGGATAAACAGGAAATAGGAAATGACCTGTCAATCTCACCCAGACATCCCTTAAATGGGGAAGATTCCGCTTGCAACACGAAGCGAAGACCATTAGTTAACTACGAGAATTTCTCGTCCAACATGACTCCACTTTTCTTCAAACGCAAAACCAAACCAAACTAAGGTCCTTACTAACTCGCACTATAACCCAATCTCATAACACGCGACATACATATATAAATGACAATCTGACGTGGCTCACAATGCAAACGTATTTTGTACGAGTACAAGTATTTTGCAAGAACAGAGACCTACCAACACCGGATGGGGAAACATAACCATTTCAGAATTATTCCCGTTTGGAAAATAAAGAGCTTTCCGCTCTACTCGTACTACTCGTATATGGTATACCCCTTGTTCTGTATCTGTATTGCATTTAAACCAAATTGTGTTTATGAACGCAAAGAAGGATAAATGGGGGCAAAAGCAACAGGGATCCATTTCAGTTATCCGCAGCATTATCCTTTCAAGTCAAAATCTTTTCTCAATACACAATGAAAGCGAACGAAATAACTCTGCATCAACCTACGGATACCTATGAATATACCTATCCCCGGTAACCGAAAAAAAAATAAAACACCCGTCTCTGACAGTCAGACAGATAGACAGACATCATAAAAGGAAATGAATCCTGGATTTCATCGAATGGAAAGGACAAACAACAAACAACAAAAGATTCATATGGATGCAGAAGAAAGACAGAATACGAGTATGTATGTGTAGTGTGCTTTCGCATACGAGTAGGGATAACTAGGGCATATGCAGTGAAATCATTTGGCGTACTCACCTCATCCGGAAGCCACCTCTTCCGGCGGTTATGCGAAATCGATACATCATTTGAGTTATCGACTTTATTGCTATTGTCGCCTCTCAGTAAGATATCCTTTATCGACGATGGCATCGACGACTTGGCATGCATTCGTTTTCGCCGCTTCAAGTCATCCAGCAGCATACTGCGACGTAATCGTTCACTGGCACAGTGTTCCGATTCTGCACCTGAATGTGTTGACGACGACGATGATGATGTTGATCCTGATGCTCCTGCTGCTGTTGCTATACCACCAGCACCAAAAGACGACGATGATGGCATATAGACATCGGTTAACTTATATACAATCGAATGGACACCGGATGCCAATAGATCCTTTGAATATCTATGCGATGGTTCTACATAAAATTGTTCGCAACTAGTTTCGATGGTGCCATCGAGAAGGTTATCACTAGTGAGTATGGCATGGACGTGAGAATTTTCATCATCTGCAAAGAGATACAAAAATAAAAAATTCAATATGTATTAGAGAATGGTTTAGTGAGTCGTGAAGATATTAGAAATGCACTATTACCATCTTAAGCTAGAATATCTTTTATGATCGTTTTCCGTTACGTGTGAAGACAGTACGAAATGGATAAAAATTGCTTCTCGTTATACAATATTTTAGAACCCCTAGAGCAATGGAGTAGGAGCATAGTCCTTACAAGTGGCCAGTGTAATGTATGGATAGATACGGGCATCTACCTAGCGTTTACGACTATGACTTGAATTGAAAACGTAATCTTTATTTCCTTTCAATTTTAAAGGAAATACCTTTATACAGATAGGTTACTCCTTACTCGTAAAAGATAATATGTATGCGTGGGTCCATAAAAGCGATCTCTGAATAGAAGGGTTTCTGCACGAATGTGCTTTTAGTTCTTGATATTGTTGACGCTCCTCGAGGAAGGAACCCGAAGATACCTGACAAGGAAGTTACTATTGCATTACAAGCTCCTCAACTACTTATCCAGGAAAACGGCAGAGCATCTCGAGACGAACATTGACTTACTGGTTAAACCATCATGGTGCTCACCATCTCTTCAAGTAAGTCTTACTTTCGCCCCAGGGCAACAATCAAACAAATACTCGTACTCAGAGGTGAAAAAGAAACAAAAATAAATTGCTTTCAAATTACAATATTTCCATGGAACTTTTGGGTTTCACACTGTGAACTACAGCTTATATTTTTAAAGGAATAGACGCATTATTCTTCACCAACTAAACGAGAGTTTATGGGACATGATATAGTCAACGAAGAGCTTAGCGTTACATCAAGCCCCCTTCGGGCAAACCAGCCAACGATTTTTATGAGCCCTCAGGCCATCATGACCTTTCAGGTTTCAGCCCGTCCACTGCTGGTATGTCTCACCGAAGAGTGGAATCAAATTCTACATCAATCTGGTGAAAGCAAGTCGTCAGTTGCACTTGAAATTTCTAAGACATGTGGCAAAGTTTCGCATCAGGCTCTTATGTCGAAAATGCGTGCATTTTGGATCGATGAATCTGCTCGTCAATGTATAAGAAACTACATTTCGAACGTTAAATTCAAGTTGTTTGCTATGGTTTCAAGTCTGATGTCAACAAAATAAATGTGGGTATGCCACAGGGCTTCATTCTGTACCCGACACTCTTCTTAATTTTCATCAATGATTTCTTGTCTACTTCTAATACCATTTATTCATTTGGTGACGTTAGTACATTCTGCTTTTCATATTCATTCACGGACTCACGTCACTGCTCTTTGCCTGTAGAACGGAAACGGCAGTATATGTATACTAAGCTCATTACATTCCGATATATGTTAAACAGCATTACAATTTGGGGAACCACAAACAGAGTGGAATTTAATGCTTCCAAAATTCTTTGGGCTAAGAAGGCAATTGACTAACAGCGCCCTCTCTCAAATAGGAAAAATGACCCTACACAATCTTGGCTGGTTTTAGAGGAAAATTATTCGGAGAATTTTCGGTCTCGTCCGAATAGACTGAGAGTGGAGGAGGAGATACAACGACGAACTGTACGGACTGCACAGCGACATAGGCCTAGCCAGAAGAGTGAAGATCCAACGACTGAGATGGCTGGGGTCATGTAGAGCAGATGAACATCAATGCTCCGGTCCGAAAAGTCTTCGAATCCGCCCCAGAGGGAACAGCGCAGCAGAGGAGGACGGTGACTCAGATGGCGGACGCAAGTGGAAGGATACCTCAGCCAATTTCGCGTGCGAAACTGAAGGCAGCTAGGTAAAGATCGAGCTGGCTGGAGACGCTTGTTGTCTGAGGCCCAGGCCCACCACGGAATGTAGCGCCACCTTAAGTATGTAAGTAAGTCTGCTTTCGTTAAAGCAAAATTCTCGGTATGTGTGTCAATGTGTTGCGTAGAAATTACACCCCAAAAATCCCCTACTTCTTTTCTTCACCCCTCCGCCCTCTTGCCATTCCTTGTTTTGTCACCGTTTTTTTCTTCCCGTCATGCTCTGGATGCCACGGTACAGGTAGGATTTACTGGATTCTTAGGATCCAGTTCCCTCTAAGATGTCGACCATGCATCCAGCAATGAGCCAAAATAATTGTGAAAGGAAGCCCATGATACCCCACGATATTCACCCCTTACTCTTGTACGCAAGGAGACTTAAGAGCCCCTTTTTTATAATTTACGCGCGCCTAAGGGGTTAGATACCCTTTTACTGTTGCCAGGGCGAGGGCAGAAAGGTAGAAGGAGGAGAAAGGAAAATTGTTTTGTAGTCGTTTGAAACTCAGGTGTGTTTGGTTTAGATATTCGCTCTCCAGGGGTGGGAGTCCCAATAGGATGGAGAGTTTTTTCGTAACTTAGAGTGATTCGAGGTACTCGTATAATTCACAGTACTTTTTTTTTCTGTGCTTGAAACTCCACAACAGCCAAATCTACGTGTCAGTGTTACGCCTTCACACGCAGAATTTTTTTGTCTGAGTTCCAATTACACAAATGAAAAACTGGCTTGCCATGGGTAGGAAGTGTCCCGGGTCCGAGGATGTATTGACCCACATGGGTCACTCGATAAACAGTACGAACATGACGAATACGATAAAATATCGACTGGTATGATTGGGTGATGCTGTCAAAGCTCTGGAAGTGAGTTCCTCTGCTCTGGCAGCTGAAAATTAAAAATACAAGTTTATTCATCTAAATCTATATTGACCTTTCAAAGTAATCCCCATCGACTGCAACACACTTATGCCAGCGCTTAATCCAATCCTCGAAACATTTTTTATATTCGGTTTTCGGTATGTCCATCAGTGCCTCCTGCGATTTTTCCATTACTTCCTCTCGGCTGCTGAAACGCGTTCCCCGTAGTGGTTTTTTAACTCGATTGAACAGAAAGAAGTTACAAGGAGTCAAATCAGGTGAATTCGGTGGCTGTTGGATGGTATTTGTTGCATTTTTCTTCAAAAAATTATGAACAATGATGGCACTGTGCGACGGTGCGTTATCATGGTGCAAATCCACGAGTTTTCTGCCCACAATTCTGGTCTCTTTCGGCGAATTGCTTCACGCAAACGTCTCATAACGCCCAAATACGAGTAATACTCTTTGTTTACTGTCTGGCCCTCTGGCAAAAATTCATGATGCACTACACCTTTGTAATCCATGAAAACCGTGAGCAATGTCTTCTTTTTTGACTGAAAACGACGTGTTTTTTTTTTTGTCTCGGCTCATTTGGTGAACGCCATTCACTTGCCTGATGTATGGATTGCGTGTCGTACTCATAAACCCACGTCTCGTCTCCAGTAATGATCCTTTTGATGAATGTGAGATCGGATTCAGCCTCGCAAATCATCTCTTTTGCGACGTCAACACGGTCTCTTTTTTGCATGAAATTGAGGTCTTTTGGCAACAACTTTGCTGCTACACGACGGAAACCCAAATCATTAACCAAATACAAGTGTGTTGTTGCAAATTTAAATCCATTTCTAAAATTTAAAAAAAAACCCCACACACACAGAGATATATGTACTCTTGCCTACGGAACTTTTGCAAATGTCAAGCTATGATGCTAAGATTTAGAGGGAATGTCAACAACAGATTAACAAAAAAAAACAGAACTCAAATCGGAACAATGGGAGCGCCACACGGTGGTGATCAAGGTGGTATGTCTTTCGGGCGAGGCTGGGATTTGAACGCCGAACTTTCCGATTTGGAAGCCAGTTAACTACCACTTGAGCCACGACCTTGGTTGCCGGTAGCCCGGAACCTCTTCATAAATAATTATCTCGATTCCAAAGTCGCGGAACTTTGAAACAAACGACAACCTACGTTGGACCGACCACATATTCGATATCATCAGAAAGGCTGTAAAATGTTTACGTTTCCTCAAGCGATGTAAGAAATACTGTACCCCCTCTGATTAGGCCTCAATATAAAAGGCACTTAACTGCCCAAAATTGGAGTAGTTCCTAAAACCTCGCTGAATTGACACACTTGAATACCGACGTAATATCTCCTGCCTTGTCTTGTTCGATAGCTATTTTGACCATTGCCAGTAGCATTCTACCCCTTCAAACTTTCAATCGTAACACTCATTTCGCTTATCCTCAATCCCGCTTTCGCACGTACTCTGAAATATCGTGATTCTTACTTAAGCCGTATAACTCGCTTATGGAATGCCCTGCAGAGCTCTCTACATATTTCTTAGCCATTGTAACCCTCAAACATTTGAAATTAATGTACATCGGTACCTCTTTTGCTTTCCTCCCTAAATTTTTCGTCGCTCGCGCTTTGTGCCTCAAGGCAAAATTTATCAATATAAATGAGCGCTATGAGATGAGAAAATGGTAATTTTCCTTAAAACTGCTTCTATGAACTCCAACATCAAACATACATGTGTACATATCGTACTATATACATGACCTTCATTTTCATTTCATTTCATTTCATTTATTTACTTGGTATATACAATAAGACTTACATCTTTTTAGTACTTAGATATTATAGATTAGCTAACATAACTTTAACAGTTTAAGATTAATACAATTATAATAATAATAATAATAATAATATAAGAGAGGGGGAATAGGACCTGGACTCAGGTTTGGGTTGTTAAGGATGAGAGGTAAAGGAGGACTGCACTTTTAAAGTTTGCACGGATAGATATGATTTTGACACGCGGTGGGAGAAGGTTCCAAAGTTTATCAGCGTGGATGAAAAATAAGCATGACGAATTTAAATATTGGCGACGATGGGGAACGATACTTAAATTTCTTGCAGAACGGTTAAAGACAAGTTTATTATATAAATAGGGCGGGGGTTTATTTTGAATAATTTTATGTAGAAATATGCATGTTCTGGTATGTTTTGAGATATGTTCGTATCTTCGAAGTCCATATACATAGCGAACCGCATCGTTGAATGCCACCTTTAATTTGTTTAGTGACAGTGAATCGAGAGTGCTATAGACAACTTCAGAATATGTAATGAGAGGTGCTATTAAGATGAGTAACAACCTACGTTTGGTTTCAACAGGGGTGAAATACGATTTCGGCCATAGTTTGCGTAGACAGCCGTATATCCGACCAATAACTGCATTAGTATGATTATAAAATGAGAAGTTACGGTCAATGATAAAGCCAAGGCTGGTGCAGTGTTCAACAGCTGTTATTTTACTGCTACCTAGATACAAGTCTGAAGAGTCGTTCATAGACCTCCGTAGAGATCAGGCATATTTCGTGTTCGGCTTCATAAGTGTGGAAGAAAAAAGAAGTATACTTTTACTCAATAATCTCGGGGTTGTGGGTTCGCTTCCCAGCCTCCGTGAAAGTTTTTTTCTTCTCTTTATTTCATTTATTTAAAAAGACAATTGTAATAAGAAAAAATAAAGTGTTTAATACAAAACAAAATCACGTGATGGATGGTGGAGAGCGCACCACTCTTCGGGAGTGGGAAAAGGCAAAAATAGTGTTGCCGGTGCCGGTGCCGTGCCGAAAGCCATTAAAAGGATGAGGAGTTTGAAAACCCCTCCCAATCTCACAAAAAAGAGAATAAATGCCGTTTTAACGGCTGATGAGGTCCATTATGAGGGGGGCAATAACAACATTGCGTCTCTAGCGGCATTCGAGTCGGAAAATGAGAATGAACAAATAAATGACATTACCAGCAGCATACAAAGGCTGGAAGAAAAAGTGCTTGCTATTAAGCTTGGGAAACAAGGATCGTCATGCCATCCACTGTAATACAGTGGAGGGCTAAGCGAAATTGAAAGAGCTCCTAAAAGAGACGACGACGGAGTACTTCTGATTCACACCGAAGTGTGAAAAGCGGCAATCGATGCTGCTGAAGGGGTTGGAACCGTCTTCTGATCCTGAGGAGATCCTGAGGAGATCCTGGCACTGCTCAAAGAGAAAGAGTGCCAAGGACTCAAGTTTGTAGGGGTAAAGCCATTTACCACAGCTAGAGCCAGGCGAGAGGAAACTTTGAAGGTCCTTGCGGTGAATGTTAATTGACTGATTAGGATCGAATGAAGAACCGCGATGTTTAAATTGCTACAAGACCAAACTCCTGATGTGCTTTTCGCTAGCGAAACCAAGCTAACCGGTAAGCACAAACTGGAGTACAATAATTATATTGTTAGAAGAAGAAATCGGCCCAGATCCAAACGTGGAGGCGGTGTCGCGATCTTCATTAAAGAAGGTATAAAATTTCACATAGTGTGCAAGGGCGTGTTGCGCAGGTTCCGGGTGTTGGAGGCAGTCGTCGTTTACATCCCGCTCCGCAGTGGAAAGCGGCTGTACTTGGCCTCTGCTTATGCACCTGAGGCTTCACAATCCACTCTATTCATTACAGAGCTCGACACGCTATTTCGACTTCTGAGGCTGGAATCGGGGAGAATTATTTTATAATCGGCGGCGATTTCAACGCTAGACACAGAGATTGGGGAAATAATTTGCCAAATACTAGAGGGAACCTACTACTCGATTGGTGGGGTCAGCACGATGTCATGTACAGACTCGGTCTTAAAGCGACGGACAACCCGTCGTTTCCCAGAGGAGCGTCTTATTTGGATCTACTGCTGTACGACGAACGCATACGAGTGACAGGTACGAATTTACAAACGCTAAACAGCGACCATTGCGGTTTTAACACCGAAATTACAGTTCCCAACGAAGTTGCGGAATTGGAGGGGTTTGTCCAAAAATATTCTTACAACTACAGTAAGACCCGATGGACACGCTTCTCCGCAAACTTGACAAGAGCGCTCTCCTCAAACACGCTCCACCCAGCGTCGTATAGGAATTTGTCAAACGAGGAGATCGACAATTACCTAAAACAAATGGACGACACAATTCAACAAACTATGGACACTACAATACCGCGGTATCGACGTACAACTAACGAAGAACTGTTCCGCAATCCTACTATTGACGCACTGCACCGACAGAAAAATAGACTTCTGACAAGACTCAAAAACTTATACAGACAGTTAACTGACAGACAAGACCCGGAGATTAGGACACTGAAGTCGTCGTTTAAAAATATTCAAACGCTAATAAAAGACAATTACAGAATTTCTGTAAGTTAGTATTGGAACAACAAGGTTCGGGCTGTAAACACCAGGAACCCGAATATGTTTCCGCAAATCAATAAACTATTTCGGAGAAAAAATCAAAACGACCTTCAGTGTCTTAAAATAGCCCGGACGACAGACAACGAACGGTTACTGACAATAGCAGGTATTGATCCAAATGAGGCCACTGATGATGACAACTTCTTTGTGATCGAGCATCCACAGGAGAAGGTTGAGGCCATAGGGGCGAGGCGACTTTCCAGGAAGTATACAAGGCCATTGATACCATTGGCCCTAATTATGACCTGGACAATCGCGTCTTGGTGCACGACTTCTGCATTCGAAATGAAATAGGGAACTGGAGATACAAGGGCTCTGGTTTATCCGGTTCAGCGACGGAAATATGGCAAATAATGTCATTTCCAGAGAGGGTGACCTACCCCCGTTCATTTCGAAGGAAGGACTCCATGAGATCTTCGACACAGTCAGAGTTAAGAAATCAGTGGAGACCCATGGTATTCCGAACATCGTGCTTCGACATCTTCCTCTAGAAGCGGTGGACATTTACACCACCCTGTTTAATAATGCAATGAATAATGCACATTATCCAGCGCATTGGAAAACGGCGGTGGTTCAACCTATCCCCAAAAAGGGAAAGGATATATCCAATCCGGCGAATCTCCGGTCGATAAGTCTCCTTCCGAATATCAGTAAGGTTTTTGAAAAAGTAATCAATAGAGCGCTGTCTAGGTGGGTTGAGGACAAACATATAGTTCCGGATAATCAATTCGGTTTTAAGGCGGGACATGATATCTCACATGCCGCGTCTAAACTGGTGTCCAATATCCAATGGAATAAAGGCAAAAACCAATGTACTGCTGCCTGCTTTTTTGACTTGGAAAAGGCCTTCGACACCGTATGGTTAGAGAGTCTTTTCTATAAGCTGACTGGGTTGGGGATCAGTAAACCACTCTTGTACATTCTTTATAATATGCTAACCAACAGACAGTTCATCGTGAGGAATGGTGATGTGACTTCTGTTGGAATATTTCAAATTAAAAGTAGTCTTCAGCAAGGCGCGGTCAATTGGCCGATCCTATTCAACATTTATACAAGCGACTTAATAGGTTCACTTCCCCATACTATTGCGTACGCAGACGTCCAAAAATCGAGGTCATTAATACTCTCTTGCAGCGTGACTTCGATAAGATAAGACGATTTTGCGATGACTGGAAGTTGAAAATCAACTTTCAGAAGTCGGAAACCATTCTCTTTAGGACGCCGTTATCTGGAGCCTCTAGGGATACCAGAAAAAATTGGCGAAAGTTCTCGATCATTGGACAGTACGGACAGCCGCTTGCCTGTCGAAATGTAGTCAGATACCTTGGAATCTGGCTGGATCAGTTTCTGTATTTTGGCAAAAATGTAGATGCTGCTCTGTCCAGAGCTAAAGGTGCTTTTGCCCTTACAAAGAGACTGTTTTATAGCAGCCAACTCGATACGAGGGTAAAGGTAATCTGCTACATGGCCCTTATCAGGCCCATGCTGGTATTTGGATGTCCCGTGTGGTTCAATGTACGAGCAAGCTTAATGGAAAAGATTCGGGTGTTTGAGAGGGCTTGTCTTAGGACTTGTCTTCGCTTGTACAGAACGCCAGAGTCGGAGTACAAGAAATTTTATCCTAATGAGGTCCTTTACAACTCGCCCTGTTGTGGACAACTTCGTAATTAAGCTGACTCGAAGGCACATTGCAAGAGCAATGACCTCGTTGAATATCCTGATATCTGGGGTTTACTACCCCAATTACCTTTACCACGAGAGTGTGCGCTCTGACGGCTCCGTTCCACCGGAAGCATTCCTCTACCTAGATCAGAAAGTGTTGATCCAGGATAGAGCAGCGGTGCCGTTAATCTTCCATGTCGCTCGGACAGCTGGGGACAGGCGACTCAACTACGACAGAGACGTCGCACACGGCAGTGTGGATCGCCTCAGGTTCAGTAGGGCGGTGGGGAATCGCGATAAGAGGGATGTCGTTCGGCAGCACCAGCATTTCTGGTGGTTGAATGATGGAGAAGATGTTTCGTCGTCGTTTCCGTCAATTACGGACCAGCCTCACTAATGAGGTAGAGCTGACCAATTTATTTGCTCTGTGAATAGCGGTGGCCAGCTTACATAGGTTTAGGTTAGCATTTAAGAAACATATACATATATCAGTGTATACAAAGGTGTATAATGATATATGTATATGATTGTGTATAATGGCTATGTGTGTTTATGTGTGTATTGTGCATTTAGGTTAGCTAGGCTAAGGTTTATTTTAAGTTAGATATTAAGTTTTTATAAAAAATAAAAAATTACATCCATATGCTAAGTTGTTTGATAACAATTTTTTCTTAGTATACAAGATAAACATTTCTGAATAAAATGTAAATGAAGTCGAAAGACATAGTTATAAGAATTTAGAGTAGCGTAGAGTGCCTGTGTGGGGCCAGTAAGTTAGTATAAGATTGTTAAGTAATTGTAAGCTAGCATTTAAGCATTTTTTGTTAGTGTGCAAGAGTTAGTGATTAAGAAAATAAAATGCATTGAAAACTGAAAAAAAAACAAAAACTAAACCCTTTGTCATTGAAAGAATTATGAAAGATTTGTGCAGAACTCAGAGGTCAATATCGGAGGCAAAATCATTCAAAAGTCTGCACAACTGCTCGCATGCACTGAAGACATTGCCATCATAAGAAGAATTCAGCGGCCTGTTACAGGTGCGTTTGTATTTACTTAAACAATGCTCATAACCCATCCAAATTTGTTTATCAAAACTTGGGGTACTCGTAATCCTTTCAATAAGCAAACAATTTAGCATTTACTGAAGATTTATTCGAATCGACATATTCCCTGCATAATGTCATCATTCCAGTGAGAAAATGACGACGCTGTGCGCGATTCGGTAAGACTAGACAGGCAAAAATCGATTCCGCGCCGTTTTCAAGAGCTGGATATCTCCCGAACGTTCCTGTGGCATACGATAAGATCGTACTTACCCATGAGCTGGAGTCAAGTGATCATAGTACACGACGAATTTTAGCTGATTGGACTCTATTGAACATAGAAGAAGATATCCTCGGCGAGGAGGCACATTTTTGCTTAACTGGTAATCTTGCCGCATTTGGCTGAGCAAACAGCCTGGCTTGTTTCAAGAGCAATCATTGTATGCAAAAAAAATAGACTGTTTGGTGTAGTTTTCACTTCTTCCGAGATGATGCTGGTGAGTCGGTTACAGTCACTGGCAGCCCCTATTGCATATGAACCAATCTTTCTTTTTTGATAAATTACATCTGAAAGACTTGGAGGATATGTGGTTTTAACATGACAGTATCACTTGACACACAGCTCATCCCACAATCGACTTTATTGATGACGAAGTTTGGTGATGGGCTTGTTGCCAGAAATGGTGCTGTCCATTGGCCGTCCCGATTGTGAAATTTAACACTCTATGACCATTTTCTTTGGGGCTACATTGAACCACTGGTTTATTGCAACAAACCAGAAATTTCAGACAACTCGGCCAGCGCCTAGATCAATGGCATCCACTTCTACAGTTTGTTACGGTACGCCAAGCCTGTCCCGGGAACTATATCAAAAGTTGTTGGAGGACCTTGTAACGTATACAAAACGAAAAAACAGTAATAGAGGGAGATTTCAATGCGCGGGCCATAGAATGAAGCCGCAGGACGACGGATGCAAGAATACGAGCTCTACACTAGATATTCGCAACACTTCTAGTTAACGAGGGCACGACCTATTAATTTCTGCATATGATGCCCAGCTCCTTCGGCTCACCCTGCTACTGGTGGAACGACGAAATATGATCCGTAAGAAAACTATCGGTCTGAGAGCGAAAGGCCTAACTCGGGAAGACTGGATTTTATAAGAATCTGGTTACCATTAACCAAGCGAGGAGATATTTAAAAAGAGTCATTAGGGACAGCAAAAACAGAAGCTCCAGCAGCACGAAGCCGATATACGAGTAAACCCTACAGGATCGTCATGACAAAGGTCAAAGGACATGGAGCATCTCAACTAACATGCCCGAAAATGCTAGAAAATATTATTAATACACTGTTTCCATAATTACCGAACCATATCCGTGAAGTTGTAGAAATTGCAGATGATGAGATCCCAACTGTTACAAAAGACGAATTGCTGCTGGGGTGCAAAAAGATTTTCGACAGGAAAATACCAGATCCGGATAGAATACCAAACAGAGCCCTAAAAGCAGCAATTACATCGAGACTGAAAATCTATATAGAAGTAACTTACACCAGTCTTAAAGAGAGGACAGAAGCTACAGCGTTCTTCCTTTTTGCCAAGGGAAATAAACCTTCAGGAGTTTCTTTGTCGTATCGCCCCACGTGCTTCTAGATGGCACAGGAAAAATTGTAGAAAAGATTATTTACAACAGACTGGCGACAATAACAGAAGAAAGCGGTGCACTATCAGAATACCAGTTTGGGGTCCGGAAATCACGCTCACGGTGATTGATATAGCAAGCGCAGCCACCCAGGGAAGCCGGGAACAGAAAGCTAAGCTGTAATACTGACGAGAGTATCAAACACTACAACGTTACAGCAGGTGTGCCACAAGATTCCGTCTTAGGCTCTTTGCTGTGGAATAGGCTTTGCGGACGATATCGCCATCCCGAGTCAAAACTTGACTTGAGACAGCAAGCCTGAATTTATCACAACATACAACAGAAACAGTTCTTATCAGCAGGCGCAAGGTGGTTGAATAAAAGCATGTATGCGCAAGAGACCAAATACTAAAATCAAAACTGGCGTTAAGGTACCCATGTGTTATGATTGGTTATAGGCTTGGCTTTAAGGCTTACCTGGACTAAGTTGGGAAAAAAGCATCGATCACTCAATTCGAGACTAATGCCAAACATTGGCGGACGTACATCCAGTCGCGGATTATTACTGTCGTAACTACACAGTTAGCTCAGTTATAATGTACGATATGCGTATAGGTGGGCGCACTGGCAATAAAATAATCTATGCGAAAGCTATCGCGAATATATTGACTAATCGCTTTGAGAACAATCTGCGCCTTCCGAACCGTCTCAGAGGAAGCGGCGGGCGTTTTTTACACACAAGAATACGATCTTGTCCACCCAATGGATCAATTGGCGAAAGGGATATTTCAGTTCAAAAGCAGCAGAACCGATGAGACAATACTACTTAAGAAAGATGGACAAACCATCTTATCTCCATCACAGAAGCTTAGATGGAAACAAGAGCTGGAGAACTAAACTTCTACACCACACAGTTTCTAACCGGTCATAGCGTGTTCAGAAAACATCTGCACAAATTCGGACATGACTCCAATCTGCCCATCCTGTCCGAAAAAGGAGGAGGACGTAGATCACGAAATTTTCCACTGCCGACGTTTTATAAGGCCAGGTAGAAACTTTTCACATCCACTCCAACATTCGCCGCAACACACCCACGTAAAATAGATATTTAGGAGACCATCATCGGCCTAATAAATCAATAACATGACGAAATATGAGAACTTAACTAACAATCGGACTAACAAGCCCATGATTTCTAGCCCAAGGCTATTCCTCTGCCCCACGAAGTTAAGCCTTACTTGGGTTCCGCGGGGCGAAGACAGAGACGATGTTTCTTCCCTGAGGTAAGGTTTAATAAGAGTCTCACACAAATTCAAGGCAAACATTCAACATGAAATCGGTGGAATACGAATATCGGGAGAATTATGGGAAAAAGCGGTTTTGTGTAGGACATTTGAATGATATCATATTTCATAACTCTACCATCGTATTAATTATATTTCACTCCAAGATACAGAATTTAGTGATACCTTAAAAAGAACGATTTGCAGCACATCTAAATGAACAACTAACAAGGCGACTGTTGAACAAGGCACTTATACATCCGCCAGAAAAATCGGATGAAAGTTCCTGTTGGGGTGTGTAGGGCTTTTTTACTTTTTCTAAATATGTGTGGGGTTAAAAATGGGTGAAAATGCGGGTTTTAAATAAAACACGTTTATTCTTCTTTAAGGGTTACAGCCAAGAGCCCTCTTTTATTCTTTTCCGGAAATTCTTCCATATTTTTACGTTCACAAACTGTCATACTTTTGTATAAATGTACTAAATAACAATACGTAATCCTACGTTACGTTTCATAGGTTACATTATTAATAAAAAATAGAGTTCAATTTAGCTCAGTTCTAACATAAATTACAATTTTAATAATTATTTTAACAAAAATATATGTAGTTATACATTTTATTCACGAACATTCTCCCGCCCGGTGGACGAATTTCGTCCGCAAGTGTCCTCGCTCTTGTACCGTACTGTACCTCTTCTGACACAAAAGTTGTGTGTTGTGTGAGTGTGTTGACTAGGCATGTAAAATGAGACAAAATCGTGTAATTATTAATTTGAAACATTACATGTAGGTGACAAGGACGACGATATAACAAACGAGCAACAAAGGGAGATAAAATATGTGTCATTGACTTTTGTTTGCAATAGTGCAATAGTTCTGATCATTGACCAAAACTGGGTCAAATCGTGTCGGGAGTGATTTTCGGTTTTGTTTAGTTTGTGTTGTTAATTTTCGTTGGTTTTTCCCCTTTTTTTAGTTTTATGTTTGTTAAAAAGGTAAGTGTGTTTAATTAATTATTTCTTTAATCCTTTTTGTCTGCTCCCCTTCGCGAAATTCGATTTCGTTTTGATTTGTGTACATCGGTGCGAGTACACAATTCCATATACGTGCGTGTGTACATATTGATATACATATGTACATCGATTGTTCGTTATTGTTTCGCGAAAGTGATATCTTGTGTGCAGTGCAAAAAAAAATAAACAAAAAGAAAAAAAAGGAATGGGAAAATGATAAAAAAAAAAATAAAAAGTTCATCAAAAATATTTTCCCAACAAATTCGGTACAATGTGTGTTGTTATTTTGTGCGATAACTGTTTTCCTCGTACGCAATTTTTGGTTGTGCAGTGCGATGCTGTGCGACGAAATTTTCGCGAACGGTTAATGTTTTGATTATGGCCGAATTAGCCTTCTTAGTGTGTGTGGTGTTTACGTTTTCGTGTAAAGCCAAGAATCCGCCTTCCTATTGAATTGTTGTTGCAATTCATCCAGTAAGTTTTTTTTTTTTTGACATATTGATTTGTTTGTTATTTACATATTTATTTATTATTTTCTTTATTTATGAAATTTATGTTAAGATTAGTTTAAGGTAGATATTATTATTGAGTGTTTATGTTGAAATGTGTTTTTTAAAAAAAAGGGATAAATGTTAAAGTGTTGTGTTGTGTTGTGTTGAGTGGACAACGTTGAGTATTCGGTGAAACATTTCAAGTGCCGTCGGGGTTTTGATTCTTCAATTCCCGTCGGCATTTTGGAATTTTGGAACTCTGCAACGTTGTCTGGCATGAATGATGTGTTTTCTGTGGATATCGTTGACTGTTCACTAAGAAGCTTCAAATTCCGTCGGGGTTTTGACTCTCCAATTCCCGTCGGCATTTTGGAGTTTCGGAACTCTGCAGCGTTATCCGGAATGTCTGATTTTAGAGTGATTTAGAGTGGACTGTATGTATGTGTGTTGTGTTGTGTAGGGATAGCTAGGATAAAATAAGTTTATATCATTATATTTTATTAATTTAATAAATTGTTTTCAAAGAAAGAAATGTCTTTAATTTTTTATGTGAGTTTATCAATGTTGTGTTGTGAAACCTACGTAAGGCACCTAACTTCGAGGCACCAAACCCAGGCTTACATCCGTCTTTGAATGGCTGCGATACCTCATATCGACCATCAGGCGATCTCCTTATTGTGTTGACATTATTATTTTCAGAAGTTTTCTCTTCCGCAGTTTTCTTAGTGTTGAACTCCTCCAGTTCCCAGGACCTTCGCAGCTGAGTGTCGTTATCGAGAACCTGTAAGAAGCTATGGACAGGTTTTTTATTTTGTGAAATAACCTTCCCAAGGATAAGCCAACCTAACTCTGATTCCTGTGCGATTGGCGATCTTTCATCATCACCCCGTATAATGGATCCTAGAATAAACTCAGAGTAAACGTCAGCTCCCAGGAGAATATCAACAGTCGCAGGCTTGTCGAATTGTGGATCAGCTAACTTTAAGCCTTGAATATGTTCCCAATTTTGCAGAACTAGAGGCTTGGACGGCAAAAGACCAGTCAGGGACTTGAATACATAGGCTGGGGTATTTGTCTCGAAAGGTGTTACCAGAGACCCAAAGGTAAGACTTACATACCGTTGACATGAACCACTGCTAACTTTTCCCAATCCAGATACCTCAATGAATGTTCGCCGTTGATGAAGCCCTAATAACTGGACAGCGGATTCAGTAATGAACGTTACTTCAGATCCAGGATCGACCAGTGCCCTAAGATGATAATAATTTCCATTTGATGACCTAACTCGAACAACTGCTGTTGCCAGAAGAACACTTGGCTGATGTACTTCAGAAGAGGCTACTTTAGGTGGGTTAAATTTTGACCTTATATGAAATGTTTGTGTACCTGTTGTTATATTTTTATAATCCCTTGTAGGTTTAGAGCTGAGATTATCAACATGCAGCAGAGAATGGTGTGCCTGCTTGCAGTAATAGCAGCGCACACTGCTTTGACAATGGTTCGTCTTGTGACTGTATGCTAGACAGTTCCGGCAAACACCGATTCTGTCCACTGCCTTAGATCGTTCACAGATCTCCATGGCAATGAACTTCTGACAAGTCCGAAGGGAGTGCTGACCTCTACCACATACCTGGCATGCAAACTGCTTCTTCCCGACGTGCAGGACCGTTTTCTTCTCGACCGCAACAGCCTTGTGTACAGAAGAACCGCTGACCTTGATGCCACTCGTTCCAGCTATTGCTTCCAAGGTTCGAAAACGTGTCTCCAGGAACTCTGTAAATTGTCTCAGTGTTGGCAACTCCTTCGAACTACCCAACTTCTCCTCCCACAAACGCTGAGTAAAAGCAGGTAATTTCTGAACCAGTATATATATTAAAATGTCATCCCAAGAACTAACAGGCAATCCTAAGTTTCCCAGAGCGTGAAAACATTCCTGGGACGTGTCCAATAGAGATTTGATGTTGCTTACCGTCTCCTTCGTCAACTGCTGCTGCTCAAAAAAAAGTTGGAAATGAGCGTTTACCAACACTCGCTTGTGGTCGTATCTGGCGACAAGCAGTTCCCATGCTTTGTCATAATTGCCAGAATACAAACCTAAATGCTGCAACAAACGAGCAGCTTCACCTGTAAGAGACGACTTCAAATAGTGAAGCTTTTGGATTTCACCCAGCTTTTTATTTGTGTGGACTAACGACAAAAAGACATCGTGGAAAGCCCGCCACTTCGTGTACGAGCCCTCAAAATGTGGTATTTGAATTTGGGGTAATGAAAGCTCATTACACGAACCACCTGTGGATTCACCTTCCACATTCTTCTCCTTTGATGCTGACTTGGCATTGTCGATAGCATCGACCAATTCACCTCGGTAAGTGAAATATGTTTCTTGAAGCAAATCAAAAATTTCATCAAAATCTTCTTCTTCCAGACCTTCTTCGATTTCTCCTCGTCGAATCTTCGCTTGAAGACCAAGCGCATTCTTGAAGTTCCCTTCTAGAATAAGAAGACGACCTGACAGATAGCTGGCTGTACGACGTGATGCTCCAGTCTTTTTGAAGTTGTAGTGGTCACGAAGAATCTGCTCCAGAACACCTTTTTGATCTGCACCCGTGGACAATTTCGACATTTTTAAGGTTTTTTTTTTTGTAAATTAATTAATTATACAAGTACAATTACAATTAAATTTTATTAAATACAGTTGTTTATTAAAATAGTATTAATTAATTAATATTTTATTTCAGCAACTTACGACCTTTGGTCAGCTTTGCCCAGCTCGTGACAGTTGAGGTTAAAGATGAAATAAATTTTTTACACGGCGCGGGAAATACGATTTCTGCACAACCACCGAGAGTCTGTGAGTCTTAAAAAGAAGAAAGACAAGGGGCAAGACACCGACTGCGAAGGAAATATGTATGTTCTTTATGTTTTATATATATCTATATATTTTTTTTTTATTTTTTGTACACTTGCACTTTATTCTTGCACTTGCACTTGCACTTTTTATTTTATTTTCTTTTAAATGTTTAATGTTTTGTGAAGTCTCTTAAGTATCTTTTCTTGTATATATATATGTATGTTTGTACGTTTGAACCTTGCACTTTTTTCTTTTTTATATGTTTAAATGTTTAATTTTATGTGGAGTCTTTATTCGGCTCGAAAAGGACCAAATGTTGGGGTGTGTAATTTTAATAATTATTTTAACAAAAATATATGTAGTTATACATTTTATTCACGAACAGTTCCCTTGGTTCCATTTTGTAATATTTATCTTTGATTACCACTCCGGTCTTCGAATACATCCCGGATGCAATGCGGTAAAGTAAAAACTCGTTTTCGAATGACGAACTCGAATGCAAAAGAATTTTAACCAAATTGGTTGGTCTTCCTCTACAGTACCGTCCCGCTGGTGTTCATCTGCTTTAAATGTTTCAGCTTTCGTTGTCATTTTGTTAGGACTCTTCTGAACAGGTTGCTGGCGCTATACCGCCAGGAAAGTTCATTGCTGTATCTTGTTCTCCATTCACCATCTATGCAAACAATCACACATAACTCGAAGAAATTTTCGCTCAAAATAGGACCGATGGAGCTCATGCTTCTACGTCATAGAACGGGTCTAGGATCATTAGAAATTCATAGAAAGTAACTTTAGTTGTTGGAGTTATAATTCATTTGCCTTCTTGGCAATTGGCCAGAGTTATTATTTGTTCGATCTGATGGCTGATGTCGTTCATCTACCGGAGCTAGATACTCGTAGGTTGCTTTATCTGTGTGAGGTGACGTACTTTCCGAGATATTTGTTTGCGAATGCATACACCGTATTGCCCCATCTTCGCAACGTATAAAGCCATACTCACGCTGACATACATATATCAATATCGTCGGGGTATGCCAATTCATTCAAGAACGATACACAAAATATGCATGACAGTGCTTCTCCTGGTCGATATCCTTATTTGACTTGAGGGTCTCGCTAAGGTCTTTACCGATCTTGCAGCATGCATTCTCTATCATAGACATTGCTCTGTGTAATTCGTTTCTACAACTGTATCAAAGGTGGGGCGCACTTTTCTGGGCTTAAAACATACCGTTGCGAGTATGGAACCAGGTCAGGTTCTTGATAAATGGCGCAGTGTGCTCAAACAGTATAACAGATAGGATTGTCTATGGGATATTGAAGAAACTTTTACATCTTTTTTGAAGGGTCTCCTTTCTTGGGGATCGGGTAAACAATCCTGAAGCTCCATTCGTCAAACTTTCATTCGACCATATCTTGCAAATTATGATAGTTACTGTATGCTTACTTTACTTCATCCACGTTGAGTGGTAATTTCATTCGTGCAATAGCATCTCTTTATTTCCTCGATTGCTTGCTACTCGTGCCCCTTCTTATTTCTTCTACCACCTCAGTTTACATCACGATTCTCCTGCTCGCAAAGCTGTTCTCCCCATCTGTCCCCTTCATATTTTGCATTGGAAATAATATCAGTTTATCACGGGAGGCAATTCTGATGGCTATTTACCAGCGTTAGCACTGGTCTTCAGTAATACTGGCGGCATAGACCCTTAGGAGATTTAAGGACACTTAAATGGCAAATGCAGTTATGAGTATTTCCTGCTTTGGAATGTTCAGGATATTTGCAGCCATTTCGGGACTACAACAAAGTAATGAAGTGAGTAGCCCGATTAGATCAGACCAGTATCTCCAGACCTTAAGTCCTCCTCCAAATACAGCTGCATCAAATGCTGTAAATTTCTCTGCTTCGCACCTGCGCCGATTGTGGAGTTGACCAAAGTGAAGTTAATCAAATCCTTGTAAATACTTCTGGAGTATTTCGACCTGAAGAACCCCAGAGTATGCTTTGACCTAGAGTTTGGTTAATTACCTCGCTCAAAAAGCAATAATTCCTTGGTGTAGTCTTAAATACGAAGCGGTTACTGCCACTATATGATTTTGAGGTGATGTCGCAGATATGGGAATGATAAAGAACTCACTTATGATTTGTTGCAGATAATGAAGAAGGTGATTTTCAACAAAGCAATCGAGTCTTTGCGTGTCAGCGTGTTGATGACATTGCATATCATTATTCATCGCTTCAACTTAATTATTTTGTACACCACGTTTGCCCCTGTGTCACTTAACATTTGCTGCATACACAGAATCTTCCTGAATTATATAGGCCAAAGAAATGTTCTCAAGCCATATACACATAATTTCGTAGTCGTAAAAAAGAAGACTGAACATTCCACAAACTGGTAAACGGGGAAATGTTCTTAAGAAATCTATTTCTGCTCCTAAGTTTAGGACACTACCACTCCTCTTGAATTATTTATTCCGCAACCCTGCCATAAAACTGTCCCGCTGATAAGACAAAAAAAGCTCCTGAATCCGTACAACTTCACAATCGTCGTGGCAGTCTGTGTGCCGCGCTATTTTTGTTCTGAGAAAGACCGCCCGGCGCTATGCAAAGCCATTCCAAAGCTATTTTCACAAAACAAAAAAAAAGAACTAATAACATTGAAATGGATTTATGTCCTACCTTTTTTATGTAAGGATATTTGTGGTTTTAACATAAGCAGACCTTGTATCCACACAGCTGACTTGTTCTCATGAAAAACGCGATCCTTTGTCGGAATTTGCCCTACAAAGCCAACCAAAAGAGCAATGTCTGCTTCTAGCATGAAAGTGTATCCGATTTTGTGCAGGTATTTCGAATCATTAAAAAAAAGGATTAGACACGCGCCTATACACTGAAAAGACAACTGACACGTGTGAAAGTTGGCAACAAAGTCGACAACTTGACTAATTAGGGACGACACACAACAAAGTGTCAGATTAAGAAAGCAATTAATTCAAATGCCAATGCATAGATAAGACCAACAGTATGGTATGAATGTGTACCTGCAGCAAATAGCGGTTATTAAAATTATTATATTCTCTGTGGTTATCTAACAAACAATAAAACAAGGCGCGGTATGATGTGTTGCGAGATGTCCTTAAGGATTCCTTAAATAAATCAGGAAGTCGTCGAAAAGTTTAAGTGCGAGCAGATTAACGCCATGGCATATGCTTCACAGACACTTTGCTTTTAATTGGGAATATAAAATTTAACCATGAATAGAGGATATGAATTTCTCTAAGGACATCCAACAGTTTATTAGCAGGGCAACTGGTTTTAATAGTCCTTTGACACGGCATTTCAGGAAGATGAACTTAACTTGTGTGTGAGTCAAGATGTCTGGGATTTCTATTAAATTGAATTAGCCGGCTGGGAAGTGTGAATTTCATGAAAAGGAAATGGAAGAAGGGTTAAGAAACTTCGTCGAGATAGGAAAAAGTGGTTCCAGTCGTTAAGGAAGAAATGAGTGTTTCGCAGAAAAAAACAACAATCATTACGCAGGCTTTCTTAGAAAGTGTATCCGAGTTATTGAACATTGAACGCATGGAAGATATGGAAGTACACACACCCTTTCACAGCAAGCGTCAGAGAATGAGCTATAACTTATGACTAGTACACTTAGTTGCTTAGCGAAAGCGTAGTGGCTCATTATAACGTCAGTAAGAAGTGCACATTTTTGCTGGGTAGGGACAGCAGAATATTCACTGACCTCTAAGAGACATCAAGAAGTATTCGTCAGTCATGCCATCAGCAGTTATTCTCACACAAATTACTTCAGCAACTTCATGGATGATTTCATTTTCCATGATCCCATTGTAATCTGCGACCCAAACAAGACTATGTGAATTCACGCTTTCGACTGCGTTTAGAGAAGCCTTCCATTCTTAAAATATCTAGGAAGTAGTGAGAGGTTTAGTGGAATCTTGGACGGCGACATGGCGACCTTTACCGATCTCTCTTCACAGTAATGTTCACTGTCATCAGAATTACATATGTTACGAGTATACAGGGTGAGTTTTTTAACTTGAGACATCCAACTTACTCGAAAAATAAGCGATATCGCGAAAAATATCAAAAATCTGTCAAAAAAAATAGGGATTCCCATTAAAAAATCAAAAGTGACATTCGTTTGACCCTGAAAATGGGGCTCAAGGTCAAACTCGTGGTCACCATCTTATGTCCCCTTCAGAACCTTGTGACTTTTGTCTGAAACACTTTTCACGATATCGCGTATTTTTCGAGTAATTTGGATGTCCCAAGTTAAAAAACTCACCCAGTATAGTGGGTTTCAACTAGAGGTGTAGGATCTGTTTCTTGAATAAAACGAAGAATTGTTGGAACCTCTATTGCTGTATAAAGTAGACACATGGGGATAATTTATGGAACACAATATGTCCCAAATGACAGTCTCGGCTCTGCTTGCAGACTCTTTTTTCTCGAAACCTTCAATCACACTTTTACATAATTCGAGCACTACTTCAGCAATGGCTGAATTGTTTGCGGATGGTTGGCGTAGACCTTGCTTTTAACACAGCCTAAAAGACAAAAGACCTTAAAGGATAACAGTGACCTTGATGGTCAAAAGGCGTTCATGAAAAGCGAAATTACGCAGCCAAGAAACTTCGTGCACAAAAACATCAGAAATTCTACCTTATACTCCATTCCAACCCTCATTTATAATGACATTCCAGCTGTCAGTTCTTTGGATAAGGTTAATCTACCTGCTGCAGACTTTGCGGTCAGTTCAACATTTCCAGATTGTACTGTGTAAAACCACTGTATACACTTTTTCATCAGTCCTACTTTTCAGGACTCTATCCGAGCGCATGGAAAACAGCATTTGTCCAGCCGGTCCCTAAAAAAAGGCGAATCTTCTTCTCTCTCCTCCTACAGACCCATTGTACTTACGTCCCTTCGTGAAATATCTCGAAACACGAAAACTTCTCAATGACCGCAGTACGGATCTCGAAGCAACAGATCCACTGGCCCACTTAGTCAATTGACAACCTCGAACACCGACGAAATGTCTCCCGTCTCACCTAGTTCTGTCGCCATTTTAACCACCAGTACGAAATGAAAATTGCCAGCAGCATCCCGCCCATCCAAACCTTCAACCGTAACGCCCATTGCGCTATGAATTCTTATCAGCATACCCTACTTTCGGACGTACTCCGAAATATTGTGATACTTTCCTAAGCCGTACAACTCGCTTATGGAATGCCCTTATTTCCTAGCATTATAACCTTAATACATTTAAAACCGACGTGCGTTGGTACCTCTCTTTCTTTCCTCTCCGATTTTCCTTAGCTCGTATTACGTGAAAGTATAAATACTATAAATATAAGTGTCCGCAATCTAAAAGGTTTTCCAATAGGAACTTGACAACTTTGAATTTAATTTGTGAACGCAATCTTTCACTAATCATCAAACTGTCACTGTGAATTTATTCAGTAAACTCAACATTTTCATCATGGTAAAGTACACGAACGAGCAACGTCTGCAAATTATAAAAATTTTCTGCCGAAATTCGGAGTCGATGACTGCAACTTTAAGAGCGTTAACTTCAATTTTCGGTTGTAATTCTCGCCCCAGTAGACAGGCAATAACAAGTTTGGTGTAAAAATTTTAGTCTACATATTCGTTGTGTGATATTGCCGTGTCAGTGAGATAACGGGTTGGTTGAAGTGTCGAAAATATCGCTGCCGTTCAGGCGTCCGTAGCAAACGATCCAAATCAGTTAATTCCACGGCGTTCTCAAGTAAGGATCTTGGTTTGCACCCATACAAGATCAAGCTGACTCAAGAATTGAAGCCGATGGACCATTTGAAGCGACGTACGTTCTCCGATTGGGTTCTGAAGAAGATGCGCCAAGATGATGAATTTCATCGCAAAATCATCTTCAGTGACAAAGCTCATTTTTGGCTTAATGGGTTCGTGAATAAACAAAATATGCGTTATTGGTCGGGTGAAAATCCACAGGTGCGTCATGAATCACCACTTCATCCACAAAAAATAGCTGTTTGGTGTGGTTTGCATGCCGGCGGCGTTATTGGGCCATATTTTTTCTTCGACGATAATGATCACCGATTATTTTTGGCCCGAACTGGAAGATATGGACTTGGACGACATGTGGTTTCAACAGGATGGTGCCACAAGCCACACAGCATAGGGGTGGCCGTGGTGTAGTGGTAGTAGCAAACGCTTCTCACTCGCAGGGTCCAGGTTCGAATCCTGCCTATGGCAAGTCAGTTTTTCATTGTGTAATTGGAACTCAGACAGAAAAATTCTGCGTGTGAAGGCATAACACTGACACGTAGATTTGGCTGTTGTAGAGTTTCAAGCACAGAAAAGAAAAAATACTGTGATATACCTCGAATCACTCTGAGTGAAGAAAAACTCTCCGTCCTATTCGGACTCCCACCCCTGGAGAGCAAACATAGAAACCAAACACACCTGAGTTTCAAACCACTACAAAAACAATTTTCCTTTCTCCTCCTTCTATCTTTCCGCCCGCGCCGTGGCAACAGTAAAAGGGTATCTAGCCCCATAGGCGCGCGTAAATTATAAAAAAAAAGCACACGCTACAATCGATTTATTGAAGAGTAAGTATGGTGAGCGTGTTATCTCAAGAAATGGGCCAGTCGATTGGCCGCCTCGTTCGTGCGATTTAACGCCGCTTGACTATTTTCTGTGGGACTACGTTAAGTCATTGGTTTATGCCAACATGCCGACGACTTTGGAAGAGCTCAGAGCCAACACTGAACGCGAAATAGCGGCCTTTTCGGCCGAAATGTGTGGCCGAGTCGTTGAAAATTGGGCCCGCGTGCCCGCGGTGCCCATATGAACGAAGTCGAGTTCCATTAATAAATGTTTTGATTGTACTTCAAGCCGATAATAAAGTTTTTGAAATATCTCAAATGTTTTGCGTTTTATTTAAAAAAAAAATTGTCAAGTCATTATTAGAGAACCCTAAACAATCGCAAAAAAACAACTCGATTGATGGTAGATAGATTACAGATAATGCGTTCGAGTACTTTCCAGCAAGTTCTTGAGAGTGCTACATATAGGACAGTAACTCTCCGATCCGGGCTTGATAATCGCTATAATTTTCGTTCATCTGTACGCCGTTGGGATTACGCCTGATTCAGGTACATGGCTGTAGAATTCGGTTTGCCATCGACTTGCACAGAAACTGCACTGAATGCAAAAGACCGGCCAGCCACCGCATGAGGTCAGCCGAGTGTCCCTTTTACAAGGTTGTACTCACCAGGGCGGCCTCTTGAAACTAAACATGGGGCTTAGAATAGTAGAACAATGGGTCGACTTAGGAGCGGAAATGACTAGGCATGCCCTGGTTCAGGAGCCATATACATCTAATGGATGTACTAGAGGTTTGCCCGGCGAAAGGTCAGTTCTTTCCGCGAGAGTAACGCTTTGAGGTCTCGTCGTCCGAAGAACCTTCGATCCCTCCCGAACTAAGAACTGAGCAGTGGTTTCACTTCCTCGTAGCAGGAGATCTCGTGGAGCAAATAGAATAACTGGAGCGATGGTGAAAGCCATGTAGAAAGTCGTTCCCGAATTCCTACTCAGTCTGTATAGTAAGTGCATTGGCTGAAGCTACGATATTTCACCGAGGATTGGAGGGAGGGAATGAAGTTATTCTTTTGAAGGCACGTGCAAAGATCTAGCCTTCTTAGATCTTAGATCATATCGGCGCACTAGCCAGCTTCACGAAAAGTACCGGAAAGGGTTATGGTGGAAAGACTTTCGGAGTGCATGACCGAGCCAAGGTCCGCCTTCCAATTTGGCTTCAAGAACGGTAAGAGTGCCGAGGACGCACGCGAGTCTTCTGAAAGATAAGGGTGCCTTCGGCAACTTAATTTTGCAGAGTATCCTAACCAGGTTATGTGAAATGGTCTGATAGGAGATTGGGCTTTGTTTGTGGAAGCAACATTTCTGGCAGACGAACGAGTGTTTAAATGAGTGTAGAGCGCCGATACCCTCTCGGTCCATTCACTTGGAATGTCATGATGAATCCGCTCCTGGGGAAATTGAACGAGCTCTGTGGATATTGCGCACACACAGATCATCTGCTACTTATTACAGGAGGACAGTCTAGGTCTGTTGTAGAAAGACTAGGAAAGAGGGCTAGGTGTGAGCGCGTCTCAGAAGAAGACAGTTTCAATGCTGCTCAAAATCAGATTGATAACAAGAAGTCGCCCTCCCCTGATTAGACGGCCGACTGAAGTCAGATATCTGGGCATAACGATAGGTGAGCGTATGACCTTCATGCCTCATCTTATATGAATGAGAGAGCGTTTATTGTGTGCTGTAGGTCAGGAAAGGCGCATTCTGCAATCTGACTTTGGGCTTACCAGACGTGCTGTTCGTATTATATACTGGGCATGGGCTTGGTATAATAAAGTTATGTATGTCAAAGGATCGTCTTACTTGATGTTTACCTGTGTGCCACACTGAATTGTTCTGACGCTTTCAATATTAGGAAACAGCTTCCATCCAAAGGGATGTGTTGACCATGCGTGAGTTCCTTGAGCAGTTTCACCCTCAGCTTTTTCTTACATAAAAGAGATCCTCACTAAGGGTGGGGAGTTGCTCCTGCGGAGCTTCTTTTGTGGATTAGCTGCAATTAATATGGATGTTAGTGATGGGATGTAAGGCACTCAACTGTGACCGCAAGATAGCAAAGGTCGATCTGAGGCTATATTCGGGTACCACGAATAGGTCAGGAGCTCCGGATCTTATATTTCAGCTTGTCCCGTGGAGGTAGAGTCCCTTGTGGGAGTATCATGGTGGATGTGGTTATAATCAAGTCGTTGGGAGGGTAAGACCGATTGAAGCTTGAGTCTCTCATGGTGCAAGATAGGTTATACAAGGTAACGCAAAAGTTATCACCCTATCGAAAGATGCTATAATTTTCGCAAATGTCGCCAAATTTCAATTCTTCTTTGACAGATACAAAATACACATCAACAAGACATGAATAGCTATACTCCTAAATAACGCGGAGTAATTGTTACGATTTTTTTGCGGAATAATTCGTCGTTGATGTTGGCGCAGCGTGAATTTCGGCACGCCACTCGCCGAGTTTGGGACAACAGGAAATGTTGCCAGTTCTGGCAGGCAGGAGCAGCCGTTCTTCTGAGAATACAGCAGCTGTGGTTGAAGATATCGCAAAGGACCCTGGAGTATTGATCAGACGATGTGCCACGCAATCAGCGGTCTTTACATAGAATTTTGGTGAAAGACTGTAAGATGTTCAGTTACAAAGTGCGCTCCAGTCATCCTGAATATCGACCACGAGGCAGACAACATTTTATCGAAAATCGTCATGAACGACGAGGCCCATTAGCATCTCCGTGGATATCTGAATAAGCCAAATTATCGCTTCTGGGGCACCGAAAATCCGCATATAACCTACGAAGAGCCATCACACCCGCTCAAAGTTACTGCGCTACAGAGACATGCTCAACGACTTTCTTCTTCCTCAATTGGATGAATTGGGACTTGAGAACATGTCGTTCCAACAGCATGGAGTAACGACGCTTTTTATGGTCGCCTAATCTCTCGTTTTGGCGATTAGCATTGGCCGGCAAGATCGCCTGATTTAACCGTTCCAGACTTCTTTCTGTGGGGTTTTTTGAAGTCACAAGTGAAGTCAAAAAGCCTCAGAGTATTGAGGCTCTCAAAGGGAATAGCGGTCAAGAATGCGAGGACCTGTCGCCGGAAATTCTGGCAAGAGTGATAGTAAATGCCACAAATCGGGGCCGAATGGTCATCAACTCTGGCGACGGCCACTTAGCCGATATCATTTTCTCGACTTATGTAATCCAAAAGCAGAACCAAAGTTGTGCTGAAATATGCGATAGCTACTACATTAAACGGTCTGCTCAGTGTAGAGTTGTACTGCAACTGGGTGCCATGATCCATAGACTGACTGAGCTCTTAGATAGGCCTCGACCTTTCACCAAGGCGGAAGTTGGTGATGCTCGTGCTGATCAACGCTTTGTTTTGATATCTCGCACGAAGACGTACAGCAGGCTTGCCGTCAGAGGCATGTCTACTTTGACAGAGTTTAAACACAGTTCCACAGTTGCCGGAGGAAAAAATCTAACCAGTTTTTAATTGCCTGTTTTTACTTCGTACTTCAAGTTCTGAACAATTTGTATGAACAAAATGTATTATAAAACCGAAGTCAATGTTTGGGATCGTATGTGTTGTATAGGGTTTTCTATTAAGGACTTGACAACTTTTTTTTTAAATAAAACGCAAACGATTTGATACATTTCGAAAACTTTATTATCGGCTTGAAGTACAATCAAAACATTTATGAATGGAACTCGACTTCGTTCATATGGCCATCGTGGGCACGTTTGCAGCGGTCGATTTGTTGGACCCAATTTTCAACGACTCGGCCACACATTTCGGCCGAAAAGGCCGCTATTTCGCGTTCAATGTTGGCTCTGAGCTCTTCCAATGTCATCGGCGTGTTGCCATAAACCAATGACTTAACGTAGCCCCACAGAAAATAATCAAGAGGCGTTAAATCGCACGAACGAGGCGGCTAACCGACTGTCCTATTTCTTGAGATAACACGCTCACCATACTTACTCTTCAATAAATCGATTGTAGCGTGTGCTGTGTGGCTTGTGTCATCATCCTGTTGAAACCACATGTCGTCCAAGTCCACATCTTCCAAATCGGGCCAAAAATAATCGGTGATCATGGCGCGATAACGCTGACCATTCACAGTAACGTGACGATCGTTATCGTCGACGAAAAAATATGGCCCAATAACGAAGCCGGCATGCAAACCGCACCAAACAGTTATTTTTTGTGGATGAAGTGTGGATTTTCACCCGACCAATAACGCATATTTTGCTTATTGACGAACCCATTAAGCCAAAAATGAGCTTCGTCACTGAAGATGATTTTGCGATGAAATTCATCATTTTGGCGCATCTTCTCCAGAACCCAATCGGAGAACGTACGTCGCTTCAAATGGTCCATCGGCTTCAATTCTTGAGTCAGCTTGATCTTGTATGTGTGTAAACCAAGATCCTTACGGAAAATACGCCATAATATGGTCTGAGCCATGCCCAATTCTTGAGAACGCCGTGAAATTGAGTGATTTGGATCGTTTGCTACGGACGCCTGAACGGCAGCGATATTTTCGACACTTTGACCAACCCGTTGTCTCACTGATACGGCAACATCACACAACGAATATGTAGACTCAAATTTTTGCACTAAACTTGTTATTGTCTGTCTACTAGGGCGAGAATTACGACAGAAAATTGGAGTTAACGCTCTTAAAGTTGCTGTTCCTTCCTTAAATTTGAATTCTAATTTGGATTCAAACTTGAATCTAGAAGATCTGAAGTCCCCTTTAACTAAACGAAGAAGAACGTCGAGCAGTTGCAGAATTTCGTGTGCAAGTTATTGGAAAGATGTGCAAAAGAGGAGAAAAAAAATGCAACTTTAAAAAAAATATTGTTAAGTTACAAACTTAAATTAAGAAATTTAAAAATAAAACATTATAAAAAAACAGAGCGCATACTGCCATATCGACGTCTCAAGTCGAAAGGCTCAATATTTCAGACCATTCAAAAACATTTTGTAAAATGCTTCTGAAAGAATCAAAGACTACAAAATACAACAGCCACGAAAAAGAACTTTCCCAAAATATTTATTATAGATCACAAAGCGCCTATAAATTTTTGAGAAATAAACTGGACTTTATACTTTAGATGGGCTCCCGTAAAAGGATTACAACCAGGATATGAAAACAAAGCTCATTGCTCATAAGTCAAAGTTCGCTTTACTAAACCAGCAAGAACGTTGTGTTGTCCTGATATTTGATGAAATTAAGATTCGTAAAAAGCTCACATATAATATAAAAAATTATTTAATATATGGTTTCGAAGACGTTGTTTAGAGAGAAGTAGATTGTTTGCTAATGAAATATGTGTTTTCATGCTAAATTATTTGTTTGATAGTTGGAAAAGTGTTTTAAACTATTTTGTGTCAGCAAACGGTGTAAATGGGGATAACCTAAGCGAAATTACAAAAAACCATTTGAAAATCTGTCAAGAACTTGGTCTAAAGGTATGTGCTATTGTTTGCGACCAAGGGGCCAGTAATAGAAAAGCTTGTAGAATGTTAGGTGTTTCTGAAGAAAACCCATTTATAATTTTTAAAGATGAAAAAATATTTTGTTTTTGAAATCATCTCTCATTTGTTACAATTACTTCGTAATGTTCTATTGAAATCAGATCTACAAACTCTAGATGATAAAGTGTCTTTTGATGTTATCAGAGAAATATTCAATTTGGAAGTTGACAACGTAGCTAAGACATGTTTAAAGTTTAGAAGTTGTCATACCTATGGCACCAAATGCCTTCGAAAAAATGCATGTTCACCTTGCAACGCAAATATTTAGCCGGACAACTGCGGCATCGATTCAAACTGCTTTTGAACTTAATTGCTTAAAAGAAAGCTCTAATAAAGCTGAGCAAAACAAAAGAGTTCATAGTAAAAGTGAACAATGTATTTGACTGCATGGATGGCGGTTCACATTATGACAAGAATGTTTTAAGGCGGGTAGTTCAGCTAGAGAATTCAGCTTATAATGAGTTGAAACAATTTTTGTCTTACTTAAAACATATACAAAAATCAGTTAACCTTCCAAGAAACTTTTGTTTAAAAGGAATGGAACAAACTATAAACGGGGTCTTATTACTTTGTCATGATATAAGCAATGGCCTATATGAGAACGTGGATTATTTACTAACAAAGAGAATTCATCAAGACGTAATAGAAAATTTATTTTCTATTTTCGCATCAAAGGTGGTTACAACAAAATTCCGTCTGTTTACGAATTTAATGTTTTGATGTCGAAAATTCTCTCGTCAAATCTTATTAATTTTTCTCCTTTCAGTAACTGTGCTGATGATGATGTAGAATTTTTAAACGTAGACTTATCCCCAACTCAAACTAATATTCCAAAAACTTCTTCATGGCTTAAGGATCGCAAGAAAATCGTATGCGATGAAACTCTGTACGAAAAAGTCATTTGTGATATGGAAATCGAAACTAAAATCACATTATAAACAACACCAATGCGATGTTTTACTGGATATCTTGTTTTTAAAATACTTTTAAGGAACAAATGTTTAAATTGTTCCAAACTATTTTTAAAAACTGATGAAAAAATAACATGTCCTTCGGAATTTTTCATCTTTGCAAAAAATTATTCTCAAAGACGTGACTTTGGAAGTCTGAAGGCACCAACTAATGATTTTTTTAACGTTTGTAAAGTTCACTTCAAAGTATTTAATAGAACAGTCTACAACCAGCTCTCTCAGAGTGCAAACACTCCTTCTAACAGTGCGCTTTTGTATACTATAAAACAGTTTAAACACATAAAAAAAAATATAAATAAACAAAAACTACTCGCAGTCGCAATCTTATTATACCATATCCACTTTCGTAAGTAGAATATGTTAATAAGGCAGATAAGAAAAGCTTACAATGGCTGGTATCCCCGATGGGGGCAACCGCCACAACTTTTGGGCGTCGCTTGATCCCGATCCCGTCAGTCCAATCAGAAAGAAACCAAATTTGAAAAACTATTAAGACTTTCCCACTATGAACCTCCACAAACAAGCCAAAACAAAGGATTGTCCAAAATTCATAGTTATAAAAAATAAGGACCCAGCCAAAAAACTCAACCAGTTCAATATCTTCTTGATCACAAAAGCAATTTCAGGCCTAATTACTGACCCCCTCAGCATAAAGTTTATGTCTGATGACAGTATTCTGATTTTGACAAAAACCACCACCAAGCTGACCTTCTACTAAGAAAGAAAAAGATGTCAAACTTATGTGAAATATAAGTCTCCTTGCACCCTACACTTAACACATCATGTGGTTTTGTTTTCTCATCCGAGCTTAAAAATCTCTCTGAGAAAGAAATTGTAGAAGGTCTCGCTGATCAGCACGTTACAGGCTGCAAAAAAATCACCAAATTCGTGGACGGTAAAACAAACAACACTCCATTACATATTCTCTCCTTCAATCTCTATGAGCTCCCCGCAGACTTAAGTGTAGGCTTCTTGAAAACGAAAATTGAGCCATATATCCTCAAGCCAATGCAATGCAAGAAATGTTACAAATTTGGTCACACGAAGAAGCATTGTAGATCGGAAGAACAAACATGTGAAGTCTGCAGCATCGCCGCACATGATCCCAAACCATGTAAACAGGTTTTATGCGTCAATTGCAAGCACGAACACACCGCCACGAACAAAAACTGTCCCGCTAACATCAAGAGAACATAAATTTTAGAGATTAAAACTGCAAAAAAAATTACATACAAAGAAGCTAGTAAACATATTCAAGAAAACCCGAACCATCAACTACTAATATCCCGAAAGAATCTCTCTCTGAGATAATGGAGAAAAGAAATAAGAGACAAGCCCTTCAAAATAAAAACCAATCTACACCAACGCAATACGACTCTCAATTGACCGCCGATGACGTTGTTAGAACGTCATCAATTTCAAATTCAACTCACTCTCTTTCTAATGATAACAAAAGCACCACATCAACACCCAACGAAAAAGAAACCCCATACAATCTTCTAAACCAATACACCGACAAAATTTATACCCTACCAACCAAACCAAAAATCACCAACAGTCAAGAACAAAAAAACTTTTCCACCAATAATTTAAACTCAAAAGATAACACAAATAAAGACTTAACAAAACATTTTCACACCCATAAGGTTTAGTTTCTAAACTTAGTTGTGTGTCTCTCTTTAAAAATACTTTATCATGGTCCTCAAAATTCTTCAGTGGAATATGCAAGGCTACCAAAATAATTATTCTGACCTTCAACTAATAATAAACAATGTTATGCCAGATATAATCGCAATTCAAGAAACACATTGTCTATTCGATTTCACCCCACAATGTCCTAAATCCTTCATACCATATTTTAAAAACCATAACACTATTGCAACCAAAAAAAACGGAGTTGCACTGTTAATAAGAAAAGATATCCCACATCAACCCATTATCATAAATACCAATCTCCTGGTAGCAGCAGCAGAAATACACCTTGAAAAAAGGTTTACTATAATAAACACATATCTACATGCCAACGACACCGTTACCTCCCAAACTTTATTTGACCTTGTAAGAAATTTATCAGGGGAACTTATCCTACTAGGCGACTTCAATGCGTGGAACCTTCTCTGGGGCTCATCGAAAAGCGACACCAGGGGCATAGAGATAGAACACTTCATAATAAATTCCAACACTACCTTGTTAAATAAATGGATCACCAACCCACATCTCTACCTACGGTAGCCTTACCCACATTGACCTCTCGCTCTGCTCTCCAAACCTAACGCCATTTTGTGATTGGTACACTTTGAAAGACGCATACAGTAGTGACCATTTCCCAATACTAATTGAAATCAAGAACGTACTCGTATGCCTCTCGAAAAACTCAAATTTCACCCCAAAGTTTAAACTTAAAAACGCAAACTGGACCAACAACTAGACTTAAGAATACCTAGTAATAACAACAACAAGGAAGCAGCAAACTTTCACAAGGCCATTCTTTACGGGGCAAATTATTCTATCCCCCAGACAAAACCAAACAAAAAACAGAACGTTTACTGGTGGAGTAACGAATTAAAACTTCTTCGGAATATCAAGCAAAACGCATTTCACACCCTACAACGGTCTCCTACCGTCGAAAATCTTTTAAACTACAAAAAATTCCGAGCCCGTTTTAAATATATGTGTATAAAAGCCAAAACTTCAATTTATGAGAAACTTACAATAGAAATCCGCCCAGATATACCAACACACAAAATTTGGAACACCATTAGACACATTTCAAGTCCCTTCCAGGCAAGTATCATAAGGACTATAGAAACAAACGCGGGACCTATTTCTGACTCAAAAACTATGGCTGAACTATTTGGGCAATCCTGGTCTAACTACTCAAAAGATTCAAATTATCACCAACGATTTCTGCATCAAAAAGTTGAAATTGAAACTAACATTCGAAATCTTCCACATATTTGTAGCAGCGCCAAGAAAATTTAAACTCCAATAACACTCGAAGAGTTTGAGTTCACACTAAAGACTCTGAAAGGCTCTACTCCTTCCCATGATCGAATATCATACCCAATGATCTCTCACCTCTCTAAAACAGCAAAATTGCGATTATGCAACTTTTATAACAACATATTCTTGAACAGCATCCACCCGCAGCAATGGAAAACAGTAACAGTAATACCAATCGTTAAACTATCAAAAAACAACACCCAATTAGAAAGTTACCGTCCAATATCTTTGTTGCCATGTCTCAGCAAGGTGCTTGAAAAAATTATATCGAAGCGATTATTATGGTTTATGGAGCAAAATAACCTTATCAATAGAGCCCAAGTCGCTTTTAGACCTAATAAGGGCACAATGGATGCTTTATTGCACGTAGACTACACCGTTTCCAACATTTTATCAACCAGAAACCATGGCACAATAAACTCACTAGACTTCGAAAGAGCATTCGAAAGAATTGGAGCACACAGCATCCTACAACAAATGTTAAAATGGAAACTTGGCCCTAAAATCATCAGTTACATTAAAAACTTGCTTTCCTATCGTAAGGTGAGAGCCAAAGTTAATAATGAGTATTCAAGCGTTTTGCCTCTAGATAACGGAATCCCACAGGGATCGCCCCTATCTGTAATACTGTTCATAATAGCATTCAATAGTGTTAGTAACATAGTTGACAGCGAAAAAATTTTAGATCACGTAATCTACACGGACGATCTCATCATCATTGCAAAAATCACCAACATCAATCTAATACAGGAAGCGTTGATTAGAATTTTTAACAAACTTATTGATTGGGCTGAAATATCGGCCGCAAAAATATCAACCCAAAAAAGCCAACAATTGCATGTTTGCCGTAAAACAAGCTGTAAAAACTTTTCTTTAGACCTTGGTACATTAACACCAAAATGCGTTACCACAATCAAAATATACATATATAGACAAAACTTATAGATGGTCCTCTCACATCGAGCAATTGAAAAAACGACTTATAACGCGTCTTAACATCGTAAAGTACTTTTGTAGCAAAAGGAACAAAGTGCACATCAATTCAATTCTTAATGTGATACGTTCAATAATTCTATCTAAAATCGACTACGGTCTTCCAATTTTCGGATACTGTGCAAAGAGTGAATTAAACAAAATAAAAACTCCTCTAAACGCCTCAATTAGAATCGCGCTTGGTGCTTTGCGAACTACGCCAATACCTAATCCACTTGCCGAAGCTGGAGTCTTGACGCTAGAGGAACGTAGAGACCTTCTTACTGCTAAACTCATTCCAAAACTGCTCATTTCACATGGTTCACCCATACAAAAAGACTTTCTTGCAACGATAAAACGTAAGACGAAACCTAAGTTGGAACATACCATCTACAAAGTTCTTTAAATTGCAAAGGAACTCAACATTCCGTCAAAAATTTTAAAAACAAAGCAAGGGCGTTTTCCTACGTGGTCATTTAAAAATAGCTGCGTCGATACCGAACTCTCATCATTCAAAAAAACAAAACTTCACCCCAACCATTTCAGACAAATGTTTAACGAAAAGTACGACCACCTCTCCAAGCTTAATTTTAATTTTCTATATGCTGACGGTTCAGAAATTAATAACAGTATAGCCTACGCGATAGTCGACCAAAGTTTCAATACCGTACAAGCGCGATGCATGAATCCCCACAGTACCATATTTTCAGGCGAAGCAGCTGCAATTATAGGTGCAATCGAATACGCTGTACAAAGAAGAGGAAAATTCTGCATTTTTTCTGATAGCCTTTCCGTTCTTAATGCAGTACAAAATCTTAACAGCAGACTTTTACCCATTGTTAAAATACGCAGCAAACTTTGCCAATACTACTCGAAAATTAAACTCGTCTGGGTACCAGGACATGTCAACATCCGAGGAAACGAAGTAGTAGATGCTGCAGCCAAATTAGCCACCAGCTCACCCATGTACTGTTCCCACGTCACCAATCCGTATGATTTACTAAACATAATTAGAAACTCGCAAAAAGAAAAATCTCTGAGAAATTTCGAAAAAATTGACAACTACTATTCCAACTTAATTAACCCTTCACGCTCTCCAGTGCACCTGCCGTATACGATAACTAGGCCAGAATCAATTATTCATATTATCACGCATATTCAAGGTGAATTATATTGACAAAAATTCAACCAACAGATCCTGTTTGTTCTGCAACAACCCACAAAACATGACAATAGAACACATTTTGAACATCTGCCCAAACTTCCAACCAGCTGACCACAAAATCGACTACATAAAATATAATCAAGAACGCCAACCTTGACAATTGTTTTAGAATAATAGAATTCCTCAAAAAATTTAACTTATTGCGTAAAATATAAATATAATTAACAAAAAATAATGTATAAAACAACTTACAACAATTTGTATACCCCATCTATATAAATATTCATATGTAGGCTGATGGCATAGTTGTTAATGCCTTTTTATGTAATATATTTTTTGTGAGTCGTTCATAGACCTCCGTGAGGAATAAACGTGTATTTCGACTTTTGCCAGAGTGAAAAATATAGTGATTTCATATTAAAGACAATTGGTTGCAGTTTTGCTAATTCAGGCTGTAGTCAAGCGGTTAGCGGCGTCGACCGTCAAATTGTGAGACCGCGGGTTCGAGCCCAGTCTAAGTTTTGGGACTTTACTTTCTTTTTTGTTTTTTTGCATTTCTTAATTTCTGAGAATAGTACATAGTGTTATCAGAAAAAAAACAGTCACGTGATGGATGGTGGAGAGCGCTCCGCTCTTCCCATAATGGGAGTGGAAAAAGGCAAGCACAGTGTTGCCGGTGCCGTGGCGAAAGCCATTAAAAGGAGGAGGAGTCTGAAAACCCCTCCTAACCTAACAAAAAAGAAAATAAATGCCGTTTTAACGGCTGAAGAGGTCCATTATGAGGGGGGCAATAACAACTTTGCCTCTCTAGCGGCATTCGAATCGGACGATGAGGATGAAATGATAAAAGAGATCAGCTGCAGCATTGAAAAGCTGAAAGAAAAAATGCTTGCCGTTAAGCAGAAACAAACTGCACGCAGGCAGAGGGAGCAATTAGAGGTAGAAAGCTCCCAACAAAATAAGCAACAAGAGCGGAAACAACAACTGCAGCAACAACAAAACCAGCAGCAGCAGAAACAACAACTGCAGCTGAAAAAACAGCAGCAGCAGCAACAACAACAACAACAGCAGCAGCAACAGCAGCAACAGAAGAAGAAGGAGAAGGTGCCTCCTATAAACACCTATAAACTAGAGGTAAATGAAACCAAGGACCTGTGTAAGTTGGTCATTGGTAATAATTTTAATATCAAGAGATTGGGGAACGATCGCCATGTCATCCACTGTAATACAGTGGAGGGCTACGCGAAAGTGAAAGAGCTCCTAAGGAAAACGACGACGGAGCACTACTCATTTACACCGAAGTGTGAAAAGCGGCAATCGATGCTGCTGAAGGGATTGGAACCGTCTTCTGATCCTAAGGAGATCCTTGCACTGCTCAAAGAGAAGGAGTGCGAAGGACTCAAGTTTGTGGGGGTAAAGCCATTTACCACAGCTAGAGCCAGGCGGGAGAAACGAAGCCTGCCGTTCTTCCTGGTGCAGCTCAGTCCCGAAAGCCGTCTGGATAGTCTAAGGAGTATCAATGTCCTAGACTACCAGGTGGTGCACTGGGAAAAATTAAAAAGGAGCGAAGGCGTTATACAATGCGTTCGCTGCCAGAGGTTCGGGCACGCCGCGTCGAACTGCCAAATGCAGCCTCGATGCGTGAAGTGCGCAAAGAACCACAGTTCCGAGGAGTGTGCTCTGGGTGTTGACGGAGCATCCGATAGGTCGCAGCTCTCGTGCGTATTATGTGGGAACGTGGGACACACCGCAAACTATCGGGGTTGTCCTAAGTTCACCGAAATTAAAAAAGCAAAATTGGCTCGGCAGCAGAAGGTGGAGGTCAAACGTTCACCTGTGAGGTTTCAAACACCAGCCGTCACGCCCCAAATTTCCTACGCCCAAATGGCGTCAGGTAGGGGGGCTACGGTACAGCAAGCGACTGTTGCTTCTCCGGCTCCGATGCCGAGAACAACGGAAGCTGCACCCAACATGCTAGCCATCTTGCTCGCAATCCAAGGGCAGATGGCTCAGTTGCAAAAGCAGGTTCAAGAACAGGCCAAGCGGGTGGACCAGATCTACGCGCTGCTGCCGGGCCTAACGCAACACATGCCGTAATGGGTACGCACATGGTGGAGCAAACTTTGAAGGTCCTTGCGGTGAATGTGAATTCATTGATTAGGATAGAACGAAGAGCCGCGATGTTTAAATTGCTACAAGACCAAACTCCTGATGTGCTTTTCGCTAGCGAAACCAAGCTAACCGATAAGCACAAACTGGAGTACAATAATTATATTGTTAGAAGAAGAAACCGGCCCAGATCCAAACGTGGAGGCGGTGTCGCGATCTTCATTAAAGAAGGTATAAAATTTCACAGAGTGTACAAGGGCGTGTTGCGCAGGTTCCGGGTGTTGGAGGCAGTCGTCGTTTACATCCCGCTCCGCAGTGGAAAGCGGCTGTACTTGGCCTCTGTTTATGCACCTGAGGCTTCACAATAAACTCTATTCATTACAGAGCTCGACACGCTTTTTCGACTTCTGAGGCTGGAATAGAGGGAGAATTATTTTATAATCGCCGGGGATTTCAACGCTAGACATAGAGATTGGGGAAATAATTTGCCAAATACTAGAGGGAACCTACTACTCGATTGGTGGGGTCAGCACGATGTCATGTACAGACTCGGTCTTAAAGCGACGGATAACCCGTCGTTTCCCAGAGGCGGGTCTTATTTGGATCTACTGCTGTACGACGAACGTATACGACTGACAGGTACGAATTTACAAACGCTAAACTGTCTGCGAACATTCGTGTATGACAGCGACCATTGCGGTTTTAGCACCGAAATTACGGTTCCCAACGAAATTGCGGAATTGGAGGAGTTTGTCCAAACATATACTTACAACTACAGTAAGACTCGATGGACACACTTCTCCGCAACCTTGACTAGAGCGCTCTCCTCGAACACTCTCCACCCACCGTCCAATAGGAACTTGTCAAACGAGGAGATCGACAATTACCTAAAACAAATGGATGAGACAATTAAACAAACTATGGACACTACAATACCGCGGTATCGACGTACGACTAACGAAGACCTGTTCCGCAATCCTACTATTGACGCACTGCACCGACAGAAAACTAGACTTCTGACCAGACTTAAAAACTTATACAGACAGCTAACTGACCGACAAGACCCGGAGATTAGGACACTGAAGTCGTCGATTAAAAATATTCAAACGCTAATAAAAGAAAATTACAGAATTTCTGTAAGTTTGTATTGGAACAACAAGGTTCGGGCTGTAAACACCAGCAACCCGAATATGTTTCCGCAAATAAATAAACTATTTCGGAGAAAAAATCAAAACGACCTTCAGTGTCTTAAAATAGCCCGGACAACAGACAACGAACGGTTACTGACAATAGCAGGCATTGATCCAAATGAGGCCGCTGATGATGACGACTTTTTTGTGATCGAGGATCCACAGGAGAAGGTTGAGGCCATAGGGGTCACTTTCCAGGAAGTATATAAGGCCATTGATAACATTGGCCCTAATTACGACCTGGACAATCGCGTCTTGGTGCACGACTTCTGCATTCGAAATGAAATAGGGAACTGGCGATCCGAGGGCTCTGGTTTCACCCGGTTTAGCGACGAAAATATGGCAAATAACATCATTGCCAGAGAGGGTGGCCTACCCCCGTTCATTTCGAAGGCAGGACTCCAAGAGATCTTCGACACAATCAGGGCTAAGAAATCGGTGGGGACCGATGGTATTCCGAGCATCGTGCTTCGACATCTTCCTCTAGAAGCTGTGGACATTTACACCACCCTGTTTAATAATGCAATGAATAATGCACATTATCCAGCGCATTGGAAAACGGCGGTGGTTCAACCTATCCCCAAAAAGGGGAAGGATATATCCAATCCGGCAAATCTCCGTTCGATAAGTCTCCTTTCGAATATCAGTAAGGTTTTTGAAAAAGTAATCAATAGAGCTCTGACTAGGTGGGTTGAGGACAAACATATAGTTCCGGATAATCAATTCGGTTTTAAGGCGGGACATGATATCTCACATGCCGCGTCTAAACTGGTGTCCGATATCCAATGGAATAAAGGCAAAAACCAATACACTGGTGCCTGCCTTGTTGACTTGGAGAAAATCAACTTTCAGAAGTCGGAAACCATTCTGTTTAGGACGCCGTTGTCTGGAGCCTCTAGGGATACCAGAAAAAATTGGCGAAAGTTCCCTATCATTGGACAGCACGGACAGCCTCTTGCCTGTCGAAATGTAGTCAGATACCTTGGAATCTGGCTAGATCAGTTTCTATATTTTGGCAAAAATGTAGATGCTGCTCTGGCCAGAGCTAAAGGTGCTTTTGCCCTAACAAAGAGACTGTTTTATAGCAGCCAACTCGATGCGAGGGTAAAGGTAATCTGCTACATGGCCCTTATCAGGCCCATGCTGGTATTTGGTTGTCCCGTGTGGTTCAATGTACGAGCAAGCTTAATGGAAAAGATTCGGGTGTTTGAGAGGGCTTGCCTTAGGGCCTGTCTTCGCTTGTACAGAACACCAGAGTCGGAGTACAAAAAATTTTATCCTAATGAGGTCCTTTACAACAGGGCGAACCTAATACGAGTGGACAACTTCGTAATTAAGCTGACTCGATAGCACATTCCAAGAGCAATGACGTCGACGAATAACCTGATATCTGGGGCTTACTACCCCAATTACCTTTACCACGAGAGTGTGCGCTCTGACGGCTTCGTTCCACCGGAAGCATTCCTCTACCTAGATCAGAAAGGGTTGATCCAGAATAGAGCAGCGGTGCCGTTAATCTTCCATATCGCTCGGACAGCTGGGGACAGGCGACTCAACTACGACAGAGACGTCGCACACGGCAGTGTGGATCGCCTCAGGTTCAGTAGGGCGGTGGGGAATCGCGATAAGAGGGATGTCGTTCGGCAGCACCAGCATTTCTGGTGGTTGAATGATGGGGAAGATGTTTCGTCGTCCTTTCCGTCAATTACGGACCAGCCTCACTAATGAGGCAGAGCTGACCAATTTATTTGCTCAGTAAATAGCGATGGCCAGCTTACATAGGTTTAGGTTAGCATTTAAGAAACATATACATATATCAGTGTATACAAAGGTGTATACTGATGTATGTATATGATTGTGTATAACGTCTATGTGTGTTTATGTGTGTATTGTACATTTAGTTTAGGTAGGCTAAGGTTTATTTTAAGCTAGATACTAAGTTTTTATTAAAGCCCAGTACTGTGTTCGATTCCACGTGAAATTTCCCGAGAAACTCCATATAAAAAAAACTGCTTGTGAAATAATTGTCAAAATTTCCAAATATTTCCGCCAAAATAGTACTCTGTTTCCTCTCATGAAATATTATCAACATGAATCTTAGCAGTCGCCTGCAACATTTTTTCACGCCAATTTAAATGCCTGTGCCATTTAAATGGACGTGAAAAGTGACAGGTAAAAGAAAAACGTCAAAGCTATCTGAGAGTATTCAAGCTGAAGTCACAGAATTCCTTGATTTATTTGTGTATTCTCGTTATTCTTTGCTGACTTTTCCCAGCAACATTTATTTTTGAAACGTCATATTCCACGACTGAAAAATGTTGCCAGTGGATTTTCACGTGAATGAACAGAGTACTAGCCTTAAAAATAAAAAATTATATCCATATGCTAAGTTTTGTTAACAAATTTTTTTCTTAGCTTTAAGTATACAAAATAAATAGTTTTAAGAAAATGTAAATGAAGTCGAAAGACATATTTATAAGAATTTAGAGTAGCTTAGAGTGCCTGTGTCGGGCCAGTAAGTTAGTATAAGATTATTAAGTAATTGTAAGCTAGCATTTAAGCATTTTTTGTTAGTATGTAAGAGTTAGTGATTAAGAAAATAAAATGCAAATAAAACTAGAACTAATATATTTTTTGTAATTTTACGAGTACATTGCAATAAATAAATAAATAAAATAAAAATAAAATAAAAACATTTAATAGAATTTTCAGAGAACGTCCACAAGAAAGAAATATAAGAGAGAAAATGGCCTTGGAATGCATACGGATAACAAATACTAGAGATCCGAAATGGTTTTGGTACTTTGCTCTCCTCGTTCTATTACGGAAGAATAGCATCCAAAAATAAAAAAAATTCAAATTTCATCTGGAAAAAAACGTAAAACAACTATTCAATAAACGCAACATTAAAGAGAGCGCATTCTGCTTTGACCTTCCTATGGTTCTCAAATATAAGGTTTATTATCAGTCAAATTTGATTTAAAACAATTACGTTGCGAAAAACTTAGAACTTTTATCCAACAAACAGAACACGCAATTTGATAATACAAAACAATTAAGAGTAACATCATGTCTGAGTATGATTCACTATAGTTCGATCGAACTGGGACGTACGGGTACGTCCTAGTCAGATTTTTTCCTTCGGCGTGCAATATCTATGTAACCTATAGCATCTGTGGTTTAAACATAACAGATTATGTCTCTCAGTCACTTTCTCAATTGACCTAGTCCAATGCCGTGTTGTAGACGGAGCCACTGGAGTTATCACAATCACAAGATTTACGGAATCAGGCCCTAAAACGAAATAGAGTGAGAGTAGTTGCTGTTGATTGACAGCACCACCTTGAGTTCATAATTTCATTCATTTGTCCTCTGTACACGTGAAATCCGAAGCAACACGTGTTTGACGTGGGTTCTATGTATGTCCTACCTGGGATTGTTTTAGAATCTTGTAAAACGTAGTTCCAAAACCTGCCTGCCAAGGTGATGACCCGTAAAAGGATTTTGAAGTGACTCATTTAAGCCGCAACGTTGCAAAATAGACGTCTATGTAAGAGATTCTGGCATAAGAAATTTAAAAAAGGCTCTCAAAGAGGTCCAATTGCATCCCTGCTGTTATTCGTATGTTTTATATCTTCATGCTATTATTCCCCTCACTACTGGTCTAATTTACTTTGTCGATTATGTTTCACACTGAAAACGGGCAATCATTTGAAGAAACGAACAAACAATAAAGACAATGACATACGAATAGGCACTTGCGAATAAGAAAATAAAAAAATAATCTCCTGGAGGATATTGATATTAACGGAAATATGCTGCTTCATTTCATGTCGCCAGAATTCTGGTTTGAATTTTTTTTATCCAAAGGCTCCCACAGAGAATTGTATTGTACATATAGCTACGACTAGAATATCATTGTGTTTGTGCAATGAAATTGAATTGAATATTTTGTGCAAAGCTCATGTTGGTGATAAGGACTTTTTTTTATGCATTCATCATAACATGGAGATTCGTTTCGTTATACGCCACAAAAAAAAAAAAAAAAAAAAAAACCAGGCGACCAAGGATGTACATATTGTTGGCATATAATTCATTCTCGGTCGCATGTGTGTGGGAAAGGATATTAAAATTTTTCCTTTTTTAGTGATAAGTCGGTTTTTATTTACAGGATATTAATTTTTACTGAAATATGTAGGTACGTTCAGAGGAAGTCTTTATTTACTGCTGTTTATCTTGTGTGTGTGCTCATTGAGTTGTATGTGGCTGTGTGTGAATGGGAAATCGTTCGTAAGAGACTCCGTTTGGGAAGTTAATATTGATAGCTAAAGCTCCGGAAAAATGCTCAGAGTCAAGGAACTGAAGACCCATAAAGTGCTTTACGATTATAAAAATAATACTATTAACAGATATATTGCCTTCATATATAATACATATGTAAGTAGGTACATATGTATGTAACATACGATCTGAAAGGGTTTAATAAAACTTATATTGCCAATTTATCCTCAAAGGAGTTCACTTACATACGAGTATGTATGTACAGCGACGGTGCGAATGCTTATTTCCCAAGCGCCACAACAACCAAGAACTACAGTGAGAAAATACGAATATAACATAGAAATGGTGCAAACGCAAGAGACTGCCAGAATCTCCGCCGAACGCGTATTATAAAATCGCTCAGCAAGTCTTATGCTGCCAGCAGGACTTGAGCAGACCAATGGCAACGCTGCCAAGGTGAGATCAGAGACGCCAAAATTGATGTGCTAAGTTTCACCCAACCACCACCAATAAATCTCTTGTTTGAAGAGACGGGAAGGATATCGGCTTCTCCACAAGAATATAAAAGAGCACGAGAAGCGTGGGATCGGAAAAATTTAGAGGTTTTACTCCAGGAATAACGAACGGAAGAACGTGTCAAGGTAAGAAGTCTGTAGAGATGAAGAAGGAAACCTTGGAGTAGAGTCATCTACTGTGAATAAGATATGGAATATGGAACAACGCTGTCACGCATAATAGACCATTCAATTTAAACGAAGAATAGCAATATCTAAGCTGAAAACCAACTATCCAGCTGGACTTGACGACTTACCGGCCGAGGTATGGAAATGACAGCATACTCCAACTCATTTCTCAGATGTGGTTAAAAGAGTGTATGCCTGATGAATGGAATTTCAGTATCGTTTGCCTGATCCACAAGAAGGGAAACCGCCTCAACTGTGCCAGCTATAGAGGTATGAGTCTCCTCAACATCGTATACATCTCTCATTTTTTGTGAAGGTCTTAAACTTTTCGTTAACAACCTGATTAGCTCTTATCAGTATGGTTTCAGGCCAAAAAGATCACAATCGACCAAATTTTCGTACTCCGGCAGATTTGGGAAAAAACTCAATAAGTCCGGATCGGTACCCACCACCTTTTCATCGATTGTAAGGCCACATATGACAGCATTTATGCTATGTCTTTGTGAATGACACACAACATCGATGAATTGTACAGAACATCACAATCGACAGCTATAATTTCGAGGTAGTAAGGGACTTTGTCTACTTTGACTGCTATAAATTCTGCGTACAACACCTCTGCAGAAATAAAACGAAGAATCACTCTTGTCAATCGCTGTTTCTTTGGGCTACGAAGGCAATTGAGTAGTAAGACCTTATCTCGAACAAGTAAGGAGACTCTATATGAGTATAAGACGTTGATCATCGCAGTCTTACTTTATAGCGCTGAAGCATGGACTCTATCGGAAGCGGATGAAGAATATCCTCAGTCGTTTCGAGAGAAAGATCCTTCTAAAAATAATCGGTCCCGTTTGCATAGGTGGGCTTTGGAGGAGAAGAATTAGCGAGGAATTATACGAGCTGTACAGTGACATAGGCTTGTAGACTTGGTCAGAAAACTACGCAATAGTCGCCTGATGGCTAGGACTTGTAGAGCGAGTATTAGTCTTCGAATTTAACCCGGAGGGACAATGCAGTAGAGGGAGACCTCAGCTCAACTGGTGGGTACAGGAAGAAGGGACCTCAACCGACTTGGAGTGCGCAACTAGAGCCAGTTAGCTAAGGATCATTCTAACTGGAGAGGCTTGTTAATTGAGCCCCAGGTTGACCCGAACTGTAACATCACCTAAGTAAGTAAGTCGGCTACACAAATCACGGGCAGCGCTCATACTTATTTAGTGTACAACAGCAAGAACAATGACTTTCGAATTTCGACAGACCATATACTGTTAGGTTATTAGTGGATGCACCAGTATTACTATTTTGCGAAATGCTGGCGCTCCAAGAACTAACAGAGGATGACAGTCTAAGACAGGTATCGAGGTAATAACTACAGAGAGAAGAACTAATTTGAATGTGGATTTTTCGTCAGAGCAAGGATAAACAAAGAAGTCTGGAGAGGATCGCCAAAGGTTGGTTCAGTGAACTCTTCTATTCAACGAACAATTTCCAACATTCTAACAAACTGTGAGGATCATTAGAGCAATTTTTGACCGAGCCCCCGTATTTCTCGGAAAATTTCGGGTTAAGTAAAAATTTACGACAAGAGCATTTTCAGAAAATGAATCCGTACGAGGCGGTGGAGTGGAGAAAAATGAGAGCAAAGTTAATTTTCCGGTTAAAGAAAGGGCTTAATCGATGTCATGGAGAAATGCTACCCCAGCAATGGTGTACATAGTTTTACTAGAGAACAAAACGAAAACAAAGCCGAATCGGAAACCAGTACGAATAAGAATGAGTCTCTAGTGTCTAGGCAGAATGAACGCAAGCAGTTCCGGCCACCATCCTAAGAAAAAGTCTGGATAATCAAGCAAAAGGATGATAAGGCTGCTAGAGCAGTCAAACTTTGTCTGAGATCCTTCTTACTGCACAAAATTCAGAAAACTCAAACTCCTTAATAACATTTCCTAGGTAGCCTTCCGCACAGAATGCAAACGAAGAACGCGCTCTGGTATAAAGAGGTCGATAGCTATAGCAACGACACATTTCGACAAAATGAGCCTCTTGGGTTTTGTTCTGAATCCAGTATCAGAGACACAACATTTCGTAGAACAACATCTCGCGTACGCTGACGACATGCACGTTACTAGTGCGTTTGGGGCTATTGAAACAGAAATGGTAACGGAAGGCTCAAATTTTATTTATCCCATGGGTGGGATATGTTATGGAAACAACCACCAGCTCCTTGTTTCGAGGAACTTTATGAGAGATAACGCTATAAAGGAAGACCTCATATTAGATAGTACAGAGTCTTCAACCTGCAGCTGATTAGCGCAAATGTTTTTGAAAATCAAGCTACTGGGTGACATTTTTTTTTTTTTTTCGGAAGAGCAGAATAAATATGCATATTCAATATCGTTAGCTTTGAGTGAATCCACACAGACGTAGCTCTATATTCTAAGAGAAAGACCTTTACGATATGCTAACAAGTGTAGAATGTAGCCACAGCTCCGATAAGAGTTCATCATCTTCGTAGATTTGGCCAAGCGGACAAGCCACTGACGTTTTTAAACTTGCCTCCAATGGCTATATGATTGATTCCTGCTTATCGATTGCTTCGCCAATCAAAAAGGGTCGAAGATAAAGTCTACTGACGCAACGATTGAATGACATCCCATAAAATATAATCGCAACAGGAAGCTTGGCACTCCTAAGTCGCGAGGAAATTGATTACTCATGGATCTGTTGACGCTATCAATGAAGTACTCATCGTAGCTAGTCTATGTTAATCTAGAACCTGCTTAAATTGAACTAATGATGTCGGTAGCTTCGCAATACATGTCTTGTCTTGGCAATGTTGTGTCCTATTTCAATTCATTAGTAACCGATTTTCACAAACTGCTTTATTCGAGCACTAAAAGGCTTCAAATGAGTCTGAGAAAATGATTGCCTCAATTTTAAATTGCGGCTTAGCTATCAGTGCGTATCTAGTTGTGTGCCTACCAATTTCTCTGTTAAAATTTTGAAAAGTCTTCAAACAGGGTCTTAACAGGCTGCTGGTAAAAGTCATGAAAATTTCTGTCATGAGGAGTCTTGGAGATAGCGTTCTCACCCAAGAATGGTTTAATAGTGAAAATGCAGGTTATAAAAAAGGATACCGACTTGAAACCGACAAGCAATTGCCTGGATGTGACTTTCGTGAGCATCATATACCCAGTTGATAAAGAAGAAACTCCGCCAAAAAGAATTTTGGACGGACTCTACCGAACTCGTGCGCAGAACGATGAGAAAATTGCACTCGATTACTTCAGTGTTAAACTCGGCAATGAATAGCAGGTTTCAGGTCAGAAACATGGGGTCTTCGTAATTTTAACATCTGTTGGGAACGAAATATTCAATATTCAATAAAATAGTCCTCCCAATCAACATAGGAGAAATTGGCGCAACCAGAAATAAATTGAAAACATTAAAGGCGTGAGCTTTGAAGGCCAATTCTTTAACCTTTTAAGCGTTGATGGCCATGTTCATTTGAAAATCGAAACTAGGAGTATGAAAATGTGTCTAAAATCTATCGGTCCATCTGCAAAAATGTCATCCTATATCTGCAGAGACAAATTACTGATAAATGTCATCTGTTACCCTTTTGCAATACACGAATCGCAAAATCAAGAATAGATTCCATTTTTAAGCTGCTCCGAGTGCTGGAAAAGACTAGTCCATTTCACGTTACGAGCTCCATAAAGCGATGATCGCCTTGGGGAAGTAAAGCTCTTTATTTGCCTCGGGAAAGATGTAAATTCCACAAACTACACCTTGACGTAAATTCAACGGAGAATAACACGAGGCAACTGACAAATTTAAGACGACTTATCACAAATCTTACCAGAAAAATACTCCGTTGGATATGTAATCTCATCTAGCAGGAAGACGTATAGATGAGAAAATGGGAGCAAGAACTTTGAGTTCTGTTTCAAAATGTGGATATCGACATAGTAGGGAGGGAATAAAACGAACAAACCTCCCGTTCGAATATAATATGTCAGAGAGCTCTTTCTAACAAATTGAAGGTATTCCGCCCAAGACCGTATGGGGTGATAGAAGAATATATTATACAGACTATCTGAAGGATAGATGATACACATATTGTATCTCACTGGTTACAAGAAGATATCGATCTAAGGAATTGATTAAGTGCTTAATGTAGAATTCACAAAAACGTGACCCAAACTATCACCCAATCGACTTGGCATAAGGACACCACATTTCAGTTCAAGGATGTATCTGAAAGAAGTAGAGTGCGCTTTCTACATAATCAGACGAAACTTTAAGCTCGTGTGACAGGAGCATCAGTTACTGAATTACGACCAATAATCACCAAAGCGTTGACAAGTGGCTGTAGTTCCAGATAGCACCAGATGAAAAACTCCAGAACATTCTTACAAGGGGACATTCTTCTAAAAGTATGGTGAAACCGCTATTTAAGGGCTTCTGACTTTTCTGATATCATGGTATACAGATTTTGGAGAAGCCTTCGAGACCTTGTGCCCACTTCAGTATGGACTGCGAGTTGGTTACTCTTACATTAAAAAATGTGTTTGGTCAAGTGCGTGCCTTACCGATGTTTTCCACAAGACTGCTGTGCCTCTGACTAATTCATTGAGGAAACGTAGTATGGGCAATATGCCTTGATATACACTTGAATCAGATTGAGGTGCTTCTACGGACACAAATGTTCAAATATATTTGTATTTTGAATATTGTCAGTTGAGTATATGAGAGACTAAAGCAGTTATATGAGTTCAGCATCTGGATAGTGACCACCACTTTCATTACCAATTGCCTACGTAACATCATAATTTCTGGCCCAACATTATCCCTATTGAAGAACTTTGCCAGAATGAAGTGGATGTTGAGTGGGAATACTTTCCAAGTAGCAAAAGCTGCTTTTTCTATCAAGTCTTTCAATATAATCCATTAGCCGAACATAGAAAAACATGCCACAGGTTAGTCGTTAAGAAAGCACCGCAACTAAGGAACCATTGAAGAGAGTTTATGCATTTGGCAAGAAACCGCACACGATGGCGCGTAGGCGTATTAGAAGCTCAAGAGCCCATAGGGAGATGCAAAGTATAAAGAGTCTCCTTTCTATGATATATCGAAGGCCATCTTAAACTGATCACACATAATCCACCAATTCTCATAACGAATCACATGAACATACTATTGTATGACATACTTGTACACGTAACATTCTCATACTTTAATGAGGATTCTGTCAAAGTATTCCACTACAATTCCCAAGTATATAATCTAATCTCCTTAATCCAATTATATAGCCTCTCAGAAGAAGAAGGACGAAAACAAAGACGACATTAAACGATGACTTTATTAAATTTCTCTCATGCTAGAAAAATAGCAAACAGATATAAAAAGAAAAATCTTTAAATTACATCAAGCTCAGGGATTGAAAGGGAAACCACTAATTCGCCACGATAGAACAGAGGAAGGAAATAAGAAAAAAAAAGGAGATACAGGAAAGGCAAACCAATTCGAAATCACAAATTGATCGACACAGCTCACTTTGAAAAGGAGTTCAAATCGTCCCCAGAGATGGAATTAAATTACTGTCATAAACTTCAATAGACTAGTTATCATAGTTATTCTCGATATTCCCCCTATTGTCATCTCCTGAAGGAATATTTCTCTTTCAACCAACCAAAGGACTACGTATCTTGCCAAAGAAAATAGAACAACAGATTTCGTCCTTTTTTATTTTTGTTTTTTCCTTGAAATGGGAAAAGCTAATCATTCAACCCACCCCATAAACCTAGAAGTTCCATCTCTCTATTGATACCTTGCGAGTAAATCTCCTTTCAATTCTCCCATGGGACATACTCGTACTCATAAATTGCATTTTAGACTTTTTCCTATCTATCTATCTATTCTTAAGTTGGTTTCCCCTTTCTTTTAGAATGGTTTTAGTTCGGGTGAGAATGGTAAGAAGCACAAGAAATATTCCTCTCAATGAGATTTAGCAAACATAATAACTCACAGTTAAAGGATGTGGAAGGATATCTTGATATTTTTTTTTTTTTTTTGAATCACGCGACATTCAACGCCAAACGAAGCAAAGTTTTCTCCAAAAACCAGGAACACCGACAATGTCAACCGGGACGCAACAGCAGCGCCGGGGAACTATTCAAGGCACAACGACGTTCCATCGCATTTCCATGGAAACAGAAACAACATCTCTCAAAAAAAGTCAAGTCAAATTGAACGAAAACTCAATTATTTTCATGTTCCAAGGATCTTGCCAGTTTTCGAGTGTTAAATTGCTACGAGTATCTCTGCTAAGGTATCTCACCTAGCTTTGGATACACATAGATGGTGAGGTATTCGTACAATTTTGTAGACTCACGATTCACGATTCATACGCCCTCTTTTGATTTATTTCCCAAGTGAACCTTGAAATTTAGTGTACGCGCGCGAATTCTCCAAATTCGTACTTATTCATGTAGTCGCACTGATACTCGTGAGTATATCGGAGCAGAAGGAAGAAGTGAACGTCGTTCATGCCATTGCAAACAAAACAAAAAGGATATACAAAGGATTCAGACAAGTGAATTGGAAGACAGGTGACGGCTCGTACACTTTGCATCGCACCCCATCGATTACACAGGAGAGCTTTGAATCGATGTGTGTTGGTGTGTTGCCACACCACCATTCTACCAACCAAAGGGATAAAAGATACTTTTCTTACCATTTCTGTGGCTTAAAGATATTTCGATTCTCTCCAAGGATTGATTTACTGTTTTTTTTTTTTCGCGCACATAAAATGGGAAAAAGAAAACAAAAATGAAAGAAATCGGAAGCTGATTGACAAACGATTCACCTCAATGAATTCGCAAAGGATCTGGAACTGGATCTAGATCCAGAGCTAAACTTCATTATGAGGTACTCGTGCTTCGTACAGATACGAGTATTCGTACTCAGAAACTGGTACCTCCATGCACATGCCAAGTGGAAGATGGATTTTTAGTTGTAATGATACTTTAAAGGATTTCTTTTCTACATCGCCTTTGCTATCAATTATTAATGCCCTGTCGGTGAGAGTAATCTCCATATGTACTTCCTCTGCTTTTCACAAGCATAACAAGCAGACGAGCTTACCGTGCCGAAAGGATTAATCTAAATTCAAAAGTGTTTCTATTAGTTCCCAAAATACGAACTTACTCTCGTGCTGTCTCTCCGATTAGCATATTAATTTAGAGATGATGATGTACACATGTCGGCATGTTGATAACTTGAGTTAGTGAATGGAAATCTGGCAAGGATTATGTACCAGCTGAAGCAGATCCCAAAGGACAGGCATTGACACTGTAGAAAATTCGCAGATGCTCCAAAGGTAGATTGTGGTTAGGTGCAGTGTGGCAAAGGATTAAAGGTTAAAGTTACGAAATTTCAGTTATTATACATATTTACAACCACACCACAAATAACATCTGCAGGAGTACAGTGTTACAGTAAATTATGTAGGCACAACCCGCAACATAACCAATTGTGTAAATTGCTATGGTACGACGTCACCAGACATTACTAAACAACTGCTATGCCTTCATTAATCAAATCGAACTGCATGGATATCGGAACGGCATTGCTACTGATACATACGTACGTATAATATGGTTCTGAACAATTGCGCTTTGGGTCTAATTTGAGTAAAGTGTTTACGAGATTTACGATATGACTTAGGACAATTGCCTGCGAATTATAAGATTATCATTGCAAACCTGAACGGGTAGAATTACTGGAATACTTGCACCAGACCACCAGATATCGGGATCAAGGATTTAGTTTTACAATTAATCGATACCTTTGGCAGGGCGTTATTGGAGAATGCGTAGACTCATTACATGTTTATGACTATCCACCTGGACGGGAAGACGATTAGACGATGGCTAAAGAAGCCTGAGCTCTTTACGTTATAAGGACTCCATAAAAAAACTGATATGTCTTCATTTATTCGTTTATTCGTTGAAGAATTGTGTTCCGGTTGCTCGTTTTATGAATACAATCAACGCCCAGGAAATATGATTTGGATTCTAAAACAATTGGACGGTAGGGCATGGTGCATATCAATGGAGATATTAAGAACAGCACAAACGATATCTGCGAAACTATTGTAGCCACTATATAAAGCCTTGTCAAAATTCAGTAGAACCGCGGCATTAAGGCAGGTGTTTTCGCCACTCTGTATCGTTTTTAGTTGTCCATATCAAAACTTGAAGATGTAGGTGAGGATAAAGATGCCGACAAGAACAAGGACAAGAAGAAAACTGTCCAAGTCAAGTACACCAAAGATGAGGAACCAAACAAGACCAAACCCATTTAGACTAGAAATACCGATGATACGGATACGAGAATACGGCGTGTTCAACAAGTCCTTGACCAACGGCTGGGAGTATCATTTAGCTGTCAAGCATTTCTCTGTTGAAGATCACTTGAAGTTTCGCTTTTCGTTGGTCGTGCCCCATCGTGTGCCATTTGCTATCTTCAACAGTCAAAATAAGAAGAACAACATCAAGATGTACGTTCGTCGTGTATTCATCATGAACAATTTCGAGGATCCTATTCCATCCCACTTGAACTTCATGAAGGGTGTTATCGATTCCGAAAATTTGAATCTAAAGATCTCTCGTGAAATGTTGCAGCAAAGCAAGGCACTCAAGGTTATTCGCAAGAAATTGGTCAAGAAATGCTTGGAATTGTTCAAGAAATTGATTGAAGATAGAGAGAACTACAAGAAATTCTAAGAGCAGTTTAGCAAGAACTTGAAACTGTGTGTCTATGAGGACAACTGCAGTAAGGCCAAGCTTTCCGAATTGTTACGCTACCAGACTTCAGCCTCAGGAAAGGAGATTTACTCCCTGGCAGGTTAGATCAGTCGTATGAAGGCGAGCCAGAAACACATCTACTTCATCACCGGTGAGTCCAGCGATCAAGTAAGCAAGTGTGCCTTCGCCGAACGTGTCAAGAAACGCGATTTCGAGGTGGTTTACAGGACTGAACCAATCGTTGAATACGTCATCCAACACCTCAAGGAATACAAAGACAAGCAATTTGTGCTTGTTACCAAGGAAGGCCTTGAATTGCCCGAAGATGACGAAGTAAAGAAGAGGCGCGAAGAGAACAAAGTCGAAAACCTCCGCAAAGTGCTGAAATCTATCTTAGACAGCAAAGTCGAAAAGGTCGTCGTCTCGAATCGTTTGGTTAAGTCACCGTGTTATATCGTAACATCACAGAACGTCTGCCCACATCACCTTTATTCTCATTGGACAGCCTACAAATACACGCTTCATGAATTGATCGCGTGATGAAGCTGGGTTTTGACATCGATGACGACGAAACAATAAGTACATAGGAAGTCACTGCCGGTGCCGGAGATCCCGAGGATGCTTCTCATATGGAGGAAGTAGGTTCGAGGTTCAATACCAGACATGGAAGACAGACATTCTTTTTCTCAGGCAACTAAAATCTTGTGAGATGAGTCTTTCTTTCTTTCTCTCACTGTCTAATTTTAAGAGTTGTCACACCCTCTTGAGTGGACGGGGTACTCAAATTGAATAAGCCAAAACATGGAACCACCGACAAGGATGTAGCTTCCTGACCGCCTTTCCATTAACTTTGCCGTAACCGTATACCTTCAAACCTAAGGAAAGTCTTCATTAAGAATTGTCCCACCTCTAGTTATCGCAAGCCCTCCAAAGCCCCTTGGTAGAAAGGGAAATGAAAAGATACAGAATAGGAAGAGGTCAGAAAACTTCATAGAGAAGCCAAACACAATAGAAGTGAGGACAATTGGACCAAATATGGATATGAACTCAACTTCTACACAAGAAACGTAAGAATGGCCACGGAACAATCTTGGGCGAGAACATCCACAGTGAGGGCCTCCAAACTCTTCTGCCTATGGTCATACTGTTGCTTGTACTCAGTCACTGCCGTTACTGTTTTACATTGACGATGAATGAGTGTATGTAACAACCGATGGATAGCTGATTGTGTGTATGAATTTTGTTGGTGTGCTGTTTCCTGTTGCTGTAAGGGCATAACATTTACCTAATTCGGTAAAACAACATCAGAATTTTCACTTTATAGCCTTGCTTAGCAACGTCAGTGTTTATGTCTTTTGTGTTTGTTAATTTGTAATAAGTCGGGAATTTAGAGTGGACGAAGGATGATGCGGAAAAAACTTGACACAGGTTGTAAATGAGACCAGGCGAATACCAGAATCTGATAGGCATACCGCCAACACCCTGGACTTGTTTTTAACTTCTCACCCTGATAAGTACACCGTAGATATGCTCTCCCCTGTAGGCTTGTAGGAACATTGCGTCATTTCAGCTAATTTCTCGTACATCGACTACACAATTAGAGAAATAATTCCTAAAAGAACCGTATGGCACTACGAGAAAGCCAACCGGAGCGGTCTTAACAGCTTCTTCAGGAATTTTAACTGGTCGTTGTATTTGCTCGATAAAGAGGTGTATGCCGCTGTTGATATAATCACAGACACCATTCTCTTTGGAATGAGACCCTTTATCCCTGAAAAGCATCAAATCAAAAGAAAAGGCATGGTACAACTCAAGCTGTAGAGAGGCTATCAGAGTTAGAGAAATATTTATTCGGTCCTCCAAGACCAACTCGACCGAGGAAAACCGAAAAAAGTTTAAACGAGCCAGGAATGACCGCAACGTCTTTCTTAAGCATGTGAAATTTCAGTACGGCCATATGTTGAGGCAAAAAATACTACAATGTCCCAAAGGTAGTAAAAATGTTTAGTCGTGTACACTTGAGTGAGTCGAATCTTCAATCCACTTTCGAACTCGTGTAGTAGCAAGATCTTAAGATCTTAAAGATCTCAATACTCACAAATCCGCTTGTCCAGATGGTATATCTGTCTTTGTTCTAAAGATGTGTTTTTCCACCCTGGGAAAAACCACTGCATAAGCTTTTTCATCAATCCCACTCTTTAGGACTTTTTCCGAACAGATGGAAAACCGCATTTGTCCAGCCCGTTCCTAAAAAATGTGAATCTTCTTCTCTCTCCTCCTACAGACCCATTGCACTTATGATCCTTCTTTCCCAGGTTATGGAAACGCTGATGACCCGTCAGCTCATGAAATATCTCGAAACACAAAAACTTCTTAATGACCGGTAGTACGGTTTTCGTAGCAACAGGTCCACTGGTGATCTGATGGCATGTCTCACAGAAAAGTGGAACCAAAGCGTACATCAATCTGGCGAAAGCAAGATAGTTGCACTTGATATTTCTAAGACATTTGACAGAGTTTGGCAACAGACTCTTTTGTCGAAAATGCGTCCTGTTCAATGGACTAGAAATTACATTTGGAAACGTTCAATTCAAGTTGTCTTGGATGGTTTCAAGTCTGATGGTCACAAAATAAATGTTGGTGTGCCCCAGGGCTCTATTCTGTCTCGGAGACTCTTTTTTAATTTTCATTAATGATTTCTTGTCTGCTACTTCTAATCCAATATATTCCTTTGCTGATGACAGTACTCTCTGCTTTCAATATTCGTTCCGGAACTCACGTCCCTGCTCTTCAGCTATAGAATGAGAACGGCAGCGTATGTTGTGCTCACTAAATTCCAATATAAACAGCATTACTAATTGAGGAACCATAAACAGAGTGGAATTTAATGCTTCCAAAACACAATGCTATGTGCTGTCGTTAAAGCGAAATTTAAACACCACTGTCGATGAATGGCACTTGCATCGCCGGAACCGAAAAACTGTCCAATGAAAAGTTATATAAATTGGAATGACCACATATTCGATGTCGTCAAAAATGCTCCGGAATTTTTAGGTTTCCTGAAACGATGTAAGAAATACTCCACACCCTCTGATGTGGCCTCAATATATAAGGCATTCATCCGCCCGAAATTGGAGCACAATGCCCACATCTGGTTAGATTCTGCCAAAATATCTCTGCACCAGGTACGAGTATATAGGATACCCAACCATGCGATAAAACTCATAGGTTATCCCAATATCACTGAGGCAATGAACACCCTCGAACACCGATGTAATGTCTTGTGTCACACTCTGTTCCCTGTTCTATCGCTATTTCCACCATCAGTGCTCAATAAAAATAGCCAATAGCATTCTGCTCATTCAAAATTTTAAACGGAACGCCATTCTCGCTATGAATGTTCATCAGTACACCCTCAAGCCCGCTTCTGAACGTACTCTGAGATACCGTAATTCGTTCCTAAGCTGTAAAACTCGCCTATGGACTGCCCTGCCGAGCTCATTATTTCTTAGTCATTATAACCTTCAAACATTTAAAACCAACGTTCATCTGCACCTCTCTTTCTTTCCTCTCCGATTTTCCTTCGCCCGCGCTGTGTGTACGAAAAAAAAACTTGTATTTGGACCACTAAAGGCCTTTTGCTTTATAATTAGTCCACTGATAGGAAGAAGTCGTCTGCGCTAGGAAACATCTATCCAACCTGGGACATATCTGTGTGCGTCGTTTTCAGGGCCCACATTCAGTACTCTTGGCTGCTTTTATTATGTGACGTTATTTATTCCGTATACTGCTTTTTTTTGCAAGGATCTGATCCGCCAATTGCGAGGGCACTACGCCTTATAAGACCTTTTGTACCAGTTATACTGCATAGGATTGGTTTAGATATCTTTTGCAATTCCGGTCACCTAATTAAGGTGACAAATTTATGTTCAAAAATAACATAACAACACATCAAATGGAATTACCTGATGCATTTACCTTAGAAAATTCTTCTAAAGCTTTTGTTTTGTCCAAGATTATCCGACATTTTGTAGTCATTGTTAAGAAAATCTTTTATTGTTTTTAAAAGTTCAGGTCGTGTGCGATTTACTACGTACTCTTGTTATGAATGGTAAATTCCAATGTAAAAAAAACTATCATCCTATTCCTGCCTGCATTTCCGTGAATTGCAAAACAATGTCCGTTTAATCCCACTCATATTAACGAGATTCCTTGAGAAATTTGTTTACGTTTAGGGAAGTAGGCAAAACTTTAAGTGTTCACATGACTGGATTGTTCGTGTGACTCTAACAACACTAATAGAGAATTACAATAGACTCTAGTCCTCCGTGTATGATTGTCCCTAAGGGAGTATTATTACCTAACCGATCCTCACTTCTTTCGAACAGCCACTACCCTTCCAATCAATACTCCACTGATTTTTAAATACCGCACAAAATCCACAACAAATCAAAAAGTGCTCTTGAAACTGGATCAAATTAAAAAAAATACCACCTAAGAGAGCCCGAAGAGGATTATTTTTTTGTCCTCTCCAGTCCCTTGATAAGGGATGGCAGTTTCATCCCCATTCTTAATTCTCTCCCAGTGCAATGTACCGCATGAATGGAAATACAATTTTTCGAAAAACGAAACAAGTTCCTTATTGAATTCGTAGCCTCGGCTCACCTACCAACCATACAATGTACAACGCCAGTGGAAAAAAATTGTATATTGTAAAAAAAAAACAAAAAAAAAAAAAAAAATGTTAAGAAAACTTTTAAATTTACAAATTAATCTTAAATGACCATAGACGGATGCTTTTTAGGGTAGTTGCTGGTTAAGAGGACGACGAAGAAGCTAAGGGTAATGAAAAGCTTCACAATGTAGCCATAGCCGGATTCGAGCCTTGTTATTCCTTCCGCAGGTCTTCGCTGCGGACTTATTGTTTTGTTTCACTGGCGCGACTATTCAATAACGCCCGAGAGGACCTGCTTAATGAATAATGAATGTGGCCTGAAATGGAAAAACGAACCTGAATTTGAATCCGTCCGAGCCGTCCGTTGCTACCATCCCATCAGTTTGGCATTCATCTGCCACCGCCACAATCACTTTCGAGGATTATCTGCCGGTGAAGAGGGTGTCTTGGGTAGGGGCAACGCGGTAGTACGCCAGAGTTGGCCCAAGTGATTTTTAAACAAGAAAACATGAATAAATTTGCATTTAAATCATTGGGGTCGCTGCTTCCGACGCCCCTTTGATGACAATTTAATTGAAACTCTATTGTCCTTATGGTAAAATGGCGCCCAATACGGAAATGAAATGGATTGGAGATGAGATGAGACGATGGGGGATGTGTTGATAGTAATAGGGTGCATGGACCTGGGAGAAATACTTACGTGGAGGACACACACTCTCGTAAGTGTGCAGTAAGTACAACAATGTTGGGGATAAACTTTGAATTGGCATTAAAGCGCAATTATGTAGATTTGCTTCATTTCCAGCTTCTACTTTTTACCCAGACCCCAACCATGACGCCATCTCAACTGACAGCTCGCGGATCTTTAGCACTTTCACATCTACAAGCCAAACCAAGCCAAACCAATTGTGGTTAAATCTAATTGAATGTGAATGCAACGACGAGCGTTGAATGAGTTGGGTGGTGGCAGCAGGATTAGGTGACGCTGCTTTAGATTGGCGGGAAAGGAAGAGAGAAAAAAAAAACAAAAAACATCAGCTCCCCGATTCGCTTGTTGTAGGAAAGTTAAAGTTTTTTTTTCCGCTGTCTTGCAAGGAAAAAAATTGTCTTCGATTGACGGCGCGGTCGAGGGATGGTGGAGCATTTTAAGGAAAGGAAATTTTATTTTTCCGCCAGTTGATAGTTTAATGGAAAAAGTTGACAAAGGATTTCTCGCAAAGAAACTGCTTGCCTCTTCTCCTGCGGTAGGTGCTTCACATTTCAATGAACGCATTAAACAAATTCTCCTTTTTCCATCTTTTCTCTTTTGGCTTCCTTGGGATTACTCGTAGATCTGAGTTTGGGCACCTACCACATGCCTGCGGTGTATTCGATGGCATTTTGGGCTTGATCTTCCCCATTGTTTTGGTATTCGTATATAAGTATTTGATTTTGCTGTGAGATAATCCTTAATGCCATGAAATTGATTAATTTTCTGCACGAAAATGCGAACGTACGTTTGTATGTACGAGTGGTATTTGCCACTTAAAATAGAGAGAAAAATACACATCCATATGCGAGTATAGTCGTAGAAATATCTTTTCTGAGGCAAATTGTATTGAACAAAGTGGAACAAGGACACTTGTGCTAAATAGACAGCTAACGTTCGTGTTGGGAATCGAAAGTACGACAGTACTCGTACTTTTGTACATACATATGTGTGTATATAAGGACACAAACTTGTAGCTTGTTCAGCCCTTGCAAGGGCGAAAGTGGACGCGAAAAAGGGGAGGAAAATAAAAACTAATTACGTGTTCTCATCAAAAATGGACCAACACTGTGCTTTGCCATTAAACGAGGAGCAGCAGTGTTTGGATGGGGAGGAGATTAAAGCAAAACAGAACACGAACTGTCAGAGAGGGAGGTCACTTTCGATGTTATACTTGAGTACTCGAGTATGTGAAGGACTTTTATAATCAGTTTAAGGATACAGGGTCATCAGCGAATTTTCCCTGCAATTAAATTGTTTTTTTCCCCCCTTCGTCCTACTTTTTATTCTTTTCATTGCGACTGTTGGGATAGATAAAGTGGATGCAATAATTGTCAGAGAATTTCAATTAAAAATTGCCATGTGTTTGCAGAGAAGTTTTTCAATTCGCTTCCTTTTTTCGTTGCTTGTTTTTCAAATTATTTTTTTTTTCCATTTTAGATCTAGGCAATTAGTTTCCCAATTTGTTTGAAATTACCAAGTTGTGCGAAATGACAGTCCTTTGAATGTCGTCCGGCACTTTACCATGAAAACGCTCTCTAAGCTCTGTAAAGTAAATCTGTGGGTAGGAAATGAATCAGCTTTGGTGGAATTAGCGTTATTACAACAAATTAGAAAGCTCAGTGGAATAGTTTGTCAGTTGAACATGTTGAAACACGGCGACACTACGTCGTGGATAATCCAAGAGATAAAGGCTATCCATGCTTTGGGCATAAGCGCAATAAGATTGTAAAAAGCGGACTAGAATTAGCCGAAACCTCGAAGCGTAATGAATTAAAAAAAAAAAAAACTGCTGACAGTTTTATTATTTCCTGTGTTGGTCCCCGGTAACTAAAATGACAAGGGGATGCTCGGCTAGTAGAGTAGCATAGTGTTGACCAAAGCCGTCATAGGGCTAACAAACCTATATGAAAGCGATTAAAAGCATGCGACGAACCAATTAATGGCCTCGGATAGAAATGCATTCACTGTAGGCGACCCTTGGAAATGTTTAAAGAACAACGAAATTCGGATCTGCATGTGGAATGCTAGCCGAACAACTAGTGGAGGCCCTTGGCTGTTTTCATGCAATATCACCATCGTCTAGGAAGTGCGATGGGATGGGCCGAGCAATCAGATGATAACAAGCTGTGATATCTACAAGCTTGATTGCTATAGGGAACAGAAACAGTGAATATTCGGATGCGGATTTTCAATATGCGACGGACTTAGGCAACAAGTCTTGAGCTTCCTTCTAGACAACCACTGATATTACGCGATTTTAGTTGCCAGTAAAAAAAATAATGTCTTTCGGGCGCAGTTGGCATTGAACGGCAAACCGTCCGATTTGGAAGCCAATATATTACTACTTGAACCAGGACCGCCTAACATGCGCCAATGCCCTCAAGGAAGGTCAGAAAGACGCCACCAAAGAATGTTTCTGCGAACTCCACGACAAGATATACGAGCAATGCCCGAAGTATTGCGCCTAGTATGATTCTAACGCCAGTATAGGGAAGGAGGACATTTTTTTTAGGACAGTTGATAAGAATATCCTACACAATACCACGTTTGGCAACGGACTTAATATCATTATAGCAAGATCACAGTTTCCTTATTTCAATATTCACAAGCTCATATGATGGTCCCCGATACGGAGAAATGCTTAATCAAATTGGTCAAATTGCGATATACATACGGCATGCGTATATATTTTAGACGTCCGAGCGTTCCGGGCAGCCAATATTGACTCGGATCACTACCTTGTTGCAGTTAAGTTACGACCGCGGGTTTCCCAAACGCCAAAACAAAGAAGAATTACTGTGAGAAGATATAACATAGAAGAGCTGCAATAGCAAGAGACCACCAGAAACTTCGGCGAATGCGTATCTCGAAATCTCTCAACAACTCTTAAAGCGGCGCTGCAACGAAGGACGAGAGCCACTAGTGAGCTCTACGGGCAGAGGAGACTGGCAAAACATCGGCTTTTTCAGAAGAAGAAAGAGAGCTTGAGAGTTTGTACTAACGCACAGAAGTCTTATCGAGGTAAAAAGAACATGTCAAGGTAAGAAGGCCCGTACAGAAGCATGTAGAGATGAAGAAGGAAACCTTGTAGAAGAGTCACATTCGTCGCTGAGAATTTGGAAAACTTTTTCTGCATTCTGTACAACGGCGAAGAAACTCAATATCCCACCGTCAGGTAGAAAGAACATTCAACTTAGACGATGATAGCCAGAACTTTCACCTGACCAAAATGAAGTAACGCTACCAATATCTAAACTGAAAACGACCTATTAAGCTGGACAAGGTATTCAAAGCTGCTGGAAATGACTTTGTGACAGCATACTACAACTCATTTTTCGGATCTGGTGAGACGAGTGTGTGCCTGATAAATGAAGTCTCAATATCGTTTGCCCTATCCACAAAAGAGGAAACTGAATAAACATTGTAAACAAGATCTTATCTGACATATTTTATGAACGCCTGCAACCCTTCATTAGCAACCTGATGGGCAGCTATTAGTGCGGTTTCAGGCCAGGAATGTCCACAATCGACCAAATCTACACACTTCCTCAGATCCTGGAAAAAACTCAAGAAGCCCAAATCGATACCCATCATATTTTCATCAATTTTAAGGACGCATATGACAGGTTCGACCGACTACGCAGAATGACGACGAGGAACGTTCGCTGGTCTGTCAAATTCGGAAAAAACTTAACAGAAACCTTGGTTATCAACAAATGTTTTAGACAAGATGAGCGCTGTCCTGTTACTTCTTTAACAACATACTTGAAAGAATTGTGCGGAACTCACAAGCGAACTGTGAAAGCACAATCTTTCAAAACTCTGTAAAACTACTGACGTACGACGATGATATTGACGTAATTGACAGAACTCAGCGGGCTATCACCCTTACGTTTGCTGGTATCGATGCGGAATTTTCTAAAATGTGTTCAGAGGTAAATGGAGGCAAAACCAAGCATATTGTGTCAATAAGAAGGGGCACACAAGATCGGCCAGTTGAACAGAGTAGTAAGGTACATTGTCTACCTTTGCTCTGCTATCAATTCTGCCAACCACACCTCAGCAGAAATAAAACGAAGAATCGTTCTTGAGAATCGCTGTTTCTTTGGGCTAATTGAGATGCAAGGTCCTATCCTGAGTAGACTCTATATATAAGAGCTTAAGGATCACAGTCCTACTTTGTGGGGGTGAAACATGGACTCTATCGAAAGCGGACGAAGATATCCTCAGTCATTTCGAAAGAAAAATCTTTCGAAAAATATTCGGTCCCATTTGTATAATAGTAACAGGCGTCGGAGGAGAAGATGAAACGACGAACTATACGAGCTATACCGCGACATCGACCTAGTCAGAAAACTGCGCATCAGTCGCCTGAGATGACTATGACATGTAGAGCGAAGAGGAGAGACAACGCTGCAAAGCAAGACCTCAGCCCAGGTGGGGCGCACAAATAAAAGGGGACCTCAAACGAGTAACTAGAAACAGTTAGCTTAAGACCGGGGTAACTGGAGAGGCTTGTGAGGTTCACCTTGGTCAGGGTTACTAGTAATACTAGGGCGAATCAAAAAATATTCGCAAATTACTTGATGCCAATATTTCACCTCCAATAAGGCTAGAAGCCCACGAACCATCACTAAGCACTGTATTGCATATCGATCGATAATAAAACAACAACGGTGTGAGATATAAAATTGATTCTGGCTTTATTTTAAAGCTACGTTCGTTCCATTATATGTGGAATAGCACTTCATTCAAATAGCCGCCTCGGCTTCGCTGGCAGTGCTTCAAGCGCTTGGTCCAATTGTTGATGAATCAGTCCAATATGAGCGGCGTTAGGTCCGGCAATAGCGTGTTGAATGTTGGCGCCGAGCTCATCCAAAGTAGTTGGCTTGCTAGCGTAGACTAAACCCCAGAGAAAATAATCAAGTTGTGTCAAACCGCATGATCACGGCGACCAATTGGTAAACATTCGCCGTGAGATGACCAAGTCGCAAAATTTCTCCTTCACAACTTCGAGCATTGCGTCGCTTGTATGGCATGTAGCGTCATCTTATTGGAACCACAGCTGGGATATATCTATGTTGTCGAGCTCTGACGACAGAAAGTCGGTTAACATCGCTCTATGCCTGAGATCATTGACGGTAACCGTGTCTCCTTCCTCATTTCGAAAGAGATAAGGTCCAATGATGCCACCATGCTATAAACCGCACCAAACCGTCAATCTTTGTGGATGCATTGATGATTGGCCGATCACTTGTGGGTTGTGATCGCTCCAATAACGACAATTTTGCTTGTTAACATAGCAGTTGAGCCAAAAATGGCCCTCGTCTGAGAAGATGATTTTTTGCCCAAAATCCGGATCTGCGGCCAACATTTCCAGTGCCTAATTACCGAACTCACGGCGTTGTCTATGGTCCACCACTGTATGCGCCATACAGCAGGGCCGGGATTACTAACATCTTGTATGCGGTCACTTATGTTCTTTGAGAGAGAGTTTTGATTGAGATTGTGTCTCTTGAGTTTTGCACAATTTAAGATTGATGTTAAAAATACCACATAATAGCGTATCGCCTTATTTAAATTCTTTTTTGACATCAAAGGTCTCGGTGAGGTCTTTACAGGACTTGATGGAACAGCGTGCCTGTGGTGCAGAGCTGAATAAAAGTTCGTGCGTTTTACGAGCAAATGCATGCGGGAAAAGCCAGGACCACCTCCTATCACAAGCGACGCTGGCTGGCACTAAGGCCATGTCAAGCTCATCGCTTGCTCCAACCAGAGATCTCTCGATCTCTTCACCAAGGCCATCGATGGTTTAGGAGAGATTTGGCCAGATGCAAAACTCGAGGTCGTATCTAAGGAAGACATTCCTAGTAGACCTCGAACTCGTACCTGGATTACAGCCGAACGCTCCTCTCCAGAAAGTATTCTGGAAATCATCCGGCTCAGCAACCCGATTCTTCCGACTCATGACTGGAAAGTTGCGAAACTGGAGGAACTAAGGGGTTCTTATAGATACGCGTTAATTGTGATCAATAAGGAATCCCTTAATCCTCTGGCGCAAACGAAAGGCATGATTCGGTTCGGATTCGAGTCCATTTATTTAAGGGTGTACAAAAAGGATGAGCTGGATTCTGATAAGCAACCTCCTCCTCCTTTAATACCTGACATCACAACCTCCGATCTTGGAGCGTCGATATCCTTTCCAGAATTGGATAGCGACGACTCCAATCGGTCCGAGGTGACTACCAAGCCGTCGGTCTCCTCTTCTGCCACACTGTCGGAAATGGAAACCGATGACGAAGCAATTAGAGGTTCTACACGATCAGAGATAGAAGATGAGCTCTTAGGCACATCTTCAGAATCGGAGGACCTCAACAACACCGTGGTGGAGGCGACTCTGGAAGACTGTAGCAATGATGCGGTTTCTCCAGATTAATCTCCACCACTCAAAAAAGGCTTCGGCCGCACTCATTCTGCGTCTTTCCAAAAGCGCAGAAGACATAATTCTAATCCAGGAACCATGGATTGCAGAAGGCGTGGTTCGTGGACTTAGGACACCCTCATAAGTTCCGCTCTATACAAGAGACAAAGGTAAGATTAGAACTTGTATATTAGTGAAACGTAGCCTTAATGTATTTCTACTTCCCAACCTCAGTGACCCGACCTAACCGTTGCCAGATTAGAGACTGCCAAAGGCTCTTACTGGCTGGCATCGGCTTACCTTGGCCACGACGAAGTGGGCCCTCTCCCTGGTGATAACCTAGAAAGGGTGGTACTGAAAGCGGGAAGGCAAAAAACTGGCCTCATAATCGGATGCGACGCTAGCGCACATCATACGGTATGGGGCAGTACCGACATCAATGATAGAGGTGAGTCACTTTTAGACTATATTTTAAGTACTAACCTCTTAATTTGCAATATTGGCAATGAGCCCACTTTCATAACAAAAAACCGACAAGAAGTATTAGATATTACTCTTGTCTCCGACAGCATCACCCAAAGGCTAACAAACTGGATGGTATCGTCTGAACACTCCTTTTCAGACCATAGATACATCCAATTCAGTCTGAGTGATGCTCCCCCCCGCCAACCAGCTTTCCGGAACTACCGGAAAACTGATTGGACAAAATATAGAGGAATACTGTCGGAAACGATATCCTCTAAACTATCAAGTCCCCCGCGTGACACCAATGAGCTCGACATGAAAGTCAGGGAATTTACTCTGACTCTCAATAAGGCTATGGCCGCTTCCTGCCCTCTTATTCAACCAAGAGGCAAGAAAAAGCCACATTGGTGGACATCGGCACTAGGACTGCTCAGAAACACCTGCAGAAAACTTTTCAACGCAGCAAAAAGCACAAGAAAAGTGACCGACTGGGACTCATATAAAGAATCCCTCAAATTATACAAAAAAGAACTGAGGAAGGCAAAGCGACAATCCTGGAGGTCATTCTGCGACAAAATCACAGAAACCTCTTGGACAACCTCAAGTGATGAATCACTCAACCTGCTTCTGGACACCCACTTTCCAGGTAGCTCCCAACTCGCGGCCAGTAGCAGCCCAAACAAGCCTACTGCAACCGTGACCAAAATTCATAGTCTGATTACGAGAGACAAACTGCTCTGGGCGCTGCATAGCTTCAAACCATACAAGTCTGCTGGTCCGGACGGTATCATACCTGCCGAGCTACAGAGATCCTCAGATATTATTCTACCAGTGTTGGAAAATATTATGAGGAGCTGTGTAGAACTTATCCACATTCCACTGTTATGGAGAGAAGTCAATGTAGTATTCATTCCCAAAGCTGGAAAATGTTCTCATGTGGTCCCAAAGGACCTCAGACCTATAAGTCTATCATCATTCCTTCTGAAAACTTTAGAACGACTGATTGATATCCATATTCGAGCTAAAGTTGATCCAAGACTTCTGTCTACGGCTCAACATGCCTACTGTAAAGGAAAGTCGGTGGAAACGGCTTTGCACTCTCTGACTAGCCACATCGAACGATCCCTACAATATAAGGAGTACACAATGGTTGCTTTCCTAGACATAGAGGGCGCCTTTAACAACGTCAACACATCCGCAATCACGACTGCGCTGTCAACTCTGCAGGTAGACGGCTCACTTGGGGAGCTGATTAATCTAATGCTAACAAGCAGGATAATCAACTCCAAACTGGGTGAGACTTCTGCTAAAAGATATGTCAGTAGGGGTACGCCGCAAGGCGGTGTCCTCTCCCCCCTTCTCTGGAACTTAGTGGTTAACGAACTACTGATATACCTGGAAGCGGGTGGTAGCAGAGTGGTTGCCTATGCGGATGACGTTGCCATAGCCGTCTCAGGAAAACATTTAAATACCATTAAAGAACTCCTCCAAGTAAATCTTAACAGATTAACCTGCTGGGCAGATCGCTGTGGATTGGGAATAAACCCCCATAAAACTGATCTTGTCCTCTTTTCTAGGAAATATAAAATTCCAATCATAGACCCTCCTTCAATAAACGGTACCAGTTTAGCTTTCTCCGATACAGCAAAATATCTGGGTCTCATTTTTGACAGGAAACTAAACTGGAAATCTAACATCCAAGAAAAAGTCAATAAAGCTACAATAGCTTTATTCTCTTGCAAGAAAGCCATTGGGAACAAAGGGGCCTTCAACCTCGCATAACCCACTGGCTATACATCTCGGTCATAAGACCGATACTTACTTACGGGGTGGTTGTCTGGTGGACGGCCTTGGAAAATGCAGTCCACCGCATTAAACTAAGCAGAGTCCAAAGAACAGCATGTGTCTGCACAAGCGGAGCCTTGCGGTCTACCCCCTCTACGGCATTAGATATTCTGCTTCACTTGACACCCCTCGACATTTTTAGCAAGCAAGTAGCTGCGACTGCAGCTATTCGCCTTAAAGCGACTAAACAGTGGACAAATAATTCATTTGGCCACGCCAACATTCTTAATACATTAGGAATCCTCACAAAGAACACCGATTACACCATACCTGAACTTTGGTTTGACAAAAACTTCCATGTAAGCTTCCCCTCTATATCATTCTGGGAGGAGGATGCTTTCATGGAGGACAAGTCAATCCATCTCTACACAGATGGATCTAAAACCGACAGCGGAGTTGGTGGCGGTGTTTTCTCAGATAAGCTAAATCTAAGCCTCTCTTTCCGCCTTCCAAATCACTGTAGCGTGTTCCAGGCGGAAATTTTGGCGATTAAAGAAGCTCTGTCCTGGCTGAAGAAAAACGTGATATCTGCAAAGGATATCCGCATATTTTCGGATAGTCAGGCCGCCATCAAGTCCCTGGACTCGGTCTCATTGTGTTCTAAAACTGTCCTTGAATGCCGATCATCTCTCATGGAGATGGCAGAGCAGTTCAACATTCACCTTTGTTGGGTGCCGGGCCACAGAGACATTCCAGGGAACTGCAGAGCCGATGAACTCGCCAAAATTGGAACCACTCTACCTATCCTACCAGACAAAGGTAGTATAGGTATACCAATCGCTACGTGCAAACTAACATTAAAGCTAGATGCCAATAAAAGAACGGACCTTAGGTGGACTGCTGGACAAACATGTCTAGCAACCAAACAGATCTGGCCAAGGCTGGATTTGAGTCGATCTAAGTGTCTGATCCTTTTAGATAGGAAACATCTCAGCGCCATAATAGGTGTCATTACCGGACACTGCCTCATAGGCAAGCACGCAAGAAGGCTTGGCGCTTTTACTAACGATTTCTGTAGAAGCTGCATGGATGAGGAAGAGGAGGAGACAATCCCCCACTTACTCTGCACATGCCCAGCTCTCTCTCAGAGAAGGAAGCTTCACCTAGGAGCTTTCTTCTACAACGACCTAAACGATCTAGAAAAAATAGACGTTAACAGTCTCCTACGCTTTATTAAAAGCTCAAACTGGTTCCAGTAGTAAGAAGATCACAGATCCACGTGGCATCACAATGGGCCAATAGGCCTAAGTGGGTTGGTATTTCCAACAGCCACTCTTACCTAACCTAACCTAACCTACTAAGTGGGCTAAGTAGACTTATTGGCCTATAGCTCTCGGCGTTTTCTGGAGGTTTACCAGATTTGAGAACTGGAACAATTTTGGCCTTTTTCCAAATATCCGGAAAATATTGGAGCTTTAGGCAAGCGTTAAAAATAAATGTGATATATTTTATACCTACCTTAGGTAGGTGCTTGAGGAAAATATTTTTAATTAGATCAAGACCTAGAGCTTTTCTCGTTTTAAGATTTTTTATCAACAGTGTAACCTTATTTTCAGAAACATAAATATTGAAGCTTGAAGCGGCGAAGTTTGCAATTTGTGAGTCTACTCGAGAAGTAAAAAAGGATCACTTAGGTTTGAGGCAATTTCATGATTTTTTATAAAAACATCTGCCAGAGCTTTGGCTTTTTCCTCATCAGTGTAGAAGATAGAGGATGGGCTTATTAACCCTGGAATATCTCGATGCTTGTTTTTCAACACCCGCATAATGTTCCAGAACGGCTTCCCAGATTTGTCCAAAGCGCTAAGCTTGCAGTTCCATTCAACATTTCGTTGCCTAGCAGTAAGTTTTGTAATCAATTTATTGAGAGATCGGACATACTTCTGGAAGTTAGAGTGTCGGAATCTTTTATTAAGTTAAGTATAAATGGGGTGAAAGTAGGGGTTTTATATACACTTGAGATTCGTTTTTTTAAATAATCATTAGCCGCACAAACAAGTAAGTTAGTAAACATTTCAATAGAGTGATCAACATCTTCAATATTGATGGCGTTATCGAGGCAGATGGGAACATCACGCAAATTTGCTTTAATGATCCTCTGAAAAAGATGCCAATTTGTACTTTTTATGTCTTGAACATACTGGGTTTTTATTTGCCCAGAATTTAGAAGTTGACAGAATACGGGATTATGATCAGAGTTAAGCTCACTTTTGCTAACCGGATTGGATATATAGTTGGGACAATTTGTAACAAAAAAATCTAACACCGAGGGACTACCACTTGAAGACGAGGGGACAAACGTGGGACTAGGTGGAAACATAATAGCATAATGAAAAACAAAAGAAAGACTAGAAAGTATGTTACCCCAAGCGTTTGCCCGACTACAGCCCCAGTTTTTGTGTCTGCAGTTAAGATCACCTCCCAACATGTAATTTCCTTGGTAAAAAGTTAGTTTCCTTATATCAGTTTGAAAAGCCCTTCGTTTACCATCAGACGACACACCACCAGGATAGTAAACACAATAAATTTTAACCGATTGGTTGTTGACAAGGTTAACTTCTATCCCTACATTTTCAACACAAGTTGTGTTTATAAGAGGTAAGAGCGAATGTTGTATAGACCGCTTAATTAAAATTGCAACTCCACCACCTCTGCGTCTAATTCTGTCAACACGGTATAATAAACTCTAAATACTTTTTACGAATGCCTCTTGCGTTCCAAGTAACAATGTTTAAGTATGTATTACTTGCCATTGGAATACAAAAATGTTAAAGCTAGTTGAGAAATTACATTAAATTGGTCTATTTTAGTATTACATTGAGAAAGTTTAGTTATCATTTCTAAAGTTAAACAATTGAGTTCATCTATGGAAAATAAATCGCATTTGTTGATACTGTTGTTGTTGTTGACGTTGTTGATGTTGTTGATGCTGGTTGATGCATTGTTGATGGGCCAAGTTGGGAGAGGCAATGACGAAGAGTGTGTAGCAGAAGAAATATGAGTTTTGCGGCGAGCTGATTCTATAGTTGGAAAATCTGTGAGAGAACTTATTAAAACAGGTTTTTGTTTTACAGAGTTCAACTGTACATCAGCAAAGGTTCTATTACGAGCTTTCGTTTCAGAATTTTTTTGCTCTGACAATTGCCGTACTTCGATGTATTTCGTTCTACTTATAGACGACGAATCAGTTGCTTTGTGTTTCCCATTGCAGTTTGCACATTTTATTTGATTGTGGTTAGTGCAATCAGAAGTTATATGTGACCCAGCACATGATGCACAATAACTTTTAACATGACAATTTTTTTCGCCGTGTCCAAACATTTGGCAATTTCGGCATTGTGTGAGCTTATCCTTCTGCTTGCGTTGGTAATTCCATTTTACTTCATTATGAAATAGAGCTCGAACATTTTTCTTTAAGTCACTTAACTTGACCGTACCGATTTCAAACGAAACAAGGAATATGAAGTCTGTGAAGTGTTCATACTTTTTTGTTCTTTTTTTAACTTCTAGGCATTTTAATCCTACTTTAATAAGTTCAGTTTTCACCAACTGCGGATCGATATCGTAAAATCCATACATTACAGTTTTAAACGATTTATTCTTGGACGTATCGTGCGTGAAAAACTGACAATTATTATCTTTTAGTTTAGCAAGTACTTTTTCGTATGAGACAATAGAGTCACATCGAATTTTTATACCGATTGATAAATTTTTGATTGCATAATCTGATATGCCTAATGATTTCATCATATTGTGGATGTAGTCACACGATTTTTGCAACACTTTGATAGGAGGCACAAACACTCTTTTAACTTTTTCGCTAGTCATAATTTCATCGTCACTATCGCTGTCTGGTAAACACTGTAACGGACTCCAGTAATTTATTCTGGAGTCCTTTTTTTTTGAAGTACTAGACATATTAATTCGCGGTTTTTTATCTAGAGATATTAGTGAGCACTTAGGATCAGGCGATCTGTTGCGCTTTAATATAATGCCGATCGAAATACACAATGAGGAAATACGTCAAACGTTGGCGAAAGCTCGGGAGAGACTGAAGTTGTCAAGTCCTTATTGGAAAACCTGTAACGGAACTTCTAAAGCTACCTGACACACCGTTTGAAATTTCAAGACCTCGAATTGAGGTCGCCTACATTTGAGCTCTCACGATCACAGATGTGTATAGGTTCCTCTAGAAAGAAACCTCATCCCGCTACACTACCCTAAAACTTACGACCACAGGACTCCGTAAGCTTATCTGGGCCGCTGCGACATGAGGGTGTCCGAGGCCTTCGCAGCTGAGGCATGCTAGCGTCCGCTCGTCCTAGCTCGTCGGATTGGGGGGAGTACTTGCCACTATGCCTACGGACGGTGTTACTCGTTCCATGCCATTGAAAAGCTGTTCCTTCAATTAATTTATGGTATGAAGCCCGAAAAATCTCAAAACCCTGTTCTTCCTAGCACTTCTTATTGAGGTGGAGAAACCAAGATGTTAGCGCCTCTCCTAAGTGTGGACCCACCCCAGCACTATCCAGTTTATACAAATTGGATAATGCGACCTTGGCTTATACGTCACTTGCTATTGGTATAAGCCCCTAATACAAATAGAGTTGTATTCACTACATGCCCGTCAGGAACCCAAGAAACATATCGCGGCCTTACCCACTCAAGGAATCACTTAGTTAATCATAGACCGTATAGTAAAAAGGCCAAACGGAAAGCGAAAGAAAAAAAAGGCATTCAAAACGACCATGCGTTATAAATTTCACTTAAGTTTATTACAAAATAAAGGGGATATATGATAACATAATCAAATCTAATTAATATTCTTGTACAATTCATGTTTCGTCATATTCTACAGTACACAACTTTATGATAGCGAACATTCTTAAGCTTAGACAACTTAAATAACGAAACTATTATGACCATAAGCCGATTTTAAGTTTCATACTGCTTTCTCTTTAAAACCAAAAACAATTGAATTACCCATAAACTTTGGATTCTTCTTAAATTTTCTCAATTCAAATACAACATTTACACTTTTACATCTAAACTATTGTGGATGAAATTATTGCCTTTGACAAGGTTAACATACTGTAGGTTAGACTTGAAAAATTTACAAATACGCTAGCATACTTATAGGTGGATGGTTTTATCTTCCTCCATGTTTTTTTTTTCTTTGAGTGGGTTAATGAAAAGAATATATATATATAATATATATATATATAATGAGCGTTACAATGGTTAAATACTTAGCTTGTTCTACTTAGTGTTGAACTGACTGATACGATGTTGAGAATCTTCTCGACGAATTGGTTGATTGCTACAACAGTGGGCGTAGACGATGGCGATGTGGCTGTGTCCAAAGTAGGCTCGATCAGCGCATCGATAAGGAACAGTTACTTTCACCGATTCCTAGGCCGATATTCTCATGCATTTGCTGGGACTCCCGTAAGGGTGTGGTTGGTTACACAGGTACACCAGGGGGTTACACACTTTTTTTTTTGTTTTTTTTTCTTTTACTGCACATCGAGTTCGAAATGTTCGAAATTTTGTGTTCTTGATATTCACTAGGAAATGTCTTTTTTTTCCCCTTAGCGAGGAATTAGGGAATTCACCAGTAATAAACTTTTCCCACTTGTCCGTCAATCAGGATTTGATGTGCATGCTAACACGCCATGCAGCCAAAATCACTTTTTTTTTCTCACAACAAATTAGAGAAAAAAAAAAAAAAAAATCTAACAGACGACAACGTCTGAGCACGACTGACAAAAAAAACTGACGCTATGGGTACAGCCTTTTACCCTCACTGCCACTAGACGACTCTGATTAAAAAAAAAAACAAAAAATCCCGCACAAGATGAAATCGCATGACTCTCTTCTAAAATCTTACGATGAGACCGTTTTTTTTTTGTTTTTCGCAAATTGTTTCAAGTGGTTTTGCATTAGATTCGCGCGGGAAAACCAATTTGCATACACCCCTGTCTTGTCTCCCCCCGCTGTTACACAATCCTAGTTTGGTCTTATCGATAAGGTAAAACCGATGTGCAGATAAACTACCTTATCAGCGACTACTACTATTCGCTCAGAGATGTCGCCACGGAATTCCGTCCAGAACAATTTTGAAATGCGGTACGATCTGTTGATACAAAGAAAATGTTTGGCACGGCGTTCCCCACAAACCCTATATAACAAAAGCATGCAAATCGGATTGTGTTTAAGGTCAATCGTCGAACACATAGTTATGAGTTATACAAGGATCTTGGTATCCTTCCTCTATGGCATTTATACATCTACCAAGGTTTAAAATCATTTTTTTTTTAATTCCAGCGATTTAGTAATCACGATTTACCCACGATCAATAAAGATATTTTTAGCGTTCTTACAGTGCAATTGCTCTGCGCTTATTTAATAAACTACCAGAGAGCCTTAGATATATAAGTGCGAAGAGAGTATTCTCATTTGAAATTAAACAATGGCTTTTCTCATATGACCATACCAGCATAAATTATCTTCTTATTGATTTGAATTGATACGTACTCGATTTACGAGTATATTATATTATGCTTTCCAAATTGTTACTCTAAAATTATTAAACATTGCCAACCGCCACTTGTCCTTCGGGCAACAGATTTGTATCTAACTATTTCATTTTATAAAATAAAGCTCTGTCATATATTAATTAAATTGAATATAATTATTTATACTTAATGTTATAATTAGCTTTAAGTTTATTCTTTGAAACCACAGAGATTGCAATCTACAAGAAGCAGATCAAAGGCATGATCGTCAAACTACCGAAAAAGAGCTATTCGACGGACAGTGGAGAGAGGTTTTCCGGCTTCTACAAAATAATAACAGATATAATTTCAGACAAGATTAAGGAATACCTAGATTCTTGATGATGAATACGAACGACTTTAAAGCAATGCATCGAGCGTAGCTCTCTGCTTCAAAAAAAAAAGCTGCTGTCGTACGTCTGGAAAACCAAAGTGAGATTGTTTGCGTAGGTGCCTTCTCTAAAGTTTCAAACTTAAATGAGTATTTTGTTGTTTCCATATTACGAGTAAAAGAACAATTCAACCGCCACCACCTTGACCCCAAAGACCGTCTGAAATGTAAATGGCTGACATAGCAATCTTTCTAAAAATGAAACTAAAATCTGTATTTTTTTTTAATTAACTCCCAACATACTCTCCACTAATGAAATCATTTGACATTAACTACGTCAGTTTATTTCGCCATCAATAGCAATTTTCTTTTATATCCTTTATAATGGCATTCTTAAAAAGCCACAATATCAATTTGACATTTATATTTGCATAAAAGCTTTTACCTTCAACTATGGTAGTTTAAAAAAGAACTGAACTCTGGCATCAACGACTCTTGGAAATAACATTTCAAACGTCAATGTATTAATTAGCTGAAGTCCGGTTGATAGATCTTATTGGCATTTAAAAGTTTTCAGTTGAAGAGCATATTTTTTATGGAAAGCAACGAGCTTGACATGAAAATCAAGGATTTTACCCTGGCTGTCAATCAGGCAATGACTGCTTCCTGACCCCTGACCCCTAATGTAACCCAGAGGCAAGCAAAAGCCGCACTGGTTGACATAAGCACTGGAACCGCTGGGAAACGTATGCAGAAAACTTTTCAACCAAGCAAAAGGCACAGAAAATTGACAGACTGGGCCCCATATAAGGAATACCTCAAAATATATAAAATAGAAGTGAGGAAGGCAAAGCGACAATTCTGGAGGTCATTCTGTGCCAAAATAACAGAAAGATCCTCTCTACAAATCCTGCAATGCATAGCTGTTTGAAACCGATGGCTTTTGGACAATCTCAAGTGCTGAACCACTCAACCTGCTACTGGACGCCCACTTTCCAGGTAGCTCACTATTCACGTCAATAACAACCTTATCAGAACTATGTACTGCTGCTGCGACTAAAATTCACGGTCTGATTACAAGAGAGCTGCTGCTCTGGGCGCTACATAGCTTCATACCAAGCAAGTCTACTGGTCTGGACCGTAGACTACAAAGGTTCTCAGATATTATCCTGCCAACGCTGGAGAATATCATGAGGAGCTGCGTAGATATAATCCATATTCCCTTGTCATGGAGAGAAGTTAGTCCAGTTTTCACTCCCAAGGGACCTCAGACTTATAAATCCATCATCGTTACTTCTGAAGATTCCAGAAAACGACTGTTTGATATCCATATATCATTCAGAATTGATCCACGACTGTTGTCTATGGCTTAACATACCTTAATATGTAAAGGACAGTTAGTGGAAATGGCTCTATGTTCACTGGCTAGCCACATCGAACGATCTCTATATCATAGAGAGTATACAATAGTCGCATTTCTGGGTATAGAAGACGCCTTTAACAACGTCAACACATCCGCAATCACAACTGCACTGCCAACTCTGAAATTACATGAGTCACTTGGGGAAATATCTGGGTCTTATTTTTGACAGGAAACTCAACTGCAAACCTAATATTCAAGAAAAAGTCAAGAAAGCTACAATAGCTCTATTCTTTTGCCAAAAAGCCATTGGGAACAAATGTGGCCTTCAACCTCGCATAACTCATTGGCTATACCTATAGGTTTTAAGACCGATACTCACATACAGAGTGGTTGTCTGATGGACGAACTTCGACAATGTAGCCGTGTATCCGCGGCACTAGGTATTCTGTTTCACTTGGCACCCCTCGATATCTTCAGCTATTCGTCTTAAAGCGACCACACAGTGGAAAATGAAACTACAATATTTGGCCACGCTAATATCCTTAATACATTAGGAATACTTCCAGAGAACATCGACTATGTATATTATGCCCCAACATTGGTTTGAAAAATTTTTTCATGTAAACATCTCCTTTGGATCTATCTAGGAAGACGAAGCTTTCATGGACAATTAATCATTCTATTTCTAAACAGATGGATCCAAGACTGATGGCGGGATTGGTGGAGGTGTTTCCTCAAATCAGTTTAATCTAAACTTCTCCTTCCGGTTGGCTGAAGTAAAAGGTGATATCTGCAAAGGATATTAGCACCTTTTTGAATAGACAGGCCACTGTCAAATATCTGGACTCAGTCTCAAAACATTCTAAAATGGCGCTTGATTACAGATTACTTCTCAGGTAGAAGGCAGAACAGTTCAACATCCAGCTATGATGGGTTCCACGGGCCAAAAATTTCGCCATAATGGGAAGCGCTCTACCTGTCCTACCTGAAACAGGTATCATCGGTATACTAATCGCTATGTGCAAACTAGAACTGAAGGTGGATGCTATTAGAAGAACAAACCTTAGGTGGACTGCTGGATCAAGAAGTCTAGTGACAAAGCAAATCAGCCCAAAACTGGATCTGAGTCGCTCTTAGAGTTCGATCTTTCTAAATAGGAAGCATTTCAGCGCTATCCTAGGTGTAATCACTGGAAACCGTCTTATAGGCAAGCATGCAAAAAGGCTTGGCGTTCTCATAAACGACTTCTGGAGAAACTGCACGGATGAGGAAGATGAAGGGAAAATCCTCCCCCTACTCTGTACATCTCCAGCCATCCCCCAAAAAAGAAAACTCCATTTTGGAGCTTAAGCGATCTAAACAATAAACACGTGAACAGTCGCCTACGCTTCGTCAGAAGCTCAAATTGATTCCAAGAGTAAGAGGAGCATAGTGTGTTGGTTTCTCCTTTCAGTCACTATAGCTTAACCTAACCTAACTTGTTAATGACGTGAAAATCCTATTCTTAAGAAATATCCCAGAGCGTCGAAAAAGAACGTACTCAGCTTTGACGCCCTTGTAAAATGAAAAGAAGACAGCGACTTGCACATATATGTATTTATGTTTTAGTAACGTTCAGCCAAACAATGAGTGGAGGATAAAAACCTGTGATCAATATCTACGCCGAAACATAATAATGATAAATAGACGATGGCTTCCCGATAAAACATATAGGCAATGGCCTAAGTAGATGTTAAAGCCGCTTAACAAAAATCTTACGACAAATTGGAAAGGATTATATCTTTGCTGGTACAATCGGAGAGTGTAGCCTATATGACACTTTGTCTGCAAATGGGGAATTGACTTTGCTGCGTGACGGTTTCCTCACCTCAATATTCTCAATAGAGCCTGGCGAACACTTGATCATAAAATTAAATTAACCAAATTGCGATCGATGCAAGACACTCCTCCAGTATTATAGATGTCCGAGCTTCCGAGCAACCAATGTAAATTTGGATCTACCTACATATCTGCATCCAAAGTATGTCTACCGCGTGACAGACGTCAAACTACGGAAAAAGTTTTACATTGTGCGGATTAAAATCACAAAAAACTGCCAAAAAATTTGCTCAAGCCATCTACATGTTTTATGCAAGCTGTATTAAGTACTGAAGATCAGAGGCATCGATGTCAAGAGGCCGTCAAAAATTCCGAAACTGAGTTTCTGACCCAAATATTCACAAATCCGAAAAGTTTAAATCGATGTTCACATTCTTATCAATTTACAGGCCGCGTATGACCGCATCTCTACAAACCCTTTAGATTGTGTAGAAGACGATAAGGACGCTCGTTGCTTCGCAAATTTCATTGATTCTGTGCCATTACCTGTGCACACTGACAACATGGAAATTATTAGTATAACACAGCCATCTGTTACTGTTTGCACGTATTAAAACAGGCTGATACAACATCTTCGAATCATGGAGAACGTCACATTATCATAACTTGGAGGATGTTCGGAATTTTGTTTGCCTCAAAAATAAAAGCCTATGAGCGCAATTGAACAATAAGGCCTTGCCAAAAATTTCCAACTAAACTTTTTAATTTCATTCCTGTTCTAAAGCCCAACATTATTTATTATTATTGACCGCTTGCATTGAATTGCTTTGGAGAAAGAGGTCTAACATCGAACTTCATAAGCTGCACATAGTGTCTGATTTTTAACGTAAACCACCTGTCATGGAGACTTATGTTTACGGGATGCCCATACATACTCGTACATGGGGGCAAGAATACGCCTTGCCATCGCTCTGCCGCCTTCCTGATATACCAATTCGGAACTGTGTTGTCGACACAAGTTCCACTCTTGGTATGAGTCGGGGCCGACCTAGAACCTCTTACTGCTCTTAGGGTCGCAGCACCCAGTACTTATTGCAACTCTACATTGGGTCAACCAAAGGAAGACCCTTCCCGCGACTTTCGGTTTAAACCACAGCCACCATGACACTCCCACAAGAGGGACTACCTTTTCAGGTCAAGCCCGGACCATGATCCGGGGGGCTCCTGACTCCAATGGTACCGTAATTTAAGTCCAGGTCCAGCCGCCAACAAGACCTATGACTGGCAAATTGTGACTGCATCGTAGCAACCTTCGGTAGCGTCATCTGAAGATGTTTACGATAAGACCAGTACTTTGCTCTGCCCCCGTTCATTAGTAGATGGGCGAAGCCTTGATAACTGGGCGGGGGCCCCATAAGCTGCACAGATGTCTCTTGTGTTTTACGTAGGTACCTGCCGTGAGGGCTTAAGCCTACGGTGCGTCTTCGCACAAGATATCGAACAATGCGCTGAGAAGCGCCCTTCGGGTAGTACAAGTACTACCACCAGTACCAGATTCGAAGTCGTGTGTACGGTACGAACTTCTCCTTTGGTGAAGGATCGAGGCCTATCTAATACCTCCGCCATTCTGTGGGTCATGGCACCCGGTTGCAGTGCAACTCCACATCGAATAGACCAGTTGGTTGCACAGCAATCCCATGGTTTAGCGCAGGTCGTAGTAAACTACAACATATGCTAAGCCATGAGATGTCCAAGCTCCATTCGGTGTACTCTCCCCGCGATTTTGGGTATAAACCTACAGTCACCACGATACTCCCACAAGGGGGCCAACTCCTAGGTCAGGCTGAACCATAGTTCCGGGGGCTCCTGACCTCCCATGGTACCAGAATATAGCTTCCGGTCAAGCTTCGCAACCTTGAGGTTACTTCCAGTTGGGCACCTCACAGGACTGGCGGCATTACAATAATAAATTTCTACAATCTACCCGCTAGCTGCCTACTACGCCTTCTATTGAATACCTCTTTTGCAAAACTACGGGTTCTTTCGAACCGTACGTTATCAGTTATAATTCCACTGACATCGTAGGTCTCACCATTAAAGGTGATGCCCATAGCCTGCAAGTTCCTTATGTCAGCGTAATTGGGACACTCATATAGAACATGAAGCCAGTCCTCATAAGTAGCGCCACATGAGTAGCTCGCAACCTCGCTAAGCCCCCTCATTTGCAAGAATGCATTAAGTGAGCCATGCCCGGTCAACAAAACCATAAGCTGAACAACAACATCGAGCTTGTCGGAAAAGTGCTTATCTATCGGCTGAAACCTGTGATGGCCAAAATCTGTACTCCGAATGAGCTGGAAGAGCTGGCCTTAGGTAGCGCGCTCAAGTGATAGGGTAACTACGAGTATATCATCTTTCAAATGTGCAACTGCATATTCCACTGTTTATAGGTTGACCTTGGACTGAAGATCCATCTAAGTCATCCATCTCAGGATCTATACTCGTATATGCAAGAATCCGTCGACAAAAGTGCTTTGCAGATCAGTCAAACAAATAGCTGGAATCCAATTTTGCTAGTTCTTTAAGATCTTTCATGCACAGATTCTGCAAAAGTAGAAAGCGATTCTAGCTTCTAGCATGCGTCTCTCTTACAGGACTTTAACAGACCGCTGTGTAGCTTTTCGAACAAGCAAGAATTGAACAAATATTAACCAAAGAAAAGAAAGTCGATATCTATCTATACAGATGTATCGAAGCCTGACGAAGTGGAAAGAAGTGTATCTGGAATAGATCACTATCGGACCCTTCAGCCGACCAAATTAATGACAAGAAAACTCAAAGAAACTTGGTTGACATCATAAACTATCTGTGACATATAGCGGAATCTTTGATCACAATATGACAAGAATCGAACCAATAAGATTTTACAGTATGAACAAAAATCACTGCTCATAACTTTGCAAGGAACCACATAGTAAAGCTAAATCTTAAGGACGACGATAAGGATATAGACTGAGGTTTACTGTTTCCAATACTAGTATAGGCTTTGCATTATAGTATGTTTTATTGATTAATCTTAAGTAATATCTGTTATAAGTTTAAAAGATTCATCATATCCTGTGCAACAAGTTTTTTTACAATAAATTAAGAAAGTGACTATCGACTGATAATTCAGTTTGATTTAAAATTAAATTATTTAACTTACAAGTGCATAGTTTAACTATCACAAAATCGCTTCAAGGCTTACCTGAAAAAATAAGAAGATAAAATTGTTGTAAAATCAAATTTTCCAAGAGTATATAACAATTATATAATATTTATATTTATCATTTTTATATTATACGATATAAGAAAATCAGGAAAAGTTGGCCCAAAAAAAACATACAAGCCGCAGTATTAAAGGGAATTAAATAATTTTGAGACCTGAAAAGTATGACGTCTTTATGGTGTCAAGGATAAGACTACTACTTGTATGTTAGCCTAAAATTTGAAAGTTGGTTGCTAATCAATTTGTACATCCAAATACCTGCACGTAATACAACTCCTAAAATCCTTCGAAAAGAAATGTACTTATCAATTGAGAGATGGAAGCTTGTAAAGTATTTCGGAATATTATGTTAAAGTTTTGTCCGTATAAAACTTAATAATTATTATTATTAAAAAGCATCGTTTAGATCGATTTCGGATAGGTTAGGTTAGGCAACAAGGGATGTTTTAGTCCTCTTTGGCACACATACCGAGAATGGAAAGTGTTTCAGTTCAGTTTATATGCATTTTTATTTAATTCATTAATTAGTACTTACAAGCTATACAAAAAAAAAAAAAACACTTGAAAATTAGCATAAATAACTTAAAAATAACCTTAGTGTAACTTATTGGCCCCATGAGTCACATGCTTACAACTATGCAGGCAACAGAAAGAAAAGGCCAAGGCAGTATCGTCAAGCGGTATTAGAACATATGCAGCTGTCCATAGACAATTCCATCACTTGTTTGCAACTAATATAAGTATGCAGATTGCACCGATCTTGATAACAGAAGCCAAGCTATTTATTGCCAAACGACAATCCCATGAGGCCAAACAGATTTTATTTTCTTTTTAGAGAAGGCTACCCACCTCTTAGTTCTTTTATAATTTTTTTTTATTGTGGGTGCTGCCGAGCAACATCCCTCATGTCGCGACTGCCTACCATCCTACTGAACCAAAGACGCTCCGTACTGCAATGTGCGACGTCTCTGTCGTATTTGAGTCGCCTGTCCGCAGCTGTTCGAGAAACGTGGAAGATTAGCGGTACCGCTAACCTGTCCTGGATCAGACCTTTTATTGATTGGGGTAGTAAGCCCTGGAGATTAGGTTGTTAGATGAGGTCATTTCTCTTGCAATGTGCCCTCGACTCGACTTAATGATGAAATTGCCCACTCTTATTAGCTTCGCCCTATTGTAAAAGGCCTCATAAGGATAGAATTTTATGTACTCAAGTCCTAAGGCAAGCCCACTCAAACACCCGAATCTTTTCCAATAAATTTGCTCTTACATTAAACCACACGGGACTTCCAAATACAACCATAGGCCTGATAAGGGCCTACCTACCTTTACCCTCGCATCGAGTTGGCTGTTATAAAACAGTCTCTTTGTAAGGGCAAAAGCACGTTTGGCTCTGGCCAGAGAAACATCTATATGTTTGTTAAAATACAGATATTGATCTAGCCAGATCCCAAGGTATCTGACTACATTTCGACAAGCAAGTGGCTGCCCGTGCTGCCCCACGATCGAGAACATTCGCGAATTCTTTGTGGCATCGCTAGAGGCCACAGACAAAGCCGTCCAAAACAAAATGGTTTCCGACTTCTGAAAGTTGATTTTCAACTTGCAGTCATCGCAATATCATTTAATTTTATCGAAGTCACGTTGCAAGAGTATATTAATGACCTCTGGACCTGTTCTGCACGCACGTGAAGTGAACCTATCAGATCACTTGTGTAAATGTTGAATTGGATCGGCGAATTTCGATGGTAGTACCATTTCATTGGTGATGACATTATCTGCCATATTCTCGTCACTGAACTTAGTGAAACTCGAGCTCTCGAATCGCCAATTCACCATTTCATTTCGAATATAAAAATTGTGCACAAGGACTCTATTTTCCAGGTCGTGGTTCGGGACAATAATGTCATTCACCTTGCCCACTTCCTGGAAAGTCGCTCCTATAGCCTCATTTGGATCGATGCCTGCTGCTATAAGTATGTGCTCGTTGTCCGTCGTTCGAGCGATTTTAAGACGCGAAAGGTCGTTTTGATCTTTTCTCCGAAATAATTTATTTATTTGCGGGAACACATTCGGGTTGCTGGCGTTTACAGCCCGATTTTTGGTTACCGCGCCCAACCCTGCTTGATTTTGGTGATCTAGTAGGAATCGTGATTATTCGGACGAAAAAGGTAGACAGATCTTAAATGACACGGGTTGGTATTGATTGTGATTCGGGAGAGTATTGTGGGACAGTTAATGATACCAGTTAAGAGTTTGTGTATGAAGAGAATATCGGCGGACTCCCGACGTTTTTCCAAAGACAGGAGACCGAGTAGTTTTAATCGATTTACATAGGGGGGAAAAGTACGAGTATTGTGGTCAGCCCGTGGTATCCCACGTAATGCGAAACGCAGGAATCTACGTTGGACATCTTCAATGCGCAGAATATGTACATCATAGTAAGGAGGCCATATCTCACTGGCGTACTCGAGAAGTGGACGAACAAAGGTTATGTGCAGGGATTTGGTGACATAGCGGTCGGAGAATTCTTTTGACCATAGTTTAACAAATCTGAGAGCGGAGTTAGCTTTCCTAATTACGGAGTCAATATGGTTGCGAAAATTAAGCTGTGTATTACAAATGACACCCAAGTCCCGCATTGAAGTAACTATAGCTACTCTTTGATTTGATAAATAGTAGGTGCAGGTTGGAAGTGTCAAACGCCTCCGGGAGTATGAAATGGCTTGGCATTTTTCTATGTTGAGCTCAAGAAAGTTTTTATGGCACCATATCGAGAATCTATATATTAAGATCATCTTGTAAAGGTTGAGAGTCAGAGAGGCTTGAGATTTGTCTATAGATTTTCATATCATCGGCATAGATAGATATGTGGGAGTGCTTTATGACGTTAATAACATCGTTAATAGTTAAAATAAAAATTAATGGACCGAGATGACTGCCTTATGGAACACCCGAAGTGGCGAGAATTGGGTCAGAAAAATGGGAACGAGAATAAACAATATAGGAGCTTTTTTTAATGTAGGAATTAATCCAAGAGGTCAGTCTAGGTTCGAAACCAAGAGCTTTGAGTTTGAATAAAGTTAACTTGTGCGAGATTTTATAAAAGGCCTTACTGAAGTCCGTGGCGATTACATCAATTTCTTTCCCTTGCTCTAGTGCGCATAGTTAACTACAAACAAACTCAATGAGGTTGGTGATCGTTGATCTGCCTTTAAGAAAACCTTGTTGGTTGGTAGCAAATATAGATTTACATTGAAAATATAGTGCATCATAAACAATACTTTCAAAATCCTTGGGGATGCAGGATAGTTTAGCAACGTGCGATAATTGGAGATATCCTGCTTTGATCCTTTTTTGTGAATAGGAGTAATAAAAGCGCTTTTCCACAGATGAGGAAAGAGTCGTTCAGACAAAGATAGTTTGAAAATACTAGTGAGGGGATTAATTAGATTATCAGCACATTTTTTTAAGATCCATCAGGACCTGGGGAAAAATCGTCTTTCAGTTTGTGTACTTTGTCTAGTAACTGCGCTGAAGCAATTTCAACTGACGAGGGAGATATTTGACAACAGTTGTTCAGGTAGAAAAAGTATTCAGGATCGAGGTCATCAGATTCATCGAGTCATCGGAAGACATATTAGAAAATTTGAGAGTTGATGGATAGCAATCGAATTTTTTTTTGTGTTAATAAATTGGTAGAATTTTTTAGGATCTGATATGATGGAAGATTGCATATGGCTGAGATATATTTGGTAACGATGCCCTCATTAACAAACCCATTTTGACAGCTTCCGTTTCAATAGAGGCGAACGCACTGATGGCAGCCCGCTGAGTTCGGAAAATCATCTCAATACCATCGGCGTATGTTAATAGTTGCACAAACTTTTGAAAGATTGTCGCTTGTGAGTTTCACACAATTCTTTCAACGACGATGCTAAGGAAGGCACAAAACTATTGTTGACATTAAAAGTCTCGTGTAAGTCGTTACCGATTTTAACGGAGCAACGAGCGTTCTCCACCGTGATTTTGCACAATGGGACGAGGCTTGGCACGGCTCTATAAATGCTATAATATGCTGACTTAAAATCGATGCAAAGATGGTATCAATTTTGACTTCTTGAGTCGATTGTGGACTTTCTTGGTCTAAAACCGCTTGGATAGGGACCATTCTGGTTGTTGGCAGATATATGTTGTACTCGATTTTAAGGAGACTTATACCTAGCTATAGATGGCGCAGTTGAGGTATCTTTTTTTTAATGGATTGGGAAAACGTTGCTGAGCTTCTATTCATCAGGCATAAACTGTTCTGACCAGATCTGAGAAATGAGTTCATGCATGCTCTCCACAGAGTCATTTCCAGCAGCTTTAAATACCTCTGCCGGTAATTTAAGGTGCTTTGTTGTTTATCAGCTTCCTTTTGCTTTCCTTACTTCATCTTGGTCAGGTGGACGGAAGTTTTGGCTATGATCACTAAGTTGAGGGGTTTTCAATGTTGGGCTTCTTCGCCGTTATACAGTCTGCAGTAAACGATGGAGGAAGTTCTCAAACGAAAAACAAAAATATATAAATACCGATCTCTTTGAAGAATGACTAAGGATACGAAAACCTTCTTTTCTGTTTGCTGTAGTATGGTGATTTTATTCATCCATCAGCCCTTTGTGTTCACTGCTGAAAATAGGCCTCATTTAATTGCTTCCACTGACTTCGATTTAGAGCCAAAGTCATCCAGTTTTCGGCAGCTATCCCGTTGATATCATCGCTCCATTGGGTAGGTAGTCGCCCTTGTTCATTCCATCTTCTCTCCTCCTTACTTGACCAGGTCTTAGCTCAGGAGTTACTGCTATATCGTTTGAGGACAGGACAAGTCTAGCGATGTATTCGATTCGTGGCACATAGTATTTATAGGAAGGCAGTATTAAATTAGCTAGAACTTTGAGTTTTTTTTTTCTAGTCTACAATTGAATGGGAGGATTCTGTGGATCATGTGACTAAGAATGATACAGATATTGAATTAGCCTTGCATGGTTGCCTCACACATTTTATAGGAAATGAGCAGCACTGTCCTTGGTCTTACCCTTCTTTTCTTGCATTTATTGCCAAAATGGGGCCAAAACGAAGAAGTCAACCAAGAAAAAGATCAAAGAAATAGATTCTCAGTTGAATGCTTTAAGGGAGACTGGCTGATATTTTTAATTTTCAATTCGAACTGAGAGCCCTTACCTTCGACCTTTTAACAAATTAAAACAATTAGTTTAAGTCAAGTCTCCATTTGTCTGTATCGATATTTGTGTTTGGCAACGATAGAGAGGCTTAAAACCAATATCCGCTGACAACCGACTAAAGTTTTGTCAGAAAATGTTGTTAATGTCAAGCAGAAGCCATCGAATATGTCTAATAACACTGTATAGCTTCTCCTCTAAAAACGAGACGAAGATCCATTCTTCCTCCGGCAAACTAAGCAACACTCCACGTAAAGGTCCGTAGGAGTACTACTATGTTAAGATCTTTGTAAGTCATTTACACTAACCCATCATGAATGATACCTGCAATACATGTCACACATATTTTCATTATCCCTGTAACATAGGTATATTTTCATGGCGGCCATATTGCAGGACCATTTATTTACTCCTTACCAACACGTGGAGAGTACATTTTAGTGCAAACATTTACTTAAGTTTACCCTCCATCCTCTACATTCACATCCACCATCTTCATCATGGCAAGATGAAATACTCGTTTCTAATACGAGGAATTAGAAGTGAAGAAGATGAACAAACAAAAAAGAAAAAAAAACTTGACAAAGTATACGAGCAAACGAGAGTTGAGTATGAAGTCAAGAACACCAGTAACGTGCTCACCAAGCACCTGACAGTAATTCTGATATGAAAACCTCTCTATCTTCCTTCCGTTTAGTTTGAGCAGAGCTTACAAAATGTCTGATGATATGTTTTCACCCCTAAATCTTGACATGCAACAGAAGACAACCTAATAACAACGTTTCCATCTCAAGGTAAACAGAAGAAAAAAACAAAACAGAAAAACATATAAAAATCCTAAACGTTGTTTAGCAAATGATTTTACATCATCTCCTCCACCACCACCTACACAGAATAACCCAACGCTCTTGGAATAACAAGTTCACATGCAAATAAGAGTTCCGAAACAATTGCATGTTCCTAGGTACATCTTAACTCAGTATTTTATTAATAGCAGGTAATTTCAACAAAATCTATTTACGAGTACGTATCTGTAATTTGCAGTATGCAAATATGTAGCCATAGCTGCGGGCCCACCTTAATCCTTCGTCACCGGAATGGTTATTTCGAATTTATTCAATCTCTACATCCCATTTCTACCATATTACCAGTGTTGAAGTTTGATTCAGAACTCGAGGTGGAGTTCTCTCCAGCCCCCCGTCCATTATCCCATCAAACCAACGCTCCTGGCTCCTGTAAAATATTTCTTTCAACTTCCAAAGCTATAGAGCCAAAAAGATAATTGTGCAAAAATCCAAAAAAAAAAAAAAACCAAAATTGTTGCTTCCTCGTATGTTTGCTTCCTTATTATACATTTATACAATTTGTTCGCTCCTTCCCAGTTCTTGGATGGCAGAGCAGAGGATAACAGGAGAATCATGAATTTTAGGAGTATCTGCACTCAAATTCGTATTTATTCACGTAGCAGGAGATGTGCGTTTCATGTTTATTTATTTTGTTTGTCATCACGATGAAGAGAGGAAATAAATGAGGACTTCCCGTAAAGTCCTTCCCAACGGGATGTTTGATGAGAAAATATTTTTTTATTTTATTTGCTCATTTCCTTTCGCAATTTTCCAGGAATAGTTTTATTACATAAAACCGATGAATACGAGGAGGAGAAGCCAACCGAAAAGATATTCTTGAATCGAGAAACTTGCTAAAGAAAAACTACTCACTACTATCGATTTAGCAGCCATGTTCCGACCTATGTAGCAACCTTAAGCTGATTTATAATCAGTGTTGCCACCCTATTAAGAGTGTTAATAAATAAATTTAAATTAATTTGGTGGAATGATTTTTGGAAGGAAAAGGAGACATGCCACAGTAGTTGTTCTTCGAAGCAATATGCATTAATGGTATACTGGCAGTTAAAAATACAAGAAAATGGGAAGATTTCCTCACTAAGGCAATGGATGCCAAATGTTAAGACGTTCTTTTCTGGCGTTCGTCAGGGAAAAGGATGACTGTCAACTATGTTCAACCTCTCTTCGACTTCCACCTCAGCAAGCTATTCCGAAAAAACGCCCTTTAATCTACTTACTTAGTTTTAGGCCAGGTATTATATTTAAGCGTGCTCGTAATAAGCTTTAACAAATCTGTTCAGGGTTAACACGTCTCTGCGAAGTGCACACCTAAAAGAAAATCCAAAATAAAAAGTGAACCACAAGACGTCAGCTGCCTTCAAGGGAAACACTACCACGGTGAACCCCCTACTATTTTAAAACGGAAAATAAGATCGAAATACAAGGGATATTTTCTGTCAAAAGAGTTAGATATCCGGTTGTGGTTAAATGGTTAAACTAAGCCACAAATCCATGCCACTACTACGTAAAGTCAACTATAAGGTTTGGTTCGAGATAACTCGATGCAAGATCAGAAATTTAACAGTCGCCTTGCGTAGGAAATCGAAGAGCAGCGCGAACCATCATGCTGAAGTTAGTACAAATAAATCTTCTCCACAGTGCGATAAGCCAGCGCCAACATTTTCTACCTTATGATTAAGGAAAACATCGATATCGCCCCCATCCAGGAACCTTCAATAACCTGAGGCAAAATCAAATGGATGAAATCAGCCGAGTTACAAAGTTACAAGGCCGAATCAGACAATGAAAATAGAATTCGGCCCTGTGTAGTTATAAAGTCTAATATCAAATTATATATCTACAGGCTCTTAGGCAATGACGACGAGGCAGTAGTCAGCTATGAGCAAGCTGCTCAAGCTTGCTGATGTGTTTATTGGACGTGATACTAACTCGCATCATATACAATGGGTTAGCGCGGACACAAACTTTCGAGGTGAGTCCCTATTCCAATATATAATTTACCATAATCTGTTAATCGCCAAGTAAAAAGGCAAGAACACTTTTCAGTGTAGACAAAAGCTGAAATTTGTGTTCCGACTGGGACAAATATAAGGCCAGACTGAGGAAACAGGAGAACACAATCTGCAACAATGAAAGCACAACAGAATGTTCGTGGCTAAGGAAAGTCATATCTAAGGAACGTACAGTAGTTGGAGATCTAAATCTACCAGATGGTAGCTACACGAGATTCAGTATTGAAGCTTTGGGACTCTTGTTAGAAACCCACTTTCTTGGATGCACTACTACTCAAAAAGCAGTAACAAATGCAGGCACATTCTTACTAAGCCAATACGAAATACCAAAGAGGATACTAGAAGAAAAGCAAATAAGCTGGGTTAAGGATTTATTTTCCGGTTACAAATCCCCTGGCCTGGACGGAATAATACCAATCATGCTTCGATAAGCAAAGCAGGCTGTGATACCGTTCCTAAAAAGACTAATCAGCAGTAACATCAAGTATGGATATGTGCCAAAATGCTGGAGGGAAGTAAAGGTACCATTCATTCCCAAGGCAGATAAGCCCAGCCATACCTATCCAAAAAACCTTAGGCCCATAAGCTTAATATCACATATTTCAAAAACTTTAGAAAAACTGCTTGACATTCATATTCGATGTAATCTGCACCCAGAAGACTTAGCCTCAAACCAGCATGCCTATGCGAAAGGTATAGGCACGGAAACGGCCTTACATGATGTTGTCAGCATGACTGAAAAAAGACAAAGAGCACACATTAGCGGTCTTCCTTGATATCGAAGGAGCCTTCAACAATGTCAACATTCCCGCTATAAGTAGAAACGAAACGGTATTGAGGGTCACCACCTCGAGGGGCACCCCTTAAGGAGGAGTGATATCATCTCTTCCGTGGACCCTAGTGATTAACGAAATACTCCTGAATCTAAAAGGGGAAGAAATAAAAGCCACTACATTCTAATGACCACCGCAAGTTTCTACCCACGATCAGTGAAATCCTTAGAACCCTTGGATACCTAGCTAAGCTCTGTGGGCTGGGAATCAATCCGCAAAAAACAGAACTTGTTCTATTCACACATAAAAGGATAATGCCATAATTTGACCTTCCTTTCATAGATGGGACAACCCTCCGACTATCGAACAGTATCGCACTAGATATGTAGTAAACTGAGTTGGAAGCTCAATGTCGAAGAATGTGTGAACAAAGCAACGATCGTCTTCGACGCTTTCAGCCGTATATTTGGGAGAAAATGGGGACCTAACCCCAAGACTATCCTATGGATGTAGACGGCAATCCACAAGTAAAACTAACAACATTAGGTTAATGACAAAAGTACAGAAGATTGCATGTATAGGCACGACTCATGCCATGAGAACGACGCTAACGGCGGGTCTGGAAAATGTACTTGGCCTATTGCCCCTAGGTCTATACATGCAAAAATCTGCAATGAAAAGCGCTTTAAGATTACAAGTGAACTGGGTTTATGTTCCAATAACACCCCATCAAGACTATGGAACACCATTCGCATGCATTTTCCCAATCACTCCACTCTGATGAAGGAACGAAATGGTATTGTATAAGACTCGATATCCATTTTCACGGATGGATCAACTATGGAGACAGATATCTCATGTTTTTAACGTAAGTACCTGCCGTGTGGGCTTAAACTTACGGGATTCCCATACATCCATGGGAGCAAGGATACGCCTTGCCATCGCTCACCAATGATTTTCACTGTTTTAGATACCAAATTGGAACTGTGTTGCCGGCACAAGTTCCACCCTTTGTATGAGTCGAGGCCGACCTAAAACCTCTTACTGCTCTTAGGGTCACAGCACCCAGCACTCATTGCAACTCCACATTGAGTCAACCAAGGAAAACCAAAGGAAAACCAAAGGAAAACCAAAGGAAAACCATAGGAAGACTCTTTCCCGCGATTTTGGGTTTAAACCACAGCCACCATGACGCTCCCACAAGGGGGCCTACCTCTAACAAGTCAGGCCCGGACCGAGATCCGGGGGGCTCCTGACTCCCATGGTACCGTGATTTAAGTCCTGGTAGGGACTACCGGTGGTACAGCCGCCAACAAGACCTATGACCGGCAGCTTGTGACTGATCAAATCGTAGCAACCTTCGGTAGCGTCATCTGAAGATGTTTACGATAAGACCAGTACTTTGCTCTGCCCCCGTTCATTATTAGACAACGTCATTAAAGGGCGAAGCCTTGATAATTGGACGGAGGCCCAACGATGGAGACAGGAACAACCGACGGACTTATGATGCTCACGACACCTGCCGGACTACAGCAGTGCCTTTCAGGCGTTCATCATAGGGTTACGCTACGCTGGGTTCCTGACAACAACCGAGTGGCATGCAATGAGCATGCAGACGAGCTAGCTCGAAAAAGGTGCCCAAAAAAGGGAACCAGCAGATCAAAGTATCGAATCTCCACTTAACACTCGGAGAATACAAGTGGAGCGAATGATACAAATAAAAGCCAATGAAAGTTGGAAAAACCTTCCAACCTGCGGGACCTCAAGACAACTATGGCCGAAACTCAGCAAATCCACAACAAGTAAGATTCTCTTGAAAATCAGAGTTGAATCTACGATTGTTGGATTGCTCACCGGCCATAAACTTATGCGAGCGAACGCAAGGTCCCGACGGGGACCTCTGTAGGGTCGACCTCGGGAGGATGCCCTCCACTTTTTGTGTCACTGTCTCAGCCTCAATAATTTGAAGCAAAGAACTTTAGCAGGTTACTACGAGGGGCGTTCAATATAATCTCGGTATCGATATGAAGGAAAATGCGAATTCAATTTAAATTGTTTTTATTTTTCAATATAATCTCCTCTAACATCAATGCATTTGTTACATCTTGAGATAAGCTTTTTTAAACCCTCAAAAAAATTAATTTCCTCTTTCTCTGCAAAATACCCATTTATTGCCGACTTGAGTTCTTCATCATCCGAAAATCTTTTTCCACGAAGACATTTTTTCAAATCCGGAAACAGGAAATACTCGTAATCACTAGGGGCAAGGTCTGGACTATAGGGTGGGTGTTGGATTTCTTCGAAACCACAATCTCGCGCAGCAGCCTTGGAAACTCGCGCCGTGTGAACAGGAGCGTTGTCATGAAGAAGCAACACACCCGCTGCAAGTTTACCCCGTCTTTTCTTTTTAATTTCCTCCCGCAAATTATGCAAAGTGGAAGCGTAGGATGTGGCGTTGATGGTTTCACCTTTTTTTTTGTACTCAATGAGCAAGATTCCTTTTGAGTCCCAAAAAACTGTGGCCATGAGCTTCCCGGCAGACGGAGTGACTTTGAACTTCTTCGGGGGTCTGTTCCTTTTTTATGCCACTGCATGGACTCTTGTTTGCTTTCAGGGTCATAGTGGTGGAGCCATGTTTCGTCCCCAGTAACAATTCGATCCATAACACCGTCCGCGTTCTCACTACACATCTCCAAAAGCTCTCTACAGCATGCGATTCTCACTTTTTTCTGAGGTGCTGTGAGCATTCGTGGCACCCACCTTGCACTGACCTTTGAAAGGTTAAAATGGTCATGAAGAATGGTGTGAATGGTACCAATTGAAAGCTTGGTGATCTCTGCCATCATTTTCACCTTTATTCGGGCATCCTCAAGAACAAGTTTTTCGACTTCTTTGATGCTTTCTCCCGTACAAGCAGTAGCCGGGGCGCCGGAGCGGGGGTCGTCTTCAATGCTCTCTCTGCCTCTCTTGAACTTACTTGACCACTTTTGCACAGTTGATAATGAAGGTGCGGAACCCTGGTAAACAGCCACCATCTCTTCATGAATAGTTTTTTTTTACTTTTTCCTTGCTTAGTGAGAAATTTAATTACAGCGCGATGCTCAATTTTCACCATCATCGTCTCAGTTGCCATTATGATTCTGTTTAACTAGAGATAAAACGCGAATTAATAATCACATTTATATGAAATTTTACATGAATGCACTAAAATAATAGTATTACTTGATAAATCAATTTATATATACAACCACAGCTTCACCCAGATACCGAGAATATGTTGAACGCCCCTCGTACTTCCACAACCTGTCAGAACTATAACCTGTTTCACTTGCATCTCATTTTAGATTCGCAGATGCAACAAGATGGCTTAGACCCACTAAAGGTTAAAACGAAAACCAATGCTAGACGGAAAGCGGAAACCAGAACTAGGAACCACAATAAATTCCCCCATACGAGCATCACAATGGGTCTACGCAGAACTAATTGTGATGATGTATAGAATGGACCCGGCTCCAGATACCTCATCCACCTGCCAACCTAACCTATCCTAACCTAGATTGAAAAGTTAAACCGACCTGCATTGCGAGGATCAAACCTCCACCACTTCGCATAAAACCTCAGGAGGAGACTGCACTTTAAAGAGGAATTTTTCAGTAGGCTCAAAGGAAGACTGTGTGCTGCAAATGTGAGAGCGCCACAAACTGAGATCTTCGACTCATTGTATACTCATACAAGAGCTAAGAAGAAACCTATGCGGGATGGTCCAAAGTGGCCACAGGAAGTTTATTATTCTAATCGCTGGAAAGGCAAGTCCAACTATTAAGAACTCAGCGAGACCACAGATAGACTCTTAAAATGATCCCAATCTTCCGAAACCCATTGACAATTGATTGAATTGAAACCACCTGTCTCTTGTAGATCTGCAATTATACTATGTGAGAAGGGCATCGAGTATAATATAAGAATAATGACAAGTTCCTTAAAAACTATGTAGATCAGATTTGGGAAGAGAAGGTCCTGGAGTACTTTCGCGAATTTAGCGATTGAACCCTCGAGACACCACGTCTATGGCCTCTATTAAGAGGTGGGATGGCTTCTGGACTGATTCTTATAAAGAAACGCTGGATGTCTTAGCAAGCAAACACTTCCTTGGGTCAAAGGTCTTTTTGAAAGCTAGTTCAGACTGTAGGATTTACATGCTGTGAAAATCACTAAGATACTGTAGTATGCGTAAGCAAGCTAAACTGAGCGAAAAATTCTACGAGGTTCCTACAGGACAGCAGGATGCTGCGTAACGCTGCAAAAGCCGGTGGAATCTATTATTACATAGATGGATCAAGTATTCACAGACTGACGGACGAGCTGTGTAATTTTTATTCAATAAGCCAAGAAAGCTGGGTAGCAGTAAATTGCCACACTTTCATCACTTGAAGGGCTTTTTTCTTCGTGATCGTCGTGATCATTTTGTGTAGCTTCAGATAAGTCGTTATGCCCTCGTTTCGTCTATGTCAGAAATATATGTCAAGGTCGTTATTGGAAACGACAAGCTATCTTGGAGTTTATCTTTATGAAGTAATACCTAAATAGAAAAGGCCTCTCTACTATTATATTATACGAAGAATTAACATACATTCTGATGCTATCATAAGTTGGTTCGCATTTGAGAGTGTGCATATCTTGAAATCAGTCGGCAGAAGGATACCTTAAGACGATATCCTCCCACCCCTTATTTGGCTACTTGTGCTGTACTTTGGGCTTTAAAACAACTTTGGTACTATTAGTTTATTTTTTTTTTTTTTTTTTTATTAGTTTTTACATAATTGACTTTCCTCAAGGACGTGGGTCCTTGACACACCACTTCATCCATATTTGGCAGCATATGAAAGTACCACTTACAAACACATGCTAGTTCCTGCCAAACTCACGTCATTTTCACGAAGAGCCTGGGTATCGATTTAGCTTAAGATGGGTTAGGTCAGAATGATCCTCAATGAGTTCCACTTTCACCAGTGGTGAAAACTTTGGGACAACGTGAGAGGGCGATGACGTAGCTACGACTTGGAACTTAAGAGATTTCTTGATAAATTTGTCAAGTTCAGTGATCTTTATAAAGCAGAGATCATTTAGTTTTCAGAAGTGGTAAATGTCTGGGGATTGCATTGTGATGCGCAACAAAAAAGGGCAGTTGCAAAGGAAGCCTACCACAGATTTCTCTTTCCCTTCAACCCTGCAGCTCCTGCAAAAATTATTGAAAGGAATTCTCAATTGGTGCGCCTGCGTTTGAATGGCAGAGTATCCCGTGATTGCAACTTAGGAGATACACATATCCCTCTCCTGAAGTTCATCAGCTCTCGGGTGCTTAAGATTGAGTGCAGGCCATACAAGTCTAGATATCTCACAGCAGTCTCGATGAGTTCACCTATGACTGGCTGTAGTAAGTGCTTGAAAGGGTATGAATTTTTTGCGTACGACATTCGTTACTAGAGATCCGAATCTGGCGAGTTCATCAGGGAAGCCGCTCTCTGGAATGTCCGAGTTACAGAATATGATCTTGTGGTGCTAAGCCACCTCGTTAAGAGATGCGCGAGAATACACTCGAATTAACGACATTCGCAGTTAGGGATCTGATCGTAGCTTGACTGTCTATGCATTTACGAGTATACTGAAATATGCGACGTGGGTAGTGGTAGATTAACTGAATGATTTGTGTATGAAAAGGTTATCAGAGGAGATCCCTGCGCCAAGGCGTTGCACTATATAAGAACCACCTGTGAAGGTGGAAATTAGCTGACTGAATATGTCTTCACGTTGTCTCTATTCATTCCCTTCTGGAATTAGGTGATTGAAGTTAACTTCAATTTCAGTTAAACGAAGGTTGGTTCATTGGGTAAGGCAGCAATGCAGCGTGAGTAGATTGGCATGTCCTATATTTAACTCCAATCCATACTGAGGGTACCTCACTTTGAGATGAGTTAAATGCGTACCAGAAAATTCTGAAGATAGCAAATAGACCAAAGTTTAGACGACTGCCTCTAGAGGTTCACCATGCGTCAGTTACTCTTATCAAGCTGATGAAAGTCTATCTTCCGGCTTTTTGCAACATTTTCTTTCAACTTCAGTTTGGTGTCCAGAATGAGGTCTAGATGGATTTCAGGTTACAAGAAATCGGCTTATCTTATAGAATATCTAAATGTTGTACGTGATGGTTAGATTTTTTGATATCCTCAAGCTGAGTGTCTACGTCGACCATCTTCTTTTAAAGTAATTCTTCTTAAAACTCGATGCGACCTTTTACTCTAAGCGGTGACTCTGGGAAACTTGTGCATAGGTTTCTTGACACTGTTACACAGGCGCACCAAAAGATCTGTGACCCAAGGGTTTACTGTGAGCTTTGCCTATTTTAGACGCTTAACGTCAAAAATCTTCTTGAATGCAACTTTCTTGAAGATTTTCAAGTTGATGACCGAGCTCTATAGGACGTTGCTTCAGGATTGAGTCACAATTGATACTTTGTGTTCGGTATATTTCCTACATGGAATAGATCACATCCCAGTCTTGGAGTCTTGGTGTAAAGTCAATACGTCCGAAACCGTTGATAAGACTAAGTTTACTAACTGGGAAGATATTTAACATATGCATTGAAGTCACTAAGTATGATTCTCGCATGGGGTTTTAGACAAGCCCTGTAGCTCCTCGCAGTCGACTATACAATTCATCTTCTTGGTGAGAACCTACGACCTATGAACTAATGTCATGCAACCCGCAGATCAGAACTAAAGTTACTTTAAGCTTTCAGTGAAAACAGCGAATTCCGTCTGCCCAAAACGAATCGGTACCTAGGTTTGTGCAGTCTCGTTTGATAGCTCTGCGAAATGTTGCAGTTCATTCGTTTTTCTTTTCTAGACTAACGTGAGCAACGGTTGGTTGTGTTACAAATGAGCTTGCAATCAATACTTTCAAAACTGACTTTTGGAGGGCGGCAACTTTAGATACCACTCTTCGTTAGAAAAACTTGCGTCTTTCTTCTAATTGGAGACATATGAAATCCTAACGGCAATGTATTACATTGTGAGGATCAGAAGTCTTACTACTTCAAAACTTGTTCGGGAATGAAAGACTTTCCTATACGCGAATTCACAGAGTTATGTTTGGGTTCAAGTAAATTAGATCGATGAAGAACATCCTAGACCTCGCTCAGAGGAGGATCTTTTATAAGGTGAAGCTGCTTTGGGGCTAACTGCGTTCTTATATGATAGTTTGTGTTTCTCGTAAATAGTTGTTTCTTGTGGCAGACGAACCGAATGACTGCTGAAGTCTCTTAAATGTCAACGGCTTCCCTGCTGTCTTGCAGCAGGTACATACCATCAGTTTGTAGCCCTAAATGCTTCGGTTTGTGGTTTATCTCGCCGACAACTATATTTTTTCTGAATCCATCTGTGGGATATGAGGATGACTCTAGTGCAAAAGGAGTCAACATCTTTTTAAAAAACGTACAATGTGGTCTGTATCCTCCTCCTGGTGCGGACAGGATTTACAGATTGGATGGGAGTCATATCCGAAATTGTGCAGATGACCGGTTAGAAATTGTGTGATGTAGAAGTTTAGTTCTCCAGTTTTCTTTCCATTCAAGGTTCTATGTTGGGCATGTTGGTTTGTCGCTTTTGAACTGAGATATCGCTTCCTCCTTATGAATCTCGCTAATTGATCCGCTTGATGGACAAGAACGTATTTTTTTGTGTACGCGCCTAATTTTTTCGGCCCGCCGCTTCCTCTAAGGGACCTTCTTAGATTGTTCTCAAAGCAATTAGTCTATATATTCGCTATATCTTTCTCCTCGATTCTTTTTTTTGCCAGTGCGCCAGTGTAACCGAGATAACTATTTTCGACATTTACGAGCGTTCAACATATTCTCGGTATCGGGGTGAAGCTGTGGTTGTATATATAAATTGACTTATTTATATCAAGTAATACTATTATTTTAGTGCATTCATGTAAAACTTCATATAAATGTGATTATTAATTCGCGTTTTATCTCTAGTTAAACAGAATCATAATGGCAACTGAGACGATGATGGTGAAAATTGAGCATCGCGCTGTAATTAAATTTCTCACTAAGCAAGGAAAAAGTCAAAAAACTATTCATGAAGTGATGGTGGCTGTTTACCAGGGTTCCGCACCTTCATTATCAACTGTGCAAAAGTGGTCAAGTGAGTTCAAGAGAGGCAGAGAGAGCATTGAAGACGACCCCCGTTCCGGCGCCCCGGCTACTGCTTGTACGGGAGAAAGCATCAAAGAAGTCGAAAAACTTGTTCTTGAGGATGCCCGAATAAAGGTGAAAATGATGGCAGAGATCACCAAGCTTTCGATTGGTACCATTCACACCATTCACACCATTCTTCATGACCATCTTAACCTTTCAAAGGTCAGTGCACGGTGGGTGCCACGAATGCTCACAGCGCCTCAGAAAAAAGTGAGAATCGCATGCTGTAGAGAGCTTTTGGAGATGTGTAGTGAGAACGCGGACGGTGTTATGGATCGAATTCTTACTGGGGACGAAACATGGGTCCACCACTATGACCCTTAAAGCAAACAAGAGTCCATGCAGTGGCATAAAAAAGGAACAGACCCCCCGAAGAAGTTCAAAGTCACTCCGTCTGCCGGGAAGCTCATGGCCACCGTTTTTTGGGACTCAAAGGGAATCTTGCTCATTGAGTACAAAAAAAAAAGGTGAAACCATCAACGACACATCCTACGCTTCCATTTTGCATAATTTGCGGGAGGAAATTAAAAAGAAAAGACGGGGTAAACTCGCAGCGGGTGTGTTGCTTCTTCATGACAACGCTCCTGTTCACACGACGCGAGTTTCCAAGGCTGCTGCGCGAGATTGTGGTTTCGAAGAAATCCAACACCCACCCTATAGTCCAGACCTTGCCCCTAGTGATTATTTCCTGTTTCCGGATTTGAAAAAATGTCTTCGTGGAAAAAGATTTTCGGATGATGAAGAACTCAAGTCGGCAATAAATGGGTATTTTGCAGAGAAAGAGGAAATTTATTTTTTTGAGGGTTTAAAAAAGCTTATCTCAAGATGTAACAAATGCATTGATGTTAAGGGAGATTATATTGAAAAATAAAAACAATTTAAATTGAATTCGCATTTTCCTTCATATCGATACCGAGAATATATTGAACGCCCCTCGTATATCTGCGTCCACCGATTGGCATTCTCGTCCACGAAGATTTATTGTGAGTGATCGACGCTTTTTTCGTACCGCAGTCTAGGTGACGATTAAAGCTAAGTCTATTATATTGGTCTGGTGATAAGACTTCTGTTTTATGTTATGATAAAATCAGACAGCAATTAAGCCAAGTTTTGACCCGGAAGATTGCTTCATTTTTTACGTTTCTACTTCGTGGATAAGGTCGATAGCGATATCGTCCACAAAGCCTATTACGTTTACCTCTGGGGGCTTTGGAATCTTAAAACACAGTGATAGATAATATTCCATAGAAAAGCGCCTAGGACGAATCCTTGTGGCACACCTGCTGTGTTATAGTGTTGGATAACCACATCAGTATCATAGTTCCTAAAGTAGCTAGATATAATTCTGAGAATGTAGTTTGGTACGTCCATTTTAGCAAGAGCATTCATTACAAAGGTCCAATGAATTGAAAGTATTTCTGATGTCTAATGTGACTACTGCACAGTACTCCTTTGTTCCGAATCACCATCGGCGTCGGTCGATGACTGCGCTTGCTCTAACAATCACTGTTTTGATTCCGTCTACTGTGAAGCGGGATTTTCGGAACCCAAACTGGTATTCTGACAGTACATTGCTTTCTTCTACGATTGTCACCAGTCTGTTGTAAAGGACCTTTTCTAAATTTTTTCCCATGACATCCAGAAGCACATGGGGCGATACTACGAGGGAACTTCTGGAGTTTTATTTCCTCTGGGAGGAAGGAAGAACGCTGTAGCTTCCAGTGATCTGTCCCCTATTTAAAACTGGGGTAAGTTACTTCTACAAAGTTGTCCGGTATCGATGTAATTGCTGCTTTAAGGGCTCTGTTTTGTATTCCATCCGAGATTGATGTTTTCCTGCCGTCACGGTATGTTACGGCAGCAAATCTACTTCGCCGTGGAGCAGCCTTTAATATTACAATAGCAAAGGTAGACAGTGGCAACACTGTATTGTAATTTTCGTACATACTCGTATTATGCGCGTATAAGAACTTACTCAACCCCAAAAACTCCAACCTCCGTCACAAGCCCTTAATAGAGAATATCCTTCAAAGATAAATTACCCAAAGTTGGGAGTACGTTTATATACATATGGACGAGTATATCTGTGACGTTCATATGTAGATATAATAGATGACTATAGACCAAATCGTTCAAAACGGAATTCTGGCCCAAATCATGGTACAAGAGCCCTCAGGTAGGATATTCGTATGCGTATTTGGATATACCCTGCACACGCTAGTCATGTCTCATTTTTGTAATATTAGGCTGTATACTCGTCCCATAAAGAAATTCTCATATAAATTTTTTTAAATGTTGCAACTAATACCACTAGTCGGGAAGAGCCTGCACGTAAGGATACCGGAACGAATCCAGGATATCTATGCATAGACAAATCAAAATAAATAACCTCATGAATTCATTATGCATTGTTACCCCGGATGGAGACAGGATGGGCCAGAACAGGTCGGAATGGGTTCTCAGATGTTGGATCCCTTTTTGACTCTTTCCGTGTTGTGATGGTCGTGATGGGTGTGTGTATGTAGATTCGAATTTAATAGTAATTTACCAGCTGAATTCTACAAGCCGTTCATCGTAGACATCGTGAACGTCGTCCTAGTCATCGTCATCGTGGTTGTGTCAGGAATAATAGAGTTTTCTATGCTGCTGATGATGATGATGTTGATGTTGTGTGATGGTTGGTTCCTCCTTTGCGTCGCGTAGCTCGTACAATACCTATGCATTCTTAGTTGGATCGGCCTTGCTGTCGTCGTCGGTCGTTCGGATTGGTATCCGTATCCGCTGTCGTCGCATCGAAACCAAATGGCTTCGGGTGGGAGAAGTATAAATTATGTTTGTTGTTTGGAATATGAATGGGATTACGTTCCGTTTGTTATTATGTTGAGCAAGGTTGCTAGGTATGCTTCGGGGTTGATGGCTAGGGTAGCTTGTCATAAAATGAGGTGAAAAAGGGTTGTCCATTTGGAGAAGGTGAGAATTGTAAAGAAGACTGGTTAGGGGACGAAACGAAAGGTTTGCTTGAAACGATATCTCAGGAACGAAGCCTTTTTTCAATCAAATATTAATAAAATTTCTGACTATTTGCCAGTCAGTGGAATTCAAATAAAATACCAGAGTGATGCTGCTGCTGCTGATGTTGTTGTTGTTGTTATTATGGGTATATGCTGTTGTTGCGCAACCGAAATTGTTGTTTATTTGATGGAGAAGTTTAAACGTTCGGAATTCTCGGAATTACTGTAATGTACTGACTTAAATGAGGTAGAACATTATGATTTGACTTGAAGGCAGGAGAAGTTTCTTTATTATGAGTGCACAAGCCATTGGAGGGAATGGGAATGGAATGATGCAAGGAAATAGATTTGGGTTCAAGACCCTGGGGGTAGATGTTTATTGTCAAAATAGAAAGAGAAACGAAGCAGGAAATGGATAACTTGTTTTACGACGAAATTTCTTTGAAGTTGGAATTACTCGCTATGGATACCACCTACATAACTTGGCAGTTACAAATGAATTTGATTTTGATGAACCACTATTATTTTTCAATATTAAGTGTGTCTATCAAAAGGGATACCCTAATGTTAACAACATCAATAAAATCATCCCTAAGCGGAACTTATACTAGAGTGTGGACTGTGGTAGGCTGGGAGAAATGTATACATGGAAGGATCATTAATAAAGGAAAATTCTCAGCTTCCTTCATAGAATATATGATTGATAGAATCAGTCACAATAAAGACGAGAAATGAGCAGCAACAGTGTATCCAAGGACATTCTCATATTTCATACGGACACAGAAGTAGAAAGTTCCGATTCTTCGACAAAAATTCGAAGTATTTAAGTTGGAATAGCAGGAGTTTTATACTTATTCGATATGATAATATCAGAGAGCTCTATATCAAGGAGAAGTGTATCATAGGACCTGTCTTTCTAGCCCCATCCACATGACCAACTGAGCCTTCTTTTAGATGGAAGAACCAACTGTTTAGTTATAAGGGTACACCTGGAAGTTTTAATTTAAGTTTGAATTTGTCAAAGTTAAATGGTACTGCTTAATTGTGAAGAACAAGTTCTGCGCAAAATAGCTTATGGAGAGGTCGATAGAGGTGATCAAAGTGCCGCTCATATCTATAATACGACGGGATAAGCATTAATCAGATTTCATCAAAGCTGCCAGATTTGTATGCAAAGTCTTCAGATCTTTTTTTAACGATTCCGTTATATTTTCGATCCTCATAATCAACCAACTATTCCCTAATCGTTATATTATGAATAAATTTCAAACACTCTACATGTTATAAATTCAAATATTGCGAAAAGATCTCAGGATACACTCGTAGACGATCCACCTGGTACAGGAGATGAAGCCACGAGACCATGACTTACGTGAATGTTCGCGGATTTAGTTTCTAAGGAGCTTGGAGTCCATCCTCAGTTTTTTTTTTTAAATCATGTTCAGTGACGAGGCTCACTTTTGGCTCAATGGGCTTGTAAAGAAGAAAATTTGCTCATGGGACCCATGGAACCATGGAAAATGTTGTTACTATTAAAAAAAATACCGGTAGACTTAAAGTAAACCACCCAAATAATGAGAAACAACAAAAAAAAAATGACTAGCGCCACATGGGCATAGTACCCCGGCGTGAAAATTCCGGACTTTACAAATTCATTTGTAAAGATCCCTCGAAATAATAATAATAATAATAATAAAAAAAAAATAATTCTGTTAGAAATAAAAGTGAGATAATTATTTGTAGCAAATATGTCAGAGTATGCTGTTGATAAATATTTTTCAATTCAGAGTATTTTATTGAAAAAATAAGTAAGGCTCTGTCACTATGAACTAAACGTGGTGGCACATTTACATTTTTTTTTTAGGGACGAGCAAACTTTTTTCTTATTTCTTGGTCCATAACAAAAAAAGTGCGATAAAGTGACATCGTGCAACTTTTTTCATTTGAAGATTGGATTATTACCTTTAAAATAATACTGAGATACAGCGCAACATTCTTTTTCCTTCTCCTATAGGTATCAATTCCCCTTTTCAGGGCGACCATTCTCTTTACGTCAAGAAGTTTTTTTATTCATTCAGATTGAAATTCTTTTTAAGTCTTCAGTAACGGTTTGTGAAAGTGCAGTACGTAATGTGAAAAAAAGTCAATAAACGGTCTTGATGAGGCTGCTCATAAAAAATGCCTCGAATACAGTAAAACTTTTGTATCACACCTTTTCAGAAAGTATAAAGAAAAAAAAAATGTCACCAGAACCGGCATCAAAAGGAGTCCCTAATTCCATTGCCTGAAATTCATGTGCCAACAACTTCTAGACAAGGAAGACCGGAAAAGGAATTCCAGGAATGTGGAAACAGAGCTAAAAAACGAAAAATTCGAGATCTTATGGAAAGATTGGCCGAAGAATTACCATTTGCTGTTGAGTCTAAGCTTAGAATAGAAGGAAAGCGTTTTAAAGCCGAAGTCGTGCAAAGGGTTGTCGAGTGTTCTCCTGAAACACTTAAAAAGCTTAAGAAACCCGAAACTCCGAATATGATCAAGCCATATACATCTGAAGAAATCCAAGCCCTTATAACCGATTTGAAATTGAAAAAACATCAATCTAAGCAACTTTAAAAAAGCGCAAAAGAAAGAAATGCTAATATTTACCCAGCCTACGATACAATTTTAGAATAAAACAAGGGTGTTATCCAACAAGTAATTTTTTGACTATAACCGAAACCTTGTGTCCAACAGCCATTGTTAGACTTGACACTACAACGTTTATCTGCTGCACATCTTGAAACTTTTGAGAAAAAGTTAGAAAAAATGATAGTTTAGTATGTTCGTGAAAGTGGGTCTCTGATGGTAGTGGAGGGCACTCGCGTTAGAAGCAAATCTTTTTGGTAAATCCTGAGGCACGTGATACTTATATTGTGCTAACATACATAGTACTTTTAGAAATAAGTAAAGTTGGTTCTGGGACTGAAAATATCTGGATAAATTCAGGAACACATTCTTCAAAATACTGCCGTCCAATACGTTTCGAATTTGCAAAGGAAAATATTGAGACAATAACAAGAGAGTTCAATCGAATGGTTCCTAGTCAGAAAACTGCTCATCATTTGGCTTAGATGGCTTTTATACGTAGAGCGAATGGACACCAATGATCCGGCCCACAGAGTCTTCGAAACTAAACCGGAATAACAATGCAGCAGTGGGAGACCTCACAAGTAGAAGAGGACCTCAACCGACTTGGAGTTCGCAACTAAAGCTAAAGACTGGGCTAACTCGAGAGGCTTGTTAGTTGCAGACAAGAGTTGTCACGAACTGTAGCGCCACTTTCTCTTGAAGCAACCATGGTAATTTTCGTTCCTTTTAGTTGATGCTTCTGCGACATGTAGGACTGGGACGATAAAGGTCTTAACCAGTGCTTCCTTCGTTGTTCGTAAGAAATGTCTTTTTTCTTAGTTGCTTTCTCTATTCAGAGAAAAAGGAATTGGAGAGTGATATCACCGGTATTGTCATTGCTTAAATTTACAGCGAAAGCCAGATGGACAAAGTATTTAAATACCTCAGAGTCATAGTTTGCGCAAGAGGCGTGCTGTACCGTTGATGTTAGGTTTGGCTTTTATCGACAGCTCATACTTTGTTTTACCCTCATTTTATCTGCTTCAAAACAACTTGCTGATTTTGTACTATAATGCCAGCGTAACCTGGCGGGGATGCCGAAACTCCTCTCTATACAGATGAGTTGGTGTAAATTGAATCTCTGCCTTAAATAATTAGGTAGTTAGTCCGTCTGCGTCTACAGTCATACTGGTCTTTAGTTTAGATATCGCTATACAAACGTCTTCCTGGTCGGGTGGACGAAGTTGTTGTTGATGATCACCGCCATGCGCGGTTCATTCTATGTGAATGTTGGTCATCTAGGGAGTTAAACAGACTGCAGAAGTAATCTAAATTCAGAAGCAACTGTGACTCTATTATTTTTATTAGTACCCCGTAGACTCTGTGAGTAGGTCTCGCCCTTTTTTGTAGCCGCTTGTGTGCCCCTAATTACGGTGCATGCACTTGGCGAAACTTTTCGTCAAACCAGGGGTTTTGTTGTGGTGGGCAATTAAATGAACCGTTGCCGTGGAGGATATGTTTTCCAGCATTAAAACCTCCAGGTAAGATCTTAACGTCTTGCTCGAGACATTCTGGCGAAGGAACTCGCAGAAAGTGGTAGTTTTCTTTTGTGAGGACATGAGGCAATGTCAGGACTATGTAGGCGAATTTAGCTGCGGATTGTAATCAGGCATCCGATTGAGACATATTGTGTTAGTATTCCACATCTAAATAGGCGCTGCTTCTGCTTTCTGTAGGTGTCACTATAGTAGATGCCACAGCGAACATAATTCGCACATCTTTGACAGAAGTGATATCGGTGCATGCTTAGCCCTTAATTTTTTGGTTGTACGTGTCCTATTAAGGATCTGAGCATTTCACGTGTATAGCCGAAAGTCGTTGCCCGTTATTTGTATAGTAGTATCATAAATATCAAGTTAATCCATATCCGAGGCTGTTTTTTGCTTCGCAGCATATACTCGTAGTATTTTAAGTGTTTGGGCAGTCAAACAGCACAACTCCCAACTTAGAGAGGCACATCCTTCAGAGAATAGCGTCAGTAGCCAACTATAGGGACTTGAGCACCGCCGTTGGTTCGTTTGAAACTGCGTCTGTGTCTTCATACGTGTGAATGAACGTTTGAGGTCAGCATAAGATCGGAGAGGAGGACTCTCTTAGGACCCTAACTTGTATTAGATTAATATACATTCGAACTGAATTTGGCATGATTCCTTAAAATATGGGCAGAATACTTTAAGGCAAATGTTTCTGCCAGACTGTTGAATATATTGCTTCTTGATGACGACATTGTATAATAGATCACTTCCCCTGAGACAGTCGCTTGCATTAGACTGCCGGTATTAGGCTTCTGCGAAATTATCGTCGTGGTTTTTGTTTGCTTTCATCCATATTTTAGATTTTCCAGCTTACCATGTGGAGTAAAGCCGATTTGAGTGGACCGATCAACTCTTGGAACCTTATTAGCAAGACACAATGCTGGCTAAACTTAGTGTCGCCCACACTCTCTGAAAAGTCTTCCGATATAGTCTTGCAGCTCAATGTAGCAAGTGAACGCTCAGTGAAACAAGGGTACAGAGCTATTTTTGGCAAATGCAATGGAAATGGTTTACAGAGATTGTAACGCAATAGACAAAAGAGCAATTCACCATTTTTGTTCTAAAGCCTGGATTTTTCTCGGGGGTAGTCTACATTTCTGTGGAAAGGCAGAAGTGGAACTGCCTTGAAGTGCCAATTTAATCCGACAACTAGTGTGGTTTAATTGTTGAGTAAAGTGGACTGGGATTTCACTTCTGTTACGATGTTGCAGATGCTACACTGTGTGTTGTGTGGAATGCCTAGTACTTAGTTCTAAAGACTGTAACTTTGTCGATATTTATAAGAATTCTCTCAAGCAAGTCGCTCATCTTTATTTTGTTGTAATCTGGACATATCTTCTCGCAATTAAGTAGTTTACTGTTCTAAAAGCAATCCAAAAAATTGTTGCCTGTCCACATCAGGCAGAATGTGTACCTCCTCTACAAGTAAACAGTGAAGGGCTGAAGATTTCTTGAGTTTGTTGATGATGCGGTATCCTAGTACCAAAATCAGGGCGACTCTGAGGCTAAATTATTTCTGCATTCATGCACTTGTTTCGAGGATGAAATAACCAAATTTAATAGTGTATAGTTATCGATTGAGATATTCCGCATTTTGCAGGCAATTTGATTACACGCCAAGCTTTCTGGCTGCCAAGTAATTCCCTATATAATGAAACAGGCTGGTGGTAAACGAATCAATCGACTCAACCTTAAACTCTGTCTTCAAGTCAAGGTCCTGATCATCCTGACCATCTGCTCACTATGCCATTCCTTTCCTAAATGTCTATACATTCTTTACATATAACTGTCTGCCTTCTGTCTATCATTTTCTATTCCAATCATTAACACAATCAATGTCACCCCATAGGCAAAGCAAAAATGATTCCGTAATTTCAATAAATAGGAAAAGATAGCGGTTGCCAATTTAAAATCACACCGGTCCTGCCAAGATAAAGAATATCATCAACATAACGTCATTCTAGAACATGAAGCAGAGTCGTCTCCTATTGCTCGTATCTTTCGCTAAAAGGTTGTCTTCTACATTTCACGTGCGAATGCACTCGACTGATTTTTCCCTCACCCACATTTCCGTTTTCATTTTTCCTATTTTCAAAATTACGTTCACTTTTTGATCTTCAGCTATCTACATTCCTCGAAGAAAGAAAGAAAATCAATCGAATGAGCACATGACAGTCATTTTGATTTCAGCTCAAGTACAATCAAGCAGCACCGAAGCGACGCGGAGCGGCGCGGCGTCCACGCCAACTAAGGGCGCTACAACGAATTTATAAAGTTAATCTTTTAGAAAATCGAAAATTTAGAAAATTTCTCTTAGGTACCCTAACTAAGCAACGGATATAGATAATTTAAGGTAGAGTAGGAAAGGGCAGGGTAGGGTTCTAGAAGTATCCGCGTATATTTGATTTCTATGACTGATGGTAATGTGGGCGATAGCATGTGCTCTGAGTTGATTGGGGATAACATACACAAGCACATTGCATTACGTTTCGGTTCAGTGAATCCATTAGGAGGGTTGCTATTTTAGGTGAATGATATGAAGGTGGCATTTATAGCGATACATGGATGTTGGGATGTATGATACTTGGTCGTATAAGTGGGGGTGTGGGTTATATGGAATGGGAACTGCTGACAAGAGCACTTTTTTTAACAAAAATCATAAACTGGAAAGGTTGCAAAAATCTTGGAGATACAGATATAAAAATATGCTTAGTACATATGAAAAGATATCAAAATGTCATTTAACCAGCTCGTAGAACAATTAATTGGATAAAACCTTTCACATACAAGAAAATAAGAAAGTTCAAACAGTCCAAGTCCAACGAAAGCCAAGGCTCAAGGACCTTACTTTTAGCTGAATTGTCTCTTGTTTAGAGAATACAATATGGAATGACACTTATGTACATGAACAGAGGGCAATGACTTTCGGATCTGTACGTGGAATGTTCGCACCTTGAATAGGCCACGTGCAACCGAACACAGCGAAGGCCCAAGACTGCTATAAAGCAGATATCACCGCCATCCAGGAAGTGCGGTGGGATGGGCCGGGCAAAAGAAAGATGAAAAACTGTGATGTTTACTACGGTGATTGATATAGGGAACGTAAGCAGCGTCTATTTGGATGCGGATTTGTTGTAAGCGGCAGACTTTGACAAAAAGTCTTGAGCTTTCGGCACGTGATTGTACGCCTTATAATAGTCCGTATCAAAGGTCAGTCGTTCGCAGATCTCAGCAGAGAACAGACGTGTTTCGGCTTTTCCAAAGTAAATAGTGAAATAGTAAATATTGATTTCATCTTAAAGATAATTAGTTGCAAAATCATTAGCTCACTCGATACCCCAGCGGGTAGCGGCGTCGGTCTTCGAATCGTGGAACACAGGTTCGATACCAGCAGCATACTAAAGCTGGAAGAAAAGGTGCTTGCTATTAAGCAAAAACAAAAACAGAGGGAGCAATCAAAAGTAGAGAGTTTCCAACAACAAAAGCAACAATAACAGTCTCTGCTCTTGTCTCAACAACTGCAGGAACAACAAAACCACCAGCAGCAGAAATAACAACTGCAGCAAACAAAACAGCAGCAGCAGATACAACAGCAGCAGCAGATACAACAGCAGCAGAAACAACAGCAGCAGAAACAACAGCAGCAGCAGCAGAAGAAAAAGGAGAAGGTGCCTCCTATCAATATCTATAAATTAGAGGTAAATGCAACCACGGACCTGTGTAAGTTGGTCATTGGTCATAATTTTAACATTAAGAGATTGGGAAACGATCGCCATGCCATCCACTGTAATACAGTGGAGGGCTACGCGAAAGTGAAAGAGCTCCTAAAGGAAACGACGACGTAGCACTACTCATACATACCGAAGGGTGAAAAGCGGCAATCGATGCTGCTGAAGGGGTTGGAACCGTCTTCTGATCCTGAGGAGATCCTAGCACTGCTCAAAGAGAAGAAGTGCGAAGGACTCAAGTTTGTGGGGGTAAAGTCATTTACCACAGCTAGAGCCAGGCGTGAGAAACGGAGTCTGCCGTTCTTCCTGGTGCAGCTCAGTCCCGAAAGCCGTCTGGATAGTCTAAGGTATTAGTGTCCTAGACTACAAGTTGGTTCACTGGGAAAAATTAAGAAGGAGCGAAGGCGTTATACAATGCGTTCGCTGCCAGAGGTTCGGGCACGCCGCGTCGAACTGCCAAATGCAGCCTCGATGCCGGAAGTGCGCTAAGAACCACAGTTGCGAGGAGTGTGCTCTGGGTATTGACGGAGCATCCGATAGGTCGCAGCTCTCGTGCGTGTTATGTGGGAACGTGGGACACACCGCAATCTATCGGGGTTGTCCTAAGTTCGCTGACATTAAAAAAGCAAAACTAGCTCGGCAGCAGAAGGTGGAGGTCAAACGTTCACCTGTTAGGTTTCAAACACCAGCCGTCACGACCCAAATTTCCTACGCCCAAATGGCGCCAGTTAGGGGGGCTACGGTACAGCAAGCGACTGTTGCTTCTCCAGCGCCAATGCCGAGAACAACGGAAGCTGCACCTAACATGATGGCCATCTTGCTCGCAATCCAAGGGCAGACGGCTCAGCTGCAGCAGCAGGTACAAGAACAGGCTAAGCGGGTGGACCAGATCTACGCGCTGATGCCGGGCCTAACGCAACACATGTCGTAATGGGTACGCACATGGTGGAGCAAACTTTGAAGGTTCTTGCGGTGAATGTTAATTCACTGATTAGGATCGAACGAAGAGCCGCAATGTTTAAATTGCTACAAGACCAAACTCCTGATGTGCTTTTCGCTAGCAAAACCAAGCTAACCGATAACCACAAACTGGAGTACAATAATTATATTGCTAGAAGAAGAAATCGGCCCAGATCCAAACGTGGAGACGGTGTCGCGATCTTCATTAAAGAAGGTATAAAATTTCACAGAGTGTACAAGGACGTGTTGCGCAGGTTCCGGGTGTTGGAGGCAGTCGTCATTTACATCCCGCTCCGCAGTGGAAAGCTTGGCCTCTGTTTATGCACCTGAAAAACGCTAAATAGTCTGCTCACATTCGTGTATGATAGCGACCATTGCGGTTTTAGCACCGAAATTACAGTTCCCAACGAAATTGCGGAATTGGAGGAGTTTGTCCAAAGATGTTCTAAAAACTCGATGGACACGCTTCTCCGCAACCTTGACAAGAGCACTCTCCTCGAACACGCTCCACCCACCATCCAATAGGAATTTGTCAAACGAGGAGATCGACAATTACCTAAAACAAATGGACGAGACAATTAAACAAACTATGGACACTACAATACCGCGGTATCGACGTACGACTAACGAAGACCTGTTCCGCAATCCTACTATTGACGCATTTCACCGACAGAAAAGTAGACTTCTGACAAGATTTAAAAACTTGTACAGACAGTTAACTGACAAGACCCGGAGATTACGACACTGAAGTCGTCGATTAAAAATATTCAAACGCTAATAAAAGAAAATTACAGAATTGCTGTAAGCTCATTGGAACAACAAGGTTCGGGCTGTAAACACCACTACAACGAACGGTTACTGACAATAGCAGGTATTGATCCAAATGAAGCCGCTGATGATGACGACTTTTTTGTGATCGAGGATCCACAGGAGAAGGTTGCGGCCATAGGGGCGACTTTCCAGGAAGTATACAAGGCCACTGATACCATTGGCCCTAATTACGACCTGGACAATCGCGCCTTTGTGCACGACTTCTGCATTCGAAATGAAATAGAGAACTGGCGATCCGAAGGCTCTGGTTTCACCCGGTTTAGCGACGAAAATATGGCAAATAACGGCATTGCCAGAGAGGGTGGCCTACCCCCGTTCATTTCGAAGGAAGGACTCCATGACATATTCGACACAATCAGAGTTAAGAAATCAGTGGGGACTGATGGTATTCCGAACATCGTGCTTCGACATCTTCCTCTAGAAGCGGTAGACATTTACACCACCCTGTTTAATAATGCAATGAATAATGCACATTATCCAGCGCATTGGAAAACGGCGGTGGTTCAACCTATCCCGAAAAAGGGAAAGGATATATCCAATCCGGCGAATCTCCGGTCGATATGTCTCCTTCCGAATATCAGTAAGGTTTTTGAAAAAGTAATCAATAGAGCTCTGTCTAGGTGGGTATAGTTCCGGATAATCAATTCGGTTTTAAGGCGGAACATGATATCTCACATGCCGCGTCTAAACTGGTGTCCGATATCCAATGGAATAAAGGCAAAAATCAATGTACTGGTGCCTGCCTTGTTGACTTGGAGAAGGCCTTCGACACCGTATGGTTGTTCTTCTTCTATAAGCTGACTGGGTTGGGGATCAGTAAACCACTCTTGTACATTCTTTATAATATGCTAACCAACAGATAGTTCATCGCGAAGAATGGTGATGTGACTTCTGTTGGAATATTTCAAATTAAAAATAGTCTTCAGCAAGGCGCGGTCAATTCGCCGATCCTATTCAACATTTATACAAGGGACTTAATAGGTTCACTTCCCCATACTATTGCGTACGCAGGCGATTTGATAGCGTACAGCACAGGTCTATAAATCGGGGTCGTTAATACTCTCATGTAGCGTGACTTCGATAAGATAAGACGATTTTGCGATGACTGGAAGTTGAAAATCAACTTTCAGAAGTCGGAAACCATTCTCTTTAGGACGCCGTTGTCTGGAGCCTCTGGGGATACCAGAAAAAATTTGCAAAAGGTCTCGATTATTTGACAGCATGGACAGCCTCTTGCCTGTCGAAATGTAGTCAGATACCTTGGGATCTGGCTAGATCAGTTTCTGTATTTTGACAAAAATGTAGATGTTGCTCTGGCCACAGCTAGAGGTGCTTTTGCCCTTACAAAGAGACTGTTTTATAGCAGTCAACTCGATGCGAGGGTAAAGGTAATCTGCTACATGGCCCTTATCAGGCACATGCTGGTATTTGGTTGTCCCGTGTGGTTCAATGTACGAGCAAGCTTAATGGAAAAGATTCGGGTTTTTGAGAGGGCTCGCCTTCGCGTGTACAGACAATCAGAGTTGGAGTACAAAAAATTGTATCCTAATGATGTCTTTTACAACAGGGCGAACCTAATACCAGTGGACAACTTCGTAATTAAGCTGACTCGAAGGCACATTGCAAGAGCAATGATCTCTACGAATAACCTGCTATCTGGGGCTTACTACCCCAATTACCTTTCCGAATGGAAATTGAAAATCAACTTTCAGAAGTCAAAAACCATTCTGTTTAGGACGCCTTTGTATGGGGCCTCTAGGAATAACAGAAAGAATTGGCGGAACTTTTTAATCGTGGGACAATATGGACAGCCGCTTGCTTCTCGAAATGTAGTCAGATACCTTGGTATCTGGCTAGATCAATATCTGTATTTTAATAAACATACATTTGTTACTCTGGCCAGAGCCAAAGGTGATTTTGCCCTTACAAAGAGACTGTTTTATAGCAGCCAACTCGATGCGAGAGTGAAGGTGATCTGCTACATGGCCCTTATCTGGCCAATGGTTATATTTGGATGTTCCGTGTGGTTCAACGTGAGAGCAAGTTCAATGGAAAAGTTTCGAGTGTTTGAGAGGGCTTGTCTTAGGACTTGTCTTCGCTTATACAGAACACCAAAGTCTTAGTCCATAAAATTCTATCCTAATGGGGTCTTATACAGTAGGGCGAACCTAATAAGAGTGGAGAATTTCGTCATTAAGTTGACTCAAGGGCACATTGCAAGAGCAATGACCTCATCTAACAACCTGCTCTCCGGGGCTTACTACCCCAATTATACTCGTATGTATCACGAGAGAGTGCGCTTTGACGACTCTATTCCTCCAAAAGCGTTCCTCTACCTCGACATGAAAGGTTTGATCCCGGAGAGATGCCGCTAATCTTCCACTCAACTACGACAGAGACGTTGCTCGTGACAGTACGGAGCGTCTCCGGTTCTGTAGGGCGGTAGGCAGTCGCGACATGAGAGATGTTGCTCAGAAGCACAAACAATTTTGGTGGCTTGTTGGAGGAGAGGAAGCTTCTTCGTCAAATACCTCTAGTAAAATATAGCTTCACTAGGAAGCAAAGGTTAGGAAGGTTAGTCTAGTGTTTTAGCCATGGCCGGTTTAAATAGATACAGATATATTAAGTTCATGGTCAGTACGGTTACGTATATTTCCACATTAAAAACAAATGAATGCATTCCCAATGGGGAGAGAAGTCTGAAGTTGTCGTCCTGCGAAACGACATGCATTTCGGAAAGGTTCATGAAGATTCGATTACATTTCTTTCCCCTTTCAAATTCTGATTTTTCCAGTCGATCTAATTTTTTCGCAGTAACCTAAAGCTGTGTGTCATTGCGTGAAAGACTCCAAAATTCATCTAAACTCTAGAGTGCATTGTACCAAAGACCACTAAAGTTTAACCTGAAAATGGTTTTGAGGATTCAGTCCAAAAAAATTACTAGCCCCATGTCCTGTCGAAATATCCTTTACTTTGAAAGATATCGACAACGCCTTTTAGATTTCTTACGCGACATATTCAGCTCAAGCAAGTTTATTATCTAGGATATGGTGAGTGGAGTCACTGGAAAAAAGATTGGTGACGCTTTTTAGCACTAGTTGAGTCGGTCCATTCAGTTTTCTTGTACGTGTCTGGAGAATAACCTCAATTTTAAGAAGATTTACTGAAAGACCATTCCTGGACATCAATTATTAGTTATGTCTAAGACTGCTCGCTCGTTAGAACAGATAGTCGCTTGATATGTGTTGCTTCGTCATAACAGTTCGTCTTCGCCATGAAGTCTGGCCTAATTAGACAAAATATCGAGAGTTGGATTTTCGATGTACCATCACGTGAATATCATACCAGGTGAGATCAGCAGCAGTTGCAAGTTAAAGGCCTGGCTCCAGTAAAGCTGCGAATTTCGGATCCATAAATTGAAGATAGAATTCTAATATGATAACTTTTGGCATCCACATACAATATAATGAAAACAGCTTCCAAAACTAGAAGATCACTTGATTCAGACCACAGGTTAAGTCAAATGATATAAAGGGATCGCAAGGCTCAACCTAACTCCCCATACACCTGTTGGTTTGCAAAATTTATCGGGAAAACCCCTAATCTGATAGATATCTATTGGAAGCTAGAACTGCAGAGTCGATCTTATTCTCTTGATATCCATTATCGATAATCTGAGGTCCTTTAAAAATACTGTGTGAAGTCTTGCTAAAACAAGAGCTAAAAAAGCTATCGCTTTATCTACTTTTGGAGTCATTTTAAGTCATCTGTCCTCTGTGGCAACGAAATGCATAAACCCTTCTGACCAAAGTGCTAAATCGAAAATTTCAGGATTACATTTGTTTGTTGTCGTAATCAAAAGCGATTTACGTACTTCTTCTGCGGGGGTTATGAAATTGTAGGAAAAAGTCGAAAGGGTTTTCAATACACTGAATCTTCTAGTGCATATTGTACTTCTAATGTTGCAACCCAAAGAAATTATCTTAATACCACAGAAAAGATGCCACGTAATAACCCCTACATTTTTCAAATTGGTTAAGAAATTAAGGCAAGTGCCACTTAACCCTGTCTACGAGTATGATATCTACCTTCATTGCAAAATGTAATTCCTATTTCCTGCATTACTTTTCCGCAAGTTGAAGAAGTTCCTACATCGGAAATGTTCCTTTACGTAAGAACATTATAGTCAAACTACCCCCCACCCTCATTGTCAGAAATATCCAAACGTATCTTCCGTTTCACCTTGCCATCCAAGAACGATTCGTACTTCTACAAATTTAAAGAAAACCCCATTCCTTGAAATGGCAATCTCAAATTTCTTTGTAACTGAACCGGAATCTATTACCCTTTGTAGTTCGGAGTAAATATAGAGGTAATGGCAGATTTTTAGTGCAACTTCAACTAAAATTTCTCTATATCATCATTTATTCCCTCTATCTCTGTGTAGGAAAACAAGTCGTCGTATCTGTATCTATCCCAGTGTTTCTTCCACCGTTAAATTTCTATTCATTGGAAAAGGAATAATGTTCGCGTGCGTTATGCTTCATAAATTTCCTGGTACTCTTTGTATTATACATCCGGGCAAGCCGGTACTGGCCTGGTAGTCTACCAAGGATGTGCACAAGTAACATAAGACCGTGCACTTGTTTAGTTTAGAAATGGGTTTTGAGGCTAAAATATGAGCAGGTAAGTCCAATGACGAAACCATAATAACTCATGCGATTTTTAGTCATAATTCTAATGCTACCCTTTCTATCTAAGGGGTGGCGAGGCGAATGGTGGTGGTTTTGGCGCGGTTGTAGTGGCCTGCTTTTGTTGTTTTGTATGAGAACCGCTTTTTAGTAGAAGTAAACCATTTGAGGTGGTTTACAGTTCATATCCTTGCAATTACACAAAAAAGTCCACATAAGGATACCAGGTCGTATGAGTGCTTAAATCATTTCACAGGGGTGGGGTGCAATGTTATTTCAGAGTGCATTTGGTGTAGTTGAAGGAGATTATAGTGTAATGTTGGCAGTTGGCATGCTATGGAGAACACAAAAACACATATTTGGGATTCCTGTTCTGGTCAGTTACCAGTTAAGTTGGATCCCAGATTCGATAAATAATGATATGATGGTAATAATATTATCCTAGCTGTTGATGTTGAGCCACTAACTAGACCACGCCTCCTCACGGAACTCAAGTTAAAATGTTAATAGTGACTACAAATCCCTACCGAGGCCCATGGTTTGAATCGTGAAGAGATACCATACGAGTATATCCGCTTCAAGGATCAAGCGATCCTTGGTTAGAGAGTGATTGTTTCTCAGGTAGAGAGCCGAATTTTCTTTAATCATTCGCTTCGTAATAGAAATAATTTCAATATACAAAAAATGCAGATGAGCAGAGGACAACGCTCACTACAATATACACTACAACTTACCAGAGAACATCAAGAACTTGAAGAGTGACCCGAAATTTAAAAGCCAGCAAGGAGTGGCGATATTATTCACATGAGGCGCATGATATCGCAGAAGCAGAATCGCTAAAAACGGGCTAAACTAAGAAGAAGTGCAAAATCAATTGCATGTTTTTTTTTTTTATAATTGGCGAGTGCTCAAATTGTTTGAGTACCTTTAAAATGTTTGTACACAAGTTGGGCGAAGGAAACTTAGGGAGAAAGAAAAGAGAGGTACCGATGTTCATTGGTCTTAAATGTTTGCAAGTTATAGCGAACAGAAAATAGAGAGCTCGGCAGGGCATTCCATAACCGAGTTGTACGGCTTAGGAACGAATCACGAGATTTTAAAGTATGTCCGGCGGAATCCTACTGGAGTGGAAACAGCGATAAAACAAAGTGAGACAGGAGACGTTAAGTCGGTGTTCGAGGGTGTCAATTGCCTGACCTATCACTTATACATTTTATCACACGGTTTTGAATCCTATCTAGCAGGTGCAGAGATGTTTTAGGAGCACCTGACCAGATGTGGGCATTGTACTGCAATTTTGAGCAGATGAACGCCTTACATATTGAGACCAGATTAGAGGGGGGAAGATATTTCTAACTTCGCTTGAGGAAACCTAGACATTTCGCAGCATATTTGACGACAACGCAATTTGTAGGGATTCAACGATGCAAGTGCCATTCGTGGATAATAGGATAGTGTTTTGGAAGTATTAAATTCCACTCTGTTAGCCTGCCCCAATTACTTATGCTGTTAATATCAAAATTTAATGAGTTCAACATACGCTGCCGTTTCCAATTGGCGAAGTTTTCCTGATTCCAGATATTTCCTAATCCAACCATATCTAAACTTAAGTCCAACAAGGCTGTCATGATACCACCCTAGCTGTTCGTGGCGGTGGGAGTTTACTTACTGAAGATCATGTATTTGATCTTCTTAAAATATGGTCCGAGAAGATCATGCCAGATGAATGGAACTTCGGCATTGTATAATATGTCGAATCATAAAGAAGCGAAACTATCCATTCCGCAACAACTATTGAGGCATCAGTGTCCTTAACATCAGTACTTTTATGGTTTCAGGCTAGGAAAATATCTTCGAATTGCAAAATGACACCATTCACCTAAGTATTTGTTGATTTCAATGCTGCCTGTTACAGCGTTTATCAGAAAAAAGTTAACGAGTTTTGACATTCCTCCTCGCTCTGCAGGATGGCCATTGGGGAAGCTTGTCATTCCTTGAGGATTGTTAATAATTTTACCGTGGCTTTGGTTGTCAAAGAAGTCTTCCAAGAAGGCGATCCACTGTCATGCAATTTCTTCAACATCGTAATGATGTGCGAAACACGCAAGCCAACACCACAGAAACATTCACTCAAGCCTGTCGAACTAATTAATGGCCTTTGCGGCAGAACTCAACGAGCTGTTCAAAGCAGAAGTGGCTAAGATGGGCCTAGCGATAAATGAAAGAATAACGAAATACATGCTGTCACCGAGAAAGGATACATAACATCGACGAATCGGACAAAGTGCCGTAATAGACTGGTATGAATTTAAGATAGTCAAGGGCTTTGTCTACCTGGACTCCGCAGTAAATATAAACAGTGACAATACCTTAGGCATAATTCTAAGAGTAATTTTTGCTGTATTTTGGGCTCTAAATATAATTAAATTGCGAAGTTCTCTTTCCACCAAATCAGCGCTGAATGAAACATTTATCATCCCAGCCCTCCTGGACTTCATCAAAAAAAAAGGATGAGGAGGCTATTGACCATTTTGAAAGACAAGTGTTTCAAAAAGGAAGAGGACATTTACAGTGACATAGACCTCGCTGGTTCTTCAAAACCAGAAGAACACTCCGTCTCAAGTGGCATGCGCAAGCGAAGAGAACACTCACACATGCGAAATTGGAAACAGCTGGAAAACAACAGTACCGTTTGGTCACACATGGTGATTGAGGCCCAAGTCTTGCGCGAACCCTTCGATATTTGAAGACTTGTACAATGATAAGCAGGTTAATCGAGTGCTCTTTCCATCATCCATTTCTTGCATTAGAATCCGTATCTGCTTTCCCAGATTCTGAAATAGATAGGCGGGTTCTCACGAGCTTCAATGTCGCTTTGGTGTTCCATTCCATCTTTGGGATGAGATCGTTTTTCATTTAAAAGGGACTCTTCAATGCAAATAGCATTTTAGTTACGTATGGTGGTTGCCGTCTCTACTATTAGCCGAAGGAAGGGGTTCTACTTGTTCTGGATCACCTAGGGATCTTTTGATTATTTTCGAAGACCTTGCCATAATATTTTGACCTATATCACCAACTCAGTAACAATGTACCTAATTTGCATATGGTACATTGGGAATCAGGTCTTTTAATAGGAATTTTCTCCTGTCTTCACAGGTAACAGAATGCTGGAACAGTCCGTCCTTTCAGCAATCTATTCCAATTTGATTTCCATACATACTTCGGGCTTTACTAAGTGTTCGATCTTAATGTGAATGACAACGTCGTCACATAACAGATTTGTGGCGGTTCTCTTCATAAGTTGTTTACATACTATGTACACACTATATGCGAGTGCAGATACTTGTATGTGATATGTATTGAAAGTTCCGTATCAATTAGGTATGCATTTATATATGATAGTTCATAATCTAAGCAATATACATATGTATAGGTATAAGTCATACATGTAATGGATAATTAAGTTTTTTAATAAAGTTAGTCTTAAGCTGAATCTTGTTGTGTCTGCTTGCTCTCGACATATTACGGGCGACGAGGTCAAAACCGGTTTCAGAATTTTCAATTGTGTTTTTTTTTATTGGCATGGCGAACTTTATCGGAAGAATCGAATACCTCAACGTGGGCGATGATTTTATATCTTATATTGAGAGAATGAAGCATTTACTCGTACTAAATAAAATCGAAGAGGACACACAGAAGGTATCGTTTTTGCTGGGGGTTGGAGGAGCAGAACTTTATAAAATTGTAAAGACCTTGGCGGCACCAAAAAAGCCGGAGAAATTCAAATTCGAGGAATTGGTACAGTTGCTGGCAGCTCATTTAGAACCGAAGAAAAATACGACAGCAGAAAGATTCAAGTTCTTGAATAGGAACCAAAACAATGATGAAACGCTGGCTGATTATATTGTGGTACTGAGGGGATTGGCGGATACTTGCGCATACAAGGATTTCTTGGACGACGCCTTAAAAGATCGGTTCTTAATGGGTATCATGAATAAGAAAATCCAATCCAAATTGATTGATGCAGCACCAAAAAAGTTCGAAGACTGTTGTGAGATAGCTTTAAATTGCGAAATGGTGCAACACGAACTACAAGTAATGGGAGGGTCAACACCAGAGGCAATGGTGAATAAGGTTCAATTTCCACCAGGAGCGTCAAGAAAGAATAGAAACCATCATAGCTACAACAGGGGAAGCGGGAAAAGCAGTGCCTGGGACAAGAACGACGATCGGAAGGAGGACAACGGATATCAAAGGAATATTCAGTGCTATAAATGCGGTAGATGGGGTCACGTGAGTAAAAATTGTTACCAGCAAAATAAAAGACATGAGAAAAAAAAAATTTGTTCCTAATGGTTCCAATATACGAAATTTAAAAACGGATACGGAGAGCGAAAGTGATGTAGAAGAATTAAATTATATTCATAGTTTAGTAGAGTACCGTAAAAGTGAGATAAATGAAGATTGTTACCATAACAATAATTTAATTACTGTAAAATATGGCGCCACTTATGTTAATAACATAGATTTCGGTAATGTTCCGTTGTACATAGAATTGGTTTGTGATGAAAGATTGTTGAAGTTTGAGATTGATACCAGTACATGCACGTCTGTTATTCATAAAGAAACGTTAGCTAGCCAATTTGAAAAGCATGATTTACAAACCAATCAGAAGCTGCACGTGATTTCGGGAGGTTTGGTGAAAATTGTAGGATATATTTCAGTTTTAGTCAAAGTGCCTGGTCAAAATAAAGAATTTTCTAAATTAAAACTAGCTGTGGTAGAAAGTGATAAATACTTTTCACCTCTTTTAGGACGTCAATGGTTGGACTGCCTTTTTCCTAGCTGGAGGGAAAATTTTAAATTCATACATAAGCTACAACCAGAAGATGTCAATAATACTAAAGTAACCTCATTGATTCAACAATATAGTGTGGTTTTTAGTAACAAAACAGAACCAATTTTGAAATTCAAAGCCTAAATTGTCTGTGTGGATAATTATACCCCTATTTTTTGTAAGCCATATTCATTGCCTTTTGGCCTCCGTGAAGCTGTTGATAAAGAGTTAGACAGATTAACAAATGAAGGTATCATTTATCCCGTACGTCATAGCTCGTGGGCCTCCCCAATTGTCGTAGTAGAAAAGCCAAAGGATGGTATTAGAATTTGTGTGGACTGTAAAGTATCAGTCAATCGTTTCATAAAAACAGACCACTATCCATTACCAAGAGTGGATGAAATTTTGTCAGGGTTGTCGGGGTGTGCATGTTTTTGTGTACTTGACCTTCAAGGTGCCTATCAACAGTTAGAGGTTGTAGAGGATTGTCAGGAACTACTAACAGTTAATACCCATAGAGGTTTGTATAGATTTCGAAGACTTATTTTCGGCATTAAATGTGCCCCAGCTATTTTCCAGTCCACTATGGATGAAATTTTGAAAGGAATTCCTAAAGTACAGTGTTATTTAGATGACATCTTGGTAGGTGGGAAAAATTTCGAGGAGTGTCTTACCCACTTACATGTGGTTTTAAGTCGGCTGACGGAATTCCAGGTTAAGGTGAACTTAAAGAAGTGCCATTTCTTTAAAACAGAGATTGACTATCTTGTTCATGTCATAAATAAGGAAGGAATCAAACCTAATAAAGAGAAAGTGGCGGCTATTGAGAATGCACCTGTTCCGAACAACACAGACCAATTAAAATCCTTCTTAGGGTTAATTAATTACTATGCTAAATTTATCCCAAACCTATCTACTGAACTTAAAGCATTATACGATCTTACAAAGAAAAATGTCATTTTCATTTGGTCAGACGATTGTCAGCGGGCATTCGATCAAAGCAAACGCCTTATAACTAAAAACAATTTGTTAGTTCACTACGATCCACAGAAGGAGATTATAATTCAATGTGACGCGAGTCCGTATGGAGTAGGTGGCATTCTCTCGCATGTGATTGATGGTGTGGAACGCCCTGTTTTGTTCACTTCGAGCACTCTTAGCGTTGCAGAGCAAAACTATTCCCAACTCCATCGAGAGGCCCTGGCCATTATATTCTCAGTGAAGAAGTTTCACAGATATATATATGGTAAGCGTTTCACCATTTATAGTGATCACCAGCCGTTAAAAGAGATTTTTAACTCAAATAAATCTGCTCCATCAGTTGCAGCACTTAGAATTCAAAGATGGGCCATATATTTGAGTATGTACCAGTACACAATAAAATATAGGAAAGCATCTCAAATGGCAAATGCGGATGGACTTTCACGGTTACCATTACCAGACCCTGCAAATTTAGAAAAATATGCTGCTCGAAGTTTAAAACTATTTATTAGCGATCACTTGAGTTTTGAATTAATGCAACAGGAGACAAACAAAGATCGTATTTTAAAAGAAGTACAGCAAATTAGTAAATCCGGTGGCCTAATACGGTTCCACCCCATTTAAATTCGTATTTTAACAGACGTAATGAGATAGATTTTGAGAACGGATGTCTTTATTTCAAAGATAGGTTGATTATACCAGCAGTATAAGTTCCAAGAATATTAGAAGCACTGCATGAAGGGCACATAGGAATCGTTAGAATGAAACTGTTGGCACGTCAATATGTTTGGTGGGATGGAATAGAAAAAGATATCGAAGATTACGTATCCAGATGCGAAATATGTAATGTTACATGCAATAAATCGAGTTCAACGTCAATAAAGCCGTGGCCTGAGTCCAAACATTTCTTTGAGAGAATTCATTTAGATTTTTTTTTCTTTAAAGGGTTACAGTTTTTGATATTAGTTGATAGCTTTAGTAAGTGGATTGATGTCAAGATTATGAAAAATACAACTGCTGAAAATTTGATAATTACCTTAAGAACAATATTTGCTTATTTTGGACTTCCTGACACTATTGTGTCAGACAACGGCCCTCCTTTTAATTCAGAAGGCTTTATCGATTTTTGTATTTCAAACGGCATTAAGTGTATGAAAAGTCCAGCATATCATCCACAGTCTAATGGTATTGCAGAGAGGGCTGTCCAAACAATGAAAAGTAGTCTAAAGAAGAGATTGTGTGATTTATCGGTAGGGAAACCTTTGGCTATGCAAAAAATATTAGATCAGCTTCTGTTAAAATATCGTACAACACCAACCACTACTACACTTTCATCGCCTAATGATATTGTATACAATCATACAACGAAAACATTGATTGATAGTATTAACCCAAGAATTAAACAATTAAATAAGCGAAACGTAAATCAACCGAGTAAATTATCTTTATATCAGAAACCAATTTTATTTAAAACCAACGATCGAATTTTATATAAAACGAAAAACGGAAATACTTATAGGTGGGTGCCTGGAGCCGTAGTTCGTAAGGTTGGAAATGTTATGTATGTAATTAACACAGACGGTTATCACCGTTCTGCTCATATAACACAGATGCGAAAAGATAAGATAAAAATATTTGAATTTTCACCATGTAATGTTACTAGTGGCATTGAAAGAAATAGAAAAAGAAAGGGATCTAGCGATAATGAAGATTTTGGATTTTTACCGCGCCGGTCAGATAGAATTAAAGAAAAAACAAAAGCAAGTAAATACAAATAAATGTAACTGAAAGGAAGTAATTATGAAAAAAAAAATAAAAGAATGTTTTTATCATTTCCACATTCCCCTATTAATAAATTATGTTATTATGAAACTGTCCATGAATTATATATATTAAAGAACTGAACTATTTTTATTAAGTTGGGAAAAGTGATATGTATTGAAAGTTCCGTATCAATTAGGTATGCATTTATATATGATAGTTCATAATCTAAGCAATATACATATGTATAGGTATAAGTCATACATGTAATGGATAATTAAGTTTGTTAATAAAGTTAGTCTTAAGCTGAATCTTGTTGTGTCTGCTTGCTCTCGACATATTAGTATGTTATTCCCTTATTCATCGAATAGCTATTATCATTTTTGCTGTTATCGATAGATTTGGTGTCGTTACAGATTGTTCACTCTTCGATCGGTCGACACTTATCCTTCACATTTCCCTGTATAGTGAAATGCATGCTACATGCGCTCCATTTCTACTATGCGTCGTTTTCGTACTGGCCAGAACCAAAGCTATCATATATTGTGAGAATGAAGTCATGTCAAGCGGAAATATCGCTAATTATGGCATCACTACAGGCTACTTTTACTCACAATGTCTGTAGTATGGAGCAAGTTCAAAACAATTTCAAACGGTATTACTCCCAGAAAGTCGACCCAAAGCATAGGGAGTGAATCTATGATCCATCCCCTTAAATCATGGTTCAGTTAGCAATCGTGTGATTGCTGTGCCTTCTTGTGGTTTTCTTTAAACAGACCTTTTATTTTTTTATGACAAAATCCCATTTCAATGGTGACCAGAAGATCATAAAAATAGAATAGAAGAAAAATAGAATAGAGCCGTTGTCGTCTTTCTAGGAAATCCTTATGATAAAACATAAGTCACCTCCACTCGTTGCTTCCTTCCTTGCCAAAAAATCTCATCATTGGCCATCATCGTTTAGGACATCTTTACTTATCTTCATAAAGCTTTTAGTCGAAACTGGAAGATAAAAACCGTTTACACTTTCTTGCTTCATAGCAAAAATATTTGACAAATCCACCTAACTCACTTCACTCAAGGATCCATCAGCAAATCTGAAAATGGCAGGAGAAAAAGAAAAAAAAAACAAAACACACATACAACGCACTATCCTTAATTGTCCATTAAATCCTCTTTTGTTACATCATCTCACCCGCAACCTTGATATCCCTTCTTCACACCAGACGACACCAAGTAAATCAAAAGGACAATACGCTTTTGCAACAAAAGGACGACTCATGACTTGAAAAAAGGAACAAATAAAAAATGTCCAAAACAAAACAAATAAAAAATTGTTTGTTCTCCCAGCCTCATAATTTTCGCACTGCTCGAATGACAATGGGAATAGAAAATAAAGAAAAAAAACATTTCTTTCCAAAAAGGACGACATGACTGGGGGAAAAAAAACCAACACAAAAAAAAAAGTACTGGCCAAGCAGAAATGTCACGAGTCCTGCAGCAAACAAATGCAGGCAAAGTAAACGGAAAGAAGTGCCACCTACCCACCCACAACTGCTGTCACACAGGCATTTGGTATCCTTTCTTTCCTCCAGGGAACAATGCATTAAAATGGGGTAAAAAATTACAGTTACCGCAAATATTGTTATAAATGGCAAGGATAACAGAGAAAGAAACAGTGAAGAGCTGAAAAAATGTACGCAAAGGACGCTGGCCGAGGGTGGAGAGAAAATATGTATGGAACAAAAGAAGGAGATAAATTGCATACTGGCACCTTCCACCATCGTACCGTCATGTCGAATGTGATAAGCAAATGGTTTACAATAAAAGGATTTTCCTCAGATTCCCTGTGGAAGGATATTTTTTCTTTTTCGTTTTGTCCATGCCCCTTCACTACGTTGGTTGCTAAAGGCAACCACCACTACCGCCATCACCGCTATAATCACCGACCGCCCTCTGTGTTTGTTGTTTGCGCTCAGTTATTCAAGGATAATAGAAATGCTTTGCTGAATGAGTATTTATCGTCAAGATGTGAGAGCGCTTCAACTCGGTACCATTACCAGTAACCGTATTCACTCCCCCATGTGCAAGGAAAAGGATTCGCGAACAAAAATACCAAAAGGGGAGGATAAAGCGAAGTAGAAAAAAAAGAAGAACCACAGTAATGCAGAATAATTGAGCGCGAGCCAAATGATGGTGACGAGATCGCAGTAGACAAGCTTATGCGTACATCTATACAAGAAGTGGGTAGCACAGCCTCAGAAAAGCTTTTATTCTCTGGATAGGACTAATGACGGCACTAGATTCTGAATTATCGTTGTAGAGGGGCTGTGCGGGCTGGCGGGAGGTGACATAATTGAAGGACCCTCAACATATACTCTATACCTTTGCACTGTATATTTGCGGTCCCATTAATAATGTGGAACATAATTGTCGACGCAGCACTGAGAGTTTAGCTTTAGGCGGTTGGTTATCCTCCTCCACAACCACCCTGTTGTCACTCACCCCCCTCTTTCATAGAATTTCGTGTTTTGTACTTGTGTTTTGCTGTTTTTCGTGGTGTTATTTTCTGTTCTTTTGATTGTGTCCCCCTTCCAAACCTTTCGTTGGCCCTGTGGATGAAAATTAAATTAAGTGGAATGAAAAGTGAAAATGTTTAGACTTTTGAATTGGTACTCGGGGATGGGGTTGTTTACTTGTTTATGTTTTTCCAATTTGGTTTTTTTTTTGTTTTTGATTTTCTTTTGAACATTTCTAATGACACGAATTCAACTTACTCAGGTTGCATTAGACTCAAAAGCTGATTATATACTGAACGGATGCATACGTGATGATAAATCTCTTTAGATGTCGCATGAGCGATATTTTCACATTGAAAATGGTTTGATAACGGAATCTTCATTTAGTTGCATTTTTTTAATGGAATTCTTCAGTCTCTCGTAGAAAGATGCGTGACCGATATAGTGACACATTAGCGTTGAGTACCTGTTACGATCATTGGCCGGATACTAACAGAAAAAGTTGCGCACTCTTACAACAAGCGTCACATATTTTTTGTCTTTAGCAATCGCGTTGAGCTGCGCTACGGCGCCAGTAAGCAGTCTAAAGTCTTTCCTACTGAGAGACAGCAGAAAATCCACAGATCTCTTAGAGATGTCGGTAAGAATTCGTTGTGTCTACCGGCATCGTGGGGACCCAAGCCACTTGTTGTACGGTCATACGAAACCCAACTGTGTATGGAATCCCCAACATAGTATGCAAGTTCAGGAAAACTCTACTCTATGCCATGATTAGAAAGTTAATCGTTTATGTTTGGGACCCATACAAGGCTCAATTTAGCCGTCAGACTGCGTTCACCGAAGCCTCGTCATCTACAATAGAAGTAGCTCGCAAGTGATACGAAAGGTTCCTCGGTGCAAAAGTATGTATGTACTTCGCTCCATCCACGTATACTGCACAATGCATACATATATGTGGTTCATTGCCATCAGGAATGCGTATAACTCCGCTTGGATGGCAGACTCAAGTTTTTCCAACGAGGAGCGAAATCTAATGTTGTCGTCCTTCAAAACGACATCCATCCGCTAAGACTCGACTGCATTTCCTTGCTGGTTCTGATGCTCACCGAAGGGAAGTTGTTTTCGGATTTTCGCAGGAACAGGAGTTCTTATGTCATTGCTTCAGACGGCATATACACAGGATCAGAGTCAACAGAAATTCGACTCACAAGGTCACCAAAACTACAGTGGGTATTGCACCAAAGACCATTCCATTTGAAACAGAAGATGGCTCTCAGACCAGAGCCCATGATATGAATATCAACGCGTAGGACCTAGAGTAGAGAGAGACGTGGTAAAACAGCAGTGATGAATTTTTCTGAAAGCTTAGGGCAGACGTAGTCCTATCATAACCACATATGCAGTTGCAAAGTACTATTCTCTGTGACAAGCACTATGTCTTGCCGAAACCTCCTATGCATTGCCAGAAGGCCGGCAGCGCCATTAAATTTTTCGACGTGACATGCTGTCCAGGACAATACCCAAGCATTTAGCTTCGTTGAAAAGCCAGATAATAATAGAAGAGAAAGTTAGTACTATTGTAGGAAGGTATCTGCACGACACTATCTCCGATAACGGATTGAAGCTAATCGAATCTGCGGCGGGCGAAGCATTTTCGTAGTTTGCACGCGATTCTTACATCACGATATTCGCAAGAGGACTTGGAGAACTCCTGATCAATCAACCATCAACCAGATTGACCGCATTGCGATCGACGCAAGCCACACCTCCAGTATTATGGATGTCCGAACGTTCCTAGGGGCCAAAATCAAATCGGACCACTACCTTTTTAATGCTGTTTCCTTCGACTTAGAACGACTACAACCGTAAAAGGTAGCCAAACCAAATGCCGATCAAGCATTTTTAATCTCTTAAGAGGTCCTACGCCACCAGCATCAAGTATCGAAGACCAGTGGCAACATTGCCAAAAAAAACTATCAGAGACGCTCCTCTGTTTCACTAGGCTACCACAGCGAAATCCCTGGTTTGACGATGAGTTCCTGCAAGCACAGGCACCTAATCAAGAAGGACTAGAGTTGCTCACGAGTTATACGAGCAGAAGAAGAAAGACGAACACCGGCTTCTCAAGAGGAAAAAGAAGGAGCATGTTACTTCAGGAATGAGATTCGAAAGTTTTACCAAAAGACCATGGTACCGAAGCCTGGGAACAGGGTAACGTATTGTAGTAATAGAGTCGCAGTCGATGCTAAGGATTTGGAAAAATCATTTCTGTAGACTGTATCACTGCGATGACCAACCAAATACCGGTGTCACGCAGAATGAACATTTCAACCTGCACGATGTAGACCAACAATTCCGTCCAGTCGACCTGGATAAAGTAATGATAGCCATATATAAGCTTAAGTCCAATAAAGCTCCTGGAGCGGACGCCCCGACTGTTCAAAGCGTTCTTCAAAGCGGCAGACGATGACTTGATAAGAAGCATACACCAATTCATCTGTAAAATATGGTCGGACCAAAGTATGACCGATGAATGGAACCTCAGCATTGTTTATCCGATCCTTATGAAAGGAGACTCTCTGAACTTCGCTGACTACACAGGCATCAGTTTCCCATCGTCTACAAGATCCTCTCTGCCATACTGTGTAAATGCCTGAAGCCGTTCGTCAACCATCTGATTGGCCCATATCAGTGTGGATTTAGACCAGGAAAGCCCACAATCGACCTAATATTCACATTCCGGCAGATCTTGGAAGAAAACCCATGAGCTCCAAACCGATTTTAAGGCCGCGTATGACAGCATCTATAGAGACGAGCTACACAGAGCAATGTCTACTTTTAACATCCATGCAAAACTCGTCCCTTTGTGCAGGATGACATTGGAGAATGCACGTTGCTTGATCAAGGCGGTAAAGATCTTACCAAGATCTTTGATCTCTGATAATTCTTGAAAGAATAGTGCAAAATTCAAGCGCTAGCACAGGGGCACAATCTTTCAAAAATCCGTCCAATTACTCGCATACGCCGATGATATTGATGATATCGGAAGAAAGTTGCGTCATGTACGTGGCGCTTTCGCGAGTATTGAGGTGGAAGCGGCGAAGATGGATTTAACGGTCAACAAGGGCAAAACCAAGTATATTCTGTTAACAAGAAAAGACACACTATACCGACGTCTCTGACAGAACACCCTTGACAGATATAAATTTGGGGTAGTTAAGGACTTTGTCTACCTAGGCTCCGCTATTAATTCAATCATCGATACCAGGGCTGCGAGCAAACGAAAATTAACTCTTGACAATCGCTGCTTCTTTGGGCTAACAAGGCAATTGAGTAACTAAGCCTTCTCTTGAACAACAAAATTGATCCTGTATAGGACCTTAATAATCACAGAGGCAGAGACATAAACTTTTTCAAAAATGAATGAGGCTGTTGGCCGTTTTGAGAAGGAAATTCTTCGGGTGATTTTTGGTCCCTTCTACATAGACGATGAGTGGAGGAGGAGATACAGCTACGAACTGTACGGGCATTACAGCGATATCGACTTAGCCAGAAGAGTGATGGTCCAACGACTGAGATGGGTGGGACATGTAGAGCAGATGAACACCAATGCTGCGGCCTGCCCAGAGATACAGCGCAGTAGAAGAAGACCGCGTTTCAGATGGTAACTAAGTCAGCGTTGGCTGACGTTGGCTAAAAATCAAGCTCGCTGGAAACGCTTGTTGGTTGAAGCCAAGGTCTACTGCGGGCTGTAGCGGCACGAAGTAAGTAAGTGAGGTGACAATTACCCTTTCCAGGTAACCAAAGATCCATTACAGAGGCTAAGCATAATGTCGGCCTAAGAGCTAAGCGAAGAAAAAGCTGTAGCTGTGACTTTGAGCTCAGTACAGTAGTTATCTAAAACGTAGAACCCTCTATCGATGAACGAAAATTACGTCTTCCCATCATGTTGCATGGCTCTGAATAGTGACAGATAACGTATGTGACGAGAGGATATCAGCAACATTCGAATGGAAATTTCTTTGCATGATCTGCCATTAGGTCTACCCAGGCGACGTGTATATATCGAATTAGACGGAACTACGAGTTCTAGGACGACATTAACATGCACGCACAAAATTCCATTGATCAGGTGGACCTCAGAATTTTTCTAATCTCCGTCGGAAGGACTAGGTTGGCAAGGTAACAGCCTAACAGTAAAGAAAATGAAGAACATATTCATAAGAATGATTTTCCCTTGCCAACGACCATGAAAAAAAGGAAGCAAAGCTCAGATTTAACATTTGCATTGTGACACTGTTCACATAATAAGTCGATGGTAATCACACTTCTTATCTTAAATTAAAATTAACCTAAAACCCCAAATCTGCTCTCCTGCCTCTTCGCGGTACTGTATTATAAACGCAAGCACTACAAACTCTTCACATTTGCCTAGCTGATCCTTCCAAACCAAATATCTTTTGGTTTACCCAACAATTTCGACACTTGCGTAAGAAGTGCATGAAATTAACGACTCAGTAATCTTGCACTGAAATTTTCAACAAGAAGACAAAATTTCTCACAAAAGTTAAGCCGTCAGAGTCAAGTTTCAGTCCCTCTTACAACCATAAAACAGAATCCTTTCACCAGAAGTCAAACTCAAACCCAAAGTAACAACATTCCAAGTGCTCTGAGCACGAAGTAAAAGTAAAAGAACTTTTCTTTTTCATTGTTTTCGCGAATCCACCATAATTTTTCAGATACCAGCAACCACCATCAGTATCAGGAATCCTATTACCAAGCGCTTTAAACGAATTCAACAATAAAAAGCTTAAAAAAGAAGAAGGGAAAAAAATAACAAATCCTTTCCAGCTGCAAGTCATTTCCTCAGGCACTTCTTACTCATCCCGTTTCCTGTCTCAATATGTATATGTTTGTACATCTTTTTATTTCGTGCTACGAAATCCTTTTAACAAATTTCGACCAGAACCTTTGTAATCTTATTTTTTTGCAATTTATTTTAGTGCCCTTAAGAGTACACCGTTATATATACAAATATATAAAGCGGGCGTAGCAAAACGCCAGGGAAGTGAGGTACGGATGACTTCTTTGGAAAGTTTCTTTCGCATCATTTGTTTCGCTGGCATTTCCAAAAATTCTCTAACTTTGTTGGAACAGTAGCTGGGGGAGTGGCAGCAGCAATAGCACATAAACAACGTATGCTTCGCAACGAAGGCGAATGCATTCTTTATTTCTTAATTCACCTGGAATGGGATCAAGTCAAAAGTGCCCCAAGATCAGAGAACCCCCCTGGCAATGGCGATATCGAGTCAGCAGAAGCAGTTCGTACTACTCGTAAAACATCTGCTACTCATGGTGACAGCAGTGTTATCGATGCAATTTGGTAGTTCTATGCATGAAATAGTAACAGATACTCGTACTTCTAACACTATTGTCGCAGCTATGACAAGGTCTTAAAAAACGAATTCGAATCCAAATCTCAAAACGAGACTTTACTGCATGCGAAGAACAATCCTGGCATAAATTGCCACAACAGAGTATATCTATACATATCACGGGTTGAATTTTAATACTCGTACATGTGTTAATTATATTCAAAGTATTAAATTGTCAATGGTATAAAGGTGCAAGAACACCTATGTGACATTGTCTGTCTTCAGGCATCTTTAGCTGTTCCTACATTTTTTTCAGTTTAATTTATTACACACACGCATGCATCTTTGAAACCACAAATTGAAATTGCCTCATTAGAAGAAGATCAAACGCAAAGATTTATCGCGATCAACCACAGCAACCGAATAGTTTAATAAAATTGCAAATATTATATGAAGAGGGCCGATCTGCCGAACCGTGCATTGTTTATTCAATTGTATAGTTCAATCCTGAAATGCACTGCAGTTGTCGTTTGGTACGGTTGGATTTTTCTATGCGATAGCAAGCAAGCGTTATTAGTCCTATCCTATGTCCTATCCTGGAGCGTCGATCTGCTTTCCTGAAATGAATAGAGACGACCCAAATCTTTCGGAGGCGACAACCAAAGCGATGCAACGGTCTCCACCTATGATTCTCTGTCGGATATGGAAACCCACGACAAATCAAAAAGAGTTCCTTGATCGTATCAGAGGATGAATATGGGCACGTTTGCAGAAACTTTTCCACTAAGCTGGCTCTCACGTTTAACCACAGGGGACATCCAAATACAAGCAACTGTCGGATAAGTGTCATGCATAACCTTCACCCTCGCATTGGGTTGGCTGCTATAAGATAGTCTCTTTGTAAGGGCAAAAGCACCTTTAGCTCTGACCATATATTGTATTTCGACAAGGAAGTGGCTGCTCCACTTTCGCCATTTCTTAAACAAGGAAGATTTTGGGGCTCAGTAGTTATTTTGCTCCATGCATTGGTGGCATCGTAAATTTAATGGGGAAACTAAATTATTAGTATAATTGGACTTGCAGTTGTACTCTAAGCAACCACTTATCTCACATGATCTTCGTTGCCTGAAAAAAATGAACGCATTTCAGACAGAAAGAAACTTCCGAAATTCATTCCGAAGCAACCGGGCTACTAATTGTTTACCACCATGAATTGAAATGCCATGAATGAATTTTACCAAAACAGTAGTAATATGGAAGAATAATTTGGTATTTCTCACTGAAAGATAACGTAGAGCAGGTAAACCTACCACTTGAATTATGTTTCCAACGAACCAATCCCCCTATGCTCTAAAAGGTCAACTCACACCTCAACCTGAGAACTCCGTTTCAATACTAATGAACGCACCGGTGACAGTGGACTGAGTTCTGCCAATTATGTCAATGTCATAGGCTACGTCTATGTAGTTGCACAATTTTTTGAAAGATAGTCCTTCCAGTGTTCGGTTGTGAGTTCCGCACAATTCTTTCAAGTTTGATGTTAAGAAGTCACATGACAGCTCGTCACATTGCCCAAAAACTTATTTAATATCAAAGGTCTCCGTAGTGTTGAGAAGGACACGAACAAGTCGAATCGCTACCAAACACATATTTCATTCCTATCATGCTGCCCTTGTATCCAGTGAGAAAATCGACGAATTTAAGTATCGCCAAATTGTTATGCTACGCAAAAGCTAGCATCTTTCTATTGAAACTGTTTCTGTTGCACTGCATTCGTGTTGATTTGACGTTACAAGTTTTTATCCTAAACTTATTGCTTTTACAAGTCCGTTACAAAATCTTTTTCTTAAGCCTCAAAACTCAGGACTTCTATATCGACTTCGAAGGAAATCGAAAAACTTGCTCGCCTAAAATCCAACCTCGTGCTTACCTCGTGAACGGTCGCATTCTACCTTCTCGTGGATTTCAGTTAATTAAAAAAAAAACAATAAAAAGTTTTCATATAAATTTCTGCCATAAGAATGTGAAAAGTGCAATTGAACGGAAAAAGTGAAGCCATTAACCGCTTAGTACGCAACGCAAGGTCCACCATCGCCACCCTATCCTCATCAGCGTACTGCCCAACACACTTGGACCAGCCGCACCAAAGCTCTTCAAAGATGAATTACCTGCGCAAATATCAGTGCCAACGGGTACAGGCGATATCGTGTCGACGTAGTAATCTCAACAAATTATCGCACAATAACAACAGCAACAACCCGCACAACAACCTGCAATATATCTATCACAGCAACAGTTACAGTTGCAGTTCCTGCAGCGAAACCAAAATAACTTAAATCCCCAACAGCAACAGCTGTTTCAACAATTAAGCAGTCAAAATCGTTTGATGCCGCAGTATCAGCAACAGCTAAGGTTACAGCAACAACAATGACTGCAGCAACAACAACCACCTCCAGCCCCACTGCCACCGCAATAATAACAAATTGTCGTAGTATCCCGGTTGGTGCACCGTCGCCGTGTTCTAGTTAGCCACCAACACCACGAGTTGCTGATCATGTAATTACGGGGAATGGCGGCGATAACGGATATGTGGACAATACGTCGAATTTTGTTCCAGCTGCAACGGGGAATACTCAACCGGCTGCAGGGATAGCATTTAAGTCAGCAAATGTCTACATGAATGATATTGTGTAGTCACAGCTGCAACCGAGTCGTTACAACAGCCTCAGCAATCTCAACAGGCGGGGCTTGACACATTGAATGAGTTCACACAACTGTCTCCATGCAGTGATGTGAATGATTTGCGTGGTGTAACTGATCCGGAGAAGATCCTTATCCTGATCCAAGCAATCCTCTCACAGAAGGACCTTGCCTCAACATTCGCCGAAGCCATTTGGAGAATAAGAAACACGTGTCTAGTCCGCAATTGCAGGAGTTTTGTTTAAAGCATCCGATAGCGGTTATGTGTGGTTTCGCTGGTGCATTAATATCGATTTGGGCTTATTTTCAACTAAACCCTTGGTTGAAGCGAATCCGGATCATAATGTTGAAGTGCGATTAGGGGAAGCGCGTTTGGGCGTAAATATGTACGTGCATACGGCTATTGCAAAATATGCACAATATAAGGCGTCTAGCTTTCAAAATAGCTTGAAAGAGGAACGTGAGAAAGGGTTAGCGGGTGCACACACAATGTCTGATTCAGACTCTAAAGACTCAATGAGCAGTTCAACAGTGAATGCCAAACGGAGATGGATGAAGAATGGGAGCAAGATGTTGAAATTCGCCACTAATGTACATCTCTCAGACGAGCGGAAATGGCGACTACAACTAGCCGAATTGCAAAAGCTCCACGCTTTCGCTCGTGTGATATCAGCCGCAAATTTGTTTTTTTGTTCGATTAACATCAACATTGGGGTGGAATCCATAATCTGTGCGAGAAGGATAATATAAGTTATTTGCACAGGCCATGGTGGCCGGTTTTGGAGGATCTTTACAAAGAAAACATTCCTGTGTATAGATTTACGAGTATTCAAAGACCGGGTGATTTGGTCTGGATTAATGCTGGTTGTGTTCATTGTTCATTCATTCGTTCGTTCATTGTTTATTTTTTTTAAATAGTTTATAAATTATTGTACACACATACATATATCCAAAAACGCTTAGTAGAAATATCAGCCAAAAGAATTTCTTTTTAAGTAAATAGCAAAAGAGCAAAAAAGAAAAGGACTCAAGCTGTCAAAGGTTATTTCAAAGTCAGTGAACAGCTAAGGACTAGAGAGCACTTGCTTTCGATGCATTGTTCTTCATTGATGCGGAAATTTTTGATATGGTCTATGTTTGGGGATCCTTCCTGGGTCTGGGTGATCACTTATCCTATTGTTACTCCGTAGGAACTTGTATTACTTTCCACGTTGACACATTTATAATCATGCTTCCTTTAAATTTATCCGGTTCTTGTTCAAAGTCTTGTTTTTATATATGAGATATCGCTTTCAACGTATCTATTGACTGGAAAAGCTCAGACATCGATGCTTAGTATCTTTTTTTTTGTCAGAGACTTGGGAGGTCTGGTGTATGTTTTCAGCAATTTAGTGCCTCGGAAAAGTCGCTTGTATCAGGGAATAAATGGGTACAGACAATGTCAAAGTGCATCCCCAAGCTGCTCAGTTGGCGCTTATTCGAATTCTACAGGCTGATACATATATCGTTTTTCCACTACATATATCTGCAGACCGTTCTCGTGGCTTAAGGCCAGTTTACTCTTCGATTTTCAAAGCCCATGTGCCACTGGCGATTTCTATGGAGCACTGGTGGTGAAAATAGCGATAAAACAAAGTGAGACATGAGACATTACGTCGGTGTTCGATGGTGTCAATTGAGTTTTATCGCACGGTTTTGAATCCCATCTTGCAGGTGCAGAGATGTTTTAGGAGCACCTGACTAGAGGTGGGCATTGAACTCCAATTTTTGGCGGATGAATGCTTTATATTGGTTGGCAACCAAGAAATTGCTGATTACACACATAGATGTCTTTGGCCATATTTTTTAATGGCTTCTGTCAATCACATATTTTTTTCATTTTGACATTTGTTAGCTGTCAGTTTTACTTTGCTTTAGAAGCAAATTGTGCGTGAAAAGGTATTAGTTTGGCGTCAGTTCTAATATGGAGTGCAAAAACGAGCATTTTGGTCATATTTTACAGTGCCAGAATTGGTTTGACAAATTTCGTTCCGGAGATTTTTCACTGAAAGATGAACACCGATCAGGTCAACCAGATGAGCTTAATAATGAACAAATTAAAGTCATAATCGAGTTGGATCGTCATGTAACTGTGCGACAGATAGCAAAAAGAAGTAACGATGCGCATTAAAGCTTGCAATTTGCATATCAGACGCAATCCATCCGACACTTTTATTAAACGAATCGTCACTGGCGTTGAAAAATGGATTATTAACAGTAACCTCAATCGAAAACGATGAGTCAGCACAATAAATTTCCAAAAGTTAGAAGAAGATTTTGCTCTCAATTTGCTGGTATTGGAAAGGTGTGGTGTATTGTATTTTGAGCTGCTTCCAAGGAATCAAACGATTAATTCGGGTGTATACTGTTAACAACTGGTCAGATTAAATACTGCGATCAATGAAAAACGCCCAGAATTGGTCCATCAAAAAGGTGTCATTGTTCACCAGGACAAATCTGTCTAACATACATCTTTGGTCACTCGCCAAAAATTATTGGAGCTTGGTTGGGAATCGATGTTACATGCACCATATAGCCGTGAATTTTCGATCTTTGCAAAACTCTTTGGATGTCAAAACCTTAAATGATGATGACGCTGTGAAATTGCACTTTGTTCAGTTTTTTGCCAATAAAGATCAGAAGTTCTATGAACGTGGAATTAATGATGGCAAAAGGTCATCGAGCAAAACGGAAAATATTTCATTGATTAAGTTCATTAGTTGTATTTAAAAAAAATTGTTTTATTTACATGAAAATATCGGCAATTACTTAGTTGCCAAATACCAACCGATTTATTTAGGCCAGATCAGAGGGGGTGGAATATTTTTTACATCTTGAGGAAACCTACACCTTTCGCAGCATTTTTGGCGACATCGCATATGTGGTCAATCCAACGTAAGTTGTCGAGAATGAAAAGTTTTTCGGTTTCAACGCTGCAAGTGCCATTCATGGATAATGGCTGGGTATTCAAATTTCGCTTTAGCAGTAGCAGACAGCATCGTGTTTTGGAAAACACTAAATTGTACTCTGTTGATTGTTCCCCAATTAGTTATGATGCCGATATTGGAATTCAATCAGCTTAACATACGCTGTCGTTCTCGTTCTACAGCCGAAGAGTAGGGACGTGAGTCCGCGAACAAATATGAGAAACAGAGAGTATTGTCGTCAGGAAGGGAATATATTGGATTAGAAGTGGCAAACAAAGGATCGTTGATAAAAATTAATAAGAGTGTCGGAGACAGAACGGAGCTCTGGGGGGCATACCAGCATTTATTTTGTGAATATTAGACTTGAAATCATCCGAGACCAACTTGACCGTTCCGAAAGGTAGTATTCAATCCATTGAAGAAGAGAGTCGTCAATTCCAAATGCACGCATTTTCCACAAAAGAACCTGATGCCAAACTCTGTCAAATGCCTTAGAAATATCAAGTGAAAGTAGGTATCTTGCTTTCGTCAGATTGGTGTAGAATTTGGTTCCACTCTTCGGTAAGACATGCCATCAAATCACCAGTGTACCGTAACTGCCGATCTTTGAGAAGTTTTTGTGTTTCGAGATATTTCGTGAGCTGACGGCTTATTAGCATTTCCATGACCTTAGGAAGATGATAGGTAAGTGCAATTTGTCTGTAGGAGGAGAGAGAAGAAGATTCGCATTTTTTAGGTACGGGCTGGACAAATTCTATTTTCCATCTGATCGAAAAGAGTCCCAAAGAGTAGGATTGATGAAAAAGCTTACGCAATGGTTTTGCCAGCGTGGAAGAACACCTCTTCAGAAATTTATAGGAAATTTATACCATCTGGACAGATTCGACGCACTCAACTATAGGCGGCGACAAAGCACAATCTGGAAGTGTTGAGCTGGCCGCAAAGTGTGCGGCAAGCAGATTGGCCTTGTCTAAAGAGCTAACAGCTGGAATGTCATTCTAAATGAGCGTTGGAATGGAGGATGAATCAGAATTTCAAATGTTTTTGACGTACGACCAAAAACTCTTTCTGCCTTTGGGACATTGTAGTATTTTTTGCCTTAGATTTTGGTCGTATTGGAATTTCGCAAGATTAGGAAAGGCGTTGCAATCATTCTTGACTTGTTTGAAATTTTTTCGGTTTCCGCCTGTCGGGTTAGTCTTGTAAGACTGAAAAAACATTTCTATAATCCTGACAACCTCTGTACAGCTTCAATCGTGTCACACTTTTCTTTTGGTTTGATACTCTTCGTCCGATGAGGGATAAAGGATATCATTCTAAAGAGAATGGAGTCCATAATCATATCAGCAACGGGATCCACGTCGTTATCGAGGAAACATAACGACCAGTTAAAATTCCTATAGAAGCTGTTAAGACCGCTCTTGTAGTAACAATGCTAAAGCTTAAGGGAATAATTGAACTCCAGTCACCTTAGAGGTATCAGTAGATAAAAATTTGAGTAATCTTGGACGCAAAAATGCCATTGCGACGAAATGATAGAAAGAATAAGCTAGAATAAGCTTTCTAAGAAATCAACGGAGAGGTAGAATTCCTGAGAAACACGTAAGACCCTGGAGCACATGTAAACAAGTGTCTTGCCAAACCTGTATGAATAACCCGGCAATTCCAAAGAGTAGTACAATATCAGGATGATTCCAAGAGTACTTCAATAGTACCGCAAGCGGCAACACCAAGGCATAGTCAGATTTAAAACTAAAGCTGGGAAAAGGACCTCTTAAATGCAAATACACTTGTTCCGAATTCACAGAGAAATAAAAGTCAAAGTAAAAGATATAGAAAAGAGAACCAAAAATGGAATTGTTGTTGTCGTTACGGTAATTTTCAACCCTTTTACATGAGTGGCTTGGCCGTGCTGGATGACTGTTACGTCTTTCTTATTCCCAGCCATTTCCCAGTGTGCAATGTATTGAAACAAAAAGAGGATGTGTAGTGAAACGAAAAGGAACAAAATGTCACCCACCCTTCTAGTAGTATGCCCGCTTTGTGTCCTTAAGTGTACGACGACAATATGGATGGGACTCGTACCCTCTACTTTGTCAAAAAGCTCCACATGATCTCGAAAAGGATAAAAGAAGAATGCCCTTTTGGCAGCATTTACAATTTCATTACTTTCTAGTGTGTGTCGGTGTTGTACTCTTGGTCGTTTTATTGCATTCGACAAGTATTCGTATTCGTATGCAGCATATCCTGTACATCGCCACAGAATCCCTTTTCGACATCAGTGCATTCGCTTTCGCTTTCCTTTTCGGCATTTCCCTTTGTTTCTTACGTTAGGTGGCATGTGACTTAACCTTGTTGAACACAAATAGCGTTCCTTGCTTTTGACTGGGGTTAAACAAAGCTGCTGGTTGTAGATGTTGCCTCTGGAGTATAGTACGAGTATTATGGAGCATGGAATACAGTAGAGGGAGGAAGGAGTATGGCGACAACATCATCGAGGACGCGAGAAGGATATGACGCGACGTTTTGTTAATTCTTTAGCAGGTGCCTTGTGTTGCACGCATATATGTAGTCGTATGTACATATGTTATGTTGTTGCTTCTCCACCTTATGTGATTCTGACTCTAACTCTGACTCTGGCTCGACTCCAAGCCTGTTTTCGTTTTGAAATTGGAAAAGGGTTGGTGGTTCGTTGGTCCTTGAAGTGCTTGTACTAAGCCGTACATACTCGTACGTGGGTAGGTACACATAAGTGCCGCTTGTATGAATTTGTGATGCATGTAGTCGAGGCATTGTTGCATATTTCATGTGAATCGTTCAAGTGACGGGCAATTGAATGTTTGCCAACAAAATTTGCGATGATGGAATAATTAAGTTGTATACAGCGGTTATGCTTGTATGTGTGTGTGGGGGTATGTATATTTGTTTTTCCTGAGAAGTTAAGTGGAAACGTCAAGGAAAAGGATGAATGATGTATGGAAATTTCATTTTTCTGTCAAGCACTTAGTGAAGCTTTCGTATTTGAGTAGCTTTGATGTATTGCAGAGATAGAATCGTTTACTTGAGAAGCGTACATATGTCTACTAAGCACTCTGCGGTAAATGGGTTTTGGCTTAGTGAAGTGGAAACTTGGTCTGAGAGAGGTTTCGGTTAATGCCTTGGGAAATTGTACTATATTCATATTGACTTGGAAGCGTGACGTTTTTATGGCGTTGGCTAGTGAAATTGACTTGGAATAAGGAATGTGTTTGCTGTTTCTACAAACAATATGCCATTTTTGGTACATATTAGTTAAATAATTGATAAACGCCCAAAGTCCTGAACTACAAGGATAAATATGTGCTAACTGAAGAATGATTTTACAAATTTCTGCAGAGCTGACGTGAAGTGTCTCATACTTGGAATAATCAAAATTTAGGGCGGAGAGGAGAACACGTTTGACTCAACAACAGCTGGAACGTATAGTTTGCACGATTTACTGATCGACTTTTAGATTATCGGACCATCAATCTATTTCACTGTTTGACTTTGAGGAGATCCTACAATTTTCAAAACTAAAATTAGAAAAATTCCAAGGAAACCTTGGAGGCTATTCTATGAGAATATACATCTAGAATTCGTAAAGTTTTCATTTCTGATTCAACTTCTTCTGGCCATCTGATTAAACCAATGGCACCCGGACCTCCCTCAGTTGAGAATATTCGACGGAGATTGTTTAGGAACCGAAGATGAATTGAATCATAAACAGGTACAGTCCACTTAAGTACTCCAGATCAGATGGCATCTTTCCGATATAGTCTATTCTATAGGAGATGTCCAGAGTAGGCTTACATTCCCTTCTGGTGGATGGAGTGAAACGTGGTTTTCATACCTAAAGCAAGTAGAAACTCTCATATTAGACTTCTGCAAGTGTCCTCAGCAGCGTAAGCTCCAAAATCTTGGTTTGGTTTTCATCTAAACTGGTGAAGAGTTGACTTAAAAAAATATAATCTCATCTAGAGCATTACGTATTCTGCCTTTAAACCAACCAGTTTCTGAGAACGGTTCTAACCATCAAATTGAATAGGCAGCTAGAACTGGGGGCTCGGTATATTGTCATAAATATGCGAAACTAGGTAAGCTGTAAAGATCGGTCTACATGTGCACCAGCAGTGCTTTAAAATCTAACCTCACAGCCAAACTAGATAGGTATACCGTTTCACCTTCTACCTCTAGACGTATATGGAAAGAAGATGGCAGCTTAAGGTGTCATTCATATGAAACCTGCCGTGCTGTGGACCGGTCTTCACACAAGCCATTCGACCGTCCTTAAATCTAAAAAGAAAACCAAAAAAATCGAGTGCATCGTACTTGTACCTTTCTTCGTTCATCGACAATCGATTGATTGTCACTATCCCGAGCGGTGATGATTGGATTAGCAATTTTAAGACGAGAACAGAATCTATCAAAGTATTTACTGATGACTCAAGAACGAATCAAGAGATGGAAAGCAGACTTTTACTTAATTAACTTTCACTTTGCACCTATGTGCGCCTATAGTGCATTTTATAAATAAACTTTGCCATCTAAATGGCTCTCTCTTGACTAAAGGGAAACATAAGGATATCTATATGTAAGGCCCTAAAACCCTTGATGTTGGTTCTGATGGCGAAAGGAGAAGGAATCTACTGTCACCTATGTCTAAAAATTAAAACCCAAACCGCTTACCAAAAGTAGCGCAATCGGATATGTCCATTCAATTTTTGAGAACATGAAGGGATACTATTCACAATAGATGTTAATTTGTGCTCGAGCTATATGTCGTCGACGAAGTCAATGGTTGTTAGTCTTTTAGCACAAGCTGTAGTCTTACTAGGCTTTACGGCCTATGCTGTATGAGCAACTCTCGAACTATATACCAATCATCGAAGAGAAAAGAATCTGAAGGCACTTACACTAGGTCGAAAGCTTGAGACATACTTCGCAAGCAACCTGATCACCATGAACACAGTAACAAAACCTGTAGCAACTGCTTCTGTCATCGGTTTTGGTGACCAACGAGGTGTTCAATAAAGCAGTTACTTTCTTCGATGGCTTCAAGTCGCCCAGGACCTATGGCATATATCCAAATAAGTTCAGATCATTCGCTAGCAACCCTGAAGAGAATCATCGTAGCTAGCCTGATACTAGCACAAATGTCGAACCTCTGGCGAAGAGATAGAGTAGCTTTTAGACTGAAAATCGGAGAAGATAACTACAAGCTCGACGGAGTTTCATACCTATCAGTCTGCCTTCCTTCTGATGGAGAGATTGGCAAAAACTTATGCGTGCAAAACTGTTTTGCGAATGCATTATCTGTTCAAAGTGCAACATGCCTACAAACGCACAACATCCTAGTGGGTAGAATTCAAGGACCATATTACAAGTCGTATGCACATAGCACTTTCATCGACACTAAGGGTATTTTCGACAAGGTAACTTAGACAATACGCGTAGACGAATCACTAGTTTTGTGGAAAAAAGCAAAACTGGCGAATGGCCTCCTAATTGCGGATGCTGACTGCGTGAATATGTGATGATGAGTGTAAACAGGGGTTTAGGACGCGATCCAGTCTCCAATCCTATGGTGCATGTTCACAGATGATGTAGCCATAGTATCTGTTGTATTATGCTTAGTAACTGCCGTCTATAAAGCAGTCGACGATTGGTGGATAGAAATAGGCTATCAATCGATCCTCTGAAAACTCAGGTTAATCTGTTTACGAAAAGGAGCAAGATTACTGCTCTGAATCATCTAGTGTTGAAAAGCTAGGTTTCAACTAGGTTTTTGGGTGTCATAATAGATAATCAGTTTCGGAGCCTCCAATGCGCTGTCAGCCTTCTGCTTAGGCCTAGTCTCTCCCATTCACTGTCACTTTTAGGGCTCTGCTATTGCTCGCCGAAAGGGTGGTAATGTCAGTAAAAAGGACTACTTTTCCTGCCTTTTGGTCTTGGTATTGAATTCAGACCCTGAGCGAACTTTTCCACTGCACCACGCACTACGGCTGTGCTTTGAATTGTAGATATAATATTTTACGAGGGTAGTCCCCAAAGACCCATGGCTACAGGGTCGGAACCCAATGGCTTTCGTAGTGAGTGAGATGAGTGTAAGCTCTAAGTGTTGTGGGGTGCTCGCTTTAGTGTTCTTTCCAAAGTCTTTTATTTTTCTAATTTTACTTCATAATGAACTACCAAATCTGTTTAAAAAAAATAAAGCACTCATGTACTTCTAAAATAAGTTGTGCAGACTGCAATACATCTTACCACTGCAAATGTGTAAATATAAACTCAGTTGATTTGGAGTATATGAGCGTCAACGATGTTAAATATCGTTGCGACAAGTGCACTGCCCTTCGTCGCAAATCGTTGCAACAACAACAACAAGCAATGCCATTACTCACAAGTGCATCACAGCAACAGCAAAACACAATAGTGCAAAGTTCATCGTCGTCGTCTAAAGTTCTACCATCTAGAGGGGAAAAGAAAAAACGGGAGCAGCCGAAAGTGATAAATGACCAGAGGCAGAGTTCTCTAGTAAGCAGCCAACGCCTTCCCTACATTCGATTATGCATGCATGAGTCAGCCAGTGTTGTAAGTTGTCATCAAACGGCTTCGGAAGCAGCGACGGTAAATTCTAATGCATAACGTTATCACAGTGCAATAACCTTGGATCTGCTTTATGACGAAATCATACAGCTGAAAAAATAAACACTGACTTTCTTGGTATGGTGAAGGAACTTAGAGAAGAGAGTGAGCAGTTGAAATCAAAGGTGACATCTCTTGAAAGTCGACTTAACTGAAGAGAACAAAAATTTCTGGAGAATTCAATTGAATATTATCGGCTTGAAGTACAATCAAAACATTTATGAATGGAACTCGACTTCGTTCGGCCACCGCGGGCACGTTTGTAGCGGTCGATTCGTTGGACCCAATTTTCAACGACTCGGCCACACATTTCGGCCGAAACGGCCGCTATTTCGCGTTCAATGTTGGCTCTGAGCTCTTCCAACGTCGTCGGCGTGTTGGCATAAGCCAATGACTTAACGTAGCCGCACAGAAAATAGTTAATCGCGCGAATGAGGCAGCCAATTGACTGGCCCTTTTGTTGAGATAACACGCTTACCATACTTACTACTCTTCAATAAATCGATTGTAGCGTGTGATGTGTGGCTTGTGGCATCATCCTGTTGAAACCACATGTCGTCCAACTCCATATCTTCCAATTCGGGCCAAAAATAATCGGTGATCGTTATCGTGGACGAAAAAATGTGGACCAATAACGCCGCCAATAACTAGGGCGAGAATTACCACCGAAAATTGGAGTTAACGCTCTTAAAGTTGCAGTGACCGACTCCGAATTTTGGTAGAACATTTTTATAATTTGCAGACGTTGCTCGTTAGTGTACTTTACCATAATGAAAATGTTGAACTTGTCACTGAATAAATTGACAGTGACAGTTTAATGATTAGTGAAAGAGTGCGTTCACAAATTAAATGCAAAGTTGTCAAGTCCCTATTGGAAAACCCTTTATTTATATTAATGATTGCTTAACAAAAACAAATCGCTCCCTATTTATGGAAGCTAAGAAAAAAGGCGTAATTAAAAACTGTAAATACTTGTGGTTCCAAAATTCTCAAATATTGATGCGAAAGGTTGATAATGGTAGGGTTGTTGTTATAAACTCATTAGATGATTTAGCAAGACTGCAAGACTAATTTTTCTTTATTTTTTATAACATGTTCAACATAAATAATAATCTAGATAGCAACAACCCAAACACTTCAACCATCAAAAGTAGTCATGATAGTACTTTCCATCTGAACTCAAGTAAGAACAAACCATTTTTCATTCTTCATCAAAATATCCGTAGTGTGAGGCGAAATTTTGATCTTCTTGTTTGAAATCCAGAAGACTTTGAAGTTTTGCCAGATTTAATATTTATATCTGAGATATTGATTTTTTCTTGTGAAACTGAAGACTTTTTATTCCAGGTTATACATTTTACGCAAACACAAATGAACTGTACGCAGCTGGTTGTGTAGGAGTTTTTGTGTGTGATAAGTATATACTCGTAGTATAGGCGAAGACTTTAAAGTTATAAGCCATAGTTTGGCTAGCGCAGATTTAATTAAAATATGCTTTAGTTTCCGCTCTATATATTTTGAATTTGTTTGTGTGTACAGATTACAAGCCACATCTCCCCAATCTTTTTTAGACGATTTCTCAAATTTTCTAATTAATGAAAAAGGTTCGAATATGGTCATTCTGGGTGATTTCAACACTGACATTCTTTATACCAACAGGGGGTCTGATTGTCTTCTTAACCTGACTGCTGAGCATGGTTTCTCCTCCTTTACTCTCCATCCCAGCCCACTTACTCAACAATCATCTCTTCTTACAACTTCCATAAAGTTAATTTTCGCAAAATCAATACCTACCTTAGCAAATGTTCTTTTGATTTTACCAACCTATCCTTATCTAATGCTGTCTCCATTTTCTACAGTGAAATATTTAATTCCATTTCTCTCGACGTCCGCTTTTCACGACATAAAACATCGTCTATTTCCGCTCCATCGTACAACAGAAGACTTCAAACCTAAACAAATTATTGGCAGTTTTTCTTATCACGAATTCTTATTATGACTACTCTAACTATCTGGGTACTTACCTGCAATTCACCCAGCTCTATAACTGCCTCTATCAGCGCTTTCTCAACACAGTGCAAACCAACCATATCAACGATCCTAAGACATTTTATCGATTCGTCAACTACAAAAGAAAATCAGACGCTTATCGCCCGTCTCACTCGTTCGATAATATATCTTCGACCGACCCACATATTAGTGCCAACTATTTTGCAAACGTTTTTAAACAGTCATTTGCAGACAACCTCTTCGTACCCGACTCCATATATTTCAAGTACCTTCCCAATTTCCCCATTGGCTCCTCTCTATCGCAACTTTTTGATCCCACCCTTATCGAAGAAAAGTTACAAAATCGCAATAATGAATTTTTATACGGTCCAGATGGGCTCTCAGCAATGTTTCTCAAAAAGTGTGCCTCCAATCTTTCGCACCCACTTTCCTCCCTCTTTCATCTGTCCCTCACACAAGGGGAATTCCCCCAAGTTTGGAAGACCTCTTTCATAACCCCGGTTCACAAAAAGGGATCAAAGAATGAAGTAACCAACTACCGTCCCAGTGTTAAGCTTTCTCACATACCTAAAATGCTTGAAAGTTTTTTATATGAAGTTCTAAGCTTTCAGTGCAAGTCACTTACATATATCACCCAGTCAGCACGGAATTCTAAAAGGTAGATCAACTACTACAAACTTAGTTGAATTCGTATCCTTTGCACTTTCAGCCCTAGAAAATGGCAACGAAATCGATGTTATTTCTACAGATTTCGCTAAAGCCTTCGATAAAATATCACGTAAACTGATCCTTTTCAAATTGTCTTCCCTCGGTTTTGACCCCATATTGTTAAAGTGGAGAAACGTTACTATAGCGTTCGCTTTAGGTCAGCTTTCTCAACTCCGTTTTTAGCCACTTCTGGTGTCCCACAAGGCAGCCATCTAGGTCTCCTCTTTTTTTATTTTAACTATAAACGATCTTGAGAAGATTATCAAACACTGCTCCGTATCCATTTACGCCGATGACACTAAGTTATCCAAAACTATTTCTTCACCCCAAGACTCTATTCTCCTTCAAGAAGACCTCGATAGGTTTTCTACTTGGTGTTTAAAAAATTGCTTTGAACTTAATGTCTCCAAATGCCAATCTATGACTTTGTCTCGTAAGTCCAATCAATCCCCCTCTCGACCTTATTTTCTGCATGACCAACCTGTACCCCAGCTTCAATCCCTTCGCGATCTAGGAATTTTATACGATAGAGAGTTAAACTTCCGTTCGCATATTGATGAGATAATCCTTAAAGCCAACTCATCGCTCGGTTTTATCAAACGTTGGTCTAAAGAATTCTGTAACCCTTATGTGACAAAAGCGTTTATTGAAGAATTCAGAAACGATATTGAACAATTGGGAAAAAGAGATATTGTAGTAATGGGAGACACTCGTATGAATATTAATGTTAAAGATCTAGAATCATACTGCGTAAAAGAATATCTAGAGATGCTGGCGTCACTGGGGTTATTGAATATAATAACGGATTATACTATAATAGATCCGAAGATGGGAACAAAATCGACAATTGATCACATTTTAATTAGTGCAACGGATTACCAAATAAACTCAGTGGTGATTGAAAGCTGTATAACAGATCATTACCCAACCCTATATTTTGCAAATTCGCAAAAATCAGTCGTAAAAGAAAAACTGGCCAGCATGTCACTTATATGTAACGCGAAAGGTAAACGAATTAATCGCCGAAACAAATTGGGAAGAAGTGATTAATGAAAATGATGCAATTTCTCTTTATCAAAAGCTTGTCGATAAAATGAAAAGCATATATGAAAAGTCTTCAACTGTAAGAACAATAAAAAAGGAAAGAAAGCATAACCATGGGATGTCACATGACTTAATAGCTAAGTGTAAAAAAAGGGACGAGTTATACAAAAGATGGAAAAATAACAGATTGAGCAGGACTTTCGAATTGGATTATAAGACTTTCCGAAACAAACAAAACAAAGAAATAACAACGCAAAAATAATTTTTTTTCAAAACCAAGTTCAACCAGATCAAATCAAACCCCAGAAAAACATGGAGCCTAATAAACGAGATAATGGGAAGGAAAACGCCTAGCCTAGATGAAACTATAATTAAGAATTTCACGGGTCAAATGTGTGTGAGCAATCTCGCTAGCGAATGTGCAAAAAACTTTAAAGAACAAATTGAAAACATTGTGCACCAATGCGACTCGATTACATCGATTCACCTAAATAAAACGCTAGACAAATCAGTTTTTATTCAAGAAACAAATGTATTTGAAATGTCAAGAATAATTGGTTTGCTTGACGAAAATAAGTCGCCTGGTATTGATGGAATTCGAGCGTTGGACATTAAAACTCATGCGGTAATTTTTGCACCGATTTTGTGCAAATTTATTAATTTGAGTCTTACACAAGCAAAAATTCCAGAAGCTTTAAAAACTGCTGTGGTCAGGCCAATATACAAAGGTGGTACAAAAAGTCAACTCAACAATTACAGGCCAATATCCATATTGTCAGTAGTAGAAAAGTGCCTCGAAGAAGTCATAACAAACAGGTTGAAGAATTTTGTTGGAAAACACTCCATCATCCACGAAAATCAATACGGTTTCCAGAAAAAGAAAAGCACTGGTAAACTATTAGGAGAATTCGCAAATCATATTGATGAAAGCCTTAACAAAAGTTATCACGTCTTGGTCATATTTATGGACTCAATCACTCAAAGCTAATAAATGCTCTCGAACGTATAGGAATACGAGGATTATTGGCCGATTGGCTAAAGGAATATCTACACAACAGGCTTTTTTGTGTCAAGATCAGCGAGACCCATAGCCAAAAAGAACATGCAGAATACGGCGTCCCGCAAGGATCAAAACTGGGCCCGATTCTATTTATACTATACTCTAATGAGCTTCTCCGCATTTTCAAGCGAGCCAAACCCTTTGCTTAGTGGTATGTCACAGACCTTTGCAGACGGCAACAACAATAATTCAGGAAGAGTTTGATAATGCAGTAAAATGGTGTCATGATCGTGGTTTAATGATCAACTCATCCAAAACAAAAATGATGCATATAAGAAATCCGCAGTTCAAGGCTACCGAACAACAAATATACTGTAGGAATGATGACTGCCATAACTCGGCTAGCTGTCCTATAGATATAGTTCAAAATTACAAATATCTAGGAGTGACAATCGACAATAACTTTCTGTGGGATAAGCACATTGATGAGTTACGTTCGAGTCTGAAAAGAGCATTATACGCACTAATTCATCTGCAGTACCAAACGACAACATCTGTTCTAAGACAAGTGTACTTTGCGCTAGTGGAATCCAAACTAAGATATGGAATACTTGCCTGGGGTAATGCATCGTTAACTAATTTAAAAAAACTTCAGAAACTACAAACTGCGGCACGGAAAAAGATAACTATATTTACTCATCGAAATGTAACTGAGAGAGGAAGGTTCAATGTCCTTAAATTGGAAGACATCTTCAAGATGACGATTATATTAGAGTATTACGATGACACAAGATTCACCACTCCAATTAACCATGGGAGAAACACAAGAAGACGTGCACAAGGTATGCTTCATGAGCCCAGATTCTACAATAACTATGGAAGAAGACAGTTGAAATGCAATGTGCCCGAAATTCTCAACACAATTCCGCAAGAACTAAAAAACGCTAGAAATTGTAAAACTAGGAAAAAAACCGTAAAAAACTTTCTCTTAAATCAAAATTCCAACAACTGAATGTTTTAATCTGTTAAATTGTTAAAATGTTTTAATCTTAAAGTAAATCTAAATCCAAAGCGATCAAAATTATTTATGTCAAATAATTTTTTCGTGTAAATCATGTATTGAATTATTATTAAACTAAGCTTACTTTATTTCAATTATTAATGTTAGAAACACAACATTCTGCAGAAAAGCCCCTAAGGCTTCGCGGAAACGCATAACCAATGTTGATTTTATTGAAAATAAAAATTAATTGAATTGAAATTGAATTACTAAGTGATATTCAGTGATGTTTGGACAGAGCAAGTTTGTTATATTACTAGTAAAGGAAGAGAAAATTGACAGACAGAGTTTTCGAATACATCTCAGAGGTATAACCCGATAAAAGAAAACGTTGGCTTAAGCTTCGAGCTGTTCAATTTAAAATAATTGTCAATCGTATACCCACCTATGTCTGTACTGGTATCTGGTAAATAATCAATTCCAATTGAAATAAATGAAAATACAATTTGAAAAAAAAAAGTCACTTTACATTACCCTTGTCCGGCCCCTCCTGGAATATGCCAGCCAAGTATGGTCCTCCGTTCAGCGAATTCATATATCCCGAATCAAGAACATTCAACGTCGTTCTCTTCGATTTGCTCTTCGTGCACTACCCTGGAGTGACCCATTTATCTTACCTCCCTATCGCGACCGCCTCAAACTTCTTAACCTGAATACACTCAAAAAACGCAGAGACGTAGCTTACATTCTCTTCATTCATCGACTGCTCTCCGGTTCTGTGGACTCCGCTTCCTTTTACAATTCTATTTCCTTCAACACCAACTCTCGTAATTTACGCTGTCCTCGTCTCTTCTATATCCCAACCCTCCACACCTCTTGTGGCTCTAACGAACCAATCTCCTGCATGGTCCGTAAGGTCAACTCAAACCTCCCCCTTTTTGATTTGAATCTGAGCACTTCTCGTGTTAAATTTGATCTCCTCCACCATTCCCTTACTTCCTAACCCTTAGCTCTTATTAGTTTTTAAGTTAGTTTAAACTTGCATTAAGCGAAATAAATGGGGGCCACTAAATTAAATTTATCAATGAAGTAACAAGGCTAATTTCGAGTAAATGCACTGATCATGTTTTCGGTGGTTTTGCAAAAATTTTGAGAAGCAATTGTATCGGTGTTAATTTTGACTTACAAATAACTGACAATTGTATGAGGGGCATTTTATTTAAAGGTCTAAGCTGAATCCAACGCTCTGGTAACTTCTCTTCTCAGACGGTAACGAATATAAGGTACGACTTAGGTACTTAACATTCAACTTCGTTTTGAAAATTGACAAGAAGTCTATGCCAAAGACAACGCTTCTAGAGCTTATGAATTATTTTGGAACATTCTTCAGAACTATATCAGTTCTTCTACACAAACTTTTGTCAAAATAGAGCTCAAACTAGATTAAAGCCATGTGTAAACACTTCTCTTCTGAAAAGAATTAAATTAAAAAACAAATTGCGTAAACTGTGTAATACACTCCACTTAATTCTAATCTGAGAAAGCGGGTTAAGAAAATGAGCAAAACCATAAACAAGAAAATATTGAACTGTCGCGACAACTACTACTGCTCCAAATTTCACGATGCACAGAACAACCCTAAGAAGGAATCGAGAGTTGTTAACAGTATAATCAACTCCAATACTTCATGCAATTCCTAAAATATTGTGCCTTATAGTGAAGGTGCTGAAATGGTGCAGTAGCCAATGAGTTCAATAAATACTTTGCTTCAATTGGGTCTATGTCCTCTCAATCTAACTGTAACACAATTTGCAACCCCTGTGTTTGGTCTCAGTTAGTGGAAAGAACGCCTGGCATGAATAGTTTCGTTTTTGAAGAAATTACTCTGTTAGATATTTTGCGAGTTATTTACTCACTCAAAAAATCCAGGTTGTGTGGAAACGATGGCATTTGTAATGTCGTACTGAAGAATATTGCGCCTAACTTAGTGGACATATTAGTTTTAGTATCTGTTTAATAGAAGTATTTTCAGTGGATTTTTTCCTGACTACCTCAAATCTGCTGATATATTACCACTCTTTAAAAAGGGTAGTCGAAAAGATAAAAACAATTACAGGATTGTTTCCTTGCTATCTTCAATTTCGAAAGTTTTTTAAAAAGCTGTCAAAAGGCGAATGTATGCGCATTTACAAAGAACTCAATTTTTCAGTCCGGTGCAGTTTGGATTTAGCGAAAGACGTTCCACTGAAGATACCTTACTATTTTTTGTAATTTTATAAACAAATCCTTGGATCGTAAAAATCGATCGCCGGCCTCTTTGTCGATATTACCAAAGCGAATCTACTTTCGCACTCGTGTAGTAGCAAGAGTACTTAAAGATCTCAACATACATAAATCCGCTGGTCCAGATGGTATATCTCCCCTTCTTCTGAAGAGGTGTTCTTCCTCGCTGGCAAAACCACTGCGTAAGCTTTTTCATCAATCCTACACTTTAGGACTCTTTCCGAGCAGATGGAAAACAGCATTTGTCCAGCCCGTCCCTAACAAAGGCGAATCATCTTCTCTCTCCTCCTACAGACCCATTGCACTTACGTCCCTTCTTTCCAAGGTCATGGAAACACTGATAAATCATCAGCTCATGAAATATCTCGAAACACGAAAACTTCTCAATGACCGGCAGTACGGTTTTCGTAGCAACAGGTCCACTGGTGATTTGATGGCATGTCTCACCGAAAAGTGGAACCAAAGCGTACATCAATCTGGCGAAAGCAAGATAGTTGCACTTGATATTTCTAAGGCATTTGACAGAGTTTGGCATCAGGCTCTTTTGTCGAAAATGCGTGCATTTGGGATCGACGACTCTCTTCTTCAATGGATTAGAAATTACCTTTCGGAACGTTCAATTCTAGTTGTCTTGGACGGTTTCAAGTCTGATATTCACAAAATAAATGCTGGTGTGCCCCAGGGCTCTGTTCTGTCACCGACACTCTTTTTAATTTTCATTAACGATCTCTTGTCTGCTACTTCTAATCCAATATATTCCTTTGCTGATGACAGTACTCTCTGCTTTTCATATTCGTTCCCGGACTCACGGCCCTGCTCTTCGGCTGTAGTACGAGAACGGCAGCGTATGCTAATCTCATTAAATTCCGATATCAACAGCATAACCAATTGGGGAACTATCAATAGAGTGGAATTTAATGCTTCCAAAACACAGTGCTGTCGGCTGTCTTTAAAGCGAAATTTAAACACCCAGCCATTATCTATGAATGGCACTTGCATCGTCGAAACCGAAAAACTTTCCATTCTCGGTATGTGTGTCAATGACAACTTACGTTGGAATGACCACATATTTGATGCCGCCAAAAATGCTGCGAAATGTCTAGGTTTCCTCAAGCGATGTAAGAAATATTTTACCCCCTCTGATCTGGCCTCAATTTATAAGGCATTCATCCGCCCAAAATTGGAGTACAACTCCCACATCTGGTCAGGTGCTCCTAAAACATCTCTGCACCTGCTAGATAGGATTCAAAACCGTGCGATAAAACTTATTGACGATACTAATATCAGTCAATCAATGGACACCCTCGAACACCGACGAAATGTCTCGTGTCTCACTTTGTTTTATCGCTACTTCCACCACCAGTACTCCACTGAAATCGCCAGTAGCATTCCGCCCATTCAAACTTTCAACCGTAACACCCGTCTCGCTATGAATGCTCATCAGTATACCCTCAAGCCCATTTTCGGACGTACTCTAAAATATCGTGATTCGTTCCTAAGCCGTACAACTCGCTTATGGAATGCCCTGCCGATCTCTGTATTTCCTGGTCGTTATAACTTGCAAACATTTAAAAACAATGTACATCGGTACCATTCTTTTCTTCCTCCCTAAATTTCCTTTGCCCGCGCTGTGTACAATCACCTTAAGGGTACTCAAACCCCTTGAGCGCGCGCTCACTATAAAAAAAAAAAAAAAAAAAAAATGGTGTGCAATGAAATTCTTTTGGACAAGTTATATTGAGCAGGATTTCGTGGATTTTTCCATAATTGGTTAGCAACATATTTGAAGGACCGAAAACAAAGGGTAAGAATAGGAGACTTCCTTAGTGATTATGAGGTAATCAACGTAGATGTACCACAAGGTTCTGTATTGGGCCCTATTTTGTTTCTTATATTTATTAACTCCCTCTTTTCTCTACCTTTGGCAGGAAAAGTTGCAGCTTTTGTTCAACGAGCCCTCTTAATTGAATAGCAAATATAAATAATGATAACCATTTGCTAAGGATGGGTATGGTTTGCTGCTCACAGGCTAGTGATACGTAGAAAAACCAAACTAATGTTTTTCAGCTTAGGTTCGCTTGTGCCAGCCGAAATTGATATAAAATTCCATTCCTGCGATTGCCCGCGCTTTACCCTCGTTACGTGTGCTCGTACCACTGAGCCGTCCGAACCAACTTTCGATGCAAATTCCTTATGCAGCTCGAAGTGTTTTCAGGTTGAAGTTGTTAAGAACTTCAAGTATTGTTGACGCTTAAGGCCAACTTGTGGCTTCACCCTAAGGTATAATAGTTTGACATTTTGCATGTTTTGGCTTCTTTCTGTACTACTCCTTTTCCGGTATTAATAAAGCATTCTTTTTTCATGTCTTGTAAGGCAAGCACGCGTGTTTTATTAAATATTGTTTTTTTTCTCTTCTTCTTTCATCTTTCAGTTTTATTACTAAAAGCGGTGATCGCGCAAGCATTTGGTCCTATCGAGCATGGATATTAATTTATTAGTGAATTAATCATTGCAGTCGCTTGTTAATTAGTGAAATCCCGTGTCGTACATACATACATATATGCTATCGCGTTGCATATCTCGCTGATCGGGATTCTTTGCTCACTAAGTGGTGAGCGAAAGTCTATTAATCACATCATCGCAATTACCATCGAAAAAAAAATAAGCTGTCAGAGAATTAATCGATACAAACAATTTCGAGAAGCCGCTATTCAATCGCGCTGTAATCACTCTCTCCGTGACAAAGTGGTCATCAACAATCCACAAAAACGCATTTCTCAATTGAGACATAGTCAGTAATCGTCGGTTCATTGGTTGTGTCGAATTCGTCAAAATAATTCGTGAGAACTAGGGAAGTGCTAAAGCGACAACGAGCGGCTTTGAAAGGCCAAGTTACGAGAATCGGTACCTTCTGTGAATCACCGAATCCTCCTCTTGCCCAGACCAAGGTGCGGCAAACGAGACTAGAACAGCATATGCTAGACTTCGAACGGGTTCAAGGTGAGATCGAAGCGTTATCTGAGGATATCGGTGAAATATCCGAAGATGCGCAATATCGGGTTGAATTTGAAAACGCATTTTACACCACGCATGCGAAATTATCAGAGATGATTGCCAATTGCAGCGATGTGCGCACGGACGGTGAAAGTGATATAAATAAATCATTGAAAGCATTAGTGGATAATCTGTTCATTGAATGATCTGGTGAAATCGATGATTGATACGCCGCGACGTAGTATTATGATTTCGAAGCAAGAGTCCATTTCAAGACTACCGGAAGTAAAATTACCTGAGTTCTCCGGTAAATTTAATGAGTGGGTACGGTTTCGGGACCTTTTTAATGCAATAGTCGGTTCGAAAGATAATTTGTCGGGAGTCGAAAAGCTGGAATACCTCCAAACTCGGCTCAGAGGTGATGCTGCATCTATTGTTAAACACGTACCGCTCAGCAATGAAAATTTTACTACCCACTACGATAAGCCGCAGTTTACAATGATCGCGCATCTGGATAATATTTTTGATCAACCAGTGATAAAGCAAGGTTCACTCGCGGAGTTCAAACACCTATTCAGTACAACGACTGAAAATATAAATGCGCTTAGCTCTTTGAACTTACCTGTCGATTCGTGGGGTACTTTGCTCATTTACGTGTTGGTAAAAAAGTTAGATAGTGACAACAAAGTGTTATGGGTGCGTAAAATTAAAGATATCGCAAGTCCAAAATTTTCCGACTTAAGCGAATTTCTAAAAGAGCGCGTAAATGAGCTCGAAAGTTTACAAGTGTCTCGGGCCGGGCGCGCTAATTTAGCCACTCGATCTACACCTAGGGAATCTGAAAAGCGTGTGCTCAGTGCTACCATACCGTCGTGCTTTAAATGTAAACAAAGGCATTTGCTTTACCAATGCTCACATTTCCGCGAATATAGCCGAGTGTAAGTTTTCGAATTGCAAGGAGTGCGGTTTAAAACACAATAGTATGCTTCATTCGGACAACAAAGTATTGAATCCCATCCATCCCTCTACCTCCAATGCATCGCGCGGGTTAAATGTGAATTCGACGCAGTTATATCGGGAATATTTTACTTTGCTGCCGACGGCAATAGTACATATAAAAAACAAAGGTAATGAATTTCTGCCGTGCAGAGCATTACTGGACTCGGGCTCTCAGGCTACTCTAATATCCGAAGCATGCCTACAGCGTCTGGGTTTAAAACGAAGTCACGTCAAAATTCCAATAGTCGGTGTAGGACAAAGTGGAAGCAATCAGGGTACACGCAGTCAAGTGAAGCTTGAAATAAAGTCATCTATCGATGCAACCCTTATTATTCCGGTTGAAGCTTTCGTTCTTTCTACTCTTACTAAAGATCTGCTGGGTACAACAATTCCTTACGAAAGGATTTCGTATTTTAATAACTTGCCGGTCGCCGATCCCGAGTGTTATCGTTCAAAACAAATAGATGTTTTACTTGGTGCTGATGTATTTTTTGATTGCCCCGCTGAGGGTAGAGTCGTTCATCCGTTTGGTTCACTGGTGGCCAAAAACACAATTTTCGGTTGGGTCATCGCCGGGAATATCTTTTCGCGTGCTAAAGGCAGCTTAAGTGTGTTCCACTCAGCCATGGATCTCGATACACTGTTAAGGCAATTCTTCGAGCCCGAAGGCTTTGAAGATGGATCTACAATTACGAGGTGAGTAATATTATTGAAGACCATTTTCGGTGAACGCATACAATTAACTCCGACGGAAGGTTCGTAGTTCGCTTGCCGTTTAACAAAACGCCAATTGAGTTCGGTGACTCGCGCGGCGCCGCATTGAAATTCTCTACGCCATGGAGTGACGATTCGCTAAAAACCCTGGACTCAAGAATGAATACGTGGATTTTATGCGGGAATATGAGCGTTTAGGCCACATGGCGCCGGTGTCGCGGCTCGATCTTCATTCATAATTTTATTTGTCCCACCATGCGGTAATTAAGCCCAGCAGTGTGACTACAAAGCTGAGGGTGGTTTTCAACTCGTCATGCAAGTCCACTAATGGATTTTCATTAAACGATTACTTGCTTGTGGGTCCAACCATACAAAATGACTTGTTTACATGCACGATTAAGTTTCGCAAGCATATTATCGCGGTCAAGGCCGATATCGCCAAAATGTATCGGCAGGTTCTCGTTAACTCGGTCGACGCCCATTTTCAAAGGATCCTATGGCGGGAGGAGGTGAGAGTCCGCGTGATTATGTATTGCAAACCGTAACTTACGGAACGACGTCGGCTTCATTTCTTGCTACGAGGGTACTGAAACAAATTGGCATTAACAATGGGCCGAAGTTCCCAAAGGCTTCGGAGATTCTTATCAACGATTTTTATGTCGATAACCTTAATTCTTCATTTGAAAGCGTAGAAGAAGCACTACTTATTAAAAACGATCTTAACCTCATTCTTCAGAACACCGGAATGGACTTCCGTAAATGGTCTTCTAATTCAGCAGACTTCGTCAATACTATCGATGCCGAGCATCGGGAAATAGCCAGCGAGTTGTCCATAAACGCTGGAGGAGTGAAAACTCTGGGACTTCTGTGGGATACTAAAAGCGACATTTTCAAATTCTCCGTCTCCATAAGCTCTATCGGCCCGCAGGTGACTAAGAGGGAGGTGCTATCGGAAATAGCTCGGATTTTCGATCCGTTAGGTTGGTTATCACCCGTCTTAGTAAAAATTAAGGTCTTTATAAAGCGGCTTTGGATCAAGGGTGTTGACTGGGATTAATATATTCCCTCGGAATTTTATAAAGAGTTGTCGGATTTCCTAACGGACTTAAGAGCCTTACAAACTTTGAGCATACCACGCTGGTTCCAGTGAAACTATACGGAGTTAGTCGAGTTACACGGTTTCGCCGACGCACCGGAATCGGCATACGCGGCAGCAGTGTATTTTCGAGTTGTAGATGGTAAAAAGGTTCGTATAAGCCTCGTCTGTGCAAAATCTCGTAATGCTCCAGCGAAACCTACCCTATCGATCCCGCACTTAGAGCTATGTGGCTGTTTATTGCTAGCAAAGCTATTAACTAGGGTCAAGGAAGCTCTTGGGATTCATGATGTTGCTTGCTTCGCGTATACAGACTCAACTACAGTGTTGTACTGGATTCAAGGATACCCGCGAAAGAGAAATGTTTTCGTAGACAACCGTATATCACAAATTGCTTCTCAGTTTCCGACATCTATATGGCATTACGTGCGTTCCGCTGAAAATCCCGCGGACTGTGCAACTCGTGGTCTGATGCCGAGATATTTACAAGGTTTAGAGCTCTGGTGGAACGGTCCGTTTTTTTTGAGAAATGAGTCAATTCGATTTTGCGAAATTCTTGGCTACAACATATTCCCTAACGAGTGCGAATCGGTAGTCTGTTTAACTAACCCTGTGCGCGCTATTGAACCCGATATCTGTTCAAGATTCTCGAATCTTTATAGACTTTATCGCGTTATTGCTCGGTGCATTTGTTTATTTAAAAGGCATAGAAATCGTAGTATAACCTTTCGTGTTTATTATTTATCGCCTCTTGATATACACGACGCCAAGATAGCACTAGTAAGGCTTATGCAAAGCCACTATTTTGAGGACGAAATCAAATGCTTATCCTCTGGCAAAGCGGTCTCAAGTAAGAGTAAGTACGCGCGTATGAACCCCTTTATCGACCAAGCGGGCGCGCTTCGCGTAGGAGGTCGACTTGAAAACGCTAACATTCCTTTTGAGCAGAAACATCCGCTCATACTCCATAAAGATCATCATTTAACGTGGCTAATTGTTCGCGACTGCCATTTAAGCAATCTTCATGCAGGAATGCGGCAAATGACGTATCTTCTTTCCCTTAGTTATTTTATCATTGGCATTCATCATGTGATCAAGCGATGTATTTTTCAATGTACGACTTGCATTCGACAACGCGCTGTACCTTACCAGCAGCAGATGGCGAGCCTCCCAAAGCAACGGTTGGAAATTGGAATTGTTTTCGGCAATACTGGTGTTGACTACGCTGGCCCATTTCTCGCGCGGTCATGGAAGGGACGAGGAGCCAAGCAGTACAAGGTCTACATCGCTCTATTTCTATGCATGGCTACTAAGGCCATGCATCTCGAGTTAGTCTCGGAGCTTTCTTCGTCAGCGTTTATTGTAGCATTGCGTCGTTTTGTTGCCCGTCGCGGCAAGTGCCACACCATCTTTAGCGATAATGGTACAAATTTTGTTGGGGCCAATCACCAGCTTCGTGAGTGGGCTAATCTTCTTAAATCGGATAAATTTCAAGATGATGTCTCTTGTGAGCTGACTGCGCGTGGAATCGCCTGGAGCTTCATACCTCCACATGGTCCGCACTTTGGCGGCCTGTGGGAGGCCGGTGTATAGACCGTTAAATTTCATTTGAGAAGAGTTCTGGGGCAAGCTTGCCTGACGTTCGAGGAGTTTTCAACTATATTTGCCAAATTGAAGCCTGTGCCAACTCTAGACCACTCTGTTCCCAATTTGAAGGATGCAGGGATCCGTTGACGCCTGCACATTTTCTTATCGCTCGACCGTATGCGAGTGTGCCTGAACCCGAGCTATTATCGACCCGAGTTTCATTGCTGGACCGATGGCAGTATATTCAGCGTCTTCATCAGGACCTCTGGCGTAAATGGTCTCAGGACTACCTAACCCAACTTCAAAAGCGCCCTAAATGGTTGAAGAAGTGCAAGGATATTCAGCCCGACGACATCAACGTCCTCATAGAGGACAATCAACCGCCGTGCCGATGGCTCACCGGAAAAATCACAAGGACGTATCCCGGACGAGATGGTCTAACTCGAGTTGCAACTGTTCTCACCGCTAACGGAGAAGTGAAGCGCCCGATATCTAAGCTGTGCCCTTTATTGACGAATGGTAGTTGAAAGTATATTTCAACGGCGGGAGTATGTTGACGCTTAAGGCCAACTTGTGGCTTCATCCTAAGGTATAATAGTTTGACATTTTGCATGTTTTGGCTTCTTTCTGTACTACTCCTTTTCCGGTATTAATAAAGCATTCTTTTTTCATGTCTTGTAAGGCAAGCACGCGTGTTTTATTAAATATTGCTTTTTTTCTCACGCATCTTTCAGTTTTATTACTAAAAACGGTGATCGCGCAAACAAGTATCTTGCCACAACAATTGACCAAAACATGAATTGGGCTGGGCATATTTTAGACATGAAACGATACTTGCGTTCTTCTATTCGGTATTTTTATCGTCTTTGAAAGTTCTGTTCAAACAGGTTTCTAAAAACTCTTTATCATAGAATTTCCCACTCAAAACTGCAATACGGAATTAGTTATTGGGAAGGTGCTTACACTACCAATCTAAAGCCGCTTCTCGTTTTGCAGAAATGCGCTTTTCGTAGGATTTGTAATGCTCACCGCTTAGCTAATTCTATGGTATTGTTTAGGTCCTTGAAAATAATGTCATTAAGGCACTTGTTTTATTGTAGAGTTTCTAAGGTCTTTTTTATGAGGGGTGGCTATTTAGAGAGTCCTATATCTGATACACACAACTTACGTCGAACTAACCGTCATATTGTTCAAGTCTCAGCTTATCGCACAACGCACTATAGAAACTCCTACCCAGTTGTATCTTATAAACTTTGAATCCATCTTCCAGCCGACATAAGAATCATGACGACTTCTCGTACATTTTCCAATAAAATCAAAGCATGGCTTCTTGGTTTCGATCATAATGAGATGGAAGTTTTGCTCACTTACCTTGTGTAGTTGTTTATTTCGCGCTGCCTGTTTTTATTTTTCTGTAATTTTTAAATATTGTTAACTTTTACCTTATCTACAACTAAAATATTGTCGCCCCACAATAATTGAAATTATTAAAGTATTTCTTCTTGAAGTGGCATTTAACCCTATTTATTGCTATAATTAGCAAAATACAAATGTCACTAGCTATTTTCTTAAATACCTTTATTTTCTTTACGTTGTGTAAATAAACTTAAGGAAAACTTTATAATTGTTAAGAAAATACATATGTATAAATTAAAAGCAAAATGTCAGTGCTCAAGTCATTAGCGGCACATTATTCACACACCAAACTTTCCACCACCAAGATTGACCACGTGGCGATAAGCAAACATTGAAGGATATGCCTTTTCGACATTCGAAACAAATGAGGAGCTGATTTCGGTATTATACGAAGTATTCACCTTATGATTATTTTTATACGACATGCGCCGACCTACGCCACGTGTAGGTCAATGTTGTGCATGACTAAGTATAATACCGACAGTCTACGTATTCCTCTAGTGCGACAACAATTAAAGGAACATTTTGCTTTGTTTGATAAAGTTTACGACAATATCCCACCAAATAAACAGAGACAACCAGCGGAATTTTGTCAACCTGATTTTCAAAACAAGAGCAGAATTGTTGGCAGTAAAAAAAAAAGGGAAGAACGTGGCTATCGGCAGAATTCTAGTCACCGGTTGAGGAACGAATGGTACTTCAGTTTTACTCGTAGAGCCTTAGTAGTGAGTATAGATGATATTGAATCCAAATGACGCAAATGAGTTGAACGTAGAGTAAGGATGCTAAAACAAACTTTCTTTACTTCAAAGAACCAGAGCAATGAAGCGAAAGTAGGACACATTTAGTATGGCAAAAGAGCTAGGAAAAGTTTAGTCTCAGATGAGAACCAAAGGTAAAAGGAGAAATTTGTGCCATCGACAGCGGCTCAATTTCTACCCGCCAAACAATCTTGGATAGTATCAGTAATTAAAGCAGTTGAAAGTAATTTGTATAAGTTGTGGTCAGGTGCTGTAGGATGATCTTTAAAACTAACCGATGCAAGAAGAACTAATATTGAAGGCTTTTCTCAGTGCTGTGTTCGGATGCATGGCTAAAAGGGGGCTTAGTCTCTAGTTTGGGAACTTCGGATACCGTGCTACCTCCGATCTAATTACCCAGCCATCCTCTCAGCAAAACATATCCCGATTACTCTTGGGAATCAAAATTGATCCAACAAAAGTTGAACTTTTAGAGAATGATGCCTCTTTAAGAGTGTCAATTTCTAAGGACGCACATGTGCTCGCTGCGGTAGTACCTGCCAATCGGACTGGTACTGCAAACTCTGATGCTGATATGAGAAGCGAGGAAGGAAATATGTCCTTTCTAAGCGACTCCGACTCAGACACTTGATGCGATGACACAATCAGCTTGCTATCGGATGAGGTATATGTACCATCCATTAGCACGAAAGAAGCCGTAGATTCTGTAACGAGTCACCAAAATCACCGGCTACATTAAACTTTGACCTTCGTAGAGGAAACTTTCAAACAAGTCTTGAAACAAGGTGCTCTAGAGATTGCCACTGCCAAAATCGACAACAACGGCACAGAGGCTAAACGAAACAGATCGGACGATTCTACTTACCCGAATTCGGAAGCTAAGTGAGTTCGAACAGGAAATGCTACATTCGAAAGGTTCCCTATAGTAATGTAGTTTGCCATGTCAGGTTGGGTGTAGTACGGGAAGTCATTAAGCTCAACCCCTTGGTGTTGAGCAAATGGCTCTAGTACTGGAGGGAGTTATCGATGTTTCAGATGAGCTTTGTGACGAAGAGGTGAAACCGTCTTTTGTCAGCTGGCTGATTCGAGTTTGTTTGCTCCAATGAAGCCACTGTGAAATGGCGGAAGAATAATTTCCTGAAAATCAAGGAGAAAGGCGGTTTGAACGTGATGTTAGTGGACGAGGATCCATTTTCGAAACCACACATTATAAGAGAATTCTTTTCGTACAGAACTCAGGCCTTAATACTCGAACCTGGAGAGTCTGTAAAGAGTGGAAGAAAAAGATCTCATTCCCATGGTTTTTGCTGTAAATGACAGTGCGACAAAACGGCTAAAGGACCTAAAAGGTCATGTCGCGTACCGTTTCGGTAGGCTTAGGCTCATTATAAAGAGCTCCGACAAAACTGCAGCTACCCCCACCACAACCAACACCAATGGTCTGTCCAAGAGACCACAAATCAAATCCTTTAATATGACTGCACCTGAGGAAGATAGCGTTCCCCTCAGCTAGTAATCAGGCGATTCGCTGACTAACGCAAAAAACAACTGCTGCAGATAGACCCAAAAGTAGAGTCCCTGTACCCTTACCCAGGAGTCAATCGACAGATAGCGCAGCCTCCAATACGAGAGTGAGACCAAAGGGCCCTTGGCGAGTTTTCCATTCGGTGGAGAGTCGACAAGACACCTAACCGCATATGGATCCCCACATATAGCCGGAAACAATGATAGGTACACAGAAAATACTGCAGGGACACATGCACTGTGCTGAAGGTGCCTGTACACCTTTAACCAACAACATCGCCTTGTGACTAATTCAAGAACCTTGGGCTAGTGAGGGTAAGACTTTTGGCTTCAAAAATTGAATAAAGTGATCAGAGGTCTGCGTTACTGATCAGTTCTATCAGCTTCCTGAAGAAAGAATTGCGAAAACTTGGAAAAACTGTCAGAAATCTAGCTTCTCCAAAAAGTTATCTCAAAAGACTCTTCACTTCACTTAGAAGTATTACAAAAAGTAGATGGTACTGTCATAGCTAGTCGAGAGGAAACTTCAAAAATAATACTTACGGTTCATTCCCACATACAGTAATGTATTTCCACATATCCCACGACAACAGAATTAACGGCCTATCTGGAAATATGATGAGCATAGACAAAGTTGAATGGGCCATATAGTCATTCAAACCATACAAGGCACCTGGAACAGACGGAATCTTCCGAGCAGTGATTCAAACGGGTATGGGCCATATTTCCTACTCTAGCCGCCTTAGTTAGGTCTAGCTCCAACTGCATATACATCCCACAAAACGTTGTCTTAATCCCCAAACCAAATAAACCTAGTAAACTACCCAAATCATATCGACCCATAAGCCTATCGTTTTTTGTGGAAGCCATGGAAAGGCCTATCGATTTTCACGTCAGAGACCTTTTTAACAGAAAAGATCCACGGAAGGCACTCTACTGAATCCGGTAACACAGAGTAAGAGGTCTATCGACAAAAGGAGATTGCACTATTTGCCTTCCCAAATATTGAAGGTGCCTTTGATAATACCGGATATTAATCTATTTCGGAAGCCATGTCTAAAAAGGGTATTGACCATCCCACTAACCGCTGGGGTGGTTGCATCGCTTTAGCGATGCTTGAAAACCGGAAAATCTCCACATCTTCCAGAGACCCGTCAAACGTTGTAAACAAGGAGATGTTCTGTCACCGCTCTTGTGGTAATTGGTCATTGATGACCTACTAATAAAACTTAGTAATCTGGGCTGTCAAACAGGACTTCGACTTCATAATAGTGAAACATCCCAAAGACTCCTGCAGAGTGGTTTAAAGATAGTAAACGGAAAAAATCTCTCAATGAACCCGAGCTTTATATTTGTTCCCTTAATTCGTACAAGAAAAATGAGCCTTGACGAGATTTCACTTAACGGTATAGAAATTGTGTACTCCAACGAAGTAGAATATGTCCGAATGGTTCTCGATAAAAAACTAAACTGGATTAACCCCAAAAGGTCACCCATTGGATATATAAAATGATGATACGACCCATCGTCACCAACTCATCAGTAGTATGGTGGAACAAAACAATAGAGAAAACTGCCATACAAAAGCTGAAGCTACAAAGACTTGCATGCCTCGGCATCGCCGGGAGGAGAATGTACGAGTACACATGCCCCACAACAGCCACTTCATCTCTTTATAAAAGAAATGGCAAATCGCAGCACGGTCAGGCAAGATTAATCACTCAGATTACATGGACCAAAGGATTCTTCTCTCCGAAGTTCCCGAGTTTGACATAATCTGCGTGGTAACCGACTGCCTACCTAAGAACTCTGTGCTTCGGCAGAAGATTCAACATAGTGATCCCAAGTCGGGAAGCATGGAACTACAAAAACCCCACCTCAAACCTTAAAGGTATCAAGTGGTAAACGAATGGATCAAAGATGGACACAGGAGTGGGTGCTGGTAGATTTGGTCCAAACACCAGAATTTCGCAACAAATGGAAAAAAGTACAAGCCATTCAGGTGTACGCAAATCTCATCCTCGATAGGGGAATGAAGGGCGTCCTCATTCATATACCCACGGACAGTCAAGCAGCCATTAAAGCATTAGGCTCTAATCTCATTGATTCCAAATCAATCTTGAACTGCTTCAATACACTACAAGACCACTCACAAAAGAACAAAGTGAATCTTTGGTGTGTGCCTGGTCACAAAGGTATTGTCAGAAATAAAATAGCCGACGAAACCAGGGCTTCGCTAGGCTAAAAGAGCCATCAAACCCTTTCAGAGAAAATCAAAAGAATCCCTACAACTCAATAGGGATGATATCAGAAGATTGGTTGGATTTCTATCCTGACACCACTGCCATTTTCGATATCACCTACCCAAAATAGGCCTTATTCATTAGAGACAATACTTCATTAGGGAACTTTTAATCCCTTGAGAAATTCTCAAAATCTCCAACAGAGAGATTCTCAATTTCATCAAAGGAATTGAATCTCTCTTGGCTTCGTAATACTGCTTCTGTAGTATAAAAGATATTTTACGAGTATGTCGCAGTGCCTCTGCACTGGGTGGGTGGATGGATGGGTGGCATCCTCATAAATTGCTCGAAATAGTACATTCGACTAGAATTGGAGACTTTATCCCAAGACGATCGTTTGGGTGTATAGTTTAGCGTCCTCAAACTTACCTTCGGACCAATATTGTTCCTCGTGCAGGCTGTCTAGAATGACTAACAATCCAAATACACTAAAACAAAGCATTGACACACTTTTAACATTAAAGTAGTAATTTTCATTATCCATGTATCCTAAGGACAAAGAAAGACCAGTTCATCGAATGCAATACAAAAAAACGAAAAACTCAAAAACTCAAAAACCCCTTCAAAAGCCATTATATTTAGGATGAAAAACTAAAATCCATTAGCTGTCTCGATGCTTAATGTGGCTCCTTTTCAGTTTACTTTCATGTAAATCACATGCCCACAAACCTTACTATCCCCTTTAAAGCACCGCGTTCATCCTCGATAGTTTTCGTGTGCGAATGCCCGTATCATGCCTAACTGAAATCTCGGCTCGTCTTAAGCACCGGCAGCAGCAACAGCAACAGCAACAACAACGACAACCATAACAAGTTGTCTGCCATCACAGATGTTCTAACATCAAGCTGATTTGCATTATTTACGCCAACAAAACACATCTTACAACATGACACCATCAAGGACATCATTCCGGTCTGAACCTTAAATAGGATATACAACAAGGCAAACGAAGGCGGCCAATGTTTAGTTTTCTTTAATCAAAGTTTGTTGCCAAAGTCGAGGTTGCCATTGTTGTTGTTTTCTTATTTTTGTTTTTCTCATTCGTATTTGTTGCCCTCCAAATGTATCTACCCTTCCCAGCATAGGAATACTTACACTACCCACTCCTTTTTGGGAACTATCTATGTAAACTAGGCAATTCTCAAACAAACACAAATAGCACAGGGAAAATCAAGTTCATTCTTAGGATAAAGAGGATGGGAGTAGTAGTGTAGTTGATTCTACTCAAACAGTTATGAGGCTTTTCGGATCAAAATGATCTAGAATTTTCTAATAAGGTTAAATTGCTGTAGTTTGGAGTGCTCTATATATACAAGTATCTATGTGTAGATACGAGTATCACCTAACCAGGTGGATGGAACGATGGCACATTTTCGCCAAAGGGAAATCCAAATACAAAATTGAAATGAAATTCACATTTGTTGCTCATCGGTACGGTAACGACAGAGACAGCAGAAGAATCTGAATCAAAAGTAGAAGTAAAACTAGAATCATCCAATGGGAGGTTAGCTCTGAAGCAGATGAGGTTTTGCTCCTGGTTCTTGTGATGGTTTTGGTGTTGGTTTGATTCTAGTACTTGGTTTGGAGATGTTCCCTCTTACAGAGACTACGGGCACGTTGATGTTTCCTGATTATTAGAATGTGATGGTAATACCTAGATGTAAGGATAAATTGAAAGATTATACGATTTATCGATGGTAATTGAATATCGAGGAGAGCAATCGATTTTCGAATCTTCCCAACGACTACCCCCAACTAACTGACAGGCAATGGCAAAAAGGAAATTAAATGTTTAACTGGTAAAAGGTAAATGTTAGTTGGATTTGCAGGCATGTAAGCATTCCCCTGACAAATGGCAAAAAGGATAACTACATTTTGATGAGAGAGAAAATTGTTTACATTTCTTGATTAATTTTAAACGAATTTATTGGGAAAAACTTAATTTATATGCAAGACTGGGGTCCAATCAAGTTACGAATACTGATGTGGACTGACCTTCCTGGAGGCAGATACAAAATGATGTAAATAAGTAAGAAGGAGTTTGTACATTAAATTAACATTTACACTTATCTGGCTAACCGGATATGTGGCAATTTGTCTTGAAAGATCAATCTTCAATCGAAGATTGTTGCTTCTGAAGTACGAGTCCTAAAATAATGGCGAAAGAATGATACATGACGTGATCGGTCTGGTAAGCTCTGAAGTATACCAGTGAGCATTTAACTGCCTAGGAGTTGCATTCTGATGTGTGCCTAGCCATGGCAGTTGGAAATGAAGTGTGCCACAGGTTCTTCTTCCCCATCATTGCCGTTGATCCTGCAGAAATCCTTTTGGGGAATATTCAAAGTCTCTTGTAATGCCACAGTGCCCGTGATTATGTTTGTGAGTTAGGAAATATATCTAATTCTGAGAAATACAATAGCTTCGGTACCTATGGGCCTTATCAGTCTAGACGTCTCACAGTTGTCTTGATGAGTCTACATATGTATGACTGGCCTTAGAGAATGCGTAAAACTGTATCATTTGTCTGAAGTTCCATATAGGTAATGTTCTTATAGTTTTTAAGGTGCCTACTAACAGACCGAAAGAGCGTAATCTTGTGCGACTTAGCCATCTCGTTGAGAGATATGTGGCTGTCTCTAACTACTCTCGTATCTATAGTGTTCGCAGTTAGGAGTCTGATCACGCGCCAAGCAGCGGCCTTATAAAAAGCTAAGACTTCGGCTTGGAAGATGTTACAGTATGTGGGCTGACTGAAGAATTTGTGTACGGAAAAGTCCTCAGAGAAGACACTTGCGCCAAAGCCTTCGGCGTCCATCTAAGAAGATGGAAATTACTTAAAAAGACCTCGACTTGTCTCTATTCGTTTCTCTCGTACGAGTTGATTGAAGTCAACAAAGTCCAGACACTTTCATGCAATTTGCATGGCGAAGAAGTCAGCAGGTGAAGAAAATTTTGAACCGCCGTTGGAGAGGTTCTTAACGCGCCAGTAATTCTTATACAGACAACTCGTTGCATATTCTCATACAGTTTGTCTTAATCTGACTTCCCAGTGCAGGCCACCAAACAGCTATACCATGTAGTAGTATATGGACAATTGGTGTCACGACCGTGGCGCAGACCCACTGCAGGACTTCGGGTTATAGGCCCTACCTTGAGCATAGAGCCCTTTTGCATGAGTAGAGAGCAACCGGGGCTTTTTTATTTTGCTCCGCAACATTTTCTTTCTACCTCAGTTTGGTTGCCAGGAAGAGGCTTATATACTTGGCAGGAGTGTCACTCAGGTTTTTGTTTTTTTTATGAAGAAAAATGAGAAACTGACGAGTCTGAGATCCTTCGCGATAGGATGTTTTGCCAGCTTTGGGTATAAAAACTACGCTTACCTCAGTTTAGATACTGGGTGTTGTACCAATAGCTAAACAGGCTTTTAAGATGCATAATAGAATGTTTCTTACATCCTTCAGTTATGCGAAACTGTCCATTTAAGCTTCTTTACATAGGTATGTAGGGCACGCCCAGGTAGATCAGTAGGCATATGGATTTACTCAAAGTAGGTTTGAGGTGCGTTGCTGAAGTGCAGCCGGGGAAATGAGTGTTCTTAAGCGGATTCTTCCTCAGAGGCACTATCTGCGGTTTCAATACGCTCGAAATTCCTGATGTTTCAAAATAAAGAGCTTGACGAAGACTCGAGAAATATCTTGGGCTGGTGATTCTTTAGCAGAAACTACGACAGGACATACTTTGGATCTTCCTGACTTCTCGTTTGAATAAGCATGCGTTATAGGTTTCTTAGTCACGTTCAAGCTTAGATAGTTTGGCAAAATTAAAATTTCTCCCTGCGAGGCAATTGCTAGTTCTATATGCTGAACTGTACTATAAGTGTCAGTTTCAATTTGATTCAAAGTTAGCTGCCAGTTCGTTGGCCTTTTCGTGAAAAAGTTTATTACTACCTGAATGAGAAGATGGACACTAACTGTAATACACTTGATGGTTGATGCGGTTCAAGAGCCGTTTGGCGCAGTGGTGAGATGGGGACTTAAAGACAAAAGATCAAACCGTAGTACCATCGGAATTTAAAGGATCTGAATTTAAAACCCAGTTACGTGCGAAAAGAAATGATAAACAGCTTAGTGTAAGACGTGACAAGTTTAATCACAGCAGCGCTTCAGCTAAACAGGTGGAAGATTCGACAAACTGGTGCAAGAGTAGGACCATTTGTGTTACAAGGACTTTATCGAAGTACGCAAGTCTCAAGAAAAAAGAAAAAACCCTTTAAAAACTTAAACGGTTCCTTGCTCATATCGGTTGAGTATTAGCTCAGAAAATGGTGGCGCTATGGTCTGGGGTGGATCGGGACCTCAACCAACAATCGCCCCCAGTAAGCTCAATCTTTAGCAACTGTCTCCAGTGTCGCACGCTAAGTTCGTTGAGATCCTCTTCCTCTTGCGTGCGCCACCAGATCTGCGGTCTTCCTCAATTGGGCTGTTCTTCGGGGGCGGATTCGAAGAATTTTTAGACCGGAGCATTGGTATCCATCCACTCTACATGACCCAGCCATCTGAGTCGTTGAATCTTCACTTTTCTGACTAAATCGAGTCGTTGTCGCTGTACAGCCGGTACAGATTGTCGTTCACTCACCATCTATGCAGACGGAAACCAAAAAATTTCCGTCTCAAAGTATCTAGGAGTACCCTCATCCATTTTTCATAGAGTCCATACCTATATGCCAAAGAGCAGAACTGGTATTATTAAGGACTTGTATAGGGTCACCTTTGTTGTTCAAGAGAGAGCGTTGTTAGTAAATTACCTTCTTAGCCTAAAGAAGCAGCGATTGGCAAGAGGTGTTCTTCGTTTGCTCTCAGCGCTGGTGTCGTTGTCTGAATTGAGAGCGAAGCGTAGGTAGACAAAGTCCTTAACTACTTCAAAGTGATATCTGTCGAGGGTGACATTCTGTCCGACGGTCGGTATTGCGTGTCCTTTCTTGCTCTTGAGCTCATTGTCTGTTAAACTCGCTGCTTCAACCACAAAACTCGCAAAATCGCCACTGACATCACGCTGATTTCTTCCGATTTTGTCAGTATCATCGGCCAACGCGAGTAATTGAACTGACTTATGAAGGATTCTTTCAAGAACGATGTTAAAGAAATCGCATGACAGCGTCTTGTCTAAATCCGTTTTTGATACCAAAGATCTCAGTGAGTTATTTACCGACCTTGATGGAGCAGCATGTATTTTCGTCATCTCATCGTCAACCTGCATAAACGGACGTGTTTGTCAAAGATGCCAAAAATAAGCATTGCTCTGTGTAGCTCGTCTCTACAGATGCTGTCATACGCGGCTTTAAAATCGATGAATAGGTGGTGTGTATCGATTTGGAGCTCATGAGTTTTTTCCAAGATCTGCCGTAGTATGAATATTTGGTCGATTGTGAACTTTTCTGGCCTAAATCCACACTAATATAGACTAATCAGGTTGTTTAGGGACGGCTTCAGGCGTTCACATAATATGGCAGAGAGGATCTTGCAAGCAATATTAAGAAAACTGATGCCTCTGTAGTTGGCAATTATGAGGTTCCATTTATCGGGCATATTGTCGTCCGATCTTATTTTACAAATGAGTTGGTGCATGTATGCTCCTTAGTAAGTCATCGTCTGCCGCTTTGAAGAGTTCGCAAGTCAGGCCGTCCGCTCCAGCAGCTTTGTTGGACTCAAGCTTAGATATGGCTATTTTCACTTCATGCGGATCGGGTGGACGGAATTGTTGGTCTACGAATAGATCGTCCAGGTTCAAAGGATCATTTTGCCTGATAGCGGTGTTTGGATCGTCATTGTCTACGTTATCATGTCTACAGAAATGATCTTTGCAAATCCTCAACATTGGTACTGCAACTCTAGTACTATGTTCCGTTAATCGTCTCTACAGGCTGTCCCTGTTTTTTTTTTTCTAACTTTTAGTAGAGCTCCCGAAGCGGCATGTGAAAGCAAAAAGGCCTTAAGGAAAAAATAGGAACTACATCTAACCATGACAGTTGACCACTGGCTCTACGCCTTGGTCGTACAAACGTATGATGCAGTAGGTTTGCAGAAACTGATCAACCACTTAACACTACTAGAGGTCCAAAATCAGTCCACCTGTATATCAGGAGAGTAGTTGTAACTTCCTCCACTGCTGCACTAAACGAACTTTTTCACCCCCAACCTCTGAACATTTACGCTAAGCAGATGTCAACTGGTATCCAAACAGCTCATACTACACATGAGTACTTGGACGTTGAGATATTTGTGGAAAGCTGCATAACCACAAACATCCTCCTAGTTTCTGAGAATTAGGAAATGTAATTAGCTAAGAGGCTAGTTTCGGGTAGTCCCAAAGCAATTGCAATTTATCTTTAACAGATATGGTTTCGCCTGAATCAGAGATGTTGACAAAGTATCTTATCTGTGAGACGGTCACATACAGGCACTTCAGGGGAATCAACAGATGTTACCTACTCCTTAATTTGCTGGTATGCTAATACCAATAGACGGGGGGATTTTTTAACGAACTCCGGAGGAGCCCCAAAAGCTGTGGGGATGAAGATGAGCAGCTGACGTGCTTATTCCACCAGAAAAAGGTTATCTGTTTAATTTATTCTTCGATATCTAGAAATACATGTACCTATGTCCGATATAACGGCCAGAAAACTTCTCGGTTTAGCTAAAAGTACCAAGTTTTGTTAAACTTTTGTTGTAGAAGGTTCTGAAGAGCCCCAATCCACAACGGTCAAAGGGCTCAAAAAATAAACATCCTTAATCAATCTAAAAATACATTAATTTCCAATAATGTGTCTATTTGTACAATAAACTGTAATTCCAAAGAAATCACTTTACTGCCATAGATAAACTTTGACTTCAATCCGACTAGAGACGTTTGTCGTTACGTAGCGTCGATGACAAGTTCCATAACTTGCATAAGTTTCATAAACCACACGCCAGAGTCCAAGGAATTAACATTTTCTCAAAATAAATTCTTTTTTCTCCTTTCAAACGTGGAAATGTACGAGTATTCGTACATGCGAATGAATAAGAAAAGGAGCAGCTCCATAATCTAGGATTTTTTATGAGCACAGTCTCTCCCATTAAAGTTATAGACACGCTGTTCCCTGAGTATTAGCACACACTCTCGGCATTACACCATATCACGTCAGTCATTCAGAAAAACTTAAAAAAAAAAAAAAATTATCGTCTAATAAGAGCCCATCTGGCGCCTCCATTTGCATGTCCTTGAATTTGAATGGCCAACATAAAGGCTTCTTCTTCTCACTTCTAATAACATAGGGATACCAACAATAACACCATCACCACCACTTGACTAATTCAACATACTCCGTTTGACCTTTTTTTCGGCCTGTTCTGCTTTCGTGGTGCCTGTCAGTTTCACGTTTCACGTGCCCTTATCTGTTAAAATAAGGAGCACGCTCTTTGCATGCTTTCGACAGACACGGAGCACGAACTAGCATACATATGTATGTACATATGTATAGATGTATAGATATGTATAGATACAAGGTGGTCGTACAAAGGAACCTATGGCCACTCGCCTCTTCGTCCGTCCTCATCAAATCACAATTTGGACGAAATTAAAGTTTTATCACGTCCAGGACATTCATTCATTCATTCGCTTAGGATTCATCTAGTGTGTTCGTTCGCTCACTTCCAAGAATAGTCTTTTTGAAGTGAAGCAGGTGGATGCTGTGTTGGATAGATACAAATATTCTCTCACATCCCATATACTCGTACACATAGTAATCTAAAAGAGGTCCTCTGACCTGCCAAAAGGATATTCACTTCAATTCGATTCTTTTGTCGAATGGGCCCTGGTCCTGATTCGAGCCCTAGTGTCAGTGCTAGTCATTTGTTTACCAGCAAAACAATATCAAGTGTGAACATTTGTTATCCTGTGAGGATGTGTGAGTCTACTATACACCCACATGTCGAAAGCTGTCTACATTCAGACTTCTTTTTTTTTTGTTTCTTTTTTGTGTTACACAAGAAGGTCAAGGGACAAATCTGTGTCACTTTGCAGTCGAGTCTTCCGAAATTTATTTGAATCTCAGTACGCCTTCAGATATCCTTACAGAAAAAGAGAGAGGGAGGAAACGCATGGTGAGATGGCATGTGTTAATGTTTGTTTCTTTTTACAGCAGTACGAAATTCATCCTTTATGTTATGTTTTCTTGGACACACTTACACACAGGATGAATGCCTTTAGGGAAACAGGAAGTATTCATTGTGCTTCTGGTTCCTTCGTTCTGCTTCCCATTCTTGTGTAAATGAGATAATTTTTCGGATGCCTGTGCTTATCCTCTGCTCGTGTTCGTGTTGAAAAGAAAACAGATACTCGTACAAACAAAACAAAAAAAGATACGTTAAAAGATTGGTTAAGGAAATTTTATTTTTGCTTTTACACACTTAAGCTCCTAACCTCTTGGTAGTCGACTCCTTCGTCAGGAGAGTGATAATGCCGAATTCTATCCATGTGCAGGGCGGAATTGGAGGCGTTGAGTGATTGGAATGAGTAAATCTCATGTCTAAAGTTATACCCTTGATAAATGAAGTTCTTTCGGAGCACGACTTGAATTTTTGTAAATGTTCGTACAGAGGGTGTCAACAAGAGGACGTCCCCTATTAAGACAAAGCGTCAAAGTACCACTTTGTCAAGGTTAATGAAATGTGTGCCAATTTTTCAATACAGATACAATGTCTGTCTGTTTGTATGGATGTGTGTCATTACCATTAGATTGTTGTGCAGTTCTGAGTTTTTCACCAAAAGATTTGTCTCAAGATATATGGCGGACATAACTTTACTTAAGTATTTGACAATGGAAGTCGGTGCTGAGACAAGAAGCTCTCTTGAAAATGTTGCTGAAGTAGGCAAGAATTTTCGTGGCAAGGAATGTTTTGAATTCTTGCCAAGTCTTTGAGGATGGCTAATTTTTAAAGTGAAGTACGTACTCCATGAGAGGCAGTCTCTGAGAAACTTGTTATCTCTCTGTTTGCATTGGTTGAGTGGTAATGAATGGGAGATAGGACTAGGACCAGGATGAAATTGTTGATTGATGCTTAAGTGTATCATTACACTTTTGTCAGATGTTACGACGACTGAGCTTTTGAGGTCTGATTTGTTTGTTCACAAAATAAAATGTTGTTGTGATGGAAAACTATTTAAAAATATATAAGTGTAACTCCGACACAATCTGTTTTTTTTCTTTTTTTTTGTAACATGGGAAGAGCTAATGGAAGGTATCTGGAAACAATGGCATCCGATTGGCTGTTTTCCAATAAGGACTTGACAACTTTTTTTTTAAATAAAACGCAAACCATTTGAGATATTTCAAAAACTTTATTATCGGCTTGAAGTACAATCAAAACATTTATGAATGGAACTCGACTTCGTTCATATGGCCACCGCCGGCACGTTTATAGCGGTCGATTCGTTGTACCCAATTTTCAACGACTCGGCCACACATTTCGGCCGAAATGGCCGCTATTTCGCGTCCAATGTTGCCTCTGAGCTCTTCCAACGTCGTCGGCGTGTTGGCATAAACCAATGACTTAACGTAGCCCCACAGAAAATAGTTAAGCGGCGTTAAATCGCACGAATGAGGCAGCCAATCGACTGGCCCTTTTGTTGAGATAACACGCTCACCATACTTACTCTTCAATAAATCGATTGTAGCGTGTGCTGTGTGGCTTGTGGCATCATCCTGTTGAAACCACATGTCGTCCAAATCCATATCTTCCAATTCGGGCCAAAAATAATCGGTGATCATGGCGCGATAACGCTGACCATTCACAGTAACGTGACGATCGTTATCGTCGACGAAGAAATATGGCCCAATAACGCCGCCGGAATGCAAACCGCACCAAAACGTTATTTTTTGTGGATGAAGTGGTGATTCATGAAGCACATGTGGATTTTCACCCGACCAACGACGCATATTTTGCTTATTGACGAACCCATTAAGCCAAAAATGAGCTTCGTCACTGAAGATGATTTTGCGATGAAATTCATCATCTTGGCGCATCTTCTCCAGAACCCAATCGGAGAACGTACGTCGCTTCAAATGGTCCATCGGCTTCAATTCTTGCGTGCGTCAGCTTGATCTTCTATGGGTGTAAACCAAGATCCTTACGGAAAATACGCCATAATATGGTCTGAGCCATGCCCAATTCTTGAGAACGCCGTGAAATTGACTGATTTGGATCGTTTGCTACGGACGCCTGAACGGCAGCGATATTTTCGACACTTCGACCAACCCGTTGTCTCACTGATACGGCAACATCACACAACGAATATGTAGACTCAAATTTTTACACTAAACTTGTTATTGCCTGTCTACTAGGGCGAGAATTACGACCGAAAATTGGAGTTAACGCTCTTAAAGTTGCAGTCACCGACTCCGAATTTCGGTAGAAAATTTTTATAATTTGCAGACCTTGCTTGTTCGTGTACTTTACCATGATGAAAATATTGAGTTTACTGAATAAATTGACAGGTTTGATGATTAGTGAAAGAGTGCGTTCACTATTGGAAAACCCTTTAAAATAATCACTTTAAATTTCTAAGGCGAATCACATCCAAGCAAACCAAAAGGGTCCATTTTTGAGGTCGTTTTAACAATCCATAAAATTCAAATGAAGTCTACTCTGCAATAGTTTCCTTACAGTAAAATGTCTTCATTATTTCCGGTGCTGGATTTATTCCTGTTTGGCGTCAACCTGACGATGCTCAGTGTTGCAATTTTGACTACGTATCACTTGTGTTCATTGTACCACCTTGTGGTTGCCAACGGGTACTAGTATCAAGAGCATGAAGAATATAGCAACAGTTCAATACACAGTCCGAAATTACGAGTACTATCTTTAGAAGGAGGACATCCAGAGGATGAATTTACATGAATTAATCAACATTCGAGGAGTCAATGGGAATTCTTAGAAAAATTTAGGGGGCAACAGGACAGAGGTGGAATAAGAATTAATAGATTTGAATTCTTCTACAGTGAGCTCAAACAACTCCTATTTGGATGTTGTGGACGGAGACAAATTCACCAATATCAGCCTGATATGCACAGAATAAATAGATAATAATAAAAAAGACACTTTCCACGAGCTCCCCGACAAAATCGGTATCTTCTTAAATATGCCAAAATAGGAAAGGGTCTTTGGTAGTACAGTCGAAAAACATAACCTAAGTGATGCCACACGTCTGAAAACGAACTTAGATTAATTAGTTTTCTCGGCGGAATATCACTATAGCAAGCACACGCTTTCCACATCTCAGCATTAACAAAAGAAACCAAGTACAAAGTGCGCAAAATTAATCACCCTGTCGGAAGATGGTATAATTTTTGCAAACGGCGTCGTACGTCAATTATATTTTACATTTGTGAACTAGACAGCTGCAGTATACAAACAGACAAGCAATGGAGCACTATCGGCTGTGGCTGCCGATATCCTGAGAACGAAGAAACATCAACCAGACGACGCTCCACGCAACTGGGCATCACCAGACGGACCCTACAGCGAATTTTAGTGAAAGACTTCCCATGTTCCCGTACAAAGTGCAAACAATGCATAAGTAAATGCTTCCTATAAAGCCATCCTCAATCTCAACACCGAAGAGTACGATTTTGTGTCGAAAATCATCATGAGCGACGAGGCGCATTTTCACTGAAGCGGTTACGTCAATAAGCAAAATCCTCGTTTCTCGAAATTCGCATGTGATGCACGAAGAACCATTACATCTACTCAAAGCCACTGTATGGTGCGGCGTTCACGCGGGAGGAGTGATTGAGCCGTATTTTTTTGAGGACGCCATCGGTAATACAGTGACTGTTACTGGCGAACGCTACAGGGCCATGATAAACGACTTCTTACTGCCGGAATTGAATGAGCGGGGCTTGGTGAACATGTGGTTTCAACAAGACCGTGCAACCGCACACACAGCACGAGCCACAATGGATATTGTGAAGGAAGCGTTTCCTGGTGGCGTAATCTCCAGTTTTGGCGATTTGGCATGGCCAGCAAGATCGCCCGATTTAACCATCCCAGACTTCTTGAGCCAACAAAGCTCAGACAATCGCAGCCCTAAAGGAGAAAATTCGATAGGAATGCGAACAGATATCACCAGAAATCTTGCGGAAAGTCATGGAAAATGCGATAAAACAGGCACAAATGTGTATCAACACTGGCGGTAGCCACTTGGCGGATATCATCTTTTCCACTTAATAGAAACCATTGTAATGGTCCAAGTAAAGATTTCCATCACTCAAATTCATTTTTTCTTATTTAGTAAAAAAGCAATACAAAAACAAAATTGGATGATTAATTTTGCGCCACGTTGTAGAACAAGAACGACAGTTAGAGCTACATGAGTTATACGCAGATCGCATGCGCTTCATCAGCGGTAGCAAATTTAACGTGTTGCACAGGGCAGTCAGAACCCTTGACTAATTTACTTACATAGATGGCGCTTCAGTCTGGGATGGACCAGGGCCTAAGCTAGCGCGGTATTTTAATAGCTACCTACAGTTATATAAACGAAGTTGACTGTGGTCCCCTTCCACTTGTGTACGCCTCTTTGTTCGTCTGGGTTGGAATCGAAAAATTTCCGGCCTGTGCCGCTGGTGTCCGTGTATCAAAGGTGTGCTAGTCATGTCGGCATCCCTGTACAACGATAAATGCCTCCTCTATTCTCCATTGATGCAAACGGGACTGAAAATTACCCGAATAAGTTTCCTCTCGAAGCGCCCGAGAGCAGGCGTACAAGACATAAATTTATAATTTTTGATGACGTCCGCATTGAGAGGCTTTGGAAGACTTGACATGAAAGCGAACTTTACCAGCTGTACAGAAAAATCAACCTGATTAGAAACATGTGCCCAAGTCATCTGAGATGGCAAAGATTGAAAGAATCGATACCATGGATCTGCACTAAAAAGTCTAGGATTTCAAAATAAAGGGACAACACACCAGAGGAAGACCTCGTTTTAGTTTGCTCGTACAAGGGACACACAACAAGTTGGAGAACATAGCTGGAGGTAGATGACGCAGAACTTCGCTGAAAACCATATGTCGCTGGAGAAATGGAAGTTCCACTGGAATAACCAAGTTTTGTTATCCTTTCGGGTTTGAAGAAAATTAACTCAAATTAGAAAAAAAAAATTACCATTCAACCACGTCTATAGGTTTGAACTTTAAAATCTCCACATACTCAAAAACTATATAGAGCTGAGCAGTAGCATGGAAATACCAGAACCTACATCATTAGCTGATTCCATAAGAACTTTTCTGATTTAAGTACTAATTCCGCAAAACAGTTCCTCAATTCCAACACAACCATTACCGTCCGCTTTCCTAAATCTAACAAAACGCCAGCTTAAGTCCTTTTCCTTTTGTCTAGCCACAATGAGAAGAGTGCATACATCTAAATGTAAGTCGGGCAATCCTATGATGCGACCAATTGCACACATTATGATCACCATCCACAGAACTACCTATCATCCGTGTATACTTCTCTAGCTTCAGATGCAGCTCCTGTTTCATTTCCAGACTTCATATCTCGAATATACTTATTACATTTTCCTCTTTCAATGATGAGTAGAAATTGAAAACCGCACACACACAGAAAAGCAGAGAGAATAACTAAAACCTTGAAGGAATCCTTAGCTTACCATTGTTCATGGTAGCCAATTAAGAGGACAAAAGTCTTCCAGTTCGCAGACGAGAAGTAGCTATAGTAACCACATCGTTGGTATAGAATCTCCGAAATAGTGCTCCAAAGACTAAGATCACGTATGCCTTTTATACACAAAGCAGACAACATCGTTGCTCCTCCATTCAATTGTCATTCAATTGCAACTTCGCTCAGACACTCAGTTACCCGTATATCACGATTTACGAAAAACCAAACACACACACACACTGCATTAAGCCAGGATACTCTGTTTCTGATTGTGTTTCTCTAGTAAGTGACAGCTGTCAGCTCATTAGGGTGCAACCGCAAGTGAATTTCATACGAAACGAATGGGAGTACTTGTACAAGTATGTATACGAATATAAGCGAAAAAATTTTAAAAATAAACATGACTGTAACTTACCTTCTAACGAACCAGTGTATATCCTTGAGATGTCATAATCCATTGGTCCGAGGGTGTTCTCGATTTCGACATCTGTCGCAAATACAGAGAGCGGATCTTGACGCAAAACAAGTCGAAACTCCCTGTAACAAGAGAAGATTTTTATTATTAGTCAGCAATGGGAACAATTGTCCAAGGACCAACAGTAACAACGTCAGTAATAGAGTGTAACTATGCGTAATTTGAAACCCATCGACAATGTCTAAGAACTACTGCTAGAGACTGAAGCAGACAACACAAGGAGCAGAAAAATGTTGTATACAATACAGAGAACCCATATAGCCGAACGACGCTCTTGGCCATAGCGGCGGAACCATCTGAACCATCTTAGCCATTTCAACTATCTGAATTGTCGTAGTCATTGCCGCCGCCGCCGCCGCCGCCGCCGCATCGAATGCAAATCGAGATACAACAACGAGGCGGTAGAGATGAACTTAAGTGTTGGTTGATCCACAGGATTTCATGAAGCCAACCATGTGGAACAGTGTGATGATGGCATCGCCATGGCCACAGTCACAACCACAGATATAGCAATAGCCATACTCAAGGGCGCTCTTGACTCAACCGTCGTCGACTCGACGAGGTGTAGGTGGTGGTTAAGTGCAAATCAATGTTCTTCAAACGCTGTCTCTGTGTACATACATAAGTATGACCGTACACACGTACGTAGTAATGGAACTGCGACATGGTATCAGGATGGTTACGAGTGTATACCATGCTTGTACCCTGGCTACTCTGATTCTGATTCTAGTTCTGCTTTCAATATAGCTGCATTACGGCTGCACAAAGATGCAAGAAATGCATTCCAAGTCGTCTTCGGTGTTGTAATTTCAGTTGGAAAGACTAGTAGGCTAGAAAATTAATTGCCATTGGCAGCTTCGCCCCCGCCGCACTTGGAGGTCTTTGTCAATATCGGTCGTTGGAGATTTCACATCAATATTTACACAAGTATATACAATACATACTTATTTTTATCATGAAGGTCGCGATGGTTAAGCAGAGCACGGCGTAAATGGTAGAGGAAAACCTACGGCAATCTACGAGCATTTCCGCGGCCTTGAAATGCTTTTCTTTCCCAATGATGGGAGGGCATTTATTGATTTCCAACCCCCATCCGCAATGAGGGTTAAATGGCGTAATAAGGGCAAGTGCTACCATTTACGGTTTCTGCATAGCGAGCAAAAAAAAAAAAAGGAAAAGATGTGAAAAAGTAGAGGAAATCATTTTTTGAAAGATTTAGGTGCTTTTATTGTAAAAGACTGGTAATGGCATCTGAAGCATTTAACACCCCCAGAGGAGTGATGTTTTTCTGTTTTTTTTTCCTGACTGTTGTTTCTGTGTTTTTGCTGCTTACGGGAGGAGTGTGGGTGTAAGAGTAAATATTTCATCAGAGCTCAATATTGTTAGAATCAAAAAAATCACGAAAGTGAGTAAGAAACATTTGGGGGCCTGGGAGAAGTAGAGGCGACATGGTATAGTCATCATAACCAGATTAGGTATTCATGTAGAGGCAACCAAAAGCACTTAACAGAAGATAACAGTTCAATGAACACAGGCGAAGAATTTAGATGTTAGCTATGTCATTGTCTTCTTTTCTTTTTTTAAACCAAAATCAGTCTTATTGTGGATGATGTTTATCAAGCAACTGTTTTGATTGCCATATTAAATAGTGATTCAGTTCAGTGTCTATTTGCGCTCCAAACAGTAAAAATACTGACTCCGTGTTAAGATTTTGACTTAAGCATAAATGTAAACTTTTCCAGATCTTGGACAACATACCAAGGGCTTCTTTTGCTTCTCCGTTTTTCTGGTGCCCCTATCAAGTTCGGGACCACAATAGGCAGAAATCATCATACTTCCCTGTCTTCGACTGTCTGCCCAGCCATGTATTTGACTCACAGCTTTTGGCTTCGACTTATTTACCTTCAGCTCTATTCTATTGGACTGGGTTTGCAGTTTATAAACCATTTTGTGTAGATACACAATTATGTACGATAACAAACAGATATCACTAACGCAATCAGATTATGAGCCAGATTTTCTAGGCTCTAGGTCCTAGATTTAAGTCTTGTGGTTTAGGCTACTATTTAAAAACCAAATTTACGGTGTTGAGACTCTAGCTCCCGATTTAAGCCACTAAGCTCTCGATTTAAGGCCTAACAACTTAAGCTTGCAATTCCACCCCTTAATGTACAACTTTGAAAATCTATCATTAGATCTGTAGTATAAAGATTTAAAGCCTTAAGATGAATGGCTTTAGTTTTAACAGCGGATTTTATATCTCACAACCTTACAATTTTAGGTTGCGATTCTTGGCGTCAATTTAGGGTTCTGAGATTTAAACCCACATTTGTGGCCCTAGTCTCCCAGCATTTTGATCTCAATAGAAAATTTGAAGACGTGCGATTTAACCTCCCAATTCTCACTCTAGTGACAATTCTAGTCATAAATTTACAGGCGTTGTGATTTAAACATTAGGCCTTGATTTGCAGCCGATAAATTTAACCTTGCAATTCTAGCCTTTGCTTTCTGGTTTTGAGATGTAACCTTGCAACTCTAGCACTAGATTTACAGTCTTACACTTTGATCTTGCACTGCTTCATTGTCTATCTCGAAATTTTAGCAGAGTTTTAGCAATTTTGAAGTTTTACCTGTAATATCAGACTGACAATTAGAAGGGTTGAGATTAAAGCTTATCATTTTTGCCTTAGATTTCTAATTTTGAAAATTAAGTTTGCAACTCTGGCTCAAGATTCCTGTCTTCAAATTTAAGCCTGCTTTTCTGGGCACGAATTTACCTTAAGCAGTAGAATGGAAACGTGCAAACCAAGCCCTAGATTAACAAAACTCGATTTACAGTCTTGAGATGCAACCCTCTAACACTAGCATTAAATTTGCAGCCTTAAGATTCATGCACTAGATTCAAGCTAGCAATCTTGGCCATAGGCTATAGATTTAAACCTGCAATAGAGGACTAGATTCACAGTTGTAAGTTCAGTTCATACTTACCAGTCTTGAGATCTAAGCGAGTAATTCTAGCACTAGAATCACGGTTTTTAGATTCTAGTCCTAGATTTGCGCCTTGAACCATGTGGATTAGATCTACCATCCAGAGATTCTAGTGTGCAATTCTTGTTCTAGCTCTATATTTAAGCTTAGACTGCAACTTTAAGGCAAGATCTAAGAGCTTGCGATTCGAGCGATTAATTTACCATACTGTGATCTTGATATCTTGATCAGAGGTCCTGCAATTTTAGCGCTTGAGGGCCTCAGGTTCGACCCGTATCTATGGCATTAACATATGTACTTTTCTGCTATTCTACCCCTATATATACATCCTTGAGATCTTAGCCTGCAATTCCAGTTTAAGACCTTAGAATTCTCGCATTAGATTTAGGGGTTTCAGACTTAAGCCTGCGATTCTAGTCCTAGGTCTTCTGAATTTAGACCCAAATTTACAGGTTGTACAGAACAAAAGCCTGGACACTCAGAGCTAGATCTAAGCTATTATTCTAGCCCTGACTTATGACCTTGAAATCTATGCCAATAATTTAAGCTTATACTTTCAGCCTTACAATTTTAGCTGGAAATTCTAGCCTTTGACTGATAACCCTGAAATACGAATACTTGTCTCTAATTCAAGGTCTGAATTTATGGTCTTGGAACTTAAGGTCGCACATCCGGCCTTGGAATTACGGTACTAAGGTTTTGGCTTCAAATTCTAGAACTTGATTTACAGTCTTGAGATTTTGTCCAGAAGTTCTAGTCTTTCATTTACGGTTTTAAATTTTAGCCCTAGTCGATAAATGCGTTAAGATACTCTCCTTTGCAATTGTTATGTTTCACTAGCTGTCAGAGTTATCAATGACATCCAGCTGTCAAAATGTTCAGTGAGATTTGCCATTTCATCACGCATCGTTTTAAGCTTGCCGGACGTGAGGAAATATTAAAAAATATTATCGAAATTTTGGCTCAGTTGTAAATACACACAGTGAGTTTCGTCGTGAGGTCTGCCGTCATCATGGCTTCAGTGTGCAGGCAATTCGTCGCACCGTGGAAAAGTTTGAGCGTGATTTGGACATACATCCGTATAAAATTGTGCTTGCACAAAAATTGAAGCCGTGCGTTCGCTAATTGGGTCCTGGAAATGTTGGCTAGAGATCCGGATTTCCGGCAAAAAAATCATCTTCTCGAACGAGGCCCATTTTTGGTTCATCTGTTATATCAATACGACAAATTTCCCTTATTGGAGCGAGCACAATCTACACGTATTCGGCCAAGCATCAATGCATCCACAAAGATTGACAGTTTGGTGCAGTTTCTGGCATGGCGGCATCGTCGGACTTTATTTCTTTCAAAATAAGGACAGAGACACCGTTACCATCAATAGTCTCAGGCATAGATCGATGTTAACCGACTTTTTGTGGTCAGAGCTCGACAACAAAGATATATCCGAGCGGTGGTTCCAACACGACAAGTTGTGAAGTAGAAATTTGATGACTGGGTCATCGCGCGGCGAGCGGTAATCTATTGGCCGCCACGCTTATACGCCTTAAAAGTCTGGCCTGCGATTATTACCTTATATGTTGGCCTTGGTTTTACCCTTAAATTCAAAGAAGAGCTCCAAATATTTGAGTTGAGACTGCAGCCTAAGATTCTACCGAATAATTGAAGGCATTAAGGTTCTAACCCTAGATTCATGGTCTTGCAGTTCAAGTTTTAGATTTACGCCTTGAAAACATAATATAAATCGCATTTTAGCCAACAACTCTACGAGTAAGCTCAGACATATGATTCTGATTCACTAGTATGTACTTCCGGTCCTGGATTTGCGATCTTAAGGCTTAAATCAGCAATTCTGATCCTAGATTTACAAGCTTGTAATCGCCTTTAATTCTCAACAGAAAGAGTGTCATGTTGTTGGGGAACATTGATCGGTCTGGATATCAAATGTAGACTATTCAAAATCAATTACTAAGGAAACACCACTAGTCTGAGTAGATAGGTTGAACTCGTGTCACCTAGTGATACAAAAAGCATTGCAAACCGATTGCCAGTGGAGTGGAAAAAAGTAACAGTCATCAGGGTGCATTCGTAAAAACTGGGTTCTTGAATATATTCACTGAAACATGCAGTTCAAGTCGGGAAAACCCGACTCCAATTCTGATCAACATCGACGCCTTTTGTGCTTAATACCAAAAATATTTCTTCAGTAGGTGATTGGGATTTAAACACATCGAAAATCCCACTCTAGATTGAGAAGGAGTCAGATAGATTCGAACTTTGGAGCATATTGGAAAGAATTGACAAAATACTCGTAGACTGCTTCAATGACGTTGGCTGGATTCAGTTTGCAGCCTTCATCGAATTACAAAATTCACATCGTTCGACTTCAAACGTCTTCTGCGTACCTTTATGTAACTCCACTATGCCAATCCAAACCGTGTCAAATATCAATTTCATGACATTCCAAAAGTTAATTTATTTTATCAATTGTCAATGTGTATAGAATGTGTCTTGTATAGCACGACTCGGGAGAGTAACGAAACTCTTACTTGATATTAAATCCTTAAATCCGAAAGATACACACATAACAAAGTAAACCACGATAACTGCAAATCCCAATTCAAAACTGATTTCGCATTATTTACTGTTAGTTTGATAAGCTTTTGTGATAAACTTTCGAATTAAATATTTGTTACCCAACAAAATGTCAAAGTATCGAGACCAAGGATTTCATTTCAATACCATCGAATCCAACTAATACGAGTATCTACTCGTGTGTACGATGTACGACCATATCCTCGCTGATATAACCGCACTAGCAAACTGCAAACTGTCTCCCTGTACCAATGCTGATGCTACCCCAGGACATTTTCGGTTTGGGCAAAATTCAGCCAAAGCTCGAAGTACGAATATCTCAAATGATCAAAATGAAGAGAAGGAAAATGCTTCCTTTTTCTTTGGTATTGGGAGGAGGTGAAACTTTTATTTGAGAAAAGTTTTCTTCCGGCATACACAATGAGAAGGATTCTTCTCTAGAAATTTAATGCGCAAGGATGCACAGCTAGGGAAAAACGGATTGCAAATTATGATGGAAAACTTGTTTTCTGGTATGCATACACAAACTCTCATGCAGAGAGTACTTGGTCCTAGTAAAGTTGTTTTCAGTACTATTTTTTTCATTATTGTCATTTTTTTCATTATTGCTTCAAAGATGTGGATCCTTGCGACAAATTACACACAAATGCTTAGCCCAGCCCGTATGGTTTCCATGATAAAATATTGTCAAAAAAAAAAATGCTCACTTCTGGAGCAATAGGCATTCATCCCATAATCATGAAGAAGTTGAGACAATAGACAAACAGACCCCATTAAACAAAAAAGGAAAGTTTTCTGCAGGTAAGGACGGTATCCTGGAAACTTCATATGCAAACTTGAAGACAGGCTGCCCGACAGGGTAGTATGAGATTGGTTGGTGTAAAAATGATGTCTGAAATTTTTTGATGATGGAAATTTTAATTTTTCTATTAACTTGCAAGGGAAAGGGATAGCGACGTTCAACTATTTCAATGTCTAAGCAATATTTTGAAAACACAAGTCCTTAAAGAGCTCGGCTTGGCAACCAAGTCATTATTGAACTGGAGTTCCTTAAAAGGACCAGCAACTTGAAGGCAACCTTTAGTATGAAGAGGGATTGATACTATCAGTATAGAGCATCAGATGTTTACAGTCTTTATAGCCTTGCCACACGGACGCTAGTTTCCTATAAGAGTTAAGATAATATAGTCTCTTGCCTCAGCGAACCTATAAGTTGTAATCTTATGGACAATCAAATAACAAACAGACCGGGCACCAGATGTCGGAATGGCTAGCTCATAAGGCAACAACGACTCAAACATGGCTCAAAAACCACGTTCCGAACTTCATTTCCAAGAATATAAGTATTGAGCCTTTGAAGCGCGCCTTTGTCCGAGCAGCGGAAAATTTTTCAATGCATGAGGTGCGTGCTACAATCGATGAGTAGCCAAACCGAAGGGGAATGGGGGTCATTTGGATTAGGTTATTCTACAATTTGTAGCCATTGAGGGACATAATAAATAGAAAAAAAAAGTTTTGAAAAATATTCATTCGATTTCATTTTATTAGCCAAAAACCGAGTACCTCAATATTTGGTAGTACTAGGTACGAGTACAATCATCTGCTTTTGGAAACCGTGGTAGCTACACAAGTGTGAACTGCAGAAACGACATTGTCGCAATTACTATCGTCATAATAAAAATGTCCGCTCTGTGAATTCTGTTCTAACATCCTCAACTGCAGCTGATACGGTACACTGCGACAGGAGAATCGATTTCATATTCACAGCCAAAAGCTTAAAGTTGTTTTGCAATGACAAAAAAACGAATCCCGTGAGTACCCATTAATGTCTTTGCTCCATAGAGAAAGTCCTATTTCTACATTTTTGCTATGAAGTCAGACAGTGAAATAGCTTTCGGGCAGGCAAAAATTGTATGACCAGACTGACCTCACTGGGAAATGAATCCAAGGGATAGTGAATAGCCGCACATTTTTTTCGGGAGTCCATATCGCTGATGTACTGCACAAAGTTTGAAAATATGTTTTGGCTGATAGAGAAGCTAGAGAAATATGTAGTACATATATAATGACAGCACTTACGTCGCGATTTGCTCAATCTAAAAGGGGAGAATAACACTTCGACCTTATGGTCTATTGAAACTTCTCATGCATTGCAGATGCTTATGTTCCTCTCATGCCATATTGCTTCCTAAATTCGTGGACCATTACCTTGTCTCACGAGAACAAGCATTGTCCCATCCACTTCATTAAGGACTCTTAGACAAATACGGGGATCTTGGATTGACATATCCTAAATTGATGGGTGAATGGTGTTTAAGACTCAATTTTCGAATATTTAATCCATTAATGAAGGCATTTTTCTCGTATATGTAGTTTTCTTGGGTATCTCTTGAGATGTGCCTCGCAATTGGCCATTCCAAACATAACTCTGAGGCGCATTTTAGTGAATGACTTGAAGATGTTTTCTTACAAAATGTTGACAGCCCATCAACTGATGGGTTTTGAACTGTCTCGTGAACGAATTGGACGCAATTCTGGAGCACTGAAAATCCCCGAGTAATGCACGAAGAGCCATTACATAAACTTAAAGTTATTACATGAAGGATTGGACATTTTTTTTCTGAGAACGGTGCGGGCCAAACGATCACTGTGGATGGTGAGCGCTACAGAGCCATGATCAATGAATTTTTTCATTATTCCTCAATTGTATGAATGCATTGGGACTGGGGGACATGTGGTTTCAGCAGAACGGTGCAACGGAGCATACTGCACGAACCACAACCGACATTCTAAAGCAGGCGTTTGCCGGTCGTCTGATATCGCGTTTGGCGATGTTCACTGTCCGCCCTAGACTTCTTACTGTAGAGTTATATAAAGTCATATAAAGACAAGTTCTGAAGAAAACCATGGAAGATCCCATAAAAAAAGAGCCCAAACGGTAGTCAACAATGGCGGTGGCTACTTAAGCGATATAAGATTTTCAAAACATGATGGAAAAGAAATTCAAGTTTCTTCCACATAAAGATTTAAAAAAAATAGGTATTCATTTTGTTTTATTCTATTTCATAGATAAAGCCTAGGAAAATAGGCTCATACATTATGGCCCACTTTGTAAAGGGGGAAAAAATGTTAATAAAACAACGGTGTGAGATATAAAATTGATTCTGGTTTTATTTTGAAGCTACGTTCATGACATTACTATATGTGTGGAATATCACACAATTCAAATGCCCGCCTCGGCTTTGCTGGCAGTGACTCAAGCGGTTGGTCCAATTTTTTATGACTCGGTCCAATATGTCTGGCAGTCTTCCAGCAATAGTGTGTCAAATGTTGGCCTCGAGCTCGTCCAAAGTGGTAGGCTTTTTAGCGTAATCTAAGGACTTGATGCAGCCCTAGAGAAAGTAATCGAGTGGTGTCAAATCGCATGATCGCGGCGACCAATTGATGAACGTTCGCCGTGAGATGACCTAGCCGCCAAATTTCTCCCTCACAATTTCGAGCGTTGCGTCGCTTGAATGGCATGTAGCGCCGTCTTGTTGGAACCATAGCTCTGAACACAGAAAGTCGGTTAACTTCGGTGTATCGCTTAAAAGTTCTGGTAATTTGTTTCGCAAAAGTTCCAGGTAGAGATTTGAGTTAAGCCTTGGAGGAAGTCGATAGAGTCCGATCAGCTTGTTACCCACACATTGGCATTGAACTTATGCTTAAAAGCTCTATATTTCATGGAGTTGGAGTTCCTTTTTACCCTTTTTGTATGTAAATTGCGGTAATAAATGATTCCATTCCTGGTGAATTGGGACTCATCCGTCCATAGAATCTGGCCAATAACGTTGTCTTCCGCAAAGTGACTTTCCAGAATGTTATAGCAGAATTGTAAATCCTCAGCTGCGAACGCCTTCTGCTAATGCAGATCTCTTAACGATTTTCGCGTTGTACCTGTATTCTTTAAATCACGGTACCATGGTAGTCAGGAGACCCCCGAATCACGGTCCGGGCCTGACTTCCTAGTGGTAGGCCCCCTCGACTCATACCATGTATGGAATGTATGGAAATTCCGTAAACTTAAGTCTTCAAGACAGGCGTTTACGCTAAACACTAGAAATACCATATGTACCTATATGTTATCATAACACGCATAAATTTGAAAGATTTTATTGCTGATAGGAGTCAAAAGAAGGCATCGTAAGGCTTTGCTTACAACTTTTTTCTCAAAATATGTCAAGGAATCTAAACTTAAAGTCTTCGACAAGTTATCCGGAATACCCTGAATATTACCAGAACTTACGTCAAGGTTTGGACATCCTGAATGTTTGTGATTTAGAAGGGCGGAGTATAGCCCTTCTCCTTAATTCAATTCTTCGAAGGATCGGAGAAAAAGGTAGAGATCTTGACTTGGCATATACTCGTACATATGTAAATGATAGGCCATTGGACCAATTGGACTTCCCTGACTGTCGGGATACCTGCTCTGCTTTTGGGTATTGTCTGCTAATCGTCTTTTGACTCGGTGAAAACCCTGACTGTTACTAAACTTGCTGGACTTGTTTGATATTATATGTAAGCTCAAGACCTACAAAAATTACTGTAATCTACTCCTTGTCCCTCTGTATGATATGCTCAGATCGTTTATATTAGTTTCGGTGAGGCGGGCATCTGTTCTCAAGAAATAAAGGAATAATGGAATCTAATGGCATCTAAGTATTCGCTTTCGAGAAGCTTGTGCCCAATACAGCAGAATTGGGATGATTCTATGTCTGACATAGCTGGGACACGTCACAGCTGCGGCCCAAAGAGTCGTTGGGTTTGACGTCGAGGTGGCGCAAGTAAGTGGAAGAAAACCTCAACCAACTTAGAGTGCCGCACTGGAAGCAGAGGCGAGAAATCGTGGTAACTGGAGAAGCTTGTTGATTGTGGCCCAGGTTCATCCATTTACTACATACCCTTTATTTTTTGTCACCCTTGGAATTATTTGTAGCGTGCTATATCACAAGCCTAATGAAATCAATTCAAAAAGCAACTCTATAGCTGCAGAATTTCGGTGAATATTTGATAATTGATGTATAATATAGAGCACTGAAGTAGTGAGAGTTTGTGTGTCCTTTCCTCAGAAAGCTTGGTCTAAATCGCTGCGCTTCTGACAATTTTTAAATTTAGGTTTAGAAACCTGATCTTATGTTTATTCCTAAGACCACGACGAATGCTAGAATTGATTACTTTAAATATAACCTAAAAACAGCTGGGAATCTCCCAAATCCCAAAACGAAGGCGACTTACTTTTTTCCAAAAATGCAATTCAGGACCTTAAGCCGTTCTTCGAGGGCTATGGAATATATTAACAAGCTTTGCACAACACATTTCTAGACGAGCTCATCAATAGGTTGCAAATGCACGCATTTTCAACAACAGAGCCTGATGCGAAACTCTCTCAAATGCCTTAGAAATATCAAGTGCAACTATTATATGTTGCTTTCAAAGTTGATGTACGCTTTTCGATGATATATGCCATCAAATCACCAGATCTGTTGGTACGAAAACCGTACTGGCAGACGTTGAGAAGGTTTTGTGTCTCGAGATATTTCATAAGCAAAGGGTCCTAACGAGCAGGATTAATGACTGGTTGATTGATGGTTTTGCCCGCATGGAAGAACACCTCTTCAGAAGAACGGAAGATATACCATCCGGACCATGATTGAATATTCAATGCGCTCAAGTGTAAGTGGCTCCAAAATGTGCAGCAAGTAGGCTAGCCTTATCTAAAGGGCTGACACTGAGAATGTTATTATTATTAATAAGCGTTGGGATAGAAGATGAGGAAGAATTTCTAATATTTTTCATGAATGACCGAAAGTTGTGGCATATACGTTGTACCACAGGAAACTAGAGATCACGCCAAGCTTGTTAGGAACTAACAAAAGGATTGGCTGATTCAGTTAAGCGACGTTTAAATACGGCAGTCAATTGCGAAATCGAAGGCCTATATTGGATAATGATAGTATAAGCAAAATTCTTTTACTATGCGAACGACATTTCCATGCTCAAAAAGTAAAAAGTAAAACCTTTTACATCTAGAGAGTAAGGTTCCGATTCAAGTTAGCACATTACTGGCAGTCCAACGTAAAATCGATACTGATACGCAGGTGAATTCACTCTGTATTAACAAGGGTTTGGAGCGAAGACTCTAATGAATATGACCTACCTCACAGCGTAGCTCAGTTGTAAAATATGTACGTGCATAATTGTATCATAAAAATTATTTAAAATTCCCTGGCCGAAAGATGTGCTGATCAATTTCCAAGGGCTTAAAAATTGACAGATAAACAGATTTTAACTCATCCATACCTCTGTACACATGCTGAGTGATTCAATCAGAAAGCATTGTAATAAGGATATCAATCATCTGGAATTAGAAGACAAGATCTGTGTTCATTCAGTCCATGGATTCAAGAAGTATCTGGTTAGCAACATAAAAATAAGCTCGATTGAAAGTTCTGCTAATAATAGTTATCACTGCTTATGTTTTCATTGAAGTAAGGAGCCATTTGGAAGCGGTCACAGCTTTACGATTCACCTGAAACGGAAACCTTTTACTACACACTGATAAGAGTATCACCATTACTAACTTTCTTAAGTCAATGAGGCGAAGAAAGCTGTGACCCGACCCACTTAAAAATGGACTCGAAAACGTGGCCTTCTGCTTTAAGGGAAATTGACTTCGATTATGGTCATAAACATCTTCTTCTTTCTTTAGGTCAGAATCAGAACATTTCCAATTTCTGACCCTAGAATCACACATTTCAAAAATAGAAAAAATTTCATCTGTTCCAACTACCTCACTATCCCAAGAGACTACTTTCTTAGATTCTTGATGCTTCTTGTTCAAGATATTGTATGAGTGCCACATCTTCCATGAATTCATGGCTCCTTCTTATTACATTTTAAAATTTAAATTTATTTTAGTTCAAGTTTATTGCAGAATTCCCTCTAGCTCTTTACAAGGGCAGGCGACAGCAAAAGAAAAAAGAAATTTTGACGGTGGAAAGGACGAAAATTAACAAAATAACTTGTCATCCCCTGCTAGCAGCCCTCAGTATTCATACTACTCTGTGTTCAGAGATATGAAACACACTTGCTGCAGTCCCATTCTACTATCTCTAGTAATAAGCGCCAACAGATGTATCTCGTATCTTTCCACGGAAAAAGACTTCAAGCACACTCTGTGTGTCTGTCTAAATGTAAGGTGATGCATGTGGTATTTTCGGGCAACTAAAACTGAACCGATTCACCTCTGCCATGTGGAATCCAAACCACTGAGACTTTCCACTAGCTTCCAGCTCTATCAGGCCACAGAGGTTATTTTAAGTACTCCGAAATAAATTTTCCTTCCAAATGGATGAATCCAGTCTCTGGGTAGGTAGATGGTTAGATAGGTTTGTACTCGTAGATAGGTGAATAGGGCGTAGAAAGCCTGCTATCGTTGTTTTTAATGTCACTCCATGTTCTTACGGGTAGATGGTGATGAAGATAATGTTTGAGGTGGGTACACTTTGAAATGAATGTGAAGTAACAGGTAAGGGGTTGCTATTTAGCCAAAGGACATAAAAGGAATCTACACTATGAGGACGGAGCGATGAGCACCCAAAGTGCTTCAATTCAAGTATATTTCACGGTTTTACTTCAAAGATACTTCATGTGTTCCTAGTTAAGTGCTTTGGAACTTTTCAACATTTTCTAAATAATGCGGATGTCTTGAAGTTGAACGTAAAGAGTATAGGAAATTGACCCTATTTCTTCAGGCAAGTGGTATTCGGTGATAAATATCTTTTAGGGTTACTGCAGTCTCAGCACATATAAATACACCTATGTGCGAAGCAGAAGGAGGATTCTTAAAGGATAGCAAGAAACGAATAAGGTAGTAAATATCTTTTTCGTTTTTAGGTAAAACAGGGATGTTGGATTTTTATAGAGAGCTATCAGTAAAAAGGAACCTTACAAAGGTTCTTATAAAGATACTCAGAAGACTATTACAGTAATAGAAGTCGTTTCCGTTGCCCTTTGATTTTCAACATCTCCCAAACTCAACTGACCGTGAACCAAATCAAATTAATACAATTTTAAGCAAGATACGTTTATTTGTTCCCCTTGAAACAGTGCACTCAGATGAACAGATACTCCATTGTACTCCTTTTCTGGAATTTCTCAATCTTTTGTAGAAAGATGAGTAAGCGCTTCAGTGATAAAATGCGACAGTAAAGAACATTTAAACACGATTTCCCAATACATATTATCAATTTTGTACATTCAGCCTTCTGGCATATGGCGGACAATATGTAATGTATCTCCAACATGAAGGTAGAAAAATCCAATGACTATCGGAAATTTCATGAAACAACTTTTGTATGATATATACTTATCAATGAGACCGTTCACTATTGATGGCTGCCGAACAAATACTAAACAACGTAGCGTCGTCAAATTTCAAATTTAAGCTTTATAAGGTTGATACTTTCTGCAATAGTCACTCCTTTTAAACAACAACCGCCACCTATATGTCAGGTCGGGTACTTCTGACCCTACCCTCGTATTTATTTTATTTTGTTGGTAGACAATATTTTTTGTTCTTCCGTTTCAGCAACACGTTGAATTGTGTTATTCTGTCGCTGAAGACTTATATCACGCGTATCACGTTATTCGCCAACTTATCCGCCGGTAAGCTGTCAATTGAAGTTTTGAATAATCTTAGGAATGTATTGTTTGCAAATAGGATATAATACGGCGTTTGGTGCCTGGAATTGCATAGCAGCGTTGACCAACTTGCGCATTACCGTCACCCATAAAGTAGACTTGTAGAAATGTATGTTCAGTGTCCGGAACGTTTATAGAAGTGAACCAATACGGTGATATATTTGTCCTTGCATTTTATAAGTAGGCATACACTGATCTTGGAAAACTTTGTTGCGATCTGGTGCCTCGTGAATGTTCTGTTTCGATTCTTGCCGCATGTTGATCTTGAGATTCTGATGCACGTGTATGTGCAATTCGCAAACGTTCTCTTCATTGATCGCTTGTCGTTCCTCGTTTCGATTTTGCTTATTTCTACGTTCTGCGCTGGTACATCTACTAAGTGACGATGGGAGGCATATTTTTTGACGAAGCAATTAACACGATATACACGTGTATTCAATGAAAAAAAAAGGAATACTAATCAATCTCACTCCCATGTGTTACAACGAAGAATAAATTTTCTCCGCGCACAATTCTTGGTCACTGTTGTGGTTAACGCAAACGCAATGCTACTATGGAAATCAGTAAGACACAATACAACGCTGAGTTTATTTCTGTCACATTCAAACATCTCACTGCTTCAATGCTCTTTCATACATTTGCCGGAACGACACGCGCGCCACATATTACTCGAATAAGCCAATATCAATGTGAGTAGGTTCCACCTCAATGGGACAAACGATGCGCTAACACATAAAATACGAACAAACAAACATTGATTTTTTATACAAAACTGTTCGCGCTAAGGCTACACCACCACCATCACAATCGCATATGAATCTTCGCAACAAAGGTAATGAAACAAATATGTTATCCTCAACACCAACGCAGATAAACACTAACAATAACGAGAACCCCCAAGGTGGTATATCATGTCTGCTTGTTCTTCATCTAGATCGTCGCGTATGGAGTTGTTGTCCAAGGAGAATTATGACACTTGGAGCATGCAGGTGGAAGCGCTGCTTACAAAAAATGAAGCTTAAACAGATTCGTGGATGTGATACGTCACGACAGGTATGGCAGAAGCTTGAGTCCATTTATACATCGAAAGGACCGGCAAGAAAGGCTACGCTGTTGATGCAATTTATGATTCAAAGGTTTGATGATTGTGGTAATGTCAAAGAGCACATGACCAAATTTGTCGATGCTGTGAACAAACTTGAGGGAATGGATGTGCAGATTAATGGAGATCTACTGTCTATTATGTTGCTGTATAGTCTTCCTTCTTCCTATGAGAGCTTTCACTGAGCGATTGAGTCGCGTGATACGCTGAGTGAATCTCCCAAGGTCAAATTGAAACTCGCCAATAAAGCATCAGCCGATGTCAAAGGAATGGGAATAGTTCATGTTTCAGTGGCAAATGAAAGTGGCTATCGTTTGATAAAATTTAAGGACACGTTGTTTGTACCTGATTTACGAACAAATTTGATGTCGGTTGCGAAAATCACGAATAGGGGTCACGAACTGATAGTTCGTAAAAATGACGCTTACATTCATAATGAGCACGGCAATGTGTCGATAATTGCATATCGTAGAGGGGATTTATATTTTCTTTTCTTGAAAATGGTGTGTGTGCGGAAGTTGAAATTTAAAGTTCTTTCTTCCTATTCTGCTGCTGTTATGTTAGACAATCTTTCTGTTTTTAACCCATATACTGAGCCGACGATTGAAAGGCGGTGAAAAGCATTGATATAAGTTGGCCTAGAAGGGATCCTCCGTCTAGGATATCGTCGTTGGTACTCTAATCTAGCTAACCCTGCATCCCCTTTACATAAACCGTAATCGAAAATTATATCGGCGTATTCACGAATCGAAAGCATTTTATCTTAAACATTTGCTAAACATTTCACTCGTTCACTCTTGATCAGTAAATAAAGTAACATTGACACATTTCAAAAGTTGTCAAAAAAGCGGAAAATTTACTGTTGGCTTAATTCTCCAACTTTGTTTTACTGACAGCTTTTAGTAATTTTTTTTATTTGAACACTATTTACTTTGTGACCCATTTGCCTGAATAAAATAGTGGTTTGCCATAAATTCCGTTGTTCGTAGGTGGAAAAGACATACATACATAAAAATCGTAGAAAACCTAAACTGGGACACCCTGTATAATAAAAGTATTTTGTGCTAAATGGTTTTCCAATAGGGACTTGACAACTTAGAATTTAATTTGTGAACGCCCTCTTTCACTAATCATCAAACTGTCACTGTCAATTTATTCAGTAAACTCAACATTTTCATTATGGTAAAGTACACGAACGAGCAACGTCTGCAAATTATAAAAATTTTCTACCGAAATTCGGAGTCGGTGACTGCAACTTTAATTCTCGCCCTAGTAGACAGGCAATAGCAAGTTTGGTGCAAAAATTTGAGTCTACATATTCCTTGTGTGATGTTGCCGTATCAGTGAGACAATGTGTTGGTCGAAGTGTCGAAATTATCGCTGCCGTTCAGGCGTCCGTAGCAAACGATCCAAATCAGTCAATTCCACGGCGTTCTCAAGAATTGGGCATCGCTCAGACCACATTATGGCGTATTTTGCGTAAGGATCTTGGCTTACACCTATACAAGATCAAGCTGACTCAAGAATTGGAGCCGATGGACTATTTGAAGCGACGTACGTTCTCCGATTGGGTTCTGGAGAAGATGCGCAAAGATGATGAATTTCATCGCAAAATCATCTTCAGTGACGAGCTCATTTTTGGCTCAATGGGTTCGTCAATAAGAAAAATATGCGTTATTGGTCGGGTGAAAATCCACATGTGCTTCATGAATCACCACTTCATCCACAAAAAATAACTTTTTGGTGCGGTTTGCATGCCGGCGGCGTTATTGGGCCATATTTCTTCGTCGACGATAACGATCGTCACGTTACTGTGAATGGTCAGCATTATCGCGCCATGATCACCGATTATTTTTGGCCCGAATTGGAAGATATGGATTTGGACGACATGTGGTTTCAAAAGGATGATGCCACAAGCAACACAGCACACGCTACAATCGATTTATTGAAGAGTAAGTATGGTGAGCGTGTTATCTCAAGACATGGGCCAGTCGATTGGCCGCTTTTGACTGTTTTCTGTCAGGCTACGTTAAGTCATTGGTTTATGCCAACACGCCGAAGACGTTGGAAGAGCTCGGAGCCAACATTTTACACGAAATAGCGGCTGTTCCGGCCGAAATGTGTGGCCGAGTCGTTGAAAATTGGGTCCAACGAATCAACCGCTGCAAACGTGCCCGCGGTGGCCATATGAACGAAGTCGAGTTCCATTCATAAATGTTTTGATTGTACTTCAAGCCGATAATTAAATTTTTGGAAATATCTCAAATGGTTTGCGTTTTATTTAAAAAAAGAGTTGCCAAGTCCTTATTGGAAAACCCTATATTTGTATTTTTATTATTTATTTTGTCGCTTGAAAACTAAAAATGTTCTCTCTACTTGGGCATGTGCAACGACACCTCCAACGCCAGCCTTCTTTGTCTCTACACATAACCTACATACACCGATTCAATGCAAAACAATGGCTGACGCCGCAGTACCGAATGGCGACAGTTCGAACAAAAATAAACACAGGATCAGGTATCGACGTTATCTATGTACGTTACCGAAACGTGATTGGTTAATAATGATGACGACGATGATTTTAAAACTAGAGCGTGCGCCTGTATCCACTGAATCTTTACGGCAGACAGAATAGGTCGGGTCGGTGGAGGTGCAGCAATTTACGAGTACGTGAAGGAGGGCATAAAGTGTAAGTTTAGACGTTGTCCAACTAAAAACTATGTAAACAGTCAAATTGATCTCATGTTCATAGATGTTATTGGTATCGAATGTAAACTATTGTACTTATCGGCACGGTTTATAGACCAAATCAGAATATTAATATTTCAACTCTAACAAACATTTTCGATAACTTAAGCGTTTTATATGGTGATTTTAATAGTAAGCTTTTGGAAGATCAAGACATTTAACACCGGTTAATTCTACAAACACTACACATTTCTCTGGGCGCTTCAGTCCTACGTTGCTCGACGTATTCCTAGTAACTGACAACAGAAAATTACTTCTGTACGATCAACTTTCAGCAGTCTTTCTCAAAGCATAATACCATTTATTTGACTTACAATTTAAATTTCACTTTATCCGAAAGTTGTTGTCAATTTAGAGATTTCAAAAACATCGACACCGTACTTCTTGAACTACACTGTCAAGGTATTAGTTGTGGTGCCAAGTTGGTAATCTCTTTAATAGACATGTCGGTCTGAAAACCAAAGTATCCCGATCGACTAACCGACCATGGTTCAGTCAACAAATACGAATGTTAATGCAACAACGCGATCAAGCCTACCAGCGCTGGAAACGTTTCCGCATTAATGAATTTCGACCAAATTACTGTCATCTGCGAAATAAAGTTGTTTTAGAGATACGAAGAGCTAAGCCCTGCATTTTCTCTGATCGGCTTAGTCCATCACTAGACGGTCGAAAGCTTTTGGCGAATGTACGTAGTTAAGGAATCGTTGGAAAGGAAACGTTGATGCAAATTATCATAACCAACAATTTGTTACAGTCACAAATTCATAAACATCCAGATCTCCAGAGGTCCCTATCGATCATGTTGTACCATCTGACAGCTTTGGTTTCAATGTAGTAGACACTTCTCATGTAGTCGAAAGCCTACTTTCAATAAAATCGAATGCAACTGGACTTCACCAAATCCGCTAAACATTCCTAAAGATAATTTTGGCTGTACTTCCTTATTTAAAATATATTTTTAATACCTTCGTTACCATGGGAGAGAACCCTGACCAGTGGAAATTGGCAAAAATTCTCCCTATTCCCTAAACTGCTAGAGGGTACGAATTCAGACCAATTTCAATTGCAATTAGCAATTTAAGCAAAGACAACAATATATTGACAATTTGGTTTTCGTAAAAATCATAGCTGTATAACATCATTAATAAATGTCACTGAAGACCTCAGACAAGCAAGCAATGGATAATGTCATTCGACTCTGTGTTTCGACCACCGTGTTTTGTGCAATAAACTTTTACGATTGTACAATTTTTCTTTCGATGCAATAAAGCTTTTATTCTCTTTTCTTTTCTAGTAGAAAACAAGTAGTCGAAATAAATGGAAAATTATCTAACTTCCTTCCAACTAGCAAAGGTATTCCCCAAGGTTCAAGTCTTGGACCTCTCTCATTTTCAATTTGTATAAATGAACTCTTTCTGTGTCCATAAAATACTGTTCACTGCAAATGTATGCTGATGATGTTCAAATGCATTTTAATTGCACTCTAGGCTTGATTGAGCACGGGGTATCTAGAGTGAATGATGACCTTGGAAATGTAGCACATTAGGCACAAAGGAATGGTCTACTTTTGAACAACAAAAAATCAAAATCTGTAGATGTCTCATACTTTTCAGATGTGGTATTGCTTACGTCGAAAAAACTGAAAGCCCAGGTGTTATTTTTAATCGTAACCCGATATGGGACGACCACGTAAATCATGTCGTATACTGTCGCATACTTCGTACACTTTGGGCACCCTAATACTTTACACCAATGAGAACGCGTTTCATGCTCGCAAAAGCTTTGGTGATTCCTACCCTTATTTATGGCTGTGAAATTTACTATTTCTGCAATTATATTAGCAAAAGAAAGCTTACTGTCGCTTTTAACCACACAATTCGGTATATTTTTAGATTACGAAATAGAGATCATATGCATCTAGATATTCGTCGTGTCTATATAATTTTAGTTTTGACAAGTTTCTACAATTTCGCATTCTCACTTTGCTGAATAGAATCCGACTTACTCATGAATCATCAACGTGTTTCAGAAAATCCAAGTGACAGCCTCAAATAGACTACAACAAATAATTCATCTTCCCTTCTCATCGCTAACATCAGAACGTCAATTTTTACTTCTTCCCATCCGGTTATGGAACTCCCTGACGCTTTCAAGTTTTCAATGCATTTTATTTTCTTACTAATTAACTCTTACATACTAACAAAAAATGCTTAAATGCTAGCTTAAAATTACTTAACAACCTTATACTAACTTATTGGCCCCACACAGGCACTTTAAGCTACTCTAAATTCTTATATCTATGTCTTTCGACTTCATTTACATTTTATTTGGAAATATTTATTTTATATACTTAGGGCTAAGAAAAAAAATTGATTACAAAAACTTAGCATATGGACAATTTTTTATTTTTTATAAAAACTTAATATCTAACTTAAAATAAACCTTAGCCTACTTAACCTACATACACAAAACACAGATAGACATTATACACAATTATATACATACATTAGTATACACCTTTGTATATACTAATATATGTATATATTTCTTAGATGCTAATATAAACCTATGTAAGCTGGCCATCGCTATTTACAAGAGAAAACAGATTGGTCAGCTCTGCCTCATTAGTAAGGCTGGTGCCTCATTAGTAAGGCTGGTCCGTAATTGACGGAAACGACGACGAAGCATCTTCTCCATCATTCAACCACCAGAAATGCTGGTGCTGCCGAACGACATCGCGATTCCCCACAGCCCTACTGAACCTGAGACGATCTAAACTGCCGTGTGCGACGTCTCTGTTGTAGTTGAGTCGCCTGTCCCCAGCTGTCCGAGCGACATGGAAGATTAACGGCACCGCTGATCTATCCTGGATCAACCCTATCTGATCCAGGTAGAGGAATGCTTCCGGTGGAACGAAGCCGTCAGAGCGCACACTCTCGTGGTAAAGGTAATTGGGGTAGTAAGCCCCAGATATCAGGTTATTCGTCGAGGTCATTGCTCTTGCAATGTGCCTTCGAGTCAGCTTAATTACGAAGTTGTCCACTCGTATTAGGTTCGCCCTGTTGTAATGGACCTCATTAGGATAAAATTTCTTGTACTCCGACTCTGGTGTTCTGTACAAGCGAAGACAAGCCCTAAGACAAGCCCTCTCAAACACCCGAATCTTTTCCATTAAGCTTGCTCTCACGTTGAACCACACGGGACAACCAAATACCAGCATGGGCCTAATAAGGGCCAAGTAGCAGATTACCTTTACTCTCGCATCGAGTTGGCTGCTATAAAACAGCCTCTTTCTAAGGGCAAAAGCACCTTTAGCTCTGGCCAGAGACGCATCTACATTTTTGCCAAAATACAGAAACTGATCTAGCCATCTAGCCTACATTTCGACAGGCAAGAGGTTGTCCATGCTGTCCAATGATAGAGAACTTTCGCCAATTTTTCCTGGTATCCCTAGAGGCTTTAGACAACGGCGTCCTAAAGAGAATGGTTTCCGACTTCTAAAAGTTGATTTTCAACTTCCAGTCATCGCAATCGTCTTATCTTATCGAAGTCACGCTGTAAGAGATTATTAATGACCTCGATTTTTGGACCTGTTCTGTACGCTATCAACTCGTCTGCTTACGCAATAGTATGGGGAAGTGAACCTATCAAATCGCTGGTATAAATGTTAAATAGGATCGGCGGATTGACCGCGCCTTGCTGAAGACCATTTTTAATTTGAAATATTCCAACAGAAGTAACATCACCATTCTTCACGATGAACTGTCTGTTGTGTAGCATATTATAAAGAATGTACAAGAGTGGTTTAATGATCCCCTGCCTAGTCAGTTTATAGAAAAGACCCTCTAACCATACGGTGTCGAAGGCCTTCTCCAAGTCAACAAGGCAGGCACCAGTGCACTGTTTCTTGCCTTTGTTCCATTGGATATCGGACACCAGTTTAGACGCGGCATGTGAGATATGATGTCCCGCCTTAAAACCGAATTGATTATCCGGAAATATATGTTTGTCTTCAACCCACCTAGACAGAGCTCTATTGATTACTTTTTCAAAAACCTTACTGATATTCGGAAGGAGACTTATCGACCGGAGATTCGCCGGATTGGATATATCCTTCCCCTTTTTGGGGATAGGTTGAACCACCGCCGTTTTCCAATGTACTGGATAATGTGCATTATTCATTGCATTATTAAACAGGGTGGTGTAAATGTCCATCGCTTCTAGAGGAAGATGTCGAAGCACGATGTTCGGAACACCATCGGTCCCGACCGATTTCTTAGCCCTGATTGTGTCGAAGATCTCATGGAGTCCTTCCTTCGAAATGAACGGGGGTAGGCCACCCTCTCTGGCAATGACGATATTTGCCATATTTTCGTCGCTAAACCGGGTGAAACCAGAGCCCTCGGATCGCCAGTTCCCTATTTCATTTCGAATGCAGATGTCGTGCACCAAGACGCGATTGTCCAGGTCGTAATTAGGGCCAATGTTATCAATGGCCTTGTATACTTCCTGGAAAGTCGCCCCTATGGCCTCAACCATCTCCTGTGGATCCTCGATCACAAAAAAGTCGTCATCAGCGGCCTCATTTGGATCAATGCCTGCTATTGTCAGTAACCGTTCGTTGTCTGTTGTCCGGGCTATTTTAAGACACTGAAGGTCGTTTTGATTTTTTCTCCGAAATATTTTATTTATTTGCGGAAACATATTCGGGTTGCTGGTGTTTACAGCCCGAACCTTGTTGTTCCAATACAAACTTACAGAAATTCTGTAATTTTCTTTTATTAGCGTTTGGATATTTTTAATCGACGACTTCAGTGTCCTAATCTCCGGGTCTTGTCGGTCAGTTAACTGTCTGTACAAGTTTTTGAATCTTGTCAGAAGTCTACTTTTCTGTCGGTGCAGTGCGTCAATAGTAGGATAGCGGAACAGGTCTTTGTTAGTCGTACGTCGATACCGCGGTATTGTAGTGTCCATAGTTTGTTTAATTGTCTCGTCCATTTGTTTTAGGTAATGGTCGATCTCCTCGTTTGACAAATTCCTATTGGACGGTGGGTGGAGCGTGTTCGAGGAGAGCGCTCTAGTTAAGGTTGCGGAGAAGCGTGTCCATCGAGTCTTACTGTAGTTGTAAGAATATCTTTGGACAAACTCCTCCAATTCCGCAATTTCGTTGGGAACCGTAATTTCGGTGCTAAAACCGCAAAGGTCGCTGTCATACACGAATGTGCGCAGACAGTTTAGCGTTTGTAAATTCGTACCTGTCAGTCGTATACGTTCGTCGTACAGCAGTAGATCCAAATAAGAGCCGCCCCTGGGAAACGACGGGTTATCCGTCGCTTTAAGACCGAGTCTGTACATGACATCGTGCTGACCCCACCAATCGAGTAGTAGGTTCCCTCTAGTATTTGGCAAATTATTTCCCCAATCTCTGTGTCTAGCGTTGAAATCCCCGCCGATTATAAAATAATTCTTCCCCGATTCCAGCCTCAGAAGTCGAAAAAGCGTGTCGAGCTCTGCAATGAATAGGGTGGATTGTGAAGCCTCCGGTGCATAAACAGAGGCCAAATACAGCCGCTTTCCACTGCGGAGCGGGATGTAAAAGACGACTGCCTCCAACACTCGGAACCTGCGCAACACGCCCTTGTACACTCTGTGAAATTTTATACCTTCTTTAATGATGATCGCGACACCGCCACCACGTTTGGATCTGGGCCGGTTTCTTCTTCTAACAATATAATTATTGTACTCCAGTTTGTGCTCATCGGTTAGCTTGGTTTCGCTAGCGAAAAGCACATCAGGGGAACTCCCTGACGCGTGTCATTAGATGTGAACAAAATCAAACCAGATTTCGCAGTGCACTTAAGAATTACTTCTCACAATCAAATGAATAGTAATATTACTTTAAATTTTATTTTAGTTCTATACTATGTAAATCAAATTAATAAAAGAAATGAATTACCTTTTAAGGTTTTCTCTGTCTAATTTTTCTTTAAAGAAACCATTACCGACCTTATCGACGTCAAAATGTAACAGAAATCGAACATTTCACTTATTTTCTGCAGTTGAAGTGTTTTCTAATTACTTTCAAGAATAAATGGAGGCAATGCACACCGACAAACCCTGTTAACTCTCAGTAACCTCTGTCAATATAATAACCAATCTCAGTTAACCCCAACAACTAATTTAATTTTCTTTAAATTGTTAAATGCTTACAACAAAAAGTGATTTACTATAGCCACCTTGCCCCCCTGTTAAATTGCAACGAAATTAAACGTATCCCACTGACTGCTGTATTCCAACTGCAGCCATGCTCCATGTCAGCCATACCTTAGGTACATCCCAGTTATATCCCAGTAGCCCGTAAATCTGTTCAATCCCGACCCATGACCCGCTCACATTTTCAATATTATATAATAATATCCTTCGTTCATAACTGGTCCATAAATCCTGGCAAAGTACCATGTAAAGCAAAACTATTTGAAAAGCTTCCTGCTGCAGTCCACCAGTTCCCAGATTCCAGCTAGCAACTCTAGTTCTATTCGCAACACTGGCTCCTCCATCAGCCTCCCTTCCTAACAACCACCCAGTTTGTCCATAGTCAAAACGAAGGACGCAACACGCAGTGTTCGTCGTATGGGATCAGGCAGCTTACACATGTTCGTGCTCCTGTTACGGGGGCATTGTTGGGTGGCTGGGTAAAGCTGAAGGAAGTACAATAGAAGGACGAAGTTACAAAATGGAAAAATAATAGAAAAGCCTTTCTGAGTTTTCTATTTTTCTTTCATTTTTCCATTTTTGTTGTTCTTGCCATTTGGCCTGATTAACCTGGCCTGTAGGGTGCATATGAATAGCCCATTGCCACGAGTAACATGGGACATGAGAAGCCGCTTAGCAGACTATTTCCCATAAAGGGGTGACCAGCATTATTGTCTGGGTTACTAGCGGGTCTACTAAGAGACGACAAGTGAAATTTGAATGCACAATCACGTGGTGGAGTGCATTAGTAAGGGTAGCAAACACATCAAGATTGAGTGCAGCAGGGCAACTACGAATATTTGTACTATCACCAGTTTATCGATCTACTCCGGAACTTACCCTTACTGCCTTTTCTGAGCGAACGCAGTTAAATTTTAATTGATTGCACTCGACACACAATGGGTAGAAAGCTATGAGTATGGTACTTTTGGTGTCCGGGTGGATAGCTACGATGATTCATTTTGATTACCCAGCCGTTATGCAATAATGCTGCGAGTATCTGTATCCCTGTCCTACTGCAGCTGGTGTTGACGATACTGATACTGATACAAGAGATTCTGCTTTTCTGTACTTCTGTGGCACATGCCAGTACACTGGTAATTAAGGCTGCAGCACGTGAGGCGCTACATATGGGATCTACTACATTCATGCAATTAGCTTTGCCTGTCCTCTGACTGAATGAAGACCATCAACCTTGGGCTTAACCACTACAGTCGAGGCTTAGTGTGACGGGGAGTATTGAATGTCTACTTCTGTGTTACGCATATATGTGTTAAGAAAAGTCCTGTGGATGGGATGGAGAGTAATTCCTTTATATCAGATCATGTTATTCGGTGTAGTCTTGAGCGCTCGATTGCTTTGCGTCGTTTTCATGAACCACTTTCATGAGCTATTGCTCGTGAGTGATCTAATTACGTCTCGCCTGGGTGAATATTAAATTGCAAATTAAGTGTGAATCAAGGTTAAAGAAGGGAATATATTCCAACGAGATTCTGACTGTGTAAACGATTACATAGTGAAATGAATTTTTCCAAGCGTAAAGAAACCCATTTCACAGTTCAAACATCAAACGTTCTCGAGTATACCAGCTAGTGAGATGAGATGGTTTTGAAATCGAATGCCTTGCGGCAGGAATGGAATTAATTATCTTAAAGTGTCGATATAATTGCAAGGACTTCTTCAATTTCACCCCACCAGGGGCCATGTTAACGAAGGATCAATGAAAAAATCCAAATCGATTGTGGAATTGACGAAAATTTGATCGCCGAACTGGATGGAAGAGATAGACGAAAAGACAAATTCCAAGACTATCAAGGATACTCGTGTGTCCTTTGTTGTATTTATTTACAATTCAACGTTGTCTGTAACCCTTTTATTCTAGAAATTTGTTGAAAACTCTAATGGAGAATTCTTTTGTAAAGAATTTTTGCCATGTCCCGGTGATGATTTTATTGGAGAGCGGAAGTATCTATAGATTCTTGAAACAGCCTCCGGACGACGAAACTATTGTATATTGATAGACAATTAATTGAGGAAAAGTTTCACTTTTTCTGTTTCTCCCAACCCTGACTGAGGGGGGAATTGTGAGAATACTGTTCGATACAATTGCAAATTTGAATGGAATTTCGATTCAATTATTGTAGAATGTGAAATCCGGTGGTGGTAGGAGAACTTGTTCGAATCTGCATCTATACAGGGCTGCTACTTGTAAAGACGTACAACAAACGAATTTATTCTTTGAATTAAAACAGCAGAGGGGTTCATACATGTTCTTGATGTGTCCCTGGTAAATCCCAGAGCAAGTCATTTCTTTTTATTGGTCCCCAAAAAATATAATTACTTTTTCGGTTTTAAAAAGTATTCGAAAATTCGTTTTTTTTTGTAAACAGGAACTCATATGGCACACGTGGAGCCTTTATGTGGTTTCGATTTCCCAGAATACCATGTTGTAGGAGCCCTTTCAACTGTCACCTAATTACTTGTTTGCTTGGCCTTGTAATGTAATGAAACAATTTTCGTAACAATGGCCTTTTGTTGGTTACGCGCATATGTATCTAATTCAATTTGAAAACAAAGCGTCGCTGAAAGGGTAATGGAAACTATTGTTTCTTTACTGGTTTGAATGTATCTAGATTGGAACGGTAGAAATGAACTCAAATCTGTATCTGTTTCGAAACACTCTACATATATCCATATGGACACTAAATGGCCTTCATATCAAACACATCAATGCCTGAAGACCATTATCCGGAGCGTCATAAGGCGCTGGTTTGACAAAAATCATGGACAAGTGAATGTCATAGTTTATCTACTAGGTGGCGCAAAAGTCATCACCCTATCAGAAGATGCTACAATTTTTGAAAATGGCAGCAAATGTAAATTTTACTTTGACATTTGTGAAGTAAACAAATACAAAATACACATCAACAAGGCAAGAATCGCTATACTCCTAAAGAACGCGGAATAATTGTTTCGATTTTTTGGCGAAATAATTCGTCGGTGGTTGGCGCAGAGTGAATTTCGGCGAAGATTTCAATTGCCAGGTCTGCCTGGCCACGGAGCAGCCGTCCTGCTGAGAATATCGCAACTGTGGTTGAAGAAGTCGCAGAGGACGTGCCACGCAATTCGGCGGTCTTTATAGAGAATTTTGGTACAAGACTGTAAGATGTTACCTGACAAAGTACAGACAGTGCATCAGCTGTTAGCTGTTGACTGCCAACCTACGTGTAACATACGCTCAAACTATCCTGAATCTCGACCACGAGGGAGACAACTTTTCATCGAAAATCAACATGAGCAACGAGGCCTATTTCCATCACTGCGCATATGTGAATAAGCAAAATTATCGGTTCTGGGGCACAGGAAATCCGCGTATAACCCACGAAGGGCATGGTGTACTGTTTACGCTGGAGGCATTATCGGGCTTTATTTTTTCGAAAACGCCGGTGGAAAAACAACTACTGTTCACGGCAAGCGCTACAGAGCCAGGGCCAATGGCTTTCTCCTTCCTCAATTGGATGAGTTGAGATTGGAGAACATGTGGTTCCAACAAGATGACAACCGAAATTCTGAGAGCTGCATTTCTCTCGTTTTGGCAATTTGCACCTGGCCGGTAAGATCCCCGACTTAACCGTGCCAGACTTCTTCTTGTGAGGTGTTTTGAAGTCACGAGACGAGTCTATGTCAACAAGCCCCAGACTCTTGAAGACCTCAAACGGAATATCCGTCAAGAATGCGAGGACCTATCGTCGGAAGACCTGCTAGGAGTGAGGAAAACTGCCACAAATCGAGCCCAAATGGTCATTAGTTATGGCGGCGGCCACTTAGGCGATATCATTTTCTCGACTTAATGAAAAAAAATTGCAAGACATCAAATAAATATAATCCAAAAGCACAACCAAAGCTTTTCATTCATAAAAAAAAATTACAGCCAAAGAACAATGGGTGACAGCTTTTGCGCCACCTTGTAGAAGATGTAGCAGACCGGCCTGTGAAATATTAGGGCTCCAAGGAATAGAACAGTTTCCACGATGGAAGGCGAATGTTGGGTCTTAAGAAGTTTTGCCAGAGAGTAAGAACAGCATGCCAAAATTTCAAGCTTACGAAGATGCATAGGAAAAGAACCATAAAAGTAAAGGCGTCATCGGTGCCGAAGATATGGAAAAAAAATTCTTTATAATTTCTCTGATGCAATGTCCTGATTTATATCGGTGGTAATACTGCCCAGAGTAAATCTAAGGCTCAATCAACAAGCGTCTCCAACTAGGACGATCTCTCGCCAGGTACCTGCAGTGCCGCGATGAGTTGGCTTTAAGAATCATCTTAAGCTCACAGACGAATAATATGCCAAGGTCTTGAAAAGACTGAACCAGGGGAAAAGACTGAATAATGTCGCAGAGGAAACAGGTTGCATTTACGTGTTCGAGGCAGTTTTTGAGCTACCAGGTTGAAAACCGATCAAAACCCTTGAAGAAGGGTAGAGTCATGGAGAGAAGAAATATTTTTAAAAAAATTTGTGTCGTCAGCGTAAAGAGAAAGGAAGGAGTATTGAAGGACTCTCTCAAAATCGTTAATAGTAAGAATGAAGATAAGAGGACCAAAATGGCTGCCTTGTGGAACTCCAGATGAGCCAGAAATGGAACAGAAACGGCGGATCTTAACCGAACACTATAATATCGGTTTACGTGGTAAGAAGAAATCCATTTTAATAAAAGAGGTTCAGATCCGAGAGCAGACAATTTGAAGACGATCATCTGATGACATTCTTATCAAACTCTTTAGGGAAATCAGTTGCGACGGCATCGATTTCTTTGCTGCGAGAGTAAAAGACACGAATTCAACTAGGTTTGTGGTAGTTGATCTGCGTTTTAGAAAACCATGTTGTCTGGGTGAAATAAAAGGCTTGCATTTGAAGCTTAATGCTTCCTATAAATTGCTTTCAAAGGGTTTGGTTATATGAGAAAATTTAGCAATGGAACGATAATTGTTAACTTTTGTGCATTGGGATGGTAAAAGAGATCTTTCAAAACAGGGAAAATTCGCCCTGTGTAAGAGATAGACGAAATAGGGTAAGACAGGGTGGAATAGGTTGGCGATGGTTTGAAGATTTGGTTTCGAAAGAGAGCGAGGAAGGATAACCATCGGTTATCAATATCCCGAAAAATCGAATGAAGTTATTAAAAGTTCTCCATACTTACAAGTGCTATAAACTGTGCAGAGAAATGCTATTGAACGCGAAGGCCCTATATATTGTAGTTCAGGAAAAAACTGTCCTCAGATCACCACATTCCAACAGCATATGACAGAGTGTATCCAGTACGAGATAAACTAAGCGAAGTCCGATGCCGGTGAGTAACCTTACCCAACCTACTACTCTCTACGCTAATTAAAAGTGTGGTGACGGTAGTCTGAAAGAGTTTTATATCGTGGAAACCATGTAGTGAACGAGTATTGGGGGAAGATTGCAGAGTAGAATAAAAGGAATCATCATTATAAAGCGATATGATTCAGCGGAAGGATCGACGAAGGATGAAAGAGGTGCCAGTTGCAACCTAACGACTAACGGTGACACCATAATTAACAAATATTTAGTCAAGGTAGGAAGCGACAATAGTACACTTGAGGCATTAGAGGCATATTTGAACTTCCAAGATATTAGCTGGATTTCATCAGAGAGGCCTTCCCGATATCCTACAAAGAGAGCGGGACAACGTGGACAGATGTGGTAGTTGAAGTACTTTGTATTGCAAATAATGGTCAGAGACTATTTCATTAAAGTCTTTTAAATAAAAAGGGATTTACAACTTAGGGTGCGCTTATTTTAAGAATTGGCACCTTCTTAGATGGGACTAAAGTTCGGGGTGAAACTGGGACTCAACTAACAAGCCTCTCCAGTTAGCCTGTTCTTTTTCGCTCTACATGTCCAAGCCAACTCAGGTGACTGATGCGATTTAGGTCGATGTCGCTGTATAGATCAATTAGTCGTTGAATCTTCTTCTCCAAAGCCTGTCAAAGCAAACGAGACCGAATATTTTTCGAAAGATTATTCCCCGAAACGACTGATGATATCTTCATCCGCTTTCGATAGAGTTCATGTTTCAGAGCCATAAAGTAGGACTGGGAAGTTCAAGGTTTTGTAAGAACCGCTAGAATGTTATGACGTTCTGTCCAATTTATCGTTGTTGTGTGTCCCTTTTTGTTGACAGCATATACTTGGTTATGTCCTCATTTACCGCTGAACCCATTTTGGCAGCTTCCATTTCAATACTAGCGAGCGCAACGATGACAGCCCATTAAGTTCTCCCTATTATGTCGGTATTATCGGTGTATGCTAGTATTTGCACAGACTTTTGAAAGATTTGCCTCCCGTGTTCACTTATGAGTTCAGCACAAATCTTTCAATTTTGATGGTTAAGAAGTCACATGGCAGCACGTCACCTTGTCTAAAACCTTTTTTGACATCAAAGGTCTCGGTTAAGACGGTCCCGATGTGCATAGGCGGACGAGCTTGACAGGATTGCCAATACTAGACATTGTTCTATTTAGCTGGTCTCTATAACTGCGTATGCGGCCTTAGAATCGATGAAAAGATGATGGCTATCAGTATGGACTTCTGGAGTTTTTTTCAAAAATCTGGCGGAGTGAGAAGATCCATTGAAAAACGCTGTCAATACTTTCAACGTTTACGTTCAGATACATGCAGATAATGTGACAGTACTATCTGTTAGATCGCGCCAAGTGTGTAGGCTCTAAAGCACGTAGAATCCTAAATGTGATCAGCACTTGGTGGACTAGAAATGTGTTTACAGTCAAAGTTGTAAAGTAAGGGTTGATCTCCACATGAGAACGAGAAAGCGGACTGCTCTGGCTCATCTAAAAGGCATCACGAGCCGTTTATCCAAAAATGCTAAGTATGTATATATGGTATATGGTTGTCATCACAGATAACAAACTTCATTAGACAAAACACGCAATGTGGGAGTTTTCGGCAAAACAAGCGGCTTGAAACAGATGAGGGTCCACGGCTAATACTCGTATAAGATCAATTATGTATATCCTATGCGTCGGTTGTTTGGTGGAACAAACTTACACGAAAATACGTCACTGGTGTTTATATCAGACTACAAGGTACGGTCTGTTTTAGCTGTATGAGGCTTTTTCCTAGCACGCCTGTCACTGCTTTAGGCAAATTGATAAATATCTCTCTCCTTGACATTCATGTTATGGGCTGCACTTTCAAAGTCATCTTTCAGGTAAAAGAAACGTTTTTTTTTTGTACAAAACACTCCAGTTGTGATGACCGTGCCGCCGTCTGCCTATTGAGTCTGATGCAATGACACTAGAACCCACTGCCTAGGAGTAGTTTCGGTTAGAATCTGAGCAAGGTAAGGAATGTGGTTGGGTTTTCACAGAAAAGCCAATTTAGGATGTGACAGTGATGTCTTCTTGAAAGTAAGATTTCACTCCTCGTTCTGAAAAATTGCGTCTGTCTTTCAAGTAGTCAGGATGGCAGTGAACTTTATTATAAATAATCGATGGAGAGGGTGAGGTATCTGGATCTGAAGGGACAGCTATACTACGTTAAAGACCATGTCTTGTAGTCGCACAACTGGCAAGCTAGATCAAGAATGCAAGGCTCCTCTGAGTGCAGTCGGACAGCAGAATTTACTAAGTCTTGTTTAGGTACCAGGTTACAATGGGATCACAAGAAATGAGACGACGATGAGTTTGATGAGCAATGTTCAGAGGAGAATTTCTTAGGACTCGTTAGGACTGCGTTAGAACTGTCTGTATTTTCGGTTGGTTTCATATGAGCATAATAGCAGGTAGCATCACTTTTCAAGCTAACAGGAGGCGCTACTAAGGCCTTCAAATGTAACTAAGAGGTCAGCAACTTTTGTGCCGTCTTTGAGTAAGAAAGAAGCTACATTACTTACTGGAGTCATTAGGATTACTATGATTTTGCTAAGCACTTTAAAGAGATGAGCATAAACAACAAAACATACTTCAACCGCAGTGCACTTCTTCGGTGAGTGTCTGGACTACACTCGCACCGGAATGCATGTACTCGGTGCTGAGGTGTTAAGTACTGATATTGTAGGCACCTTATCAATTAAGGGCTTACTTATCTTTCCACAAATGAATGACGAATTCCATTAAAAGAAACATAGAAGGTGTACCATGGACTAGTTCATTGTCTGAATGCCCTGTTCCGACAGAATGAAACTCTGTATATCGTATCAAAACAAAAGTCAAAACTTAATCATTTAACTTGATACAGCAGTAAAGTTCAAACGGTCTTAGCTCTCACTTAGAATATATTAACAGATGCAATACATCTCACGCACTCAAGTCAGATTAAGGAAACCCTCCCGACCGAGACAAGATAAATCCTCTTTTATTTTTCCACTTCCATTATCCCCCAACCGTAAACACAGTCTTTAATATCAATTTCCATTGCCTCCTTGTAGTTGTGTATTCACTGACTCATGCATAGTATGCTTGGTAACCTCTCGACTTCAGTCAACAAGATGTGAACGGACCAGACTTCTTTCATTACTTCAAACTCTAACCTCTTCACCTTTTCGCAGAATCAAAATACGTCGCGGACAGTCACAAAAATGTTCGCATAAAATAATTTATCCTTGTTAGGGTGGAATTTCTTTCAATTAACCCTCATCATGGTCCTTCCGGAGTAAAAATAATACATTTCAAAAACAAAACCAAACTCCCTTCAAAATATTCAATTATACGTTGCTGCTTTTCCGGTCTTTATGAACCGCCAAAATGTGATTTCATCTACGGCCCAATCACAATTGGCATGGGTAAATTCATTACCAGTGAAGTCGTATTACAGCATTATTCCCCCAACACCCAGGCGGTCGGGATACTCTCCACACCATCAAAAAGAGCGGGCGTTCTTTGTAAAGGAATGAAAACTCTATTAAACAGCAACCGTAAAAAAGCGGATACACAAACCATTCAGCGGCCAAACAACCAACAACAGTTATTAATAACAATAATTCCAGTCATTTTTTGTTCCTTGTTCAGTGCAGATACTTAAACATTGACCTCACGCACTGCGAGCAAAATTCTACGAAAAAATTCTTTCGCAGCAAGGATATTCCCTTCACTATGCCACAAAAAAAAAAATGTTTGAGACTCCATCTAAATATTTAAATTTAAATTAATGACTTAAATTTATATTTTGCTTGCTCCTGGCTGTTTGGAGTTGAGGACGGTTGGGTTTGTTATGCTATTGAACAGATACTTTTCATACCCCATACCCCGCCGCGATGGAGCAGATTCGATTTAAACCAAAAGGATAGTTCAGGGTGGGCGAGAATGGCCCGGACGATAGTCGCACCAGTCGTTTTTTCTAGGATTCAATTTATGGAACACAAATTATTGGCAAACGCGAAACACAATTTCATTTTTTTTTCTTTTTTTTACACAGAACACAGTAGTGGGGTATTTTTGTTGTTTTTGGGGTTTTGATATTTGCACTTTGATAGGAATTAATTGAATTTTTTTGAAACGTACATGCATAGCAGCAATAACGAATAGCACTTACCTATCGTGAGCGAAGAAATTCAGTTTGATGGTATGCGAAGGTCCGTATTCGCCGAAGTGGAGGTCTCGTTTTTTTCGATGTCGCTTTTGTTCGATGTGCTTTTGGTGGGCGGTATGTAACTGTTCTTGATCAAAGTTCGCCGCTTCCCAATGCCGTATGAAGGGGCTGAGGTGCTGTGTGTGTCCTGGAACAGAGAGAATATTTTTATTTTAAGTGATTGAAGTTGGAAAAAAGTATAGGACCTATTATAAAAAAAAATTGTGCTTCGAGCCAAAAATTTTGAAAACCTTTTTGAATATGTATTTCCGGAAATGAATTGTTCAAAAATTAAAACACTAACATTCAGAGGCATCACGTTGATTTCTTGTTTAAGATGTCGAAATATTTGACATTCTTGCTGGTTTCAAACCATGGTAGACAAATCCTTACTCTATTGATTAAACGTTAAAAGAGAATTATCGGCGTGTAAACCAATATCAATTATATTCCGATGGCAACTGTGTTGTGTATGGTAACATTGCGAATCAATGTTGAACCTACCCGAATGAAACTCAACCCTAAAACGTTCAGGATTGGATTTTTTATTTGCCCTGTCATGACAGGAAGACCTAAGAGTCAAAGATCTTAGCGTTCTCTAAAGAGAGGAGTCCAAGTCTGCTGTTTTTTTCCTTTAGCCAGTTTAATAATCTTAAAGGATAACAGATGGATAAACCATATCGCTCAATGACTTCGAACTTTTTTTTGCTCAAAATGCACGAGCTGAACCTGGTCGACATGTGGTTCCAACAAGACGGCCAATTGAGAAATGAATTCGGTGAGCAATTTACCTCTCGTTTTGGACCGGTGAATTGGCTGGCTAGATCGTGCGATTTGACGCTTTTGGACTATTTTTTATGGGGATACTTCAAATCACTCGTCTATGCCGATAAACCAGCATCAATTGCAGCCTTGGAGGACAACGTTATACGTGTTGTTAGCGAGATACCAATCAATATGCTCGAAAAGTCATTCAAATTGTACTCTCCGTATGGACCACTTACAACGTAGCCGTGGTCTTTAAAAAGTAAAATGGCAAATAGAAATGTCGCGCAAGGTCTCTAAAATTCCAGGGCGTGTTGTACAAAACACGGCTTTTTTCTGAACGGAAGATAGCCCATGCAGCCGAGACGGACTGTACTTTGGAGTTTGGTAGAAGCAGCACTGACATATTTTCGTGAAGCTTGTTTCACCAGACAACCGACACATAGGACATGATTGGCTTTATCATCGGTTGCCATCTCAAATCTAACATTTTGCTTATCGAAAAGCACTTTTCAAAAGAACGCACACAAATTTTCAGACAGATCTATCAAATGGTTTTGTTGTGACAGCTAGATGCCTACGAGAATTTTCGTAAAAATTGAAAAAAAGTGAATTTCGTGTGCTCACTAGACACTATTTTTTCCGCAAAAAAAACATCGCGCAAACAAAAAAAAGCCTGAAAAGTATTACGGGGACTCTTCAAGATCGATTGGAACCATCCGCCACTGCTTTACTCAATTTCGGAGAAGTCGCACCAGCACAAATTAGGCCGAATGTTCTGGTCGCCCAATTGAGGTCAAAACACCAGAAATGGCCGATAAAATCCACGGTACGAGTATGATATTGGACGATCGGCGAGTGACGAGGTTACAAGCTAATCACAATCGAACGATTTTTTTTTCGCCCTTTCGTAACCGTGGGCGAAACATGGATTCATCACAATACACCAGAGACTAAGCGACAGTCGTGACAGTGGACTTCTCCTGGTGAATCGAAGACGAAGAAGGCCAAAGTGCATCTGCGACAAGGTCATGTCGACGGTTTTTTGGGATGCGCGCGGTGTAACATCGATTACCTTGAAAATGGTAAAACGATCATCGGCGCCTATTATGCAGAGCTGTTGGATCAATTCCACGCCAATTTGAAGCAAAAACGTGTGATATTTCAAAACGATATTTCTCAATGACTGACCTCATGTTCTGCCGAAAGCTCATTTATACTAACAAAAGCCCGATAGTGACTTGGAGATTTCGCTGCATGACAAGCATAGTCCGAAAGAGTTTGTAATCCAGGACGACGCCCAAATACTTACCTTTGTTCGAGAAATAGATCCTGATGCTTTTAAACACTGGATGAGTCAGTCTTATCCTTCTCGTTAATAGAGTAACATCAGTTTTGAGAGGATTTCCTGAAAGCCTATATTTAGTGCACCAATCGTCGACCACCTCTAGCGATGACTTTGATTCAGAGCAAACAATCGCTAGGTGCGATACAAGAGACAGTACAGCCACATAGACTTCATATGCCTGAGGGCAGACGTTAAGATTATTGAGCGTTAAAGTTTGAAACAATCAAGGTCCTATTAACTAGCATTGCTTTTGTTAGACCGTGTTGTTTGACCGACCATCAGAAGTTGAATTGTCGAAAGCACCCTCAATGTTGACGAACATGCTAAAGTCGTACTCCTCCTTCTCCATTAGCCCTTTAATTCTGCCCACCAGAAAGTAAAACTCAGTCCCGCATGATCCTCCTTGCCGGTGGGCATGTTGTATTTTGGACAGAGTAGGCATTCGTACAGCAATTTTGGGTACATAAGGTGGAGACTTACTAAGCTCACTTGCAGCTTCAGTAATAGGAGATACTTTTGAGCTCGTTCTTGTCAGTTTACCTGGGCAGTGAGTCTCAACCAAGAAGCAGAGGATCTCTGTTTTCAACTACGTCAAAGCTGGTCAAAGCTCTCAAAATTGGTTTTCAGTTACCTGTTTATAAGTCTTCGTATTTCCTTAAGTAGACGAGTAACGGCGGTCAGTAGGGGCTTATCCTGGTTGGACGCGTCATATTGAAAAATTTGAAAGAAGAGCACCGTGTAGGTTCTAAACCTCCGCAGTTTGCTTCATTCTGATTTTCTGACGAACCTCACATACGATTCTAAATTCGTTATACTTATGGTCTTTCCTGAAAGCCTTCGTTAGTTTTTCGCAGCCAGTAATTTCTTTAGCGGGTGGTCGCTTACTTGTCTTACTTCGTAGCAAATGACAACCGTGATCCATTTCACGGCCTCCTCAAACATTAATTTTTTTAGATTGGGCTGGGACTGTAGAAAGATTTGCCAGAAAAGCTCATATTGTACGGACTCGGACTCGGTTAAAGGTGATGGTAAGAAAATAGCTTGGCAAAAAATTTCCAGTTTCCAAGGCATTTCAAGTGTCCAGAACTCGAATATGACTAAGAAAATTACTCAAAGTACTCTTATTTTTCGGACAGAGATAGGTAATGATTGGATAGCAAAATTCGTTCAGCTCCACGTATAGCATCGAAAACTGTAAGAGAGTTGATGAAATCTGAATACGAAAGCATTGATTTTTTTACTGCTCTGTTCAACAGGGACATGGATGGGGTCTAGTGCTTCTCAAGTAAGCGATAACTCTGTAGAAACATCGAAACCTAAAATTTTCAAAAAACGAACCCAATGATCTCATCAGAGACTTAGATCTTTGAAAGGAACGTGGTGAGCTGCTAGCATCAAGGTTAAAAGAAAAAAAATGCCTAGCCTCTGATGTGACTTTCACGTGCTTGGACACCTATCAGGCAAGTGACTGGCATCTCTTTATTGACAGCAGTAAAATAAGAATACTGTCCTTTTACATAATGGCAATAAACATGCTCCTATTCCAATTGCCCACTCTACTTGTATGAAAGAAGAATATGAAGTAATTTCAGTTCTATTGGATATGAAAAGCAATGTGATAAATGAGCCTTTGGTTCCCCGAGAAAGAATCATTCTTCCGCCCTTGTATTGGACATAAAAATTGGGCTAATGAAGTAATTTGTGAAAGCTCTGGACAAAAATGGACAATGTTTTCAGTATATGTCTCAGAAATTTCCTGGATTAAGTGATGTAAAGTTAAAAGTAGGCATTTTTGATGGACCCCAAATACGTTTATTAATTGAATGCTCTATTAATTTTGAGGCATCTATGACTGAATTAGAACGACTTGCGTGTAAATCTTTTGTAGCGGTTGTACCAAATTTTCTCGGAAATCCCAAGGCTAATGACTATGAAGAGTTAGTTAAGGAAATGCTTCTTAACTTTAAAAATGTTGGTGGTAATATGAGCATAAAAGTACACTACCTCCATAGTCATATAGATCAGTTTCGGCATAAACTAGGAGATCTTAGCGAAGAACAAGGAGAACCCTTCCATCAAGATATAAAAAGAATGGAGAACAGGTATCAAGGAAGATGGGACGTTCATATGATGGCAGACTATTGCTAGGGTATTATGCGCGATTGTCCAAGACAGCTTCATTCTACAAAATCCTTTAAAAGACAATTTGTTCACGTATAAATTAAAATAATTAATTTTTTGTCCACCTCATAAATTAGAGCTGTTACAAAAAAACAGTTAACATTTTTGAAATCTCCTTATTAGATATATGTACTTAAAAACAAACAATCCTAGGCACCAACATGTGTGTAATGGGCAATGTTATAGAAGATGTATAAGACAATTATTTAGCTGTATATACCAGGGGCGTTCAACATATTCTCGGTATCGGGGTAAAGCTGTGGTTGTATATATAAATTGACTTATTTATCAAGTAATACTATTATTTTAGTGCATTCATGTAAAATTTCATATAAATGTGATTATTAATTCGCGTTTTATCTCTAGTTAAACAGAATCATAATGGCAACTGAGACGATGATGGTGAAAATTGAGCATCGCGCTGTAATTAAATTTCTCACTAAGCAAGGAAAAAGTCAAAAAACTATTCATGAAGAGATGGTGGCTGTTTACCAGGGTTCCGCACCTTCATTATCAACTGTGCAAAAGTGGTCAAGTGAGTTCAAGAGAGGCAGAGAGAGCATTGAAGACGACCCCCGCTCCGGCGCCCCGGCTACTTCTTGTACGGGAGAAAGCATCAAAGAAGTCGAAAAACTTGTTCTTGAGGATGCCCGAATAAAGGTGAATATGATGGCAGAGATCACCAAGCTTTCAATTGGTACCATTCACACCATTCTTCATGACCATCTTAACCTTTCAAAGGTCAGTGCAAGGTGGGTGCCACGAATGCTCACAGCGCCTCAGAAAAAAATGAGAATCGCATGCTGTAGAGAGCTTTTGGAGATGTGTAGTGAGAACGCGGACGGTGTTATGGATCGAATTGTTACGAAACATGGGTCCACCACTATGACCCTGAAAGCAAACAAGAGTCCATGCAGTGGCATAAAAAAGGAACAGACCCCCCGAAGAAGTTCAAAGTCACTCCGTCTGCCGGGAAGCTCATGGCCACAGTTTTTTGGGACTCAAAGGGAATCTTGCTCATTGAGTAAAAAAAACAGGTGAAACCATCAACGCCACATCCTACGCTTCCACTTTGCATAATTTGCGGGAGGAAATTAAAAAGAAAAGACGGGGTAAACTCGCAGCGGGTGTGTTGCTTCTTCATGACAACGCTCCTGTTCACACGGCGCGAGTGTCCAAGGCTGCTGCGTGAGATTGTGGTTTCGAAGAAATCCAACACCCACCCTATAGTCCAGACCTTGCCCCTAGTGATTATTTCCTGTTTCCGGATTTGAAAAAATGTCTTCGTGGAAAAAGATTTTCGGATGAAGTCGGCAATAAATGGGTATTTTGCAGAGAAAGAGGAAATTTATTTTTTTGAGATTAGGGGAGATTATATTGAAAAATAAAAACAATTTAAAATTGAATTCGCATTTTCCTTCATACCGATACCGAGAATATATTGAACGCCCCTCGTAGATTGAGATTCAAGCCTCAATGGCTCAATGAAAACTCTTACACAGGAGGATATAAGAAGGGCGATTAAAGCTGACTCGGACAATGGTTTTGAAGTAAATGACGAAAGTGACTTTTATTATTTGGATAGTAACGATGGTGACAATATTAAGGAAGATGCTACCGAAATCTTTGAGGAATTGGCCGATGAAATCGAGCTAAATGATGAGGATGACGTAATGACGTAAACATTGAAGCTGAAAAATATCTTGGGAAGGATGACACTGAATGGAACTCTGATCCGTTTAGTCAAGGAAGATCAGCCAGTCATGACATTATTAGAGGCCAATTAGTTAAAGTTGATTTACCGCCTATAAAGCATATTAACGACGACGTAAGTGATGCATTCGTCTTTTTTTTTTGATAGTACAATTATTGGTCTTATTGTCAGATTTACGAATGGCGATGTTGCAGAAATGGAAGCTCACTGACGCCATTGAAATAAGAAGTTTCATAGGACTGCTTATATACGCGGGCACTAAAAAATAAGCTATTTTTGATTTTACCGACTTCTGGGATGAAGTTCATGGCCATCCAGTGTCCAGGGCAATAATGTCAAAGAATCGGTTCGCCAAAATTTCCCAACATTTACGATTCGATGACACTTTAACTAGATCAGATAGACGACAGAGAGAGACAAATTTGCACCAATAAGGCAACTCTGGAACTCCGTTATGACAAATTTGAAGAAGATGTATGTGCCTGGTATGAAACTGACAATTGATGAGTAAGTAGTTCCCTTACGAGGTAGAGTGCAATTCAAACAATACACCCCTTCAAAGCCGGATAAATAGTAATCAATATCTGGTACATATATGATACTTCTACATCTTATCCCTTGCTTGGAATGAAAGGGAATAAAAGAGATTTTTGTTGAAACAATGGACATCAACAACAAAAACAAACCACAAGTTACGAGTAATTCGTTTTACAACTCAACTAGAGGGGCGGTTGATACTTTGGATCAGATGTGCCATGCATTTTCAGTCAAACGAAAGTCAAACAGGTGGCCCATTGTAATTTTCCACAACCTCATTGATGCTACAGGTATAGCTGCATACGTGATTTGGATGAAAACATATCCAAATTGGAATGCACCTAGAAAACACAAAGCAAGATTACTATGTATTTCTCAGAGATCTTGCAATAGGATTAGTTACACCTCACATTTCACGCCGCTAGACTTGGTATTTAGCAGGGCCACTAGAACATGTCATTAGTGAATTAGTGCCATCTGTAGCAAAGCATTTTGAAACAACAAAGCTTATACGTCTATTATGGAAAGAGGAAACGATGTTACATGTGTTCTCATGATATAGGCCGCGCTTCAAAACAAATATATTGTAAATGCAAGAAGAGCGTTTGCAACGAATACTCAGGAAAACCAGTTTGTAACTTAAAAATAAATTAACCAAATAATAAACTAACAGATCAAACAAATTACAAATGGAGTTATAATAGCTATTTACAAGTAGTTATAATAATAATAACAATAACAAACTTTAAATAATATTTTTGAATATTATTTCAAAAAATAATTAGCACTTTTGTAATACGGTGACTTTGGGTCACCGCCTGAGTGGTTTAGAGAGAAAATTGACTTGGGCTGATTAGGGTTAAAGTGACCCTTCATCCGAGGCAGATGAAATACAGGATGGTCGAATGTAGGCGCAGTTATCCTATCGTTGACATCACGTTATTACTTTTGAACCATAAATGTAATTTAACCATTTACATCCTTCAGACTATGATAAAACCCCATTCCCTGGGTTTGGTTATTTAGTTTAGGAAGACAAATATGGTTACTAAATCCAAGTCAGTTCAAGAGTATAAGGCTTCCAAAAACACTGTCAGGAAACTGTGCCCTTGTCCCATATAATAATGAGATTATCAAAAATATGATCTTCAAAAAGACTTCTGAGGCAAGATTCTTATAGGGGCTTATGGTCAGGAAATCGTCAAACCAAACAAATACCTTAAGACATGTCAATCGTCTGGGGGGGGGGATCCTTATGGTAAAGATAACGGCAATATTATGGTTACAGTAATTCATTATCACAATCTGTTATCGATAGCTTCAATTGAACGCCAAGTTCTCTCTTCACTGTAGGCTGACATAGAGTTAATCCAGTCAGACCGACCCACGAGGATGCGTAGATGAAGGTGAGTCCTAATGGAACGCGCAAGGAAAAAGATCGACTTCTTTTCAAATTCATTCACAAACTGGTTCAGCCAGGTCCATAGTTTTGCTTTACGAATAATCAAGGTGGCATCCAACATACGCCATAAATTCACACCTACGAACTTTTCTAGGGATCGTGACTGGACAAATGTGGAGATATACATATCGGTAAATTCTCGGAACAGACCACTACAGTTTTTTCAAACAATGATCAATAAACATTGCAGAATTTAGAAAAAGCCACTTTAAAATCGGGGCTTTAGATTTAAGAAAGTGCTGTCTTCATCCCTTCCTTGGGGCAATGACGCATAATTAATACAATCTGGTGAATACTGAAATGCTGATATGGTACCTTAAGAACGATTAACGTATTCGAAATGTAAATGCCATACAAATTATATACTTAAGACAGACTCTTCTTGGGTCGATATACTGAGAGTAATGCCATTAGTGCTCATGCATAATCATGACCTCTTTATTGCCGTACAACTAGGTCAGGATTCGAAGAATTACGTGTTATTTGTCAGAGGATTTTATACTGCTACCCACAATTAAGCAGGTCACGTTGGGTAATGATATGTACACCCTGTTGAGCTCTAATGATAAATGAAACGGTGTCTCTGTTTGTTATGTGGTAGTCTGATAGTCAATAATTACACGATTATCACCTTGTCACAAATTGCTTGTACGTTATGTCATTTACTTGATTTGTAATCAAAAAGATATTGGGAAATCTTGCTAAGAAATTGCTTTTAATGTTGTATACTACGTCAATGTATAACATTAGGTCCTGAATGAACAATTAATACTTTTTTTATAAGTTGCGCTCGCTACGAACCTTTAAAATGCTTGCACACAGTGCGAGCAAAGAAAATCAGGGAGGATGGAAAGAGAGGTACCGGTGAACGTTGGTTTTAAAAGTTTGAAGATTATAATGACTAGGAAATAAAGAGCTAGGCCGGGCATTCCGTAAGCGAGTTGTACGGCTTAGCAATGAATCACGATATCTCAGGGTATCACATATTTGTTTTATCGCACGGGTTTGAATCCTATCTAGCAGGTGCAGAGATGTTTTGGGCGCGCCCGACCAGATGTGGGAATTGTACTCCAATGAATGCCTTATATATTGGGGCCCGATCACAGGAGGTGAATTATTTCTTACCTAGACATTTCGCAGGATTTTTGACGACACCGAATATGTGGTCTTTCCAAGGTAAGTTGTCATTGACACACATACCGAGAATGGAAATTTGTTCGGTTTCGACGATGCAAGCGCCATTCATGGGTAATGGCTGGGTACAGATGACAGCATTGACAGCATTGTGATTTGGAAGAATTAAATTTGCTGTTACTATCAGAATTTAATAAGCTTAACATACGCTGGCGTTCCCGTTCTATAGCCGAAGAGCAGGAACGTGAGTCTGGGAACGAATATGAAAAGCAGAGAGTACCGTCGTCAGCAAACGAATATTCCTATTGGATTAAAAGTAGCGAACAAGAGATCATTGATGAAAATTAAAAAGACTACGAGGAGAGAGAGGAAGATTCGCCTTTTTTAGGGACGGGGCGGGCTAAACAAATGCTGTTTTTCATCTGCTGGGAAAGAGTCCTAAAGAGGAGGATTGATGAAAAAGCTTACGCAGTGATTTTGTCAGCGAGGAAGAATACCGCTTTCATAGGAGGGGAGATATACCATCTGGACCAGCGAATTTGTGAATGTTAAGATCTTTAAAAACTCTTGCTACTATACGTGTGCGAAAGTGAAGATTACTTTTAATAAACGATGGCAGACAATATAGGTATATCATGATTAGTGAAGTTTTTCTAACTCTATATTTTGGGCTAACCATCAGTTAACACAGGCCTCGCTCAAACTAAAATATCAATGTCACCTAGGAAGAGATATTCGATGCACAGTATTTTTTCTTACCTTGAATCTCTTCCTTAGTTAATTGTCAATTTAATGGGACTTATTCCAAAGAACAACAATCTCGAAGGGGGCCTATTTCCTTAATCGATTTAACTTGATTTTATTTATTTTTCTTGCTCGATTAAGGCGTAGTTGCGGCGCCTAGTTAAGTACACGTAAATTCTCCTACGATCTCAAAGTTGAATCTTAAAATATAGGAAATATTGGAAAGGTTGTTCGGATGTTAATTGCCAAATTTATTCCGTCACACTTCAAGTATGTCTCTGATTCTAATGCAGCTTTATAGGATCCAAAAATTCAAAGTGAATATCTGGACATCTCTGGTATTTTACCCGGGATTCTGTACAAAGTTTTTGTCTGTGTTCCGAACGCATGATCTTAAGTATAGGGTTTAGGTTTACCATTCCTTATATATATTGTCGTACATATGTATACAGGACGTGGTCCGGAGGGACCCTCTGGACGCCTCTTCTCAATTATTTTTATTTTTTTTAGATTTTGCTCACGGGCGCCAATTGACAGTGGTTAGTTAGTCTTAATTGAGCATTAACAAGTACGCCAGACCTTTCCTTGGGTATTATGAAGTGCAACGTGAAAACCAACCATCTCTGTACTGCATCACATAATTTGGCTTTGACTTTGACTAGCAAAGCCCTCTCTCGAACAACAAAAGTGACCCTCTATAAAAGCTTAATAATCCCAGTCCTGCTCATGGCGCAGAGGCGTGGACTTCAGCAAAAATAGATGAGGGTACTCTTGGTTGCTTTTAGAGAAGAAAATTCTTCGGGTGATATTCGATACCATCTGCCTGGACGGTGAGTGGAGGAGAAAATACAACCACGAACTGTACGGGCTGTAGAGCGACATCGACGTAGCTAGAAGAATAAAGATTCAGCGACTGAAATGGCTGGATCGTTTAGAGCGGGTGAACATAAATGCTCCCGTCCGGAAAGTCTTCGAATTCGGAACGTCTTCAAATCGGGGAACACCGCGACTCAGGTACTGCACAGCTAGCAAAAAATTGAGCTGGCTGGAAAAGATGGTTGTTTGAGGCCTAGGTCCATCCCGTACTTTAGCGCCAAATTAAGTAAGTAAGGCGTCTGACTCAACAACTTCTAAGGACGCATTTGTTTTTGTTTTAGTTATTAACAATAGCGTCAGATACTTCCAACGATCAGTCGGCTTTCTAGAAAAGTAAGAACGCATTCTACAAAATATGGACCTTGCCATCGAGAAGGGTATTCTGGAGCTGCCGGGCTATAATAAAACCACTTCTATTTTGTGGCGGAGCCTTTCAGTTATTCGGCTTTACACATGGAATGTTAAACTTTTACCGAACCATGTGCTGCCCAACAATCCACTGAGGCCCGGAATCCAAGAGTGCTACGAACAGGCTGAGTAAAAACTGCATGAAAACTATGGCATCTATCTACTGCAAAGAAAAAACGTGAACGTGGAGCTGCAATTCGAAGGATAATCAGGAAAAAAGTCTTAAGCCTTCGGCATGTGAGCGAACGCCACATAACAATCCGTATTAAGGCCAATTTCAGTAACAATAAGAGTTATTTGCGTTCATGCCCCTACAGAATTCTGTGACCTCCTAGACAGAACTTAGCTATGAAACCAAAATTGTGCCAAGAGATCTTATTGCAGGGCTGGGTACGGAAGCCGTCTTTGATTGAGTCATCCGGCAGTGGATTCCGGTTTAAATAATTTGTAAAGGGGCGTAACCTTTTTGTAGACAGGACTCGGTTGCCATATCACAACATCTATACTATCCCCTGATCAATTGATCGTAAACAAAATTGACCACACTGCGATTAACGTCAGACACCCCTCTATCATTCTATCTTTCTGTGGAAACAATATCGGCTTGTTGTAGCCAGGGTACAAATGCGGATATCACAGGCACAACGGAGTCAAGTAAGAGCGCCAAAATTTGAAAGCGAAAAGCTGCAATCACAGGAGACTATTAGAAACTTTGTCGATCGGGTTTGTCTCAAAACCCTAGCCACCATAGACAAACTGGGAATGTTGTTAATGAGCCCTCAGAAAAGCTGTTTCTGATATGATCCGTTTCAAAGTCCCGACACAAAGAAATCTTTGTTTTGACGATGAATGTAAGTATATAAACGATTCCAAACAAAAAGGGTATAAAGCAGCGCTGCGTCGAACAAAGGAAGCTATGCTCATGAGCTCTACGAGCAGAAATGAAGGAAAGAGCACAAGCTCCTCGGAAAGAAAAAGAAGAAGCACGATTGAGAAATTAAATGGTTTCACTACAGGAATGACGTTCGAAAGTCGAATCAAAGTATAAAACCAACATTCCAGGGCTACAAATCCAGAATGGAAGCCTGCAAATATGAAGGTGGACAACTAGTAGTAGAGTGGCAGTCTGTGCTGACAAGAAATACAGATTACTTCTGCAGATTGTACAACGGCGATGATGGCCTAAATACCGCTGTCGGGCGAATTGACTATTTACCCTGGATGAAGACGACAGAGCATTCCGTCCCCCTGAATGTTAGTGTTATGGTAGAAATATCAATGCTTAAGTCTAATAAAACTGCCGACGCAGACGGGCTGACTTTTTTTTCTGTCGGCACAAAGAACTCATACAAAGAACTAGTCCATTGTACTCCTTGTAAGTTCTTCTTCATGGAATTTCTCAACCTTTCCAAAAAATGAGAGTAAGCGCTTCAGCGATTAACTGCCTGCAGTAACAGCTCCCAATACGTTGACGCCGAGTACCTGCAGCCTGATACGAGCGTAAGCCAGACACGGTAGTGCTCCGCGGTGCCGTCATCTCTTTCACGGTAAGCGTCGCTGGATGTTGTGTCACTTATGCTCAGCACATTTAAGTGCTACACAAGACAAAAGTGTAATGCCCCGTTACGAAGCCAGTAACCAGTATGCAGTATCTCCTGCTAAGTGACGAGTGAAGCATTCGTGTGGTTTGCCTGCAACTGGAGAGTCAAGCCATCTGCAGTTGTGCTCATGTTGTCATGTTGTTCCTCTGAGCCATACCTAGCAAATTCATCGGTCATTTCACTTCCCGTGATCCCGTGAATTTAGCCTTCCGATTGCATTCAGTGATGTTTTGCAACCTCGACCTATCTCGGAAATCATTAGAGGCTTCAGCAAGGCTCTAGGTGCAGCTTGATTTTCGGTTGTATTTGTATTGACGAGGAATAGAGAAAGAGTTTCAACCACGAACTGTACGGGCTGTAAAGCGACAACGGTCTAGTCATGCGTCTGTGGATTCAACCTTTGAGATCGCTGGCTTCGGCAGCAATCTAGGCCAGGAATAGAATGTAGTTTTCGGACTTCGAATATATATAAAGGTCGTAGCAAAACAAGGTCAGAGAAAGTATTAAAGGAAATCTACAAGCATGAAACTTTGAATATGTAGACTTCTGATTCTTTTCCAATATTCAAATCAAGTATCACTCAAACTGTACTGGCCGTCAAAAAATCTTATCACTGCCTCGAATGTCTTTAATTTATCACATAATCACCCGAATAAGCTACCATTTAACCTACACTCTAACACTTTATCTTGCCTTGATTTCTCTTTTAAACGTTCATACAATCTTTTAGGAAAATATTTAGTTTTTAGTTGTTAATTGCAAATTAAAACTAAATGAATTCTGCTGGTTACAAATTAATTTAAAAATAAGGACTAGTTGTATTTGAATCATTAACAAGTGGTTAATTTCCATCTAAACTGAACCTGCTAATTGAAATTAATTTGTAGCCAACACAGCAGACAAAATCATCCTATAGAGCACCAGAAATATCTCGTCTCCGAGATCGATGAATCTATTTTGATCACCAGATAATTTGTTCAAATACTGGTCTCCCTGACAAAGAAGATGCAATTTCAGAAATTGTAAATTGCTTGTCTGAAGGAAGATACTTTGGAAAATACCACAACACCGATGATGGTGTGAAATTTCTTTCTTCTACGAAAAACCACTTGAAAATTTATTCGCCTTGAAACAATCCTCTTTTTCTTGCTCTTTGTCTCCTTCTTCCGACAAAGATACAACTTTACCCTTCCGGCAGAAGTTTGCAACTTGATTTCATAATAATTCTTATCAAAAGAAAAACTTATGTAGCTACGAGTAGAACCATTATAATTTATCAGCTCCTCTCATTCGCAAATTACGAAGTATCACACGAAAAGTTATGACAACTTACACTTTGGTGCTGGTGCTGGTGCTGGTTGTGTTAATTGAATTAAAAAAAAAAACATGAAAGTTATGCCACTGGCTGTTCATGCAACGCATTTACGTGCGTCCAGTCCGATTACAGCGTCGTTTCCTTTTCATTCTGAAAGCAAAAGAACGATTTCTATTGTCGTCGACGACGACGTTAACGGCGGCTATGGCAGAGCCGACGATGGTGGCAACATCGCCTACAGTGAAAATTTCTTGACTACCAGAAATTCACTCTCTTTGTTGTAGCGCTGTTGTAACGTCATCGTCATGAAAACCATCGCCACTGCCATTGCTTTAGACATCGCCATCGTCATTGGCATCGCCATCGCCATCGCCATCATCATCACCACTGCCATCGCCATCGCGGCTATTGTCATTGTCAGAGTTGGAAGCACTTAAAGACTCCATAAGTAGCTTTGACGCCAAATATAGTAGCGAACTGGGATTCGATGACCCCTTTCCACAATTAACTATTCAAAAAGGGGAATCGCAGCGTTGGAATCATGAGCATGACAGGTCTAGCCAATGTTGCAGTCGTTCGTTTACTTTTGCCGGTCTCCCTGCCTTCCCTATTAACATGGACATCCACATCGACATCCACACCATCAGCGACATCAACATCAACATCGACATCGAAATCTTCTGGCGAATCACCAGCGACACCTGTTCCAATGAGAATCCCTCTTTAGCGACAATTACAATGGAAATTTATTCAGGTGAGCAAATGAAAAATGCAATCAAATAGCTCACCTTTCGATGGATGGATGGTTAGTCGGTTACCTAGTATCATATGGGTAAAGCAGTACTCGCTGCAAAATGGCACGCATTTACCCTCTTTCTAGGAGCACACCAAGCACGTATGCTTGAACGACTTCGGTATGAGTAGTGCTGCACAATGGAACACGCCTCACACTCTTGAGGAACTCAACATATCCCTGATTCCTGTCACAATGCCAGTGGCAGCTAACACATGAGGGGTGCAGTCATCCCCATTTCCAAAACCATCTATTCGTATAGCTAAGTTTAGATGCCAATTCTTGGATGTAACCGTACCTGTGCACGTGCAACCAGCTGCTCTAGTATGCGCATAGGTAGACTCTTATCTGCTGCATGCATGCATGCATTCCATACTCTGTATCTTTGGATGCATGCTACATATTTCTGTGATCACGTTTTGCGGGTTTGGCCAACACGCATAAGGAATGTGAGTTCCCTGTCAAGCCAAGAAGTGAAATGAAAAAAAAAATATAAATAAAACAACAACAAGGAACGGAAAAACGAAAGCAAACAACACAAGCGACGCCAGCAGCGACAACAATGACAATGATGACAAACTAATTCGCCAACACACACGGAGACGACAGGCGATGTCGTCTGCCAAAAATGGAAACTCGTACCGCGATACAATAAAAGCAGCAAGTCCAAGAACAAAAAGTCGCTGACAGGTTTTTCGCTTTTAATTTCTAAAACAAACTCAACGACAACGACCATTCGTATGACTGCGGATGGCTTCGTATCCATTTCCTAATGACAATTTTGTTTGTGCTGCCAGAATGTGCCTTTCAATGACCAAGAATATCTCAAAAATATCATCATCATCGGAGATGAACTAAGACGATAAACTGGCAACGACTTTCAATTGCCTCTACGTTCGCCTGTAGCTTCTACTCCTACTCCTACTCCAAATTCAAGACAGGGGTTTCCATTTTTCTTTCCTTTAGTTTTTGGAAAGTTTAATTGGGAATTGTGACATCACGTAGTTCTCTCGAGTTATAGTAGCTGCGGTGTGAGCGTAGGTGTGGGCCTTTCCCCAAACTGGCAATCAAGCACATGGAGGAACTTTGGGCAATAGTTTGAAGAGTTGGAGTTCATGGAAGTTCACTTCTTTTTTTGGAGATGGGTGGTGTTTTGTTGGCGGTTGTCAAACGTGGTGTGTTGAATTGTTGTTTCAGTGTATCAGAAATATTTTCCAGTAGGTACATAGCTGATGAAACATCACTGCTCATTTATGTAAGCCAACAGAAAGACCATTTTGCACAAACGATGGTTGAATTAGTATTAAGTTGAACCTCTGGTCTGAATCTTTGGCGGGTTATTAGCTCAATGTTACTACTTCTTCTGCAATCAAGTTATTACAACGAGTCCTTCTTCTCTCAGAGGACAAGACAGTCACACAGCAGGTAACAGATAGACCACATATCAGCCTGCAGCTTCATTCCTTTATTCACAGTGTCTAGCGAGAGACGACTCACGCATCCCAGAGGCCAAATCTATCTAGAGAACGCGATGTTTTCTTAGTATCGAGTACGCCGCCAAAAGGGTTCTACGAGTAGCTACTGCACACGTATCAGTTTCTACACAGCTTGATACTCGTTGACCACATTTTGATGCCTTTTTGGACTGAGTTACATAGAACTATTAGGAAGAGGGATCTGATGAAATTGTATATGCATCGGCAACCGTTAGCTCCCTCAGGGGTTGGGATATGCATGTAACTTTGTATCCAGCATAGGGTCACCGGCACTCGGATTTCGAATTCAGAAGATTCCTGCACGCTTCTTTAAATTTTGGTCTGATTACTACGGATTGCCGAGCCTCAACAACAGGCTTGTTGTCTGTATGTTGTATCTCCCGGGGATATCGTTGTCGATAACAGTTGCTATAACCTGAATAGCACTTGCTTTTTCTTGGAAGACGCTTCATCCATATTTATCTTGAAAGAGCGGTTAACTCCTGATAAGTCTGCAGGTCCCGTGTTTTTATCTATTTTTAACATCACCGTAAAAATCTATTGTACTTCCTTCATTTTAGTGGTTTGATTATTACTCCACTCATACCCTTTGGGAATTCCAATGGACTGTGACGGAGCAGTCCTGGAATCCTGTTTTAATAAAATTGTTACATTCATGCAGCGCAATGGAAGAAAAGAAAAGTGGCTTTAGGTTGTGGCTGATCGTATCTGTCCTTTCCGCAACCTAATAGCCGCTTTGTTCATTGCAGTATTAATTCAGTCACATGAAGCTGAGCATGGTATATAATGCTGCTGAGGAGCTTATCCAGATTGGTTTCGGTTTCCGATGCATTTTGTCTTTTGAATTTTGGTGAGAAAGAAAGCTAGGGAATCTTGATATGCTCCTCCAGTTCAATTTGGAAACTAAAATCACACCTAGGTATTTTAACGACCTTTAAGGTTTAAACTCAGTTCATTCAACCTCAGGGGATAGAAAATAGGAACTGATCTCTGGCGGGTAAAGGTGTCAGCATTAGTGCGTAGTTGGGTCTCTAACTAAGAACCGAAGTTGCACGATATCAGAATGCACATATAGTCGGCGTACCCTGTCGAATTAAGGCAATTGTCCTCATGGATTACTAAAATCTTGTTTACTATAAGGAGCCTTTCATCTCCATTATTTGTACTTTAAAATGGCTCGAGAATGCAAAGCGAATAAAATAACTATACGCGGGTTAAAAAGTAGACACTTCCCGCGTACGTTTATGTTTGAAAATACAGGCCAGTTGTTTTGGCTCTTAAGGAAACACAGGTTGATCGCGTGAGCATCTTAGATCACTCATATCTGAAAAAAAAAACCTGACTACTTACTAGAGCTATTATACTTTTCTCACCCCATTTACCTGCGTAGTGATCTTGCTTTCCAAACTCCAACACAATGTGATCCCTATTCAAGTCCGGACTTCAACTTCGTGTACCCACTACTGCTTTACTTGCAGAAGCCTCAAACTGCACAGCAATTCGACCTTTATCGAGTTTGATGCACTGTTTGACATCATATAAAGAATGTTTATCCCTGTATCGTTATACTGAAATTGTTATTGAGGGCGATTGCAATATACACAATTCTGGGTGGCTTCGACACTCCGGACAGACAACACCCGAAGAAGTATGTTGAGATCTTCGCTGCGGAAAACAACTTACAAGCTGGAATAGCTTGTAAAGAGAGAGCTTACGGAAAAACCTGACATTGATAGTCATACCGCCAACACCCTAGACATGTTCTAGACTTCTAACACTGATAAGTCGATGTGCTGTGTAAGCTTTTTAATCAACACAACTCTTTAGGGCTCTTTCCGAGTAGAAGAAAAACAATATTCTTCTTCTTCTTCTTCTCTCTCCTCCTACAGACCCATTGTACTCACTTCACTTCTTTGCAAGGTCATGGAAACGCTGATAAACCGGCAACGCATGAGATATCTCGAAACACAAAAGCTTCTCAATGACCGACAGTACGGTTTTCGTAGCAACGGGTTTATTGATTTGATGGCATGTCTCCCCAAAAAGTGAACGCAAAACGTATATCAACTGTGAATGCAAGATAGTTTAAGCTGATATTTCTAAGGCATTTGCAGAGTTTGGCATCAGTCCTTGTGTTGAAAATCCGCACGTTTTTAAGTTGATTAGAAATCACCTTTTAGAAGGCTAAATTCAAGCTGTCTTGGATGGTTCCAAGTCTGATATATACAAAATAAATGCTGGTGTGCCCTAGGGCACAATTCTGTCGCCTATACTCTTTCTTGTGTTCATCAATGATCTTTTATCTGCTACTTCTAACCGAATATATTCCTTTGCCGATGACAGTACTCTTTGCTTTTTGTATTTACTCCAGGACTTACGCCCCTTCGGCTCTAGAACGGGAACGACAGCGGTAATATTGTCATGTGTGTCACTGACCTTTGTATACATGTGTCACATGTATGCATCCAGTATTCTGGACATCCGAACGTTCCGGGTAGTAAACATAGAACCTGATCACCACCCTTTTGCCAAGCGCCACAACATAGAAGAACTACTGTGAGAATATAATAACGTAGAAAAGCTGCAATCGCAGAAGACACACAGATTCTTCGCCGAACGCATATCCTGAAGTCTGCCAACAGCTACTATGCTGCCAGCATCAAGCACCGAAGACAACTGCTGCTAATGTGCTATCAAAAACGCCGCATCTGATTCGCTAGGTTAAACCCGACCCCCACCAAGAAATCCCTGATTTGATGGCAGAACAGATCATTCTACTTAGACGATGGTAGCCAAAACTTCCGGCTACCTGATCAAAATGAAGAAAGAATAATAATATCTATGCTGAAATCCAACAAAAGCTGCTAAACCTAAGGGCTTACCAGCCAACGTATTCAAAGCTGCTGGAAATGAGGGTTAACACCAATTCATTTCTCAGATCTAATCAGAAGTGTGTATGCCAGAAAAAGGGACTCTATAATAAGTATCGTTTTTCCGATCCACAAAAAAGGCATACACGGAGACCCCCTCAACTGCCCCTACACAGAGCTATAAATCTCCTCAACATCGCAGACAAGGTTTACCTGACATATTGCGTGAAAGTATGAAACTTTTCGTCAATAACCTGATTAGCTCCTATCAGTATGGTTTCAGACCAGGAAAGTCCATCATCAACCAAACCTACACTCTCCAGCAGATCTTGGAAAAAAACACAAGAAATTCAAATCGACATACACCACCTTTTCATCGGCCGCATATGACAGCATTTATGTAGGCGGACTATATAGAACCAAGACTAGTTTTAGCATACTTGCCAAGCTCGTCTGTCGTATGTGCGTATGGAGAACGCTCGCTGCTCCGCCAAGGTGGGTAACGACTTAACCGACACCTTTGATGTCAAATAGGGTTTTAGACAAGGTGACGCGCTATTATGTGACTTCTTTAACATTTTACATGAAAGAATTGTGCGGAACTCATAAGCGAATAGCAGCGGCAACGTACGCAGATGACGTTGATATAATTGGTAGAACTCACCGGTCCTTCACAGGTGCGATTTTTGGTATTGAAACCAAAACAAGTTTACTGCTATGTACATGAGGTAAATGTACAAGTAAAGGGTTTTTCAATAGGGACTTGACAACTTTGAATGTAATTTGTGAACGCACTCTATCACTAATCATCAAACTGTCACTACCAATTTATTCAGTAAACTCAACATTTTCATCATGGTAAAGTACACTAACGAGCAACGTCTGCAAATTATAAAAATTTTCTACCGAAATTCGGAGTCGGTGACTGCAACTTTAAGAGCGTTAACTCCAATTTTCGGTCGTAATTCTCGCCCTAGTAGACAGGCAATAACAAGTTTAGTGCAAAAATTTGCGTCTACATATTCGTTGTGTGATGTTGCCGTGTCAGTGAGACAACGGGTTGGTCGAAGTGTCGAAAATATCGCTGCCGTTCAGGCGACCGTAGCAAACGATCCAAATCAGTCAATTCCACGGCGTTCTCAAGAATTGGGCATCGCTCAGACCACATTATGACGTATTTTGTGTAAGGATCTTGGTTTACACCCATACAAGATAAAGCTGACTCAAGAACTGAAGCCGATGGACCACTTGAAGCGACGTATGTTCTCCGATTGGGTTCTGGAGAAGATGCGACAAGATGATGAATTTCATCGCAAAATGCTCATTTTTGGCTCAATGGGTTCGTCAATAAGCAAAATATGCGTTAAATCCACATGTGCTTCATGAATCACAACTTCATCCAGAAAAAATAACTGTTTGGTGCGGTTTGCATGCCGGCGGCGTTATTGGGCCATATTTTTTCGTCGACGATAACGATCGTCACGTTACTGTGAATGGTCAGCGTTATCGCGCCATGATCACTGATTATTTTTGGCCCGAATTGGAAGATATGGACTTGGACGGCATGTGGTTTCAACAGGATGATGCCACAAGCCACACAGCACACGCTACTATCGATTTATTGAAGAGTAAGTATGGTGAGCGTGTTATCTCAAGAAATGGGCCAGTCGATTGGCCACCTCGTTCGTGCGATTTAACGCCGCTTGAATATTTTCTGTGGGGTTACGTTGAGTCATTGGTTTATGCATTTATTATCATTATTTGTTTTTCAATTGTCAACCTGTGCGGACGTGTTTTTCTTTTTCTCCCGTATACCGAGTTCAGTTATTATTTTCCACTTTTTTTTCAAAGTCCCGTAAACTGCCGACTCAGTATATCTACCGTTGTTCGTCGACCTAGTTTTGTCTGCCGATTCCTCAAACTCAACTGTGCCAGTTTTGACCCCAAAACAAAACAAAACCAAAACAACAACAAAACAACAACAAAACAAAACAAAAAAAAACAAATCCAAACAAAAATTAACCTCAATAAACTAATAATGGAAAAGTGCTGTGCTAGTGTTTTGTGCTCAATTGTTGACCCCAACGCCGAATGGGTAGCATGCAATGGTCTCTGTGGAAAATCATTCCATGCCATATGCATCGGACTAACCCGGAGATCCATAACCTACCTCAAGGAGTATTGCAGTCTTTTCAATTTTTACTGCGACGAGTGCAAGAGATCACCTTGGCTCACGTTATGTTGGCAATTAAATGCAACAACGAGTCTATCAATGCGATGCTAACCGAGAATGGTCATATTAGCAGAACTATTTTGGACAGAATAGAAAAGATTGAAGACTCAATAAACTGCATTGATAGTAATGTGGATGCTTACAAGTCCACAGGAAGAATGATCGAAAAGCAACTGGCAGCGATCCAAAACCTATCGAAAAACAAATCTAACCACGACAACGAGAGCGAAGTGATCAAATATCACTTCGACGAAATTAAAGCTTTCCTCAAAACAAATTTTGCCAACCTCCTTAAGTCCAACGAACTCACACACATAAACGACTCTATCAACCTTCTCCGTACTGATCTCGACTTGCTTTTTCAATCCTCCTCCAAAACAACACATCACATCCAGCATCCATCAGATTCTACGCTCGATGACCTGACCCTAAAAATGATTGATGTCAGCGAGGAACTCACAGAAACTCGGTTGACCGTTGCCGAAATTGGTAAAGAAGTGAGATTGGCTTCCAACGAAATCGATGGAATACCCGATCAAATTCAGTTCCAGGCTAGTTCCCCGTACAATGTCTCAATTCATAATGAATTAGTAGACACGGAGTCTCATTTGCCATCATTTTCAAATACTCCTCCCGCCACCCTAACAACAGAAACCGAAACCGTCTTGCCTTTACCAACTAAAATCCCGCCCGTTGCCGCTCCACGCAAACTGCTCAATCAATTTGGAACTTCATGGACCCCCTCCGAATGGAAAAACAGACTCGAAAAGCTGAAACAGGGAAACCATACGGCATTCTTCGTTGAAGGGGCCCCTCAACACGCTGATGTTTCTTGGGTGCGGAATTTCTTTCACCGAAGTTACGCTATCACCATTAGCGAGTGCCAGATGATTTCCCCCGCTGACTCCAACAGTGCCTGCAGCTTCAAAGTCAACATCCCAACCAAATATTCGTGGTTGTTCCCTACTCCTCCTGGTAAGACAACTAAACCTGGGAAGATAAGAATTACAAAATGCTCTGAAGAACGAGAAAACGCACATCTCGAGAGTAATGAAAGTGTTAAAAATAATCGTAGTGTTAACAATAAAATTAAAAAAGACCCCTGTCCAACTCCCTTCCAAGTAAAAAATATGCTTCCAAAAAACGAAGCTCTAATCTCGACCCCAACTGGAGCTTCAAAACAAACTTATTCCCCAATTTTAGTCCTCCCTCCTCACTTATCCGACACAAAGCCCTTACACACCAATCTTCTAATCCCCCAATTCCCCCCGTTCCACCGAAGTCCCCGCGCCAACGCGTCTCTTTCAACTTAACCCCAACCACCCATATTATTCCTTCTCAACCTTCTACGCCACCAAACCCAGCTAGCAACCCAATTCCCAAATTCGACCTTAAAACTGGAGCTAAGTACCCTAACATCATTAACTCCCATACCTTAAACCCCACATCTCATCCCTCGTCCAACTCCATATCCAATCATTTATCTCTATCTCCCTCCTCCAAAGCTCCTATTCTTGATCCCCTTTTTCCACCCACTGTTAAACTAACACAGCAAACCAATGGCAGTACAGAAAGTCGATATGCTCTCTCTAGGCTCAGAGAACGAAAGATATATGAAAACATTCGTCTCTTTCTTGACTATTTACATGACAAATCTGACTCGGTCTGCTACGAAGGGAAAACCAAAACCAGCGTCATGGTTTCCATCCAGCAGGAAGACCTCCCTACCGACCCTATCAGTCTCAGGAACCTTTATATCAGGAACCACGAGATATTTAACATGTCCCCTCAGAAAGTAGCAGACGACCTTGCTGCATTCGGCAACTATGTTCACTCTAAACGAGTATCACACCTACAACGAAGCCGAGCCGACCACGACAAATTTTTTCGTCCATAGCGTGCTTCCCTTGCCAGCGCTTAAACCATCCTGCCTCACACCTCCACCCCACAACATCCCTCTTACATTTTACTACCAGAATGTAAGAGGTCTTCGCTCTAAAACCAATGCTGTCCTACGTCAATCGCATGCTCTTCCCTTTGATATTTACGCCTTGACCGAAACCAATTTGATTCCCGACATAAAGAACCAGGAATTGTTCCCTCCTACTTTTAATGTTTTCCGCGACGACGATCCTACCCTCACAAATAAAGATTCCCCCTGTCGAGGCGTCCTACTGGCGATGGACAACAGCCTTAACTCTTTTCCCATTACAATTTCTTCATCCTCTAAAGCCGACTTTGTCGCAATAAAAATATCACTGCCTCTCAAGTCCGTTTACGTTATATGTTGCTACATCTTACCAGCTCAACCTATCGAATCTTACCAATTTGTTATTGATGCGATCGATCATTTAATTGACCTGTCAGACCCTACTGATGATATCCTTATTTTCGGCGACTTTAATCTTCCTCAGCTACAGTGGACTCCATCAGATGATCAATCGTTTTTCATCGCTTCAAATGCCATCTCAGCTAAGGAATGTCTCTTCTTAGATCGCTTAACAGACTCAAGTCTATGCCAAGTCAGTGGTATATCCAATTATATGGGCAGGCAATTAGACCTTATTTTCACAACAGATCCAATTAACTCCTCAGTCTCACTTTGTCCCCTATCTCTCTCAACAATCGATAACTACCATCCCCCTCTTCTACTTTCATTTTTTCATAACTCTTCATTCCAGTCCACTCCCCCCACAACTCTCTCATCCCACGACTTTCATAAAGCAAACTTTCACAAAATCAGTGAATATCTCAGCAGATCCCACTTTAACTTTCACAACTTAAGTATAAATGATGCCTTATCCATTTTTTATAAAGAAATATTTAATTCTTTTTCCCTTTACGTTCCGTTTTCCCGCCTTAAAACATCATCTACTAGTCCTCCCTGGTATAATCGCAAGCTTCGTTCCTTACGAAATAAGAGAAATAAGTTATGGGATGTTTTCCTGCGTACCAGATTCTTTACCGACTATTCCAACTATCTTGGTGCTTATCTTCATTTCACCGAACTTTACGATTCCCTTTACCAGCGCTACCTTAACAATGCGCAAGTCAACCTTATAAACCACCCTAAGTCCTTTTTCCAATTTTTTAACTACAAAAGAAAGTCCGATGGTTACCCTCCTTCCCTCTCTTTCAACAACAGGTCATCAACCGATCCACTCACCATTGCCAACCTATTTGCCACATTTTTTAAACAATCCTTCACCAACGACTCCTTTGTACCAGATCCTTCCTATTTTAGTTACGTACTGAACTTCTCCAATGGCCCACTTCTCTCTCATATTTTGGAACCGTCTTATATCGAACATAAATTACACCAACTCAATGACGAATTCACACCCGGCCCAGATGGCCTCCCTGCCATATTTCTTAAAAAATGTTCTTCCTCTCTTTCCCTTGCCCTTTCTAATCTCTTCCGTCTATCCCTTTCACAAGGAGAATTTCCTCAGGTTTGGAAAACCTCCTTCATAACCCCGATCCACAAGAAAGGATCAAAGAATGAAATAACCAACTATCGCCCCATCGCTAAACTCTCCTATATACCCAAACTCTTCGAAAGTATTTTGTATGAAGCTCTAAGCTTCCAATGCAAATCACTTATTTCCCCTAGACAACATGGCTTCTTAAAGGGTAGGTCAACCACCACAAATCTCGTTGAATTCGTATCCTTTGCCCTCTCTGCCCTAGAGAATGGCAATGAAGTCGATGTAGTTGCAACCGATTTTAGCAAAGCCTTCGATAAAATCTCTCATCGGTTAATTATCTTTAAATTGTCTGCCCTCGGCTTTGAACCCATATTGTTAAAATGGATATCCTCTTACCTCGAAAACCGTTTTTATAGTGTTCGTTTTAGGTCAGCCCAGTCCGCTCCATTTTTGGCCACCTCTGGAGTTCCACAAGGCAGCCATCTCGGTCCCCTTCTTTTTATATTAACCATAAATGATCTCGATATGATCATCAAACACTCGTCTGTCTCCCTTTACGCCGATGATACCAAATTTTTCAAAACCATTTCCTCTCCCCATGACTCTTTCCTCCTTCAACAAGATCTTGATAGTTTCTCGATCTGGTGCCTCAAAAATTCTTTGGAACTTAACATCGCCAAATGCCAATCCATCACCTTCTCACATAAGCGGAACCAATCTCCTCCCCGACTCTATCTTCTCCATAACCAACCTATCTCCTCCGTACAGTCTCTTCGCGACCTCGGCATTTTTTGTGACAGCGAGCTCAACTTCCGTTTACATATGGATGAGATAATCCTCAAAGCCAACTCTGCACTAGGTTTTGTAAAACGGTGGTCCAAAGAATTCACCAACCCATACGTGACCAGGTCCCTCTATATTACCTTTGTTCGCCCCCTCCTAGAGTACGCCAGTCAAGTATGGTCCCCATATCATCGTGTTCATATCTCGAGAATTGAAAGCATTCACCGTCGTTTTCTTCAATTTGCTCTTCGAGGTATGCCCTGGGACGATCCTTTTAATCTGCCCCCCTATCAAAATCGTCTCAACCTTATCAACTTAAACACCCTCGAAGATCGCAGAAATGCAGCAGACTTTCTCTTCATTCATCGACTCCTTTCAGGTCACGTTGAATGCGCGTCCCTTCACAACTCCATTTTCCTCAATACTAGACCTCGTAATCTACGTACCCCTCGACTCTTCTATCTACCAACCCTCCACACCTCCTATGGCGCGAACGAACCAATCTCCCGTATGCTACGTCAAATCAATTCAAACCCTACCGTCTTTGACTTTCACCGCACCACTTCCTACCTCAAATCTGTTCTCCTTCACCACTCCAACCAACCTTAGTTTTAAGTTTTAGTTTAAGTTTATTTTTTAAGTTATAGCTTGTATTAAGCCGAATAAATGGGGGCATTCGCCCCCACCAAAATTAAATATGCCAACACGCCGACGACGTTGGAAGAGCTCAGAGCCAACATTGAACGCGAAGTAGCAACCGTTTCGGCCGAAATGTCTGGCCGAGTCGTTGAAAATTGGGTCTAACGAATCGACTGCTGCAAACGTGCCCGCGGTGCCTATATGAACGAAGTCGAGTTCCATTAATAAATGTTTTGATTGTACTTCAAGCCGATAATAAAGTTTTTGAAATATCTCAAATGGTTTACATTTTATTTACTCTATATATACTGCCAACAAGAAGACACACACACAACATCGACGAATTGGGGGGAACGTCAAAGTCGACAGCTACAATTTCGAGGTAGTAAAGGAGTTTGTCTGCCGTGGCTCTGCTATAAATTCTGCCAACAAAGATAAAACGACACCGGATATCTTCATCCGTTGCTTCAGTTGCTGCGAGTGAAAAATCCTTCGAAAAATATTTGGTTCCGTTTGCGTTTACGGGCTTCTGAGGATAAGATACAACGGGCTATACAGCAACACCGAAATTGGAAGTATCATTCCGCCCGCTTCAAACGCTCAACCATAGCACCCGGGTCGATTTGAATGTACATCGATATAAACTGAAGCCGGCTTTCGAACGTACTCTGAAGTATTCTGTGCCGTAAAACTCCCTTATGGCATAGTATGCCGAGCTCTTTATTTCCTAGTCATTACAACTTGCAAACATTCAAGACCGACGTGCATAGGAATCTCTCCTTTTTTTTCCTCCCTAACCTCCCTATCCCTAAATCCCTTATTATAGAAAAAAACCAAAATCAGACGAGATGAGCCATACTTTCGCAGTTTCTCTAAATACCTCCTTTCTGCAGCTTGCGCTCCCCAATTTTGTGTTGATCCTACACGATATGAGCATTGCCGAAATCTAGTTTTGGAGGCTGGTGTCCAACTGAGCTGTGGGTGGAATCGGTTCTGTGTTTATGCCCATTCTTGCACCACGGTGGTGAATTTATTTCAGTGGAAATATTTCTCTATCGTCGATACTGCTTATGGAGTGATACGGTACTACCTGCCTCTCTCGCATGTTTAGATGTTGTAATTTGGATATTTATAGCCACTCACGTCTCTAATATACGACCATTCCAGAATCATTAGCAGAAAAGACGATAAATTAATATGTCAGTGGTCCTCTGAAATTGTTTTGCTTGCTTTCCTTGATGTAGGGAAAAATACACTACTTTGCTCCAGGATTCAGGAACATAATCTACAATACATTAAAGCATCTAAGTTTAGTTTTCTTGAGACCTTGAATATTACTTTTCGCAGGCTCTTGCACAACCGTACTTCAATAGCCCAATATTGACATTGCTTGTGCCTTAACAGGAGGAAAGAACTGTTTTATCTTTCCCAAACAAATCCACTATCATTATTTGCGTTTTTAAAAAGGGGAATTTGTTGCATCATCACCATATTGATGAGTTTGGCAACAATACATTAGGTAATTTCAAAACTATTTGCATTCAAAGATATCTGTGTCACATTGTAAACCAACTACCGCTGTTCATATACTGCATTAGTACGCCTAAATAATTCACTGAACGAATGGTGCTTCACTTACCCTTCTCATGAAGTTGTCATTGGTGGCGTATTGGTTAAACGATGCCTTACGAGTCTAATGGCCCTGGTCTGGGTCTGGGTCTTGGTCTCGGTCTTGGTCTTGGTCTTCATTCTGTACAACATTGGGGTGAGTACGCATACTAACCGCAAGTTAATATTCTGTTTCCATGAAATGGTACGCTTGAGTAAATCAATAAGGGCGTTGAATATGCGATTGAGGAAGAGCTCTTGCGCCCTGGTGGTCTGGTCAATCGCAAATAATTAACTTCGCATTACATCTGCTTTAGCTAACCGCATCGATTACTTGCGGAAAGCTGACACAGACGATGATTGTTTGTTTCTGGTAAACCGTGGATATCTGTGTGTGTATAGGCATATTTGGTTTATTTATGAGGCAATTAGACTGTTTTGGTGTGCGAGTATCTTAAGAGCTTCCGGCAGATGGTGACTTGGGATGAGCGAGGTTAGCGATGTTTACGTTATAATGAAAAATGCAAAAGACCATTGTTCTTCATCTCAAGGTGAAACGTTATGGAAAACATTTAGCTCGTTTTCCTGTTTATTATTCGAGGAAATACAGATGCACTTGCAATCGGTAGATGAAGACCTCCTAGAAAGCGATATCGATATCCAAATTCAAAGAACACCCATAATTCTAAGCATGCATAAATACAATGACGAACTCTGCACAGCTTTGCTAGTAAGCCTTATATTTACGTCTTCTAAAGATTGTGAAATGATGGTAAATACCTTTCTCTACCAGATAACACTGTCTTACCTTACTCTGATGAGGTAGCTAGAAACATGAGATTGCACACAGCGAGGCTAATGTTAAGGTCGGCAGGACAGAACGACTTAATATTATGAAAACCCTGAAATACCCGAATATCGATGCCTGGATAAAAATCTTGAATTGGTGCTGGCTACAATTTAATATTGTAATTTTCATCGAAAATTTCAACACCTAAGTAGTATAGGGCAATACCCCGCTCAAACATGAAGTTCACTTTTCGATGTGGAGGGTAGCCAGCATCTGAACGAAACGCAAATATGATCTAACTGAGCCACAAGTGATCCGTGGTACTGTGTCCTTTAGCGACAAAGATGCCGGCATCCAAAGTATTGTAATTTCAGATGTCACACAGACCGGCTTGTATTTTTTTTTTATTTACAATTCATTTTTCAATTAACAAAAAGACTTCAGTTATAAAACTTTAATTAAATTAACCATTCGAATAAAACGATGTTAAAAGCGCGAAGAAAACAAATGTTAAAGTTCATCGAATAAATTATGTGATATAACCTTTCAACAAATTTATTTCATTTAGATTAGATCAAAACGAAAAAGACATGTTTTAATTTTTTTATTGTATTGGGTTGCTCGGAAAGTAATTTTGTTTTTTGTTTATGAAAATGAAAGACGATGTTCTTATAGTGAATAAAGATTCTATTTATATATTGTCCATTCTGGTCCAATACCTTTTGCCATATTTTTGGCAGTAGCATGATTCCATGCTAATAAAACTTTTGTTCTTTGCTGGCAAAAAACTGATCCAGGTGATATTTGACCTCCTCATTTGAAGTAAAGGTTTTACCGGCTAAAAAATTTTGCAGAGACCGGAACAAATAATAATCAAAAGGTGCCAGATCTGGAGAATATGGTGAGTGTGGCAGTACATCCCATTATGAGGTCTCGCATTATCTTGGTGGAACATTATACATTTTCTAATGATCAATCTGGCCTTTTCTGTTTAAGTGAATCATTCAATTTGTACATTTGATGACAGTACACTTCAGAATTGATTTTTTTTTTGTCCAGTAGAAGCTGAGAAAAAAACGATTCCTTTGAAATCCCACCACACAGATAGCATCACCTTTTTTCAATGAATATAGGCTTTCGCAGTGCTATGAGCCAGTTTATCTTTTTTTACTCAATGATCTCTTGCGTTTAATATTGTTGTAGACAACCCATTTCTCGTCCCCAGTGATGATGCGCTTAAAAAATTTATCATTTTCTTGAAGTTTGAAAAGCAAATCAGAGACATCAACGCGACGGCACAAAATTTTTTTCTGTAAGAATATGACGAACGCACATGTCAAGCTTTGAGATAAAACCCATATAGGCGTTTCAAGTCATCATAAACGGTCGAATTTGACTAATTTAATCTCTCAGCTATCTCACGAGTTGTTATTTGTCGGTTTTCATCAATTAATGTCTTTATTGTGTCTCAACAATTGACACAACTGGCCTTATAGAACGTAGTGCATCTTCAACATCAAAATTACCAGCACTGGCGTTCTGTCAATACGTCTTCCTTTTTACCTTTTCGATAGTATTCTATATTCATATTATAAACTGCACCAACCAAAAACTATATCAACTATATCAGCTGTCAAAATATATAATGATTATACAGCTTAAGTCTGAAGTTGGCTGTGAAAAAGATTTAAATCCTCTGTTGGAAAAAAACGAAATTACTTTCCGAATATTCCAACAAAATACAGCATTTCTGCTTCGTCTTATCTCAAGCGGCAATACGAGTACATTGTAAAGGGTGTTTTTTTAGAGGTTTGGTTTTTAAACTGGCAACACTGTTTCTACAGATTGTCAATTTGACAGTTGAAAGGTGATTTGTGGTTAGTACGTTTTGCCATTTTACGGTGAATAGATTAACGTCAGAACAACGCGTGCAAATTGTGCAAAATTTATTTTGAAAACCATCTGTGCAAATTATTCGGAACACGATGAATAGTTTTCGCACCACGTACACTCTACTGGATAATACGCGTCCCCAAACATGAAAACAGTGCGAGCAGAAGAAGTTATTGCCGTTGTGGAGCGCAGTGTTGAGGAGAATCCGAATGAGTCGATTCGCCATCATGTACAGCAATCCGAGCTATGCCCATCCATTTTGTGGATGATTTTACGGAAAAATCTGGCTTAAATACTTATTATACGCGTCGCAGGTTCGGTGAATGGGCCAAAACAGCTTGATCCTCATTTTCGACTCAAAATTTTGTTCTCCGATGAGGCCCATTTTTAGTTGAATTGATATGTAAACAAGCAAAATTGCCGAATTTGAAGTGGAGAAAACTCAGAAGCCTTTGTCGAGATGCCCCTACAACCATTAAAACTCACTGTTTGGTGTGCTCTATGGGCTGATGGAATCATCGGCCCATATTTCTTTAATAACGATGTCGGCCAGAATGTTACTGTAGAGATTACATTAATAAAAAATGATTAAGTTATCGAGAAGAAAAAGATCTTCCTACGTTTGCACTGTCATAATCAAGGTTTTTTCAGTACTTCGTTTACATAAAAGTTACATTTACATTTGTAAGGTTTTTTGCAATGTTAAAACCGCCACAATACTCCCCTCCTACGATATGTCTCTTCGTATGTTGAATTTGACTCTTCTTCCAGAACGGGTTCTATATTCCTGTGTATTGGCGTCAGCTGTGGTTGTTTGTCGCACGTCAGCTGTTGTTGTTTTTTCTTCATCCTCTATTGTCAGATGTGCAGCTTTCAAACGATCGATGGATATTTTTTTTGCTCGTTGTTTACATCTAATGTGAAGTATTTATCCGCTCGATCCAAAACGCGAAATGGGCCATCGTAGGGGGTTTGAAGCGGTTTCCTGACAGCATCAGTTCGCACAAATACGAATGGTGAAGTTCGAAGTTCCTTCTCGACGAAAACTGTGCGTGTTGAGTGGTTACTCATTGGAGATGGCTTCAGTGACTTCATTGTGCTTCTGAGTTGTTTGACGAATTCATGTTCCTGGATTTCCTTTGAGTTGTCCACAAAAAATCCACCAGGCAGTCGCATTTGACTCACATAAACCATTTCAGCAGGGGATGCTTTTAAGTCCTCTTTAGCCGTCGACCTGAATCCGAGTAGAATCATCGGTAGTACTTCTGTCCAACGTTCGGTGTTGTGGCATTTAATTGCAGTCTTCAGCGCGCGGTGCCATCGTTCTATTATGCCATTTGATGAGGGATGATACGCGGTCGTGCATATACTCGTATGTTTCGTTCCCACAAGTCGTGTTAAATCTCTAAAGAGCTGTGATGTAAATTGTCGTCCTTGATCCGTGGTAATGCGTAGTGGTACTCCAAATCTTGGAAGCCAATTCGAGTACAGCGTATGTGCAACAGATTCAGCTGTAATAATAATACCATTGGATATGCCTCCGGCCATCGGGTGTATCTGTCTATACACGTCAAACAATAACGAAATCCGTTTGAAATCGGCAGCGGGCCCAGAATATCCATGTTGATATGCTCGAATCTTTTTTGGCACGCGACACATAACTTCGCCCATCGCCGACAATCTGCATTAATCGAAGGCCAAACGAACCTCTCGGAAACCATCTTTGCTGTTTTGTTAATGCCGGGGTGGCTTAGCCCATGAACACTCGTAAAAGCTATTTTCCGAAACGCTTCGGTTAAGTAGGGACGCAGCATTGCTGTAGAAGTATCGCAGTAAATTTTTCTGGTTGTACCTGGAACAATAAAAGGCTTTAATTTAAGCGAATTATCAGATAATACAATTTTTTGTAAGTGTTCGTCCGCCTCTTGCGCTTTGGATAGCAGTTCATAGTTAACAGTGGCAGGTATCTGGATTGCCTCAACACGTGAGAATGTATCGGCAACAATGTTTTCGCGTCCAGGAATAAACCGAATGTCAGTAGTGAACTGGCCAAGAAAATCCAGGTGCCGTAACTGCCTCGGCGATGCCTTATCCAATTTTTGTTCGAACGCATAAGACAACGGCTTGTGGTCCGAAAAAATAGTAAATTTCCGTCCTTCCAGCATATGGCTAAAATGCCTCACGGACTTGTAAGCGGCAAGTAGTTCGCGATCGTACGTGCTGTAGGTAGTTTGGGCAGGTGTTAATTTTTCCGAATAAAAACCCAAGGGTTGCCATGAATCGTCACTTGCGAGTTGCTGCAATGTCGCTCCTACAACCTTTTCCGATGCGTCGACCATTAGGGCTAACTGCGAATCTGTCCTGGGGAATGCCAAAAGCGTAGCATTTCCCAAATTGCTTTTGCACTGATGGAAAGCTGTTTTGGCCTCCTCGGTCCATTGAACTAGGGTTTGGTAGTTCTTCTTGTTGCCTTTAACGAGTTGGAAAAGTAATTGTTGATTTTCGGCTGCTTTTGGTATGAATCTTCGATAAAAATTGAGCATTGCGAGGAATCTTCGGAGCTCGCTTACAGTTTTAGGATAAGTGATATCCATAAGGGCTTCGACTCGATGTGGTGGTGGACGTGTTCCATATTTGTCGATTGCGTAACCCAAGAACGTCACACTTGGCTGGCCTATCATGCACTTCGAAATGTTCACTACTAGTCCATTCTCGCGTAACTTTTGAAACAAACGACGGAGGTGGTGTTCATGCTGCTCAGTGTTGTCGGATGCCACGAGGATGTCATCTAGGTAGGCGTTTGCGAAGTCGAAATCTTTTAAAACTTCATCCATAAATCTCTGAAAGGTCTGCCCAGCATTCCTCAGGCCAAAAGTCATTCGTACAAATTCGAACATGCCGAATGGGGTGGTGATGGCCGTCTTGGGTATGTCGCTTGGCTCCACTGGTATCTGATGGTAAGCTCGCTTTAGATCTATTTTCAAGAAAATCTGCTTGCCCTCTAGTGTGTGAGTGAAGTCGTGGATGTGTGGGATTGGGTAACGGTCGGGTTCTGTTACCGCGTTGAGGCGTCTAAAATCACCACACGGTCTCCACTCACCATTGGATTTTTTGACGAGGTGAAGAGGAGCAGCCCAAGGACTGCGGGACGGGCGGCAAATACCTTGTGATACCATTGCGTGAAATTCTTCTTTGGCAGCTTTCAGTTTTTCTGGGCACAAACGACGTGGGCGACAGAAGAGCGGTGGACTTTTCGTTACAATGTGATGAGTTACCTGATGACGGGCTTTGGTCGGCGATAAAGTGCTTCGTGTAATGTCCTTAAACTCGTACAGAAGCTTCTGAAATGGCAGAGATTTATCGATTGTAGATAGGTTTTTTATTACCTCATTCCCGTTTGCTAAGTTGCAGTAAGATGCGACTTGCGTTTGGCAATCAAATAGTTTTTTTCTTCGTAAGTCGACTTGTAGGTTAAAGTGCTGCAAAAAATCTGCACCGAGAATGGGTTGGGTAACTTCAGCGATTGTGAATAACCATTGAAAAGGCCGTCTCAGTCCAAGGCTAAGCGTGAGTAGTTTTTCTCCGAAGGTTTTTATTGCAGTTTTATTCGGTTGTCTGGCAGGTTGCGTTGGTTTCGAGTTGGTAGTATGACAGAAATGTCGGCTCCGGTGTCAACCAAGAATTTTAACTTAGTATTCGTGTCGATGATGAAGAGTCGGTGGTTTGCGATTAAACCTCTGTCGTTTACCGCCGAATGTGACAGAGATTTTAGTTTTCCGAACTGTGTTTGCATGGTGGGCGACATTTAAGAGCTTCGTCGCCATATTTCTTGTGATACCAGCAGATATTTGTGTCGGATCTTTCTGAAGAAGTGTGGCGAGCTGACCTCGTGAATTTTCTCGTACGGGAACGATTGCGTTGATGTGGATAGCACATAAATGCTGTTTTTATCTCTGATAGCTGGTGCGATAGTTCTGCTACTTGCGATTCTAGAGAACTAGTTCCAGATGGAGTTGTGGCCGTTGTGCACTCGGATATTTGTGAGATGTCACTTACTTCGACGATTTTGTCTGCTAGAGTAGCCATCTGTTGCAGACCTTCCATGCTTATCGAAATGATGCTACGTACGTTGGTTGGCAAACGTTGAAGCCAAATTGATTTAAGCATTTACTCGTTCATGTTTGCGCCAGCTAATTTTCACGCATTTCTCGCAACAGTTGTGATGGTCGCATGTCGCCGAGTTCCACATCTTGGAGAAGTTTTTTAATTCGTTTTTGTTCCGAGTCGGCGAATTGTTCGATAAGCCTCTCCTTCAGAGTTTTATACATGTCCGACGGGGGTGGGTTTAGAATTATGTCGGAGACATATGAAAGGACGCTGCTCTCTATTGCCGCAACGACGGTGTGGTATTTCGTATCGTCTTTTGAGATTCCTGCTGTGAAGAATTGGGATTCTACTTGCGCGAACCATAGCTGTGGTTTGGCACTCCAGAACGGTGGAATTTTTATGGAGACTCGGGCTATTTCTGAAGCTGAATTAATGTCAAAATATTAATTTGAAATAAGTTAGAATCTCGCTTTCCGTGTAAATTACTTGTCGGGGTCACCAATTATGTAGAGATTACATTAATAAAAAATGATTAAGTTATCGAGAAGAAAGACGCTCGCACAGTATTCAATCAAATTTCAAAAATCAACTCTTTATTTTACACTGAACTGTATCTTCCTACGTTTGCACTGTCATAAGCAAGGTTTTTTCAGTACTTCGTTTACATAAAAGTTACATTTACATTTGTAAGGTTTTTTGCAATGTTAAAACCGCCACATTACCATCAATGGAGAGCGCTATAGAAACATGATTTTTGACTTCTTCGTTCCTCAGTTGAATGGCATTGACATGTCAGAGATATGGTTCCAACAAGATGGCGTAAAAAGACACACGGCGCGCGACAACACCGAAACCTTTGCTGAGCGCATAATTTTGCGCAATGGGCCAGTGAACACCTTTAGATTACTTTCTCTGGGGGTATGTGAAGTCACTAGTCCATGCCGATAAACCAGAGACGTTGGACGTGTTATCGCTGATATACGGCCCCAGTTGCTCGATAGAGCTGTCGAAAATTGGATTGCGCTTTATACGAGCTAGCACTAAGGCATAAAATTATCTATTGAATAAAGCTAATATCACAGACATTAACATTAGCTTCAAGTGTTTTATTTCATATTGAATTTGTACACCTCTAAAAAAAAACACCCTTTATAAGGTAGAAAATGATGTTGCTTTGTATGTAGCAGGGCTAAATAATAAATGTTTGCAACTTGCACTATAAAAAATCATAGGGTGGAAATTGACAATACTGGAAGACAAATTGAAGTACATTATTTCAGTTTTATCACTTATTATTAATTTATGCAAACAGAACCAATGCCTTAGCTTCAGTCCGCAATTAAATCTAACGCAGAGTTATTAGAATAAGAGCAAGCTATGTCACCAGCAAATCCTGTTCGTTCACCATTGCAATCTATGTTAAATATTTTGAATTAATGTACGTCGAGAAAAGGATCGGACCAAGTACTAAGCCTTGTGGTACACCAGTTTTAATGTCTAAAAATAGGCTTGCTTACAGTTATTAAGGTAGAAAAGAAACCATCTAAGAAAAAAGCCTCTAATGCCCGTTTTTTTTATTAGTATGACATGATCCACAAAACCGCTACAAAACCCTGGCAGCGCATCCTCTGTGGACTTACCAGCTCTAAATTCAAACTGATTGTTGGAATGATTTATCAAGAAAGGTCATTATTCTATTTTTCACTGCTTTCTCGAAATTTTTTTAGAACACTGGAAGAAGACAGATTGGCCTATAGTTATTTAAATTTTTACTATCACCTTTCTTTAATATTGGTATAACGTCTGCAGTTTTTAATGCATCAATAAAAATACCACTAAGGATGCTTTTATTAAAAATCTGTGTTAAGACATCAACAGTACTTAATGAGATTTTATTAATAAAACTATTAGACCATATAAGATTCAAAGAAACCGGCGTTAGATAGAGTCTTGAAAGCAACACATGTAAGATATTTGTTAAAAACATTCGACATTTCATTAGGATTAACTGTATTATTTCCATGAAAAGATACACAGTTTCATTTATAAGCTTATTAACGATTGTCCATTATTTTCTTATATTGTTTCTAGGTAATTGTAAGTTGTGGGTGTAATAATTTTTTTTGTGACTATTTCACATCCGCTGCAACTTTCTTGCACAATCTATTATAGAGATGCCGAAGGCTGATATTATTTGGTTTCTTTTTACATTTAGTACGTAATTTATTCTTCTTTCCAATATTTTGTAACACATCCTTTTCAACAATACATAGTCTCTTTATTGTGAAATCGACAAATGATTGCAACCGCGAGGGATTCACTGATTATGCAATCACTAGCTGAAGGATAGCACCTTTTTTTTGCATTTTCTATTTGCTCATATGATGGGTAAAGTTTTAGTCCATTTTATATTGTGCGTTTTTCTTAATTAACTCGTATTTTCGGTAGATCAATTATGAGGCAGCTATTAGGGTTAAGGCTTCTTCAGGAGAATACTGTTTGTGCGTAGAAATTTGTTGTTCTGAATCTCGAAAGGCTTTTTTGATTTTATTTGCTCTTTTGGAACTTGAGACCATTTTTCCCAATATACGAGCAGCATTTCTTTTACCAGATTACCTTTATTTTATGATAGTAGCATGGGTTAACTCACTTAAGTTATATTCAAACTTAAGTTTTTCAACCTTAATCGTTTTTGATTTTGAGCAAACTTGAAGCAAAATTTTTTGTTGGCCGTCCAACGTTGTTTTTTTTTTGTCAGTTTGCGAACCGTGCATCTAAGTTCTTGATGGTTATATTTACATTTAGCCAATCATTATATATACACATCTGTTACGATGACATGTTTTCCATCAGTGATTGAGTGCGGTAACAAATGAATAAATGATCCGCTTAAGTTCATTTGATATTAATTCACAAATGTTATTTAAATTAAATTTATCTGATAAAACGTGAATAGTTTTTAGAAACGCGGTTATTGCACTTAATTTTGTTATTATTTAAATGTGTAGGACTCATACTCGTAAATTTTTGTACAATTCAACAGTATTCAGCATCCTATGAACATTTTATTCTTTGTGGTGATTTTAATGCAGATATTTACAAATCTGACTATAGATCTAATCAGCTCTTAGACAATTTTGCTGCATCTGGTTTGGTGGTTGTCAACTCCTACGCTACACGATTTGCGCCTGACTCTATGCCGAGTCTTCTTGATTTAGTAGCTGTCTCTGACCTTTCCAGCGTGTTGCTTTTTGACCAACTATCACTTGAGGGGGTATCTGATCATGATCTTCTGTTCTGCACTTATAATATTGATTTCTCTTGCATTTTCGAGACTATGGATCAATAAATAACAACTTACTCCAATTTGATGCAAGTCTGACTCCATGGCACTCTTGTTACTTCGTATCGGACGTTAATGAAAAAGTTGAACTTGTTCAAACATTAATAAACAATCTTTTTAATAAGCATGTTCCCATCAAAACCGTAGCTGTGCGCAATAAAAAATGTCCATGGTTCACTTCTGAAGTACACGATACTATAAAAGCACGTAGGAAACTGTATGCCAAATGGAAACATAGGCCTAATACTGAAAATTGGGAGTCATATTGCAGGGCCAGAAACTTATCTTCATCTATCACCAAAAGGGCAAAAAAAAGATATTTCCTGTCCAAACTAAGTGCTGATCAAACGTCGAAAAAACTTTGGAATAATTTACGCTCTCTTGGACTTGGTAAAAATAATGTTCTAGCAAAAATACCTGACCTTGATGAACTTAATAACTCATTCCTCTCTTGTCCTAGTACCAACACTTGTTTTATACCAGACAGCAATCTTTTTTTCAGTTTCACCCGGTTTTTGGATTTTGAAGTTGTCTTTGAAGTGGACGTTATAAATCATATTCGAAATCTTAAATCCAACGCTATCGGAGATGATGGATTACACTTACGCTTCGTAAAAATGATACTTCCTCATATTGTAGGTTGTATCACTCATTTGTTTAATTTTTGTATTGCGTCTTCCACTTTTCCTGAGTGCTGGAAACAAGCCAAGGTCATCCTGGTACCAAAAAAAGCCAATCCCACATCCACCACTGACTATCGCCCAATTAGCATCTTACCATGCCTGTCTAAGGTTTTTGAAAAGATAATTGCCAAGCAGATTACTAGCCACCTAAATCGCTTCAATTTATTGTCTCCAGTACAGTCTGGTTTACGTGCTCAACACAGCTGCTCAACGGCTATGATAAAAGTGCTTGACGATATCAGAATGGAGTATGATAAGGGATTTCTTACGCTGCTATGCTTGCTTGACTTTTCAAAGGCCTTTGATACGGTTAATCATGACATTTTATGTATGAAGTTAAAGCTGTACTTTGGGTTAAGCGATAAATCAGTACATCTAATTAGGAACTACCTTTCGAACCGTTTTCAAAAGGTTTTTTCTGAACAAAAATGTTCCCGGCCAAAAAATATACTTGCCGACGTACCTCAGGGTTCTATTCTTGGCCCAATCCTGTTCTGTCTTTACATTAACGACCTACCAAATGTATGCAGTAATGCATCTATACATCTATATGCGGATGATGCACAGTTATACCTTTCTCGACCAATTGGATTAATGGAAGATCTCGTTGATAGATTTAATTCTGATTTGTCTTCTATAGTGAACTGGTCTCAAAATAATGGTCTAATCATGAATCCGGTAAAAACGCAATTAATTATGATTTCCAAAAAGCAGTATGACCCTGGAGAGATACCCCCTATTTATATAAATTCTTGTAGGCTTAAATTTTAAAATACAGTTGTAAACCTTGGGTACAAGTTGAATAGATCCCTTTCCCCTATTGATCATGCAAATTTGATCGTAGCGCGTATTTATGCAGGGTTACGTAAGCTTTGGCTGTTTTCCAGTCTTACACCTGTGGATACTAGACTCAGATTAATTAAGACTTTGCTTGTGCCAATATTTGATTATGCCATAGTTGTATATCCTAAATTAGATTCTCAATCGCAACACAAATTACTTGTTTGTTTTAATGATATGGTGCGATATGTCTATGGAATGAGAAGATATGACCATTTCTCTGTCTACCACAAACAAGTCCTTGGTTGTTCATTTCAAAACTTTTGGGAAATTAGGTGCTGTGTATTCATGCACAAAATAATACATAATCGCTCTATTCGAGAAATTGCAATTTGTCCAGTCACCACGTACATTCAACCTAATAACTCCTTCTTCTAACTTTTTAAACACTTCACGCCTCTTTCTTGTCCACACTGCCAGACTTTGGAACTCTCTACCTGTCTCCATTAAACAAATAATAGGAGCCGAAAAATTTAAAAGTGCACTGTTTGCACATTTTGCACAGTAATGTAATCTACTTCGTTTTTTTTTTTATACTTTCTCTTTTATCTTTTTGTTTTTCTCTGTTCACTCTATTACTTTTCTTCTATCCTAATTTTCTCCCCCCTTGTCCTCGTCTTATTTTATTTGATATTATTTATATTAGATATTTTTGACTCAATTTATATGTATTTATTTATTATTTCTTACTTTGCTCATTGTGTAAATTAATACAATTGTAATGTATCATTGCTGAGCCTTAATGTACTATAAAAGAATTTTGTTCTTACTTGTACTTTGCCAAATAAAATAAACTGAAACTGAAAAATTACAAAATATATAAAATCACGACGCACAACCGCATACAAAAGTTTTTATAGTCCAATAAACGCAAAACATTTAATTAATTTGCAACTATCTTAGCAAAATATGTATTTCTGTGCAGTTTACTTTACGAAATCATTATTTAAAAAAACAGTTATTTATAGTGAAACATGAAGTACATATCTCGATGTAAAATATCCATACAAAAATATTTTTTTGCAAATTAACACCTATAGCAAATAGAATTTACAATGCAACACAGAGCAAAATTTTATTAACATTTTTGCAAATATTTTATTAATATCATCCAATTTTTTTTTTCTATTTTTACCCGCAAATCTTGCAAAGTCGCACACTGTACGGTGCCGCTATAGAACCTTTTATGCGATTTCCAAGGAGTTTACCGGAGGACACAGGTCACACAATTATCTCGTCAAAAGTGGAGAGGAGGTTGAGGGAACACCTCACTGTAATATAAAACTATTGGGATAGCAACTAGCGCAATATTCCTGAAGTCGGCAACGGAACCAATTGCATTACATTCACAACATTAACGAATTCTCTTGAAATTTTTCCTTCAAAGAAAGACAATTTGGGTGAGATGTTGACTCAATCTCTAACAATGAGCTTACACTTTATATTTAGAAGTAGCAAACGAATGTGATAAAGGCAATAGCAACCTTAGATAAAATTTATTTCACTGTTGGCAACCTATGTACTATAAATGCGACAAGGATAATAACGTTCGGACTAGTATTTGAAATGTGGGAACTGTCAAAAAGCCAGATACTCCCGAGTACTGAGTGGAAACACTGGAGCTCTAGCCCGCTGATGTAACTGCGATCCAACAGAAGCAAAAAGATGACAAAAAACTGCGACATCTGAGATAAAGTTATGTGATCCAAACATAAGACCGAGTCATTTGTGACAACCCGTATTAGAGTTCTGTGATGTCTCGAGTAAGACGTTCAGGTATAATTCAGTTATTGCTTATTGCATAGTATAAGTATGAGTACAGTGAAAGATTGGGTTAGCATGCGATTCATGAAAGAGTGGACATACAACTAACATAAAGACTTTTTGATTAAAACTGCAAAATGCTATTTTGGCTGAATAAGTGCAATTAGTGCCACTCATCACAATATCTCCCTTCAGTTGGTTGTCCCTTATAATTATTCAAAATTTTCAAGAGCGTTACAGTATTATACATTATTCTTTTCGACTTCTTAAATTATACGGTTTGTTTAATAAGTAAGTAATCCATTCATTTATTTACAGTTTTTAACATACATTTACATTAACTATTTATGAATATAAACGCTTTGGCATTGCCGTCAGCTCGACTAACAACTTTAATTTCTTCTATTGATTTTAAATATAGTTTATTATTTTAATTTTCAGTTTTCATTTAATATTTTTGTTTATTTTTTTTTATCGTAGATCAATCATATTCAGTCATGATTAGTTTCCTAAATCTGCAAGTTTCCTTTAGATAATTGGCAAGTTTTATCCAATCTGGTCCATCCAATATTTGTATTGTCTCCTGCATTGAGAGAGAGAATTTTCCAAAATACGCAAATCTCTCTTGTCGAAAAATTGGACAGATACTTATAAAGTGGAAGCAGTCTTCTTTGGATCTTGTATTGCATAGTGTGCAAAACTGGTTGTAACTCCCATTGTAAGGTCTTCCGTTGAGGCATAATAATTCGCATCTTGCTTTAAATATTAGAGAAATATCTTTGGGACTTAGAGAATTTTGAAAATAATTATTGTTACACAGATTAAATTTCAACTGACTGTATAATATTCGGCTTTCAGATTCAGTAGCTGTTTCTACAAGCAGATTTCGAACCGAGTCTTCATTCAGCTGAATAATTCTATAAAGCTTTTCCTTTACACCAAGAATGTTGTTTGGATCAATTTCTATATCTTCGCCAAAAGAAGTGGCGATCTGTGGCCATTTATTAAACCACCAGTCTTTGTTCCTAACTTCGTATAGCAGCATCTTTTTACTCAGACGTTCATCTCGAAAACCTAAGACTTTAAGTAGATAATCAGCTTGTAGTTTCAGGGTGCTGGTAAATATCTTTGGCAAGCCGGTTTCTAAATAAATCGCATAATTCGGTGTGTTGATTGGTAGATTGAAAATTTTTCTGATGAAGTTCCTCTGAAGTTTCTCAGTTACCTCATACTCTTCCATTCCCCAAACTTGAGCTGCATGGCACAGAGTTGACTTCACAACTGAATTGAAGATTTGATATTTGGTAGACAAATGTATACGGCTGTTTGTAAAAATCTTTCTCCATGTTAAGTTTATAAGACTTTGAGAGGCCTTGGCTTTTTCGGCAAGGTGCTTACTAAAATTTAGCCTTGGGTTTAGGTTCACCCCAAGATACCTAAATTCATTTGTCACTTCCAAATGCCTTCCATTGTACACCCAATTGCTTCCGACTTCAATTCGATTGGAACGCGAGAAAATCATAATTTTTGATTTTTCAGTGTTGATTTCAAGTCCCCACTTTTCACAGTATGTAGACAGCCGGTTTATCGTCAATTGTAAATTGTCTTTCGATTCTGATAATATAACCAAGTCGTCAGCATATAGCAACACATTGATTTGGATTCCTGCCATTCTAATTCCTCCAGGAAGGTGGTTTACAATGTCGTTTATAACAGGTGCAAATAAAAGTGCGCTAAGCGGACATCCCTGTTTGACACCTGAATCAGTTCTAAACCATTCAGAGAAACGAGAACCATCCCACACGCTGGCTTCTGTGTCATTATACATATTTTTGATAACATGTAGAAACCTGGTTGAGACACCTAGCTGTGAAAGTTTGTATATTAGCGCATTCCGATTTACCAAATCAAACGCTGCTTTGAAATCGACAAAGAACGCATGATATGCTTTGACAATCGATGTCAGAGAGAAGATTTGGTCAACTGTGGAATAGTTTTTCCTAAATCCAGCCTGGAAATCGGATAGTATATTTTTTTCTTCTACCCAGTTTTCCAATCGGCTAACAAGAACTCCACAGAGTACCTTAGCTATGATATTCATAAAAGATATACCTCTGTAGTTGGCAACGTCATTCATGGCACCTTTTTTATGTATTGGGAATATAACAGCTTTTTTGAACGAGGATGGAACTTCCGCATTCATAAGAATTTTGTTAAAAAGCGTAGCCAGTTGAATACTAAAACTTTGAGAAGCATTCTTAAAAAATTCATAAGGTACACCATCTTCACCCGGAGCTTTTCTTTAGCTTTCAGAAGCACTGCTTTTATCTCAAAAATAGATATCTCGGTGTCAAGTATATCATCGGTGAAGAAAGGTTCAGCATAAGCAAAAGTTAAGTTGGAATTCGTTTGAAGCATTTTCGAGAAATGAATAGAAAGATCATCGGCGGATACATTTGTGCCTATTATGTGATGAGAACCGTTAATATCCTTCGCCAGCTTCCAAAATTCCTTTGTGTTCTTTGTTTCACCAAGTGATTGGGCTTGTTTATTTTCAAAATTAAGTTTCTTTGCAAAACACAGACTTTTATATTGGGAATTTGATTGAACGTACCATTTTCGTAATCCTTCATTGTTGGAATTACGGAATGCATTTAAAAGAGCAAATGATTTTTTTCTTGCTCTCATACACTCTTTATCAAATCATTTTTGTTTGAATGCTTTTGCTAATTAGAGCTAAACCTGTTTGCCGAATTTCTCATGCATGTTATTATTTCATTTGAAAGAATATCAGTAGACTCAATGCCAGCAGGAATTCTTGAGAGCCAAACGTCTAGTTTGTGTTGAAAGGTTTTAGCTTCTTCATCCCTCCATTGAAGTCTAGGTAACAACTGAAGATTTAATTGTGACAAGTCAGGTTCGGTTTTCCATTCTACTGCGATGGGCATATGATCAGAGAAATGTTTGCATAGCACCTCAAACTTATTTATGAGGTCTAGCCAATCATTGTTCACCATACAGTAATCAATCACTGACTTACCTTGTCCTCCAAAAATAAGGTATATTGACCATCCATGTCTCCTTCGGTACAGCCATTCAAAAGAATAAAATCATACAATTGCAGCGTTTCAAGAAGTGCAGCACCATTACTATTGCATATTATGTCTTTGGATGTTCTAGACTTAACGTTTAAACAAACATTGTTAATGTTTCTGACTGTAGTGACTTGATCGTTACTAGTTCTGGCGTTGAAGTCCCCAATCATTAGTACGCTCTTGCTGGCAAAAACAGATAAATTATTGTTGAGTTGTTCTAAATCCTCGGTCCACTTATTGCAGTTTAAATAAAGAGGCATTATATACATATCGTTTCTTTTTAAGAGTTTAATTACAGTTGTTTCCTGTATCTCTGCAAAGTAGTACAATTTAATATGTGATGTTCTTATTCCATACAAACAACCTCCGCTTGCTCGTCCCTTGCTACATGTTTTGGTAGCATGAATCCAGTGAAGTTTATATCCGCTAAAATATTTTATGAATTTAATCGAATTTTCTAAAGTAATATGTGTTTCAAAAAGGAAAAAAAGATCAAAAGTTTTAACAAAATTGAAAAAATCTACATACAATAACTTATTATTCAGACCAGATATATTATATGCTAATATTTTACCAAAACTATTACTTAATGAGCTGACGGCATTTAATTTTCAATTTCTTGGTTTAATACTACTACTTTGTTGTTTTTGATGAAGTGGCATCCCTGGTTGCCCAGAAATAAGTGCTGATCTATTACTTTCGTTGTGACGCCTATTTGACAGCATCGTGTTTGTGACACTTCCGAAGTCCAATTGTCCAAACATTTGTTGTAGCTCTTTTTCACCATTATTATTATTAATTTTAAGATTATTATTTTTGTTCAAATAAAATATTTTATCTTCGATAAGAAGAGTGTTGTTTTTTATTAGTATCGGAGCGTTTGGTGCATTAAGTTTAATTATTTTCCTATATTGCAGCAAGATTCTTCGTTTTAACTGCATTTGTTTAGTAAGATCCTTTTGGATGTAAACACCTGTGTTCTTTAGCCTAGAAGAGTTTTTAAGCATTTTCATTGCAGTTTCCTTACAGCCAGTGTTTAATTTCATTTTGATTAAGTTGTTGTTTTTGCTTATTTGAATGGGTTTTGGCATCCCTTGTATATCTGCATTATCCAACAGCAGCCGAGTCATACATCGTACTTTTTCTTCTGGATCAACGTTTTCAGACGGAATACAAAAAATAATATTTTTGCCTTTTAGTTCACGGCTTTGCGCTTCAAGTTCTTCTTCCAATAAATTGCATCTAGCTTCAAATTGATGAACTTTTTGCGCTAAGTCTTCATTTTGTTTTTTCAAGAAGGTTATTTCTGTATTTAGCGTAATGAGGTCTTCCTTCGATGCCAAACTCGCTGTTGCCTTTTCGAGTTCAGTATGGAGAGAATCAACAATAATCATTTTAATTTTTTGCAAATCAGCATCAGATATGGACATTGTTGAATTATTTTTAAAAATTTTAGACGATCTGTTGTTAATATTGGTGTTTTGATGGTTGCCGTCGGGAGAAGTTTGACAACTCTTACGTTTGTTATAACTCATGAGATTCAGATCTCTGGTTTATAGGCAATTTTAAGCGATTTTACAATTATTACCTGTTATAAAAATCGTTGGACAAATTCTTCAGATAATAAAGAGTAAATTGATTAGAAAAAAACAATTATTCTTGAAAAGACTTGATATTAAACTGAATTTAAAAAATAAAAAAACGGGAGAGAATTAATGTGTACAACTTTTCACTTTCACAGCAGTGGCAACACTGCGTCATATATGTAAAGCGTAACAAGCGAATAGGATCAAAATTAACCCCCCGGTACAAAAAAGAAATAGTGCTGGAAAATAAGTCAACCACTATACTGTTTGTTTAATATTTGATCAGATGTACCTCCATTATGAATTTCAGATACAATTCCGATTCCGGAACTACTTTTTCCTCCTCTAAATTAGATTCTACTGTAGGTTCATTAGGTGTTTATGTGTTTGTAATTAAGTTATTATGCTCATTACTTAAAGTTGTTGGAGTAATTATAGTGATTATTAATCTTATCGCATGCACTTATAATTTGATATTATTAGATTCAATTACTTTTATTAAATATGTTTGCATGCCTAATCGTTTTACAATTTTAGCTTTAGACCAAATTATTTTATTTGATATGCAGTAATCTCTTACCATTACAACTTCGTTTACTTTATGATGTCTATCTTTAGATTTATAATTTTGTTTTTCAATTGTTGTTTGAATTTTACTTAAATCAATTTGCATGTTTCTTTTAGGATTAAGTAAGTCTAACCTAGCTCTCAATTTTCTACCTAACATTAATTCGGCTGGAGATACATCTGTGCTTGAATTAATTTAATTGTTTTAAAAAAATGTTCGGCTTGCCCGTTAGTAACCGGGTTGCCCATTGGTGTTGTTTGTTTGAATTCGTTCGAAACAAATGCGGTACCAATATCAAAAACTAACGTTCTCGGTACGCCAAGACGCGAAAATACTGGCCTAAGTTTATTTGTACTCGTTGTGTTAGTACATATATCCAAAAATTCTGGCCACTTGCTATGGCGATCCCACGGTTCTTCAGGACATTTCCAAACAATAAGTTTTCCTCTCGGAGGATCAGTTCTAGTGGCCAAGCATTGTTTACAAGATTTAACAATGGTTTACAATTCACTCTCGAGCTTTGGCCAGCAGCAATAGTTTCTTGCCATCGCTTTCATCTTTCCTATACCCGTATGGGTTTTGTGTAATTCTGCCAGGACCGATGCCTGCAGCGCCATGGGAATATTAAGCGATAACCCCAAAACAGACAATTAGACTCAAGGCTTAATTCATTTCGCCTCAGGAAAAAAGGAATAAGTTCAATATCTACCTGATCTTGTTCCCACCCAGATTGAATGAATTTTTAACGTTTGCTATCTATTGTGATTGACAGATTCCTGTTTTCCTTGAAATAATTAATATAAGGACACGAGTCACCTGCTTGCAGGATCAATTTCTGCAGTTGGTAATGGAGAAAAATAATCGGCTATATTTGCCTCCGACCGAATACATTCAATTTTAAATGTATAACCTGCCAACACTAGCGCAATTCTTTGCACACGGTTTGCTGCCATCTGTGGTATTCCCTTTTTGGAACCTAGAATGTGCATCAGCGGTTTGTTATCGGTCACTGAGGTAAATTCTCTACCATACAAGTACGAGTAGTGATGAAAATGTTTTACTTCAAAAACAATCGCTATAGCTTCCCTATATAGCAGAGAATATTTCAGTTCTTTTGCAAACAACTTTCGAGACGCAAACTCTATTGGCATTTCCATACCATTTTAATATATGTACTTGTGACAATACTGCGCCTAGGCCTATTTGACTGGCATCCACCTTAAGCTTAACCAACAGCATTGGACATTGGATCAAAATGCGCCTAAGCTCTCTTGGACGTGAGCTCCTTTTTGATTCGGTTAATTACTTCGGAATGTACCTTCGTTCACACGAATTTCGCGGCCCTTTTGAAAAGGTACAAACTTCCTATAAAAATTAATTACTCCCAGAAACGATTGAAGTTCATGGCCCAAATAATTAATTGATTTCGATAGGAGCGTAAATTTATCCTGCGGCCTGTAAAATTTTAAGAACCTACTTAACCCTTTCGATATGGATCTTTCCATTTGGAGCTGTAATTAATACATCATCCAAGAACACCGCCACTCCCTACATCATCACCACAGTCCATTATTTTTTGAAAAACCGCTGGCGCAGATGCTAAACCATACACTAAATGCGTGTAGCGAAAAAGTCCTTTCATTGTGGAAATCGTTGTTAATTTTCTGAACTCATTATCCAGAACCAACTGCTGATACGCCATTGACAAGTCTAATTTTGTGAATTCCTCTCCACCATGCAGTTGTGCGAATAATTCCTCTATTCGTGGAAGAGGATATTTATCAATTCATAATTGGGGGTTGACGGTGATTTTAAAGTCTCCACAAATACATACTTCGCCGGAGTTTTTTACGATAGGAACGATTAAGGTTCCTTTTTTTTTGTTTTTTTTTGTTATTATTATTATTAACTTTACATTATTCTTAAAATAAAAAAACTAAGCAAAAACAAGCGAAATACTTACCACCTATCTTAATAACGAAGTACAAAACTACACTAGAAGTGGTACGCAGTACATTACATCTTTATGAATTACGTTAGTTACAGCTCTGTGTTAAAAAAATTGAAGAAACAATTTTTTCACATATGGACCTTGTTATTTTAAGAAACAAAAAATGTGAAAAAAAAATTCTTTTGCGTATTTAATTTTTTTACTTCAAATTACCTACGATACTAAAAAAAAAAAAGACTCATAATTCATTGTAATATAAAAATTTATCCAGATGAACACCTAGATACTTCACAACAGTCTTTGACTCGATGCGAAGCCCATCAGAGTATTTTATTACCAGGTTTCTCCAATTGCGTCTCAAGTCTGAATTACCCTGGCCTACTGTGGTGCGGAACAGTATGGTTTCACATTTGGAGCTATTTATTTTGAGCTTCCAATCTTGACAGTAAACTAAAAGATTGTCGAATTTTATTTGGAGATTATTCTGTATCTCGCTGATTTTAGAGCCATGAGAGTATAATATGATATCATCAGCGAATGCTATCGAAGAAGCCATGTCCCTAAGTAAATACTTTAGAGGTATAGATGTTAAAGAGGATTGGCGCTGTTACTGTGCCCTGTGCCAGACCATCGGCGATTTTGAAGACTCTAGTCGTTTTGTACTCGTATTTTCTATCTGTTATAACAAATCTCTTCTTGGGTATCATTGAACTGATCACCTTTATAAGGTGGGGGGAAATTCATACTTAATAAGTTTATATATTAACCCGTCTATCCAAACCGTGTCAAAGGCTTTTTCGACGTCCACTAGGCAGGCACCTGTACTTCTTTTGGCGTTAAGGTTCCAGTTGATATCGGAGACAGGTTTTGTTATAGCATGCACAAATTGATTCCATGGGATGATCTCCTTCGTCCTCAGTTCGTCTGCTTTTAGATCCTCAGAAAACTTGAGTGGAATAAATTTGTCACTGCTTTGGTTATTAAACCGCAGTAGCTCTTCAGCCAACTCAACAGATTTCCGACTTGGGAGATCGATTTTGTGGACGGACTCAAAATGGGAACCAATAAGATAGAGTTTTTTTATTTCACTATTAACCACGTAATGGTTGTCGGTTGTGGGACAGTGTTGGGGATCAATCCCTGCCTGAGAAAAGAACCGCTCAGAGAGCATAGGCACTTTGAGTTTTGGAATTTGCACAATGCTACGAGGGGCTTGAAGATCTGCTTGATTTGAGGAAACATGTTCCTTGAGTCAGACTTCATTACTTTTTCCGCACATTGCCTCCAGTAGACATTGGCCGCGTTCCGATATTGCTGCTCTATGAGCGACTTTACATTTCTCGGGAAGGACTTCTATCTTATCAGTTCCCCATTGTTCGGAACATCCTCAAATTGTCGGCGTATCCCATTTATCTGAGTTATCATTTCATTCATTTCTAGCGCAAAATTAACAAAATCATGGCGTTGTCTAAGGTCGTCTGGTTTCAATTCTTGTATCAGCACAATCTTATACAGATGTAGACCCAAGTTAAATCGCAAAATAAGCCGGGTTGATTCACTGTCGATGCCCAATTCAGCTGATCGGCGCCGAGTCGACATTTCTGGGTCTTCTTTGATACTGGCCGCTATGGCGGCTTTGTTTTCTTCATTTCGCTACAATCTCTGTCTGGTTGGTGGCTTAAGATCCAAACAGCGTAGTCATGGTCAAACTTTTCCACGGTGCGACGAATTGCCTGCCGATCTCGCGACGAAATGCACGTTGCGTATTTCATAAAATGAAGTTTTTTTTTAAGATTCTGGAGGTAGTAACTTTATTTGTCCAATATGGTGTATATATATGGACAAGAAACGTTTATGTAGTGTTACCAGAAGGTAGCCTACTCATGTATGTTTTGTTATTGTAGTTCAGCTTTACTTTAGCTTTTCAAAAGTCCCAGGTTTTTGGTTTTTATGAAAAAACTTCATTCATTAACTTTTACTTCAATTTGATGAAAGTCATAGAAACTCATAACGCAGAGCTACAACATATTCATATTCACTCTTCATAAAAGCGGAAGTGCTCATGCATCAACCGACCGTACTTTTGGATGGAACATTCCGAAAATAAACTAACAATCTATAAAATCCATATGACTCCATAGTAGGATTCTTACAATCCACAATCCGGAGTGTGTACAAACAATGGAAAGACTCCAACAGGATGCTACAACCGACAACGGATATATATGAGTATGTACGAGTATATGTACATCCTCATATATCCGTGTATATTCGTATCCAGCAAAATTTTCAGTTTATTACCGCTTCCATTTGATACAAGTTTGGAGAATTGCTGGTGTCTAAATGTTTCTTTTTTATTCATATGGACTTACTGAGCATACAAATTACCTCGTCGGACCGACAATTTTAAGGTTTTTTTCCCGAGTATTTCCTTTCGCACAAAATACCTACATAGAACCCATCTGTGTTTTATCCAAATAGAATTTTCGGTTAAATGTGATTCCGTTTGGATTTTTTCCTCTGCTTTCTGCAAGTGTTGGCTTATAGGAGGCATCTCTCACCCACATGGTGTAATTCATTTAGGTCACTTCCCCTACAGATCACAGGAACGGTTCGTTGGTTATAGGGATACGATATACGAGTGCATACAATGCACTGCTGTGGCTATGGCATAAGTGCTCTGTAGCTGGAATAATAAACTCGGTCCGTCTACTGTGTTTTCATAAAACTCAGTCGAGGATATTACTTCATACATATACAATGCAATGCAGAATATACTCGTGCAGACGAATACAAAATGAATGAGCGGCGCAGAAATGGCGTACCATTCCTACGAATACTCATATTTCCATCAGAAGGATCCTTTTATGTGAGTTTTGTTTACATTTAACCATTCGGTTTCGGTTTCAGTTCGACTTGGTTAGAGCCTTTTGTGGGCATGAATTCTGTAAGTTTTTCTTTATGATCGTTCTTCGGAGCAATTCAAAAATTTAATGATGCACACAAACCGCCATACAAAGAGAGGAAACCCCGAACCAGTCCTTAATGCTGATGTATTCAAATCAAATTAGCATTTACGAGTATATTCAACGAGGAAAGCGGAGACGTAGATGAGAAGTTTGAAGTGCATTAACAATAACTTCACAAAGCTATACAAATTCGGTCCTTTTGAATTTTACCTATCCACACCAATCGCGTACTAATCAAATTAAGGACCACATGATGTCCACCCTATATGGTGCTGGTGCCATCCCCTACCACGCTGATGGAATATTTGGATTTGTTGCGGATGGAATCCCACTAATCGAGAAGTGTTATCCTGATGAAAGCCACCCGGGATGTCGAATCCGTTTTCATTAATCTCTCCGGACTAAATGGGGGTACTGGAGGCGAATTAGAAATTTGCACTCAGCGTTAATTTGAAATTTTGTATCTGTTTTGATGTGGTTGTCGGATTGAAAACTTTTCTCTACTGATATGGATAGTTTCGCATGTTGGGGGGTTGATAGATAATGCAGGCGCAGCCACAAAAGTGGGAGCGATACGCATTAGCGGGTTTTTTTTTTTTTGGAAAATGCACATGCGGGATCGAATTATTATTCCATCCCCATTATTATTATTAATTAAACTTTATTTCAATTTTCCAAATTAGTTTACAATCCAAAATATTGAGTTTTATAAATTACAATAATTCAGTAATTGAGAAAAAAGAAATAGTTAAGTACATTCTGTTGCCTAAGTGGTGTACTGTTTATAACAACAGAAGATAAAAATTCATAACAAATAAAATTATTGCTGTTGAGGGGAGAATTCACTGTGCAAGTAATATTAATCTACTATTAAGCATTAAAAGAACAAAATTCATTAATGAACAATTTATTAATATAAGAATAGTCAAAAGACAAGAGCCATTTCATAATACCACTCATAAATACATTTTTCTCTCTCTCACATCTTAGGGAATCTGGAAGTATATTGAACAGACGGGATGCAGAAGATAAAGGCGTCCAAAGTTGACTTTATGAACTGGTGGTACAACAACAAAATTCCTGGAGTTAACTCATAAATTATACTTATCAGTGTTTCGAACTGTGTAAAAACCCGAATTTTGAAAAAATATTTTGAGTACTTTATAACAATACAGATGCCTTAACGGAATAGTTTTAAGGCTTTTTTTTTTTTTTTTTTTTTTTATAATGAGCGCGCACTCAAGGGGTTTGAGTACCCTTAAGGTGATTGTACACAGCGCGGGCAAAGGAAAGTTAGGGGAGGAAGAAAAGAGAGGTACCGATGTACATTGCTTTGAAATGTTTGCAAGTTATAATGACCAGGAAATACAGAGATCGGCAGGGCATTCCATAAGCGAGTTGTACGGCTTAGGAACGAATCACGATATTTTATAGTACGTCCGAAAATGGGCTTGAGGGTATACTGATGAGCATTCATAGCGAGACGGGTGTTACGGTTGAAAGTTTGAATGGGCGGAATGCTACTGGCGATTTCAGTGGAGCACTGGTGGTGGAAGTAGCGATAAAACAAAGTGAGACACGAGACATTTCGTCGGTGTTCGAGGGTGTCCATTGATTACTGATATTAGTATCGTCAATAAGTTTTATCGCACGGTTTTGAATCCTATCTAGCAGGTGCAGAGATGTTTTAGGAGCACCTGACCAGATGTGGGAGTTGTACTCCAATTTTGGGCGGATGAATGCCTTATATATTGAGGCCAGATCAGAGGGGGTAAAATATTTCTTACATCGCTTGAGGAAACCTAGACATTTCGCAGCATTTTTGGCGACATCAAATATGTGGTCATTCCAACGTAAGTTGTCATTGACACACATACCGAGAATGGAAAGTTTTTCGGTTTCGACGATGCAAGTGCCATTCATAGATAATGGCTGGGTGTTTAAATTTCGCTTTAAAGACAGCAGACAGCATTGTGTTTTGGAAGCATTAAATTCCACTCTATTGATAGTTCCCCAATTGGTTATGCTGTTGATATCGGAATTTAATGAGCTTTGCATACGCTGCCGTTCTCGTACTACAGCCGAAGAGCAGGGCCGTGAGTCCGGGAACGAATATGAAAAACAGAGAGTACTGTCATCAGCAAAGGAATATATTGGATTAGAAGTAGTAGACAAGAGATCGTTAATGAAAATTAAAAAGAGTGTCGGTGACAGAATAGAGCCCTGGGGCACACCAGCATTTATTTTGTGAATATCAGACTTGAAACCGTCCAAGACAACTTGAATTGAACGTTCCGAAAGGTAATTTCTAATCCATTGAAGAAGAGAGTCGTCGATCCCAAATGCACGCATTTTCGATAAACGAGCCTGATGCCAAACTCTGTCAAATGCCTTAGAAATATCAAGTGCAACTATCTTGCTTTCGCCAGATTGATGTACGCTTTGGTTCCACTTTTCGGTGAAACATGCCATCAAATCACCAGTGGACCTGTTGCTACGAAAACCGTACTGCCGGTCATTGAGAAGTTTTCGTGTTTCGAGATATTTCATGAGCTGACGATTTATCAGTGTTTCCATGAACTTGGAAAGAAGGGACGTAAGTGCAATGGGTCTGTAGGAGGAGAGAGAAGATGATTCGCCTTTTTTAGGGACGGGCTGGACAAATGCTGTTTTCCATCTGCTCGGGAAGAGTCCTAAAGTCCTAGGATTGATGAAAAAGCTTACGCAGTGGTTTTGCCAGCGAGGAAGAACACCTCTTCAGAAGAAGGGGAGATATACCATCTGGACCAGCGGATTTATGTATGTTGAGATCTTTAAGTACTCTTGCTACTACACGAGTGCGAAAGTAGATTCGTCCCATTGAAGATTCGACGCACTCAAGTGTAGGCGGAGACAAAGCACAGTCTGGGAGTGTTGAGCTGGCCGCAAAGTGTGCAGCAAGCAGATTGGCCTTATCCAAAGAGCTGACAGCTGGAATGTCATTGTAAATGAGCGTTGGGATGGAGGATGAGGCGGAATTTCTAATGTTTATGACGAACGACCAACAATTTTTACTGCCTTTGGGACATTGCAGTATCTTTTGCCTCAGTTTTTGGTCGTATAGGAATTTCACACGCTTAAGAAAGGCGTTGCAGTCATTTCTGGCTCGTTTGAACTTTTTTCGGTTTTCCTCTGTCGGGTTGGTCTTGTAGGACCGGAAAAACATTTCTCTAACCCTGACGGCCTCTTTACAGCTCGAGTCGTACCATGCATTTTCTTTTGGTTTGATACTCTTCATCCGATGAGGAATAAAGGATCTCATTCCAAAGAGAATGGTGTCTGTAATCATATCAGCAGCGGCATCCACGTCGTTATCGAGGAAGCATAACGACCAGTTAAAATTCCTAAAGAAGCTGTTAAGACCGCTCCAGTTGGCTTTCTCGTATTGCCATACGGTTCTTTTAGGAATTTTTTCTCTAACTGTGTGGTCGGTGTACGAGAAATTAGCTGATATGACACAATGGTCCGACGAGCCTAGAGGGGAGAGCACATCAATGGTGTACTTATCAGGGTGAGAAGTTAAAATCAAGTCCAGGGTGTTGGCGGTATGACTATTAACGTCTGGTATTCGCGTGGGCTCATTTACAAGCTGCGTTAGGTTGTTTTCCGCAGCGAAGATCTCAACACACCGTCCTTCGGGTGTTGTCTGTCCAGAATGTCGAAGCCGCCCAGAATTGTGTATATTGAAGTCGCCCGTAATAACGATTTCAGTATGAGGATACAGGGATACAATTCTTTGAATGGAGTCAGACAGCGCATCAAACTCGTTAAAGGTTGAATTGTTGTCCAGTTTGGGGCTTCTATAAATAAAGCAGTAGTGTATAATTTGCTTACGGAGATGGAATTTTAACCACATGAAGTTGAATTCCCGATTGGAACATGGATCACATTGTGGTGGAGTTTGGTAAGCTACATCACTACGCACATAAATGGCGAGACCGTGGTGAGAGAAGAATAATGGCACTAGTTCGTAGCCAGGTAGCTTCAGATCAGAATGATCTGAGAGGTGTGGGCGGGGATCAACCTGTGTTTCACTAAGTGCCAAAACAGCTGGTCTGTACTTACAGACGTGGACGTACGCAGGCTGCTGAGCAAATTAAGACTTGGAGTTCTGCGGTTTACCTTATATGAAATTCTGATTGTATGTGTTTGCTTAATCAACAAAGGCTCGGTTTTTGTAAAGTAAGCACCGCCCCAACATGTGATACCATATTCCAATTTTGATTTTAGTAAACCATTGTACACCAGTTTTAGAGTTGAATGGGGACAATAAAGACCAAGATGATACAGTTGTTTTACTACTCTGTCTTAGATTATTGTCTTAGATTATGTGTACGTTTGTCCCAATTGATCTTATTATCCGAGATTATGCCCAGGTATTTAAAGCTTTCAACACATTCTATCTTGAAGTAGTTACTACAACAGGAGCCTTTATAGTCAAATAAAGGATAATCATCATCAATATTCGATAACAGAAAGCGGGTAGAAGCCTGAGAGTGATAGCATAATGGCAAATCGTCAAAATATATATTATTAGTATTAAATATCATGAATTTTGTTTTATCACTGATAAGCTTAAGACCATTTTCTCAGTAAATCAAAATCATGATTTACCTCTAGAATTACATTTAATAGACTTTTGCTTGAGTATGAAATAGCAGTATCATCAGCAAATGCAGTTACTTTACCTTTGAATGGTAAAGAAAACAAGGAGTTGACATAAATGAGGAACAAAATGGGACTGATCCTTGTGGAACACCGGTCGTAATATTTAGAGAGCTGTAAGTACTCGTATTGTTTAATCTCACCATTCGCTGCCGATTATCCAAATATGAAGAAAATCAGCTACATACGAGCTGTATATTCTCGGTATCGGGGTGAAGCTGTAGTTGTATATATAAATTGACTTATTTATCAAGTAATACTATTATTTTAGTGCATTCATGTAAAATTTCATATAAATGTGATTATTAATTCGCGTTTTAACTCTAGTTAAACAGAATCATAATGGCAACTGAGACGATGATGGTGAAAATTGAGCATCGCGCTGTAATTAAATTTCTCACTAAGCAAGGAAAAAGTCAAAAAACTATTCATGAAGAGATGGTGGCTGTTTACCAGGGTTCCGCACCTTCATTATCAACTGTGCAAATGTGGTCAAGTGAGTTCAAGAGGGGCAGAGAGAGCATTGAAGACGACCCCCGCTCCGGCGCTCTGGCTACTGCTTGTACGGGAGAAAGCATCAAAGAAGTCGAAAAACTTGTTCTTGAGGATGCCCGAATAAAGGTGAAAATGATGGCAGAGATCACCAAGCTTTCAATTGGTACCATTCACACCATTCTTCATGACCATCTTAACCTTTCAAAGGTCAGTGCAAGGTGGGTGCCACGAATGATTACAGCGCCTCAGAAAAAAGTGAGAATCGCATGCTGTAGAGAGCTTTTGGAGATGTGTAGTGAGAACGCGGACGGTGTTATGGATCGAATTGTTACCGGGGACGAAACATGGGTCCACCACTATGACCCTGAAAGCAAACAAGAGTCCATGCAGTGGCATAAAAAGGAACAGTCCCTCCGAAGAAGTTCAAAGTCACTCCGTCTGCCGGGAAGCTCATGGCCACAGTTTTTTGGGACTCAAAGAGAATCTTGCTCATTGAGTACAAAAAAAAGGTGAAAACATCAACGCCACATCCTACGCTTCCACTTTGCATAATTTGCGGGAGGAAATTAAAAAGAAAAGACGGGGTAAACTCGCAGCGGGTGTGTTGCTTCTTCATGACAACGCTCCTGTTCACACGGCGCGAGTTTCCAAGGCTGCTGCGCGAGATTGTGGTTTCGAAGAAATCCAACACCCACCCTATAGTCCAGACCTTGCCCCTAGTGATTATTTCCTGTTTCCGGATTTGAAAAAATGTCTTCGTGGAAAAAGATTTTCGGATGATGAAGAACTCAAGTCGGAAATAAATGGGTATTTTGCAGAGAAAGAGGAAATTTATTTTGTTGAGGGTTTAAAAAAGCTTATCTCAAGATGTAACAAATGCATTGATGTTAGGGGAGATTATATTGAAAAATAAAAACAATTTAAATTGAATTCGCATTTTCCTTCATATCGATACCGAGAATATATTGAGCGCCCCTCGTATGTATATTACCTCTAAAACCAGAATGAAAAAGTTTTTCCAATAATATTGAATGACCCACCATGTCAAAAGCTTTAGTGATATCTATAAACAGAGACTACGGAATCTCAGAAGAATTGAAACTTTGGTATAACTCTCCAGTTAATTTTAATAAAGCAGCTTCAGCAGACATTCCACTTCTGAATCCAAATTGGCAATCACTATAAAAATGCCTTCTTTCTAAAAATGATATCATTCTTGACTTAATACTTCTTTAAAAAAATTGTGAAAATACAGATAGCAGAGATATAGGTCGATAATTATTCAACAATGTCTTATCGTTCGAAATGAAATATTCTTTAGCAAACAACTTGTGATCGTGTCATAAGACGAAAGGGAGCAAATTAATTTATATAGCTCAAAAGGACTGAATGGATTGCAAAAAAAAACTCTCAGATAGATTTTCAAAATCAATAGAATAACTCTTGGGATGAAAATTAAATATTGGTTGAGTTCTGAGAAGAACTCAAAAGAATTCATTAAAAGAATTTGCGATTTCCAGAGGATTAGAGATAGTTAAGTTGTTCACGTTCAAAACTATTTCCGTTTCCGGAGTTTTCCTATTAAGTATTTCATCAACAACAACGCCATTCTTTTTGGGGATTGCCAAGACTTGTTTTTATCTTTCTACGATAATAAGTACTCGTATCTCTGTGAAAAGGGATATCAATCTTAAGTTCATTATTTAGTTTTTTATAATTTTGTTTGAGTGTGGAATTATACGGATGTTTTTTAACTAGAATACCAAGTTTATGTTTCTTCCTAACTTTTTTCAGTAGTGTGGACATCATCCAAGGCTTAATACAGCTATTTTTGCTATTTCTGTATCTTATAATTTGTTTGCTATTCGAAATATGATATGAAATATGAACTTATTTAAGAAAATGTCAAAGGCAGACGACGGATCAGACGTGGAATAAACATTATCCCAAAATTCAAAATTCAAACTAGTTCTTAGAATATTGTAATTTATTTTGTCAAAAATGTTGGGCACAGTTGATTCAGCTCGAAGAACATTATATATATTTATGAATTGAATACTTATTAAACAATGGTCTGTTACTTGGAGATCAAATGATGTAGTTTTAAACACGACGCACATAGCGTCGTTAAGAAATTATTGACATCAATTGAGTGAGACAGTATATTAATGCTAAAATCACCAATTAGAATAATATTTTTACAAGTTTGAAGCTCCAGAAACTCGTGAAACCCTTCCACAAAATATTTAAATGAGCACCCATGAAGTCTGTAAACACAAATAAAGCAATACTAAGAACTAGAAATGACGCAGCTTAAAGTGATTATGTCAGAACTTATTAAATTATATTTTTTAATTTGTATGCCAGATATACCGTTTTTAAAGCCCTATATGAATCATTACATGTTGCATTATACGAAAAATTTGGAATACAAAAATCAGAAACTTCATTTTCAAAAATCCAAATTTCCGAAATGAAAATTAAGTCTGGTAAATGAACTAAAGAGGAGAGATGAGTGAAATATGTGTCAAAATTCTTACGAATACTGCGAATGTTCTGGTGGATTACTGAGAAACCAGAAAATTGTTCATTAATTGAATGATCTATGCAATACGAGTAGCAATTGAAATGATGGGAATGAAAAGAAAAGTTAACATCAATATTATTAAAGCTAGGAGAAGAAATACAAAAAGAATTATTTAAGCAAATATTTGAATTTGACATAATTACAAAACTGAAAATTACTTTCTTATCGCCTCAACTATTTGCAATATATTTATATGACGTGATCACCTTGTTTTACGCGAACAAAAATGGTCCTTACCTAAACAAATTTGCATTGGTTCAGACGTTTGAGTTCCATTGCTTTATTTAAAAGAGTTCGATTATACCTTGTGAGAGAATCATTCATGAAAATCTTATTGCTAGCGTCCGATTTTTTGTCGTCTCCACTGTCCATCGGGCCATCGCACACTGGACTAGTAACCCCGGGGTACAAACCAGTTGAACTGGTTTTGTTGATTTTACATCAATTATACACTGGATGAACAACCCTGGGGTTAAATTATGTATACGTGGACCGATTTTCATTTTTTCTAAAAATTTGACAGCTCGCAGACAAAATATTTTTATATTGGTTTTTTGTTGATTACTCTTCGGCTGCCAAATTTACCCTCGGAAATGGTAAATTAAGTGTGTATTGGTTTTGCCTAAATTTTCATCCGCTCGATTATGGATGAAAATTTAACCCCGTTTTCTGAGCTTTTCGGTTAAGAATGGTTTAACTCTATATCCGCATAAATGCAAATGCTTGGTGATCTCCAAAAAAGTTTTGGACCTGTCGTACTTCCCGTCTATATATTTAGGCAACGTAGCTTTGATTTGAAGATGGTGTCTTCAGGGTCACTGAATACGCAAACATACATATTTTTGTCAAATTAGCTCTTATTTTTAAAAAAATATGACTTGTATAAGAAAATACTTTAATAAAAATTTTAAAGAAAAAAACGATTTATTAAAAAAGAAAACATTGTTTATATTTGTTTATTTTTTGAATATTTACATGAAGCTTATAATTTTGAAATATTTACAAAATACTTAAACTGTTTAATTAAGATTTTCTCTTTTTTTCGCTTGTCTATAGTAATCACTTTCAGGGGTATCTCTTCTCAAGTTCCAGCAGTAGTCCGCTAACATTGCCGCATTCCATCGGCCCCGATATCTCTTTTCCATCGTCAATATATCTTGGTTGAATCGTTCACCATATTCGTAACTTACATCTATCTCCACAGTTGGAGGGGAAAAAATCAAGATGAGAGTGAAGAAAATGGATTTTAAGGGACATATTGCAACCTAGCTGTCCATACTTTTGTAGGAGGTTGTTCACAAGATCATTACAGATTGTAGATCCTTAACGCTTACTCTTAACAAGAAATTGTTGAATCCTAGAATCTCTTGCTGGGCTTCAGAGCTTCAAGATTTTGACTATGTAATTGAATACAGAAACAGCAGGAGAATGAACCATGTCGGGGAGTTCGGCGAGTTTTTCCGACGTGAATAGACGTGTGTGATTACGTTGTTAGTGTTGCTTTCAAATTCCTAACGCGGTCTCTCTGCACCTATTGAATAAACTAATAAACTTTAATCTATTCCCTTCGGTGATATTAATACTCAAATAGTGGAAAATAGTGAAAGAATCAACAAAAATATTCCAGCTTAGCTGGAATATAATAAAAACAATGTGCCTTTACTAAAAAGTGATAACCCATTTGATTTTATACACCAGAACATTCCAATATCTACAATGGCTCATAATTCAACTGAAACTTGAGAGAACTAATATTCCACAAGGCCAAATATCTATGAAATAGAAGAGCGTCATACCTCAACTGAATGCAAATGCATATGATTGGTCCACTGTAATAGGCAAATTAAAACGATCAGCATTACATTTCAACAACAACAGCAAGAGAAAGAGAAAAAATGAAGAGTCAGTTCACGTATCTCATGAAGACCCACCAAAGTTCGACAACAATTCGTTTGGAGCACTTGGAACATAGGGACACAGGCCAACATACCCATGAAGAACAAAATACCAGAGAACATGCTGTTACTCCCGAATGTGGAGCAAGTGACAAACATAATTTGTTAAATAATAAAATTATATTCTGCCCCCCAATTTTTATATTTGGTGCAAACTGCACACTAATTGCCGAGTTAACGAGTATTAAGCTTGCTGCCGCAGATTGTCAAGTTAAAGATATTCAATATAAGTTTGTTAATATTGGTTATCAAAAAACCAAAGCTTATGTAAATAACTCGAGTGTACATACATTGATAATTAACCGACTTCGTGAAACAGGCTTAGGTGCGTATTCTTTTCCTCCAAAGGAGACGAAAAGGGCTTCTATATTACTCAAAAGTCTTGATGGTGACACACCAATTCAATTTATTTTGGAAGCTCTGAGAAATGCTGCCCCCAACGTAAAAATTAGTAAAGTTTCTCCGTTTTTTACCGCGAGAACAAAAGAACTGAATATAAAACTCAACATTTTTGTTGTCCAACTTGATGTGGGTGAATCAATCAATGATTTACTATACATTCGAAGTCTATTGCACCAAAGAATTTACTAGGAAAAAAGAAATAGTGATCAGATGCTTTCGTTGTCAAAGGTTTGGTCACACAGGCGATTGCTGTGCATACAGGAATCGTTGTGTTGTTTGTAGAGACAATCATGCATCTGAAACTTACATAGAATTATGTAAATCGAAAAAAGAAGCAAACGAAGAGCTGCCAATCCCCAAATGCATAAACTGCAATGAAGTTGGCCATCCAGCCAGTTCCCAGATTTGCCGTGCTTTCCTTAAATATAGAGGACGAAGAATGGCCTCATCTCAAAAAGATACTATTGCAGCCCGTACAAACTCAAGAGTTGCAAAAGAGGCTGTTAGAGAATTGGTCAATCCGAATATCTCTTTTGCTGATGGTGCCAAAACTTCTATAAAAAGACCTGCTACATTAGTTGAAGTAGCGTCCCAACCAGGAAACCTTAACGATTTCCTAAACGAATTTAGAAAACTTTTTAATATACCGTTTAAAGATCTCTTAATTAAAATCAGGCTCTTTTGGCCAAAATACCAACAAATTCAATCAAAAGAAGGAAAAATGTTTACGTACCTTGAATTCGTTGCCTCCATTGTTGTATAAAATGGCTTCAACCGAATGAAGTCATTGAATTTCAACTCCATAATATCTCATGAACTTAGACTTGCTCTTTTGAACATTTTAAAAAGTGAAAAGCCAGATATTTGTTTTCTTTCGGAAACATAAACCTTCCTTCGACGTTTATGATATCTTAAAGAATGTATCAGGGTGAGGAACTGCAGTCCTGTTTAAGGAGAATATTTCAGTTCGACCTGTACCTTTCCACAGCGAAATTTTTTCAGTATGCTTAGGAGTGTTAACATTACATAATGCTAGGAACTCTGAGTTCCACGTTTTATTGGGCAGTATATACGTTTCTTGCAACTCTGGTCAACGGCTGCAAAGGAATCTCGATAGACCCTTTTCCTTAACAAATTCCTTCGATGGTTTTATTATCGGTGGAGACTTTAACGCGCGCCATCCCCATTGGGGGGAAGACCTTCAGAATAGCAATGGAAATTTATTTTACAACTTGTTTTTTAATGGCGCGTTCTTAAACATAGATTTTATTCCATCTGATGGGCCAACTTTCCCGCGCTCTTCCTCATTTATTGATTTCTTTTTATGCTCTTCAAATGTGAAAGATCAGGTCACCCCAGATAAGTGTACCACTTTTGCAACACCATCAGACCACTTTGGTATCTCCATGGCCTTAAAGCTAAAGAATTATTCTTATTCCTTATTAACATCCCCAACAGCATTTAGAAGCTTCAAAAACACTAACTGGGAAGTGTTCAGATTAAGTCTTCATAACAACATCTCCCTATTAAATGTTCCCTCTGACAGGCACATTACAAATCTCGAAATAGATGACTTTATTGTCGAACTTAATTCAAAAATCACAGAAGTTGTAGAATCTAACTCAGTCATGTGTGAACCTAGATCTCATAAATATAAAGAAATTTCGGACTTAACTTTCAAACTAATTAAAACAAGAAGCATCTGGCTAAGACGATTAAAAAGAATTTTTCATGGGCATCTCAACAAAGTTACGAGTAATTCGGAGTACCGTCAGCTCTCATCAAGAATCCAATGCCTAAGCAAATTGAAGCATTTTTGTCTCGGTTTTTGATCTTATTGGAATATTACATGCTTAAGAAAGACGTTGCAGTTATTCCTGGCTTGTTTAAACTTTTTTCAGTTTTCCTCTGTCGGGTTGGTCTTGAAGGACCGAAAAAACATTTTTCTAACCCTGACAGCCTTTTTACTGCTCGGGTCGTACCATGGCGTATTGACAGTTCAATAACGGTGCGAAATTTCAAATGACACCACTTGTTTGCTGATCCTCTACTAAGGCCAATTGGGCAAGAGATGGCACTTTCTCGAACTTGCAAAGAATGTCTTAAAGTGCTGAGCGTAGTGGAGACACTATTCAGCTTTCTGTTCCTTTAGTATCTTTGATACTGCTTCCGGTGGTCTGTCGACATGACCAGAAAATCTGGTAGTTTTAGATCGCTTAGCTTAGTTTTCCACCTTCAGTGATATTTTCGCAATATTTTGGCGGCATTTTGTAGACTCGTCTCAGTATTAAGACTGAACTCATGCTATGAACATATTGCCGTATCATTGGCATATATCACGACATCACATTCGGGAAAGTTTGGAAGATTAGAAAAATACAAATTGGTAAGGACTGGCCCAAGAAGGAATCCTTGGGGAACACCGAAAACTTTGAACAATTTTATATAGAAATGGTGGGAGAGTTTAGATTTATCATTTTGCATGTAAACCGTACAAGCCACACCGTATCAAATGCTCATGGCATACTTTCTTTCTATAGCACCTACAGCCGATAATCTCAATAAATTTTTCCGTCAAGATTTTCTCATAACTATGCATTTGTGAAATGACCCGATTATGGTCAGAGGTAAGCTCACGTAATGACAGCGTAGACTTGATAAGCTTGCTTCGAAGAATCAATTGGTCACTAAGCTTCTTATCAAGACGCCCCACCAAATGCTGATGCTGATTGCAATTTGCTTCCAACATCTCGCCACAGAAGCAAGCACAGATTCAAGCTCAATATTCCGGCGAAATACCAATGGTTATTCCATAATCCAGCCAGCAACAAGTTCAGTCTTGGAAAGATGCGAGTCTGCAAATGGTAGGAAAATACGACCAAGAAGCAGGATAAAGTCAAGCAGTCCGTCTAATCTAAACCATCATATCCCCTTTCCCACAAAATTTAAAACTAAAATGTTTCCTAATTTGAAGCCTCAAATTCATACTCCAACTCCCTCTATTCCATCCCAACGTAAACGTGTCTCTTTCGACTTAACCCCTACAACTCAAACTCCTAACATTAAACCCTTAACACACACGCCTATCCCTAATTATTTTCCAAATTTCGATCTCAAAACCGGAGCTAAATATCCCAATTTCATTAGTTCTCATATTATAAATCCCTCATCTGAAAATGTGTATAATGCCCCTTCAATTACCGCTGGTTCGACCTCAACATCTTCGTCCACTAGCCCCATTATTGACCCCCTTCTGCCACCCACAGTCAAAATAACTCAACTCAACAAACTTTTGAGACAACAGAATGTCGTTATACACTTTCTAGGCGTAGAGAAAAAAATAAGTACGAGAATATACGTCTCCTTCTAGCGTATCTGCATGACAAATCCGACTCAGTTTGCTATCATACAGCAGGAAGGTCTCCCTACTGAACTTACTAATCTGAGGAACTTATATATCAAGTTCCACGAGATTTTCAATATGTCTCTCCAAGAAGTCTCAGCCGACCTTGCTTCTTTCGGTAACTATGTGCAATCAAAAAGGATCTCACATCTTCAACGGAGCAGAGCTGACAACGACAAATTTGTTCTTACCTAACGTGCAACCATTGCCAGTGTTCCAACCATCCACTCCTATACCCTCTCGAAATAACCGTCCTCTTACCTTCTACTATCAAAACGTAAGAGGACTGCGATCTAAAACCCTGTCTTGCTAAAATCTCACGCTCTCCCATTTGAGGTATACGCCCTGACCGAAACTAATCTATTTCCCGATATAAAGAATCAGGAATCATTCCCCCCTAGTTTCAACGTTTTTCGAAACCGTTACCCGTCTAAAAGATGATCGCCTTATCGAGTTGTCCTACTGGCCGTCCTTAATGACCTAACCTCTTCTCCAATCGCTGTTTCTACTTCTCCTAAGCTTGACTACGTTTCAATAAAGATAACACTCCCCTGCAGATCCCTGTACGTTATGTGTTTTTACATCCTACTGGCGCAACCTATCGAGTAAAGAGTAACTCGAGTAAAGAATGCCTCTTCTTAGATAAGCTTACAGACTCTAGCTTATGCCAAGTTAGTGGGGTCTCCAACTAAGTATATGGGTAGGCAATTAGACCTCATTTTCACCACACTGACCCCATAAACTCCTCTGTCTCGCTGTGTCCCTTTTCACTATCGACCAATGATAACTTTCACCCACCACTACTTCTTTCTCTTTTCCACCACTCTCCTATACTTTCATAAAGCGAATTTCCGCAAAATTAACGAATATCTTACTAAGTGTTCTTTTAATTTCGCCAATATGTCCCTCAGTGGTGCTTTTTCTATCTTCTACAGAGAATTATTCAATTCAATTTCTCTCTACGTCCCCTTTTCGCGCAAAAAAAATCCCTTCTACGAGCCCCACGGTGGAATAATCGTAAACTTCGCACTTTACGTAACAAGAGAAACAAATTATGGGCAGTTTTTCTTCGATCCAATTCCTTTGCTGACTATTCCAACTATCTTGGGTTATATCTTCAATTCGCCTAGCGATACCTAGATAGTGCGCAATCAAGGCTTATAAACGATCCTAAGTCTTTCTACCAATTCGTTAACTACAAAAAAATCCGGTGGTTTTCCTCCCTCCCTCGCATACGAAAATATACCATCAACCGATCCGCATACCATAGCCAATTTTTTTACTACTTTTTTAAGCAATCTTTTGCCAATAATTCCTTCGTACCGGAACCGTCTTATTTCAAATATATACTTAACTTCCCCGTTGGCCCCTCTATTTCTCAAAATTTTGACCATACAGTAATAGAAAATAAATTACAACAACTTAAAGATGAATTCTTATCCAGGCCAGATGGCCTTCCATCCATATTTCTTAAAAAGTGTTCCTCAATAGAGATGGAAGTCTTCTTTCTTAACACCGATATACAAAAAGTAATTAAAGAGCGAAGTCAGTAATTACCGCCCCATTGCTAAACTTTCACATAATCCCAAACTCCTCGAAAGCATTTTGTACGAAGCCTTAAGTTTCCAGTGCAAATCTCTTATTTCCACTAATCAACACGGCTTTCTTAAAGGTAGATCAACTAAAACTAACCTCGTCGAATTCGTGTCTTCTGTTCTCTCAACAATAGAAATTGACGTTATAACAATTGATTTCAGTAAGGCTTTTGACAAGATATCTCACAAACTAATCCCGTTCAAATTGTCCGTCCTGGGCTTTAAACCCATTTTGCTAAAGCGGATATCTTCTTACCTGGTTAATGGTTTTTATAGTGTTTTTATTGGCCCCTTTCTTGGCCACTTCAGGTATTCTTCAAGGTCCACCTAGGTCCACTCCTCTTCACTAACTATTCATTCAACACTCAGCACTTTCTCTCTATGGTGACGATACCATTTTTTTAAACAGATTTCCTCACAATATGACTCCAGCCTCCTTTAAATTAGATCTTAATAGTTTTTCCACCTGGTGCATCAAGAACTGCTTAGAACTCAATGTCACCAAATGTCAATCGATTACCTTCTCACGTAAGTGCAACAAGTCCCCACAACGAAATTACCTTCTCCAAGGCCAACGTAGGTATATCTTTTGTTGAGTATATCCGCGACCTTGCCATATTATGCGACAGGGAGCTTAATTTCCGCTCGCATATTGATGAGATAATTTCTAAAGCAAACTCATCACTTCGCTTCGTTAAAAGATGGTCGAAAGGTACGTGACCAGATCACTATACATCACTTACGTTCGGCCTCTTCTCGAGTACGCTAGCGAAGCATAGTGTTCCTGCACTTTCTCGCTCAAATCCGATCTTCTTCACCATCCCTAGTGATAAGTCCTAGATATCGCTAAACCTTAATTTTTTTTTTAGTTTTTAAGTTCTAATTTTGAAACTTGTATTAAGGTAAATAAATTGAAAATTAATTAAATTAACAAAAATTAATGAAATTGGCTGAAACATGAGACCAGGGACATTCGACAAAAATAAGTCAATAATAGACGGGAAGTAACCATGACATAAGTAGGACTAGGTGGAAACATGATAGACATAGGAAACATTATTGACAAATCGGACAGTACGTTTCGCCAAGAGTTTGCTCGAATACAACCCCAATCGCTGTTGGTATTGTATGAGCACTATCCATTATAAACGCACAATTCATATTGAGAAGTTTTCTAAGACCGGCTCTGAAAGCAAGCCTTTTTTCTACGCGTTCGCATTTTTATTCTGCAAACAAAACTGTTTGCACAAATAGTAGTCCGAATACCACTACTAAAGTTAAATGCGATTAGTGTCATTTCAGTTAGTCGCAATTCATCGAATTGAAATCAGGATAATTCCCATATTTCATGAGATAAACATATAGTGTACTTGTGCGAGAATCTACTCAGGACGATCATGGCCATTACGGTAAAAGAAAAAAACTGACATGACGTGGCTTTGTTACAACTTGTTGGCACAGAATATATGTTACTTGCAACTGCCATTGTAGTGGCACTTAAAAAGTTGCCCATAACTCTAAGTGTATCATCTCCCTCAATTCATTTAAGATTTTAAAATTGCCCGTTCACAATACACAAACTATGTACGACTCAATAGTGGATTAAATGAAATAGTCCTCATGAAATGAAAAATAAAAATGCACTCAATCTCACAATCTCATGGTTTCATCGTTTCAATAATTTAACACGACAGTGCTGACAGAAATTTTATAAAAATTGTACACGACAGCGCTACACACAAGGCGACCCAATTAAATGAAAATTGCCATATCGGGTGAATGTTATCATTAAAATTGTCCTCGTCGTATCCTATAGATCCTACGTTCTACATACGTCCAATGCCCTACGTCCTACGGCCTACATTCTACGTGTGTCGTGCATCTTATTCAATATGGGCTCAACTCGTCTCTTGTTTTGTGGGTTTCATTTTTTTTTAAACTGCTGCACTATGAAATTGCATTAATTTTTCACCGACCAGGTATGCGTTTTTCTGCTGAACCAACACGCAACAACATAAGGCGTGGTCATCGGTGTGATAATTAATTATTGCTGCAAACGAAAGGACGACGACGACGAGAACATTGAGGATAACCAGGAGAAGCTTTTGTACAACTTTTACCAGCTATACTATGTATTTACGCACCTGAGGCGATATTCCCATATTGAGTATTGAGTATTAAATGCATAGATGTCCTGATTGTATCTGTATGTAAATAAATTTAAATAAACCTTTCAATTTTTTGCAAAAAAAAAAAAACTTGAAAACAACAAAAGGGATTAAACTGTGAGTTTTGAGTTAATTAAAAATATTGCTTGCGCTTTTGTTAATGGAATATGTCACGCACCACACTGTGCCACAATAGTGTCAGAGGGATGTTGATGTTTTGTATCGATAAAATGTTGTTTTAACGTTGCAGTGTCCGGATAAGTATAGGCAGGAAATATGTATGTCATATTGAACTCGCACAGTTCTTAATAACCAACCACTTAACTGCGTGCGAGGATAACACTTCACTCTTTATGCTGTAAAAACGGCTTACTCCGATTTTTTATTGTATATAAACACGTATCTGACTCAAAGGCGGGAAGACGCGATAACTGCAGCGTAACCATCGGCTCCTTTGTTCTGAAGGCTCTCGAACGCATTCTCAGTAATCATCCGCGGGAGTTCAGAAACGTCTATCTCTAAATCGGAGCACACCTCAAAGGAACAGCCACAGAACCGGCTCTCAACGAAATGATTTACCACGCTAGCCAGTTCAAAGTAGATCTAATTCGAATTCCAGGATACACCAACATTCTCGAAAATTAACAAACTGATAAACTGGGAAGTCAGAGCTCAATTCCAATACTGCTCACTTGCAGAGGAGGTTTACATTCCATTTAGAGAGCAATAAAAAAAGAAATTTGCTTTAACACGATTGGAAGAGCTTACCAAAAATTAACTAGACTGACAAACTGTACAATATCTATATAAAGATATAGATAGGTATATATAGATATCGCCAAAGTAACAACGGACACCTGCTGATACAGTCAAACAAATAATTCCAATACAAAGTGTTATTGTAGCAGCTGCAACGGCGTAATTGATTGGTTCTTACTTTATACCTAAACCGAACCATTACTCGTTCCTCCCGATCATTTCATATTCCCTCAGCTATTATAATTAACGACCGAGGGTACCTCCATGGGAGTTTTATATGCGTACATACGACTAAAATGATCAGCTTTGTTGTAATCTAACGAGAACAGTATCTGGAACCAAAACTTCTTTTGAAATCAATCGATTGACTCTGTTAGCAATCGATATTTTATCAAACTAAGATGGTAACTTTAATTCTTATAGCCGGGGTCAATTTCAAGAAAAAGCTATTTGATCTAAGAGATTTAAATCGGATAACGTCAGCACTCCGACGTTGAGACGAGACTTTATAATTCCAACTCTGAGGGTCAACAGAGCAAAGGAAAAATTCATATTGTTTATAGAACAAGAACTTGTGACAGATACACAAACCAGACTTAGCATAACTTGGAGTGTGTAACTACAGACTGTTGACAACTCTGAGTATCACTAAACAAAAGTTCGAAAGTTGTTGTAGGAAATGTCAACTCAATCTCATATCAACTCCCCTAACCTTTTAGGTGACGTCTTGCTTGTGACAAATTTATAAAAATTTTGAGTTTAAAGACAGCCAAGGCGCTTAATCTCAAACCGACAATGATCTTCACGATATATCCAGTCCCTTGAAAAAGAGCTACAGATCAAAGAGATTTCATTTGATCATTGTCCTTGGTACGGACGTGTTTGCTCTTAGAAGATCATGACCCGGAAAGTTCCCGCATTATGAACTGCGAATATGCATTTAGGAAGTGCGATATCTCTACAAACTACCTGCGCCTTAAAAGCCTGAAGTAGTCCTCGAGCGACATAAGGCAATCAAATAAATGTAATGGATAGGATATGATATGCAGAAAAGGACAATTTTCGAGACCTATTGCAGCTGTCACATAATGTTGTTCATGTTAAGCCAATAAGCAGCATATCCCTTACTGTAATTCACATCGAAACTATGGTAAGTCCCTACCGACAGAAGCAGCCACCATAATAGAAAGAAGAATTCTATTATCTCCTCAATAAATTCCACGGAACCTATCCATAGTATGATATGAAAATCAAAATCTATGATTTCAACGCCAAAATCGATACATAAAACATTTTCAGCAGAAGTTCAAAGTACTAGTACTACGCACAATAAGGTAAGATGAGAGATATGCCTTCTAACACTTCCGAATCCGATCATATTCTTGTCGCAACTAAATTCAGAGACCGACTGTCAACTGAAACGAAGCTGGGAATCGCTCGAAAAAGTTGAATGCTTTGAAACGCGTATAGTAGCTAGAGACTATAAAGGGATGCAGAATGCTATGCATAAGCCACTCGTCCTCCACTTATAGCAACACCTAGTCCACTCATTCAACAGCCAACTTTTTACCAGCCACCCTCGAAAAAATGTACGTGGTATGGTAACATACTTATACAAATACCGGAAAAAATCGAAGGAAAGGTTCGCATTCTGTGGCGATAAATTGGAAAATAAAAGTAGTCCGGATCAAAACGAAGAAGGGACGAAAAGGAAAATATGAGTTCAGTTCAACCTAATCTCAGGCCCACTCAATAGAATCAGCAGTTCTAGAAAAAGGTCAACAACTTGGCAGCCATTTCTTGATAGAGTGCATTGACCAATTTATCATATTACAGTGTATGGATAAACGAAAGTATGCCCGATTATTGGACAAATAATTCCCATATGTCCCATCTACAAAAAAAAAATTATCTTCTGCTTTTTAAGAACTACGTATACATATCCTTGTAAAACATTTAGCAGATCATATTAAGCGTAATTTGTTGACCTTCTGCTTAAGACTACTATTCGGCAAGTATGCCTCTATGCCCAGCAGATGGAAGATGAGCAAATTTTAACACCGAAATAGATCCCAGAAATTCCACCCAATTACAAGTCAAACCTCAACATCTATTTATCGTCTTTAAAGTGAAACAATGCAAATGACTAGTATTGGCCTCGTAGAAGCTGGTGCTGGTTCGTTAAAAACGAGAAAGAAACTAAGCAGCCGAACACTTACCAGATCTGCTAGTAAGCCCTACTTCACGCATCTTCGTGGAGTCATCTGGGAGTCTCTTTGAAGATTGCAAAGTGCAGAAGGCAAATGGTGGGTCTCTTGCGCCACAAAACAGGGCAAGTGACGGTTGTTTTGCGGCTCAGTGAGCCCTAATTATAATAAATTGTCTTGCTCCGAAACGGAAAGAAACGGCTCGGATACTTTGCTGACGATCTTTGCCTATCGATTATTGACAACGATCCGATTCTGGAAGGTGAAGACTCTCGAGACGAAGCTCCTCAGAACGCAAGATTCCTCCAATAGTTGGACATCTTGGGACTGGATGACATAAGATAGTGGGACGCAGAAGAAACCTTTCACCAATCGGAAACACTATACTACTTTACTCTGGAACATCAAATGGAAGCGTGCTGGAGACCGGTGTAGGGCTTTCTTATGTTAACATCAGCAGGAGGGAAGAGCCTCTTAGCATGCTGGCCTTATAATGACCGGATATCAACCACCCGATTCCAGAGCACAGTAACAAAGGCTACCATCATCCAGTGATACGCACCGACGAAATGCTCAATTAAGGATTAAGGATTTAACGGTGACATCGTGATAGTGGTGGATCCGACAACACGGCGCATGTTCATGACATTGGAGACTGTAAATAACAATGGCGAGCGGTTAGTCGATTTTTGCAAAGCCATTCACCTAGTCATTGGACATTGAGCACCGGTTGCTACAAGAACAGCTGGCACTGGCCCCCCTTCCAATTGTCAAGGATTCATGCATTCATCACTTTCTAATAAAAAGCGGGAGCAGAGGAAATTACTGGTCTTATCGTAACGGTTTTGAGAATTTAACGCCTATGAAAACTGCTACGATTTGACTAGTTAGAAGCTGCCGGTCATTGTTCCTGTTGGCGGCTGGACTTCCGGTAGTCCATATGAGGACTTAAATCACGATACCATAGGAATTAGGAGCCCCCTAACTTGTTGACGTAGGCCCCATTGTGGAAGCGTCATGGTGGCGGTGGCTTAGACCTAAAATCGCAGGAAAAGTCCTCCAGTTGGTTTAGACCTGATGTAGAGTTGCAATAAGTAATGGTTGTTGTGACCATAAGATCAGCAAGAGGTATTACATCATCCTCGACTCATACCAAGAGTGGAACTTGTGCCTCTCAGAAAGGCAATGGGGCGATGGCAAGGCGTATCCTCGTTCACATGGATGTATGGGAATCCTGTGAAATTAAGTCTTCACACACAGGAGCTCACGTAAAACCCTAGAGACATCTGAGCCCCCACAATACAGCGATTGTAACCAGATTGTAAGCCCTCAAGAAGAAAAAAGCTGTATGCAGCGCCAAATACTTACATCGGCAGAGCTACTAAGACCTACCACAGCTACTGCATGGGAAAGCGAGCGTCTTCCGCAGGAGTACAATCAGGGGATGACTGTCAAATTGTCGAAAAATGACAATCTGATCGATTGCGGAAATTGGCGGGGGATAATAGCGAAGATAATTCTGCACAGGATCAAACTATTATACATTTAGACTACACGCCCGATGTCGAAAGAGCAGGAGCATCGTAGAGCAATGCGTCGATTTACCTGTTTTTTTCGAGAAGGTTTTTGATCGCGTGAACCGAGAGTTTACCATATTACAAGGCGGAGTTGTATTTTAATACCGCTTATTTTCCTGATGATAAGAATCACCAGAATCACCAAAGAGTTGGAGAGATGTGAAGCATGTTGCAGAAAATCGAACAAAATGGCCCGCCGGCGTTGTTGACCCAAGGGGTCACAGGAACTAACTAACTAAAGTCAAATAAGAAAGTCTTGGGGTTTATGGGCGGCGGCCGAGTTTAGAAGCCCGTAAAAAATAAAAACCATTTCGCATAACGCTGGAAAGAACATAATGCAACTTTAATAAATCACACAACTTGCTGGGGTATGCACATAACAACTTCATCATCCGTGAAAAAAGAGACTTGTCGCCATCGAAGAACAAGCGAAGTAAGTAGATTTTCATGTAACTGAAAATGACACCAGTCTCTGCTGACAAAATATATTGTAGTTGCTGCTACTAACAGCAGAATCAGAATGAATTTTTAGTCAATTAGGAAGTTAATGAACGTTAATCCGAATATTCGTGAAGAACAACACCCTAGTGGAGGTTCGTCAAAAGACTTGAGATCGAATCCGGCTGCTTCCTCGACTTGGCATAACAAATGGATTCGAATCCCTGAACCTATAACATGAACTCCATGGTTAGTCTTGCTCTATGGTGCCGAGTGCTGAACAGTTCGGGGAAAAAGATTCTTCATAGTACATTGGTTTCCATTTTCAAGAAGGAGGAATGGAGGAGAACACATAATTTTGAATGCAATTGCCCCGAAAAGAATGAACATATAGACAAAAGCGCTAACTTCTTTGGCTCGGTTTTGTCCAGGAATTGGAAAATAATGCTCCAGATGAGAAGAAATTCGAAGGAAGAGACGGAAAGAAAGACCAAATGTCCATTTTGAAGGACCATGATCCGAAAACCACGTGCATAGAATCGAAAAGAATGTATCAGACAGATATACATATGTTACTTCAGGGATCAGAAGCCCGTTAAGAAAACTAGTTGCACAGTCTTTAAGTTATCTAGATGACACATTTCATAGAAGCAGGACATCATTTTTCAGTTAGTCTTGATGACCAGATGTGCTTTCGTAGGTTCTCACATTCGCATGCGCTATTTTTTTAATAAAATTTCTTAGTAGTTACCACCTAAATATATAAACGGATTAAATCTCTCATCACCTAGAGACTGACAGCCCAAAACCACAGGCAGCCATAGATGCGATCGACGATTGGCGAACTAGAAATGGGCTTTTAGTCCTCTCAAAACTGAGCTTGTTCTTTTCACGAGAAGGTCGGACTTATCTAATTTCAATTTTGGTTGGGGCTAACGGACCGATTTATTTGCCTTAATACAAATTTAGAAACGAGGACTTAAAAGCTAATAAAAATTAAGGTTTAACAATATCTAGGACTTATCAGTAAAGCTAGGGATGGTGAAGGAAATCAAATTTGAGGGAGAGAGCACTGCGATTAAAATCGAAAACGGAAAGGTTGGATTTTACCTTACGCAGTATACGGGAGATTGGTTCGGTAGAGCCATATGTGGTGCGGAGCATTGGTAGATAAAAGAGACCCAACTAACTTGGCATAAGCTAGAGTCTGTAAGCTTATTTAAGAAGAGGCATTCTTTACGCGAGTTAGGGTTTGCGATAAAAAAAAGATTCATCATCAGATTGAGTCCGGTGCAGTTGAGGTAGATTGAAATCGCCGAATATGATGATAAGTTAATTAGTTGCGCCAGTAGGATGTAAAAACACATAACGTACAGCGACCTGCAGGGGAGTTTTATCTTTATTGAAACGTAGTCAAGCTTAGAAGAAGTAGAAACAGCGATTGGAGAAGAGGTTAGGTCATTAAGGACCACCAGTAGGACACCTCGACAAGGAGAATCATCTTTTGGACGGGTAAGATCGTTGTCTCGAAAAACGTTGAAACTATTCCTGATTCTTTATATCGGGAATTAGATTAGTTTCGGTCAGAGCGTAGACCTCAAATGCGTTAGATTTTTCCACGGGTTTTTGATGGCAATCCTATTACGTTTTGATAGTAGAAGGTAAGAGGAAGGTTATTTCGAGAGGGCGTAGGAGTCGATAGTTGGAACACTGGCCACGGTTGCACGTTAGGGACGAACAAATTTGTCGTTGTCAGCTCTGATCCGTTGAAGGTGTGAGATCCTTTTTGGGTTCACATAGCTACCGAAGACAGCAAGGTCATCTGAGACTTCTTGGGAGACATATTGAAAATCTCATGGAACTTGATATATAAGTTTCTCAGATTTGTATGATCAGTAGGGAGACCTTTCTGCTGTATGGAGACCATGACGCTTGTTTTAGTTTTTCCCTCATACCAAACTGAGTCGGATATGTCATGCAGATACGCTCGAAGAAGACGTATATTCTCATACTTCTTTTTTTCTCTAAGCCTAGAAAGTGAATAACGACATTCTGTTGCCTCAAAAGTTTGTTGAGTTGAGTTATTTTAACTGTGGGAGGCAGAAGGGGGTCAACAATGGGGCTAGTGGAGGAACATGTTGAGAGCGAAGCAGCGGTAATTGAAGGGACATTAGACACATTTTCAGATGAGAGATTTATAATATGGGAACTAATGAAATTGGGATATTTAGCTCAGGTTTTGAGATCGAAATTTATAAAATAATTAGGGATAGGCATGTGTGTTAGGGGTTTAATGCTAGGAGTTTGAGTTGTAGGGGTTTAGTCGAAGGATGGAATAGAGGGAGTTGGTTTAAGACTTAAAAAGTTAGGAAAAATTTTAGTTTTGCCATATGCCATATTTCTTTACGACGAAATTCGAGACCCAATCAACATCAGCGTGTGGAGGGGAGGGGAGGCGCCTTTGATTTTTTTTTATTTTTTATTTTTTTTTATTTATTTTTTTTTTTATTCATACGTTTAACAATGTGTACAATTTTCTGCGAAGCTATAGCTTTTCTGCAGAAGATTGTGTATATATAATAATTCAATGTTTATTGCATGAAGCTTAGTAGTTAATTACAAAAAGGTGATTTTTATTTTTTTTAATTTGGTTCACAGTAATTTTATTGACCATAGAAAATGTTAAGTTTAAGCGGAAGTTAAGAAGAATTGCTTAATTAATTTTTTTTCTAGTTTTAAAATTTGTTATATGTATTAAATGTCTAGGTAGTAAATTCATTATTGACGGAACTATAGATTTAAGTTGTCTTTGGCCATATTTGTTATTGGTTACGGGCACCTGCAACAGCCTTTGCACACGTTGTCTGGTATTGAAGTCGTGAAGTATTGGTTGAATAAATCTGTTGTCGTCATAATATTCGGAGGTAATTGCCATCTTAAAAATATTTTCAACAGCCAGGACACAAAGTTCTCTTTCATATCTACGACAAATACTATTTACTTGTTTTACAGCTAGGTTTTGGAGCCTTTGCAACTTTTGAATGTGGGTTGGAGCTGCGTTTCCCCAAGCAAGCACACCATACCTTATCTTTGACTCAACCAGAACGTAATATACTTGTTTCATGACGGGAAACGTGGCATGGTATTTAAGGTGAGCCAGTGCATAAAGAGCTTTCTTTAGGTCCATGCTCAGCTTGTCAATGTTTTTATCCCATAGGAAGTGTTGGTCAATGATAACTCCAAGATATTTAAATTTGTCCACTATCTTAATGACTTGGTTTGTTGAGTTGATTCATCCTTTATTTCTTAAAAATATATAATTTTGCAGTTGTTTGAAATTAGGATTTCGGATATGCATGAGTTTTGTTATCGTGATATCATTTTACTGCAGAATCAAACTCATCTTGCAAAATGGATGGTGCCATTTCCACAGACCTGTGGCATATCATCGGCAAAAGCAAAAGATATGCTATTTTTGAATACTTAGAGGAGTTCGTTGATGAATAGTATAAAAAGTATTGGTCATAATTTTAATCCCTGGGGTGCTCCGTATTCTATTTTTGTTCTTACGCTAAAAACGTTGCTTATTTTTACTTGAAATAGCCTTTTATATAGATACTCCCTTAACCACTCCGCCATCATTCCCCTTATTCCAATATGTTGCAGTCGATCTATTAGTTTGTTGTGGTCTATGGTATCGAAAGTATTACTAGAGTTCATGAATAGAACAAGAACATGTTGTCTCCTATTTAGGCTTTCATTGGCGTAGTTCGCAAATTCACCAAGCAGTTTCCCTGTACTTTTACCCCTTTTGGATTTGGGTGAATCAATTTTGCTGATGAATGAATCCTTGCAATATTTCCATGATTACTCCTTCCATACATTTTTCAATAACGGGTAAGATAGATATAGGCCTGTAGTTATTGTGTTGGTTTTTAACTCCTCCTTCATAAATAGGCTGAATAACGGCGGTCTTAAGTTCTGCAGGAATTTGTGTCAAACTAAGGTTTACTAATTTGCAAATAATGGGGGCAAAGATGTCAGAATGTTTTTTAATATCTATAACACGGACTTCGTCGATTCCTGGTGATTTATTTTCTCCTAACGTCCTAATAATTTATCGTATTTTGGTAACATTGGTTGGATAAACAAAGATTGAACTACTCAAATTACGATTTGTATGGATCGAGGTTTTTGAATTGCTAAAGTGAATTACGTCTTTAATTTGAGTCGAGAATGCTTTTGCACATTCGTAGAAGAGTAGATTCTTCGAAGTAAGCTTATCAAGTCGACTCAGCCATTCGGAAGGTGTCTAAGTTGAATTGAAGTGATTGATAAGCTTACGTGGGCATAGTGACATAGCTGTGTTCTCTGTTGTCAAGTTGGATGAAACATCGCAGGAATTGGACCGCAGTAGATTGGACCATCCCCAGATGACTTATATGCGGCGGTGAGCGTAAATTAACTTCAGGTTCCATTAATTCAGCCATGAGCGATGTATTTTAGGGAACATTCTGGTAAGGCTGCGGGAAGTTTGGTGTGTCAACGATTTTTCTCTTTATTGTTGCGATGAAATGTTCAATATCGCATACGAGGGATCGAGTTGCAGTAACTTCATCACAGACATCGTTTCCTTTGTCGAAGATAACTTCGAGCATAGGATCAGATTGTTTAGGAGATAGTTGTTTATGTGACGAGAACGGATGGTGATGCCTTTGGGTAAAGCTAAGAGGTTTGGATGTCATCCTAAATAATAAACTTCTTTGAACTTAACATATCGAGTCGAAAATCTCTAAGGCGTTGTCGACTTTCTGGCAGTACCGGCTTATCTCTGAGTAGTATCCTTTGAATACTCATATATGCGTGGTTGCTTTTTGGAACAAGCTTTCATAAAAGCTCATAAGTGTGTGCTTCTTTTACCAGACTTCAAGAACCGGTTGGCCGGTTTTCCTAGACTCTCCCTTGATATTCCCATTATGGGCTGTAATCTCAAAATCCTCTTACATTGTTGCTGTGAAAGTAGAAATTGACTTTCTCTCTGCCAAGGAATAGTTTCTTTCAGAATATGATGGGTCTGGGACCTCTGTAAAATCCATCGAGTATGCGACGCTAGTGTCTTTTTGAGGGCGACAGGGTTGGATTTGACTCCGCGTTAAGAAAACTTGTGTTTGTCTTCCAAGCAAAGATATACCCAATTCTGATGGAAATGGAAAAAATTCGAAAAAATTGGTAACTGAGTCGAACACCCCAAGCCCTATTTTAAGCGACTCAATTCAAGACCGTGAGGCCCAGAAGAATAGCTCGGGAAAAAGGCAGTTTCGGATAAGGGAAGTGTAATTGACATCGACATACCTGTAGAGATAGTACTTGCACCACTGCATACATACATTCGAAGAAAAAATAGCGAACAGTAGTTGACGTTAATAAGGCTAGGAAAGAAAAAAGAGCTCAGGGAATCCGAGCGTTAACGTATGCAGCGCGCCTATGATTTCATCAAATGCTTAAGAGAGGGCGAGCCTTTTGCTCGCACCTCAAAAGAACCCAATCCAGAAGTCGCGGGTGAGGGAGAGCTGATGAGACTACATATACATGCACTCCTATCGGACCCGTTGACAGGATTTAACGCCGAAGATCCTGGTACTTTGTGCTGTTTGACATCCGACTCTAGAGTGAACGAGCCTATTTTTTGTATGTACCTCTATGAAGAAAACTTTGGCAGCGAAAAACACCAGAGAAACACAACCACAGTCCAGAAACTTTAAGCTGCTTCACGTTGAACTCTAGGGTGAATGAGTCTTTTGCTAATACCTCTAAGAAAACGGCAACGACACACGGAGCATAGTGAAGTGGATAGATCCAACTCCTTCGAAGTGCCAACCTGTGTGTGAATGAGCTCATTGCTCGTACTTTTTCGGACAGAGGACAATAACTCAACAATGGGACAGTGGAGGGTAAACTCGACATTAGATAATGTCTGTACGGTTGTTGCCAACCTTAACTCGTGTAATAGAAATCCTGTCGACGGAAACAGTATAGACAATAAAGGACCTGATTCGAATCAACTCCACTCAATCAGCGTGTGTGCAGACTGATTAGGCGTTTTAAAAATTGTCACTGAAACTCTTTAACACAAAAAAAGAAGTGACTATGGTAGGGCTCGCGAAATAGTCAAAGGTACTGGTGCGGCATGGCGAGAGGAACAGGAGGAAGGCTAAAACCTTCTTCCCTGGCGGCGATTATTATCATAGACAAGGACTCTTCCAAACCTAAGCCAGTAGCTGGCAGCTCGAAAATAGAACGGCTAAATGGCACAACATAACCTAGAATGGTTGATAGAGTTCGTCGGCAGTACGAAAGCACCATGGCCAAAAGCCGAACTACTTATTGTCAATAGGAAAGAACTAATAGATTTTATCAGACCTAAGTGATTGTTGAACATTAAACGTCCTCACATACCTAAGGACAGAATTGGACGCAATCTTAGCCACCTCAATTCCTAGGAATGGGAGATTATTGAAACGTGTAGCCACACCAAATATTGCATGGAAATTGTGGTCAAGCTTAGCCACAAGTCTATGCATCTACTATGCAAAGCCAACTATCAATCATGATGAGGGTTGGAACGCAATGCAAAATCATGCTTTTCGCAGTCGCCCTGCGTATTAAGCTGAAAGGGAATGCCAGCCGACATAGTGAGGATAATACAAAAAAAATTCCAATTACTGTAAGGGGGCCAGCGCCAACTTAATCTACCAATTCGCATTCCCTCCCAAATTCTCTCACCCGGACATCGCAATGGGTCTACATAGACCGAAGTGTGATCAGGTGTAGGGCGAAGGCAGTCGGCTCTAGATACCACATAAAGCAACAAACTTAACTTAATCTAACCTATACCTTGTCACTTAGATCTTAGGCTACAAGAGATCATGGGATATGAGATAGCCAATGAACTTGAGAGGGAGAGTTCAGATCAGAGTTTCTCTGAACTTGTAACTTCTCCAGGATGCCGCCAGACCAAACAAATAGTTTCAGGCGTCTTTAAGTGGTTAGCGTCTTTCCTGCTATCTCCCAATAGAAACAAATTGCAAAATGTTTGCTGGCGTTGTTTCCGAGCACTGCACTTATATCCTGTGACGATTTCTGTAAGAGTGATGACGACACAGCAGACGTCGGCCTACGGACATATCAGGCTGATGGTTCTTTCTGCCGATGCGATAGGTTTTTCTACTTCTGTCAATGGACTAGTTTTTTGTCTGAGTGTTCTGTTCCTAACCATTAGGTATTTAGAAATATATGATGCTTTGGATTGGTACCGTGATGGTCGTAACTGGATTCTCAACTTCGCAAATTTCTAACTTCTTTTTTTTTACTCAAACTCAAAAAATCCTCAAAAGATCTCTTACCAGTCATTCCTACGATTGGATGAAAAATCCAAGTAAAAAAAATTATTCATAAATAAATCAGCTTGACCTTACCGCCTCATAGAACATTTTATTTGATGAGTCACACAAAGTACGTCTACAACATTTACAATTCAAATAAATTGCCATAAGCAACAACGAAAAGAAAAACATTAAAAAAAAAGCATTCACCAAAGATGATACTTAAATGGTATACCCCATGCGGAAGATACTCGTACATCGCTCGTCTAAGATTTTTCGATAAAAAATTTGAAAACATCTTAACCTTGGCATTGAAAATAATTTATTTTCCCTCACTGAAGCGTACACGATGTTATAATTTGATCCCTGCTAAGGTAGGGTAGGATTTGTAAGGGAAATTCAGCAGTTTTGGCTTTTTGGTTTTTCTGGATTTCAGCCTAAATTGGCACTTAGCTAGCCCACACCCAAAAAAGGCCGGAAAAACTGACTCCAAACAGCTTTCATTCCCAGTTTCGTAGACGAAAGGTTGTATAATGACAGTCATCATCCCCCAAGCATAAAATCTCATCTCTATCCCATCCATTGGGGTAATGAGGTTTATTGTGTCGTCATCATCATCATTACGAGGCGAGCGACCCAAAAACTTAACCTTGAACGTGTTCTATGCCCCTGGCCCATCATTTACCACCTGAGTACCATCGGCATAATGACACGTAACCAACAAAACACATTCTCACATTGAACACACAACAGACAACAATTTTACTTGGAATTATGTATTTCCGGAAGTGGCAGGGGCAAAAAAAAAAAACATAGAACAAGTCAGCCCCGAGGTCATAACCGAGCCCGTAATTAACATCGCCATTGTCTGAACAGGGAACAAGAATAGCGTCTAAACGAAGCTAAAGGCTGCAAAAATATTTAAGACGTCTCAATTCTATTTTGTTTCCCTTTTTTGACTTCCTGCCTTTATTCGTCCCTCATGTACATGAGTATATTGTGAACCGAAGTCATCTTCGCCTAGGACGTTACATTACACTTATACAATTGCTTTCCGTAATCGATTTTTTGTTGTCTTCTCCTGAACTGCAGTATCACTTGCTATACTCGTAGTTTGTTATGGATCTAGAAGTTGGTACTCCTTATCCCTATATACGCCGCATGTTCGTAAGATTCAATCAATGACTTCCTAGACAGAAAAAGTAGGTTGTGAGGAATGTAATTACCTTGGCTAGCCCCAAGGAATGGGAGCGCTGGGAGTATTATATGGATCAATTCCATTATACGGTTAAGGTACTCGTATTCATTCCTTAGCTCGTCTTTGTCCTCATACCCGTACTCGTACTCTTACTCATACTCCAAAACTCATCTCTTCGTCTTCATTATTAGTTTTCGGTTCTCTTCTATTTAAGGAATCGAAGGAAAGACGGCCAATGGAGTTTACTTGTTCCATATCGATGTACGATGAATGGACCGGGCATAATGGACCCAAGGATGTCGGTCGACTCCTAATGTTTCATGTCTGGCTGATGCTCCAACTAATTTGCCTTTTTTCGGGCTACAGCATCCGAATAACAAATGATGTTGTCGAAGATGTTTTCTTAGGGCGGGACAAGGCGTCGCACCCGGCCTGGAACAGGTTCGACCTGCTTTACAAGGCTCTGATGAAAGTGGAAACTCTGGGTCTCATATTGATGTTTTAATTTTGCTTTTACAGCATCGTCAATGAGACAATGATTTCTGTCCTTCTGCTGTTAGGGTTGAAAGTACCATTTTGGGTGATAGTATCATAGTATCATAGATGAAGGACGAATTTGACACTTTTGTGCGATAGTTCGGCTTTGTGACATGATGGCGTTAGACGGGAAGTTAATTTCCTTAATGAAAGAGAGAATTCTGAACGTGTCGTCAATGGGTTTAGGGGCTATTAAGGTTTGACGAAAGGTATAACACAGATTGGGTTGGAATTGTAATGAGTGAATGGCTGTTTACATGAAATTATTATTAAAAGTTTTAATGGAATCCTGTATTAAATTAGTCTCTCTACTTGTTGATGAGTTGTTGTACGTGTTGTTGTTACACTATAAGAGACAACGTACTGGTGGTAGGTATTAATTTTGATTTAAACTTTCATGGGTTGACACAATTTGTGAGATCCTGGATGGTATCATTTCTTTAAGGAAATATGAATGAAATGGAGATGACTGTTATTTTTAACTGCACTTAAGAAAAAAATTAAAAATATTGAAAAAACTAATATTTGAGGGCTGTCTAACGAAATACATTCCTCTGAGAGGGATAAACCCTCGGGTTAGGTTAGGTTAATGGAATTTCTCTGAGACAGGAAGTATCAGGGAAAGGGCACAGTAGGCTGAAACAATATACATTTCATACCCTATCACCAAGTTGGTTATCTTTTACGATTGCCATTATTCCCTAACGTTAATTATTGACCCATTAAATGAGAATGAAGATACCATTTATTATTCTAAGCAGCTTCAGTGATGAATACTCCCAAATACTTGGCGCTTGAAGCAAAAATGTTGTTTTGTTTCGTTCCCGTTTCTACAGAAGGTGCAGTTAATTGTGTCTAGCGCTCTTGAGTGTTTTCACAATACGTACTGGACCAAAAGAACCTACGTGATTTGTCTGAATTCGATTGTCCTGACATCGATACCAGATGTTTGGTTTCAGTGAGTCCAACTAATAGACCGAAAACTGACTGGCTAACAGTAGAGGCATTGTAAACGAGGTAAAAACAACGTATGTTCCATGCTAGCGAGAGAGGCTTGTTAGTTGAAGCCTAAACTGTAGCGCCACCTAATTCAGTAAATATTCAAAAATATTGTCTACCTGCTCATCGTTTAGGAGCATTGCCATAAGAGTTACCAATATATTTATTTCATTCGAAACGCAAGTTGCTGAGATTTAAAAATATTACCCATCTCTGACCGCATAACTACGATTTTACTCGTTTGCCGCCCTAAGTTCAATGTGCTCCATATGCGTTGAACCATAACACCCCCATTTACGTGGCTCTTGAACCCTTCCTCTCCAATAATTAGAACAAAAAATATGTGCGCCCTCGTTTCTACGATTATCGTTTTCGATTAACACCTCGTGACAAAATTCCAGTGCACTATTACATCCTCCATAGCACAGCAACTACTGTGATAGGAGGGTGAACAGCAAGAGAAAAAAAATGCCGACAATTTCTGCATGAATTGCCCCCGGAACTAAATACAGTAATCGTGGTTCCATTCTGATAACTCCACGTCTGACACAATCATCTCACGCGGAACCTAGTACCAGCGAAATGTTCCCCCTGAAAAAGCCTACGCTCGTTTGCCCTGTGTTGTAAGCACTCGTGTACCGCTGTACCATGCCATAGCAGCTATGTCACAGTCTCGAACAAACACACATCCACATAAACAAGACCTAACCCATTGCGAACTAATTTTCCACGTAAGTAATTACGAGACCGAAAATGTTTTGTGCAAAAAGAAGGGTTCACGGTCCTGGTCCCGAGACGACAATAGTGCTACTACCACAGTACATTGCCTGCTTAGGTGGTTGGTAAAACTTTGTACCCCTAAAGCATTGGCCCTTACAACTTAGTCGTGTTTGATGCTACTCCCACTCCTAATGCAGGTGGTGACTCCAATCCATGAAAATTAAAGATGTGAAAGTTTAAAGTTCAATTAGGTACAGTTACACGCGGGTTGTGGCAGGTGTACAAGCTGCAGCCCTATTCCCAATATTACAACGTACACCATCTACATGGGGTGTTCCATTATTAAACAGTTTAACTGTGGTACGGATAACTTATGAACAATAACCGATCAACCATGGAGGTGCTTCTCTGAGAATCGGAATTGATCGAAACCATTTTGTGGAGATTTTGTACGACAGACAAAACCGTGGAGGGTTTAAGCCGCAAGATAAATGAATTTTAATAACCAGATGGAAGGTATGTAATCACTTTGGCAGTTCTGATGAAATCGAGGTTTTGTTTTGAGGTCAGGCAATTACTTTTACGAATACGAATAGAAGCTAAAACCAGTTACTGGCTGGCAAAATAATGAAGTTCATATTGGTGTACCGGGTTGGGTACCTTATGGCTTTTTGGTTGAAAGACAAATGAAAATGTCTGGGATCTTTGTCCTACGGGCACACATTGTACACTTTTGAGTCATGATTGCCTCAGGTGGTACACTGAGTCAGGGTGTACTTTGGCAGAAAGGTTAACAACGAGGTGATTTAGATAGATGGATGTAAAATGTGCGCAACAGGGATGCGGATACGATATGTTGGATTGAAAATATGAAACTTACTTCTCCTCATTGAGAAAATAAAGTGAGTTGTCGCTAGATCATCTCAATTGTTGGGTGGTGTCTCATCAGAAGGTTAAAGTCTGTTTGTGTTCTCAATTGTCGTTCGCAACCTACCCAAAGGAATGCGTTAAGGGCTAAAGAACTTCAGGTTTGTTGCAGTCCAAAAACACATCATCGCCTCCTTGCCTAATATCTGGTTAATAGCAATCAAATTAATAGTGATAGTATGTATGGTAAGTAGGTACGTATACGAAGTAGAATACCCGGGCTAACAAATATGTACTTATATAAAATACCACGATATCACTACTCTAAATGTACTTCAACAAGGACCACTCTATGATTACGTAACCTAGTTGAAGCGTCGTTGTATATTCGTCCGATAGCCTACGTTATTCTATCTTTTTAGACTGCATTAACATCCTGACCCAGTACTCGTTGAGTACATTCACTCGACGTAGATGAAGTCAGTATAGCCTTTTCCAAGCTCAAGTACAATAAAGCCTCTGGAGTCAATGGCTTAACTGACGACCTGTTTAAAGCAGCAGGTGGTGACTGGACACGGAACATACTCGTACATCAGCCAATCATCAAAGTATGTCAGACAAATAGCATTTCAGCATTGTTTGTCCGATCCTAAGGAAGAGAGAACCCCTGAAATACGCAAACCACGCATATAAAATCCTGTCCGTCTGAGAACGCATACGATGCTTAGTAAACAGTCCAACCGACCCATATCAGTGTGGGTTCAGACCAGAAAAGTCTACCATAGATCAAATTTGTTCACATTGAAAAAAACCCAGGAATTCCAAATCAATACACACAACCTCCTCATCGATTTCAAAGCGCCATGTGACAGCATCTATGATGATGAACTATACAGAGCCATGATCAATTTCAACATCCCTGCCAAGCTCATTCGATTATGCAAGATGACAATGAAGAATGAACACAACTCCGGTATTGACAAAAAGGTCTCTTTCAAGGCCAGAAAAGAACTTAAACAAAGCGATGCGTTGGTATGTAATTTTTCAACATCGTTCTTTAAAGAGCGGTGCGAAACTCACAAGTTGTCTCCAGAGGCACCATCGTTCAAAAGTCTGTTCAGTTGACGTAATGGGAATAACAAAGCGACAGTGCGAGCTATCAATGGAGCATTTGCGACTATTGAACCAGAAGCGGCAAAGATGGATTTACGGGTCAATGAAGGAAAAACTAAATATATACTATCAATAACTACAATACAACAAAGGGCTTCATCTGCTTCGTTTCCGCTATCAACTCCACGAACTACACCAGCGCGAAAATCGTCGTCCCAGACCGGAAAGTTTTCGACTCCAACCCAGAGAGACAACGACTTCGAGGCAGATATCCCGGCAAAAGACCCCGCTAGCTGGAGAGGCATGTTAACTGAGACCCTTGCCCACCCCGACCATCTAAGTAAGTTTGTAAGTTTTCGTCGAATGTCCACTAGGTTGTCATTCTCCTCGGCTACTTTGCCACTACTATGATGATACACGTATTCTTTTTTTCTTATTGACAACACGGCGATGTCATCTACGTGTACAAGCAACTGCTTAAAAGGCTTCTGAAGGGTTGTTATAAATTCAATGAAATTAGTTTCCTTGCTTCCCGGGTTCAAGTACCCTTTCGTAGAGGTCAAGTCGATGAAAGCGATTGCAAAACAATTTATTAGTTATCTTGGCGACTTGAAACTCGTTGATGTTAGACTGGGTCAGAAGCTACAATGGTAAGAGTTAATAAGGGTGCTGCATGGAAACTTCAGTCCAACCCGATAAATTGTAAGCCCCGAGAGTTTTCATATATAGAATTGCGCATTTCAATCCATATTTAAACATCTTTGAACCCTTAGCTCATGCAACGCATTAGATGTTTCGAGTTTGAAGTCACCTGTCAGTTGTCGAACATCCATATACTTTTTCGGTATCCCTGAGTTGTGAGACTAAGGATATCCTCCTCTTCTTACCTTTTGATTCCATGTTTTTCCAAAAGCTAACACATGGAAGAGGTACACCAACGTATGTTTATATATGTATGTAAATCCTTCAGTTACTAGAAGTTGTCCACATCGTTCCTCCCAACAATGAGGTCTTTTATTTTATTTAAACTCTCATTAATTATCGCCAAAGTAAGTCCTGTCAATTACTATGTATGCCCGACACGACCATAAATACTGCCAACTATTGTAACTTCACTACTGGCCTAAGTCCTTTCTGATTTTTATTGAACTCAAATTATATGACAAAATGTCACGCTAAAAATGGTAGGTCCCCCCTAAATCTATCTGAAGCCTGCAATAAATAACTTAACCTGTCCGCTACGAATGATATTGTGTCCTACAAATGAATTACCACAAGATAACACGACAAAGCCACTGCAATACTACGAAAAAGCACAAAAAAACTGTCAAATAATTCATACTCCCATATATGACCCCCGGACTGGTTCCCATAAAACATGTCCCTCCGAGAAATGCGTTAACACTAAAGGTCTTGCTAAAAAAAAAAAATTTGCCGTGCGCCGTAAAACATGTTGACCTATAAAAGCGTAAGTAATGTCGGCGAGAAATACACCACTCCGAGCACTCAAAACCAAATTTACTTGCCAAGAACTCATGGTGGTTCTACCTCAATAGTCACTTGATTTCTACCATCGGATGTCGCTGGCTTTTTTTTATATTTATGGAGTTTTTAAGTCCCCCAAGCTGATAGTGCGAAATTGGCATTAAAAGGAAGAAAAAATCACCTTTTCCACTTGACTGCTAAGGAGGTGATTTACGATGCAACAAATGGCAGCGATAAAAACTTTGACGGATGGCAAAGAAGCCAGTAATACAGGTTGTGTGTACTTTCGCCTTTGAAGAGTCACCAATTTGACTGTAACCTTGAGATTAACACCACTGAGGTCAAGGCAGTTCAACTGAAATCCAATAAACTCACAAAAATAGTAAATATTTACCCAAAACCACAACTTTAACAATTCTAACTTGCGGAGATCATAATTAACCAAATATATTGGTGGTCTTTGCAGAGTGCCCAGGGAACATTTGTCAGCCACAACTAAAACTCCAAAAACCCTTATGAGTTGTTTGCGAATACCCGGGTAGGCCTATGGAGTTTGAGTCTGTATCTATTTTGTCCATTTGTCAACAGATTTATTCGTGCTGAAATATTAATGTCCAATTACCATGTCAAATGGTAGAGGCTGAGAGGATTGGCCTGGTAATTGAATTGCTTTCAACTAACTGGGCAATGGACAGAGGGAGCAACGGAATGATATTGATTTTGATGAAGATGGTGCAGTAATAACATTTGGATTGACCGAGTTATCGATAGTTTCAATTGAATTTAGAATGAACACAAGCCGACCACAGAACTTATGTATCCGTATGGATAGCAATCCTTTACATGGTGGTTGGGTTATGAAACTTTTGGTCTGTTTGATTATTTCAATAAGCAGCTAGGTTTTCCTAAGCATCGTTCTGAATAAAGTATCCATACGTGTTGTGCCTTCGTTGAAATGACCAATAAGTGCAGACCAGGTCAGTGACTAGGTTTCATGGTTTGTGATTGATGGTTGACAGGTTTTAGGGAATGCAGTGGTATTACTTAGGATAGATATGGAGAATTCTATATGACAACTGGAGAGTTGGAGAACGATTAAGGCTATATCGATGACTGCCAAAATCAACCCAAATCAAATTTAATTTCATTAACAAGTTAACAGTGCTCTATTCAGAGAAGTTTACTGGTCAGGACTCATCTCATGCCAGATTTCACAATGGCACCTTCAAGCATGAGTGAATTAAATCCGTCAGTAACACAATTCTCCTGAAGAGAACATACTAAGGTTTACAGTAATTCCAGTCGTATGTTTATTGCGTTTAGGACTTCTTACTCTAAGAAACAAAGAGACACTAGAATGCCTTTAGAACTTCAACAAGATGATAAAAACCTTCGATACCATTGATACAAATTTAGAAATAAAAAATAAATAGTAGATCAGGTGGTTGTAAGACAGAGTGAAGATGCTGTAGGCCTATTGGATTGATCCCTGAGTTCAACACCTATAGCAAATACAGACTCATTCTTCGCTAGAAAATATGAAATCACAGAGTGGATACCAGAGCAATAGCATCATGCATGGATATCTGCCAAAATGCTGGATGGAAGTAAAGGATAGTTTTTATTCCCTAAGCAGATAAGCCCAGCCATACCTATCCAAAAGACTTTAGGCCCATAAGCCAAACACCATACATTTCAAAAACTTTAGAAAAACGGCTTGACATTCATATTCGACGTAATCTGTACCTTGAAGATTTGGCCTCAACCCAGCATGCCTATACAGAAGGTAAAGGCATAGAAATGGTCCAACATAAAGTTCTCAGCATGATTGGGAAAAGTCTTCACGACAAAAATCATACATTAGCGGTCTTTCTTGGCATTGAAGTAGACTGTGGGTGGCCGTGGCTCAAGTGGTAGTAGACTGGCTTCCAAATCGGAAGGTTCAGTTAACAAAAATCAAGTAAGATGAGTAGTTGACTAGAAATCAGCAACAAGCCAACTTCCACTAAGAACTTAGTCTCCCAATTAAATGTTGGATGCCACCCATGGAGCGAAGTAACCACTAATATCACTGATATCACCCCTTCTGTGGACTGTTTTGGTTAATAAAATACTTCTGAATCTCAAAAGAGAAGTAATAAAAGCCACTGAATACGCGGGTGATATGGATCTTATGGCCAATGGAAAGTTCCACCTTAAGATCAGTGAAATTGGAGACTAGGCCAACATCGGTGCTTTCGAAATCAACCCGCAAAAAAGAGCTTGTTCTTTTAACACATAAAAGGATAATGCCATAATTTGGCCTTCCTTCCATAGATGGGACAATCCTGCGACTATCGAACAGTATCGTACAAGACTAGTACTAGTAAACTGAGTTGAAAGCTCAATATCGAAGAACGTGTAAATAAAGCAACGGTTGTCTTCAACGTGTATTTGGGAGAAAATGAGGACCTGAGCTCAGACCTTCTTATGGATGTACACGGCTATCGTCAGACCCATCTTAACCTACGACAGCTTAGTCTGGTAGCAATCGACAAATAAAACTTTAAACATTAGGTTAAAGACAAAAGTACAGAGGATTGCATGTAGAGTCATGGCTCATGCCATGAGAATGATGGCAATGATGCTAGAATTCCTTCAAGATTAATGGGTCAAAAACAAAGCCAAAGAGCCACGCTTCAATCCTTACAAGTGAACTGGGTTTATATTCCAATAATACCCCAACAAGAGTTTCAGTTTTTTTTTTCAGTTTTAATGCATTTTATTTTCTTAACACTAACTCTTACATTCTAACAAAAAATGCTTAAATGCTAGCTTACAATTACTTAACAATCTTATACTAACTTACTGGCCCCACACAGGCACTCTAAGCTACTCTGAATACTTATATCTATGTCTTTCGACTGCATTTACATTTTATTTATAAATACTTATTTTCTATACTTAAGGCTAAGAAAAAATTTGTTTACAAAAACTTAGCGTAAAGACATTTTTTTTATTTTTTATAAAAACTTAGTATCTAACTTAAAATAAACCTTAGCCTACCTAACCTAAATGCACAATACACACATAAATACACATAGCCATTATACACAATCATATACATATATCAGTATACACCTTTGTATACACTGATATATGTATATGTTTCTTAAATGCTAACCTAAACCTATGTAAGCTGGCCATCGCTATTTACTGAGCAAATAGATTGGTCAGCTCTGCCTCATTAGTGAGGCTGGTCCGTAATTGACGGAAACGACGACGAAACATCTTCCCCATCATTCAACCACCAGAAATGCTGGTGCTGCCGAACGACATCCCTCTTATCGCGATTCTATCTGATCTAGGTAGAGGAATGCTTCCGGTGGAACGAAGTCGTCAGAGCGCACACTCTCGTGGTAAAGGTAATTGGGGTAGTAAGCCCCAGATATCAGGTTATTCGTCGACGTCATTGCTCTTGCAATGTGCCTTCGAGTCAGCTTAATTACGAAGTTGTCCACTCGTATTAGGTTCGCCCTATTGTAAAGGACCTCATTAGGATAAAATTTCTTGTACTCCGACTCTGGTGTTCTATACAAGCGAAGACAAGCCCTAAGACAAGCCCTCTCAAACACCCGAATCTTTTCCATTAAGCTTGCTCGTACATTGAACCACACAGGACAACCAAATACCAGCATGGGCCTGATAAGGGCCATGTAGCAGATTACCTTTACCCTCGCATCGAGTTGGCTGCTATAAAACAGTCTCTTTGTAAGGGCAAAAGCACCTTTAGCTCTGGCCAGAGCAGCATCTACATTTTTGCCAAAATACAGAAACTGATCTAGCCAGATCCCAAGGTATCTGACTACATTTCGACAGGCAAGAGGTTGTCCGCGTTGTCCAACGATAGAGAACTTTCGCCAATTTTTTCTGGAATCCCTAGAGGCTCCAGACAACGGCGTCCTAAAGAGAATGGTTTCCGACTTCTGAAAGTTGATTTTCAACTTCCAGTCATCGCAAAATCGTCTTATCTTATCGAAGTCACTCTGCAAGAGAGTATTAATGACCTCGATTTTTGGACCTGTTCTGTACGCTACCAAATCGTCTGCGTACGCAATAGTATGGGAAAGTGAACCTATCAAGTCGCTTGTATAAATGTTAAATAGGATCGGCGAATTGACCGCGCCTTGCTGAAGACCATTTTTAATTTGAAATATTCCAACAGAAGTCACATCGCCATTTTTCACGATGAACTGTCTGTTGGTTAGCATATTATAAAGAATGTACAAGAGTGGTTTACTGATCCCCAACCGAGTCAGCTTATAGAAAAGACCCTCTAACCATACGGTGTCGAATGCCTTCTCCAAGTCAACAAGGCAGGCACCAGTGCATTGTTTTTTGCCTTTATTCCATTGGATATCGGAAACCAGTTTAGACGCGGCATGTGAGATATCATGTCCCGCCTTAAAACCGAATTGATTATCCGGAATTATATGTTTGTCCTCAACCCAGCTAGACAGAGCTCTATTGATTACCTTTTCAAAAACCTTACTGATATTCGGAAGGAGACTTATCGATCGGAGATTCGCCGGATTGGATATATCCTTCCCCTTTTTGGGGATAGGTTGAACCACCGCCGTTTTCCAATGCGCTGGATAATGTGCATTATTCATTGCATTATTAAACAGGGTTGTGTAAATGTCCACCGCTTCTAGAGGAAGATGTCGAAGCACGATGTTCGGAATACCATCGGTCCCCACTGATTTCTTAGCCCTGATTGTGTCAAAGATCTCATGGAGTTCTTCCTTCGAAATGAATGTTACCCCAACAAGACTTTGAAACACCATTCGCATGCATTTTCTCAATCAGGAATCAAATGATATACGATTCAATTTCCATTTTCACGGATGTTCCAGGCTGAGATGTTGGCTCTAGAAAAGGCAGCCAAATTTTCGGCAATAAAGGCAATACCCCACGAAGATATTACTATATTTATTGACAGTCAGGCTGCCATCAAAACCATAGCAGTATTCGACATCAAATCGAAGCCTGTGAAGCACTGTCGTGAAGAGTTTAAGGTTCTTTCGGCTTAACATAAAGTTAGGTTGTGCCGGGTCCCTGACCACAAAGCAGTAGCAGGCAATGAGCCTGCCGACAAGCTTGCTTTTTTTTCCCGAAAAAGATCCTCCTTATAAAGGGAACTGGTAGATTAAAGTATCAAACCTCCACTCTGCACTCTGAGAATGCAAGTGGAGCGAATGATATAAATAAGACCCAATGAAAGGTGGAAAAATCTTCTAACTTATGAGACCTCAAGCCAACAATGGCCAGAACTCAAAACAAATAAGATTCCCTTGAAGTGCAGAATTAACGTATCTACGCTTTGTAACACCAGATTTTATTTTTACAAATTTATTTAGAAAGCGAACTGTCACGCTGGAGCTCTCGATAGAAAAGAAAGATTTTTTCTTTTTTGCACCCAAAGCCCAGTCAGTGTGTTTGACATGTACCCGTCCGACCAAAATTATGAGTACACTACTGATTTGATCTTTGTCGCTCTATTACAATCCTTTTAGACGGTTCTACAGGTTACAGCTTCTAGGGGCGCACGCAATAAAGCAGGGGCTTACCTGTGGTGTTTACATAGGCTCACAGGAGAATACCCCCCAAATTTGTGCCATTGTCTCAGCGTTAGTAACTTGAGGCAAAGCAATACGAAAACTGCAAACAAGAACTAGGAACCGTAATCAAATCCCTATCCCCTTCCAATTCACCTACTCGGGCATCACAATGGGTCTGCACAGACCTAAGTGTGATCGGGAACAAATTCCGCACGGAGCAAGACGATGCTATCGAGATGATATCTTACATCAGCTAGAAAAATGGGTAGTGTGTGATCGAGGAAATAGAGAGACGCTATTACAGGAATGTGATGAGAAAATCCTACCAAAGGATAAAATGAACATATCAAATACTAAGCTCAAGCCGAAGACAAACAAAAAAACATAATAGTTGAATAGCAATCCGTATTAACTACGAGTATATGAAATACTGAGCAATGGCGATGATGATTCAAAATCCACTGTCACACAGCCCGCGAATCGATGGACCAATTGAGAAATGAGTTCGGTGAGCAATTTATCTCTCGTAATGCGATTTGACGCCTTCGACTATTTTTTATGAAGATACATCAACTAGGTTCAATTGCAGCCTTGGAAGACAACATTACGCGTGTTATTAGCGAAATACCAGCCAATATGCTGGAAAAAGTGATTCACAACTCTTCGTATGGACCACTTAAACCTTAGTCGGGGTTAACATTTACTAGAAATAATCTTTAAATGGCAAGCATCACGATTAATCAACTCAAAAAAAATTGTACACACTTTCGCAATTTTCCTGTGTTTTTTTTTGAAAATTAAAACCCAACCGCTTAAAAAATTTGACTTTTGCAATTGGAAATTTCTTTCGTCCCTGTTGTCAAACTTTCCTCCTCATTATGAATAAACAATATTGTGCAAAATATTCCAGATTTTCCTTGATGAATTTTAGGAAACATGATAGCATTAGGTACGCTTGTTTGTCAATTTAAGTAATCCCATTGCATCAGTTTACGAATAAAAAAAATCAAGGACCTGCTGTCATAAATGGTAAAGTTTTATTAAAATATGTAAAATTCCGTGCTTGTGCAAAATATACCAGGTTTTCAAAAGTACCGTATTTTCTTGAGTTTCAACTCATTGATAGTGTGGTTTATGTTGTCATTTGAACTGAGTTATGAACTAAACAAAGCAATAAAGGTCAGGTGTTTCAAAAATTGTTTAACAATAAAATGGCAAAACATAAGTACAGTTGTGTAATTAAAAAGCAAGTAATCAAAGCAGAGCCAAAGCAAAAGTGTACAGCCAAAAGGTATAAAATGTCATCATCGACAGTGGGGGACATGATTAAAAAGTTTGGAAATGGTAGAAACCATTCAATCTGGTAGACGTCCGAGAAAAACAACAGTGCGAAGCGATCAGAAAATTAAAAACAAGATCCTTAACGGTTGTTGCTTGTCTTTAAAAAAGATTGTTTGCGAACTCAGTCTTTGAATTGACGCAAGCACCGTACGTAGGCGTTTAAAAGAAGCTGATCTGGGTTATTTTCGACTAGCAAAAAATCCGTTACTTGCTGCTAAGCACAGACAAAAAATGTACGATTTTATTCTCCTAGTACGTCTTTGAAAAATTTGCTACCGCTGATCATTTCTTAGATTGTAGTTTCCAAGAAATCATTTGGATTGGTCCGCAACTAAGTTAAAAACTGTGATTTTTAGCGGCGAGAGTCTTCACATCCGCAATATTGCCGCCCAAATGTGAAGCATGGTGGAGGCTCGGTTACGGTGTGGGTATGTTTTCGGGCGAGGAATGTGGTCCGTTATATGAAATAAGTGGTATGTATTGCATAGAGATATACGAGTATATACTGGAATCGGTAATGTTACCATATGCTGAGGAGGAGATGCCTTTTCTTTGGGTTTATCAACACGATAATGACCTCAAACATTCTTCAAATGTGGTTAAGGAGGGTTTTGCGGAAAAAAATATTGTTGTGTTAGAATGGCCATAGCAATCGAACAATCTAAACCCTATTGAAAACTTGTTAAACATCTTAAAAAACTAGTAGATCAACAACGTACACGTACAAAAATGTTCTTATGACCTCACTGAGAAATGAATGGGAGAGCATTCCAAAAAATATTTTTGAAAATTTTGTCTCGTCCGTACCTAGAAGATGCGATGAAGTGATAAAAATGCTTGCACACAGCGCGGGCGAAAGAAAATCAGTTAGATGGAAAAAGAGGTACCGGTGAACAATGGTTTTAAATGTTTGAAGGTTATAATGACTAAGAAATAAAGAGCTAGGCAGGACATTCCATAAGAGAGTTGTAGGGCTTAGGAACGAATCACGATATTTTTGAGTACTCGTACTTCCGAAAGTGGGCTTGAGATGGGTGTTACGGTTAAAAGTTTGAAGGAGCGGAATGCTACTGGCGATTTCCATGGAGCACTGGTGGTGAAAATAGCCATACAACAAGGTGAGACAGGAGACGTTACGCCGGTGTTCGAGGGTGTCTAATGACTGTGTCGTATTAGCATCGTCTATGAGTTTTATCACACGATTTTGGATCCTATCTAGCAAGTGCAAAGAGGTCTTAGGGGCACCTGAACAGATGTGGGCATTGTACTCCAATTTACATATATTGATACATATATTGAAGCCTGATCAGAGGGGTTAAGTATTTCCTACACCGCTTGAGGAAACCTATACATTTCGCAGCAATTTTGGCGACATCGAATATGCGGTCATTCGATCGCAGGTTGTTATTGACATACATACCGAAAATGGAAAGTTTTTCGGTTTCGATGATGCAAGTGCCATTCATGGACAATGGCTGGGTGTTTAAATTGCGCTTTAACGACTGCAGACAGCATTGTATTTTGGAAGCAGTAAATTCCACTCTGTTGATAGTTCCCCAACTAGTTGTGCTGCTAATATCGGAATTTAATGAGATCAACATACGCTGCCGTTCCCGTTCTAAAGCCGAAGAGCAGGGACGTGAGTCCGCAAACGTAAACGAAAAATAGAGAGTACTGTCGTCAGCAATGGAATATATTGGATTAGAAGTAGCAGACAAAAGATCGTTAATGAAAATTAAAAAGGGTGTCGGAGACAGAGCGGAGCCCTGGGAGACACCAGTATTTATTTTGTGGATATCAAACTCGAAACCGTCCAAGACAACTTGAATTGAACGTTCAGAAAGGTTCATGGATCTCAAATGCATGCATTTTCGACAAAAGAGCCTGATGTGCAACTATCTTGCTTTCGCCAGATTAATGTACGCTTTGGTTCCACTTTTCGGTGAGACATGGCATCAAATCACCAGTGGATCGGTTGCTACGAAAACCTTACTGCTGGGCATTGAGAAGTTTTCGTGTTTCGATATATTTTATGAACTAAGCGTTTTTATAACTTTGCAAAGAAAGAATGTAAGTGCAGTAGGGCTTTAGGAGGAGAGCGAGGAAGATTCGCCGTTTTTAGGGACGGACTGGACAAATGCTATTTTCCATCTGATCGGAAAGAGTCGTAAAGAGTAGGATTGGTGAATAAGTTTACGCAGTGGTTTTGCCAGCGAGGAAGAACACCTCTTCAGAAGATGGGGATATATACCTTCTGGACCAACGGATTTGTGTATATTAATATCTTTAAGTACGAGTGCGAAAGTAGATTCGTCCCATTGAAGATTCGACGCATTCAAGTGTAGGCGGAGACGAAGCACAATCTGAAAGTGTTGAGCTGGTCGCAAAGTATGCAGCAAGCAGATTGGCCTTGTCCAAAGAGCTGACAGCTAGAATGTCATTATAAATGAGCGTTGGGATGGAGGATGAGGCAGAATTTCTAATATTTTTGACGAACGACCAAAAATTTGTACTACCTTTGGGACATTGTTGTAGTTTTTGAGTCAGTTTTTGGTCGTATTAGAATTGTACACGCTTAAGAAAGACGTTTCAGTAATTCCTGGCTCATTTAAACTTTTTTCGGTTTTCCTCTGTTGGGTTGGTCTTGAAGGACCGAAAAAGCTTTCCTCTAACCCTGACAGTCTATTTACAGCTCGAGTCGTACCATGCCTTTTCTTTTGTTCCGACACTCTTAATCCGATGAGGAATAAAGCATTTCATTCCAAAGAGAATGGTGTCTGTGATCATATCAGCATCGGCATCCACGTCGTTATCGAAGAAACATAACGACCAGTTGAAATTCCAAAAGAAGTTGTTAAATGCACTCCAATTGGCTTTTTCATATTGCAATGCGGTGCTTTTAGGAATCTTTTCTCTAACTGTGTGGTCGGTATACGAGAAATTAGCTGATATATGTAACACAGTGGTCCGACGAGCCTAGAGGGGATAGCACATTGAACTTGTATTTGTCGTGGTGAGAAGTTAAAAACAAGTCCAGGGTATCGGCGGCATGACTATCAACGTCTGATATTCGTGTGGGCTCACTTAAAAGGGTTAAGTTGTTTTCCGCAGCGAAGATCTCCTTCGGGTGTTGTCTGTCCAGAATGTCGAAGCCACCCAGAATTGTGTATATTGAAATCGCCCGTAATAACGATTTCAGTATGAGGATACAGGGATACAATTCTTTGAATGGAGTCAGACAGCGCATCAAACTCGTTAAAGGTCGTTTTGCTGTCCAGTTTAGAGCTTCTGTAAATAAAACAGTAGTGGATAATTTGCTTACGGAGATGGAATTTTAACCAGATGAAATTGAATTCCGGATTGGAACAGAGACTACATCTATCCTTTGCAAACATTTTCGTCTCATCGTTCCACCTGCACCTAATCTCGTTCATGTAGACTCGGCCTCTTTAAACCCCGGGCTAAATCTTTTGAAATATTCTTACATTTTATGTCACAGTTGTTCTTGATTTTTGAAGGTATTCTTGCGCTGACAAAATTCGATATTTTGGGTTTAATTAGCAATTTTTTAGCTAGTTTTCATCGAACCCCTATTTGCAAGTGGCAAGAGTGTCTACCACAGTACAAACCTTTTTTTATTACAAGGTTCGGCTACATCATTCAGGCAAAAGAGAGACTAAAGCAAGTACAAATTCTGAAGCATATTTCGGCAGCTCCAGGAGCTCTATTACTTCATTATCATCATCATTATTCCAAAATTCTTTTGATCATATGGATGGAATTGTATTTGACTGTAACCCACGTCCTATGGTTCTATTACCTGATAGAGGAATGTTGATAATAGTCAAAAATAAATATTTAAATCGTTAGTACCAAACCAATAATGATCTTATTGCAGAGTTCTGATTGCTTGGTGAAAATGTCGCCGCTAGACCCGTAAGTGCGACAGCAGTATATAGGGGACGTCCAATAGCGAATTTGCGATATACCGCACGCCTTTCAGAATTACATTAGTATCTCGATATAGCGAACAGTATATCCTATATAACGAACGCGTGAATCAATTAATACAGAAACTCCGAAAATATTTATGTATCACTACAAATTCTTGTTTCAATCTCATCAGTTTTTCTTATTGCATAGGTGTGGACCCAAAAGTGTATAGACGACTTGTATCTTGTTGTGTGTTGTCCTTAAAAAAGTAACCAATTCGCACACGAACACTTTAGTTTGTTGAATGTAAATTCACTGATAAGGATGGAACGAAGAACTTTTGGTTAGCGAAAGCTAAACACAAAGCACAAACTGAGGCACAGAAAATATAAAATCTTCATAAGAAAAGGTTTGCGATTTAAAAGAGTGTATAGCCTTGTAGTGCGTAGGTTCCAGGTGCTGGAAACATGTATCGTGTACATCCCTCTACGCAGTGGTAAGCGGTTGTATATGGTATCTGTCTACGGGCCTAAAGCTAATCAATCCACTTTACCTACCGTCCAAAAGGCATCTGTCCAATGGAGAGATTGACAGGCACCTCAAACAAATGGACGATACCATCAAATGAACGACAGTACAATACTCCGGTACCGATACACTGGTGACGAAGACTCATTCCGCAAAGCAACTGTTGAAGCACTTCACCGACACAAGAGTAGATGGCTGTTGAGACTAAAAACCTTGTACAGATACTTTACTTTACTAAACTTTACTAGTTTACTGACCGACATAACCCGGAGATCGTGACACTGAAGTCGTCGATCAAAAACCTCCAAGTATTAATTAAAGAAAATTATAGGGCTTCTGTAAGTTTGTATTGAAACAACAAAATTCGGGCTGTAAACACCAGCAACAGGAATATGTTTCCGCAAATAAATAGAATATTTCGGAGGAGAGATCAAACGAACAACGAACAATCCGGCTCAACTTCGGTCGATAAGTCTCCTTCGCAATCAATCAATAGAGTCCCAAAGAATTGGGTCGAGGACAAAAATATATAGGGTTTTCCAATAAAGACTTGACAACTTTTTTTTTAAATAAAACGCAAACCATTTGAGATATTTCAAAAACTTTATAATCGGCTTGAAGTACAATCAAAACATTTATGAATGGAACTCGACTTCGTTCATATGGCCACCGCGGGCACGTTTGCAGCGATCCAATTTTCAACGACTCGGCTACACATTTCGGCCAAAACGGCAGCTATTTCGCGTTCCATGTTGGTTCTGAGCTCTTCCAATGTGGTCGTCGTGTTGGCATAAACCAATGACTTAACGTAGACTCAAATTTTTGAACTAAACTTGTTATTGCCTGTCTACTGGGGCGAGAATTACGACCGAAAATTGGAGTCAACGCTCTTAAAGTTGCAGTCACCGACTCCGAATTTCGGTAGAAAATTTATATAATTTGCAGACGCTACTTGTTAGTGTACTTTACCATGATGAAAATGTTGAGTTTACTGAATAAATTGACAGTGACAGTTTGATGATTAGTGAAAGAGTGCGTTCACAAATTAAATTCAAGGTTGTCAAGTCCCTAATGGAAAACCCTTTAGTTCCGGATAATCAATTCGGTTTTAAGGCGGGACCGATCTTACATGCTGCGTCCAAACTGGTATCTCATATCAAACAAGAAACAAGGCACGGGTGCCTGCCTGATTTTTTTGTTTTTTTATAATTTACGCGCGCCCAAGGGGTTGATGCACTTTTAATGTTGCCTGGGCGCGGGCGGATAGATAGAAGGAGGAGAAAGGAAAATTTTGTTTGTAGTGGTTTGAAACTCAGGTGTATTTGGTTTCGATATTCGCTCTCCAGGAGTGGGAGTCCGAATAGGACGGAGAGTTTTTTCTTCACTTAGGGTGATTCGAAGGTTATAATTCACACTAGTTTTTTGTGCTTGAAACTCTACAACAGCCAAATTTACGTGTCAGTGTTATGCCTTTACACGCAGAATTTTTCTGTCTGAGTTCCAATTACACAAATGAGAAACTTGAAAAACTTGTCATGGGTAGGGATCGAACCTTGACCCTCCGAGTGAGAAGCGATTGCTAGTACCACTAAACCACGGCCACCCCGTAATTCACTAGGAGAAGGCGTTCGACACCGTATGGTTAGAGGGACTATTCTTGAAGTTGAGCAGGCTGGCCATAAGTAAACCACTGCTTTATATTATTTTTGATATGCTCACCAGTAGACAGATCATCGTGAAGAATGGCGGTGTGACTTCCGCTGGAGTATTTGATATTAAAAATGGTCTGCAACAAGGTGCGGTTAATTCGCCGATCCTATTCAACATCTACACAAGCGATCTTGTGAGCTCGCTTGACCATGCCACTGCGTACGCAGACGACTTGATCGCATACAGATCAACAGATAACACTACGTAAATTCGATAAGATTAAGGGATATTGCTATGAACTAAAGTAGAAGATTAGCTTTCAGAAAAAGGAAACCATTCTTTTTCGGACGCCTTTGTTTAGGGCCTCTACGGATACCAGAAAGAATTGGCGACGGTTTTCGATCGATGGAATATAACATCGTTCAAATATCCGCTTCGGCTTCTATGGATGGCATGCATCCGTGATTTCCAATTTTCCATGACTCTGGCGCATAAATCAGGCTGAATTTGACCGATGGCATGTGTTAGGTTGGCTTTGAGGGCCGCTGTTGTTTGTGGCTTATTCTTCAGAAAACCCCTCAAGAAAAAGTCTAGCGGGGTCAAATCGAACGATCTCGGTGACCAGTTCACATCACCTCCGCTTCGAATCGCACGTGCAGATTTTCCTATGTGGCGTGAGCTGTGTGGCACGTAGCGCCGTCCTGTTGAAACCTCATTTCGTTGGTGTCCATATCATCCAATTCAGGCCAAAAGAAGTTAGTAATCATCGACCTATAGCACTCGACGTTGACGGTGATGGCCTGCCCAACGGCCGCACATCGTGAGACCTAAATCTTGAGACTAATTCAAAGACGTGCTTGGCCCTGTTTAATCGAAATATGGAGCAGTTTCTGCATCGTCTCGTGACCGTCGATGAGACATGGATTCTTTGGTATACACCAGAGACCAAAGAACAATCGGAACAATGCGTTTTACCCGTTGAACGTTCCGCCGGAAAGCTGTCAAAAGAAAACTAAGCATTTTGACAGGCGTGCTAAAAAGAGGTTACACTGGGTTCAGTAGCGCCACCTATCCTCCAATCCGGGTACCCATCAAACAGCCCTCGTATTAACAAAAAGTTTAAAAAATCGATCAATATAACGAACACTTTCGGTAAGGTGAATGACTTCAAACATTATATCATTCGTTCTATTCGACGTCCACTGTATGTATGATATATCTTCAGCAGTCGTTATTATACTCGTTACGAATAATGAAAAGAGTCCCTGTACATGCTAAAATATCTGATTTGTGCTTCAAATTTGCATGTCCAAGCCACTTAAATCAGGGTAAGCCTCACGTCATCAAAAGAAAAGTAGTCCAATGGTAACATCATCAACGAATTCTAAAATACACAGAACCTCAATGTACCCAAAGATATATTCATTTATCACCATTAGCGAGTATTTGTAGTTATGAAGTTTTCACTTTCCAACCCGCGCATACGAACTTTCAATTTCTGACAAACAACAATACTTTCTTAAACCGATCTCAATCGAGAAATTTCTTTGACTACGTTATTTCCTCTAACATCCAAGCCTCTTTGAAAAGTGGGCGCCAAGACTTCAATTGAAACCAGACCAAATCAATGTTTTTTACTTTCATTTCGGTTTTGAGTAATGAGTCAGATTCTAGACACAACGCAACAATAAATGATGTTTTTGTTTTTGTGTGATTGATGGGCGTAATCCCAACAAAGATACAAATATACTCGTACAACGATGCAAAGATGCATCTCAAACGACAGAGTCAAAGTGTAAATATTTATTCATAAAACAGTCTGTCAGTCAAGCCTCTAAAAAAAATCCATTTCAGCAGAAATCCACCCTCGACGTTGTGGCACCTATCCATCCGTAAAGGCATGTACAACGAACAATTAAATAAAATCGTCTCTCTGATTTGTATCCGGGCGAAAGTCAACAATAATAAGTCGCATTAGTAAACAGAAAATGGTAAAAGGAAAATCCTCAAGAAGGTTGAAAATTAAATCCTGATAACCGAGCTTCTTTATGTCCATCTTTTCAGTACCTGCCGTAGATGTATCTTGAAGGATTCAGGCGAAATGCTACCAGATTTAGCGGATTTGTTTTTCATTGCATCGGTAAAACATTGTGTTTCTTTGCTCTGTAACTTGTATCTAGTGTTGTCGTGGGTATACTGAAAGTACATTTCATGAAATAGTAATAGTGGGTAATAATACCGGACTATGTGCCGTAGTACTAGCAACCGTTTTGGAATATGGTTTTTGGCTAATAAAATGAAAATTAATGAAAATTTTTCAAAACTTGTTTTTTTTATTTATTGGGTCGCTCAACGGCTACAAATTGTAGAATAACTTATTCGAAATGGCCCCCAATTACCTTCTAGCAACCGCAACATCGCTCATCGATTGACATACGGACCTCATGCTTTGGAAAATCCACCACCCGGACAAGGGCGCAATTCAAAGGCTCAATACTTGGTGTCGAGTAGTGCAAGATATGAACTCTAGAACAGTCCATAGTCATGTAGTATAATGGATTGAGGTCTGGGCTAGCAGACGGCCAATCATTCCTGGAAATGAAGTTCAGAACGTGATTTTTGAGCCACGTTATTCCGGCAATGGCGTATCGAATGTTAGCCTCAAGCTAGTCCAAAGTGGTTGGCTTGTTAGCGTAGACTAAGGAATTGACGTAGCCCAAGAGAAAATAATCGAATGGTGACAAATCGCATGATCGCGGTAGCCAAATGATGAACGCTCGCCGTGAGATGACCCAGTCACCAAATTTCTCCTTCACATCTTCGAGCGTTGTGTTGCTTTTATCGCATATAACGCCGTCTTGTTGGAACCACATCTCGGATATATCGATGTTGTCGAGCTCTGACCACAGAAAGCCAACCGACTTTCATCGCTCTCAGTTCAGTTTTTTTATGCCTGAGACCATTGACGGTAACAGTGTTTCCTTCCTCATTTAGAAAGGAATAAGGTCCGATGAGGGCTTCATGCCATAAACCGCACCAAACAGTCAATTTTTGTAGATGCATTGATACTTGCATCGTTTGCTTCAAGAACTCCAATTTTGCTTGTTGACATAGCCGCTGAGCCAAAAATGGGCCTCGTCCGAGAAGATGATTTTTTGGCCAAAATCCGGATCTCTGGCCAACATTTTCAGCTCCCAATTAACGAACTTAAGGCGTTATCTGTGACGACCACTTCAATTCTTGCATCAGCACAATCTTATACGGATGTAGGCCCAAATACAACCGCACAATAAGCCGGTGTAACCCTATGGCGATGACCAATTCAACTGATCGGCGCCAAATCGACATTTCGGCTATGTTTTCTTCATTTCCCACCAATCTCTGTTTGGTTGGTGGCTTAAGATCCGAAAGAGTGTACTCACGCTAAAACTTTTCCACGGTGCGATGAATTGCCGGCACACTGAAACCATGATGACGACCGACCTCACCACGAAATTCACGTTGCGTATATACAACTGAGCCAGAATTTCGATAATATTTTTTAATAATTTCCGCACGCTCGGCAAGCGTAAAACGTTGCATAAAGATATGGCAAAAACTACTTAATATATTGACAGCTGGATATCATTGGTAACTTTGACAGCTGCTGAAACATAACAATTGTAAAAGCTATCATTGCTATCTGGTCCCCCAGTGCTATATCCCTATTCTGGTTTAGATTCTGACCGAAACAATTCCTGGACGTAGGTAAAGTAAGTCCATTTCATGCTTTCGTCGCAACAGGAGGTCCGGTGTCATTGCATCAGACTTACATGAGACCGGAGTTTAAACACATTTCGCCATCAACGTAATCAAAACTTCAGAGCGCGCTGTACCGGTAACAACTTTTCCTTAGACGGAAGATGACATTGAGAGTGCAGCTCATGATAAGAATTTCAAGGGGTGGAACATCTATCAGGCATCTGGAGCATAGCCAGGCATACAAGGAAAAGCCTTCATGCAGCCGAGAGTAATTGGTCTTTAAAATCTGGTAAAAACCGCAGCAAAGTATTTTCATGAAATCTTGTTCCGTCAGACAACTGACGCATATATGTATGTCTTATCGTACCGTATAGGACCTTTCTCAATGACAGACCCCATGTTTTGCCGTAAATTAATTCATACTGACCGAAAGCCGACAGCGATTTGGATGTTTTGCTGCGTGGCATGCGTTATCGAAGAAGTTTGTAATCCAGGACGATGCCAAATAATTACCTTTGTTGGAGAAATATATGCTGATGCTTGTAAGTAACCTCATTTTTAGGGGATTTTCTGAAAGTCTATTTCTAGTGCACCAATCATCGACCATCTCTAGAAATGACTTTGCTTTAGAGGAAACAATCGCTAGATGTGAAACAACAGACAGTACAGCCACATCGTCTTCATATGGCTGTGGGCAGACGTTAGGATTATTGAGCGTTAAAGTTTGAGGGTTCTATTGCTTTTGTCGACAAAACCAATGATTCATATGACCATAGATGGTCTGACCGATCTTCAGAAGTTGAATTGCCGAAAGCAAGGCGTATTACTTCTTGTTGTCAAAACTCAGTCCCAGAGTTGCATTCGCCAAGAAGTTTTGCGCACATTAACCTCTACCATTTGTTACGTTTTATTCAGCATGGGGGAAGTTAGACTGATCACCACAACCGATGAAAAATACCAACTGCGGTGTGTTTTATTACTCAGCTCACTTAAAGGTTTAGTGATAGAATCTGATGCTAATCAGGTAACGTGAGAATATCGATATCTGCGTAACGCCATAGAACGGACGATCTACAGCACAGTTTCCTTCACATTGATGGAGCTATTGTACTTAGATTCCTCCTCTTAAACAAGATGGAGACCGATTCTGAAATCGATGTATATGGTCTGACACCGAAAACTCTGATAATACTTTAGGGTTCCTGCTAGAAAGTCATAACTATGCTTATACAATAGCAAAGTTGGAAAGGGTGGGACAGTTACCGAAGGAAGAACGGTAAATTTTAATCGTGTATGCGTCACTTTCATCCAAAAACAATGCCCAACAATGCGTATCTAGAATGTGCAATGCACACTCGAGTCATCGTCTCCAATGGAGATCTCTATTACCGACTTATGTAATTAATTCCACAGCCATATAAGGACATAATAATCTCCTTTCTCATACGCATACCCATTACATTAGCGTCGCGGTTCGTCATGTGCAGAGGTTCCTGAACTGATGTACGAGTACGATGTCTTTGAGGTACAAACGATTTTTATATTTTGTAGGCAACAAACGCCGAAATGCCCCTATTTTGTTACGGGCAGTAAACAGAGTCTTATTTTTTGCAACCCCTGTTGCGTTTATTACGACATCAATAAAATCTGCCTTTGAAGTAATTTTTTGCATTAGGCGATTTGGTATTTTCGATTACCATAACCATATTCCTCTGGTAAACCTGCTAAATGAGAGCTGCCACCTTATTACCTTCAATTTCCGGACTAGCTTTCTTAACGTTCATGGACAGCAAAACCATTTTGTTGACGTACTCCATCGATTGGTAATGACATCGACATGACAACGGATACCAGTGTCATCAAATGCAGCACAAATTGATGTTCAATCCTATCTAGCGCTCGAATTTTGACAGTTTATGGCGACCATGTAAAAAATGCTACAGCTGTCAAATTTGGAGGTTATTGTACCCAATATTGAGAAAATCACCATGGAAAATTACACTAACGCGAACAACGCGTTACATTTTTTATATAATATCTTTAACTCTTTATTTAAATTATTTTATTTATTTGTAAATAACAATATACTATAAATGTTCAATAGATAAGCAAACTATTTTCTTACTTCTGTGACTGCTTGTAGACTTCTCAAATCAATGCACTCACAGCTTTTCTTTTACTACGAGGGGCGTTCAATATATTCTCGGTATCGATATGAAGGAAAATGCGAATTCAATTTAAATTGTTTTTATTTTTCAATATAATCTCCCCTAACATCAATGCATTTGTTACATATTGAGATAAGCTTTTTTAAACCCTCAAAAAAATAAATTTCCTCTTTCTCTGCAAAATACCCATTTATTGCCGACTTGAGTTCTTCATCATCCGAAAATCTTTTTCCACGAAGACATTTTTTCAAATCCGGAAACAGGAAATAATCACTAGGGGCAAGGTCTGGACTATAGGGTGGGTGTTGGATTTCTTCAAAACCACAATCTCGCGCAGAAGCCTTGGAAACTCGCGCCGTGTGAACAGGAGCGTTGTCATGAAAAAGCAACACACCCGCTGCGAGTTTACCCCATCTTTTCTTTTTAATTTCCTCCCGCAAATTATGCAAAGTGGAAGCGTAGGATGTGGCGTTGATGGTTTCACCTTTTTTTTGTACTCAATGAGCAAGATTCCCTTTGAGTCCCAAAAAACTGTGGCCATGAGCTTCCCGGCAGACAGAGTGACTTTGAACTTCTTCGGGGGGTCTGTTCCTTTTTTATGCCACTGCATGGACTCTTGTTTGCTTTCAGGGTCATAGTGCTGGACCCATGTTTCGTTCCCAGTAACAATTCGATCCATAACACCGTCCGCGTTCTCACTACACATCTCCAAAAGCTCTCTACAGCATGCGATTCTCACTTTTTTCTGAGGCGCTGTGAGCATTCGTGGCACCCACCTTGCACTGACCTTTGAAAGGTTAAGATGGTCATGAAGAATGGTGTGAATGGTACCAATTGAAAGCTTGGTGATCTCTGCCATCATTTTCACCTTTATTCGGGCATCCTCAAGAACAAGTTTTTCGACTTCTTTGATGCTTTCTCCCGTACAAGCAGTAGCCGGGGCTCCGGAGCGGGGGTCGTCTTCAATGCTCTCTCTGCCTCTCTTGAACTCACTTGACCACTTTTGCACAGTTGATAATGAAGGTGCGGAACCCTGGTAAAGAGCCACCATCTCTTCATGAATAGTTTTTTGACTTTTTCCTTGCTTAGTGAGAAATTTAATTACAGCGCGATGCTCAATTTTCACCATCATCGTCTCAGTTGCCATTATGATTCTGTTTAACTAGAGATAAAACGCGAATTAATAATCACATTTATATGAAATTTTACATGAATGCACTAATTACTAATTAGTTGATAAATAAGTCAATTTATATATACAACCACAGCTTCACCCCGATACCGAGAATATGTTGAACGCCCCTCGTATATACCTCCTTTGTCTTTGTGCCCAAGCCAAGTTCCCAACCAATAGTACAATCGGCTGTTGCTTCTGTTGGCTGTTGCTGTTCATATGTACATTTTAAACTATGGCGTACTGCACACGGATTCGAATCAGCTGGTCAGTAAACAAACAAACAATACCCGTACGTCGTCGGAGCGTGAGGTCTGTAGAAAACATTGCTGTAGTGAATGAGAGTGTGCAGGATATTGGATGGCAGTCAATTCCTCGTCGTGCCCAAGAACTTGGCTTTTCGCAGACCCAATCTGGCGAATTGAATTGGCCCAGGAACTGAGGTAAACAAACATAGGCTGAGCTGAGCATTCGCTGACTGGGCTCTGGAGCGACATCGATCTTCAGCTACGAGGCCCATTTTTGGGTTAATGGCTATGTCAACAAACAAAATTTTCACAATGCATCCAGAAAAAGTCACTGTTTGGGGCACATTTTAGTCCGTGGGGTCATTGGCTTGTACTTCTTCCGAAATGATGCTGGTACCGCCGTAACTATCACTAGCAAGAGGTACAACGAGTCAAGGATTAACGTGAACACCTGTCAGGAGAACAATTTCACGGGATGCCCATACATCTATGGGAGCAAGGATACGCCTTGTCATCGTTTACCTTACTTGTGTTGGAGACACAGGTTCCACCCTTGGTATGGGTCGAGGCCGATCTAATACCTCGGCAAGAGGTACAGATTGATGCTAACCAATTTTGTGTAGCCTAAATTGGAAGATTTGGAACTCAATAACATGTGGTTCCAACAGGACGGCGCTACTCTGTCACACAGTATATGCATCAATGGATCAATGGATGTTCTGCACGACACCGAGGTCTTGTGATTTAACGCCATTAAACGTTTTCTTGTCGCTATGTTAAATCACCAGTCTATGTGAATAATTCGCAGACGATTGAAACCTTAAAAAAAAACAGATCCAATACCATCAATAATATGAAGACTGATTTTTTCGGTCGAGTTATCGCAAATTGGACCTCTGGGAAACGCGCCGCAAAGAAAGATATCTCATGCACAACTTGTTTTATTTAAATTTGTAGCTCGATGCAGCCGAATTTCCGTTCATTCATTGACTCCTTTTAGGCCACGTTGAATGCGCGTCTCTTCACAACTCTATTTTCCTCAACACTAACGTATCTACGTATCCCTCTTCTTTTCTTTCTACCAACCCACCACACCTCCCATATGCTACGAAAGATCCATTCAAACCTTACCGTCTTCGACTTTAACCGCATCACTACTGCCTCAAATCCGATCTCCTTCACCACTCCAACCAGCCTCAGTTTTAGTTTAAGTTTAACTTAAGTTGGTTTAAGATTGTATAGATTGTATTAAGCCGAATAAATCGGGGCCTTGGCCCATACCAAAACAGCTTTACACCTCTCTCTCTGTGCATAAAGTGCAGATGTCAAAATAAAATTTAGCATTCGTACGCTATAGAGGTTTTATTCGCGTCCGTTTCGTAGAGGCTTTCCCAGCGACGATAGGGCTAATAGTCCTCTAACTTTCAGCATATCGTAGGAAAGTAGACCATTTAAGCATTTCATCATTAAAAGAAATTTTCAATGCAAATGTCAAAGGCTTCAATAGTTTAATAAGGGTGTTGCTTAGAGCGGTCGATACGATATGAACAAATGTCAACTGTAGTTGAAGTTAATTCCAAAGGTCATTCTTTAATCGTGCAAAAAGCCGAATTCAACAATTTACAGTACATTGCACTTAATCCTCTGGAAAATTGCTCTATCCAGTGGTTTATGTACGTCCGTTTCTATACCAACTGTTCCGAATTGAAAACGAGTATCAAAAGTAGTAAATTTCAGGTTCCTATGAATAGTAGTAACAGAACCACTACTATGGACGAAACTACAAACGACTCTTTAAGCTGGATGCATTTTTATGGTCCTTTCTGCTTTCATTTTCCCATTATGGCTTCTTGCTCGCGTCAAAATTATCACACCCACACTTATTCCTTTTTTTTCTTCGCAATAACACTGCCTCCTTATTTTGACGGTCTACAGCGTTCCAGCTTCCAACATCTCGCATAATAAGGAGCTATACACATAGAGGATAATGCAAGGAGTACGGATAAGAAAGTAATTTCGTTTGGTATGGATTTTTTTTGTCACTCTCTGTCCTTTTGTTTGGAGTGTTTTTCTTTCTTGGTTATGATTTTGAGATGTTTTCTTATTTTTCTGCGCTGTTTCCTCATTCGTTAACTTAATTTATATGCGATGGGGTTCAGCGTTTAGGAGGTAAAGCAATACAAAAAATAAATACAAAATTGTGTGCAAGGAAAAGTATCCAGAGCATAACGGTACGGAAGCTTTATTAAGGATAATGGCAATTTCATTTTCTGTCTACCTACACCTCTGTTCGTTGTTATTTATATTTGCGCTTATTTGTTTTGTTTTCTTTTTTTCATCTATTTTTTTGTTGTTTTTTTCTGTCTGTGTGTATATAGAATTCGGATGCTATGAGCTGAAGCAAATTATTGTACTTGTGCAATGGAATAAAAGCAACAGAAAATACTTTTAAAGTAGGACGAGCAGCAACTCTTAAGAGGATGGCATAGGACTTTAACAGGCTTTGGATTTGAGTTCTCTCATTCAATAAATATTAACGTTGATGTCGCCTAGAGGTTTCAATGAAAAGTTTGTTGAGAGTTTTCGCTTTAAATCATTTGAAACAATTCCAGTTTGGGTGAAATACTACTTATGACGACAATTGGAAAGGACAACTAAATTTCAGAAGAATATATTATAAGGAAAGAAAGGAGGTTAGTATCCGAACGAGGACTAGAGAGACTGGTATTAAATATCGTCCTGGAATAAATACGAGTATATTTACCTGTCGAAAGATGAATCGCGCCTTGTATTGTATGTGCCAGGACAACTGAAAATCTGTTAGGAAAACATAACTTCACCATCCTTTGAATTCATCCGGGATTGTCTACCGATTGATGCAGGTATTGCGGCACAAAAAGGAAAAACGCCAAAACAACTCTGAAATCCAGCAAAAGCAAAGTACCTCGTTGACGACATTTAGCTATCGATAGAGGACAGGGCTATGATGCTGCTGGGTAAAGAGTTTTCTTAATGACGTCCAAAAAAGGAAAGCAAATTTCAGTGGGCTAGAAGTTGGACAATTGCCAATTACTCTTAAAATGTTTGCTCACAGAAGAAGAAAAGATAGGTACCGATGTACATTGGTCTTAAATGTTTGCAAGTTATAATGAATAGGAATTGAAGAGCTTGGCAGAGCTCTCAAGAATCAAGATATTTAAGAGTTTGTCCGAAGGTGGACTTGAGGGTGTACTAATGAGCATTCATAGCGAGGCGGATGTTATAGTCGGAATGATACTGGCGATTTCTATAGAGCGATGTAACCATGCCTTACCCTGTTCCGGGAAATTACGTCTGCTGTGGGTCAGTTATCCAAAAGTATTGACGGTTAGACTCCAAAGCGGCGCAACGGAAACTATCAAGATTAGGCGTCAGACTTCATTTTTCGGTCAGCACAACACACTTAGATAAAATAATAGTATATTTTTGATACACCCTGTGGTTTCCCTTTCATGAAATTTAACAGTCTTTCCAAGAAAGATGAGTAAGCGCTTCAGTAATAAATCGGCTGACAAAGTTGCAAGTCTCAGGTATCACCAACAGCTGGCTGGTTTTAGTTACCTGTATCCGGTAGTATCATACACTTACAAATCAACTTGCTTCGGTAAAAAATAACTAAGTGCCCACGTCTGGACAACTCAAACAACTTTAAACTCGTTCAAATAATTAATGATTGCGAATATACGCCCAACATCCAAATAATTTCAGGTGTAGCGTTCCTGTCGTTAACTTTCCTAACATTATCACAAGGGATCTACTTTTTGTCTTAATAGATACGTTCTTCGAAAGCTTGAACTTCTCTAGTCTAATCCTTTCTTTTAAGGCTCAGAATTATAAGCATTTGGAGCTTCGGTATAGAAATGTTTAATAACTTTGACAATTCTCAAGTGACTGGTTTTAGTAAGCACGATTTGGAAACGTCAATTTAGTGCAATTTCAACCATGAATAACTTTACACCGAAAGAACGCGTTGAAATAGTGACGGCTTACATTGAAATTAACCGATTAGTTGTGTTAGCTCAGCGTGCATATCAGCATCTACGTCGTTCCAATGAAGCTGTTAGAGACAATGATGACGAAAATTCAAATGTCTTGTATCGCCGGCGATCTCAACTACTAAACATCAGTTGGACCACTTTAAAGAGGAGAAAGTTAGATCGTCACATGTTTCCATACATGCAGCTGCCTCAAAGGTTTTTGAAAACAGACAAGGCGCATCTTTTGGCTATCGCGAATAGCCTCATTCGAATGATTGAAACTGAGACGGATTTTTGCGAGAGATTTCTGATAACAGAGCGCTCATTTCATCCTCTCTGGCGGACTAAATAAACAAAAATGTCGCTTTTGGGGAGCCGATAATCCTTACAAGAACAGTGGTTCCAATAGGATGATGCTCCATCCCACGATACCAACGAAAACATCGCTTTATTGAAAACAAGATGTCAAGAGAGTCATTTCAATAACTGGCCACCGATATCGTGCGTTTTCATGTCATTGGATAATTTTCTGTGGGGTTGTAATAATAGATCGCCTCTTCGTGGCACGTGGTACACTGATCTATCGCTTAAGGAAGCCAAAAAAGAAGATAACTCTCCTGGTCATACAACAGATTAAGCAATTGCTAACTAAACATCTTTAACGCAAATATCAAAGCTAATATTGAGCTCCAACTGACAAGGCGTACCGGACCTTCTCTTGGAATATGCCAACTTAACATCGAAGACATAAGCAAGTTCAAAAGCGACTACTTACCTTAATTAAATATTACTTACTAAAAACATTGACTCGTCATGCAGACAAATACTGCAGCGGACGATGCTGAAAAGCCTGAAGGAATTGTCGCCAGCTACTGTCGGATCGTAGCCCCCTTCCATTAATCATACGGAACAGGAACCTACTTCAGGCTCCAGCAACAACATCCTTATAATACCGATGCAAATTGGAGGCATTTTTATAGTAAACATATACAAAACCCCCCAAAACACCGTGGCCGTATAATGTCCTCCAAGGTCCCTGATCAGCCCCCTGGCCTTAATTGGTTATTTCAACTGCCATAATATGTGGAGGTATGAGAACAACGACGACAATGATGATATCCTAATGGAATGGGAAGAGTCAAACCACCTGCATCTAAACTTCGACGCAAGAAACAGGCAATTCTCGGAAATGACGAAGAGGCTAAAAACCGGACCTGTGATGCGGAACACCACCCTCTGCCTGCTTCCTGTCCGATCTTCTACACCGTTCAGTCATAATTGATGTCGGAATCCCGATTCCTCTAACTGCTTCCATACAAAAGTCGGGATGGAATTTCACCAAGGCCGATTGGACTATCTTCTCTCATGAGAGGGTCATGCTGAAGGTTTATTCCGCCGCTGACCCAGAACTACGAAAGATTTGTAGGAGTGATTACGGCAACTGCGAAAAAACATATTCCCTGAGTGAACGACTATACGAAGGTATTTGCAGACCCCGTAACTGGGAAAGATCTACTAAGATTACCTAACATGACTCGCAAAAAGAAAACTTCACCCACTTCAGCAGGAAAGCATAGAGTCTCATTCGTAAACTTGGAGGAAGCAGTAGCTCCAACAAAGTGGTCAACCGCATAGTGGATGTTTCTCGTGCCCCCGTGGACAAGGAACATACAGTCACCATAAAACGGGCTCTGAGAAACCTCAAGACCAATACCTCACAGTTCTCGAGCAGTTTTACACCCGAAGAGGTTAGCACCACTCTTTTGGCAGTAAAAAGATGGAAGGGCGCGGGTTTCGATGGCATCCACCAAGAGTTTTTTGCACATAGCGGAAGAAATACAAGGCGATTTCGAACGAAAGTTATAGCCATTATTGAGAAAGAATGCGGTGCATCCCACCGGAAAGGTACAGTTCTATAGCACTTTTAAGTACTTGCTACAAACTGCTCGAACGCCTTATCTGGTTTCGAAAAAACCCTACCATTAAAGAGCTCGTACCTATTGAATAAGCCGGATTTCGTGAGGCCTGAAATTATACGGACCAGGTCACACATTGGGGCAAGATTTCAGGACAGACTTAAAATATCCGTAGCTTTTCTTGACTTAACCGCAGAGTACGACACCATCTGGGTGGATCAGATTATCTTTAAACAAAGCAGAAATCTGCTTCTCAAAATACAGCCGAAACCCAACATACTTACGCGTAGCCTTAGCTAGATCTCTTACATGCAACGAACACCTAACAAATGTTGCTGGAAAACTCAAAACCCGCAACAATATAATCCAAAAACTTACTGGTTCAACCTGGGGTTCAAGTGCATTCAAGCTTCGTACTGCTGCACTTGCTCTCGTATACTCCACAGCGGAATACTGCCCACCAGTGTGGTTGAAAAGTGCACATTTCTGTCAGGTGGACACCCAACTCAAGAACATCATGAAATTCATTTCCGGCACCATAAGATCAACCCCAGCACAATGGTTTCCTGTAGTATGCAGCATTGCCCCACTAGATCTGTGCCGTTTAAACACACTATCGAGGGAACGTACTAAAGCGCTGGCAAACACTGAACCGTCTATCCACGACGAAATTGTTATGATTCTGTCACGAAAGGAAAGACTAAAGTTCCTCAGACAGAATGGACAGCAGAATGGACAGTATAATACCAAGCTGATAATATTACCCTGAACCCATCATGCTGACTCTTCGGGTTTGACCTACAGCACACAATCTGTTCGACACTCAATAGGATCCGAACCAACCATGGAATATGCGCAGGTTCGCTGTTCCGCTGATTGATGCTTTGGAGTGAAACATTGTTAGATTACTCGCAAAGTGGTCGAAAATTTGACTTGAACAATGTTGGATGCTTTTTACCAGGCAGCCATGGTTGACATATGCCCGAAACTATTTTCAGATATCCAACACCCTTCACCTTAATAGCTCTTGAATTTGTTAAGCACTCCGCAAACAACTATAAGGAATGTACAAATGGACAACATTTGGACTATGGAGTAATACTAAATCGTAGATCCTTAGACCACTTTCGCTTGGCTTCAAAATTAAAGAGCTTGAACCAGCTTAAGTCCATAAAATTGTTCAGTACTTTTTCCAGTTTGCAAGAGCAGACCATATCAAATACCGTAATTACTCCAAGATTCTAAAGCCCATTCAATTAACCATTTTTCTAAATAATCCAACAAATAATCCTTAAAAAACTGGACGTTCCACTTGATGTGCTTTTCTATACGTAGATGTACGAGTACTTGATCTATTACAACAGGACCCTATCCTCACTCACAGAATCATAAACTAATTTAATCCTTTCGCAGTTGAACTACGCCAATATTGGAGAGCCTTGTAAATTACACTCGTATTTGTACCCGTTCTCATCTCCGCTTTTGGTGCATTGAATTCGAAAAACATTTGCCTGACTTGCCATCACATCTACGGACAGGATATGCATTCCAGGGAACATAAAATAAACGCCAAATGCAACGAACTATGAATGGTCTACTGTGAATGACTGAATCGAGCATCGACTTGAACCGTGTAATTCCCAGTGCTACCAATTAGCGCATAGACATAAAGTCCTTAGTGTACTCTATCTGATTCCGGAACTCCGGCACTCAAACCGGTAGTCCCGACTGCCATTCGTCTTCTAGTTGATGAGCAAATATTTCCCGAATTTTTGCGAAAGCACTAGAAAATTTGGTGCACGCTAATTAAGAACAAACAAAACTACGGATATATTTTTTCGTCTATGTGAAGATATTCTGGTGCTCCGGTCATGCCATTGCATTTCACTTTCGATAGATTGATCGCTTGGAGGATTATTCTTCATAGTGCAGTTGAAGTTCTCATCACACCTAGACTCCTCTTAGGCTACAACTAATTACTAACAGCTCCCCAGAGCCTGTATACAAAGGAAAACCACATGAAAGATTGTATCTTTTGCAAATAACCAACGCTCCAAAGATGCTCGGTAAAACAGGATGGAAAAGGTTTAAAAGCGATGATGAGGAAAGAAGGGAAAGTGAAAAGTGTAGGAAAAAAATTCTCATGTTCCACATAAACTGAACAAATTTTTGGGGTAAATTCCTTTAAATTCTACAACCATGATGCCGACAGCAACGTCGACAACTCTAAGACAACCAAACGTAGATACGAGTAGGAGCTGAAGCCAGTAGACGCAGGAAAATGCCTTCATCTGAGTAGTTGAGAATCCTTACTGCAGCTGGAATGTAGGCATACTGATAGATACGCGTTGCTACATATGTACTGTACATGTTTCTATGTACTTGGTGTGGAGAGATGTTCTTGCAAGTGGTTGTGTTCTGGCTTGTTACAGAGGTTGTTCTTTTTACGTCTTCTATTTTTCGGTTCTACTTTTTGTAGGTTAAACGAACAAATCTGCTCATTTGGATTCATGTCCTTTCTAATTGCTTTCGCAGAGATGATGGTGATAGGTTGTAGATGGTAGGAGGTGGTTGGTGGGTGACTCGAGGAACGAGCTAGAACATTGAAGGCAATGGAGCTTTCAGTAATGTTTAATCAAGTGGGTCATGTGAATGAAATTTTGCATGCATGTTCAAACATAAGTTTCAATGAAAATGATATGCGGCAAGGAGGAGGACGAGATTGTGGTGCTGATGGTGGTGTAGTTTTTTGAATTTTAAAACCAGTCACACTACATACCTTCGTTTGAGGTTTGTTATTGGGCGTGCTTGTAGAAATGCTTCGTTATTACACACTAGACCCTTAAGGATTGAAACTTCACAACATTAAAATGTCTCACTAATAGATACACTTCATTTGTCTTCGCGTATTTAATGGAAAATTTTTCACAAGACCGTAAGCACATGCTTGGATTGCTGCAAGACCTTAAGGACGTCTTTTTTCTGGCAAGTTGGTACTTAACATACTCGTACATAATGGTTCTGGCTGATTTTGCCTATCTTTTGCTCTCAAGTTAAAAGTGAGACCCATCGAAAGTTTGAACTTCCTTAATGTTGTTGTTTCGTGTGCCCTTCCTGTTGGTAGGGCAGCAAATTATCCATTAACCTTTGGATCTGCTAATGAGTACTCATATCCCTGGCTGCTCTCTTTTTTTTAACAACTTTGAGGCAGTTTTTTTCACAGAATATCAACCAAGACACGATCTGAGAAAAAAAGCTAAAATCTGGATTTTCCATTATAATACAGAATACCATGATAGAAATTTTCCTGCAAAACTATAGAATGATTTTCAGAGTCTTAGAGCCATTCTGGTTTGTATCTTAAAGCCTCTTTAGTGCTCGATATAACACGTGGTGACTCGGCTTAGGTAAACATAGTTTCTATACTCCAACCACGTTTAATCGCTCTCCCGAAAGATCTCATATCTAAGAATCTAGCATCCTAGCTCTCAAAGATCATCGAGACAGTGTGGTGGCTTAAGCAGACGACGTCGTTCACTATGTGTCTTGAAAATACCCACATTAACTCCCAATATTCTAAAATTAAAGGCGAACCTTCCTCTTGAACATGCAGCTGTCACTTTTGTGTCCATCTGAAACGAATCTTATCTTTTTTTACAAAAAGATGCAAGATACCATGCATCATTCCACTCACACTATACAGTTATCTCCTTGAGAGGGACCCATGTCCTTGTGGAATACTGCAATATATTTTTTTTAAGGGATTTATGTACCCTTAAAATGTTTTCACACAGCGTGGGCGAAGGAAAATCAGGGAGGATGGAAAGAGAGGTACCTGCGAACGCTGATTTTAAATGTTTGAAGGTTATAATGACTAGGGAATAAAGAGCTAAGCAGGGCATTCCATAAGAGAGTTGTAGGGCTTAGGAACGAATCACGATATTTTTGAGTACTCGTACTTCCGAAAGTGGGCTTGAGATGGGTGTTACGGTTAAAAGTTTGAAGGGGCGGAATGCTACTGGCGATTTCAGTGGAACACTGATGGTTGAAATAGCAATAAAACAGAGTGAGACACAAGACATTACGTCGGTGTTCGAGGGTGTCCATTGTTTGAGTGATATTAGTATCACATATGAGTTTTATTGCACGGGTTTGAATCCTATCTAGCAGGTGCAGAGAGGTTTTGGGAGCACCCGACCAGATGTGGGCATTGTACTCCAATTTCGGGCGGATAAATGCCTTATATATTGAGGCCAGATCAGAGGGGTTGAAGTATTTAGTACATCGCTTGAGGAAACATAGACATTTCGCAGTATTTTTGACGACATCGAATATGTGGTCATTCCAACGCAAACATTGATAGTCAAGAAGTGGTTAAAAGTCAAACATAACATTGTCACTCGGATATCCCAGAAAATTCTGACGCTTATGAATATGTCGACTTGGATCTGCAGAAATAATAATTCGCAGCTTACCAACTTCAAGTCTGTTCTGTGTTTCAAAGGGAAAATTCTCCATCCCAAACGATGAAGAAAGTTGACTCACAATTATATTCGTAGAACACTGTGCTATTGAAAAACATGCGCAACGGCATTTGAAAAAGCTACGGGAATATAAAGGAAAGATGAATCCATTGTACACTTCCTTACGCTCGAAGATGTCGAGAAGTCATCCGACTAAAACAATATGCTGCCTTGTCGTGTAGGGAAGACCTAAGGTTCCCAAAGGAAGTGAGTCTCAAGTGAGACGTCGAAATAAGTGTTAAAGACCTCCTGACAATACATGCAAGAGCAGCAATCTACTTAGAAAAGTTGCCAGATTTTTTGATTTCTGGCATGAACGATGGGGAGAGTGGCGGATAATCTCAGCAGTTAATTAGGAAGCTCCTTTAAACGACTCGAGAAGGTCGAGCGCGTCTCAGAAAATGTATCCTCCATAGGCCAACCGTCTAAGAGGAAGTTGAAACGAAAACACAGACGTGACGTGAAGGCACAACTCAGGTGCAATGTGATGTTCAATTCCTGGAAGCTATGTTACTCGTACACTCCTTTACCAGCGACAGTTACGAGAAACAAACAGCACAAACAAAAATCAGTAAACCTGAAGAAGCTAAAAAAGCTGAAGCGTGGGTTTTGTTCCGCCTCAACCAATGAGAAGAAAACTTCAGACACTCACTCCATTGATGGAGTTAAATTCGCTAAGAAACATATGCAAACACAACGAAATGGCCCTTCCCCTTCCAAGGTATAGACGAAATCCGTGGTATTACCAGCACTCCCATAAAAACCGCGAAACACTAAACAGCAATAAATGGCTGGCGATATGAAAACAAGTACTCCACACAGCCAACTCTCGAATGGCTTAGGAATTTTATTACGAAAGGAAGACAACAAGTAATAGCTTAACCCTATCCAACAGGTACCCTAAAGAGATGATCATTTGGTAAGTAATATCAAAGATTTCCATGTCTGAACTTAAGTATATCTTATTCCAAATTATATGTGGGGCCATGGTGAATAGCAGGAATTCTTAAAAAACTGGACACGCTCTAAGGAACACCTTGACAAATCAGTCAAAAGTCTATCAAATTTCAGAGCAATAAAGGAGGTGGTACCCGTGGGTGGTACCCTCGCCCAATATTTTGCACTGACGTGCCACTACGAGGACAAACTCCTACAGATTGCACATTCTATGATGGAATGCAGTGATGACATACAGTGATGATGACAGATGTGGGCATTGAATAGGCTATCGCCAGCACCGATGGATATACGAGTATCTGTACAGAAAGTTACAGATCAGTTGCTGGTAACTCTGAATTTAATCTTTATTGGTAGCCGGCCACACCAAATCCTTGAAGAACAGTGAGAGAAGCTTTAACACCGCAAAATAGTGGAGATAGCTTCTCACAGCGTTGAAGTAAACTGCATCCTTAGTTAGGGCTTTCATTGATACTTATTACTCTTTAGAAAACAGCGGTAGTTGTCATGAAACTGCAAGTTGAATTCACTTAAAATACTTAGATGACGCAACATTCGACGGTAGGGCGGGACCCCAACCAATAACCTCTCCAGGTAGCGCGATCTCTGGCTTACTGCTTTCAATTGCGCACTCCAAGTTGGTAGAGGTCTTCTTCCACTTCCACAGGTTGGAATCGAAAACTTTTAGGGCTGGTGCGATATGCGCTCTGCATTACCTAGACATCATAGGGCACTAACGCGCAGTTTTCTGACCAGGTCAATGTCACTGTACAGCTCGTAGAGTATGTCATTAAATCTCCTCCTCCAAACCTCGTCAACGCAAATGGGACCAAAAATCACTCGGTTGAAACGGCCAAGAGTATCTTCATCCACCTTCGCTGGCGTCAATGCTTCTGCACCATAAAAGAGGGCTGGGATGATGAGGGCCTTATAAGAAGTATCCTTAGTGCTCCCGGACAATGCTCTACTTTTTAAGACGAAGAATTTTTGGTGAGATGCCATTATCAGATTTAATATCAGATCTGAGGTATACAGAGTCCCTAGTTACCTCCAAGTTATAGCTGTCTACTGTGACTTTCTGTCCAATTCGTTGATGTTGTGATGCTGAACCCATTTTGGCAGCTTTCGTTTCAATACTAGCTTATTTACTAAGTTACCGCCCACTGACTTCTGCCGCCAATTATGTTAATATCATTGATGTACGCTAGTAGCATAGCGCTTTGAAAGAGGCACAGGTGTTCGATTGCGTACTCCGCACAATTCTTCCGAGTATGATACCATCAATGGTTTCGGTTAAGTCATTAGCAATCTTGACCCTCTAATCTGGCCTCAATATATAAGGCATTCATCCGCCCAAAATTGGAGTACAACGCCTACATCTGGTCAGGTGCTCCTAAAACATCTCTGCACCTGCTAGATAGGATTCAAAACCGTGCGATAAAACTTAATGATGATACTAATATCAGTCAATCAATGGACACCCTCGAACTCCGACGAAATGTCTCGTGCCTCACTTTGTTTTATCGCTATTTCCACCACCAGTGCTCCATTGAAATTGCCAGTAGTATTCCGCCCATTCAAACTTTCAACCGTAACACCCGTCTCGCTATGAATGCTCATCAGTATACCCTCAAGCCCATTTTCGGACGTACTCTAAAATATCGTGATTCGTTCCTAAGCCGTACAACTCGCTTATGGAATGCCCTGCCGATCTCTGTATTTCCTGGTCATTATACCTTGCAAACATTTCAAAACAATGTACACCGGTACCTCTATTTTCTTCCTCCCTAACTTTCCTTTGCCCACGCTGTGTACAATCACCTTAAGGGTACTCAAACCTCTTGAGCGAGCGCTGATTATAAAAAAAAAACAATCTTGACAGAACAGCGGCCGTTCTCCATCGTCATTCTGCAAAATCTAACGAGTTTTTCAGGGATACATGGGTCTGTTTAGCTCGGTTCTATAGAGGTTAGCATATGCGGACTTAAAATTGATAAAGAGATGGTGTGCATCGATCTGGACTTCTTGGGGTTTTTTAGGTTCTGCCGTATTGTGGATATGTGGACTATTGTTGACTTACCGGGCTTAGATATTTATCAATCAAATCATTGATAAATAGCATCAGGGGTTCCACAAGACGGCAGATAAGATTTTATATGCGATGTTAGAGAGATTATGCTTCAATAATTAGCTTAGTTAAGAGAGCCTCCTTTCTAGTGTTCCGTTCTTCAGACAGGCTTGCTGACGAAGAAGTCTTGGAAATGAGTTGGTAGATACTCTCCACTAAATCATCTCCCGGTATTGGTCGGGTGGACGGGTCTCCGTGCAGGTTGAATGGTTCATTCTGCTTGACGGCGGAATTTGTGTTGTCCTCAAAGTTTAGTCTGCATAAGTGATTTTTTCAGATCCTCAGTACCGATTGCGACACTACTACCATTTCTTTGTTCATCTCTACAGGCCTCTGTTCGGTATTTGTTGCCTTGACATGGTTCTTTTTACTTTTTAGATCCTCTTAATTTCATCGATCGCGCTTCTCATGCCCTTTCCTTTCTCTCCGAAGAAGCCAATGTTATTGGCCCCTCTTTTACTCGTAGAGCTCACGAGCCGCTCTCATTTTCTACGCAGTGCCGCTTCGTAGGCGAGTTGTTTCCCAACGTGTACTCGTCTGCGTTCTTCATTAAAAAATAAGGTGGTCAGGTGAAACTTAGCACATCAGGTGTTCGATTCTGATGATTTCTTGGTGTCGATGACACTTGATGTTGGATGAAAAGGACATGTCGAGAGGTTCGCGGATACGCGATCCGTAAAGACCCTGACGGTTTGTTATACCCGTAGACGTATCTTATCTTCGGGTGTTGGGTGAATTTTTGCCACTCGGAGAGTTCGGAGGAATGTCTTGCGTCGATTAATTTGGCTGACGATTTGATGAACAAAATACCTCCATGTCCCTTTGTGGATATCAAGGTCGCGAAACCGTTTGCTAGCTATATTATTATTATTATATAATATTATTCTAATTTATTACTTTCTAAATTTGGTGACATGAATCATATTTTCATTTTGTATTTCGTCTACAGTAAATTCGTCCTTATTCGAGGCCTTTGGTTTGGCCTTTATACATGGCCGGGCAGTTAACCCCACGATAAACGCCAACCTGGAGGACCAGGCTCTTTTCTGACCATTTTTTGTAACCCTCTCGGTGTTATGAGAGCTGCGATTGACCCGTCTAGGATTCATCTGCTACCATCTCTATGTCAGCACCCAGACTAGTTCTGAAAAGCCTTACGGACCTCAGCTCCGAATACGTGAGTGATAGTGTTTCCAGTACACAGCGGCTTTGTCCAACAAGATTTGACCTGCTAGACTTCTAAGCGCGTGCGTAATCATAGTTGTAGGATTGTGTATCGTCAGGTTGAGGCCGCTCAGTGCCCACCCTAATCGTAAACACATGAGGAGAATCTTCATCAATCCGACGGCGACAAATTCCTTTAAAAAAATTCGTAAATGACTTGTAAAAGCTCAGTATATTGGTCAGTCTACTGTTGTTTACAGGCCTGGTTATTCTATTGTACTTTACTTGGCTTGGTATACTATTACTGATATTCACAGCAAAGCGGTATCTAAGGGACCTTCAGCAACAGTGGAAATACAGTAAGCATGTGAAGAAGATCGAAACTAAACCAATCCCGATTGTGAGCTTATTGCAATGTTATGCGACAAATAAGTGACTACAGCGTTTCTCAAAAGGACAAATTCCATCATTCTGATTTGAAGTTCAACTAAGAGAGGGTTATCCCTGTTCTTCCTGCTGCTAGATGGAAAAAAATCTGCTTTCCTAACGATACCTTGAAATGCGCATAAATCACTCCCATTAGTACTTTAAAATCTGGTTTCTTATTGCGGTGATGTAAACTAGTCATTGCCCCCCGATTGAGCCCGGTTATTTCGGTCTTTTCAATCGCTAAGGGGGAACAATTTTCGAAAACTTATTTTTTGAATTGTTTTGTGCCAAAATTTATTAGGTACCACTCTTGTACACCTTGTTCCAGAATGCGCATTTGTGTGGTTTCTCAAAATCGTCCTCGCTCTCTCCGCCATCAGCGAACACTTAAATTATAAATTTCATTACGTACTCCGTATTTTCATAGTTAAGCTCCGTAGTAATTACCTGAAAACATGAAAACATGAAATAATAAAAACTTCTCCCCTGGAAAATGAAAATAACGAGTTAGTTCAACATCAATTTTAAGCGGATTCCATTAGCTCGCCGTAATGGCTTCTCATTCCCAATATGAGTTACAGAGTCCTATCCGTACGGGGGTACATAACCTACCATACCATGTACTCGTACTCGTACCACCATTTGTGTACGACCAACCCTATCCGCGAGTTTGGTTGTTTGGATGTTTGGATGGATCGCTTCTTTTGAAGGGATTTCAGCGGGAGGAAGTGATATAGATGCAGCAAAACTTTTCACATTTCCACTTTATAAAGCAGATGCTATTAATTATGTCAGATGAAACGCGTGCGACACCCTTTCGGGCGTCTCTATCGCGCGGCGTTATATCTAAATGGCCGCTGTAACAATAAACCACACGATGTGGCACTCAACAGACTGAGCGAAAATTTCTCGCTCTAATTATTTAATTAAAATTATGATCGAGCGAGTGTTATTCCATTGTTGTTGCTGTTGAACGACGTCATCGTTGTTGTTGTGGGTGTTCAATTCTTTTGATATACCAAGTGTATACATAGGATGGAGTGAGTTGGTGTTGGAGTTTATCGATTGCGTGGTTTCAATACATATGTGGTAGGTCTACTTTGTGGACGCGGAGTGTACTCGAATATGTTAGTATTCCTTCGTAGTACGCGTATCATGGCACTATTGTCACCAATGATACACGTATCTAAGAGCTCTCAGATACGCTTTGGAGATTCGATTCCGTATCGAGTTTTATGGCCATTTGTGCGCGGGCTTTTGAGAAAATTTAAAAAAACTAAAATATACCCACAAAGGAAGAAATCGGAGAGAAAACAATCGGGCGCAATAGATTGTTTGTATTCGTGTCCAATTCGATAGCAACAATAGCAACCGGCAATAGCAATACGAGTATTATGTAACTAGGCGTCTGTGAAACAAAGGGAAAGATGCAGAGGCTTTTGTTGAGAATTGAATTGATGCGATGGCACGATTGTGAGACTGTATGATTGTGTGGATTGTACGACTGCAAATTGTGGAACGCAAATTGCAATTGTGGATTACGTAAATCATGAATGCATCAAGGGTTATAGGTTAGTTGGTAAATCGGCACAGCTGGGTCCTTTGACATTTAATTGGCATATAAGGTAAGTGGCACGTGAATAGATTTGTTTCATGGATTCGATAGTGTCGACTTGGTAGGTCTAAGTGGAGTTTCCATTGGCTACAGTGGTTGTGCTGCTTGGGGCAAAAACTAATACTTTTTGTCAATGCATCCAGAGTCAGAGTTTAACGAAAACAACAATTAGTTGTTATTTCTTAGAAAATATGAACGACATTAATCTGAGGAACGAGAGGTGTGCGTGAGCTCTACGAGTAGAAAATAAGGGTTGAGCACAGCCACGTTTAGGACAATGCAGAGATAATACTGCAGGAATGGAGTTCTGTCCACCTGAGCTAGACGAATATCGCTGCCTCCTGATATGAGCTCGTTGGGAACATGTGCCAGATCATCCGTAAGATAGGGCCAGAGGAAGCATGCCCGAAGTATGGAATATCACCATCGATTGATCTGATTCACAAGAAAATTAAACTTTTTCACTGTGACAACTATAAAGAAATAGGCCTCCTAATTATGTGAGCATCTGAAAGCATTCATCGGCAACGGTGCAGTTTCAGGCCGGGAAAGATAAATATTTTTTAGATTTTGGAAATGACCCAGGAATTTCAGATCAACACTCACAACCTATTTAACGATGCCGCATCAAGGCCGGTAACGAACACCGAAAAGTGGAACCAAAGCGTACATCAATCTGGCGAAAGCAAGATAGTTGCACTTGATATTTCTTAGGCATTTGACAGAGTTTGGCATCAGGCTCTTTTGTGGAAAATGCGTGCATTTGGGATCGACAACTCTCTTCTTCAATAGATTATAAACTACCTTCCGGAAGGTTCAATTCAAGTTGTCTTGGATGGTTTCAAGTCTGATATTTAAAAAACAAATGCTGGTATGCCTCAGGATTCCGTTCTGTCGCCAACACTCTTTTTAATCTCTCTTGTCTGTTATTTCTAATCCAATATATTACTTTGCTGACGACAGTACTCTCTGTTTTTCATATTCGTTCCCGGTCTTACGTCCTTGCTATTCAGCTGTAGAACGGGATAATTTAATACTTCCAAAACATAATCCTATTATCCACGAATGGCACTTGCATCGTTGAACCCGAAAAACTTTCCATTCTCGGTATGTCAATGACAACTTACGTTGGAATGACCACATATTCGATGTCGCCAAAAATGCTGCGAAATGTCTAGGTTACCTCAAACGATGTAAGAAATACTTTTCCATTTCTGAGCTGGCCTCGATATATAGGGTTTTCCAAGAAGGACTTGACAACTTTTTTTTTAAATAAAACGCAAACCATTTGAGATATTTCAAAAACTTTATTATCGGCTTGAAGTACAGTCAAAACCTTTATGAATGGAACTCGACTTCGTTCATATGGCCACAGCGGGCACGTTTGCAGCGGTCGATTCATTGGACCCAATTTTCAACACATTTCAGCCGAAACAGCCACTATTTCGCGTTCAATGTTGGCTCTGAGCTCTTCCAACGTCGTCGGCGTGTTGGCATAAGCAATGACTTAACGTAACCCCACAGAAAGTAGTCAAGCGGCGTTAAATCGCACGAACAAGGCGGCCAATCGACTGGCCCATTTCTTGAGATAACACGCTCACCATACTTACTCTTCATTAAATCGATTTTAGTGTGTGCTGTGTGGCTTGTGGCACTATGCTGTTGAGACCACATGTCGTCCAAGTCCATATCTTCCAATTCGGGCCAAAAATAATCGGTGACGATCGTTATCGTTGACGAAAAAATATGGCCCAATAACGCCGACGGCATGGATATTTTTTGTGGATGAAGTGGTGATTCATGAAGCACATGTGGATTCTCACCCGACCAACAACGTATATTTTGCTTATTGACGAACCCATTGAGCCAAAAATGATCTTCGTCACTGAAGATGATTTTGCGATGAAATTCATCATCTTGGCGCATCTTCTCCAGAACGCAATCGGAGAACGTACGTCGCTTCAAATGGTCCATCGGCTTCAATTCTTGAGTCAGCTTGATCTTGTATGGGTGTAAACCAAGATCCTTACCAAAATACGCCATAATGTGGTCTGAGCGCTGCCCAATTCATGAGAACGCCGTGGAATTGACTGATTTGGATCGTTCGATCGATCGACTCCGAATTTCAGTAGAAAATTTTTATAATTTGCAGACGTTGCTCGTTCGTGTACTTTACCATGATGAAAATGTTGAGTTAACTGAATAAATTGACAGTGACAAGAGTGCGTTCACAAATTAAATTCAAAGTTGTCAAGTCCCTATTGGAAAGACATAACCACTTGTATAATGTACAACCATGTGGATATAAGCACACACTGTAAACAGCATTTGGTAATGAAATAAAGATACGTTTTTCTTGGCGATGATGCACATAGAGTGAAGAGCATTAGGCAGAAAAATGCTCGTTAACAATAAATATACACGAGAGGACAGCTTTAAAATAACACAAGAGTGTTGGATGACGTAAATAAATAAATTATTGGTGTGACAGTCAAGAGTGGACCAATGTCTAGTCTCGCCCACACAGTTTGTTATATATGCGTGAAAGAGGACCTTCGATTTTTTTGCAGACACGGAGCGGCGGGTAGGGAGGAAGCAAATTTGCTAAAGGAAGAAGAATTTATTCTCTGAGTTTTATCGCCGAAATGCTAATGGCTCCACAAAACTGCTTCTGTTGTTTGATGTTAGGCGAGTTTTGAACTCTGACCCTCTTGCCAAGAAGTCCGACAGGTATGAGTATGGGATAATTTGACGATGAATTCGGTATAAAATCAACAAAGTTTTAAAATTAATTTGGTATACATTGAAGCAAATTTTCATAGAATTCCTGACTAAATGGGATTAAATTATTGCTGGTATTTTACCATAGTGAAATTTGTACATATTGACAAATTTTGTAAAAAAAAAAAACACTCTTAAGGAGGGCAGAATTACGTCTATTAAACATATCCTTATAGACTTACAAATTACGTATATCAGTTTTAGATGCAGCTTCAAGAATTGCAAGCCAAACTCACCTGAAAGTGAAAAGAAAAGATAATTTACCTTAATTATACGGTTATTTTAAAAGTTCATAAATAAATATTTTATTTATTAATTTAAAGTAAATGAACGTATTTAACAGTTAAAGAAGTATTTAGAATTCCGTCAGAGTTCAACATTAATATTTTCCTGCTTCGTCATAACGTGCTGACCCACATCTTTAACTGCGAATACATGTTTCCAGCATATACAGCGCTCAGCTTTAACTGTTCAAGTGTATGATACCTCACAATTTATACATATATACGTGCCAAGTACCGTATTGAATAGAATCAAATAAAATACGAATGTACGATGGTCAAGATAAAGTAGTAGCCCCGGGTGCGAATTCAGTAAGCCGCCTAATCCGTCATTACGTTTTTTTTCTTGTTTAAATCAAACAAACTTCAAAAGTATCTCATTTATCTTTGAAACTTTTCCTTCATTTTACTTCAAATGCCTAATCATGTACACAGATGAAAGTACAATCAAACTTTCACTATCGGGAGGTTTACAAGCGAAAGATATACTGGCACACAAATGAATTTGTTCAAATAGGAGCATAGAAATGGTAAGATACAATATTATACATACGAGTACGTACATATACGCATTACAACTGGGATGATTTGGAATATTTTCTACTAAACGAAAAGTAATTAAAATGTACACATTCAGAGGCTACTGAAAAACATTACTCATATGTGCTCATGCATCGAAAGTAGCAATAAATCATTTGTATTCTTGGGCCTTTCCTGAAAACAATGAAAAGCCGGTTATGAAGGATAACGTCTAAATAACATAAACCTGCCACGTTCCTATAAAGACGAAGGAAAGCAGAGAGACACAGACACGCTTTGCCGCCAAATGAGTCTAACCCTCAATTAAAGGAATCGACGAACCAATTTCTTCGAACTTTACTAAATTCCAGGAGGTACTACCGAGCAGCTCACAACTTCCAACCGCACCACCTGCCTCGTCGTGTGTTACATCTTTGTCGTATTTGAGCTTACCGGCACAATAATTTGTCTGGGATCAGGCTATTTGTAACCAAAATAGAGGAATACCTCTGGAGGAACGAAGCCGTTAAAGCCCATATTCTTGTGATTTACGTAGTTGAGATAATACACCACGGAAATCAGTTTGTTAGTTGAATTCATTGTTCCAGAAATATACCGATGAATCAGTTCAATGACGATATTGTCCACTCTTAATAGAGTTATTATACTGTAAAAGACCTGGTGTTCTGGTGTTCTCTCAAACAACCAAACTTTTCCATTACACTTGCTGCATACGAGCATAGGCCGGATAAGAGTCATATAGCAGATTACTTTATCACTCGCATTGAGTTGGCTGCCTTTAGCAAACGAACCTTTGGCTCTGCTCAAGAAAACACCTACATTTTTGAATTGAGGCTCGAGTAAACTCCAGACAGTTTTATTAAAGCTTATTACAAGCACCTTTAAATTGTAGACTTAAACTACAAGCTGGCGCAAAATTAATCATCCAATTTTATTTTTGAATTACTTTTTTTTACTAAATAAAAAGAAAATGATTTTGAGTGACGGAAATCTTTATTTGGACTTTTGCAATTGTTTCCGTTAAGTGGAAAAGATGATATCCGGCAATGGGCTGCCGCCAGTGTTGATACACATTTGTGCCCGTTTTATCGCATTTTCCATGACTTTCCGCAAGATTTCCAGTGATAATTGTTCGCATTTTTGTCGAATATTCTCCTCAAGGGCTGCGATTGTCTGAGATTTGTTGGCATAAACCCACGACTTCAAGTAGCCCCAAAGAAAGAAGTCTTGGATGGTTAAATCGGGCGATCTTGCTGGCCACGCAAAATCGCCAAAACGAGAGATTACGCCACCAGGAAACGCTTCCTTCACAATATCCATTGTGGCTCGTGCTGTGTGTGCGGTTGCACCGTCTGTTGAAACCATATGTTTACCAAGCCCCGCTCATCCAATTCCGGCAGTAAGAAGTCGTTTATTATGGCCCTGTACCGTTCGCCAGTAACAGTGACCGTATTTCAGATGGCGTCCTCAAAAAAATACGGCCCAATCACTCCTCCGTGAATGCGTGAATGCGTGAATGCCGCACCGCACAGTGGCTTTGAGTGGATGTAATGGCTCTTCATGCGGATTTTCAGTGCCCCAGAAACGAAGATTTTGCTTATTGACGTAACCGCTTAAGTGGAAATGCGCCTCGTCGCTCATGATGATTTTCGACACAAAATCGTCCTCTTCGTTGTTGAGATTGAGGATGGCTTTACAGTAATTCACACGCGACTGACGGTCAGGGAGCATTAACTGATGAACTTTGTACGGGAACATGTGTATGTCTTTTACTAAAATTCACTGTAGGCTTCGTCTGGTGATGTCCAATCGCGTGGCCTTTGTTTCTTCGTTTTCAGCGACATCGGCAGCCACAGCCGCGATATTCTCGGCCGAACGACCAGTCCGGTGGCGGCCACGACTTACATGGTCTCCTGTGGTTCCACTCTGTTCGAGTCGAGTCTAAGCGCCGGAATGTTTGCCCAGTTGGCGCGACACGATTAGGAAATCGACGTCGAAATTCACGCTGCGCTAACACTACCGACCGATTATTGGTAAAAATCATCGACACAATTATTCCACGCTCTTGCGGAGTATAGCGCTCCATTGCTTGTCTGCAGTATACAGCACCTGTCTACTTCACAAATATTAAATATGATTGACGTACGACGCCATTTGAAAAAACTATACCATCTTCCGATAGGGTGATTAATTTTGCGTCACCTGTTATAACTATAACTAAAACCAGGGGGTGGGAGTAGTAGGACAAGAGGCCTTTAGCGACACTTTTTAGGAACAGCTTGTTGAGTGGAATTCGAAGAGAGGATGGACATCGTTGTCTTCCCGTAGCATTCTAAGCATTCAAGGGGCACAAACCTAATATTAAATGGGTTAGTATTGAGAGAGATAAGTTGAAGTAAAGAGGGCTACCAATGTTGCCAGAAGAGGGCGGACAAATGTTATGTAAAGGGATTTAGTGACATAAGGGTTGGAGAATTTGTGATTTTTTATGATATTATCTACATATATGGGAACAAAAATTGAGTTCCCTATCATAGATTACACCTAGGACCGGTTGATTTATGATTGAATAAGTGCCAGAGGGAGTTGGAAGTCATTTACGAGTGCACGTTATTGCTTGGCACTTGTTGATATTGAGCTCAAGGAAATTCACTTGTCACCAAGGAAAAAATCTATCCAGATCATCCTGCAGTGGAAAACAAACAGCGGGAGATGAGATATGTCGGAAGATTTTCATGTCGTCAGCGTAGACGGTGAATGTGTGAATATTTGATAAGTGAGCCGATATAATTTATTGTTAGGATGGATAATAAGGGCATAAAATGACTACCTTGAGGTAATCGAGAAGTGGCTTTAATTGGCTTGGAAACCATCGAGCTAAAGAGAACATTGTAATGTCGATTAATTCATATAATAAAACTTGATTGAATCACTAGAGCCTTCAGTTTGAGCAGAATGATATTATGGGAGATTCTCTCAAAGGCTTTGTTGAATTAGGTAGCAATTGCATCAATCTTTACCCCGCGTTGAATTGTGCACAAAGTATTTGACACGAATTCGTTAAGGTTTATAGTTGTGGATCGACCTTTTAGAAGTCCATGCAGATTTTGGGAAAAGATAGGCTTGAAATGAAAAAAACGTTAAGTCATAAATTATGCTCTCAAACAGATGCAGGAGAGCAAAAATATACATGGTTACAACAAACGATTAGACATCGATCTAGCTAGAATTCAGGGTATCTGACTAATTTTGACAAACATTCGCCAATTCCTTCTGGTACCGTAAAAGCGGCAGACAAAACCGTTCTAAGAATTGTGAACGTTGATCTTCAACTTCAAGTCTTCTGCATATTTCTTATCAAAGTGATGACCTCCAGTTTTAAGCCTTGACTGTATGTAATCTAGTAATCCCATTGGTACGATCTCTTCAGAAGAAGTTGAATAGTGCCGGCGTATTAACCGCACTTTGCTGCAATCCTTTTTCTAATGTCAAATATTCCAGCAGAAGCCATATCGCTCAATGAGCTGTCTACTGGTGAGCATATTAGCAAAAATTTACAACAGTTGTTTACTTATGCCCAGTATGGCCAGTTTGAACATGAGTCCAAGTCGACCTCTCCAAGTCAATCAAGCAGACACCCGTTCATTGTTTCTTGCCTTTGTTCCATTGGATGTAAGTTACTAGTTGAGACGCGACATATGATCTATTGATCACTCTTACAGATATCTGAAAAGAGACTTATCGATTGGAAATTCCCCAATGCTTCGTATGTCATCGGATCCACCGATTTCCTACATCTGAAGGATTCAAAGATCCCTCATCATCTCTCATCGGCGCCCACATTATTTGACATATTTTAGTCACTGAACTCTATAGCACCTTAATTTTCAAATCGCCAGTACTCCATATCATATCGATGCTAGAAATTCTGCAATAGCAATCGATCGTCCAAGTCATGGTCTGGGGCAATGACATCATTCGCTCTTCACACTTCCTCGAAAGCCACTCAAATAGCATCTGATCGTGGATCACCAGGTAGTTGTCCTCTGCTAACAGTATTTGTTCATTGTCCGTGGATCTGAATCTTAAAACAGAAAGGTTGGGATTTTTGGTCGACGACTGCAGTGTCATGAACTCCGAGGTATGCCCACAGTAAACTGTTTTGCGTCCTCGTTCTTAGTCTGTTGATAGTAAGGTATCGTTGCCCATGATTAGTTTGATTGCCTCGTCCATTAATCAATCTCCTCGTTAGACGATGAATGCAGCAGGATCGATTAGAGAACGTTCAACGTACTCCACTATATTGTGATAACCCCTTAAATGTGCACGGCGCCATCTATATATGAAGAGCTGGAGACAACTGATAGCGAATATTCTGGCAATATGGAAAGTTGTATGGAACACTATATAGTACAGAAAGTTCGGTTCTAAAGTTGAATTTGAAAAGTGAATTAAGGTGATAAAGTGATTTAAGTAAAAGATACAGGAAGGTAAAAATGATTGAATTATAAATTATATAACAATAAGTTGAATTGTGATTTTGAATAATGCGATTGTGTTCAAAGAAATAAGTTCTATCTTTCGAACTCACACAAACATTTAACAATATTGTAGGAATACCTTTGAACAAACTCTTCCAGCTATTCAATTTCGTTTGGAACTGTCCTTTCGCTACTGAGACTGTCATACACGCACATGCGTAGATGGCTTATATTGGGTAACCAGATTGTAATGATAGTTTTTCCAATTGTTATCTTTCAGCAGCTGAAAGGGCTTTACTACTCAATTGCTTTCCAAGCTCAAGGAAGTAGCGATCAGCAAGTGATTTATGATTTCCGTGCTGGTATCGTTATCGGAGTTGATAGTGGAACAGCGGTAGATAAAGTTCCTTACTACTTCAAAATGTAGCTGCCTATCGGGACATTTTCTCTTAGGTGCCGATGTTGGGTGTCCTCTTTGTTGACAGCATATACTTTGTTTTTCCTTCGTTGACCGCTAAACCCACCTTTGCTGCTTCTGCTTCAATAGTCGCAGTTTTCTTCCTATTATATCAATGTTGTCTGCGTATCAGAGTAACTGAACCGACTTTTGAAAGATGGTGCCTCTGGGCCTGACTTGTGAGTTTCGTACAATTCTTTCAAAAACGATGTTGAAAAAATCACATGACAATCGTCTTCCTTGCGTGCATTCTCCATCGCTATCCTGCCAAAACTAGACATAGTTCTGCATAGTTCGTCTCTACAGATGTAGTCATGTGTGGCTTTGAAACCCATAGAGAGGTGATCTTATTTTCAGGATCTGAAAATTTTATCTATGGCGAATTTCCTAATACGGGCTGGTGAGACTGTCGACGAAAGGTCTTAGGCGTTCACATACTACGGCAGACAGGATTTTTTATATGATGTTCAGAAGACTTATCCTGCTATAGTTGGCGCAATTCAGGGGATCTCTTTTCTTTACGATCGGTCAAACAATATGACCCAGATTTAAGTGATGAGTTAATGTATACTCCATATCCACACATCATCAGCTGCTTCTTCAAACAGCTCGGCAGTTAAAACATCTAGTCCAGTATTTCTGTTAGACTTAAGCTTGGAGATTTCTGTTCTGATGGTCTGGTGGGAGGAAATTTTTGTCTAAACCATCGATACTTTCAATATAACTGGTTGGTGTTTGAAAATATGTTTTAAAATGCAACATCTGCCGTCTGACGGCAAATAATCACTGGTGACCCTTTACAAAAAAAAAAAAGTGTGAACAGTTTCCAGTACCTTACTGGGTAAAACCAGAATATTCCAATATTCGTGTTCTGACAGTCTTCTTTCAAAACAGCGATATTAGGCTCTTCACCTAAAAACTTTAACTTCTATATGAACCAAATGGGAGTTCGGGACTGCGAAAGAAATGACTCTCTATAAAGGTTTCATCGATTTCGAGAAGTTATCCGACTTCATGGCGATCCACGTCATATCATATGAGCAACACTAACATCTATGACAGTTCTGTTTAAAATAAAAACCGCTGTTTAAAATACTAACGCCATCTACCGCATTTTATATAGAAACCAACAACATAATGTAATGAAAATGCTGACCACTTTAATGCGACTCAAAGGTGTTCTTTTTTGTTTTTTAACGCATTTTACTTCATTCATCTTAAATTTACTGAACTTACATGCTAAGAGAAAAATGCTTAAATGCTAGCTTATTATAACTTACTGGCCCAAAAAACGGGCGCTCTAAGCTAAACTATAATGCATTTTTATTTTATGTCTTTCGACGTCTAATTTACAATTTTCAATCTTAATTACTGTTGATTAACATCTATTATAGTTAAACTAAGAAAAAATTAATTGTTTAAGAAAAAACTTAGTAAATTAGCATTTTTTTGTATTTACATAAAACTTATACTAGAGGTATAAATACTTAAACTACTTAAACTAGCTATTTTTGCATACTAAACCTTAAACTACTTAGCCTAATTATACAATCTAATCTAACCTAATTGTTAGCAAACTTCAAGTTGCTAACCTAACAGCTAGCTAACCCAAGGTTGACAACCTTCATACCTTAAAACTACTCTAACATATGTAAGCCGGCCATTTTCTAAACATAGTAAGGGAAATATGGCCCACTTTGCCTTCTGACCAGGCTAACCTGAACTTGAAGGAAACGACGAAGAAATCGGGTCTTCTTCATTCAACCACCAAATATTTTGGTGCTGCAAGACAACATCTTTTTTATCGCGTTTTGAAACCGCCCTGCTAAACCTGAGACGTTCAGTACTGCCGTGTGCGACGTCTCTGTTGTAGTTGAGTTGCCCCTCACCCACTGCACGAGCTACGTGGAAAATTAGCGGCACCGCAAACCTATCCTGGATCAGCCCCTTTCAAGCGCACACTCTCATGATAAGTAGTTGGGGTAGTAGGCACCAGATATCAGGTTATTGGACGAGGTCATTGCTGTCGCAATATGTCCTCGAGTCAACTTAATAGCGAAGTTGTCCACTCTTATTAGATTCGCCCTGTTGTATAGAACCTCATTGGGATAGAATTTTATGTACTCCGATTCTGGTGTTCTGTAAAGGTGAAGACAAACCCTAAGGCATCCTCTCTAACACCCGAATCTTTTCCATTAAGCTCGCTCTCACATTGAACCACACGGGACACCCATATACCAGCATGGGCCGGATGAGGGCCATGTAGCAGATAACTTTAACCCTCGCATCGAGTTGGCTGCTATAAAACAGCCTCATTGTAAGGGCAAAAGCACCTTGGGCCCTGGCCAGAGCAGCATCTACATTCTTGTTAAAATATAGATTTTGGTCTAGCCAGATCCCAAGGTATCTGACTACATTTCGACAAGCAAGTGGCTGGCCGTGTTGTCCAATGATCGAGAATTTTCGCCAATTCTAAATAGAATGCTTTCAGCCTTCTGGAAGTTGATTTTCAACTTCCAGTCATCGCAAAATCGCCTAATTTGCTCGAAGTCACGTTGCAACAGCATGTTAATGACCTCGACCTTTGGACCTGTTCTGTACGCTATCAAGTCATCTGCATACGCTATGCTATAGGGAAGTGATCCTATCAAATCGCTTGTGTAAATGTTGAATAAGATCGGCGAATTAACCGCACCTTGTTGCAGACCGTTTTTAATGTGAAATGTCCCAACAGAAGTCGCATCGCCATTTTTCACGATGAACTGTCTGCTGCTGAGCATATTATGAAGAATAATCAAAAGTGGTTTACTGATGCCCAGTCTGGCCAGCCTGTAGAAAAGCCCCTCTAACCGTACGGTGTCGGAGGCCTTTTCCAAGTCAACCAGACAGGCCCCAGTACACTGGTTTTTGATTTTATTCCATTGGATATCTGACACCAGCTTAGACGCGGCATGTATGACATCATGCCCCGCCTTGAAACCGAATTTTTGTCCTCAACCCAGTTAGTGAGGACTCTATTGATTACCTTTTCGAACACCTTACTGATATTCGGAATGAGACTTATCGACCGGAGATTCGCCGGATTGGATATATCTTTACCTCTCTTAGGGATGGGATAAACCACCGCAGTTTTCCAATGCTCTGGATAATGTACATTACTCAATGCATTGTTAAACAGAGTGGTGTAAATGTCTACCGCTTCTAAAGGGAGATGTCGAAGCACAATGTTCGGTATTCCATCGATTCCCACTGATTTTTAACTTCTTATTGTGTCGAAGATCTCGTGGAGTTCTTCCTTTGAAATGTCCTCTTCATTGGCGATGACATTATTTGCCATATTCTCGTCACTGAACTGGGTGAAACCCGAGCTCTAGAATCGCCAGTTCTGTATGTCATTTCGCAGTTAGAAATTGTGCAGAAGGACTCGATTCTCCAGATCGTGATTAGAACCAATGACGTCCTACACTTCCTGAAAAGTCGCTCCTATAGCCTCAACCTTCTCCTGAGGATCCTCGATCACAAAGAAATTATCATCATCTGCGGCTTCATTTGGATCTATGCCTGCAGTAGTCAGTATTCGTTCGTTGTCCGTAGTTCTAGGAATTTTAAACACTGTAGGTCGTTTTGGTTTTTTCTCCTAAATATTTTGTTTATTTGCGGGAACATACTCGGGTTGCTCGAATTTACAGCCCGAATTCTGTTGTTCCAGTACAAACTTACAGATGCTCTGTAATTCTCTCTTAACAATATTTGGAGGTTTTTAACTGACGACTTCAGTGTCCTTACCTCCACGTTCTGTTTGTCAGTAAACCGCCTGTACAAGGTTTCTTGATAGTAGTCTACTTTTGTGTCGGTGCAGTACGTCGATGGTAGCATTGTGGAATAGCTCTTTGTTGGGTGTGTGTTCATACCGAGGTATTGTAATGTCCATCGTTTGTTTAATTGTTTGGTCCATTTGTTTTAGGTACCTGTCAAGCTCCTCGCTAGATAGATTCCTATTGGACGGTGGGTAGAGCGAATTCGAGGCTAGTGCTCTTGTCAAGGTTCTGGAGAAGCGTGTCCAGCGAGTCTTACTGTAATTGTAAGAAAACTTAGGAACAAACTCCTCCAACTCCGTAATTTCGTTAGGAATTGTTATTTCGGTACTAAAACCGCAATGGTCACTGTCGTACACGAATGTATGCAGGCAGTTTAACGTTGGGAGATTACTCCCAGTCAGTTGTATCCGTACGTCGTACAGCAATAGGTCCAAATAAGAGCCGTATCTGGGAAACGACGGACTGTCCGAGCGACTCAAAGGTCGTATAGGAACTATTGCCAATTTTAACACAGACGAGGCGATCAAGAGCAGATCTCATATGGCTATGAGTAATGGAGAGGAGGATTAGAACGGAAAATATCATAAATAGAAGGTTTTCGAGTATATTCTTTGATTTTTGAAGAGACACAACCTTAGTTTCATAATTTACGGCACCTGATGGGCTCTGTCCCCGTACACTACGAAATAAGACTGCAAAAATTAAGATATGTACCTACATTATGCGTAGGCTAAAGAAGTTCACTGCTGTTATTCCAAAATAGGCCACCCAAGCGAATCCTTGTTTATCTTTCTAATATTGATGAAAGTTTCCTTTTTCTTCAACCATTTTTCTTTCAATCAACTAAATCCTTTTCTAATTCTGCAAAAAGTCCAGACTTCAGCAGTCAATTGAACTTCTTGCAATTAGATTTCACACAAAAATCCGGTCAATTACTACACCAATCCTCTTCATCACGTAATGGAACCTGATAATTTACATAAATCCAGAAAATAGTCCAGATAACCCTTAAATACTCGTATCAACAAACCTTTCTCTTGACTATATAATAAGGTAAGCTTCCAGCTCCAAGAAACTTCCCGCATACCTTATTCATTTCATCAGTTCAATTCGAACACACCTCTTCCTGTGAACTTGCATACGCCGTCACTTCCTTCTTCCGCCGTTCCATAGTAATGCAACATAGAATGGAGTCCAGAATTTCATGAGGCAGACGGAAGTGAAAAGGAGAAAAAGAAAATATATATATATTGTAAAGTAGAAAAGTACCATCATTCCCCCTTTCGACACCATCGACGACTCAAATCGATGGATGAGAGCTGGCCATTAACCCTGAAGAGCCCACTTTCGGTTGCTCAAGCTCGAAAATGATAAGAACACTGCCAGGGGTGAGTTTGTTCCGGATGGTGTGCGTTTGTGAAGAGGTGGATGAGGAAAATAAAATAATTTCAGCCACCATGTCTGGCAATTCTTTTCTTTTTGCCACCCATTTACATTTTCTCTCAGACGTAATGTAGTTGCCTGCGTCTCGTTTAAAGTTGGAGATCCTTATTCTCGCATACTTGTAGATACTCGCATGAGTCATACTCGTTACAATAATTGATAAATTTCCTCCCTTTTATGTGGTGTACATATGAATGTATACCAAAAGCAAGAAACATCGGCAGACACAGCCTCAGCGCTTAATGTCACCCTCTAAATGTTAATTTATTATCCTGTCATTCGCAGGCACAAACTGAAGAAATAAAAACCAAAAATGATAGCGAAATGTTTTCCTTCGTTTCGACTGCAGTATGTCTGACTTTAGAACGTCATCGTCGCTACCGCACCTCCGCTTTTTCTTCATTTCATGATCAGATTCGTATTCATCACCATTGTCCGGATGCGGTGTGAATTTAGAAATGCATCAGACGAAAGTCCCACCCTGTTGCATGTTCGGCTTGGCTTTTGTTCATTTTTTTTTACAGCGGATATTGCAATTGATTTCATTTATTCACGCCGGCTGGCAAAACATGGAGACTTTGCGATACCAGAATAGTTCACGAGCTACGTCCCAGTCCAAGTAGGTATTTCCTTTTTTGTCTGACTCATTAACTAACGAGAAAAACCGTCCTTCGGGAGTTGGAGAACCCAAACAAATCAACATACCCGGCCTCCTGCACACTTACGAATTTATCTGCAAATAAATATTTCATTTCATGTTACTTAATCGAGCAGACATACTCGGGCACTCGTACCATTCATGGGACAAACTAACTGCATTTCGAAGAGGAGATAGAAGAAGACACCGTCCTTTGATTTCCATTACTAACACAAACCACCACCAGCCCTTAGTCTGGGTTATGTCTTCCAATTCTTAGTCACATTTCTGTGGGTTTTCCCATGGAATTCGTACGAAGAGTTCCTTACCACGATTCGCCACATCTATTCACCACACATCCAAAAAATCCCAGGACGATTTTATTGATTAAATTCCATGATTCATGGGACTGTTCGGGGTTATTTTCTTTTTTTCCGTCAGTTCCTCCCGTCGTACTTACCCTCAAGCATTTTCGAACCCACTCTTGCCATTATCGCTTGGGGCTTTGTCCTCGATGGAGGGTGGCTATGGTTAATGGGGGCTGGTATAGAAATGTGCTGGAAAAACAATGACATTTCTCTACTTTGTTTAACTCTTCTCTGCGCGGTCTTCCTCCTTTCGCTAACTTTGCCCTTTTAGCAAGGCGTGTAGCCGTATGTTGCTTGTCCCGTCAGTCAGAATATATTTTTAGAAAAATCCCATTAATACGTTATAAACGTAGGAGTATCTGTGGCAGTGTGACCACACTTGTACTTTTCTGTTATATCCATAGACAAATTGTGCAAATTTCAATTCGATTAAACTTACTCTCTAATGCAAGATCAATTTTATTTACCTACAATCTCCTTTGGCAACTCATCTTCCGGCTAATTTCGCAATGAGATCGTAATTGGGCCTTAGGTTTGGACAGATTCATTGTTCATTCGCCTGGTAGGGATGTCTATATGGACGGAGTATACGTAGAAAGTATAGTTCTGCGCGGCGATTGATCGGGAAACTGCTGGCTGTCCTATAACTTGGATTGGGCCAGCACCGCAACATCCAAATTCGCATCGTGGTGCTTGCACGACCAGTACCATAATACTGCCCTACCCCGTCATAGGGCTCACAAGAGATAAAAAAAGAATGACGAATCAGCTAATAGCTTCGGAAATTAATGGATTCAGTGTTGACGACCCTAGCAAACGAATAAAGGACAAACGAACTCTTAACAGGCCACGAGCAGTCGATCAATTAGCAGTCGATCAATTATCTGCAATCACGCAGATATCACCGCTATCCAAGATTTGCGATGGGATTAGCCTATTATGCGCGCATGCACCCACACCAAAGATATTGAAGCTTCTCTGAACTCTTAGACAAGATCTATGAGCAGTGCCCTAACTATGACATTAAAATTATTCTCGGCGATTTTAATGCAAATCTAAAGAGAGGGCATCGAAACATTATCGTAGCTAGCATATGGTTCCCGCATCTTGATATTCACAAAGGAACTTGAACTCCTGATCAATCAACCGTCAACCAGGTTGACCTCATTTCGATCAACGCAAGGCACTCCTCCCGTCGAACGTTTCGAGGGGCCAACAGAGATGCCATCGGTCACTACAACGAAACACCTTGACTAGAACTGCTCACGAGCTCTACGAGCAGAAGAAAACTAACGAACACCGGCTTCTCGAAGCCTGTAAAGACGAACATGGGAACATAGCAATAGAGTCGCAGTCGATGCTGAGGGATTGGAAAGAGCAATTGGTTCGATGACAAACCAAGTACCGCTGATGGACAGAATAAACCTTTTAACCTGGACAATGTAGCCCAACAATTACACCCACTCGATCTGGGTGAAGTGAAGATAACCATATCTTACCTTAAATCCAACAAAACAGCTAGGGCGGACGGCCTGACTGCCGAGCTCTTCAAAGCGGCAGGCGATGACTTGATAAGAACCATACACCAAATCATCTGTAAAATATGGTCGGACGGAAGTATGCCCGGTGGATAGCACTGCTTGTTCGATCCTCAAGAAAGGTAACCCTCTTAACGGCGGCAACTACAGAGGCATCAGTCTTCTTAACATCGCCTACAAGATGCTTGGTCCATGTCAGTGTGGTTTTAGGCCAGGAAAGTCCACCATCGACCAAATATTCACACTACGGCAGATCTTGGAAAAAACCCATGAGCTAGAAATCGATATACGCCACCTCTTCATCGATTTTAAGGCCGCGTATGACAACATCTATAGAGACGAGATATACAGAGCAATATCCGATTTTGATATCTCTGCCAAACTCATCCGATTTTGCAGGATGACGATGAAGAATGCACATCAAGATCAGTAAAGAACACACCGAGGTCTTTGATGTCCAAAAAAATGTCTTAGACAACGTGAAGCATCAGTCTTGGTCATGGACTTTATTAAGAAATAGATGAGGGTGCTCTTGGCTGCCTTAAAAGGAAAATTGTTTGGGTGATTTTCAGTCCTGTCTGCATAGACGGTGAGTGGAGGAAGAGATACAATGACGAACATCGACTCAGCGAGAAGAGTGAAGGTCCAATAACTGATGTTGCTGGGTTACGTAGCGCAGATGGACACCAATGATCCGGTCCGAAAAGTCTTCGAATCCTCCCCCGAGGAACCGTGCAGCAGAGAAAAACCGCGACTCAGGTGGCGCACGCTAGTTGACTTCAATCAACTTAGCGTGCGAAACTGGAGGCAGCTAGCTAAAGCTCGAGCTAGTTGGAGATGCTTGTTGGTTGAAGCCCAGGTGCACCACGGATTGTAGCGCCACCTTAAAGTAAAGTAAAGTATTGTGGAGTGCTTGAAGCCATTTCATAATAATCTGACTTTCTGACACAATTTACCAAAGAATCATTCAAAAGATCCCTTGCAAATCGCTGTTTATTTGTTCTATGAAGGCAGTCCAGCTAACGCAGGCGGATGAAGATATCCTTAGTCGATTTGAAGGCATTAATCTTGCCTCGGTGCGCTTGCGTTAATGCTGCGGAGAAGGATATACATAGAATAGCGACGTGTGGAATCTACGAGTATACAACTATATCGACGCCAGAAAAGTGCACGTTAGTAGCGTGAGATGACTAGGACATGCCCGAAGAATCTTGATTCCTACCGGCATGGACAACGCAGTAAAGAAATACCCCACCCTAGGTGGCGCGCACAATCCACTTAATCCACAATCCTCAAACATATTGGGGTTGTCCATTCCAGATGGTAGCGCCATATAGGTAACTCAGTAAGATATGTATAATGAATATGTTAATCTTTCTTTGATCTAGGGTGGAAACATACAAAAAAAAAACACAGAAATGAACTCCACATAACTCCATATAATCCTTTAGGACATAACAGACGGAAATATGAAGAGAACTCAAACAGGGGAGCAGAATAACAGAATTTTCCCTTGGTCACACGGTTCACTGTTCACATCTATCTAAAGGTATTGCTAAGCTTCTAAGTTGACTTTTATGTTTTGTCAGTTGACTTGTGGACAGTAGTAGGAAAAGTTAATGTCCATGGTCAACAGCCGGACCCGTTTATTGTCTCTGTTGCTTTTTGTTTTATTTCTTTTAATTGAAAGGTATTATTGAAGTTCTTTTCGAGAGACAGCGACTGCTGTGAATTTTGCAACGCATCTCCTCACACTCTATAGTCCGGGTTAGACCTGGAGTGCAGTGCAAAACCTCCAATGAATACAGCTGAACGTATTGAATTCTAAATTTGAAACTTCGAACATTAACTCGTAAAGGATTGCACTGGACAAGAACTTCTACACAAACACAGTCGTAGAAATATTGTTGCGGAATCGTTTATGCGGCGCCACAGGATGTTAGGAAATAGACATAGTTCTTTGGAATTTATAACATTTGAAACTGAAAGTTTGTTCTACTGCTCCTAACTCTGGAAAGTTAAATATGCGATAGTTTGAAACAGGTGGAGGAAAAGTAAAGATGTCATGGTAAAAGTTGTCCCACCTAAGCTTGGATAAGTAACTTTGGGGGAAACAAAAAATGAAAGGCATCATGTGATGGGTGTCCTTACTCCCAAGTGTGATCCGGGATTACAGTCCTTTGTGACATTAATCGATTCAAAAAGCAAATAAAAATCGATTTTCGACGACGGGTCTATGGTTAAAATGGTATTAACTTATAAAATATGAATCACTGGTCTTAAACGCCCCCTTCATTCATTCTGCAGTCCTCGGTCTACCTACATCTTTTAATGACTTTCATAATAGGCTTTTCCAATTAAAAATTCATCCAACATACCCTGTGGTATGTCACACCAGTTCTTTCACAATTTAAAGCCGTTTTGGCTGTAAATATTCGTAATGAAAGGACGAATTTTCTTTTATGTTTCCATAAAATCATGACATCCTGTCAGTGTCATGTAATCGCCATCATCAACTTACAATCACATAGTCGCGTCGCGTCGTCACCATTATCAACACATCGAAAGTAGATCTTGAATTTTTACAAGGCACTAGTGTTGTATGTGGCAGCCTCACGTATTCCATTCCATCAGAAATCACTATGCAACCGACCAAACCGAACGGCACGACCACCTACACCGCAACATTTCCAACAAATAACTGCGGGTTGTGTGTGCACATACTGCAGTCCAGATTCGTGCTCAGTGCGTGTAAATATTTAATTATCTTCTCTGTAACTCATTAATACCGCCCTCAGGCATGTCCTTTTCCCAATAATGTCAACCGTAGGAAAATTTCTTTCATTCGTTCGGGATTTTTTTCGTTACGTCTCGTTTTTTTATTACTCATTTGGTATTCAAAAAGTGCAGCCAACTTCATTTGTCATCGTCAACAACAGTGGTAGCAGCTGTAAGACACAAACAACAAGGATCACAGTGAACAGCATATTATTATGCCCAATGCTTTTGTTATTCGCTTGTAAGTAGGACTAGGACTCAACTGAAGCATTGCTCCAATTTGATTTTTTTTTTTTGCTCTCTTTCCTCTTCATCTGGTTGCTGTTGTAGCAGTGTCATAACAAGCTAGAACTCCTGTCAGAGATAACAAAAGATTGAATTGCATAGACCTTAGATTACTGGGTTTAAAGGATGTTAAAAAAAAAAAAACACAATCCGGCAACACACCCTTGTGATAGGAGAGAGAAAAAGGAAACTTTGCAAAATATGTAGAAACACGTTCGCGTGAACGTGCAACATAAGCTGGACGATGTCAGAAGCTTTTGCCACTATGCGAACAGCTTCAGGTAAAACAGGATAATAGAGTACAACCTAACAAAACGCAGTTGCATTTGTAGTTGCCTCAGGCTGCATAATACATTTATTCATTCATTCACTCATTCATTCATTCATGCATAGTTTCCTTCTTGTAATGTGCTAACAATGGTGTAAAGTTCAAAGTGAACAGTCTGGCATGCAGGGTCGATATCACTGAAAGTAATATAATTTTTGATTTATACTCAAACTCCTAACGAGAAAACTTTTACAATAAAACTTTGTCCCCAGCGCTTCCAATGACTCATACAATTTTCAGTTTTCGAAATTGTTTTCATAATTGTTGAACCGAACATTTCTAAAAAGAAATTGGCCGCCAAATGCACAAGCCATGATTCGGTAGGAATGTCGTTGTCACCCAAATCAATCAGAGACTGTTGACTAGACAACAAGTAGCTCTGCTGAACGCGGCCATTCCAAATCGATGTCAAGAAACAAAAAAGAAAAATTGCCTGTTCACATTGGCGACCGACGGGATGAAAGTTCTCACCATGAACGTCTTGTTCACATTTTCATGGGGTTGAAAGACTTTTTGACAAGTGGAACACTTGAATCGGAGCATTTTTAAATCTGAGCAGTTGGCCTGAAACATACCTTTTTTCCTATTCTTCACACTTCCTTGCTCATCAACAATCAAAACTAAAATGAAAAAATATGTCAGAAACGATAAAAACGACGTGATTCACCCGAAAATCCACTTTAGAAATCGATATTCGGCGGAAGTAACACTTCTTCTTCCCTTCCCTTCTGCCAGCGCCAATGTGAACAGGCACAAACAGTTCTAAAAAAAAAACTAAAGTGGGATGAAAATCCAACATATATTTTTAATAACATTCATTGCCTCAACAGCCAATGATAGTTGACAGCTGTCAAAAGAGACAACTAGGTATGTCGAGAACGCAAACTTTGAAAGCAGCGTAGCGTAAAGCAATACCAGGAGAAGTATCACAATTTGCCCAGAATCTCCAAGTTTCTCATGCAGGTTCGAGTGTTGGCAAATTGCGGATTGCGCATATCTCCGCTTCGAAGACAAACTCATGTTTTCCTTACGAGTGAAATCTAACGTCAGTTCTGCAGTCATCCATGAAGACGAGACTACGTTCCTTTTCTGTTCCTGACATTCCACTTCTAAGCACGGTACTTTCGCAGCAACATGAGTTCTTATGTCATTCCATCAGACGGCATGTCCATAGGTAGATAGGTAAGAATGGCTGTTGGAAACACCAACCCACTTAGGCCAATTGTCTCCTATTCCTTCTCGTCCATGCAGCTTCTACAGAAATCGTTTGTAAAAGCGCAAAGCTGCCTATGAGTAGCTGAGATATTTCCTATTTAGAGGAATCAGACTCTTAGAGCGATTCAGATCTAGCTTTGGCCAGATCTGTTTAGTCGCTAAACATGTTCATCCAACAGTTCATCTAAGGTCTGTTCTTTTATTAGCCTCCAGCTTTAATATTAATTTGCACGCTGCGATTAATATACCTATGCTACCCTTTTCCGGTAGAATAGGTAGAGTGGTTCCAATTTTGGCGAGTTCATCGGCCCTACAGTTCTCTGGAATGTATCTGTGGCCCGGCAGCCAGCAAAGGTGAAGGTTGAACTGCTCTGTCATCTCGATAAGAGATGATCGCCATTCAAGGCCGGTTTTAGAATTTAATGAGACCGATTATTCAAAAAGATGCGGATATCCTTCGCAGATATCACGTTTTTCTTCAGCCAGGACAGAGCTTCTTTAATCGCCAAAATTTCCGCCTGGAACACCCTACAGCTTATCTGAGAAAACACCGCCACCAACCCCGCTATCGGTTTTAGATCCATCTGTGTAGAAGTGGATTGACTTGTCTTCCATGAACGCATTTTCCTTCCAGAAGGATCTAGAGGAGGATCTACGTGAAAGTCTTTGTCAAACCAAAGTTCAGGCATGCTCTCTGTGAGGATTCCTAATGTAATAAGAATTTTAGCGTGGTCAATGAATTATTTGTCCACTGTGTAGGCGCTTTATGCCAGTAGCTATCCTGCTATTTAGCATAAGACTGATCAACTCCCCATCTGAGTCGTTTACCTGCATAGTTGACAGCACAGTCGTAATTGCAGATGTGTTGACGTTGTTAGGCACCCTGTATGTTACGTCCAGGAAAGCAACCATTCTGTGTTCTCTGTATTGTAGAGATCGTTCGATGTAGCTAGTCAGTGAATGTAGAGCCGTTTCGACCGACTTTCCCTTACAGTAGGCATGTTGAACCGTTGACAAAAGTCTTGGATCAATTTTAGCTCTTATATGGATATCAATCAGTCGTTCTAGAGTTTTCAGAAGGAAATATGATAGACTTATAGGTCTGACGTCCTTTAGGACAACAGGAGAATATTTGATGGCTTTGGGAATGAAAACTACATTGACTTCTCTCCATAACAGTGGAATGTAGATTAATTCTACACAGCTCCTTATGAAATTCTCTAGCGTAGCAGGATAATATCTGAGGACCTTTATAGCTCGACAGGTATTAGCAGACTTGCATGGTTTGAAGCTATGCAGCGCACAGAGCACTTTGTCTCTTGTAATCAGACCATGAATTTTGGTCATGGGTGCAGTAGTCCTGTTTGGGTTACTACTGGCCGCGAATAGGGAGTTACCTGGAAAATGGGTGTGCAGTAGCAGGTTGGCATGTCCATAAGGCCAGTCCAAAGTTATCAAACTCCAGTGCGCTTTGTACCAAAAGCCACTTCTTTTTAAACGGAAGATGACTTTGAGAGTGCAGAAATTTTTGATGACATTTTGCGCCATTTTTTTGTGTCTGTCGTACAGTGTTGCTCTTTGACTGCTGTCATGTGTGAATAGTAAGGTTAAAGAAATTGTGGAGACCCAGAATGATGTATTGATGCAACACTATGCCTCAGCTCAAAGAGTTCTGGGTGATGATCTCCAGGAGCTAGACGTAAGTTTTTGAAGCAGGTTGTTCCTTGTTTTCAGCTTGGCTGCGATGTTGTATCAGTGCTGTTCAAAGGTTAGGGATCTATCAATGGTTACTCCGAGATACTTGGTACATAAACGCATAAGAGTACCGTTGATGTTAATTTCGAGCAGCATATGTGCAAGTTGACTATTCAGGTGAAAGCAGGCTGACTAAGTTTTCGCCGTGCTGGGTGCCAGCCTCCATTTCTTTAAGTGTTCTCCTAGGGAGCCGAGGTCTACCGATGACTGGTGTTGTGTGGCTAGAACTAGATCATAGTGCACATAAAAAAATTGTTAGGATGTAGTACCGTCCATGAGTTATCTGGACTTGGTTGCCGTTTTGTTGAGGAATACTTGAAAAAAACGTACCGTTTGCAAGAGTTTGTACCCCATTCCACTACACCAGACCAGACCGTATTGTATGCAGCTGTAAGGTCCTTTTCATTTTCAATAAAAGTTGTTAAGACCAGGTACTCGTTAGTGCAACTATGATCCTTTCGGAACCCAGCTTGTTCTACAGGAATAACTTCGTTTCAATTCTGTTGTATACTCGTATTAAACATTTGATTATGACATACACTAAAGAGAGCAATTCATCGACAGCTGTCAGCCGACGATTTTTGACTTCTTGTACTCAATAGGCAACTTTCCGGATAGTGGAATACTATTTTTTCAGGCAATTTTTAATAAATTCAGGATAGATTTCATCAAATCCATCCACTTTTCCATGCTTGCGTAAAGCGATGGCTACAATAATGATGAAAGCTCGAGAGTATGCCGCGTTTATAGGGGTCTCCTTTTAAAGCTCATTTAATAATCTCCTAATAATTTGGATGAGAGCTTTGTCCGTCTATTGCTTTGGAAACCACGACAATCCGGTTTGCAATCAGGTCTGGATCAATCTTAGGTTGGTGTGATGGGAAGGAGTTTGATTCTTGATTCACCAAGTTTCCGGATGAGGCTCCAAGCCTTTCTGCTTGATCGGGTAAAGTTCAGGTTTTTTTCAGACAACCGATGTGTAGGATATAATTGGTCTTAAAATGCAGATCCAGAGGCCCCTTGTCGGTGACAAGCCCCATGTCTAAACATCTTTAGATTGCCAGGAAGCTGACCGTGCCTCAAGGTGACATGTTTCATCTAAAAACGTTTGTTATCCAGAATGACAAGCACATATTTAGTTTCGTTGGAGAAATAGTTGGCGATCCCTTTATTCTCTAGATGACTCAAGCCAGTCAACTTTGTTCTGCCCGTAAAGAGAACAGTTTCAGTTTTGAGAGGATTGACTGCAAGTCAAGTTCTAGTGCACCAATTGTCGATCACGTATAGTTCTTTATTAGTTTTAATAGGTACCACTTGTACCAATCATTTCCTCTATACTGGAGGAGTGAGGCTCGCCGCACCTTTGTCTTACATTTTCTTCAAAATGCATACGATCAAAAACTGAGGCAAAAAATATTAACATACAATGTACCAGAGGTAGTAATAATTGTTAGTCCTTTGTCAGGAACCCTAAGGATTTTACCTCATCCTTTACTAAACGCTTGTGATGACATTCAAGCTATCAGCTGTTTCCATAAAGCAAATGTTAAGCTCATTGAATTCCGATATTATCAGCATAACTACTCGTAATTGGGATAGCACTTCATTGCATTCAAGCCCGTGTGATAAGACTCATAGGTGACACCAATTGACAGCCTTGAATACCAACGTAATGTCTCCTGCTTATGTTGTTGATTTCTCACAATCGCTCAAACGAAATTGCCTGTAGCATTCCATTGCCTCAATCTTAAAACCGTATAGCCCAAGGAAGCTAATTCTAAAATTTCAGTAGGCCAAACACAAAGTAGTCTCAAAACAAATGCATTGAATGCATCGAACTATTCGAAGTCATAAATTCCAAGGCATCGATAATTTAATTATTTTCTTGGGGCAAACACAATTAATTAGGGCTAAAATTCAAAACGCCTTTCTTGCTGACTTAAGTGGCGCTACGGTCCAGGGTGGACTGGGGCCTCAACTAATAGACCTCTCAATTAGAGCGGTTTCTGGTTAACTGCCGATAGTTGCAAACTCCAAGCTGGTTAAGATCCTCTTCCACTTGTGAGCATCACCTATGTCGTGGTCTTCCTCTACTCCGTAGTCCTTTCGGATTGGAATCGAAAACTCTTCGGGCTGGAGCGTGGGTGTTTATGTGCTCTACATGTCCCAGACATTTTAGGCCACTAATGTGCACTATTCTGATCATGTCAATTACCCTGTACAGCCCGTCATTAAATATCCTCTTTCAACCCCCATCAATGCAAACGGAACCAAAAATCCCTAAAAGAATTTTCCGTTCGAAACGGCCACCGATATTATATCTTCATTCACCCTCGCTAGCGTTCATGCTTCTGCACCATAAAGCAGGACTAGGAAGATGAGTATAGAGTCCCCTTAGTGCTCCTTGACAAGGCCTTATTACTCTAGTTTCTAGGCCGAGGAAACAGCGATTGCCAAGAATAACTCTTCTTTCGATTTTTGATGATATGTCATTATCAGATTTACAATAGCATCAGAGCAGAGGTATGCGAAGTCCCTGATGTTCTGTCAAATTCGTCGATGTTGTGCATTCATTCTGGTTGGCAGCATATATTGTACTTGGTTTTGCCCTCAGTCACGACTAAGTCCATTTTTGCCGCTTCTGGTCCAATACTTCGGCCAATGATTTCGATGTCAACAGCCAGTTGTTATACAGGCTTTTGACTAATGCTGCTTGTGATTCCGAGTTTTACACAATTTTCTGAAGTATAATGTTTAAAAAATGTACATGACAGCGCATCACCTTGAATAACTTATTTTATGATATCAAATGTCTTGAAGAGACTATTTGCGACCTTTGCGGAGCACAGAGCGTTCTTCATTCTTCATAATCTGATAAGTTTGCCAGGGATATCAAGGGTAGACATGACTTGGTTTAGCTCAGTTCTGTAGATCTTTTCAGCTGCGGACTTAAAATCGATAAAGGGATGGTGTGCATCGATCTGGGCTTTTTTTCCAGGATCTCACATAGAGTAAATATTTGGCCGAATATGGACTTATTGGGCCTAAAATCTCCTGTCCTGTCCCCTAGAACAATCACATCATTGATAAATGACATCAGGCGTTCACACATGACGACAGACAAGATCTTATATCTGACGTTAAGAAGACTGATGTCTCTATAATGGGCGCATATACGAGTAAGAGGGTATTCTTTATTAAGGTTCTATACTACATGCACGATTTCTGCCCAAAAAATCTTGGAATTGAGACCTAAATAGGTCGGCAGGTAAACCGCTCGGTTCAACAGCCGTGTTGTACTCAAGTTTGGATATTGGTATCCTCACTTCATTTTGGTCGGGTGGACGGATCTCTTCACTTTCTCTGTTCAGGTTGAATGGTTCATTCTATCTGTCAACGGAATTTGGGTTATCCTCGCCGTTTAAAAGTCTGCAGAAGTGGTTTTTCCCTATGCTCAGTATCGGCTTTGACTCTACTACTATGTTTGCTGCTTTGACACCTTCTCTTTAGTTTTTGGCAAAATTTCCGAACATTGTACCTGGAGAAGCACCACTCTATCTGCTCGACTCTCACTTGTCATTCTCTTTTTTTTCACGAGTGTTTTCCTATGTATGCTGGTATGCATTCCTCATAAAATCATTGCTTTCGTGGAGGTGGTCGTGTGAAATCGAAGACATCAGTATCAGCATTCCTGAGGGTTTCTTGTCATCGATGTCACTGCTGTTCAACACTTAATATTAGTTGCATTGGACATGCCGAGAGGTTGTGGTCATCAAAGACTCTGGGGGTTTTAGCGATTACAGCCGTTCAACGCACCACTGTATTTGGTGGTGCGAATTGAAAAGTTTGCCGGATGAGTGGCTTCAGTAGGCCTAATGAAGCAAAAACAATGATAAAAAAATAGAGCAAAATATGTTGCAGAACTGTATCAAAAAGTTTACAGAATAATATCAGAGGGAGAAGCGTGGAGAATATTGGGACATGACTTGCGATACATCATTGGTCCAGAGTGCCCCATAACGAATTAGCTAAATGACTTCCTTCGGTACATACAATTTTTGTATAGCAAATCTGTGCTGAAATTAGTAAACCGGAGTTAAAATTAATTATTATTATTATTGACAGTTGGTCCCAGGAGGAAACAGTATAAGCCACATGTCTCTTCCCAGCCCGAGACCAACATACGAAAACAGCAAAATTCGAAATTCGACTCTATTCATCAACTAGTCTCCTTCTAGAGTAATACAATCATACAAGCTACTCTACCAATTCTATGCCATTCTTACAGAACGATTCATCCAAATCTTCAAAATAAGCTTCAGTTTCGGCGATAGCCTCTTCATTGGAGTCATATCTCTTTCTGGTGAGCATTTTTTGTGGTTTGCGAACAGGTGATAAGATCCGTGTTTCATATATTGTAACATACCGCATGAAAAAATTATTTTTATTTCGCTTAAACAGCTCCAAGCAGCACTCTGAATCATTAATACGTTTTTGTTTTTGGTCCAAATGTGGTACCTACTTCGAACAGAGCTTTCGCATACCCAAATACTCGTCCAAAATATGATGTACAGGGTTTTCCAATAAGGACTTGACAACTTTTTTAAATAAAAGGCAAACCATTTGAGATATTTCCAAACTTGTACTTGAAGTACATCAAAACATTTATGAATGGAACTCGACTTCGTTCATATGGCCACCGGGTACGTTTGCAGCGGTCGATTCGTTGGACGAAATTTTCAACGACTCGGCCAACCATTTCGGCCGAAACGGCCGCTACTTCGCTTTCAATGTAGGCTCTGAGCTCTTCCAACGTCGTCGGCGTGTTGGCATAAACCAATGACTTAACATAGCCCCACAGAAAGTAGTCAAGCGGCGTTAAATCGCACGAACGAAGCGGCCAAGCGACTGGCCCATGTCTTGAGTTAACACTCTCACCATACTTACTCTTCAATAAATCGATTGTAGCGTGTGCTGTGTGGCTTGTGGCACCATCCTGTTGAAACCACATGTCGTCCAAGTCCATATCCTCCAATTCGGGCCAAAAATAATCGGTGATCGTGGCCCGATAACGCTGACCATTCACAGTAACGTGACGATTGTTACCGTTGACGAAAAAATATGGCCCAATAACGCCGACGGCATGGATATTTTTTGTGGATGAAGTGGTGATTCATGAAGCACATGTGGATTCTCACCCAACCAACAACGTATATTTTGCTTATTGACGAACCCATTGAGCCAAAAATGAGCTTCGTCACTGAAGATGATTTTGCGATGAAATTCATCATCTTGGCGCATCTTCTCCAGAACCCAATCGAAGAATGTACGTCGCTTCAAATGGTCCAACGGCCTCATTTCTTGAGTCAGCTTGATCTTATATGGGTGTGAACAAAGATCCTTGCCCAAAATACGCCATAATGTGATCTGAGCGATGCCCAATTCTTGAGAACGCCGTTTAATTGACTGATTTGGATCGTTTGCTACGGGCGCTTGAACGACAGCGATATTTTCGACACTTCGACCAACCCGTTGTCTCACGAATATGTAGACTCAAATTTTTGCACTAAACTTGTTATTGCCTGTCTACTAGGGCGAGAATTACGACCGAAAATTGGAGTTAACGCTCTTAAAGTTGCAGTCACCAACTCCGAATTTCGGTAGAAAATTTATATAATTTTCAGACGTTACTCGTTAGTGTACTTTACCACGATGAAAATGTTGAGTTTACTGAATAAATTGGCAGTGACAGTTTGATGATTAGTGAAAGAGTGCTTTCACAAACTAAATTCAAAGTCGTCAAGTCCCTATTGGAAAATCCTCTACATGGTCTATTGATGTATTAATGATGTCACCTTTCTCACGCACATCAATATCTCGATAACGATACTTAACGTATCGTTTGAATATTGGTACTAACTAGAAATCGTATAAATACGTTATTAAAGTCGCCATCTATGTGTCAGTCTCGGGACCGCTTCAATTATTGCATTGCTTATTTAATTACTTTTTGCTGATTTATAATTTTTTTTTTTTTGTTGCCATAATGAACGTTACGATTCAATGTATTGTACGTTCTCGTTCACTAGACCGAATTAATGTCATCCATATTATCAAATAAATATTCATTGATCATGGTCTACTGATTATGTTGTCCACTGATCGTGAGCATCAGTCAAATGATGCAATTTTGTGGAAGTAATGGTGGAATTAATGAGTCTAAATGGTCTCTTCAAGGGCAATCCTCACTTCGTATTCCTATGCGATATGTATGTACAATAAAAATATAATGACCTTACGTCTTTCATTTCTTGACCAGACGCATCTTTTATGAGTCAACATTTTACTAAATTATTTTTCTACAGTTCGATGCACGATTTTAAAATCGCTAAGTCTTCATTCTTTTAGTTTGAACTTGCCTCATAAGGCAAGCAAACGTTCTAACATTCAAAAATGTATACAAGAAACAAAATAAGTGGAAGTCTAATGGGGCAAGATCTGGGCTATACGGTGAATGAGGCAACAAATCCTAACCTAGCTGCAACGATTTTTGCCGAGTGAGCAAACTTATGTGTGGTCTCACATTGTTGTGGTGAAACATCTCACGCTTACGATTGATCAGCTCAGGGCATTTTTGTGAGATGGCATCACTTAATTTTTGTAGCTGCTCACAGTAAACACCGGAATTAAAGGTCTTGTGCTTTGGAAGCAGCTCATAGAATACCGGTCCCACCAGATTGACAGCATCACCTTCTTTTGGTGGATGTCCGCCTTTGGTTGATTTTCCGATGTTTCATCTCGCTTACTCGAACTTTTTTCAATTTTTCGCCGCCCGTAATGATACGCTTCAAGAATGGATCATTTTCATCGCGTTTGGTGAGTTTATCACGGACGTTTATGCGCTTCGTCAGATGAATTTCTTTCTACGCATGAATTTCTTTCTATTGAACTTCTTTACAAAGCCAAGCGATTTTGCCTTCAGAGTGAAAGCAAGCTCAAGAACTGTTGAATGCTTATTTGCTTACACAAATGCTTTAATTTTATCGTCGTCAATATTTGTTTTATTGGGATTTATCTTCGAATCAATACATTAGTTTGTGTAAAGCATTAGTTTCTTAAGTCGTCAATTTCGGAAGGCCTACCGGAGCGCTTTCAACTGAAAAATTAGCATTAGTACCAGTTTACGCAATGGCGTTTGTTGATGCATTTCGCATGTAAACTTTACGCAACTTATCCCTTGTCTCAGTTGCTTTCTTTCCTTTTTTTGAAGTAATAAAACAAAATATGGCAAATATTCTCTCAAAATTCTCCATATTCGAGCCACAATTGCAAGCACAAAACTTGACCGAATCGCGCCAACTTTTTTTTTTACTTATAGGTTAGATGTGAGTAACAAACCATACGCAAATATTTGACATATATGTATGTCATGCTCAGATACAAATAATAATCGCGGACGAAGCCATCTATTGCAAAAACATTTTCAGCCCTAGAAACATTTAAAAGCCTCCAACTATGAGTATGTCTTTTAAGTGCTGCAATTTTGTAAAGAATTGGCCTACACAGTTTTTATTGGAAAAATTTTATTAATGTGCCAACTCCCCCATTTGATCTTGAACTCATTTCTTGTCAAACACATTGTACCTTTGAATCGGAACAAAAGAAATGAACGCGTATGAGAGTTGAGCTTGCCATTACGAGACAACTTCCGTTTCCTGTTACCGTGCACAAATCTGTTTTTTATTCTCGCCTTTAAAAGTTCGCTCTTTGCATACAAAGTAACTGGTAGTAGAGGTTTTTTCCCTACAGTCACACTTGCTCCAAGACCACCCAAACAGTCAGTGCAAGAACTAGAAGCAGGACTCCCCGCCCAAACTTTGGCATGCATACTCGTAAACTCCACATCAACATGTTTTAATGGAGTGCAGGCAATAGTGATGGCAAATAGAAAAAAAAAAAAAAAAAAAAAAAAAAATCACATTTCAAGACAAATAATGATGAACGCGCCCAGGCACATACTCGTACTGAAATACAAAGGACCACACGGGCACACAAAAGCCGTTCTCGGCCTCCTAGAAATAGGGCACGCTTCAATGGCCATCATCGTGCTCCACTCCGTCAAACTGCTTTCATTGTGTTGAGGCTACAAGGACTTTTTTTCTCCTATCTCGTGTCTGATGTTTCATGTCTTTAACAGATACATGCATCTACTATTTTACAATACATGGCCACAAAGATAATGACGTTCATGTCATTCATTGTTGGAAATCATAATAAAGTTTGATTTACAAAGTAATTACCACGTTTACGAGCGGAAGCCTGATTTTTATGGAGTGTACCCTCTGTTACCCGTACTTCACATGTAACCGATGTATCTGCCACCCTCGAACAGTTACTTGCTACCCTCTGTGTCGAAGAGGAGCAAGCCCGCCCAACTAACCGATTTAAATGTTCTGTCTGCACACAGTTCATGTGGAACACGTGCTAAAAGGGTTCGAATTGCTCCCAGAATGCTGACAAAGACTGCCTTGAGATTGCCAAGAACCAGCTGAACGAGCTGAACGAGGTGAACGAGGTGAACGAGGTGAACGAGATGGTCCTGAGCTGGAAGGAGGCCCATTAGGGCCACATTTGGATGAATGATTATTTTTATGGGTGATTTGTTTTGGGTGAAATTGTTTTTGTGTTGCCTCGGCTGTCAGTGGCGAGGACGACAGAAAAGGGGTGGCAAATTTGTTGAAGCTTTTATCAATGAAATCTGGAGTAAGAGGAATGATTTATTGAAGAGGAAGAACACGGTAATTTTATTATTCTTTTATTTTCTCCTGTATTCAGGGGTATTTTCGACAGCAATTACGAAAAGTACAATCGAAAAATTGCGTATTACTGGAACACACCGTTATGATAAATTTGATTTCTTAATTGGTGTGCATTTTGTTTGTCAGGTCGGCCGGTGGAGACGTTGGTGGCAGTGGCTACTAATGAAATCTAACTGTCAGCCGCCGCCATTATTTACTTTGAACCATGAACATGTACACTGAATGGCCGAGTTTCCTTTTGCACCCGAAACAGCACAAAATGATGACATTAAAATAGCGACATGGAAATTTCAAAACCGAATGTTAAATTTCGAATTCAAATGCAAACATTGCTCCATCGATTCGGCAATGGGGTTGACGCGAAAATTGGCATGAATTTTATGCTACTGCGGTATGTTGTTGGCTTTTGTAACCGTTAGGTGGAATGTGAACGTATGTTTGTAAATTGTCAATGTAAATTGCTATGCAATGTTGTGGAATTGGCAGTGGTTTTATGGGGGCGGGGGAAAGTGACAAAAAAAAACCGCCTGTACTCGTATACGGCCTGCAGGATGGTTCTATTTAAATTTGCCAGGATGTTGAGGTTTGTGTGAAACGAGCTGTTAAAGCGAATGAATGTTTAAAACAGGCTAACAACTTTTTGATGTTATAGCAAAGTCTTTAAAGTTGCATCTAGTTTAAAAGATACAAATGTTCGGTATTCAGAGTTGCTAATCATTAATGGAAATAGTTTTCAGTTTTCATTTTCAATTACCATAAAGAATTCTTGCATATATGAACATAGATACAATTATTGAATTATTAATCAAAACATATTCTGAAAAAAAAACAACAGTTATATAGTGTACTACATACAAAGAGATATAAAAAAGTGATTTTACAGCGGTTAAATATAAAACTTTAATTAAATTAACTATTTAAATAAAACGCTGTTAAGAGGGTGCAGAAAAAAAATGTTAAAGTTCATCGAATAAATTATATTATTTAACTTTAGACTTGCGACTAATTTAGGAATTTATTTCATTTAGATCAGCGAAAAAGCCATTTCTTAATTTTTCTATTGTATTGGGTTGTTCGCAAAGTAATTTGGTTTTTTTTTTATGAAAATGAAAGACGATTTTCTTATAGTGAATAAAGATTCTATTGAATTATATATTGTCCATTCTGGTCCAATACCTCTTGCCATCATTTTGGTAGTAGCATGATTCCACGCTCATAAAATTTTTGTTCTTTGCTGGCAAAAAACTGATCCAGGTGATATTTGACCTCCTCATTTGAAGTAAAGGTTTTACCGTCTAAAAAATTTTGCAGAGACCGGAACAAATAATAATCAAAGGGTGCCAGATCTGGAGAATATGGTGAGTGTGGCAGTACATCCCATTATGAGGTCTCGCATTATCTTGGTGGAACACTATAAATTTTCTAATGATCAATTGTGGCCTTTTCTGTTTAAGTGAATCATTCAATTTGTCCATCTGCTGACAGTACACTTCAGAATTGATTATTGTGTTGTCCAGTAGAAGCTGAAAAAAAAACGATTCCTTTGAAATCCCACCTTTTTTCAATGAATATAGGCTTTCGCAGTGCTATGAGCTAGTTAATCTTTTTTTACTCAATGATCTCTTGCGTTTAACATTGTTGTAGACAAACCATTTCTCGTCCCCAGTGATGATGCGCTTAAAAAATGGAAGTTTGAAAAGCAAATCACAGACATCAACGCCACGGCACAAATTTCTTTCCGTAAGAATATGACGAACGCATATGTCTAGCTTTGAGATTAAACCCATGTAGGCGTTTCAAGTGGTCATGAACGTTCGAATTCGATAAATCTAATCTCTCAGCGATCTGACGAGTTGTTATTTGTCGGCTTGCATCAATTAGTTCCTTTATTGTGTCTTCACAATTGGCACAATTCACATCTGGTCTTCCAGAATGTGGTGCATCTTCAACATCAATCATTGCCGGATCGAAATTTTGCAAACCAGTTTTGGCACCGGCGTTCTGTCAATACGTCTTCTCCATACACATCGGATAATTTTTTTTCTTGCTTGAACAGCATTTTTACCTTTTCGATGGTAAAAATGTAAAATATGCCGAAAATGATGCTTTCACTTTCCATATTTGAAAGGGTACCAACCAAAAACTACTGCGTAGAATCAATCGAACTTTTTCACAAGCAAGCCTTTCTATATCAGCTGTCAAAATATATAATGATTATGCGGCTTAAGTGTGAAGTTGGCTGTGAAAAAAATGTAAGTCCTCTGTTGGAAAAAAACGAAATTACTTTCCATACAACCTAATAAAAGACATAATTTTTGATTCGTCTTATTTCAATCGGCAATACATTGTATAATGTTGGACCAACAGAGGAGTAAAAGTTCAAATAGTATTGTGTATTTTAAGATGGAAACAAAGCAAGATGGTTATTGCTCCTACGTAGTGACTGATAGGTTGGATTTCTATCAATGGAGTAACCATATCCATAAGACTTTGTAAAAGTTAAGATGCTTGAGTGGGAGGATTTTTGAGTTAACAAAAAGCATATCACTACATAGTCGCCGAATCTTTCTCAAGATTAATCTAACTATATATTTTTGCACAATAAGTAACGGATAGACTTTATTTCAATTAGTACCTCCCCAACAGACTAAACCAGACTTCAACTTGGAATGCAGTAGTCCATAGTACAGGGCCATCCTTTTTGTGTTTCCGAAAGTAAATTTAAATAAATCACATTTCTGATTTAGAATTCGATCAAATTTTTATTTCAATATATTGTATGGATCTTGCCATTATGAATGAAAAATATAACATCATTCAAATGTCCTCCACGGAAGTTCTTGCAGGACTTGATTCTTACAGGGTAATTTTCGCAGATTTTTCGACACATATCGGGTAATAACTCTGCCGTAATTTGACGAATATTTATTTTCAAAGTGTCAAGAGTTTGCGGATTATGTGCATAAACTTCAAAAACAAATCCAATGGCAACAAATCACACGATCATGGTGGCCCGTTCACATCACCAAAATGCGAAATAACTCGTGCAGGAAATCTTTCTTGTGGCACCCTCTTGTTGAAACCACATCCATATCTTCGATTTTAGAAGTTAGACCACTCTAGAGGTCGTAAAAATAGCATTTTTAGGGATTTTTTTTAAGGAAAAATATAAAATAAATCGACTTTACAAAGGTAAAAGCTTATAGAATAATTCATTTAAAAATGGCGGCTGTGCAGCGTTTCTCAGATGACTTCTCTTTTTTGGATGGGTCTACGGCCGTACCAATAACTCCTGTAAATTTTGAATTATGATGAGTCACTAATTTATTTTTTTATTATACATAACATATACACCTGCAACAATATCGTTCTATACGTAATCAGGTTGAATTTTTTCAGGAACAAAATTGACCAATCAACAACAGGTCGCCAATTCTGGAAAAATATCCACAAATTTGGAATACGTGGAATCATTAAACATATTGATTCCGACTTGGACCTAAATTCCCTGAATACAAGCTTTGTTACCCTCCCTTTTCCTGACATTGATGCTGTTCCAATAAATTCGCTCGATTTTAACTTTCCTGACAGTGTTTTTGTATTTTCCTGTATACTATAGATGATACTGAAATGGTTGCTTGTTTGTTGTCAGTCAAATCAAATGCTGTAGGTTTTGATTAATTCCATCCCAAATTTGTAAAAATAATCCTTCCAATTATTCTTCCATCTCTGGTCTATGTCTTCAACCTAATAATAACAAACGACATTTACCCTTCTCAATGGAAATGTGCCCAAATAATTCCTATACATAAGAGTTCCAATAGTAAGGAATATCGGCCGATATCCATACTGCCGTACTTCTCTAAGATATTTGAGAGGGTACTTCAAAGGCAAATAAACTCCTATATTCATTCCAACAACTTGCTCTCTCCAATGCAATCTGGATTTAGGAAAGGCCGTAGCTGTATAACGGCCATAATTAAAGTTTTAGACGATATCATGGAGGCGTGGGATGAAGACAAAGTATCTTTTCCAATATTTTTGGATATCTCGAAAGCATTCGACTGTTAACTGTTAATCCCACTAACATCTGTAACAAACTGCTGACATTGTTTGGTTTTTCGAACTCAGCTACAAATACCATATCATCTTATCTAAAATTAAGAAAGCTAGCTGTCTCAGTTGACCAAAAATCGTCTGGTTTTATGTACAATAGCAGAGGATTTCCACAGGGCTCCATCCTGGGACCTATTCCATTCTCGCTTTACGTAAATGAGATTCCCACTTTCATGACCTCAACTATTCAAATGTATGCTGATGACGTGGTATGACATTAGATGACTGCGCAAATGCTTTAAACACTGACCGGGAGCGCATATCAAACTCACTTAAAACTAAATATATCGTCATTTATAAAAAACAGCTTGAACTCTCCTTCTTCCCAGACATTATGCTCAATGGCTCAAAAATCGAATATGTTGACACCGCAAAAAATCTTGGAGTTCTCTTTAACAGAAAACTTAAGTGGAATAACAATATCAATACTACAGTTGGTAAAGTATATGGAACTTTACGCCAGCTCTGGATGTCACACTACTAAATCAAAACTCGCCTCTTACTAGCTAAAACACTCCTTATACCAGTTCTCTGTTATGGATGCGAAATACTCTGTTACTGTAAAGCTAACAGTAAAAGAAAACTTTATGCCGCTTTCAACAATATTGTGCGTTACGTTTTCAATCTTCGACGCTTCGATAGAATATCTCATAACTCGAAATTGCTCTTTAACATGTGATGTCACTTGACCATCTAATACGCTATCGATCACTTTTATTGCTTTCCAATGTGACTCAAACCAATCAGCCTTGTTACCTTTACCACGTCTGAAAGATCTCGGAAAATAATTCACCCTCGTTACTCATGCCTAACATCTGAGCGACAATTTTTCATAACGTCTATTCGCCGGTTGAATTCCTTTCCACGGCGTATCCGAAGGTCTTGTGGCACCAGCAAGTTTAGGAATGAACTTAAGTCCTTCTACACCTAACCCTTCGATTATCTATTCTTTTCTGTTTTTTTTTGTATACGAGTAGGTACTCATGCTTAGAAAATTGCACAATTTTATTTGGAGATATGTATACATACATGTACGTAGCTGAGATTATAATAATGTATAATCTAAATGTATAAATAACCATTATTTCTTAGTAATAATATTACCTTAATCTGGTATTTATTAGCTTGAATCTGAATTTGAATTTGTATTGGACATATTAAAGCTTCATTAATTTATGTCTGTCTTAATATGATTGCAAAATAGAACTAAAACTAAAATAACAACAGCTAGACAAGTACGAAGCATTTTTTTTTTTAAATATTTATTTGTAGCCGAATGACGCACCTCCAAAGTCAAACTTAGCAAAATTTGCAGAAAAATCGCCAGAAAATTATTAATAACAAATGAACTATGCCATATAAAAAAATTGTACGTACTTATTTTTTGAAGATCTAGTTAAAATTTGAAATGAATTGGTTGAAAGTTGTTCACGTTATGGGTTGAAAAATGCAGTTTTGAGATAAACGCCATAGATACGAGTAGTCATAGACAACCTAATGGGCAGCCTTGTACTATATTTTGAAAAACAAGTACTTCGAGATATTTCCCGGCCATAATCTTTTGGGATATCATTTTTGAGGTCCTATGGGTCCATTGAGAGCAGTAAAAAAAAAATTAATTTTTTGAAAATCCTAGAGTGGCCTAACCCCTTGAGGCCAAAACAATTTGGTTAACATTTGGTTACAGCGATGAGAATTGATGGTGACGGTTACACCTTCCTCATTTTCGAAGAAGTATGACACGACCAGACCAAATTGCATACCATACAGTGACTTTTTGTGGATGCAATGGTCTTTTGACCGTTACATGTGGATTTTCAATTTTGTTTGTTAAGATATCGTATCCACTCGGAGTAAAATTATCCGCATCGCTGAAAAATATGTTCAAACTATCATGTTCAAACACCCAATCGAAGTGGTGCGGCCTATGCTAGAGATGCAAGTACTCGGTGTTCCACAAGTGGGTTTGTTTTTCTTATGGGCTCAAGTTGCTCAATTGCGTGGGCATTGCAGTGCCAAAAATGCGTTGTCCTTTCTCAGGGCCGGACCTTGCATTGCAGCAAGTGGAGCAGCCGCACTGGGCTCAAGATTATATAGATTCGTTAAATAGTGCCTTGGACACATTGTTTTTAGATAGATATATACTTAGAAACATTCAGTTTCGTACGAAGACAGTTAGCATCCGCAATTAGTGTCCTATTCACCAGCATTGCTTTGATTCACAAAACTAGTGATTCGCCTACGCCACATTGTCTGGCCGAGTTACACATGCCGTCAAAAGTTGCGTTGTCGAAAGGAAGAAATACCCATTTTACTTTACTATTGGCAGTATGGGTTTGCGAATTTAAAATCCTACTGCTTCTGCTTCACTCAGGAGAACTACTGCAATCGTTGTAAAGCAAACAAACCCAGAACGTGTCAGAGTTCTCTGAATCTAATAAACCAATAAATCCCTCAAAATTCCATTAGCGCACATCCCATGACAATAGGTTGATATTTGCATTCGCCAATAATTACTGTCAATATTCGGTGGAACTATACCATATATTCATGTTCCCGTCTCTCCTTTGAGAATTACGAGTCCCATTTCCTGGAATTAATATTGAAAACCTGCTGCAGCTACATACATATGTACGTATAGGCCAAGGACAAAGTACACATGAGTATCATCCTGTCGTAAAATTGTTAGGCCACCACATACCCTTGGGATCTAATTTAACCTACACTTTGGCATTACGTTAGACATTATATTGTCAGGCATAGCTTTAAACCTCTTTAAGTTCCCCCTTAACTCAGATACACCCACTGTCATACAGTGCGGCTATAAAATATACGCCACTTGAGAAACTTTTAACATATGCAAAGAAATAAAAAAAAGATAATAAAATGAACTCAAATGTATGGTGGAAACATTTTCCACTTATTTTCTCTTGGTTGTCTCATTTTCGCCACTGACGGGACAGCAAGTATGCCATTATCATTGCTCATCAAGACGAAGCCATGCCAGTATACCAAGCGACCGACTTATAAGTGCCACATCTGCATACATTCCCCAACTGGCAGGAGCTTCAGCCTCAACACTCATTCCACATTCACCAGCTCCTACCACCATCATGTTCCTCATTCTAATCATCATCCTCAACACTCACCATTTACCATCATCGTCATCATCATCATCATGTTCTTCTGTTTCTTGTTTTTTAATTTATTTTTTTGTTGTCTTCTTTGCCTTGTCTTCTTTTCAATGCACCTGATTACGTTCAGCAAGTTTTAGTCCATTCCGGCTTTTAGAACAATTCCCGCGCTTCGCAAATCTGCAACCTTGCCACTTTCGTCGACTGAAACACAAAGGGTGGGCCGTGGGCCGTGGGCCGTAGGCTATGCGCCGCCGAGAGGCGCTACTTTTCCTAGTGTTTTGTTCAATTTAATTCTTCACCTCATCTCAAACAATGAAAACAGCAACAACAATAACAAAACAACAACAAGAACACATTTTGCCAACTCGACGATATGTGGGATAAGAAGTTGGCTTGAGTGGCTTACGCTATATACACCCTGTAGCGGCGAAATAATGTCAACGAATATAAATGCGTCCTTTTGTTGCGTGTTTCCCATGTCACTTTTGCGCTCACCTGTCGAGGCATACTATACTCTTACTCGTACGTACGAGTAGCTAACGCTTTGACGCTTATGCTCGATTGGGGGTGGCATTGGAAGGAGAAAGTTGCTGTTGCTAGGGTATACAGGTGTATTGCCGGTGACACCATAACACCGACAATGTTGACGATGATGACGATGACGACGATGATGATGTTGATGGAGTTGCAGGGTGCCGCATAATCCGCAAGATGGATAAGTGCGGGCAAAAGTGCATTCACTTTCTGTTTTTTTTTTCTGCGTTTTTTCTTTTTTTGTATTTGAGTTGCTGATGATGGGGGAGTAGGTGGAGGGATTGCAATTGGAGACTTCTGCCAAAGTGGGTACGTAACCTAGCTGACGTGGTTTTGTGTTGTGTTGGCGCTCCACAAGTATTGTGCCAGAAACCCAGAAACTTTGCTTTTTTGTTACTCGATGAGTCGGTCTGGTAAGTTTTTTTCTCTGTTGTACCCTCCCCTCTGATTTTTGTTTTTGGCTTTTGTAGCAAATGGTTGGGTGGTTGGAAGGTAGATTGGGAGATGGCTCGGTTTGCCCGCGCTGATCCAAGGTGGGCTTAAGGTTTTAAAGGTCCAACAATGCGGTTTAATCATGAGGCTGCGTTGGGCAAGACTATGGTTAATACGGGTATGGGAAATTGGTTGTTTGTTTTTTAGGCGGTGGGGAATGATGGTTTCGTGTAACAACACACAAACGGTAATGTGAATAGAATGCTCTTTTGGGGCTTCGTTTGTATTTAATTTAAGCGGGTTCATGTTCAAATTGAGTTAACAGTATCAATTCAGCACTACGACCTATTGTACGAGTATTTTTTTTTTTCGTTGAAGTGAGGGAAAATGAAGAATGAAAAGAGTAATGAGGAACATTGGCGGTTTTGTGTAAATGAATCAAGGCTGGGATTTAAGTTATTTGGCGCCAGATGTATACCACTTACATGCTAGAGCAGCACTACTTTTAAAAGGTCATGATGTGTAGTTGAAGGTATTAGCAAGTTTAATAACGATACAGAGGTAGTAATACTGGCAACAAACTGGATTCGTTACACGAGGGCAAACGAAGAGATATAGCCATCTGCACGTATGTACATCAAATAGGGTTACCATGCAGAGGAGATTTTCATATCTCCAAAGAAGTGAGGATACAGAGGAACATGTGTCACTTTGATTGTAAGGTAAAATAAAGATCCCGGTTACGAGTTAAATACACAAATCCACAAAAATACACAAAACCAGCAGTCGGTGATTCTTTCCTTTAGCGGTAACCTGTTCTTTCGGTCATGAAATTGTTCTTCAAATTGATTGCTTTGACTGCGGTTTTACATTTCTACGAATACGAGTGATCTAATACATAAAAATCAATGTTTGTTTGTTTGTTTGTTTGTTTGTTTGTAATGTCACGGCAGACACTGCACGAAACGTTGCTGCTGCACCAGCGCACACAACACTTACAGCATTTTTTGCGCTGTGTGAAGAAGATGATGATTTGCCAAGAAAAGTACTATACATGGCATGCCACATCCAAGAAATTCCTACGACATAAGCACGGCATGCACGTTGAAGGCTATCAAAATCTGTATTCGTCTGAAGCATTTACACAGTAAGTCCAAATAATGCCGAGTGTTGCTATTTGAGAACGCTGTTGGTTAATGTCAAAAGTCCCATTCAAGATTTATGATCAAATGCACAACCGTTCGGTGGCGCTCTCATTTTATTATCTGGCGACTTTCCACAAACTCTTCCAGTAATACCTAAATCAACACCAGTTTATGAGCTCAATACTTGCTTCAAAGCATCGCACCTTTGGTGACATGTGCAAAAGCTCACATTAAAGACCAATATGCACGTACATTTGCAGTATTTTCTTTGAACTTTTGCATCATTCATCCATCCATCGAACAACTCATTCAGAAAGCTTTTCCGCAAATTGTTATCCTTTACAAAAATTTTAAATGGCTTTACGAACGTGCTATTTGAGCAGCAAAAAACACCGACGTCAATACAATAAGCCTCGCAATTCAAGAACAAATTGCAGGCGATTCTGTTACACACAAACCGATTTCACAACGTCATGAATGCGGACGAAGTGGTAAATTATCCGATCGAGTTTTTCAATTCTTTGGATCTTCCTGGTGTGCCGCAGCGCAAATTGTTGTTCAAAGTCGGCGTGCGAATTATTCTGTTCCACAACATTAATCTACCCCGACTGTGTAATGGAAGAAGACTCGCTGTGAAGACACTGATGTCGAATATCATCGAGGCAACTTAATGGAAAGTCGAAAGGAGAAGATGTGCTCATTCCACGCATTCCCATCATTCCCGCAGACATGACATTTGACTTCAGACGACTGCAGTTCCCCATACGACTTGCATTCTTAATTGCAATCAACAAAGCACTAAGTCAATCACTTCAAATGTTTTTCACATGGCCAGATGTATGAAAAAATGAACAGTTTAGGTATTGGCGCCTGCCTGACAGTTGTTGACATACCCCTGAGGAGCGATGGGAGTTGATATCTGTTTTGCCCACGAAGCGGCCCACCCAATGAAAATCGAAAAAAAGGGATCTTGAATTTAGATTATCTGGCATTTCCTATAATTTTCATTAATCACTGCCTTCAACCTTCAATGACATAATTCTTAAAGCCACAGATGAATCTCTACACAAAGCTACGATAAATAAATTTGACTAAAAACGGGTGTAAGCCAGACATTCACAGAGATACGAGCTCTTCCACGTGTCATCATCACTTTCGCAGCAAGCATCGCAGGATGTTCAGGATGTATCACGCCTTATGCCCAGCACATTTAAGTCACGATGCCAGTAAGCAACCTGCTTTCTTTCCTGCTGAGGGACACCAGGAAGGCCGCTGATTTCCTAGAGACGTCGGAAAATATTCGTTTGGTCTGCCTGCAACCTAGGGTGTCATGAAATCTGCAGTTGTGCTCATATGAAACAAAACGGTCAATGGAAGCCTTAACCAAGGACGCAGGCAGACCCAAAGTAGGTTCGGGTCCTGAAAAACTCTACTCTGAACCTTGACTGTCACGTTCATCGGCAATTTCATATCCCGTGATCCCATTGTGACTTGAGACCCAGATAAGACTCAGGGAATTTAGCCTTCCAACTGCGTTCAGTGATGTCTTGAATTCTTAAACTACCTTGGAAGTCGAAAGAGAGTAAGCACAGCATGGCATGTCCATAAGACCAGAGTTATAAGGCAGCCGGCGCGCAAAGTCATCAAAGCTCCAGTGCGTGTTGTACTGAAGACCACTTCTTTTTAAACGGAAGATAGCTTTAAGAGTGCAGCCCATGATATGAATATCAAGGGGACGGAAATCCATCAATGCGTCTATGTTTTGCCGATAGCTCCTTTACACTGCTAGAAGGTCGACAGCGCATTCACCAGCATTGTTTTTATACACAAAAACTGGTGATTCGTCTACGCCGTGTTGCCTGGCCGTGTTGCCTGGCCGAGTTACATATGCCGTCAACATCGATGAAATGCTCAAGGCGTACTCCTTCTTGTCAAGTGCGCCTTCAATTCTGCCTACCACATTCTGAAGCGTACTCTAGCCGGATCTTCCTCGTTGGCAGGCGTGTGTTTCTTCGTAGAGAGAGGATGCATTCGCAAGCAGTTTTGCGCACATGCATCTCGCATGTGTATGGCAATGCTTTTCAACATAAAGGAAGTCAGACTTATAGGACTGAAGCTCTTGGTGAGCGTGCAGTCTTCCTTTCCAATTTTCGGTATATAAGCTACTCTTACTGTTAGCCAGTGTTCCGGTATATATGCCAGTGCAGGCTTTCTAACATAACTGGCTACATGACATCGGTGCCACGCGATTTGAAGCTATCAAAGGAAGAAACAGCATGCTTAATGCCCTCATCCGTAGCCACAACCTCTGCAACAAGGTCGAGACCTCGCATCTGATTCTGAATTCGATGTACCTATGATCTGAAATGGAGATCTCCGATAATACTTTCTAGCCAGTAGTCTCCTTAAAGTACCTGTTGGATAGCATTAAGTAGATTACTTGCTGTCTTACCCTCGTTACAAAAATTGGCTGAGAGCTAACATTGTTGACCACCAGGTCAGACGATAGTATGAAATCCAGGAGATGATTGCCTCTCACGTTGCATTTGTGGTGTGGTGGTAATAACGAAAAAATAGGTAGACGTCGCGACAAATTTGTGCCATATTCCGTTCGCTTCGTAGCTTATGTTTGCAGGAACTAAATTTTGGTTGTAAAATTGCTCAAGTTCAGATGGTGAGAGTGAGTTCGGCACATAAAGACAAGTTGTTGGTTTTTCCGTTTGCTCGTCATATAAATGCTGTGCGTTCACATCTATAGTTCCTGTATCGACATTGTGAGTGTATTCCTTTTACTCAGTGTTTTGTAGAAAAATCATAAGCCTAATGCAAGCGTAAGTCGGACACAGAAAGTAAACCCTGGTGCTAAGCAAAAGCGTAGTACCTCGACACAATGGCCAGTAAGTAGTCTACAATCTTTTTTATTAAGAAACAGCATGAGCATGTGAAATTGTAATAATAATAATAATATAACATTTAAATGACAGGATGCCGATGTCGAGTTGATAAGGATGTTTTGCGATTAATAATTGCTTCGGGCAACAAAGTTCGACTAAGGGAGACTAAGACTAAGGGAACACAAAATCCACCCACAATGAAGAGACTTTGTGCCAGGGATATGGTTATCTGCTGATAACGGAAGGTGAATCGAAGAGGGCAGATAACTCAAGAATCACACTCCTGAAAAGGATGGAAGTGAACCGAACAAAGATGAATAACTGGGTGGCCGTGGCTCAAGTGATAGTGGACTGGCTTCCAAATCGAAAGGTTCGGTGTTCGAATCCCAGCCTCGCCCGAAAGATATATTTATTTTCTTAGTTAACAAAAATCAAGTATGATGAGTAGTTGGCTAGAAATCAACAACAAGCCAACCTCCACTACTCCACTAAGAATTTAGTCTCGCCATTAAATGTTGGAGGCCACTCATGGATCGGAATAACTACTGATCCCAAACATCTCTCTATCCCATTTTCTAAAAAACTTAACACGTGCTCAGGCACTTTAAAGGTATTCATACCCACTTGAGTGTTAAGTTCTTAAAAAAAAAAATAGAAAAGATGAAGAAGGTCTAGAACAGTATTAAGTAATGTCTCAACCCCGACAATGAACAAGTCGGTTTCCATTTTGTATTCCAGCGTCCGACAAGATACATGTTATCGCCCCTTTTTGGTTATGGCCTCCAAGCGCTTTTTTTGACGGTGGTCACAAGGTGATAAGTTTGGACTATAGGGCTGGTGTTTCAGCGGTTCCCATCCTCATGACTCTCTGCATCGTTTTTCCCGTCATCCAGTAATTTACAATAATTAACGTGAAAAATATTTTGCCGATCAAAAAGGAAAACTGTTACCATTACCTTTTAGGCTGACAACCACTTCTTTCCCTTCATCGGTGCTCTCTCGCCACACCTTCTACACCCCACACTCGCCTGTTTCGACTCGGGCGTATAGTGGTATATCCAAGATTGGTTGCAAATAGAGATGCGATTTAAAAAGGCCTCACCTTCTTGCTGGTATCGATTTAATAAAAGATCCGTTACGAAACCTCAATCCATGTCGCTTGTGATCTTCCGATAACAGACGTAGAACTCAGCTAGCGAAATCCCGAGTCATCTGTCACAATCCGTTGGTGTTCACTTCTTCAAAGAGTTCGAAGAGTTACGCGCCGCCTCCAGAAAATTCGTTGTGCCACCCAAAAACTCTGTTTCTTAAGAAGGTCTTGTCCCTGAATGGTGCCTGTAATCGCCGTAGAATTTCGATTGGATTCAACCCCTCCTTGGGCAAAAATTTGATGACATGCACTTTTTTCTCACTCATGGTTTCTTTTAATACTACAGTGAACCGAGAGAGGTTCCGACCGGTCTTCCATTGTCATTAACGGTACAGACTACTTGCACATCAACGCCTTCGAGGTCTTAGACCCGTCCGGAATATTGAAGAAAATCAGTGGCGTTTATTTTTGATACTCCGTCGTACTTCTACTATGTTGAGGACGTTTGGTTGCTTTCCAAATTCATGGACCTGCAGCAAATGCAGCTTGCAGAGACAAGCGCGGTAGGACTGAGAAATAACTCCACACAAAATCAATCGACATTGCAGAGCAACAGGGTGGTGATATCGAAACAGATATTAGCAGTCGCTTATTGAAGGCTAATACTACATTCGGTAAAGACGAATGAAGGACTGGATATGTTAAAAAGACCCTCCACTGCCAAAGAAGTGATTTTCAGACTGCATCCATCCTATTCATTACCTATAATATAATAAAAGATATCCCTGTGGGATCTAAAGGTCAATGCAGTGGTAAAAAGTCCTATAATCGTAGCATTGAAGCGAAATGAAAAAGAATGTCACCAAAGTAATGAACATAAGCATAAAGACCGTAAGGTGCCTGACTTCAGTCTTTTATAAAATTACAAACGGGCGTTGCATACAAGTGGATTCGTCGTCACGACGTTACCTCCTGTTGCCCGAAAACAAAAGCACTTTAAGGCGACGGGCAAGATGCCTACCGCGCACACCGAGACCAAAACTTATGCTATCAGAGTAATCCATCCGAACCTATAACATGAGTAGTAGAAAGGTGCCAAGCAGCACCTAAGAAGAGTACCACCAATGCAATTACCGACAAGTAACAGCATAGTCTGATCGTCATGCCGTCGAAATAATTTATGCAGAGAGAGAGGAATGGAAAAAAAATGCACTAATCAGGTCGAATGAAATTGCAATTTTCACAGATGGCTCAAAAACAGAGGAAGGAACAAGTTCTGGTATCTTCTCAGAAGACCCAGAACTATGAGTGTCTATAAGACTACCGGACGCAAGCAGTGTCTTCCAATCAGAGGTTCTGGCTGTCAACTCTGATACAGTCAGGGGTTGTCGCACAGTGCTTAAGGCACTATGCAGTCAGAACCGGGTAAGACTGTGCTGGGTGCCAAGACTTTGCGGTATTAAGGAAAATCAACAAGCGGATGACCTTGCAAGAAGAGGAGGACTACTCAACAATAGTGAGGGGCACTATCGAGGGAAAAATTACAAAGACTGCCAACTTAAGGTGGTGAGGTCTTGAAAGACACAGGGTATCCAGGGATAAGCTTAGGACAATAATAGGAATCCTGATAGGACACCGTCTCCTGCGGAAACACTCAAAGAGATCCAAATTGTCAGATATGGATATTAGCAAATTTTGCGCTGATCTGCAAGCTGTTGAGGACATAACACTTAGGGCGAAGAAAAGATTTAGGGTAATATTATACTTTTTCGAAAACCTAGAGGAAATAGACGGCACGAACTTCAGAGGCCTTCTTGGCTTTTGCAAGAAAATTGGGTGTTTACCAGGGATCACGATGGGCCCCGTTTTGCTGTCTGGTGCCTGGTGTCTGTGTGATGACATATGCATCATACCCCTGTTTAACCTAGCCCTAACCTTAACAGCATAGCCCCTTTTGTGGCGCTATTTCCACACAAAAGCCATTTAAGTCCTAGACGAAAGCAATACCTTTTCTGCCCTGGTTTCAGTGATCTTCGACTGTAACTTAGACGATACTTTTATCTTATCGACTTATGAGCAGGATAACATACTCGTATCATGACATAGATATGCTCAAGGGCGACTTTTTCAGTAAATGTTAAACAAATGCTCCTTTCACTTAGGGTAGTTGGGTAGTTGACTTTTTAAGAGTGGCCCTTCTATGATCACTTGGAAAAGCAACTATAAATTCGAGTCCTTAAGAGGGTTACATATAATTGAAAATAAATCAGGAGACCCAACTAAAAGACCTCTTTAGATAATTAATGACAAATCTGTACCTTTTCTCAGTTCTTTCTAGAATTATATAACTTAAGCCAGTTTTCTAAAAAAAACAAAAAAAAATACCAAAAAACCAAAACGATGTACCATTAACTTTAAATCCAAACTAAATCCACTTTCAATCAACACTTCTCCGTACTCGGGTTATTTTTTTGTTTCTTTGTTCTTGCTATTAAAAAGTAATTTTAAAAAAACTCAAACTTTCATCCACTCCATCAGCATTTGGCAATAGGAAATCTCCATTTTAAATCCAGTGTCGTTCTAAAAATCAATTTGAGAATTTGTTGTTTTTTTCGCTCTCCCTATTTGGTCTTTCTTCGGTTCAGTGCAATCGCAATAGCAGCTAGGAGATACATAAAATGAATGGAATCTCTAAATGATTAATGAAGATATAAACATTCGGAGATTCGAAACCAAATAGATGAATCCAAGAGACAGAGCAACATTCGATTTGTTGGATCCCATTTCCTGACAGAATTGAAAATTGCAAAGGATGTCAATAAAAATTTTAGAACTGAAACGAAACTGAAAAGACAAAAATAAAAATACGAATACGAATACGAACGGTTACGTTATGGCATGTATGACAAATACTATAGTAGTAAAATGACGATACGAGTACATTATTTGGGAACACACATGCCAGGGTACTTGATTTTGAATTATTAAAAACCTTCCGACAATAAGGAATGGAAATCAATCAGACTTAAAATTTCTGTTCAGGTTACTATCAGCCTAGTCCATCGAACCGACCTGTAAGCTTTCAGCATCAGAGTGCTAAAATTAGACGAGGGTTCCTCGAATTATATGTGAGGAAATCTATATATAGGAACGTCAGCATCGGTTTGGATAAATCCTTTCAGTAATAATTTGACATCCATGAAGGCAACTGTGGCATATAATAAATAAGAAAAAAAAAACTCTGAGGTACGAGTATTTCAAGTTCTTCATCTATATTTTTTGGGGACTCCATTAATATTCAGGATTCACTGATAAGGTGTTCCACAAAGTGTCGTTACTTTTGATATGTTCACGTTTAACATTGCTCCATACACCAAACAGATCCTCTGATTTCCAGCTATATGTTGAAGAAACAGGAAATAGGAATGTAGGAAATGACGATTCTTTAAGAATGCCGCTCGATTTTTTGAACCTGTTAGTGGAACTCGTAGAAAGATAGATAGCTGAAAAGCATAATCATTTTCACGGTCCGGTTTTAAAATTCTTCAACGAACTGTTGGCGCATGTAGCGAAATTTCAAGGAAGTTAAAGTACAGAGTTTTCTGTTGTCGTAGAGAAGGATTTAACATAGCTCATTTAAATGCACAAAGCTTGTCGCCGAAAATCGATGAGTTCAGCGATATTTTCGCTAAATCAAAGGTAGATGCAGTTTGTGTTTCAGAAACTTGGTTTAAACCTGATATCAAAAATGAAATTTACAAGTTGAATGGCTACAGACTTTTTCGGGGTGATAGAAATGAACGTGGTGATGGTGTAGCGCGACACATATGTGAGAGACGGTCTCAAATGTAGAAGGAGAATCCTGCCATTGACAACGTATTTGTCAACATAGTAAGTGGGGAGAATTATTTGCTCCTAGGTACTGTTTATAGACCAAATAGTAAGGTGGATTTAACACCTTTCTATACATTAATGGAGACAATCTCGACAAAATCTAAAAACATAATCGTATGTGGTGACTTAAACAGTAATCTTTTGGTTAAGAGGAATCTTACTGACGGCATGAAATCATTTGTAAATCAAACATTAAACATTACCACTTCCACTCATTACGAGTGGCGTTCAACATCGGTATCGGGGTGAAGCTGTGGTTGTATATATAAATTGACTTATTTATCAAGTAATACTATTATTTTAGTGCATTTATGTAAAATTTCATAAAAATGTGATTATTAATTCGCGTTTTATCTCTAGTTAAACAGAATCATAATGGCAACTGAGACGATGATGGTGAAAATTGAGCATCGCTCTGCAATTAAATTTCTCACTAAGCAAGGAAAAAGTCAACTATTCATGTAGATGTGGTGGCTGTTTACCAGGGTTCCGCACCTTCATTATCAACTGTGCAAAAGTGGTCAAGTGAGTTCAAGAGAGGCAGATAGAGCATTGAAGATGACCCCCGCTCCGGCGCCTCGGCTACTGCTTGTACGGGAGAAAGCATCAAAGAAGTCGAAAAACTTGTTCTTGAGGATGCCCGAATAAAGGTGAAAATGATGGCAGAGATCACCAAGCTTTCAATTGGTACCATTCACACCATTCTTCATGACCATCTTAACATTTCAAAGGTCAGTGCAAGGTGGGTGCCACGAATGCTCGCAGCGCCTCAGAAAAAAGTGAGAATCGCATGCTGTAGAGAGCTTTTGGAGATGTGTAGTGAGAACGCGGACGGTGTTATGAATCGAATTGTTACTGGGGACGAAACATGGGTTCACCACTATGACCCTGAAAGCAAACAAGAGTCCATGCAGTGGCATAAAAAAGGAACAGACCACCCGAAGAAGTTCAAAGTCACTCCGTCTGCCGGGAAGCTCATGGCCACAGTTTTTTGGGACTCAAAGGGAATCTTGCTCATTGAGTACAAAAAAAAAGGTGAAACCATCAACGCCACATCCTACGCTTCCACTTTGCATAATTTGCGGGAGGAAATTAAAAAGAAAAGACGGGGTAAACTCGCAGCGGGTGTGTTGCTTCTTCATGACAACGCTCCTGTTCACACGGCGCGAGTTTCCAAGGCTGCTGCGCGAGATTGTGGTTTCGAAGAAATCCAACACCCACCCTATAGTTCAGACCTTGCCCCTAGTGATTATTTCCTGTTTCCGGATTTGAAAAAATGTCTTCGTGGAAAAAGATTTTCGGATGATGAAGAACTCAAGTCGGCAATAAATGGGTATTTTGTAGAGAAAGAGGAAATTTATTTTTTTGAGGGTTTAAAAAAGCTTATCTCAAGATGTAACAAATGCATTGGTGTTAGGGGAGATTATATTGAAAAATAAAAACAATTTAAATTGAATTCACATTTTCCTTCATATCGATACCGAGAATATATTGAACGCCCCTCGTACGTCGGCTCTGCAAGCACTCTTTTAGATGTATTTTTCGTGAGTCATACTGATAGGGCACTTATTTATAATCAACTTTCTGCATCAGCTTTCTCCAAGCATGACTTGATCTTTCTTACTTACGATTTTCATGTCCAATACCATTCATAAGTAACAACCTTTCAATATAGAGATTTTAGGAATATAGACAGAGTTAATCTAGAACAGAGCGTAAGTGCTATACCCTGGGAACAAGTTTATATTATGACTTCACCAGATGATCAGGTAGAATTTCTTCACTCTAATATCAATTATCTTTTCAATCTATGTACGATGTTCGTATATGTTCCACTAAAAAAAAACAATTAAAAGTTCAACACAGCCCTGGCTCTCAAGAGAAATTAAGAACTCCACCGAGTATACAAATCTTTGCGAAATACTGTCGTACGTTAGGTAAAAGTGGTAAAGGCACAATTTTCTTCTAACAGAATAAAAACCACTTGGGTGGTCGGAAATTTTGAAGTAACTTCCAGATATAGTCGAAAGTTTTTTGTCAATTACGTTCGGTGCAATAGGTGTCGTATTTATTAAAGCCCTCCTTCCTTCGATCCTTATGTCCTACATGTCCTTATTATGACACATGTCTTAAATATCTACTATTATGACAACAGCAATTTTTTCCCATCAATGGAAAATGGCTAAAATAATCCCAATACCCAAAAACTCAATAGGAGATGAATTTCGACCAATTTCAATTCTGCCATGTCTCTCCAAAGTGTGTGACGGGGTAATGCAAAAGCAACTAGATGGGTATATTTCTCGGGCTTCCGAGCGAAACATACCATAGTTACACAACTGCTCTTATGAAAGTTGTTGAAGATATAAGATCAAGTTTAGACAACGATGAAGTTTCCTTTTTGATACTTCTCGACTAAGGCATTTAATACTGTCAACCATATCTTACTCTGCAAATAGCTGCGCCACTTCTTTGGTTTTTCTTTATCAGCTGTTAAATTTGTTTCATTCTACTTAAGTAATAGAAAACAGGCCGTATCGATTGAAATTAGCTTATGTGATTTGCTCAACTTAACTCGAGGGATACCTCAAGGATCAATTCTGGGCTCTCTCTTATTTTCATTGTACGAGATATCAGATTTAATTCCACATTTGTCAGCACACATTTATGCTGATGATGGCTAAATTTAACAGAGCTGCCCGTTAGGTCTTATCGAAAATTATGGACTTAAGATCAATCACGACCTTAATTGCATATTTGATTGGTCTTTGAAAACGGTTTGACACTTAATCCTAATAAGTCTAAATGCCTGGTCATTTCTAAAACAAAATTGGACCTTTTATATGCCCTGCAAATCATTTTAAACAATTCCTCCGTTGATTTTGTGGATACATTTAAGAACTTGGGAGTTATATTTAACAGACTTTTAACATGGAACTACCACATAAATATCATTGACCCAACAATTTACACCACGAATTATTTAAATAGAATCATTCGTAATTCCTATCGTTGTTCATGGGTGTGAAATATTTGGTGATTGTGATGCAGTATGTACTGTACACGTAAACTACAAGTTGCTTTTAATAGCGCTATTCGATATATTCATGGGCTCAGAAGATATGACCACGTCTCACACCTTTCCATAAACGTTTTAGGCATGCCATTTGAAAACTATCTTAAATTGCAAACTTTGGTTTTTCTTTTCAACATCCTCAAAACACGGCAGCCTCCAATCTCTACAACAACCTTCAATTTCCAGCATCAAATAGATCTACCTCCCTTATCACACCGAGATTTCATTATCATATATCTGAGAGGGAATTCTTCTTCATTATTGCCATCCGTCTTTGGAATTTACTACCAAACTCTTTGAGAGCACTAAGCGACATACAAAGGTTTAAAAAAGAATTGCAGCATTTTGCTTTTTTTTTCTGTTTTCTGTTAATCTTGTTAATACCATTTGTTTCCTGTTTTGTTTTTTTCATAGCTATCGTGTCGTATCCTACTTTTTGAATTGCTTGAAATTGTATCATTGTATTACAATAATATCTAGTCTTTTTTTTACCTAATAATCAAATTAAAAAATTAAATAAATTAAAACAACAAATGTAAATTAAAGTATATATTGTAAGAAGCTATTGCAAAGTTAATAGTTGTTCTAGGGTTCAATAAATTCTGAATAAATAAAATAAAAATAAATAAATTCTGCTTGTTTCCTCTGGGGAAATCTGATAAGGACATTAGGTTAGTTTGCTACTTCAAGGAAGAGTCACAAAAGACACAAAGGATCAAAATCACTTTGTATAAACAGACTAATTCTGATGGCTTTTTCTAAAGTGAAATGGTAGATTTCCCACCTTTGGACAGCCCTCAGAGATTAGCCAAAGTTAAAATATAAACCTCAAGACAAAATTTCTACCTTTCTACCTTTCTATTTCTAGATTGAACAATGAACAGATGGACAACAGTTCTCCAGTTAAAACAGCCAAAAAACACTCCAAAATTACTGCCGATTGATTCAGATAGAATGACATTTTATGGATAATGTTGTCTAGAATGCTGAAAATACATCCAGTGTATGTGTTTAGCAAATAATCAGAAAAGCTCTCAGTTTAAAACATTATACGCCTCTCCTGTCTTGCAACATCGGGGCAGTATACATTTTATTTTAGTTTTAACGTACTTAGATGATGCGAGATTTTGAATTGGACCTAGGCCAATAAACCGCTCCAGTTACTGCGGTCTTTGGCCAACTACCTCCAGGTGAACGCTTTAGACAACAGAAAATAAGTTAAAATGGTTTTCATTTCTAAAGCAGGAGGACCTACACACTCCTCTGCTAAGGAATACATACCCATAAGTCTCTCCTCGTTTCTGTTAAAAACACTGAGAGAGAATTCTAGATCAACCAAGTCGTAGAAGACAAAAACTCAACAAACACAAGCACAAACAACACATGCGGTAAAAGGTAAAATCTTCCCAGAATAAGGATACAACTTTCATTCGAAGCTAAATATCTAGGAGTCATCATAGAATATAAGGTCGGTTGGAAGCGTAACATCAAAGAAATAACCAAAAAAGCATTAGGAGCTTCTACACGTGCCAAAGAACCTTTAGTAAAAGTTGGGGACTAAGACCATGCTTAAAACACCGGAATGTACCTCCGTGTTACACCATAGTTACACCCATTATTACCTATGGTGCGCTGGTTTGTTGGAAAGCAGCGGAAAAGACTTGTTATATATTTCAAAATACTCACACGAGTTCAAGGACTAGCGTGTGTCACAGTAACAGGAGCGTTTAGGTATACTCCTCAAGCTGCACTAGAGATAATGTTGAACCCCCTTTGTTAAAACGAATTCTTTAAATGCCTAGTTTCCAAAAGATCGATCAGGATAAATTAATCAGGCCTATCAACGCACAGCAATTTAGGACACGCGTCTATCATACAGGAGTACGAACTGATGAAATGTAGTGACTAGATCGTGCCAAGCATGGCTTATGATAGGAGTTTTTCAAAGTTTTAACAAAACATGGATGTCCAGAGAAGACTGGACTCTTTGGACTCAACAAAGAAGATATCCGTATCGCTACAGATGTCCTAACTGGTCACTGCCTCATAGGGAAAATGGGCAGAGAATGGTCTCTTCTTAAGATTATGGCAGAAGCTGTAGTAGCAACGATGAAATAGAAACTATCACGCACTTGCTAAGCGACTGCCTTACCTCCAAATGCGCCTTACCAAACACCTGAGGTACAGACTTTTTGGAGAACTTGAAGACGTCAGCAAAGTAAAATGATAAATCTCATTAGAACCAACTCTGGCTACCTCGGACCCACCATAATAATGGTATGGGAATTACAATAGACCAATAGGCATCCATGTACGAGTATGTTTGGCACTTAGGGACTACCACATCCCTTATTACTTAACCTAACCCAGCCTTGCACCAGTAAAAAATTCGATCAATCTATCAACGACCATAGGCAGCGTCTAGAATTTGCTGACTTGGATCTGGAGTACTTGGAACTAGATCCCGATTTCAGATGGAAAATCATCAAAAGAGACGAGGCCCATTTTTGCAATTTTATTTTTCTGTCGAATATGGGTGATAACAATCCACATGAGACCCATCAGTTGCAAATGCATCAAGGAAACGTCACTGTTTGGCGTGGATTTTGATCCGGCGGGGTAATTGGGCCTTACTTCTTCCAAAATTAAGGTGCTACCACCAGAATTGTCACCGACAAGAGGTACATGACAATGATTTCAACTTTAACAACTTCATTTGGAATTTCAATTGGTCGTTATGTTTCCTCGATAACGACGTGGATGCCGATGCTGATATGATCACAGACACCATTCTCCTTGGAATGAAATGCTTTATTCCTCATCGGATGAAGAATGTCGGAACAAAAGAAAAGGCATGGTACGACTCGAGCTGTAAATAGACTGTCAAGGTTAGAGAAAAGTTTAGGTAGTACAAATTTTTGGTCGTTCGTCAAAAATATTAGAAATTCTGCCTCATCCTTCATCCCAACGCTCATTTATAATGACATTCTAGCTGTCAGCTCTTTGGACAAAGCCAATCTGCTTGCTGCACACTTTGCGACCAGCTCATCACTTTCAGATTGTGCTTTGTCTCCGCCTACACTTGAGTGCATCGAATCTTCAATGGGATGAATCCACTTTCGCACTTGTGTAGTAGCAAGAGTTCTTAAAGATCTTAACATTCACAAACCCGCTGGTGCAGATGGTATAACTCCCATTCTTCTAAAGAGGTGTTCTTCTTCACTGGCAAAACCACTACGTATCCTGGTCTTTCGGACTGTTTCCGAGAAGATGGAAAACAGCATTTGTCCAGTCTGACCATAAAAAAGGCGAATCTTCTTCTCTCTCCTTCTACAGACCCATTGCACTTACATCCTTCTTTCCAATGTCATGAAAACGCTGATAAACGTCGCTCGAAACACGAAAACTTCTTCATGACCCGCAGTACGGTTTTCGTAGCAATCCACTGGTGATCTGATGGCATGTCTCACCAAAAAGCGAAACCACAGCGTACATCAATCTGGCGAAACCAAGATAGTTGCACATGGTATTTCCAAGGCAATTTGAAAGAGTTTGCATCATCTTTTGTCGAAAATCCGTGCATTTGGGATCGATGACTCTCTTCTTCAATGGATTAGAAATTACCTTTCGGGACGTTCAATTCAAGTTGTCTTAGATGGTTTCATGTCTGATATCCACAAAATAGATGCTATAGTTGCCCAGAGCTCCGTTCTGTCTCCGACACTCTTTTTCCATTTTTTCAATGATCTCTTGTCTGCCACTTCCAACCCAATATATTCCTTTGCTGACAACAGTAATGTCTGCTTTTCATATTCGTTTCCGGAATCACGTCCCTGCTCATCGGCTGTAGAACTGGAATGGCAGCATTGTAAATGAATGGCACTTGCATCGTCGAAACCGAAAAACTTTTCATTCTCGGTATGTGTGTCAATGGCAACCTACGTTGGAATGACCACATGGTATCGTCAAAAATTCTGCGAAATGTCCAGGTTCCCCCAAGCGATGTAAGAAATACTTTACCACCTCTGATCTGGCCTCAATATATAAGGCGTGTATCAGCCCGAAATTGGAATACAATGCCCACATCTGGTCGGGTGCGCCCAAAACATCTCTGCGCCTGCTAGATAGGATTCAAAACCGTGCGATAAAACTCATAGGTTATACTACAATAATATCACTCAGGTAATGGACTTTTAACCGTAACTTCCGTCTCGCTTTGAATGCTCATCATTATACCCTCAAGTCCACTTTCGGACGTACGAGTACTCTAAATTATCGTGATTCGTGCCTAAGTCCTACAACTCGCTTATGGAATAAACTTCCTAGCTTTTTATTTCCTAGTCATTATAATCTTCAAACATTTAAAACCAATGTTCATCGGTACCTCGTTTTCTTTCATCCCTGAGTTTCCTCCGCCGACGCTGTGTGCAAGCATTTTAAGGGTACTTAAATCCTTTAAGCGCGCGCAAGGTTAAAAAAAAAATAAAAATTACTAAAGGAGCCCCGCTCCTACCTTTATGACCACCGAGCACAAGTAATTTGAAAGGCCAATCCATGCAAGTGGTGATTAGGCCAATAAGCAGCCTCAGACATGCTAGTTTCAGTTCTACGTTCGCCGGAGTAATGGATATCTGCCTCAGTTAATGCTTTCTCTGTCGCTGCCTACAGATGTTATTTGAGCGGATTTTTTATTAAAAAAAAGGTGAGGAACCTGAACTTAAAAGTCCAAGAGTTTGGGCGGCGTGTAAAGGTCAACTTTCATTGTAAAATATCTAAGTACTATCACAGTTCGCTAAAAGTTTTGTTGCAAGGCCACCTCAGAGCCGTTTGAATGTACTCTTTTTGCAACATCTTGTCTTTAAATATTGGCCGTAGGGATAGTGAATGTCCTGGGATATATTGAAAATTAATGAGATTTATGCCTATAGTTACAGCACTGTAAGCTTTAGCTGTTGAAATGAGGAAACGTTATAGGCTTGCTCGATTTACTGGACATCGTAGAAATTGTTGCAGACGCACCGGAGTTAAAAGTTCAAAGTCAATGGCTACAAGGGTGGTACAGTTGGACAATATGGTGGCTGGAGTCCCCGAGAGAGGATCACACCTTCAGCGTGTATCTATTTAAGTGAACGCTTATGCAAGTATCTACCAGGGGCTCTTCTAAACGTTATCCAAATCGACTATAAGCCTTTGCGGATACACAATACATCTACGTTCCTAAAGAAACTATTATTACTATTTTGCTTGTCAATGTCTACTATTAAGTGATGGTTCAGTACTCGAACGAGCAACGTTTAAAAATTACTAAAAGTTATTAGCAGAATTCTAAATCGGCGGCCTCAACTTTAATAGCGCTAACGTCAATTTTAGGTCGTTATAATCGTTCCACCCGACTCGCTATTCGTAATTCGGTGCAAAAATTTCAGTCTACATTTTTGCTGCTGAAAATATTGAGGCCGTAAGTGCATCTTTTGACAACGATTCAAATCAAGCCATTCCATGCCGTTCGCAAGAATTGGGCATAGCTCGTTAATTTTGAGAAAGGATCTTCGCCTACACCCGTATTAGATCAAACTGACTCAAGAACTTAAGCCCGATGAACATTTAAAGCGTCGAACTTTCCCAAAATGGTCTTTAGAAATGGTTACAACCGATTCGGAATTTCATTGCAATATCATCATCATTTCTGGCCAAATGCCTTTGTCAACAAATGAGCGGTATTGGACGGCAATAAACCCATACGTGCTTCATGAGACGCCGCTACATCTAAAAAAATTTACTGTTTGGTGTGGTTCATTGGGCCATATTTTATCGTAAGTGATGATGGCCGCCACGTTACAGTTAATGGAAATCGCTACCGATACATGCTGGAACCTTGGTGAGATGTGGTTTCAACAAGACGGCGGGCCGAAAACTCAAAGTCAAAAACCAAAGTTTATAGTCCTTACAGGAAAATCCGATATTTACATACATACATATATACATACATACATACAGGTGGGATTGGGGTCAGGCAGACAGACGAATAACATTATGCGCTAACATAATATTATTCACATAACTTTGACAAACAAGCGACAAGATCATACGGTACTCAACGAATAGAACAAATCATGTGACAGAACGAACGGTTTACGACCAGGCGACCAAACGGCTGATAACAGACAGCGAGTAGGTCAACGAAGAGGACAATTACAACGCACAGGCGTACAACGTATAACACATTCAGAGAACAAAGAATTACATACGCACATACGAACATACAGACAAAGAGGACGAGAGAAATAAACCACTTCCCAACGAAATTGCGGAATTGGAGGAGTTTGTCCAAAGATATTCTTACAACTATAGTAAGACTCGATGGACACGCTTCTCCGCAACCTTGACTAGAGCGCTCTCCTCGAACACGCTCCACCCACCGTCCAATAGGAATTTGTCAAACGAGGAGATCGACCATTACCTAAAACAAATGGACGAGACAATTAAACAAACTATGGACACTACAATACCGCGGTATCGACGTACGACTAACGAAGACCTGTTCCGCAATCCTACTATTGACGCACTGCACCGACAGAAAAGTGGACTTCTGACAAGACTTAAAAACTTGTACAGACAGTTAACTGACCGACAAGACCCGGAGATTAGGACACTGAAGTCGTCGATTAAAAATATTCAAACGCTAATAAAAGAGAATTACAGAATTTCTGTAAGTTTGTATTGGAACAACAAGGTTCGGGCTGTAAACACCAGCAACCCGAATATGTTTCCGCAAATAAATAAACTATTTCGGAGAAAAAATCAAAACGACCTTCAGTGTCTTAAAATAGCCCGGACAACAGAAAACGAACGGTTACTGACAATAGCAGGTATTGATCCAAATGAAGCCGCTGACGATGACGACTTCTTTGTGATCAGGGCTAAGAAGTCAGTGGGGACCGATGGTATACCAAACATCGTGATTCGACATCTTCCTCTAGAAGCGGTGGACATTTACTCCACCCTGTTTAATAATGCAATGAATAATGCACATTATCCAGCGCATTGAAAAACGGCGGTGGTTCAACCTATCCCCAAAAAGGGAAAGGATATATCCAATCCCCTTCCGAATATCAGTAAGGTTTTTGAAAAAGTAATCAATAGAGCTCTGTCTAGGTGGGTTGAGGACAAACATATAGTTCCGGATAATCAATTCGGTTTTAAGGCGGGACATGATATCTCACATGCCGCGTCTAAACTGGTTTTCCGATATCCAATGGAACAAACAAGAAACAGTGCACTGGTGCCTGCCTTGTTGACTTGGAGAAGGCCTTCGACACCGTATGGTTAGAGGGTCTTTTCTATAAGCTGACTAGGCTGGGTATCAGTAAACCACTCTTGTACATTCTTAATATATGTTAACCAACAGACAGTTCATCGTGAAAAATGGTGATGTGACTTCTGTTGGAATATTTCAAATTAAAAATGGTCTTCAGCAAGGCGCGGTCGATTCGCCGATCCTATTTAACATTTATACAAGCGACTTGATATGTTCACTTCCCCATACTATTGCGTACGCAGACGATTTGGTAGCATACAGAACAGGTCAAAAAATCGAGGTCATTAACACTCTCTTGCAGCGTGACTTCGATAAGATACGACGATATTGCTATGACTGGAAGTTGAAAATCAACTTTCAGAAGTCGGAAACCATTCTCTTTAGGACGCCGTTGTCTGGAGCCTCTGGGGATACCAGAAAAAATTGGCGTAAGTTCTCGATCATTGGACAACACGGTCAACCTCTTGCCTGTCGAAATGTAGTCAGATACCTTGGAATCTGGCTAGATCAGTTTCTGTATTTTGGCAAAAATGTAGATGCTGCTCTGGCCAGGGCTAAAGGAGCTTTTGCACTTACAAAGAGACTGTTTTATAGCAGTATAGTATTTGGGTGTCCCGTGTGGTTCAATGTACGAGCAAGCTTAATGGAAAAGATTCGGGTGTTTGAGAGGGCTTGCCTTAGGGCTTGCCTTCGCTTGTACAGAACACCAGAGTGGGAGTACAAAAAATTGTATCCCAATGAGGTCCTTTACAATAGGGCGAACCTAATACGAGTGGACAACTTCGTAATTAAGCTGACTCGAAGGCACATTGCAAGAGCAATGACCTCGACGAATAACCTGATATCTGGGGTTTACTACCCCAATTACCTTTACCACGAGAGTGTGCGCTCTGACGGCTTCGTTCCACCGGAAGCATTCCTCTACCTAGATCAGATAGGGTTGATCCAGGATAGATCAGCGGTGCCGTTAATCTTCCATGTCGCTCGGACAGCTGGGGACAGGCGACTCAACTACAACAGAGACGTCGCACACGGCAGTGTGGATCGCCACAGGTTCAGTAGAGCGGTGGGGAATCGCGATAAGAGGGATGTCGTTCGGCAGCACCAGCATTTCTGGTGGTTGAATGATGGAGAAGATGTTTCGTCGTCGTTTCCGTCAATTACAGACCAGCCTCACTAATGAGGCAGAGCTGACCAATTTATTTGCTCTGCAAATAGCGGTGGCCAGCTTACATAGGTTTAGGTTAGCATTTAAGAAACATATACATATATCAGTGTATACAAAGGTGTATACTGATATATGTATATGATTGTGTATAATGTCTATGTGTGTTTATGTGTGTATTGTGCATTTAGGTTAGGTAGGCTAAGGTTTATTTTAAGTTAGATACTAAGTTTTTATAAAAAATAAAAAAATGCCTTTACGCTAAGTTTTTGTAAACAAATTTTTTCTTAGCCTTAAGCGTAGAAAATAAGTATTTATAAATAAAATGTAAATGCAGTCGAAAGACATAGATATAAGTATTCAGAGTAGCTTAGAGTGCCTGTGTGGGGCCAGTAAGTTAGTATAAGATTGTTAAGTAATTGTAAGCTAGCATTTAAGCATTTTTTGTTAGTACGTAAGAGTTAGTGATTAAGAAAATAAAATGCATTTAAAACTAAAACTAAAACTAGAAACAAACCACTCAGCAGTCATTCGTCATCAAACGTTTCGAGGAGTCGGTCGTGTATTTAACCAAACGATATTAGAAAAATAAAGATTTTTGTTCATTGAGTTTCGGAATTGAAGTTTGTTTTTTTATTTAAGTAAAAGTGTCCAGTCATACATACACATATCCATAAGTAGCTTAATTTCGAGTCAATTTTCAATCAATTCGGCGCTGAATTCACCCGCAAAACACATGAGTACTTTCAAAGGACTTAATGAAAGTCAATGAAACAACAAACAATTACCCCAATTTATAGATCACATGTCTTCGGCTAAGACTATTTATGCGTGTGTAGTGTATGTTATATCCTCAAAGCTCTTAATCACCTCCTGAACAAATAATTACTTTCCTATTGGAAGTGTACGAGTATCTTTTTTTTTTTCATTAAAACCTCCAAAATACAAGGTCTTTGCAGAAAGACCTCTTCAATTCATTTCCATAGATTGGAAGGTTAAAGGATAATGAATGCTCCCTAAGTGAAGGATCAAAGGCAACAAATAAACACAAAAACCCCGTCTTAATCATTTAGCACGAAAGATACTTTTAATTAAACAAATTAGTCGTGGTGCCAAAGAGGATTTCAACTCTTAGCAAGCATCTATCATGAATGTACGAATACATATGTACATACGTTTGTACATTTATCCCAGGATTCATGTCTCAGCTGCTTGATAAATGGTAATGAAGAGGAGCACCCACATGAGCTAGGACTAAAGAAAACCAAATGAAACTGAACCGAACCGAACCAAGACCAAATCCAAAAACAGTCAAGGTGATGGTTTTGTTAGGTGAGAGTGGTGTGATGTTGATGGTTTTTAGCAATAATGTGAAATAGGTTAACGTTGTGCTGATGCTTGTGTCAGTAGCAATGGTTGACGGTGGGGGGGAGGGGGGAGAGAGAGAGATTTACCATGTTTGCCCGAGATACGACTCTAGAACAAAAGCCACATGTGCTGGGGGATTAATAGCGCATTTACGTGATGTATACTCATACATATTGTGAAAGTCTTTTACACGCAAAATATCCGTATCTAGGAATGTTCATTAGCATGCATTAAAGGCTGGATGTTTCGCATCCCTATTACAGGAACATGAAAAACTCATATGTGAATAGTACCTACCTGGAGTATTATCCTTTTTCTGCACTTTTTGTAGAAAATTACGAAAAATAACAAAAACAGAAGGGAAAAACTGAAACATCCATCTAGGTACAGAGATGTATTCGATCCTAGGAAAGATTGGTGTGTGTCCCTCTTAAGAACTTCGGGTTTTGGTTCATTTCTACTGAGTTTGGACGAGTTTTATAATTCTATTTTTAAAAAATGAATGTTTTTTTTATGAACGAGGTACAGAAAATGTTTTTCGATATATGTGCATATTTGCTGGGGATTGACTGGCGATTAAACATTGTTAAGTGGACTGAGAGCCTCTAATACAATAAGGACATGATCAAAGTCGAATTATGAAAGCTTCCTTCGTTTTACTATCGTATAATTCCTAAAATCCTCCGAGATTATTTTTTTTAATGAGATCTTAAACAAATGTCATGTTCACCCTCATTAATGTATCCTAGAGTGTGTGCATATTTCCAATCCGTCCCAACAATGTACAGATATACCTTCACATGGAGAAATTGGAGATACAGTATGATTAACAATCTGTCGGCCCATGGATTATCCTCAAGATTTTATTTTTATTTTTTGTTATATGATTTAAACCCCCTTCTTATAACTCTGCTAGTTTCCGTCATAGTCAGTCGCAAGTCTAAGGGTGCAAACGTGATTAACTTAACTTGGATGGTGGCAAAGCCCCAATTTGTTCCGACTTCATACAAGCTAAGACAAAGAGTTAAAAAAAACTTAAGCCTACGAGTATGAATGGTGAAAGAGATCTAGTTTAAGGCGCTTCTTCTCCATTTCTGTGGCTGAGATTGAAAGGTTTAAGTTAAACTTCTGCAGTATATTGTTTCAGTGAAACTATAGAAAGACAACAGATGAAATAAAAAATAAAATGAGTTACGACGGTTGGTGTTAATGGAAATAGAGTTGCTAGCATATGCGCATATCCTGAGAGGAGTTGGTGTATGAACATTATGAATGCTACGTCCCTCCGTACGTTTTGGAATGGAGCTTAGACAAAAGGGTCATTCAAGGGTATATCTGGAACTGAAAATTGAAGAGATCGATGTTCCGGTCCGGACACATAACTGGTGTACTCAGGAATGTAGGAGGATCTGGTCATGTTAAGGGTTGGAAAATTCCTTGGATCATTGTTTGATAATGCCAAATTATGAGTTGACTATCATATCAAAGTCATGTGTACTCATAGTTACAATGAAAATGCGAGGACCTCGGTAACTGCATTGTGAAATCCCAGAGGTGGCTAAGACAGGCGTTAAAAGGGCACACCAAAATACACACTTCAATAATGATTCACAAGATAAGGAGATATCCATTTTAATAACAGGGGTTCAAAGTAGAGGGCAACCAATTTAAATTGGGGAGAACAATTGGCTAGGTATTTCCTCGTATTTACTAAAGCCGAGACGGCAAGGCCTTTAATTCTACGAAACCTGTGCAGGCACAGCTGTGTGATATACAGTACGTATATATCATGCAGACAAAACACAATAGGAGCACCTTGGAAAAAAATTCTCATGATGATATCAACAGGGATCTTATACTCAGATCCAGCCATAACAATTCGAGATATTTTGAGATACTTAGAGCTCGGGTCATGTCATAAGCTTCTATCTAATGTTGCGAAACAGAGATGGTACCAGAGGAGCTTCCAGCGAATCAACGGCAGGGCTGTCTAGGGCACTGGATCCCCTCAAGGATCAGGCTCTTCAGGTTAGGGATCGAGTACTAGGTACGAGTATAACATCTGTTGAAAAAGAGACACGAATATGGATGACTTTACATCTGGCTTAATTCGCCAAAATAATGGCTCATGTCACCACAGACAAAACGACTATTCTAAACATGACGATAAGATCTTCTTGGAGTGATTTTAAGATAAAGTTATAAAAAGAGAACGTTTTTGGTGGCATAGCCAGAAAACACAGCCTCCAGGATACAACTTTTAAAAATAGTTTAAGACAGAGATATCCTGATGCGATGCTAAATGTTACCAAAATTCTCATTATCATCATAGACAGTTGAATGTCAAAAAAAATTAATCACTCACTGCGATGCAAGGCACATCTCTAGACACAACTTTGATGTTCGAAAGATTGAAATGGCCAACATTTACTTGGACCTTGACCAGTTTGTAGTCAAGGGTGTATCAGCAGTATGTACTCACATAATATCTATGCAGGAACTATGGGTGTGAAATAGACGCATCTGTGGTTTCAAATGATTAAGAGTTTTCACAGCATTTATATGACGAGCAAACGGAAAGACCAGCAACATGGGGAATTTTGAAACCAAGATTTTGGTGCAGACATAAGCTACGAAAAGAACGGATAGAATGACATACTCGTAAAACTCGTCATTGCGTCAGCTTATTTTCCGTATGATTCGGTATTACCACCACCACAGGATCACTGCCTACTGTGAGTCTAGGAAGATATTACCTATCATGTACTTTGATGCTAATGGTTTTTGGGGCAGTATCAAATGCAACATCTAAAGCAATCATTGCCTGGAATTCTTACTATAGTCTGACATGGTTGCCAACAACGTTGGTTCGGTATCGGTATCCCAAAAAGGTAAGCCAAGGAGATTACTAGTTCAAAAGTACTATCGGAGGTCTCCATATCAGATGACAGATACCTCAAATTCAACATCAGATGTGAGATTTAGACCTTGTTGAAGAGAAGGAAACCGCGGATAACCAATTGGACACGATTTAAGGAGTGCTCCCCTAAACTCAGGACAAAACAAAAGCTAGAGAAAGCTGCTCAGAACCTGAACGGGACTCTTACCAATTTTTTTTAAACCAACATGTTCAGTTGGAAAATAATCGTGTAGATCACCCGTTCCTTCACAAGGAAACCAGAAAACTTCTGAATAGGTCCCTAAAGACTAATTTCGAGGAAGACTGGAGTCTTTACAGGTCAAAGCAAGAAGAATATAAGAAGCTTATTTTGAACAAGCGGATTTTGAAGAGTGCCTCTTATAAAGACTTTTGCGAAAAGATCGAAACTCTTGGTGAAACCAGTACGCTGATCCAAGTCCTCAAAAGGCGAAAATCAGACAGGCTCCAGACCGAGAAAATCTGATGGCACCTACACTGAGCCAAAAGTAGAGACTCTTCGTCTCATACTTGAGGTTCACTCCCAGATAACCTAATCAGAACCAACTCATAACCGGCTCCTATTAACGAAACCGCTGGTGAGGTAAAACACGCCATAGCTGGCATATCTCATCGGTTTTGGCGACGGATGAAAAGTTATAGACCAGCTTCTGGTAGCTCTAAAGAGAACTTTCACTATTAGCCTGGCACTGACGTACATACCCCGAAACCCTGGCGAACAGTGAATGTAGGCTTTATACCGAAAATCGAAAAAGAGGACTACACGCTCGCCAAAAGTGTCAGACCCATAAGTCTGACTTCCCTCATCCTGAAGAACATGGAGAGAACGGTCGACATCCATGTGCACAAAACTGCCATGCGAATGCAACCTCTGTCTACGATGCAACACGCTTACCCAACCCAAATTTTATCAACATTAAGGCTGCTTTCGACAACACAACTTTTGACGGCTTGTGTAAATCGACCAGACAACACGACGCAATGCTGATGAATACTCCACTGCTATGGTGCATTTGGGTCGGCTCACTACTCAACGAGTTCAATAGTTCTGACGTCTACGCTGAAGCATACGTGGAAGATGTTGCTATACTGTTTGTTGGATCGTGCTTAGCGACTGTCTGGCCTAAAGTGCAGGCATTCCTAGACGTGATTGACGATTGATGCACTAGAAATGGACTTTCTGTCAATATTCTAAAGACTGAGGTTGTTCTCTTTACAAGAAGGAGGAAGCTGTCTGATCTGAGTTGTCTACTGCTTAAGGGCATCACTATCCAATTCTACAAAGAAGCTAAGTATTTGGGTGCCATCCTGGATAACAAATTTCTATGGACTAAACATTTTACGTCAAAGGCTTCTAAGGCGCTGTCGGCTTTCTGGCAGCACAAATGCGCTGTCGGCAAGACATCCAGAAGGGTTTTCTGGATCTACAGGGCTATGATAAGGTCAATGACATCCTATACATCGGAATAAGCTCATAATACATCTTTACGGCTATACCAGACTCGAAAGAACGTTCTGTCTCAGCTGCATGCCTGGCTTTGCTCTAGACGCGTTGATAAATCTCCCTCCCCCTCATATTCAAGTGATAGGCTGCAATCTAGAAGCCATCTTCCGTTTCAAGAGAAGTAGTCTTTCGTACAACACGCACTGCAGGTTTGATTACCTTGCACGTCGGCTGTTTTATGACTCTGGTCTTATGGACATGCCATCTGATGCAATGACACCAGAACTCCTGCTACGGAAAAAATACTTTCGACTTTCCCCATACCCAGCGTTCGAGAATTCAAGACGCAATCGGAAAGATAACTCGACTGAAACTTGTTTAGATGCCAGGTCACAATGAAGTGGCCGAAGAACTTGCTAGCCAAGGCTAAGAAGAGAGTTTTTCAGCAGTTAATGCTGGTGCTATCAAGCGTGAAGTTGCAACGATTAAGAATTCTGACAAACACATGCAGCGCATGATGGCTGACAATGTGCCGCTTCAAGAATAGACGAAAGAAGTCCAAATAAATATTCAACACTTGTTTATCAATTTCAAGACTCCATTTCAAGGCTCAATTTTAAGACAGAACCTATAGAGAAGAATGACCATGAAAACACTTGTTGTTTGGTAAAGTTCGGAAGCGATATCACTAAGCTCTTCGATTTCGAAAAGGATTTGGACAAGGTTATGCGTTATTATGTGACTTCTTTAACACTTCGTCCTTCGTCGTTTGAAAAAAAGTTGCTTCGTGAGATGATTGATTCAATTTATGATGACGGGTTTGCAGCGACATCAACCTGTTGAGAAAGTGCGTACTAGCTCTCGTGAGATGGCTACAACTTATAGAGTGAATGGATATTAATGTTTCGCACTGAAATTCCATCGATTCTAACTCGGAGAGATAACGCAGTAGATGAAAGTCTAGTTGTTGTACCTGACGAACACAGTTGTAAAGGATCTCCAATATTTTGGAGTACGCAACTGAAAAGAAGTGACTTATTGGTCGAGGCTCAGATCTACTCGATATGTAGTCTTAGTTCCTTTGTACGAAATCTGAATAGGACTCCCAGTCAAAGTCTACTCCATTGGCAGTCTTAATCTCGAAATGATATGATCTGACCCATATGAGAACTATACTTAAGAGAAAACAACCTCGACTCCCTTCATACAATAGGTCAAAAAGATGAATGTCCTCATCACCGAATACGCATGAAACCACATTCAGCAACCGGTGCTGTTGATTTTAACAAACTTATCACGCCTCACAACATGGCCTACGGCTGCCCAATTCGATTTTCAGCTCCGACAATAACAGAATTCCTTCATTAAGGTGATGGCCATATTGACCGCATAAATTCAATTCCTTTTCATTTACATTTTCTTTCTTTCGTGTGGTGTTCGTGCTTCTTCGTTATTTTTTTTTTCTTTTTGCTAATTAAGGACCAACCACAAGCACCACGATGGTCAGCATTATCTGTACTTCCGTTTTGAGTTGAAAGCGTCGGCAAAACGAAACGAAACGAACGGTTACGCTTTATGAAACCGACACAGCGATGAAGAGAGTGAATCTGCTTAATTATTCGGACAGGATAATAACTCACGACAGCTGTGCCGAGGCGAAAGCCTTATATTACCGAAAGGATTCTTTTCCTTTCCGTTGGTTAAAAAAATAAATGTTTCCCTCTTTCTAGTGAAATAAATGTTTATCATTTGATTTGTGTCGACATCTGAGCCATGGTATACGTACCCGCAAACGGCTCGTATCCGTACCTCGATCGCTCAAAAAATTTGAAGAAAGGCATCTGTTATCCGCCGTCCACGGTTTTGTCCTAGTAATTTGTGATGATACTAATCAACAGCATTTATAAATTAGAAGACTTTTTCGTCCTGATTTCCCTACCACCGGTTATTAAAAGAAAAAAAAAAAAAAACACCTTGCCCCCTCGTTAAGAATTAAGGTTCATCCGAAGCCTATGTGGCGAGAGTGAAAACAGGGTGGCAAAAAGGTCTTGCGGTAATAATTCCTCTCATTGTGAGTGATTTCCATTGATTTTCCCATGTTGCTCGAAACAATCCCTCGATGATTAATTTAAAATTTGTTTTCGCTACGCTTGTTTTCTTTTTTTATTTTCTCTTTTTTGTTTCTGTTTGCATGAATACATGCATGAGGTGGAGAAGGAACAGTGGGAAAACTTGGACGGGAAGCAGATCGAGAAATTGAAAATTACTCGATTCTCGATTCAGATTGGATCTTAATTAAATTTCACAGATGAATGCATGTTTCAACTTCTTTAACACACCGACCAACAGACCAAGGATAACGTGGCGGGTCGATGAGCGTGGGTGTAAAGGGTGTTTGTAGTCGGATGGCCAGCCGTAGGGATTTCCTATTAATCATTTGTCCGGTGGAAGTTTCCTTAGCCAATTCTCCAATACAGAAAGAGAAATGGAAAAAAAAAATAACAGAATACATATATATAAACTTTGAACCTTGTACAGACTCAAAGGAATTTCCAGAAACCTCCGCCGACATTCGCCCCCCTTCGCAGCAAAAGGATATGGTGGAAGTGGAATAATTGCAAAGTCAAATAGGTGGAACTGGATGTTCGATTAATTAAAGCGAATTCGAAAGGAAAACATAGAGCCAATCGGGACATGCTTAAACTTTGATAAAGGTGCTAGTGCCGGTGCTGGTGCTAGGACCAGTGTTCAACCCAACGACTTGTACTGAGAAGGTAAGGGTCTAAATTTTCATAGCTAATTAACGTTTGATTGAAAGGTGAAGTCATGCGTTTGATTGCCGTTGATATAGAAAGAAAGTAAGGGATTTTCCAAAGTCAGAAATGGGTATTCTCCATGAGTCCTGTAGAACGCAAGTGCTCTTTCTCTAGTTTTAGCTGATTTTGTATCTGTAGTCAGGAGCTGGTGAACAAATGTATTTGATGTGAATCATCTGCATTTACATAGGAGTATTGAGTATGAGTAGATTACCACAAGAATTCTGAACATTAGAAACTTATAATAATGGCTTTCGAGCATGAATTCACATAAGGAGTTTAGGTGATTGCAGGAATGCATGCAAACCCCAGCTTAACATCTTCTATTTCCACGTACTTCAGGAAAATCTTGTACGAGCTTGAATGAAGTAACTGTGTTATTGCCTACCACTTGTACAAGTACCAGTCCTTTTTGCCTTGATTCGAAAAAATGTCTATTGGTGGAAAGATCCTTGTCTGGTATGGATAAGTTGTATTGTTCACGAGTAGAGTTAGGAGTTGTTGGAATAAAGCTGCACAATCTTATATCAAAAGATCTTAGGGATTGCCACTCAGTTCGAAAAGTATGTTGTACAATTTATAAATCTAGTCTTTTGCATCTACTCGTACTTATATAAGTTCTTCCACTAGACTTAAGCCAGGATATGGCTTAGCGGAAAAGGTAGTAAATGGAGAGACGCATTCGTTTTTACATCTATCCCGCTATTGGCATTATTCAGATAGTTTAAGTTAAGCCTGGACGACGATTAAACGGATAACTACCGAAGGCATAAGATTTTACTAAGGGCAACAGCACAACGTTTAGCGTTCGCATCAAGTGCTTGTTTTATCCTCATCGTGGTGGTCTCTAGAAAATGCAAATGTAAACATTTTATACTTGTATGCAGGCTTACATTACAACCAATGAACTGTGGAAAAAACTCCCCAGATGGAATGACCTTTGCTGATTGCTCCTTTTGGCCTGCTGATCCTATTTTGGTATATTCAAAGTCCTGGTCTGAAAGGACTTTCAAAATCACGCTCATCCAGAGTTCTTGCAATAGTGTTGATGGCCAAGTACTCAAATTAAGTAAACGCCGGAACTCATAACCTCGTAAGAGGTTATATGTAAATGGGATGCCACAAACCTCCTGAAGAACCAGTCTGGTTTCTCATTTCTCAACTCCTCGCCAGTGTAAACAAGCCGCGGATATGAATGATGCACGTAGAATGTTAGATCCTTTAGCAGACCACGTGCATCTCTAAAGCAGATCTAACTTCATCCAAAAGAATGAAAAACTGCGACAAAACATATACAACGGCGATTGCCACCAAGAAGACAAACAACGGATATGTCACTAGAAGCAGACTTGTTAATAAGTCTTGAGTTTGAGGCATGTGAAAGAGCGCGTCGTGAAAACCAGCATCAAGGCATAATTCGCCAATATAGGCCTTACATGCGCGCGCACACAGGTGAAAGACCATGGCAATAACGATTCAACAACTTATTTCGTAGGACAGTCGGTAGATATAGCCTGAGCGACATCACCGCTGACAACTCATTAACGCTTATCGATGTTGCTTCGAAACGAAATGTCATTATAGCAGCATCACGTAGCTCCCACCTCTAGACATTCGTAAGGGAATCTGGCGGTCTCCATATTCCTATCGGCATAAGGCCTGCTGACACAACCATAGGCAACTACTTGCCTATGCGGATGACATAGACAATATTGGCAGAGCACAGCAAGCTACTTTTGAGGCATTTGTAGGTATTGAAGGAAAACCCGCAAAACTATGTAGGTCTGGTTGTAAGCGAAGAAAAAATAAAATGCATGCTGATAGAAGACATAAAAAGTCAACGACGCGGAAAACATCACAATAGACAGCTATAAATTTGAAGTCGTCAAGGACTTTATTACTATAAACAACGGCACTAAATAGGACGGTCTTGTCTGCATGGACGAAGATTACAAGAGGAAGTTTAATCTAAAATTGTAGAGGCTGCACTGCTTTAATACGTGGCTTTAGCAACAAAAAGTCGGAATTCATCAAGTTAGATGGTTAAGACATATAAAAGGGACCAGCGCTTCAGCTTGGAAGGTCTACGAGTCGATTACCGGGGGGATACCGTCGCAGAGGAAAACTCTCTTCAGGTAATCCGCGTAATCACAGAGGAACCTCATCTTACTTGGCGTGCGAAATTGGAAGCAGTTAGCAAATAACAGGTCTGGATGAAGAAGCATGTTGGTTGAGGTCCAGGTCCACCTCCGAACTGCAGCACCATGTAAGAAGTACATACTTTAACTTTGGTTCCGGTTTCCGCTTGAACTTTTGACCTGGTTTGGTTTGGAGGCATATTTCTTTCTAATTACTTCCGTTGCTTAGCCTTCCATTAGTCTTATTAATGGTATCTCACATAGACTCGTTCATCGGTCATTTTCTTCACCAAAATCTTTATTCATTTTTCCTAAATTTGAGATTTGGGGAGACATCTTTGTCTGACAGCATTCTTCCCCGAACCACAGATTTCGTTGTTGTAACCAAGCAACATCCAGCACATTGGAGCCGGCATTTCTAATGGCTTTTTATCACCACTGCCGCTGGTACTCCGTGCTTCAGATTAAGAGATAGTCGATCGCCAAAGAATCTTGCGATCTCTTGTGATTGTAGCCATCCAGGTTCAAAGTTCCTCACTATTTTTTGGGAAGTTTATAATATTGGTAGACAAGATAGTGCTCCTATTCAATGTTTGTCCTTCGCAACGTTTGTCTAAAATACCCGAGGAATGACTCGCGCCGATCGCAATGCGACCAATCTGGTTGACAGCTGTTTGGGAGTCTTCCAAGCCCCTTTGTGAATACTGATATAAGAGAAACAGCTACCAACCACATTAATGTTTCACCTCACGACAATGTCTCTAAGTCTAAACCGTCTTTATCGTTAGTTTGTCCAAAAAGTAATGTCAATGAGTCGATTAAAAAAAATGTATTCATAAAATCGCAACAATACTTCAAAAGATTTCAGAATAGGCTCCTCCTGCGTTGATACATCGCTTTTAGCGAGGCTTCCAGGCATTGAAGGCATCACGGTGGGCATCCTATGAAATGCCTTGGTACAAACCTCTTTGACTTTGGGTCATGAGGAAGGCGGTGTTGTCATGGTGAAATTTCCAATCATCCGCGATGTCGAACCGGAAGCGATTAACCCTCCGTTTGAATATTTCCTAATAGAATTTGGGGTTGACGGTTGTACCATGTGGTACAGACTCATGGTGAACGTGTCCGTTGATGGCAAAGAACATAATGAGCCTGGTCTTAACCTTTGACTTGCTTATTCTAGCCTTCTTGGGGCGAGTGTGCCACTCAGCTCTTTGCCTTTTTGTTTCGAGGTCGTATTCAAACACAGAAGACTCGTCGCCGATGATGACATTGTCTAAAAACGTGTTGATGACGCACCAATGTAGTATATATAACAGGTTAGCTTCTTGAGATACCAGCGGGCTAACTTGTTATAAAGGGTTGTTATAGGCAATCCACTGCCAGGCACTCAAGACCGGTTGACTCCACAACTTTTCCTCTTTGTTTTGAGAGGGAAATCTTTCAGGGTGAAGGTTTATAACATCAAGTCACCGCCTCTACATAGTAGCTGTTTACCAGCTAAGGACGAATTCGGGTCCTTCTCTTTTCTAGTATTTACCGCTCAGGAACATGATAACATAGATCGGCCTTGGTATAGCAGCAACATCCACATTCCGGCGAGCATAGGATGGAGCTCACATAGAAACTCCTGCAGCTCCTAATGGGTCGTACCCTCTACTACTCTTTGCCCGGACTGAGCTCTAGAGTTGCCTGTGGTCTGGGATCATAGGGCTGAAGTAAAGCAGTAGCAAGGGTTGCCAATATTTTCTCCTTTGTTTTCACTCGCGCAGCCCTGCAAGTACTTGGGGTTGATTGTAAACCACCAGAGTACTACTTCCATATGATTTTTTGCACCGGTCTACGAACGGGGTAATAATTAAAAACGTTATAGGTTGGCGTACTTCACACAAGTCCCTAAGTTCCTCCCACGTTTTAACTCGGGGAGTTGTTTGGTCGTCCGTTAAAACTTTGGGCACCAGCTTCAGACACACTTTTCGCATCTGGAAATTGTACGTGACAACCTCGTGAATGATACTTTTTGGAATTTTTAATACCTGTGCCACTAAAAAAACACTCAAACGATGGTCTGAAAAGGCCTTGTGCCACCAGTAGAGTTGACGTTAGGACAAAAAATCATCACCAAAGGCCTTCTTTATCATAGAAAAAGTTTCAACTGCGGACTTGCCGAGTTTCACGCAAAACTCGATAGCAATTCTTTGTTCCAATGAACGCTACATTACGGCTGGCACGGGAGACCAAAACGAGTCTTCAACGAGCCTGTACTTATTCTCTGGATGGTCGGAAACGACTGAACGACCGCGCGTTTGTAAGCTGACTTCCCTCTCCACCGATACCAACCGATACGAGCACGATGCGCCTCACAAAAAAATCAATCTGTACGGTACAGCCTATAATTCGGAACAGTACCAAGAAAAAAGTCCTCATAACGTGTTCTAGACTTTCGAAAAAATCGCCAGAAGAATTGTGACGTCATACATATTGCTATGCTGGCTGGCCCGGTAGGTCGTTTTAGCGACTTTTGGTGCATTTGTATTCTCCTCAATGGTGAACTGCACATGTGCAAGATGCACCATCTGAAGCTTCGATATAGAAGTGTTTGCTTCAAAAAGCTCATCGTTCGGCAAGCAAAGTGGCATGCCATGCCGTCTTGTTGAAACTGGATATCTTGTAGACTTTTATCATGCATTTCCGAAAAAAACAAGTTGCGCCAACATCCACCGACACCGATTGCCATCTAACAGCTCTCTTTCTCTCTCTCTAACAACTTGGGCCAAACCCATGTTGGGTCTTCCTAAACAAAAGAGGCCAGATTTTCTGAAGTGAGTAACCGACTTCGAGTATGTGAAAGGTGGCGTTGGCATATTAAGATTTTATCAGTCTACCTCAACACTTCCTTGCCCTTTAAAACCTTCATCGCTTGCTTCAAATGCTTAGTAGTAGTTGATGTATAGTCATAGGTGCACCACTAAGCAATGCAAAATAGACGCCGTTCAGTGCGTACCCTAATCGTACATTGCCGACTCACGCGAAATAACGATTTGGATTATCCAAATTAAGAACGCTCGCTGCTCTGACAAGGTCGGCAACGACTTAACTGATACCTTTGACGTGAAAAAAGGTTTTAGACAAGGTGAAGCACTGTCATGTGACTTCTTTAACATCATACTTGAAAGAATCTGCAACTAGTGCGACGATGATATCCACATAAATGGAAAAACTCAGCGGGCTGTTACTGATGCGTTTGCCAGTATTGAAACGGAAGCTGCCAAAATGCGGTGAAAGGGGGCAAAACCAAGTATATGCTGTCAACAAGAATCGACAGTTTTAAATTCGCTGTAATAAAGGACTTTGTTTACTTTAGTTCTGCTATGAATTCTGCAACAACACTCCAGCAGAAATAAATCGAAGAATCACTCTTGCCAATCGCTATTTCCTTGAGCTAAAGAAGGTCATTGGCTAGTAAAGCTCTATCCCGAAAAACTAAGGAGACTTTATATAAGACCTGCATCGTCTCAGTCCTACTTTATGGCGCAGAAGCATGAACCCTATCCTCAGTTGCTTCGAGAGAAAAATCCTTCGAAAAATATTCGGTCCCGTTTGCATTGACGGGCTTTGGAGGAGAAGATTCGACGACGAAATATACGAGCTGTACAGCGACATCGACCTAACCAGAAAACTGTACATCAGTCGCCTGAAATGGCTAGGACATGTAGAGCGAATGGATGCTAATGGTCTGGCCGGCAGAGTCTTCGAATCTTCATTGAAGCATTTTTGGCGACATCGAAAATGTGGTCATTCCAACGTAAGTTGTCGTTCACACACATACCGAGAATGGAATGGAAACGACGACGAAAGTACCATTCAAGGATAATGACAGTCGAAGAGCAGGGACGTGAGTCCGGAGACGAATATGAAATGCAGAGAATACTGTCGTCAGCAAAATAATATATTGGATTCGAAGTGGCAGACAAGAGATCATTGATAAAAATTAAAAAGTGTATCGGAGACAGAACGGAGCTCTGGGGCACACCAGCATTTATTTTATGGATATCAAACTCGAAACCATCCAATACCACTTGAATTGAACGTTCCGAAAGTAGTTTCTAATCCATTGAAGAAGAGAGTCGTCGATCTCAAATGCACGTATTTTCAACAAAAGAGCCTGATGCCAAGCTCTGTCAAATGCCTTAGAAATATTAAGTGCAACTATCTTGCTTTCACAAGATTGATATACGCTTTGCGTGTGAGACATGCCATCAAATTACCAGTGGACCTGTTGCTACGAAAACCGTACTGCCGCCGGTCATTGAGAAGTTTTCGTGTTTCGAAATATTTCATGAGGTGACTGATTTGAAGCTACCTTAGACGCAGACAAACATTGCTAAATGATTTTACGTCATAATTTTGCTTCCATTCAAAGGAGTACATTTCGTTTCATTACTGAAAATATGAATTTTGACAGCCGGTGAGTTCCATAAGCGAGCGGTATGGATAAAGAATGTACGAGTATGTCCAGATTGTAGGCAGTTAAATCGGGATAGTATCAGATCTCGGATTCTTGAAGAGCTGGTATGCGTTAGCCTATTGCGCAGGCACTCAAGTTGTGTAGCTTATCAAAGGTCAGACTTTTTATTTGTTTGGAGTACTTAGATATGCTGAAGTTGATTCTTCGAAGCTGAATACTTAGTTTCAATCTAGACGAACCAAAATTATTTAAAAACAAAATGGATTTCTATTACTTGCCTGGATCCACCTCATGCCACCACATTTAGATTGAATCTAAAGATCAATCCCCAACACACCATTCGCACATTTGTGGATAATGGATTCACCCTCTGGAAATCCCGCGCCATCATGGTCTACTTAGTTGATAAATATGGCAAGACTGACTCTCTCTACCCCATGTGCCCAAAGAAGTGCGCCATCGTTAACCAGCGTCTGTACTTTGATATGGCAACATTGTACCAGCGTTTCGCCGCCTACTAATATCCACAAATCTTCGCCAAAGCACCTGCCAACCCAGATAACTTCAAGAAAAGTGGAGATGCTTTCGGATTCTTGAACACCTTCCTAGAGCGTCAACAGTATGCCGCTGTCGATAGCCTTACCTTCGCTGATCTTGCCTTGTTTTCCACCATTTCCACCTACGATGTTGCCGGTTTCGATATCAGCAAGTACCTCAACGTTCAAAAACGGTACAAACTTGTACAGGGTGTGACACCTTGTTATAACCTCAACCCATTCCCTTTGGGAATGGCCAAAAACATTCCCAACTGCATGGCCAATCCAGTTTAAGGTCTCACTGAAAATTATCATCGGGTTCTTGGCGGAATGAACGTACTCGCTAGTTGAACCACCTAAGTTAATCGGTGAAAAGGCCTTTGTGCGATTTTTTATTTTTCTACATTGAGTGACAAGTTATGTTTTATTATTCTTATTGCTATTATCTCTTATTAGCACGTAATTTAAATTAGAAATGATAACTTAAAAATTAAAGAGCTGCGAAGACTATTGGCTCAAGACACGTTTTAACACCCACTGCTAAATTATTTGAAGATCTGAATAGATCAGATCAATACTATTCCTTATACTGTCTACTAGACAGGATGAATATAGCTGAAAGTCATCTGCAAACATATGGACCTGGCAGAAATTGGGAAGTCGAGGAAGCTCAACAACATATAGCTAAAACAATAACGGCCCAAGGATGGATCCCTGTGGCACCTCTGAAGAAATGGAAAAGAAACATCACATGTGGTTCTGCGAGAGGAGAAAAACGGAAATCATTCCTAACCTTTCTACATAGAATTAAATAATCGACCGTGTGGAATGCTTTTGAAAAGACAGCACATTTTGTATCCAAGGCTTTTCGCAAGCCCCCTATATAGTAGAATTGCAGTTTTTCAGCTCCTCCTTGCTTGAAATCGAGACAAGATGCTCATGCATTTGCTTTAGAATAGACTTCTCAAACACTTTCAACAGGATTTAAGACTATCGGATGTACGAGTATTTTAGTGAATTTCCATAGCTTGGATACTCAGTGGTGGTTGTTATGAAGTTGAAGATGCTGGTTATGAATGGGGTAGGAGAATTTTTAAAAATTAAAGGCTTAATTCATCCAAGCCTACTGATTCCAGACTGATTGTCAGGATTCAATAAATGTCTGTAGTAACTCGTTTTTCAGTACTACAAGGTTGTGAAGGGAACGATATCTATCATAGAAATCGTCCAGCTTATGGTATATCGCTTCGAACAGTGGTAGCAAATATTTCGCTCATAGGATAGGACCCTACAGACTTATAAGCAATACTTTTGAAAAATAGAAAAACAATTTTACTTACTGTTTGACACCTTCGAACACTCAAAGAATAGCCATGACAATGTGGACATATTTCCTTTTCTTGTTTAATTGCAATCCGCTTCATACGAGTAGGTACAGTAGAGTCCATTTCGATTTGCGGTAAATTTCAAAAAATTAATTTTATGTTACTCGTATATGTACACCCTAATCGGTAGTCACATTCAGTGATTGCAGTCCCATGCACTCAACAATTTTATTGATTGTCTTAGCGTCGCCATGGGTCACGTCCCTTGAATGACAATTAATGAAAACACAGTCTCCGGCAAAAAAACCAAAACACTTACTCATTGAATAACTATTTTTATGCGAAAAGGTAAACAGCTGAAGTATATATGTACATATGAACATATATAAAAAAAAATGCTATTATGCATATTTTGCTGGTTTTCCTTCTTCCTCTTTCGTAAGTGAACTTTGTGTCATTCTGGTAGAAATACGAAAAAAAAAAACCGTAAAAGCAATTGTTAATTGTATAAAAATGTGAATTACACAATCGGATATATTTTTTTCTTGTGGTTATCGGTTGGTTATAAGAAAAAAAAAAAACATTTTCACCTTTAAAACTTGGAAATTACCCGCAATGGAAGGTAAAGATAATCGGCGTTCCGTAACCGTACGTGAGGTACCGTGTAATGGTGGATTTAAGTCATTAGACCAGTAAGACGTCGAAGAGAAAGAAATAAAAAAATTAAATTGCTCGTAAGATTATCGATACAAATTTTATGGAAATATAGAGAAAACCTATCTACGAGTAGATGTTTTACTTTTTATTCCATGTGGAGTTTATAGGAATTTTTAATTCACTTTTTGCATTTATTTTACTCGGTTGGAAGTGAAAGTGAATGGAACATGCTGAAGACCATGTTCTTTGCGGTTTGTTCATTTTATAACCTCTTTCATAATTTATTTCCGAAACGGATATATGATATGTATATTTGTGAGGAGATAATGAATAACACATATTTGTTTTTAATTTCGTTTTACTGCAGAGCAACAATATCCGTTGTGACTTTTGGGATATTTCATGCCAGAAACCGATTATACTTGGAAACCCTCGAATTTATTTATATTCCGAGGTCACAAGTTAAGGCTTTAAACAATATATGATATCTCAGGCCAGAGAGTTAGAGAAGAGGTAGGAGGAGGCTACCTGATACCTTATATATATATCAGATATATTGTAGAATACTTTAACACCTATTTATGCCCCTTAGAAATCTGGCATAAGCCAACTGATAGCATCGTGCAGAGAGAGTCCTACCATGTTGCACTTGATTAGAATTCAATAGGCATTCAGGCAATATTGCTACAGATTTGCAATTTGACTGTCAGTGGGTACACTGAAAGCACGCCTTTATATCTGTCTCTAGATTGATGTTGGTTGGTTGATTGGTGTGGCTGCCTATTGGACGCAGGCACACTTGGTACTTGGCCCATTGTGGTACTACTGAATCTCGATCCTGAACCTAGAAGTTTGAGAGAATTTTTTGTTTTAACAAATTTGAATTTCTTATGAGGCGAAGAAGATCGGCAACGTTGGTTTTTGCGAGATCGCTGATGTTGTCTAGAAAGTATAAGCGCAGAAAAGGATGCCACTGCCTTTCTATTAGACAGTGTCCAGTAATAACACATATGGGGTACCGATGTGATGTATAATTTTTTTTTTGTTTTTTTATAATTTACGCGCGCCTAAGGGGTTAGATACCCTTTTACTGTTGCCAGGGCGCGGGCGGAAAGCTAGAAGGAGGAGAAAGGAAAATTGTTTTGTAGTGATTTGAAACTCAGGTGTGTTTGGTTTCGATATTCGCTCTCCAGGGGGTGGGAGTCCGAATAGGACGGAGAGTTTTTTTTTCTTCACTCAGAGTGATTCGAGGTATAATTCACAGTATTTTTTTTCTGTGCTTGAAACTCTACAACAGCCAAATCTACGTGTCAGTGTTATGCCTTCACACGCAGAATTTTTCTGTCTGAGTTCCAATTACACAAATGAAAAACTGATTTGCCATGGGCAGGATTCGAACCTGGACCCTCCGAGTGAGAAGCGATTGCTAGTACCACTACACCACGGCCACCCTTTGTATCATGCTTAGCAAATTCATCTGTTCTACAGTTTTCTGGAACGTCATAGTAGTCTGACGGCCAGTAGAGGTGAATATTTAACTGCTCGAAAATCTCGTTAAAAGATGCGCAGTAATTGAAGGAGATTTTTGATTTAGAAGTGACTGATTCCAAGGACATAATAGCTGCCTGGATGTCAGTGTAAATGCAGATATCTTTGGTCCATATCGCATTCCATTTCAACGACGAGAGAGCTTCCGAGATAGCTATAGCCCCTGCCCGATAGACACTGAAGTGGTTTGATTTTTGATTTTTTATCATCCACATAGTCTTGACAATTCGAAGTAGTAGCTTTGAAGGAGTTATCGAAGCAGTATGTGGTAGTGGTATAGCCGGTGTCTTCTGTGATTTGTCCTATAGGACCACTATGAATAGGCTTCCCAAGATTGTGAAGGTAAGTTGCCTTGTTCAAGGCAGTCCAGCAGACAATAACACCATACATTAGTACATGCCTCATGACAACTAAGTACAGCCAGTGCATGGTACGAGGTTGGATACCCCATTTCTTCCCAACCGCTCTTTTACAAGAGTAGAGAACTATAGCGGCTTTCCTAATTCTTTCTTGTATATTAGCTTTTCAGGTTAGTTTCGTATCTAGAATGAGACCAAGGTATTTTGCACATTCCGCAGGGGGAATTACTCCTACATGTACTGTGCATTTTATGGGGGTCGAAGTGAGGAATCTTGTTGGGGAATTTTCTGGATACAGTAATAGCAACCTCATCCGCATAAGCAATCACCCTGGAGCCTTCCCTCTCCGGGATTTAAGGTAGTTAAATTGCTACTACAATAAGTTTCAGAGAAAGGGCGAGAGAACATCACCCTGAAGTGTGCCCCTGTAAACCAATCTTTTGATAGAGGTCCCGCCGAGGTTTTGGTGTCCTGCAGTTGTCTTATCAACTTTCCAAGCCAGGTCTCCACTCCAAGATTTTAAAGTGCGGTAGTGGTCGCCCCTGGTTCGACGTTGTTGAAGTCTCATTCATTGTCAACAATATTATTTTTAAACAAGAGATTTCTCAATGGAGCTTACTAATGAGTGTAACGCTCTCTCAACAGATTTTCCTTTGCAGTATGCATGTTGAGAAGCTGACAGCAGATTTACGTCAATGCTGCAGCGAAGGTGGATATCAATCAATCAGTCTTTCGAAGATTTTTAAAAGGAAGGACGACAAGCTGATAGGTCTGAAATCCTTAGGGCATACGTGCGAGCTTCTACTGGTTTTGGGTATGAAAACGACCTTTGATATGGTCCCATTCCTAGAAATTTAGGAGAGTTTCATACAACTCCTTAAAGAGTTTGAAGCTGTATGTGGCCCTGATAAACTTAGTTTATGATCCTTTCGGGAATGGGAGAGGATATGTGAGCATTTATAATTGTACTCGGGTTGATAAGAAGTTAGAGAGACCCTTCACCAGACATGGTTCAACAACCATCCCATTATTATAGGTAGCTTAGCCGGGCTAGTGGAGAGAATTTTCCTGAGTTTTCCTTCGAACAATCTATTTGCAGAAGAGCCTTCAGAATTTGCGTTTGGCTTTCCTGAGTTCTTTCTTGAAAGAATTTAAGGATTCTCTATATGAATACCAATAACAGGAGGCAGATATTGCCTCATTGTAAGCCCCGGTTGTTTGGTAACGAGGTTCTCGGGGTTGATGTTAATGCGCGTGTATATGGCAAATAACTTAGTCTAAAAGAGACTTAAGCATACCTCCAGTGCCTTTAAGGCTTAGTGATTTATGATATATAATATATATCAGATTCGATGTTTGACCCATCAGTATATGACATAAGGTCTTTGAGGCTCAACAGTAGATTTTCAGTTTCCCAGTGTACACAATTTGGGATTTTAATCCCAAATTTCGACCCAAAGTAGCATATTGTATTGATAGTTTTTATCTCAAAGAGATCATTCCTGGTTTTACCTTCTGAGCGAATTGAATAGAGTAGAGCTAATAGTTTTTATTAAAATGTGAAACGGAGTGACTCCTATAAAGTTTTAAGGGTAGGTTTGGATGTAATGAAGTTGTAGATTGTATATCTATATATATAGAGCAAGATCGGAACTGTTGTTTGCGACTGTTTTCTGACAACAGGTTCCTGACATATCATCACGACAGAGGTATTGGCTTTCTGTACCAATAGTTAAGCCCTGCTTAAGATAAAGGATGGATCCAGGATTCTCGAAGTTGAAAAAACGTGTCATTGGGAAGACTGATGGGTGCTGCAGTCTTGAGAATGGAATTTTTTACTGGGATAGTCAGGTAACTGTTCCGAAGGAACTTTCTGGCTGATGTATAGAGTACCAATAGTGTGAAACTAAGCAATGCTGGGTTTCAGGGCACGAACTAAATATGCTGTGAAGAATCGGAGGAGGGAGCGAAGCATTTGCATCTGTAGTGATAACCAAGCTGCGCTCATAGCCCTGCTGAACGCTCTTACGACTTCCAAGCTAGTTCCACAATGCAAGACATCACTGAACGCAGTCGGAAAGCTAACTTCAGTGAATCTTATTTAGATCCCAGGTCACAATGGGATCACGGGAAATGAAATCGCCGATGAACTTGCTACCCCAGGCTCAGAGGAAAGTTTTTCAGGACCCGAACATGCGTTAGTTCTGCCTGCATTTTCGGCTAGGGCTTCCATTGACATTTGGGTTTCATAGGAGCACAGTCGCATATGGCATGATTCTCCAGGTTACCGGCATACCAAACGAGTACTTCCCGACGTCTCTTAGAGGAAAGTCCCTCAGTAGGAAAGCCTGCAGTCTGCTAACTAGCGTCGTGAGGAGAAACTACACTTTTGTTAACCACTTAAATGTGCTGGGCATAAGTGATACAACATCATGTGACACTTGTCGTGAAAGTAATGACGATATCGCGGTGTACTATCTCTATGAATGTCTAGCTCACGAAAAGTCACGCTCTCTATTTAAACTTAGCCAACAGAATGCACGAGCGGTCCATTCTACATAATCACAAGGGAGTGCGCCATCGATATCCATGCTTAACATCTGAATCTGCGTCATAACTATGTTACCTATTCCGAAACCATAGTCACGAGGAATAAATTGAGTCTGTTGTGTCCTTCTCTTCCCGAATGGAAACTTTGGGTAGTTATTTCTTAAGAGAAGAAGGCCTACTGGTAAAAAAAAAAAAAATGCATGATGTCATAAAACACAGCCCTTAGGCCGAAAATATCAATGGCCAGCTATTTGACGGTGAGTGGAAGATAACATAAACCGAACAACTATACAGGCCATACAGTGACATGGATCTGGTTAAAGGGTTGATCTAAAATGCGTGCCTGTCAGACGCAAGTTCACGAGATGCCCATATACCCCTTGGGGCCGGGATATGTCTGGCCAACGGTCACCATCTTTCGGTAATACCAAAGTCGGAACTTGTGTTAAAGCCACAAGCTCCACGATTGGTATGAGTCGAGGCCGAACTAAAACTGCTTGCCAAACTAGGGTTCACGGCACCCAGTACTTATTGAAACTCTACATCGGTCAACCAAACCTGGAAGACCCTTCCTGCGATGCGACCACCAAGACGCTGATCAAACCATCGGCTGATCTAAACATCGGCTGATCTAACCATCGGCTGATCTAACAATAAGCTGGGTCATGTGTAGCATATTTAAAACATTGCTCCAACCTAAACAAAACCAGAAGTTTGATGTCAAATTGATAGGGGACTCACCTTGACAGTCGCCAAGCTGACATAAAAAATACAAATATGTATTCTTACCTCTAGATCGTTTGAGTTTCCTTGATTTTTCCCTCAACAATATTTGTCAAAGTGAGTCAAAAGAATTTGATACTACAATATAAGTAAACAGAAAGATCCTGTTGCTACTGCTGTAATGTGGTAACGAAAGTCCATTCAAATTATTAGCTTGGTTCACTGAACTTCGAGGTCATTAGCGTCGAAGGACACTCGATATAAATCGATAAATTTTTTTAATTCATTTCATTCCCTGTGCTTTAATTTATCTTTCTGTATCCGCGGAACTGATACTTTATTCTACGAGTACGTTCTGCACACAAACATTAAAAGTCTGCTCTTTCTTTATATTTTTTTCTTTTCTTTCAACATCTTATTTCAAGACTTCTTTATGTGGTAATATAAAACTTTTCTTTGCCTTTATGTTGTCTAGACTGAAAAATTCATTGCTAACTACTCGTAGTACCTTTTTCTGTGAACGGTTCACTTGAATTGAGTTGTAGCAGCGAGAAAAACCACAACGTACTAATTTATTCGGAAATTTTAAATCAACCGAAGGAATCGATCAAAAAAATCCTTCAGTAATTATTTATATTCTACACAAAGAGGAAGAAGAAATAGAACTCCAAACAAATACCCTAAGGGACTTCACATCACCACCCCACTTAAAGGGAAGTCACGAAAATATTCATTATCAATTTTGTGCGCCAAAAAAGACCATACTCACAATTTTGGAAGTCACCATCGATGTAGGATGCACTTCTCAAAATGCACATATGTACGAGTATGTAGTCAGGTCCTGGTGCTGGTGCTATCAGCAAAAGGGACAACTATATAAAAAATCCACTTCCTTGAGTTTTCAAACATCAGTTTTCAAAGTTGAAAAATAAAACCACAAATGTATTATTATTCTCTGGTTCTTTTGATTTCATTTACGACCACTGGGAGTAGAAAATAAAGCACAACGAACCAAACATAAAAAAACAGAAGACAAACTTGGCAATACGCAGCGTAGGAACAATCTTTCCCTAGAGAAGAGGGACAGCTTACGAGTATACCAAGTATACCGAGTGTAGCGATTAATAATACTAAAAACAACCGCATGGGCACAGGATATTCGTATTTATTATTTGTACTCATACCAGGACCACTGAAACTGAAACTGAGACTGGAATCGATTCATGTTCTGCTTATTTGCTTTTACGACCTCTCAAATGAAATAATAAAAACGTGAAAAGCAAACTGTATTTCAGTTTCTGTTTCCGTTTCAATTTCAATTTCTTCCAGAGCCTGCTGTAAAGGGGTAGATACTCTACTAGCTACTGCAACTAAAGAGATCACGCGCCATCAAGCTTCGAATCGATGGTAAAACGCAGGAAAAAGGGATACACAGTATTTCTCCTCAAGCGTAATGCTCGTAAAATGTGTGTTTTTGCGGATGGAATGGCGTGTATTTCCGTTCAGTCTTGTCCCTTTCTCATACCAACATAGTACCACAGATAAATGTTTTAATTTATTTGCAAACATAAAATAAAATTGAAATAAAAAATAAAACAGGAATACGAGTAACAACAACAACGGCAGCAGGAAAGAAGTCTTTCCGAGTCAAACTGGTGGAGTGGGAGTCGAGAGAAACTTAAAATAAATGGCGCCCAACGTGAGACCGGCACGCTTGCAATGTTTTCTCTCGTGTAGACAGGATCAGGAACCACTCAGAGAAGTGCTGGGCTTTATGTCTTTTTGTTGAATATGTACGAGTCGGAAGGAAATTCAGTTTTGCACGCAATCAATTTCTTGGTCTCTCCTGTTGGTCTTGGGGTTTTTATGGCTCCCTTCGATTTTATTATATTATGTCTAATTACGATCCGAATCGAGGTCTTCGTTGTCGGAGTTGTTGGAATTGTTAGAAACGTAGCAATCCTTGGAGTCGTCGTTCAAGTCGGTTGAAGTTGGTCGAGTCGGGTTTGAGGTCCTAGTATCGTTCGAGTCCTTACCATCGTCTTTGTCTTCGTTTTCGTTTTCGTTGTGGTCTTGTGCCTCTTTGTGTCACCGTAGGGATTTTAAGGATAAAGTAGAAATACAAGTACTTGTATTCGTATTCGTTTTCGTTTTCGTTTTCGTATTAGCAGTCGTACTATTGAGGACAGTTGGCATTTCTATCTCAAATCTCAAATGCTGATATGCAAATTGTAAGCAAGAGGATACTATGAAAACGGATTAAGTTTCGCAGTTGTGTTTGTTTGCTCGCTCTATTTGAGGAATGGGTAATGGCAATGGAAATATAAAATACCATCGAGCACATAAAATATTGCAACTGATAAGGAATGCTTTGTTGTTCGTAACAGTGTGATGTTGGATGCGTGTGTGAGTTAGATCGTGTCGTGTGGGTGCTCGTAACACTCGTATATATCCAGTGAGAAAAATTTCGAGAATAAACGAAGATAAAGGTTTTTTAGATTTACGTTAAGGTTTAGGTTTAGAGGTTTATTGCCAAAATGTTGTGGATGTAACTTAGGTGCTTGACAGTAGAAGATAAATTATCCCACAATGAAATTCAATAAAAGGTCACCGAAAAGAAGGAAAATCGTCGTTTTAGTGCTGAAAATGTTATAGCTATCTGGAAGCTGTTCATTGTTTGTAAGAAAAATAAAAATAAATAAAACTGATGGCGGGGAAAAGCATTTATTTTTTAGAGTTTATGCCAGAAGTGCTTCATCGGCAAACATTTATATTGAGTATCTTAAATTTTGTCAAAGAGACGAAGAAAAATTTTATTCCAGAAGACATCAATTGTGTCTCAAATAAGGAACAGCCCCATGTGCGGTTTTTTTTTAGCAATTGTTGTTTTAGGACTTACGTAGCTTTTGATACTTCTTTTGAAGCACTTTGTGATCGAATTGAAATTCATAACTTTTTTCGTTGAAAGATATTTTTGGTGATAGCCAACTTTATGAAAGGGTTTATGAATCGATATGATGGGTAGACATCCCAAACAACTCTAGAAGTCTAGTCATATATGCACGCCGATGCCTATCACGCTTATGAAAATCCCACTTATGTATAATAAGGGTTGCCTCAAAATTCATGCAAGATTTGAATTTTGCGCGATTTGTGCGGTAAAGTGTTGCCAACGGAAAGAAAAGACGGCGTGAAAGCTGACAGTTCTGGATTATTAAAAATGAAGCGCTACACGAATTGCTCATTGCTCATTGCTGAGCAATCTTTTAAAAATATTGAAAGTTTGGCAGCTACAGTTCGCAATTTACAAAATATGGTCAGAATAGTGATTTAACTTCATTAGCTGTGAAGAGATTAATGGAAAATTCAGAGAGACTGGATCATAGAGACTCTGGCTGTCCTTCAAAATAAAACATCAAAGCAGTTCATGAGAGTGTTGCTGAGGGTCCAGAAAAATTAATTCGGTACCGTAGTCAAGAAGTGGACATTTCGGGACGTTCTCTACAGCGCATTCTCACAAAAGATTTGTTTCTTCTTGCAAACAAATTACAATTGACTCAAGAACTGAAGACTACTGACCACGCACAGCGGAGAGAGTTCGTTGAATGGACTCTGGCCCAACAAAAAGTGGATGCTGATTTTTCAAACGAAATCACCTCGATGGCTGGTTAATCATCAAAATTGTCAAATTTGGGGTTCAGAAAACCCCGAGTGATTATTGAGAAACAAAGAAACAAACAACAAAAACGTGTTACTGTTTGGTGCGGATTTTGGGCATCATCGGACCATTCCTCTTTGGAAATGCGGCTGATCAGGCATTGACAGTTAATGGTGAGCGCTCTCGCGACATGATAATACAGTTTTTTGTGTTTAAGTTGCAAGATATGGATGTGGACATTACGACGGTGTTCGAGTGTGTCCATTGTCTGAGTGATATTAGTATCACCTATGAGTTTTATTGCACGGTTTTGAATCCTATCTAGCAGGTGCAGATATGTTTTGTCTGTTGCCCGACCAGATGTGGGCATTGCACTCCAATTTCGGGCAGATAAATGCCTTATATATTGAGGGGGTTAAGTATATCTTACATCGCTTGAGGGAACCTAGACATTTCGCAACATTTTTGACACACATACCGAGAATGGAAAGTTTTTCGGTTTCGACGATGCAAGTTCCATTCATGGACAATGGCTGGGTATTTAAATTTCGCTTTAACGACAGCAGACAGCATTGTGTTTTGGTAGCATTAACATGTAGTAAGCATGTTAGTAGTTCCCCAATTACAATAGTTATGCTCTTAATGACAGAATTGAATGTGCTTAATATACGCTACCGTTCCCGATCTACAGCCGAAGAGAAGAATCATGAATCAGGGAATGAATATGAAAAGCACTGAGTCTTGTCGTCAGCAAAGGAATATATTGAATTAGAGGTGACAGACAAGAGATCGTTGATGAAAATTAAAAAAAATTTCGAAGACAGAACAGAGCCCTTGGGCACACCAGCACTTAATTTGTGGATATCAGACTTTAAACCATCCAAGACAATTTGAATTGTACGATCCGAAAGATAGTTTCTAATCCATTGAAGAAAAGATTCATCGATCCGAAATGCACGCATTTTCGACAAGAAAGTCTGATGCCAAACGCTGTGAACTGCCTTAGAAATATCAAGTGCAACTATCTTGCTTTCGCCAGTTTTATGTATGCTTTGGTTCCACACTTGTCGGTGAGACATGCATCAAATCACCAGTGGACCTGTTGAGAAGTTTTCGTGCTGCGAAATAATTCATGAGCTGATATTTATGACGTTGTAAGCGGAAATAGAAGAAAATTTGCCTTTTTTAGGGACGGGCTGGACAAATGTTTCCATCTGCTCGGAAAGAGTGCTAAAGAGTAGGATTCATGAAAAAGCTTACACAGTGGTTTTGCCAGCGAGGAAGAACACCTCTTCAGAAGAAGGGGAGATATAGCATCTGGACCAGCGGATTTATGTATGTTATGTTGAGGTCTTTAAGTGCTCTTGCTACTACCCGAGTGCGAAAGTGGATTCGTCCCATTGAAGATTCGACGCACTCAAGTGTAGAAGGATACAAAGCACAATCTGGAAGTGTACTGGCCGCAAAGTGTACAGCAAGCAGATTGGCCTTGTCCAAATCGCCGACAGCTGGAATGTCATTGTAAATGAGCGTTAGGATGGAAGATGAGGCAGAATTTCTAATGCTTTTGACGAACGCCTTTGGCACATTGTAGTATTTTTCGCCTCAGTTTTTGGTCATATTGAAATTTCACACGCTTGAAAAAGGGTCATTCATGGCTGGTTTGAACTTTTTTCTCTGTCGGGTTGGACTTATAGGACTGAAAAAAACATTTCTCTAACCCTGACAGCCTCTTTACTCAAGTCGTACCATGCCTTTTCTTTTGGTCTGATACTCTTCATCCGATGAGGGATAAAGCATCTCATTCCAAAGAGAATGGTGTCTGTGATCATGTCAGACACGTCGTTATCAAGGAAATACAACAATCAGTTGAAATTCCTAAAGAAGTTGTTAAACCCGCTCCAATTGGCTTTTTCATATTACTATACGGTTCTTTCCTGAATCTTTTCTCTAACTGTGTGTACGAGAAATTGTGGTCCGACGAGCCTAGAGGGGATAGCATATTGATCTGATATTTGTCAGAATGAGAAGTTAAAAACAAGTCCAGGGTGTTGGCGATATGACTATCAACGTCTGGAATTCGTGTGGGCTCATTTACAAGCCAATGACCTAGAAGGAGTAAATACTGTATCAATGAAATTCAGCCACATTTATGTAAAACTGTCACTGAAAATTTGGGCAAAAGAGTGCGTATGTGACAGCAAAACCGTAGAGGCCATTTACCAGATAGGCTATTCCATAGATAACCTTATACTGAAGGTATACATGCACTAATAAAAAATGTACAATTTGTAATTAAGAACTGCTTCCGTGTGTTTTATGACATCCTTTACATGTGTAAAGTTTACTATTGACATTGAAGTCCAATGACTCTGTAGAGGACCTAGATCATCTCAATCCTACTATATGACTTTGGAGCATGGACAATTAGAAGGGCATCTCAACCGACTTGGAATGTGCAACTGGATGCAATTAGCTAAAGATCGGGCTAACTGGGGAGGCTTGTTATTTGAGGCCCAGATTCAACCTAAACTCTAGTGTCACCTAAATTAGCCAAAATCAAAATTCCCAAGAAAAATACTGAAACACTTCGGGATCCCTCAATTCTAAGACCATTTTAGCTTCAGAGGACCATAACTGTGGCGGAGCACAAGAAATCGTGAGAAACCATGTACATCTCAAAGTTATCAGCAGACATCAGGAAACGAATATTCAAATTTATTCAAAATCCTTTACACTCAGCAGTTCAGAAACATGAAGTTGAAGCTCAGTAATGTCTGGAAACAAAGAAAGTAAGGCGTAGTGCTAGGTGTGAAAAGTGTTATTGTATCAGTGCCTCTAAGCCAAAGACTGAACAAACTGGAGCAGCTTACTAAGGGAGGCAGCTCAAAAGTATACCCCAAAAATCCTTAGACGGTTCTTACTGATATCGGACTAAAAAAGATGAATGGATCTGGATATAACAGCACAACGGTGGAGAATATGTGCATCTCGGAACAAATACGTATTTCCCGAATACACACAGACTCCTCGTTCACACATCGCAACCGTGCTTACAGCTCTCAAGAAAAACAAAGTCATGGACATTCACGATATACTCGTACCTGCTGAAATTTTCCAAACTACGACAAGCCCATTGGAAGAGCTATTGTCTATCATAGCTAGCGGATGCAATGATTCCCAATCCACTGAGATGTGGAATGATGGGAAGAACACTACGTTTCACAGATGAGCAATCTAATGGACTTGCGGGGTATAACAAATATAATGTGAAGATAATACAAAGAACATCTGCATTCACATCTCGGTATTACCTGAGTTCAACTTGGAAATGGAATATCGTGGGCAGGAGCAGTATTTCTGAGGAAGAGTAATGAAGAAGTAAGGAAAATGGTGGAAAATGTGATATTCTACACAAAAATTAGCTATTAGATACTTCTTCAGTCCAAAGTAAGGTATGGCAGGACCGCATTCTTTTCTGGTATAGTAAACGATACTATACGAGTATATCTTCGCCGCACTGTCTGGATGTAACAGAGCAATCCAATGTACAATGATATCTTACCTAAAACAGACCTAGACTGCGTTCACAATGTCTCTCTGCTTTCACATACGGTTGTAGACCTTCAGAAGACGACTCGGAACTAAAAGTCCGCGGCCAGTTGAGAAGGACTAGGATGGTTAGTTAGGACAAGGTAGTTGAGTCAAAACCAAAGTCCAAGCTGGGCATTGCTGAACAGATGGTCGAGGAAGTTGATTAGTTTGATTATCTAGAAAACTTGAGCAGCAGAATATGTTACATAAAATCTATGTTTGGTTTACTATCTTAAGTCTGCAACACATACAGCATCCAGACCAAGGTTCGACGTTCCTTTACGGTGATGAGCCAGTATTTCTGCATGGGGTATAATATAAAGTAATAGTAAAATTATATGCATATGCACTAACTTCAAAAAAATAGCTGAATATAAGAAGGAGTCAAGAGGACATAGACATCAATCATCGCTAGGGTTACAGAGAAATCGAGAATCCTTGAAATAAGTCGGAGAAACCGGATGGTGCTGCTATTGTTAATGCCTTAAGACCCACGTTAAATCATACGAATTGACCAAATTAACTCGCTTTTGCTTATTTTCTATTGTTTCCAAAAAAAAAACCCACTATCTCCTTAGACTAAGATTTTACCTTAGCCTAACGATATTCTCTCCACTTTTAATCTCACAAAATATATCGGCGTTTCTTTGGAGAAAATTGTTTATACACAATTTAAAAGCTATGGACAGTTTGAATGGAATCAGTCTTAATTGAGGTCTTGTGTACTAGTTAGGATTAATCTTGTAGAACAAATCTTCATTCTCTAATAGAGTTCGGTGATAAATTCTCTTACAGCCACAAACTAGCTTCTTATGTTCTTTGACTTTCATTCTGACAATCAACGACGAAGACGTAGAATAATTCATTTTGACGCCTTGTCAAATGTTATTAAATGTCTATTCCTGAGAGCATCAAACACTTCACCCAAGAATGCAACAAGCTACTTGTACTTGTATTAGCATCGTTGGGAATTCTAACGGCGGCTATTCAACTTTGTTCCATTTGCTACGTATAGACTTGTTCAGCATGCCGACTGCAATTAGAATTTTGAGGGGAGGCTCAAGCTGAGAGACACCCAGTATGGGAAGGAACTAAATGTAAATTGTGCCAGGCAACTCACTCTCGAGGTCTCCTCAAGCAACCAACCTTCAATTAACTGAAAATGACTTCGACGTTAACATCAGTCATCTGATTCAAGAAGGGAACATACATGGTTTCACCTTTTTTTTTGTACTCAATGAGCAAGATTCCCTTTGAGTCCCAAAAAACTGTGGCCATGAGCTTCCCGGCAGACGGAGTGACTTTGAACTTCTTCGGGGGGTCTGTTCCTTTTTTATGCCACTGCATGGACTCTTGTTTGCTTTCAGGGTCATAGTGGTGGACCCATGTTTCGTCCCCAGTAACAATTCGATCCATAACACCGTCCGCGTTCTCACTACACATCTCCAAAAGCTCTCTACAGCATGCGATTCTCACTTTTTTCTGAGGCGCTGTGAGCATTCGTGGCACCCACCTTGCACTGACCTTTGAAAGGTTATGGTCATGAAGAATGGTGTGAATGGTACCAATTGAAAGCTTGGTGATCTCTGCCATCATTTTCACCTTTATTCGGGCATCCTCAAGAACAAGTTTTTCGACTTCTTTGATGCTTTCTCCCGTACAAGCAGTAGCCGGGGCGCCGGAGCGGGTGTCGTCTTCAATGCTCTCTCTGCCTCTCTTGAACTCACTTGACCACTTTTGCACAGTTGATAGCGAAGGTGCGGAACCCTGGTAAACAGCCACCATCTCTTCATAAATAGTTTTTTGACTTTTTCCTTGCTTAGTGAGAAATTTAATTACAGGGCGATGCTCAATTTTCACCATCATCGTCTCAGTTGCCATTATGATTCTGTTTAACTGGAGATAAAACGTGAATTAATAATCACATTTATATGAAATTTTACATGAATGCACTAAAAGAATAGTATTACTTGATAAATAAGTCAATTTATATATACAACCACAGCTTCACCCCGATACCGAGAATATGTTGAACGCCCCTCGTATAAAGATAGCGCGAAGTCTTTTCCACGTTCACAAGTTTACGCATCGGAATCTTCTCCAAGGACCTCAGCATACACAAATCCTTCAGTCTATATAGATACGAGTACATACTGCATCGTCTTCCAGATATTGCAATATACATAGAGGATCAGCAGCGTCAGAGGCTGCCGAGCATCTTTTAATGAATTGGGAGCACAAGATCAGATCTGTTGGATTCTGGGACGTTCTGGTTCCCGAACGCGCTAGGGAACTGCATTGCTGATAAACTGGCCCGGCTAGGATCGCCTAGAATAAATAATACGTAACTAAATAACATCAATGCCCAAACCCAAACCCAAACAATGACACTTTTTGAAGAGCTCTCTAATGTCAGTCTTAGGTCGAGACATGTAGACTATACTCTATCAAAAGATAACGATAATCCTATTGCATGCTTGGATGTTACCTTTCCATGTCTCGTTGATCGAAAGAATAAAACGAAAAGCCTTTGGATAAAAGCAAAACAAACAAACCAAACTCATGTCTTAGTTGTAACTGCTAGAACCATATTCAAACTATGACAGCCACAAGGAGATAGAGGATATTGGTTCAGAATGGTAGCTTGGACGTACTTGTTTATTCCTAATATTTTACGTGATTTTCATATTCCTCCTTTGAAACCAATTTTACGCCAGCAAGAGTGTTGCAGAGATCGGAATAAATGACAATCTGCCGATGCAATGTCAGGACAATACGGTGGATGCATCAAAACTTTCCAGCCAATGTCTTTTAATTTTCGCCCACTCACCAAAGATGCGTATGGTCTGGGGTTGTTACGATGAAACAGAACACCTTTCCTGTTGATCAATTCTGTCCTCTTATGATATTTTCAATTGCCCCCTTCAACCGCATTAATTGCTGACAGTACACATTTAAATCAATCGTTTGTCCAGACGGTAGTAGCTCATAATGGATGATAACCTTCTAGTCCCACAAAATACCTTCCTTGTCGTCCTGGCTTTGGTACCGTTTGTGGAGCTTTCATCACCGTTTACCATTCGCCTCAAACAGGGATTGATTTTGATCGTTCGAATAGCGATTCGCCTATGGAAATTCGGTCCATGTAACTTTATTCACTTAGATCAGAAGGCCTTCAAGCATCGAGCTTCTGTTTGTAGCCAGATCGTTCAACATGGTTTAAAATTATTTTATGATCGATCTGAAATTCCTTAGCGATGTCATAACTTCTTATGTGCCGATCTTGCAAAACTTTTTCCATGATTTCATCGATTGTTTCAGTGATAAACCGACCAAAACGAGACGCATCTTTCACATAAAAATTTCCGTGTAACGAAAGCGAGGGAATCATATTTTGGGAGTAGTTTTCAAAAGAGTATCTTCACCATAAACAGGACGAATCTTTGCACATGCCTGCCTCGTATTGCAGTAAAATTGTAAAATATATCGAATTTTCTCAGAAATTTCACTCATTCTTGCTTTCAAATAAATGCTCATGCAACCCACCAATCCAAATGAAATTGGTCACTAGTTACCAGCTGTCAACTGTCAAACATAAAAAAGGGGTTGGCAAATGCAATCGGCCGTCTTAAAATAATATTACTTCAAGGACAAGCCAACAGAAAAAGACCCGATACTTTTTTCCCTAGCTAATATTTAGCCGGTTTCCTATAAATAACATTATATTTCGAACTTCCGTTCCAAGTTAGACGATTAACTCTTTTCGAATTCGTCTATAAAAATAGTTAGTTAGAAGTTGCGCTAAGTGTAAGGGCGGTGGAAGTTCATCACACTGACCACAGTGAACGTGAGTTGGAATCATCGATTGTCGTCATATTTCCGTTTGTGTTTTCTTTATTTTTTTTTGTATTGGGCCGCCGATGTGTAGTCTTGGAAATACAATTTGGATCGCCAAAAAAAAAAAATTGTAACCAACATTTACTTCTTAAGAGTCTGTTTTCTTTGATACAGTTGTCCATTGCTCTGAGTAAAAATTCCTCTTTTCTGACAAAAACGCAAAAGAATTCATTGAACAGCAGAAACCAATAAATTTAATCCATATCACCGTCACACCACCGCCTCCGGTCAAAAGTAACTCAAAACACATTTCCAACACCAGAGCCGACATAAATGTTTGAATAATTTTTCATAAATTTACTTAACGTGAAAACCCTATTGCCACAGAGACCGATCACATCTCTGGACTGTTAGAAAGAAAAAATTACTGAAAAAAACCGATACAACAGTAAAAGGTAATTCCCACTACCACATTCTCGAAATCACTTCTTTTTTTTCTACAAAAAAAATCAATATATACAAAGATCCCCATCCACACGAATATACAAAGACCCAACGGCCAACACTAAACCAACCGCTGCAAAAGAGCAACAGCTGATTTTTCTCTTCTCGCAGAGATGTTTGCGAATTTTCCCACTACATTGAAAGGAAACCAACAAAATACAAATTCGTCGATCAAACTAAATACACTTACAAAAATATAACTAGCTTAACAAGTTTTTTATGTCATAAAACGTCCACAAGCACACACGCCAAAATCAAAAGAGTTCGCATCTAGAAAAAGACCAAAGTTGGAACAAAGTACTCGTATCTGTGGAATGAAATCGGAAACCAAATCCCACCGAACACATTCCAAATTATCAAAATTATTCATTTTAATGACAAGCACAAGTAGATTTCGTGTTATGTCATTTAGTGGAGTTTTATGTGACTTCTAGCCATTTGACATTTAGATGAGTTCCGAAGATAAAATGACACTTCGATGCGAACTTCATAGACGTCGAAAAAAGACCGCACAACAACGACATTGACCTCTGAGGTAAAAGAAAAGAAGAGAAAAACAAAACGATGACGCACAGATGACAGCAGTCAGACTAAGGAAACCGGGATCTGGTCCGTACATATTTACCATCACCGTGGAATACATTATGGCTGCTTCCCCTCCCCGAAATTCCTACCTATGAAGAGATTCGTTCGACTAGAATCTAGAGATACTCAGCCAAGAGTACAAAGTCGTAGAGGAATTCACAACAACATGGATGGAATTATTCATGTATTATTAGTTGACGTAATGCCCCAACAACTCTGATACTCGGATCTGATCTCGTTTGACAGATAGAGATGTTGGACATTACTTCTAATGTAACATTTATGATTTTTATCGCTGAGTTAATTGTCTATTTCTTGTGAAACAAAGTCCAAGATGCTCTGGTCAATTTTAGAGATTGTTGATGGGGTGTCCTCGTGTCGGTGCCAGGGTTGCTGGATTTTATGCGAAATTCGGAGAATCGTAATTCCAGCGAATGACCACCTTTTTGTTTGTGGATGTCTTTTGTGAACGAACAGATTTTATGTAAGTGGATTTAATTGCAAAGTGCTGGTAATAAGTTTTATTTTTCTTTTATCCATTATTCGTTAGGTATCCATTTTACAGTTGAGAGGCTGCATTGGGTTGGCTTAGCGTGTGCTTTTGCTTTTGCTTTGGACTTTGCAAAAACCGCATAATTATTCATATGCCTTGGTGGCCATTTTTAAGTATTCATAAAGAAAAGAAAAATAAAAAATTAACGTTGAAAAGAGCATTTTTCAATTGTCGTCCTCGTATGTACGAGTATAGATATGCCGGTACTGCGAAGTTAATTATGAATTTAAATATTTTCAGGGCCTACAAACATGCTAGACATGCTGAGAAAAATGCTAATGGGACGCTGTGGATATACTCGTACATAGCAAATGAATTCTATCACGCGCTGTTTTATTATTGAAATTGGTGGAAGATTGTAATATAGTTGCGCTTTGTATTGCATATACAATACAAGGTGATGTTTTGCATTTTAGAACATTTTAGACATAAGACCACAATTTTGATAGTTTATGTCAGTAAGAGAAATTCTCGATGTCAAGTTAAAGATTAGTTGTGTGACGTAAACTTTGAATCTTACCTTAAAACTATATTTTTCATCAAAAAGTTCCAGTTTGCACTCTAGTGCGGATTTTTGTGAGTAATAAAAAGCTTATCATTGGATACGCCCCAATTTCCACAGCGGTTCTCTGAACTCACTCAAATCATCTTTTGACAGATGTCAGATTTGTGCTCCAGGTTGTGGAATGTTATTGGCCTCAACAACGTTTACAAATTATCCAAATTTTTTTTATCGAAATTCGTATATATAGTACGTATGTATAGTACGTGCATTAACTCCAGTTTTTGGCCGATATAATCGTCGCCATAAGCAAACTATTGAGCGTTTAGTAAAAAAACCGAATCAACTTATTCATTCAAATGTTGCCGTGCCAGTAAGATAGCGAAACGCCAAAAGTGAAGACGATATTCCTACACTGGGGTAAATATTCAACACTGCAATGAATAGATTCCGTGCCTTTGTCAAGAGATGGCCATCTCACGAGCATCCCTGCAGCGTATTTTGTGAAAAGACTTGGCTATTCGTCCCCATAGGGATTGTTTTGTATTGGCCCTAGAGCTCAACCCACGTGATTATAGTGCATATCGAACTGCGGGTTCAATTGAAAATGGAAGAAGATCCCGATTTTTACCAAAAAATCATCTTCAGTAACGAGACACGTTTTTGGTTAAATGGCAAGTTTGTTAATAAGCGAAATTACAGCGTATGGTCACGTCAACAGCAGTCATTGTTCATCTACACAAGTGTTTTTGGGCCGTATTTCTTTCGAGACGATCCTCACCAGTCGGTTACTGCCAATAGGGGCCGCTGTTCCCCAATGTTAACCATTTGTTTGGGGATAAATTGCAACTGGTTTCAAGAAGACGGTGCCAGCTGCCAAACAATGGATGGCTCAATTAACTTATTGAAGCTGAAATACGGAGATCATCTTATCGTCAATTGGCCGCCCCGCTTGTACTATTTAACATCTTTAAATTGTTTTCTTTTAGGATACATAAAGTGACAAGATGTGTGGCTTGCCTTAGACAACTTGTAGACAAACATTCGACGAATACCTGCAAAATTCAACGAAAAAGTCGTAGATAATTGATTCAGTGCAGACGATCCACTGATGCAAGTGGTTCCACCGAGGACATTTTAATAATGTCAGATTTCACAACTAATGCCAGCGATTATATTTCAAACCTAAGTAACATTTTCGTTGATATCTTAAACTCAATTTTGTTTTTTTTCTGCGCACAGGATATTCAGACCTAGAATTAGTCCATTGTAATCTTTGTATGCTTCTTTTACTGGAATTGCTCAGATGAGAAAAACACTTCAGTAGGGAAGTGCTAACAGTAGCAGCACCCAACATTGAGTCCTGCAGCGTGATACTGCTCCGCGGTATATTTAGCACGCTCTAACCTGGGACACAAGTAATCTTAACCAAAAATTAGGGTTCTGAGAAATTCTCCTTTAAGCCGGCAAGGCTAGGCAATAGCAGGTTCATCGATGATCTCGTTTTCCATGATCCCATTGTGAACTGGGAGCCATCCAGGAGTACTGAGGAAACCATTCTTGGACACATTCAATGTCAATTTCGTATATTCGAAGCAACAGGTAACATTGCGTCAGATAGCAAATCTATAAGATCAGCGTCAAAAGACAAGTCATCAAAACTTCAGTGCGTTTTGTACCGAAGACCACATCCTTTTAAACAGAAGATGCCTTTGAAAGTGGAGCCGCAGCAGAGCAGTGTTGCACTTTCGTGAAAGCTTGTTCTACTAAACACCAGACGCATTGAATACGAGTACATACTGAAGCCATGATGACGACCGACCTCACCACGAAATTCACGTGGCGTATTTACAATGGAGCCGGAATTTCGATAATATTTTTTAATAATTTCCGCACGTTCAGCTAGCGTAAAACGATGCACGATGGAATGGTAAACCTTACTGAATATTTTGACAACTGGATGTCATTGGTAACTTTGACAGCTGCTGAAATATTTATAAAAATTTAAGAAACTATCATTGTTATATGAACAATACATAATGATTGGAAGAATGGATCGTGATGCCTTCATAAGTCGAATCGGTCAGCTTCCTCCTTCCCGAGAGAACAACCACAGTTTTGGGGTGATTGGCTGAAAGCCCATTTATAGTGCACTAACCGTGCACAACCGTAGAACTACCTGAGCTTGAGAGCAGACAGTTGCTAAGCCAAAATGTACCATAACAGTAGAGACATAACGCTCCTTTGCGGGCAGCTGCTGTTGAGCATCAATAATCAAGGTCTTATTCACCAAGGTTTCTCTTATCCATAAACCTAGTGCTTCTTCCATGCTGTACTGTCTAGCCCAGATACCCATCACGTCAAAAGTTGCGTTGTCGGAAGAACCCTCAATGTCGCTGAAAATGTCAAGTGCGTAGTTCTCTTATCGATTGCTCTTTCAGATTTTGAACCGTAGTCGCGCAGGATCTTCCGCGTTAGTAGACATGCTGCATCTTGGACAGAAGATGAATTCGGAATGCTAGTTTTGCGTACATTCAGCTCGACTAACCATCCTCTTCAACATGAAGAAAGTCAGAGCTGTAGCTCTGAAGCCCTTTGGAGGGCATGTTGTCGTTGTCCTCTTTTCTGATTTTTGGTATGAAGTCTACTCTTACAGTTCCCCAGGGTTTTACAATTTATACCAGTGCCAGGCCAGTAGTAAAGATTATTAACTTAACTGAATACATGACATTAGTGCCAGCTGACTTGAAACTTTCAACGGAAGCTATAACGTATTTGGTATCTTCATTTGTCACCACAACTGATGACAGATACCAGTCATGACATGTTGTGTAACGCAGCTTCCAGCTTCGCTGATCAGAGCTTCGTAGTTGTAAGCTGATTCTAATCAGGTTGCAGGAGTATTGAGTTTCATGTATGAGACAGGGAATCATTGCTTTGATTCAGTGCAAATGCCGTCAGACCTTTTGGGTGTTTCAAGTCTGGTGGACCTGGCGGCTTGAGGACTTTCACCAACCTGTTGATTTCACCGAGTGGTTCGATCCTTTCGTAATACATACTTTACTATTCAAAATCCGAATAAGCTTCTTATTTTGATCAGTATGGATTCCAGGGCTCTCGTCGAATTATTAAGGCTTCTTCCACCAATGTAGTTGTCTAATAAAAAGCGAGGTTGGAGCAAATGACTGGACTTATCATAACGGTTTTCTGATAACACCACCGAGGGTTACTAGGATTTGACCAGTTACCACCGGTAGTCTATACCAGGACTTTAAACACGATGAGAGTTAGGAGCCCCCGGACTTCGGTACAGGCCTAACTTGTTAGAGGTAGCCTCCTAGTGTAAGCATCACGGTGTCTTTGGTTTAAATAAAAAGGCAAAAGGTATTGGTCTCCCGCCTTATTGGAAGAAGACGGTGACATACGCAAAAACTAAAGCTTTGGACAAAAGCATGTATGATATAAGCTAAGCTTAAGGTCTAATTTAATGCTATGAGAATGCAAACCGCAGTCTGAGAGTTGCTTTTCCTTAGTATTTTTTAAATTTTAGTTTACGATGGGAGTCCGGGGAATAACATCGATGATTGCAGACTGAGCTCGTAGAAGTTCCTCCCGAAACCTGAACTAAAGTTGCAACTCCTTTCATCCACTGCCAAGGCTTAGATGTGCAGTTGGTTTCCTGTAAGCACGACTACAAGCGTCATGCCTCATTAAGATGTACACATGCTAAACGAATGCACAAAGTCAAAAACGTTTCAAACCGCTAACAGATATTTTAACTAAGTACCATGTTTTTAAATTAATGACTTAATGGTTATACTCTACCATTTGGCCTGTACTTGCTCCAGGCGATAAATGCCGACAGTGTAGTAAATTTTTATCCGAAGCATTTATTTATCTTTCTACCAAAGACTGAAAGTGAACAATGCGTTCCTTTCGGGGCTCGGTTTTGATAGAAACAAAACGTAACAGAGGTTAGAAAAATGTCCCACACTGGTTGCTGTGGTTTTGATGTATAACTTGCTAGCCTAACTTTCAAGGAAATATCTGAAAAATACACTTAAAACGACGGTAGGTCGTAAGACAGTAGTCGGAGAATATCAATATAATAGCTTTACGACTGACACCTTGATAAAGATTTGGATTAACAAAGTAAATGCCTTCAAAACGCTGACCTTGGTAGTTTAACACAATTGAGAGAAATCGTACACACCAACCAGCTGATTCCAAACTCCGTTGCTAAAATAATGCGGTCATATTCCAAAAAACACATACCGAGCGGGTAGAAAACGGTCCCTCATAATTGTCCCTCATGACTACATGAATAGAGAAGAAATCTTTACCGCAATCAAAGCACTTAAGAACAAAAAAGCGGTTGAACTTGACGGTGTTCGCGCAGAGCTCTTATGAATAGCGCCAACAACATCCTGTGTGGACCATATCAACACCTTACGGAACATAATCGAACAGTGCGTTGAACATCGATCACCACTTCACCAGCTGTTCATCGACTTTGAAAAGGCGTTCGTTCGTCAGTGTCAATAGAGAATTTATCTGGCTTGCTTTGCGCAGGAGGGACATCCCAGATAAATTGATTGCTATTATCAAGGATACATATGATGGATCCAAATAACACGTTTTGCATAAAGGAAGGTTGTCAGAGGAGTTTAAAATCCAAAGTGGGGTTAGACAGGGCTGTATACTATCAACAATACTGTTCCTGTTTTTGATAAGTGATGTAATACATGCAGCTTTGTCGACTGGAAATGTAGGAATTCAGTGGAATCTGCAACCACACCTCAAACATCTGGGCTACGCGAACGACGTACTCTTACACTCTCATAGGATCATGGATCTCCATCAAATGACAAAAAGGGTGGAGAGAGAAGCTGAAATTGTAGGGCTAAAGATCAATACGGCAAAAAACAAAAGGATTAGCCTTGGAACTTTCTCATCTAACCAAGTAGAGATTTCTGGACGAGCAGTAAAGACGGTAGAGAATTCTCAACATCTTGGGGGTATTGTCTCTATTGATGGCGGGAACGAACTTGATACAATCAGCCGAATCGAGAAAGCAAAGGCTGCATTCGGAATGCTGTCCAAAATATGGAGAAGCAACTCTATCAGCGTACCTCTATCAAGCTACGATTGTTCCGCTCCAATGTTGAATCCGTGCTTCTTTATGGGTGCAGCCCTTGGAAAGTCACACCCGCTGTCATAAGAAAGCTGCAAACGGGATTTTCTGGCCCAACCGTATCTCCAATGATGAACTTCGTGCGAGAACAGGTCAGGAGCTTATTGACTCTATCAGACGAAGACGTAAGTGGCAGAGGATTGGGTATACGCTTCGTAAAGGTCATGAGTGAATTACGAGTCAAGCGATGCAATGAAACCCTCTCACGCACAAAGGCGGACGAGTGGGCCGACCTAAAAGTACTTGGTGAAGAACGGTCGAAGGGGAATCAACACAACTAAGGAAGAGTTGCCGTGAGAAGAGATACATCTCCAGAAACCGTACACGATGGCTCGTAGGAGAAGTGGGTGCCCTATGCCCCTCAAGGGGAACCTCACGGACATAATAGGTCCATAGTAAGTAATTAAGTGTAATTGACATCGATGGCGTAGTCTTCCATCATGAAATTAACCCCAATAAACCTGTATGTCTGTAGGTAATGCTTATTATTGGCATTTAAACAAATTCCACCACGTTCAGCCATCTTATATTTATGAAAAGGTTTGTAGGTACGCTTTGAAGCAGTAGTTGTAGTTGACCAGGCAGTCAATTTCTGAGCTAACACGAAGAGAGTTGCTTTCAAAAGCCTAAAATCAATGAAACCACTGCAAAGGCGGTTCTCTTTTGAAACAAAATACCTACACCATTTTCCTTTGAATCGACTTTTATCTACATAAATCTCATACACCAAAGAACCTTCAACAACTCCAACTGCTTAGCAATCCAATAGTGCAGCGAAACTATTCAAAACCATTCTCCCTATATAAATGCAAGATTAATTCACGCACAAATTCGTCCTATTTAGCATTTTCCAAAGCTTCTATCTCCAATATTATTTCAAGTGAAAGCGAAATGAATTCAAACAGAGGGTTGCAGAGGATTTCCAAGAGAAAGGAAATAAAAGCAAAAACCTTGCCAACAGAAATCACCCTCAATGTCACTCTTTTCACTGGATTTTCATTCGCTGCATAAAAGCAGGGTTCTCCACTACTTCTCTGTAATCCACTTCTACTTTAATAAATCGAAATAGGACGGGCCGAGGTGAAAATGAAGAAAAGAATTTCTAAAATCAACATTCCCTTTGCAATTCATACTCCGGGATCCGTTCGGTTCAAGGTCACTGGAGCAGGACCCAGCCAAACATCAATTCGACGGCAGAACTACTTCCCGTACCATGGCAGAAAAAAAAATAAAATTTTTATTCAAACGTGAAATAGCTGGCAACCTTTTAAGTCAATTGTTGTTTTTTTTTTTTTTTAATTCTTTTCAAATTTTTTATTGCACTCATTGTTTGACTATCGCACATTTTCGACGCTAACAACTTTAGTCCTCGTAAAACGGCCACTGGGAGCGCGGGTAAACACAACAAACTGAACACAAATATTCATTGGAAAAGTGCTACTATTCTACTCGTACATATTACAAAAACAAAAATGAACAAGCAACCAACTGCAAACAAAAACGTCCTGATGGGGAAAAAAATCCACAACTCTAGAGTATCTACCATATGTATGTAAGTAACTATCTACTGTAGGATGGGCGGCCTTGACCGAAGATTTATTCGCATACTTCGGCGACTATCCAAGTTTAAAAAATTTAGAACGGTTTCCTAATGCAAGCGCCAAAGTATTCAACACCCAAACCCTGGATGGAACTGGTCAAGAAAGCCGCATGAATAAACCAGAGATCCAGCTACAGAGCAATATAAAAGAAAGAGAACGCTGTATCCACTTCAACCATTCTTTTAATTCAAACAAGAAAATTACCTCAACTCGATGCCAGAAGACATGAGTTTTGCCGCTCTTCCTCCACTGTTTTCATTCGACAGAGTGATTGGGATGAATTGAAGAAAAAGAAAAAAAACAAAAATCCATTTCCAAATGAAGACCAGAGATAAGTAAAGAAACGTTTCACGCAAAAAAAAAAACAAAACAAAACCAAATAACATAAAACGTACAAAATCGCACTTGGCAACATTTCAATGAATCCATACTGTTTACAAACCCAATGTTGCCACCTTGCGTCCAATGGGAGTGGATCTATGTATTATACTACGTAGTTTGTACATCTCAAGTATCTTTATCGGCGATAAATCTTAACGGAGCTCGAATTAAACCTTTAGGACGCAGAAATCTTTTCTTCCGATCAACAATTTAAGTTTGAAAGTTGAATGAGAAACCTCGTCGTCCTTTCTTTATCCCATTTGTCCGCATCATTTTCTTACAAATCTTGCAACAATATCGTTGTACAGTGTCCCGCCTGGCTTAATCCCAAACTTCTATGTCCATAATGATTAGGGGGAACGTTTTCATGTAAAGTAAGCTTTGGAAAGATCTAGGATGCTGGTGTCTTTCTAGAGAACGAAAATGTTACCATAGATTTCACTCTTCCTTAGGAAAACTTGCAGATTCCAAGCGGAGATATACGCAATCCTAATGGCAACGAACTGTACTGTGAAGAATCGGTGGAGGTGGCGAGCTATTTGGATCTGTAGCGACAGCCAAATTGCCCTTAAAGTCTTGGAGAAACCTCTCAGCCTGAAGGCTGAATTTACTGAGTCTTTTCTGGCTGGAAATGAAATCACCGATGAACCTGCCAGGCAAGACTCAAAGGAGATTTTTTCAGGACCCGAACCTACGTTAGGGGGCTCATATGAGCCTCCAGATGATATGACTCTTTAGGTTGTCAGCAGACCAAACGAAAACTTCCCGACGTCTCTAAGAGATCAGCGTCTTTCCTATTGTCCCGCAGTAGGAAAAACTGTAGACTGCTAACTGACATCATGATAGGCACTACGCTGTGCTTAAGTGTGCTGATCATAAATCCAATATCCTGCGACGTTTGCTGTGAAAGTGATGACGACACAACGGAGAATTGCATCTGTGAATGTCCGGACTACCCATCAGTCTGCTGGTATTCGGCACTGACGTGGTGTGTTGGGTGCTGATACTGTAGGCACTTTTTCACTGAAAGACTGAGAAATTTCATAAAAAGGAACTTACAAGTAGCATAATACACTAATTCTTCGTCTGAGCGATTTGTCCCGACAGAAAAAAAAAACCTAAAAAAGCTTTAGAAATACGATAGCTGAAGATTCTTCAACAATTTTAAAGTAGGTCCCAGAAATTATTATGCATAATTACCTACCGCAACGTAATGTATGCAGAATTATGGATACTAATTTAATGTAAGCTAATGGGAATATGGTCAGAAGAGGATTTGACAGAGAAAACTGAACGACGATCAGCCTAAGACAAATTTACAAATAGTAAAGTCACTGATAACAAATCCCCATAATCGCATGTTTCTAAAACAATCAGGAGCCATCTTTTCGGTACCTCTTTCTGAGCTTAACAAACCAGATCTCAACATATTCGTAATACTCGTAGTCGAAACTCTCTGCTACTATACTACGAATATTATTGACACTTCTTTTCACAGACAGGCAACTCACGACCTGAGGGGGTTGACGATGTTATCTTCTCAGGGTACCTGCGAAAGAAACAAATTTAATTCTTTACCTATGACCCTAGCACTAACGACCCTATGATCTTCTACGATGCAGTCACGGTAAGGTAAGATGCAGATTTGACCTTATGTGTTTCTTCGAGACTCCTTCCTTTTGACATCTCGGTCACACATAATGCTTCTCATAACACCAATATTCTTTAAACTTAATTGCAGTAATACTGCTCGCAGAAATGCGTGCAGCAACGCACACGACCTTTGATAATTTAAATTAAACCGACAACTTGATTTAACACCAAATGTCAAATGATGAAAAATGTACTAAATTTAACTATTTTATGCATATAAAGGGTTTTCCAATAGGGACTTTCCAAACTGTCACTGTCAATTTATTCAGTAAACTCAACATTTTCATCATGGTAAAGTACACAAAAGAGCAAAGGCTACAAATTATAAAAATTTTCAACCGAAATTCGGAGTCGGTGACTGCAACTTTAAGAGCGTTAACTCCAATTTTCGCTCGTAATTCTCGCCCTAGTAGACAGGCAATAACAAGTTTAGTGCAAAAATTTGATTCTACATATTCGTCGTGTGATGTTGCTGTGTCAGTGAGACAACGGGTTGGTCGAAATGTCGAAAATATCGCTGCCGTTCAGGCGTCCTTAGCAAACGATCCAAATCAGTCAATTCCACGGGGTTCTCAAGAATTGGGCATCGCTCAGACCACATTATGGCGTATTTTGCGTAAGGATCTTGGTTTACACCCATACAAGATTGAAGCCGATGGACCATTTGAAGCGACGTACGTTCTCCGATTGGGTTCTGGAGAAGATGCGCCAAGATGATGAATTTCATCGCAAAATCATCTTCAGTGACGAAGCTCATTTTTGGCTCAATGGGTTAATAAGCAAAATATGCGTTATTGGTCGGGTGAAAATCCACATGTGCTTCATGAATCACCACTTTATCCACAAAAAATAACTGTTTGGTGCAGTTTGCATGCCGGCGGCGTTATTGGGCCATATTTTTTCGTCGACGATGACGATAACGTTACTGTGAATGGTCAGCGTTATCGCGCCATGATCACCGATTATTTTTGGCCCGAGTTGGAAGATATGGACTTGGACGACATGTGGTTTCAACAGGATGATGCCACAAGCCACACAGCACACGCTACAATCGATTTATTGAAGAGCAAGTATGGAAAGCGTGTTATCTGAAGAAATGGGCCAGTCGATTGGCCGACTCGTTCGTGCGATTTAACGCCGCTTGACTATTTTCTGTGGGGCTACGTTAAGTCATTGGTTTCGGCCGAAATGGGTGGCCGAGTCGTTGATAATTTGGTCCAACGAATCGACCGCTGCAAACGTGCCCGAGGTGGCCATATGAACGAAGTCGAGTTCCATTCATAAATGGTTTGATTGTACTTCAAGCCGATAATAAAGTTTTTGAAATATCTCAAATGGTTTGCGTTTTATTTAAAAAAAAAGTTGTGAAGTCCTTATTGAAAAACCCTATATATAGTGCCCCATATTGACCCCAACAAATATCTTGCATTAAGTTAGCGCATATACCAATGTCAAGACAACACACCAATTATAACAAAAGTCGAAGATAAATGTGCTTATACGAGGGGCGTACAACATATTCTCGGTATCGGGGTGAAGCTGTGGTTGTATGTATAAATTGATTTATTTATCAAGTAATACTATTATTTTAGTGCATTCATGCAAAATTCATATACTCGTAAATGTGATTATTAATTCGCGTTTTATCTCTAGTTAAACAGAATCATAATGGCAACTGAGACGATGATGGTGAAAATTGAGCATCGCGCTGTAATTAAATTTCTCACTAAGCAAGGAAAAAGTCAAAAAACTGTTCATGAAGAGATGGTGGCTGTTTACCAGGGTTCCGCACCTTCATTATTAACTGTGCAAAAGTGGTCAAGTGAGTTCAAGAGAGGCAGAGAGAGCATTGAAGACGACCCCCGCTCCGGCGCCCCGGCTACTGCTTGTACGGGAGAAAGCATCAAAGAAGTCGAAAAACTTGTTCTTGAGGATGCCCGAATAAAGGTGAAAATGATGGCAGATCACACCATTCTTCATGACCATCTTAACCTTTCAAAGGTCAGTGCAAGTTGGGTGCCACGAATGCTCACAGCGCCTCAGAAAAAAGTGAGAATCGCATGCTGTAGAGAGCTTTTGGAGATGTGTAGTGAGAACGCGGACGGTGTTATGGATCGAATTGTTACTGGGGACGAAATATGGGTCCACCACTATGACCCTGAAAGCAAACAAGAGTCCATGCAATGGCATAAAAAGGAACAGACCCCCCCGAAGAAGTTCAAAGTCACTCCGTCTGCCGGGAAGCTCATGGCCACAGTTTTTTGGGACTCAAAGGGAATCTTGCTCATTGAGTACAAAAAAAAAGGTGAAACCATCAACGCCACATCCTACGCTTCCACTTTGCATAATTTGCGGGAGGAAATTAAGAAGAAAAGACGGGGTAAACTCGCAGCGGGTGTGTTGCTTCTTCATGACAACGCTCCTGTTCACACGGCGCGAGTTACCAAGGCTGCTGCGCGAGATTGTGGTTTCGAAGAAATCCAACACCTACCCTATAGTCCAGACCTTGCCCCTAGTGATTATTTCCTATTTCCGGATTTGAAAAAATGTCTTCGTGGAAAAAGATTTTCGGATGATGAAGAACTCAAGTCGGCAATAAATGGGTATTTTGCAGAGAAAGAGGAAATTTATTTTTTTGAGGGTTTAAAAAAGCTTATCTCAAGATGTAACAAATGCATTGATGTTAAGGGAAATTATATTGAAAAATAAAAACAATTTAAATTGAATTCGCATTTTCCTTCATATCGATACCGAGAATATATTGAACGCCCCTCGTATATAATAATTAAGGTATGTTCCTCTGCACGACACAGACTATATGTTTTCAGAGGTATTCTGATCACCATTTTTGAAATACCATCAGTTCGCAGCGCCTTTCCGTCAATTTTAATATAAATTACCTTATTACGAGTACATTCCTTTAAGAACATTGCTCTGACTACAGATGCATTTGGATTAGGACTTTGACTTACCAGATTCCTCCTTTCTTGGAGGCGGAATAGGTTGATAATTGCATTTACTGATACATACTCGTATTTACATACATATTTTTAAGCTTTTCAATAGATTTTGGGAACAATAAAATATAAACATGTTTCTCGCAAAGATCTCTAAGCTAGCCTTTCAATCAAGGACAAAATGCAGTACAAATATCAAATGAAAACCGATAAAGTGCGACTTTAGTTAGACCATAAACTTTGCAAAAACTCGACGAAGAAAGCGGAAGCCAGAAAAGATACCATAGCAGTAGAGGCATTGAATAGGAAGCACAAAGAAGGGATCCTCACATCGTATTAGCAATAGAGGAAGTACAAAATCGAAGCAACGAAGAGGGAGAGATTCAATCGGTGAAATACAATGGAAGAACAGGGTCGCCTGCTAGACGGCAACAATGAAATTTGCAATAAATAAAAAGAGTGGCGTTGAGTAACGCCAACGAAGAATTTACGCGCAGTACCACTACCATCACCACTACCACCGCTTAACAACAGGCTGTGCAGTCGGGGAAGATTACATTCCCTCCAACGTATGAAGTTAAACGGTTCGCGATCTTGTTCAATAAGAAGGAGAGCTGTCTTATTTTATTGTATAAAGCCAAAAGTCGACACGAGATGCTGAAACAACTACGGATCGGTGAAACTAATGGCACATTCTATGAGTATATTCATTAAAGTTCTGGACAATCAACAACGTAGTATAATTAAACTCGTTAGGAACAATTGCGGTTTCGTGGAAAGTAAATTGTCGTATGACGAGATTCAAAGTTTACGGGTAATGATGGAGAATCATCGCTACGCTTAAAAATGTCTGTATATCATCCTCATCGATTCGGAAAAAATGTTCGACAGAGTTCCCAGAGATCTCATATGGATGGTACTAACGAAAGCACTAACAAAATCTTAGACATCCAAACCCATCTCTAGACATCAATATCTGATAGAAGGATTTATCGTACCCAATCGCAAATTGAAATACTCTCTCTCGTTAACTTGGTGAGCTTGGAGTGACTTAACATAAGTGGTGCCAAACCTTCGCAGTATTTTGTGGTAAGAAAAATTATCAGTATAAAGTCGAGATTTAAGATAGTCGTAGGCGTCACAATGTTAATTGATGCAAGAAAACTATAATGGAAAACTGACAGCGGCACCGAAATAAAAATATTACGATCCGCAGCAGGTGCAACAAAACGTGATCTACTATGCCTGTACGCGCATTCGCGGAAGTCTCCACTTTAAGAAACCTATGATGGACGGGCTTCAGCCAAAAATCCGGTGTTCTTTGCGTTCCAGCATGTGCTTTTCTTAAGTTCTCAGTGTTCGTAATTTTCAACCCAAAGTACATTTGATTTGTTAAGGTGTCAGAGATTTTCGTATCCGACATTGCTACGTCGATATCTTTACATTGTATTAAGACATTGTTATTAATGGGATACGCCCTTTTAGTTTGCGAAGGTAAAAGTTTTTTTGCATTCAGCTTATCTTCGTTTCTACTTTAAGTGAAGGATCCAAATGTAGGATACATTACTTGAGCTGATGGTGTAAGTAGGATACATTACTGTATGAAATCAAATCCTTGTCGCCTTGAAGACGGCAAAAGTGGTTGGTTAATTATCAGCAAAATGGAGGTTCATTGTGAAGTTACAGATACACTACATTTATATGTATACAAGTAGAATGTGGTTTATTCAATTTTACTTTACAAAACTTCTCCCCAATTTACTCGAACTTACTCTTCACAAAGAACTACAAAGTGGCAACACTAAAAAAAAAACACCGCAACACGAGCCAAATACAGCATCGTCCATGCAGACAAAACTTTATTAGGGTGGCGAATTTGAGTGTCATCTCTATAAAAAAAAAAGTGCAGCAACAACAGCAACGAGGCAACCTTTGATTATTATGGTAATGAAAATGCTAGAAACACACAAGAAAAGGTTATTCGTAATAAAGGATTGACAATGGCCACTCTGTTATCGAAAAGCCGAAGACATGCACTGCCAGATCCTTCGCTAAGTAACGCTTATTTCAGCCTTAGTTTCAGTAGCAGGTGCTCTTGTCCTTAGGGTGTTTCTGTATATCCTGTATACGAGTATCTGTCTGGGAGCAGTACAAATCCCAACATACTCATAACTACAAGAATCAGAAGCATCACCCAACGAATGTCCTTCTCCTGATGCATATTACTTATGTTGAAATGTGTGTGCATTTGTGCTTTTGTAGAATTTCTGGAATTGTCCGCAGGTGGGCTGACACATTGTTTCGACTATCTTCTACCTCATCGTTTCTGCTTTTATGAATAAATATTCGAGGATGCGAGAGGATTATGCAGAAGTGTAAAATGGATACCCAACTGGAAATCCTTTTTTAATACCTGTAATTAATGAGAATGTATTATACACATTTGCATGTACATTTGTGTGGATCGTGTTTTTAGAGGGCTGTGCTGGGGTCAGTCGTTTTGTTGATGAATGAAAATGAGACGAAAATGAGACTGGCGGATGGTTTCTGCTAGAGTTATCTCTGCAGTACATGGATAATTTGGAATTTCTTTTTTTTTTTTGGTTCAACTGAAAATGGAAGCTATTACAATTGTATGCAATTAAAATGGGTGGAACTGTTGGGCTAGTGTTGGTGTGGCCCATAAAAGGAGATAGTGCAAAATGCTAAGCCGGATTATGGAAGGGATTTAAAGGACAGTTTTCGACGTTAAGTTTTGGGATTATTATTATTGTTTTTTTTATTTATTTTTTTTTGGTATTTATGCAAAAACATCTGATGTTTAGATAGGGGATAAGCGCCTAACGTTTTAATTGGGAAAGTTGTTCCTACTCATTTTAAAAGGCTGCATAAACAGAATATCGTCCTTTCAAAAGTCATTAATTAAGATAACAATTCGATATCCTTTATAGTTTTATGTATGATAGTTTGTAGTGTAAGTGAGCTCTACTAGGATACTGATTCCATAGATTCTTTCTGTTCTGTATGTACGAGTACTTAGTGCGTGCTGATGTCAAACAGGTATTACTTTAGTTTGGTATAGTTAGGTATCCAACAGTTTCTTGGAGATGAAGGGAATGCTTTCTTGGTTTTTTATTATAAAGGCAGACACGCCACGAGAAATTGAAACAATTTACCGGTGAAGCACTTAAATGTCGCATACAATGAAGTCATATGAGATTGGAATGCGCTATATTAAATTTAATGGTTATCGATGTGGGTTCCTGGGAAGCAAATCTAAAAATCTGATCATCAACCCTGGTATCTGGCTAGATCAGTTTCTGTATTTTGGCAAAAATGTAGATGCTTCTCTGGCCAGAGCTAAAATTGCTTTTGCCCTTAGAAAGAGACTGTTTTATAGCAGCCAACTCGATGCGAGAGTAAAGGTAATCTGCTACATGGCCCTTATCAGGCCCATGCTGGTATTTGGTTGTCCCGTGTGGTTCAATGTACGAGCAAGCTTAATGGAAAAGATTCGGGTGTTTGAGAGGGCTTGTCTTCGCTTGTATAGAACACCAGAGTCGGAGTACAAGAAATTTTATCCTAATGAGGTCCTTTACAATAGGGCGAACCTTATACGAGTGGACAACTTCGTAATTAAGCTGACTCGAAGGCACATTGCAAGAGCAATGACCTCGACGAATAACCTGATATCTGGGGTTTACTACCCCAATTACCTTTGCCACGAGAGTGTGCGCTCTGACGGCTTCGTTCCACCGGAAGCATTCCTCTACCTAGATCAGATAGGGTTGATCCAGAATAGATCAGCGGTGCCGTTAATCTTCCATGTCGCTCGGACAGTTGGGGACAGGCGACTCAACTACAACAGAGACGTCGCACACGGCAGTGTGGATCGCCTCAGGTTCAGAAGGGCGGTGGGGAATCGCGATAAGAGGGATGTCGTTCGGCAGCACCAGCATTTCTGGTGGTTGAATGATGGGGAAGATGTTTCGTCGTCGTTTCCGTCAATCACGGACCAGCCTCACTAATGAGACAGAGCTGACCAATCTGTTTTCTCTGTGAATAGCGGTGGCCAGCTTGCATAGGTTAGGTTAGCTTTTAAGAAATATATTGTGTATGTAGGTTAGTTAGGCTAAGGTTTATTTTAAGTTAGATATTAAGTTTTTATAAAAAATAAAAAATTATGTCCATATGCTAAGTTTTTCTTAACAAATATTTTTTCTTAGCCAAAATAAATAGTTCGAAGTAAAATGTAAATAAAGTCGAAAGACATACTTATAAGAATTTGGAGTAGCTTAGAGCGCCTGTGTGGGGCCAGTATAAGATTGTTAAGTAATTTTAAGCTAGCATTTAAGCATTTTTTGTTAGTATGTAAGAGTTAGTGATTAAGAAAATAAAATGCATTGAAAACTGAAAACTGAACTGGATGAATAAAGTAGGACTGGGGTAGTAGTAGTTGTAGTAGCCCGGACGATCACCCGAGTTGTCCGCCATAGATTCTTTCTATGGGGTTATATAAAGTCACGGACTTATGTTCACAAGCCGCAAACTCTGGTAGCCCTAAAGGAGAATATCTGTCAAGAAGTGGAGAACCTATTGCCAGAAGTTCGAAAAAAAAACATGGAAAATGCCATAAAAAGAGCCCAAATGGTAATCCTCAATGGTACGGCCACTTAAGCGATATTGATTTCAAAACATGATGGAGAAAAAACTGTAATGCCTAAATAAACCTAGAAAAATAGGGTCATATATTACGTGACCACCTGTACCCATTTTTCCGGTACAGTACCAGATTTAAGCTAAAACTCTCGTGTACCGAAGCGAAGCGATATACCGTTTTGAAATATGTGTACCGAATTTTGCCAATGAGAAAACAATTTCAAATGAAAAGAAAAAGAAATTTATTCGTAGCCGTTTTTGTTTTGTATTTGAGTTTTTAGCGGTAGATGACGTCTCCTGAACATTAGACCTTTTAGCGTTCTTTCTGGACAAGATTGACAAACTCTCAATTTTTTAAGAGTAGGGGTAAAATTTTCTCAGATAGTGGAAAAATAACGAAATGGTAAACAAACGCGAAACTACATACACACTTTTGTCCATTTTCTAAACCTTTTGCACCGCAAAAAAAATCATTATATTATTACGAATAAAGCTTAATAAACAACAGACTACTTATTTCTTGCCAAACAAAAGATCGAAAACAATACAATCCTTAACGCGATTTGAAACAATTTGTCAGATTTGACAGCTTGTCCAAAGCTGTTCAGAACTGTAGAACTGTCCGAAGAAATTCCTTGGACACTTTCGAACAACATGGGGAAATGTGTTACTCTCACGTGAGCTCTCTTTTTCTAAACAAATGACAGTCATTGTCACCATTTGTGACTGTTTATGACCTTTTATGGCCGCTTTTGAGAGTACGCGAACAGACTTTTTGTCAAACGTAAACTGACGTTTGCGCCTAAAACCGGCATTTGTTTCATTCCCGTTCACTCTCTCTTGTGTTTGCTGCTCCTTTTTTTTGGTTATTTAAATCGATCGTAGCTATTTTCGTTGTTTTAAACTAAATGGAATAAAAATACCGTTCTCATGTCGAGAAAACGTGGAATAAATGTGCTCAACAACAAGTTGCAAGAAGAATTTCGTTTTCTTAAAAAAATCAAGACCAAGAGTGATAGTGATGATGGTAAATCTGACATTTTGGTGCATTTGTATGCGGTGAAACACAAAAAGGCATTGCGTGCATGCAGCTTTCACCAGTCAATCAGTAACAAATTTTTTTAATATTGCTACATTGAGCAAATCCGATTTACATATTGCTGCGTGCGAAGGCGTGTGGGCATATCATGTCATCAATTCCAATTACAGTTTTCGTTCGACCGATTGTGCATCGAAAATTATTCGCCTGTGCTTTGAAATGGTTAAATTTACTTGTGCACGCACTAAATGTGAATCCATTGTAACGAACGTGTTTGCACCGTACCTACTGCAAGAATTGCAAACGGACTTAAGGAACTGTCATTTTATAAGTTTACTGACTCACGCGTCGAATCACGGAAACGTAAGAACATTTCCAGTTCTTGTTCGTTATTTTTCTGAAAATGTGAGAATTCTCGAGCTGACGTCACAAGGCGGTGAAAAATCGGACATAATCGTCAGAGTAGCTCGCTGCTTTTGCTAGTGACTGCTTTCGGCAATCGCGAACGCACTGGCATAGAAAATACGTTTTACAAATTGAACCAGCTTTACAAAGGATTGATCGGCATCGGATGTGCCGCATATATGGTACACAACACTTTAAAAAAAACTGTGCGACAAATTGCCATTTGACATTGAAATGATTGTTTGCAAAATATATTCACATTTTTATCTGTCAATATTGAATACCGAAAAATTCTTGGCTAGAGTAAGACTCGATTTCTGGATCTGCTGAAGGCTGTCAATTCGATTCTATGTACGAGGGGCGTTCAACATATTCCCGATATCGGGGTGAAGCTGTAGTTGTATATGTAAATTGACTTATTTATCAAGTAATACTATTATTTTAGTGCATTCATGTAAGATTTCATATAAATGTGATTATTAATTCGCGTTTTATCTCTAGTTAAACAGAATCATAATGGCAACTGAGACGATGATGGTGAAAATTGAGCATCGCGCTGTAATTAAATTTCTCACTAAGCAAGGAAAAAGTCAAAAAACTATTCATGAAGAGATGGTGGCTGTTTACCAGGGTTCCGCACCTTCATTATCAACTGTGCAAAAGTGGTCAAGTGAGTTCAAGAGAGGCAGAGAGAGCATTGAAGACGACCCCCGCTCCAGCGCCCCGGCTACTGCTTGTACGGGAGAAAGCATCAAAGAAGTCGAAAAACTTGTTCTTGAGGATGCCCGAATAAAGGTTTTCACCTTTCACCAGAGATCACCAAGCTTTCAATTGGTACCATTCACACCATTCTTCCTTTCAAAGGTCAGTGCAAGGTGGGTGCCACGAATGCTCACAGCGCCTCAGAAAAAAGTGAGAATCGCATGCTGTAGAGAGCTTTTGGAGATGTGTAGTGAGAACGCGGACGGTGTTATGGATCGAATTGTTACTGGGAACGAAACATGGGTCCACCACTATGACCCTGAAAGCAAACAAGAGTCCATGCAGTGGCATAAAAAAGGAACAGACCCCCCGAAGAAGTTCAAAGTCACTCCGTCTGCCGCGAAGCTCATGGCCACAGTTTTTTGGGACTCAAAGGGAATCTTGCTCATTGAGTACAAAAAAAAAGGTGAAACCATCAACGCCACATCCTACGCTTCCACTTTGCATAATTTGCGGGAGGAAATTAAAAAGAAAAGACGGGGTAAACTCGCAACGGGTGTGTTGCTTCTTCATGACAACGCTCCTGTTCACACGGCGCGAGTTTCCAAGGCTGCTGCGCGAGATTGTGGTTTCGAAGAAATCCAACACCCACCCTATAGTCCAGACCTTGCCCCTAGTGATTATTTCCTGTTTCCGGATTTGAAAAAATGTCTTCGTGGAAAAAGATTTTCGGATGATGAAGAACTAAAGTCGGCAATAAATGGGTATTTTGCAGAGAAAGAGGAAATTTAGTTTTTTGAGGGTTTAAAAAAGCTTATCTCAAGATGTAACACATGCATTGGTGTTAGGGGAGATCATATTTAAAAATAAAAAAAAGTTGAATTGAATTCGCATTTTCCTTCATATCGATACCGAGAATATATTGAACGCCCCTCGTATGTTTGATGCATTGAAAAAGTATTTTTTGTAAGATCCGAGCAGGCCAAATTCGTTGATGAAGTTTTTCGAAGAACCGATGGCGTTAATTTGACGGATTTTCCTTCGAGATCCAGTACGTTTCATTTTTATTATGAATTAAATTATTAGTGTAACCATTTCTATATAATTTTTCTTTCGTTTCATTTGCTCAGGCGGAACTATTCAGTCGAATAGTTAAACAAATTGAAGGTGACAACATCTTTGCAATGGAAGTTGGTAAAGCAGTCAATGTTTTTATATAATCACTTAAAGAACGAAAAAATAATAAATTTTTGTCCACGAAGCGGCGGTGCAAAACGAAATAAAAAACGTTGCTGTTGAGGACGAGGTGCAAAACAAAATAGTGTTGGTAAAAGAACGAGTTATATGATTATTATAGTTTGTCGTTTGTATTGCCTTGATTATATCGAAAAGTGGAGTTGTCAGTTTAATCACATCATGACCTTAGCTTGGTCTGCTCTCGATCAAACCAGATTGCGAATGTAATGAAGCCAGCGCGAAATATATTGCCAAAAAGCAACGTTTTGACATTAAATCGTCTGATACCGAATTGTTTGATCAATTTACATATTTGAAGAAATTCGTTACACTAGACAGGATCCAATCATGGGAAGAAAAGAACATTGCCATTGACCAGCGCTGGGTTCTACCCAGCCTTTTGCCCAAAAAAATTCCGTACAATCACATGTTGAGAACGGTAGATTATATTCTCTGTTTGCCTGGCACATCAGTACCAGTCGAAAGAGTGTTTTTGATCATTAATGAAATATGGTCCACCAACATTCTGTACACTAGATATAACATTAAATTTCCTCAAAACTCAGCCGAAATTTATAGGAAAAATCGAATCAAATGATAAATATACTCGTACATTCAAAATCAGCAAAACTGATGAATTAAAATGAATTGAGTGAAATAAAATGAAAAAATTTTACTAGTTGAACAACTGAAAAAAAAATTATGAGTTATTTTTCTTTATTTAATGTATACCGATTTTTCATATGCTAATCCGGTATTTGTACCAGATTTTGGTCGAGGTTGTCACGTAAGTCATACCTTGTAGCGTCTCTAACATGGCCGCTATACACCGCCAAAGTGCAAGCGTCCCTACTGAAGGACTCGTTATAATGATGATCTGATAATAATCAGATTAAGGAACAGAACGGCTGATGAGTTGATGAGAAAGGGCTCTGCACTGCATAAGTTACCAGCGCTTCTTACCTACCCTGGTGAGTGAAAGCTACTGGTCATTTAAGTACAATACCTATGACCACTTGATCCACAATAAGAAGAAACCGCACTTCCTAGTGTAACCCAACCTCTGTGATGCCCGTTTTATCCCTGGCCACGTCACGGAGCACTTCGTCATAGATGTTCATGCTGCGTACGGACGACATTATATCTTTTCGTGGCCTGCTATGTGATTGTTCATCTTTCTCTCTAAGATAAGAATAAGGACTTAGGGTAAATTCTTCTTCACACAGTTAGGGGTTTTTAGTGATATTGAACTGTGTAACCCCCAGACATCTATACCACTATCTGAGTAATCTCAACCTGGTAGCTGCTATTCATAGATTTTGAGAATGTATCCTTCCATTGGGTTTACGCCACATGGTACGCACAGAGGGCATACAAATATTTTATTCAATGCATAACCAGTTGTGTAGGACCAAAACCATCCTTAGAGGATCACTTCAGAACAAACTAAATTTTATGTACACCCAACTGAAACCCCTACCTGTCTTGTGATCAGCAAAAAATAGTACTTACAACCAGGGATGTCTACTAGTCTGTATTTGATATATGTAAGTTATACAAATAACTTTATTATTAGTTGTTCAATAACCCTTATAATTAAGCCATGCAAGAAAAGTAGCTTATACAATTTTACTAGACTTTTGTTACGAGTTATGTCGATGGTAGGAACGTGCAATCAATAACTTGACTCATTCTATTTATTCCCAAAATACGTGTAGCCACTTAAAGGTCTTCATTGTGCTCATTTGCCATTTCTCTGCTATCCTCACGTTCTATAAATAAAGTTACTCTGCAATAAAAAGTTCTTAGTCTTAAATCTCGAAAACCTAATTATCTGCGTGTTTAATAAAAGTAATTCCATACATCACATGGTGGCCAGAAATAGCTAAGCCACATCATCAATCACCCCAGACCGATGAGCAGTTTGGCACACATATTCGTACGAGTACTCGAAAGTCAGGAGCAGATTTTATACAACTCCCAGCGGCATTACCCTAATTCATGAGCTGAATCAAGCACGAACATTCCAATATATTCCCCAATGATCTAAAAATCTACTTTTACCAAATTCAAAGTTCCCGATAGAAAGAGAAAACTTCCTCGAAAAAAAAGAGATACGAATACGCAAACGAATATATTTGTAACTGCTTTATTGACTTTTGCTTTCCTTGCCATGCCAATGTAGGCAACTCCTTATATGATGACAGTTCTGTTGATGGAATTCCATTTGAAAGTGACAATTAACCAACAAACGGTTCTTTTGTTATTCTCGCCGACCTGTCATTCGCAATGCAAATTTAATTTTAACTTTCTTCCATTTTGCTTTCGTTCAGACAATTAGTATAGAATATGTTGCGATTACTCGTGTGCTTCCGCCCTCAAATCAAAGAAAATCTACTGTTTACGAGAAAGACAACAAACATTCAGAAATGAGAAGTCGAATGTGTGTCGGACGGTGCATCACTTAAAATAAATCACAGATGTCAATAGAGTCGTCTATCGTACAGAAAATTTACTGACCAAACGCCAACCAATTGACAGAGTGAGAGATTTGTCTCCTAACGATTACTCTTCGTCGATGTCAATCAAGTCCAAGTCGAGTCTAGTGTTTCTCATTCTTGACTCGACTGGACTTGACTCAACTGGACTTGTCTCGACTTAAAGACGAAGACCCTGCCGCCCACATCAAGCGTCAATCCATCAAAAAATGTAATTAGTTGGAGAAAAATCTTGAAGTTCGTTTGCCGGAAAGCCAAATGTCAAATGTTCGTTCGTTTTCCATTTGTCCAGAGGTTCTTGTGGGACTTGTAAAATTTCTATTCGTTAATCTCTTTGTTCCAGTTCCTGTTGAGTTGAGTAGAATGTGGTGATCATCAATTGCTGTCACATGCGCTTGCGTGTATGTACGAGTTCTCTGTACACTTGCGAAGAGGCTTAAGGAAGTTATTCGCATTGCCGTTGCTGGCGTAGTTATTGTCTGTCGTTATTATTGTGGTGGGGTTCTTAAGGTGTGAAATCTGTTGTGGTCCAAATAGACCGTTAGACTCGTGTGAAACCTAGTTTACACTTCCGTTTTAGGTCAAATTTAATTGGTTTAATTAAAGGTGTACACACAAGTCTTTGATTATTGCTAAACGTAATTGCATTTAATTGTGGTAAAAATGAACGGAACAACGAACGAACACACCACTGGTTACATCACCACTTACAAACGCAAAACACTTTGAGATACAAAGAAAATGAGACATTATTACATTACAAAAGCCGCCATGGGTACTAAGAGACTGAATTGGATGTAATTAAGAAGAGTTGTTGGGATGAGAGACTTATTAAGGTGAAAGATACACCAAAGGTACTTTTATGAATGTATAGGTGCACTCGTAACCTTTGAAGTGTTTAGAAGTTAGTCTTTTTTTTCTTCAAGATTATGTAAGAAAACAAGAAAAAAAAACTCTTTGTGAACATGCCCCTACAGTCATGTATTTTTATTTCAGTATTACCATTGACAAATGGCTGCAGTGTCAACTGGAAAATAAAAGATGCAAATCAATTTGCAACAGCCGGTTCAAGTTAAACTGGATTTTCTACAGCTTAAATGTGACCACCTGACGTTTTATGCGACCTATTATGATTTGAGTACTCGTACTTTAACAGCTCGCTTGCTGCTGGTATTTTAACATGAGTCAAACGATTTTCCGGTTTTTGTACAGATGCTTGCATTCAATGCAGACTAGGTATCATTTAGTAGTTTTTTGATTAGCTGTTCACCTTTTGACAGTTCTGCCATATGTTGTAAAGACGTCATTGTTTATTAGCATTCGGAGGGAACAAATTTGTGGCCAAATTATTAATTTCTGTAGTCTCATGTTCAGATACCCAAAAGACCACAAACATGAGCAACAAACGTATTTCGGCTTTGCACATGGAATGTCAAAATGCACTAGACTCCTATGAAACAGAATTGCGGTAATTTCAACAAGTGTGATGGGATGGACCAGGCGAAAAGCTGATGAAAAACTACCAGATCTACTACGGCTAAGGAAGAAAATCCTTATTTGGATCTAGATTTGTTGTTCGAGTCAGAGTTAAGCAAACAGTCCTAAGCGAACGCTTCATAAAAATCCACATTAAGACCGAATTCAGAAATATAAGCCGGACCTACAATGACCACGAAATGGTGCTAAAAGAGCTTAATGAAAAGCCGCGTAAGGGAATCGTCTTTGAGCAGGCCAAAGTCTGCGTTTTTTACGTCGAAAAGGGACTCAGGCTTTTAGAATTTGTAACATGGAGTAAAAATTTAGTAGCCAGCACGCGATTCCCACATCCCAACATCCATAAAGGATATCCACTGATCAATCAACCGTCAACCAGACTGATTACGTTACGATGAATCTCTGGATATATTTTTCCGAGAAGCCAACATCAACTTGGGTTATTTCCTTGTTGTTGCCAGGGTATAAATGCGGGAATCACGGGCACAATGGAGTCAAGTAAGACAACCAAAGTTTGACGTTGAATAGCTGCAATCATAAGAGATCACTAGAATCTTTGCCGATCACGTCTCCCTCAATCATTCTCACAATCCCAGCCCCATACCGAAACCGTAGACACCAATGGAAATGTTGGCAACAAGCCATAAGAGGCGCTGCTTCTGATGTGATCGGTTTCAAAGCAGCGCTACAAAGAAACCTCTGGTTTGACTACGAATGTAGGCAGCCAAATCAGAAGCATAAAGAGCTGCTCATCAGCTCTGCGAGCAGAAAAGAAAGGAATATTACGGTTTTTTTCGGAAAGAAAACGAAGAAACACGAGAAGCGCACGTTCGTGGAAATTGAGGATGTTTTTCAGGAATGACGTTCGAAAGTTTTATTAGAGAATACAACGAGTGTGCCATGAACATGGAGTAGATTTGCAGTCGGTACAGAGAATATCGAAAGACCACTTCTACGACTCTTTAATGGCGATAGATGATGGTCAAAATACTGATTTGAAGCAGAAAGAACCATTCCCCAAGAATGATGAAAACAGGGAATCCCGTCGTCTTAACCTAGATGAAGTTAAGGCAGCAATATTGAAGACAAAGTCTAATAAAGCTGCTGGCGCAGATGGGTTATTTAAAGTAGCAGCAGATAAACTGGTTGGGAACATCGTCTGTACGATACGGTCAGAGGAAAGTATGCTTGCAGCATGGAATCTCAGCATCATCTGTCCTATCCACAAGAAATGAGAGCGCTTTGACTGAGTTAAGTATCGCCCGTATTATGTAAGCGGATGACATTGATTGGACGAGTATTAAGGCGGAAGTGAGCAAAACGGGTCAGTAAACGAGGGCAAAGTAGACAAACAAAGTATGATATATTCTGTCATCAGAAAATGACGCACACCACTGTCAGAAAGTCATCATAGCAGTTATGGCTTTGATGTATCATAGTTATGGACTTAATTTATCTTGCCTCTGCAGCAACGACATCAGCGCAGAACTCAAACGCAGAAATACTCTTGCTAATTGCCGTTTCTTCGAATAGCATGATAGGTCTCTCTTATGAGAGATTTAGATCAAAGGTCCAAGACCCTTAACATCCCGGTCCTGCTCTTTGACATGAAGGTTTGGACCTTGTCGAAAGCGAATGAAGGTCTAGTTGCATCACCACCTTAATGCTTTTAGGGGCGCATAATCAGTTTTGGAATCCCTGTTAAACGAATAATTGTGCAGAATAGCAATGGAGCATACATAGTAACTTTAATGACGCGTTTGACGTCAAAAAGCTTTTGACAAGGTTATGGTTGGCCATTGGAAAAACCAACCCACTTAGGCCTATTCGCCCATTGTGACGTTACGTGGGTCTATAATCCTCCTACACTTGGAGCCAATTTGAGCTTCTGAGCAAGCGTAGGAGGCAGTTAACGTCTATATTATTTAGATCGCTTAACTCATTGTAAAAGAAAGCATCTAAGTGGAGTTTTGGGAGAGAGCTCAGCATTTCCAAAGTAGGTGGAGGATTGTCTCCTCATCCATGCAACTTCTGCAGAAGTCGTTTCTAAAAACGCCAACCAATTGTGCGTGTTTTCCTATTAGACAGTGTCCCGTGATGACCCTTCTAACAGCTCTGAGATGCTTCCTATTTAGAAATATCAAACTGTTAGAGCAATTCAGATTCAGTTTTGGCCAGATCTGTTTGGTCGCTCAACCAGCTAACCCAAAAGTCCACCTAAGGTTTGTCGTTCTAATAGCATCAAGCTTTAGTTTTAGTTTGCACGTAGCGATTGGTATAGCAATGACACTCTACCTTATTCATGTCGAGTGATTCCGATTTTGCCGAGTTCTTCGACCCTACAATTCCATACAATATCTCTGTGGCCCGACACTCAACATAGTTGGATGTTGAAGTGCTCTGCCATCTCCCTGAGAGATGATCAGTAGTCAAGGTAGGTTTTAGAATTTTGTGGACTGAGTCCAGGGAGATAAAGGCCTAACTATCCGAAAAGATTCCGATATCCATTGCAGAAATTACGTTCTCCTGGAGCCAGGACAGAACACTCTTTAATGGCCAAAGTTTCCGCCTGAAACACCCTGCAGTAATTTGAAAGCTTATCTTCCTCCACCTCCACCAACCATCAGTCTTGGATCCATCTTTGGCGAGGCTAGACGCCGACATTATTTTAAATACATCCTTGGGAGATGAGTGCAAGAGATCTGCAGAGTGCCCGCAACTACTTTCGTACCCTGACGATAAAGACATAATGGCCAGTGGAAACGAAATTTAATCATAAACCGTACGTACATAGAAGGGCTCAGATGTCTGCGACATGAAGTTGGTACATGGTTGGTAGATATGAGCAGATGGGTTTTAAGTTTCTTAAAAATGGCAATAGACGTATTGACCTTATTGCGACTAATTCATAATTCGTTAACTTCGAGCACATTTATCCAAATTTTAACAGATGCCTAAAGAGCTGAAACGTTGTTTGTTATGATAGCCCTATCATTCGCGAAAAGAAGACAAGCCGTTGCAGACTCGTTAATGTGTTGCTATAATAGAAACTAATGCACAACAACAAAAAGCAAGTAGTATACTACCTTGGTGTACTCAAACATCAACTTCGCAATCTCCGGTTATTACCGCTGTGCATTTAACTTCCGTTTTAACGTCATCGTACGTAAAAATCTCTGGAAATATTAGTTGACAAAAAGTACAATCCGTGACAAACCTTTCGAAGCGTCACGATGTTTCTCCATCATTATCCTTTGCCTTTGAATAGCGACCTGATTCAGTTAAAGCCGTATTGGCTGCCATGGAGTATAATAGTATTGCGTTGTCGAATATCTTTAACTCCCTCATGTTATAGTAGGCAACATTAGTTTCACCTGCCAGTAGTTGTTGCAATTATTCGTGTCGATTTTGCCTTTATACGTAGTAGTTCAGGATATAATATCATATTTAATGGCATCAAGTGGAACCATATAGGTTGCTGTGTTTCAAGTTTCAAAACTGAACCTTCGCATATATTCGATAATGGACTTAAAAATTAGTCGTTACAACAAAAGAGACTAGCACCGGTGGATTCTTAGGTAACAACAGTTTGCATCATTTCCGCAAAGATTGATTTAATGATTAAAGCGGTCATTGTTTCAAGGATCAAATCTACTTTTACAATAGAGACTGTTCGATTATTCACTACTCCTGCATGACAAAAGTACGTTTTATCTGATACCGATGCATGACCTGTCGTATGATTTACCTTTCGAAGTTTTGCTTAGCCGTAAGGTTTGTCTTTTTCAGACAATTACCCGTAGGAATAAATCTGAAATGGATGCAAACAAAACAAATGGATCCGTAAGGCGACAACATATCCTTCGAAACTGAAGACGGCCGTTCTTAAGCAAGCTGCGCTTTCTAAAGCATACCGAACAATGTACAATATGTATATGCTAAGAGGCTCTGATACGCAATTGTACAAGATGGTCCAAATACAAGTTTCAATTTAAAAATAAAATGAAATGAAGAAAAATTAATTTTTTTCGGTTTTTTATGGCTTTATTATAGAGAGAGAACATTCTCATTAGTTATGAAATAAGATGTCTGCCTTGACGCATCCTGTCAACCCAATTTTCCAAAAGCTGGTTGACTCTTTCTGGCTCTATCTCACTAATGGCTCGGCCAATATTCGCTTTTCGCTTTAAGGGCTTGAATCGTTTCTCGGTTGTTCATATGGATTCGCATAACATCGATCTTTAAGGGCAACGAGGTCAAATCGCAGCTCCGAGGCGGTCAATTGACATCGCCAAGGCGGCTAATAATACGATTACCGAACTTAGAGCGCAAAAGATCGATTGTTTGATGGGTTGTGTGGTATGGCGCGCCATCGTGCTGAAGCCAAAAATCGTCCAACTGGATCTTCAATTCCAGCCTACGAAAATTCGGTAATCATGGTTCTGTATCGCTCACCGTTGACCGAAATGGCGTTTCCACCCCCATTTTCGAAATAAAATGGTATTAGCTTCTCGACAATCACATGCGATACCCAGATGCGGCAATTTTGTTTGTTAACATTGCTGCCGATATGAAAATGCGCCTCGTCAGAAAAAAATGATTTTTCAGCCAAATTCGATGTCTAATTCGAACTGCTGTAAGTGCTGTCAATTGCTGAGTCAATTGGGTTCGTAAGGGAATAATTCGAGATCTTTGTTCAAAACTCTCATCAGGGTGTAGCGTGAAATGTTGACTTGTTGTGTTTTCGCCACCACTGTGTGGACCGCAAGTTCTGTATTTAAATAATGTAAGAAAGAACTTAATAAAAAACCAACTGTCTCTGTTAAACGTTATCAAACCAATTCTTTATTTTGCTTAAACTGTTAATGTCTTATACATATATGTATACATGTCATCTTATTCGCCACCACACAGTGGTGGCGAAAACAGTTAAGATCAATGGCTTGCCGACTTCCGGTGAATAGCAGCTCAGGATATCAGTGCTAAGCCGCTCGACCGTCAATAATATAATTCTCACCTTTGGCAAATACACTAAAGCAACACACTCTTCAAACAAGACAGAAGCTCCCATCATCTCAATGACTAACATCGTCATCACTCCTTTTGAATGGTAAGAACACTTGCCTGCTTTCGCCTTATTTTAGACCAGTTTATTAGAACATTTATAACTTGAATACGACATTCTTATGTCGTAGGGAAAGTTCATTGACTTTACTCAATAAAGAACAAGTCTCGAAAAGTTCCTTATATTTATTTATAAATTAGTCATCTGTTGTACAAAGTGACCACAGTTATTCATACATATGACTCAATCTCATTGGGAAAAATATCACATTTAATTTTTTATTAAGAAGATCCTACCAAATATGTCAGATCAATAAAACTAAAATCACATCATCAAAAATGCGACAAAGTTGCCTTGTGTTACTACCTAAATAGGTGTTGCAACACAATTATCACAAAGTGTCAACTTCAAATCGGCAAATGAGTATGTTCAAAGTGCGGTCACCGATCAACCAGTTTGGAACAATCCGACCAAACAAAGGCAGGAGCTTTGATAAATTAGCGGTAAACCTGTCACATTCACCAGACAAAAATACAAACAAAAACAAAACGAGAAAAGAAAGGAAATGAAAATGAAAATAAAAGAATGATAAACTCAAAATGACTCACCTGGCATACGCAGTGGCGATGGACTGGCCATGCCAAAAAAAGTCCCTTCATAATCCTTGTGCGCCAAAAGGACAAACACACCAATAAGTATCCAATTCATGATGTCGTTGCTCTGGTGACTCCCCTTCACTTATTGAATCACTATCAACAACAACAATGGCAGTGATGATGATAGCAGTGGCTGTGTGATGATGATTGGGAAAAAAAATAAAAGCAAAACAGCTTCCGGTTCTAATGCCAAGGATAGCGTAGAGTTATCACCTTGATACTACAATAGACCTGCAACTGGTCTGGTAGTAGTACTACAACAGCTCCTATTGCTACTACTGCTGTCAAAACAGCAGCAGTGCCGATATTTGGCTGCTTGACAGCGATGATAATGTTGTCGATTTGAGACTGAGTTATTATAACAATTGACACATGGAATTATTGGCAATGACATCCCAATAAAAAATTTAAAAAAAAATAATAATAGGAATGGTCAAACCGGATATTTCACTTTCCGACAAAATCACTTTATCATGAATCGTAAGCAGACATTTTTATTATATTATTTTTTTTAACTTAGGATCTAATCTATGTATTAAACTATGACACTATGATATTTATCACTTTGTATTTTTTTTCGTAAACTCTTTCACTGACACTGAAATGAGAGAAAAATATAAATTTATGAACACAGTGCAGAATAGGAAATGACAGATGCGACAACCGAAAACCCGTTTCAAAATAGTTTAACTTTACTAGTAAAATTCCAATTCAACTTGCAATTCCAATTTAATCTGGCAAAAGTCCGAAAAATTCGAAATATTATCCTTCACCTCGGTCCATTGAAATTAATGGCCGGCGTTTAACGGTATACTCGCGGTAAAACAACAACACCACCAACAGCAACAGCACAAAATTCAACCGGCAACAATTTCAGCTGCATTCACCACTGTCACATCCTGTTTTATTCAACAACTACAATGACGACGACGGCGACGACTAAACTAACTACCATAACGACGACGACGACGACTATGACGGTGACGATGACGATGACTTTCAAACGGAACAAGACGCACGTTCAATCCATTCGACGTGAGCAATTTTCTACAACACAAAAACTCGATTCATTTACAAACGGGATTTTACCTTTAGCCTTCCACATTCGCATCCATGAAGTTGAGGGAGCACACCAAGTTTATGCCACTGCATCTGATTTCTGATTCCTGATTCTTGTTCTTGTTCTTGTTCTTGTATTTGCCAAAGGCAATTTGACCATACAGAGGGCGTGTGTGAGTGCCAAAGTACAGTGATAAGAAAAACATGTTTCCAAACAAACGTCAATTCGAAAATTCTGTAGTGCTCGGATATCGGATAGAAATTGCTCGAAAGAAAATTCTGGTTTGAACATTCTAATAAATGTCAAAATTTTCAATTTGTGGAATGACGTTTAATTAGATTCCGATATCGCGTGACAGATTTTAGATCCAACTTGGTGATGATTTACATATGTATGTGCATCTTAAGTGCTGTTCACTCTGTCGAATTCGGTTTTTTTTTTTTCAATTTATATAACATACTTTGGCGCGTTTTTGATTTGACATTTAATATGTCACACTCCTTGTTTTGCAGATAATTTATCCCACTTGTGACGTTTTTATTCTACCAATCAGAGTGACATTTCCAGGGAAAGTTGGTGGTGTCTTTTAAATACTCAAATTCATACTAGAGATTGAAAGAATTATAACAAAAGGTCAAACTCAGAAACGTCAGAATATCGAGAATCCAATAATCTTGGAGAATATTTGGTTGCAGTCTTAATGATTGTTTAAGACTTGATATTGAATCTTAAGTGAGTTCTGCCCCACATTCCATTTTTGTTGTGTCATTTTGATAGGGAATGTCAGATTAGAAATGTTTTTGAATTTGACGTAGATTTTTTTCAAACACTTTTTCCAGGTGACTGTCAGTAATGAGAAGGAAGAAGGTAGATCTCAGCTTCAGATCGCATGTTATTACCAGAGATATCTCTGAGGGACGCAGAAGATGGAAATGACATCCGGTGGAAATATGGCTTCTATCGAATACTTGCTATCAGTGTTAGCTTGGGAGATGGAGACAGCACTTTTCGATGGCGTTAAATTACCAGGATGGCAACGTAAGTCGTATATCGGCAGGGCTTTTGAAGCCCAGCGCATATAATGCTTATAGTTTCTCGAAGAATTTTAAAGATGAGATAATCGTTCAATTTCTACTGTTTCTACATATCAGTTGTGCTTATTTTACCTCCAAGTGGTAACCATCGGGTACTGGTCGATATCCATCTGGACTCGACTTGCCAAACTTATAAGCACGAGTGTTAACCAGCAGACAAAAATAGCAGTGCTATAAACTGGACAGCGAATTAATTCTCCAGATGGAATCAACGGTGAAGTAAAATCCCGGAGCAAAACAAATAAGACCTTATCCGGGCTACTTCGACATATTTGGAGCTCAGGCCGGTAAAGAGCCGCTTACATCCCCGAACGGGTTACTGGCTTCGATCTAATCGACCTAGGGTTATTACATATAATGGAACTGGCCCTCCAGATTGGGGGTTGTGCCGCCGGGGTAACTGCCAGGCCATAGAAAAAATATGTTGACAGACGGATCTACTGTTGACAGCGAACTTCGGATCTGCAAGTAGAATGTTAGGTCGCTTAAAAGGCCACGTGCAGCCCAACAACTAGCGGAGGCCCTGGACTGCTGCAAAGCAGATTTTACCGCCATCCAAAAAATGCGACAAAAAGAATATTAAAAACTGCGACATCTACTACGGCGATTGTTTTCGACGGCAAAAGCAGCGCCTATGTGGATGCCGATTTGTTATTAGAGGCAGACTTAGGCAAGAAGTCTTGAATTTCAGGCATGTTAACGAGCGCCTCTTAATAATCTGTATTAAGGCTAACATTACCAAGATTAGCCTTTTATACACGCATGCCCTCAAAGAAAAGAAAGCTTCTACGAGCTTCTGGATAAGACCTACGAGCAGTTCCGTAGCTCGTAGCATTAACATTAACCTCGGCGACTTTAATGAAAAACTAGGAAGGGAGGGCATCTTTGATTACCATCAGAAAGAATAGACTGCACGACAACATCTTCGCAACGGACTCAGATTAATCGAATTTGCGACATCCCGAAACATTTTCGTAGCTAGCACATGGTACCCGCATCCCGATATTGACAAGGGGACTTGAACTCCTGTTCAATCAACCGTCAACCAGATTGACCACATTGCGATCTTATGGATGTCCGAACGTTTCGAGGGGCAACATTGACTCGGGACATTACCTTCTTGTACCCAAGGTACGGTTGCGGTTGGGGATATCCTGAACATCTCAAAGGTAACCTATGAGGAAGTTTGATGTCGAACTGCTACAATCGCAAGAGGTCGCCAAATCCTTTCTGCTATCACCATCAAGTATCGAAGATCAGAACCAAAAAGCCATCAGAGATACTGGAACCTCAGCATTGTTTGTTCGATCCTCAATAAAGGAGACCCTCTGAACTGCGCCAACTGCAGAGACATTACTCTTCTTAACATCGCCTACAAGATTCTATTATGTATACCGTATTATGTGAAGTCGTTCGTCAACAATCTAATTGGTCCATACCAGTGTGGCTTCAGGCCAGGAAAGCCCACCATCGACAAAATATTCACATTACGGAAAATCTTGGAAAAAGCCCATGAGCTCCAAATCGATACACGCTATCTCTTCATCTATTTAAAGGCATTCTTAGCCCTAAGTACACAAAATAAAAATTTATAAATAAAATGTAAATGAAGTCGAAAGACATAGATATAAGAATTTAGATTAGCTTAGAGTGCCTGTGTGGGGCCAGTAAGTTAGCATAAGATTGTTAAGTAATTGTAAGCTAGCATTTAAGCATTTTTTGTTAGAATGTAAGAGTTAGTGTTAAGATAATAAAATGCATTAAAACTGAACTGAACTCTATTTAAAGGCCTCTTATGATAGCATCTATAGAGACGAGCTATACAGGGCAATATACAGTTTTGACATCACTGCCAAACTTGTCCGCTTTTGCAGGATGACGTTAAAGAATGCACGATGCTTCATCACGGTCGGTAAATAATTCACCGAGACCCTTGATGTCTAAAAAAGGATATGGACAAAGCGATGCGCTGTCATGCGATTTCTTTAACATCATTATAGAGAGTACACCATGGTCGTGTTGCTGGATGAACAGGGTGCTTCTAACAACGCCAACACATCCGCAATCACGACTGCGTTGTGAAATCTGAAGGTAGATGAGTTATTTAGCGAATTAATCAGTGTTATGCTAAATATCAGGATAATCAACTCCAAACTGTGTAAGGCTTCTGCTAAAATATGTGTCAGCAGAGGTACACCACTAGCCGGTGTAGTTTCAACCCTTCTCTGGAACTCAGTTGTCAACAAACTGCTGGACACGGGTGATAGCAGGCCGGTTGACTTTGCTGTAGCTGTCTCAGGAAAGCATTTTAATACCATTAAAGAACTCCCAAGCTAAATCTTAACAGATTAACCCGTTGGGTGTAAAGCGTGAGTAAACACCCATAAATCTGAAATAAAATTCCAATCATAGAACCTCCCTCAATCAACGGTATGAGCTTAGTCTTTTCCGATACAGCGAAATATCTTATTTTTGACAGGAAACTAAACTGGAAACCTAATATTCAACAAAAAGTTTAAAGAAAGCCACAGTAGCTCTATTCTCTCACACAAAAACCATTGGGAACAAATGGGGTGTTCAACCTCGCATTACCCACTGCATTACGTTTCGGTTATAAGATATTCTGTTTCACTTGACACCTCTCGATATTGTAGGCAGGCAGTTATCCGCCTTAAAGCGAGTACGCAGTGGACCAATCAATTATTTAGTCTCGCTAATATTCTTTACACACTAGGAATCCTTCCAGAAAACACCGACTACCCTATGCCCCAACATTGGTTTGACACAGAATTCCATGGAAGCATCCTCTGTAGATCCCTCTGTAAGGAAGATGTTTTCACGGGTAATGACTAGTCACTCCATTTCTATACAGATGGATTCAAGACTGATAGCGGGGTTGTGGTGTTTTCTCAGATAAGCTTAATCGATGCCCCTCCTTTCGCCTTCCAAATCACTGTAGCGTGTTTCAGGCGGAAATTTTAGCGATTAAAGAAGTCCGGTACTGGCTGAAGAAAAACGTGACATCTGCAATTGATATTCGCATATTTTTGGACATTCAGGCCTCTATCAATTCCCTGGACTGCCGATCATCTCTTAGGGAAATGGCAAACATTTACCAATGTTGTATGCCTGGGCACAGAGACATTCCAGGGCCGACGAGTTCGCCAAAATTGAAACCACTCTATCTATCCCACTGGAAAAAGGTAGCACTGGTAAGCAATATTGGATAAATAATAATAAACACACCTTAGGTGAACTTTTGGGTCAACATGTCTAGCGACGAAACAAATCTGATCAAAGCTGAATTTGGAGTTTTATCTTTCAAATTAGGAAACATCGCAGTGCTATCACAATTGTCATCACTGGACACTGTCTTATAGAGAAGCATGCAAGAAAGCTTGGCGTTTTTACGAATGACTTCGACAGTAACCGCATTCACGAGAATGAGTACGGTACAATTTCCCACCTACTCTGTACATACATGTCGAGCTCTCTCCCAAAGAAAGAAACTCCACTTAGGGGCTTTTATCTACAATGATTAAGCAATCTGAACAATATAGGTGTTAGCAGTTGGCTCCAAGAGTAGGAGGATTACAGATCCATGTGGCATCATAATGGGCCAATGGGCCTAAGTGGGTTTATAGCCTTACTCTTACCTAACGTAACCTAAGCTATGGATGACTGCATATCATTTCTATAATATTTAAGGATGGAACTGATTTCCTTATGATTTTTGTTTTGATTTTCATGACAATAGTAAGGTCTTTGACATGCAGATATGTGTGCAGTGCTCTGTATTGCGGATACTACCTTATCCTACTTGCCATTCAATCAATTTAAAAACCAAGCAATGTCTTTTGTCGCCTAACTTTCGAGTTTATCTGTTTTGTCTTGGCTTTCAGACCTTGAATCTTGAATCTTCGCCTTGAAAGCAAACGAATGTGTTATAGCATCAGGATTCTTTTGTCAGTTAACACTGACAGCATAGTTAAAACTGGTGGTTAGCATGTTATTGTACTATCAACCTTCTTGGTGAACTTTATGAGTTAGGTCTGGGTAGTTTGCTGCCTTTTTTAAAAGGACCAGATTCAAGAACTCAGAACTCATCAAAATTTCTTGAGGTATAAACTTGTTAATTAGTACCTTAACAAATTTACATGGGTGATCCGCCTTCAGCTTTTGCAACATTAAATTAACAGTTGAAGGCTAAGTAAAGACGTTTTAATCCCAATCCCAGATAAGAAATGAATTACGCTTTGTACTGGCCGTGAGGGCAGAGTTCATTAATTAGGATTAATGCTCGTGAAGTTTAATTACAAATACATTAACACAGAAGTTAGTATAGCAATTTGTAACTTCCATAGAAATGACTAACCCTTTTGTCTCATTTAAATAAAACCAAATTCATTTGAATTCTTACAACTCTTCACTCAATCATTAATCGGGGAAAATAAATGATTTCGACGACATACACGTAATTAGATTGCACGCGAAAATGGATCCAAAAATGGTGTTGGGATGCCAAAACCTGTTGTTTCTGCGTAGTACTTGTAAAAAAAACTTCAAATGGCAAAACGAATGTTGGACTAACCCAGCTTGACTCGTTAACCGGAAAAATACTGTCATTTGTTATTTTGTCAAAAGAAATATGAATTAATTTATACCGATCAGAAATTTTACCAGACAAAAACAACATTTCAAATTTAAGTTTAATGACCATATACTCGTAATATACGGAACGAAAGATGGGCAGATACATAGTGGAGCTGTTGCAACACAAGCTACCACTTCAATCTTTGAGTGATGTACTCGTATGTATGTAGCATTGAAATTGACTAAAAAAAAAAAAACACTGAAAAGACCAATTTTTGGAGAAAAAATCTATGAGATACTTGAGCGAACAGAAATTTCACGGAATGGATGAGTCTGCAATATTTTGTGAATATAACATAAAGCACTGCTTTAACCAGATTTGCAATGGAATAATTTTTCATATTCTGAAGTCCTGTGCTTCTAAGAAATTTAGATCTTGGTATCACGTAAACAGATTTTCAGTTAAGAGAGCATAGTACAAGGGCGGGTCAATAAGTCAGTGACTTTTGGAATAAAACACAGATTTTTTGATAAAAAAATAATTTTATTTTTCAACGTAGTCTCCCTTGAGCTCTATACACTTTGTCCAACGCTTCTCCAATTTTTTTATCCCTTCCAAAAAAAATGATTTGTCGAGGTCCTCAAAATAGGCCTTTGTTTGCGAGATGACTTCATCATTGGAGTCAAATCTTTTTCCACCAAGCCATTTCTTCAGGTTTGGGAACAAGAAGTAGTCGCTCGGAGCCAAATCTGGAGAATAGGGTGGATGAGGGAGCAATTCATAGCCCAATTCATGGATTTTTGCCATGGCAACTGCACATGTGTGCACCCTTGCATTGTCTTGGTGGAAAAGAACTTTTTTCTTGGCCAAATGAATCGGTCCAATAAGTTGGCATAATATTCCCCATTGATTGTTCTTCCCTTTTGAAGGTAGTCAATGTGGATTATCCCGCGTGCATCCCAAAAAACAGTCGCCATAACTTTATTGGCTGACAAACCCACCTTGGCCTTCTTTGGCGCCGATTCACCCTTAGAAACCCACTGTTTTGACTGTTGTTTGTGTTGTGATGGATCCATGTTTCGTCCACGGTTACAAAACGGCGCAAAAACTCCTCCATATTGCGATTAAACAACGCCAAACCTTCCTGTGAAGTTGTTACACGAAATTCACTTTTTTCCATTTTCTCCTCAAATTAGTGAGTAGTCTGATAAAAATAGCTGTCAAACACAAACTAACTGACGCAGCAAGTTTAAATTTTGACAGGAGTCAACTGACAGATGCCTGTTGACAGGAGCAGTGTTGCTGTTTCAGTAAAGAGGTCAGAAATTCAAAAAGTCACGGACTTATTGACCCGCCCTCTACTAAGAGAACCACCATATCTTATAGACATATTGACTAAGAACGGACTTGTGTGGGTAAAAGTGCCAAAGGAGCAATTGACAGGGAAAAGTTAAATGGACAGCGAGAATAAGCGAAGAATTCGAAGTTAAAGTTGGAGTATACAGCAACGATGGGCTACGAATAAGTCATACAGCGGACGCTCACAAATTAGAACTTTAGGAAATTCCAATCTTTCAGAAATTCGAACCTGAGTTTTTAGTGCATTGAATGCTCTAATATTAGAACTTGAGGTCCTAATTCCTGAGCGATTTTTTTTCTTAGCTTTGTACACAGGAGGAATCCCCATTTTTGTATTTATTTTGCTTCAATAAGGCAAACATAAAAAGGGGAGTCACTAAATGTGTGTATGTTTTTTTTTGTCATACTCAGGTAAATATTCGGTTATACGCCTGTAAATACACGTATGTACATATTTGGCTCAGTATCGATCAAATAGTGAATGTAATTATTGAAAATGTCAAATAAACGTAAAAAGAAAACACTTTGTCTTTGGAAACCAAAGTTAAGATTTTAAAAAAGCTTGATGAAGGCGTTCAAGGGAATCGTGTAGCTTTAGATTTCAAAGTAACCAAATCTGCCATCAGCTATGTATATAAAATCGAAGAAAGAAGCGATATTAGATGTTGTTTCCAACACCTATCAAGAAGCAAAAACTAAATCTTTAGATACACAGCCCTGAATATCCGGAAATGGAAAGTCTTCTTTTTGAATGGTTTTTAAATCAACGTGAAAAGAAGTGCACAATGACTCGACCAATATTAAAGGCCAAAGCTAAGTCAATTTCTGGATGGATGGTTTACCAAATTTAAAAATCGGCACGGTATTCGCTACTTAAAAATTGGTGGCGAGATATTTTCTAGTGATGTTGGCGCTGTCACTCCGTTTATGCACAGATTTCGTGCAAAGGTCGCTGAGATGGGACTAATGGAGACACAAATATATAATGCCGACGAAAGCGGATTATTTTTCCGTTGTCTACCAGATAGAACATATGTCGCTGCTTGTGGAAAAAAAAGCCCCTGGATACAAAATACAAAAAGAACGCATTTCAATTTTACTAGGCGCAAATACTGATGGCTCACAAAAATTAGGTAGAGCAAAAACATCCAAGGTGCTTCAAAGGATTTAATAATCCATTTCATTACGACTTTTTGAAAAATGCTTTGATGACGTCGCGAATCTTTCATGAGCGGTTTCACAAGATATTTATTAAAGAAGTGAGGAGAAATAATCCTATTTCTTGGTTTCATGATTTTTAAAATATTTTTCATGTAACAGGTCATGCGCTTTTCAAAAGAAAATAATTTGCCTCCAAAGGCTCTCTTGCTTATTGACAACTGCTCTGCTCATGCACCTATTGATAAACTTCAAAGTGACGATGGAAACATAGTTGAATATTTCGTTGCATCAAATAATGTGACAGCAGCTGTGCAACCAATGTATCAAAATCCCATAAACTTAACAAAATTAATCTACAGAAGTAAGCTACTTGCTCAATTAATCGCTGAAGGTGGTGAGCTGAACAATCTTTTGAAACGCCATTCAATCCGCAATGCAATAATATTACTGAAACAAACTTGGGATGTGTTGCCACAAAGAGTGCTAAATAATTCTTGGTCCAGCTTGTTAAATTGGGACTCGGGCCACTACGATAGCGACGATGATTTGCCACTAGCACAATTGGTGCAAAAAAATCAGGACTGCAATGAAGTTCTTCGAATAAATCAAAATCTTTTAGTAGAAATCGATCCCAACAATTCCATCTGTATAGAGGAAATCGAAGAATGGAATCAAGATGTTTTTGAAGGCGAATCTGAAGATGAACTCAGTAGCGATGATGAGGCTTCAGATAACAACCAAGACGATGTTGTCGATATCGTACCAGTTATTTCTCATTATACAGCCATTGAAAACGTCAATAATAATTTAATCAAATAGTGCAAAAAGAGTGAGTTGTTTTCCACTACACGCATGACCAATCTTTTGGCCCTCCGTAACGATATCGTTGTATCGTTGCATAAACCAAAAAAACGAACAAACATTACTGATTGTATGCTACAAAATGATTAATTTTTAATTAATAAAAGAGATTTGTGTGAAAATAATAAAAATTTGGAGGTAGTTTTACTCTTTTTTTCTACTTTTTAAGTGAATTAAAACAACGTCCAGAAATTAGAACATTTCGGAACTTAGAATTGCCCCAGGAACAAAGTGGTTCTAATTTCTGAACGTCCGCTGTACTACCAAATATCTGCATTGCCGTTTTTTGGAAGCAGTAAACCCAAATATTTAGAAGGAGTCAGTGTGCGGAGACTGAATTATTAGTGTAAATTGACTTGATGTTGTATTTAGACAACCATTCAACTCACAACAGTTTAGATTTAGTTTTTCGGTCACGGCTGGTATTGAACCCGGAAACGTCCGATTGGGAAGCCAATAAATACACTATCACTTGGACCACTGCCATCCACAGTCGTTTTTCAATTAATTAATTCAGTGGGGGCTAACGCCCCCATTTATTTCGCTTAATACAAGCTTAAAGTAACTTAAAAACTAGGACTTAAGAACTAATAAGAGTTAGGGGCTCGGAAGTAAGGGAATGGTGGAGGAGATCATATTTAAGACGAGAGATGCTCAGGTTAAAATCAAAAAGGAGGAGGTTTGAGTTGACCTTACGGATCATACAGGAAATTGGTTGGTTAGAGCCATAAGAGGTGCGGTAGGTTGGAATATAGGAGAGACGAGGACAGCGTAAATTACGAGGGTTAGTGTTGAAAGAAATAGAATTGTAAAGAGAAGCGCAGTCCACAGAATAGGAGAGCAGTCGATGAATGAAGAGAATGTCAGCTACGTCTCTGCGTTTTTCTAGAGTATTGAGGTTAAGAAGTTTGAGACGGTCGCGATAGGGAGGTAAGATAAATGGGTCACTCCAGGGTAGTCCACGAAGAGCAAATAGGGGGACCATACTTGGCTGGCATATTCCAGGTTGGGCCGGACAAGGGTAATGTAAAGTGACCTTGTCACATAAGGGTTGCAAAATTCTTTAGACCAACGTTTGATAAAACCGAGCGGCTTTAAGGATTATCTCATCAATATGCGAACGGAAGTTTAACTCTCTATCGTATAAAATTCCAAGATCGCAAAGGGATTGAATTGGTTGGTCATGCAGAAAACCTTCTCAAGACCGTTTATAGTTAAAATAAAAAAGAGGGGACCTAGATGGCTGCGTTGTGGGACACCAGAAGTGGCTAAAAACGGGGTTGAGAAAGCTGACCTAAAGCGAACGCTATAGTAACGGTTATCCAGATAAGAAGATATCCATTTTAACAATATGGGGTCAAAACCGAAGAAAGACAATTTAAAAAGGAACAGTTGCTGTGATATTTTATCGAAGGCCTTAGCGAAATCTGTAGCAATAACGTCAATTTCGTTGCCATTTTCTAGGGCTGAAAGTGCAAAGGTTACGAATTCAACTAAGTTTATAGTAGTTGATCTACCTTTTATATGATATAAGTGACTTGCACTGAAAACTTAGAACTTCATATAAAAAACTTTCGAACATTTTACGTATGTGAGAAAGCTTAACAATGGGACGGAATATCGGACGGAAAAGAAATGTCGGTGGAAACGGCTATGCACTCTCTGACTAGCCACATCGAACGATCCCTACAATATAAGGAGTACATAATGGTTGCTTTCCTAGACATAGAGGGCGCCTTTAACAACGTCAACACATCCGCAATCACGACTGCACTGTCAACTCTGCAGGTAGACGACTCACTTGGGGAGTTGATCGGTCTAATGCTAGCAGGATAATCAACTCCAAACTGGGTGAGACTTCTTCTAAAAGATATGTCAGCAGAGGTAGGCAGCAAGGCGGTGACCTCTCTCCCCTTCTTTGGAGCTTAGTAGTTAACGAACTACTGATATACCTGGAAGCGGGTGGTAGCAGAGTGATTGCCTATGCGGATGACGTTGTCATAACCGTCTCAGGAAAACATCTTAATACCATTAAAGAACTCCTCCAAGTAAATCTCAACAGATTAACCCGCTGGGCAGATCGCTGTGGATTGGGAATAAACCCCCACAAAACTGATCTTGTGCTCTTTTCTAGGAAATATAAAATTCCAATCATAGACCCTCCTTCAATAAACGGTACCAGTTTAGTTTTCTCCGATACAGCAAAATATCTGGGTCTCATTTTTGACAGGAAACTAAACTGGAAACCTAACATTAAGAAAGAGTCAATAAAGCTACAATAGCTTTATTCTCTTGCAAAAAAGCCATTGGGAACAAATGAGGCCTTCAACCTCGCATAAATCACTGGCTATACATCTCCGTCATAAGACCGATACTTACTTACGGGGTGGTTGTCTGGTGGACGGCCTTAGAAAATGCAGTTAACCGCATTAAACTAAGCAGAGTCCAAAGAACAGCATGTCTATGCACAAGCGGAGCCTTGCGGTCTACCCCGTCTGCGGCATTAGATATTCTGCTTCACTTGACACCCCTCGACATTTTTAGCAGGCAAGTAGCTGCGACTGCAGCTATTCGCCTTAAAGCGACTAAACAGTGGACAAATAATTCATTTAGCCACGCCAATATCCTTAATACATTAGGAATCCTCACAGAGAACATCGATTACACCATACCTGAACTTTGGTTTGACAAAAACTTCCATGTAAGCTTCCCCTCTAGATCATTCTGGGAGGAGGATGCTTTCATGGATGACAAGTCAATCCATCTCTACACAGATGGATCTAAAACCGATAACGGACTTGGTGGCGGTGTTTTCTCAGATAAGCTAAATCTAAGCCTCTCTTTCCGCCTTCCAAATCACTGTAGCGTGTTCCAGGCGGAAATTTGGCGATTAAAGAAGCTGTGTCCTGGCTGAAGAAAAATGTGATATCTGCAAAGGATATTCGCATATTTTCGGATAGTCAGGCCGCCATCAAGTCCCTCGACTCGGTCTCATTATATTCTAAAACCGCCCTTGAATGCCGATCATCTCTCATGGAGATGGCAGAGCTGTTCAACATTCACCTTTGTTGGGTGCCGGGCCACAGAGACATTCCAGGGAACTGCGGAGCCGATGAACTCGCCAAAATTGGAACCACTCTACCTATCCTACCGGACAAAGGTAGTATAGGTATACCAATTGCTACGTGCAAACTAACACTAAAGCTGGATGCCAATAAAAGAACAAACTTTAGGTGGACTGCTGGGCAAACATGTCTAGCGACCAAACAGATCTGGCCAAGGCTGGATCTGAGTCGATCTAAGTGTCTGATCCTTTTAGATAGGAAACATCTCAGCGCCATAATAGGTGTCATTACTGGACACTGCCTCATAGGCAAGCACGCAAGAAGGCTTGGCGCTTTAACTAATGACTTCTGTAGAAGCTGCATGGACAAGGAAGAGGAGGAGACAATCCTCCACCTACTCTGCACACGCCCAGCTCTCTCCCAGAGAAGAAAGCTTCAACTAGGAGCTTTCTTCTACAACGACCTAAACGATCTAGAAAAATTAGACGTTAACAGTCACCTACGCTTTATTATAAGCTCAAACTGGTTCCAATAGTGAGAGGATCATAGATCCACGTGGCATCACAATGGGCCTATAGGCCTAAGTGGGTTGGTATTTCCAACAGCCACTCTTACCTAACCTAGCCTAAGGGGACATGGTGGTCTCCGAAACATCAAAGGCTAAATCAAATTGATAATCTTGCAGCTGGACCTGACGGCTTACCGGCCGAGGTATTCAAAGTTGTTGGAAATAACTTTATGTAGACAATACACCAACTCATTTCTCAGATCTGGTCAGAAGAGTGTACGCCTGAATAATGGAATCTCAGTATCGTTTGCCCGATACCCATAAAAAAGGAAACTCCCTCAACTGCGCCAAATATAGAAGTATAAATCTCCTCAACATCGAGTATAAGATCTTATTTGCCATGTTGTCTGAGTGTCTGAAACCCCTCGTCAGCAACCTATGAGTGCGGTTTTACACCAGGAAAGTCCATAATCGATCAAATCTTCATACTCCTGCAGATCCTGGACAAAATTCAAGAAGTCAAAATCAATGCCCACTATCTTTTCATCGATTGCATATGACAGCATTTATAGAGACCATCTATATAGAGCTATGTCTAGTTTTGTCATCCTTACCAAACTCCTCCGTCTGTGCAGAATGGCGATTGGGAACGTAGATAAGGTAACGCTTTCATGTGACTTCTTTAACATCATATTTGAAAGAACTGTGGCAGCCAAGATGGGTTTAGCAATAAATGGGGACAAAACCAAGTATATGATGTCAACCAGAAAGAACATGCAGCATAGACGAATTGGAAAAAACGTCACAGTTGACAGCTATAATTTCGAGGTAGTAAGGGACTTCATCTATCTTGGCACTACTATTAATTCTGCCAACAACTCCTCAGCAAAAATTAAGCAACGATTCACTCTTGGCAATCGCTGTTTTTTTGAGCTCAGAAGGCAACTGAGTAGCGAGGAGTCTGTATATAAGACCTTGATAATCCCAGTCCTATTTTATGGCGCTGAAGCACGGACTGTATCCAAAGCGGATGAATATATCCAAAATCGTTTCGGGAGATAAATCCTTCGTACAGTAATCAATATTGGAGGAGAAGATTCAACGACGAACTACACGAGTCGTATAGTCGCCTGAGATGGCTAGGATATGTAGAGCGAGTCTTCGAATCTAATCCGGAGGGAGGGACAATGCAGTGGAGGAAGACCTCACCTTTTGTAGCGTGCGCAAGGGGACCTCAACTGACTTGGAGTGTGCAACAGGAAGCAGTTAGCTAAAGATCGAGCTAACTGGAGGGGCTTCTTAATCCACCCCAAAACCTAAGTAAGTAAGTAAGTGCCCTTCGCAATTGCTGTATTGATAGAAATTGGAAATCTCGTTGATGGACCTATTATACTTTATAATTTCTCAGTTACTATGAATTCTCTGAGAAAACCCTGTTGTCGATTGCAAAGGCAATCCAGGTCTCAACTCACCAGCTTCCTCATATCGCCCTTTTTGAAGTTCAGGTTTAGATAGGATTTGTTGCGCAGAGGTTTTATATGACTATTATGTGTGTGGCATGTGTCATTGTCCATCTATAAAGCGGAGTATTGACCGTAACTGTTTGTTTTTGAAAATGAAAAGACCGGTGATTTGTGGTAAATTTGGCTCGCCTACGTCAGAACAAAGCTTGCATACTGTGTAAATTTATTTCGAAAATCAAGCATCAATTCGCAAAACTTACGGTGCGCTTTGTCCATTTGAACAAGTTATTTGAATAAGCAAGGCTTGTTCTAATATTTACGCATAATTTTATTAACAATAATACTGTTGGACTGTGTACACTGAAAAGCTGCAGCGTTCAACCCACTCAAAGCAACATCAAAAATGATGCCCGAAGGAACATTACACTCAATGGCTTCATAATTAATAAATTTTTCGTTTCCCAAATCAATGTTATTGAAGTGGAAGAACTGTAGTTTCAACATACCAGGGAATACGCGCCACAATCAATTAATTGAAGGAAATATTAAATGCCTGTCAATCGGTCTCCGACATCGTGTGGATTATTTGCAATGAGTATTTAGGAAGCTGGTAGTCTACGCCGATAAATCCGAGACTTTCCACTTGGAAATCAACATACAGATATACAGCTTCAGCTGCTCGGAAAAGTGGTCGAAAATTTAACTTCCATATTGCCCTCTATTCGAGCCGATACATAGGTCATGAAGCACCCTACATATATTACAGAATAGAGCCAATAAACAGCTGTACGTCTAATTCTTGTTTTTGATTTTTATGAAATCTGAATAATTTCCTTTAGATCAGAGCAAATAGCTCCTGGATAAAACTGATAAACGCCAAAAATCTTTGGCTAACTTGTTGGGAAAAAATCAAAAACCTTTCAGAACTTGTACACATTCACCGTCATACGACACATCAAATATCAATCCATATTGAAGTAAGAACTTTTGCATCACCAACTACATATGGATTTTGGAAAAGATTGTGCATAAAACTGCCAAGCTTCATGTTGTTTAGATACCTAGTGACCATTTTGGTCCCTTATGTCAAAAAAAAATAAAAATAGAAACATAACGCTGACGCAAAATTCCCATCAGACCATCAATGACATCATCTAAACGTTATTTAATCAGTCATCTCATCCAAACTAAGAACTGAATGAATTAACAATGAGGACTAAAAGGTTTTAAGAAAAACAAGGCAAAAAGCCACTTTCGAAAGAAAAATGCTGTAGGTGTCGCTGTAATTGGAGATTTTGCATAAATTCTGAGTTAACTTGATCCAATGACCTAGAAAATGAAGGTGCTTGTGACAAAAGCAGCATCAAAGTCGAACGAGAGTGCATAACTGTCAGCCGTCTTTTGTCTGATCAGATTGAACTAAAATTATGATGTAACAGCGATGGATGCAACTCTTATTCATATATGTAGCTATGTACATTTGTACATCTAAGTCGCCCCAATTTCTGACAGTTACGGCACCACAAAAACCCCATTTTCGTCAACAACAGACCCTCAAATATCGAACAAAGAAAGTTTGCTTTCCTCCCAAGAGCAAGAGTATGAATTGAATTAAACACATAACTACAATTGATGTCAATTTCAAAATCACCTTTCCTCCACCACACCACGAATATTCAAAACTTCATCAAGTACGCCATGCTCCTACATTGTTTATAATTCATCTGCAAGTGCAATTTAAATTTGTCAGGAAATCAGGTATTTCCAACTATAGGTAGTATCTACTTAGTTTTAATTGAAAATAATAAAAACTAATAACTTTTCCAATCAAAAACAATTGCAAAAACCATGAAAACAAAGCAAAGTCAACTTTGTTGGCAAGTCTATTGAAGAGTTAACCTAACAAAATTTCTGCAAGTGACAGTTCTCCCACTCTGCCTGTCACTCAGTCAAAGTTCTTCTTTAACACATTATACGATTGCCGTCAACCGTGAAAATTGTCGAATGAAAATTCCAATTTCCTTGGGAAATCCAAAATTACCGTCAAATTCAAGAGAGAGAGGGAGAGAGAAAGACAGAGATCTCCTTAAAACTCTCTTATGACCTACGAGAGAGCTTCTTTGTTAACACAAATACTTGCGCAGTGATGATGGTTTGTCCATTTTTATTTCTTCTCTCTCCTCGTACTCTATTTATTTTTTGTTTGTTTGATATAATAAAAACATGTTTTTTTTAAATCGTGTTTGTGTTGTTTTAAAATTCCATTCCAAGTTTGCAAAAATAACCAAATTAACTAAACGGTATTTTATCGTTTTTGACATTTCAATATTCGTTTTTGAAATGTTAAAATGGGGACAAAGTGACATCTGACAGCGGTCATATTTATGCATCACTTGACAGTTTGGGCTGTTTGCAATTATTGACAACGAGGCCATTAGGCCTTGGTCATACAAATTTATGGTCTGATGCGGTGTACTGTGGTGTAGTGTGGTGTGGTGTGGTGTGGTGTGGTGTGGTTTGGTATGGATGTGGTTTGTTGTGTGGTAGTATATAACGTACGTAACAACTGCAGCACTGGGGTATTGCGAGATACGATCTTACTCGTACTACTCCCACCTCCATCTTACGCCGTCAATATTCGCATAACGTAGAGCAACAACAATGTCTGGAGCACCAACACACAGATGGTTATGTTTTCCTCTTATTTCTCATTTTTTACTCGTATTTCACCTGAGAATTATTATATCTCGGATTTTTTCTTCAAGCAATCCAGAAGCAAGAACCCAAAGAAGGCGAGCGAAGCAGAACGGATTCGAAAACAAAAAAATACAAATTCTTTTAATCACGTAAACTCGGTAAGGTCGGGAAAATCTAGAGTTTTTCCAACATTTCCTTCCGTTGCTGTTACTGTGGCTGTTGCTGTTGCTGTTGGTGTTGTTGTCAGTGTTTGTTGTTTTCCTGGTTGTTGTAGCGTAATAACGATTGTTTTGTTGTTATTTTTTCCTAACAATCGAATTTAACTACGAAGGTAAACCACTCATACACCGTTGAGTGGTGCTGTAGACCATACGAGATGAAACGAATGCTCGCGCTATTCAACAGTACCGTGCCACCATATTTAACACAAACACAAACAAACACATGACACGGCTGGTCACACTATTAGACAAAAACTGAATTTCGTATTTCAATTAAATTTTTTTCTATCTTTTTTTTCCGATTTTAATGGGATTTACGCTTTCGTCGAGCGCGCGATTATTGAATTGGGAATTTCGGTTGTACGAATGTACTAGTAACTACTGTATTGCTAATTGAATTTAACGGATAAACACTTGGGAATAGGGATGATTTTGAAATCTCATTTGAGCACGTTTTTTAAACGGGACGGATGCACAATTTTTTACCTTTTTTTAAATTTTTTTGAATTTGTAACTTTTCTTTCTCAACTAAAAATAAAGTACGACGCGTTTTTGAGTAAGAAAAAAAAATTTAAACGAACGACGAACGAAACAGACCGCGTCACACCAACCGAACCGTTTCGTATCTAACCGTCGACTAAATGTTGAAAATCTTGGCCAAGAGATTCAACAGCAGGTAGTTTTGCCTTTCGGTTCGGATTCAATGTATTTACTCGTAGATACAGTGACTCTTCGTTCCGATTGGAATTTTCTGGTTGACTCTTTTTTTGTTTTGTTGTTTGCCTTGGCCATTTCACAGATACGGAAAATCTACAAGTTGTAAAGAGAGTGAGGTAAGTGAGTATGAGTGCCTACCTGTATTTCGCATTTTCTTCTCCGCTGTGTTAAGTTTGGATGGGATAAAACAGTTGAAGACGGCTATTGCAGTTGTGTTGTAGTAGAAAATGTAGTAGCAGAGCAAAGAAACTCCCACACAAAGAGCAAGTGATAGATGTTGCCACATCGCGTTGGATGGTGAGTACTAAGGTATTCAAGTGTTGCCAATGAACAGAGAATCTTTTCATGGCTTGTCTGTCAGAAACAAAAGAGTATTCGTTTATGATTTTAATAAAATTTCCTAGTCTTTCGAAAAATATTCTGAGCAATCACGTACAACTCTAGTAAGTACCCGTCATATCAAGCGTAAGCTAAAAGTTCGCAAAAGAAATGCACAACAATGCCGACATCACTTTCAAACGAAATATACCAGGAAGTTGTGTTACTTATGTCAAGCACACATGGGTGATTAGCAAAAGCGTAATGATCCGTTAAAATGCCAAAAAGCAGTATACAGACTTTTTACTGAATAGAGCAATAATGCCTTCAGCGCTTTTTTGAGATGGCAAGAACTATGAGTTTGGTCTGCCTGCAACCTGAAGAGTCATGATTCATACGGTTGAGTACATAAAAAGCTGTAGCCGAGAGCAGAAGCAAATTCATCACAAGTTCAGGTTTTGGAGAGTACTAGTTTGGACCTTGCCTAGCACGATAATCGATGAGCATATTTCCCGCGGTCCCCTTCTGGCTTGCATCCATATTAAGCTCAGTGAATTTTCTTGGCTGTAAAACTATACATTTTAACCAGAAGTTTAAAATCAATATTTCAATGATTGTAGTGAAGCTGTCGTTTATCGAAAACTATTGCAATTGAACCTCGTCCAAGTCAAATACAAATTGAAGAAAAGAAACGCCCGTGGAGAAAAAATCTAGTTGATGCTCCGACTTCAGGACGCTTTCAACAACGAGGAACACAAAAGAACAGCTTTGAACAAAAGCTGGACACACAAAATCCGGCGTGGTGGTTTTGGTCTTGTCTATAGGGGCGATTTATTGGGAAAATGCTAACTGTCCTATAACTTGGATTAGGCCAACAGCACCACAGTCAAGTTCATAGCGTAGTGCTTGCCTTACCTTCCAATGCTGGTCCGCGATAACAGGATGAATAAATCATTTGCTATGTAGCCTCAAATGTCGACATGCCATGTAATGAGTGTAATATGTAATATGCCATGTAATATGAGTGAAGTTCGCTAATACCCCAAGCTCGTAGGTTCCTCAATTCAAATGGAAGAATATTTTTTTATTAAAAAAAGAAAACAATTTAATTCAAAAGTAATGATTATAATAATTCAAAATGTAAGGAAAATAAAAAAAAGGTCTTTGAGTGTGCGTGCTTAAAGCAGTGGAAATGACCCGACTGCTGGACCACTCAAACTCAAAATTTGCAGTTTTACAAATCACCGCAGAATTTTCTCACACAAGTGTGGAAACTTTCAAGACTAGTGGACAAATCCGACCTGTCGTTTGTGAGATGCCAAACCTGAGTGGGGCTTCCACGTCATCCATTTCGGATTTATGTTTATCCCACTCAATACTTGGATGTGAATCATAAATTAAGTAAAAGCTTATGAGCTTTTGTTTGTACGAGCTTTTTGTATGCAAGTATGATCTTGAACTTTCTTGCCAACTGAATTAATTATATTGCGATCGATGCCACACTTTCAGTGTTTTGGATGGTCGAACGTTCCGAGCAGCTGAAATCTACTCGGACCAATATCTCGATGAGAATATCCGTAACATTCCAGAGTTACAAAACTATTATGAGGAAGTGACTTCTACGACCAGAAGAAAAGGGAGGAACATAGTCTCCTCAAAAAAAAAAAAGGAAAGAGCACGCGAGGCGCTCGATCAAGTCTTTAGAGTGATGCTACTAGAGGAATGAAGCTCGGAAATTTTACCAACAAATAAAACGAATATGCCAAATCTGTAAAGCTCAAACAGAAATCTGCTCAGATGTAGAAGGAAACCTTATAGTAGAACCAGAGCCGGTAATGAGAATCTGGAAAAATTATTTCTGCAGAATGTGAAACGGCGATCACGAAAAACATCCTACTGTCAGGCAGAATGAAGCATTCTAGGAGGACTAAGATAGATAACATTTCGACATTTCCGTCCATCCGATCGAAATGAATTCAGAACAAATATTTCCAATCTTGAGTCGCAGAAAGCTGATGGACCAGACGGCTTACATAACTAGCGAGCTGTTCAAAGCAACATTGATTGATGATTGCTGTTCCGACAGGGTTGGTAATAATGTCAGAAAATGACTTAAACCAGTCGATGTAATGTGATTTTCGCGTAACTGCTCTTGTAAGGATTTGCCAAGCTCACAAGTCAACTACACAAGCAGTATCTTTCAAAAGTCTGTTCAGTTACTTGCATATGAAGGCGACATTGGCATGAAAGGAAGAACACAGCGAGTTGTTAATGGAGCGTCTGCGACTATTGACGCAAAAGCGGCAAAGATGTGTTTAGCGGTCAACGAATTAAAACCAAAGCAAATACTGTCAATATAGGGAGACATACAATATCGACGCCTAGGACAAGGGGAGTTTGTCTACCTCGGCTTCGCTATCAACCGTGATTTAAGTCCTGGTAGGGACTACCGGTGGTCCAGCCGCCAACAAGACCTATGACCGGCAACTTGTGACTGATCAAATCGTAGCAACCTTCGGTAGCGTCATCTGATGATGTTTATGATAAGACCAGTACCTTGCTCTGCCCCCGTTCATTATTAGACAACGTAGCCAACTTCGTGTGCGCAAACTGGAGGCAGCTGGCAAAGGCCATGCTAGCTGTAGCAGCATATTTTGCTGAGGCCCTTGTCCATCCCGAACTGTATAGATCGATCGAACATATATTCCCGCCGTTAAAGCGAAAACTTAGAAGGAAGTTCTCTTCATCGACTGTCTTACGGACACCGGTCTCTTCCAATTAAGTGATACAACCAACATTCTTGGAAGACAGCTAATTTCGTCTTCTCTACTGATGCAGATAATTGAAATGTTTCAACGAGCAATTATTTTTTTCTCGAATCTTGATCATTAAAACACTCCGTTCTATGAATACGTTTGTACTCGTAGCTTAAATTTTCGCACAGCAGAACAACTTACCAACTAAGACGAATTTGAACGCTCCCTAGGATAACTCTTGCCTTAATGCTCTTGCTTTTTTTACCAACATTCTTTTTTTTTCAACTCACCTACACCCTACTTATCTGGGTGGAGGTTGAGTCACTTTATTTGAATTATATAAACCATTTGAATCACAGTTTAATCTCTGTTCCCAAAAGCTTTTTTCTTTAATTTATTAATATTAAACGAAACGAGGATAACTTGAAGTTGAAGCTTGCACCTCTGATGATCCTCAAATAATCGCAGAGTTATATATTTGATCCATTCTTTAGCCACCCCGAATACCACGATCGGCTTTACTTCTCCTACTTAAGCAGTTGTCCGCAAACATCATTTATTTCGGTGGGTATTACTCCAGAATTAGTGAAAAGAAAGGGTGAAAACTGATGGTCATATTGTTGTAAGGGCATAACACCTACAAAAATTTGATCCGGTAAATCAGTGACAGAATTTTCACTTCGCAGCCTTGCTTAGTATCGTCGGTGTTTGTGTTTTCTGTGTTTGTCTGCGATTATGACTAAGGAATTCAGGGTAGATGTAGATAATATACGCGGGCTAAAAAGTAATTACTTTTTTGCGTACGACCACGTCTGTAAGTACAGACCAGATGTTTTGGCACTTAGTGAAACACAGGTAGATCCCCGCCCACACCTCTCAGATCATTCTGATCTGAAGCTACCTGGCTACGAACTAGTGCCATTATACTTCTCTCACCGCGGTCTCGCCATTTATGTGCGTAATGATGTAGCTTACCAAACTCCACCACAATGTGATCCATGTTCCAATCCGGAATTCAACTTCATGTGGTTAAAATTCCATCTCCGTAAGCAAATTATACACTACTGCTTTATTTATAGAAGCCAAAAACTGGACAGCAATTCAACTTTTAACGAGTTTGATGCGCTTTCTGACTCCATTCAAAGAATTGTATCCCTGTATCCTCATACTGAAATCGTTATTACGGGCGACTTCAATATACACAATTCTGGGTGGCTTCGACATTCTGGACAGACAACACCCGAAGGACGGCGTGTTGAGATCTTCGCTGCGGAAAACAACCTAACGCAGCTTGTAAATGAGCCCACGCGAATACCAGACGTTGATAGTCATACCGCCAACACCCTGGACTTGTTTTTAACTTCTCACCCTGATAAGTACACCATTGATGTGCTCTCCCCTCTAGGCTCGTTGGACCATTGTGTCGTATCAGCTAATTTCTCGTACACCGACCACACAGTTAGAGAAAAAATTCCTAAAAGAACCCTATGGCAATACTAGAAAGCCAACTGGAGCGGTCTTAACAGCTTCTTTAGGAATTTCAACTGGTATGGCTCGAGCTGTAAAGAGGCCGTCAAGGTTAGAGAAATGTTTTTTCGGTCTTTCAAGACCAACCCGACAGAGGAAAACCGAAAAAAGTTCAAACGAGCCAGAAATGACTGCAACGCCTTTCTTAAGCGTGGGAAATTCCAATACGACCAAAAACTGAGGCAAGAAATACTGCAACGTCCCAAAGGCAGTAATAATTTTTGGTCGTTCGTCAAAAACATTAGAAATTCCGCCTCGTCCTCCATCCCTACGCTAATTTACAATGACATTCTAGCTGTCAGCTTTGGATAAGGCCAATCTGCTTGCTGCACACTTTGCGACTAGCTCAACACTCCCAGATTGTGCTTTGTCTCCGCCTAAACTTGAGTTCATCGAGTCTTTAATGGGACGAATCTACTTTCGCACTCGTGTAGTAGCAAGAGTACTTAAAGATCTCAACATACATAAATCCGCTGATCCAGATGGTATATCTCCCCTTCTTTTGAAGAGGTGTTCTTCATCGCTGGTAAAACCACTGCGTAAGCTTTTTCGTCAATCCTACTCTTTAGGACTCTTCCCGAGCAGATGGAAAACAGCGTTTGTCCAGCCCGTCCCTTAAAAAGGCAAATCATCTTCTCTCTCCTCCTACAGACCCATTGCACTTACTTCCTTTCTTTCCAAGGTCATGGAAACGCTGATAAATCGTCAGCTCATGAAATATCTCGAAACACGAAAACTTCTCAATGAGCGGCAGTACGGTTTTCGTAGCAACAGGTCCACTGGTGATTTGATGGCATGTCTCACCGAAAAGTGGAACCAAAGTGTACATCAATCTGGCGAAAGCAAGATAGTTGCACTTGATATTTCTAAGGCATCAGGCTCTTTTGTCGAAAATGCATGCATTTGGGATCGACGATTCTCTTCTTCAATGGATTAGAAATTACCTTTCGGAACGTACAATTCAAGTTGTTTTGGACGGTTTCAAGTCTGATGTTCACAAAATAAATGCTGGTGTGCCCCAGGGCTCTGTTCTGTCTCCGACACTCTTTTTAATTTTCATTAATGATCTCTTGTCTGCTACTTCTAATCCAAAATATTCCTTTGCTGATGACAGTACTCTCTGTTTTTCATATTCGTTCCCGGACTCACGACCCTGCTCTTCGGCTGTAGAACGAGAACGGTAGCGTATGCTAAGCTCATTAAATTCCGATATAAACAGCATAACCAATTGGGGAACTATCAACAGAGTGGAATTTAATGCTTCCAAAACACAATGCTGTCTGCTGTCGTTAAAGCGAAATTTAAACACTCAGCCATTATCCATGAATGGCACTTGCATCGTCGAAACCGAAAAAATTTCCATTCTCGGTATGTGTGTCAATGACAACTTACGTTGAATTGACCACATATTTGATATCGCCAAAAATGCTGCGAAATGTCTAGGTTTCCCCAAGCGATGTAAGAAATATTTTACCCCCTCTGATCTGGCCTCAATATATAAGGCATTCATCGGCCCAAAATTGGAGTACAATGCGCATATCTGGCCAGATGCTCCTAAAACATCTCTGCGCCTGCTAGATAGGATTCAAAACCATGCGATAAAACTTATTGACGATACTAATACCTGTCAATGAATTGACAAGCTCGAACACCGACGCAATGTCTCACTTTGTTTTATCGCTATTCAGTGCTCCACTGAAATCGTCAGTAGCATTTCGCCCATTCAAACTTTCAACGGTAACACCCGTCTCGCTATGAATGCTCATCAGTATACCCTCAAGCCCATTTTCGGACGTACTCTAAAATATCGTGATTCGTTCCTAAGCCGTACACCTCGTACACAATGTACATCGGTACCTCTCTTTTCTTCCTCCCTAAATCTCCTTTGCCCGCGCTGTGAACAATCACCTTAAAGATATACAAACCCCTTAAGCGCGAGTTATGTATAAGTCAGCATATTTGAACTCAAGTATACAAAATATTTTGAAAGATATTGGAACCAGTAGATATTAAGTTACAGAAATGTTCCCAGACTTTTTCCGCTGATCACATGCATTTGCATACCTGTGAGAATGCAGAAAAAGCTGAGTAAACAATTGATAGAGTATAAGTAAACGTAAGAGAGCATTCTGAAGGTTGTTCGTTATTAACCTTGCTAGTAAAACGTGTAAAAAACTCATAAGTGAAATAAAGTTTTTCTTTCATAAATGAAATAAAGTTTTTTTTTATCGATATAACTAAAAGATTATTTATTTCGCGCGCTCATTATAAAAAAAAAAAGTCTGTGACATCTTTAGAAAGCCGATAGCCAAGGATAGATTTTTCCGTCTTAGATATCTTATGAATATTATTAATTTAAAAGATAATGAATTAAATAATTTTTGTTAAAATTAACTTAAAATCCTAATTTGATATGGAATGTAAGCTTTTTTTATAGTCAAATATACAAAATATTTATAAAAGTGGAAGTGTTGAAGAATTTATAACATTGTACATACATATATATATATATATATACTCGTACATACCGCATTGTTTAATTGTACTCGTATACTCTCTATTTTACTATGACAATAGTACGACACTCGAGCAAAGCGGTTGGTCTTTTTCTTTTTCACTGTCTAACAAATAATCGTTGATCATGGCATTGTTCTGGTGTCTATTAACAGTCACTTATTTTTGAAGAAATCAGTACCGGCATCATTGGCCACCTGAACGTGGTATTTACGAATTATTGAAAAAATTTGCACCCAATTTACGCCATTGGATACTCACAGAAGAACGAGAGCAGTGGGTTCGGAAGAAAATATCGCGACTATGGAAACTTGTGTTGAACATGACCACAATTTATCGATTTGTTCGCAATGAGGCCTTTGTTCATCCACTAGTTGAGAAATGCTGCATAAATTGCCCTGACTGAAAGTCCATTTCAAATTCACGTTTAACGATAGCGTTTAAGGATGCCTACTCTTTAGAGCAGACAGACGGACAGTACAGCTGCAACACATTATCTGAGTATGCTTGTGCATAGAGGTCACAAATATTGAGTTCGTTGAGCAGTGAGTCGACCAACATGCAGCATAGCAGTGGAGACAGATTACTGCCTTGCGGGCATCCAAAGTTTACTCACGCCATCATATATTGGGCACCGTCATCATCCGCAATCCATTTCTACCAGTGAAGATTCTCTTCAGGGTTACCAGCAGCTGGTCTATAACTTTTTGTAACACAACTGGGCAACACAAATAAATAAATAAATAAAAAAATAGTTTTTAATAGGAGCTGGTTCCTATTAGGTTACCTGGGAAATGAGCCTCAAACATGAGAAGAGTCTTTGCTTTCGGCTCAATGTAGGTGATTGATGCTTGATCTTTCCCTTGTAACAACTTTGAACAGCCTACTTTCGATCCTTTTACAAAAGTCTTTATAAGAGACACTACTCGAAATAATAAGAATAAGAATAAGCTTCTTATATTCTTTTTGCCACAGACTCCACTTTCCTTCCAAATTTATCTTAAATAACCTGTTCAGGAGTTTTCTAGTTTCTTTACAAAGTCGCCGTAGATATGCGTTCTACCAAGGAACGGGTGATCTGTAGGACTGTTTTCTAGCTGGATATGCCAGTTAAATTCACATGGTGAGCGTACGGTTGAGGTTCTGAACAACTTCCAATATCTTTTGTTTTGTCTGTCCTGAGCTTAGGGGGAGCACTGCTGGACTTGCCGAGCTCTTCCTTAAATCGTGTTCAGTTGGTTTTCTGCGGATTCCTCCTCTTCAACAAGGTCGAGATCTCGCATCCGATTCCGTATTCGAAATCTGATGCGTGTCTGGAATAACTCGAAGCTATTGACAATTCGCCGTTGTGCACGACATAACACAGTTCAGTTTTCTCGGAATCCCAAACTCGGCTATTGTATATTGCAACTCGGTGAGAATAATTCTGTCAGCTTTGAGGTCAATAGAGTCATGAAGAGCGTTGGACTTGAACCTAGATCATTCTTCCAAGAGTGAAGGTTTGATGTATCAATATAAAACGTAATGTGCACTGGATAGGATCTTCTAGCCAATATAAAGCAATGATATGTCCCGGTAGTTGCAAGGCATAGGACCACTTTTCTGGATGATGGCGCGTATGCGCCATTCTGCCAGTCTGCTGCTTAAATCTATCTGCAATTCACTGATTTCTTGTCTCCTTGAGCTGGAAGAAAGGGAGATTCTTTTCTTTTTGATTTGCAGTTCTTTTTTCTGTACGTCTTGCGACGTCTCCTTGTATGCTTCATTTGTTCCTTTCTTATTCAGCATGCACTCCTTATCGTACCAACGAGATCTTGTTGGAGTTGAACTACAGTTATCTCAACCACTTCCCGAATAGAAATTTTGCATTATAAAAGTATATAACTGAGCTCTAAATCGTTCTGCAACGTGATCGGAATCGACGTTTTAGGTACATTGGGGTTAGGTACATTGTTAACCACACGCTAAACCTCCAAATCAGCTGAAGTAGAATAAATACACTCTTGCCTAGAACACGGGTGCAAATATAAAATCACTTTTCAGTGGTTGCTGGGAGAGCTATTAATGGAGAATACGAGGACTTACATGTCAACTTGAATTTTACTGCAGCATGAATCATACCTGACATTTACAAAGTGAGATACATTGTGAAGAGCGTTTGGAACTTAGCACTATGTGTACAATCCTTCATATTGCAGCGAGCTTAACTTACCAATCAACTCTAAACGAAATGGTCTCTTGTCATACAATTACGAAAATGCTATGATCACTTAAAGTAAGATCGCTATACCGAATAAATAAATGCAGCAGAAAGTTTTAAAGTAAGGTTCAGGATTATTTTCAAGTGTCACTTAGTAAAGAGTCCTCACGCGGTACATGGCCGATTTACGAATGCATATATGGATATGCAGATTCGTCATCTGAAGTTTGCTTAAATCGAAGGTAGCGGGCTGAAAGCCAGACTCTCAATGTACGACAAAATGTCAATAAGGCATAAATGAGACCCCACGCTACCCAAAAAAATCGAAGGGCTACGCAATGGAAATTGATATAAAAGATCGCATTTTGCCTTACGACTGTAGCCTCGTCACCGTCATATCGTTGATGTATTTTAACAATTCTTCCATCTTTTGTAGTCATAAGGTACCAAAAAAACCTGACCAGCAAAAAGTTAGTTTCATCCCGCAGCTGCCTACAAATTGGCAGAACAGCACAAAGCACGTGGTTTTTGTAAGAGAATACGAGTATGTACCTACAACAAATTATTGATTGTGAGATATTTATTATTTACAGATAAATGGCAACACTGTTTCCACATTTACGTGGTGTATTACTTTCTACCAATAAAATCCACCCTAACTGAAAAAACACTGGCTCCATGTGAATTCAGTCGGAGTGGAAAAATCTATATTGCATGCATTTACCAAATAAACATTCGCCTGTTCTCCGTTTTTGTTTTTCCGCGCAAGTGCTTGACAAATGTTTAGATTTGGATACACTGCAATTTTATGAACAAAACTGAACCAGCCTCCATCGAAAAACACTGAGCAAATCCACGCTAATGGTTGTTGTACTCAATCTACTGATAATAACCTGCAATAGATGGCACTGCATTCCCATTATTTACGACTGCACTTTGAATATTAATTAAAACAAAGAACTCCTTTCGATTATTAAGAAACGTCAAATTGACGTATTTTATTTATTTATAACATTTTGTGAATGGCAGTTAAAAAAATGTGGTCTGTTTTTGGTGGCGACATCAAACTGAATGTGTCTATAAAAGCCTTGACGATGAAAGGACTGGATAAGCACTACTAACAGGTCAATCCAACAATAGGTGCCATTTTAAATTTGGCGCCATTGTTGAAATGTCATTGTAAATTAACCCTTTATCCAAAACGTTGAACCAAAACGTTTATTTTTCAATAGCTACTGTTAAAATAAGAAAACAACTTTTTTTTAAATAATTTATAAAAGTTTTCAAGTCCTTCATCAAAAAAAAAAGTCCTTTGTTACATAAATGTTATATTTCCGGAAAAGCGCAAAAAAAACTTAAAGTGAATAAATTTATGAAAGGTGATATGAGCGGAAACAGTTATTGTTTTTGTTATAACATAATGCAACTCCGCATTTTTCGCATAGCGTTTGCGAAACCCGTTGGCAATTCGGTACTTTGCATGGTCTTCTTTTATTTGCCCATGTTGGCCAATGACCAATCTGGGTCCAGTCGCAAAGCTTGTGGTGGGGCATGCTGAGCTGGTCCCTTGTGTTTCTTAGCTCAATAGACCTGTTTTTTGAATTGGTCTTTGTACCAAGCGTCAAGAGGGTTTCAGAAATCTGGAGACGAAACTCTGCCGGAGCCAACAACTTTTCCGCTTTATTAGCTCCATTATTTTGCTGCGACGTTTAATTTTGTATCTTCCCATAATTGCGTCAATGAGATCCACACCTCCCATGTGCGTATTCTATTGACCAACAATACACGGACGCTTGATTTCGATGTATTTTTTCGAAGTTTGTCATATCTCTTTACAATGCGTTTTGGCATTTCACCAACGAATGTGGACGCTAGATTTACAATTTTATTATCTTTCCACGAAACAGTTGCAATATCGATTCTTTCTACATTACAAAGATACTCCACGGAAGATCCTTTCTTTTTCGTTTGGAAGCTCACAATTTGGTATTCTATTCCGTCGAATTGTTCAAACACTGAATAGTCGAGCTCTGATCAAGGAAAGTCGGTTAACTTCGCACTATACCTGAGACCACTGACGGTAATGGTGTCTCCTTCCTCATTTCGAAAGGTCCGATGATGCCACCATGCCATAAACCGCACTGAACGGTTAATCTTTGTGGATGTATTGATGCTTGGTCGAACACTTGTCCTCCAATAATGGCAATTTTGCTTGTTGACATAGCCGCTGAGTCAAAAATGGGCCTGGTCCGATAAGTTGCGTTTTTGGCCAAAATCGGATCTCCTTCCAACATTTCCAGCACACAATTAGTGAACTCACGGCGTTGTCTATAGTCGTCTGGCTTCAATTCTTGCGTCAGCAGAATTATATGGATGTGGGTGTAAGTCCAACCGCAAAGTAAGCCGGGTTGAATCTCTGGCAACCAGCCAATTCAGCTGATCGGCTCTGAATCGACATTTCTGGGTCTTCGTCGATACTGTCCGCTACGGCGGTTATATTTTCTCCATTTCACACCAATGTCTGTCTGGTTGGTGGCTTAAGATCCGAAAGAGTGTACTCACGCTCAAACTTTTCCATCACGACCGACCTCATGACGAAATTCACGTTGCGTATGCACAACTGGGCCGGAATTTCGGTAATACAATATTTTTTAATAATTTCCGCACGTTCGGTAAGCGTAAAACGATGCATGATGAAATGGCAAACCTTACTAAATATTTTGACAGCTGGATGTCATTTTGACAGCTGTTGAAACATAACAATTGGAAAAACTATCATTGCACACGTTATTTCATCATTTACATCACACATTTTATCCTCTTTTATCTTTTTGAATGATTTGAATTAGTTATTAGCAATTCATCAAGAAGTTTTAAGTAAGAATCGAAAGTAAATAAATATCCAGTTATAAGTTGCCGTTCAATATGCTAGGTTTAATGAAATTTTAGTCCCTAAAATTCTGAAGCCGCCCATTGCGATGACTTTTGATAATTCCGCTTTTACACGTCGCAAGTGTGTAATATGCATGTTCTGGTTATTTTCTTTTGAACTGTCATTCAGTGTTGTGCGCAATTTTACACGAAAGCCTTTCCCCCCATCTTTGGTTTTTCGTGTTATTTGACAGCTCTCTTTCATTTCATCTCTGGCGCTCAGTGTTTCATAATTGAAAATGAGCCCGCTTGTTAATTCTTTAGTCCATTTCAGTTCATCCGCCATACTGAAATGTTGTGCTCGTAACAGCAGCCAAAGAAATAATGAAGCAAATGCGAAAAAGAAAGAAGAAGGAGAAAAAGAAATGTCAAAAACATGCAAAGAAAATGCTACCCACATGCAGTGGGAATTTGGTTAATTGGGTATTTTTTGTTTCATTATGCCTCTCTTTTGCACTCATTTGAATCTTTCGAAACTTGCGACGTGTAAAAGCGGACTAAGTAAAAGAGGAAAGATTTTAGATATGGATCGATATACACTCGCACAACGTATTGAAATAGTGAAAATTCACTACAAAGACGGTAAAAATATCGCGGAAACGTTTCGTAAAGTTCGTACTGCTTTTGGTCTTCATCAATCGCCTTCTCCCAAACAATAGTGAATATAATCGATAAATTTCAACGTCCTGGACGTGATGTAATGACTTTAACGCGTGTTCGTCCGGCAACATCATCTGAAAATATCGCTGCCGCCGTTGTTGAGAGAGTGACAAACCCATGTGTGTCTCTTTCGAGACGATCCCAGGAATTTGGTATACCGGAACCACTTTGCACTGCATGATCTTGGCCTACATGCTTGTAAAGATCCAGTTGGTAGAAGATTTGAAGCCAGCAGACGCCTTTCGGGGGCTCCGAAAACCCAAGAGATATAGTACAATAGAACAACCTCCCATCCACAACGTGTGATAGTTTGAGACGATTTTTGGGCTGACGGTATCATTGGGCCATGATGCTGGTGCAACCATTTCATTGAATGGATTGCGTTACCGAACAATTTAGACAGATTTTTTTTTGCCTGAAAGTGATGCTATGGACGTGGACGACATACTATATTTTCAGTAACACGGCATCACATGCCACACAGCTGGTGAAACAATAGCTCTGTTGCGTGACAAATTTGCTGCACGTGTGATTTCTCGAAATGGAAAAATCAACTGGCCGCCGAGATCGTACGATTTAACACAATTAGACTTTTTCTAATTAGCCAAATAAAGTTGCAATTATGCGAAAACGTGATGAAAAATTGCACCAAAAGAATGACTATTTGTAGGCAGATGTTGTATTCCATTATTAAACTCAGAGCTTGTTCTTTAGATTAAAATAAAACTATTACCACTTTTCGAAAATGTTGCGCTTTTCTATTGCTTTAAAATGACACCTGTTTTTGGACGACCCTCTACCTAACGGATAAACGTACAACATTTTTCTCTAACTGAATTGTATTTTGGCAATAGAATCGACCGCTAGAGCCCTTGCGTTGGTGGGTTTCCTGATGCTTTGTTGCCAACCAATGAAGGAAGATAGTAGTCGTAACTATCACAAGCATCTTGTAAACAAATGTTGACATCTTTCCTTTTTGTATTGCAGTTATAAAGACATAATTCACATACTCAGACATAATTCACATACTCAGTCATAACAGGGTTTGCGTCGAATGCAAATTCAAAATAACAAATTCAAAAATAACAGGGCAGTAGCCAAGAAGATTGGCCGTCTTTATGAGTAAGAGGATATTACAGAGGTTTTATACTTGATTACTTACTTAGGTGGCGCTACAGTTCGGGGTGAACCTGCGCTTCAACTAGCAAGCCTCTCCAGTTAGTCCATTCTTTAGCTAACTGCCTCCAGTTACGCACTTCAAGTTGGTTGAGGTTCCCTTCTACTTGCGCGCGCCACCGAAGGTGAAGTTTTCTTCTACTGTGTTGTCCCTCCGGGTTAGATTCGAAGACTCTGCTAGCCGGAGTATTGGTGTCCATTCGCTCTACATGTCCTAGCCAGCTAATGCGCCGTTTTCTGACTAGTTCGATGTCGCTGTTTATCCCGTTTCCTGGTAGTTCTCCTCCAAAGCCCGTTAACATAAACGAGATCAAATATTTTTTGAAGTATTTTTTTCTCGAAACGACTTAGGATATCTTCATCGGCTTTCGATAGAGTCAATGCTTCAGCGCCATGAAGTAGGACTGTGACTGTCTTATATAGAGTCTTCTTAGTTAATTGCTTTGCTAGCCACTACTCCTGCCAATTGTTGTATTTTTACAATTGGCAAGAGTAATCTACCGCTAAACACATTTTGGTAGCAACCATTTCAATACACAGCCCGCTGAGTTCTCGCAATCAAGTCGATATCATCGGCGTTCGATAGAAGTGGTACAACATTGTACCTGCAGTGTTCGCTTTTTAGTCCCGCACAATTCCCGCGAAGTTCGTCATTCTGCCCAGACGGACGAGTTTGGCAGGGATGTCAAAACTCGACATAGCTCGTTTCTATACGAATGCTGTTATAAGAGGCATAAAAATCGATGATAAATGGTGGTTTTTTTTGGGATCTGTGGGAGTGCGAGTATTTAGTCGATTATGGACTTTTCTGGTCTGAAACCACGCGGATAGGGGCTAATCAGGTTGCTAACGAAGGGTTTCAGACGTTCTCACAATATGGCAGATAAGATCTTGTATGCGAGGCTGAGGATGCATCTGTTGAGGGGGCCTCGTTGCTCGCTGCTCGTTGATCTCACAAGCGGCATAGGAGTTGTCGAGAGTCTTTCTTTGTTCTGGCGCTTGGGAAATCAGTATTCGAACCTTGGCTGCAACAAGGTGGTAATCTGAGTCAATGGTGGCTGCCCGGAATGTTCGGACGTCCAGAATACTAAAGGCATGTCTTATTTGTGATCTGTTTAATTTAGCGTTTCATGATCCGGAGACCTAGTACGATTTTTACGTCATACATTGGCATTGCTCATAAGTACAATCGAGGTGCTCGTGTAAACATTCTTTGGCGAAGTGTCGGTAGCTCAAGTATTCTTGTCTTAGTCTGCTGATTATGTCAAATTAGCATCCGCTGATTCTTTCCGCAATCACCATCCGGTCCATTCCATAGCACTTCCTGGATGGTGGTGATATTTGTATGATAGCAGTCTATGGCCTCTGCTAATTGTTCGGCTGCACTTGGCCTATTAAGGGTCCAAATATTCCACATGCGGATGCGAAAATCGTTGTGCTTTAAACGTTACCAAGTGTCGTTGACAATGTATCTCTTCCGCATTGGGTTGTGAGCCATATGACGGCGTAAGCCAGTATTATGCTACTGACCTGCATAAGCAAGTGCTTACTCATTCAAATACCGGGAGCCACCACTAGACAGTCAGCAGTTTCCCAATTAATCACCGTGCAACCCCCGTTTTCATATGATTTCTTGAACATCGTTCTTGAAAGAATTGTGCGAGACTCAGTTGTCATCTCCAGAGGTACCATCTTTAAAAAATCCGTCCGGTTATATTGACATAATAAGGCGTTCGCTTACGTGATGAAAATTCCAGACTTTTGCCATTGTTTACTGCTCATAACAAATTCCTAGCAGACGATGTTCTGTTCTCTGTATGATCCTCGTAGTATATTTTAGTATTGTTGGTCCTTTTATCCGGTGCATTCCAACGCACTTCTTGAATGACAGTGTTAACTCCTTTATAGCAGTCATAAGTCTCTGCAGATCCAAAGTTCTTTGTAGTTTTTTCGTTTTGCAAACTCGATATAACAATGAATTCGTCCTTATCCGGGATTCTTGGTAACTTTACAGCAATGGGTTGTTACTTGTGCAGGCGAAATGAGCGCAGTATGCAATAATCATTAACCCTCCCGTTATTGAACCCAAAAAGTGTTCGATATCATTTCTATTTCAGCACCCTGACTGGTCCAAACATTCTTATTGATCTCAGCTCCAGATACGTAGTTAGGTGGAAGTAGCTCATGTTAAGTGATTTCTGTTGAGACCGTTTCCCTTTTGTGAGTTAACCATTTCTGGCAGAGCATTAGAGAGTTACTATGTTCTCCTTGATCGCGCTTATAAGTTTAGCAAGTCAAGTTTGGTTGTTGCCTATAGTGCTCTAAAGTAGTAAATATGTGCTGGCCTTTGTTTCCTTCTAAAATGTCTTTTTTTGTGTGCTCCAGATTAAAAAGACTCGCCGGGAGAAGAATGTACCAGACAATATCTAAAATAGGCCGCGCTTTCGTATTTGAAATAGAATATTCCACTTGTACAGAGTCTTTTATGAATTAAAATCGACAGCTACAAGAGAAAGTTGTTTCGAGAACGTCCTTAAAACATTTATTTATACAAAAAGAAGAAGAAAAATATTACTAACAAAAACAATTAACAAAATAAAGTATTTTTTCTTAACAGCGAAGCCGGATAAGATCCTAGTTAGCCAAAACAGCTGGCTGTACAATGTACGAGTACACAATAAACAAAAAAAAAGTTGTAAATAGTCTCTAGAAAGGTTGTGCTTACATTAATGTATATATATGCGCAATGCGTTATCTAAATCAATTATTAAATGGTTTACTTTGTTGCAGGAATGTCTGATAGTTACAGTTTCATTTAAATACGTACTTAAGCTTAAACATCGCTATAGAAAAATAAAATTAGAAAATAAAACTAAAAATGTTACAATTGTGCCGATCTCTAATCTTTGCTTAACTACTTTTTTCTTATAAATCATTTCCTAAGGTAATCAACCCAACCCGAATCTGAGATCTAAGCGAATTTCTTTTCTTCAGGTTTGATACCGAAATTAAGTCGAAGTTGTTCTAGGAAGACAAACGTGAGGATGGTGTGAGGACCAAGACGAACAAACGCCGGAATGTAACCCTTAAAGAAACCCTTTGGACCTAAACGAGCGGTGAACTTAACAATGTCCCATAGGCCATTGAATTCGCCTGGCTTGGCATTCATTGTGCGGGTCTTTAGGACATCTAGAGGTTGAGTGAGTGTAGTTGCGATTGCTCCAGCTCCAAGTGATGCAATGAAATGAGTGCGCACGTCATCCTTGAAATGTGGTTGCTGCAGAAGAATTGTTTTGATCTGGAAAAACGAAATCGTTAGTTGATGTTTTTGAAAGTAAGTAAACGATTTTTGATACGACGAACCTGATCATAGAATGCAATTTGACCAACTGTCATTAAAATACCACGACTCACTGCTGTAGTGGCACCAGAAAAGAGTTTTGTGAATCCCTCATTCTGATACACACGGTATAGGCCATCAATAGCGTGTTTATAGCTGAGATGCGATACCAGTTAGACAAAATCACGATATGTAAACATTTAAACTTACTTTCTCCTCGATTCTGCAGGCAATTTGACGTCGTTTTGCATGCGCACGTTCACCATATCAGCCGGTGTTCCTACAAATCCACCAACAGCACCTGATATACTAGCCAACATCACCTTACCCATCATGGAGTTGGTGTCGATACTGGTTTTACCAACTTCGTACATACCAAAACGAGTAAGGGAATAGGTCATTTGACGCAGGACAGAGGCTGACAATCCACTATAGAACGCAGTTATACCTGATGAAGTAAATCAAAGTTAGTTCTATGTACTTCAGAAAAATGAGAAAAAACTTATACACCTTGTTCTCTAAGGATTTTCACCGTCAAAGCGAAGACGTTTAACTTTCCTTGTTGCGTTTGGAGGGTGACTTTGATCAAATCCAACGGATGCGTACAACAGGCAGCTCCTGAGCTAGCAAGCCCACCGAAATACCAACGTCCTAGACGGGGTGCTGTTGAAGTGTTCTGGTCGGACATGTTTCTATTGTTTTTGTACTTTAGTTAAATCTGCAAGAAAAAAAAAATAAGTTAGAGCTCCAACTATGAAATTTAAACGGGGGAAACTTTATCTTGAGAAAACAAGAGATCGCACGTTAACTAAGTATGTTTGTCACTTCAGCTACGAATAAAGCTAATTGGAAAAGTTGGTCAGTTAAGAGCTATTCAAAACTAAATTTGCATTTAGTTCAGTGGGTGTTGCAAATCCTGGTAGACATTTGCATTATCCATTTAGTAATGAGGCCCAAATTTTCCTAACCGTGAGACGGGCTTAAGTTTTCTTACTAACATTAATCGATCGATTGAAGAGTGTAAGGACTAGTAAAAGGTATCATAGAGTGGTTAGTTTTGAACGAATATCACCATATTTGTGAACGGATGATTCACTGCAGAGACGGAACAAATGTCTTTTCATAACAGGCTACACTCGCATATTGCTTTGCATTGGATTGGAATATCCCAGTGTAACAAGTCGAGATTATTGATTGAAGGAGGAAAGTGCAGGGTGATGAGTACATACATACGTATATATCTAGGCAGCACTGCCATTAACACGTCCCAGGCTCGAGGAAGGCGTACATGTAGTGATATAAACACATAAGAGTACACGAATGATTCCAAAGTACTGACGAGAAGGATCAACCTCGATCCTTGAAACCAGTAACCGTCCAGACCTTTTCAACAGATTTATGGGCAGACATAATGAGCCAAGATCCACCGATATCGATTTCCATCGACTGTTTCGCCTTTTATGAAGAAAAATGGCCCAATGATGGTTTTGGTGCAAACGACGGCCCAGTCACTTTTTGGTCATGCAATGGTGCTTCATGGATCTCGTGTGGACTTGCTGACACCATTGGTCACACCCGGTTGATCTTGCCAGTGTAGTATTTCTTGGGCAGTCTTGGAAGACTCGATTAGAAAAGGCTCTAGTGATTGTAGCCGTTTGACATTTCTCTAAAATTCATGAAAAGGAATTTCCAGAATATGGATACATTGTAGATAGTGGTACAGAATGGCATGTCAAGTTATTTGCAGCACACGTTGACGAAAAAAAAACCCAAGAACTGCGAAGGAATGACCTGACAAGGAATGCCTGTTGTATAGGTGGTGACTACATAAACAGGAGCATAGATTCGGATATAACTCCCAGCACAGCTCTGGTTTTTGAAGAATTTTACCACTTCCATTTTACCACATGGGTCCATGGGTCTGACAATACTGTAGCAAAACACTTAGCATACTGAGCCTCGGAATTAATAAGTGCAGTTTGAGATGTTTTGGCAATAAGAGCGGTACTAGACAATTTTTTAATTTGCATCTTTCTTTAAACTGACCGCTTGTGTGTTTTTTTATTGACGTCAATGTGCTTAGATCGGAGGCGTATGTCATAAAATTTGTATAATGCTAGCCAAGAATGAGAAGTGCGTAGTGTTGCTTGTACCAAAACATGTTTTTGCACCGAAACTGGTGGAAACTTTTCGATGTGAGCTCGTTTTTCTTTTATTTAAGAGTTTGAACATTGGCGAATTAAGACTTGATTTTAAGGCATTCTTCTAATCTGCCTCAAATAATAAATTTTTATGTAAACATTGCCGTTTACATCTGCTGTCTGCTGTAACAGTTTTGGACCCTCGCTGATTATCTGTCATTCGCGGGTATATTTCAGTATGTTTGCTTCGGACGTCGGCTTTCGGTTGCTTTAGGGCCAAAGAGACAGGCACTTCGATGCTATAATAGATTAATCTGAGTCTTTGTCGGCCTACATGGACAAAATGAGTTCTTTAAGGCTGCCATTAGCCCTCCATTAATACTTTTGCAAACACCCATACCTAGCTCACATCGACGCTTTTAGCTCTGAAAATGTTGAGCTAGCTTCTAGAGAGCGCTCAATATGTAATGGCGGAGCTACACTGGAATTGTTTGCCTGTTTTCACGGGTATTTTGACTATCTTCTTGACGATCTCAACAGTTCTAAGGCTACACTCAGGCAAATAAACACATCGAAGCTGAACCATCTGTTAGATAATGCTCAAAAACCCTGGAGTCTCGAGGCGTAATATTGACGGTCAGAACGCTAGAAATGGATTTGACTCTAAATCATTTAAAACTCAAGTGGGAATGACTGTCTTGGATATTAGTAAATAGAACAAAGTATGCTTCTCAACTTCTCTGTTAAAGAAAAATGACAGCGACGCAAATGATAATGTATCAGGGAATATTCCGAACTATGGCGACCTGTAGAATAGTACTAAGGTTCTCAAATTAAGTCAAGCCCACAAGATACGCAGTAGCAATACGGGTACGTGGGAGAAATATACAGCATTTGATTTAATTCTATACGTAAAATATTTCAACGGCTAAAAAAAGAAGGTAAATCCCACAAACCGCCGCTGCGGACAACGCCATCCGACATTAAGTTGAAGCCTCTTACGTAGTGCGGTCGTTTAACTTGCTCGTTCATCTCCGGTTTAAGCTGAGACAATCAGCTCCAGGAACTCAGCCGGCACCAAAACTAGAACTAATAAAACCAGTCAGAACCAGTCAATCAGACAGCCCTGCCTGCCCAATTATCGTAAGGGAGAGGATAGGTTACAGGTCCAGTAACCTCCAAAGAAGGGGATAGGCATGGTCAAAATTAGGTACTGAAGGTTAATTTGTACGATGCTGAAACTGCCTCGAATAGGTAAATAAGTGTAGTTTCACTGCGGAAATATTTATTGGGTTCATTGAAGATCACAAAATATTGGGCGTTCAAATGTAGTTTGTATTACGCCCATAAGGAAACATACTACCATTCCAAAATTCACTACCAAGGAATTGGCGGTAGTCATTGTGTGCCCCACTTTCCTATAGACGGTAAGTTACTACCATCGACAGAGATACAGGATTTTAGGGAATACTATCAACAGAGTACCGGATTGAGTAAACCAGGAGCGGCACCATTAAACGAAACAATTATTGCAAATGAGGTAATCTACAAATTCTATTAGCTAAGAGGTACATGACCTAATGATCTCCAGTTCAATTACAAATAATGTCATTGTAGATTGCCACGTCAAAAATGCGTCCTCATTGTCTGACCAATAACAAATTATATGAGATCAAAAAAGCAAATCCCAAAAACTCGCCCAAGCTAACCAACTCGTCGGTAGATCGAATAAATCTCCCATCCCGAGAGAATATGGTTTCCAATGAATATCGTACAATTATCGACATTGACGAACTGACATATTAACTCGATACACTGCTGTGTAGCAAACAAAAAAGCATGAGGGAGCATTGCGTGCCATGATGGAATAAGTGGAAAATCATAAGAAAAAGGTCAGACCCTTATTTGAAAAAAACACTGAACCTATACATCAAGTTAGTGGGGGATAATACCTAAAAACACCAGTGAGCTTCCGAAATAAAATCTACCGATTATGTTCATACCAAAATTCCACTTCCAGCTATAACCTGATAAATGCATTGATAAAGCTTATGAACTTGGATAGATACAAAGAATATGATGATGACCTAGTAATTACAGTTACTGGTGCACAGATCGCATAACATTACGTACCTTAGTGGTGTATCCAAGTTAAAGGCAATCTTAATTCCGTTTACTAGGAGAAGAAAGCAAAACCTCGGCTTAGTGCCTTTCAATTAAACATTGCTCTGACAAAAAACTAAATTCATCCTTCATCAAAAATAACAACAATAAAGCTACAAAGTCTGCAAATATTAAGATTGAGATGATAGTAGCCATGCAGATTTATCCCTCGAGTTCTCTACAGTCAGGAGACTTCCTGCAGTCTCAAATAAGAATAAGGCGCACCACATTCTACGACACTTGTTATGAGGGCGACGCTGGCACCGCCATTCGTCAGGAGAGTTATTCTTCTAAGAAAATATTGCTTAACTTCTGGGAGGTAATCTTCGCCTGCGTTTTGGATTGGACTCGTCAATAAGCTGCTATCAGCCAGCATGAAACTCATATGAGCTTGTTAATAGTATCTTCTGCAACCTACACTAAACTGCTGGTCATCAAAGACTAATATGCCCATGGCAAATTTGAATTCATTAAAGCGCCTCAAGTGATAGAAGCAGTACTGGTCAGATTGTTAAATATTGTTAGGAAACAATTGGTTACAGATTTTACAAAGTAGACTTGCGACAGCGGAGATAGACACTTTCATGATTTCCTTATACAGTCGAAAAATCGAGAAAATAAAATAACTTGTTTGGGGTCACGAATGCAAAGAAAGAAAGGCTAAGACTTGCAAGACATCATCGAAATATTCACTCTCTCCGCTCTTTTGCAAAAGGATTTTATAGTTTTACGGCTGAGTAAACGAAGCAATGAAAAGAATTAACGGGAGACAAGACTTACATGAGGGCAATCAAATATGTCGCCCGCCTAAATGCACTAAGGGTCACGAGTACGTTTCGAACTGTTTCCCATGTTTCCTGCAGATATACTTGCTGACGAAGTGGTAAGGCTCAAAATCGAGTGAGTCCAAAATGTCCGGGTAAGCGATGAAAACAGAAAATATGACAGAACCGGTAGCATCACGATCTGGCAACAACAATGGAGCATATTCTTAAAAGGACGATGGACACATCGCCATATACCAAGTATCGGTGTATCGATTAATTACGACGAAACAAACTTCTATTTGACTTAGTTTTTGGCAGGATAAGGCTGTTTCAGGGAACATCTGTTTAAACGCAACCATGAAGAATACGCTATTGTAGGAGCAATTTGGAGTGTTCCAGTTCCAATAAAATATGCTTCAAAATGAGGAAAACTGGACTCTTGTTAGTAATTTAGCAGCGCATACACACAGCGATTTTAGACGGTTAGAGCGTCAATGTGAAGCGAACATAATCGAAAATAATCGAAAGTAATGCGCAACGGCGGTAGCACGGGTCAAAAATCTGTTTGTTCAGGTAGAGGTAAACGGTAAGAATCCGGCACTGCCAATGGGAGTCGGCCCATTAATATCTCATGCAAGGTTTCCACCATACAACGCAAAAAAATAAAAACATACAGTGGAAACTGGGCCGAGTTCCAAACAGCCGACAAAGCAATATAATGAAACTCCTAGATAGTCAATACGACGTTGTACGAGGCAGTCGTCTGTCATACGACACAATTACAAGTTTAAAGTTAACAACGGAAATGGGGTTTATGTGTCAGCGGCGGTTTGAATGAAGAATTATGGTTTCACTCGAATACAAAAATATCGACGTTATGATAAAATAGATATATATATATATATGTGGAGTTTATGGTCTCATTGCATTGGTCAAACATTTGATGAACACCAGACGACGAACACCGAAAGACGAATGTCAAAGACGAACAAAAAAGACGAAACTCGAAGACGAAGTTGTTAAAGTTGTATCGCGTTTAATTTTTTTTTGTAATAAGTTTAGTTGTCCTTATAGACGTTGAATTGCTGAATTAAAATAATATTTTTTAAAAACCGGATTCGTTTTTTTATCTTTTTTAATTCCTACACATTGCACTCTCAGAGTGCAAGAACTGCTTCAAAAATAGTAAAACGCTGAACAAATCTCACCCACCCCATAATCGAAGAGTTGAAGAATGTTGATCCACAAAACCCCCAGTCCGCATCTAATTTTCGTTTGCAATTTCCCTCCCCCAGGTGTCACACTTTCAACCACATACACAAACCACCGACAGACACCTGTTGACGCCACCAAAAGATGTCACCGCACACATCGAAAAGAAAAATTTTGCACTTATCCATTTGACGCCAACGTTCAAGGACGCCAAACTCATCCACCATCGGCAGAACAAATCGATATCACTTGCCCATGGCTTAAAGCACTTATCATCATCAATTAAATGACATAACACTGCGTCAAAATTACGTCAACAAACTAACTGATATCTACAAACCTTTGAGCGCTTCTTCGAAGCTTATCCTGGGCGGCACTGGATACAGGTTCACTGGACATTCAATGGGCCAGGGAGAAGGACGCACCACTCTACCTCACATGCACGCGACGCACTTTCACCTGATTTTCCCTCACGAAATGCAATTATGGAATATTGGACGACGATTATTTAAAACTCAAAACGAATTTCAAACAACAAAACCGAAGGAATTGAAGTCCACGGGAATGTTGATCATTTTGCGGTGATTCAGATGAATGACTACTGCTGTGAGGCTGGTGGCGAGTCACCACGAACAAAACTAGAAACCCTTGGCCAGCGCGAACTGCGTTATTTGGAATTCGGACGTGGTTCTCTGGGAAAGCGGTCGGGGTGGGTCTGAGAATCCATGACGTAATGGGTACACAATCACAATCAGCTGTTATTTCAAAGAAATTCTTCTTATCGACTTAAGCTCCATCTAGCCATTTTAAGAGAACCTTTACTGATAATCAAAAACTGTCACTTTCTACTTCAAGTTTGACAGTTTCAGCGACGAATTGTTTTTGCCAGTTCTCTTGTGCGAAAGTTTGTTTTTTCTAGTTCCTTTTTTCTTTATTATTCCGCGGAGTTTCATTTCAATCTGTTGATTATATTCTCCCCAAAGGTGAGTTGTTTATGGTTTAATTGTTTTGTTAAAGAAAATTTTTTTAAATTGGTCGTATTCACCATGTATTGTTGAATATTTTGTGTAGCAAAATGTGGTTGGTTTAGTTCGAATTTGTGGTGATTCAATCAATTTTAAATGCAGTTTTGGGACAGAAAAGTGTAAATTCTTTGTATGAATGTAATTTGCAATGAAATAAGTTGAATTATTACTGATCTAGTTTGTAGTCAGAGTTTGTGGAGAATTGAAAATCCCTTCTTTGTTGTGGCCGCCTAGTAAACAATCGTGTTGCCGTTGTGCTAGGGAAAACAGTGCTGAGTAACAAAATACTAAATAGTGAGCATGGTTTGTTTATCAAATGTTTGTGCTGTGTTTGGCAAAGAACAAGCTAGCTGATTGCTTCTTGGAGTACTTCAAAACTGTATGACTGGGGCGTGCTATTCTAACGATTCAAACTTTTGGTCACATAGACACGAAGCAGTACTCGGCAGCCACAAGAGATTTTCATTCGATGGCAATTTATGAAATTAAGCGGGTTCACATCATGTCCCGAAAATTGTTTAATCTACACATATATACAAGTGTACATATCATATCAGCATGAGGAATCAGTTGCCGAGCTGGCGAACGATTCGGAGAGTGAAAATGTTGTGCCGAGATAACGTTCAATCGTTGTCGAGAAAAATGTGTACAGTTTAGCTTAACTTTTGTCTGATCCGGTGTGTTTTCAACCTTAAAGTATTCACGCAAGCTGGAATCCGATTTTTTATTAAATTTTATTTTCAACATAGTACTCTGTTCTCACTATACAAATTTAGAGAAATCTTCATTTTATTAAAAAGCCCCCAATTCGTGAAAACTCTTTCCTCCCATGGCAGCCTTCAATATAGGAAAGATTAACAAAGCGACAGACACAACAAATGGATTGTCAATAACGACGAATGCACAAGAGGATTAACGTGAAGCAAGAACAAGTCGCCCTCTTTTCTTAGATTCCGGGGTGGACCAGAGCTTCAGATAACATGCTTCTAAATCTAGCGCGATCTTTTGCCAGCTGGCACATGATGTTGGCCGAGGTCACCCTACACTTGTGTGCGCCACCCTAAGATGAGGTCATCATCTATTGAGTTTCTGGGCTGGGACGCTGGCGTGCAGGCGCTCAAGCTGAACTAGACATGTGCATTGCTGTGCAGCCCATGTAGTTCGCTGTACTCGTAATAATGTCTTTTTGGTTGCTCGAGTTAGGGCTTTACTATTCAATTGCCTTCTAAGCACAAAGAAGCAGCCATTAATAAGAGTAATTCTTCGCATGATTTACATGCTAATGTCGTTCTCGGCGTTGGTAGCGCAGCCCCTTACTACCTTAAAGTTATAGCTACCTATCGTGGCGATTTGTCCTTGACGCCTATGTATGTCCTCTTTTGTTGACAGCATATATAATGCTTTGTATTTCGTTCGTTGACCGCTAAATTTATTTTCGCCGCTCAATATGGTGCCACTGGCGTTGACTTGTGAATTTTGCACGATTCTTTCAAGAACGATATTGGAAAAATCACATGACAACCCATTGCCTGGTTTAAGTTATTTTCTGATATTCAAGGTCTCGGTTTTATCATAACCGACCTTGACGCAGTATCATGTGTTTTTCATCGTCATCGTGCAAAGTCTACTAAATTTGGCAGGGGTGCCAAAACAAAAAACGGATCTGTATAGTTCATCTCTACAGATGCTGTCCTATGCGGATTTGCAATCTGTGAAAAGGTGGTGTGTATCGATTTGGAATTCCTGTGTTTTTTTTCCAAGAGCTGTCATCATGCGTAAATTTGATCTATGGTGGACTTTAATTGCTTAAAACCACGCGGATATTCAGAAATAGAAGCTACTGAGACAATATAGTGATGTCAGGAACCAAAATCGTGCACATCAAACTAGAACTAGTGGAAGCATTGCCTCTTAAGTTTGAAGTGTGACCAAAAACTCGGGTTTGCCGATTCCACATCGATTCCAAGAATATGACAAACAACCGTCCGCCAGATTTCTCATAATGACTTGAGTCATAAAGCCTAAAAGGTTCAATTGACGTAACAACTCAAGCTTGTCGGCCACCATCAGCGTCGTATTGGGTGTTGGAAATGCTTGAAGTACATAGATCATTATTTTTCCAAAAAACCGTTCTGAAGGATAAGGCTAATTTCCATCTTCAGGGATTTTTTAGTAAGCAGTACTTCTGCATTCGGGGCTTAGAAAATCATAGATTTCAGCCTGGTTCAGGTTTATCAGTTATACACTTGTTTGCTACTCGCTTTTCTCCTAATCATCCTCCAAGCTAAATTGATGTTATTATGGTTTCCAACCTTTCAAATTTTAGAACTCTTTGATAGGTATGTTGCAATATGTAACACAAAATGCCAATGGTTCACTTGTGAAGTTCACCATGCGATAAAAATTCGTAATAAGCTACATATACATATGCTAAATGAAAAATAAGTCAAATGAGTTGCAATTGGGAGAAATATTGTCGAAAAGAATATATTTTTTATCAAAACTGGGCTCTGAACATACGAGTACCTCAAAAAAAAAAGAAAAAAAAAGGGATTAATCTACGCTCAATCGGTGTTGGACAACAACCAACAATTGATATCATCACCAATTTAAATGACCTCAATACTATGCTTCTATTTCTAGTGCTTTTAATAAACCAAGTGTCCTCCCCAATAATGACCTCACTTTCGACTTTGTTTCCGACTTTGATTGTGCTTCCGAAACCGATGTAGTCAATACAGTACAGAGGAGTTTGTGTATCTATTAGATTTATAAAGATGATTCTACTTCATATCTTAAGTACACACATCATACATTTCTGCATTATTACTTCAACTTTTCCTGATAGTTGGAAATTGGCTAAGGATATATTCCGAAAAAGCCTCAGCTCTCCTCCTCTCCAGTTCAGCTCTCAGCGCCAAACCAAATTTGTACTTTCATCAATCAACACGGTTTATGGTATTATCCCAGGTTCAGTCAGGTCAAAATCCTTGATGTTAGAATTTAATATGAATCTGACGATTTTGTGTTTGCTTGACTTCTTGAAAGCTTTTGATAGCGTCGATCATAAGCTACTCTGTCAGCAGCTTAAGTTATTTTTCGGTTTCAATGAAAGATCAGTGCGCCTACGAGTAGTTTAAGGGCTAAGTATGTTCGAATATCCAAATCCACCTCTATACCCATCGGGCTTTTTGAGGATCTAATCGGTAGGCTTAATGAAGATCTGTCAGAGATATGTCATTATGTAATAGACTGAATATAAACCCAAACAAATCTTAGCTTATCTTAATAAGTAGAAAAACAAGAATGAAATACCACCGGTGTTTCTGAACAGTAATCAGCTTGATTTTATAGATATCATTACTAATCTTGGGTACAAAATAAATAGTTCACTCTGCCGTTGATCATACGAACTACGTCGTTCGTGGTGTCTATGCTAGACTACGTAAACTTTCACTCCAAGAGGTATAAAGCAGATATTTTTTAAGGCTTTATTTTATAGTAATATATAATCGATTACGCCGCCATTGTTTATTGCAAGCCCACTCTCACTCGCAACATAAGTTAATTGTTGCTTCAACGATATGATCAGTTATACGGACTGCGTCGATACAACCACGATTCACAATATCACGTATTGGTTTTTGGTTGCTTTTTCAAACAATTTTGTGATTTATGTGTATTTATGAATACATAATAGGAGGTAGAACATTCAAAAATGCCTTGTTAGAACATACAAACTATGTAATTGTAACAACTATTAAGTTGTACCATATGAAATGTCCGCTTCTGAAATTTTTATTTCGGATGAAAGTGGATCATTAATTAAATTAAACAGTCACCAAATCTATGTCTTGGTTGCTTGAATGTTTTTATTAGAAAAAAGTTTGAAGTATTAGGTTTGACAGATTCAATGTGTCAGGTATACTGTTTACATTAACTTTGTTCAGTGAGGCTGTTCCGGACTGTACCGAACAGAAAATCTTTTGGCAATTTAACTGGGTCTGAAAAGAACATGTTAAACCTAAGCAAAATCGCCTTTGTGTATCCACGCTGATTCAGTTTGATGACACCATTTCGATGATCGTAGTCGATGTTCATGCCTAACACATTTGATGCGTTGCCCAAATCGTTCATTTTGAAATTCTTTGCAAGGGTTGATTTTAACTGGTCTTTTCATGCATTGTTGTTGGAAAGAATCAACAAATCATCGACATATAGTACACAGCAACAATCAAATCTTTCAATCGTCGCACATAAATGCACGCATCACTTTTGCAGCATAAATATCCTGCTTTTACAAGCACCTCGTTCAACTTGATATTCCAGTTCCGAATTGCTTGTTTCAGTCCATAACGCGATTTCAACAATTTGCAAACCCTGCCAGTATTATCGTCGTAGTTTTCGGGTTGGATGAAGCAAATTTAATTGTCTCTTTTACATCGAAATGAAGAAATTCAGTCACAACATCCATTTGCTCTATTCTTAAAGAGTATTTCACAGCCATTGTCACGAGCAAACGAATCGACGAATAGCGAACAAGAGGTGAAAATGCCTTCAAATAGTCGATGCCTTCTCCTTGACTGCAAACTCCGGCCACCAAATGGGCTTTATGGCGAATGACCTTGCCCAATGCATTTTATGTTTAAAAACCCACTTATTTGTGATAAATTTTTTGCGCGTTCAGCAAATTAATAAGTTGCCACGTTTGATTGGTTAACAACGATTGGAATTCGTCATCCATTGCTGCTCTCCATTTTCCATGATCCAAGCTTCCATTGCCTGCTTTACCGTCACTGGTTCGTTGTTGATTGGTGTTTCCTCATACCCGTTTTAAAACATTCTGGTTGTTTTGTTTCTCTTGCTGATCGACGACCTTGTTCAACTTCACCGATGATCGCCAGGTATTTAAAGGCTATCATCGTCAACAGTACTTCCAAAGTCGTCGGTGATATCATGTGCAGTAGTATTACCATCAGCAACGACATTGTTTGGGCCATGTCGTACGCCCGCCTGATTATCATTTTCTTCATCAGCATTGTTACGGCCACCCTGAACGCTATGAACAATTCGTCGAATTTTGCTTGACGATTGCCTTATCCAAGATTTCATCGTCGGTCGCTTCATCACCATCCGATTCACTAGCAGAATTGTTCATATCGACTGCCATAGAATCATTCTCAATTACCGTCACATCTCGACTGACAATTATTTCGTTGCTCCTCCGATCCATGAGCCTGTACCCTTTTTGATCTTCACAATAGCCAACGAACATTAGCGCTCTCAATTTAGCCTCAAATGTTTGCCTTTTCTCCTTTGGAACCATCGCCATCGCAACCGATCCAAAAACCTTGAAGTGGCTCACATCAGGCTTTTTCCCACTCCAAATTTCAATCGGTGTTTTATTCTCCAATACGTGAGAGGTTGTGTAATTTCTGATGTAAGCAGCAGTATTCATCGATTCGGTTCAATACTTCTTTGGCAAATCGACATCTTGTAACATGCATCCAAACCGTTTTGTTGAGGGGTGTATGGTATTGACGTTTGATGCTGAATACCATGTCGCTCAAAATAACCACTAAATTTATTCGAACAAAACTCCGTCCCATTATCGCTTCGAAATATTCTAATTCGTTCTTCAGTCTGGGTTTTGACGAATCTCTTAAACGCACAAAATTTATCAAATACTTTGCTTTTGTGTTTAAGCATGTATACAAATGTACGCCGGCTAAAATCAACAACAAGCACTAAAGAGTACTTACTGCCGCCAATGGACGTCGTTTCCATTTTTCCAGCCAAATCAGCATGAATCACTTCTAACAACTGCGTTGCTTCCGAACGACTTCATAGATTGCTTGCCCTTACAACATGCAACACATGCATTGATGTTTTTAATTTCGACAAACGAAATTCCAGTTACGGCTCCATTATTCATTTTCATCAAATCGCTGTGATTTAAATGAGCCAATCGTCTATGCTATAATTCAAGCGACTCAATCGATCTAATTGCTGCAAGCGCCGTGCCATGCGTACCATTTAATCGGTACAAGCCATCTATCAGAGACGCTGTAGCCAAAACGACCCCTTCTGAATCAGTTATCACACAAAAAGTGACAATTTTTCCCTTATTTGTCAATTCACTCAGTGAGAGTAGATTTGTCAACAGTTTTGGTACACACACTACATCATGAATTCGGTTATTGTCATTAACTTTTGCACAAAAATCGACTGCTCCAACACATACAACCTCCATCTGCTCGTTGTCCGTCCTTCGTCATATGTCTTGTACATCCAGAATCGATATACCAGTGGTTGTCATCGAACTTCCCACTCAAAAACACTACACTAAATGCCACTTGACCGTTTCCTTTGTCCTTAGCCTTTTTATCGGTTTTATTGTCTTTATTGTCACCTGAATTCTTGTATTTCTCAGGGCACTGTGTGGATTTATGACCCTTTTGTCGACAAGTATAACAAATTAGCGTTCTTTTTCGTTGTGAACGTGAACGGTTTTTAGCAAAAAACGCGTTATCACTACTTGCCTGTGTGTCTATCTCCTGCAACAATTTTGTTTTAACCAGATCACTTGTGAATTTCGGTGCTGAAATTTCTATCGCAACTTTCATATGACAATATTCATCAGTCAAGCCACACAACAAAACAATGCGAGCCATTCATCGCCTACCGCGAGTCCGATGTCAGACAATTTGTGTGCTGCTTCAATTTTCACACTCACATACATTTCCATGTTTTTGCAATCGTCCAACCGTGTAAGCACCATTTTTTCAACCAAATTTATTTTACGTACGGCTCCTTGATCTTCAAACGTTGATCTTAGATTTTCCCAGATATCCTTGGCATTTTTAGCTGTTTTGATGTGTACATATGTTAAATCGTCTTGTCAACACTCAAAACTAAAGCTGCTTTCGCTCTTGTGTTTTTCTTTATATCTGTCTCTTCTCCAGTCAAACACTTTGAGAGATCCTCCAACTCCAAATAATTTTCAATTGAAAATTTCCAACATGAAAAGTTTTCGCGACCTTTTAGTTTCTCAATTGATGACAAATTTGACGTAGACATCACGATTGGAATGCTTTCAGCACTACCCTGAACGACGACGCTTTTTGTTATTTCATTTGATGGGCTGCTTTGTATTGGCGACGATTTTGGTGTCCTGAACATGTATACAGATGTACGTATGTATGACAGCAACTAGGGTTAGACTAACCTCACAAGTTAAACGTGTGAAAATCGGCAAATTTATCACGAAACGAAAAAATATTTCTTCTAAGCAAGTTGTAAACTATTTATTTGAATTAATACAGGTGACTAGGCTCATAACCATAACCTGCAATTTTTATTTCGAATGAAAGTGGATTATTAATTAAATTAAACAGTCACCAAATCTATGTCTTGCTTGCTTGAATGTTTTTATCAGAAGAAAGTTTGAAGTATTAGTTTTGACAGATTCAATGTGTCAAGTATACTGTTTACATTATTGTTTTCTTAATTCATTGATTACACTTTGATATTTCAACAAATTCCAACTAACGTTTCCGGCTTCCCATGTCTCCCGAACATTTCATCTGGTATGTACTTTGTTTTTCCATTCTCCACTATTTTTCTATAATATCTTCAATATTCTGCAATACCATATATTCTGTTTTTTTTTTCTTTCGCCTTTCACCTTCTCTTTGTCACTAGGTTTCAATGTTTAACTTATAATTTTTCATCTACTCTTGCCATTTTATATTATATTGTATTATTTAACCTTGAAGTAATGTATCATACTATAAAAGACAAATTGTGAGTCCTGCTTTTATAGTTTTTGAAATCAATAAAACTGAAATTGAATGATTATCGAAAAACCTCTCTATCCACCACATGTTATTGTTTACCGAGGTTTGTGGGCCTTATTTCTTCGAAAATGAAGCGGGCCTAGCTGTTACCTTGATTGGATTGCGCTTGGATTGGATGCAATGAATTGTTATTTTATGAACGAAACTAAGAGTTATGGATGAGGGCGATGTTTTTTTCCAATAAGACTGCATTACGTGTGACACAATACGCGAAACTGTCGTCTTTTTGGGAGAAAATTTTCACTTCCTAGTCATTTCTCGAAGTGGTGATCAAAATTGCGATTTTAGTCTCTGTGGCCATGTGAAAGTGAAGATACAAGGGCCCCTAGCCAACATTTGTCTTGAAATCGTAAATATGCGAAAAGGTGATGAAAATTTTTATCAAAAGGAGCTAGATGTGCAACAGAGGTCGTGGCCGATACTGTTATCTTCTGGATAAATCAAAATGAAACGTCTTATGGGTTAACCTTTTAGAATGAAATATTTAGGCGTAAGCGCAGCCTAGTCGGCAAAGAATTTATTTTGTGTATGTGACTATTCTTCTTTTATTATCAGTTGAAATATGCAACATATACAACTTACATATGTAATGCTACATATTTCTCTCACATATTTGCATTGATACTGCGCCGCTTGGTACCATTTCAAGGGCCCAAGGATTTGATGATGTTTTTGCATTCGAGTGATGCAATCAATCATCTTTCTGCTACTTCTTTGACTTTGAACCTTAGCAGGAATCGGAATTTCTATTGTTTCTTAGACAAGACTTTCCGGCGAACTGTATCTTAATGTGGACATTCGTAACATAATCGTTTCCGACGCTGTCATTTTTACTTTAAAATACTCTTTCATCGCCCAACATTGCCACACGTATGCTAAAGCTGTGCGAACGACTGTCGTGTGTATAGCAGACCTTTAAATTTAAGCGGCATTTTTTTCTTACAAAACAATGCTGCGTTTTCGTACCATTTAATTTTCTTTAAACTAATTCTATGTGCGATACCGACACAGCATAAGCCTAAGTATCTTTCGCACAATGACTTCTTCTAAATAAATGTCAGGGATTGCGTTTGCTATTTAGAACGAAAAGATGCTCCTATATGAATTTATCTGCAAACACAGGAAAGAGGAGACAAAAGACGCACATTTTAAGGCGCTGCAGCCGAAGGCTAACGGGAAAAGTATTGCACCTGTAAAAGGAAGAAAAAGAAAATTCTGCGAAAGGAGGAGACAAACAACATATGCAATCTCACAGCTTAGGAAAGTTGAAAAGTAAAGCAATGGGGTCAATGTTTGTAATTTTATTAGGAATGATACACATCTGACATCAATGTCTGAAGGCACATTCTTCCAAACGGTGAAGGAAACCTACTAAATTACAACATTTTCCAGAAGTTATTGAATGAGTTGGCAAAACGGGATGGAAGAGAATAATTCTACCTTTCAATATAGAAGAGATTGGAGAAGCTTCTAAAAAAAAAAGCCATGGGCTGATTGTGCTTTACAGAGCGGAATTCTGTAAAAACTAGTCCAACTAAGACGCAAGAAGTTAGAAAACGCGCGGCGCGAGTATAGTTTGAATATAGTTCCTCGGAATCATTCAAAACATATACGGAATTTCGGCAAGAAGCAACGCTATCATGTGAATTCTTCAACCTAGTTCTGGAACAAATAGTGCGATATTCTGACGATGACATCATAGAGGCTTTTACGACGGCCGTACAATAAAGAAAGAAGCAATATTAATAAGGAGGTTACCCGCCTCGGTAGGTGCACAAATGAAAGCTTAGTAAAAATTCGAGGAAGACATTTAAGACATGCAGTAAGAAACCGTTGCTAATTTTGTTTCCAAAACTAATGGGGTTAAAACTTCTAGCTCGGAAGATGAAATGAATGCTCTATAAAACATTAGGTGCTATTATACGGCGCTAAGTCCTAACCATAAAGGAGGAAAGCAGTGTAGATCTTCAAGAGAAAATTTCGTCATAGTAAGTATATAATAGTTAGTAAATGGAGAAGACATACATAACTGCGAGCTCTATGAGTTTTATCGTGAATGTAGTCCAAAAATCCAAAACACGTCGACTACACTGGGTCGGTCACATCGAACGAATTGACAATAGTACAAATATATTCTTTGAATCCCAGTTCCTAAGTTCGAGCGATGGTTCCAGTGAAGTGGGGGAATAAAGGGCCCAGGCACGTAAATATTGAAAGGCTGTGTTATCTCATACAGAGACTCTCTAAGTAAATGCTTGGAGCGTGCTAACGGAGATACTATTTATATAGATATTGCCTGAATTATCTGATTGCAGCTCTTATGTAAAGGGTGTTTTTTAAGAGGTTACAATTTTTTTGTTTAAATAAAACACAAAGAAATTAACCTGATTATGATTTGTTTAATTCATTCGAAAGATTATTTCATGCCATATTTGAAAATAGTTCCGGGCATGTGTACATCACAGCTACCTCGTACAAAGCGCATTCTAGAGGTCCAATTTTCGACCACTTTTTCTCGGAATTGGGGGTGTATATCAGGTGTACTCGAACTATATTTTGCTCCAAAGTGTCAGTCGTTGCTGGTTTATCGGCATAAGCAAGTAACTTGACGTAGCTCCACAGAAAATAATCCAATGACCTCAAATCGCACGATTTTCTTGGGCAATTGAAGGGCCCAATTCTTGAATTGTCTCTATTGCCCAATCGTGTTTTCAATAAAATGATGTTTTGGAAACACAGTTCTTCCATATTGATGTCACGCAAGTTTGGGAACAAATAATTGTTGATCATCGTATTGTACCGGTGTCTATGATTATCATAATCATCACAAGGACCGATGATGCCATCACAATGATGGATTCTGGTGAACTTCTTGAGGATTGTCTTCGCACCAAATATGGCAATTCTGCTTGTCTACGTAGCCATTTAACCAGAAATAAGCCTCATCACTGGACAAAATTTTACGTTAAAAAACTGGGCCAACTTCTGAACACCCGACGCACTAAATGGTCACCCGACTTTAGCTCTTGCACTAATGTGATATTGGATCTTATAAGCCTTGAGGCCAAGATTGATTTTTACGCAGAATTTGTCAGCTAGTGGATGGAGAAAGGCCAAGTTACACCGACCGACGACCAATCGATAAATTGGGCTCCTCAGCACAAGCCGCGATATTTTCTTCACTTTTCTCGTTCTTGTTGGTGTCTTAGCATCCAAGAGCGTGAATTGTATGCGAAATTGCAATAAATAGACCTTTCAGATAGCCGATGATGTCTATCGTAATTTCATGAGCGCTTTATAAGTTTTCGATTTTGGAAATAAATTTCAACGATGTGAAGTCGTTGTTGTGGCATCAACCTTTCATTGATGAAATGGGAAGCTCTGCTGAAAATAAATCCATATAACAGCTGATTTGACATTTAGTCTCTTACGCATTTTTTATTGATCTTCTGTGTTATAAATCTCCAGACATTTTCAGACATTTCACTTTTTTTAAATTATTATCGCGTGCTCAACGGGTTTTTAGCACCCCTAAGTGTTTGCCCACAGCGCGTGACAAGGAAAGTTAGGGAGAAAAAAAAGAGAGATACCGTTGGTCTGAAATGTTTGCAAGTTGTAATGACTAGGAAATAAAGAGCTCGGCAAGGCATTCCAAAGCGAGCTCTACGGCTTAGGAAATAATTACGACGCATTCTGACGTCCGAAAGCGGACTTGAGTGTATCCTGTTGAACATTCAAAGCGGGACGGGTGTTACAGTATTACTGCATCGTTAACTTCAGCTTCAGTAAAAGCCACCGTTTCCTCTTTTTGCGTGGCAGCTAAGGGAATAGATACTCTTCCGCATTAAAGCACTCTTTCCACCGATTGCAAAATTCGGCCCCCGTTCGCAGGTATCCTCCCATATTTTGAGTATATTTCGGCGATTGAATGAATTTCTTCTGAGTTTTTTCGTCGTTGTGCCGCAATATTAAAAATGTATGCTCGTTTTGATTGCCTCTATTGCTTGTACCTTGCTTATTAGTTATGTGGTATTCCTATCCTATTCTTCCACCACAATGTTTCTTTACTTATATGGAGTCGGGCTTTTTTTTTTTAACACCGATCAGAATTTTTACACTACACTTACATTTTTTCTTCGAAGTTGTTCCACATACCTTGTGCTCTTAGCTGTTCTTCTTCGTTTATGGCATTTTGAAGCCATTGTACCAAGTCTAACGCCCAGAGTTGGCCTCTTAAATTGTATTAGTTTATTTTCTCGAGTAATGCAGTGTCTCGTTGACCTCTTTCTCTGGTTTCTTCATGAGAAATATTTGTAACATGTTGATTTAAGAAAACAACACAAGACTGTTTGAGGTGCAGTATGCAGCTACAAGTTCAATGCGTTCAATCAAAAGTATATGAATATCTTATGTTTCTAGAAAATACAACAATTTTGTTCGGTAGTTAAAACTACAATATTCCTTAGCTGATAAGGCAACGCATTTAAATATGACCTAAACATTAACTATTCAGCTTGTTGTCAAGTGATTTACAATAAATTACTTTATAGCGTTTCCCGGCAAAGGGCGAATTCTGAACGTTGTTTTTTTAATAAGCAACAAACAATTTATTTAAGTATACAACAGCAAACAACAATGTATTAATGTTAAACTAGTACCTATGGCTGCGTATCTATGATAGAATTCGATTCATTATACAACACTTCTTTTGTGAAATATCCCAATCTACGAGTAAGTGAATCTAATTGAATTAAATGCAGAAATGTGCTAATCGTGTTCCGCATTTCACATAATACATATGCTGGATCGATTTAATTGTATTTACTTGCCACCAACAATTTTAGTATGCGCTAACTAACCTAAAAATAAGTCGCTAATCCAATAAAACCGCCATCACCGGCTCAACAGGTGATGAAATGCCTTACTTAGTAGAAAATAAGTATTTTAATAATTAAAGGGTTTCACAGCACGCGTTTCGTGTTCAGTTAAAGCGTGTATTTCACCATTCTTTGGCTGAATAAGCAGATTCTATCAAATAATTAATTTCAACCACGTATGTGTGTTAAGTCGGTTAGCACAAGGTTGTACTTAGGGATGGAGGTGTTTGAGGTCAAAACTACCAGTTAAAGTTGCAGTGATAGTGATAATAAATGGGAATTTTTGGAAGAAATTCTTAGAACTTTTTTTGTAGTTGATTAAGTTTTAAAAATGTAAAAGATATAGGACATCGATTTTTGAGGGGCATGCTTTTATACCATCAACTTGCATGACTTTGTTGAGTCATAATTGAGATTCAACTCTATAACATGTACTATCAGTGTTTCTTTTTATTAGCGACACGAGTCTATTGAACTATGAAATGCGAACGATGATAAAGATGATCGGACAGTCACTCGCACTGGTAATAACCAACACGTTCAATAGTTCATAGATCAAACCTAGTACTCGTAGAATAGGCATCGTATTTGAATCAAGGTCGTTGTGAATATGACTCGATAAGTACGATGTACATACGACCATACACTCTATGCAATTGATCATTTACTCAATAGATGTTCTATCAACCCACCTAAATGCGGATAGTTTTGTTTTACGTAACTAAAGAAATAAATTTATTTTAGAAACACTTTTCCGAGTATTATTTTGTCAGCTTTAAGAAAACAATAGTTGCGGCCATTCTCAGAGTATGAGAATGATGTTTAAAAGCTTTGAATGCAAATATATGGAAATGAGGTAGAACTTGTGTGAATTCAATGAGCAGTGACTTAACAAATCAATAGTACCGGTACGGTATGGAAATCACAACAACATTCAACAGTTCAGTCATAGCAAACTTGATGAAGCTTCCTTAATTCGTTATTGTTAACGTCATATTAGCGCCCAAAGGTCGCACGTCGTTAGTCTAATGAAGTATAAATTTCAAAGCTGTATACAACTTTAATGGCAAAGTGTCAGATAAAAATATGAAATCGTTTCAGAATTCTTTGCAAGTAAATTGAAATATTCGATACTTTGTTTACATGATTCTAGTTCCTGTCATTCTTTAGAAATATTAGGAGCGAGCAGATATGAAAAAAATAAAGAGAAACACAAGGTGTAGGATTTAAAAGGCCTATTTTACGGCTGGTGACAAACGCTACACAGTAAAACAAAAAAATTCAAAATCCTTGAATTTTATTACTACGAGTATATAGTAATTCACGTTCAATCGCTGTAACGATGTGGGAACAAATTTTCAGGGTCAGGGTTTGGAAGCAAGTGGCACGAGACTGTAGTTTTACAGTCGTGCTATATTTTACTGTTGTTTCATTGTTACCAATTCTTAATTTGTGACCTTGGTAGTCCGAGTTGCTTGCAAATCTGCTCGGAGATGAAGTACAGCTGAGATCCCTGATCCAAGATGGTACTATGTATATGGCATTGAGGGTCCACATGGATATTGACTACATCTAGACAGACCGCTGTCGCTAAGATGGTTTCATGCTGCCTCTTTGGTAAAGTGTTGGCATTAAGTGCACTATTGCTTGACTTCTTCGATACTGCTTCTTGATGAAACGCCGGCTCTTATATTGGCCCCACTCCATATGGAGGGTACTCATCCTCTATACCAAATACGTCCGATTCTATAGGTTCGGGCCGTCTTTAACGAAGTCCTCGATCTGTTTTTCTGTCTTATGTCTCTTAAGCCTCAGGTCTCTTGACATGATCGCCAAGTGCTAAATCAGGATCACTTTGGGGGTGGCAATCGCTTCTCACTCGGAGGGTCAAAATTTGAATTCTACTCATGACAAGTTTTTCATTTGTGTAATTGGAACGCAGTCAGAGAAATCTGCATGTGCAGGCATAACATTGACATGTAGATTTGGCTGTTATAGTGTTTCAAGCACAAAACAGTCGTGAAAATTGATAACCTTGGAATCATTCCGAGTGAAGAAAAAACTCTCCGCCCTATTCGGACTCCCACTCCCGGAGAGCGAATATCGAAACCAAATACACCTGAGCACTACAAAAAAATACTATTTTTCCTTTCTCCTCCTTCTCCTTTTCCGCCCGCGCCCTGGCAAAATAAAATGGTATCTAACCCCTTAGGCGCGCGTAAATTATAAAAAAAAAAAGGAGAAAGACACTTCGTCAGCTGGCAGAGGAGTACAATGTGGGCAAATCTACAATTCCCGACATAAAATTAAATGGATTAAAAATTGAAAAGTAAAATCTTCAAAATATTTTGTTTTATATATACATTCATTTGTGTTTTTTATGTAGTTACATTTCTAAAACGGAAAGTGGCCTTGGTAAGCGCAAAACTATGCGACCTGGTGAATATCAACTCATGTAAGAACGCCTGCACAATTGGTTTGGAAATAAAAGACAGCAGAATGTACCAATTTTTTCTGAAATCATGAAAAAAAAGCAAAAATATTCTGTTCCGAAATTTGTGGACCAAACGCAGAATTTATGGCTAGTAACGGCTGGCTGAACAATTTTCGTTCACGATATGGAATAAAATTTCTCAAAATATCTAGCGAGAAACTGTCTAACAATTCCATTGCTGGGCAACACTAAAAACTACGAAAAGCTACGAATAAAAATTGCAGAAAAGGGCATTACACATTCCCAAGACTATAATGCGGATGAAACTGCACTCTTTTGGAGGAAGGTGCCAGAAAAAACGTCGGTAAAGAAAGAGTAACCCTTTTAGTTTGCTGCAATGCAATAGGAGAGCATAAACTTAAATTAATGATGATCGGAAGAGCCAAGAATCCAAGAGCGTTTAAAAAAGTAAAGCTACCGTTAGAATATGCCGATACAAAAAATGCTTGGATGACAAAGTTGGTTAAACATTTTTTTTTTTTGCCAAACAAGTAAAACGATATTTAAAGGAAAAAAATTTGCCAGCTAAAGCACTTCTATTGCTAGACAACGCGACTTACCATCCATATTCATTAGCAGATCTCGATAAGGACATGAGCGTTATGTTTTTGCCATCAAACTGCACGGCTCTAATCCAGCCTATGGACCAAAATGCTATTCGAATTTTAAAAATTAATTATCGCAAACATTTTTTATGTCGTCTCTTGTCCAGCAGGGAAAATAGCTTAAAAAGTTTTCGTTGAAAGATGTTGCTTTTTTGGCTTCAAACGCTTGGGATATGGTGGATGAAGGTGTCCTTAATGAATGTTTCAACAAAATTCTTTATGACGAAGAATGGGATTCAGATGATGATTTACCTCTTGCAATGTTACGTTCCAGTAGCTCAATGGAAATAGCTGACTTCCGTTTCGACTAATAGAAATAGCCCCGGATATCTATAATGATAACGAAATCGATGAGTGGTTGAATGATGTCACGGATGATCGGACTGAAGAAGACGATCTCGATAGCAGTAGTTGCAATGAAAATGAAGTTGAAATTCAAGACCGAACAATTTTGCATTCTGAAGCTATATCTGCTTTTAACACATGTATTAAATAAATTTAGTATATTATTAACTACCTGTCATTCATTTTTTTAGATTACCATGTGCAGAAGTGAACGGAGCACGGTAGTAACTATCTCGGCAAATAGGAATACTTTTGGCTATGACTTTGTTTAACAATGTCCCAGATATCCAAGGTTTAAGTCTTTTAACCAATTTTTTTGAGGGCAAGTGAAGAGGAACAAGATAGGATGTGAAAATTAATGAAAATTGAATAGGCAGTTGAAGAGTTACTAGAAGACTCATGGCATAAAGAATATTTTAGTTTATCGCAGTCAACTATAGATTTTTTCGGAAAGAAATTAGAAGATCTGCAAACTGTAGATATAGGGATTAGGAGTCCTGTCACAGTGTGGTCAGTAATTTTGAGATCAATTACACACGTTACGCGCTAATTGAGAGAAACATTTTTTTGACGACCATAAATATGAACCAGGCAACTCCTCGAAGCAGGCCTAGTGGGCTCGTTAATTAAGCATGTAAAACCATGTGAAGCAAGTGAAGTCAAGCAGTTAGAGACAGTTTCATTACCATCTAAAATATTTATATTAAAATCATCTAATATAATTACATAATCGGTCAGAAAACTCATTTACGAGCGTCACAACATTGAACATGTGCAGTCTCTCTGCATAATGCGTGACAGTGCCAACGTGCTCTAATTTTGCATAGCATTGACTTTAATTGTTTAGACAGGCTGGTATCAGTCGCTGCATAAATAAATGCCACATTGTTAGTGTAATACTCGTATGAGTATGACAATTCCACTTCGACCGCTGAGTGTGCGCCTAACAAAGAAAAATGCAAAGCAAGTGCATTGTACTCTACTGATACAAGCCAATTAAGTCACTCTTAAAATAATTTAAATGCAAATTCATTGTTGGCGAATTTTGAGAGAAAATAACTAAAACGCTTATGACTGGTCACAAAGCACAAGAAAAATCAAAAAGTTATTCACCGAATTAAAACACAAGAAAATTATTTATTTTCTTTTAAATTTCACAAGAATTTCAGATAAACATTTCGATGGAAATCTACAGATTTCCTATTGCGCGTACAAAGAAAGATCCTAAAAGCATTTGGCGATTGGATTCTCCTCAAATATAGCCACAAATTTCGTTTTACAATTAAGATTAAATCCAACAGAGATTGTTTCCTGTACATCTGTTCGTACAGAATAACCTTGAGAGTGCCTTTGTATACATACGAAATTGCAAATAAATTCCAATTGAACGAAACACAAAATCGTATGATTCAGCTTCATTAATCTATACATACTCGTATGACCAAAGTTGCTTCAAAAGTGGATTATGGTTCCGGTCGCGCAAGCAGTTTACATAACATCTCGATTAACATACGAAGCATGAAGTAAAAAACCTTCCAATTGCTGCTGATGTTTCCATACAAAATTGAATAACGAGAACCGATTCAACTTTGACCGACTCATAATGAGTACCAATAGGTTAGTGTTCACACGTCAAGGAGCAATTTCATTTTCGGATTAAAGAGGTTTTACTGAAATATATTCATTTCTTTCTTTCGTATTCACTTTTTTTTTTCTCATTTGTTTCCAGCAGTACATTTTTATGATGCCGTACTCTCTTATCAGCTTTAAACGCGCCACACTCCAATTGATTGTAACTATCCCAAAAAATATGTACTAATTACGTAGTCACACTTCCATCGATTAGAACAATAAGAACACATCGACGGGAGGTAATGAACAATTGAGTAGAACTGTGGGTGTGTCACTGGGTAAACAGAACTTGGAATAAAAGTATTATTGTTCCACCATAAAACACTGATAAATTGCACCAGTCCTGGGTACTGCTGTCCAATGTACACGAACTTGAACTTGGCAATCTACAAATATGTTCGCCGGGTGGGCGCGAGAACGCACATCTGGGAAACGTTGTTTTAAGCAACATTTTCTTTTTTCATCTAAATTTCATATACCCACTCGTACGGATACAAAGCGATGTGTGTTCTAAAATTAAATCTTCCGGATTTCATCGATATATATTGAAATTGGTATGAGACGATTTACATGAAACATAAACATCCTGCTCCAAATAGACCCGAACAAAAAAAAAACAAATGTATAATTTATGCCGGAATTAATCTTCCGTTATTAATAATACGCGAGGCGAGATATGGAAATTGATACGAGTATGATGATTCAAAAATAACGTTCAATGAGCTTGATTCATATACTCGTAGTTATACACACGATTTTGATAACACAAGCATTAAAATGAATGAATGGTGGCCGCGAGGATAGGAGAAGAGAAAATGGGAAGAACCACTCTTAGGTACTCGTAAAACACTTTACGTAAGCTAAGCTGAATCGAGAGAGATTAATCTTTTATAAAGCTGCTGCTGCACCCGTTTGTGAATGTGCAATGCATTGCATATCACCCTTGTTTAATAAATTACATGCAGCAAAGTTGCATGTGGTTGTTCGGTGGCGAATTTTGCTATAGATACTCTACTCATGTACGACCATAACGTGTACTTGTATGTTTGGGGCAGATTTTCGTCATAGACCGCAAAGGTGATTACTTCTAAGCAATAAATGGCAGTAAACACATTAAACTTGAAAGTTTTTTTTAAAAAAACAACCGGTATGCGTTCTTTGTCGGCGTTGAACAAATTAATATCGCTCGTATCGACTATGAGATATTCTATTTCCTACGTCGGTTCAAAGACCAAAACGAACGGTCGGACGATTGATATGAGGCTAAAGAAGACACATTCAATTTGTAATTTTTTTCTTTTTTTCATTCCATTTACCTTAATATGTAGATACACTTCTGCAGTTGAGATATTTTGTCTAAATGCACTTTCACTGCCTTGTTAAAGACTTAATGACTAACGGTGTTTTTTTTTGTTTTATACTTCAACACTAGAAGCACTAAGGTACTCGTAAAATAGATTATGCAGAAACCAGAACAACAAAACACACGCACGTCGGACAGATAGAGATTCACACGTGTCGTAGCTCGTTGAAATATTTCCACATTCACCAGCCTCGGTCTAAACTTGACTGAAACTAATTGTACACTTTTGTTAAACACTTTAGGCGCCTACAAGCTACTACTTGTTGCTCCAAGAAACACTTTAAAGCTTCTACTTTTTTTGCATATATTTTTTTTTATTTTTTTATTTTGCGTATACGACTACGTTTATGCTCTGTCGAGGATGATCACATAAAAGCTTTGCTTTGGTAGTTTCCAATGTTGGTTTTAGTGGTCCGAAAGATGGAACAATCAGCTGAGAGTATCTGAGAGTTTTAGCTTGTCCCACTCAGAAAAGTGAGAAGAACGGATTTTTGAATAATTTTATTGATACAAGTATACTCGTAGTCGAGTGAGAGAATTAATCGCCTCAGCTGAAACTACGAAAAGTATCTATGTATCTACATACATAGGTTTGGCAATTACTACACGTGCCGTCTCGGTTTCTTTTTGTTGTGTGTATGTTTTTTTTTTATGAAACTTTTGTTGGGATTATTTTTATTGTAACTTATTGACGCAGATTTTGATGGATGAATTTTTATGAAATATATCCAAAAAATAATATTTGTCTTTGGCTAAAGTGATCGGCTAAAGAGTGTCTAAACGATGATATTGGAAATTGTTTGTTAACAACAATTTGTCAACAACGATTCTTTATTTTTGCATGAAAAAAAAATTGTCAAAAAAAAAGAAGAATGTCATTCTAAATATACAACCTATGACGATTGAGAATTTAAAATGTATTTGTTGGTGACTGGGTGGTTCTTCAATAATGAAATAGGTTTTATGGCTGAAATCTAAGGGTGGTTAATCGATTATCTAATTAGATACAATTAATCTGCCATCATCACTAAAGGTGTGAAAGAAATTGGGCTTAAAGTTTCTGACGTAGTTTTATAATTAGTGTGCGCTCAAAAGATTGAGCACAGCGTGGGTGAAGGAAAATTAGAGAGGATACAGAGAGATATAACAATGTACATTGGATTCTCATGTTAGGTTATAGTGGCTAGGAAACACGAACTCGGCAGAGCATTCCATAAGCTAGTTGCACGATAGGGGCCCTTATGTTGGATTGACAATAGCGATGGACAGGAGACATTTTGTCAGTGTTCGACAGTGTCAGTTGACTGTACTCGTATAATATTAGCATCACCTATGAGTTATTATAGCCGATGAATTATATATTTTAAGGTCAGATCAGAGAAAGGAAACTTAAACGTCTCGCAGGATTTTTGGCGACATCGAATATGTGGTCATTTCAATGTATGTAGGTTGTCATAGACAAACACCGAGAATGGAGCGTATTGCAGTTTCAACAATGCAAGTGGTATTCATTTAATTCTACTCTTCGTACCCCAATCAAATATGCTGTGGATATCGAAATTTAATGAGCTTAACATAGGCTGCCGTTTCCGTTCTGCAGTAGAAGGGCAGGGCTAGGAGTCCGAAAATGAATATGACAAGCAGAGCAAGCATGCAAATTTAAAAGAGTATCGACAACAAAATTGAGTCTATTGGCACTCCAGATCTATTTTTTTTGGGTACCAGACTCGAAACTGGCTAAAGCAACTTGCTTCTTGCAACTTGTATCTTACTTTCGCCAGATAGGTGTAGACTGTAGTTGCTGTTGTAGGGACCTGTTGCTACCAAAACTATAGCGTCGGTCATTGGGAAATTTTAATTTTTCGAGATATTCTATGAGCGTTTATCAGCGTTTCCATAACCTTTGAAAGAAGGAACGTCATCGCAATTGGTTTGTAGGAGGAGGGAGAAAAAGACATGGTTGGTCAAAACGCTGTTTTCCATTTTCGCGTAAAAGTTCTAAAAAGTACGCAGTGACCCAGCGTATAAGATTTTTTCAGAATCAGCGGATTTGTGTATATTGTGACCTTTGAGTACTGTTGCTTCTGCACGATTGCGAAAGTGGTTTGATTCCATGTTGAATTGGCTGCGATGTACGATGTGCCAGCAGATTGCTTACTCCTGAGAGCTGTAATGTCATTATAAATGATCACTTCGATGAGTCTCTATGTTTTTTTTAATAACAACGAACAATTTTTACAATTTTTGGGACGCTGTAGTATTGTATAGTTATTGGTTGTATTGACATTTCAGTCATTTCTGTCGGGTTGGTTTTGTAAGACCGAAATATTATTTCTCTATCCCTGACAGGATCTTAGCCACGCTTGCTCTTGATATTCTTCATCTGGGAAGAGACTATGGATCTCATATCAAAGAGAATAGTGTTTATCAATTAATTAGTAGCGGTATCCTCATCGCTATCGAAGGAACACAACGACCAGTTAAAATTCACACGGTTCTTTTGTGAATCTTTTCTCTAATTACATGATATGCTACAGTCCGCCGAGCCTAGAGGCGAGATCACTTATATACTTATTAGGGTGGGAAGTTAAAAACAAGTGGTGGGTATTCGCGGTATACCTGTGACTATGACAGTTGACCCAAATTTACAGTTGTGGATAGAGAAGTGATTACTTCGTCGAAACACATGTGTACTTCATATATGTATAGGGTTTTCCAATAAGGACTTGACAACTTTTTTTTTAAATAAAACGCAAACCATTTGAGATATTTCAAAAACTATTATCGGCTTGAAGTACAATCAAAACATTTATGAATGGAACTCGACTTCGTTCATATGGCCACCGCGGGCACGTTTGCAGCGGTCGATTCGTTGGTCTCAATTTTTAACGACTCGGCCACACATTTCGGCCGAAACGGCCGCTATTTCGCTTTCAATGTTGGCTCTGAGCTCTTCCAACGTCGTCGGCGTGTTGGCATAAATCAATGACTTAACGTAGCCCCACAGAAAATAGTCAAGCGGCGTTAAATCGCACTAACGAGGCGGCCAATCGACTGGCCCATTTCTTGAGGTAACACGCTCACCATACTTACTCTTCAATAAATCGATTGTAGCGTGTGCTGTGTGTCTTCTGGCATCATCCTGTTGAAATCACATGTCGTCCAAGTCCATATCTTTCAATTCGGGCCAAAAATAATCGGTGATCATGGCGCGCTAATGCTGACCATTCACAGTAACGTGACGATCGTTATCGTCGACGAAAAAATATGGCCCAATAACGCCACCGGCATGCAAACCGCACCAAACAGTTATTTTTTTGTGGATAAAGTAGTGATTCATGAAGCACAGGTGGATTTTCACCCGACCAATAACGCATATTTTGCTCATTGACGAACCCATTGAGCCAAAAATGAGCTGCGTCACTGAAGATGATTTTGCGATGAAATTCATCATCTTGGCGCATCTTCTCCAGAACCCAATCGGAGAACGTACGTCGCTTCAAATGGTCCATCGGCTTCAATTCTTGAGTCAGCTTGATCTTGTATGGGTGTAAACCAAGATCCTTACGCAAAATACACCATAATGTGGTCTGAGCGATGCCTAATTCTTGAGAACGCCGTGGAATTGACTGATTTGGATCGTTGCTACGGACGCCTGAACGGCAGCGATATTTTCGACACTTTGACCAACCCGTTGTCTCACTGACACGGCAACATCGCACAACGAATATGTACGAGTAGATTCAAATTTTTGCACTAAACTTGTTATTGCCTGTCTACTAGGGCGAGAATTACGACCGAAAATTGCAGTCACCGACTTCGAATTTCGGTAGAAAATTTTTATAATTTGCAGACGTTGCGCGTTCGTGTACTTTACCATAATGAAAATGTTGAGTTTACTGAATAAATTGACAGTGACAGTTTGATGATTAGTGAAAGATTGCGTTCACAAATTAAATTCAAAGTTGTCAAGTCCCTATTGGAAAACACTTTATTTGCTATATCTACTCAGAATTCCTGAGATAATAAACAAACACAAAAATCACAAGCGCCGATGATACTATAGAAGTTACTCCCATATTGATATTAGTGTCGAAAATATTTTCAAAGTTTTAAACATTGGTGTTCTTGTTTTTCTGCATTTGGATATGTGTACGCCTACTGATAAGGCAACATCAACATATAAACATTTCTGAATTTTGTTTTCATCGACAGCCACTTGCTCTAAACAGACACGTAATCAATTTACGTGTTCTAATACTGTTTCGCTCTGAGTGTTTTCAAAATTTTCAAAGATGAAACGAAGTTATACGTAGGTTACTACTTACTTAATCTTTGAGAAAAACAAGTAAAAACAAATATGTATTTATCATCGAAAATGGCTTCATTGTGTTTTAAAATACTCTCCATGAAAACCAATACAATTTTGCATGCGTTTGAACCAATTTTCGAAGCACTTTTTTCACTCCGAACTAGGTAACTCCAAAACATGTGTTTTAAACGCTTCAACAGCTCCTTCAGTCGTCGAAACACGTTGACCAGATTTATGTGATTTATGTGACGGTTGACTCATTAATTCGACGTTTTGAGTGACCAAAAAGTCACTTATTTGAGCCGACCTGAGAGAGTGTCCATTGTCGTGGTGCAGAATGATCCGTGTTCGGCGGTTGCTTTTACTTATTTCTCCAAATAATTGTGGTAAACAAATAATGGTATACTATTCCGAATTGACCGTTTTACATTGCTCTATGGTACGGAAGATAAATGTCCGCTTTTTACGAAGAAGCCGAAGAAATAGGCGACCATTTGCTTCGCGAACAACTTCGTTGGCTTTGGCTTACTCGTATCTTGAAAGACCCATGCTATTTGCAGAGATCCATGATTTGTCGCCTGTCACGATCTTATAGACGTCTTTCGAAGCACCGCTATCCAATTTTTTAAACATTTAGGAAAAATCGACGAATTCAATACAAAGAAATATTTTTGTCGGACACAGCGTAACTAATTCCCAAGTATGCCTCGATTTGACGACAAGTCACTTGACGATTTTATATTACCAGTTCTGACACAACAACCGATTTTAAACGACCTTCACGAAATTAGTCCCGGAGCGAATTCGGACGACCACAACTGAATTCGCAAAACCAGCGAAATACGTTGGCCGGGGTGTTGCTTCGTCACCAAAAGCCGAAGTAATTTGATCCTTTGGCACACTGTTGTTAAGTTAATCCACGTCGAAATTCATGCAATTGCATAGCACGAAAATGTTCACTATTTAATTGCAATTTTTGACTGAAATGGATTTTTCAAGTCTGTCAAAAAGTTAAATAAGCACTCGTATGACAAAAGTTCATGAGCACGTGTATCATTAAAAACGTCAAACTTTGCGATACTGATGTCAGATTTGACGTATATACACCGGTATTGCCATATCTCAAAAGTTAAGTAGCAATCAGAAAGTCAATACGATCTTCACTTGATTTTCGACAAGCTCTCGACGCTGACAAAGAATTTTAAAAAACGATTTAAGAATTGTTAAAATCCGCTGTAGTAGATCATCTTTTATAATTTACTTATATTTCAGCATAAAATGCAATTATGAATAGTACATAAATGGTTTTGCAAAAGTTGTTTCTTTGGAGTGTTCGATTCTGCGATAGAGGCATTCGTAAGCATTTTTGACTGAATCTAACATAAACTTCAGAGTTTGGGAAGTTTTAATTTTCTGATCATGCAATTAACGTGGCTTCATTGAGACATTTAGTTGCTTAAGAATATAGATAAAGCCTGATTTTTAATGTTCCCGCGAGAAAAATATTTGAAAAGAGAATGCTTTTGAGAGAGTGATTCGTTTCTCCACACTGCCAATTGTTACAATTTTCCACACGATGTTTTACTTTGGGCAGGAATTGTAAAAAACGTCAAATCAATTGAATTTTAAAAGAACTGTCAAACTCGTAAAAGATTAAATTTGTGTGGATTACGACAATTTTATAGAAATTAGCTCAAAATAAGACTTGAACATGGATGAAGAAGAGAAAAAAGAGCTTCAGATTGAAGTATGTCGTAAACTGTTCGGCTAATACAATAGAACTCATTAAACGCACATTACGTCAATAAAGTAGTAACAATAACCAACCTTAAAATCTTCCTCCTGCTTTGCAATATCTTTTTCGTTTTGTTTTGTTACTTTTGACGTTTGACACATATTTTAGAAGAAAGCGTTCCCGCGAGATTTTCCCGACTCCTCAAACTTAAGAAACAATTCTCTTTTACAAATTGTTACAAAAATCTTGAGGGAGCATACCTATTTATAATAAATAAAAAGGTAATGAAATGTCAATGTGTGTTTTATGAGGGATGACAAATGGAATTACTCATTTTGCACTATTTGTTGATGCGGTATTTTCGTTTCCACGGTCGGAGACTACCGCTAACGCAAAAGAGAAGTCGGATATATATTTATAGATCCACGAATACCAGCCCCATATGGATGAAAGAATTGTAGGACGAAAGTACGACATCATAGATGTGAACGTGTATGTACGAGTATACCATACCCTGTCGGTAATTTGTTTTGCACAGTGGAGAAATGTTCCTATGAAGTGTTAGAGTTTGATGGTTTCCGGGCGCGAACAATATCATGCAATGAACTAACTACCAAGTGGGGAAAAATAGAAAACAGAGTCTGGTTCCTGAACTTGTAAACGAAAATCGTCAAAATGTATTATAACGAACCGCAGCAATACAAGAACGGAATTGCCATCATCTTGACAGCTGAACTCTTAGGAACGATCTAAGATATACTAAACACTATATCAAAATCGGCATTGATTATATATTAAATGGTGGAAACCAAACCCAGGTAGATTACCATTTCCTTCTTCTCTTATTAAACTTTGAAATAAGTAACGCGTATAGTTACAATAAATCTAATGTTACGTATTTCTCCCACGTGTCTGCATTGCTACTGCGTTGCTTGTGGGATTGGCTAAATTTGAAAGAAAATCCTACAGGCCACTATATTTTGAATCACCTCGTTAGTGCTTCCATTGCTGGCGTTTGGTGGTGTTTTCGCATTTGAGTGATCCAATTGGTTTTCCTGTCAGCCTTTTTTCGAACCTTGGCTTAAACATTTTTATTTATTTTTTTGTTTGTTCTATTGGAACATTGTACTCCATCCAAGTTCCTTTAATGGAATTTCTCAGTCTTTTGAAGAAAGACGAGTACGCTTCGGTGATAAAGTGCCTACAGTACAAGCACCCACTATGTCAACGTTGAGTACCAGCAGCCTGATTCGAGCATAAACGGGACCGCTCCGCGGTGTCGACATCACTTTCACAGGAAGCGTTGCAAGATGTTGTATCACTCCAGTAAGCAACCTGCAGTCTTTCTTGGTGAGGGAAACAGGAGGGCCGCTGATTTGTTAGAGACGTCGGGAAGCATTCGTTTGGTTTGCCTGTGACCTGAGGAGTTATGCCATTTGCAGTTGTACTAAACTGTCTATGGAAACCTTAACCGCGGACGCAGGCAAACTTAATGTAGATTTAGGTCTTGAAAAACTCTCCTTTGAGCCTGGCCTGGCAAACTAATCGACGATTTCATTTCCCGTGATTCCATTGTGACCTGGGACCCAGACAAGAATTAAGCCTTCCGACTGCTTTCAGTGGTTTTCTGCATTCTCGAACTAGCTTGGTTGTTCGAGACAAGTTTTCCAAGCGTAAGTTTTCCTAACGAGGAGTGAAATCTAACGTTGTCGTCGTCCAGAAAGACACCAGCTCTGCATTCTAGAGCAGTTTTGGCGCCATCCGTGAATACCCGACTACATTCCTTTCCTGGCTCAGATTCTGACCAAAACCAGCATTGGGCAGTGTGTGTTATACCAAAGTTCAGCCCATTATATGAATATTAGGGGGAGGAAGATCCATCATTGCGTCCAGAGCGAAGCCGGGCGTGTTAAGGAAAGCCCCCATGCATGCAGTCAAAACAGACCGCTATTTGGAGTTTGGTAAAAGCAACAATAACGTAATTTCATGAAAGCTTGTTTCACCAGGCAACCGCATAGGATACGATTGCAGATCCAAACGCCCTTTCTTGGTGACAGGCCCCATGTTTTGCTCGATCCAATCGACAGGCCAGCTACATTATCCGTGTATACTTGCTCTTCCGCATTGGTAAGTGTGCTGCATCTCAGGCTGAGGATGCATTCGGAAAGAAGTTTCGCGCTCATGTACCTCGACCATTCTATACATGTTCTTCAATATGAGGAAGTCAGACTTAAAGGTCTGAAGTGGTTGGGGAACGATTAAGTATTAAGGTATTAAGGCTAACATGACGCTCTATTACTTTTTGGACCGCATTTTTAGTCGAACTTCCTTGAAAGTGAAAATTGATTTGTTCAGCCTGAAGTTTCTCTACTATCGGTTTCTTAATGTGGAGACCTCCGCGGATGCGCCTACTTCTTATTAGATCACGTTTTGTAACATCCGCTGACATTCGTAACATTTCCATTTCCGTCTTTTAAGTTTTTCGTACATCGTGCAACATTGCGATACGTATGTTAAATGTAACAAGCCCATAAGTTGAGGCGGCATTTTTCTGTCGCAAAATACAGCAGAATACGGCACCAAGATCCAAAAATGTGCCCAAGACGTACATATATGTACATATCAGAATACTACGCGTGATAGTGGTGATGTTAAAACTAATGTAAAATATACAGTCTGCTGCTTTTTAGACTCATGCAAGATTTTCTGTTGAAGCAGCACATTAGCGAGTGCGGAATGATTTTGTCTTATTTTCGCCGATGATAGGGCTATTCTAAGCAACAAAGGGTTACGAATTAGTCATACTTAGACTGAGTTTCTCCATCGCCGTCATTGAATGTCACCGGATGTAAAAAAAAGGGGATCTAATGCCAATTACGCACATTAGAGGAAGTCAACACATTAATAAACTGAAAGTGGGGAAATTCCAGGCTGAGCAAATCATCTGGTTTTGTCATGCTCATCGAAGGTCATCGGAAGATCTGGTCCAAAAAGCAATAGAGGTTCCAGTCTCAGGCGACGTACCGAGAAGATGCCAAAAGGAAAATAGTTAGATCACTCGCACGCGAAAATATCAGCAAGCTGTTGGTCTTACTAACGAGGTAATGCAAAATAGAGCCGTCTATAAATTGGTTCTTAAACTCACAAACTTAGCCAAACCCCACAAGAGGTGTCTTGATAGAAATATATTTTCCAGGCAGCTGAACAGGTTGTTCGCTTAAACCCATAAATTCTGTTACTTTAGGCATAGAATACCATTAAGAAATCAAGTATGCAAGGTAATGTTACGTACATATCTCCTATCGAAGCCATGTCTTTTACCGTAGTTTGGTCTTAAACAGGTGGTTCCACTATAGTACCACTAGAAAAATAAACGCATTCGGATATTTTTTTGAGTTAAATTTTTATTTGAATTCATCGTTAAAAAAAAAAAAATAAGCAAAAGGTGGATTCCACGGTCATGTACGGACAAATCGTACTCAAATTTCTATCTTATTTTGAATGTGTTTTTGCGTAACCTTATTCAAATTATTTATTTTTATTGTGTTAGTAAAGGAAATATTACTCTTTAATTATTACCAAAAACTGAACTCTTATCTTCCGCTATTTCGAGACAAAACGCATACAAAAAGTCGTCACGAACGAGTACAGATAGATAAAACTACCAAGAAATGAGGTGCATAAGAAAGAGTAAATTTTTTTAACAAATCTGTAAGATCTGGAGCTGGGATGTCTTAAGAACAATTGCCATTGTACCTTAGGTCCTAACCTTTATTTTGAAAAAGAGAAAAAAATGAAAAAGAACATAGTTTTTCTTTAGGAATATTTATTGTTGCCTTACGTACGGACACATATCGTCACGTACACATGAGAGTAACAAAAAAATTAATAACAAAGTAAAGTTTTTTGATCGGATATACAATTTTTCTTCAAATTTATAACTTTTCCATCAGCTTCATTACATTGATATTCCTGTTATCGCTTTCACATTGTTCCAAGGTTTAGAATTAATAACTATTTCATTTATTTCTTCGGAAGGAATATAAATGATTTGAGTTTTTGCCACAAGTTTTGATGATAATTCGAAAAAGTCCTTAGCGGATTGGACAATTATATTATCAGCTTTCCTCATCATTTTTTCTCTCACAAGTCTTTTTACATTTCCTCCGACTCCATCAATAATTCCTTTGCCATGAGAGGTTGAAAAATATTTCCAAATAATATTTTTCTTATATTTTTCGCTCAAAATTGTTGTAAATTTAGCCATATATTTATTTTTGAATTCAGAGGAGGGTCCGTAGCTCCAAATTACTTCTACATCTGGTTCTTCAGATTCCTGGTTAATGACATCCAAAAGCCTGTTCATGAAAACGAAAATGGTGTGTTTGTCTTTTGCTTTGGCATCAGAGCATATGATGTATGTTTTAACCTGGTCCTTATAAAAACTGGCTGCTGTGAATAATAGCACACTTGATCGGGATCAAAGTGCACTTTGTATCTCGTTTTGGTATTCGCAGCCAAAGGACATAGCGAAATCAACTTGCAGAATACGAATATTTTTATCGTTCTTATCATCCTGAAAAGCATTTTGTAGAATTCTTTTTAAATTTATATGACCCATAACGGAGGCCATCGAGTTGAGAATCATTTCGAAAAGCTCACCTACGCCTGTTTCATGAAATACTAATTTAATTTTTTTTCGAGAGTTTTCTGTCATTCTTTTCAAACCCAAATTCGGCTCAGGTCTGAAGCGATAATTTTTTGTCCATTCCTACAATCGTCGCATTCATTTCACCAGTTTGAAGAATTTATTTGAGGATTACATAACACTTGACCCAATCGTTAGAATAATTAATTTTCATCCCTTCAATTTTAAAATAAAGTTTTCGTGTATAAAACATTTACACTGGTCTGCATCCTTCATAAGTAATACATTTTTGGGTCTCTAACTACAATATTTAGAATTTAAAAATTAATTTCAAATTCAGTGTAAAAATTCTTAAAAATCTGGAAAGCTTCTCGCAAGTAAGCCGTTAAGTAGTGCTTTTGCAAATTTTTTTCCAATGCCATTTTCCCAACGACAACGTCATTTTCCCCTGGACAAGTGTACACAATATCAGTACGATAATAAACAATTTTCACAACTTCATATTGTGATTTGTTTACTGATACTCTATTTTTTTTCTTTTACCAAAGCAATATTCACTTTGCGAGCCAGTTCTGTAACAACAACTTTTTATTTTTTCTTGGGGATTTTGGCAAGGCTGTCAGAGTTTTATGATCAGCTTTAGCAAATGTTTGTTTGCATTTATATGGACATTCGGTATTCGAAGAATTTTCATTAACGCCCGCATCGTCGACTCGTTTTTTAGCTCACTCAATCCTCTCAAATGCGACAGAAGGATGTCCCTTTCTAATTTTTTCTTACCTTCTAAAACTTTTTTTGGGGTTTGTTGTCTCTTTTTTTTGTCTAATATCGCGAATTCTTTTGGTCTCGTTCGTCTTAATGTTTGGATCTTCAGCCTTTCTCTTTTCACGGAGCCTGCACATGCGATCCACACTATTGGATGGTTTTGGATCCGACATGCTCTACTCAATATAGATTTCTTAAAAGCATAGCAGAGATAGTGATGAAAAGTCAGAATGTGCTAAAAAAAATGTAATTTTAAACACATAACAAAAAACTGCGTCACGTACAGACACTTACAGGTACACAATATATAATTCAACACAAACATCAATCAGAAAACTTTGAATTCACAATGAAAGGGGGTATACAACTAGCAATGCTCGGAACAAATTATTTAGAACAAAATGTTTATATTCTTACAAACTAAACAATTACTAAATAAACGTCACGTACAGACAGTTCCACTTACCTATGCGCAGATGATATTAATAAGTTAATCAACTGATATTTAGTTATTGACCTGCATTAATTTTTTTATTTCTTACACTGTAGGAATTGTAACGAGAAGTGTGTCAAAAGATCATTGTGACCTTAAAATTAAATTGTTATTGTACTTATTTAATAAGGGAGACTATATGATACCGTAATAAACCGGTTTTGGGTAAAAAGTGTTGTTGGTTCATGAAAGATAAGAGTATACTCTCTCATAAATTACATATATATATATAAATATGTTAATTTTGTCATTCATCAAAAACTTCCGTTTTTTCGTGGAATACACCAAAATTAGGAATTGCTGTTAAATGGCGAAACAATTTCTTCTATCCTGAAGGCAGATGCCATCAAGAAGAGCAAGAAGAGCATCTAGCGTCATGAGTTGGCATATACGAAGCCTTATCAAGACGTCTCTCTAGAGGAAGTTGAACTTTGAATAGGCTTATTGGTCCCATGAAGCTTTTCTTGGTAGTTTTAATCTTTTCAGACTCGGCGCTAATCAGCCGATTGGCGACTGCAAGACGAAACAGTTTTAGCGATAATCTATTGCAATCTTTCTGGATACATTCATTGTAAGCGATAAAAGTTAAAAGGAAGAAAATGAGAGTAAACAATATGTAAATGGACGCCACCTATTTTCTGATGTGGTTTATGGATATGTGTTGTTGATATGATATTGGTTCCACTAATTCAGCTGTCAGAGCAAAGGGACCAACTTCCAGAGCTCTGACAGCCTCCCTATGGAACCATCCAATCACAACCGTCGATGTTTTACCATGTTCGTTCTGTCTATTGAGTGACTGCTTGGGTCCATATTACACCCTCCGATCCGGAACACATTTGGGGAACAATTAAGAGGAGCTCAAATAGTGACCGCCAAGCAGAGAGGAAACCTTTCCCAAGAATAATGATGAGGGGCCCGTAAGTCTCCTTGCAGACAAGAATGAGGGGGGTGAATTGTGGAGAATCGTGAGCTTTTTTCACAATTATTACTTTTGAATTTGGGGGTTTTACAAATTGATGTCGCTGGAAGCAAACAATATAGAATTTAAGGTGTCGACATCTTTCGGCATCAAGGGGGAGGCAGACCGTCCGTCTGCTAGAGTCTCCAGGCCGTTCGCCTGGCTGAGGGAACTGGATCCACAGACTCCAGTAAATCCCACCTGTACCGTGGCATGACGGGAAGAAAATAACGGGGACGAAACAAGAAAAGGCAGGCAGGCAGAGGGGTGAAACAGACGACAATAGAACCAAATGGAATAGAGGATTTTTGGGGTGTGATTTACACGTAACATAGTCTTTTACCAATTTAATGCACATGAACTCCGATTGTGATCCATGTTTTTGCTTTCTCAAAACGGGCCCAAAATCTTCGGGGCTGTGAAAATTATTAAGAAAATGGACGGGTTTATTTCTCATCCACTTTAGGGCAACGATACCAGTATCAGTAATTCGTCAATCGAAATTGCCCCTTTTCATCTCATTGTCCATCAATAAATCCTTTGGAAATGCTTTTCTGTTTTTCTTTGCTGTACCGGATACTAGAATTCCTTCCTTTTGCAAGTTGTGTTGCAAATGCACAGAATTAAAAAAAAATGTTAATGTTTACAATTGTAATTTTTCCCCCACTAATTGCCTGCTCAAATCGGTTACTACCCTCTCTCCTAAATTTTGTTCACTTTTGTCAATAGCTTTTCTTGTAAAAAATTATTTCAATTGTTTTAACCCTTAAATGCGAAATTTTTTTGTTTTTAAAGAAAAAAATAGGAGGTTCTTAAAACGAGTTATTGTGAATGGCATTCACAGTTTTTTTTATAAACATAATAGGAGGTGCCAAAAATTGGAAAAATGTGGTTGATTTATATATGCATCATGGCGCATTTGTTGTTTAGCAAACAATCATTTGATTAAATTTTTTTTTTAGATTTCAAATGACATTATTATAATCTTTTAAAGACTTATGAGTCTTGTTTGTGTCATAAGTCTGATACGGAGTAGAACAGATGTGTATTCGCGAAAAAAAAATTCTAGATATAGGAGAATATACTTTTCAATATAAGAATAAAAACAAGTCCATTTTTATACATATGTGTATTTAATATCACTTTAATTTGTAAATAATATAAGTATGTAATTAGTTTACTTAGTATGGAAATCTAGGAAGCAATTTTTGTCCTTATTGAGGCAAAGTGAAACGGCGCATTTTGTGCATTTAATGTATGTTTGGGAATTGCACAAGGTTAGCTTACACCTCAGCCTCTTCTCGCATACTTCTGGAAAATGGTTAAACCCATCGTGACGGATATCAACTGTTTCTTCTTACCGTTCCCAAGCAGTAGAATCCGTCCTTACGTAGGTGTAAGAAAAGTGGCACCGAGGTGTAATAATTATCACAGTAGAGCTTAAAATTTTTTCCCCTAGGAATATCCCAACATAAACGAACCACCACGTTTCCACTTGCACCCAAATCTGGTTCACCAGGTTGGCGTTTTGAAAAACAATTTTCGAGTTCACTATATATTTCAAACTTATATGCGAAGCCTGATACTCCGCACATTAATGGTTTCAGTGGCAAATATTGCTTCAAATGGTGACGAATTTTAGTAGCACATACGAGTATTTGTTCATCAACACAGAATCGTTCTTCCATAGGGATTTTCGAGAATTTTTCATTTAGTGCATCAATTATGGGACGCAGCTTGTGAAGTTTGTCGAACCTTACATCGTTTCGATTTGAAGCACATTTCTCATTGTCATTGAAATGTAGACAAGACTTTATTTTTTCAAACATTTTTGAGGACATGGCGTTTTTTATCATATCAGATTCCATGGAGGAATTCCAATATGAACGAATATTTGGACATTTCACAACCGAAGTAAAAGTTAAGATGCCGATGTCCGTTTTTGAACCAAAAAGAGTTTTACTTGGATCCTTAGATCCGCTATACTTAATTCTTCAGCTCATGACAGAAGAAATGCCGGAAAAACTGAAAAGGCGTACTAAGTTCTTCTAGCTGATCTGAGAATTCATTTGAACCTTGGAAGGTAGTTGTTTCTGCTGGCACTGACAGCTTCCTAGTTTTCCAAATAAGTCTCTTAAAATCTTCCTTCTCGGGATGTATGATTGAAGATGTTGATGGGCTTTCGTCCGCGGATGTGGGTATATTGATTTCGTCTGATTCTAGTTCAACCGATCTTTCTTTTCGAATATCTCCTAAACTGAACAAATTCGGCTGAATGAATATCTTCCAAGTCATTACTATCTGATTCACCTCCATCTTCGCTTTCCGATGGAATTTCTTCGAATACAGATTGAATTGCAGTTTCTGTTTGTAAATTTCCGCGACATTTCAGCTAAAAGAACAGTGTACCAAATAAAAAAAACAATTCTAACAAATGCGCAGTGATTCATATATGAATCATCTGAATATACGCAAATAATTACGTACTTTCTAGATAAAAAAGGTTGTTTTCCCTAATTATAAATCACAAAAACATGAACTTACATAAATATAATTTTTGGAACACTTTCACAATTATTACTTTTTTTTCTTAATAACTTTAAAGTTTAGCAAACTTCACTCTCACGAAAAAAAAACAGAACTGATCTTTCACAAATTTTTCTGTCAAAACTAGAAACAGAATAACTGTAAATCCTTGCGGTCACAAAAAATGAACTTTATATAGGGCAACTGGAAAGTTTTTTTTATTAGAAAGAGCTTAAGCTTAGCTGTTATTGAGCTTTTTAAGGACGATTCATATATGGGACGCGGCGCGTTTAAGGGTTCCTAAATAGAATGAAAAAAAACTTCGAAGTACGAGTATGTACATATACCTGTATATATTTGAAACTGCGAAATAAAACCGGAACCATTGGCTCGAACCCACATCTTGTAGCAATGTTTTATGGGTTTCATAGGCATGTGTTGCCGAAAGGATGTACGTGCTTTAAACCTTATCATCGATTCGTCGATTGATTGGTGCTTAGAAGGTTTGTAGCTATAAAGGTTTGCAATAGCTTGTCTAGGTTTGGCCGTATTTTGATTAATTTATCGCAGTTTTCTTTTTGGCTCCACCGAAGAATCATTGATGTGAATATGACCCTAAAGTAAACTAAAGCGGCTTCGGGACATGCAGGAACTTTTAAATTGGTCTCTAAGGTCTTGTTGAGAGGACCAGTAGTCTTATAGAGTTCTTGAAATGATCACATCAAGGATTAGGATTTAAATTATGTGTTAAATGCCCGTGAAAAGAAACATTGATCAACTCTTGTCTAATGATAAAAAATGCATACGAAATCAACAGATGTTTGGTGTTTGTTATGCGTTTACTTGGAATTGGTAAAAGTGGTTTTGAACCTTTTTTTGTTCTCTAATGGATTTCGGTCGAGGTTTGAGTAATCAAGCGCATTATTCAATTGTAGAACACGTACACATTGCCGTAAATGCTGTGGCTAAAAACATTTTTCAAAAAGCAGTGTGAGAAGAGCAAAAGAAAAATATTCAATTTGATAATCCGCAAAACGAAATTACTGTTTCAGGTGATGGATCGTGGTCTAAGCGTGGGTTTACGTCATTTTTGGGTTTTCTCTTATTAGAAAATATTCTATTGTAATAAAATCTTAGATGTACAGTTTTGTGCAAATTAATTTGAGTTCAATGGTAAATAAGTTAATTTGTTGTCACAATGATCTTACATTTTCTCAAATTGCACATATTCCTAAACTAGATTATAATAGCTCTGAAAAAAAAAATAGTTTGCCCAGTTTCCCAAAAAATGTTTGAATTAAAATTTTTGAAAATTATAACGAGGATTTGCAAATTGTGTAAACAAGAGTTAAATTACTGTCAAGTTTGTTGCTGTTTAGAAGTGCTTAAGAATGGATATCTCCGTAGAAATCCGTAGTAAAGTAATTACTTTGTTTGAGCATATATCTAAAACTCAGAGACTGATAGCGGAAGAGTGTGACATATCGTTAGGGTCAGTTAACAACATCATTAAACGCCATGGAGTAACCGAGTCGATTTTACCGCAACGAGCAGGGAAATGTGGAAAACACCAAGAAGAAGACGGATTAATCCAAGTAAAAGTAGTAACGACTTACAAAAAGATCTTGCGGGTGCAGGAACAGTCGTGGATGTCTCAACACTTCGGCGACGTCTTCTAGAGGTTGGACGAAAAGCACGGAAACCTCTGAAGAAACAACTCCCGACTGTTGCTATGAAAAAGAAGAGAATGACTTGGGCTCGAAAATATAAAGAATGGACAGTGGATGAATGGAAAAAGGTGCTTTTTTCGGACGAGAGTCATATTTTCGTGCAGGGTACGAAACATCAGTATGTTCGAAGGTCCGATGGCGAGCCACTTTCAACAGCCCATATCCAACAGACAGTGAAACATCCTGTAAAGCAAATGTTTTTGGGTTGTTTCTCTTATTTTGGGATAGGATCGTCAGTTCCAATAACAGGGATGATGAACAATGACAAATATATTGAATTACTGGATAGACGTCTGGTGCCTGAGCTATCGAAATTGAATGCAGAAAGCCCAATTTTTTAACAAGATTTGGCCGTGTCGTGTCATACGTCAAAAAAAGTCAAACAATTTTTCGCTGAGCTTGTTATTACGTCTTTGCATTGGCCTGGCAACTCTCCAGACATTAATCCCATTGAAAATTTATGGGCTATATGCAAAACCAGGCTGAGAAAAATGGATTGTATGACCAACACGAAGCCGATTGAGTCAGTTATTCAAGTGTGGCACCGTGATCCAAAAATGGTTGACAACTGCCAAAAACTGGTGGAATCCATGCCAAAGCGAGATAAAATGGTGCTAAAAGCCAAGGGTGGACACATTAAATATTAATTTTAATAATTTATTACTTATTTTTACTTTTTAAAAGTAATTTGTTTGTTCAGAGACTGTATAATAATTATAAAATCGAGTGAGTGTAAAGCTTACGAAAAATGGCCAGGAAAAGAAAAAAGTGATGAATACGCTGCTTGGTAAGAACATCAGGAGAATTGTACAGCTAATCACGTAATTGAAAAACGTATGTATAGGAGTGTGAAAGAGGCAAACAAAATTACTTAAACAGTATGCAAAAGCTAAAATACAACTGGAAGCTGCAGGAAATAAAAAGGCTGGAAAACAAAGTGCACCAAAAAAAGAAGAAAGAAATAAAGCCAAACACGATGCTGTTGACTAATAAGATTATGCTGAAATTATCTACTTATTACGGCCTCGCTATTATGAGAAATATAAATTCTCTGGAAGAAATGAAAAAAAGCTGTGCGAGCAACGTTTTATCACATAACTTCTACCGACGAGAATCCGTAACATCATTATTGTCCAGAAGGTGAAACTTCCACGTGTCAGTATCAACAACTCAAAGCTGACAATAAAGAAGATACAATTATACATCCACCGACTTGTGATGAAGAAGTTATTAAAGTTTTAAAGCCGATCTACAAAGACTTGTCGGACGACAGTATTTTAAAAAGATGTTTGGATGGAAGCACTCAAAATATGTAATAATGAAAGCTTTAATAAATGTGTTTGGAGTTTTGCTCCTAAACTCATTATTTTTACGAGCAAAACAATTTTGGAAATTGCAACGCTCACATCAGCGTGTATTTTCAATAAACGCAAAAAAAGTGCTTTGAAAATAATGGATGTAATGGATGTGCGGCTGGCGCAGAGGCCATGAACTTTGCACAACGGGCCGATGACACTCGCGCCAGGAATAGATAATTAATATAAATATAAATTTTCAATGAAAATTTTTTTCTCCAAATTTTAACGCGTTTTTCTCGAAACTACTTTTTATCCGGCTTCAACTGACACCAATGCTGTACAAGCGATTAGCAACAACACTTTGCTTACAACTGAAGAGTCCACGCCCATCCATGACAGTGAGGGTCAATGCGCTCTCCAAATGATCTACGCAAAACTTTCGAAGTTGGAGGAAATTAAACAACTGTTCTTACTACAACTAAATGAGTTGAGAACTGAAAATGCGGAGCTCAAATCGAGGGCAATGTTCTGGAAAGCAAATTAAACTGGCAACAACAACACCTTCTCCGTAAGTCAATAGAAATTGTGGGTGTGTTAAATTTCAATGACACCAATATTATCAGGACAGCACAACAGATTTTTTCCAAAGCCCTGTCCATCGATATTCCCGACAATGAAATTGAGAATTGCTATGTAAAGAAAATGCAAACAAAATCCTCCTCGTCTGCTTTGAAATCGATCATTTGCTTAAGATTCGCTAGTCTAAACAAAACAACGAATTATGTGAGCAAAGAGGAACAATAAAAATAATCTCAACACACATGCGACTGGCATCGATGGTCCTCTCGTCAGCAGTGGTAGCAGCAGCAGCAGAGTAATGAGTGGTACCGCAATCTACATCAACGACTCGCTTACGAAATTTACTCAGGCTCTCTTAATGATGACGAAGGAAGTAATGAAAGAGAAAGGCGTAAGATACTCGTATGTATGGTTCAATAATAATCAAATTCTTTTGTGAAAGTTTGAGGGGGGAAAAGTCTTGTCCATTAAATCTTTTAATGATCTTGCACTCATCTAGTGCTTTTGATTATCTGTTTTATTTAATGAATTTTGATACACATTTATTTGATGACTTTTCTACCTCTAATCTAGGTAACTCTAAGTATGATAACGTTTTTAAGAACAGTTCCTTCTGCAACGATAAATTTTTTATTGTACATCAGAATATTTTGCAGATCTTGATACTCACCTTGATTCTTTTGCTTGCGTTCCAGATATTGTTTTTTTGTCAGAAATCTGGATCTATGACTTCGAGACAAACAATTATTTTATGCCCGGGTTCAAGTTTGTGGCTAAAACAAATGAAAAATTTTGTCAAAGATGACCACTGATGTCATGCGAAAAAGTTAATTATTCTTGGAGATTTCAATATCAATAGTCTGGGTGGTAATGAAACTGTCTCTAGTTATTTGGCATTACTTGCTTCACATGGTTATTAATGAGCCCACTAGGCCTGTTTCGGGGAGCTGTCTGGATCATATTTAAGAGCGTCTCAGTAATGTTACGCGCAATGAATGCGAAAAATGCGTCGTTGACCTGAAAATTACTGATCACTGTATGACGGGTCTTTTAGTAAAACTCTCTATAACTAGAGGCTGTTATTCTTCTAATTCCCCTCAAAGAAGAGTGAAAGTTGACTTTATTAGGCTAAACAATAATCTATGCACTGAGTCTTGGGAGTATGTTTATGTTTGTAGTTATTCATCTAGTGCGTATACAATCTTCATTGATTCTCTTAAGAAGCACATATTATCGTGTTCCTCATTTCTGCCGTCCAACAAATTTGTTAAAAGACTTAAACCTTGGATATCCAGTTTATTATTAAACAAAGTTTTTTGTAAAAACAAACTCAGAATTAAGTGCAATAGGTATCCTAATAACCAGGATCTAAAAAGAAGGTATAAGAAATTGTGTGTTGAAAAGAGATTCCTACATGTCGAGATAACTAATACCGTGCCCAATTCAGCTCTGCACAGGGAAATCTAAGAAATGAATGGAGAGTTGTAAATAGCTTACTGAATAAATCTACTGCTTCTAAAAAACCTACTGTTTTACGTGTTGATAACTCTGAACTGTCTGACATAATCGCTGATTGCTGATGCTTTTCATTGTTATTTTACAAATGTTGGCTGCAGCCTACAACCGAGTCTTGTCCAACCGATCTGTCGTACTTGTCCTCCCATTAGTGGGTTTGCTGAACCATTACAATGTTGTAGTTTTGTTTTTCAGCCCAAAACGGCTTTTGAAATCTTGAAAGTTATTGGTACTTTACCGAATTGTACTTCGTGCGGAGCTGATGATGTTTCAAATTGTATAGTTAAAAAAATTGCATGTTTTATAGTGGATGTCTTGGCAAATGTTTATATTCGTTGCGTGTTTGAAGGGGTCTTTCCTGAAGATCTTAAATGCGCTGATGTTATTCCTTTACTCAAAAAAGGTCGCTCTGAGGAAATTGGTAACTACAGGCCAATCTCACTTCTTTCTGTTTTTAGCAAAATCTTCGAAAAGCTAATGAAAAATAGAATTGTGAGTTTTTTAGATAAAACTAGGTTTTTCAATCCAGTTCAATTTGGTTTTCTAAAAGGTAAATCGATGCGCTCTTACAGTTTTGTTCCCAAATAATGTCACACCTCGATGGGAAAAAATGTACGGCTGGTTTATTTATTGACATTACTAAGGCATTCGACATGGTCAACCACAATTTCCTGTTGAGAAAATTGGAAAAAGCTGGTTTTCGTGGTTTCATGCTCCACTGGTTTAAGTCGTATCTTGAAAATAGGTCGCAAAGAGTGAAAATATATGATATAAGGAGCGAAATACGGTTCCTGAACCTGGGTGTTCCACAAAGTTCTGTTTTGGGTGCAATTCTGTTTTTGGTCTACATCAATTCACTCTTTGCGCTTAATTTCAAAGGTAAACCTACTGCTTTTGCTTATGACATTGGCTTTACTTACGGATTAAACAGTCCTTTAGACCTAATTTCTAATGTGAATTGGGATCTAAGTTTATTAAGACACTGGTTTGCTGAACATAATTTGGTAATAAGCTCGAAAATCAAGATAATGTTTCTCAGCTTATCTTCCTCATACAATTTGGAAGCTAATGTGTATTTTCACGCACCTGAATGTCATAAATACAAACTGTCTAATTGCTATTGTTCGTGTGGTGTTTCCTCTACCTCTTTTTGTTATAATCTTACCTGTAGTGATAAATGTTTCCTAGTAGAGAGAGTAGACGAATTTAAATATTTGGGCTTACCCTTGATTCAAGAATGAGTTTTGCGAATCAAGTCGATAATTTGAAAAAGTATTTCCGATGCACACTTCGTCATTTTTATTATTTGCGTAACGTATGCTCAACCAAGCTATTAAAGATAATTTATTATGGTCTTTTCCATTCCAAGCTACAATATGGAATTGCTTGTTGGGTGTGTGTGTGTGTGTGTGTGTGTTTTTTTATTTTTTTATTTTTTTTTTTTTTATTGGTTGCGCCAATGGATGTGGTAATCTTCATAGATGCGGTAGCCCGTGCCACCAACATGCACGATTCGCAACACCCGAATGTTCGATGCCAGGAGTGCGCCTACGTACTAATCCACACCCTTACGACCTTCAACCACTCTCCCCGCGGGACTGCCGTTAGGTATTACTTCGCGGGGCTGGTTAGCAATTATGCTCTATTCTACGAGGCCGCCTCTTGAGCTCTTCTTAGGGCTTCTGCTCTTCGCAGCGCGTACTGTACGCGCACTATAAATGAGCAGATCTCCATCCACTTGTCCTCTGACTGCGTCATGTGACTAATAAGATTTTCTGGACTTGGCAGATTTACCCTTTCTTCTGCAAAGCGTCTGCAGTAGAACACTGTATGCAACGCATCCTCTTCCTCATTTTGGCATTCTGGGCACTGCGGCGAACTATCGTGTCCAAATCTGTGGAGGTATTTCCGGTAACCCCCGTGCCCAGACAGGAACTGTGTGATATGGTAGTTACAGTTCCCCCATGATCTCTTTGTCCACGTTTCTATGATGGGAATAAGCCTGTATGTCCACCTGCCTTTTGTGGAACGGTCCCACCTGGTTTGCCACAGCATTGCGGATGCTGCCTTTTCTTCTTCCTTGACCCTCTTTGCCTCTTGCCGGTTCGATGATCGCCTAAGATACACCCTCTTCATCTCATCCGCGAGGATGTCTATTGGGATCATTCCAGCTAAAACACAGGCTGCATCATAGGAGATTGTACAGAATCCGCTGATCACTCTGATTGCACAGAGCCTGTGAGCTGATACTAACTCTCTCCTACACTCGTTTGTAACCAGCGCACCCGCCCATATAGGAGCAGCGTATAGAAGTACTGAGCTGACCACTCTGGTCAGCAAGATCCTTCGGGCGTATCCAGGTCCGCCGATGTTCGGTAGCATTCGGGCGAGTGCCGCCTGCATCAGCGATGCTTTCTTAGTAGCGTACTCGACGTGGGGTTTAAAGCGCAGCCGATTGTCGATCATGACTCCAAGGTACCTTAAGGATTCTTTGGATCTAATTGTCTGGTTTCCGACGCGGAAGTTCGCGTATTCCGCCGCCTTGCGACTGGTTATTAGTACAGCTTCAGTCTTGTGTGCAGCTACTTCCAGACCCGTAGACTCCAGCCATTCCTTTATCTTTGAAACTGCCTCGTCTGTGGCAGACTCCACCTCGTGGATGTGCTTGGCTACTGTAACCACTGCTATGTCGTCAGCGAAGCCAATAACCTTGACTCCCTCAGGCAGGGTTAGTCGCAGAACTCCGTCGTACATTATATTCCACAGGAGAGGTCCAAGGACCGAGCCTTGTGGGACTCCCGCGGAAACACTGTAGTGCTTAGCACCATCGTCCGTATGGTACTTTAATCTCCTGTTACTGAAGTAGTCCGTGACTATCCTCAAGAGGTAGTATGGTGTATCCATCCTGGCCAAGGATCTCCTAATAAACGACCAGTTCGCCGAGTTGAACGCGTTTTTGACGTCGAGCGTTACTACTGCGCAGTATCTTTTTGTCCCCCATTTCCATCTTTTCCCTTGTATTGCTTCAGTTGCTGTATCTACTACCGCCTTTATTGCATCGATGGTAGAACGAGATTTTCTGAAGCCGTACTGGTGATCTGACAGCGCTCCGTTTTCCTCCGCCACCGCCAGCAGTCTGTTGTATATAATACGTTCTAGGATCTTACCTAGAGTATCAAGCAGACATATTGGGCGATACGATGATGGTTCTCCGGGTGGCTTATTGCCCTTTTGAAGCAGCACTAGGTGTTGTAGCTTCCATGGCGTAGGGAATATCCCCTCCTCTAGACACCTTTGCATCGTCGCTAAGAAGATGTCCGGTCTCGTCTTGATGGCCATCTTTAATGCCTTATTCGGTATGCCATCTGGTCCAGGTGCTTTGGTGTCTCCAATTTTTTTGCAAGCAGCAAAAAGTTCTTCCGACGTGATGGCCGGGATATCATCTTCCATGTTGGTCTCCCTTGTGATGGTGACCATAGTAGTTGGTCTATGCGGGAATAGGTGCTCTACTATAGTCCTTAGCATTGCAGGGCAGGTTAGTTGTGGGGACCTGTTGCCTTTGAGCTTCTTCATCACCACCCTATACGCTAAGCCCCAGGGGTCTAGGTTAGCCTCGTCGCAGAGCTGTCTAAAACTCCTTGACTTACTCTTTTTAATGGCACTTTCCAGTTCCCGTCTCGCCAGTTTAAAGTTGGTTAGTCGTTCTTGGAAATCTTCTCTTCCTCTGGATCTCTGAGATCTTCGTCGTGCTTGTAGACACTTCGTTCTGAGCTGTTTAATCTCGTCTGTCCACCAGTAGCAAGGCTCGCCTCTTTTACAGACAGATCTTCTGGGCATTGATGCGTCGCACGCTGCGGTGATGGTCTGGATTAGCTGATGAGAAAGGGCTTCAGCCGATCCATTGTTCATTGTTGCGCTGGTGTTTAGTATTTCCTTGAACATATCTTTGTCAAGCAGTGTGTCCTTCCACTTTGGCCCTGTTAGAGTGGGGCACAGTCTGCGTTTCTCTTTGCCGACATTGAATAAGATAGCCTGGTGATCGCTATGGGTATATTCTTCACTGACTCGCCATTTGGTTTTCCGCAGGAGTGAGTTGCTCATGTATGTGATGTCGATGATTGACCCTCTGCCTGCCTTTCGGAACGTTTCAGCTGCGCCATCGTTGGCCAGAGTTATATCCAGTCTTGCGAAGGATTCGAGGAGAACTCTCCCTCTTACGTCTGTGGTTTTACTTCCCCAATCGGTAGCCCAGGCGTTGAAATCCCCAGCAATAATAACTGGGTGTTTTCCTCGTGCGTCAGCTACAATGTCGTCCAACAGCTTCATATAATCCGCCAATGATAGACTGGGGGGTGCATAGCAGCTATAAAAATGTACACCATTTATCTTAGCAGATACGAAGTGGTCTCCCCGATGGCCGACTGACTGTAGGGCATAATTCCCGCAGGTCCATATCGCGGCCTTTTTTGTGTTATCATCTATCCAGCTGCTTCCGTCTATGGGTTTATACGGTTCGCTTATTAGGCCTACGTCGATTCTTTTCTCCCTTACTGTTTGCGCCAGAAGGCCAGAAGGGTGTGTGTGTGTGTGTGTGTGTGTGTGTGTGGTTCGGTAGCATTCGGGCGAGTGCCGCCTGCATCAGCGATGCTTTCTTAGTAGCGTACTCGACGTGGGGTTTAAAGCGCAGCCGATTGTCGATCATGACTCCAAGGTACCTTAAGGATTCTTTGGATCTAATTGTCTGGTTTCCGACGCGGAAGTTCGCGTATTCCGCCGCCTTGCGACTGGTTATTAGTACAGCTTCAGTCTTGTGTGCAGCTACTTCCAGACCCGTAGACTCCAGCCATTCCTTTATCTTTGAAACTGCCTCGTCTGTGGCAGACTCCACCTCGTGGATGTGCTTGGCTACTGTAACCACTGCTATGTCGTCAGCGAAGCCAATAACCTTGACTCCCTCAGGCAGGGTTAGTCGCAGAACTCCGTCGTACATTATATTCCACAGGAGAGGTCCAAGGACCGAGCCCTGTGGGACTCCCGCGGAAACACTGTAGTGCTTAGCACCATCGTCCGTATGGTACTTTAATCTCCTGTTACTGAAGTAGTCCGTGACTATCCTCAAGAGGTAGTATGGTGTATCCATCCTGGCCAAGGATCTCCTAATAAACGACCAGTTCGCCGAGTTGAACGCGTTTTTGACGTCGAGCGTTACTACTGCGCAGTATCTTTTTGTCCCCCATTTCCATCTTTTCCCTTGTATTGCTTCAGTTGCTGTATCTACTACCGCCTTTATTGCATCGATGGTAGAACGAGATTTTCTGAAGCCGTACTGGTGATCTGACAGCGCTCCGTTTTCCTCCGCCACCGCCAGCAGTCTGTTGTATATAATACGTTCTAGGATCTTACCTAGAGTATCAAGCAGACATATTGGGCGATACGATGATGGTTCTCCGGGTGGCTTATTGCCCTTTTGAAGCAGCACTAGGTGTTGTAGCTTCCATGGCGTAGGGAATATCCCCTCCTCTAGACACCTTTGCATCGTCGCTAAGAAGATGTCCGGTCTCGTCTTGATGGCCATCTTTAATGCCTTATTCGGTATGCCATCTGGTCCAGGTGCTTTGGTGTCTCCAATTTTTTTGCAAGCAGCAAAAAGTTCTTCCGACGTGATGGCCGGGATATCATCTTCCATGTTGGTCTCCCTTGTGATGGTGACCATAGTAGTTGGTCTATGCGGGAATAGGTGCTCTACTATAGTCCTTAGCATTGCAGGGCAGGTTAGTTGTGGGGACCTGTTGCCTTTGAGCTTCTTCATCACCACCCTATACGCTAAGCCCCAGGGGTCTAGGTTAGCCTCGTCGCAGAGCTGTCTAAAACTCCTTGACTTACTCTTTTTAATGGCACTTTCCAGTTCCCGTCTCGCCAGTTTAAAGTTGGTTAGTCGTTCTTGGAAATCTTCTCTTCCTCTGGATCTCTGAGATCTTCGTCGTGCTTGTAGACACTTCGTTCTGAGCTGTTTAATCTCGTCTGTCCACCAGTAGCAAGGCTCGCCTCTTTTACAGACAGATCTTCTGGGCATTGATGCGTCGCACGCTGCGGTGATGGTCTGGATTAGCTGATGAGAAAGGGCTTCAGCCGATCCATTGTTCATTGTTGCGCTGGTGTTTAGTATTTCCTTGAACATATCTTTGTCAAGCAGTGTGTCCTTCCACTTTGGCCCTGTTAGAGTGGGGCACAGTCTGCGTTTCTCTTTGCCGACATTGAATAAGATAGCCTGGTGATCGCTATGGGTATATTCTTCACTGACTCGCCATTTGGTTTTCCGCAGGAGTGAGTTGCTCATGTATGTGATGTCGATGATTGACCCTCTGCCTGCCTTTCGGAACGTTTCAGCTGCGCCATCGTTGGCCAGAGTTATATCCAGTCTTGCGAAGGATTCGAGGAGAACTCTCCCTCTTACGTCTGTGGTTTTACTTCCCCAATCGGTAGCCCAGGCGTTGAAATCCCCAGCAATAATAACTGGGTGTTTTCCTCGTGCGTCAGCTACAATGTCGTCCAACAGCTTCATATAATCCGCCAATGATAGACTGGGGGGTGCATAGCAGCTATAAAAATGTACACCATTTATCTTAGCAGATACGAAGTGGTCTCCCCGATGGCCGACTGACTGTAGGGCATAATTCCCGCAGGTCCATATCGCGGCCTTTTTTGTGTTATCATCTATCCAGCTGCTTCCGTCTATGGGTTTATACGGTTCGCTTATTAGGCCTACGTCGATTCTTTTCTCCCTTACTGTTTGCGCCAGAAGGTCCTGCGCGGCTGCGCAGTGGTTTAGATTTATCTGGACAGCATTTATCATATTAATTTGGCCAGTGCCTTCTTGAGTACCGGGCACTTGCTGCTACCAGCCACGTGTCCAGCGTTTTCTGGCGTAACCATCTTACACCAGAAGCATAATGCGTCCACTTTGCATTCTTTGGATATGTGACCTTCTTCTCCACAGTTTCTGCACAGCTTGGATCGGTCATGCTCGCTCTTGCACTGGCGCGCCGTATGGCCAAACTCCAGACACCTGAAGCATTTGGTGAGGGTCTTTCGAACGCGAATACGGCAATTTACCCATCCGACTTTGATTTTACCGGATTCCAGCAATTTGTTCGCCATCTCTGCTGCTAGGCCCACTGTCGCGATCTGCGTGCCACCGTAGCCCTTCCTAAGACTGAGCACATTTCCTTCGACAACTCCAATGTTGTACTGCGCTTTGATTGCATCGCAGATGTCACTTCTGGTGGTGACTTCGTCAAGGTCTTTGATTTCAATCGTGGATCTCTGCACTAAAGTGCGGATTTCCGCTTCTGCGCCAAGATTTTCGCCGATTTTACTCCTGAATTCTTCGGTTCTGTCACCAGATTCGCGCAGCTGGAACAACAGGTCTCCTTTCTGGGTTCTCCTAATCTTTGTAACCGCTTCACCCAGGTTATGGAGTTTGGGGTCCCCTTTGACCCTGCGAAGTATTTCGGCATATGAAAGTTCACCCTTGCTTGCCACCACGATTGCGTCAGGTCGCGTTTTTTCGCGCGCGGGCTTTCTTGGCTTCTTTTTGGGAACTTTCAACCAGGCGCTGTCGTCGCCCTTGGACAGTTCTTTGCTCGCCGTCCTAGCGGTTATTTGATCATTTGTGGCCTGCTCATTCACTGTCGATTTGGCGGGCTTCTTGGGATGGGCCTTCTTTCTCTTTCCGGCATTACTTTGATTTTGGGGCACCACTTTGCCACGTGATGCCTTCTTCGCTTCGACTAAGGGCGGTGACTTCGGCGGGCGTTTCGAGCTCGGCGACTCTATAGGCTCTAGCCTTCGTTTGGGCCCCGAAATCACCTTAAGCCATGGGGATGTTTGGGACGTGTTTTCTTTGCTGATAACTTTCTTGGGCTTGCTATCACGCATCTCGTTCGCCGAGAGCTCATAGAGCGTTTTGATGCTTTCTATTGCATCCCGCATTGGTTGGTGAATTGATCGCCTTTTACCATCCTCCAGCATTTCCACTAGGGCTTTTATTTGTTCCCCTAATTTGTGAAACACGGAGGGCTGGTTATTCGGATCCAGCACCATCCACGCATTTCTTTGAGGCGCCGCTTCTCCATCAGGACTCCTCTGGGGCGATGGCGGCTGTCTAGCCGGAGATCTTCTCACCATCGAGCTCTTCCGGAATGGGTTCTCTCCGTTGATCTCATTCTCCTGGTTTTGTTGATTTTGATGTTGTTTATTTGTGTTCATTTTTGTTGGGTCCCCACTCAAAGCCGCTGTCAATGCTCGGGTGTGTAGTCACCTAGCGATCCCATGGTTATCTATGCACGCAGTGAGGCCATGCAAGGGTTGACACAGACCCTTATGGGGTTATGTGCCAGAGCCGGATCGGTGCTAACCAGGAATGTTACATCTGGACCTACACCACCAACTTAATGGCGACGAAACATTGAACGTACTTTGAGGCCTGCCAGGGTTTTAACGGGACGGGGGCGTTCACAGCATTAGCCTGAAAGCCATTTCAACAGGATTTCACTCCTGCTTACTCAGGTAACAGAATACTGCAAACGTCAGCCCATATGTCAATCATTCTAGAGATTTGATTCCAGTATACCATAATTACGACCTTACTGGGCTCAGTCGTAATGCCTAAAAGGCAGTGTTGAAATTGAAGTGTCCACTGGTAGGTACCAGTGGAGCTATGGTTTCCCACGGTGCCATCTCTTTACCCAAAAGCTAGGAGATGGGTTAGCACATAGTTGAAGACGGTGCCGACTCGTCTTGTCGCAGAAAGTTCTTAGGGGTTCCTGTGGCCTTTTCAGCCGCGCCCTCCTTCTCTGCCGCTCTTGGTCGGGGACTGTTTATTTGTTATTCGCAGCTAACCTGCATATCTGCAGGCCGATCACCATCCGCCACCTGTGACCCCCCCAGTAGCCTGAGCTTAGCCTTGGGGTGTGTGTGTGTGTGTGTGTGTGTGTGTGTGTGTTTTTTTTTTTTTTTTTTTTTTTTTGGTTGCGCCAATGGATGTGGTAATCTTCATAGATGCGGTAGCCCGTGCCACCAACATGCACGATTCGCAACACCCGAATGTTCGATGCCAGGAGTGCGCCTACGTACTAATCCACACCCTTACGACCTTCAACCACTCTCCCCGCGGGACTGCCGTTAGGTATTACTTCGCGGGGCTGGTTAGCAATTATGCTCTATTCTATGAGGCCGCCTCTTGAGCTCTTCTTAGGGCTTCTGCTCTTCGCAGCGCGTACTGTACGCGCACAATAAATGAGCAGATCTCCATCCACTTGTCCTCTGACTGCGTCATGTGACTAATAAGATTTTCTGGACTTGTCAGATTTACCCTTTCTTCTGCAAAGCGTCTGCAGTAGAACACTGTATGCAACGCATCCTCTTCCTCATTTTGGCATTCTGGGCACTGCGGCGAACTATCGTGTCCAAATCTGTGGAGGTATTTCCGGTAACCCCCGTGCCCAGACAGGAACTGTGTGATATGGTAGTTACAGTTCCCCCATGATCTCTTTGTCCACGTTTCTATGATGGGAATAAGCCTGTATGTCCACCTGCCTTTTGTGGAACGGTCCCACCTGGTTTGCCACAGCATTGCGGATGCTGCCTTTTCTTCTTCCTTGACCCTCTTTGCCTCTTGCCGGTTCGATGATCGCCTAAGATACACCCTCTTCATCTCATCCGCGAGGATGTCTATTGGGATCATTCCAGCTAAAACACAGGCTGCATCATAGGAGATTGTACAGAATCCGCTGATCACTCTGATTGCACAGAGCCTGTGAGCTGATACTAACTCTCTCCTACACTCGTTTGTAACCAGCGCACCCGCCCATATAGGAGCAGCGTATAGAAGTACTGAGCTGACCACTCTGGTCAGCAAGATCCTTCGGGCGTATCCAGGTCCGCCGATATTCGGTAGCATTCGGGCGAGTGCCGCCTGCATCAGCGATGCTTTCTTAGTAGCGTACTCGACGTGGGGTTTAAAGCGCAGCCGATTGTCGATCATGACTCCAAGGTACCTTAAGGATTCTTTGGATCTAATTGTCTGGTTTCCGACGCGGAAGTTCGCGTATTCCGCCGCCTTGCGACTGGTTATTAGTACAGCTTCAGTCTTGTGTGCAGCTACTTCCAGACCCGTAGACTCCAGCCATTCCTTTATCTTTGAAACTGCCTCGTCTGTGGCAGACTCCACCTCGTGGATGTGCTTGGCTACTGTAACCACTGCTATGTCGTCAGCGAAGCCAATAACCTTGACTCCCTCAGGCAGGGTTAGTCGCAGAACTCCGTCGTACATTATATTCCACAGGAGAGGTCCAAGGACCGAGCCTTGTGGGACTCCCGCGGAAACACTGTAGTGCTTAGCACCATCGTCCGTATGGTACTTTAATCTCCTGTTACTGAAGTAGTCCGTGACTATCCTCAAGAGGTAGTATGGTGTATCCATCCTGGCCAAGGATCTCCTAATAAACGACCAGTTCGCCGAGTTGAACGCGTTTTTGACGTCGAGCGTTACTACTGCGCAGTATCTTTTTGTCCCCCATTTCCATCTTTTCCCTTGTATTGCTTCAGTTGCTGTATCTACTACCGCCTTTATTGCATCGATGGTAGAACGAGATTTTCTGAAGCCGTACTGGTGATCTGACAGCGCTCCGTTTTCCTCCGCCACCGCCAGCAGTCTGTTGTATATAATACGTTCTAGGATCTTACCTAGAGTATCAAGCAGACATATTGGGCGATACGATGATGGTTCTCCGGGTGGCTTATTGCCCTTTTGAAGCAGCACTAGGTGTTGTAGCTTCCATGGCGTAGGGAATATCCCCTCCTCTAGACACCTTTGCATCGTCGCTAAGAAGATGTCCGGTCTCGTCTTGATGGCCATCTTTAATGCCTTATTCGGTATGCCATCTGGTCCAGGTGCTGTGGTGTCTCCAATTTTTTTGCAAGCAGCAAAAAGTTCTTCCGACGTGATGGCCGGGATATCATCTTCCATGTTGGTCTCCCTTGTGATGGTGACCATAGTAGTTGGTCTATGCGGGAATAGGTGCTCTACTATAGTCCTTAGCATTGCAGGGCAGGTTAGTTGTGGGGACCTGTTGCCTTTGAGCTTCTTCATCACCACCCTATACGCTAAGCCCCAGGGGTCTAGGTTAGCCTCGTCGCAGAGCTGTCTAAAACTCCTTGACTTACTCTTTTTAATGGCACTTTCCAGTTCCCGTCTCGCCAGTTTAAAGTTGGTTAGTCGTTCTTGGAAATCTTCTCTTCCTCTGGATCTCTGAGATCTTCGTCGTGCTTGTAGACACTTCGTTCTGAGCTGTTTAATCTCGTCTGTCCACCAGTAGCAAGGCTCGCCTCTTTTACAGACAGATCTTCTGGGCATTGATGCGTCGCACGCTGCGGTGATGGTCTGGATTAGCTGATGAGAAAGGGCTTCAGCCGATCCATTGTTCATTGTTGCGCTGGTGTTTAGTATTTCCTTGAACATATCTTTGTCAAGCAGTGTGTCCTTCCACTTTGGCCCTGTTAGAGTGGGGCACAGTCTGCGTTTCTCTTTGCCGACATTGAATAAGATAGCCTGGTGATCGCTATGGGTATATTCTTCACTGACTCGCCATTTGGTTTTCCGCAGGAGTGAGTTGCTCATGTATGTGATGTCGATGATTGACCCTCTGCCTGCCTTTCGGAACGTTTCAGCTGCGCCATCGTTGGCCAGAGTTATATCCAGTCTTGCGAAGGATTCGAGGAGAACTCTCCCTCTTACGTCTGTGGTTTTACTTCCCCAATCGGTAGCCCAGGCGTTGAAATCCCCAGCAATAATAACTGGGTGTTTTCCTCGTGCGTCAGCTACAATGTCGTCCAACAGCTTCATATAATCCGCCAATGATAGACTGGGGGGTGCATAGCAGCTATAAAAATGTACACCATTTATCTTAGCAGATACGAAGTGGTCTCCCCGATGGCCGACTGACTGTAGGGCATAATTCCCGCAGGTCCATATCGCGGCCTTTTTTGTGTTATCATCTATCCAGCTGCTTCCGTCTATGGGTTTATACGGTTCGCTTATTAGGCCTACGTCGATTCTTTTCTCCCTTACTGTTTGCGCCAGAAGGTCCTGCGCGGCTGCGCAGTGGTTTAGATTTATCTGGACAGCATTTATCATATTAATTTGGCCAGTGCCTTCTTGAGTACCGGGCACTTGCTGCTACCAGCCACGTGTCCAGCGTTTTCTGGCGTAACCATCTTACACCAGAAGCATAATGCGTCCACTTTGCATTCTTTGGCTATGTGACCTTCTTCTCCACAGTTTCTGCACAGCTTGGATCGGTCATGCTCGCTCTTGCACTGGCGCGCCGTATGTGTGTGTGTGTGTGTGTGTGTGTGTGTGTATGTGTGTGTGTGTGTATAGAAATAAAATACTACCACTTTTGATTCTGCAGAAACATGTCCTAGAAAAATTTGTCGAAAATCGGGTAGATATTCTACCTTTCCTTTGTTCTGTGCCCTGAATATTCTTCCTGTTCGTCATTTGTACGAGTATTCTTTCAAAGTGTTAAAAATTTTCTTTATGAAGTCGGGTAATCGCAACTTTTGTCTAGTTTCCTTTTATAATCTTCGTGGAAACCTTTCTAACCTTTTTTTCTGTAACCAACTTACCACTGCATATCGTAATTTTTTCTCGGTTTTGTCTTTTATCGTTTATTCAATGAACTCCCTCAGTCAATCAGGACAATAACAATACCTGGAACGTTCCTAAAGCGCGTAAAAATGTGGCTCTTCAGCCTTGATTATGCTGCATTAGAATCTCGTATTTCTGATGTTTTGGTTTAATCTTCGTTTTCATTGCTTTCTTTCTTTCTTTTTGCATTTTTGTATATACAATTACAATTCTTTCTTTTTTGTTTGCATTGAATTTATATTTGGATTATGCTTCTTGTAATGTTTAAAGTTTATTTATTTTTCTTTCTTCTCACTCTGAACTCTTAAAGGGTCACCCCACCCACTAATCTTTATTTTGTTTTTATTTAGCCAATTGAAGTGGCATTCAACTCTATTTTTATTTACTTATAAATACTGAATGTCATCAACTTTTTTATATGCTTCTTAGAACTTCAATCCTCTTACATTGTATGTATTATTTAATTGTTTAATGAATTTATAAGAATCAAAATTATAAGAATTAATAATAAAATAAAAAAAATAAAAATAATAAATCCTTCGGCCCAGATGATTAAAATCAAAAGTATTGGACTAATTCAGCGGAAATTTTTATATTTTTTATCCACTTTTTTTATATTAAACCAATTTTTTATTTTTTTTACAAGGCCGCCATTTTGTTATTTTTTACTCAAATCTTTTAAATCTAGTACGGGACAGAATGACAACCCTACTGAATAATAATCTTTTTGGAATTTTGATCTCAGATGATACTATCCCCTTAAAGTATTGGTCACAAAGTCTAATCTGTACCTTAAATGCCGTTCATAAATCCATTACTTTATCGTTAAACAGAATAGCCTCCCCTGGATAATCTTTGATTCCCAAATATACTTTCGTTGGTTTTAAAAATTTTGTAGAGTGTATCTTCATATTTCTGTTGCAATTTATATTACAAAATACGCACTCATGCGTAAGCGGAACAAATTGATTTTTTTTTTAACAATTTACGAGTGCCATCGAGCAGCAATAATATTTTTTTCGAATTTTATTTTTAAACGTTACCATTTAAACTTTGAATTGTCCTGACCTCATAAAACGGGAATAAATATTTGAAGCACCGAATTATCAGCACTATAATGTTACTGAATTTTTATAGGGTTACAGCTTTATCGCAAGTCCCAAACCGTAAAACCCTGTTATGTATACTTTAAAACTTTATTTTAAAAAAATTTTCCAATAAAAAAGAATATATATAACTAAAACCAATAACATGGAAATATGTTAGATTACCCTTTTGGTGGTGGCCGATAAGCAAAACCGACTGAATATATCATCAGTTTTAACCGCACAAAATGTACAGGTAGCGAAAATTTTTAAAAACTATTACTTTAACGACCAACTGCGCCATGTGGTTATTGGTTTTTGAGTATCATAAAATAATTATCATTGCCGTTCTTCTGTTATTAATGGAATAAATACGTCTGTTCAATTTCCAAGGTCTCATTTGTATACATATTATTTTAAAGTGAAATATCTAACGAAAACATCAGTTGAGTTGATTGAAGATAATCGGTTGTAATTGCTCTTACAATTTGACAGATTGGCAATGATTGATTTTAATGGTGGATTACTGCAAACAGACACAAATTAATCTAATGAAAGCTAATGAGAGAAATCTAATCGTAAGAGATGTACTTCATATGAGTACATACACAGATACTTTGAAAAATGGATTTTATCTTCAAAAGGATAATAACGATGTCCTATGCGTGTACGATTATGCACAAATATATCATACTTAGGTTGTTAAAGGATTTTGAGATAAAAACTTGTTTAATCGAAGTGAAAGGAAGAAATATTTTTATGTTTTGTTTTACTCGTATATTTGACAGTGTAACATTGAAATATTTCATCTCCGAATCAAGTTGCCTCAGGACATATCCTTCTTCAGCAGCTACCGAGAGTGTGGATGAATAACATGAAGGGAACACAATTTTCCATGTAGTCCATGTAAAGTTATACTTTTCAAGGAAATCCACGCTACCAAAAGGCTCATGCTGTCAAGAGATGAAATACACGGTTTACTAGTTTTGTGGATGAAAGCAATGCTGGTGAATAGAACACTGATTGTGAATGCTGATGGCGGCCTATATGTGATAGAGGAGGTAAGCAGGGGTTGCCACAAGGCGGCGTCCTGTCTCCACTGCTATGGTGCATAATGGTCGACTCACTGGTTAACACTCTCAACAGATGACTCATTACTCTTTAAGAGGTCAGCGAATTTCCTGTTGGCTCTCAATAGGAAAGATAGCAGGCTGCTTACCGGGGCCATGAAGGGGCACTACACTTTTGTTTAACACTTAAATGTGCTGGGCATAAGTGGTGGGTGTTGATACTGTAAGCACACTCTCACTGAAGCGCTTACTCATTTTTCGTCAAAAGACTGAGTAATTTCAACAAAAAACTTACACTATTTGTTTAAGGGGGGAAGGTCCCGAAACAAGGTAAATTTTTAAGGAGTTTTTAGTCAGTGAAAAATTGTTTTTTTTATTAAAAAAAATCTTTTATTGTCAGAAACATCTGTTAACTATAACAAAAAATTTTTTTTTCAACAATGGCGGCGCTGCACGGCGTTAAAGTCGAGCGTTTTTGAAAATGGCCTGCAAACTGGAGACTTTATTTTTCATCTGTAACAAAAAATCAAAATAGGTCTTGTTAAAAACTTTGTTCCTCCCACTCCAAACCTTTAAAACCTAAAAAAATATTTAATTTTGCAAAAATTATAGAGATCGGAAAAAAAGTCAGCTTTTTGTTTTTACCAATTTGTTTAAACAATTTATTTAATTTGCATTAAAAATCATGTTTCTAAGGTTTAGAGTATAGCTAAAAGTGTCAAGAAGATCTCCTCAAAATTTTATTTTTTGAGTTATGTTGCACACCGTTAAGACAAATGCATTTTCAAGAAAAATCGATTTAAAGTTTTCGGAGCAAAAAAAACGATAAAAATGGCAGGGGCATACCAAATTCCTTCTGAATCTTCGCAAAACTCATCTTGAGCTGCTCTTCTTTGTTTACGAAGTTTATGTTTGAGGCCAAAGATGCCACCTTGTTCTATTAAGAAAATGAGCAGACGTCCCCTGTTCATGCGGTCGGAACCGCCTGCTGTGCGTTCTAAAATCGAGCGTGCACCTGTGGCCGAAAATACGCTGCCATTTCGAAACGAATAAAGATTTTGCTTTGAAATTTTAAGGAGACATTCTTAAGATATTGTAGGATAAGTGGAAAAATTTTCAAAAAAATATATAAATAAATAATAAAAAAAATAAACGTTCTGTTCCTGCAGAAGAAATATTTGGCATTATTTTCCCTAACAAAATTAATTCTAATTATTACTTAAATCTTTTAGCAGATCAAAAGACATTCAGATGCACGGTTTTAAACAAAATGTCAACGTTGTAGACATTCTTTGAACGGCATAAAAAGGTAAATGTTTTATTTGTGCAGACATCGCGGCCGATAAGTATTACAGATTCGTCATCTGGAAGTAATTTCTTTGTTTTTTTTTTGAATTGGTAACTCTTTTTCCAGCGACACTAATTTGCCATTTCACCAGAATAACGCTTACAGTTTGCGGTGCGCTACGTTTATTTTAAAATAGACATAGTCAGCCGCCTGAGCAAGCAATTCGTATAATCATGGATGGTTTTTGAGCTACGCATTGATGCCGCTTTACCATGGTATGCAACGTACGTTCAGTGAATGGGCCTCTGTGTCATAAATCAAATTTGCCGCATTTGGTTAAGAAAAACGCAGAAGCCATTATTGAAACGTCGATATACGAGTAATTCACAAACATTTGACGAATGCATAACTTCTCGCGTAATGGATCTGTGAATTGGCCTACAAGAAGATCGTGTGACTTAAAACCTTTAGATTATTTTCTATGAGCATATGTGAAGTTTTACTAGACTACAAGAATAAAAAACAGACTGTGGATGACTTGGAAGTCAGCAGTCGCAGCGTTATTGCTGATATATATACGATTATGTATGTCATATCTGTGCGAAAAAGTGGTCGAAAACTGGACCAATAAATCATATGCCCGAAATCACATTTAAGGCTCCAACTATACGGAATATAGGAGGCAATAGCCCCTTTGAAATTATACAGTGATGGTTTTTTGCCGGACGTACTTTGTCACTACAATTTACGGCAACCGGACGGCCACCGATAACTCAGTAAGTAGCCTACGTGAACAAGCGCTCGCATTCTCATTTGACGGTTTTCAGTCGTACGTTTATAGTTTCATTCGATAGGTTTGTTCTGGGTCATAAATTAATTGTATCGGGTTTTCCAGTAAGGACGTAACAATTTTGTATTTAAATAAATATAACAGAGAATAATTCAGATATTGGGCTGAAATTCATTCCAGGTGATAATGTGTACTATTGTACATGATAAATTTAAGTATGGAATTTGATTTCGTTCATATGACCCCCGCAAGCATGTTTGCAGCGATCGATTTTTGGATCCAATTTTCCACCACTCGTTCACAGATATCGGCCGGAAAGCTGGCAATTTCGAGTTCGATATTGTTCCTGAGCTCCTCTAACGTTGTTGGCTTGTTGGCATAAACGAACAACTTAACGTAGCCCCATGAAAAGAAACCCAACGGCGTTAAATTGCATGAGCGAGGTGGCAATTTGACCAAAGGTCCGGTCGAGTTCACCGAACTTCTTCGATAGATCAATTGTTTGACCAGATATGTGGCATGCGGCACCATCTTGTTGGAACCACATATAACTGATGTCAAGTCCATCGAATTATGGGCAAAAGTAGTCTTCCAACATGGCACGATAGCGATCTCCATTGCCCGCATAATGGCGATCATTTACATCGACGAAAAAATACGGTCCAATCACACCTCCGGCATGAAATCCACACTACACGATCAGTTTTCGTGGATGCAATGGAGGCTCTTGAAGCACACCTGGGTTTGTTGCTGTCCAATAATGCATATTTTGCTTATTGAGAAAGCCATTAAGCCAAAAATGGACTTCATCGCTGAAGATGATTTTTCGATGAATTTCGATGAAATTCAGGAAAAATTATGCAGAGCCCAATCGGAGAGGTTTCAGCGCTTCCAATAATCAAGAGCCTTCGGTTCTTGAGTTAATTTGATCTTATAAGGGCTAAGATCTTTACGCAAAATTCGCCACAATGTGGACAGAGAGATTCTCAATTCCTGTGAATGGCGTAGAATCGGCTGATTTGGCTCATTTTGAACTGAAGCACTTACGTGCGTTACCTTACTACCACAGGAACATTCAATAGTGAATAAGTTGATTCGAATTTATCCACAAGAGCACGCACAGCCTGTCTGGTAAGACGATTATGACGACAGAAAATTGGAGTAAGCGCTTTAAATTTGGAGAGATGATTGATGGCAATTGGTATCGGTGAATTCTGGTTTCAACAAGACTACGTGCCAAACAGTAAACTTGTTTAAGCAAAAATTTTCACTTCCAGATACCCTTTAGTTTGGTTCTGTCAGATAAAGAAGTTCTACGGAAATGGATTTATCTACGTGATTCGTTTTTAAAATACAAGAAAAAGGCCAAAACCAACAAGACTGTGGCTGAAAAGCAATAAAATTAAACAAATATGTATATTTTGATCAATTGTACTTCTTATGCAAACTGTGCGATGAAAGAGATTCTGTGAGTAGTATAGAGCAAAGGATGAAATTAGAAAATGAAAAGAAAGAAAGCCAAGAGCAGCAAGCTTTTCCTTCGGATGATGTTCCGGGGGTTTCTACTCAATTGGTTACAAAATCAAGAAGTATAATAAGATCCAGGAAACATAAGTATCCTGATGAGCTTGAACTGAGAATTTTAAAAGCATTGGAAGGCGAGAAACCAGCAAACTGACCTTGTGTTCGAAAAAAAGCCGCGAATAAACCGCATAGTGTGAATTTGCAGCCCGTCTAGACTTTCACGGTACGATCAAAACCTTATAGTGTGAAAGGAGCGTTACACTGTGACACTGCACAAAAAATTAACACATTTTCCTGAAATTTCTTTAAACATATAAAATTTAATTCATAGAGATCTCTTTTTTTCTACAAATTAATTACAAATAGTGTAAAGTTAAACAGTTTTTTCTTTTAGAAATGTTTGTTGTCTCTCTCGTTAAAGTTGGCGTGTTTAAAAAATCGTCTAAAAAGGCTTTGAATTGTCTGAAATAAAAAAAAAAACCAAACCGCAATTTTTAGTAGACTGTTGTAGTAGTGTATCGCACCTAACCCAACCTAAAAAGTAGGAAAAAAGGTCACTTATTTAAAAAAAGGGTTCAAAGAAACACAATTTATTTTCCTATTTTTTTGGCTATAAAAAATGCTAATCAAATATAATAGTTTGGTCCAGATTAGGTACGAGGGTTTAATATTATACTGCACACAATGAACCAAGGTTTATCAAAATCGGTTTGAAAAAAAAAACAATTTCGCGAAAAACGCGTTTGATGTTTTTTTATCATCGATTTTTGTGAATATTCTTTAAATAATCAAATGGGTCAATCAGCTATCCCGAGTCCATATCAAAAACTTGAAATTAGTTCTCTTTTTTTTTATCAGTAGAATCATCTTTGGTCGCTGTGGCATGTTGTTGAAGCAAAAAAGAATGTAGACATTGGATGAATGGAATTTTGTAGACATTGGATGAACGGAATTTCGCATCAGTGTGTGTGTTACGTATATTCGATGTTCCTCCGAAGTGTTGAACATTTTCCGATAATGATTTACGTTTCGCTTTCCATCGCAATCCAATATTCTTAAGAACTATACGAGTAACATTACTACACTTACCATTCTACACTACACCTACACTATGAGTGAGCCTTAATTTTTTTTCCTCTTTCTGTCATTTTTTCCAAAAAAGTATTTAATTGTTAGTTGTCATAAGTCAATTGCGAATAGATACTGATACTATTGTACGAGTAATTGCTATTTCGTAGTTCTATATCACTTAATTACAACTGATTAAATTGTCTGTGAAGTTATCATTTGGTTGTAGCTACAATAGAAACTTAACTTATTGAAATTTGACTACCTACGTATACACATATAATAAGTAAAGTTGGTAGTAATTAGTTGATACCAATTTGTCTCCTACATTGGTTGTGGTTCACTTAAATTTCCTCCAAATCTATTTTGGTTTTCATTACTTGATGTCAAGAGGAAAATTTAGTGATAAGATTACTAATCGTTAATTAAATTGTAACTACTCCAGCTATGCATATACAGTCATGACGATAAATAAAGTCCTACATTATGATAACTAAGAACGTCGCATTGGGTACAAATTGTACATTCATGTGTACTTTTTGATAATTAGGAAATCCAAATAACGTCTATCCAATAAGTGATAATTGTATCTGTGCGATTATTGTATCGCTAAAATGTTTCATGGTGTTTATATGGTATTTGTGCCTTATTGCTCGAAGATGCTTGTAGAAGTTGTTTGCCCACACAATTTAAGATTTAAAAGATTGAAACTCCCATACACCATTTTCATACATTCTAAATAAATAAAGCCCGTTTCTATTTACAGTGACTCCAAAAACTATTCGCTTATCTACCTATGTGAAGGAAAAAAAAGGATCAACATAGAAAGCAACTAAGGTTTTTGTGATCAGTGGTGATTTTTTCTTAAAATGGGTCTTGTGCATCGATTATGTCTATTGCTAAAAGCGTTAATCGGCCATATTCCATTGTAAAAAGCATAATCGATTGGTATTTTGGTAAAAATAATATACTCAGTACTCCGCGATCGAGCCGACCATGCATTTTAACCGAAAGAGAAAAGCGTACGGTAATTACAAAAGTAAAGCAAGACCCCAAAAAAAGTGCTACTCAAATTCACAAAGAAGTACAAAATGAATTTGGTGCCCAATTATGTGTTAACACTGTGTCCCATATGATGCTGGTTATCACGAAAGAGTGGCTAGGAGGAAGCCATGCATCAGCAGCATCAACAAACAGAAGAGGCTTTCATTCGCAAAAAAAAAAAAAAAAAAAAAAAAAAAAAAAAAAAAAAAAAAAAAAAAAAACATAAGAATGAATTGAAAAAGTTTTGGCACAAATTTATATTTACCGATGAGAATAAATATAATATTTGTGGATCAGATGACAGGTGCTTGACCCTAAACCAACATTCAAGCATGGGTGTGGATCCGTCTTAGTGTGGGGTTGTAGCCAAAGGCGTTGGTAGTTTGCACTTTATTGATGGTATAATGAGCTGTGAAGAGGCCGTCAGGGTTAGAGAAATATTTTTTCGGGCCTTCCAGACCAATCCGACAGATGAAAACCGAAAAAAGTTCAAGCGAGCCAGAAATGACTGCAACGCCTTTCTTAAGCGTGTGAAATTCCAATACGACCAAAAACTGAGGCAGAAAATACTGCAATCTCCCAAAAGCAGTAACAAGTTTTGGTCGTTCGTCAAAAATATTAGAAATTCCGCCTCATCCTCCATCCCAACGCTCATTTACAATGACATTCCAGCTTTCAGCTTTTTGGACAAGGCCAATCTACTTGCTGCACACTTTGCGACTAGCTCAACACTCCCAGATTGTGCTTTGTCTCCGCCTACACTTGAGTGCGTCGAATCTTTAATGGGACGAATCTACTTTCGCACTCGTGTAGTAGCAAGAGTACTTAGAGATCTCAACATACATACGAGTAAATCCGCTGCTCCAGATGGTATATCTCCCCTTGTTCTGAAGAGGTGCTCTTCCACGCTGGCAAAACCACTGCGTAAGCTTCTTCATCAATCCTACTCTTTAGGACTCTTCCCGAGCAGATGGAAAGATGGAAAACAGTTTTTGTCCAGCCCGTCCTTAAAAAAGGCGAATCATCTTCTCTCTCCTCCTACAGACCCATTGCACTTACGTCCCTTCTTTCCAAGGTCATGGAAACACTGATAAATCGTCAGCTCATGAAATATCTCGAAGCACGAAAACTTCTCAATGACCGGCAGTACGGTTTTCGTAGCAACAGGTCCACTGGTGATTTGATGGCATGTTTCACCGAAAAGTGGAACCAACGCGTACATCAATCTGGCGAAAGCAAGATAGTTGCACTTGATATTTCTAAGGCATTTGACAGAGTTTGGCATCAGGCTCTTTTGTCGAAAATGCGTGCATTTGTGTTCGACGACTCTCTTCTTCAATGGATTAGAAATTACGTTCAATTCAAGTTGTTTTGGACGGTTTCAAGTCTGATATTCACAAAATAAATGCTGGTGTGACCCAGGGCTCTGTTCTGTCTCCGACACTCTTTTTTAATTTTCATTAATGATCTCTTGACTGCTACTTCTAATCCAATATATTCCTTTGCTGATGACAGTACTCTCTGCTTTTCATATTCGTTCTCGGACTCACGGCCCTGCTCTTCGGCTGTAGAACGAGAACGGCAGCGTATGCTAAGCTCATTAAATTCCGATATTTACAGCATAACCAATTGGGGAACTATCAACAGAGTGGAATTTAATGCTTCCAAAACACAATGCTGTCTCCTGTCGTTAAAGCGAAATTTAAACACCCAGCCATTATCCATGAATGGCATTTGCATCGTCGAAACCGAAAAACTTTCCATTCTCTTATTTGTGTCAATGACTACTTCCGTTGGAATGACCACATATTTGATGTCGCCAAAAATGCTGCGAAATGTCTAGGTTTCCTCAAGCGATGTAAGAAATATTTTACCCCCTCTGAACTGGCCTCAATATATAAGGCATTCATCCGCCTAAAATTGGAGTACAACGCCCACATCTGGTCAGTTCAGCTGCTCCTAAAACATCTCTGCACCTGCTAGATAGGATTCAAAACCGTGCGATAAAATTTATTGATGATACTGATATCAGTCAATCAATTGACACCCTCGAACATTGACGAAATGTCTAATTTGTTTTATCGCTATTTCCAACACAAGTGCTCCACTGAAGTCGCCAGTAGCATTCCGCCCATTCAAACTTTCAACCGTAACACCCGTCTCGCTATGAATGCTCATCAGTATACCCTCAAGCCCATTTTCGGACGTACTCTAAAATATCGTGATTCGTTCCTAAGCCGTATTATGGAATGCCCTGCCGATCTCTGTATTTCCTTGTCGTTATAACTTGCAAATATTTAAAAACAATGTACATCGGTACCTCTCTTTTCGTCCTCCCTAAATTTCCTTTGCACGTGCTGTGTACAATCACCTTAACTCCTTGAGCGCGCGCTAATTCAAAAAAAAAAAAAAACACACACACACAGTGTACATCAACATTCTGAAAACTCTCCTCTAATATAGTGCAAATAAAATGGGTCTTTATAATGAATACCTTTTTAGTCAAGACAATGACCCGAATCATACAGCTTGAAACACTTAGATGTGGCTGATTCCGTCAACGATAACGATGGGAAATGATTCCTGGGCATATTCTAAGAAAAAAATCGTTTTACAGTCAGAGTCTATCTCCAATGTTCACATTATTTATCGAGGATTTAAGAAAGGGCTTAATTTGGTGTACCCTGGCTCATGTTAACGGCAATTGCTCTGTTAATACTAATGGTAGAAACTTCGTGTGGGACTTGTGGGGCGGCGTTTAAATCAAGTTAATATCTTGTCTGAGTCCTTAGATATCCAATTTCTAAACCTGTTTCATTTTCATTGCCCATGCTAATTTTTGCCTCCAGAAAATGCCTAATCAACATAACGTTTTACAATTTTTTTTCTTATGGCAATAATAATACTAAAATAAAATCATCAATAAGTTTGCAGAAAAACTCACAGATTTTATGATAAACCTGCAGCAGGTAAAATTTATAAAAAATGGTATTTTCTCTTTAAGCTCCAAAGGCTATGAATACAAAATGATTTTGTGTGGTCTTAGGTAATTTTTATTTTATGTGTGTACCGAAACAGATATAACAGGTGCTCAAAGTGTCCTCCTTGGTTTTGTATGCTTGCTAGAGCCCGGTTTTGGATTTCACTGCGAATTTTTATTGATGCTAACTGCTGCCTTACTTTTGATGAAGTTTCGAAAATACGTTCTTCCAACTCAATTAAAGTTGCTATTTCGGTTGAATAAACCAGTTCTTTTATTCGACTCTATATAAGAAAAATCCAATACTGTAAGGTCAAGAGATCTTACAGGCGGGTGAACTGGTCCATTTCTTCCTATCCAACGGCTACCGTACTCTTCATCTAGCCAGTTCTTAACCTCGCGACCATAGTGGGCTGGTGCACCGCCTTGTTGAAAATATGATGAAGCTTATCCGCAGCCCATGTATGAAGATTATGAAAATTTGTGATTCCACCTCTTGTAAATTGAGATTCGTCCGTCTAAAGAATTCTGCTAATAAACTCGTTGTCATCCAAGCTCCGCTCCAGCAACCAGTTCGAAAACTCAAGTATCTTTTCCAAATCATCTGGAAGCAGTTCTTGTACAAGTGTATGATTGTATGGATAACGATTTTCTCCCTGCATTACATTAGAAATTTTATGTTTGGAAACATTGAATTGCAGAGCTAAGCGTCTGATTGATGGATCAGTTGTAACAGCTTCCAGTATTATTTCATCAGCCGAAATCGTTCTTACTTGTGGAGCTCCCGCATTTGGTCGTGTATTTGAAGCTGATTCCGTTTCTCGAAGCTTTCGATACGTATTTCTAAATACTCCTTTACTAGGAAGTCGTCGGATAAAGTTCATGGTATCTTAGTCATGCACTATTGTAGTTGAACTTCCATTGCACAGCCCATAAACGTAAATAATGTCTGCTTATTCTTCGTTTGTAAATGCAGACATTTCAAATAGCGTTTCTAAGCAACTGTAACCTTACCGTAAAAAATTAAACTGATGAATTGATTTTTTTTCTAATCTTTATACCATTTTTGCTTCGTTACTTTTCCAAATAGGCCTTCGTTCACCAAACCTAACTCTTGCTGAGAACTTTTAAGGAACAGGGTAAGGAAATGATGATTTTGACTGGCAGTCAAATAAATGAGCAGGGTTTAAAACTCTTTAATAGCTATGCAGTTTTAAAAAAATATTGGAAAATAAGTAATTCTTGCAAAACCACTCCTACGAGTATTGTCAACTGTTCTTAGAAACGTTGATAAAAAATTAAAAATTCCTTTTTTTATCTGCTGCATGTTTTCCCAAGTATCATAAAATCAAAACTTGATGATGATTTATTTTTTTTATTATTGTTACTTTCATAAAAAAAATAGTAAACGTTATGTTAATTAGGCATTTTCTGGAGAAATTTTCCCTCAAAGTCAAAAATTAGCATGGGTAATGAAAATGGAACAGGTTTAGAAATTGTATATCTAAAGACTCAAACAAGATATCCACTTTATTTAAACGTCGTCACGAAGGCTAGTAGAACAGAGCAATGGAACAGGTTTAGAAATTGTATATCTAAAGACTCAAACAAGATATCCACTTTATTTAAACGTCGTCACGAAGGCTAGTAGAACAGAGCAATTTCCGATAATATGAGCCAGGGTACAGCAAAGTAAGTCTTTCCTTAAATCCTCGGTAAATGCTTCCAACATTGAAGATATACCCTTACTGTAGAATGATTTTTTTCATAGAATATACCCAGGAATCATTTCCTAAATTATCGTTGACGAATTAGGGGAAACTCTGTATATACGCTTCATTTTCGTAGTCCTATTAGTTTTTGTTCTACATCTTTTTTTTCAGTCACATAGGTGGATGAGCGAATAGTTTTTGGAATCCCTGTATACTCGTATACCAGGTGTATGCATAAGGTTTTTCGGGTTTGATTAAGAGATGGCTCCAGCGAAAAGTACGTAGCATATTAATTTGACACATGCGTCATTTTGTTCCTCTGACATTTAACTACACACAAGTTGAGCCCGCCAAAAACTGGCGTATTTTTTTTTCGTTCAGTGATCATGTTGAGTTATGTGCCTGGAAAAGGACATTTGCGGCACGCATTGCTTTTTCTTATTTAATCAAAAGAAAAGGCTGTTCAAGGTCATAGTTTGCTAGTAGAAACATATGGTGAACACGCTCCATCAATTAGAACATGTTAGACATGGTTTTGACAATTTAAATGTGGTGAATTCAATGAATTCTAGCTGTCGCAAAGTCTGCGGGTCGGAAGCTGTTATCTGTTGTCGTTTCATGGAGGCCGTATTTTCCGACCGCTTCGCCAAGGATGTTCTCCTTACCGATTTTGACATTGAAGTCCCCGAGTACCATTTTAACATCGTACTTCGGACAGGCTCCGTAGAATCCAACCAGGAGGTCAAAACATTCATCCTTCGGCTACGCTGGTATAGCCGTGAGTACATATAAAGCTGATGTTATAGAATCTTGCACTGACGCGGCTCGCAGCCAGGCGATCACTGATGGGTTTAAAATCGGTGACCTTCGATTTGAGCCGCTTTCCCATGACAAATCCTCATACTAATATGTGTAACCTTTTGTGACAGCTGTAATAAATGTTGCAATCTGTTCTTTTTATCATTCCCGATCATATGATATGATATATGGTATTTCCGGATAGAGGTCGCTGCATGCATTCGTTCACTACCCAGCGGGTGCCGGAGTAACTATCCAGGGGCTCCATGAGGAAGCTGCATGTCAACTTGGATTGGACAGTGACAAGGATCGCTCTGGCCTTCGCCGGGTTGAAGGCAATCAGGAGCTTTATCCTGTATCCTCGTTCCGACGTCAAACGTAGTTCGAGTAACAGTGGTATCAACTCAACTCTTACAGAACACCAAAGAAAGAAGTCACCAAGTATTAGATCACACGATCTTGGAGGCCAGAATTACGAATCTTCATAAAAGTGATTGGTGCTATGTATGACATGTAGCGCTGTCTTGTTGAAACCAAATATTCCGCTTTAACCAATTTGGTCTATAAAAAGGTTTCCAACATGCTGTGGTAGAGATAATAACTAATGATAATGGATTTTCCTTCATTATGTTATCTTCGAAAAAATCAAGCATAACCACCTCACCCCACCCAAAGTCGTGTCCAACTGTGACTTTCTCAGAATATTGGATCATTTGCTGTGTTTCCACGAGATTTTCGTCACTGCACTATCGGTAGTTTATTAAGGTAACCAACGCAATTGAAGAAGGGCCCACTAAGCAAAACAACGTCGTTGTTCGTTGGCTTTAGATGTGGATTCAAGTTTCAAATCGATCGTTAAAATCCTTTGCAAACTGGCATGCCACAACTCTAACTGCTGTGACTTTTGACCTTTTGCGAATGGACACATTTGGATTTTGATGAACAGGGTGACTTACGCGTGCAGTACGACCTTTTTCTGACCATTCTGGTCTTACCAGACTTCTGGTCTTAAGGGAACCAAGAATATCGCTAACCTTGTAAATAGATCCGTTAATATTGCTTTAGTCTGCCGAGAATATCCATGCCTAACAAGTAAATTTTATTTCTTGTAATTTTATTGCGACCTAGGACCGACATAATTCTCGAACTATTGTAGTTACATAGTGATTAAAGAGATTTTTTTTGAGTGTCACAACAGACATATCACCTCTTCCACCTGCTAATTACTATGTAGTTTGTATTAAAGTGTTATTCATTCACAACATCTGAATCTTGATTTACTGTAATTCTGAAGCTGTTCGAAAACTTATGAAGACGAATTCGTCTCGCCAAACTGCGGGCAATGTTGATCCTAGGAGGAAGTGGATTCATATTCACATTATCACAGCTGTATTATTTTTGTCCGTGCGGCTAACAGCAGTGGACACAGACGAGACCCAATTTCAGCTAAACGACATCATTCTATCATCTTTTAAAAAGAGCTGTAAGGTTAAGCGGACTGTGGTAAAACGCTGCGTACAGTGGTGGAATGAGAACTTAGAAGCTATTCGGAAAAGAGTGAGGAAGCTTTTCAACAAAGCTCCTGATGGGCTTACTGCGAGAAACACGATGCGCTTCCTGCGGTACCATGACTCCGCAAAGCCCGCTCCCAAGATCATTCAAATTGTATGGGATTGTTAATTAAACCAGATGGCACAATCACACGCATTCACTTCCTAGGGTCTTCTAATATTGGCATGCCTTATGGACAGCCGACGCAGGTTTCACTTCCAAGAAACCTCAGCAGAATCAATATTTTATCCATCAAATGGTTCAAAGCGATGCTTAAAAGTCGGATGATTACTACTTCATTAGGACAGACTTCGGTATCAGCATCAGCCGTAAGGGGCTGCCCGCAGGGAGGCGTATTATTACCCCTCATAGATGTTCTGCTTAACAAATTAAGCAACTTAAACTTAGGTATAGTTTCACTTAACGGTACTATCGTTGAGTACTCCGACGAGGTCAAATATCTGAGTGTAATCTTAGGCAAAAGACTCAACTGGAACTCTCACTTGAACAACAAAATAACTAAAGCAACCAACACTTTGTGGGCCTGCCGTCGCATGTATGGCATGTATGGCAGTCGCTCAATAGGGTACAGCGTGTTGCATGTCTGGGCATTTCCGGAGTCTTCCAAACCAGCCCCACAGCTACGATAAATGCAATAATAAGACTAACGCCCCTAGACTTATATATAAACAAAGTGGCTTTAAGCAGCATTGCAAGTCTGGTAAAAATTATAGAGTTAAGTCTTAGCAAACACCCGGACCTAAGGACCTTGCTCTCCGAAATAACGGAACTTGATATGGTCTGCGCGGTAGTAGACTGCCTTCAAAAAACATTATGCTTCAATAAAAGCTTCTCCACGGAGATTCCCAGCAAAGAAGCATGGGTTAGCAATAACCCACTAAAAGCCATAGTGGTATAAAGTGGTATAAATATAACCATAGCTATAGGCAAAAGTCGCAATGTATTTCAGGCAAAACTCCCTGCCATTCAAGTATGTGCCAAAATTGTGGTGGGTTCCTGACCTGGGCATTGTTGGTAATGAAAATACCGAAAAACTGTCCAGAAAGGGGTCAGATTTTCCCTTTAATGGACCTGAACCCGTCTGCTGCATTCCTAAATCAGCAGTCAATTTAGCTATTAATAGCTGGGAGCATTCGAGATGCATTTCATATTAGGAGAATAACTTAGGTCTAAGACAGGTCAAATTAGCCATCCTGCTCCTCAACAAAAATGCCAATAGATGTCTAAATCTAAGTGCACGATATCAAAAACTTAGTAGGTTACCTCACAAGACCTCACGGTTTAAGTTATCACTTCAACAAAAGAACCTAGTCGACTCTGCGTAGTGCCGAGTTTGTCTTGAAGAAGACGAAATATCTGAATACATCTTATGTGAATGTCCAGCCCTCAATGGAATTAGACAAAAGATTTTCTTCAGTGAACAAACGAACTAATGAAATCCTCTGATATCAACTTCTTTCGGAAGGTAGAAAACCTACTAGCCTAACGATAGTTCCGACTAAATGGTACAAAAGATCTTTTAGGTCATAGTGCCTTGCGAGTCAGAAAATTAAAAAAAAAATTCGCAGGAACCGGAGTTCAAGATCAGACCTAGAGAACATTCGATTCGTAAGGACATTAATATCAAGCTTCAGTTCCCGTTATGTCAATTCTTTTTAAAACGAACGCTTTTTCTGAAGGCATATGATAAAAATAACAAGGGATAGCAGTTTAAGGGGGGAAGGTCCCGAAACAAGGTACATTTTTAAGGATTTGTTTTTTGGTCAGTGAAAAATTGGTATTTTATTTAAAAAAATCGTTTATTGTCAGATAGAAACATAGGTACGAGGGGCGTTCAATATATTCTCGGTATAGATATGAAGGAAAATGCGAATTCAATTTAAATTGTTTTTATTTTTCAATATAATCTCCCCTAACATCAATGCATTTGTTACATCTTGAGATAAGCTTTTTTAAACTCTCAAAAAAATAAATTTCCTCTTTCTCTGCAAAATACCCATTTATTGCCGACTTGAGTTCTTCATCATCCGTGGGTGGTGTAGTGGTAGTGGCAAACGCTTCTTCTTTTTCAAGCTGGACAGGTTGGGCATTAGTAAACCACTGCTGTATATTCTCTTCGATATGCTCTCCAGTAGACAGTTCATCGTGAAGAATGGCGATGTGACTTCTGCTTTAACATTTAACATTAAAAACGGTCTGCAACAAGGTGCGGTAAATTCGCCGATCCTATTCAACATTTACACGAGTGATCTGATAGGTTCACTTCACCATGCCATAGCGTACGCAGACGACATAATCGCGTACGGATCAGGTCCAAAGATTGAGGTCATTAATATACTTTTGCAACGCGACTTCGACAAAATTAAGCGATATTGCGATGACTGGAAGTTGAAAATCAACTTTCAGAAGTCGGAAACCATTCTGTTTAGGACGCCTTTGTCTGGCGCCTCTAGAGACACCAGAAAGAATTGGCGAAAGTTCTCGATCGTGGGACAGCAAGGGCAGCCACTTGCTTGTCGTAATGTAATCAGATACCTTGGGATCTGGCTAGATCAATTTCTGTATTTTAGCAAACATATAGATGTTGCTCTGGCCAGAGCTAAAGGTGCTTTTGCCCTTACAAAGAGACTGTTTTATAACAGCCAACTCGATGCGAGGGTGAAGGTAATCTGCTACATGGCCCTTATCAGGCCCATACTTGTATTTGGATGTCCCGTGTGGTTCAACGTGAGAGCAAGTTTATTGGAAAAGATTCGGGTGTTTGAGAGGGCTTGTCTTAGGACTTGTCTTAGCCTATACAGAACACCAGAGTCCCAGTACATAAAATTCTATCCTAATGAGGTCTTATACAATAGGGCGAACCTAATAAGAGTGGACAATTTCGTCAATAAGTTGACTCGAAGGCACGTTGCAAGAGCAATGACCTCATCGAACAACCTGATCTCCGGGGCTTACTACCCTAATTATATGTATCACGAGAGAGTTCGCTATGACGGCTTTATTCCTCCAGAAGGGTTCCTCTATTTAGATAGCAAAGGTCTGATCCAGGACAGATTGGCGGTGCCGCTAATCTTCCACGTCGCTCGAACAGCTGCGGACAGGCGACTCAACTACGACAGAGACGTCGCACACGGCAGTGCGGAGCGTCTCCGGTTCAGTAGAGCGGTAGGGAGTCGCGACAGGAGGGATGTTGCTCAGCAGCACCAACAATTTTGGTGGCTTTTTGAAGGGGAGGATGCTTCGTCGTCGAACTCCTCCAGTAAGAGTTAGCTTCATGTGAAGCAAGGTTGGCCAGCCTATTTTTTTTTTTTTTTTTAGCCATGGCCGGCTTACATAGTTTTAGGTAGGTTTAAGTTAGATTTTAAGAAAAAAAAAAAAAAAATAAATAAAATATATATAAGTTTTATATATATAAGTTTTATAAAAAATTAAAAAAAAGTCCAGATACTAAGTTTTTTTGATTAAAATGTATTTTCTTAGTTGTAGTATTAATAAATGTAAAAATAAAATAAAATTAGACTGTAAGATTCGTCGAAAGACATAGTTTAAGTGTTAGGTTTAACTTAGAGTGCCCGCATGGGGCCAGTAAATTAGAATAAGATTATTTGTAAGTTATTTAAGCTAATTTTTAAGCATTTTTTTGTCTAGCATTTAAGAGTAATTTAAGTATATAAATAAAAATGCATTTAAACTGAAACTGAAACTGGCAAACGCTTCTCACTCGGAGGGTCCAGGTTCGAATCCTGCCCATGGCAAGTCAGTTTTTCATTGTTTAACAGTAACAATTCGATCCATAACACCGTCCGCGTTCTCACTACACATCTCCAAAAGCTCTCTTACAGCATGCGATTCTCACTTTTTTCTGAGGCGCTGTGAGCATTCGTGGCACCCACTTTGCACTGACCTTTGAAAGGTTAAGATGGTCATGAAGAATGGTGTGAATGGTACAAATTTAAAGCTTGGTGATCTCTGCCATCATTTTCACCTTTATTCGGGCATCCTCAAGAACAAGTTTTTCGACTTCTTTGATGCTTTCTCCCGTACAAGCAGTAGCCGGGGCGCCGGAGCGGGGGTCGTCTTCAATGCTCTCTCTGCCTCTCTTGAACTCACTTGACCATGTTTGCACAGTTGATAATGAAGGTGCGGAACCCTGGTAAACAGCCACCATCTCTTCAAGAATAGTTTTTTGACTTTTTCCTTGCTTAGTGAGAAATTTAATTACAGCGCGATGGTCAATTTTCACCATCATCGTCTCAGTTTCCATTATGATTCTGTTTAACTAGAGATAAAACGCGAATTAATAATCACATTTATATGAAATTTTACATGAATGCAATAAAATAATAGTATTACTTGATAAATAAGTCCATTTATATATACAACCACAGCTTCACCCCGATACCGAGAATGTTGAACGCCCCTCGTATGTTAACTATAAAATTGTTTTTTCTCAGTATGGCGGCGCTGCACAGCGTCAAAGTCGAGCGTTTTTGAAAATGGCATGCAAACTGGAGACTTTATTTTTCATCTGTAACAAAAAATCAGAATAGGTCTTGTTGAAAACATTGTTTCTCCTACTCCAATTAATTAATTAAATTAATTTGCAAAATTTATACAGATCAGAAAAAAAGTCACCTTTTTTTGTTACCAAATTTATTTAATTTGCGTTGAAAATCATGTTTCAAAGGTTAGGAGTCTAAAAGTGTCAAGAAGATCTCCTCAAAATTTTCGAACGATCGGACAATTTTTATTTGATTTATTTTTTGATTTATGTTGCATGCCGTTATGAAAAATGCAGTTTCGAGAAAAAGCAATTTAAAGTTTTCGGGGCAAAAAAAACGACAAAAACGACAGGGGCATACAAAATTCCTTCCGATTCTTAGTAAAACTTATCTTGAGCTGCTCTTACTTATTTACGAAGTGTACGGTCTTCTTTTGAGGCTACAGATGCCTCTTTGTTCTGTTAAGAAAAGGAGCAGGTGCAGCAAATACGCTGCCATTTCGAAACGAATAAAGATTTTGCTTTGAAATTTCAAGGAGACATTTTTGCAATCTTGTAGAATAAGTAGAAAAATTTTCAAAAAAAAAATCGGGATCTCCCCCTCTTAATATGATTGATTTACTGAAAGCCAGTATATCGATCATCTATAGGCAGTACCACCAATCGGTGTGTTTGTTTGCATATGATTGACCGTCGATATTAGAACTATTGAAATTGCTAAACGCTTGGACACCAGGACTGCACTCATTTACATTAACAATAAGGGCCCCACTAGCTTTTGTAAAATCGAGTTAATTAGCATTAGTCCGATCCACGAAGTTAACCGATCTAACTGGGTAACTCAATATAAATCGTCCTGCATTCAAGAATTCTTCTTGCAAAGATAGTTCTTTTATTCATTCTCCCGAAGCCAAGTGTAACATTGATAATTTTTACTAACACCAACTTCCTTGATTCCATTCATTGTCATTCTAAATTTCTTAGTTCGTTTTTTAATTAGAACAAGTTTGATTGTTAATACGTTTTCTTAATAAATGATTTTAACGATTTGGCCACATCTTGCATGCTGCCTATAATATTAGTAATCGCAGTATATGTTATATGGTAATATGGAAAATGATCACATTTTTTCTGTGGTTGGTGAAGAACTTCGGTGTGAAATTACCCTATGGAATAATTTAAAATTTGAATAGTCTACGTAGGCAATAATTAGATGTATACTTTCTGCTCACCCTGATGTCAGGTGAAAGCAAAAGGGAAGGCTTTCCAATCGATCAACCACTATGATTTTTACTTGCCTAACTTCCAACTGCATAGTGTTACTGTATTCTTCCAGCTTTAGTTCTATCCATCCTGCTTAGTTCTTGTTTCCTCGTAGACCAGCGCTGAACTGAACTTTTGAAAGTCTTGTTGAAATAATGGAAATTTTAATGTCTTCGACGATTCCCACCAAATTTAAACGTTATATCATGGCATTTGTAAGCAGCGCATTTGCATTAAATTTTGTGTTAAAAGTGAAATTAGCGGCACAAAAAAATTGGGAATGTTAAAAAAGTGTTTTGACAACGATGTGTTAAATAAAGATTTACTCGTCATAAACTGCAAATTGACCATCAGAGAGTTAGCAGAAATGATCAAAATCTCCATTGAATCCGTTCACGGTTTTTAAAGATAAGATGAATTAAGCTTGAGACTTGTCGCTACAAAGGTAGGACTTGAAAGCCCTAAAAAAAGAAAAGTACAGTATGGACATTGCAAAAGACATGCTTTCCGAGCCTGATTCCGGCCAAACATTCGTCAAACGTCCGATTTTTGGTGACAAGACGTAGGTTTATGAGTACATAACCAGACATTAAGCGAGTGAAAAGTGCACTTCAAATAGGCCAAGAGCGAAGAAACCATGTCCTTTTCAGTCACAAAAGAAGCCGATGCCTACATTTTTTATAGATTACAATTGTGATGTCTTATTGAAGACCAGACTTAATAAGGAATATTATTTGGGCGTCATTAAGGCCTAAATTTTGGATTGAAAATTTGAGGATTTTGCATAATGATAACGCCCATATCACAATGCATTGATTATCCGTGCATTTATTGCGAAAAATAGCACAATCACCATTCAGAAGCCACCAAATTCATCGGATCTGGCTCCGTGTACATTTTTCCTCTTCAAAACATGTTTCGAGGGCAGGATCAAACGCTGGCTGAACGCGACTTTATTGATTTACTGTGTGTTCCAGAAATACGTGCATTAAATTACTTTCTTTACTTTAGTCACACACACATGTTTTTAGCCAAATTATTTTCTGCACTTAATTGCCTCAATATATTTCCATACATCGGCTTTATTACATCATTACAAAATAAGTGCGGTTTTTAAAAAGCATTTCGGAAGTGTTTTCTTAGTAGCTCACCCAAAAGGGCCGCAAATGAGTATTAAGTCGGCAGAAATATATTTAAAAACATTAGAGGCTTTTGTGAGAAAGTGTATAAAGCGGTATAAGGAATGTGGTAATGTCGATGATGGGTTGGGTAGATGGGCCAAAGCAGGCATATTCAGTAAGGACAATAAAGTAATTTTTGAATTGTTTCGGAAAAACTCCACTACTAGTCGGAGGAACGCAAAAGAAAAATTATCCAGAAAAGGAATTAAAGTGTCCATTAATACAATACGACGCCGTCTGACAGAATCTGGCATCAAAATCAGGAGTAACAAACCTAAAATGCTACTGACTCAAAAAGATATTGAAAAGAGGCTAAGTTGGGCAACGAAGAATTTAGACCGAGATTGGAGCAACATCATATTTCTAGATGAGTCAACATTTTTTTGTTGACTTTTGTTGGAAGAAAGCCTGGACAACAAAAAATGAAAATTTTCTATAACGCACCGTAATATCGGTTGGCAACTAAGTAATTGTCCTGGTGACACAAATGACACCTTTTCGATGGACCAATTCTGGCCGTTTTTCGTTGATCGCTGTATTTGCTCTGTTCAGTTGTTTACTGTACACATCCGAATTGATTATTTGATTCTTTGGAAGCAGCTCAAAATACATCACACCTTTTGGTGGATATCAGCTTTTGAAATTGATTTTCCAGGCTCATCAAGCCGGACGTGATCGTTTTCGATTGACGTTACTGTAAACAATACATTTTTATTCGCCAGTGATGATTCGTTTTAAAAAAAGGGTCGGATTCATTGCGTCTACGATGCAAATCACAAACGTTGATGTGCTTCGTCAATTTCTTTCAAATCATATGGAATCCAAATATCATTTTCTTGCCATCTCTCGTTCATTTACATGACGATCCGATGCGATCATGGCTTTAATTTGATCATCATTAAGCTCATCTGGTCGACCTGATCGTTGTTCAACTTTTTGTGAAAAATCTCCGGAACAAAATTTGTGAGAACCAATTCCGGCGCTGTCTTTCTTTTAAGTCTTCTTCACCATACACATCACGTAACTTTTTAGCAGCTTGCGCTGCGTTCTTTCCTTGCCGGAAATAAAAAGTAAAATATGACGAAAATGCTCGTATTTGCAGACTGACAGCTAACAAATGTCAAAAGGAAAAACATGTGTCATTGACAGAAGATATTAAAAAATATGTGAAATTGGCAATTAATTAGTTGCCAACCCGATACACTCACCAAAAATTCATGTTTATTAAGGCTTCTCGGCCAAAGAATTCAGAAAGTTAATAGTATTCACACAAAACCTCGATGCACAATTCATGGTAAAATTATACCAGAATGTTTGCTAAGGTATGCCGCATCTCTGTATGGAAAATTGTGAAAATCCGCTACCGAAATGGTGAAATTTTTGCGAAGACGGATTGAAAATATCGTGGATTTTTCAATCACCAGTGGACCGATTAATCGAGAAATTTCAGGCGAGTTAATGTTGACCAAAATCCTTCCAACTCGATTCGCCATCGTTCTCGGCAATTGAGACTTTCACGAAGCAGTTTAAAGCAAATGTTGACTAAAGATTTGCATTTGAACGCTTACAAGACTCAATTGATACAACATTTGAAGCTAGTAGAACATGCGTAGAGCCGAACGTTCGCAGAATGGATCTTACAGCAATAACGAGTAAATGGTGGGTTTTCGAAGAAAATTATCTCTTCTGATGAGGCGCATTTCAAATTTGATGGCTATGTCAACAAACAGAATTGTCGCATTTGGGGAGCTAAGGATACAAGAGTGATCCACCATTCTTCTTCGAGAATGCGGCTGGTAATATGGTCACCGGATCTCGAAGACATGTGGTCTCAACAGGACGGCGCAACCTGTCACACAGCAATCGAAACAATAGAATTATTGAAGAAGAAATTTCAAGGGAGAGTTATCTCACGCCCAGGCAATATGAATTGGCTACCAATATCATGCGATTTGACGTCATTGGATCTCTTTTTTTGAAAGGAAAGGTGTATGCCAATAACCCAAGATCAATTCCTGAACTGAATTCACACTATGCCAAAATGTCATTGAAAATTTTGTCAAAAGGACCAACGTGTGCCATTAGTCACCAGGTGGCTATTTATCGGATAATGTGCTCCATACAAACCTCCATGCCTGCACTCTTTATTAAAATAAAAACATCAGATCAAATAAATAAAATAAATAAAAACTGCGCTTTTTTTCAAATTTCAAAATATGCAAAAATGTTATGGTGCCAAAAGAACACTGTCCTAAAGTTAGTGGCCGGAGGGTGGTATATCTGGTTAAGGTTGTAAAGTACGAGTTCGTGAGAACTACAAGTTGTCCATCATTTCATATGCCAGAGTGTTTGATGAATGAGAGATCCATAAATCTCTCAATTATGTTTACCACTGTGTTATACGTGAACAAATTTCGGAAACTTCTTTATATCATTTCCCCGGTCTTATACGTACATTCAAAAATTTATCTGACGGAATACACATGTAGACAGCTGAAATCTTTGCAGTCAATGCCTTGATCGATTCCACCCCGCTATGAGATATATTTAGTTTCTTGCCAATTTCGTGAAATGAAAATTGTCTGCTAGTGACCGAGAACCTGAACAAAGGTTATTCTGATGCTAAATCTACTCGCGAACGTTCTTTCTTATGGCACTTAAAAAGTCTGAAAAAATGAGGTGACAATATTCGGTTAGAATTCAACACTTCTCTTTGAATACATTTTAATATGAAAAAGTGACGCAACATTTTCGATGAAAAGACTAGGTCTTGCGACAACTCCAAACCAAACAATATCCGACAAGTTAAGACTCTTGGATTCTCTATAGATTTATTGTCAATAACGCACTCATGTCCGAACGTCGAGTGTAAAATGTTACTCTGAGTATTACGCACAATCACTAGAGTCTTGAGCTTTTGCTGGATAGGTGAGATTAGTTGTGGAGCGTTTGGCTCTCAGTATACAATAGATACTGAGCATGAAGCTTTTTCTTTCTATTTGCTTTTGGATCAGCTCACACTTTAAGTGTTTATAATTTTTATTGGCATTTTGACTGGGTCACTTTGTTTATTGTTAAGTGTGAGTTGATTTTAAATTAAAAAAAAAAATAGTGACAAGACCGAGAGAGTCCATATCAAGTAGAACGTAAGTGAAGTATATTTATATTTTGATTGTTACTAAGTGCAGTGAGGTAGTGCTAATGTTTAAATGAAACATATCCACTCACGATCGGAGTATCTTTTATTGTCAAAATATTTAACTTGGTTACTATCTACATATTAATTGTGCCGAGAAGTTGTTTATTCACACTTGATTCTGACAATCTATTGTATTTACCTAGTGAGGTACTCATATGTGAGAGATTTCTCAAGATTTTGCAAAATTTAAACATTGTTCCTAGCTTTGTATTTATTCGTTTTCGTAACTACAAGTGTACAGAAATATTTAATGTGCAAACAAAACGATTAGACGCTTTCCGTTCTGATGTGGATACTCTGTCATCGTGACTCACATCGGCCCATTAGCTCAGTTGGTTAGAGCGTCGTGCTAATAACGCGAAGGTCGTGGGTTCGATCCCCCCATGGGCCATGCCTTATTTTTTTTTTTTTTTTTTATTAATAATGACAATTTAGGACTTCACCCCTTTTGTGATGTGTTGTTCTAGATACAAATCAATACCAGTGGGCAATGATAGCCGTGCGAATTTGTTAATGAAAGCGTTCATGTGACACAGCACGAGATGTGAGGTACGTGTATGCTGCGTGTCTCGTGCTGTGCGTTTAATCTATTTTAGCTAATAAGTGTGTCAAGTTTAATAACAATCGAATCAATTAAATCTGCTGATTTTTTTTTCCAACTACACTACAAGGGTACATTTTGATAGATTTATTTAGGCAAAGTGAAATAGAAGTAGTTTCGATTAAGTGTGTGTCATTAGTATTTACATATGGTATACTCGTATTGAAGTTTATCGTTTATTTTAGTTGAATGGTTGAGAGAGTCTTCTAGGTTGAGAAATACAAAAATATATGGTATCTGGTAATTATTTGTACAGAGTGTGACTTCTGGCCGGTTTTTTTTTAAATTGCACAGTTTATTCTTGTTTCCGGTCGGAGAAGAGCACTCAGATAAAGTACTAGTTCACTGGACTTCTTGTATGTTATTTTTACTAAAATTTCGATCTGTCGTAGAAAGATTACTATGGTCTTCGGTGGAAACGTGTCTACGGTACCAGCGACCACAACATTAGCGCTGAACAGCTGCAGCCTGTCGAAGGAAAATCGCTGTGCTCTTAAAGAAACATTTGCTTGATCTCCCAGCCAACTGTAGAGTCATGGAATTATGCTCATATGAAACCCATCTGTAAATGGAAGCTCTAGTCGAGGACACAGGTAGTCCTAACGCAGGATCGGATCCCGAAAAAGCGCCCTCTGAGCCTTGCCTAGCAAGCTAATCAGGAATTTCATTTCCCATAATAGCATTGTGAATTTAGTGAATTTAACCTTCCCACTACCTCCAAAGAAGCCTTGTTTTCTCGGTAAATATTTTCCTTAGGCTTTTAACTCTTTGGCATCGTTATCGGCAAAGCTACTCGCATCGCATCGATTTATGTATATATATATATATACGAGTATATGCACCAAATCTGGCGCACGCCAGCTCCTACAGTAGACAAATCAGAAAAACGGGTGTTACGCTAATGCGTCTTGATCCTATGGTCGACATATTATATAATACATTAAAATGTGGAAAATCTGTTATCACCGGGACAACAAGGGCAAAAATCAAGGCATGACTACGTGCCTATCTGCACCTTGAAAGGCTTTTTTTAACATTGTATTTTACAAAGGCAGATTATTCATTGATACATGTAAATTAAAATAATAATAAAAAAGAAGGTACATATATAGTAGGTGTTCCGAAACCCAAGTAAGAAAGAAAGATGATTTAAACTTATTCCTGCTTACTATTCCCATCAGATCTGGTGGCAAACAGTTCCACAGTCGGGTAGTTTGGACAAAAAATTGGCACTCGGATGAAAGGCATGCAAATTTTGGTGGGATAAGAAGTACAGATCTGCGCGATTGCATTTGGATTATGTTTCTTAGAAAGTAAAAACATCTGAATTTTAGAAGGTTAGCAAAGGAGCAGCCGGTTATATGCTGAGAGAAGTAGGGTCTGTGATCTCGCTCGCTGCCTTATTTTAAAAACGTATCTATTGTAGCTTTAACAATATGAAGAGGACTCTTTCGGTTTATTGAGGCGATTGTAGTCGAGTTTGCAGACGTATAGTAAAATTGCCAAAATAGGAGGTTTAGCTAAAGTTTGTACGAAGCACCAGAAACCTTGCCGATAAGATTGGCAATGTACATATGTGTCCCAGCTAAGTGTGGAATTATGCTATTAGAGATTGCACATCATCTGCGTTCATGTGTACTTTGCAGTGCTTTACAATCTTCGGTAGGTCATTAACGTACAGAGGGAAAAGAGTAGGCCCGTGGATAGATCCTTGTGGCACGCCACTTTGTACATTAGAAAGTTAGAGAAATTCTTACCATTGCTTCCTTTCCTTTAGATAGGGCAAGACCAATTCAACAGATGGAGTGGAAAAGCTGAAACAGCTTTTGAGTTTACTTCACAGAATATTGTGAATCACCGTGTCGAAGGCCTTTTTCTTCTACTACTACCAATAGTATTGCTATATGGCAGCTCCTATAGGGTCGAAAACCGGATTGATGCCTGCATAGAAGATCCTTCCTTTGACAGGTATTGTAGGCTTACAATTGGTCTGTATTCAGTTGCATTCCTCGATCTCTTCTTGAAGATTGGGATTATTTTTACTCTTTTCCATTCAGAAGGAAACTTCGAGGTTGTAATCAAACAATTAAAGATATGAGCTACATAAGGCAGAATGTAGGGTAGCAAAAGTTTCACAAATCTTGGGTTAAGACCATCGAGGCAAGTAGAAATGGGCTTAAGTTAGAGAAGGGCCTCCAAAACATCTACTTCATTTACTCTGTTAAAAACAACGCTCTCAACTTTGATTGATAGTTAAAATTGGGAGCATCCATGCTGATGGGTTGCCATAGGAAGATAAGAAATTCTTCTCCATTTGAAAAAAAAAAAAAAAGTGTAGTGAAATTCACAGTGCAGGCATCCCAACCTTTCTGTCCCTGGTCATACTGTTGCTTGCACACGGTCACTGCCGTTGCTGTATAGTAAAGCGAGTGCAATGGCTGAGTACATGTAACAACCGATGGATAGCGGGCTGTGAGTATAAATTTTGTTGGTGTGCTGTTTCCTATAGTTGTAAGGGCATAACACCTACAACAATTTGATTCGGTACACCAACTCTGAATTTTTACTTCACAGCTGTGCTTAGTAACGTCGGTGTTTGTGTTTTTTGTGTTTGGCTTTCATTATAATGACTCGGGAATTTAGAGTAATTACTTTTCTGCGTACGTCCACGTCTGTAAATACACCAGCTGTTTTGGCACTTCGTGAAATACAGATAGATCCCCGCCCACACCTCTCAGATCACTCTGATCTGAAGCTATTTGGCTACGAACTAGTGCCTTTATTTCATTAGGCTTAGGTTAGTTTAGCTTACCAAACTCCACCACAATGTAGTCCCTGTTCCAATCCGGAATTCAATTTCATGTGGTTGAAATTCCATCTCCGTAAGCAAATTATCCACTACTGCTTTATTTACAGAAGCCCCAAACTGGAAAGCAATTCGAATTTTAACGAGTTTGACGCGTTGTCTGACTCCATTCAAAGAATTGTATATCTGTATCCCTGTATCCTCATACTGAAATTGTTATTACGGGCGATTTCAATATACACAATTCTGGTTGGCTTCGACATTCTGGACAGACAACACCCGAAGGACGGTCTGTTGAGATCTTCGCTGCGGAAAACAACCTAACGCAGCTTGTAAATGAGCCCACACGAATATCAGACGTTGATAGTCATGCCGCCAATACCCTGGACTTGTTTTTAACTTCTCACCCCGACAAATACAATTTCAATGTACTATCCCCTCTAGGCTCGTCGGACCACTGTGTTACATATATCATATATCGACGTGGATGCCGCTGCTGATATGATCACAAACACCATTCTCTTTGGAATGAAATCCTTTATCCCTCATCGGATGAAGAGCGTCAAACCAAAATAAAAGGCATGGTACGAGTTGTAAAGAGGCTATCAGGGTTTAGAGAAACTTTCCTTGGTCCTTCAAGACCAACCCGACCGAGGAAAACCGGAGAAAGTTTAAACGAGCCAGGAATGACTGCAACGTCTTTCTTAAGCGTGTGAAATTTCAATGTCCCAAAGATAGTAAAAGCTTTTGGTAGTTTGTCAAAAACATCAGAAACTCTGCCTCATCCTCCATTCCAACGCTCATTCACAATGAAATTAAAGCTGTCAGCGCTTTAGACAAGGCCAATCTGCTTGCTGTACACTTTGGGGCCAGTTCAGCATACCCAGATTGTGCTTTGTCTCCGCTTACACTTGAGTGTGTCGAATCTTCAATGGGACGAATCTACTTTCGCACTCGTGTAGTAGCAAGAGTACTTAAAGATCTCAACATACATAAATCCGCTGGTCCAGATGGTATATCTCCCCTTCTTCTGAAGAGGTGCTCTTCCACGCTGACAAAACCCATGCGTAATCTTTTTCATCAATCCTATTCTTTAGGACTCTTCCCGAGCAGATGGAAAATAGCATTTGTCCAGCCCGTCCCTAAAAAAGGCGGATCATCTTTTCTCTTCTCCTACAGACCCATTGCACTTACGTCCCTTTTTCAAGGTCATGGAAAAGCTGATAAATCGTCAGCTCATGAAACATCTCGAAACACGAAAACTTCCGGCAATATGGCTTTCGTAGCAACAGGTCCACTGGTGATTTGATGGCATGTCTCACCGAAAAGTGGAACCAACGCGTACATCAATCTGACGAAAGCAAGATAGTTGCACATGATATTTCTAAGGCATTTGACAGAGTTTGGCATCAGCCTCTTTTGTTGAAAATGCGTACATTTGCGATCGACGACTCTCTTCTCCAATGGATTAGAAATTACCTCTCGGAACGTTCAATTCAAGTTGTCTTGGATGGTTTCAAGTCTGATATTCACAAAATAAATGCTGGTGTGCCCCAGGGCTCTGTTCTGTCTCGGACACTCTCTCTGCTTTTCATATTCGTTCCCTGACCCACGTCCCTGCTCTTCGGCTGTAGAACGGGAATGCCAGAGTATGCTTAGGTCACTAAATTCCGTCATCAACAGCATAAGCAATTGGGGAACAATCAACAGAGTGGAATTTAATGCTTCCAAAACACAATGCTGTCTGCTGTCGTTAAAGCGAAATTTAAATACCTAGCCATTATCCATGAATGGCACTTGCATCGTTGAAACCGATAGACTTTCCGTTCTCGGTATGTGTGTCAGTGACAGTTTACGTTGGAATGACCACATATTCGATGTTGTCAAAAATGCTGCGAAATGTCTAGGTTTCCTCAAGCGATGTAAGAAATACTTCAATACCTCTGATCTGGCTGCAATATATATGGGGTTTATCCCCCCAAAACTGGAATACAACGCCCAGATCTGGTCAAGTGCACTTGCTAGATAGGATTCAGAATCTTGCGATAAAACTCATAGGTGATACCAATATCACTCAAACAATGGACACCCTCGAACACAGACGTAATGTCTTGTGTCTCACCCTGTTTTGTCGCTATTTCCACCACCAGTGCTCCACTGAAATCGCCAGTAGCATTCCGCTACTTCAAACTTCCCTTCAAACTTTTAAACGTAACACCCTTCTCGCTATGAATGCCCATCAGTATACCCTCAAGCCCACTTTCAGACGTACTCTAAAATATCGTGATTCACTCCTAAGCCGTACAACTCGCTTATGCAATGCCCTGCCTAGCTCTTTATTCCCTAGTCATTATAACCTTCAAACATTTAAAACTAGCGTTCACCGGTACATCTCTTTCCATCCTCCCCGATTTTCCTTCGATTTTCCTTCGCTCTGTGTGCAAACATGTTAAGGGTACATAAATCCCTTGAGCGCGCGCAAATTATAAAAAAAAAAGAAAACACAATTTTTTTTCAAAAAGGAACCAGCACCGGATCCTAGCCACCCGTCTGGGAATACCCAAACACATTCCTCTCCATTACTGGGCACAAGGAGAGACGATTTCGTATTCTTGCACCAACAGTAGTTTTGGTTTTATTTCATCAGACAGCATGTCCACAAGATAAGCGTCAGAAGACAGTCGGCGCGCAAGTTGGTATTGTACTAAGGACCACTCCGTTTTTAATATAAGTTGGCTTTGAGAGTGTAACCCCAGGCGTACTAGAGAAAGTCCAAAAGCAGCCAAGACAGACCGTCTTTGTCGTCTTGTAAAAGCAGCAGTGATGTATTTTCGTGAAAGCTTGTTCCACCAGACAAACGACCCATAGGATAGAATTTGCCTCAGGCCAACAGGGAGTACAGCTACATATGTACATTATCTGAATATACTCGTACTTGAGCGTAGACTTTAGAACTATTGAGGGCGTTTATGAGTAAGTCGACCAACACGCACCATAGTAGAGACATGACATTCTGGGCAGCATTTGTTTATTTCGCGTTGGTAGACATCTTAGACAGATGTTGTATTCGCAAAGCAGTTTTGCTCACATGACGTTTGATCATACTGTCTATGATTTTCAACACGAAGGAAGTCAGTCTGATTGGTCTGAATATCTTGGCAAGCGTGTAATCACCTTTTCTGATTTCCAGAGTTGTCAGCGGCAGGTCTGTTGCTTTTCGTAGCATAACTGGATGAATGCCACCGATACTAAGCGATGGAAACCATCAAGTGCGACAAAGGGTCTCTGGTTTCGGTTCAGTGTAGGTGCCATCAGATCTTTTCTCTTTTTCCTCTTATATTCTTTTTGTTCTCATCTGTAAAAAATTACTTGTTTAGAAGATTTTGCAAATCTGCGTTCTACCATGGAACGGGCAATCTGCAGGAGTGTTTCCTGGTTGGACACATCAGCTCAAAACACTTGGTGATGATACCATTCAAGTTATGAAAAGCTTACTCTTCCTTTTGTTTTGTTGTTAGTTTCGGGGGAGCGTTAACAGGCACGAAGAGCTCCTCCTTACAGCTATGAGCTCCTTTTACAGATTCCTCCTCTTCAATAAGGGCGAGACCTCGCATCGGATTCTGAAGCATACCTTTTGGATAGCGTTAAGTTGACTACTTGCTGTCTAACTTTCGTGACAAATTATGCCTGAGTACCAGTACAACAATGTCAATCAGGTCAAGCGATAGTATGAAACCCAAGAGATAGATGGCGTCTCACCAAAAAGTATTCTGAGCATTACCATCGCAGCATATGATAAGTCCTATCTTCCTGGAATGAGTTTGGTTACTGCCTTCGGTGTTGGCTGTAATACTTTATTATAGGGAAAAAAAGCTGACGTAACGGCGAATTTTTGCCTTTCTCCATTCGTTTCGGAGCTTATGCCAGCGCAGTTAAGTCTTAATTGATGGTGAGAGTAAATTCGGCATAACCAGACATTTTTATTCTTAGGTCATTGCAGTGGTGTTTTGCTACCCAATTCATATTCAGTACCTTAACACTGTATGTGGGCATATGAATATTCCTCTCTTGTACAGCACATGAGTAATTCCGAGTTTAATGTCGTGAATTCCTGTCAGAGCTTAAAAACTACTTTCGCTTAAAAGGAGTAAGTATCGTCAGCTGAAACATCGGCACAATGACGGCTTATAGTTTTGAATAAGAGAACCTAATACGAGTACTTTTTTAGATTGTGCTACAGGTCTGGGGTGGATCTGGCCCTTAACCAATAAAGCTATCTATTAGACATGGTTTTCGACCAATGCACCCAACGGCTATTACGAGGGAGTAAAATAAACACACTTAATGTCTGGTCATAGTTAAAGCACTGGTCATCGGCAGGTTGTCGCTGTTCTAAATTATGCTTGTAGCAGTGGAAATATTGCTGCAGAGGAGTGTACTGGTTCAAGTCAGGGTTTTGCGAAATAAAACAAACAATTTTAGAAAATGTGGCAATATACTTTTCAATATGATTAACTGTAAATTTAACTGTAGATTTCTGGTTTACTATGGCCGCCACTGTGGCCCATTAGCTCAGTTGGTTAGAGCGTCGTGCTAATAACGCGAAGGTCGTGGGTTCGATCCCCCCATGGGCCAGTTGCTTTTTTGCTGCTCCCTCGTATTTTTTTTAACCAAATTTTCAGTGATAATTTTAGATAAACATGTAGAGGACGGATTCCTAGAATAATACAGTGTTACCCTGGAAATGGTCTCGACAACGAGCAGCGATTGAACAACTCATTGAAAATATGAAATTGCTTGTTGACGTTTGCAATGCCAACCGACTTGTTGAAGAAGCATTAAATTTCAAAACAAGGTACATATGTCTGTGCAAAAATTCTTGGATACCACCTAAGGAGAAATTGAATATAATGCCGATGAATTGCTGCCTTAGAAGCTTTCTTATAGATGCTGAAATCCAATGAGCGGGACCCATTACATCGTGCATGCAAATCCGAAATGTGCATTCAATGTGAATTCAAATCGTTTGATCTTTTTAGCAAGTATAGTTTGCAAAAAACAATACTGGCCCATGGGGGGATCGAACCCACGACCTTCGCGTTATTAGCACGACGCTCTAACCAACTGACCTAATGGGCCACAGTAAAGGCCATTGTCAGGCAAGACAGTCTAACAAAAATAACCAGTTCTTCATCTCTTCCATCTGTGCAATCCGGCAGTAAGTATAACTCTGATCTGAAGCTACCGGGCTACGAACTAGAGATATTATTCTTTTCTAACCGCCGTTTCCAACATAATTTAATCCCTGTTCCAATGCGGAATTCAATTATCCACTACCGATTTATTTACAGATGCCCTAAACGGGACACTGTGATGCGCTGTCTGACTCCATTCAAAGGATTATATCTCTGTATCCTCATTCTGAAATCGTTATTATGGGCGATTTCAATATATACACTTCTCGGCAGACAACAGGACGGTTTGTTGAGATCTTCTCTGCGGAAAATAACTGCAAATGATCCCACGCGAATACTAGACGTTGATAGTCATATCGCCAACACCTTGGAATTGTTTTTAACTTCTCACCCTGATTAGTACACGGTCGATGTGCCCTCTTTAGGCTCGTCGGGCCACTGTGTTATAGCAGCTAATTTCTCGTATGCAGTTAGACAAAAGATCGCGAAATGAACCGAGAAAGCCAATTGGACCGGACTTAAAAGCTTGTTTAGGAATTTTAACTGGTCTTTAAGTTTCCTCGACAACGACGTGGATGCCGCTCACATGACCATAGACACTATTCTCCTTAGAATGAGATCGGATGAAGAGTATCAAACCAAAAGAAAAGGCATGGTACGACTCGAACTGTAAGGAGGCTGTAATGGTTAGAGAAATGTTTTTTTCTTTCCTACAAGACCAACCCGACAAAGGAAACCCGAAAAAAGTTCAAACGAGCCAGGAATGACTGAAACGTCTGTTGTTGATCGTTCGTTAAAATTATTAGAATTGCTGCGTAATCCTCCACCCCAACGCTTATTTATAAAGGAATTCCAGCTGTCATCTCTTTGGACAAGGCCACTGCGCTTTGCTGCAAACTTTGCGGCCAGTTCCAGATTGTGTTTTGTCCCCGCTTCACTTGAGTGCGTCGAATCTTCAATGGGACGAATCCACTTTCGCACTCGTGTTGTAGAAAGAGTACCTACTTAAAGATCTAACACTCGCAAATCCGATGGTCCAGATGGTATATCTCCCCTTCTTTTGAAGAGGTGTTCTTCTACGCCGGCAAAACCACTTTGCAAGCTTTTTCATCAATACTACTCTTTAGAACTCTCTCCGAGAAGATGGAAAACAGCATTTGTCCAGCTCGACCCTAAAAAAGGCGAATCTTCTTTTCTCTCCAACTATAGATCCATTGCAATTACGTCCCATCCTCCCAAGGTCATGGAAAGGCTGATAAACGTCGCTCGAAACACGAAAATTTCTTAATGACCGGCAGTACGGTTTTCGTAGCAACACATGGCCAAAGCGTATATCAATCTATCGAAACCAAGATAGTTGTTGATATTTATAAAGCATTCGACAAGTTTGGCATCAGACTTTTTTGTCGAAAATGCGTGGATTTGGGATCGACGACTCTCGTCTTTAATGGCTTAGAAACTACCTTTCGGAACGTTCAATTCAAGTTGTATTGGATGGTTTCAAGTCTGATATTCACAAAATAAATGCTTGTGTGCCCCAGGGCTCCGTTCTGTCTCCGACACTTTTTAATTTTCATCAACGATCTCTTGTCTGCTACTTTTAATCCAATATATTCTTTTGCTCACCATACTCTCTGCTTATTCGTTCCCGAACTCACGTCCATGTTCTTCATTACAGCTCATTAAACTCCGATATTAACAGCATAACCAATTGGGGAACTATCAGCAGAGTGAAGTTTAATGCTTCCAAAACACACTGCTGTTTGCTGTCGTTAAAACGAAATATAAACACCCAGCCATTATCTATGAAATGCACTTGCATCGTGTAGACCAAAAAGCTTTCCATTCCCGATATGTGTGCCAATGACAATCTACGTTCGAATGACCACATATGTACTTGATGTCGCCAAAAATGCTGCGAAATGTCTAGATTTCATTAATAAATATTTCACCCCCTCTGCTCTGGCCACAATCGATAAGGCGTTCATCCGCTCAAAATTGGAGTACAATGCCCACATCTGGTGGGCCTAAAACATCTCTGCACCTACTAGATAGGATTCAAAACCGTGCGATGAGACTCATAGGTGATGCTAACATCACTCAGTCAATTGACACCCTCGAATAGCGGCGTAATGTTTCCTGCCTCACCATGTTTTATTGCAATTTTTACCACCAGTACTCCATCGAAATTGCCCCCCTTCTAACTTCAACAGTAATACCCGTTTCGCCGTGGATGCTCATCTGTATACCCTCAATCCCACTTTCGGACGTACTCTGAAATATCGTGATTCGTTCCTAACCTGACAGCTTGCTTATGGACTGTCCTGCTAAGTGCTTTATTTCCTAGTCGTTATAACCAACTTGCATTGGTATCTCTCTTTATTTCCTCCCTATCTTTCCTTCGCCCTCTGCCGTATTGTTCGTCAACAACCTGATTGGTCCATATCAGTGTGGCTTCAGGCCATTAACCGTTCACCATAGACCAAATATTCACACTTCGGCAGATCTTGGAAAAAAAACCCATGAGCTCCAAATCGATATTCATGACAGCATATACTTGTATAGAGACGAGCTATACAGAGCGATGTCTACTTTTGGCATCCCTGGCAAACTCGTCCGCTTGTGAACGATGACGATGGAGAATGCATGCTGCTCCAGCAAGGTCGGTAAAGAACTCACCGAGACCTTTTATGTCAGAAAAGGTTTTAGATAAGGCGATGCGCTGTTATGCGATTTCTTAAACATCATTCTTAAAAGAATAGTGCAAAACTGATGCGCCAACACAAGAGGCACAATCTTTCAAAAGTCCTGCCAATTACTTGCATACACCGATGATATTGACATACTCGTAATCGGAAGAGAGCACCGTGATGTCAGTGACGCTTTTGCGAATATCGAGGCGAAAGTGGCGAAGATGGTTTTAGCGGTCAAGACGAAGTGTTGTATATGCCGTCAATCAGAAAGGACACCCAATATCCAATACGTCTCGGACAGTACTTCACCCTAGACCGATGTAACTTTGAGGTAGTTAAGGACTTTGTCTACCTAGGCTCAGCTACGAGTATCAATTCAGACAACGACACTAGCGCAGAGATCAAACGAAGAGCAACTCTTGACAATCTGGACTAACTAAGCCCTTTCGCGGACAACAAAAGTGACCCTATATAAGATCTTAATAATCCCAGAGGCAGAGGCATGAACTTTATCAAATATGGATGAGGCTGTTGGTGTTTTGACACGGAAATTCTTCGGGTGATTTTTGGTCCCTTATGTATAGACGGTGGGTGGAGGAGGAGATACAGCGAAGAACTATATGGGCTATACAGCGACATTAACTTATCCAGAAGAGTGAAGGTCCAAATACTGAGGTGGCTGGGTCATGTAGAGCGGATGAACACCAGTACTACGGTCCAAAAAATTTTCGAATCCTCCCCCGAGACACAGCACACTAGAAGAAGACTGCGGGGTCCTCAACCAACTTATTTGGTTGAAGAAGAAGAGAAGAAGAATACATTTCATTTTATGAAAGCCAGGTCACTGTTCGATATATGTAGCTATCTTTAGCGCGATGGTGGCATCAATCTGTTTGATGAAGGCATTGCACGCTGCACAATTGTGGGCCTGTGGTATTCGTGACCATTCCCCACGAAGCGCTGACTTTGATATATTCCACCCTTTGATATATTTTTTATTTCAAAAATGCATCATATGGAAAAGTTGACCGGATTCAAGTAATTATGAAGGGGAAATGAACAGCGAAATGTGACCATGAAAAAACTGTTGAGTTAAACAAGGGTTACAAGGCTGTTGGAATGTCCATCCGATGGCATCATTCAGCAGCTTTTTTCGGTACACTTTCTCATTTACTTTAACTCTCTGGTCTATTAACGAGCGGCGAGTGTCCGTTCGCAATTACAACTGAACAAGTCATCACAGAAGCAGGCGCTTGTATACGAACAGCAAGTCGGTTATGTAAATTATTATAGTTAGATTTGTTTTGGAAAAACACACGATCACTTGACTTATATACGCATTGCTGAACAGTAAAAATTTTCTCATTGGAAAAAATCGGAAAACTACTCTCTGTGTGCAAGAATTTTAAAGCTTTTACCTTTAAAAGCCAGTTACCGTTTGTGCCTGTATTAATATCTGCACTTCTTGTGTCTTGGATGGTTTAAATTTTTCCGTATGCTCCATATGCTTCAGTCAAATGCGTTAAGATTTTTAGACAATTTTGCTGCGCTCTTGTCATGAATTTCTTTGAATTTGAGCCTGCACCTTTGGGACCATTTCTCACGACCTTGTTTTCTACGATTACCTAGAGGTCGAGTAACGCTACTACCAGTATCATCGTTTTGCGCTGTTCATGAAAAGTGGCTGGCTGGGTTTTTCCGACCTAGGCATTCTCCACAAATGAATAAGTTTGGGGATGATAAGAAAACTAGACGTGGCTGGTGATATATGCAGTCCATTCTACTAGACACTGTCGTAGATCCTCGAAATCGGTAAAAATGTGGCCTGCAGTTCTAAGAATTTCCACAAGTCTGATAGCAAAAACTACACTTGTAAGTTTCAATCAGGTTGTTGGGCAAAGCCTTTAGACGTTCACATACTTCGTTGGATAGGACCTTGTGTACTATGCTGACGAAGCAAAGATCTCATAGTTTTCTGCAGCCCTATATGCCTCTTATTATGCTGCAAGTGCTTCTTTGAACAAACGTTGTAAATCAGATGTCTCTAAGAGATGTATACCAGCTACAAAGTCCATCAGCCCTAAACAACCGTGCTTGGAAGTGGTTATTTTTAAAGCTGGGCATTTTGACTGTTTCAGCAAAGACTCATTGCATTTCCAAATTTATGTTAAATATTCAAGCACGTGAAGAATGAAGACATTGCTACCATAACATGTGTATGTAGAGGCAACTCAAATTGAATCTATCCTAAAAAGGACAACTGGCAGTAACATTAGAGCCTAGAACAAAGTTGTTCAATTCAATGTTATTTTTAGATTTAGTAATTTCTGGGGAATTCTGGGAGCACCCGCCACTTATATTACACTTCACTTCATTTCCTTTTCAATCAGCTCTTCCAGTTTCAATATAAAAGATTATATACAATCATAAATATCCATTGTATTAAACAATGTGATAAAAATAGACTCATTCGAAAGAATAACAACTGAGGTTATTTTCAAATTTGTTCTATTACATTGGCCGCTACTGTGGCCCATTAGCTCAGTTGGTTAGAGCGTCGTGCTAATAACGCGAAGGTCGTGGGTTCGATCCCCCCATGGGCCAGCTTTAATTTTTTTTTTTCTTTAGTACAAACAAAAATTATTTTCTTTTTTTTGGAGGTTTTCTGGAACTGTGATAATTCATGTTCCCCATGAGATGCTTTAGTATCTATCAGAATTTGACAAGAGGATGCCACCTTGGTTCTTCTATCATATTGTAAGACCTTGTGTGTTACTCGGACTTTTACCCCAAATGTGAATGCACGAATAGTGGTCCTGTCATAGACAACTTCTCTGATCCCATAATCAGAAATACAATTTTGAAGCCTAGTGAATATTTTCTCAGAAACTGAGGGTCTATTGTGAATTCTCAGCTGACGAAAAGATGTGTTGGCAGTAACGATATTTCATCTCGCTGCAGAATTGGAAGAATTATGTAGCCGTCATATGTTGTACTAGGGGCCGTCAATCTGGCAATGGCGATGCTATAGCTATGACGACACATCAATATAGGAAAAACAATCCAAGTCAGAGACCAAGTAATTCAGTTTAAATAATCCAATGAAATAACACACAAAAAACCACAAGTTTACAAGAAATACAATGAACAAAAGAAATGAAAAAAAAACAAAAAAAGGGACTCTTTATTGCGTTCTACTCGCCGATCTGTTCACTCTTACCGTCTTTCGTCGAAATGTCATTAGTCCCGACGCCGCCGTTTATTACCCTTTCCTTCTCTTCTCGGTGGAAATACCTTTATGGCGCGGTCACATCCTGCCTTCTACCAAAGATTTATCAATCAATTGGAATTGCGAATACAGCTTCATGTTATCGCCAAAGGTACTCGTATTATTAGGTTCTTGATGTTAACCCATCTTCTTCACTAGATAACGATCATTTCTCAGCTTAGAGACTACCTCATATGGACCTAAAAACTTACCACTAAGCTTCAAATCAGGTCCGAATTGCGTGCGACGAATAGCGCCTACATCACCAACTGAGTTGACTCTCTTCGGTTTTTGTTGAACGTTTTTAGATTTTCTTTTTGAAGTTTCTGAATTTGTTTGGCTGCTTTCGATCTTAATTCCGTTCCTGCTTAAGTGTAGAGTTGCTAGATTTCCTTATCAATAATTTCCTTTAAGTGAAAATCTTCTTGAACACGCATCTTTCAGCCAATCATTAGTTCGAACTGTGACGTGTCAACACTTCGTGAATAAGAAGCGTTGATAAACCGTTGTAGCGCGGAACAAATTTATACCAGTGATCGATCTTGTCCGCAGACAACTTAGATAAAACCGGAATAATTATGTGATTCACTGGTTGGATTTGCCCATTTTCACGAGGAACTCTGGTTACGATCATACAATGTTCGATACCTTCTTCACGGCAGTATTCTTCAAAAACTTTTGATCGGTATGCTGACCCTCGATCAGAAATGATACGTCTTGGTTTACCAAAAATAGCTGATTGACTTCTTAAGCGTACAATAATTTCTTCACTTGTAGTTGATTTAGTCGGTTACAGCCAAGTAAAGTTCGAAAACGCATCGACGACGGCAAAGATATGGTTGTAACATTTTTTTTGTCGACATCATCAGCCCTAAATGATCCATATGATACGTTTCAGGAGGCCGATCACCCTTTTCAATCGAATGCAAAAATCCTTCGGCTTTCCCCTTCTTCCTTTCCGTTAATAAACATTTGATGCACGCATTGATGAATCTGTCAATCTTAACGTGCATCTGAGGGAACCAAAACTCTTGTAGAATAAGATGCTCTGTATTTTTACAAGCAAAATGTCCTTGCTCGTGTGCTTGCCTTATTACTTCGAATTGCATCAATTTTGGCACTACAAGTAACATGTTTCCTTCATAAATTCGATAAAGTATCTTACCCTTTAGAACGAAATCTTTTATCTTTCCCTTCAGTAGGTTTTTTATAATGTCTTTCACTTCAAGGTCATCGTCCTGTGCTCTTTGTATAAATTAAAAATTTACATTTAAATTTTTATTAAAAAAATATTTTATTTAGACTGGCAGCGATTCTGCCTACTTGATTACAACTCAACAAAATGTTCTTAAAACTAGATCTTAAATACTATTTTAATGCTAAGTCAGCAACATGTTGTTTCTCACGCTTTGCGCTTTGCAGGTGTCTGGTGTTTGTTGGATTTGTCCAGGTTGCGGGTGTTGGATTGCAGCATGGGAATAGTGTGGGAAAGTTGAATGCGCGTGCAAAGTAATTGGATGCGCGGTTGTCTGGATTATGTAGAATAATTTGTTAACTCCTCCGCCTTTAAGTGTGAACGTCCTCGTTCACTTAAAAAAATGGAATCTGGTTAATTCGGGATGTCTTTGGACTCGATTGCGACGTCGAGCTTTTAACTGTTTCTATTGCTTCTGTAACTATTTTGGCTTTGATGATAGGTTTATTTGCAGATTTCTTGTTTCTTATGATTTTCAGGAGGATGACCAATATGATTATGGACAGGAGAAAGAGTAATCCTACATTGAACATGGTGCTGGTTCTGTAGTTTATTTTCAACGTCTGGATTTGTTGGGTATTATTATTGTGTAGGTCCTTTATCATTTCTAGTGAGAGTTTTTCTTCTATTTCGGGGTTTGTCGAGGCGGATTGAAGAATGGCGGGTAATGGTTTGAAATGCGTAACTTCGACTGATTTGAATATGAATTTCCCTATTCGAATGCTGGCGTTACTGTATTTGATGAGAAATGTCCCATTAATTGACACCTGGTCGTCATTTATCGTGATTATCCCATCGTATTCATTGAGAAGAAGGATGTCGGATGATATTTCTTCGAACGTGTGGACATGTTGACTGTTGATGGCAGTACAGCTTGCTTGAATACTTTTTATTAATTTGGGAATACATGTTGTGTTACTAATGTTAACAATATTAGAGTTAGAGCAAATAGATAGTTTATTTATTGTTTTACATTGGGTACTTATTCCATATATTTCGTTCTTACATTTAATTATTTCATTATAATCGATTTTAATTATAATTTTTCTTTGCTTTATTGCTTTTAGCAGAATAGTTTCACAAATTTCTTCTTCAGCGTAAGGTAAACTTATAATATAGAGTAACATGTTATCATTAAATGCGATTTTAATTTCGGCAAATTCAATGGCCTCTTCAATATTCTTAAATGGTATTTCTTTATTTTCTATAATTTTTTCTATAGTGCTTACTTCAATATTTGATAAAATATACGAATTTATTACATTTACTTTTGCCCAGTGTAAGGCATATCCTATATTCGTTACTTCTTCTTTTAACAAATCTAATTTATACTTAATACTAAACAATAATTCTTCTAACAATTTATCATTTGATTTAAGGTGTTTATTTATCTCGTTTGTTGCATTTGTTACCTCATTTACTTTATCAATAATTAACTTATTTATGATAACTTGTCTGTTGTTGTTTTCCAAAACATTATTTATTTTCTCTTGTACTATTTGAAAGTCGTGACTATCTGGATTACCAGCTATCCACTTCCAGGCACTACCTAGAAAGTCTAAGGATCGTTTGGTTCTGGGATAATTTGGAAGTAAGCGTTTAATGTGGGATCGGATTAAGGCTATTTCTTTAGTAAGGAGTTGGTAACTGGAATGGGAGGTTTGGAAACTTGCCTTCACAGAAGCTTCTAAAGTGTATATGGCTTGTAAATGTTTCGAAAGGTCAATCTCATGTATTATTTTAAACGTCCCAGTCTGTAGTCTGGATGTTCCGATGTTGATCGTTACTAGTCGTGAGTTAGTATAGTCCAGTATCTGTACGTTAGCCAAGCATGTGGATAAAAAGAATCTAAAAGAAAAGAGGGGTAGGTGTATGCATTAAGATTTTATGTGCGACTTGTGGACCACTCTGCCGGATTGGGTTAGTACTGTTGTTTTTTTGTTTTCCTTAACGATTTCTTTGTTGTATTTGGGGGTGAGTTTGGAGCCTATTCGTTTGTTTTTCTTAACGTATATAATATTTCCAGGTGAATAGTTCTTAATTGGAGGTCTGCCTTTATTGTGGTAAGCTAGGTCGCTGTCTTGCTTTGATTTAAGTCTTTTCTTGTTTTCCGAGCGTGTTTTTTCGATTTTCAAGGGATCTGAACCAATATTTCTACTGAAAAATAAGTCTACTGGTTTCTTTTTGGTAACTGAATGAATAGAAAAGTTGTAGGCGTTTACAGCTGCCTCTAAAAGTTCCGTGAAGGATCTGTGCAAATTTTCATTCTTTAAACATCGCATGATTTCTGCCAATGTTGAGTGAAATCTTTCTACTTGGCCATTTGATGCACTTGTGTATGGAGGTGTTTTAAATATCTGGATACCAAACTCGTTTTCAAGCATGAAAGTTATTGCAAGAGAATTAAAAGACTTTTCGTTGTCAAACACTATTGTCTTTGGGATACCGTAAGCAAAAATAATTTCCCTGAGGGGTTGCCTAATATCTTCTATAGCTTTTGATTGAATTCGTTTCACCTGAGCATATTTAGAGAACTTGTCGACAGAGGTCAATGCTAGGTTTCCTTCAGTAGAAAAAATGTCTATGTGTATAATTTGGCCTGGGTGTTCTGGTATAGGAGTGGCTTGTATTTCAATTTTGTCAGGATGGCGGTCATACTTATTTTCCTTGCAGACTGAGCAGAGTTTTGTTATTCTTTGGATTTTACGTGACATGCCAGGGAAATAGTACTTTTCAAGAATCTGTATCTTATTTTCCCGTTCATTCCTATGAGCGCGTTGGTGAATGTTTATGATGATTTCTTCTTGTCTGTGATCGCTAATCACATCTTCGACAAACGTTCTAGAGAATCTAATACGATAATTACTAAAGTAATCTTTATAAATTTCTTGGATCATACCCATCACTCGTTCTTCGGTTTTAATGCCGTTTATTACTGCTGGGTTTAATCGCTTTTTTAGAATTTCAGTCAGGTTATTAATATTGTAAAAAGGTTCTGTAATGATGTGACGGTGATATGTTGGGAACACTATCTGAAATCTTTGACTGGGGATATTCCCGATATCTAGGAAAATCTGATTCTTGAATACATTAATGGGAGAGTCGACACTGCATATTAGATTATGCGATGAGGTTTCATCACTGTGTATGGTTGGAGTGAGGGAGTTAATTTCGGATCTTATAGGGGGTCTAGAAAGTGCGTCTGCAACCACGTTCATTTTTCCGGGCTTATATCTAAGCTCATGGTTGTACTCTTCGAGTATGGCCTTCCATCTTTTTAATTTGGTATTGTTATTTTTATTACTTAAGGAGTATGTCAGGGGTTGGTGGTCTGTATGAATGATGACTTTCGCTGAACCGTAAAAGTAATTTCTGAGGCTGTTGAGAGCCCATATTATAGCGAGCATCTCCTTCTCGTTGGCTGCGTAGCTCTCTTCAGTTTTACTTAATGTCCTTGAAATAAATGTAATAGGCTTGTTGTTTTGGGATAATACAGCGCCTATAGCATAGTTTGAGGCGTCTGTTACTAGCTCAAAATCTTTTTGGAAATCCGGATACATTAGTATAATCTCTTCTGAGGTCAAAGAATTCTTGATTTTCTGGAATGCTTCCTTAGCTGAATCGTCCAGGTGAATAATTTTTTTATTCGAAAGATTTTTGGACAAGCGTCCATCCTCCCCTCTTAGAAGGGCTGTTAGTGGTTTTGCCAATTTGGCGTAGTCCCTTATAAAGCGGCGATAATACCCTGACAGACCAAGGAAAGAGCGAAGTTCCTTCAGGGTTTGAGGGTATGGAACGGTTTGGATTGCCTTAACTTATCCCGGATTGGTTTTTATCCCTTCGGATGAAATAACAAAGCCTAGAAATTCTACATTTTGCTTATAGAATTCACACTTATCTAGCTGCACTTTCATATTTGCAGCCTGTAGTGTGTGGAAAATCGTTCGGACATTGTGCTCGTGAGTGGCCTCATCTCGACTAAAGATGATGATATCATCTATGTAAACGTAGCATATTTTCCCTATATGCTCGCGAAGAATATCGTCGAGTGCTCTCTGGAAGATGGAGGGAGCATTTTTGAGTCCAAATGGCAATCTCGTGAACTCGTACTTGCCATTGTTGACCGAAAAGGCCGTTTTTTCGATATCAGATGCTTTTAGGGGGATCTGATGAAACCCACTTTTCAGGTCAACTACAGTGAACCATTTGTTTTGGCCAAGTTGTGAGAGGACCTCATTTATCTGTGTGATCGGATATCGGTCAGCCACAGTAATGCTGTTTAATTTCCTATAATCGATCACGAGTCTATATTTTTTTTCGCCAGAGGCATCATTTTTCTTGGGAACAATCCACACAGGAGAGTTGTATGGGGACCGTGAAGGTCTTATGATACCGTCGGTGAGAAGCTTTTCTATTTGTTTTTCGACCTCGTCCTTAAGGGACATGGGGTAGGGATAGAATTTTGAATATACGGGTGAATCAGATGTTGTATTAATTTCACCTTTAACAATGGTTGAGTATGTCAGTTTTTCGTCCGGCTCGTCAAAAAGTTTTGGGAAATCGCGTACAATTTTCTGAATGGACGATCTTTGTTGTGGAGACATGTGACCAGTTCGGATATTTATGGTATTAACCGATTGGGATATTAACTGTTTAATACGTATTTTTACACGATTCTTGATGACCATGTAATTATCTTTGGTATGGATTACAGCGGAAAGACTTTTGAGGCTGTCATTTCCAAGAATGGCATGGAAGGATTTGAGTTCGGGCATGAGAAAGAATTTTATTTTTACATCTTCTAAATTGAAAAGGTTAACAAATGTATGGTGGGTTATCAGTATATTACCTCCAATAGAGTTGGCATAAAAAGAGGTTTCATTAGGCAGGGGATTTTCGATAAGGGAAGACTGTATGTAGTTTTTATTTGATCCAGTATCAATAAGGATCCGTAGAATTTGTCCCCCCTTCGTTGCACATTGAAAATATGGCAGCGAAGAGTCTCTTAGTCTAAAAAATGAACGTCTGTCAGCTCGACTAGTTCTTCAGTTTCGCCATATTCTTGTTGTTGTATGGCTTGAACGTATTCTTGTAGTGTTTCTCCATTTTCGTTATGTTCATTCGACAGACTTTGTTCATACTGTTTGATTTCCTCGGGGTGAGCTGTGGTATTAACGTGGAAGTTCCTCTGCATCTTTGATGGATGAACCTGTTGCGATGGTGGCATGGGCGGCCTTTTTGGTGCTGGTGGCCAACTGCTCTGGTGGGGTTGGTTCAAATTTGTGCGAATGGTTGACGCGTCCATTGGCTCTGGTGGTGGTTGTCGCTTAGGTTGATTTGGCCTATTGTTTCCTTGGTGTTGCGGTGGCAGCATTCTTGGTAAAGAGGCTGGTTGTGCTGGTCTTTGAGATTGAATCTGCTGGGCTTGTCTAGGAATGTGTACAAGCTCTGGGTAGAAGGGTGCTCTACCAGACGGGTTATTAGAATTAGGGTTTTTATGTTGTGGAGGAAGATTAGGAGGTGGCAGTGAATGGTTTAATTTTCTACCAATGCCATGGTTAGCCATTGCATACTGTGACCTGTAATTTTGGTTTTCTAATTTCAGGCATAAATGGAGAGCCTGTGGTAAGTCTACCGGTTCACGTATTCCGAGAAGTCTGGGCAAATCGCCATTCAAACCTCTTATGAACGTGTCGAGGGCCTTGTCTCGGTAGGTTTGCATTAACAGATTTAGTGATTCGTTGCCAATTTCCATGAGGGATATTTTATTTAGAATAAGAGAAAGGTGAGAGTAAACAGACTGATAAAATTGTTGGACTGATGCATTTCCCTGGATAAGAGATGTCATTTGGTACTCCAACGTACCCAAATCTCTCTTATCGGCATAATGGAGAGTAAGGCATCGGGCAATACATTCCCAGTTGAGCGGAGTATTATATGATTCTAATACAAGATCTGCGTTTCCGACAATCTTATTTCGAATCACGCTCAAAATGCCGTAATATTTAGGGGTTCCTATCAAGGGCCTATAGATTTGTAGAATACGATCTACGCTCTTTTTCCATGATGAAAATTCTCCTGGTTGCCCCTGGAAATCGCGAAGACTGCGGACGATGTCCGGTATTTTGTCTAAGTCAGACAGATTATTGGCATATTGGGCACCGATGGTTTGATCCGTTCCGCTAAACCTATCAGCGTTTGGATTAATGATGGAATTAATCAGTTGCCTACCTTGACTTTGTAATACTTCCGCAACGATAGAAGAAATGAGTGCAGTTAGTTCAGGAGTAGATTGGGCTATATTGGAATTGGAAGGACCGGGTTGAGGTTGAGTGGGGATACCACTATTTAAAACTGATGGCCTGATAATGGGTTGCTGATCGTTTGGCATTTTAATTTTTTTTCAAACTAGGTTATCAAAACAATTTTATTTTTATATTTATGAGGTTTTTTTCTAGGTTTATGGGTTATTTTAATCTTCAATCTAACACTTTTATTATTTTCCTTCTAAGTTAAATTTTCTAAGTTTCTTTGATGTTAACTTCTTATTCAAAAAAAATTTTTTTTATATTTTTTTCAATTCATTCCTTAAGCTTAGCACTATAGTAACACGTAATTTTTTTATTATTTTAATAAACTTACAAAACTAAAATAAGTTGCATTCCCACGTTGGCGGAGCGGATTGCTCCCTTTTGTCCAAAACTGGTGACTCAGGATCCTGCCTCTCGCACTTTATTCGAGGACCACTAGAGGTGTTCTTAGGGCCTGCTAGCAGTACGATGCTTCTCACTTATTTTCACTTATTTTATTTATATATTTATTCGGAGCTCTGGCACTACTTTAGGACACTGGCTCTATATTTTGGCTCTGGCACTACTTTAGGACACTGGCTCAATGTTTTGGCTCTGGCACTACTTTAGGACACTGGCTCAATGTTTTGGCTCTGGCACTACTTTAGGACACTGGCTCAATGTTTTGGCTCTGGCACTACTTTAGGACACTGGCTCAATGTTTTGGCTCTGGCACTACTTTAGGACACTGGCTCAATGTTTTGGGTTCTGGGACAGACACTGTTTACGTGGAGCTCTGGCACTACTTAAGGACACTGACTCACTTATTCTATGTACTCGCACTACTTAAGGACACCGACAATAGAATGCGTTATTAGATATCTGTCCCTGCTCGGGCGCCAATTAAAAATTTACATTTAAATTTTTATTAAAAAAATATTTTATTTAGACTGGCAGCGATTCTGCCTACTTGATTACAACTCAACAAAATGTTCTTAAAACTAGATCTTAAATACTATTTTAATGCTAAGTCAGCAACATGTTGTTTCTCACGCTTTGCGCTTTGCAGGTGTCTGGTGTTTGTTGGATTTGTCCAGGTTGCGGGTGTTGGATTGCAGCATGGGAATAGTGTGGGAAAGTTGAATGCGCGTGCAAAGTAATTGGATGCGCGGTTGTCTGGATTATGTAGAATAATTTGTTAACTTATACGAACTGATATGAAATCCATGGCCTTATCAATCACACACACAGATATTTGATTTCGACTGAGAGCATCCACATGACGCATTGATGTTCCTGGTCGATGTTTGATTGTGTATTGAAATTCTTCAAGCATTAGTGCCCAACGTGCAACTTGTAGACTTATATCTGCTTTAGCCATAGTGAGAGCGAATGTTTGGCACTGTGTAACGATCTTAAAAGGAATGCCAATTAAATAAATGCGAAACTTTTTAAGGGCTTTCACAACAGCAAGGATCTCGAGTTCATATGAAGTTTAGTTTTCTTCAGCTGGCGTCGTCGAACTTGCGTAGTAGACTGGATGCAAAGATTTTTCTTTAGAATCTTCTTGTAGCAAAATAGCTCCTAGTCCTACTTTTGAAGCATCAGTTTGAAGCTGGGTTGCTGCTCCACTGCGATATATACTTAGTACCGGCGCGTTAGTCAGAATTAACTGCTGAAATGTCTGCATTTGTTCTGAACCAAAGTCGAACTTGACGTGATTTTTCAATAAATTGATTAGTGGTCGAGCAATTGTCATAAATTCTGGAACAAATTTACGGAAATAACTGGTTAATCCATAAAAACTGTGAACGGCTTGAACACTTTTCGGCGTTGGAAAGTTTTCTACAGCCTGCGTCTTCTTCTCGGAGGGTCTTATCTTTCCTTCTTCTATTACGTAGCCCAAGTACTCTGCACAGCTGTGGGGAAAAAAACACTTTTGCAGGTTAAAAACGATTCTATTTTTACTTGCCTTTTCAAAAACTCGCTGAAGTTTCTCCAAGTTATTCTCTTCATTATTTGAAGGTACGAGTATAATGATGTCATCTAAATACAGTAGCACTATACCATCTGCAATTAGGGAATTGAATACTGCTCTGATATGACGCTGAACAACTGCAGGTGAATTGCTCAATCCAAACGTCGGATGTAATGAAAGTTGTGTATTTGATGCTGTCTTCTTCCACTGGTACATGATGAAATCCATTTCGTAGATCTAATGTGCTGAATATTTTTGCGGACTGTAAACGGTCGAATGGATATCTGTCTCGAATAATTTTTTTGTTGAGTAGACGATAGTCCACACAAAGTCTTTCCTTTCCATTCTTCTTTTTCACCGAAACAATCGGACTTGCATATTCAGACGTACTTACACGGATAACTCCTTCCTTGGTCCATTCTCCAACAATTTCGTTAACCTGCAAGCGTTGTTCAAATGAAAGTCTTCGGAAACGTTAAAAAACAGGTTCATCGTCTTTTAATATGATACGCATCTTGACGCCAGTGTTTTCTGTTTTATGTGCACTGTAATTAGATATCATATTGGTTAGGTGTATTCGATGAATGGAGTTTCTAACGTGCTCGACATTGATGTAGAATATTTTATGCACATGATCAGTTTCATCATTTAATTGTACAGAATCTTTTTCTGAAGGCTGTATTTCTTCGCATTCTACTTTGCCTTGCTTAAGACGCACTTCGACAGCATAAGTCAGACCACTACCGAAAACGAGTTGATAAGTTATAATACCTTCAGGAGCGACATGAATTTCCAGCTTAATCGGAATGCCATCAACGTTGACTTTTATTTTGAAACTTCCAAGCGTCTGCATTTGCTCGGAACCAATTCCTTGGAATGTTGTCAGCTTCGTTGTGAGTTCTGGCGAACCCAATTGAATTCACATAGTTGGAGTTGTGAGGTGGATATCACTTCCTGAATCGATTAATGCTTTGTATACTTTACCATGTATTTTCACTTCTTTAAACATTTTATGGCTTCCTGACGATGTCGATGAACATTTTTTCTTTGCTACCTGACATTCTTTAGCGCGATGTCCGAAGTTGTTATACAAAAAGCATTTTGTTCCCTTACCTTTGTTTGGACAGTCTTTACTCAGATGAGCTATGGTACCGCAATTGAAATATCTCTTAACAGTTGACGATCGATGTGTTATCTGTTGATTGCTTGTTTGCTTTAGTGGACGATGTTTGTCTATGGATTTTGACTTTGTGGTACTGTTAAATGCTTCATACAATTTGAAATCGCAGTTCTTTAATTGTTTCCGTTCCAAACAAAATTGCCTTACTTGCGTCATCGTCTTGAATGCCATCTACAATGTATTGGATCTTTGATTCTAGCTCCATGTTGGCATGGCTAGCGACTTTTAATACACGATAAATGTATTCCTGGTACGTCTCTTCGCTTCTTTTACGTACGGTAGACAATAGTTTGTGTGGTTCTTTTCTGAGTGAGTTGAAACTGGCACATTTTTATCGTCGTCATCGTCATAGTCGTTTATCTCACTAGCAATCGATGCTCCTCTTTTCAGGTTGTTTTGAGTTAGAGCTGCACGTAATCTGGACTGAAGTTCAGCTTTCTTACCTGTCTTCTTTAAATTTAAATCTTGCAGTTTCTCCGGGTACCGTCATGGAATCAATTTCGTCTTCTTTTTCATCGTCGTCGTCGTCGTCGTTATTGTCCACTATGCATTTCTGCATTTCTCAGAATTTTCACAAGTCTGATAGCAAAAACCGCACTTGTAAGGGTCGATCAGATTGTTGGTCAAAGTATTTAGACGTTCACATACTTCGTAGGATAAGACCTTGTGGAGTATGCTGACGAAGCAAATATCTCATAGTTTTCTGCAGCCCTGTATGCCTCAAGCGCTTCTTTGAACAAACGCTGTAAATCAAATGTTTCTTGGCTTGATGTGCTTGATAGTTGAATAACTTTTCTCGACCTCGTTCAGATCAAGCTTTGCCACCTTACATCACAAGCAAATAGCTCTGAAAACCTTCGCAAAACGTTCGAACATCTGGAATATTTATTGATGGTTTCTTGATCAGGGGACGACCTTATACCCTCTGTGGACCAGGTCTGAGAAATTTATACCAGCTACAAAGTCCATCAGCCCAAAACAACCGTGCTTGGAAGTGGTTATTTTAAAGCTGGGTATTTTGACTGTTTCAGCAAAGACTCATTGCATTTCCAAATTTATGTTAAATATTCAAGCATGTGAAAAATGAAAACATTGCTACCATAACATGTGTATGTAGAGGCAACTCAAATTGAATCTATCCTAAAAAGGACAACTGGCAATAACATTAGAGCCTAGAAGAAAGCTGTTCTTATCTTCTTCAATCCAATGTTATTTTTAGATTTAGTAATTTCTGGGGAATATTACACTTCACTTCATTTCCTTTTCATTCTTACGTTCAGTTGTTCCAGTTTCAATAAAAAAGATTTAATACAATCATCAATATCTATTGTATTAAACAATGTGATAAAAATAGACTCATTCGAAAGAATAACTGAGGTTATTTTCAAATTTATTCTATTACATTGGCCGCTACTGTGGCCCATTAGCTCAGTTGGTTAGAGCGTCGTGCTAATAACGCGAAGGTCGTGGGTTCGATCCCCCCATGGGCCAGCTTCAATTTTTTTTTCTTTAGTACAAACAAAAATTATTTTCTTTTTTTGGAAATTTTCTGGAACTGTCATAATTCATGTTCCCTATAAGATGCTTTATTATCTATCAGAATTTGATAAGAAGATGACACCTTGGTTGTTCTATCATACAATAAGACCTTGTAGTAATGTAAAATAAAACAATACTTCGGATGTTTAACAAACTCTTTAATTAATTGGTAGACACTTTGTTGATTAGGTACACACGCGTTGGATAACCTCTATTGAATACGTTCTCCTCGTGGCTGTCAAAGGTGAATGTCTGACAGACGTCGCAAGGCAGGCGTGTCAAAGATCTGTCACGCTGTAAGGGTATGTTTCTACCCACCTCTCACTTGTGTGTTAATCGAACTTTTACCCCAAAGATGAATGCATGTATAGTGGTCCTGTCATAGACATTTTCTCTGATTCCATAATCAGAGATAACATTTTGAAGCCTAGTGAATATTTTCTCAGAAACTGAGGATCTATTGTGAATTCTCTGCTGACGAAAACATGTGTTGGCAGTAACGTTATTTTACCTCGCTGCAGAATTGGAAGAATTATGTAGCCGTCATATGTTGTACTAAGCGCCGTCAATCTGGCGATTCCGATGCTGTAGCTATGACGATACATCAATTGTGGTTATTTTACCTCCTTTTAGGGAACAAACAAAATAAAGATCGATTCACTGTTGACGACATTGGAAAACAAAAATAAGACAACGACGTTTGGAGTTGCATATGAAATGTTCAAACTTTGAACAGACCAATAAGCAGATATCAAAACCATTCATGAGTGCGGAGGTACGTACATATGTACATATGTTATGTGCGTGACAAAAGGAGGAGGAGAAAAACTTAGACATATTAAGTGTGGCCCAATTGAACTGCAACCAACTTCAGAAGGCTGTAACTTCCAAAGCAGTTAGCAAAACTGCGTCGATGTTTCGCCTAATGACAGTTTGTTTCATAGTTTACGAGCGTGCATAAACGTACTCGTAATAGTGTGATAGCGCTTTATTTGAGTGGAAAGTCACAAGTGGCATCGTTAGAGCCTGCCAAGACTTCGATGTCAATATATTTTTCGTGTCTCGAACCATAGCACGTTACAACAATACCATACTAAGTTACATAATATCGGCGCCAAAAGTGGTTCGGAAAGGGAGGGCTCGATTTGAACGATATCTTCGACGGAGTGGTGGGAAAATGGCTGCTGAGTTGAAAATATCAAATACAACTATGCATCGAATATTGAAAGATGAGGTCAAACTAAAGCCTTATAAGTCCCAAAAGCGACAAAATCTGTCCGGTGCTCAAAAAAAGGTGAGGTGTGATAGGACAAAGGAGCTGTTGCACTTGCACGAACGTGGCTAGTTGCCGAATATCGTGCTCTCTGATGAGAAAAATTGCCTAATCGAACAATTCGTGAACAAACAAAACGATCGTGTTTATTTAACGGAAAGGTCAGTGTCCTTAACTGAGGTAAGAGGGATTAAAAATTGGCTTGGAATAGGCGATTCGCAAGCAGTACCTAGCTTTTCAATTAGATGAACTGCAGTAAAGTAAAGTAAAAAGAATAAAAAAAATTCGTAACCTTTGGTTTTAAGATCAAATCTTTATTGCTTGACTGTTGGCTAAGGAGTGGTTCAAGATATCAATTTTTTCTTCCCTTGAAGCTATTGATGGCTTATGTACCACTCGGCTGTTTCTTGGAAGGTCAATCACCCTGGTTTATTTGCCTTAGCGTAATATCGTCCCCAACAATGCCCCCATATTTTCGGAGGGGGTGTTAGAGTACATTGTGTTGTACAGTGCATCTCACTCACATGCAATTCGGTCATCCTGGATTTTCTCTGCTGTTAGTCAGAGGTTATATTCATATTCTTTAAGTGGCGTTGAAATACCTTAAAGCGAGACGGATATTTCCTTCGTAGCTCGTCATGTTGACAGTTTGAAAATTCTCATTTTTGTCCGTGGTAAAGCGCTTGCTGTGCGGTTAAGTTTATGTTTATGTGCATCAAAGCTAATTATTCGCTATGTTTTCCATCCTTATTTCATGCAATTAACTAGCTTCCTGCAAACACACAGTATCGTATTTTTCCTTAGTGCGCGGTCGATTTTGTTAGGAAGCAACAGTCATACGAAGATTTGAACCTTCGATTGGCATCGGCTCTGCTACAAATTCTGCCAACAACACCCCGGCAGAAATAAAACGAGAAATTACTCTTGCCCATCGCTGCTTTAGAAGTTGTTTTTCGCTTTGTATCTTTTATAATCTTCTGGATTGTATTCAACAAATCGTCCGTTTTCAGCGGAAATCAATTCTTGCATAAATTGGCACACACAGTCCAATCAGCTTTTTTCCTCTTCAGCGGTTAAATAGGGATCCGAGCTCATTTTTGTTGATTTTTCCCCAATTAATCGTTTGCCCTTATTTATTTATTTATTACAAATTCATTCGCTTACACATTGAGATATGATAATCTTTTAGTTGGTGCAAGGTATAGCATGGATTAAGGCATACATCATCTTAGGCATGTTGAAAGCACTATAACATTATGTATATAATAGACATAGGGTGACAAGATAAGAAGAAAATTTAAATAAAACGGCAACGGTGTGAGATATAAAATTGATTCTAGCTCTATTTTGAAGCTACGTTCATGCCATTATGTGTGGAATAGCATTCAAATAGCCGCCTCGGCTTCGCTGGCAGTGTTTCAAGCGGTCGATTCAAGTTTTGATGACTCGGTCCAATATGTGCGGCGTTATTCTTTCTCCTTCACAACTTTGATCGTTGCGACCCTTGTATGTCATGTAGCGCCGTCTTGTTGGAACCACAGCTCGGATATATTGATGTTGTCTAGCTCTGAATGCAGAAAGCCATTTTAACATCGCACTATACGAGTACCTGAGACCATTGACGGTAACGGTGTCTCCTTCCTCATTTCGAAAGAAATAAGGTCCGATGATGCCGCCATACCATAAACCGAGTCAAAAATGGGCCTCGTCCGAGAAGATGAGATTTTGGCCAACATCCGGATCTCCTGCCAACATTTCCAGCACCCAATTAGCGAACTCACGGCGTTGTCTATGGCTTCAATTCTTACGCAAGCACAATCTTACATGGATGTAGGTGCAAATACAACCGCAAAATAAGCCGGCTTGACCCTCTGGCGATGCGTAATTCAGCAGATCGGTGCCGAATTGATATTTTTGGGTCTTCTTCGACACTGGCCGCTAGCATGGCTATGTTTTCTGTATTTCGCACCAATCTCTTTGTGGTTGGTGCTTAAGATCCAATAGAATGCACTGACGCTCAAACTTTTCCATGAAGACCGATCTCTTGACGAAATTCACGTTGCGTATTTTACAACTGAGTCGGAATTTCTATATTTTTTAATAATTTCCGCGTGGCAACACCGACTATTTTGACAGCTGGATGTAATTGGTAACTTTGACAGCTGCTGAAACATAACAATTGGAAAAACGGTCATTGCTATCAGGGGCCTGTAACACAATACAACAAGTACTAGTTTAACTATACTTGTGAAAAAAGTACAGTTCATTTTTGTATCACAACAAAAACTGTAACACTTGTTAAAAAAAATCATTTCCCTCGACTTGTTTATCAGTTGAATAAGTCATTCTCACACGGTGAGTATAGTACCCCGGCGTAAAATCCCGGACTTAACAAATTCATTTGTATCGGTCCTTTGAAAAATAAAATAATAAAGATATTTTGTTTGGTGCTTTCTCTGATTTACTAACAAAATCAAATAAAGCTGATAAATGGCGGGGGATACATTTATTAACACAAAGTTTGAATATAATTCCTGTGGGAAAAGACTGGGCGTATATCAGAGATATGTTTTGACGGCAATGGGAATAAAATTCCCACTTCAGCGCTTGCTTCCTCTTGCTGTTCTGTATTTTCTTCCTCTAAGGTATAGGTTACAAAACTGTGAGACATGTTGCATAGAGTAACACAGCATTTGCGGATGAGGTTGAAGGTGGCATTAGCTACGTTCTTAATGGGTAAGCGCTGTCACTTAATATTACGGCATTGGGAAAAGGCCTCCGTCCATTTAAAATTTTTTGAAATAGCTTACTATTTCGCAGCACTCGCGCATCATGCACTCTTTCCGGCCAGTTAGCACTGACATAATAGAATCTAAGGTCGGCTCCACATACTGCTATATAATTAAATGAATGTCTGCCATGTCGGTCAACGAAAACTGATTCATTATTTGATGGTGCGTCAATGTTAATCAAAATACCATCGATTGCACCACATATTTCCGGCATACCACCTTTCTCAAAAAAAGTCCCGAATCAATTCAACTTCATTTATTGCAGAAGTGACTTATTTTATACACCGGCACACCGTCATTTTATTAACACCATGAACGCCACTTATAACATGGTACTGACATCCTGTCCCAAATCAATGCCTAACACTTAGCGCTTTGCTTTTATTAGTTGGCGAACGTAATTTAGGGAAAAGTCTCTCCTCTCCGTAAGGTAATCAACAACTTTTTTTCATGGCACACGAAATTTTTCGATGAACAAATTAGGCTCTCTTGCGAAATTAATTCTTTATTTATATATTTTTTTATTTCCTTGATTCTCCCTGTCACTATCCGATTCAGAATCAAGAAAAAAACATTTTGAAATAACCTTCCCACTATTATCACTTGGTAAGCGCTAATGCAAGTATTTAATTCAAACTTGTTGAGTTCTAACAAGTCGGCCACTATTAGTTAGAATTTATTAATTTTTCAACAAGTAGAGACTCTCTTCCTCAAACATTTGTTGTTTCCAGTTACAGAAAAAGTAGATTTATCAAATTTCCCACTTGTTGAGATATTCTAAAATAAGTTTCGCAGCGCTCTCAGACTTGTTGTTACGTGTTACACGAATTTTCAACAATTGTTAAATTTTACTTGTTTAACAAGCACTTGTTGTATTGTGTTATAGGCCACACGTAACTCGTTTGTGTATTTTTAAAATGTGAGTTCCTGTGGAATCGTGCCCTGTTGTCTTTGAAAAATGCGAACCAGAAGCAAACTAAAAAAATATTTAAATAGCTATCCTTATTCCCAGTGTTTCGAAATAGATCAGGAACCCTCTTGAAACCTCCTGAATCATTCAAATCTGTCAAAATGAATTACCCATCACTCAAAATTCCATTTACATTTACATACATTTAATTGCCATCAAATCAGCTTGGATTCCCTCTGAATCTTATTTTTGAGCAGTTGGCTGTATTCGAGAGTACTAATGCGAGCACACCTTCCTGCCGCTTTTTTGGAATCAACAAGTGAGAATTCTCTTTCGTCTGTCGTCATTATTCGACAGTCTTACACGCTCCCCCAATCTCATTAAGTATTAAAGCATTCCCATGGTGAATTTGCATTCAAATTTGAAAATAAAAAAATTAAAATAAGAAATGATAAAAAAAAAGAAACACCGTTTTATTTTTGTACGTTTGGTTTTGTGATTTTGTTTCTGCTTTTCAACCCCCAATGTGTGCTTTTGCTTTGCTGCTATACGAATGAAATCCACGTGAGTTTTTCGGTTACACGTTCTTGCCTCCGTCGTCGCTTATTCCAAAAGATATTTAGAACCAAAACAAAATCCGAGAACTGACGTAGACGATTTCCTGTGGCCGTTTCTTAGCGCCTAGTAGCGAAATTTCTCTTTAGAACATTTCTGAACGTACTTGAAAAATTATCTCTCACACTTGTGTCGCAGCCATAGGGTTGGTTGGTTGTTGGGGTGCGTGTTATCTGACATCGTTGGCATGCTCGTACATTCTGGGATTCAGATTGTTGTATTTAATTTTTTTTTTATATATGTAATTAACAAAAAATCATGTCATTAACTTAAAGCTTGGATGGTGAAACTTTACAGCCCAGAGATTTATTTTTAGTATTTCTTCATTCGAAGCTTGTGGTGGTGATTTCTACCTACCCCCCGAGTTGAGTGCGGTTGATTTTATAAATCTAATTACGATTAAAATCATTGCGGTATTTCTGCGTTTGATAGGGATAAAAGAAAAATTATTTTAATGAGTTTCTTACATTTCTAACGTTTCCTTTTAAACGTGTGCTATGCGGTTCGTTAATGAAATCGAAGTTTTTCCCACGTTTGTGGTAATTGAAGGGTGGGAATCCTTACAACTTAGCCATTAGCACACGTAGCAGATGCTCATCTTCTTGGGACTCCTCATCAATCATAATTTGTTAAATATAAACTGAGTTGAGCTGAGTTGAGCTATCGCTGGAAAGTGTGTGTCCTTGCAAGAGTTTTTCTTACAAGGTTTCTGAATTGGAAAAGCCTAAATTTCCACAGGTATCCGAGAACAAATTGTGTACGAGTACATACATATTTTGTTTGCCATGCTGTGCTGAGATGGACTTAGAGATTTTTGGAGAAATATACCCAAAGATATATGGTTTAGCTCATGAAAAATTTGATAATTTTTTTCGTCCCTTGAGGAAGTAACACCAAGTCAGATTATTTGATTTATTCAAGAAGACGAGTATTTGTTATTTTTTTTCTCCTCTTGTTTAAATATATGAGGTGGGGTGCGTTAGGAAATTGTGATTGTGATTGAAATTGCATTTGTTTAGTGTTTCTTACTTACTTAACGTAGATATTCTGGATCTGGATTCCTGCTACCCGACTGTGCTTCTTCATGTTTACCTGATTAAGTAAGTACCTAACGCGGCGCGTCGAAAGGGCAACCAGTATTTTTGATATCTATTTATTCTGGTCACGTAATCGCGTGCAATTTTTTGTTCGATATACTGTTTGGCCAGAATATCATTAAGATGTTGCCAAGACTTCTATATATATGTATATGAAGCTTTGCAGCTTCCTTGTGCTGTATTTTCTTGCTGAATACATTGCTTATTCAGATATTCTATGTGAGAGTAGGAACAATTTCATCAGCGTAGTTAAGGTGTTTATGATATGATGTTATAGTTATTCTCACCCTCATGTTTCCTCCAGTCAAATCTGTCCAGATTATACCACTGATCTAATACGAAGAACGCAATATTACCGTACTTCGCTGGAAATTTCAAATCCCTCTTACCGTTGCGTAATACACAACATTTACCGCCATCATAGATATAACAATAACCCCTCGAAATTCTCTCCTCTTACAATTTTTACAAAGCTAATTTTCTTAAAAACAATACCTATTTCGCCCGCGTTGTGAGCAAACGTTTTAATGGTATAATAACCTCTTGAGCGCGCGTTAACTATATAAAAAAAGCATGGCTTCCTTCGAGTTTACCAATCTATCTCTGGTCGATGCCCTTTCCATTTTATACAGAGAAATATTCAAATTCTTCTGTCAACGGCTCAACATGCACACTGTAAAGGAAAGTCAGTGGAAACGGCTCCCCAATCAATGACTAGCCACATCGAACGATCCCTACAATATAAAGAGTACACAATCGTTGCTTTCCTGGACATACAGGGTGCCCTTAACAACGTCAACACATCCACAATCACGACTGCAGGTAGACGAATCACTTGGGGAATTGATCAGTTTTATGCCAAATAGCGGGATAATCGACTCAAAACTGGTTGGGGCTTCTAATAAAAGATGTTTTAGCAGAGGTACGCCGCAACGCGGAGTAAACCCCCATAAAACTGATCTTGTCCTCTTTTCCAGGAAATAAAAAATGCCAATTATAGACCCTCCTTCAATAAACGGTACCAGTTTAGTATTGTCCGATACAGCAAAATATCTAGGTCTTATTTTTGACAGGAAACTAAAATTAAAACCTACATACAAGAAAGAGTCAATAAAGCTACAATAGCTTTATTACTTACGGGGTTGTCGTCTGGTGGACGGCCTTAGAAAATGCAGTCAATTAAGCAGTGTCGAAAGAACATCATTCATTTGAACAAATTCATTTGGCCACGCTAATATTCTTAATATAATACATTAGGAATCCTCACAGAGAACATCGATTACACCATACCTGAACTTTGGTTTGACAAAAATTTCCACTATTAAGATGCTTTCATGGAGGACAAGTCAATCCATCTCTACACTGATGGATCTAAAACCGATAGCGGGGTTAGTAGCGGTGTTTTCTCAGATAAGCTAAGTCTATGCCTCTCTTTCCGTCTTCCAAATCACTCTAGCATGTTCCAAGCAGAAATTTTGGCGATTAAAGAAGGTCTGTCCTGGCTGAAGAAAAACGTGATATATGCAAAGGATATCCGCATCTTTTCGGATAGTCAGGCCGCTATCAAGTCCCTGGATTCGGTCTGATTATATTCTAAAACCGCCCTTGACCGATCATCTCTCATGGAGATGGCCGAGCAGTTCAACATTCACCTTTGTTAGGTGCCGCGCCACAGAGACATTCCAGGAAACTGCAGAGCTGATGAACTCGCCAAAATTGGAACTACCGTTAATATAGGTATACCAATCGCTACGTGCAAACTAACATTAAAGCTGGATGCCAATAAAAGAACAGACCTTAGGTGGACTGTTGGATAATCATGTCTAGCGACCAAACAGATCTGGCCAAAGCTGGATCTGAATCGCTCTAAGTGTCTGATCTTTCTAAATAGGAAACATCTCAGCGCCATAATAGGTGTCATCACTAGATATTGCCTCATAGGCAAGCAGGCAAGAAGGAATGGGGCTTCTACAAACCATTTCTGTAGAAGTTGCATGTACGAGGAAGAGGAGGAGACAATCCTCCTCCTACTTTGTACATGTCCAGCTCTCTCCCAGAGAAGAAAGCTTCACTTAGGAGCTTTCTTCTACAACGACCTAAACGATCTAAAAAATATAGACGTAAACAGTCTCCTACGCTTCATCGTAAGCTCAAACTGGTTCCATTAGTAAGAGGATCATAGATCCAGGTAGCATTACAATGAGCCAGTAGGCCTAAGTGGCTTGGTATTTCCAACAGCCACTCTTACCTAATATTCAAATCCATTCCACTTCATGTGCCGCCATAAAATATCTTCAACATCCCCTCCTTGGTATAATCGCAGATCCCGGTCTCTACGAGAGAAAAGAAACAAGTTAGGGACGGTATTCCCTCGCACAAACTCATTTTCCGATTGCACAAACTATCTAGGTACATATCTTCATATCATCGAACTTTAAAACTAATTCTATCATCTGTCCTTTTGAAAGCAAATCTGCAAGTGAACCTCCTACCAGTGCCAACTTTTTTGCTACATTTATCAAACAATCATTTGCCAATAATTCCTTCGTACCAGATCCCTCTTATTTCAATGTCCTACCAAATTTCCCCGTTGGCCCCTTTCTCACTCAAAATTTCAATCCTTCTGTTATTGAAGAAAAGTTAAAAAACCTTAAATATGAATTTCTACCCGGTCTCTCTGTTGTTTTTCTTATAAAATGCTCTTTCAACTTTTCTCTCCCTTCATACCTATTTCGTCTATCCCTTACACAGGGAGAATTTCCCCAGATTTGGAAGACCTCTCTTATAATCCCGATACACAAAAAGGGATCAAAGAATTAAGTTACCAAAGAAGTTACTCATGTACCTAAACTCTTTGAAAACATTGTATGCGAAGCCTTAAGTTTCAGGTGCGAGTCTTTTATTTCGCCTAGATAACTTAGTTTTCTGAAAGGGGTGTGGCCGTGGCTCAAGTATTAGCAGATTGGTTTCCCAATCGGATGGTTTGGGGTTCAATACCAGTCGTGCCCGAAAAACATTCTTTTTTTCAGGCAACTAAAATCTCGTGAGATGAACATTTGCCTAAAATAAAACAACAGGTCAATTTATAATAATAATTCAGTCTCCCCATTAAATGTTGGATGCCACCCACAGAGCGAAATAACCCCTGAGCCCAAACATCTTTCTCTCTTTCTCTGTATCTCTAGTAACACCCTCTTGAGTGTTAAGTTCTTTAAAAAAAAATTTAAAAAAAAACAGATCAACTACCACAAACCATTAGAAAATAGCAAAGAAACCGATGTTATCGCAACCGATTTCAAAAAGCTTTTGAAAAGACATCATCAATTAATCCTCTTCAAATTGTCTGCTCCGGCTTTGAACCTCTTTTATTGATAAGGATTCCTGATAAATCGATATTATAGTGTTCGAATTAGATCCGCCCTTTCAGTTCCTTTCCTGGCTTCCTCCGGGGTTCCACAAGGCACCCATCTTGGTCCCCTTCTCTTCATTCTTACTATTAATTACTATTAACGATCTTGAGAGGATCATTAAGTATTTCTCCCTTTTTCTTTCCGCTGATGAAACAACATTTTTGAAATCTATTTTTTCTCCCCATAATACGTAATACATAATACAATACATCCTCCTTCAAAAACACCTCGATTGGTTTTCAACCTGGTGCCTCAAAAGCAGCTTAGAGCTTAATATCGCCATAAGCTAATCTATAACCTTCTCATGTAAATGCAACCCGTCTCCTCTCCGACTTTATTTTCTCCGTGGTCAACCTATTGCTCTGGTTCAATCTTTTCAAGACCTTGGCACTTTATTCGACATTGAGCTTAATTTCCGTTTGCATATCGATAAGATGATCCCAAAAGCCAACCCATTACTTGGCTTTATTAAACGGTGGTCCAAGGAATTTTCCAACCCGTACGTAACCTAGTACGGGTAATAGTTCGCCCCCATGCTTGAGTATGCTGGTCAAGCTTGGTACCTCTTTCATCGAATTCATGTTTCCCGAATCAATTGTATTCAACGTCGATTCCTCCGATTCGCTCTCTGTGGTCTGGTCTGGAACAGCCTCTTAATCTTATCTCCCTATCAGGACCGCCTAAAACTTATCACTTTTAATTCCCTAGAAGAACCTAGTAATATAGCTGGCATTCTTTTCATTCATCGACTGCTCTCTGGTTTCATCGACTGCGCATCCCTTACACCTCTATTTCCCTCCACACCAACCCTCGTCATTTACGTTGTCCTCGTTTCTTCTATCTGTCGGTCCCCCGCAGTTCATGGTTCCAACGAATCCAATCTCCCGTATGCTTCTCTGTAAAGGTCAATGCATTGATGGATATATTGTATAAACACTTCCGTGGCGATAGGATTGGCCGCAAAAGAGGTGTGACTGTCTATCTTTGCAAGCGTATTTATGGTAGAGTTGTATCTAAATCAGACATATGTACGAGTATATCGTATAACACATCTCCGTACTTGTTTCTGAAAATTAATTTTGGTATAGAACGATTACTCCTTGGAGCAGTTTACAGGCCTATTAAAAATATACGTCGATATAAAGCCAATAATAAACATTTTAAAGGAAATATCGTGTAATGTAACCAATATTACAATATATTATAGTTTGTACAGATCTTAATTGTAATTTGCTTAATACTACAACAAGTCAATAGTTTTGTTGTGAACCAGCCCAAATCTTAGCAGCAACAAACTTTTCAAAGAGCACTTTTATACGTTTTCTTTGTAGGAGACATAGGAAACTATCGACTTCACGCTTTTCAAAGCATGATTTTATATATTTAACCTATGATACTAAAGTTGATGTAGAGCAGAATATAGTAAACTCTAAAGATTTTAAAAATATTAACTACGACATTGCTTACGTCAATTGGGGACAAATTTTTTCTTGCCATCGATTAGTCAACAGGTATTATAGCATTTTCTACAAAATAACATAAAAACTGTTTTGACCAATACGTTCCTATAATATCGAAAATCATAAAAAAACAACTCTCCACCTTGGCTTAGATTTATTACAGAAATGGTATCTTGCATGCATTCGGTGGAAACATTATAAGCTGCATGAGCTTTATGCAACTTATCGTTCACTCCGCAATTTAGTTGTCTCGCGCATACATAATGCTAAACAAATTTATTATGATCATTTTCTCTGGTCCGGAAAAGTTATTTGGGAAAGGTTACGAAAATTGGGAAATGGAAAATAAAATATGGCAATTCCTGCTGAATTCTGCGAATTTCTTAACAAGCAGTTTGTTTCCGTGCGTCGTCATCATCAAATGCTTAGTTAGAACTACCTTGACAACAAATGAGCGAAGCCTTAAAGTCCTCTCTGTTGATTGTTCACCAATTAGTGATTTTATTTATATCGGAATTGAATGAGTTTAGCATACGCTGTTGTTACCGTTTTACAGCCGAAGAACAGGGATGTGAGTCCGGGAACAGAGGGTACTGTTGTCAGCAAAGGTATATATTGGATTAGAAGTGACAGACAAGAGATCGTTGATGAAAATTAAAAATAGTGTTAGAGACAGAACGGAGTCCTGGGGCACCCCAGCATATATTTTGTGAATATCAGACTTGAAGCCATCCAAGACAACTTGAATTGATCGTTGCGAAAGATAGTTTCGAAGAAGAAAGTCGTCGATTCCAAATGCACGCATTTTCAATAAAAGAGGCTGATGCCAAACTCTGTCAAATGCCTTAGAAATATCAAATGCAACTATCTTGTTTTCGCCAAGCGTACATCAACGCTTTGGTTCCACTTTTCGGTGAGACATGCCATTACATCAACAGTGGACCTGTTGCTACGAAAACCGTATTGCACTGTAGGCGAAGACAAAGTACAATGTGGAAGTTTTGGTCTGGCCGCAAATTGTTGAGCAAGCAGATTGTCTAAAGAGGTTACAGCTGGAATATCATTGTAAATGAGCGTTGGGATGGAGGATTTCTAATATTTTTGACGAACGACCAAAAATGTTTACTACCTTTGGGATATTGTAGTATTTTTTGCCTCAGTTTTTGGTCGTATTGGAATCTTACACGCTTAAGAAAGACGGTGCAGTCATTCCTGGATCGTTTAAATTTTTTTTTGGTTTTCCTCTGTCGGTTTGATCTTGAAGGACCGAGAAAACGTTTCTCTAACCGTGACAGCCTCTTTACAGCTCGAGTCGTACTATGCCTTTTTTGTTGGTTTGATACTCTTCATCCGATCTCATTCTAAGGAGAATAGTGTCTGTGGTCATGTGAGCAGCGGCATCCACGTCGTTATCGAGGAAACTTAAAGACCAGTTAAAATTCCTAAAGAAACTGTTAAGTCCGCTCCAATTGGCTTTCTCGTATTGCCATACGGTTCATTCAGGAATCTTTTGTCTAACTGTGTGGTCAGTATACGTGAAATTATCTGGTACGCAGTGGTCCGACGAGCCTAGAAAGGGCACATCGACATTGTACTAATCAGGGTGAAAAGTTAAAAACAATTCACATTGGCGATGGGACTATCAAAGTTTGGCTGGATCAAGTTGTTTTTCGTGGTCTAAATCGTACAAGCTTTTAGATAATTTCAGTTTATCTCCATTTGCAGTAAAATTATTGCGCTCCTTCTAGCTAACTGTCCGCCAGTAATGTGTTATGGTGGGCAATCATATGTCCTCTTTACTTAAATTGTTTCAGGATCCGTCCGTCCTTGGCCTTCTGTTGTTCTCCATGTATGTAAACGAACTTCCGACGTTTCCGTCTAGCTAATATTGATAATAAAATAAAGAAAATTAATGAGGACTTAAAAATGATCCAACAATTGGCGCTTAAACACATCCTGTAATTAAACCCACAGAGATCTAAGACACTATCCATCTATAAACCTATATTGAACACTTCCAGATTTGCTCCTGTTAGACTAGGGCAATCAGTCATTGGGTATCTGGACTAACAATTTGGGTCTTATTTTCAACCAAAGCCTCACTTGAATCAATTGTGTAGCAACCACAGTTGGAAAAGTTTATAATGGTATCCTATTGCTCTGGTCTACTATATTGCCACAAAAATGATTCTGGTAAAGTCCTTGCTTCTGACCATTCTTACATACTGCTGTGAAGTGTTTTGTAATGTTGACTACAATACAAAAAGAAAATTAGACGTTCTCTATAACAATTTAGCCCGATATGTGTTCAATAAAAAGTATTTCGACCACCAAACAAATAACTAAAAATAATAGGTTTTGAAAACTTAATTACATTCAGATCGGTTATTCTTCTTTACGGAATCATGCTAACGCATCAACCTGATGCTAGTTCTATTTAATATTTCAATATTTTATGTATGTTGCCAAATATAATACATTAGGACATAGTCTTTTATTGTATATAGAAGTTAGCTTAAGGTATTGCATTTCATTGAGGTAACAAAATAGTAAAAAATAAAAACTAAACCCTAAACAATTTATTGATTTAACAATTTGTTAAATTACTTTCGGTAGTAAAATTGAACTGAGGAAGTACAAAACTGATTTAAAAGGGAACATGGGAACATTTTTTGAAAAATTGCGTCTTTAAACCTAACAACGTTAGATATACCCTTTAAAGCCAATGACAGTGAGCTCGAAAGTTTAATCGTGTGAATAAAAAACATACCAAAGGAGTTAAATAATTATATATTGGTAAGATAATGTTAAACGTTCTTGGAGACTGGGCAAATTGAATTTTATAAACTAGGTATTGTAGAGATTTAGTCTTAATTATTTTAAATAGAAATATTAATATACTGTTGAAGCGTGCATCCCAATAAGTTCCTAGATAGTTCCGAAACATGGTTACTATCTTCGAATATTATAAATGTATCTTGCTGCGTCCTTGAAGGCAACTTGTTAGACTAACTATTATGGAGTCAAGTGGCGATTTATGGTAAAATCAAGGCTAAATACAGATTCAAGGACTCTTAGTTTATTATCACAAAGCCAAAAATCAAGAATTGTGATTATATCGACATATTGGCATCGTTTGTGATTTCGCAGGGTTGATGACTAAGCCGTGACCAGTGGTGGATATTGGCCAAATCTTTATTGATCACATGGGCCAAGTCGTCAATTTCGTGTAAACGTCGCGATAAATAGAGTTGGATATGCAAAACAGAAGAGGTCCTAAGATAGATCCCTGAGGAACACCTTTTTTAAAGGCTTCAGCTGTTAAAAGATTTCGCCATTAAGGATCATTTGCATTCTATTTGTCATGAAGCTTTTTATCAACTTTGCACTCCTTTCACTAAAACCAAAAAAATATATTTCATATGAGCAAGGAATTGGCTGATAAGTGATTTTGTTTTTGATTGGCAATAAGCCTCTCAAAAACCTTCGACAAGCATGGTAATATGCTTATTGGTCTAAAGTCATTTAAAATTAAAGCGTGTCTTTTTAGGTAAGTATAAGAATAACCTGAGCAATTTTCCAGGATTGTAGAAATGTTGAGGTTTTACTGCAGTAATTAATTATATGCGTTAAATAATTAATGGTAAATGTAAGTATAAGTTTAATAAAACGAATAGGAATTCCATCTATCCCGCTTAAATTCGACGTTATAGTTACAATGCACTCAATTACGTCATTTTCTCTTACCGTTTCAAAATCAGCTAGATTAGGAATAGGATAAATTAGGATTAGATTAGAAATCAAATGAATTAGTCATATTATCAGTATCCAAAATGTGGTCATTGGATCATCTGGATCAAATTCACACTTTTCGTACTGCTTGTATTTCCACTAACTCTAATCTTACTCAAATTGTTCCAAAGTTTTTTGGGCGGTAGCGATGTATTCAATTTTGAAATAAAAAAGTTACTTTTGGCAGTGCAAACTACACGATTCACATTGTTTCGCATTACTATGCTTCACAAATAGAAGGAGTTGAATTACGTTTCCACTTATTGTAGAGTTTATTTCGTCCCTTTATCAAATGTAACAGCTCCGCGGTAAACCAAGGCTAGCTTTTATTAGATATATTAACTGTTTTAGTGGGCACGTATTCGTAAAATAAGTAGGAGACTCAATTTTGTAAGTGATTAAATTTTTCTTCCGAGTCAGGGCTTAGTCTACAAAGCTCCCAGGATAGAGCAATAGCAGGATTTTGTAATGCATCAATGTCAATTAAACCGAAGTCTTGAAATGAGAACGATGTTGGAATAGGTAGGCAAGCCAATTGAACATCAACAGCACAAATCATGATTGGAAATATATTCAAGGGAAAACTGGTCAAAGAGAACGACAAGAACAGGATCAGATGTAATTGTAAAGCCAAGTAAACTAGGATAGACATAGACATAGGGTAGTATAAAACTCAAAAAATACTATGATTAAATAATACTCTATGCAAATCCGTGCACAAAAATATTGAAGAAACACGTAACAAGCTTTATTCAGATTCGTTTGAACGTGCCAGAGGAAAAATAAGAGATGAATGGAAGGTAGTTGATAGCATTTTGGGGAAAAGTAGACAACAAATAGGCATTAATAGCTTGGAGATAGATGGTAAAAGTTTCACGGACTCAGTCATTATTTCCAATAAGCTCAATGAGAAATTTACCGAAATTTCAGAAAAACTGAAATCATCTGTAAGGACTTCAAGAGACTGCAATTGTTCTATAAGACTCACAGAAAGCACACAAACAAACAGTTTTGTCTTCCAATCATTTTCTTCAAGTGAAATCTGTAAGGCAATATTTTCGTTAAAAAACAAAAAGTCTTGTACTAGTGATAGTATATCAAGTGTATTGTTGAAGAAAATGTACTTCTATGTGGTGGACGTTATATGTTACTTGTTTAATTTTAGTGTTCAAAATAGTTGTTTCCCTCAGCACCTAAAAGTCGCTGTAGTTATACCACTTTTTAAAAAAGGTAATAAAAGTAATATGTCGAACTACAGACCTATTTCCCTACTTCCAACATTTTCTAAAATTTTCGAAAAGCTTATGAAATCTCGCATATTGTTTTTTTTAAACAGAAACAATTTTTTTAGTAGTAATCAGTTTGGTTTAGAAGAGGAATGTCAACCGAGGGTGCTATCCTCAGAGTATGTAGTCAGTTGTATGAAGGTATTAACTGCAACAAATCCACCATGGCTCTTTTTGCCGATATGACAAAAGCGTTTGACATGGTTGACCATGACCTGCTTCTAAAAAAATTATACAATGCTGGTTTTAGAGGAATAATCCACGAATGGTTTACTTCTTATCTAAAAGGTAGGAATTAAAAAGTACTATAAATGTAAACGGGAGGTTTATTGATTCTCGTATCTTAAAAAGTGGTGTACCACAGGGTTCAGTTCTTGGTCCTGTGCTCCTTTTGATATACATTAATTCTCTCTTCGCACTAAATCTAAATGGAATATCTACTGCATTTGTAGACGACATAGCCTTTACATACCAAATTGATACAAGATACGAAAATATTACAAAGGTTTCGGAAGATCTAGAAATATTGAGACTTTGGTTTGCGGAACATAAACTGATTATTAGCGAGAAGACAAAACTTATGTCTTTCAAAATATCAAATAATGTTTTAATGTTTTCATGATTGTAATAAATTCTGTTTACCTGTTCATAGTTATGGAAAAAGTAATTATATTAGTAGTTCACCTTGTTCTAATAATTGTTTTAACATTGAATCAGTGCATCACTATAAATACCTTGGAGTATTAATTGACCATAACTTGAATTGGAAAGATCATATTTATACTCTGAAAGCGCATATGTTCCTTATAACGCGCAAAATGTATCTCATCAAACAATATTGGTCAAAAAAAGTATTAACGTAAATCTATTACGGCCTGGCTCACTCTAAGTTGCAGTATGATATCTCAAGTTGGGGAGGTTCTTATAATAACTCGTTCAGTCCATTGTTAATAGCTCAGAAACATTTAATTAGGATTATCTGTAACAAAAATCGACTTACTCAGAGCTGGCCTTTATTTAAAGACCTGCATATTCTACCAATGAGACACCTTTACGTTGTCAAAGTTCTAAAAGAATTCTTTAAGCAAAGCGGTAATATTCCTAGTAGAACTGCACATTTTTATAGTCTTCGTATAAATACCATGCATCTTGTTAATGTTCAAATCGCGTACAAAACCAATTTTTCTCACTTCTACTCCGTTATAGCCCCTTTAATGTTCAATAAGTTACCATCTTCTGTTCGAACAGATTTTAATTCATTCTTAAAAAAGGTTAAAGACTGGTTATTCACTATGAATTATGAATCATCAGTACAAGTCAATGTTTAAGTTTAATGTCAGTTTATTAATTAAATTTTTGTAATCTTTTTCCAACTGTTAAAATAATTTCCAAATAGTAATTGCTCTTTCCGTTTTTTCCTTGAATTTTTATATGATTTTTTTTTTATTTCTTTTTTTTATGAAGTCCCAGAAAATTAATTTTGTAAAACCGTTGTCTCCCCCACATCAAACTTATATTTATTTGTTAATTAACTCGCAGTGTTACTCCATACTAACTTTTAAGTTACAGAGTGATCACTATTATTTTCCGCTATATTCTGTCAGAAATTGTACAGTAGTTTTAAGTTAGAATGAAATGAAAATAAAATATATATAAAAAAAAAGTTTTCCTAGTTCTCAAAGAACGTATGCCTTAATACAACCAAAATTCAGCGGTTTATTATCCTAGCGTACATTTTTTGTTCATGTACCATTACCCATAGAACTTAGGAGAATCACAAGCGCAAACAAATTCAAAACTAATCTTTTCATATATCTTACCAGAAATACCCAATAATGAATATATTGCCACAACTTTTTAAATATTAAATCAGAAATATGTATTGGGAAGTGACTCAAAATCTAAAACCAAATTAAATCCAATTAGTTAACTCTAAATGTATGTTCATTAAACCAACTATTTTCTTTTTATATCGATTGTATCTCAAACTAATCACAAATTATAAGCTTACAATCTTAATGTGAAATATTGAAATAAAAATCAAAATCAAATCATCATAAATCAATTAATGCTAGTTCAGGTTCTTAGTAATCCTGCTCTAAGGCTTGGTTGGCAAATTCGTTCGGGAGTCAAACAGGGAGGGGAGTGATCAAAAAATAAGGTGAAATTTTAATTTTAAATAATTGTAAAAATACGCGGGCTCTTCGAATCTGGCAAATCATTTCTTCTTAGGTTGTTAGTACTGTCACTGATATCTGTGTCAAATTTCATGTCAAAATCTGCAAACAAGTGAATTTAGCGATTTTTACAATGTTCGATTTTGTTGATTAAATTTTGTTTGCGGAATGAAATTTCTACAGCAGAAACTTTGAGATGTTGCAGAAGGCCAAGGGTGACAAGGCAATGTTCCAAAAAATTTTTTACAATTTGTACAAACAATTCAAAGAAGGCAGAGAAAGCGTTGAAAACAAGGTCAAATATCCCTTTTTCGTAGAAGTGCTGACTTTGTGAAGCAATGAAATCTCCAAAGACTTTTATGGCCTCTGTTCGGTTCCGGAAGACCTTCTGTCGGCAAAATGAATCCAGATTGCGGAAAAAATGGTAATCCTTTGGGGAAATATTAGGAGCCAATACGGTGGATGCAGAAGAATTTCAAATCCCAACAGCAACAGTTTTTGCACCGTTACTTGTGAGGTATGGGGTCTAGCATTGTCACGCAAAACAATCGGACCATGCCTATTGACCAACGCAAATTGCTTTTCAGCCAATTTGGCATGCAATTTGATAGCGTTTATCGTTTCTCCTAATTAAAGAAGTGAAAAATGGATTGATCCTTTCGATGTCCACCAAATTGTCACCATAACCTTTTTTGGGTGGAGATCGCCCTTGGGGGTGTGTTTTGGTTTTTCACCTGCATCCAACCACTGCCCAGATCTTTTACGATTATCATACAGTATCCACTTTTCATCACAGGTGACTATCTGGTGTAAAAACGGTTCAGTTTGGTTTCTTAATGTAAGCGATGCACAGATTTCCAGGCGCCATACAATACCGGTTACCAAGTTTGACATATAGTTTGTCGTATTTTCCAGTAATCTGAATTTTTTTCAACAAAGTATCTCAGCAGTTTTCAGCTTCTTCATACCGAAAAATACCCCATACTTGAGCCGCATAGAACATGATAGACCTTCCTAAACTTTGGCCATTCTGCTGTTCTTTTTACAAAGTATAGCATTTCCAGCTGCAATTTATTTCCGTTTTGGATTCTTTTAGTTTTCCTTATGTTTGTTAAAAGTTAGACATGGCTCCGGGGTATTTATCGGTTTTTCCAATAAGGACTTGACAATTTTTTTTTAAAATAAAACGCAAACCATTTGAGATATTTCAAAAACTTTATTATCGGCTTGGAGTACAATCAAAACACTTATGAATGGAACTCAACGCTTGCAGCGGTCGATTCGTTGGAGCCAATTTTCAACGACTCGGGCACACACTTCGGCCGAAACGGCCGCTATTTCGCATTCAATGTTGGCTCTGAGCTCTTTCAACGTCGTCGGCGTGTTGGCATAAACCAATGACTTAACGTAGCCCCACAGAAAATAGTCAAGCTGCGTTAAATCGCACGAACGAGGCGGCCAATCGACTCACACATTTCTTGAGATACTTACCATACCATTGAACGATGCCCAATTCTTGAGAACGCCGTGGAATTGACTGATTTAGATCATTTGCTACGGACGCCTGAACGGCAGCGATATTTTCGACACTTCGACCAACCCGTTGTCTCACTGACATGGCAACATCACACAACGAATATGTAGACTCAAATTTTTGCACTAAACTTGTTATTGTCTATCTACTAGGGCGAGAATTACGACCGAAAATTGGAGTTAACGCACTTAAAGTTGCAGTCACTGACTCCGAATTTCGGTAGAAAATTTTTATAACTTGCAGACATTGCTCGTTCGTGCACTTTACCATGATGAAAATGTTGAGTTTACTGAATAAAGTGACAGTAACAGTTTGATGATTAGTGAAAGAGTGCGTTCACTAATTAAATTCAAAGTTGTCAAGTCCCTATTGGAAAACTCTTTACTTTTACACATTCTCTAGTTCTTCGTCTTGCCATGTTCATTTTTCATCCCTTGCGTTGCGGTTTTGACTTGTAGGTTCTACAAGGCACACTGTTGCTCTAATTTATTAATCATGGTTTGCATCATCGTTGGTTTTCAGACAGAATGACAACGTTATCAGTGCATAGCAGCAGCTTTATCTTAGTCTCAGCGAACTCGATTCTTCCGGGCGAAAAAATTGGTAGATCATCCAGGAACAGCGAAAACAGAAGAGAACTCATGAGACATCCTTACTTGACGCCAATTTTTTTACTCAAACCAGCCTGACATGTTGACATCATCCCATACTGCAGCCGTATTATTTTCGTAAAGGCTTTGCATAACTTAGAGTAACTTTGTTGACACTTCAAGATTGCTTAGCTTGTAAAAGGGCGCCCTTCTGTCAACGGAGTCAAATGCCGTCTTAAAATCTGCGAAGAACGCATGGAGGTGTCTACTGTACTCGGATCTCCAGTCAGCAACGTCAGCCATGTATTGTGAGGGACGGCATTCTGGCTTTTGAGTAGCTCCTGGTGTGTGTGGTATTTGGTATTTCAGTTGTTTTCCATTCTCATTTTGAGTTATAAGATGTATCATGGTTCTGGTATCCCGACGCATAATTCTCAATCTGAAGGGCCATACTCCTTTTGTGACGGATGGCATATCAAACCGGATAGATTAGTGTCAGAAATCTTGTTAGAGAATGTAAGCGCTTCTGTTGACTATGAGGGTCAATCCATCGCTAGCATTTTTGTTGTCTTTATTCCTAGGAAACTGCAGTTGTTTGATTCATTTGAAGTGGTTCTCAATGAGGTATGCATACTTAGATCAAGTTAAGCGCTTCGCAATTATCTGGGTATTAGGATTGATCTAGAAAAGAATGATGTTAAACTGTTTTGCTATCATATTTCTGTCAAACAGTCAATAGATTACCGAATAGTGTTGAATTAGGCTTTAAAGACACTGCAATGATGCATAAAGTCGCGACGTGAGTAGTCTGGTTTTATTTTGGAAGTTCAAACTTTGCCTAAGGTTATCATTCACAAGTTCAAGAGCTTTGTTTTTCTGATTTCAACATGCTGGTTCCTAGGTATTATAGTCCTTCCGCGATTTTCACGCTTGTAATTCCAAGATTCACTTCTACTGTAGTGCTCTGTGGAACACCTTAAGTTATAGAACACCGTTTTCTATTTTTGTTCTCCAACTTGTCCCGATATCTCCTTAAGGGTAGGGGCATAAAACAACATTGTACTTGTATATTGTAACTGAGTCATTGAAATTCCCTTTTCAAACCCAAAGAAGCCGATAACTTGTATATTTTCAATAGAATTCTCTCTTTATAGCTCTACGACGCTCTACGACGACCATGTGTCATCCATTCTTTTACGATGGAGCGCACAAGAAAAGAAAAAAAAAACTTCTCCCTCGAAGTGCCAATGCTGTCTGGCCAGCAGAGTTAAAACAGTCCGTATTACTCCACCAAATAGATAAATTACTCCCCTAATCGATGATAATTTATTGAATTGACTTAATATGCTCCTTGCTTTCACTTTATTCTCTTTTAGTTTCCTTCAGTCAAGTTCATGGTTAAGGCCACGAGGAAAGGACTATGCTATACATAGCATGGGTGCATGCCATTGACCTAAGCCAATTGAAAGGAAGAGGATCTTTCTACCAACTAGTCTAGGTTCATATTCATAAATTCTTTCATTATCGACCTAGACATCTGCTGTTTGTTGGGATATTTTTGGTTTTCGCCAAAGGGATAGTTGGAATGTGAACCTACAAAATTTGTTCGCCCAAAACGAAACTAATGTTGAAAGCAAATCTATCGAAAAGGAACTATTTTTCTGAAAAGGGATATTTTCCTGTCCTTTATTAAAATGTATTCTGTCGAGGATTCAGGTTCGCTGAATCCATTTGTCTCAAAAATTGTCTGAGGTAACTGGCCATTGCCACAGAGAAGTGTTGGCGAAGGAAGACTACCATCCGAACGGACATATCTGAAACTGCAATACAATTCTTGACAGTTCTGATAAATTGATAAAGGTGAGCTTTATGTGGTGCATAACATTTTCAAATGATTAGATTAGTCCTTCGTGTAGATACTTAGCCAGTTGATATCCTTTGGATCTTAGAATAGAAAGAAAGTAAAAACTATTAAGTTAAACTGGAGAACGATGGCCATAATTATTAAAAGAGAGGACATCCTTGCTTGAAATTATTAAATTATGTGTTTAACTAGGAGAAATTGGAAAAAGCTTTACCAGTATGCAGGGGAACCCTGGGCGAGGATTGACCCGGTAACTACTGACTAAACAAAGCATGGTTTAGGGCAGCGTTTGAATTTCACTTGGTTTACTCCATCGTGTTAGTCCTATTTTGACTTAGGCAAGAAGTCTTGAGTTTCAAGCATGTGAACAATGCGCATCAAGTTTAAATTTAACAGCATTAGCCTCGTATACGCACACCCCAATGGAGGATAACGACGATGGCATCAAGGATTATTTTATGAGCTCCTTGAAAAAAAATATTAATCTTCTAAGCAAGATGTTAAAATATTTTTGGGTGATTTTAGCGCAAAGCTAAGAAAGGATAATATTTTTGATAACACTGTGGGCAAATGTAGCCTTCATAACATCAGCACCGAAAACGGATTCAAGCTTATTGCCTTCGCGGTACCCCCATCTGGATTTTCAAAGTTTCTGAGGTCCAACATTGAGTTGAATTACTACCTTGTGCAGTAGTCGTAAAGGTACGGATGCGGACACATACTCGTATATCTAACGCCCTAATAAGAAAAAATGCTCTGAGAAAGTTCAATGTCGGAACGCTGCAATCAATATCGCTTGATGTCCTGCATAATCTCTCTTGATGTCCTGCCCTACCAGCATCTTGTTCCGAGACCCAGTGGCAAAGCTGCCAACAAACCATCAGAGTTGCCCCCTCTATTGTGCCAACTTTCGCTCATCCAATACTGCGAAACTAGTGGTTTGATGATGAACGCCGAGTGGCCCACGCAGGATGACAATAAGCATATAGAAGGAGCAGGTCATGAGCTCTAAGGGGACAAAAAGGACGAACACAAGCTTCTCAGAAGGAAGAAAAAAGGCATCAGAAACGCAAAATCAATGAAATTAAAACATACTAAACCAGGAAAGACGTTTGGAAGAAGGCAAAAAGATCATGGCACGTCAACAAAATATGAACGGAAGTGGGCAAGTACGATCAGGGAAACTATGTAGTGATTCGCAGTCAGTGCTAATGATACGGAAAACCATTTCTGAAGACTGCTTAATGGCGATGAGGATCTACATTCCGCTCTTAGGAAGAACGAACCATTCAACATACGCCATGGTGGGCAACAATTCTGTCCACCTGAACCAGACAAAGTGAGAAAAAATTTAAGCCCAATAAAGTTACCGGTATTGACGGAAACGTCTTTGTTAAGGGCATGCACTAACCCATTCCTAAAATATGAACGAATGAAAAAATGCCAGACGAATGGATTTAGCATTGTATGCCTATACAAGGGGCGGCAGAAGTAATTTCATAATGTGATTGGCTGCCATTTTGTTAGAAATTAAAAGAATTGGGCTCTGTTTTCACGAAAGGTTTATTTGGAGGTGTAAAATTGATGACACTAAGTTGGAAAAATGATATCGGTCAAATGACCACCTCCTGAGTTGATGCAAATTGTGCTCGTTTTGCGGGGTTTTGAATTGTTGCTCAGAAAAAAATTGGTGATATATGAAAGCTTTGCGGTTTACAGCAACAAAACGCGGGATTTCAAAAAGCTCCTAAGGAAAAAGTTTGGCGCCATCTATCTCCATCGTTACCCGAGCTGTGCGAGCGGTTGTTCCGTCCTGCCGGAACCAAAAATGCTCGAGACCCAATTCAGCAACTTGCGTTAACATTTGTCTGTAGCTCTCACCAGTTACAGCTCTCACCAGTTACGTCAGCGTCCTCAAAAAAAATAAAGCCCAATTTACCACAGTCCCCTTCAAGATCACCTTTTGGATCTTCTTTGCCGTGCTACACAATCACTTGAAATATTACGTTAATCTACTAATTGGTCCTTATCTGAGCGGTTTCAGGCTTAAAAATTCAACCATCGACCAGATTTTTATATTGTATTACGGCAGCTCCTATTTGTCGATTTTAAGGCCACCTATGACAGCATATACCAGGACAAATTATACAAAGTCATGTCTGGTTTTGGTATACCTGCTTTTCAGGCTCTTCAGGATGACCATGGAAACAGCTCGTGAGGGTCGGTAATGATATCTGTTGTCTAAAAATGCTTCCGACATGGCAATCCTTGTCATTTCTTCGACATCGTAGCTAAGTGTATTGTACGAAACTCGAAAGCCAACATCAGGGGTATTATTGACAAAACACAGTGAGCTGGGTACTGTGAGAGGTAGTATGACAATAGAACTGTCTAAAATTAACGATTTAACTGGCATGGCTAACGATTTAACTTCCGAAGATGGAGGCGATAATTGATAGATCAGACCCTGTACCATGATTTGTTTACAATGGAATTGACTCACCCAATTCTGTGTGTAGAATGAATCATTCTGTGCAAAACCGATCGGAAAGCAGAACAAGAGGAATCCAAAGAGAAATGAGTAGAAATTCTAACACGAATCCCTATGACCTCTTCATCTTATCAAAGGATTTCATTCTACTGTTCTCACAGTTCGAATTCAACTTCTAACACTTAAAATGTAAACCCCATATACAATTTCCGAGCACTTTCAGACATTTCCAGCACGATCGTTATTCATTCAATCCAAGTTGGCAAACAGCCTAGATGTGGTGTCTCCTGGATAGCTAGATACCTGCGGACATAATAGTATATTGAGTCTCAACCTCCAGGGTTAAAGGACATTATGTAGGTTGATCTGAAAATCCAGTATGTAAAACAAACATCGGATATTGCCTCGGATAAGGCTCACCCATGAAGTGAGACCACTGTATACGACTATATAGCAACACTGCGGGTATCAGACCTTACTTCAGAAGTGGATATTAAGAGGTGAAGACACAGATCGAGAAAAAACAACTGCCACGTATCTTGGGTAAATTTACTTATCTGATCAAATTTATAAAAAACTTTTCTTCAATTACAGCATCTTTACGATCATTGCTAGTAAAAGCTTCGCCCTGATTATGGGAAACAACAAGAGAGGCAGTAAACGTTCGGCAAAATGAAATATTGCATTAGCGAACCACCAGTACATTAATTATTTGAAGTCAACGACGACGTTAAGCTGCAGGTCGATTTAAGTTCCACAACCTTGGTTGCTGTATTCCTGCGTCGAAATTTCTCAGAGTGTCAACAACACTACTCACAACTCGAAAATGAAGTATTGACAATTAAGTTCGGATGTGAGAAGTTCCATTAATATGTTTGGGGAAAAGAGGAACCAGTGAAATCTGACCACAAACCACTAGAAACTATTTTCCAAAAGCCAATCCATTCCTCACCAGCACGTATTCTATGTATTGGACTAAGCCTTCTTAATTTTAATCCGAAAATTTATTACAAAAAGCGTGAAACTATATTTTTAGCAGACACGTTAATAATACCCACACTATTGGGAGGTAACGTACTAAAATACCTACGAGTACATCAGGTTCCCTTTGGTTACGCTAAATGCTTACGTCTTGTGAAGGACGCAGTTTTTAGGCCCTTAATAAATAGGCATTGCTCCAGGTACATCAGAGGATCAGCAACAAGATTCGTATCGGAGATAAAGAAATACCGGAATATCCGTTTGAAATATCGGCAATAGACTTGATCACTATTACTATACTGTAGTCACAGACAGCTATTTGAATAATTACAAGAACAATTGCAAACGTTATTATGGAATTCCTCGATTTGTGGAAAGTGGCAATGGCTCATAATTTTCAAGTGTCGAATTGAAAGGTTTTTGTGCTAAATGGAACAGAGAACTAGCTACCAATAAAGATGGAAATGGACTTGCGGAGTAAGCAGTCCAAATATAAAGAAAGGTATTAAAGAAATGCGATTATAACAACTCCGACTACCAATTAGTCATTTTAAACGATATGAACATGCCAACGATATGAACGTAGACCTTACTCCAGAAATTTATGATTAGTGCTACCTACAACCTTATCCCCACTCTTGCCACAACCTCCATGCGAAATATTCCAGGCTGATGTGAGAATAACGTGATCAACAAAATCTTTTCGCCAATAGAGGACTCAGAGCACATCAAGCACTGCAACCAGAAGCGATAGTTAAACGTCAAGTACATCCAATATATCGTATATAGTGTACGAAAACTATAGTCGCAACAGTATCCATATAAGACCGACATAACAGATCCAGACGACCTTGTAGACTAAACAGATACAGACCACTCCAGATAGCAAACTTCCACCAGCAGACGAAGTCAGCTTGAGATCAGCGGTACCCGAGTCGATGTCCTGGCCTCCCACTAATGGCAGTAACAACCACAAGTTAGACAAGTCAGACCAACACAATGTCTTCGTCATCCGATTTTTCATCATTTATATTGTTCAATACCATAATTTTGTCTAAATTCTGATTGCTCCCATTAAGTCATGAACAGCTATCACAAATAATTGCCTCTCGATAACCTTTCTCAGCTGCTTGCCTTAAAATATCCTCGCTTGCGGATTTCTAAATTCTGTAGTTCTCTTAAATTATTTTTTAAAAATATTCTTTTTTTTTAATCAATATATACATCCTAATTAATAAATAAGTGCATTTTTTCGTATTTTTTTACAGCTCCAACCCCGTTTTAACTTCCCTTGGACTGGAAAATGGCTGCGTCACTTCTAATCGCCTGTGGCCTTAACGAAACCAAACTACCTCCTTTTATTCACATCAGTGAAGAGTCAAACATGGACGGTGGTTTTCTCATCACATCGATTCTTGGACAACGCCTACGTGCACCGTATGTTACTACAGCATTAATTGGCCTACAGCACGGATACCAGCACTATCTCAATGCTGGCATGCGACTTGGCTATAACTTGGCTCTATTCCTAGATAAGAAGTTCTTCATCATCGATGCGCTAAAGGGCATCCATTACGACCAATGGAAGTCATCTTGGCTAACCGAAGGTGACGCTATATCCAATGCATCACTGAAATACATTCGCAAAAAACTGAAATCCGCAGAACCTGGCGCATCACTAACCTTTATTGTAGACAATTTATCGATTCTTTTGAATTTGGGCGTAACACCCGAAGGTTTACTACGTATGTGTCATGATTTACATACTCTGGCTATTGAAAATCCTGGTCTAACAATTGTCACTAAACTGAGTACATGTGATGTACAAGAAGTCCTCGACAATAACATTGCCAAACTTGCAGATGTCCATATCAGGGTAAAACAATTAAAGAGCGGAGTCTTCCGAGAAGTTGATGGGAAACTATCAGTTGTACGTGAAACTGCCAATGGGTGCTATGAGGTAACCGAACAACAGAAGGAGATATTGTACAAAGTAAACGAGAGAAGTATTAAAATTTTCAGTCCTGGCGAAGTTGGTGTGAAAGTTTAAGAAGTTCATTTTTTTTTATTTTAAATAAAATTTCTATTTTTCTCAACAGAGTCGTTTTATTTTTAACACATTGGATCTTCCCAGAATGCTTTTCAGTGGAATCTATGGGCGTCTGCAAAGAATACGAAATGCTCATTTCAATAAACACCCACTACGGCCAGCTAACCTCATAAATTGTTCGTTTGTTGGGAATTTTTTTTCTTCTTCCAATGCCCTGGAGGTATTTTTTCATTCAATCGAAAGGTTTTGAATCTACGTCTATTTGTTTTTGATACCAAAAGCAACCCAGCAAGAATTTGTGGTTCATGGTGTTCCCTTAATAGCGAAATGCCAATGCATGGTGTGCTATGCTAGCCACAAAAGTCGGAAAGTGTATCAGGATTTATTGAACCTGATGTGTGCAGTTGATTGGAATTTAATACTTGAACGAGGCGTTTGCCAAATTTCGAATGCAAGCAATGGGTTTTTAATATCGACGATGTATATATAGCAGAAGCCAGAGGGCCGATGTCGATCCCGACAAATAGGGCAGTATTTAAAAAAGGATTAGAATTTGAAAGTTGAAGTGGTTGATTGATTGGATTTGCGATTTTTTTTCTTTAACTTTTAGAGCACAATATAAGCGAGTGTAATTTGTACGCGTTTTTAAACGAATGTCATCTTACTATGTCATCTTGTTCGTGGGCTACACATTACAAAAATATGCAGTCGCCCAATGCGGAAACTCTGTGATAAACGTACGCTTAATTACAGAAGTTGAAACTTTTACTTTATTTTCCTAATGGCAATGCACTCTAATGAGTTCATAATGAGATTCCTTAAAACCAATAACTTTACCTTAAAAAGCCTTGACATGCAGTATCAGTCCCCTCTTGTGTTACGCTATAATTTGTGAATTTGTAAGTTGATGTTAACATTTGTACTATTTCCTATCTCTGTCCTAGTCGGTAGGCATGATCCAACATACCATACAGCTAGTGTTCTCTGGTCGAATTACATTTGAATTTTCCACACCAGATTTTATAGAGCAGTTTCGTAGGATCTTCTGCGTCGGTAGACATGCTGCCTCTTGGGTAGAGCATTCATTTGCAAAGCAGTTCTGTGCACATGAAGCTTAACTATTCTCTCCATGTTTTTTATAATGAAGAGAATGGAGCTTTTGGCGAGCATGTAGGTACTGTTCGCAAAAAGTTCGGAATGCATCGACAACAGGGAAATTTCCCTTTAGAGCTGCCACCAGGTGGAATATATCTGGGTGTAGTATCCCATTGATCCCATCAATAGAAGTAAGAGCGTATGTGATGGCTACATGCGTTACCACAACCGTTGACAAATACCAACTACAGCGTTTGTGTAATTTTTCCTTTTTGAGAACTTTGACTAAGCCTGGTTTTACCGACATTTTTAATCTTTTCGCATAAGTTTTAATACTTTTTGAAATACGAATAGGCTTCTTACTCGTATATTCGTCTTGCTTGGATCTGAACAGTTTCCAGTTTTCCTCCAGATTTATCTTAGGTGACTTTTATATAAGTTTTCTGGTTACGTAGTCGCTGTAAATCTACGTTCCACCAAAAAACGAGCGATCCCAATTTGCTGGGTTTTCTCCTGGTTGGACACGTGAACTCAAAGCATTTGGAGAGAGCACCGTTCAGTTCCTGAAAAGCTCTTTCTTTTTTTGTGTTATTATAAGCTTAGGTAGAGCATTGACGGATTTGCCGAGCTCCACATTAATCCATATTAAGTTGGTTTTCCATGAATTACTCTTCTTCAACAATATACAGATTGCATAAGATTCCATCTTCTTTGAGTAATAGTATTCAATGAGTTCGACTACTGCTTATGGTATTGGCGGCAGTACCCAGTACGGGTATGAAATTGGCAACTGCCCAAATGTAAATGGTGAGAGACGGCACAAAAAGACAAGTTCTAGATCTTTCCGATCTTTTGGAGCAGACTCAAGGGAGTTTGGGAGAGATAAGATAATTCGGTCTCGACATTTTGGTGGGTGGGTTTTCCTGTGACATCCACATTCCATTTACTTTGCTGATTATCCCACTAGTTTCAATCAGATTTCCTGTGCGGGGAAGACCATCATCAGGGTTGTTTCTCATCAGGGAGGTTTTGGCCGCATCAATCGCTGGTTATAGCCGCGGCTTTTCAATGGGTTTGTACTCTTCGTCTTTGTTTCAGTCCAATCCGACGAATGCATTGTAAAAGAACCACAGTGTTCATCGGAGTCGAAAGGTCTGTCAACTCATGGGTCAACGCCTAAGTTGACAGGGGACATTTATTTAGGTTGTTGATTGGGGCATTCAGAATCTATGCCCCAGATGGGATCAAGAAGACCACGTGTTTCACATACTTAGTGTTTAACAATTTAACGTCTAGTCTGGGTGCCTTTGGCGCTTGATTAGACGTCATTGCCATCGAGTTCTTTTCAGAATCTTTGACTCCTAAACCTTCCTGCCACGACAATGCAACCAAAGAAAGGAAGGTTTTTAATCGAGCTATTCACAGCATCTATATCGCTTGCGATTACGGATGGACGAACGGGTAAAGTGGATAAAAAAGACGCCGAAGACTATTCCACGAAACGGAATAGAGTGCTCAAAGTTGAAGGAGTTCCTGTACGGGAAATCATTCTGGGTTGAAGGATGTATATGTAGAAAGTTACCCAGCAACTGGATGATAAGGAGAAGCTGAAATTAGAGGAAAAGTGCAGAATGAATTGCGTGGCAGTTTGATGCATAGATAAACTTAACCTAGATGTCAAACTCTACTACGAGGGCGGGTCAATAAGTCCGTGACTTTTGGAATAAAACACAGATTTTTTGATAAAAAAATAATTTTATTTTTCAACGTAGTCTCCCTTGAGCTCTATACACTTTGTCCAGCGTTTCTCCAATTTTTTTATCCCTTCCAAAAAAAATGATTTGTCGAGGTCCTCAAAATAGGCCTTTGTTTGCGAGATGACTTCATCATTGGAGTCAAATCTTTTTCCACCAAGCCATTTCTTCAGGTTTGGGAACAAGAAGTAGTCGCTCGGAGCCAAATCTGAAGAATAGGGTGGATGAGGGAGCAATTCATAGCCCAATTCATGGATTTTTGCCATGGCAACTGCACATGTGTGCACCCTTGCATTGTCTTTTTTCTCCTCAAATTTTCTCCTCAAATTAGTGAGTAGTCTGATAAAAATAGCTGTCAAACACAAACTAACTGACGCAGCAAGTTTAAATTTTGACAGGAGTCAACTGACAGATGCCTGTTGACAGGAGCAGTGTTGCTGTTTCAGTAAAGAGGTCAGAAATTCAAAAAGTCACGGACTTATTGACCCGCCCTCGTAATACTTTTGCAAACTCTTAACTTTCGCACAGACACACTGTAAGTGAATTCCAACACTTTTACATCTCTATAACTTTGTCAAAATTTGCTAGAATGAGAGCAATTTAGAAGTAAAATTTCTAGAATGAGAGCGATTTGCACGATTGTATGTAATGTGGATCACGTTTTTTTTTATAAAAATGGGCTGGGTTTGTATAAAATGAGAGGGAAATTGCCATTGATGACAATTCACATGTATTCTCAGACAGGGTCACACGGTTAGAGGCGATCTGCCTCTACTGCCGAGTTCCAAAGACATGAAAAGGAAGCGCGGGGGTGAACTGTATCATCAAACTTCTGGGGAGATTATTGTATAGTCCGTTTCAAATCACCGTGCAATTTCTTGCACATGTGCCCTCTTTTCCAGTAATCCTGGAAGTGATCCAGACAAAATTCGAGCGTAACCATACTTGCATTGAGTCTCAGCGCGTACTGATTATCTGCTTGAATGGCATTGGATAATGTATTGCGGAAAAGATAAGAAGCCGGTTTTGACAGATGCGAAACCAGAGTGTAGTGAGAATGCATGGAAATGGGTTAAATATGAAAGGAAGTGGAGACAGATCAGCCATTTCGTAAATATAATTTTCCAGTGAGCAGATGAGTAGCTTCCATTCTCTCTTTATTCAGCTTTCCAATTGCACGGTGATTTGAAACGGACTATAGGTAAGAGGCACGTTGACATTATTGTTTCAGTTGCATCAAACCATAGATGAACTAACCTAGATGGCAAACTTTCCAGATATTGGAAAATCAAAACCGGTTCTACTGATCGCCCCTAACAGTGTGGCTCTGCCTGAGAATACAATTTCAATGGCAATTTCCCTCCTTTTTTATACAAACCACGCCCATTTTAACCGAAAAACGTCATCCACATTACACACACTCGTGCAAATATCTCTCTTTCTAGCAATTTTACTTGTAAATTGCTCTCATTCTAGCAAATTTTGACAAAGTTACAGAGATGTAAAAGTGTTGGAATTCATTTACAGTGTGTTTGTGCGAAAATTAAGGGTTTGCAAAAGTATTAGTAGAGTTTCCCAACTAGGTTAGTTTATCTATGAATCAAACTGCCACGCATTGGCTCCAATTTCAAAAGTGGATTGAATTGGAGTTATAAATAAAAAGCCGTCGAAAATTCAAGTTGATTGCCCAGCTGTTATCAAGATGCAAATACCATATATGGGTGGAATTGACCGTTTTGACGAAAATGTTGACTCCATGAGGATAAGTTTAGTTTTTTTAGTTTTGAATGCATTTTATTTACTTAATCACTAACTCTTACATACTAACAAAAAATGCTTAAATGCTAGCTTACAATTACTTAACAATCTTATACTAACTTACTGGCCCCACACAGGCACTCTAAGCTAATCTAAATTCTTATAACTATGTCTTTCGACTGCATTTACATTTTATTTATAAATACTTATTTTCTATACTTAAGGCTAAGAAACAGAGGATAAGTCTTCGCGGTAAAATGTGGTAGTACCCTTTGTGTGCCTTCCGTGTATACGCTTGTGAAAATACTTGGCTTATAAAAAATCAATGAGCAATCAGATAGCACCGTTGATTATGCGGAAAAAGATTGTTCTCAACGTCCATGTGGACATTATCAGCAACGTACGCGAAACATGTGTGCTAATTGTAATGTTGGTTTGCATTTAAAATGTTGGTAAATAAATCTGTGTATTACACATCTTGAGATAAATAATTAAAAAAAAAAATAAAAATATTTTCAGAGAAAAAGACAGATGTTTCTCTTATATAGAAACTGGTATGAGAAGTACAAATAATGCCCAATGTCACCTGTAGGTAACAATCTATTTTAAAAACAGTGCGGGTGATTTTTTTTAAACTATTTTATTGTCATCTCTAAGTATAAACATACCATTTAGCAAAAGAAAAAACAATATTTTCTACTAATCTAGTAACGGGAATTGAAGGGTTAATAAAATACAAGGTTTAATATGTAAATAATCGTTGTACTATACTTGGACATTTATGTTGTAGACAGATAGAGAGTTAGTTGACAATAACCAATGGAGCATATAAATACCTGAAGATATTGTTACTGCTTACGTTTTCCTCGTCGTCCTGCATCATGTGTGGGATCAATTAAGCTTTTGGATAAGCGGCTCGCAAGAAGTGGCCGGCCTAGTATTGCTCGTTCGACCGAAAATATTACTGCTGTGGCCGAGGACGTCCATAAACATCGACGAGACAACGATGCACACAATTTTGTATCAGCAGACGTTCGTTGCGTCGAATTTTCGTGAAAGACCTGAAGATGTTCCCTTATAAAGTGCAAACCATTCACCAATTACTGCTTGCTGACCGTCAAGTGAGGTTAACTTACTCCCATGCTCTGGTAAACCTAGTGCTAGAAGAGTATAATTTCGTATCAAAAATCATAATAATAAGCGACCAAGCCCATTTCCATATAAGTGGTTATGTGAATAAACAAAATTTGTCTTTCTGGGGCACTGAGAATCCACATGAAATGTACGAAGAGCTATTGCATCCCTTCAATGTGACTGTTTGGTGCGACATTTGCAGTGAAAAAGTGATTGGGCCTTATTTTTTTTTAGAACGCCGACGGCACCACCGCGCTGTGAGCTACAGATAAATGTTAAACGAGTTTTTTTTTGTCGCACGTTGCTGAATTCGCCAGACTTTTTCCTTTGGGGCTTCTTAAAATCTCGCGTTTAACACAACAAACCGCAAAGCTTGCAAGTCTTGAAAGCCAGCACTGAAGAAGAAATCAACAATTCGGAGCCAGATGTTTTGGGAGCAACAATTCAAAATGCCGTAAAACGAGCACAAATGTGCATCAACTCAGGAGGTGGTTAACTGACCGATATCATTTTTCAACCAAATGTCATCAATTTTATAGCTTCAAATAAACCTTTTGTGAAAACAGCCTAATTCTTTTAACTTCTAACAAAATGGCAGCCAATTCACATTATAATATTACTTTTGCCCCACCTTGTAAAGGGTTTTCCAATAGGGACTTGATAACTTTGAATTTAATTTGTGAACGCACTTTTTCACTAATCATCAAACTGTCACTGTCAATTTATTCAGTAAACTCAACATTTTCATCATGGTAAAGTGCACGAACGAGCAATGTCTGCAAGTTATAAAAATTTTCTACCGAAATTCGGAGTCAGTGACTGCAACTTTAAGAGCGTTAACTCCAATTTTCGGTCGTAATGCTCCCCCTAGTAGACAGGCAATAACAATTTTAGTGCAAAAATTTGATTCTACATATTCGTCGTGTGATGTTGCCGTGTCAGTGAGACAACGGGTTGGTCGAAATGTCGAAAATATCGCTGCCGTTCAGGCGTCCTTAGCAAACGATCCAAATCAGTCAATTCCACGGGGTTCTCAAGAATTGGGCATCGCTCAGACCACATTATGGCGTATTTTGCGTAAGGATCTTGGTTTACACCCATACAAGATCAAGCTGACTCAAGAATTGAAGCCGATGGACCATTTGAAGCGACGTACGTTCGCCGATTGGGTTCTGGAGAAGATGCGCCAAGATGATGAATTTCATCGCAAAATCATCTTCAGTGACGAAGCTCATTTTTGGTTCAATGGGTTCTTCAATAAACAAAATATGCGTTCGGTCGGGTGAAAATCCACATGTGCTTCATGAATCACCACTTCATCCACAAAAAATAACTGTTTGGTGCGGTTTGCATGCCGGCTACGTTATTGGGCCATATTTTTTCATCGACGATAACGATCGTCACGTTACTGTGAATGGTCAGCGTTATCGCGCCATGATCACCGATTATTTTTGGCCGGAATTGGAAGATATGGACTTGGACGACATGTGGTTTCAACAGAATGATGCTACAAGCCACACAGCACACGCTACAATCGATTTATTGAAGAGTAAGTACGGTGAGCATGTTATCTCAAGAAATGGGTCAGTCGATTGGCTGCCTCGTTGGTGCGATTTAACGCCGCTTGACTATTTTATGTGGGGCTACGTTAAGTCATTGGTTTATGCCAACACGCCGACGACGTTGGAAGAGCTCAGAGCCAACATTGAACGCCAAATAGCGGCCGTTTCGGCCGAAATGTTTGGCCGAGTCGTTGAAAATTGGGTCCAACGAATCGACCGCTGCGGGCGGTGGCCATATGAACGAAGTCGAGTTCCATTCATAAATGTTTTGATCGTTCTTAAAGTCGATAATGAAGTTTTTGAAATATCTCAAATTGTTTGCGTTTTATGTAGAAAAAAAGTTGTGAAGTCCTTATTGGAAAACCCGATAAGACAAATTTATTCCACCTGATCTCTGCGAGTACAGTTTACGAGTGCTGAGGCTGAAAGCATTTTGCTACCATCTAACGCACCCTGCATTGTGCGTTTTAATTGCATTAACAATGTTTGCGGGTATAGGTTATCGCTTGCAGCATGCCGAAAACTTATTTAAGTCATCTTGCAGGCAATGGGAGTCAGAAGGCAATGAAATCACTTTGGAAACTCTCATCTCATCAGCGAAAATAAAGATGATTGGTCCAAGGTGACTACCCTGAGTGATATCAGATGTTGCTTGAATGGGGTCGGATATTGAAGATCTGAAGATGACTCTGTATTCTCTGTCTTCCAAATAGTATTTGGTCCATGCCACAAAAGGAGGGGAAAAGCCATGTTTTTTTAGTTTAAAAATTATATGTTTGTGAGAAATTTTATCGAATGTCTTGCTGAAATGTGTGGAAATTGAATCGACTTCGTCACCGTCTTCTAAAGCACAAAGCGTCCTAGATACTAACTCAGTTAAGTTAGTGGTATTTGATTTACCTTTCATGAAACCGTGCTGATTTGGGCAAATATTGTAGTTGACATACAGTACAGAAGCAGTTGTTGATAGACTATGCTTTCGAAAAGTTTGGTTATGCAAGAGAGTTTTGCTATGGGCCTATCTATAATTATCGACTTCGGCCTTACTTCATTTTTTATGAATAGGGATGATATAAGATTCCTTTCATAGAAAAGGCAAAGTACCTGTTGAAACAGACAAGTTAAATGGGGCAGCGAGAGGAGGACCGAGATGGGTTACACACTTTTTGTTACAATAGTTGGAGGGCCATCACGGCCGGATGAAAAATCATCTTTAAATTTGGTAATATTTTCAGATACCAAAGATGTTGTTATATTTAGCGAAATGGATGACGTCTCAGGATAGTTTCTCATAAGCTAAAGTAACTAGGATCAGGTTCAGCTGTTTTCTTAGAACAGATTTGTTAAAATGAAAGGCAAAGAAATTTGCAATGGTTTTTGGGTCGGTATGAGATTCACTAAGAAATTTGAGAGTAGATGGGTAGCCGTCTGACTTTCTTTTGGTATTAACAATGTGGTAGAAGCATTTAGGGTCCGAGACTAAGCTAAATTGCATGCGGTAGAGGTACTCAAGGTAAAGAGACTCACAAAGTTCAGAAAAACGATTGTATATCGATAAACGATCGATAATTACTGTTGCCGGAATCAGATCGAGTTCTTAAGAATTTGTGCCACAACTTGTTTCTGTTATTATGGAGAGAGCGCAATTCCTTGTTGTACCAGGGAGGAGCTGACATGCAGTCCTTTCGGAGGGTATATGGAACCGATTGGACAAATCAGGAGAAAATTAATGAATAGAAGGTTGATAGGGCAAGAATATTAGTTGTCTCAGCAATAAAGTCTAAGTTAATGTTGCTGATGAGGTTTGTCAGTTTGTTAAAGTCAGTTCTTCGGAAGTTAAAATTTCATTTAACGAATTAAGAGGTTGTACATCATCAGTCAAAAAATCCACTGCGTGAACTACAGGTCGATAAGAGTCAATTGGTTGAGATGGGTGAATATAACAACAATGTACGTAAAGACAGCGTTTGGGAAGCGTAATGTTGACACATACTAACTCAAACTTGTCAGTGTGGGGTATATCAACATGAAAACAGTTCCGGATTGCTAGTAAACCACCTCGGCCATAGGGATTATCAGCTCTTTCAAATCCATCTTTTCGATAAACGTTGAAATTTGGAGGAAACGGCTCATAGTTTTTAATGTCAGGAATTAGATTTTTTGAGAAAACTTTTGTGAACTGAGATATATGGCGGAGACTTTAGAGCGCAAACCTCTTACATTTCGGTAGTAAATGGACTGGCATTGTGGACTGAAAGATACAAAATTCAGTTTGTTAGGAACTGTAATAGTTTTTAAAATTTAAACGAGTTCTTTCCAAGTGGGAAAGACGTTTAGAGCTGACATGCGAAGACAGCGTAGAAAGATCATTATGAACTTCGTCGGAAGAGATGTCGAAACTCTCATGATAGCGAACGAAAATTTGCATCGATCCCACTGGCTTGATAGAAAGACCTTCTCGTTGAATCTAAACCATAATATTGGTTTTGGTTAAGCCATCAATGCAAACGGAATTGGGTTTGTCGTGCAAGTAGGCAAGGTAGAGTCGAACATTTTCATAAATGCGGCGGTCTCTCAAACGGGATACTACATAACGACTGTTATCATTCATATCAGAAAAGTTTTTAGTCAAGGGTCAAGGTATTTCGGGTGAGAACTGGGGGCTGGTGAATTAAGAGAACGAGCGGACGAAGAAGGGACAGGCTGGTCAAGCATCCCGGATCTTGTCTAGCGAGGGGGTTGGATTAGGGGAATTTTTAGATAAAGATAAGGAAGGGGTGGTTGGGTTTAGTATATGGGAACTAATAAAATTAGGATATTTGTCTGATGCGGCAACGTCAGTTGGAAGATAGGTAGAGGGCGCAGAAACAAGGTTCAATGAAACTCTGTTTTGAAGCGGCTTTAAAAGTTTGGTGAAAGGAGGGAGAGGATTTGGTGTCACGACTCAGGTGTTCTTTATGGATGGAGCAAAGGGGGAATGTAGTGAGGAAAATCTTGGAAAGATTTGTGTCTTAAATGACCAGTTTGGGTCGGGATGTTGATGGGATAGAGCAGAATTGTGGGTGCTGACTTTTCTTTTATTATTGTAGTAAACTTATTATCTAACATGTCCTTCCGTTGGGTGCAGACCATCTTTTCCGAATATTAACATCCAATCGTCCATAGTTAGCAGATGGAAAATCAATATAGTATAATAAACGATTGTTTGGATGGAGAATGAGGCAGAATTTCTGATGTTTTTGACTAACGACCAAAAGTGTTTACTACCTTTGTGGCATTATAATATTCTTTGCATTCGATTTTGGTTGTATTGAAGTTTCCTACCCGAATGAAAGGTCTTGCAGTCGCTACTGGTTCATTTACAAGTTGGGTGAGGTTGCTTTCCGCAGCGAAGTTCTCCACACATTCGGATGTTCTTTGTTAAGTGCGAGTACATTAAAGATATCCAGTATAATGTATATTGGAAACGCCCGCAATATTTATTTCAGTATGAATAGCCTCCTTTAGTGCATTAAACTCGTTAAAAATTGAATTTTTACCCAGTTCGGTGCTTTTGTGAATAAAGCAGTAATGAACACTTTAGTTACGGAGATTAAAATTTGACCACATGAAATTGAATCCTAGATTGGAACACCCGCTGCAGTTTAGTAAATGGCTTTTCCTTTATCTTAACTTATCTACTGACTGATGTGCGCAGCTAGGCGAAAGGCGATAGAAAGATATGATGACAGTTTCCATTTAGGAAGTCGTACAAATATCTGAACTGTAACAGCATTTTCGCCAAGTACGGATCACCGATATACTTGGGGCATTGTTGAAGAAAGTAAGCGGCCACCGCAACTGCATACAGAAGTTGGATCAAATATAGGATTAAAGATCATCACTAAAATTGTCATATGGCGTCCAGGTGAAAACTTTAAAAGTAACGGCAAGAATATCTTCAAGATACAAGAATTTGCAAGTACTGAAACTGATCAACAGTGTTGTTTTACGAGTTCAAGTATTCATGCTTGCGAAACATACTTCCATCGCACTGCACAAAGAAAAGCAAAAGAAATGTGCAAGTGCACCAAGTATTGTACGTGCTTCAAAGATCTTCTTTCACCATCCCTAATATGGTGATTGATTGGAACTCTCGAAATAAGAAGACTGACTAGACATATTGAGTCTAAACTCGCAAGCAAGAACAGCAAATAACTTAATAGGACAGTGCTGTGAACGCCTGTTTTTTCCACTGGCTACTAACTTACTTATTTTCTAGAAATATAATGAACGAATTATAGTTAACTAGTGTAAGTAAAATCGCGACGGATAGAGAGTTTGCTGGCAGGCTAAAAGTAAGTCGTTTCCATCCTATGGATGGTGATATTTAAAACAATAGAGTACAATAATTCCAACCCCCATAAAAGTTATCTGAATAAGGTCATGGTAAAGTATGTTGCCCAGTTCGTTCTTTCTTGGATTTATCTGTTCATCTCATTTCTCTTTGTAATGTCATTTAAAGGAGGGAGAAATGACATCACTTCCTACAATACGATAAAGTAGTGGGTGTCTATCGGCTTATGGAATAAAACGATAAGGACTTGCGTATCTACCCACATCCCACATACGGAGAAAAGGTAAAGAGACTGAAATAATACAAAATCGACGAACTCTGTTCGTAGTTTGCTGTGTTAACAAAGGAAACTCATCTCTATCCTCCCTCGCATATTTTTGATTTTTTTTTTAGAGAAAATGACTGTGGCAAATTAATTCGCTTTAACAATGCACATTTGATCCTTTTTTGAATTAATTTTCAAACTTAGTAGAACATTTGAGAAAATTTTAGAATTTCACGAAAAAAGAATTTTACGTTAATCATTAAAGTTGTTTCAAAAGTTATTCTAAGTAACCGAAGATAATTACAGGAAACCTTAATCAATTTGTAATTCAATATTTTTCTTTTAGCAGCCTAGATTAAGTTTCTTCCAGAATTTCCCGAACTTTGTTAATGTGGTTGGTTGTCTGACTTTATAACTTTTTAACAGTGAATTATATTTAGAGTGTTACGGTAGATTTTCCCGCAACAAGGTGGACTCTTTTTCCCGAGTGAAGTTTTTCGGTCACTCTTTTTTTTTTGAGTGGTAATACCGAGCTCTGGCGGTGGTGGAGGACAGCCATGTTCCCATCAGCCGGTGGTCCACCAACCCCAGACCTCGGAAAAAAACCCACGGGCGGTTTTCTCCTCAGAGGAGGACGAGGGGTTATTGTCGGTGAAGACCTAAGGACGGTAGGAAGACTCACGATGAACCAGGATGCCTAAAGTGTGACAGGAAGTCCACCAAGAATACCATTGTCGGAGCCCGTGGGGTAGACGGGAGACTCGCAACGGACAGCATCAGAAGTCCTGTCTGAAAGTCACCGACGAGTTAGACCTCAACACGATAATGTCCGGTAGAGGAGGACGATCCTTTGTGTTTACACCCCAACAAAACACATGCAACATTGAGGCTTAAGGAACATTACATCCCGCAAACGTTGTGGATATCACATCCCACAATTGATGTGGATACAATTAGTTAAAAAGCTACGAGGGGTCAATAAGTCCGTGACTTTTGGAATAAAACACAGATTTTTTGATAAAAAAATAATTTTATTTTTCAACGTAGTCTCCCTTGAGCTCTATACACTTTGTCCAATGCTTCTCCAATTTTTTTATTCCTTCCAAAAAAAATGATTTGTTGAGGTCCTCAAAATAGCGAGATGACTTCATCATTGGACTCAAATCTTTTTCCACCAAGCCATTTCTTCAGGTTTGGGAACAAGAAGTAGTCGCTCGGAGCCAAATCTGGAGAATAGGGTGGATGAGGGAGCAATTCATAGCCCAATTCATGGATTTTTGCCATGGCAACTGCACATGTGTGCACCCTTGCATTGTCTTGGTGGAAAAGAACTTTTTTCTTGGCCAAATGAGGTCGGTTTTTTTTCAAATCGTCATTGAATCGGTCCAATAAGTTGGCATAATATTCCCCATTGATTGTTCTTCCCTTTTGAAGGTAGTCAATGTGGATTATCCCGCGTGCATCCCAAAAAACAGTCGCCATAACTTTATTGGCTGACAAACCCACCTTGGCCTTCTTTGGCGCCGATTCACCCTTAGAAACCTACTGTTTTAACTGTTGTTTGTTCTCTGGTGTGTTGTGATGGATCCATGTTTCGTCCACGGTTACAAAATGGCGCAAAAACTCCTCCATATTGCGATTAAACAACGCCAAACCTTCCTGTGAAGTTGTTACACGATTGCGTTTGTGGTCGACTGTGAGCAAACGCGGCACCCATCTTGCGGAAAGCTTTCTCATGCCTAAGTGATCATTCAAAATTGAAACCACTGAGCCATGCGAGATCCCTACGGCTTCCACAATCTCTCGCACTTTCAATCTTCGGTCGGCCAACACCATATCGTGAATTTTTTCGATTGTTTCGGGTGTAGAGACCTCAACTGGGCGTCCAGGACGTTCGGCATCTTCAGTGCTTGTACGGCCACAACGAAATTCAGTAAACCACTTTTTTACCATTGAAATCGATGGTGCAGAGTCCCCATAGCATTTATCAAGCTTAGCCTTGGTCTCGGTAATGGTTTTTTTTCGCAAGAAATAATGCTTAATAAGCACACGAAATTCACTTTTTTCCATTTTCTCCTCAAATTAGTGAGTAGTCTGATAAAAATAGCTGTCAAACACAAACTAACTGACGCAGCAAGTTTAAATTTTGACAGGAGTCAACTGACAGATGCCTGTTGACAGGAGCAGTGTTGCTGTTTCAGTAAAGAGGTCAGAAATTCAAAAAATCACGGACTTATTGACCCGCCCTCGTACCATAGAGCAAGGGTGGGGAGACGACGATCTCCTTTGTATGGTAGTAACACCCCAACCAGTGAACAACAGAGGAGCAACAGTGGTGTGCAGGCGGACGGCCAGCATAATTAAACCCACGCCAACGATGTATCAACTGTTGGTGAAGTGACGACGACAACTTTAAAGCTACGAGTAGCACTCCATTGATGGAGCAGCAGAGACATGTAGGCGGACGACCAAGAATTAAGACACCCTCCAACGAGGAAATAAACAAACATAGAACAACAACAAGAATAAATAACAAAACCGTGGTAGAAGAATAAAACAATCAGCAATAACAAAATATGAAACCGGCCGAGGCCTGAGGGCAGAATGGCCACAGAACAAATAATTAATTATAAGGAGTGAACGCATTCCCTCAAATATGAACACCGATCCACCGTTGTAGTTAGGGACCCGCGGTAAAAAATTTGCACAGGCACTGTACTTAGCTTTTATTAGGGGCGGCGATCCAGAGGATGGCTGGATGGGGATATAATCCCTTATTGGACTATATCCACGCATTCTTTCTTTTGTCCCAACACTCCGGATGCATTTCGATCAATTTTTACTAATTCGGTGGGAAAAAGTACCCGGGTAACAGAAAAATGAAACACTGCTTTCCGTAATCGAACAAAAATCCCATGTTAGGTATAGCTAGGATCAACAACTTCAATAAATTCTCTCAGTGGAGTTCGTAGTGATGACTGAAAGTGGAAGCGGACTCCGAGACTGAGGAGCTTAGTACGAGTGCGAAAATGGGTGCACACACTAGCATAAACTGCCAGTGTCGTAGCTAATAACCCCGTAGTTAGGTCCGCTATAGCCAAATGAATGTGTGTGTGAGTCTGGCTGTAGCGTATCAAGAAGCAGAGTACACAACAGAACAATAATAACAAATAAAGCACAACTGATTCACGATGCCAGTGCCTAATGCAAAATAAATCTAAAAGGCACACTTCTGAGACAATTGCTTATGTGAACTGTGGAGTCATGTTTCTTGCTACGTTACACTTTCGTTGGCCAGAAAAGTCACTGTAAAGTGTGTAAACATGTGACCATGCTAAATTTGTATAAATACTCGAACAATATCAATAAAGAGTACAGATACTTCCGTGCCCTATCGAAGGCAAAACACAGTTATTTATTACATATTACATTTTATTTACACATATTACATGGTTTGAGGTGCGGAAATCAAAAGATCTGCAAGTAACTTTTGTGACAACCAGCATTTAGTGAGAGTCATCGATCGGTTTTTTATTTGCTTCGTATTTCTTGATTCGAGGAAAGGATTTCCTTTTTTTCTCGTGCAGCTATCGTGATTCTTTCAAAATCACTTGGCGCCTAACTTTGTTTTTTTCTTTCCCGGATGTAGCTGCCATCAATGTGCTACCTGGATGAACCCACATGGGATAGTGAGATCCCAGCGTCTTACGTTTGAGTCAAGGCAACGTAACAGCTGCCAGGATTCAACCATTACAAGAGGTATTTAGAATTTTGGAGAAAAAAACAAAATCAAGGAAAGCTATGTACTATATAAAAATGACACATGAACACCAAAACATTGGAAGGAAGAAAAACTTTCATCCGTGTGTGCTTGTGGCCAATATTTACGTAGTTACAACATAGTTATGGATACGAATTTCCAGCTATTCAGGGTTTCATCGATCGCTCGCTCGCAAGATTATTTGGTAGCTCTCCATTTAACAAGCACTTCAAGTGTTACTCATAATAGATAGTACCAGTAATTGTCTTAAGACGGACAGCAGCTGCAATGTTATGAAAAGACTAGCTAGATACAGTCAGGTTGCCACTACAGATAACTCAGACACCAAAGAATCAGATAATACTAGAGAATATTTAACGTCGAACGGCCGGAATCGCAGCAAATTGCCAAAGCCTTTGCCGGCAGCGTATCTATTATTATTAACAGAGTCTTTATTTCAATCAATATATACAATATACAAAATAATACGAGCTATGACAAGTGGTGAAAGTATTTCGAAAATACATAGTAATAATTAATGATTAATGTTGGGGAAAACAACTTCATTTAATTTTATTTATAAAAGGTAAAAGATAAAAGATAAGTGCAAATGAACTAATTCAGTAGGACAAATATGTTTTCAATTTCCAAATAATTAAGTTAAAAAATAAATCGTTTCAAACCAAATAAAAATACTGATTCCACTCTCTCGCACCTTAGATAAGGTATGGTAAACAGTTAAAAAGACGCGGTGCGGTAACAAAATAACAGCGAGAATAAAGGGTTTTATTAATAGTTGGTACAGATACATAGTTTCTGGTATTAACGCGCAGATTGTAATTATTATCCATTCTTATATCATAAAAACCCGAATTTTTGAAAAATATTTTTACCACTTTGTAACAATATATAGTAAATGCCTTAAGGGAAGAAATCCAAGCTGCTTAAACAAATCAAAACTTGGTGTTCTACGATTAGTCTTCGATATGATTCTTATGGCGTGTTTTTGTTTAATTAAAAGAGGTTTTATGGTGTTGAAATAGATACCACCCCAGCAGGAAATACCATATTGCAATATTGATTTTATTAAACCATTGTAAACTAATTTTAAAACACTTAAGTTTTAATAAAGGCTTAGGTGGTACAATTGCCTTTATTTAAATAATTCTTAATATGGGAAATATGTTCTTTCCAGTTAAGTTTATAATCCAATACTAAACCTAAGTATTTGAAATTGTCTACACACTCAATTTTAAAGCAAACATCACAACAATTGATATTTGTATTAAAGGGTAATTCTTGAGATTGAGATAGGCTAAAACGCAAGCATTTACTCGTAGGAGCATGATAGTTTAAAAGCAAGTCAACAAATAATAATACTAAATAACATAAACTTTGTTTTTTTTTGTTAATAGTAAGTTTATGGTGATAAAACCATATTCGAAGTAAATCTAAGTCGAAGTTTACATTACTAACCAACTCCAAATAGCTAATTGATGAATAAGCAAGTGCTGTATCATCGGCAAAAGCAGTGACTTTGCCCATAAATGGTTGTAAAAAAAGCGAGTTCACGTAAATCAAAAATAGTATTGGGCCCACCAGTGTTAATAGGCCTTTTAGAACTAATGACATTTTCTATCTTCACCACTTGATAACGATTTCTCAAATAAGAAGCAAGCCAATCATAAATGAAGCCTCTGAAACCTGCACTATATAGTTTACTCAGCAGTAAGTTATGATTCACTGTATCGAAAGCTTTAGTTATATCTATAAATAAAACAGTAGGAATTTGTGAAATATTTAAACTACTTTGTAACTCCCCTGTTAATTTTAGCAAGGCAGTTTCAGTCGAACTACCACTGCTAAACCCGAATTGAGACTTATCGAAAAAGTTAGTTTTATCTAACAAGGAAAGTATTTTTTATTTTATTCCTCTTTCAAAAACTTTAGAAAAAACTGACAGAATCGAGATAGGGCAATAATTGTCCAGACACATTGCATCGCAATACTACAGCTACTTTCAACGAGTCAGGGAAAATACCTTTTTTAACGCAAGTATTAAAAATGAAACACAAGACATCGCAAATTTGAAAAGATATATTTTTTAATAAAAAGCTAGAAATACTGTCAAGAGATGAAGAGTTTGATGTTTTAAGTGACTTAATAATGTATTTATGTAATTCAATCGATGAAAACTCGTCAAAGTGGAAGCTAAATGGCTGATGTGGTTCATTTAAAGAAAAAGGAGTATCTGAGTAGCTATTTGATAAGCCTACATTACAAAAGAAATCATTAAACAGATTTGCAACTCGAACAGGTTCAGAGACAGCATCGGAAAGTACCGCCTCACATGCTGAAGACCAGTGGCATTGACGCCCAAAACCACTAGAACTCTGCAAATTATGTGCTGTGTTTCACTTGGTCACTCCAACTCCAAGAGCAATAGTAGGAAGCAAAAGGGATTTTCTATGACAGATCTTCCCGTAGGGCTGAATTTTAAACTGTTCTATGATTTTTAACGGTTTTTCCACATTTGTGCTGATTATTATTTGACAAATCATCCTGAATAGATTACAGTGCTTGTATATCATTCAAACTTATTTCGAGAACCTGTCCTCAAGTGGCGTAACATATAGAAAATTACTTCCTTATGAGTTCGGATTTGTCCTATTGTGGGTAAATTATGATACCATTTACACCCTAATTAACGCAAAGTCAACAACGTTAAACAAATGGTAACCGCTGTGAGTGAAAGTGTGGCGGGAGACCCGAAATTGCTAATGCAACGTCGATCGCAACAGTTCAATTTTTGTCCGCCTACTACGTGGAAAATGTGCGAAAAGATCGCGGTCTACACCCATATAAGATCCAGCTGCTGCAAACCCACGAGACTATGGCTTGTAATGGGTGTTTGTGGACTTGCCTCTTCACCAGCTTAAAGTGTAACAAGTAAAATTGCTGTTTTTTGAGTGAAGCAAATTCAGAAGAAATTAATGAAACTCAATTCTCCCACAAAAATGTACTGTTCATAATAAGTGGCATAATCGGTTCTTATTTTTATGCGACTGCGCCATGCAAAAGGAAGGGTAATGTGTTTATCAGCCTATATATTTATGTTTGTTCTCCTTTGTGGCACTCTAAAGACCAAACGCGTGGGCGGATTATGATGATTCTTACATCTATCGATTTGTCGTAATCTTGCGCGTATCACTGAAGGCATGATATTAATCAAAATATAATATGGCGACTACTAGCCACCATTTTGTGAAATAACCTTGCGAGTATCACTGAAGACATGATATTAATTCATAATTAATTAATAACAAAATTCAGTATGGCGACTACCAGCCGCCATATTGTGAAAAAATTCAATATGGCGACTACCAGCCGTCATATTGTGAAAAAAAAATAAAACTAAAAAGTGTAAAATAAAAAAATTAATTTCAAAAATTAAAAAAAACGACTGAGTAAAATATGGACATTACGAGAATATGAACTAAAAAGAAAAAAACAAGTCCAGTAGCCTAGAATTCTGTTAAGAAATATTAAATAACCACACCATTGAAATAGTTTCATGGTGGAAACACACATAAAACAAATAATAAATTGTAATGCGGAACTTAGCAACTTAAACAGTCGGGACCCATTAAATATCTAGACCAGCTCAAATCTTCGCAATAATGGGAAGGTCTAGAATCGCCAACGAAACGATATGATCGACTGTCGTCTATAAGTAAACATGTGTCTCAAATCCGTGACAACGAATCTCCGACAGCCCAATCCCAAAGATTGTCGTCTATGAGGGCACGTGCGTCTCAGATATGCGACGACGAATCACCAACACCAACAGATAATAGACTTAAACGTTTATGGATGAATTCCAGGCTTCATTGTCGGCAACAACTTTTCTCTCATGACTCATCAATATTCAATGATTCTTTATCACAAATAGCAAACCATGTATGTCACAAATTATGTTATCAAAATCAAACAAGGTCAATTTCAAAAAAACCAGTCGAATGTTTTAACATCAGATAGTCCAAGTCAATTTATTTGTTGTAATTGATGCGCAACAAGCTTATTGAAAAATAAAATACCACCGACAGCATTTTGGAATAGCATGACGGTATCTAATTTAAATACTTAAATACCAGAACTTTAATGTTTGAGTGAAATGGAAAAACGATTTCAAGAATAAAACCATTTCTGAAAGTGGTCCGTTTAGGTAGCAGATTTGGGCAACAAGGCTTTAAGGGTGAGGCAGTTCTTTTTGCCCAGCAAGTAGAGTCAATTGCTGAACAACTGCCAATTTCAATTACAAGTGCTGGGATGATAATATCGACCAGTATTGGGAAGATTTGAGCTGGTCTAGATATTTAATGGGTCCCGACTGTTAAAGTCGCTAAATTCCGTATTACAATTTATTATTTGTTTTAAGTGTGTTTCCACCATGAAACTATTTCAATGATGTGGTTATTTAATATTTCTTAACAGAATTCTAGACTACTGGACTCGGTTTTTTTCTTTTTAGTTCATATTTAATGTCCATTTTTTACTCAGTCGGGTTTTTTTTTTTTTTTTTTAAATGAGGCCAGAGCTTGAGTCATACTCGTAGTCTATAGATAATGATGACGGACAATAACGTCACTGAGTTAGAACTCGGAGAATACATTACATCGCGAAATGAAATTGATCACTCGATTACTTTTGATTACGTGAAATCTTTGATTAATATTGTATTGATAAGTCGGAAACCATTATGGTCTTGGAAACTAATTTTTAGCGCCTTATTGGTCAGATATAGTGCCGAATACTTGAAGAGTGGTCCAAAATTGGACCGAAAGGTTGCACTTCGTCAAAAACCTAGGAAGTCTGGAGCTATGTTCATATATCTCTTTATCGAAATATTAAAACAATATGTCAACTTAAGTATAACATGGCCGCCGGACCGGAGCGGATGGCCTATATGCAGACCTATGTAAGGAAATAGAAGACGATTAGGCAGCGAAAATACACCACCTCATTTCAAGGATTTACGAGTAGTCGGAGGAGAGTATGTTGATGATCTAAAAGAGATAATACCGTCTAAACTCCTAAAACTATAGGGACGAAATCACCACTTTTAGCATTTCGTCGCCTTAATATTGGGTTACCGTATACGCCAAAATTCTCTTTTTGATGTTTTCGGGGTAGCTCTTTCCAAATCTTTTATCCGTTTTGCTCTATCTCTTTCCATTGCAAAGATATACAGAATGGTTTTGACGTATATCCATCAAATTCATCAAGTTGACGTATTGTTTTGGCGTAAGCGCCAAAATTTGGCATTTACGTCAAATTTTCCATACAATTTAAGCAAATTTTTGTTTAAGAATTGTTTTGACGTACGTCATATTGTCCTACCACGTACACCATCATACTTCAAATGTTTTAACTTTAAAGGGTTTTCCAATAGAGACTTGAAAACTTTGAATTTAATTTGTGAACGCACTCTTTCACTAATCATCAAACTGTCACTGTCAATTTATTCAGTAAACTCAACATTTTAATCATGGTAAAGTACACTAACGAGCAACGTCTGCAAATTATAAAAATTTTCTACCGAAATTCGGAGTCGGTGACTGCAACTTTAAGAGCGTTAACTCCAATTTTCGGTCGTAATTCTCGCCCTAGTAGGCAGGCAATAATAAGTTTAGTGCAAAAATTTGAATCAACATACTCGTATTTGTTGTGTGATGTTGCCGTGTCTGTGAGACAACGAGTTAGTCGAAGTGTCGAAAATATCGCTGCCGTTCAGGCGTCCGTAGCAAACGATCCAAATCAGTCAATTCCACGGGGTTCTCAGGAATTGGGCATCGCTCAGACCACATTATGGCGTATTTTGCATAAGGATCTTGGTTTACACCCATACAAGATCAAGCTGACTCAAGAATTGAAGCCGATGGACCATTTGAAGCGACGTACGTTCTCCGATTGGGTTCTGGAGAAGATGCGCCAAGATGATGAATTTCATCGCAAAATCATCTTCAGTGACGAAGCTCATTTTTGGTTCAATGGGTTCGTCAATAAGCAAAATATGCGTTATTGGTCGGGTGAAAATCCACATGTGCTTCATGAATCACCACTTCATCCACAAAAAAAACTGTTTGGTGCGGTTTGCATGCCGTTATTAGGCCATATTTTTTCGTCGACGATAACGATCGTTACGTTACTGTGAATGGTCAGTTTTATCGTGCCATGATCACCTATTATTTTTGGTCCGAATTGGAAGATATATTGAGCGTGTTATCTCAAGAAATGGGTCAGTCGATTGGCCGCCTCGTTCGTACGATTTAACGCCGCTTGATTATTTTCTGTGGGGCTACGTTAAGTCATTGGTTTATGCCAACACGCCGACGACGTTGGAAGAGCTCAGAGCCAACATTGAACTCGAAATAGCGGCCGTTTCGGCCGAAATGTTTGTCCGAGTTGTTGAAAATTGGGTCCAACGAATCGACCGCTGCAAACGTGCCGGCGGTGGCCATATGAACGAAGTCGAGTTCCATTCATAAATGTTTTGATTGTATTTTAAGCCGGTAATAAAGTTTTTGAAATATCTCAAATGGTTTGCGTTTTATTTAAGAAAAAAGTTGTCAAGTCCTTGTTGGAAAACCCTATACTTACAAAATGCAAGGTAACGTTATTAATTCGTATGCACGTACGTCATTAGAAAGAAAAATTTTCTTTTTGGTTTTGCCGTACGTGCATACGATTTTACTGTGACCGTAAAAAAGTATAAATACGTGCTCCTTGGCAAATATTTCAGTTGTTGCTTCCCATCTTTTGTCGTGAGAGGACGTGATTGAAAGATCATAAAAATGAATTCGCCAGTAGCCATTACGGATGAATCCCTTCTTTCGTAAGAATTATAGTTTCCATAGGTATAAGTTTTGATTCAACGTTTCTAATCTTTTAAGTTTATTAGACGAGCTAGTCCCAAATGAAGTAGAGTTCAGGGAAGAAACAAATAGTGCTTCCTCAAGTTCATCGGAACAAGACTTTGGTAAAAAATTTCAAATCACCCTGACTTTCTTTTTCTTAAATGTCGTTGTTTCATGTTCGTAGGGTCAGATGATAGCGTAAATGACCCTAATTATGTATATGAATGAAATTTGCCCCAACCTTTAACAGAGAGTGTAAAACTATGCCATCAGAGCGTGATACTTCCGGTAAAGAAGATCTTACACAAACATTGGAACTAGTACCATATACTTACATTAAATATTGTTTAATAGGAAGTGATGTGACTCCAAAAAGGTCTACCCGAAAAAGACAAAAGAATTCTGAAATGTGGAAGCACTACCTTAGAAAACGTTTGCGAGAAACTGGAAAGGAGTACGCGAACATTAAAGGAACAAATATTAAGGAGAGGAAAGTGCTAGAACTTTTCTCATAAAGTGAGACAAAGCATATTTAATTCATTTTGGGGCTTATCCGACCAAGAAAAGCCAACCTTCTACTATAAATTTGTAAAGCGGGTTCCAATTAAGCGTAGAAGAAAAATTGAATCTTCTAAAAAAACACAAACTTTTCACTTCTATTTGGAAACAGATAACATAATTCATCAAGTCTGTAATTTTTTTTTAAATACTCTCGTAATAAGGGGCAAGAAAATATACTATTATTTTAAAAACCTCAATAAAAACGGCATCCAAAAATCCTACAATAAAGGAAAAAACACTAAAAAAGTGACCCCGCCCAGAAAAATACAAGGGATTCATGATCACTTAAAAAGTTTCCCTACAGTAGAGCCCCATTATTGTAGGGCAAGCTCCGTTAGAAAATATTTGGACCCTCACTTAAATATCACAAAGATGTACTCCTTGTATTGGGAGGCCGCGAATGACCCTGCCAAAGAGTGCAAAGAGTTTAGCAATGCATTTAACTTTTCTTTTTACAAGCCAAAAAAAGACCAATGCGATCGGCGTTTGACTTTTAATGTTAAAGAAATAAAGAGGCCTAGACAGAAACAACTTGGAGCCAATAAATTTAATTCGTTTTGACCTCCAAAGAGTTCTTTCTCTTCCCAAAGGAAACGCTTCATTCTACTACAAACGAAAACTAAGTGTTTTTAAGTTTCCCCCGCCGACAAAAAACCAAAAATAACTTACGGTATTTGGAGTGAAGTCTTTGTCTTTTTTTTTAAACATAAAAACGTCTGGTCTATTTCTTGATTTCAAGTAAATACATTTTTTTTACTAATTTATTATTGGAATGCCGTATGCGCACAATTTTTGACGCATGTGTTTGGGTAAAAGAAAACATTGATTTTAGTGGCGAATACGGCAAACTAATTTTTTAATAAATTTTAAATATTTTAAAAACTAAAAGTGTTTTAGAATAAATTCTTAAATTTTTGAAAGAGGATTTCCGTATGAATATCATGTTAAAAAATGAAAAAATCCCAGCGGTTGGTTTTCATGCAATAGGCTGTCGAAACTTTAAATGCGATTTCCCAAAAACCTTAAAATGGCGTTTACGGTAGCGCAATATTAAGGCGACAATTTGCAGAGAAGTGCTAAGATGGCAAAGACTTTTAGGAACGGGTAGGTATCAAGGTTCCGCAAAGTGGAGAAGGACCTTTGTCAGCTTGGAATATCTAATTGATTGAGACATAGGTACAGTTTTAACCAATGCCTTTAGTGATTTCGTACTGTTAATTCATCAATCCTTCACGGTGTAAATATTATCCAGGGGAGTAGAGTTTGGTTAAGTTGAAGTGATGCGAAACCGCGACTACGAACTAATATTTACAAACAAGGCTTGACGTCAGGGAGAAAAGTCAAATTAAAACCCTGCAATGAAAGAATATTCCAATATTCCAAGAATTCTCTGAGTTTTTAGACAGTATCAAACGAATGCACCATGATTGTCGCCACAGTTGATTGAATTGGGAGAATAAATCATTATATTCGGCCCCTTTTGTCAGGTTTCAATGACTGATCCAGACCCTAAGTTGCCTCTTGTGCGTAGATGTTATTAAATAAAAGCATTGATTTTCAGATTGAAGTAAAGTTCATTTGGTCGAAGACTGAATCACTATCAAAAGTATACACTTCGAACTTCGAAGAATGCTTCTACAAAGGCTATTGCGTAAGTTCGAAGGATTCTCTGCAACCAATAAGAACTGAAATAATGTAATGACAATCTAAATTGATAGTGCAAACTTTTTATTTTTTATTAATTTTTTTTTTTAATTCATTATTCTTAGATTGACATAAATTTTAATACAAGTATAAACTAAACAAAATATTAATAATTATTAAAAATAGTGTTAATGTCACTTCAAAATTTCTAACTTTTTATGTGGGGTAAACATTATTATAATTCATTCGTTTTTAGAGTAAATAAGTAAAAAATATAAAAAAGTAAATTAAAATGTGTTTGCAAAAGAAAATTTTACACGCAATAGGGCAAGCGAACTTCAATTTGTTTATGATCATATCCAAGTTTTTTTTTTAAATTTCGACTGGGTTCTTACGAGTCTAATATTTACCGGAAGGCTGTTACAAAGTTTGCATGAAACAACTGAGTAGAAGTTTCTGTAAAGAGTTTTACGGAAAGAAGGGATTTTAATTAATTAATTAATTGATGTTACTGCGCAAATTAAGTGAATCGGATATTGGACTCTGTAAGTATCCACTTTTCATAAAAAAAACTCTTGAAACTTTAATATAATACGTATGTCTAACCGGAAGAATTTTCAACCTTCTGAACAATGGCATGAAATTCATTACACGATTTTTACCACATATTTTCCTTATGGCACACTTTTGTAATATAATAAGTGGTTGGAGCTTAGACAAATGGGTGCTTCCCCAGGAGCTAATTCCATATTCTAATCTCGAGTTTAATGTTTTAGTATCCAAGAACTTTTTTAGGTGGTAAAAACAGCGAATAAGCTTTTCCTTTAAAAAAATACAGCTCATATTACGATTGAAAAAAACTCCTAGGTATTTAAATACCTCTACTATTTAAATTTTGATACAGCCACACAGCACAACTTAAGTTTTTATTGAAAGTAAACTCTGTATTGATTTTACTGCAGTTGCATACATTAACACAAAAACGCAGCCAATCAAAGGGGTGAAAGAACACTCATATTGGGATACTCCATTGAGTTTAAGCTAAAAAAACATTAATTTACTTTTGTTACTAACAACTAATTTGTGTAAGTAAGCAATTTCTAAGTAAGCTGATGTCATTGTTTATGTCAGAAATTATTTATATCTAAAAGGTTAGATGAAGTATAAGCAATGACTAGATCATTTGCAAAAGCCGTGATTTTTCCTTTGAATGGTAGGGAAAACATGGAGTTTATATAAATAAGAAACATTAGAGGGCTAACTGATCCTTGAGGAACTCCTAGATTCACTTCTTTCGTGTTACTTAAAGATTGTCCGACATTTACTGCCCTTTTTCTATTTGTGAGATAGGAAGTCAGTCAGCTAGACATAAAACCACGAAAGACTGCAGTATGTAATTTTTTCAAAAGAATGGTGTGGTTAACCATATCGAACGCTTTAGTAATACCGATAAAAAGACCAGCGCAATATTTTTTTTAATCCAAGCCTTTGTTAATAAAAGAAGGAAAAAGTAAAAGAGCATCTTCTGTCGAAAGTCCCTTTCTGAAGCCATATTGCTGCTGTTTAAAAAAATTAATTTTGTTAAGAAAATTTTAATTTTATATCCTTCTTTTAATAGCTTTTTTAAAAAACCTTGGAAAAAGAAGACAATAGTGAAATTGATCTATATGTAATTATTTTTGTCATTTCGGCTACCCTTTTTGAATAAGGGCAGCACAATAAATAGCATATTTAAGTGAGTTAATGAAGTTTCCAGTTTTAACGCTAAGATTAAATAAATGGGCTAAAACGTCAGTTATATTCAGAGCTATTTATAACATCCCCTTCATCATTAAGTGAAATTGAAGTAGATGAGTTATTGATATTTCTATTGATAATGTTATTAATAACCCTCCACTATTTCCTAGGGTTACCTAAGGAACTTTGAATTTAAGCCTTGTAGTAATTGGTGCGGCACAACTTTATTTCTTTATTTAAACTCACACATATTTTTTCAAGACGTCTTCTTAAACTAAAATTAAGGGGATGTGTACAACACTTTTTTGCTAAACTATTTTTAAAACGTATTTTTTTGAATATAGTCAGTATCCACTAATCCAAGGTTTTAACCTGAAAGTTGAATTCTTTTTAATATAAGTGTAAGAGTATTGTTCGAGATAATATTTTAAAATGGTTAGGATATTTTCTATATTTTCTTCTAAGTGAGCTGAGTAATAAAATTTGTTAAACATTGTATCATACTATCATATTATCGTTAGGGGTTAGGAACGAGGCCATCAAATACGTTATTGCATCGTCCGAAAACGTTTGAGTTTCACTAGCCTATGCTGCTGTTCGAATGCGTTTGTCAGTAACAGATGCAGCATGTCTACCATGTCATTGAGACTACCTCCGACATTGAAAATTGTAATGATACTCATATGTATTGCTCCGTCAATACAGGTGAACAGACTTCCGGCTGTAAATACTGACCTTGGTCATAAAGTGATACTGGTTGCTGCATGGCGGCATCGTATCACTTATCACGTTCTTCGCAGTTCTTACGTCTACCGTCTATACTTAGATATATTCAGTTTTACTGTCTGTTGGATTTTGCTCAACCTGCAGCGCAAACAGCGTTTGAATGTTATTCTAGATAGCAAACAACATTAGAATGTGCTTTGGCCAGAATCTGATCCAGAAAAAGTAAGTGGTTTCAGGTACTTTCATTCTCGTAGAAACTTGCCACGGACGGCAATGTCCTACTAGCAGCTAGAGATAATTTGGGATACTCATACTCTCAATGAGGTAGTTGCCAAATGGACAAATTTATAAGGAGCAAGGAATGTAGCTTCCTTCAACTGCACTAGAATCGCATCAACCTATTTTCTTAAAAACGAATTCAAGATCTTAACAGCCGTAAAGTGTTACAGACAATTCTTCATACTCCTAGTTTCTGTATTCAACCAAGTCCTGGCCCACGATCCTTAATAATATTGAAAGATACATTTTTTAGTAGGCCGGATATCGTTGATGGTTTATCCGAAATTTAACAATATTCCTCCCATTTCACGCTGTACTGATCATAAAAATAAATCCTTAAATTGATATACGATTTGAATAAATACAAATGAGGTAGGCATAACGAGTACTAATGTATAGTAATACATATCTACAATAATGTGCCAAATAGTAATTCGCCCACATTAATTGCACACTAATTACCTTTAACGTGGTAACTTGTGCTACTCATTTATCATATAATTGACTGCACAACGTAGAGGAAATTACCACATTTAATCTAATTGCTTATTATCTAATCACAAGCGGATAGTCGATTAAATCCTAATATCGTTGCTTTGTCTACCAAAGTCGTAATTCCTTCCACGTCAAACAAAAAAGCTAAGATTCCCTCGTTGTGTGTTTTGCAAAAAAAATATCAGTGAAATCCATGCTCTACTTCGAGAAAATAAAATACACAATTATTCAGTGAAGAAAATGAGCATTGGAATCAAGATAAATTGTGAAAATTGTTGACTCCCATCAAAAGTTGTGCTCAGCACTCAAATCGAGAAACGACAAGGTCATTTAACTCTTTCAGTCACACTTTTACATAGACAACAATATATTTATTTTTTGTTAACTTTAGCAATATGTATGGTAAACTAATTATATAGGGTTTTCTAATAAGGACTTGACAACTTTTTTTTTAAATAAAACGCAAACCATTTGAGATATTTCAAAAACTTTATTATCGACTTGAAGTACAATCAAAACATTTATGAATGGAACTCGACTTCGTTCATATGGCCACCGCCGGCACGTTTGCAGCGGTCGATTCATTGGACCCAATTTTCAACGACTCGGCCACACATTTCGGCCGAAACTTCCGCTATTTCGCGTTCAATGTTGGCTCTGAGCTCTTCCAACGTCGTCGGCGTGTTGGCATAAACCAATGACTTAACGTAGCCCCACAGAAAATAGTCAAGCGGCGTTAAATCGCACGAACGAGGCAGCCAATCGACTGACCCATTTCTTGAGATAACACGCTCACTATATCTTCCAATTCGGGCCAAAAATAATCGGTGATCATGGCACAATAAAGCTGACCATTCACAGTAACGTGACGATCGTTATCGTCGATGAAAAAATATGGTTCAATAACGCCGCCGGCATGCAAACCGCACCAAACAGTTATTTTTTGTGGATGAAGTGGTGATTCATGAAGCACATGTGTATTTTCATCCGACCGAATGTATATTTTGCTTATTGACGAACCCATTGAACCAAAAATGAGCTTCGTCACTGAAGATGATTTTGCGATGAAATTCATCATCTTGGCGCATCTTCTCCAGAACCCAATCGGCGAACGTACGTCGCTTCAAATGGTCCATCGGCTTCAATTCTTGAGTCAGCTGTATCTTGTATGGGTGTAAACCAAGATCCTTACGCAAAATACGCCATAATGTGGTCTGAGTGATGCCCAATTCTTGAGAACACCGTGGAATTGACTGATTTGGATCGTTTACTACGGACGCCTGAACGGCAGCGATATTTTCGACACTTCGACTAACCCGTTGTCTCACTGATACGGCAACATCACACTACGAATACGTAGACTCAAATTTTTGAACTCAACTTGTTATTGCCTGTCTACTAGGGTGAGAATTACGACCGAAAATTGGAGCTAACGCTCCAAGTTGCAGTCAGCGGCTCCGAATTTCGGAAGAAAATTTTTATAATTTGCAGACGTTGCTCGTTCGTGTACTTTACCATGATGAAAATGTAGAGTTTAATGAATAAATTGACAGTGACAGTTTGATGATTAGTGAAAGATGTGATGATTTGTGAACGCAAATTAAATTCAAAGTTGTCAAATCCCTATTGGAAAACCCTTTATTTTGCTTCAAACATACCACCTTGATCCAAAAGTTCCCGGAATTTATTCACAAAATTAAAAATACAAGTTAATTCATCTAAATCTATATTGTTCCCTTTAACGTAATCCCCATCGACTGCAGCACACTTATACCAGCGCTTGATCCAATCCTTGAAACATTTTTTTATATTCAGTTTTCGGTGCCTCCTGCGATTTTTCCATTACTTCCTCTCGGCTGTTGAAACGCGTTCCCCGTAGTGGTTTTTTAACTCGATTGAACAGAAAGAAGTCACATTGAGCCAAATCAGGTGAATTCGGTGGCTATTGGATGGTATTTGTTGCAATTTTTGTCAAAAAATTACAAATAATGATGGTCAACACGGTCTCTTTTTTGCATGAAATTGATGTCTTTTGGCACCAACTTTGCTGCTACACGACGGGAACCCAAATCATTAACCAAAATGTCTTGGACGGATCCCTAAGCAATGTTCAAGTCCTCCGCTATCTCTCTGATGGTTAATGACCAACATTTCTTTAAATTCATCAATGTTTTCGTCGGTTTTCGATATCGATGGTCTGCCACTGCGTTCATCATCTTCGATTGACTCACGACTACTTTTGAACCGCTCGTGCCACTTGTAAACGACCGTTTTCTTTAGAGAATCATTGCCGAAACATTTTTCCAACATTTCGACGTTCGCGCACCATTACATCCGTTTTTTACGCAAAATTTAATACAAGCTCGTTGTTGCACATTTAAATCCATTTCTAAAATTATAAAAAATCGCCAACACACACAAAGATAGATGCACTCTTGGCTACGTAACTTTTGCAATTGTCAAGCTACGATGCTAAGATTTAGAAGGAATGTCAACAACAGATGTACCAACTTAAAAAAAAGAAACAGAACTCAAATCGTAACAATGGGAGCGCCACACGGTGGTTATCCCGGGAACTTTTTGATGAATGATGAATGAGTAATGACTTCACTATCAAACATTTTTTTGTCGTTTGTTGAAGGATTATGTAAATTCTTCTACTGAGCTCTGGATCGATATTTGTTATGGTATATGAGAAGAAACAAAGTGGTTTTGGAAAAATTTTCGAGCTACATTGCCGTCATTAGATTTTCCAAAACCCGGCTTTGGTTTGTCTATAATTAGTGAAAGTTGGTTCTTAAATTGTTCTTGAATATTCTTCTTTGTTTTCTCAACTAAGTCTTTACTTTCTTTTGATAAGCGGAAAGTGAGTGTTGGTAATTTATAGCTCAAGTGTAGCAATGACTCAAACAGTCTTATCCAGGCATGTAATACAGAGATACCAAATGAAACATAATTGGTTCATCATTAAAATCCTTGGATGTGGCGTCGCATAAGCAACATTTTATACTAGACTTTGTTTGAGAAAGTGTGCTACATATCTTTCCATCTACCATAGTAAACATAGTTTGATGTGTAACAAAAAACTTTTGACCATCTAAAGTTATTTCTACATTTTCTTTTTTGCCATTGTTAATTCGTCTGTTTCTTTTTGGTATTCAAGACTTATTGGCCGACAAAATCTTGGGTAAGATGGTTTGGGGTTTTGCCATAAAACTAAATGTTCTCCATTTGTTAGATGTAATGGAACAAAATAAGCCAAAAATATATACTTATCATCTGCCACTTCAGACAAGAATTTCTGTTTATATTGAGTATGACTCGAACTGCCACCAAATCCCCATTTAGAAAATAAGACCATCTTTTTAGACCTATCGGTGAATTTTGACTGAATCACTGTTTTTTGGCTTTGTAACAAGCGCGTAGCTGTGTGGTCTAAAAGTGAATGCAGAGGTATTTCGGCCTTAGATTCTGTGGCAGGAAGATCTTTAGGATACGAGTTCCTTTTTTTTCTTGTACCAATTTAAAAGATGGAACAATATCTTTGGTGTAATTCCTGATTATAGTATATTATGCTGATTTCTACTCAGTTTAGCTTCAATTATAATTCAAAGTGCCTCACGGGGTGAGATTTTCACTACTATGGCAGAAGTTTCTCATGATGCCTTCCATGCTTGAGCCATTTCCATTTTATTTGGCCTTTGAGGTTACGCAACTCCTTTGATAAAATGTTCGTGTTTGCTGCTGAACAATTCGTTTTTTCGGCCAAAAACACAATTGTATCATTGAAGTTGCACACGAAAGTCTTTTTATTTGTCTTGCAGAACACTTCGAATAGCGTTTTTCTATTAATCTTCAATATTGCGTCAGATTCTGAAATAAAATCCGAATATTTACGTAAATCATGCACGAGAAAAAAATTGTTTAAAAAAATTCGCGCAAGTTACATATCCATGACGACGACATCCACATTTCATTTACCTTGCATTAATTCATTATCATATTTAAACTTATCCAATAACACTTTGTTCACCTTGAATTAATAAATGCACCTTCCCACAGAGTTTGTTCCTATTATTGTAAAATAAGCATAAAATAAATATCCAGTTACACTTTGTTCGCTTCGAATTAATAAATGCATTTTCCCACAGAACTTATTCCCAATTTTTTGTAGAGTAAGCATAAATTATGTATAAAAACCGATGTAAAACAATCATTTTTTGAAGTCTTACGCTGTCCAAATGCAGTTGTGTTTTTTTTCGCCAACCTCTATGTCGAACCTTTAACTCGCAACAGACTTTTACTTTAGACTTCATATCAGTATAGAGGATATATTTCTGCATCAATTAGCATAAGCAGTTTCAAAAGCCTGTTGCGCAATTTTAAAATAAACTGCTTTGTATTAAAATTGGCTACTGTTTACTTCAATCTTCAATATATCCGGTTTCAGGTCCAACATATTTTCTAAAAACCGTATAAAATATTCCTCTTACCTCGGTCCATTGCCAATTAACTTTGCTTTTTTTATAAATAAAAAAATACACTCAAAAAAATTATTAGAATAATTTCAATATCACACCACTTTCTCTTTACAGTACCTAAGTTGACAACTTTGAACACGTTGATTGCACACAGTAGTTGATACTAAATTGGTATAATACTTACCAAATAAAGAAGATAACAGTTTTCATTTTAAATTTTGAGTTTTGGCACAGATGCTATAGTTTACATAGACATTGCACGCCGAAGGAAAAAATCTAACCAGTTTTTAATTGCTTCGAACTTCATGTTCTGAACAATTTGTATGAACAAAATGTATTATAAAACCGAAGTCAATGCTTTTCTTGGGATCGTATGTGTTGTATTGTGTGTACAGCCGACGAGCAGGCATGCGCCGCGCCGTGCAGATTGTCTGTGGTTTCTGTTTTCAACCCTTAGTCCGCTTTCACACGTCGCAAGTTTCGAAAGATTCAAATGAGTGCAAAAAAGAGAAATAATGAAACAAAAAATAACCAATTAACCAAATTCCCACTGCATGTGGGTAGCAATTTCATTGCAAGTTTTTGACATTTCTTTTTCTCCTTCTTCTTTCTTTTTCGCATTTGCTTCAATATTTCTTTGGCTGTTGTTACGAGCACAACATTTCAGTGTGGCGAATGAACTGAAATGGACCAAAGAATTAACAAGCGGGCTCATTTTCAATTATGAAACACTGAGCGCCAAAGATGAAATGAAAGAGAGCTGTCAAATAACATGAAAAACCAAAGAAGGGGGAAAGGCTTTCGTGTAAAATTGCGCGCAATACTGAACGACAGTTCAAAAGAAAATAACCAGAACATGCGCATTACACACTGGCGACGTGTAAAAGCGGACTTAATTGGGTAGTTTTTGTTCCATTATCTCTCTCTTTTGCACTCATTTGAATCTTTCGAAACTTGCGACGTGTAAAAGCGGACTTATTTTCATACATAAAACAACCACAGTTCAGGGAGCAGTGAGGCGCCCTCGCTGGCTGTGTAGTTGCTTTACCTCATTCGCCGTCGACTCTCGACCGATTTGGATGTTTATTTATGTGATTGAACAATTTTTCTTAGTAAATTTTGTCAGCGGTACTTTTTCAGCGATATAATATTTTGCAGTTTATTTTTCGATAGCAATGGGTACCAAGAGATTATCTGGAGTTTCTTGTTCTGTTTGTAGGAAAACTAAGAGGAATTACCCTGACTTGAAAATTTTTAACTGTCCTTCTAGGAAAAAAAAAATGAAATTTTAAATAATTTGTGGATGAAGGCATGTGGTTTTAAAAATGAAGGCAAATACTTTTTTTGTGGAGATATCTTAGGGCGGATGCTGTTCCTTCCTTAAATTTAAATTCTGATTTGGATTCAAACTTAAATTTAGAAGATCGTCTCTTTTAACTAAACGAAGAAGAACGTCGAGCAGTTGCAGCATTTCGTGTGCAAGGTGCGATCAGATATTGGAAAGATGTGCAAAAGAGAAGAAAAAAGAATGCAACTTTAAAAAAAATATTGTTAAGGTACAAACTTAAATTAAGAAATTTAAAAATAAAACATTATAAAAAAACAGAGCGCATACTGCAATAAAATTTTTTAATAAAAATAAAATATCTACGACGTCTCAAATCGAAAGGCTCAATATTTCAGACCATTCAAAAACATTTTGTAAAATGCTTCTGAAAGAATCAAAGACTACAAAATACAACAGCCACGAAAAAGAACTTTCCCAAAATATTTATTATAGATCACAAAGCGCCTATAAATTTTTGAGAGATAGACTTGATTTTAAACTTCTTCACATTTCCTCTTTCTGTAGATGGGCTCCTGTATAAGTATTATCATTCGTATCTTAAGTTAAAGTTCGCTTTATTAAACCAGCGAGAACGTTGTGTTGTCCTGATATTTGATGAAATTAGGATTCGTAAAAACCTCACATATAATATAAAAAATGATTTAATAGATGGTTTCGAAGACCTTGGTGTAGAAAAAAGTAGATTGTTTGCTAATGAAATATGTGTTTTCATGATAAATGGTTTTTTTTGATAGTTGGAAAAGTGTTTTAAACTATTTTGTGTCAGCAAACGGTGTAAATGGGGATAACCTAAGCGAAATTATAAAAAAACAATTTGAAAATCTGTCAAGAAATTGGTCTAAAGGTATGTGCTATTGTTTGCGACCAAGGGGCCAATAATAGAAATGCTTATAAAATGTTAGGTCTTTCTGAAGAAAACCCATTTATAATTTTTAATGATGAAAAAATATTTTGTTTTTGAAATCATCTCTCATTTGTTACAATCACTTCGTAATGTTCTATTGAAATCAGATCTACAAACTCCAGATGGTAAAGTGTCTTTTGATGTTATCAGAGAAATATACAATTTGGAAGCTGACAACGTAGCTAAGACATGTTTAAAATTTAGAAGTTGTCATATAGCACCAAATGCCTTCGTAAAAATGCATGTTCACCTTGCAACGCAAATATTTAGCCGGACAACTGCGGCATCGATTCAAACTGCTTTTGAACTTAATTGCTTAAAAGAAAGGTCTAATAAAGATGTAGCAACGAAAGAGTTCGTACTAAAAGTGAACAATGTATTTGACTGCATGTATAGTGGTTCACATTATTACAAGAATGTTTTAAGGCGGGGAGTTCAGCTAGAGAATCCAATTTTTGTCTTACTTAAAAGATACAAAAAAATCAGTTAACGTTCCAAAAAAACTTTTGTTTAAAACGAATGGAACAAACTATAAACGGGGTCTTATTACTTTGTCATGATATAAGCAATGAGAACGTGGATTATTTACTAACAAAGAGAATTCATCAAGACGTATTAGAAAATTTATTTTTTATTATTCGCATCAAAGGTGGTTACAACAAAAATCCGTCTGTTTACGAATTTAATGTTTGGATGTCGAAAATTCTTCGCATTTGATTTTATGGACAAAAAACTTTCGACAACATCCATGTTTTCTATTCTTATAAAGAAAAATTGTGTCTCTGTTGAGACAGTAGGGCTTCGGTAAATATAATCGTCATTTACTTCTGTGGTTATTGGATGCTATTCAGTCGGTTGGAGTAAGACTGTGTTTTTGCAATTGTTATTTCACGAACAATACTATTTTTTAAACATTTGTAGACTTGGTGGAGCTCGTCTACACGAAAGCGCTTCCATGGGTGGTAAGCCTGATTGCGTCGTCCCATTAAAAGACGAATTTCATTCGTAAACCAAGCCCTTGTTTTTTACCTTTCTGTTTCAGTTCTTATTGGTACGTGGGTATCAAAGAGATGATTTACGTTCGTTTGAATAAAGTCAACTTGATCATCGGGAGAAGGCAAACCGTAAATGAGATCCCATGGAACGCAATGTATGTGGTGTTCCAGAGCAGTTCTGGAACAAAGAAAGAACAAATCTAACAAAGTACTGGATGAATTCTTGAAATGAGTAGGGACCTGGGTATTTACAGGATGTAGATTGATTTCATTCATGTTTTCAAAAAGATGACTTCCAACCAAACGGTTACTATTAAAGTCACCACACAAAATAACATTACTATACTTCCACTGGTCGAACTTTCTTCCATTAAAACATATAAGGGGTTTAAATTGATACTCCTGCTTGGTCTATACACACTACCCAATAGAATAGTATTTTAGCCACACAGACTATGTTTATAAAAAGATTTTTCTTTACCAGTCAGACCTTTTCTTAAATAAATTGCTATACCCTCACCAATGCGATCAGTCCTATCAGAAGGAAAAAGCTTTCAACCATGTTATGTCATACAATTTATCGTTTACATCTGGAAAAAAAACAAGTTTCCGACACACAGATTGCATCGACTTGTGAATTTACAAAAATTTCCCTAAATTCATCTATTTTTGGCATTAAAGTTTGGGCATTTAGATGACAAACTTTATGTGGAGACTTCCTCTGATGCGCGTACTTATTATAAGATCACATTTTGTTACATCCGCTGGCATTCATTACATTTTCCTTTTGGAATACCAAATGCCGCTTCAATAAGCTTTAAATATTTAGTTAACAGAAATATGTGGGGTGACGTATAAATTTATATTACAAGTTAAATAAAAAAAAATTAACAATATATGTATATGGAATAAAGTGTATTTTAGAAAATGAAAAAAAAAGGAAAATAATTGTTAAAAGAAGAAAAAAAACCTAAGAATAGAGCAGAATATCGTCACAATAAAAGTCACCGAAGATCCAGAAACTGTTAAAATTTCCAGATCTTATAAAAAAAGTTGTTAGTACTTTAAAACAATTGACGCACAGTAACAATATTCAAATCACGAAACATCGGAAAGTTTGGCTGTCGTTGGTTTTTACGACTTTATTTATTCTTATGTGTTCCACACCCACCGGAAATACCACATTGAAATTTCAATTGGAAAATACCGTAGTAGTTGTCATCTGCGAACGCAGTAAGTTAACCATTAGTATAAAGTTTTAACAGGTAATTGACCTAAATGAGGAATAGAATAGGTCCTAATGTAGACCTGCACCTGCACCTCAGTTGTAAGAATTGAAATATAAGATCTAAACCAAAGGATCATAAACCCACGGAAACCAAATAACTCGAGTTTTCTCAATAAGATGGGGTGGTTAGTAATCGTTAGGCAAACTTTTCGGATTGTGTAAAATTATAAATAAATCTAACGCTGAGATAAAAGAAAAAGCGAGAGCTAAACGTTATAATATATATAATGTTTTTAGTTGTATCCATTCTCGGTTCTGGACCAATTTTTCCTGGATAGCTCAAAGAATATAGCCCAGAAACGAGACGTAGAATTTTGTTTTAACAGATAAGAGAGATATACATAGAGCGGATGAGAGTGTAACTAAAGGGTGACCAGATAAGAACGATAGGAAATAAAATTTAAATAAAATAACAACGGTGGGAAATACGAGTATACAATTGATTCTGAATTTATTTTAAAGCTACGTTCATGTCATTATGTGTGAAATAGAACATCATTCAAATGGCTTCGCTGACCGTGCTTCAAGCGGTCGGTAGAATTTTTGATGACTCGGTCCAATATGTGCGGCGTTATACCGGCAACAGCGTGTCGAATGGTGGCCTCGACCTCGTCTAAAGTGGTTGGCTTGTTACCGTAGACTAACGATGTGGCGTAGCCCCAGAGAAAATAATCGAGTGGTGTCAAATCGCATGATGGCGGCTGCCAATTGATATCGTGAGATGACCCAGTCGCCAAATTTATCCTTCACAACTTGGAGCGTTGCGTCGCTTATATGGGAGCAGCGCCGTCTTGTTGGAACTACAGCTCGGATATATCGATGTTGTCGAGCTTTGACAACAGAAATTCGGTTAATATCGCTCTATATCTGAGACCATTGACGGTAAAGGTGTCTCCTATCTCATTTCGAAAGAAATAAGGTCCGATTATGTACGTTCGGCAAGCGTAAAACGATGCGTGACGAAATGGTAAACTGAATATTTTGACAGCTTAGTGTCATTGGTAACTTTGACAGGTGCTGAAACATAATTATTGGAAAAACTACCATTGCTACTACAGTTGGGCCAATAAGAGACTGATACCTTTAGTAGTATTTTTAGAAACAAAAGGAGGACTTTAAGTGAGGAATTGAACAGTTTATGCAACAAAATATTAAGAGCCAACAAATTAATTAATTGTATTTGACAACTTATCATGAAAAATACTCTAGCACATTTGCTTGCATTACTATTATGTAAATATTCCCTCCAGGCCTAGGCGTATGAAAGTTCTTCCAATGTTGCAGCAACAAAAGACTTATGAGTTGAAGAAAAATTTTCTAATTAAGAAGGTACCCATAGTAATTCCTACCCTGGGAAACTTATGTAGAACCAGCCGTAAATTGTCTCTAAAATCTACTAGCCATGATATCCAGAGCATGGAATAATATACGAGTAAATATCCAAATACCTCATCTACGTATATCGTATAATCTAAAGGGAGAAGCTCTTCTGCTCAAACAGGAAGTCGTTAGTATTTCCTAAGTATTTTCCACAGGTGCTACAATTTCAATGTGACTCATAAAACAAAATTTTCCTTGAAGAACATTGATTAGTGTCCGTTAAGGATTGATTTAAAACATTGAAAAGAAAAGTATGAATATAAACATTTGTTTAGGCAAACATTCCAGTGGCGAATTGAAAGCTTTTTAATTTCCATAAAAAAGTTTCGTAGCAGCTTTTTCGAAATTCCAGTCAAAATGCCAATATACCAGTTCGCGGATTGTGTCTGCTGAGAATATGTAGACAATCTATGCATACATTCGTTTGACATAGCTCGAAGATACATAAGTACGAGTATGTAGATTCAATTGAATCAATTTTCAAAAATTTAAATTGCAGCAAGTACTCGTACCATTCCCATTTCCAGGATGTTATACCTCAAAGGACAATTTATTGTAACGGCTTTTTCATTTATGTAAATATGATATAATTTAAAAAGAAGAATATAATATACAGGAATATTCCTCACGAGGGTTGACGAATATTGCTTACAGCACAAAAGTCCCTCCACAGAACACAATATCATGCAAAGGAAGACAAAAAGCTTCTCTAATACTCGTAGCTGTTTGGGTGGTGCCTCTGGATTCATTTCAAATGCAGATACGTCTGTAAGAGGAGGGCTTTTGAAACCCTCCAAGGCTAATTTTGAACCACTATTTGAATCCTTGTTTAGGGGATAAGTACAAATTCCCAGAGTCATATTCCCTGAGATCAAAAATAATGTTGAAAATCTAATTAATTTTCTTTTTCTTTGCAAAACTAATTTCCGTACATAACCGATATCATATTTCCGGTATAAATTGACAACAGACTCCTGCTACTTGCGTCTTGTGTTTGGTGCCATTGATTGAGACCGAATCCTAAAGTTGCTGTGAGCAAAAACCGGACAATATGCGATTAAGCTAAAATTTTCGGTAGGGAATCCCAGATACGAGTATTCGAAGACATGGGGGGACCATTAAAAAAAATTTAATTTAGGAGAAACATGAGCTAATCCGATTTTTACCGTTGCTTTGATTCATTATCACGTACATACATACTCGTACGTAATGAGTTATTTTTCGGATACTGGGTTTTCATTTGGGAGATAAAGGAGATGATGCTCAAACTCTCAGATGATAAATGCTTCTATCTGAGGAAGACGTTAATTTTTTTTGGAACATGTGAGATCTTATGAGAGTTCTTGAAAAAGAGCTCATCTCCAATGCCTGGCATCTTTCTCCACAGTTCAGACCCAATTTCTTGTCTTTTTGGGTATATAACATAGATTAGCACATATCTGTAGCAAGTTGTTAAATTTTTTTTATTTTCGTCACATCTATCTTCAACCATAAGTTTTACACTTTTGGACTATTTGGTGGCATCATATTAGTTCAGTTAGGGGTCTTAAGAAACATTTTCATTGCCTGTTGCCGTGCCACCATACTAGTCAGAGACTTTAGATAAAAACCTAACCTTTGTGTTTAGGTGATTTAGCCCTCTCGTATGCTATGCTTTTAGCATTCCCATAAGGACTTCCTTTTTGACTGTCGAAAGGGTTTTGGATTGTGTTGAAGAGAATCTGACTCTGAAGCCTGCTTGTTAAATATGCAGTGCTCTATTATCCTTTCTGGAAATATCTCTTTTATAATTTTTGACACTAGATAAAAGAACGCATAATCCGCAACTGGTTTTTACATATATGTAAGCCGATTTTCGTTCTTTACTGATTTGATGATCTCAGTTTTATTCTCCTATGAGGCGTTAGTTCTCTAGATTTTCTGTGGTAGGTAATATGCTGTAAAGACATAATGAATCTAACAACAATTGTCATCTCTAAAATGTTGGGAGTTTGCCGTTAGAGTACCTTGGGGAAATGGGATACAATATTTGTTCCGTAATTTTTATGACATGGCTTTTGCCGCACTATTCATTATAGCTCTTTGATACATTGCGCATTACATTCCGTCTTCAGAACTCTGCAGCGTAAGCCAATCTGCAGCTATTTAAAAAAAAATAAAAAAAGTTGCTGTAACTCCCCTTAATAAAATTGGCGGATAATGTGATACACTACCTTCGGTTAATGTGATATGCTATAGATCATACGATAGATTATGAATTCATTTATTGTTTTAATAAAAGTAAGAACATTAGCAACTACCTAGTACAAGAGAAAACTTAAATTAGATTTAAAATTAAATTAAAAACTCCAATATTTAGCAGTAAAAATAGTACTTTCTTTACGTCTATTTAAAGCGATTTACATGACTCACATACAAAAACTGCTTGCCGCGTTGGAAGACATTCATTGTGATCCCAAATTAAATCGCACTGCAATCATGGTTCCCATGGTGCCCATGACGAATGTCACCGCGAGTTCAATTCAAGTTTTCTTGGATGGTTTCAAGTCTGATATTCACAAAAAAAATTCAGGTGTGCCCCAGTGCTCTGTTCTGTCTCCAACACTCTTTTTAATTTTCATCAACGATCTCTTGTCTGCTACTTCTAATCCAATATACTCCTTTGCCGACGACAGTACTTTCTGCTTTTCATATTCGTTCCCGAACTCACGTCCATGTTCTTCGGCTGTAGAACGGGAACGGCAGAGTATGTTAAGCTCATTAAACTCCAATATTAACAGCATAACCAATTGGGGATCTATCAACCGAGTGAAATTTAATACTTCCAAAACACAATGCTGTCTGCTGTCGTTAAAGCGAAATTTAAACACCCAGCCATTGTCCATGAATGGCAATTGCATCGTCGAAACCGAAAAACTTTGCATTCTCGGTATGTATGTCAATGATAACTTACGTTGGACTACATATTCGATGTCGCCAAAAATGCGGCGAAATGTCTAGGTCTCCTCGATATATAAGGCATTCATCCGACCAAAATTGGAGTACAATGTACACATCTGGTCAGGTGCCAAATCCGTGCGATAAAACTCATAGGTGATGCTAACATCACCCAGTTAATGGACACCCTCGAACACCGACGAAATGTCTCGTGTCTCACTTTGTTTTATCTCTATTACTACCATCAGCGCACCATTGAAATCGCCAGTAACATTCCGCCCTTTCAAACCTTTAACCGTAACACCCGTCTTGCTATGAATGCTCATCAGTATACCCTCAAGCCCACTTTCGGACGTACTCTGAAATATCGTGATTCGTTCCTAAGCCGTACAACTCATTTGTGCCGATCTATCTATTTCCTAGTCATTATAGTATTCAGATATTTAAAAACAACGTACATCGGTACCTATCTTTCATCCCTCCCTAATTTTTCTTCGCCCGCGCTGAGTGCAAACATTTTAAGGGTACTTTAACCCTTTGCGCGTGCGCTACTTTATAAAAAAAAAAAGAAAACTAGTTGGCCATGTAAACAAGCAATTTTGAAAAGCATAATTCCTGATTCTGGGCTCGCTAATTCCAAAACTATAGTATTGAAGGGCACTCAATTCATCTCAGCACATTTCCAAGATTTTCGCGATCGTTATTCTATCCAGCATGTTACTCCCGATCCGTCCAACCCCCAGTCCAACGCAGCTGCTAAATGAACTATACAGACGTTAAGATCAGGGCGATGATGTTGATGATGTTGACGCACCCACTGCTCTTTGCGCCATTATAATGGATTTTAAAGGCAGTATGCAAATGAAAAGTTTTGTTTTTACGCAAAGACAAGTGGATTAAGGCTGTCATCCGAGAATTGTTTGGAAAGCGGATGTATAGAGATAAAACTGAATAGTGCGAGATCCGGCATAAGAAATATATACCCTCATCTGTTATTCAATGATGAAAGAGATTATCTGGTAGATAATACTTAAAAAAAAAAACTGGAGTTGCCTAGCTAAATCGCATGCCAATGCTGTTAAATAAAATAAATTATAATTAATTTTTTTTGATCAACTTCCCCCATTTGTTATTCATAAGAATCGAGCATTAGCTGAGAGAATATGACACAAGGAATTGGAAAAATATGAGTATAGGTTGCCTACATGTTTTTGAGTACAACTATGAAGTTGCCAAGTGGAAATAGGTGAGCAATCGTTGTTAATATACCCTCATCTGTTATTTGATTTTTTTTTTATTCAACTAAAAGATAATTTTTTTACCGACTCAACCGTATAAGGTTGCCTTAAGAAAAGTTTGTCCCATCCATGGGTGACTAGATTTTAGATGTTAAGTTTTCAGCGAAGAAATCATCGGTAATAATAAAGTAATGTACGTCACGCAACTATTCTCTCGGTATAAGGCTCTGTTTTTGGAGTTCGCAGAGGACAAGAAACTCTCTGAAGATGTTGAACATTATGGGAGTGAATACATTTTTGCGATAGACCAATATGCTCTTTGATGGTGGAAATAATTGTGGTCCTTATACTGTGACTAAGTGCCCATTTTTGTTGTGCTGATATGGAGTCTGCGGCAAGATTAAACGTTAATTGATTAGAGGCATCAGAATTGATAGTCTGCTCTAATGTTTAGTTAACAGGTGATCTGGAGAAACCAGATTTGGTACGGCGGATACCAAATGCTCCTTGGCTAAATTCAGATACCACAAGCGGATTGCTACTCTGCGGCTTCGTAAGATTGCTTACGTTATATAATGGACCACCTGACATAATTTGGCTGGTTCAATGAGAAGAACAAATCGGACATGTTGTATATAGAGTCTATGTACAACTGAAAATCACTGCTACGGATGCTTCTTCAAAATCGAAGAAACAAATTGATGAACTCACAGTAATCGAGATAATATTGAGCCGTCTTCCCATGTTCACCATCCAAAGATTTTTTGCAATATTCTATGTAGCCATCTATGATTTTCCGCAGTAAATCAGGTAAATCAGTTCGGTGCCCAACGAAACCTAAAATTTGATCCTTCGAAATCTGTAAAAGCTCATCCAACATCTCAAGATTTGAATGATGAGTATGTATAAATACTGCTCGAAGTGAAGTATTTGTAACGCAGCTGAAGTCAATGGATGTAGACGTTTGCAGCGATTAAAGTGCTTACTATCTAAAAAGCTGTTTGTTGAACCCCCAGCTAAAACCTCTGCCTGCATCAAAAGGTCCGCTAATCCGCTGCAATCTATATATTTACCAATAGCTTTGAAGAATGCCATCTGAGTGGGAAATGCCCCTAAATTAATGAATATATTGTCAAATTTTGGCTTTTCATTTTGGTTGATTTGCATCGCCATTTTAGTTATGGCGACTGTACATGACAATAATTAATTTTTCATTGCACTTTTCAGCAGTTTCATTTGCTATAATGAGCGTTTCATGTACTATAGCATACGACGTTGGCGAAGAATTGATTGGAGGCAAATAATGTACGGTTTCAATTTTGCTACTATGGGTCGTAACCGTGCAATTGTAGCCTAACCACATGGGTATTGAGTCAAGCCTTGCCAAAGATATCATTCTTAACGACGTCGTAGCTTCAATATTATCTAAAACTTCATTGTCAGCGGTAGAAAATTGGTAAATTATTCCAACGGTGTCATGCATGGTGTCTTTTCCGGACGTTGTGTCGACAAAGCGATCAAAGTTATCAAACGCTACGTGCGTGCTTCGTCCATGAACTGCATTGATGCCGGATGGTATGACTTTATCTTGTTCAACTGCTGTGTAAGTCATTTCAGTCTCCAATTCTTCAGTCAAGTTATAGCCTATTGCATGGCCATATCTATTGACTATTGTGAGAACTTGTCGTGAATTAGTTAGAGACTTCAAAGTCAATCCAAGAATTAGGTTTTTAGCAGGTTTAATTCGACCCTTTGTTATGATGTAAATTATGTCACTACATAATGACTTAATTTTAACAGTGGTCTGATCTGATACATCGCGAGAAGTGCCTGGTCCTAGGATCAATTGGTACATAAATTCGTATAGTTGCTCTGGAATCTCGCATTCTCCCTTTATCACATCATCTGCGGTTAAACGACTAGGTAGCTTTCGACAACGAATATTTTTAACACAATGTCTCAAATTATACGCTACTTCTTGAAATCTAGCGTCCGCTTCTGTTTATAGTTTTACGAGTATAGCTTAACTTGCCAATGTCGATACGTCCATATTATTGTGGTATACAATCTTTTTATTATGCGGTGCGGTAGATCTTTCAATAGTGAAGAGGTCACCGAAAGCTTTAGTTATTTTTTTTCCAGGTATTCACTCCTATAAAGTGCAACATCTTCAGAGAGTTTCTTGTCCTCTGCGAACTCCAACAACAGAGCCTTATACCGGAAGAATAGTTCCGTGACTTACATTACTTTATTATTACCGATGATTTCTTCGCTAAGGACTTAACATCTAAAATCTAGGCAACCGTTAAGTAGGTAAAAAAATAACCTTTTAGTTGAATAAAAAAATATCAAATAACAGATGAGGGTATATTAACAACGATTGCTCACCTATTTCCACTTGGCAACTTCATAGTTGTACTCAAAAACATGTAGGCAACCTATACTCATATTTTTCCAATTCCTTGTGTCATATTCTCTCAGCTAATGCTCGATTCTTATGAATAACAAATGGGGGAAGTTGATAAAAAAAAATTAATTATAATTTATTTTATTTAACAGCATTGGCATGCGATTTAGCTAGACAACTCCATGTTTTTTTTTTCTTTTTTCAAGGATTATCTACCAGATAATCTCTTTCATCATTGAATAACAGATGAGGATATATATTTCTTACGTCGGATCTTAGACTAGAACGAGACATTAATTGACCTCGTCATGAAAACCAAAAGAGTAGTTCCAGATGGTAAACAAGAATGAATTGTTTACGAATACTTTAAGGGTGCAAGTAAATGTTTCGCTTTTGCTAATCCAGTTTTACATCTCAATTCAAATAACTCATCAAGTTGAAGAAGCTGTTTTAGAAGAAATACAACTATCATTCCCACCAATGATTCAGGGTGATTCAGTCATAAAAGCATATCGGCTATCACCACCGGCGATTGAGCACTCATCACCTATTCTTCCAGAACGATGTACGAGTATGGCATGCGCTATATTATCAACTTCCAACCACCTTTATTCCATTCGAGCTTTCATAGTCAGATAGGCAGACAAATAATATAGGGGAAGCTGTTAAGGCTTCAAGATTATCGATTAGCTTCAAGTAGTCCCCGAAGATCTAGATGACGTCCAGGAAGATTTCCGTGATTACCCAATATTTGGCTCTCGCTTTTCTTTCTAATTTCTTTTTTGTGAACTCACTAAGTCATTACTCATTAGTTAGTAGAGCTCCGCCCAATAACACAGTCTACGTCTTTTCAATTACGTAGTCTAATAATAAACAGGGGTAAAACAAAAGCTGGTCTGATGACTGATGTACATACCATTTGACGTTTTGAACGCCATCAGCGGCCAGTCGACGAATGAGATTTGTAGGTGCCGTACTGATAGCCTGAGCAGTGGCTTAATTCTGGCACAATGGGAGTCGGGAGCCTCTAGAACTTCGGTTCCAGCCTGACTTATAGAGGTAGGTACCCTTGTGGGAGTCTCATGCTGACTGCGGTTTAAATCTAAAATCGCAGCCAGGCTTATCCGACTATCGTAGGAAATCCCCAAAATGTAGTAAATACTACAGGTCGCGATGACTCTAAAATTGGCGTAGGTTCAGGTAGATCTTACTCTTTCTCACCAAAGGGTAAGTCTAGCCTATACGATGACTTCAAGTTGTTACTGATCTCAATGGGGTTTCACCAGGACGATCTAAAAGCCTGGAATGGGGATTATTCCCCGTAGAAGATCGAGTAGTGATTGGCGCGTTTTAATCCCGAGTGTGATGTCGCTCTGTAGGCTTAAGCCAACTATGACAGGTACCCACATAAAGCACGCGACAATACTCATTTGTTAGCAATCAATTTTCTCTTTGGTAACCAGTATTAAATAAAATGTTAATTAACTTACTTAGGCGGTGCTACAGTCCGGGGTGGACCTGGGCCTCAACCAATAAGCCTTTCCAATTAGCGCTGTCTTTGGCAATTGCGCACTCCAAGTTGGTCGAGGTCCCCTTCCACTTGTGCGCGCCACCTAAGCTGTGGCCTTCATCTACTGCGTTGTCCCTACGAATTAGAGTCGAAGATTTTGCAATCTGGAGCGTTGGTGTTCAATCGCTCTACATGTCCAGCCATCTCAAATACCCAATGCGCAGTTTTTTGACCAAGTCGATGTAGTTGTACAGCTCGTAGAGTTCATCGTTGAATCGTCTCCTCCGCTATACTCGCAAACGCACCAGTGACAGTTCGCTGTGTTCTACAAATAATGTTAATATTGTCGGCGTGTGCAAGCCATTGAATAGACTTTTGAAGGAACGTACCTTGTGTGTTGGCTTGTGAGCTTTGCACAATTATTTCAATTATGATGTTAAAGAAGTCACATGACAGCGCGTCGACTTGCCTAAATCCTGAGTAAAACTGTTGTCTTCATGGTATCTAAGCCACTGGTCCTCAGCACTTGTTGCTGGCTGCAAAGGACTTCTCGAGAGGTTGAGGGATACACGATCGGAAAAGGTACTGGCGGTTTATTGGGATTGCAACCGTTCAACGTTAAATCTCCTCATAGAATTTCCCCGTTTTTGTGGCTTCTGAAATATCGATAGACGTATCTTGGCTGCAACTAGGTAGAGATCCGAGTGTATATTGGCCACTCGGTATATTCGGACATCTAAAATACTTGAGGAGTGCCTTACGTCGATCGCAACATTATCAATCTTGTTGAGAGTTTCCTAATCTGGTGCCATGTTTCCTTGTGAATATTGTGGTGAGGGAACCGTGTGCTTGCTATAGTAACGTTACGTCCCGCAGAGAAATCGGTTAGCTTAATTCCGTTTCCAAACGGGTCTACCGATTGTGGTACCAAAGATGTCCTCCTTTCAAATTTTTGCATTAAAGCCGCCAAGGACAATTGTAACGTCATACAGCGGACATTGCTCATAGGTTTTGTCGAGGAGTTCGTAGAAATTTTCTTTGATAGCATCGTCCTTTTCCTTTGTTGGGACGTGAGCGCATATAAAGCTGCTGTTAGCGAAATGGATTTTTATAAGGCGTTCACTCACGTGTCGAAAGCTCAAGACTTCAAGATTAAATGAGGTTAGGCCATTAAATTAAACGAATTAAACGTAACTGATCAAAGTGAGTATTTTTACGTGTTTATAGATACAATTGACAAAGGCGCTGTCAATATTCTCCCAGCGATAAACTTCTTCAAATGCCACAACCATTTGCTTGATAAGCTGGCTTCGAATCCACACAACTGGATGACCATTAATAAATATTGACTGGTATTTACGGTGAAGTTCCTGGAAATAGAATTTTACATTCGTTGACCACTCACAAAAGTACCTACCTATATCGCAACTTTTCATATGGAAATCACAAAATTCAATGTTTACAGTTTTGATGAACTGCAGTCCTACCTATATACCACCGCATACATTATAAACTATTTGCAGAGTTTCAAACATTTTCAAGTTCCAATTTTCTCCGAATGGCTGAAGAGAAATCACTTTCGCAAGAACACATTTCTAAAATTCTATTTCACAGTTCAACCATTCGCCGGATATCTTAACCACAGCCAGATTTTACAGGATTCATCCCCATTCAACCTAATGATTCCTAACACAAGGTCTGCCATCGTTCCTACTCAGAATTACACATTTACCATTCTCATAAACCAGTGAATCAAGTGCTGCGAAATGCAAACCTTAAAAACACTATTTCACAGTCCGCAACATTCAATTCGGCGATTTATTGCCGGAAATACAGGGAATTCTCTGTTTTAATGGATACTGTCGGCAATGCGGTAGATCTAACGTCGACATTGTGGTAATGACATCGCCAACACTATACAGGCGCTACCGGTATTCTGGCGAAGCCAAATCATGAATTAATAAATTAAGGAGGGATAATTCCCCAAAACGGTTGTTAAAGTTCCAAAGCGAAAACATAGAAGTGGTCACTTTAATAAGTTCATCATCATTTAGGATTCATCACCCGCCACCCGTCAGACAGACACCCGTCAACAGACAATGAATGGAGCAATACGATTATGGGACTGGGTCCTTTCGAAGTCATCAGTAAAAGGAGATAACATAACGGAAACTAAGCGAAAGAATATGGCCTAGGGATGTGGTTATCTGTGAAGTCCTGCGGCAGTAATAATAAATTCTTTTATGAGAGCGAAGAGGAATATGAAATGACATGGTTTTGGACGAGATCCGGCCAATAATAATATGGTCGAAGGGACTAAAGGACGTAGAGTTTTGGCTGTAATTTAAGATGTGATGAATTTTCTGGATAGTTAAAGCCCCATGAAGTGAGTAAGATGAAACGAAACTATTTTTAGATGAAGAGAAGCGATAATAAATGATGTCCCATGTCCCATGGACCGACACTCGTGTGGATTTTATGACGATGTAATCGTAATTAAAAACTAGTGTTTATATCGAGAAAGATACAAAATGTTGATTCGCCATATAACCATAACAGCGACCTTTTGCGGGACCAGATGCTATGTCAAGAATGTTTTCACATTTTTTCGGCATTGTTTACGTTGGAAACAGTTCGCGGATGTGAACAGCATCAATATAGCTTTTCAAGTGCCAGGCCTTTGAAGAATGTATCGTAAAGTATGGGGGGAAATATTTTTGTGTCTATTTATGCCCATCGAAGAAGTTTGTTCGTACTTAAAGGTGTCTTCTACGGACTGCAATGCTTTGGAATTGAAATATTTGAGTATGTTCAGTGAAGAGTTCAGTTGCTTTGAAATTGATTGTATGGGTTCTTGTAGTTGAAATCGATCTTTTAAGAGCATTTAAATATATAAACGATAGTTAAACAATATTTAAATGCTTTTCAGTAACAAACGGCAATATTTGTCAATTTTTGGTGAAGACCCCTTCCAAATATAGATAGGTTAGATGAAGAGCACACGAAAGTAGTATCGTTGGTACAATGCCTAGCCCTCGGGCGTCATTGTGGGGCTGACACTACAAACACTATTACGATGAGTTAGCCTTACTGCTAGAGGCTTCAAGATATAATTATTCTTTTATTAGTAGTTTTTTTTTTCCTTGAGAATTAAGTACCCAACGAAAGAACTATGTAGTTCATTACACTCCCTGAATGCTCATTTTACTGCAACTTCTCAGTCTTTCGTAGAAAGATGAGTAAACGCTTCAGTGACAAAGTGGCAACGTAATGCTAGCGTAGGCCACTCATAGAAATGATGCACCGTAGTTCCCTAATCACTCCTATAGCAAGCATCGCACGATGTTGTGTCACTTCTGCCTATAACATTTAGGTGCTAGGAAAAAGCTTACTTCCCTGTTATGACACCAGTAAGCAGTCTACTGTGTTTCATACTGAGGGATTTATTATATTTATTCTGCCGGTATCCTGGAGAGTAATGCTATCTCCAGTTATGCGCATTTGAAAAGCAATTGTCAAGCGTCATATGAGAACGCAACCAGTGCAAACGTAGGTTCTGGTCAAGTTTATCGGGAATGAGGTTTCCCATGATCTTGTTGTGACCTGAGACCTAAACAAGCCCAATTCAGCCCTCAGAGAAGCCTTGCATTTTCCTTGCTGAGAGGATTCAGCAACGCCTTAAACGCACCTACGCTATCGCAAACAAAGAGTGAAATCTAACATTGTCGTTCTCTAAAAGATACAAGCACCACATGATACCACTCGAGAAGCCCCATCACGGGACGGACCTCGCTTGGTGACAAATCCAAGCCGAAAGCTCCCTTATGCTGCAAGAAACCTGACAGCGACTTGGAGATTTTCGACGTGACGGACAGTACAGCTACATTTGTACGTTACATGTCAGTCTGAGCATAAATGGTGGAACTACGCAGAGTTTTAAGGGGCAATTCAACCATAGAAGTTGTGGCATAGTGTCGCCTGGCGGTTTGTAATCAGTATCCGCAATCAGCGTCTTTCACCAGCATTGCTCAAGCCGTCAAAATTGTATTGCCGAAAGCATACTCAATGTCGATAAACATGCCATGAGCGTACTTCTTCTTGTCGAATGCCCTGACAATTCTAGCCACCAGATTTTGAAGCGCAGTCTCAATGGATTGAGAAAGTAACAGTTTCGGATAATAACGGATTCACTGTTGACGACTTTGGCAAACGATCAAAGGACAACGATCTTCGGATCTGCACGTAGAATTTTCGAACCCAACTAGCGGAGATCCTCTACTTCTACAATGCGGACATAACCACCATCTAAGAAGGGCAATGAGATGGACCGGACAAAAAGTGGATGAAAAACTGTTATATCTGTCAAGGAGAATGTTACCCACGCGGCAAGTACAGCAGTCGCAGCGTATATTTGCATGCGGATTCGTCGTAACGGGAAGACTTAAGCAAAATGTCTTGAACTTTAACCATGTCAACAAATGACAAACGATGATTCGTATGAAGGGTAACTTCGCCAACATAAGTCTCATAAACGCCCCCCACCCCGTCAGAGGAGAAGGAAGACCTTACCCAAGACTGCTTCTACGAGCAAAGCCCTAAGTATGACGTGAAACTCGTCCTTGGCGATTTTTGGCGTTAGGAGGTCATCTTTGGTAATATACTGGAGAAATACAGCCCGGAAACGGACACAGACTTATTGATTTTGCGGCGGCACATAATGTAATTATACCCAGTACATGATTTCCACACTTCGATATCCATAAAGGGAGTTGGTTGAATTCTGAGCAAAGCACAGTCAACCAAATTGATCATAGTGCGATCCACGCAAGGCACTACTAAAATGTTTTATATATTTGAACATTCCAAGCAGCTAAAATAGACTCGGCTCATTACCTTATTGCAGCCAAGATACAAATGCAGATAACAACATTTCCGTTCACCTGACCAAGATGAAAGCAGGGAAGCCATTTCCAAGCTTAAGTCCAACAAAGCTGCTGGACCTTATGGCTAGACTGCAAGTGAAGTTTAGATACAGAGCATACATCAACTCATCTCTAAAATCTGGGTCAACGAAAGTATCACCAACGAATGGAACCTCAGCATTATTTTTTCGATCGTAAAGAATGGAGATCCTCTGAACTGCGCCAACTGTATTAGAATGAGCAGGTTATGACAAAACCGATAACTTAAATGATGGGAAAGATTGTCATGTGATTTTTTCAACATTGCTCTTGAACAAATTGTGTGAAACTCACAAGTCAACTCCAGAGGCATTACCTTTCAAAAGTCTGTTCAAGTACTCGCATATGCAGATGACATTGACATAATGGGAAGAATACAGATAGCTGTCAATGTAGCGTTTGCGACTATTGAAGCAAAACCGGCAAAGCAAACGGGAAGGGCAAAACGTCACAATAGTCAGATACAACTTTGCGTTAGCAAGGAACTTTATCTATCTCGGCTCCGCTATCAACTCCAACCACGACACGAGCGCGGATATCACTCTTGCTACAATAATAGCTGCTTCTGTGGGCATAGTAGCCTACTCTCCAGGAACCAAAAATACTTTTTACAAGATATTGATACATATCAGTTGTGCTTAGGGCTGAAAAGCTCATATAATGACGCAGATGTATGGAAATGTTCTCGGGAGATTCGAGAGAAAAGCTCTTCGGGTGATTTTCAGTCACTTTTGCATCAATGCAGAATAGAGTAGACGTTTCAACAGCGAACTGTATGGGCTGTAAAGTGATGCTGACCTCGTCAGAGAAACCCGGGTAAGTTGGTTTAGACGGCTAAGTCACATTGAGCGCATGGGTACCAGCATCACAGTCCCGAAAGTTTTTGACTCCAATCCGTAGGAACAACGAAATAGAGGACGATCTCATCTTAAGTGACGCATCCATGTGGAAGAGGACCTCAACCATCTTTGTGTGCCAATTGAAGGAGATTCATGTTAGCTGAGGCCCTGATCCACCCCAGACTGTAGCCCCATCTAAGTAATTAAGCAAGCCCTCTATGTGGAACCATGGGTATATCGAATTCAGATTGGGATGCGAGGTCTCGAACTTGTTGAAGAGGAGAAATCCGCGAAAAACCAAGTGGACACGATTTATGCAAGACCTCGGCAATGCCAACAGTGGTCCCCAAAAGCTCAGGACAAAAAATAAGCCGGAGGAAGCTTTTCAGTACCTGAACGTTACGCTCACCAATTGTTTTGAACTGGCATGTTCAGCTAGAATGTAATCCTGCAGATCACCAGTTCCTTGGTGGAACGCAAATCTGCAGCGACTTCCTAAAGAAACCAGAAAACTTCTAAACAGGCCACTTAAAACTAATTTGGAAGAAGAAGCTTATTCGGATTTTGAAGAATACCTCTTATAAAGGTTAAAGTGATCAAAATGGGCAAATCATTTAGACTGAAATATACAGAAGATCTGATAGCATCTACACTGAGTCGAATGTAGAGACTCTCAGCTTAATGCTTGCGGCTCACTTCCCATGTAACCTAATCAGAACCAGATCATAGTCAGTTCCTATTAATGAAACTGCTAGTGAACTGAATAACACAACACGCCGTAGCGGATACAAATATCTCAACGGTAGTGATGACAGATGATTCCATTAAACATGCTGTTGCTTCATTTGATTGCTTTAAGTCGTCTGGAACCGAAGGCATAAACTCAGGTATGTTACAAAAAGGTATAGGCCAGCTGCTGGTAACTCTGAATAGAATCTTTACTTTTAGCCTGGCAATAGTCCACATACCGAAACGCAGGCGAGCAGCGAAATTAGCCTTTATACCGAAAATCAGAAAAGAGCACTACATGCTGACCCAGAGCTTTAGATCTTTGCGAATGCATCCTCTGTCTGCAATGCAACATGATTACTAAGATCTTGCGAGAATGTACTTCAAAACCTGGTAGCCAGAATTGAAAGCGCATTCGACAGGAAGGAATACTCCCTGGGCATATTCATCGACATTAATGTGCATCTCGGAAAGACAATGCGGAGTATAAGAGTCACTAGTTTTGTGGATAAAAGCAGTATTGGCGAATAGGACACTGACTACGGAGTAGACTGCATCCAATACGTGATTCGGAGGTAAGCAAGGGTTGCCCGTAAGGCAGCGTCCTGGCATGGCGCATGTTGGCCGACTCACTGCTTAACGCTCTCAATTGCTCGGACATCTAAGCACAAATATACGCAGATGACGTTTATAGCTCTACTACCAATTGGATGGGATCTAGTGATTGACCATCGTAGTCGTAGACTTGATCTGCGATTGGTGCACTTGGAATGAGCTTTCAATCAATCCTCTCAAAACTGAGGTTGTTCTCTTTACAAGAAGAAATAAGCTGACTGGCCTGACTCATGTGGTGCTTGAAGGTATTACCATACAACTATCCAAAGAAGCTAAGTACTCGGGCGTCTTCCTGGATAACAAACTTCTATGGACCAAACATGTTAAGTTGAAAGCCTCTAAGGTGCTGACGGCCTTCTGACAGTACAAAGGAGTTGTCGACAGGACATGGAACAAGAAGGGTTTTTTTCATCTACAAGGCTATGATAAGGCCAATTATATCCTGTTCGTCGATTTTCTGGTGGAACAAGCTCTCACGAAAATACGTTATTGCTGCCTTTGCCAGACTTATTTCCCTTCCCTTGGTATTCATATCATGGGCTGTACTCTCAAAGCCATTTTCGGTTTAAAAAGACGTGGTCTTTAATTTAACACTCGTTGGAACTTATGCGCCGAAAAGCTGTGCTTAGGACCTTGCTGAAGTCTTTTACGAATTCCGAGTTAGTTCAAGAATGCAGGACATCACTGAACGCAGTCGGAAGGCTAAATTCAGTGAGTCTTGTCGGGGTCCCAGGTTACAATAGGATCACGGGAATTGAAATCGCCGGCTCAGAGTATAGTTTTTCGGAACTCAATGATTAGTTAGATCTGCCTGTGTTCTCGGTTAAAGCTTCTATTGACAAGTGGTTTCATATGAGCGCAAGTGCAGATGGCATAACTCTCCAGATTGCCAGTAAAATAAAGGCATCTTTCCGAAGGGTCTAAGAGTTCAGCAGGCTGTGATACGAGTACAACACCCTGTGATGCTTGCTGTGCAAGTGATGACGACACTGCGGTATACTACGAGCACCTCTGTGAACGTCCGGCTCATGCTCGCATCAGGCTGAAGGCACTCGGTGCTGGTACTGTGAGCACTTTGTCACTGAAGCGCTTACTCGTCTTTCTTCGAAAAACTGAGAAATTCCATTAAAAGGAGTACAATGTACTAGTTCTTTGTTTGAGTGCTCTGTATCAATAGCAAAAAAAAACCAGTTTTATATTATTCACGTATAATGTGGCGTACCTATCACCCTATCGCAAGATGGTATAATTTTTGTAAACGCCGTCGTACGTCAATTATATTTGACATTTGTGAACTAGACAGCTGCAGTATACAAACAGACAAGCAATGCAGCGCTATACTCCGCAAGAGCGTGGAATAATTATTACGATGTTTTTGACCAATACTCGGTCGGTGGTGTTAACGCAGCGTAAATTTCGACGTCGATTTGCTAATCGTGTCGCGCCCACTGGGCAAACATTCCGGCGCTTAGACTCGACTCGAACAGAGTGGAGCCATAGGAGACCATGCAGGGCATGGCCGCCACCGGACTGGTCGTTCGGCCGAGAATATCGCGGCTGTGGCTGCCGATGTCACTGAAAACGAAGAAACAAAGGCCATGCAATTGGGCATCACCACACGAACCCTACAGCGAATTTTAGTAAAAGACTTACATATGTTCCCGTACAAAGTGCAAACAGTGCATCAGTTAATGCTCCCTGACCGTCAGTCGCGTGTGAGTTACTGTAAAGCCACACTCAATCTCAACAACGAAGAGAACGATTTTGTCTCGAAAATAATAATGAGCGACGAGGCGCATTTCCACTTAAGCTGTTACGTCAATAAGCAAAATCTTCGTTTCTGGGGCACTGAAAATCCGCGTGTGATGCACGAAGAGCCATTACTTTCACTCAAAGCCAATGTGTGGTGCGGCGTTGACCCGGGAGGAGTGATTGGGCCGTATTTTTTTGAGGACGCCATCGGCAAACTGGGTCACTGTTACTAGCGAACGCTACAGGGTCATGATAAACGACTTCTTACTGCCGGAATTGGATGAGCGGGGCTGAGTGGACATGTGGTTTCAACAAGACGGTGCAACCTCACACACAGCACGAGCCACAATGGATATTGTGAAGCAAGCGTTTCCTGGTCGCGTAATCTCCCGTTTTGGTGATTTGGCATGGCCAGCAAGATCGCCCGATTTAACCATTTCTTTGGGGCTACTTGAAGTCACGGGTTTATGCCAACAAGCCTCAGATAATCGCAGCTCTTAAGGAAAATATTCGATAGGAATGCGAACAGTTATCACCGAAAATCTTGTGGAAAGTCATGAAAAATGCGATAAAACGGGCACAAATGTGTATGAACACTGGCGGTAGCCACTTGGCTATCATCTTTTCCACTTATCAGAAACAATTCTAAAGCTCCAAATAAAGTTCTGGATCACTCAAAAGCATTTTTTTTTATTTAGTAAAAAAAGTAATTCAAAAACAAAATTGGATGCTTAATTTTGCGCGTCGGCTTTTTCGTCTACAGTTATTTGGGTAAGTAGGGCTTGGGCGGCTTTGCATTTATTGACTTTATCTTTAGCAATATGGCTCTTGCTTCGCAGCGTAGTCGTATTTCATTGCAGTCCACTCCGTTCTTGTAATGACTGGCAATGATGTCATATTGAAGGCATTTGAAACAACTTATAGGTGCGATACATCTAAGCTTTACACAACATGTAGCGAGTGGTTTGTTTGCCACATCAACTGATACGTTTACACGGGTCGTTTGAGTTCCATCTGTTATGGAATCGATTTCGTACTGTCTTCGGTTGCAAGTACGATATAGTGTTTAAGTCTTGATTTGAAATTTGTATAGAAGTTCCAGCAGGCATTTTTGCTTTGCACCATTGGATTTGGAGAGTACATTTCAAGAATGTCACGTACTTTTAACCTTTGGTGAAGGCTCTATATAGATTTAAACATTCTCTTCTTCTTATGCAAATAGTGTCCATAAATAACTATCGATAAGAAATCTACCTTCAGCCTAATCAACGTTTATTAAGGTTTATCGTTTAAACTGTCCAACATAAAGTTATCTAATACGACGCCTACTTCTCCGACTTATGGTATCTCGTTTAATTGGACATTTTCGTCGATGATTCTAACGAGTGCTTATAAAATACATGCTAACAAATTCATTTCGCAGGGTCTTCATTCATTTCCAGACGTACTCTTAGATTAACGTCTTAATAACTCCAATAAACTTCAAATCTTTTTCCTGTATCCCATAATTCTTTTGCCCGTTCAATCGTTCGTCATAATATATACGACCGAAGATTCTACCCGACCTTCACTTTGTAGTTGTATTCTATTCATCCGGATAGTCATATGACAAATGACGAGTATACAAAAGCCATGACGATACGAGTAATCTACCCACGGGACCGGTCATATTACCATTGAAATTGATTCTTCGCATTCGAATACTTACTATTGATCTCAGCAACCAGGCAACCCACGATTCGAATGCTGTGATTGCTCTTTAACCGATTCCCATCTGAATAGCCCACTAGTAGCCATGTACGAGTATGCATGTTGACATTTCTGCTAGTGAAGGGAGGGTAAATGGACAGACGTACCGACAATCGGATTCAATGAAATACGATACGACAGAATCACGAAATTCACATTCTTCAGAGAAAAACGTGATGTTAATGTATTCACATACTCGTGTTTAGTCGAGTTTTGAGGTTTTGAATCTATTGGAGGCTTGACTAGGTGCTTGGAAAGGGGCCTGATGGGCTGCTTGCGAAGTACTGTACGTTATAAGAAATTCTTTTGTTATATTGTGGCAAACATGCATGCAAGCCATTGAAAATAAAAGTTTTCCACTGCTCATTCGTAAACCTTCTTATGAAGTCAGACCCACGCCACGTATAAAAGCGTGGATAAGGAATCCGTGGGTCATTGAATAAATTCTTCCTGAATGGGATGAAGGAAGATAAACTTTTGTTGCTAGATTTTCTGAGAAGATTACGCGTGCAAACTACTCAAATGAAAAATTTATTGGTCGAGATAACTTTTAGGCTAGAATGTACTCTTAGTTCAGTGGTTGTTTGCAGTCGTCCTAACGTAGCTCAGCGTGCAGAATGTGGATTCATTGTGGAATTGTGGCTTATTAGTAACTTCATTACTTCCTAATTTTACATCAAAGCAGCCGGCTCTGATGGAGTTTCTGTTGAACTTTGAACTATTGCAAACAAACATTGTTGGCAGCTACAAATTCAGGGAATTCGTTTATACTGGGGATCTGCACGGCGATTGATCTGCTAACTGTCCTATAACTTGGATTGCGCCATCAGCGCAATAACTGTAGCGTAGTGCTTGCCTTACCGCTCAGTGGTGGTCCCTGATAACAGTATGTGTAAATCTGGAGTGCATTGGGATGGACCGGGCAAAAAAGGAGAATGTTACAGGTAGCCGGAGGGACAAGCACAGCAGTCGCTTCGTTTATTCGGATGCTAATTCGCCGTAAGAGAAAGACTTAGGGACCACGTCTTGCTCTCCAGGCATGTAAACGATTATCTGACGATTCGCATGACAGCTAATTTTGCCAATATATGGCTCGGAAACGCTCGCTCCGCATAAGGAGAAGAGGAACGACTTTACCAAAGACTGCTTATACGAGCTCATCGATAAAGCCTACGCGCAATACCCTGAGTATGACGTAAAAATCTTGAGATTCTCCTTCTCCTTGAGAAGGAAGATATCTTATTGATTTTGCCTAGCCTAGGGGCCTAGCTCAGAAACCCTTGAAAAAAATGGTCATATTGCGATTGACGCAAGGCACTCCTCCAGTGTTTTAGATGTCAAAACATTCCGAAAAGTTTACATCGATTCAATCAGAAAATTCAACATCAAATGGCTACAATTGCAGGAGACCGTCGGGGCCTCTCCTTTGGCCTAACGAATCCGCCAGCATCGAACTTAGAATATCAGTGACTTTACTGCCAAAAAGCAATCAGAGAGGCCATTTCAAATTGCCCCAGCAAAGAAACCTCTAGTACGATGACGAATTCAGACAGCTAAACCTGGAAAAACAAAGGATGTTCAGAGCCGCCCTGCAAAAAAGAACAAGAGGGGCTCGCGAGTTCTAAGTACAGAAAACAAGGGATGAATATTGGGTCTTTAGAAGAAAAAGGAAAGAGCACGGGAAGCGCTAGATCGAGGAATTAGAAAGATGCTGAGAATCTGTAATGATTATTTATGCAGACTGTTAATCGGTAATAACGAACAACATTTCACCGTCAGGCACACTGAACCATTCAGCATTTGAGTCCACCAGACAAAGATGAAGTCAGGACAGTTCAAAAGTTTTTGGTAGAATTATGAGAATCTAACAAGTCAACTCCAGAGGCATCATCAGTCGCCTGAGATAGCTAGGACATACAGATCGAATGGATACGTAACTGGTGGCAGTTCGAAAAACCGGGCTAAATGGAAAGACTTGTTAGTTGAGAGCCAGGTTCATCCCGAACAGTAGCGCCACCCAGGTAGGAAAACCCCAAAGGTGGTAACAACTTTTTGTCACTCAAGTGCTGCTAAATCCTCTCTGCACCTGCTAGATAGGATTCAAGACCATGCAATAAGACTCAAAGGAGATGCTAATATGACTCTGTCAACGGACACCCTCGAACACCGACGTAATCTCCCCAGTCTTATCTTCTTTTATTGCTACTTTCACCGCCAGTGCTCCGCCGAGATTGTTAATAGCAATTGCACCCCTTCAAACCTTCAATCGTAACACCTGTTTCACTATTTCAAGCCCACTTTCGGATGTACTCTGGAATATCGTTATTCGTTCCTAAGCCATATAACCTGCTTATAGGATAGCCTGCTGAGTTCTTTTTTCCTAGGCGTTATAACTTGCGAACATTTAAGACCAACGTACATCGATATCTGTCTTTTTTTTCCTCCCTAACTTTCTCTCGGACATGCTGTGTGTAAACATTTTAAGGGTTCTAAAAACCACTGGAGAGTGCTCTTTTACAAAAAGAATAAGGCCTATTTTATAGAACTTTCGTTGGGTGTGAATGACAGCTAGGTGATCGGTAATCGGTTTGTAACCAATGATCCTCGTTCACAGTCACGACCTTAAAAGGTAAAACACGTAAACCTCCACTCCCTTCTTTTCATTATTGTTCATTCCATCCAGCGTACCCCCTGAATTGTATTATATTGCGTAAGTATGTTCTTAAGTTTTTCTCTTGGCAAAATTTTCTAAGATCCCAGGGGAATTTTCCTAAATCTTTGTGGTTTTTAGGCCGTGCTTCCGTTCTAAATCGGGTTAATTTTTTTTTCTAAGGCAACCGCCAATCTCATTTCGGTAAAAGACCCTCATATAGAGTGACCAGATAGCAATGATAGTTTTTCCAATTGTCAGCTGTTAAAGTTATCAATGGCATCCAACTGTCAAAATATTCAGTACGGTTCCATCATGCATCGTTTTATTATTTATCGTTTTATTATTAAACATTTTTATCCAAATCCCGGCTCAGTTGTATATACGCAACGTTAATTTCGTCGTGAGGTCAATCGTCATCATGGCTTCAGTGTGTAGGCAATTCGGCTCACTGCGGAAAATTTTGAGCGTCAGTAAACTCTTTTGGATTTTACGCCACCAACCAGACAGAAATTGTACCAACATGAAGAAAACATAGCCACCCTAGCGGCCAGTATCGAAAAAGACCCAGAAATGTCGATTCGGCACCGATCAGCTTAATTGGGCATCGCAAGAGGGTTAAGCCGGCTTATGTTGCGGTTGGATTGCGGTCTACATCCGTGTAAGATTGGGCAGATGGAAGAATTGAAATCGAACGACCATTGACAATGCTGTAAGTTCGCTAACGGGGCGCTGGAAATGTTGGCCGGAGATCCGGATTTTGGCCAGAAGTTCATCTTCTCGGAAGATACCCATTTTTGGCTCAGCGGCTATGTCAACAAGCAAATTGCTGTTATTTTAGCGTACACAATCCACAAGTGTTCAGCCAAATGCATCCACAAAGATTAACTGTTTGGTGCGGTTTATGGCATGGCGACATCATCGGCTCTTATTTCTTTTGAAATGAACAAGGAGACACCGTTATCGTCAATGGTCTCAGGTATAAAGCGATGTTAACCGATTTTCTGTGGTCGGAGCACGACAATATCGATATATTCAGCAACGCAACATGCCATACAAGCGACGCAACGCACAAAGTTGTGAAGGAGAAATTTGGCGACTGGGTCATCTCACGGCGAGCATTCATCAATTGGCCGCCGCGATAATGCGATTTGAGTCAATTATTTTCTCTGGAGTTACGTCAAGTCCTTAGTCTTCTCTAACAAGCCAACCATTTTCGACGAGCTCGAGGACAATATTCGACACGATATTGCCAGAATAACGAAGCACACATTGGACCGAGTCATCAAAAATTGGACCGACGGTTTGAAACACTGCCAACGAAGCCGAGGTGGCCATTTGAATTATGTGCTATTCCACTCATAATGGCAAGAACGTATCTTCAAAATAAAGTCAGAATCAATTATAAATCTCACACCGTTGTCCTTTTATTTAATATTTTCCCCTATCGTTCTTATCTTGTAATCGTTTACTTACACTGCTGTAAATTCACTATTCAATGATTGACGAGATGACTATCTAGCTGTGCTACGTGGGGGTTTTAGGCCAATTTGAATTGTGTAGGTTCAAAGAACTTACCTCAAATCTCGCCCAGCTAGTGTTAAGCTAGGATCTTAACCTACGTATGTATTGTATTATAATTCCTTAACATTGGTGGTACTGAATTCACAAACTCAGTTTTAAAACTGTCACTATATGGATATCCTTTGAGATCCAGCTTTTAATTAAAACATGAAAGACTCATATGACAACTGAACTTAAGCTCAAATTGAATGCTGTGGGTGTGCCATGAAAATTCAATTTCGAAAAGAACGTCTGCAGAATGCAGATAAAGAAACACTAGGCCGATCAATTAAAAAATGGAAATCGCCCTTTTCAGCCAAAAATTGCCAGAACTCCAGAGCAAGTAGATGATGGAAAGAATGGTTTCAGGGCACGATGGTCCTACATGATGTGGAAGATTCAAATACCACATACATACATATAGCTACTCGTATGTACATTTCCATATGGTTTTCAGGTAATTGCTGAAGGCTAAAATTGGTTAAAAAAAAAAATTTTTTTTTAAATAGTGGAAATACTTGAAATGGGCTTCGGCATTGGATCTGGCAAGAGATTGTGGAATACTTGATTGAAAAAGATTCTGTCAGCTGACTTATTATTCCTCTGGGTAGTGCAAACTTGCTTTTGTATTTTATTACGCAATGCTACAAGATAGTCGTTCGTCAATATGTGGGTCTATACATATCTAAATCGATAACGCCATATCACGTTTCAGTCGCAATATAGTTAATTTTTTGGTGCATATGTTGGTTTAAAGGATAAAATAGCCTGATAGCAAAGCCTTTTAACTTGAGTTCCTTATTCAATATGAAATCATAAATACATAGCTGCGTTGTATATGTTTAAGAGCAGCATACATTTTTATGTACCATTTTACCACAGGTCATCATAAGTAAGTAAAAGAAGCACCTTGCATTAAAAGGTATTTACTTACGAAGAAATGGGTCTCTATCTAAGATATTGTAGCGTTCCGCTCTGCTTGAATTCGAATAAGTTTTGAACTAGGAGCTGGAATTTTTATATTATTTCTTAGCAGGCATATTGTTATTCATTTGTTGGTTGTGGCCGATACAATGTATCCAATGTTAACCAACAGGTGCGCTAGAAATTTGAAAGTGTACAGCGGCCATGTTAGAAAAGCTGCAGCTGTCAAATCTCAAGGTTGAGCATCAACAGTGTTGAGCAACGCGTGCAAATAATCAAATTCTGCTATCAAAATCAGTGTTCTGTTCGAGTTACGTTCTACGTGATTTTTATGGTGCACGCAGTTTGGTGGATAAATTCGAATCAACTGGTTCAGTAACTAATCGAATAACACTCGTACGTCGTTGAAACGTGCGGTCTGCGGAACGAGAGTGTGCAGCATAACACGAGCCAGTCAATTTCTCATCTAGCCAAATAACTTGGCCTTTCGTAGACATCAACTTGACGAACTTTTTTTCGAGACATGCCTGCATCCATACAAAATTCAATTGACCCAGGAACTATTGTAGTAAACGACCATAGGCAGCGTCGCGTATTCGCTAACTGGGCTCTTGAGAATTTGGAAGTTGACTCCGATTTTATACGGAAAATCATATTCAGCGACGAGTTCCATTTTTGGATAAAATGCAAGTGCATTCAGAAAAAGTCACTGGTTGATGTGGATTTTGGTCCGAAAGCATCATTGGGCCGTACTTCTACCAACATGAATCTGGCACCGACATAACTGTCAACGGCGAGAGGTACAGGTCGATGATAACCAATATTTTGTGGCCTATATTGTAAAATATGGATCTCAGTGATATGTGGTTTCAGCAAGATGGTATAACGTGCCGCACAGCGCATGCAAAAATGAATTTTCTGCCTGACAAATTCGACGGATTGGTTATCTCATATGTCGATAACTGACCATCGAAATCGTGTGATTTAACGCCGTTGGATTTTCTCTTCTGGGACTACGTTAAATCACTGGTCTATGCGAATAAGCCGCAGATGATTGATGCTTTAAAATTTAACACAACCACTGCCACCAATAATATCGAGCCTCGTTTATGCGATCGAGTCATCGAAAAAGGGACCACTTTGTCCGCCATCGGAGTCGCTGTGGCAATTTGCTCGAAGTCACATTCCACACATTCTGTAATCGAATGCTGTTTCTACAATAATCAAATAAAAAAAAAATTATTATGTCTCATACACAACTTGTTTTATTTAAATTTTTAAAGTTCGAAAACCCTGGATTTCAAGCGTATTAATGTGGCAATCAGAAAAGGAACAAAGTTTCCATTTCTAACTTTGAAGTTGACTGATTGATTGAGACTCCAGTCAGCCATAGGTAGACTTATTGATTCCTTCTACAAGCACAACATTTTAATTCTCGGCAGGACTCAGTGCGCAACGATTGAAACTTGGAAAGGAGTATTTAAATAAAGAATACCGTTTCAAGGAATCAATCTCATTAGGCATGCTATTTGCAGTTCGTGGCATTCTGTTCAAAGGTTCGTTTCATCCGATGGTAATTGAAATGGAATAAGGATTACAAAAAGGATTGTAAATATGATACAAGTCACAATGTTGAAATATAGTCGGTGGAAGATGTATTAACGGCGCTTTAATATCCTCAAAGTGAATTACCAACTTTAGAATTGCTAGTCTCTCTCTAGTTAGGCCATTGATGCGGCTTTCAAACTGTATGGCGGCGAAGCATTTTTAATATTGTATTATTTTCCTTGACAAGATCTTGCTGAAGCCATGTTATTGGAAGACTCAGGTGAAGTATTTTGCCATGTTGGCAACGCCAGCGACGAGAAGAATAAAAATGAACTGAATCAACTGACAGCCATCTGACAGCTAACTAAAAAATGTTTGTTTTTTTTTTTAAGGGATTCCATCGTTGCAACGCCAACTAGGGGCAGAAGTAGGAAATCTACTAATTTTGTAACAAAGCAAATTTTTATAAATAAAGTTGAAGCAGAGCTTTAATTAATGTTTTCATTAAATACGCAACATTTCTCTTTTTATAAATTGTAAAGAATTTAATTTTTTAAATAATTATATTGCCAACTTTTGCTTAATTACCCTATATTAAAGTTTTGTATACTTTCATAAAAGCTTAATATCAGCTGTTTGATCATGTGTAAAAGCTCTCTTTTGTGGTTGCGAAATAGAGTATAAAAGCCCACAGAAGTTAGCTTAAATATCGAGTAGTATCGGAGCATCGAAAGAAGACACTCTAAGGTGAGTTCCTAGGAGGTCTTTTTTTCGTTCGCCCGCTGACTGGCAATTTGATTATTAAAGAACGAACTGGGCGATTTCCCGGGTCTTCCTTAATACTCAAATTGCTAAGTTTGATTAAGTTTTTGTAAACAAATACACATATTTTTTTTGTTTTCTCTTTTACTTCTTCCGTCGTAATAAAAAAATAGTAAAAACGAACCGAAATTGTTTTTTTCTCCTTTCATCGAGGGAACTACTTTTTAGTGAAGAAAACATTTTCTGAAGAGAAGAGTCCCGCTCTACAATTGGCGCCCATCTTGTGGACTATTTTTATGACAGAGGAAGTAAGACGCAGTTACAGAATTCGACAACGAGAAGGCGTTATTTCGCCAGAACAGTTCAACCAGTTGATTTCGGCTCTTGCTGTGGGTAAATACCGAGCAGGGTCATTTACAACGTGCACGGCTCGATTCCGCGGAGAAAGAGATAGTAACAAGCTCGAAGAATTTATATCAGCCATTACGACTTTCAAGGAAATCGAGAAAATCAACGACGCGGACACTATAAAGGCTATGCCCATGCTGTTTGAAGACTACGCTGCATCGTGGTGGGTTGGGGTGAAAAACAATGTTACCACATTCGACCAGCTTCTTAAACTCCTCAGGTCTGTTTTCTCACCTCCCAAACCAGCTTGGCGTGTTTTCCTCGAAATAATGGATACGAAACAGCAGGTAAATGAGCCAATTGACAGTTTTGTATGCAAGAAACGCATATTGTTCGCACAAATTGAGACCATTAATGAAGACATGCAAATCAATATGATCTACGGTTTACTAACATCAAGAATACGAGAACGGGTACCTCGTGAAGCTGTAGACTCCTTTGCTAAACTACTAGAACATGGTAGAGAGGCCGAGATGGCGATTGCGGAAGCTAAAGCACCAGAAGTTAAGCCTATCGACAAAAAAGAGTACAGTACCGAGAAGAAAATTGAAAAACGATGCACACACTGTAGAAGACGCGGGCATACCCACGAAGAATGCTTCAAAATGAAAAGCCTCCAAGAGAACGTGGTCAAACAAAGCGATATGAGACCTGCATTTGCTTGTTATGGGTGTGGAGCTCCAGGCGTTACGAGAGCAAACTGTCAGAACTGCAGTCATAAGGCAAAGAAGGATAGCCCAAACTACCTTGCTTTTAACTTGGTATCGACCACACTAATTGGCAGAGATGCTCCAATAGCCCACATTAATATGTTTGGCCTCGTTGGAGAAGCATATCTAGACACTGCTGCTCGGACAAGCATAGCTAGTGCCAGCTTAAAAAGATTAATGACCAAGAATAGATGTGTGTTTCAAAAGGTTAAAGCGGATGTCACCCTTGCCGATGGAACAACAACGGAGAAAATGGTTCTTTGCACTATATGCAATATAAAAATTGGTGGCAGAGAGAGAAGAATTCGCTTTATATCTCTTCCAAATGCTACGAAGAATAGAACACTTATAGGTGCAGACTTTATGCAACAAGCTGGAATAGTTTTAAACATGGGGCAAAAGTACTGGTATTTCGAAGATGACCCTAAAACCAGATTCGATTTTATGGACTCGATGCCTATGCACCTAAATAGTGTGCAACTGGAATGTGACAACATCCAGGATATAGAACCTCCAAAACCATCTACGAGTCGAACAGCTACAAAAGCATCTATTTCTAGTTCAAAGAAAAGTCGAATGGGAAACTCACCCGATGTCCTTCAAGAGGTTACAGCATTTTCCAATTGGTTGCGAGAACGTGAGCTACTAAGCCCTATTGCCGCGACACCAAAACAACATAATGTCGAAAACTATGGGCCAGGTGTTGAATCTTTGGGAAATAGAGGAAATGATTATTCCCCACATTCTATACAAGCCATTTTTAAGGATGCTATACCAGAAAATGAAATAACCCCGAAACGTAGAAAGACTGAACATCTTTTTGGAAAATGTGAAAGGACGCAACTCAGTGACGAAGAATACTCCCAGGCTTTTTTTTTACCATTGAATTCAATTCATATCAAAATCCTAAAGGCTTCTGATGGAATCAACCTCGAAGCTAATCAGAGAAACCAATTGGAAAAATTGTTGACGGCAAATGAGTATGTGTTCAATACAGGAAGCACGGTCACTCCGTTTGCAAAGCATCGGATCAACACCGGAAGCAGCGATCCAATCTCATTACCACCTTATAGACTTGCGCCCCCAAAACGAGATCAGCTCAGGCAAGAGATACGGACAATGCTCGAGGATGACATAATTGAGGAATGTGAATCCCCATGGGCTGCACCAGTGGTAATGGTCCCCAAAAAAGACGGAGGCGTACGAATTTGTGTTGATTATCGCCAGCTAAACTCGATAACGATTCCTGATAAATACCCGATGCCAAGAATTGATGATCTACTCCACGAAGCAAAAAGCACTAACTACAAATCAACTTTAGATCTACAAGCCGGATATTGGCAAATAGGGGTACATGAAGACGATCAAGCCAAGACAGCGTTCATTACTCCTTTTGGCTTGTACCAATTCAAACGCATGCCTTTCGGACTGAGAAATGCCCCTGCGACCTTCCAGAGGCTCATTGACCGATTTAGGGCAGGACTCGGAGATATTCTTATTGTGGCCTATTTGGACGATATCATCGTTTGCTCCCCGACGTTTAACCAACATATTGATGACCTCGGAAAAGTTTTTGCCAGGCTAAAAAAATTCGAGCTTCGCGTGAACAGGGATAAATGCCGATTTTGCTGCGAAGAGGTGAAATACTTGGGCCACCTTTTAAATTCTAGTGGCATCAGTATGGACCCAGAGAAAATAACAGCAATCAAAAACCGGCCCGAGCCAAAAAACGTCAAACAGCTACTTTCTTTCCTTCAAACTTGTTCGTGGTACCGACGATTCATACCTAATTTTGCCAATGTATCAAAGCCATTAAGCCAGCTTACTAAGATGAGAGTTGATTGGTCCTGGACTGAGACATAACAAAAGGCCTTCGCTACACTTAAGGACCTCCTGACAACAGCACCAATTCTAAAACAAGCCAACCCAATGTTACCTTTTTTCCTCAAGACAGACGCTAGGGGCAGTTTTACTCCAGGGGGAGGGAGCTAACGAACACCCAATTGAATATGCTAGTAGATTGTTGAGTGATAGCGAAAAAACTACTCCACTACGGAAGAGAAGCTTTGGCGATCGTGTGGGCAACTTTGAAGTTTCGAGGATACATCGAAGGATCAGAAGTAACCTTAATTACCGATCACCAGCCTCTAAAATGGCTCATGACACTTAAGTCCCCAACGGGTAGATTAGCGAGGTGGGCCCTTCAGCTACAGCCATTCAACATTCAAATCCAATATAAATCAGGACGTACAAACGTTGTCGCAGATACACTTTCAAGACCCCCATGCCAAGAAGACCATAAAGAAAATTGTGAAATCTGTTCATATCAAGTTGATATGCCGAGGAAGGGATCTATGGAGCTACGTGCATCTCAACTCCAAGATTCAAAGCTTAAAGCCATAATTGAGTCATTGGAAACCTCGGACGAAGACTTCATCCTATGGTCGAAACGCGGATATCTTCTAAATGATGGTGTTTTATACTGTTACAACGACAGTAATGCAGATAATGAAGATGCTCAGCTGGTTATTCCAGAAAAAGAACGGGCACATATTCTACAAACATACCACAACGACCCTGCTGCCGGCCATTACGGAGTAGAACGCACCATAGCGAGAATAGCTAGCAGATATTTTTGGCCAGGTATGCGATCGGACATAGCCGCCCATATTAAAAATTGCACTGAGTGTCAACGTTACAAGATCAACAACCTAAAACCGTCAGGACTTCTCCAAACAATTCCAAGCAGTCAACGTTTCGAGATCATTGCAATCGATTTGGTTGGACCGCTCCCAATAACAGAAGATGGATACCAATGGATTTTCATTATAGAAGACATAGCTAGTAGATGGATAGAAGTGTTCAAATTAAAAGAAGCCACCGCTGAATCCTGCGCAAAAATGCTAACAGACGAAATCTTCCTTCGATATGGACTTCCAAGACGTCTAATCAGTGATAATGGTGTGCAATTCATATCTGCTATCATGCAAAAACTGACGTTTTGCTTTAACATTCAACACACTTATACTCCAGTGTACCATCCACAAGCCAATCCGGTGGAAAGAAAAAATAGAGACCTTAAGACTCAACTCTCTATTCTCGTAGGGAAGGATCATTCCTCATGGTCGCAGAATCTTGCAGCTATAAGATTTGCCATGAACACTTCACTATGTCACAGCACGGGTTACTCTGCAGCTTACTTAACTTTTGGCCGAGAACTTCGCACTTTGGATGACGTCCAGCTTGATTTAAAGACGATAGTTGAATCCGAAAATTTCGTCCCGCAAATTACGCCATATCTAAATCTCTAGCTGAAACAATCAAAACAGCCAAAGAAGCAGAAATACAACAACAAGATCGAAATAAGAAGTATGCTGACAAAAACCGACGACGACAACCCCCACTAGATGTAGGTAGTAGAGTATTGGTTACTACCCACATTCTAAGCAACGCTTCAAAAGGTATCAGCTCCAAATTTCTTCCAAAAAGAGACGGTCCATACATCATTACCAGGAAAATCGGTTCCTGCAGTTATGAAGTTGCCAAAGAAGATGAACCGCTAATCCCACTTGGTATATTTCATTCCTCCAATATAACCCTATTCCTAGGTGGCAAAAACACCACACCACTGATGACCCTAAGAAGGCGAGGACGACCCAAGAAGACACCATAAATATTGACACAACTCCGAGGCGTTCATCGTGTCAAAGGGGGAGAATGAAGCAGAGCTTTAATTAATGTTTTCATTAAATACGCAACATTTCTCTTATTATAAATTGTAAAGAATTTAATTTTTTAAATAATTATATTGCCAACTTTTGCTTAATTACCCTATATTAAAGTTTTGTATACTTTCATAAAAGCTTAATATCAGCTGTTTGATCATGTGTAAAAGCTCTCTTTTGTGGTTGCGAAATAGAGTATAAAAGCCCACAGAAGTTAGCTTAAACATCGAGTAGTATCGGAGCATCGAAAGAAGACACTCTAAGGTGAGTTCCTAGGAGGTCTTTTTTTCGTTCGCCCGCTGACTGGCAATTTGATTATTAAAGAACGAACTGGGCGATTTCCCGGGTCTTCCTTAATACTCAAATTGCTAAGTTTGATTAAGTTTTTGTAAACAAATACACATATTTTTTTTGTTTTCTCTTTTACTTCTTCCGTCGTAATAAAAAAATAGTAAAAACGAACCGAAATTGTTTTTTTCTCCTTTCATCGAGGGAACTACTTTTTAGTGAAGAAAACATTTTCTGAAGAGAAGAGTCCCGCTCTACAAAGTGAAGTTTCGTTAACAAAATTTGGATTTTTTGAATTTGTTTAACAACAAAATTTTACAAAATTATATGCCATTTACGCAACAAAATGTCGAAAAGATCAGGACAAGGTATGGCGTCGAAGGATCTAGAATCCAGAAACTGCGCCATGTGCAACAACGCCGACACGGTGAAATGGTGGCATGCGATCAATGTGACGCGTGGTTTAATTTTAACTGCGTTAATGTAGCCGCATCCATTTCAAAAGAAGACTGGAGTTGCGCAAAATGTACCACAATGGTTCTGCCCAACGATGGAATTCAATCCAAAACGCCTTCTGTGGTGCGTAGTTCAATTAAATCACAGCGTTTAAAATGCACCAGAGTCTAACTCAAGTTATAATAAGAACGCAGACAACTACAGAAGCAACGGTATGAAGAATATCTTCAGAAGAAGTTTGAACTTCTCATGCAGGAGGAAGCGGACGAAGAAACATCAAAGGATGGCGATTAAGAGGAATCTCATAATCGAGTAGGACAATGGCTGCAAAATGAACAAGGACTTACGCCCGACAGGAACGTAACGATGCAGACAAGAATGCAATTTTCAACGCATATCAGGCAAGTAATCAACAAGAGTTTTCAACCCAACCACCTATTTCCTCCAAAATTCCGCCATCACAAACCAAACATTTCATATCCCACCTCTCCAATCTACAATATTTTGATAAATTCAACAATAATAACGTTATGCCTAAACAAGAGATACAGAACCCAAACCAGCAACAAATAGCAGCGCGTCAGTCGCTCCCAACCGAGCTTCCTATCTTTAGTGGAGATCCGGATGAGCGGGGCACTATTCTTCAGCACATTCGAGATTTGTGGTGCTCTCTTATGTGATTTTAATAACGACGATAATCTGATACGCCTCAGGAAGTGCCTTAAAGGTAAAGCTCTTAACGTGGTTAGAAATACACTTTCCCTACCATCTAATGTGCCAAGGATAATGTCCACACTGCGAACATTGTTTGGACGCCCAGAATTAATAATTAACACCATTTTGCAAAAAATTCGGCAAAGTCCACCACTCCGAAATGACAAATTAGAACAAATTGTGGAGTTTGCATTTGCGGTTGAAAATCTTTGCACGACAATGGAGGCGTCTGCGTTACACGATCATTTAAATAACCAGCCGTTGCTTCAGGAATTGACTGACATGCTGCCAACAAATTTTAAAATGATGTGGCCTGTACACAAGAGAAGTCTTAAATCTGCAAATTTGTGTCGGTTTGATAAGTGGTTGTCTGAAATGGCAGAATCCTTTAGCGACGTAACTTACTCACCATTAGTGTTCAGTGAGAGAGAAAGGCCACGTTCACTTTCACGCAGAAAGTCACCACGACAACACAAACAGCGAGCAGTTATGTCAAATTTGCAATATCATCTGCGTATCTGTCGATGAGTGTAGTGTATTCCTGCAACTAAGTAGGAACGAGCGTTGGGAGGCAGTAAAGCAACATCACTTATGCCGAATGTGCTTAAAATCGCATCGCAGAGCACAATGTAAAGTCAACAAGGTTTGTGGCATAAACGGATGTACTTTCAGACACCATTCACACCTTCATAACTTCAACATCAATCCCGAGCAAATTATCAAAACCAAGACCATTGAACCAGGCCATAACGAAGTAGTTACAAATAAAAAATTCACAAATAATAGCTACAATAAACATAGCTACGAGTACAATGAAAGTGAAATTTTATTTCGATACATTCCAATAAATCTGTTCAGTCGAAACAAGATGGTACGAGCGTATGCTTTCATTGATGATGGATCTTCACTTACTATGATGGAAGACTCATTAGCTGATGAATTGGAGCTAACCGGCCAAGTAGAGCCACTATTACTGCAATGGACTGGAGGTACACACCGCGAGGAGAGTGGATCAAGAATAATTTCCGTGGACATTTCCGGAATAGATGAAACACATCCCAAGTTTTCCATGACCAAGGTACGTACGGTGAAATCTTTAAGCCTTCCTAGTCAAAGTGTGGACGCCACAGAACTTGCCCTTCATCATCCTGATCTCCGAGGCATACCGATCTCGTCATACCACCAAACAGTTTCTCGTCTGCTGATCGGGCTGGACAATACCAAATTAGCTACGTCTTTGAAAGTGCGAGAAGGACATCCGACATCTCCAGTGGCATCTAAAACGCGTCTTGGATGGATGGTCTATGGCCCAAAGTCCACCTATATTAAACGCACAACAGTCATTAGCCATGAATTTCACAGCTACCACATCTGTGAGCGTGAAAGGGGCAATGATGAGTTACTACAACATATGTTGAAGGAATACTTCTCTCTGGACAGTCTGGGTGTGACAAAAATTGACATCATAAAATCAGCAAACGAAGAACGAGCACGTAAAATTCTAGAAGAACAAACACATCCAATAGGAGATTTCTTTGAAACCGCTTTACTACGGAAGTACGATGAAATACAATTACCCGACAGTTTTCCAACGGCACTCCGAAGATATAAATGTCTTAAAAGAGGTTAGAACGAGATCCAGATCTAACACATACTCTAAAGTAATTGTTCGAAGACTACCAAGCAAAAGAGTACATCCGCAAGCTGACTTCAGAAGAAATATCCCAACATTATCCCCGGAAGTGGTACTTACCAATATTCGTCGTCACCAACAAAAACAAACCTGGCAAATCAAGAATAGTTTGGGACGCAGCAGCTAAAGCCAATGGTACATCACTGAATTCTGTACTTCTCAAGGGACCTGACCAGCTTGTACCACTCACTGGGATACTATTTCGCTTCCAAGAACGTCGCATCGCAATATATGGGGACATTACAGAAATGTTCCACCAAGTGCGAGTCAACAGCTATGATCAACATTCTCAACGCTTTCTATGGAGTAATGAAGGGAGCAACAATCCGGACATTTACGTGATGCAAGTATTAACATTTGGAGCAACGTGCTCACCCATGTGCGCTCAATTTGTTAAAAATCTAAACGCGCAAGGGTATTCATCCGAGTTCCGACGGGCCGCTAACTCCATCATCCACAACCACTATGTTGATGATTTTTTAGAAAGTGTTGACTCCGAGGAGGAAGCTGTGCAACTAGCTAGAGACGTGAAGTACGTTCATCAACAAGCAGGAGTCGTTAATGTACTTGGTGAACAACATTACGAGCGCTGGAAGTTAAATCTAAAAATCGAAAATGATGCGGAAAAGGTTTTGGGTTTATGGTGCTGCATATCGCCAGATACATTTACATTTCCGCTGACATCAAAATCACATCTTCGTAAACAACTGTCGGAAACTACAGACCGACAAAGCGAGAAGTATTGCGTGTGCTTATGTCAATATATGACCCTCTTGGATTCATCGCCAACTTTATGGTTTTCCTGAAAATCCTTATGCAAGAAATCTGCAGGTCCAAGGTTGGTTGTGACAACCGCATATCAGATGAACATCTTCAACAATGGCAGCTGTGGGTACGTCACCTTAAGAACATCAACCAGTTTCAGATCCCAAGATGTTATCTACACGTCATCACGTTTAGTCAACACGAATCAGTCCAACTACATGTTTTCATTTATGAGAGTGAAAATGCATTCGCAGCAGTGGCCTACATAAGGGTGAGTCAAGCTAATCTCGTAGAAACTCGTATCAGCCAAGACCCGAGTAGCCCGCTCAACTTAGTTTCCATCCCACGGTTGGAGCTGGAAGCAGCTAGGCTCGGTGTTCCTTTGGCCAAAAACTTCAAAGAAGGACACTCGATATATTTCAACCATGCATAATACTGGACAGATTCCAAGACGGTACTTTCTTGGATACAATCAGATCATCGAAAGTATCGTCCTTTCGTCGCATTTAGAGTCAGTGAAATACTGGAAGACTCCACAATGCGCAATGGCGATACGTCAACACCAAGTTAAATGTCGCCGACGATGCCACCAGATGGCAGAAATTACCGGAATTTAATCCATCTAGTCGTTGGTTTACAGGTCCGTCGTTTCTTATGCAATCCGGAGATATATGGGCACCACTAAAGGACTTTGATCGGACCCAAGAAGAAATGAGAGCGTTGCACTTGCTGCATCACACAAACATCCCACCAGCTTTAATCCAGTTTAAACGATTTTCCAAATGAAATAGAGTCGTACGAGCACAAGTATACGTATTACGCTTCATCTGGAATATTTCCGCGAAACGAAGAGGCGTACTAAAAATCTCCAATAATTTCCCGACAAAAGAAAAGTAAACTGTCTTTTATAAGTAGCCCAGAGCGAGTGCTACTCCGACGAAATATCAACACTGTCAGACGTCAAGTTGAGAAATCTAGTCCTATTTTCAAACGGTTCATCGCCAACCGTGGCCGTCCGAAAGAAATCAGATTCGACTATGGCACTAATTTCCATGGTGCAGAAAAGGAAATTCAGAGCGCTCTACGAAATCAAAAAGACGATTTTTCCAATAAGTTCTCCAGTGCTGAAACCAAGTGGATTTATAATCCTCCAGCTTCTCCGCATATGGGAGGGTATTGGGAACGTCTAGTTCAATCTGTCAAGAAGACATTAAACCAGATTATGTTGAAAAAAAAATCCATCGGACGAACTTCTTCTCAGCATGCTGTTGGAAGTGGAGTTTACTGTGAACTCAAGATCTCTCAGCTACATACCGGTAAATATAAACAACTTATGCAAATTCCAGTCCTCGCAGTGCCTCGTGAATGTACCTCTGCATCGTTTGCGGTAGATTCCGTAACCCGAAAGTCATGTATTTAAATTCATACACACCGAAAGGTATTGTGATGGCTGTTTTTGGTATTTCTTCAGGCTCGACATGTAATACGAGTAATACGGTATCTGTCCAGTTGAGCAATCGAGTTTTTTTGAGATTTGGCAACATCTCATCGGCCAATTTTTTAACTGACAACTGCTGTCACAACGGAACTGTCAAATTGTTTTTTATTCAATTGAATTTTGCTCTTGTCAGCACACACACACGTGCTTTCCATTTCTTTGGTTAAATTGTAAGGATTAAAATCAGAATTATTGTAAAGTAAGGTTAAGAGAAATGAAGAATTCTAAAGGTAATCGCCGCATAGGCTCAGTTGCTTTTAGACGTTTGGCATATACAATACTTTGTTCCATAAGGTAAGTGAACTGCAATTTTTCTGACGTGGTTTTGGGAAGACTGCTGGGTCCGAGATGACAGTACAATGAGTGGCAAGAAACTTCACTGGGTTCCCGTGTAGTTGAGCGATGTCAAAGCCTTAAATTTTTCGAGCCGTCCTACAAATGAGATTTTTACGTCAAAAGCTGAAAGATTCGTTGTCTCGTCTATGAGGTGATTTCTTTTTACGTCGACTAGAAGGCCGTAGTTTTGAAGGAAGCCTGACTTTACAATGTTGGCTTCCAAAGGCTTTAAATTTCGATCCAATTGCAGCAATCAGTGAGAATTTAGAATGTTTAGATTTTTTTTTGAAGAGTTGGTGTCAACACGGGGACATCGGCACCGGTGTCTATAAGATATTTTTTCTGTGTAGTCATATTCAAGATGTAACGGGTGGTCCAAATATAACTTTTTTTGAATCACATGTTATTTTGACACTCTTCCCTGAAATCTTGACTGTCAGTCAGTATCATACTTCTACAGGACGAAATGAATCGCTTTATGCTTGAACAACGTTGTTAAATATGACAAACTCATTTCAAAAGTGCATGCTATTCGCGTTTTGGCCGAAATGGAGTTTGTGTAAGAAGCTCGTGAGACTGGCTTGCTTGCAGACAATATTCAGCGTCGCCGTTATCGTTCGCTGCTGTTGCCGAGAGTGTTCGAATCAATCGAGGAACATCGACTCGCCATCAATCTCAACAACTTTATTGTATGGTTGTCTATTTTATTTCGAAAATGCTGCTGAAGACGCCATTTCTGTTAACGGTGACGGCTACAGAGCCATAATTACCGAACGTTTGTGGGTAGAAATTGGAGACATGTACATGGACTATCTTATTTTGAGCACGTTACAACGCCATAGCACAGAGCCCATCAAACGATCGATCTTTTGCGCGATGTCAATTGGCCGCCTCGAAACTGCGATTTGACCCAGCTGTTCTTTCGTCTTTTGGGTATGAATTGTATGCGTCTTCTACGTAGCTGTGTGTGTGTGTTATGTATAAGTCTGTCGTACATTCAGTAGGGTATCTCCGCGTCGGTCTAGCTACCTATCCCACATTCGGCTATCCTGACTGCTCATTCGACCCAAATGAAGGGTTCCACTTCTTCATGTTCTCCGCTACAGAATTGGTCTTCGAAAGTCCTTCGTGATCGCCGAACTTTTCGCCGAGGAACTTCGGACGCAGCTTCCTTCATCCCGGTGCTGTACTGGGTGCGCTTGATGGCGACCAGCTCATTTAATTAGTACTTCTGTCCCGGCTTCCGGTTTCTATCGTATTCCCTCTTGTTTTTTCGCTGGATCTCGGCAATATTCTCGCTTGCCACATCGCGCGTGATGTCGCGCTCATCGTCCAATTCTTGGATCGCTTCCTCTTCGAGCAACTCCCGCAAATCTGGATAGTCTGGAATACGCATCTCTAGCCCCGTGAGAATGCGGAACGGGCTAAACTTCGTGCTTCTCGGGGGTGGAGGACTTGTTGCACTTTATCCATATGCTTGTACCAGTTCTTCGGGCTTTCCAGACAACACTTCGTCAACATTGGTATGATGGCCTTGTGGATTCTTTCTACCTGCCCGTTACCTCGGGGAACGCCTGTTGCAATGCTGGATGTTCTCCTCCGGGCAATAGTCTGCAAACAGGTTGGACGTGAACGCAAGTCTTTGGCCTTCTTTGACGAGAAGTGTCCTTGGCGATGTGCGATCTCAATAATTTCATTCTCCATCAGCGTAGGCACTACCACTAGCTCCTCTAGAGGGTCCTTGTACAGCTCTCCCGCCTTCAAGTAGAAGTCCTCGTACTCGTGCCTCTCCAACACCTTCCTCACCGCCTTGATCCAACTGTCCTCCAACTGTCCTCCAATTGTGCCTCCTTTATTCGGTGACTTAGGGAATCCTGCAGCAAGAGGCAATAAACCCTGCTCAGAGCGTCTACATGCCGCATCTTAGATCCGGAACGATGTTCGATCTCATACTCGAAATCCTGCAGGAGCATGGCCCATCGGGATACCCGTAGCTTGACATCTCTCTTCTGCATCGTCATGGCGTCCGTGACGATCTTGAACTTCAACCCGGTCACGTACATCCTCCACTTTTTAAGTGCCCCGATTATGGCACCTCCAGGTCGTCCGAGTGGTACTTCTTCTCAGTTGGCGTGGTTTTCCGACTCATGTACTCAACGGGGTGGAACAACTGATCCCCCGCGTCTCTCTGTAACAAGACGGCACCATACCCGAACTTACTAGCGTCTGTGCATATCTCGGTGGCCACCTTAGGATTGAACAACTTAGGGATAGGAGCTTTGGTTAGCGCTGCCTTCAGTTGCATAAACGCTGTCATCTGCTCGGCTCCCACCTGAACTTCACTTCTTTACGAAGCAGGTCCGACATAGGTTTGGCGAACACGGCGAACCCTTCCACAAACCTACAGAAGTATGAAGTCAACCCTAAGAATCGTTTGAGCCCTTTCTTATCCGATGGGACCGGAAAATCTCTTATAGCCTTGGTCTTTTCATCCGACGGCTAGATTATGTTGTGCTCTATGATATAACCTAGAAACGTAATCCTCCTCTTCAGGAACTGGCATTTCTTCCAATTTATCCGCAATCCATATTTCGCCGCAACCCCGAGGGTAAGCTCTAGATTCTTCAGGCCCTCCTCTTCGTCCTTCGAGGGTATAATTAGGTCGTCCATGTAGGCCCCGACAGTGCCAGATTGGATTAGCGTCCGGTAAATGGAAGAGATAAACCTCGCAAACACCGCAGGAAAGTTATTTATCCCAAAAGGTACGTAGAGGATTTCGTACTGTTGATCCTGGGTCACAAACGCCGTACGACAGTCCGGATCCATTGGTACGTGGAAGAACCCGTTCTTCAGGTCCAGGGTCGTAAATACGCTCCTTCTCTGCAACCTCTCGAGAACCTCGTCAATTAGAACCATCGGAAAGTTATCTCTGGTCACCTTCTCGTTCAACTTCCGGTTGTCGCAGCACAGTCTCATCGTTCCGTCTTTCTTTGCTACTAGGACAGTTGGTGACGTATACTCAGATGTGCTTGGCTGCACAATCTTTTCTGCGAGCCATTGCTGAACTTGCTCTCGCACAACTAGTTGAACGGGGTACGCCATCCGCCTTGGCCTTTAGAAAACAGGGACATCATCCTTAAGCACCAGTTTCATGACGACCGGTGACGGCTCCTCTCTGGTCGGCTCGTACCCCTCAATGATCGTCATCAATTCTTGTCGCACCTCACCGCTCAGATGCCCCAACTCCATATTCGGCTCAGGTTCCTCTCGAAACGCTTGCTCCTCCGGAAACAAACAGATTTCTCCTAACTTTTTTATCATCTCGAGTACTTCTGGTTCGTGGCCAATCTTGCTACAACCAGCAGTGTACTCCTGTCCTCCACCTGACTTGTTCAACTTCAACTGGAGTACTTCTGATTCATGGCCAACTTTGCCACAACCAGCAGTGTACTCTTGGCTTTTGCCCAACTCAACAACTAATTCTTTCGGTCTTGCTTAATCTTGCTGATTTCCACCCCATAATCCGAGATCATCAGGTACACCTGTTGCAGAACATTGTTCCCTATTACGGCCGAATACGGCAAGTCGCCTTCACGCACCACATAGAAATTTAATTCCAACGGAATTCCATCCACTACAAGCTCTATGCTTAAGCTGTCCAATACTCAACAGATTCCTCTTCTCAGCCTTCAGCACCTGGTAGTCAACAGACTATCGTACCTAAGCAGACATACATCGCTCCCCGTATCCAACAGAGCACATAAGGTCAGATCACCCATCGAGATGTCCTTGAAGACTCGACTTGATCCGATCGCTAGATCGACCCTTGCTTCTGGCCAAGCCCGGCTTTGGCCACCCGTTGCCGCAGTGTGACCGCCACTGTTTCCGGCTGACCCTCCCGATGGCTGTGCACCCACCCTGCAATCTCTCGCCCTATGGCCTGGTCGCCCACACTTGAAACAGACAAACTCCTTCGACCGACACTCCCTGGCAAGATGTGTCATGGCCCCACATTTGAAACAGGCCCCCTCGTTCTTCTTGGGTTTGACGGCCGACTGAACCCCACTGTGTGATGGCGCCTGGTGTCCGCTGTAAACTTTCGGTGGTTCCCTCTCGAATATGTCGACTCTTGACCGGAAACACGTAGCTTGTCGTACGCCTTTAGCTGGCCTTTTAGTTGGTCGATGGTTTCAGCCTGGTACAAAAGGGACTTGTTATGCCTGGAGTCAGGGATCCCATCCACGATTTCCATCAGGGAATACAAGTATTCGCGCATGGTCTCAGATGTCCTCTTGCGGCGATTTCTTATGAGGTTGTGCACCTCTGCCACCAACAACCGACTACTAAACTCCTCTTTCAACGCCTTCCTTAACTTGACCCAGCTATTTATCCCACTCGACCCCATAACAAAAAGCCTGGTGGCGCCCTTGAGCAGCTGCTTCCCATAGACAAACTTCTGGAGATCATCCCAGCTCATCGTAGCAGCGTTCTCTTCGAACTCTTCGACCCATTGGTTACCGCCTGGGTACCCGGTTCCATCGAATGACGAGAACGAGTCCTCACAGGAGCCCTTACCGCTGCTTTCACTCAGGATCTCCTGACGCCCAACTTCGTCTTCAACCCCGTCATCACGCGATAGCCCGAAATAGTTTAGGAGCCTTTCTTGGAACGCCTGCTTCAGGCCCGTCCCCCCAAACCCTAAGACCGTCCGCGGTCAGAACCAAAATCGCGTGCCTGTCCATATTTGCTTTACAATATTACTCTTCTCAAAATATCTTTACCAGCTTTTATTTAAATGAACAAACAAAAAGAAAGACAAAAAAAACAAGTGACCTTTGGTCGCTTACCTTTTAGTACAGCCTTATCTATCGCTGCTGCTTCACTTTGGCACGGCGGCAATTCTTCCACGGACACCACGCTGCTACCTTCCTCTTTTGCCTGGACGTAGCACTGGACCATTTCGCTGGAGACGGCAACCCTTTTTTCTCGCCTTGACACGGGGCTGCTTCGTTGGAGCACAAAACGGCGGTGCCGTTAAATTCGTTTTCTTAACGAGATTTACGTACACGCCTTACTTGTTGTTGCCCTTTTACTTTGTTTTTTATTTTTTTTATTTCTCACTCCACTGCACAGCACACACGTGTTGAATGTGTTTACTTTTATCTCCGTTATTATCGTCAATACTACGGGTTTGACGACACCGTACACTGCACAAAGCTTTTTCTCTTTGCCGCGGACTGACGAGAAATGCCCACAACGCTTTTGTCACACTTGAGCTCTCTTTCTACAAACAACCACACCGTGCTCACATTTGCATGTACCACCGAATGTATCACTGTCGCTTTTATTCGCCACCTCGTGGTAATGTTTTACTGTCCCACGCACCTACTAGATTCGGCCGAATTTAGCGAATCGCACCGTAACTCCAGAATAATGTCTCTCACTTTTCCCCGTACTTTCACTGCTCGGGTTAAAATCTTAGCGGACCTTTATAATGAAATCCCGATTGAGCCGCCAATTGTGGGATTTCAATCCCAATGAAAACACTATCGACTTTTTATTGCTATACTTTATAAAGGGTTTTCCAATAGGGACTTGACAACTTTGAATTTAATTTGTGAACGCACTCTTTCACTAATCATCAAACTGTAACTGTCAATTTATGCAGTAAACTCAACATTTTCATCATGGTAAAGTACACTAACGAGCAACGTCTGCAAATTATAAAAAATTTCTACCGAAATTCGGAGTCGGTAACTGCAACTTTAAGAGCGTTAACTCCAATTTTCGGTCGTAATGCTCCTCCTAGTAGACAGGCAATAACAAGTTTAGTGCAAAAATTTGAGTCTACATATTCGTTGTGTGATGTTGCCGTGTCAGTGAAACAACGGGTTGGTCGAAGTGTCGAAAATATCGCTGCCGTTCAGGCGTCCGTAGCAAACGATCCAAATCAGTCAATTCCACGGCGTTCTCAAGAATTGGTCATCGCTCAGACCACATTATGGCGTATTTTGCGTAAGGATCTTGGTTTACACCCATACAAGATCAAGCTGACTCAAGAATTGAAGCCGATGGACCATTTGAAGCGACGTACATTCGCCGATTGGTTTCTGGAGAAGATGCGCCAAGATGATGAATTTCATCGCAAAAGCATCTTCAGTGACGAAGCTCATTTTTTGCTCAATGGGTTCGTCAATAAGCAAAATATGCGTCATTGGTCGGGTGAAAATCCACATGTGCTTCATGAATCACCACCAATTTGCATGCCGGCGGAGTTATTGGGCTATATTTCTCTTTCGATGATAACGATCGTCACGTTACTTTTTTTTATAATTTCCGCGCTCCTCAGGGGTTAGATACCCTTTTACTGTTGCCAGGGCGCGGGCGGAAAGGTAGAAGGAGGAGAAAGGAAAATTGTTTTGTAGTGGTTTGAAACTCAGGTGTGTTTGGTTTCGATATTCGCTCTCCAGGGAATAGGACGGAGAGTTTTTTCTTCACTCAGAGTGATTCGAGGTATAATTCACAGTATTTTTTTCTGTGCTTGAAACTCTACAACAGCCAAATCTACGTGTCAGTGTTATGCCTTCACACGCAGAATTTTTCTGTCTGAGTTCCAATTACGCAAATGAAAAACTGACTTGACATGGGCAGGATTCGAACCTGGACCCTCCGAGTGAGAAGCGATTGCTAGTACCACTACACCACAGCCACCCGTTATGTGAATGGTCAGCGTTATAGCGCCATGATCACCGATTATTTTTGGCCCGAATTGCAAGATATGGACTTGGACGACAAGTGGTTTCAACAGGATAATGCCACAAGCCACATAGCACACGCTACAATCAATTTATTGAAGAGTAAGTATGGTGAGCGTGTTTTCTCAAGAAATGGGCCAGTCGATTGGCCGCCTCGTTCGTGCGATTTACCGCCGCTTGACTAATTTCTGTGGGGCTACGTTAAGTCATTGGTTTATGCCAACATGCCGACGACGTTGGAAGAGCTCAGAGCCAACATTGAACGCGAATTAGCGGCCGTTTCGGCCGAAATGTGTGGCCGAGTCGTTGAAAATTGGGTCCAACGAATCGACCGCTGCAAACGTACCCGCGGTGGCCATATGAACGAAGTCGTGTTCCATTCATAAATGTTTTGATTGTACTTCAAGCCGATAATAAAGTTTTTGAAATATGTCAAATGGTTTGCGTTTTATTTAAAAAAAAGTTGTCAAATTCTGATTGGAAAATCCTATATTTATTTAAAGGGAAAAGACAAAAAGCGACCGGCAAGCACAATGTATATGAAAGGAGAATTTTGCAGAACTAACTACCCCTTTGATGTAATAAGTTTAACGATTGTCCAAATCTTCTGTGTCATCTCTGTGTAAACATACGAGTAGTAGCAACACCCACAATATTTGGTTTAAGTAGGTCGAACGATAAATTCTGTCTCCGTAGAATTAAAGTCCTAAACTATTCCTTAAGTCTGCAATTTACCAGTCGTAAATGTAACCGCACGGTTACATTTTATTTTATGTCCCTACCTTCCTCTCATAAATCCGTTATTTTTTTTTCTGTGGTTTTCCAAAGTTACATATAAAGCCAAATGCAATAAATTTGCTCGACATGTGTGTCTCATAAAGGACATTGGTCATAAATAAGCAATCAAAACTCGAATCCAACAATGCCTGTCCCCCCTAATAAATGGTTAACACCGGACTGCATGTCCCAACTAAGTCCTACTCATACAAAAATAGATACGAGTATCGTCTTTGTATTGGATTATTCTTTGGAAATTATTTCTAATGTCAAAATCGAGTTGAATAAATAAAGCGATGAAATATAGAGGACACATGCTCATGTATTCGTACCCACGCAAATGTCAGTTCTGATTAGGCCTCTACTTGTGTCGTTAAAAGTGTCAGAGTCGTACTCGTATCTACACCCTTAGCCTCAAAAGCATCGTAATACGCTATTAGTCGATGGAAGGTGACTTTTATCTTTTGGATACATGTATTTCATTTCACAAGGCCTTCAAACAAAGAGTCAGGAGGAAAAGTACTCTTTGGAATGTCACATACGCCTAAAGTCATCGCTTCAATCGGCATATTCGAACTCGATACACCGATATGTCACGTAAATTGGATTGCATTTCCAAGTCAACAATCGATCCACATTTCCACGGCGATTACATCCAAAAATATCGCATATTGAAAATTATGACATGAAATGTTGGGAATCATTAGAGCCAAGCCAAGTCGAACTGAGTTTCGGCAGATAGGGTGATGAAAATGCAGTTCATTGGCCGGAGAATATGCTGGGGACATGAAAACTGAATCAAAGAACGATAGAAATGGTTTTATCTTTTCATCGAACGGACTGGAATGACAATGACAATGGAAATGACAATAGCAACGACTATGGCACAAATGTCTTTATTGGGTGTGGTGTTGCTGAAACTGGCATTTAATAGAAGCAGAGTTCGATTATAGTTAGCCGAACGTGCTGCGAACTATATAGTATATCGCCGTTCGAAAGGGACACCTCTTATTGCGTGCCATTCAATAAAAACCACACAAAGCCTGCATACATTTAAAGATACTAAAAAAGTTTGTATGCTGAGGAAGGGCTTTGTGGTTTTATAGATACATTTTCTTAGTTAGCGGTTTTCTTTGTCTTATCTTCGATTTAATTGGAATATGTTAAACTGAATTTGTGATTAATTCTAGGAAAAGTTCAACAACGGGTCACGAATAAAAGAATATATTGCCGCCAGGCTTTTCTATTGGTATGATGGAAGAATGGGCCTCATCACATCACTTTCCCTTGAGTGTCTCCTGGACAGCTATTTGATAGAGAGCCATCGAAGTGTATCCTGTGTCTGACTAAATATGTGGAGCCGAACACTCGAAACAGCGTAAGTTTGACCGGTTCAACTGCAGGACGCATGTGTCAGACACCTGACCTGATGGACAAGTGCCCTTAGATGTCTTACAAAAAGGAGGACATGCAGCGGAGGAATTCGCATCGATTGAATCAACGGTGACGTTCCAGTTAGACTAGCAGAAGTTCAATACAGAACGTTCAAAACTGAGGTGAGATCTTGAAAAAGAGATGGTGGGGGATGAGCACTTCATTGGTCAACGGCAGGGCTCTCATCTCCTAAGTGGGTTACAGGCATCCGGTCCTTTATCTCAGGAGTTAAAACCAAGCCCTTCAGGTTGGGGGTTGTGCGAGCGGTAGCTTCCCAACAACGAAAGCCAATCATGTTTCGAAGCAACAAACAAGGCTGGGGTACGGATGAACTTGCTGTTCAAGAAGAAAGAACGTGTCAAGGCAACAAGACCCGTACATAGACCTGTAAAGATGTATATCCATTAATACTCGTATATATAAAAGCTTTAACCCCTCGGGGGGCATAGAGCATCAACAACGCCTGCGCGCCATCATGTTCGGAGTTCCGCAAAGCGTTTGAGCTCTCTCCAACTCATTTCTATACATGTTGATTCTTCCTCGACTGTTCTGCGCCATGTATGTTTTGGGCATCCCACTGTTCTGCCTGCTTGGGTAAGCGGATTCCACCACATGGTGTACTTCGCAATGGAACAGTCTTCGCGTCGTAGGGTGTGTCCAATCCATTCACCTATAATAATGTCTATAGGTTCTTGCCTCGTTCTCTGATAAAGCTGTACATTAGAGATACGATTGGGCCAAAAAAAAACCCAAGATGATTCTTAGAACTATGTACGAAGGTTTGCAGCATGCGTGTGGTAGTGGTATCGACCTTCCAAGTACTGCACCCATAAAGCAGTACTGATTCTACGTTGGAGCGGAATAGTCGCAGTTTCGTTCTTAAGCTGAAAACATGGCTTTTCTAGATTTTGGATACCATACCGAACGTCAATTTAGTGCTACCCCGGTTAGCCGAGACCTAAGTATAGAAAGTATAGAAAGTTATCAACTTTTTCGAACTCCTGTACGACAATGTAATGTAAGTTAAGTGCGGGTGTTGGAAGTGCTAAGGGCTTTCGTTTTGGCTGTGTTTATTTTGAGTCCTACTTTGTTCGCCTCAGCTTGCAGGTTGTGGGCCATCAAATGAGAGTCCATTATCCGATGTGAAAGTATGAAAACATCGTCAGCGTAGTCAAGATGTTTAACGTAAGATGTCTTTGTCCATCGAATTCCACAGTTGCCTTCCGTCAATACTGCACGGAGTACATCGCTGATAACCACCAAGAACAATAGATGTGATAGTATACACCGCTGACGTCCTGCACTTTGGACTTCAAAATCCTCAGACATCTTACCATTGTGCAAAACGAGGCACTTACCACCCTCGTATGTAGCTTTAATAATAGCTGTGAGTTTTCCTGGCATGCCTCACCTGTGTAAGGCCAACCATACAGTGTCTCGATTCAAACTGTCGAAAGCCTTCTCGAAGTTGATAAACAGTGAATGTAGCGGAGACCTGTACTCAACGCGTTGCTCTATAATGATCCGGAAGGTGTTTATGTGGTCGATGCAGGAGGATCCAGCGCGAAAGCCTGCATGTTCGAAGTTTAGAGTTGAATCTAACTGTTCTCTGATTCGTTCCAGAATTATTATTACCATAATACTGGAAGAACGATATACCGACATAGGTGGTTGCCCCAGTTGCAAACACATTTTTCAAAGCATTCCAGTGGTCGTCCATGTTATTCGTTCGTTATTCGTAATCCGAGTTATATGTTCGCTGCCTGTCAGTTGAGAGCCAGCTGATCTTCTGGCAAGTGCTGTGCTTAAACAGCGTACTTCCAATGACTAGGCGATGCAGAAGTCCACAAACCGCTCATCGTTGTCATTCCGTTCTCCAAGGCTGTGTACTCCCATCACATGTTTAAGTGTTGGCACCACCTACATTGGCATTGAAATCCACCATCACCACTATGATATTCCCATTAGGCATTTGATTGTGGGCGGCGCCTGATTGGCTGTAAAAATCGTCATTCTCAGCTGCGTCTTCAGCTAGAGCATAACACTGTGTGATAGTGACTTTTCTTACTCTACTCTGGAATCTAGTCGTCAATATTTGGTCACTGTGTGGTTTGCAAGATATTAGGCTTATTCGCGCAGCTGGTGTTAGCATCAATCCTACTCCAGACCTCCGAGCACTTCCAACTAGGTTGCTAGAGTAGAGTATGACTGTGGTTTTTGTTGGGGATTGGGATTGCCCAGCAACGAACCATCTTATCTCACCCAGTCCCAGGATGTCGATATTATATCGTGTGAACTCGCGTTCGAGTTGGATTAATCTGACGTTGTGAGGCCCTTGAGTGAGCCGAGGAGGGCCTTAACGTTCCAGAATCCAATCGTTGTTCAATCGTTATCCGTCCGTATCCGAGGTGTTTGCTGCCGATTCGTAACAGTTATCTGTTTACGGCTATGGCTCGCTGGACCATAGACCAATCGACACTTATCCTGTTTTGTGGCGCAGGAAACTCGCCATTCGTCCTTATCCCGTTCGCACCACGAGGAGGGTGGAGTATGGCTTACTAACACAGCTTCTAGGTTGTCCACTGCAGTGGCTCTTACTCGCTATTTAGCGGACCAGCACCCATCGGGAGTTGCTGCTCATACGAGATCTTTGTTAGTCATTCGTCAGCATATTTTGAAATTTGAAAAAAAAATGGAAAAAAGTGTTTATTTGAAAAGTTCTACTGTTTTTATTTTAATAAAGAGTGTATACATGGAGGTTATGTATGGGATACAATATATGATAAATGGCCGCCTCGTGACTGATGGCATACGTTGGCCCTTTTGACGAAATTTTCGGTGACATTTTTGCACAGTTTCGGCTCAATTTGATCATTGTGGATTTTCACAATTTATATGCGTTGTATGTCCGTGTAGTTCTCCATGACTAAACCTTAATGTTCATATATGATAGCTGTCAAACAAGGACCGACTCAAAAAAATTGCGCAAACTTTAAAATAGGCGGTCTTAGTGGGACACCCTTTAGAAGGAAACCTTGTAGCAGTAGTTCACAGTCGGTGCTGAGAGTATGAAAAAACTAATTCTGCAGACTGTGTAGCGGCGACAAATGCCAACATCCCCACATCACCGGCTTACCGGCCGAGGTATTCGGAGCCATTTGAAATGACTTTGTGGAGAGCATACACCAGCTCATTTCTCAGATCTGGACAGAAGAGTGTATGCTTGATGAATGGAATGAATGAAGACCCCCTCAACTGAGCCACCTATAGAAGTATAGGTCTCCTCAACATTGCGTACAACGCCATATCGCGTGGACGTCTGACTGAAACCCTTCGTCAACAACCTGATTGGCGCCTATCAGTGCGGTTTCAGATCAGGAAAGTCCATAATCGACCAAATTTTCACACTTCGTCAGATCCGGGGAAAAACTTAAGAAATTCAAATCGATACCTAACATATTTTCATCAATTTCAAAGCCGCATATGACAACATTTATTGAAACGAGCTATATACTCGTATATAGAGGTCTGCCTAGTTTTGGCATTCCTGCCAAACTCGCCTGTCTGTGCAGAACGACGACGGAGAATGGTCGCTGCTCCGTCAAGGTCGGTAACCGACACCTTTGATGTCCAGAGAGGTTTTAGACAAGGTGATGGTTTGTCATATGGCTTCTGTTCGGAAATCAACAAATTGAAAATAAAAAATATATTGTAAAAATAAGTTTATGCTGATATATAAACAAAGAAATGTTAACAAGTAATTTATAAAACAAACAAAACATGTACTAAAACGAACCATAATAATGTCACGACACAAATGTCAATCAGAACAAAAATAACATTGGTTTTAGCAGTTAAAATAAAGATTTCAGTTTTAAGAATTATAACGTATAAATTACCGAAAGATAGTCGTTTGGTTTTTATTTCTCCTATTTTATCGAAAAGTTCTTTTTTTGGGAAAATCAACATTTGGTCCTTCGAGCCGGATCAAGAATTTTTAATACAATCAACACAAAATTGTACAAGTACATTTGTCAACACAAGGATCTACATATAGATATACTCGTACATACATATTTAGAAACGAAATTATCAACACTGAAGTTTTATTATAGTTATACATAAATTATCAAAATCAACACAACAAGTTAAGATAATAAGAAGAAAACCCGCAACCAGCAATTCATCAAGGATTCCATCGCTGCAGCCTTCAACAAAAATTTAAAAAAAAGCTCCAAAAGTGTGTGTGTGTGCACAGGAAAAGTCATCAGGAGAAGTGCATACCTGGAAGAAATTAAAAGGAAATCATCAGTCGGAAGTTCAAGTGAGTCCTTTCCATTATAATTACTCGTACTTACATTGTACACAAAAATTTACATATAGATATATACATATATATATATAATACGATTATTACTCCACATCTTTGTACATTTTAAAACATATATACATATATATATAATATAATATTATTAGTGGTTTTGTGTAATAATTTTCCACATCTCGTATACATTTTCACGTCATGTCGTTCGGAAAATTACAATTAAACGTCCTTGAACGTATCAAAAAAGATTATGAGAATTTTGGGAAGGCAGACAGTGCGCGTTTGAAAAGGGCGAATTATATTCAAACTCGTATTTCAATATTAGACGAGCAAATGGTTCAGGCAAATAAATACCATGAACTTATCATGGTAGATGATGGCAAAATTGATTCTGAGCAGGTTTGTGTGTTAGTGCAGACATTTGATAAAATTCTCGATTTGTTTGCGGATTACAAAGCAGATTTGTTAGATGCATTGGACAAAATTCCGGTTATTAAAGCTGCTACGAACGGTTCAAGCGCAGCTCACTTAACAGCAGATACCAAGGAACGAGGTCACAACGAGCTGCGATTGCCGGTCATCAATATTCCAACGTTTTCTGGCAGTTATGAAACATGGAGGTCGTTTCACGACATTTTTGCAGCATTAATTCATAACAACCAATCTTTAAGTGATGTCCAGAAGCTTCATTATTTGAAGTCGTCGGTTAGCGGTGAAGCAGATCGTCTTCTACAGCACTTGACTATCGATCAAAGCAATTATGGTCCAGCATGGAAGATCTTGACAGAACGCTACGATCATAAAAGAGTGTTGGTTAATACTCAGCTGAAACTTTTATTTAATCAACATACAATTACCTCTGATTCATCGGCTAACATCAAAAGAATCCTCGACACGTCACAAGAAATAATTCATGCTTTGAGGAATTTAGGTCTGCCAGTAGAGAGTTGGGATGTTATTTTAATTTTTATTATTTTGCAAAAGCTTTCGAATAATACACAGCAGTTATGGGAAGAAAAGCTAGGTTCGAGTAAGGAGTTGCCATCATTCAAGGAGTTTGTAGAATTTTTAGAGTGTCGGTTTCGTACCTTAGAAGCAGTAGATCCCAAGGGTTCGAGTAGCAAATCCGAGCAGCGTAGGCCAGGAACCCATGTTTTTTATAGCCAGCAGGAATCGAAAAGACAGGTCAACTGTAGCGTGTGTCAAAGAGGTCAGCATTCACTTAGGAAGTGTGATCGGTTTCTGCAAATGGATGTGGAGCGTAGGAGGCAAACTGTGCGTAGGGTAAAGGTGTGCGAAAACTGTTTGGCATACAGTCATTTCAAGTCAAGATGCCCCAGTGCGAAGTGCTGTCATTTCTGTAAGCAGCGCCACCATTCTTTGCTACACGAAAATACATGCAACACAGGTCAAATCACACACAGTGCACCTTTAGCTACACAAGTTGTTCCTCATCCATTTACGTCTAACCACACAAATAACCTTCATTCACAACAGATGTCAGTCAATCCAAATGCGTCCGAGTTTCAAACACACACAACAAACAACAGTCATCTTAACAGCTACCATGTCAACACGAACACCAGGGTTTTGTTAGCTACAGCCTTGTTGAGGGTTAGATCTTCAGATGGCGGCAGGTTAGTTTTGAGAGCGTTAGTAGATCCGGGATCTGAGGCATCCTTCATTACGGAGTCAGCGGTCCAACGTCTAGGTCTAAAACCAAAGAGGACATTTATGACGGTTAATGGGCTGGGGATGGTCAGCAATGGAACAACACAAAAGTCCATCGTCCTGGAACTTGAGTCGTTGACCTCAAGATACACAAGCAATGTACAAGCATTCGTTTTTAAAACACTAACTGGCCTTCTTCCGGCCCAACACATTAACTTCGATAAATGGAGCAGTATTCAAAACTTACCTCTGGCGGATCCAACGTTCAATATACCGTCAAAGGTGGACATGTTGTTGGGTGGTGACGTCTATAGCGACATTCTTCTTGGTGAGGTCATCAGGATTGCGGGAAATTCCAGTCCAGTCGCTCAAAAAACGCAGTTAGGATGGATCTTACTAGGTAAACTACCCAGCAAAAATCAAGTCAGGAGTTTTTCTTGCCAACTAGAGTCAACCATCGACACAACACTCCGAAAATTCTGGGAGATTGAAGAAGAACCGTTTCCAAGGTATGAAGCTGAGGAAGAAAAAGAATGTGAGGTACATTTTATAAAAAATACGATAAGATTACCTTGTGGTCGATATCAAGTTTGCCTACCCTTTAAGGGTGGGAATCGTCCGACCATGGGACCAACACGTCAAGGTGCCTTTAAACGATTCTTACAGTTGGAAAGGAGACTCCACTGCAACCCAACACTGTTAAGGGAGTATTCGAATTGCATGAAGGAATATCTCAAACTCGGTCACATGTCTCCTGTAAATGAGTCGGATCAGGTTCTTCAAACCCCATACCATTATTTTATTCCTCACCATGCGGTCATCAAGGAGTCCAGCACGACAACGAAGCTGCGAGTGGTCTTTGATGCGACGTTTAAGCCAATCGGCGGAGAATCATTGAACGACCACTTGATGATCGGACCGAAGATGCAGAAGAACGTGATTGATATTATAATGAGATGGCGGTCATACAAGTACACATTTACAGGAGATGTTGAAAAGATGCACCGTCAAATTCAAGTCAGCAGCCAGGACTCAAATTACCAACACATACACTGGAGAGAACAACCGGAAGAGGATATAAAGATTTTTCGCCTGCGAACGGTGACATTTGGTACAGCTTCGGCACCGTACCTAGCTATAAGAGTTTTCCAGCAGTTGGCAGACGACGAGGCGCATAGATTTCCGTCAGGAGTACAGGTTTTGAAGGAGGAAACATATGTTGATGACGTCATCAGCGGAGGAGACAGTATTGAAGAGACACAGGATAAGTTGAAGGCTGTTAAGGAACTGTTGGAGACCGCAGGATTCCACTTGCGAAAGCATGTCAGCAACTCCAACTTAGTACTTCAGCACATTCCACTGGATCAGCGTGGAATTGACTTTACCATTCCAATGGATGAAAATATCAACGTCAGAACTTTGGGCATAAGGTGGCTACCAGCACTTGACGTTTTTTCCTTCCAGGTTGCATCGATAAGTACTGCAGACTTCACGAAACGGTCAATCTTGTCTTCAATAGCCAAGCTCTACGATCCGTTGGGCTGGGTTTCACCATGTATAGTCAAGGCAAAGATGATAATGCAGCAACTATGGTGGAAAGGATTGGAGTGGGACAAACCGTTACCACCAGAATTAGTGAAAGAATGGATGAGTTTCTCAAAAGACTTACCCAACATAGAACGTATCCAGATTCCGCGGTGGATCCACACAAGTAAGCAGGTCAAGATGGTAGAAATTCACGGGTTTAGCGACGCGTCGGAGAAGGCATATGCGGCGGCGATTTATCTTCGGGTTCTTGAAGAAGATGACACGGTTCACATGAGGCTGCTTCTGTCCAAAACGAAGGTGGCACCACTAAAATCAATAACCCCTGCACTTGTTTCCATGGCTCTAGGTGACTCATTTTCACCAGTTGATAGTGTCTGATTGTGGGCACATTGGTCTGGAGTTCAGACATGCTTCTACCTGAGCTAAAAGTGTGGTGAGCTCCTCGAACGTCATTGTTGAATTCCCAGCTATTCTTTTCAGGTGAAACTTCACCGATTTCACACCTGCTTCCCATAGACCTCCAAAGTGTGGGGAAGCAGGGGGAATGAAATTCCATTTTGTGCCATCGCTCGCCAGGGAATTCGCTATTGTCTTCCACTCCATTTTGGCGTCCCGAAGACATTTTTGAAGCTCTTTGTCTGCTCCAATGAAATTCTTGCCGCAATCGCTATACAGTTCCCGGCAGAGTCCTCTCCTTGACACGAACCGTCGGAATGCGGCAATAAAGGCTTGTGTCGTCATATCGCTGACGAGCTCGATGTGTATTGCCCTTATGAAGATAATAAGGGATGCACAAAAAGGGATGTTTCCGGACGAACTTACAAAAACAACAAAACGACCAGTTGAGAGGACTAAAGGCATTAAATCCATTCAAGGACGAGTTTGGAGTACTTCGAGTCGGGGGAAGGCTTTGTAATGCAACACTTCCATTCAGCACCAAGCATCCCATACTGCTAAACCACAAACATCCATTGGTAGAGCTTATAATCAAAGAAGCGCATGAGAAAACACTCCACGGAGGTAACCAAAAGGTGATGGCGTATATACGTCAGAGGTTCTGGATATTTCGTCTCAAGACCACCGTCAAGAATTACATTTTCAAATGCAATATTTGCTACAAATTCAGAGCGAAACCCTTAGAGCAGCTGATGGGCAGTCTTCCAACTGCAAGAACGACGGTATCCAGACCATTCACCTACGCTGGCGTGGACTACGCCCGTCCGATTGAGGTGAAAACGTGGAGAGGTAAGAACGCAAAGCGATACAAAGCCTACTTTGCATTATTTGTATGCATGGCGACAAGGGCAATACACATCGAGCTCGTCAGCGATATGACGACACAAGCCTTTATTGCCGCATTCCGACGGTTCGTGTCAAGGAGAGGACTCTGCCGGGAACTGTATAGCGATTGCGGCAAGAATTTCATTGGAGCAGACAAAGAGCTTCAAAAATGTCTTCGGGACGCCAAAATGGAGTGGAAGACAATAGCGAATTCCCTGGCGAGCGATGGCACAAAATGGAATTTCATTCCCCCTGTTTCCCCACACTTTGGAGGTCTATGGGAAGCAGGTGTGAAATCGGTGAAGTTTCACCTGAAAAGAATAGCTGGGAATTCAACAATGACGTTCGAGGAGCTCACCACACTTTTAGCTCAGGTAGAAGCATGTCTGAACTCCAGACCAATGTGCCCACAATCAGATGACGTCAACGACCTACAGCCAATAACACCAGGCCACTTCCTCATCGGTTCCCCAATAATATCACCACCCCAAACAGACTATGAATTTCAAAACCTTAGCCACTTAGAGCGGTGGAAGCGAGTGCAGGCGTTGCTGCAATCATTCTGGAGACGTTGGAGTTCAGAGTACTTGTCACGACTGCAGCAGAGACCAAAGTGGATAAAGGCAATACACGGCCAAATCAAGGAAGGCGATTTAGTTCTCGTCAAAGATGAAAGGCTACCACCACTCAAATGGAGAATGGCCAGAGTAAAGAAGCTTCATCCTGGTCCCGATGGTCTGGTCAGAGTAGTGACACTTAAAACAGATAGTGCGGAACTAAAACGACCGGTAACGAAGATATGCCCACTTCCGAGCAACACATCAAACGCGGACACAACACAGATTTAAAACAGGCATACAACATCACAAACATAACCACCTATCGACTTACTTATAACACAGATACCAATACCCAACACAACAAAATTTCTACATAAAGCGGAAACGTGATTGTGTCGCCAAATGGCCCCTCCTTGACCGTACTCGGACCAACAGCAACGTAGGATCTCGAGGAGGCAATCACGTCCGCAAAACTCTGAAAATTCAACACGACACTAAAACCATTGCGGATCTAGAACAAATATACGAACAAAAACCCACAAAACCGACACTCTCAAAACAACAAACACAGAAATAGAACACTTTACATTCAGCGGAACCGTGATTGTGTCGCCAAATGGCCCCTCCTCGACCGTACTCGGACCACCAGCAACGTAGGATCTCGGGGAGGCAATCACGTCCGCAAAACTCCACAAAAGTTCAACACAACGCTAAAACTATATGGGATCTCGCACAAGGATTCGAACAAAAATCCACAGAACCGAACTCTAAAATTAACAAAAAAAATAATAACGATCATACCAACTCAACCGGAACTGTGATTGTGTCGCCAAATAGCCCCTCCTGGACCGTACTCGTACCGCTAGTATCGCAGGATCTCCAGGAGGCAATCACTTCCGCAAATACTTCGCAAAGTCCAACACATAATTTAAAATGATTATTAACATTCCGGATAAAACAACAACACAACACTCAGCAGCCGAAATAACCCTCTTAGTAAAATTGTGTTATTTCAAAGAAATAGAAACTAAAAGGGTCATAACATTAAAAAGGGGCAACAATTACAGGAATGTCAAATCACGGCAACACTACAAATGATAAATTCATAGTCCACTCAAACATAAATTTCACTCAACTTTACTGCGAACTCAACCATCGCATACTTCATACATCCCATCCATAGTACAATGCAAACAGCACAACCAACTCAGTTCGATTAACCCACTCAGCAGCCATATACATTCATACACATACGCACATACAGTCCACTCACTCGTGATACAACTCGATCAAAGCCAATTACCATTCATGCTCAGAACTCCAAACACACACACGCACACACACGCACACACACACACATAACTTACGCACTTGAAGCGTAATGAATGAAATCTAATAAACAAAAAAAAAACGAATGGAAGCGAAAACTAATAAACAACACTTAAAATATTACAAAATCAATGAAATAATAGAAGTGTCAGTAAACTTACCCGAAATCACTGCAACAAATCAACACAAAAAAAAAAAATCACAAAAACAACAGAAAACAAAAAAAATATGCGAATTTACTACCGCGCACTTCACTTCCACAAAATAGAACAACTTTTGTCACCACAAATTACGGAAGCTGTAGTATTGACAAAATTATAAAGGGAGATGGGGAGTAGCATCTGCATTACTCAAAAACGGCAGCATCCAGAGAAATTTACAATTGCGAACGCTGTTCACGGCCAGGGAGAATGTTCGGAAATCAACAAATTGAAAATAAAAAATATATTATAAAAATAAGTTTATGCTGATATATAAACAAAGAAATGTTAACAAGTAATTTATAAAACAAACAAAACATGTACTAAAACGAACCATAATAATGTCACTACACAAATGTCAATCAGAACAAAAATAACATTGGTTTTAGCAGTTAAAATAAAGATTTCAGTTTTAAGAATTATAACGTATAAATTACCGAAAGATAGTCGTTTGGTTTTTATTTCTCCTATTTTATCGAAAAGTTCTTTTTTTTGGGAAAATCAACAGCTTCTTTAGACCTGTTAAAGAATCCATGGACAAATTATATCAGAAGAATTTGATTTATTTCCAAAGAGAACAGCGGTAGAAAAATGAGAATGCGATACTTTATTTTATGACAGACACGACTGGCTTCCTCTGAAAGGCTTCTGGCTTGGCTTCCACGAAAGACTAACTTTGTAAAATTACAATGCCAAGGAATTTTTTGGCAAAGCAACAAAATTCATAATTTTTACCTTTTCCATACCAAAACAAAGTACTTCTTTGATGTTGTACTTCATTTTTTATTACTGTATCTACTAACGAACAGTTATAAAATATAGGACGTTTTAAAAACAAAAAGCCAAAAAGCAGGAATTAAAACGAAAAATACACAAAAATGAGCCTGTTCAGAAATTGTTTTTATGGTAAAATTCTTTTTTCGTGGAGCGGAATGCATTTACCGCCATGAGTTTAATGTTTTTCTATATACTCGTAAGTTAGTGAAATTTATGTTTAATTTTATAAAAAAAAATTATTTTTCAATTTCACAAGAGGATGAGTGGTCATTTATTAAAACACAGAAAGTAACTCGAGTTGACAAATTTTGATAGCTTAAAAGAAACCTAAAATAACTGCGTTGACTGTGGGAAAAGTGTCTGGCTCTGTGGGGTGGTGTCAGGTGATTCTGGATGGGTAAACGTTGTGTCAGCTTAATATTCGTGGGACTTGATGTTGCGCGAGTTATGTTTACATATTTACATACATACATATGCATATGTATTCATATGTACATTCCAAACTAGCATTAAGTTCTACTACGAATTAGAGCATGCTAATTATGTGTAAGAAAAGTAGTTTACTCGTAGTTGTTAAAGTTATGCCAAACAATAAAGTTGTGTTCTAATAAATTGGGTAATGTGTTTACTTTCTTGTAAAATATATGTACATATATAACTGGCGCAGTTGACGGTTCGAATCATAAAAGTGTTGAAAGAAAGGAAGAAGAAGAAAAAGAATGTTATGTCCTATAACAGAGATCAACCAAATTTGGAAAACAGAGCAGAGCCTCTTGCAAATATTTCACAGTGTTTAATAACTCTGATGCAACAACAATCTCAACAACATCAACAACAATAACAGCAACAATGTTATATTAATGTAAAAATAAACATAGAAAGAGATCTTAAGAATGTGCAAGGGTTTTCGGGACAAGTTGAATTTTTACCATCATTTATTGACGCAGTAGAAAGACTTTTAAAAAACTATCCTGGAAATGAAGATGAACTGTTTGATGCTGTTTACGACCTCAAAATTGTATGAGCAGCAAAAACCTATCTAAGGAACTCAAGACCAGCGAATTGGGTAAACTGTATGGAAACATTTAAACTGCACTATAGGAGCAAAAGGGATCAAATGACTTTAACAAGAGATATTATGGATATCAGAGTAAGTAATATAAGTGATTTGCGTGAAAAAGTCAATTCTAGGATTGACAACATAACTGAATTTGTATCATTGTCATTTGAAAACAATAGTTATATGCAAGATGTGTTATGTGCTCTATTAACACAAAGAATTAAACAGTTAGTGTCAGGAACTTCAGCTTATAGTATTATGAAGAAAACAAATTTATGTGAAATAATTTCAATTTTGTATGATTATATTGGCCACGATCAGGGAAATTTACCATATCAATCAAATGGTAATGCAATAAAAATCAAGGTTATCATAATGTGAGACCAAGTAATCAAATTTTAAAAAGTAGAAACACAAAAATTTCGAACAAATTAAGCAACTCAAACATAAATCCAATATACTAGGTGGGGTGAAAAGTAACCTCCTTAACCGCCAGAATGCGCAGCTACTGCAAAAAAGGTTATGGTGCCTTGAAGTCCGTTCATATTTAGGCAGACATGCCAAATTTCAGTGCGATACTGTCTTTAGTTTTATTTTGGCAGCTGATTGTTGTTGACGTGTTTGGCATCATGTTGAGTATGGACAAAAACGATTTTCTTTTTCTCAGAATACATTATTTTTTGAGAGGCAAAACGGAGGAAACAAAAGAAACATTGGATAAATATTATGGCGCTAATACTCCGTCAGATTACACCGTCAAATATTGGTTTCGAGAGTTTCGTGGTGGCCGCAACTCCACTACCGATCAAGTCGACAGGCCCTCCGATGCGGTTACAGAAGACAATGTCTAAAAAATACATGAAATGGTGTTGGCTGACCGGAAAGTGTGCACTGAGTGCACACGCCATATTTTGGGCAATATTCTGCATATGAAAATGTTATCCTGCCGCGCATGCTCACTTCTGACCAAAAACACGAACGCGAGAGCACTTCGAAAGAGTATTTGGACTTGCTGATGCGGAATCGGGCGGACTTTTGGCGTCAACTGGTAACTGTTGATGAAACTTGGATCCGCTATTACACACCAGAGAACAGAATGAGTGCCCGGCAATGGACTGAAGCCGGCACGAGTGCTTCGAAGCGGCCGAGGGAGGCTCGATGGGTCGGAAAGGTTATGGCGTCGGTTTTCTGGGATTGTCATGGCATACTCTTCGTGGACTACCTCTGAAAAGGTAAAACCATCAACAGCGAGTATTACTGTGCATTATTAGAGCGATTGAAGGTCGAAATCGCTGCAAAACGGCCTCACATGAAGCGAAAAAAAATTTTGTTTTTGCAAGACAATGCGCCGGCGCACAAGAGCATCGCAATCACGGCTAAAATCAATGACTTACGGCTCCAATTGCTGTCGCATCCACCGTATTCGCCCGATTTGGCTCCCTCGGACTATTATCTCTTCCCAAACCTCAAAGGATGGCTCATCAATAAAAAATTCAGCTCACGCAAGGAAATCTTCGAAGCCACGGAGGAGTATTTTGCAGACCTTACGGAAAATTACTTTTCGGACGGGATCAAGAATAAGTGTATCAAGCTAAAAGGAGACTATATTGAATGAAATGAAAAAACATTTAAAAAAATGTTTTTTTTCATTCCCAAGGAGGTTACTTTTCACCCCACCTAGTGTAATCAACAGCCGACTACATCTAGCGGAGCGAGAAACTTTAATGTTAGTCAGAACAATAATTTTCAAAGGTCTCATCGTTCCTCAAATCTACCAATAGACGTTGAAGCATTAAGTCAAGTAGGAAGTAATTATTAGGCCGAAGAAATATTAATTCAGTACAAGAAAATGATCACAAAAAAAATTTTTTTATAACATTATCTCTCTTTGGAAAAAAATTAGCTTTAGTTGATCCAGGATCAATTATAAGCATAATGAATAACAAAAGTTTTTCTAAATCTGATCTACCTGTAGTTGAAAATAAAATTGTTGCAGTTAGCACTTTAAGTGGTGTGCTAGATACCTTTAACAAAAAAGTATCAACACAGTGCCCACCTGAATTTGGTTATCCAAAAAATGCAAAAATTAGGTGTCTCCTGGTTTATGTTGATAAGCCATATGATTTGCTTTTAGGAAACGACTTCATATTTAAGACTGTAGTAAATATTAATATTAAGGATAAATCCATTGAATTACAAAATGGCATTAAAATTTCATTTTCTTTAAATATTAAAACAGATCAAGTTTTGGCTTTAGAAGAGAGTAAAGTTCAACATATTCTAGTAGGTCATTTAAATTCTTAAAAAAAAAACGCAATAGAACAGCTTTAAGTTAAAAATAAACAGTTGTTTTACAAAGAAGGAGATTTATTAAAAATCGGTCACCTTCTTCCGCGCATAAGTGCTCGGCTTTTTCTCTTTTTTTTATCAAAAGAAATATTTTTTTTCCTTTTCTAACACTTTTCTTAGTAGTGCTCTCGTGTGTGATAGTGCGTTTTTTTCCCCACTAAACAATGGCCTCAGGCCTAAAATGAAACCCGGAAATCGGTTTAGTTTACTCTCCGAAGTTTTGATATCCCAACCGCCCCCCAAAAAAAAAAAAAGATCTGTAAATCCCTTTGAAGCTTACCCTGAATTTAGTAACAATTCAAGCCCGAAAAAACCCAGATTTGTCATCATTGTCGCTCAAAACGAGTCGAAACCCCTTTCATCTATTAGTATTTTCGCCGTAAGAAAGGCAACAATTAGTAGGGAGTACACCCAAATCTCCCAACTACGAGGGGCGTTCAACATATTCTCGGTATCGGTGTGAAGCTGTGGGTGTTTATATAAATTGACTTATTTATCAAGTAATACTCGTACTATTATTTTAGTGCATTCATGTAAAATTTCATATAAATGTGATTATCAATTCGCGTTTTATCTCTAGTTAAACAGAATCATAATGGCAACTGAGACGATGATGGTGAAAATTGAGCATCGCGCTGTAATTAAATTTCTCACTAAGCAAAAGTCAAAAAAAGGAAAAAGTCAAAAAACTATTCATGAAGAGATGGTGGCTGTTTACCAGGGTTCCGCACCTTCATTATCAACTGTGCAAAAGTGCTCAAGTGAGTTCAAGAGAGGCAGAGAGAGCATTGAATATGACCCCCGCTCCGGCGCCCCGGCTACTGCTTGTACGGGAGAAAGCATCAAAGAAGTCGAAAAACTTGTTCTTGAGGATGCCCGAATAAAGGTGGAAGGGATGGCAGAGATCACCAAGCTTTCAATTGGTACCATTCACACCATTCTTCATGACCATCTTAACCTTTCAAAGGTCAGTGCAAGGTGGGTGCCACGAATGCTCACAGCGCCTCAGAAAAAAGTGAGAAAAAAGAGATGTGTAGTGAGAACGCGGACGGTGTTATGGATCGAATTGTTACTGGGGACGAAACGTGGGTCCACCACTATGACCCTGAAAGCAAACAAGAGTCCATGCAGTGGCATAAAAAAGGAACAGACCCCCCGAAGAAGTTCAAAGTCACTCCGTCTGCCGGGAAGCTCATGGACACAGTTTTTTGGGACTCAAAGGGAATCTTGCTCATTGAGTACAAAAAAAAGGTGAAACCATTAACGCCACATTCTACGCTTCCACTTTGCATAATTTGCAGGAGGAAATTAAAAAGAAAAGACGGGGTAAACTCGCAGCGGGTGTGTTGCTTCTTCATGACAACGCTCCTGTTCACACGGCGCGAGTTTCCAAGGCTGCTGCGCGAGATTGTGGTTTCGAAGAAATCCAACACCCACCCTATAGTCCAGACCTTGCCCCTAGTGATTATTTCCTGTTTCCGGATTTGAAAAAATGTCTTCGTGGAAAAAGATTTTCGGATGATGAAGAACTCAAGTCGGCAATAAATGGGTATTTTGCAGAGAAAGAGGAAATTTATTTTTTTGAGGGTTTAAAAAAGCTTATCTCAAGATGTGACAAATGCATTGATGTTAGGGGAGATTACATTGAAAAATAAAAACAATTTAAATTTAATTCGCATTTTCCTTCATATCGATACCGAGAATATATTGAACGCGCCTCGTAAGAGACGGGAGAATTCTAATTTTGACAAAAAACCAAAATGTTCATTGTAACCAAAAATCTTTCTAACCTTAGTCCTGTTACGAAAAAACTACACAACCAGCTTAACTCTTCTAAAGGCATTGTCTACGCACCTTGTCTAATCAACGTGCCTGAAGTAGAAATTGTCGCAGAAATGAGTGTACAAAAAGTAACAGACATATACAAATTCACGAAACAGATCGATGGTCGCCAAAAACCAACAGGCTTAATGCTCTTTACTTTTGACACATACCAGACGCCTAATTCTGTAGAAATCGGCTGGTACAATGCCAAGGTTAGAGAATACATCCCTAACCCAATGCGATGCCGAAATTATCAGCTTCTTGATCGCATCATAAAAAAATGCAATAACACTCCATTGTATCACTTGTGCAATCTTCCACCCCATACTAACGTCGAATGTTCCCGAACCATGTGTGCGAATTGTCTTGTCCCCCATCCCTCAACATCAAAAGAGTGTCCCAAATTCATTCAGATGAAAGAGATTTTAAAAACCAAAACTAGGAATAAGTGTAGCATTGGTGATGCTAAATTCCCCTCTCTTATCACTAATCCGACACATTTGCCCAAATGCTAAAGCAGTCCAACAACACATACACTTCTACACCACTTCTTAATACTCCATTAAATCAAAAACGCATCACCGAGAATACCCCCAAATCTTCAATTCTTCAAACGCAACCTCTACCCACCAACAATAAGCACACTAAAGAATCATCGCCATCCCTCCCCCACCCTTTCCATCTATTGCTCCATCACCTATACAGCTGTCCACACAAGCCGTCGCGGCAGCGCTTAAGTTTAGACATTCAATACCGACCACATCCAAACTGAATGAATTCATCACTAACACAGCTATACCACCACCAATACCCTCTACATCCAGGAACACTACAACCGAAAATAATAAAAACGATTCCACTATTTCCAATTCAATCTTGTTTACTACTACATACAATACATACAACTCAAATCTCTCACCGTTATCCAAAACCACTCAATCCTTCATCGACAACCAATACGAGTACTACGTTCCCACTCCATTATCATATGATGACAACGGCAATCAACAAAACAGACATTAACGCTCAAGGGCAGTGTCGGCCGTAGCCCAAAGCCTGCCATCTCGTCAATCAACTAACCCAAATCAATAGGTCATGCAAAATCCTGCAATGGAATATTAAAGGTTACGTCAACAACTACGACGAACTAAGTACTCTTATAAAGGAACAAATCCCCTGTGTTGTGAGTCTACAAGAAACACATTGTTCATATAATTTTTCACCAGCATCTCCTAAAGCTTACACAGGGTATTTTCATAACTTTGTTCATAACAGTACGTCAAAGCAAGGTATGGCTGGCCTAGTAAAAAACGGTATTCCTCACAATAAAATCCCTATCAATTCCAACGTCTTAACTCTTGCTTTCGAAATTGACCTCACAATTAAATTCACTGTCCTCTCAATATACATACTACCTGATCAATCATTTTCGAAACTGGACTTAGAAAACATTATTCTCCAAATCCGAACGCCAATTCTTTTGGTAGGAGATGTTAACTCCTGGAGTGTGTACTAAGGGGTTCTGACAGGACAAACGCAAGGGGAAATGTATTAGAAACATTTTTATTTGACTCAAGGCTGGTAATACTAAACCACGGCTCTCCTACTCACTTCTCCACACACAACACCTTAACGCATATTGACGTTATCTGCTGCTCTCCTGAACTTTTTCCAAAGACTTCTTGGGGAATTTTTCCACTATTGCGCTTGGTCCAGTTTACTCCAAAACACCTGTAAACCTTAAATTTAAAACTGACCTGGCTAACTGGGCTTGTTACATCAAGCACATATAGTAATAGACTTCTTGTCAAACAAAGCTATTTCCGCCAATATCAAAAAAGAGGCTGCAGTATTACAAAAAGCCATTAGGGCCACTACAAATAAATCCATACCACCTGCACTCCCTGTGCAATAAAACGTACCGTACCATGGTGGTGTCCTCTTTTAGCTTCACTTCGGCAAGATAAGCTCGTAGCGTGGAAGTATTTTAAAAAGCACCCCACTAAAATCAATTTAATTTTCTATAAAAAGGCCAACGCAAAGTTTCACAGAGAAAGAAAAGCAAAATGCTTAAACGATTTTACCTCAACCCTTAACCCAATCATCACCCGCTCAAATCTGCCACACCATTCGTACTCTAACAAGCAACTCTTCCCCGCACGTTATCTGTTCTCTTTCAACACATGAAGAGCAAATATCAGTTCCTCAAGATATATGCAACTTCTTCGCAGGCCAAATCTCTCTAAGGATGATTTTTTCCCCACAAACTTCAAGTCACAAAAGGTTACTGCCTTAGCCTCCTCTCCTCTATCTAACCTTAGCACTATCATAGGGCCAGAAAAACACATTGAAGCCCAAATTACCAAACTAGAACTTGAATGCAACTTAAGAAAACTAAAGGGAAAAAGACCAAGCCGAGGCCGTATATCATACCCAATGATAAAAAACCTTCCTCAGTCCGCAAAATGTAGGCTGTATAACAACATCTTGGAGACAGGTATAGTCCCACAAAATTGGAAACAAGCCACAATTCTGCCCTTCCGTAAGCCAAAGAAAAACTTGAATATCGTGGAAAGCTACCGCCCGATCTCGCTTATCCCCTGCATAGCAAAGGTTCTCGGAAAAATAGTTGCCTGGCGCATATTGTGTTTCATTGAATCAAAACTCTTTTAAGTCCAAACTAAATAACATTCAGATCGAACAAAGGCTGTGCCGACGCTCTTGTACATATGGACTTTTATATATCCAACGCTCTTTCCGCCCGCAATCAGGTAACTATTCTTTCTTTAGACTTCTAGAAGGCCTTTGATAGAGTAGGTATCCATCTAGTTTAGTTTAGTTTATTTATTTCATATTTAGAGCTTATACTTAAGATACAAAGTAATCTTATGAATTGTAAAGCTTATACAAGGTTGTGACAATATTAAATAAAAGTAACAATAAATATAATAAAATAAAATAAATAGCATACGTGCGAATCTTAAATTTGGTATATGTAGATACGAGGGGCGTTCAATATATGCTCGGTATCGATATGAAGGAAAATGCGAATTCAATTTAAATTGTTTTTATTTTCCAATATAATCTCCCCTAACATCAATGCATTTGTTACATCTTGAGATAAGCTTTTTTAAACCCTCAAACAAATAAATTTCCTCTTTCTCTGCAAAATACCCATTTATTGCCGACTTGAGTTCTTCATCATCCGAAAATCTTTTTCCACGAAGACATTTTTTCAAATCCGGAAACAGGAAATAATCACTAGGGGCAAGGTCTGGACTATAGGGTGGGTGTTGGATTTCTTCGAAACCACAATCTCGCGCAGCAGCCTTGGAAACTCGCGCCGTGTGACCAGGAGCGTTGTCATGAAGAAGCAACACACCCGCTGCGAGTTTACCCCGTCTTTTCTTTTTAACTTCCTCCCGCAAATTATGCAAAGTGGAAGCGTAGGATGTGGCGTTGATGGTTTCATCTTTTTTTTTTGTACTCAATGAGCAAGATTCCTTTCCTTTTTTATGCCACTGCATGGACTCTTGTTTGCTTTCAGGGTCATAGTGGCGGACCCATGTTTCGTCCCCAGTAACAATTCGATTCATAACACCGTCCGCGTTCTCACTACACATCTCCAAAAGCTCTCTACAGCATGCGATTCTCACTTTTTTCTGAGGCGCTGTGAGCATTCGTGGCACCCACCTTGCACTGACCTTTGAAAGGTTAAGATGGTCATGAAGAATGGTGTGAATGGTACCAATTGAAAGCTTGGTGATCTCTGCCATCCCTTCCACCTTTATTCGGGCATCCTCAAGAACAAGTTTTTCGACTTCTTTGATGCTTTCTCCCGTACAAGCAGTAGCCGGGGCGCCGGAGCGGGGGTCATCTTCAATGCTCTCTCTGCCTCTCTTGAACTCACTTGAGCACTTTTGCACAGTTGATAATGAAAGTGCGGAACCCTGGTAAACAGCCACCATCTCTTCATGAATAGTTTTTTGACTTTTTCCTTGCTTAGTGAGAAATTTAATTACAGCGCGATGCTCAATTTTCACCATCATCGTCTCAGTTGCCATTATGATTCTGTTTAACTAGAGATAAAACGCGAATTAATAATCACATTTATATTAAATTTTACATGAATGCACTAAAATAATAGTATTACTTGATAAATAAGTCAATTTATATATACAACCACAGCTTCATCCCGATACCGAGAATATGTTGAACGCCCCTCGTACATGGTTAGTATGCGAAAAAAAAAATAAATACATATTTAACAATTCAATGTTTGAAATACGAGTATAAGGAAGGAAATGAGAGAAAAAAGAAAAGAAAAGAATAGAAAAAAAAAAATGAAGGACCAGATACGACGTTGCTATGAAAAACAGAACTAGCGAGATAGGAAAAGTTTCAATTCTTTTTAAATTTTCCGATATCACTGATATCTCTTAAAAAAAGCGGCAGTGAATGCCATAGTCGAATAGCAGCGATGAAAAACTGTCTTTCCGACGTTAAACAAGAGAAACGCGGAAGTATTAAACAAGCTGATCTAGTTAATGTCGGAAACTGAAATTTTTCATATAGGTACGATGGTTGACGTGATTTTAGGATATTAGATACAAATGTTAATGTACGAAACTTAATGAAATTGTCAAAAGTCATCCCAAGAAGGTTTTTAGACAGATGTGAAACATGGTCATACTTACGCAAGGTGTACACATATCGAATAATACTATTAAAAGCGACTTGGAGCTTTCTCTTGCTAACAGTGTCACAATTGCCAACGATTTCACATCCGTGTGTGAGTACAGGAATGGCTAAAGATTTTGCAAGTATTATTCTCGTTATTAACGGTGTAAATTGTTGAGCTGTCCATAGTGTTCGGAGAATACCATAGGTCTTACCGACAGTAGAGTTTATGTGGTCGTTCCATGTCAAAGTTCTGTTGAACACGATCCCTAAATTTTTAGCTGAAGACACCATCTTCAAGGCTACGTTGCCTAAATGAATAGGCGGGAAGTACGACAGGTCCAAAACTTTTTTGGAAATCACCAAGCATTTGCATTTATGTGGATTTAGAGTTAAACCGTTTCTAACCGACCAGCTCAGAATACGCTCAAGGTCCTGGTTAATATTCCGGGCACAATTTTCAATCAAACCAAGAGGACAACTCTGGTAGATTTGAATGTCGTCTGCATAAATGTGTATCGATGAGCGTAGTATTTTATTTGGAACCTCGTTAATGTACAGCGTGAAAAGAAGTGGACCCAAAATTGACCCTTGGGGAACCCCTCGGGTCAAGGAGAGGAAATCTGTTAAAACGTTATCTATAGATACAGCCTGTTTTCTATCACTGAGGTACGACGAAATAAGATTCGTTGCAAATCGAGAAAAGTTGAAAGAAGCTCGTAGTTTTTTGCAGAGTACTGTATGGTTTACCGTATCGAAGGCTTTGGAAAAGTCCAATAGGGTCAAGAAGGTGACATTGTCTGCATAGCCTAGATCTTATGTCCTCTACCACTCTAGTTAGAGCGGTACTACAATTGTGCTTGAAACGAAAGCCAGATTGAAATTGATCCAACAAGTTATATCGGCACAGATATACACTTAGTTGTTTTTGCATAAGACGTTCACAGACTTTAGAGAGAAAAGGCAAAATTGATATAGGCCTGAACTCATCGATAGCCCCATTTTTGGGAATTGGTAGAATTTTTGCCATTTTCCATTGATGAGGAAATATTCCTGTAACTAGTACTGTATTCATAAGGTGCGTGATGTAAGGCAATAAGTAAGGAAGAATGGCTTTAACAAAAAATTGGATGGACTTCATCAGCACCAACTGCATTCGATTTAATGGAGAGAAAACTTTCAAGAACATTCAAGTTATTAACCCCGATGAACTCAAAAGGCGTATCTGTGGAGTGCACCGTACTGTAAGCGTGATAACTTTGTTCAGATACGACCTTAGAGAGGGGGAGAGAAACAAATTTGCGGTTGAGATCACTACCATTTACGGTATGTGGACAGGTTAATCTCTGCTTACCAATCCCTAACTCTCTTAAATTTTTCCAGAGCTTACGTCTATCTGATTTTGCCTCTAAATGGCTAGAAAAGAACAGTATTTTGGCCTGCCTAATTTTGAGAACGACCTTGTTCCTAAGAGATTTGTAGAGATTATGGAGTATCTCAATCCGAAAGTGTTTCCAATTCTGATAGGCCCGATCACGTTGATCTATGAGTTTTTGTAATTCGGCTGAGAACCAGGGTTGTGATACATTAATTACCTTTCGTGTTTTGATTGGAAAGTGGTGATTAAAGAGGGTGTTGATGTTAGTGTTGAGAAAATCAACTTGCTCGTCTGGTGTAGGCATACAATAAATGGAGTTCCACGGTACTTGACACAATTCTCGTTCTACAGCCGGACCGTGTACATTTCTAAAGTCCCTATACTGATACCATAATTGAACCGGACCACTGTCAATAAAGAAATTGTACGTAAGGAATATGGAGAAGCCTGGTGCGGAAAGTTGATTATAAAAAAGTACTGTTTTCAAATCTGTCACAAAAAACACATCAAGTAAAGTACTTGATGACCGGGTAAAGTGAGTGGGGTTGGTTGTGTTAACGGGGTGTAAATCAAATGAACACATAAGATCTGTTAGTCGCTCATCGACCAATAGATTACAATTGAGATCACCGCAGACGATTACATTGGTTGAGCTAATGGAGATTTCATCCAACAACACAGATAAGGGTGTTAAATTTATATTTGAGTTAGGTCTATAAAAAATACCTATAAGAAGACTATTCAAACCGCACTTAATTTCAACAAACAGGTATTCGATAGCGGAATCAAAGGGCGATGAATATTTCCATCTACAAGGAATTCCGTCTCGGACGTACATTGCAACACCACCACCCATAGAACGATTATACCTATCTGTGTGAAAAAGTTTGTAGCCTTTTATAGGGTACATTTGATCATTATTAATTGGCAAAAACCAGGTCTCCGATACACAGACTACATCTACTATGGATTGCTCAAAAATATATCTAAATTCGTCAATTTTTGGTGACAAACTTTGTGCATTTATATGCGATATGGTGAAGCCAACTCTATGGGAGCGAAAAATATTTATCATCGCTCGCAATATTCCACCACTACCATCAACCAGGGAATCCACCAATAGGTTACGTGACTGCATGTTGTTTATGAGGCTTATTGCGAGAAATAAGTGACACAGAATGAAGTTGAAAACAAGCCATTTTCTTATTTTTCATAGCAAAGACAGAATTAAAGAGAAAAAAGGAAGAGGGTAAAAGTAAAAACAGAAAAAAAAAATTAAAAAAATTTTTTTTTTTAAATTTTTGGTAGGAAAAAGAGATAAATAAAGAAAAAGAAATAATTAAATAAATATAAAATAAAAATTTAAATTAAAGAAAAGTGGCAACCCTGCTCAGTTTTCTATTACTTTTGGGTTTCTTCTCCGTCTACTTCTTAAACTTCCGCGTCAGCAATAGCATTCAACATCTCTTCGTTCTTCATAGCTAAACTCGGGCCATCGGCACTTTGCTTTGCAAACACTAAACCAGAGCGTGTGAAAACAGAGCGCAAGAGTTTACGGCGTTTGAGCCAGACAGCTTGTTGAAGAAGATAGCGATTATGTGGAGTAAGACTTTCATGCATATATATATTAATGTTGTTGCCAGAAGAGATACCAACATCTTGGAGACACAGCTGTTTCTTCTCTTGTTTGCAGTGAAGAGCTATGTGCTTAAAAACGGTGTTTCTCTCATAGGAAGAACCAAATTTAATTATAATTGGTGAGGCTTTGGTTTCGTGTTCGTTTTGTTTTTGAGAACGGAAAATCGCTTTTAATGTCGGGACCCTACAGTCGATGGTATGACAGAGATGGTTGAAAATTGATTTTAGGTTCTCGGCGGGTAGGTGGGGAACACCAAAAAGCACGGCATCAGCTGCTAACTCTCTCCTCTCGTAAGCGTCGCATCGTTTTTGTAATTTGGTAATTTTTTCTTTTGTTGTTTGTGATTCAACAGAGTGCGCTGCTTCAATTTTTTCAACTCGGTTTTGCAGATCAGAGAGCGATTTGTTTACCTTTTCAACGTGGGCTTCTAAGTTGTCTTCGATGAGAGCAATACTTAATAGTGCTTAATAAATTGAAAGATTGGGGCCCAAACATTTTTAATTACGTGAAATCCTTTTTGACCAACAGCAAAATTTACGTAAAAGCTAACAATTGCTATTCCTGCACTTTTCCACTTTTCAATGGTATCCCTCAGGGATCCCCACTGTCAGAGGTGTTATTTATGATCGCCTTTGATGAACTTTCAGCCAGAATTGTTAAACATAAGCTATTAGATCACTGTGTTTATGCGTATGATATATTTGTCCTTTGTAGACACAATGACTTGAACATGACAGACAAATTGTTTTCAGACCTAGTAGACGATATTTCGTTATGGTCCGAATTTTCTGGATCAAGGCTCTCTTTAGACAATTGCAAAACATTGCATATTTGTCGAAAGAAATCGTGCTGTCATAAAAAATGTAAATAGCTTAAGTCTTCTAGGACTAGTTTTAAATAGCAAATACAACCGGAAATCGCATTGTATAGAAAGAGCCTAGCTGCGAGAGCAAATATTATCAACTATCTTGCGAGCAAAAAATGTAACACTCACATTAACACATTATGTAACATAACTAGATCACTAGTGCTAAGTAAGATTGACTACGGCTTATTTATCTACGGCAACTCACCGAAATCAACGACCAACTCCATCAAACCCCCATACCATCAAGCTTCCCGCAGAAGTATCAACGCATTCAGAACAACTCCTATGAAAAACGTATTGGTTGAAGTTGGGCCTCCCACAGTAGAAGAGCGAATTAAAGCTTCTTTTTGTAAAGCTTGTAAGCGCAAAACGTTAGATAATAGCCATTTCCATCAGCCATAGCACAAGCTCTTCTTGTCGCCAAACACCTGGATAACCAACAAAGATGTCTCTCTATCTCCACCTTGGAGCATCAACCGTGAGTCATTTATCTTAGACCTGACACAATATGACAAAACTAATGCATCAAAAGAAGTATTACGAGCATCGTTTCTGCGCATTTCTACAACGCTCAAAGCGGATAAATGGGTTCTGGTCTTTACAGGCTTCTCCAAAACTACCGACTGCACATCTTCCGCGGCGTGCAAAGAAAACGGCTCAATTGTTATCACAGGCCTACTTTCATCATATGCATCTATCTTTACTGCAGAATCCTTAGCCATCTACAAAGCTGCAACGTTATGCCTAAAAGATCGTGGTAAGCGTGTCATCTGCTCGGAAAGCTTGTCAGTGATTAATGCAAAAAGGAACCCCAATCAGGTTACAGCGTTAATCTCTGACATAAGAAATTGTTTAATTAGAGAAAAAAAAAAACTATCAAAGTCATGTGGATTCCGAGTCATGTCGGCATAAAAGGCAATGAACTTGTTGACTTAGAGGCTAGTCTCTCTCACCGTGCTCCAGTATACCACTTTGACTGTTTTACTGAACTCGACATTTTGCGGTTAACAAGAAACTCACTCCAAGCTGAATTAAAAGTTGATTAGTGTAACTACCACCATCACTACGCCTCTATAAATCCCAGTCGCTCCTATCCGCTCTACCCTAATACTACATCCAAGCTTTCAAACGTCACTTTTACAAGGCTACGTTTGGGACATACAGCTTTTACGCACCAGCATTTATTGAAAGGGCAACCGTCTCCAACATGTATCCTCTGTCATTCACACTACGATATTGACCATGTACTAGGAACATCAGGCTGTTCATCCAATAAAACGAGCACTTCTCTACCACTTTACCACCTACTAACACGGGACACACCGCAAATTATCGGGGTTGTCCCAAATTCCAGTACATCAAAATAAATCTGGCCCGGCAGCAGAAAGTGGAAGTTAAACGTCCACCCGAGCATTTGCAAAGTCCAGCCGTTACTCCCCATGTTACCTACGCCCAAATAGCGGCAGGTAGGGGAAATACGGTACAGCAAGCGAAAGTTGCTTCTCAGGCCCCAGCGCCTAGAGTACCGGAACCAGTACTTGACATGCTGGCTATCTTGCTCTCTATCCAGGGGCAGATGGCTCAGCTCCAACGTCATTTAACTGAACAGACCGCGCGGGTAGATCAAGTATACGCGCTGCTGCCTGGCATAACGCACCTTTTGCCGTAATGGGTACGTACGTGGCGGAGCAAACCCTGAAGGTCCTTGCTGTGAATGTGAATTCACTGATAAGGTTCGACCAAGCCCCTGATGTACTTTTGGTTAGCGGAACTAAACTTACCAAGAGACACAAAATGAGGCACAGAAGATACAAAATAGTACGGAGAAACCGACCCAACTCCATTCACGGAGGTAGCGTTGCAATTCTCCAGAAATCTGTCAAACGAGGAGATTAACAGGTATCTGGACGAGACAATCAAACGAACAATGGACAAAACGATACTTCGGTATCAATACACTGACAACGAAGACTTATTCCGCAACGCAACCATTGACGCACTGCACCGACATAAAAGTAGACTGCTGTCAAGGCTAAAAACCTTGTACAGACAGTTTACTAACAGACATAACCCGGAGATTATGACGCTAAAGTCGTCGATCAAAAACCTCCAAGTACAGACCATCTGTAAGTTTGTATTGGAACAACAAAATTCGGGCTGTAAACACCAGCAACCCGAATATGTTCCCGCAAATAAATAAAATATTTCGGAGTGTATCGCAAGGACACTAGCAAAAAAGGATATTTTGTTAACTGGACCTTGTCCAATCCGATTCTTTAAAAAATTGCGTGGCAGAATCTTTAGGATTCAGTGCAAATAAAATAATACAACGACAGAACCACACGAACATACAAGTACTCAAAAAAAAAAAAAAAAAAAACTCGTGCTTTAATTTAAATTAATTCAACTTTATTGGTTTGAGTCTTGATTGGGAATCAATCGACTCGTTGTTGTTCGCCCAAACGAAATCTCTTCGTGCAGCTGTTTTTGCTGCGAAACATCTACGGCCAGCTGTTTCTGTTGCGAAACCTCTACGGCCAGCTGTCTCGGCCGTTGGCTTAGTTGTCCTGGCCATTGACCTCTCCAATGATTTTATGTCAATGCCGGCAAAAAAGAGTTCTCTCCATCTCCGTGTATGTGCGATACACGACACATACACACACACCAACATGAACTGCGTAGAATGCAGATCAGTGGGAGGCGCTTATAAAAACAAACATAGTATTATTTTTATATTGAGTTTTGTTTTCGTCACTCCCACTAAATGTGTGCTAGTTTTATGCTTTATTTATGTTCTCCCAATTTTGGCACGGGAATGCAGTGGTGGTTTGCCGTCGGCTTGTTGCATTTTGACGTCACCTATTTTTCCGACGGAAAAGGCATTGCGCTGCCTTGAGGCCGGGATGTTTACATGTTGCTTTCGCAACATCCTTCCGGGCCACAGCAAGGACATTGACGTCGGGACCACATCTCAAGTCATATATTGTCGGCGGTTAAGGGTGATTTTTCTCTTCTATGACTGATGTATGTGCGTGATGAATGATGAATTCTGCTGGTCGTAAGCTCCTCGAAGTGTTGACAAGTAGGTGCATGAAAAGGAAAAAGGGTAGGTGTGGTGAATGGTGTGTGGCAATAATAGTTTATAATTTTAAATTAGGAAAATTTCATTAAATTCATATAAGTTAAATATATAATTTTATAAGTCTGTGGGATTGTGTGAATGTACCTTTATACGTTTAACATTGGTAAAATGCACAGTTTAGCTATAGGTCGCTTGAAGCTCGTAGTTGCAGTTTTAATTGTGACGACACGAATTTTTCCGTCAGTTCCGGGATGAGTAGTTTCAATTCGTCCAAGTCGCCATAGAGTTGGGGGCGTTTGTGCATCAGGCAAGGTTAATAGCTGTCCTACCTTTATCTCCGTGTTTGCTGTAAGCTACTTTGGACGTTGTTGAAGACGAGCCAAGTATTCTGTTTTCCTTCGCTTCCAGTCCTGCTGAATTTTTTGCATAAGCTGCCATCTGTGCAAGTAGTTTTCCTTTGTTTCAGTTAAATCCCTTTCGGGTGCAGTGTTCAGCGAGGCACCGATCAAGAAATGTCCTAGTGTCAGAATGGATAGGTCATCGGGATCTTCGCTTACTGGACAAAGTGGACGCGAATTGAGACATGACTCAACTTGCGCTAATACCGTAGCATACTCTTCAAAGGTGAGAGTGTAGTGCCCAATGACTCGCTTTAGGTGGTGTTTTATCACACCTGCTTCCCACAGCCCGCCAAAATGTGGAGCAGCAGGGGGTTTAAAGTGCCAAATCGTGCCGTTCGTCTGCATTTCTTTAGCGATATCCTCTGTCCATTGCCTTGTTATGTGTGCATTTTCTGACTCCAGGACTTTTGCAGCTCCCTTAAAATTGGTTCCACAGTCGCTGTAAAGATGTTTGCAGATTCCACGACGCGCTGTGAAACGCTTGAACGCTGCAAGAAATGCGGATGTCGTATAGTCACTTACCAGCTCGAGGTGCACGGCCGTTGTACAAAAGCATACAAAAATCGCTATGTAGGCCTTCGTGATTTTGCTGCATCGGCCTTTCCAAGCCTTTAATTGCACAGGTCCTGCATAGTCGATACCGGATGTGTGAAATGGTCGCGACGGGTTGACCCGTGGTGCCGGTAAATTACCCATTTGTTGCTGCATTTCTATTGCCTTAAATCGATAGCATTTTAAGCACTTATAAATGCATTTTTTACATTAGTTTTAAGCTGCAAAATCCAGTACTGCGATCGAATTGTTGCCATTATTAATTGTTGGCCGCCGTGAATAGATTTGAGGTGAATTTATCAATGATGTAAAAAAATTATGTGAAGGAAGAATAATTGGATGCCGCTGTAAATAGGGTAAATCGGCATTATCCAATCGGCCTCCTACCCGCAATATCCCTTGTTGATCCATGATTGGCGAAAGTCGTGACAATTTGTTTTCCTTCGAATCTATTTCACCCTTGCTTACCTTTGTTATTTCGTCTGTAAACGCCTCTTGCTGTACGATGGAAATCAATCGCACTCGAGCTAAGGAAATTTCTTCCTCTGAAAGCATCCCAGAGAGCAAGCATGATTTTTTTTCGTATTTTGTAACGAAGATTGGTGAAAAAACGAAGCCAATACTCTGTAGCTCTGAGTAAACGCTGTAATGATGAAAACCGAGTGAAAAGTGTGTTGGTTTCAAAAGCCGTAAAGTGAACGCAGAGCTGAAAAATGTTTTTGATGGGGTACCCAGATGCGATGAACTCGTTTTTGACTGTTGAAACGCTTGATGTCTTCGTCTCAATATACGTGGCTTTAAATTCGTATGGAGGATGAAATCGCTCATCAAAGGCCTGCAAAAACTCAGGCCCATGCCACCACTGCTGATTTTCCAGGAGAGCCGTTGGTAACAGTCCTCTAGACGCGATATCTGCCGGGTTGTCCTTAGACGGCAAGTAGTTCCAGCAATGAGGCTCTATGCGTTCCTGGATTTCTGACACCCTGTTGGCCACGAAGGTGGTTCTGGTGTATGGTGCCGTTTTAATCCACGCGAGTGCAATTTGTGAATCACTCCAAGCAAATATTTTTGCAGATTGCAGCTCCATAGTCTCCACGGTATGTACCAGTAAGTGTGCTAGCAGTTGGGCTCGACACAACTCCAATCGTGCAAGAGATTTTGGTTTTAATGGTGCAACCCTAGTTTTGGAGAAAAGTAGATTTGTTGCTGATTTCGCTCCTGTAGTTGACCTAACGAACACAACTGCCGCATATGCCTTCTCGGACGCATCGCAGAACCCGTGGATTTCGAGTTGCGAATCGTTTTCCAGATTTACCAAGCGAGGAATCTCTATTGCGTTTAGTGCAGTTAAGTCCATTTTTAACTTATGCCAAGCTGAAACAATTGTTGATGGTAATTCGGCATCCCACGTTTTCTCTTCCTTCCAGATCTCTTGCATTAAAATCTTACCCACGACGATGCAGGGAGAGATCCAGCCCATGGGATCGTATAGCCGAGCTATGTCGGACAGAACCGTTCGCTTTGTAAACTTTATTGAATCTGAAAGATTGATTTTAAAAGAGAAGTTATCCTTTGCAGGGTGCCACTGAATGCCCAGTGTTTTTATCGCCTTTCCTTCATCGAATGAGAGTGGTACCGGTACCTCTCTATGCTCCTCTGGAACGGATGACAACAACCTCTCACTATTGCTTGCCCATTTCTGTAGCGGAAAGCCTCCGCGTTTCAACATTGTTCTAAGTTGTCGCATCATTTCTATCACTTCGTCTTCCGACTCTGCCCCGTGAATAACGTCATCCACGTAAAAGTTTTCGGTGGCAATTTTAGATGCAAGAGGGTAGTCGTCACGTTCATCAGAAGCAAGTTGTTGGAGAGTACGAACAGCAAGGTATGGTGCGGCGGCCGTTCCGAACGTAACAGTATTAAGACCGTATGTCTTAATCTCTTCTTCATTATTCTCTCTCCACAGTATCAGTTGGTAAACCGAGTCTTCCGATGGGACCGAAATTTGCCTATACATCTTCCTGATGTCTGCTACAAACGCAAATTTGTGTTTCCTAAATCGAGCTATGTGATCAAAGATATCGACTTGCAATCTCGGGCCTACATAAAGGTGGTCATTCAGTGACGTCCCATCCGAAGTTTTGCACGATGCATCAAAAACAATTCGCATCTTCGTGGTGGAACTTGATTCCTTCATCACTGCGTGGTGCGGAATGAAGAAGTGAGCGCTTGTTATTGAAATGGGATCTACCTCTGTCATATGCCCTAACGCCTTTAAATGGAAGCTGAACCACATATTTACCATCATTTTGCCGCTGATGCGTTCTGCAGTAATGTGTATCACACGCTTCTTCTTCCGGTGATTGCATTTCCATTACTTGAACTTCTTCAAGCTCCCAAAATTTCTGCAACAAATTGTCCAAGGGTTGGTCTTCTGTGATGATATGATGTGACGTTATCGTTGACTGATTACGAGGCCAAATGCCTCCAGAGAGTACCCATCCCAATAATAATTTATAATAATAATAATAATAATATAATAATAATTTATTTATAATAATTTTGAACACGTTTCTGTCCTCATGGCTTTGTTAATAAATAGATATGTTGCAAATGGGTCTTGCAATTTCCATGAATGACTATCAATAAACCTCGCTATCTACAACATGTTATTTTTTGGTGAGGTTTTGGGCAGGAAGCATTATTGGACCCTATTTCTTCAAGTATGAGGGAAGTTGTGTCTTTTGCCTTGAATGGTCTGTGCTATTGAAGCATGATCAATTAAATTTTATGACCGGAAATAAACGATGTAGATATGATGCTACATGCACCATAAGTGGTGAAATATTGTTTTTCCAAACCGAATCATTTCACGAAATGGTGATCAAAATTTGCCCCCGAAATCATCCGATTTAGCTCGATCTAATACCTCGCGACTATTTTTCCTGAAGTCATGTGAAGTAGGTGGCATATGCCAAAAAGTTTACCAATAGCCCCCAGATGTGCGATTGAGGTCGTGGAGGTTATTTGGCTAATAATATTTATAATAATTTTCATTATTATTGGCAAACCTTCTTCTATTGACTAAAATAAAAATTTAACCGAACTTCATAAAAAATAAGTGAGCTTTCGATAAACCAAAATGAAACCTCTTATTGGAAACCCCTTCACTACCTTTGTGTCAACAGTACATTCAAATAACAACCGAAGATGACTATGCTCCAACTTTGAAAGTTTCAATTACTCCGTAGAGACAAAAAAATAATTGTTATAAGATAATAACTCATTATCTATTGCGAAATTACATTTAGCATAACACCGATTACTGAGAAAACGATTCTGCCTAGCACGACTAAACTTTGTTTGGAAACTAACTTTGAAGTAAACAACCAATCAGCACCTTGGGTCACGTTGATTTTAATTGACAATATAAATACTATAATTATAAATTATTTTAATTACAAAATACCCCATATGGGTATTCTCAATCACCAAACGGAAGCCAGATACACTTGATAGAAACACCACGAAAAGATAAACTTTAAATAATGAGATAGGAGTAACAATTGCAATTTCGATAACGAGTATCTAACTAAGTGGGAAATAGTTGGTAATTATATGTGGATATAGGTATAGGAATCGAATCTCACTCATCTTAGTTCCTTTTAAACAGGAAGTAGAAGCTGATTTATTGTACTCGTAGTGTACACAGAGCAATTCTCCAGCGTCCCAATCTATCCCTATAAAAAATCTATCAGTAGGTCTTTTCTAATTGAAGTCTTGGCAGTCAGGTTGGCGCTATACACACTAACCGAGACTACGCAGTACACAGTCCATACGAGTATACTGATGTTTCCAACGCCATTTTAACTGTGGGTAACGAGTTTTTCTCTCGAAACGACTGAGGATATATTTATTCGCTTTCGATAGGGTTCATGCTTCTGCGCCCTAAAGTACAATAGGAATAGGATGATCATGGTCTTACCTAGAGTCTCCTTCGATTTTCGGGATACGGCCTTACTACTCAATTGCTTTCCTAGCCTAAAGAAACAGCAATTGGCAAGAGTGATTCTTCGTTTTATTTCTGCTGAGGTTTTGCTGGCAGAATTTATATTAGAGCCAAGATAGACAAAGTCCCATACTACCTCGAAATTAGAGCTGTTGACTGCGAGCCTCAGCCCAATTCCTCAATGTGTTCTGTCCCTTCCTCTTGACAGCATATACATACTTGGTTTTGCCCTCATTTACCGGTAAACTCATTTTGGCAGCATCCGTTTCAATAGAAGCGAATGCACCAGTGACAACCGGCTGAGCTGTCCCAATTATGTCGATATCATCGGCGTACGCTAGTAGTTGCACACACTTTTAAAATATTGTGCCTCCAGAGTTCCCTTGAGAATTCAACACAATTATGTTAAAGAACTCACATGACAGCGCGTCACCTTATCTAAAGGGTCCGCCATCTAACGTTTTTTTTTTCAACTAGTTCTTATTTCGTGAATGGTAACACCTAGCTCATGTCTGATTTGACAGATAATAAGTTGTATCCTTCCGCTGAACGAATATGGTTGTGTATACGCTTGAACAACGCTGGGAAATATTGCAACACTACTTTGAAAATCATGGTAATGTTGTAGAATGTGTGCGAAAATTGTGTAAGGATTTTGGAAGAAGAGAAGCACCGTCAGCTCCGTATGTTCGTTATCTTGTGAAAAAAGTGAAAGAAACTGGCATCCTCATCGATAAACTAAAGCGTGAAAAGCCAAAAACAGTGCGTACACCCGAGAATATTGCTGCTGTGGCAAAAAGTGTGCGTGAAGCGCCATCAACATCAATTCACCGTCGTTCTCAACAATTGAACATTTCGGAGACATCCATTGAGACGAATTTTGCATAAAGACCTTGGTATGGCGCCATACAAAGTCCAATTGGTTCAGGAGTTGAAGCCAACTGACCATCCAATGCGTTTTCGCTTCGCTAAGTGGGCCTGCGATCGACTTAGAGAAGATGCCGATTTTGCCAAAAAAATCATCTTTTCAGATGAAGCTCATTTTGATCTTGGCGGGTATGTAAACAAGCAAAATTGTCGCATTTGGGGCACAGAAAACCCGCACGCATATATTGAAAAGCCGATACACCCAAAACGAGTCACTGTTTGGTGCGGATTTTGGTCCAGAGGCATAATTGGGCCATTTTTCTTCGAAAATGAGCAAGGAGTGGCCGTTACAGTCAATGGCGATCGTTATCGGGCCATGTTGAACGAATTTTTGTTCACAAAAATTGAAGAGGAGGATATTGGCAACATTTGGTTTCAACAGGACGGCGCTATGTGCCACACAGCCGAAGCTACACTCGATGTTTTGCGCCCTGTTTTGAAGATCGCATTATCAGCCGCAGAGCTGATGCCGTTTGGCCACCTCGGAGCTGCGATTTGACACCGTTGGACTATTATTTGTGGGGTGCCGTAAAAGATAAGTGTTACGCCGACAAGCCAGAGACAATTGACACTTTAAAGGACAATATTCGTGAAGCCATTGGTGAAATACAGCTGCACACAATCGATAATGTGCTTAAAAATTTGACCGATCGTGTAGGCTACTGCATGGCCAGCCGAGGCAGCCATTTAAATGAAATTATTTTCCATTATTAACCGGAAGGATAAAACTAATTATCTGTCAGACATGAGCTAAGTGTTACCATTCACGAAATAAGCACTAGTTGAAAAAAAAAACGTTAGATGGCGGACCCTTTATTATAAAAATTTTTTTGACATCAAAGGTCTCTTAATCTTAATTTCTTAACCATCATTCTGCATAGACGGACGAGTGAAAACTGCATATGGGTCTATACGAGCTGTATAAATGCTGTCATATGCGGCCTTAAAATCGATGAAAAGATGGTGGCTATTGTGATGGTGGTATTTTCCAGGATTTGTAAGATTATGAATATTTGGTCGATTGGCGATTTTTCAGGTCTGAAACCACAGTGGTAAGGACCAACCAGGTTGTTGTCGAAGGATTCACAAAATATTACAGAGAAGATCTTGTACCCGATGTTGAGGAGACTCTATAGTTGGCGCAGTTGAGGAGGTCTCCATTTTGTGGATCGGGCATACAGTGCTGAGATTCCATTCATCAGGGATACATTCTTCTGACCAGATCTGAGAAATGCTCTCAACAAATTTATTTCCAGCAAACCGTCAGGTCGAGCTGATATTTTGGATCTTAGCTTAGATATTGCTATCCTCATTTCGTTCTGTGGATGGAACTTTTGGCTATCGCCGTCTAAATTTAATGTTCTATTCTGCCTGACGACGGCGTATTGGGTTTCTTCGCCATTATGCGGTGACTTCACTAAAAGTTTTTCTTCTTCATCTCTACAACCGTCTGTACGGGTCTTCTTGCCTTGACACGTTTTTTTTACTTGTTGGTAAAACTTCCGTGTGTTATTCGTGGGGTGCAGCATCTCAATGCAAGACATCCCTCAACGCAGTCCAAAGATCTTCTTGCTTTTTTCTGGAGAAGATGATGTACTTCCCGTCTCTTTTGCTCGCTTTGTAGGTTTCTTATTTAGCTGCATATACCTGACGACATTCTTTATTAAAGCAGGGATTTATTGGTAGTAGTCAGGTGAAACCCAACATATCAGTCGCGGCGTCTCTCATAACACGTTGGCAGCGTTTCCACATGTCTTCAGTACTTGATGCTGGTGGCATAGGAGTTGTTGAGAGATTACGGGATACGCGTTTGGCGAAGATTTTGGCGGTCTCTGGGGATTGCAGCTTTTCTACGTTATATCTTCTTACAGTAGTTCTTATTTTCTTATTTTGGCGCTTGGGAAACCCGCATTCGTACCTTGGCTGCAACAAGGTGGTGACCCGAGTCACCCGATTTAGCTATCCGGAACGTTCGGACTTCCAGAAGAGTGGAGGAATGCCTTATCCTGATTCGGAGACCACCATTTCACCTTGTGTATATTGCGATAAGGAAACTATGTGCTTGCTGCAGTCATATTACTTCCCGCCGCAAAGTCAATAAGCGTATGTCTGTTGCCAGAACTCGTGTCGTATAGGCTATGCTTACGAACTGTCATACCAAAAATGTCTTCCTTTCCTATCCTGGCGTTAAAATCGCGTAGTACGATTTTAACGTTATACTTCGGACATTGCTCATTTTGTCTTGCCGAGGAGCTCGTAGAAAAAATTTTTGGTGGCGTTGTCCTCGTCTTCCGTAGGGGCATGGCCGCACATTAGGCTTATGTTATCAAATTTAGCCTTGATGCAGATTGCCATAATTGTCATTGATTGTCATAAACTCAAGACTTCTTTCCTAAATCTGCCGCATATGGAAATTCCGCATCCGAATAAGCGGTGTTTTTATTTTCTGTAGTAATCACCATAATACTCGTATACATCAGAATTTTTCAGCCTCCTTATGTCCGGCCCACATTTGATAATTGTTCGGCTGCACGTGGCCTTTTAATGGTCCGAGCATTTCACGTGCAAATCCGAAGGTCGTTGTACATTAAACATTTGCTAGGGTCGTCATTTGTGAGTTGATTTGTATACGAGGCCATTAGTTGTTTCATCACATATTCTAATTTCTTCCGTTTAGAGATGAGGGCTCTATGACTGCGTAGGGCCGTATTGTGCTACGAATACTGGTCGAACAAGCACTTACTGTTTTAGTCTACATGAATAAGGATTTACTATTGCTACAAAGCCAGAAGGGAAGCCTGTAATGTTGAACATGGACAACTAGTAGTAGAGTGCTAAGAACGTGGAAGACTACTTCTGCGCACTGTTTAGGAGTCACAGCTGTCAGGCAGAATGAACCATTCATCCTGGATAAAGACGGCAGAGAATTCCATCACCTTGATCTAGGGACATCTGAAATTATTCATGAACAATCTGGTTGGTCTATACTAATACAGTTTCAGACCAGGAAAGTCTACCGTCGATCAAATATTCACACAATGGCAGAGCTCGAAAAGATCCGGAAATTTTTGATCGACATCCACCATCTATTCGTAGACTTCGATCGATCGACATGTTCCATTTCTTGGCTTGCTTTCACATCAGCGTTGTCCAGACTGTAGTCATCGCCAGCCTTCACAACTTCAGTCTACCCAAACTGCAAGCTTAGTAGATTGCAGCGGCGATTGTAACCAGGGAGACCCACCGCCTGGGATTTTTCCCTCAGGGGGGATCCCACTACATCAAATATTATGTTTGGGTAAAGCCACAGCTGGTTTTGTCATTGTCAATTTGGGTTTAAAACCTTCGTTGGTAGCATAGAAGTTTCATTTGGTCAGCGTATACAAGGATATACTGACAGAGGTAGTGCCATATGCAGTTTTAGTTCTACGAGGTTAGACGGTTTCAGTGGGTGTCATTTGTGGCGATCTGTTCTTCTTCTTGAAATATTTTGCGTCGTAGGTCTGCCTCTTGTCTTCTCCTCTTCAACTAATTCGTAGACGGTAGTCCTTCAGAGTGTGCTTCTTCTGAAGACTGTTCGATCATTTCGTCAAAAATAACACTCTCACCAACCACCACCTATTCTAATGAAATTTACCCATAACACCCTGAGCTTTTCTGGTACTCTCGCCATCGTTCCAGTCGATTATATTGAATGTTCTTAGCTGGGCCTTTAATCGACGGTAGATTTACCAAAGCAGCATTAATTCACGCTCTAATCCTCTATGGGCCGCTGTCCTGAAAAGTAAAAACGCACGTGATTTGACAGAGGTTACAATAAAATGATGGTATTTAGTCATATCCAAATTGGTATAGAGGTTTGAATATGCACGTATACATATATCTTCCAGGGTCCACCATGTGACGCAAAGTAATGATTTTGTATCAAAAATGCCTGAAGCACTACTGATCCAATCGAGGTGTTGAACGCTCAATAGTTTTTCGCAACTGGAGCTTGATAATGTTTTATTTGATTCTACAATAGTTCATGTTCAGTGATTTTTCCTTGTGTACATTTCTACAGTCAAAGTTGAAGGCTTTAACCTTATTGTTCGGAAAATATCGCTACAACTTAGCATTTCTTGACTTTGTTTACTTTGCAACGCATCACATGCTTATTTTAGTCCTCGTCCTTATCCTTGTGTCAATGAATCTACTCGTACAATTCTACGAATAGGCACTCGTGCATAACAAAAATATTTGTCTACCCTCTTCCCCCAAAAGGAAATACAAGAAAAATATGATACTTGTCCATCATACGAAATTCTTTTAAAAAAAAAAAAATTTATCGGTTCTCATGAGTTTTTTAACCTTCCACTATGGTCTGTCTTGTCTCCCCTCTATTGAAAATAATTTTCTTCGTACCCATTCTATATCCATATTGGTGCTTAGAACTATGTATCCCTTAAACTTTCTTTCTATATGTTTTCGATAACTTCTACTTGAAAACATTTCCAGTCAGCCGTATTACAATGCAGGTCCACCTAATGTATCCAATTAGACGGACCCATTGAATAGGTAGTCGTCATCGTAGGACAATCTTGAGTGAATCCAATCATCACATGTAATCAAATATGAAAATTCATATTCCATGGATTCAAAAGGAACAGCAGCCATCATCGAGAAAAAGGAATCCACTTTATCTTCCATCTCAAGAAGAGAATGTCATGACATGAGTTGACATAATGTTTAAAAAAAAAAAATGTAAATGTGTATTGGAATCAAGCAAATACGAATAGCTATTGCAAACAATCGAAGAATGCCTTTGAATGTTAGATGAATAATTTCTACGCTCTCAGGATGTGAGAGCCTTCTTCACGATGGCGTTTTGATGTGCCATCTCTTATTTCAGAACTCAAGCCAACATACTCGTACATCGCGATCATAGGAGAATGATGGATTGGAAAACTTCAAAGATTTCGCGTCGTTTGTAATTTTTTTCTTTAAAGGACGAGAACATTTGCAAAACAAAGGTTAACGGGATCAGATTTTTCCATCACTACCATTCAAAGGTAAAAGTTTATAGTTATTTGAGGGTGTATCTCAGATGTTCACTTCATTAGGTTGCGCAAAGTAACTCCATTATGCTACTTTATTTTCATGGCTTCTCATTTGGGTGGTAACTGAGAACAAAACCTGGTAGGATTTCTTTATCTTCTCAGTAAAACAATGTGCTTTTGGATTAATTTTGAATTTTGATGTAGCACCCACAGAAATGGAAAAGGTCAAGTTAATATGATTTCCTGTTTTTGAAATATGAAAAGCAACCTCAATTCTATACATAGTCTTCCCAGAGTTAATTCCAAATGTGAAATGTCTTCAGTCTTGTGTCCTAACTTTAAATCAGTTCTTTTTTTTCCTATCGGAACAGAGCACTCAGCCAACTGGTCCATTGTACTCCGTGTAAGTTCTTTTTAATGGAACCTTTTAGTCTTTCGCAGAACGTCAACGCCGAATACCTTGATGAGAGTGTAAACTAAACAGAAGTAGTACTCCGCGGTGTCATTATAACTTTTTTCGCATGCGTAGTAGAATGTTGTATCACTTATGCCCACCACATTTGCACTGCCACTATAAGTGCTTAGGAAAAGTGTAGTGCCGCCCGCAGTCTTTTCTACTGAGGGACAGCAGGAGGGCCGCTGACCTCATAGAGACGTCGGGAAGCATTCGTTTGGTACTAGCAACCTCAAGAGTAGTATTGAAAACTTTATTTAAAAGAAAAAGTACTTAAAGTAACTATTACAATTTGATAAGCTTAAGTTTACTATGGTTTGGCCCAAGGCCGTCTACCAGATTGACAATTCGTTAAATAAAGTTTAATACATATGTTTATTTAGAAGTCTCCTTCAATAATACGTGTTCTGTAATCAAGTGCGATTGAAGTGTATTTATATACAAAGCTTCCCATCCAAGTTCACCGTTTAAAATGTTCAGAACACCATTCATATCCATTTTGTTTACACCAAAGTATCTCACCCGAAATTCGCTTAAGATAGGACATCTGGCAATAAAATGGTATACATCCTCCCTTTCTTGTAGGTTACACAGGTCACATAGAATTGGCAGGTCAGGACGATGTGGGATGTAATTTAAATTGATTATTTCACCTCTTACTTTAAATATTAAATTAATCATCTTCAGCGGAACGCCATTGAGAAAGTACGTGTGCTCTTGGAGATTACCACCTTGATCGAAAAGTTTTCGGAATTTATTCCGAACGGATCCATAGGCAATGTTCAAGTCCTCCGCTTTCTCTCTGATGGTTAATTTGCGGTTATTGGCCAATATTTTTCTTACTTCATCAATGTTTTCGTCGGTTTTCGATGTCGATGTTCTGCCACTGCGTTTATCATCTTCGATTGACTCACGACCACTTTAGGAGCGCTCGAATTGTTTCCGAAATTTAAATTCGAAATTTAAGTTAGTTGTTGCAAATTTAAATCCATTCCTAAAATTTTAAAAAATCGCCAACACACACAGAAATAGATGTACTCTTGGCTACGTAACTTTTGCAAATATCAAGGTATGACGCTAAGATTTAGAGGGAATGTCAACAACAGATGTACCAACTTAACAAAAAAACAGAACTTGTGGCATTTAATGACTTTTCGTCTTTGATAAAAACAACCTCTCACTTCAGTGTCTTCAATACGAGTGACTTTATTGTAATATACATATACATTTTAGATGGAGAGAATACATTGAGAGAGAGATTACAGCTTAATAAGTTAATCTCTTTTATATGCCACATCTCCGTCTCAAGTTTGAAATACAATTTTGAATTCTTAAATTTTTTAACCTATTAATTTTTATTTTTTTTTTATAATTAATTGAATAAACTTTATTATAATAATTTTATTTATTTATTATTTATTTTTTTTTTTTGTTTTTACATAATTCAAATTTTAAAATTCAATTTTTAATTTTTTAACTATTCACAAGTTTAGTTGGTACATTTTTATTTTTGATTTTTTTTTTTTTTTTTTATGTTGTATCATGTATGTATGTATGTATGTAATTTAAATGAACATTTAATTTAATTTATTTGAAAACAATTCCTGATCTTGTACGAGATGGACTTAAATGTACATTCGGCTTGTTAAAATTAGTGAATTTGTTTGTATTATTGTTCTCGACATGACTGTTGTTGTCAGCTAAGGAAGTTCTTCTAAAAGTACTCGAATGATTATCAAGGAAATGATCGAAGTGATCATCATACCAATTATAGAGTAATTTTTTTTTGTTCTAATTTTTTTTTTAAGAATTTAGAATTTCTTCTATATTCTCTATTTTTTGAAGGAACAAAAACAATATAAGATCTTGGGTAACTTAGTTTTTCCTTTATGTAGCCTATTTCCCAATTATTTTCGATTTTGCAATAAACTTGCTCGTTAACACTAAAAGTGGTATCCTGTCTTCTTGCGTGTCTGTTGTAATATTTTTCATTTTGTGATTATTTGTATTTGATAGCGTTTTTAATATTGTTGTTTAATTTTGATTTTAAAAGGTTCGAGTGAATTGGTAGCTTAGTGCGTAATCTTCTATTAAATAAAATTTGGGCTGGTGAAACGTCTAAATCTTTTACAGGTGTATTATTGTATTCTAAAAGAGCTAAATAAAAATCTTCAACATTTGAAGATCTCTTTAACAAACCCTTTGCTATTTGAACTCCTCTCTCTGCAAGTCCATTTGACTTAGGGTAATGAGGACTGCTAGTTATAATTTCAAAATTCCATTTACTAGCAAATTCTCTGCATTTAAAGGAATTAAATGGCATATTATCCGCAACAACAACTGCAGGAATACCTAAACGAGAAAAAATTTTAGTCCAACTTAAACAAATATCAGAAGCAGTTTTTGTGTTTGTTGGCTCAATCTCTATCCATTTTGACAAGTAGTCAATCACAATAAGGAAACTGTCCCCATTCCACTCGAAAAGATCACACCCTACTTTACGGAATGGTAATTCAGGTATTCATTTGCTCGTTATGGCTCTCAGGTCGAGACTGTACGCAAGTCCAACAATTTTTTATATGGTTTTCTATGTCAACTGACATACCAGGCCAATAGAGTATCTCACGAGCTCTGATCTTTGTTTTAGTTATCCCTAAATGAGATTCATGAAGTTTAAGTAACATTTCGTATCTTAATGACTCTGGCACAATTAGTCTGTGATGTAAAAATAGTAAATCATTTTCGACAAAAATATCAAATCTTTTTTCAAAATACGATTTGATACTGTCCGGCATTTTATTTTTTGAACGGGGCCATCCTTGGTGGTAAAGTTTTAATAATTCTGAAAGAATAGGATCTTTTCGTGTTTCTTCTCTGAACAGATTTTGCTTCTCATCACTTACATTGATTGACAATACTATTTCAGTTTTAGTTTCTTCGACTTTATTTTTGTCATCACAAAAATTTCGTGACAAATAATCAGCAATGTGCATGTACTTGCCCGGTAGATACTGCACTTCAATACCGTAATTAAATAAAAATAATTGAGTCCGGCGTAATTTGGACGACATTATTTTACAAATTTCCTTTTTCATTATGGCCTCAAGAGGCTTATGGTCACTATAAACTAAGACCTTACTCCCGTAAATAAAATTATGAAACTTCTTGCATGCATATGAAATTGCTAGAAATTCCTTTTCTATCTGTGCGTACCCTTCTGCATCATTCAAACTCCTAGAAGCATAACAAATAGGTCTGTTGTCTTGCAATAAACAACATCCTATTCCATACTGTGAAGCGTCGGCTTGAATTGTAAGCATTCCCGCCGGATCGAATGGTTTGAGAAACGTAATTTCTTTTAGTTTATTTTTTAAACTCTCAACGCATTTTGTATGGCATTTCAGCCAAACGAACGCAACATCTTTTCGTAATAATTGTCTCAATGGAGCTGTTAATTCAGAGAGCTCAGGAATGAAACTTCGTAAATAATTTACAAAACCTAGAAAACTTTGAAGTTCTTTCTTAGAGGATGGATTTTTCAATTTCGTTACAGCCGCAATGCGCTGATCATCAAGTTTCATCCCTTTTTCGCTGAAAACATGACCTAAATATTTAACAAAAGTTTGCCTAAATTTAATTTTTTCCTTATTGAATTTCATTCCTAATTTTCTCGCACGTTCCAAAAGTCTTTCTAAATTCCTGTCATGTGCTTCAATAGTCTCCCCATGTACCAAAAAATCATCAATATATATTTCAACTCCTTTCAGATCCCCGTAATTTTCATAATTAAACTTTTGAAATATTTCTGGTGCTGTGCTTAAACCAAAAGGCAGCACATTAAACTCGAAGACACCGAAAGGTGTCCAAAACTCTTAAGTTCGATCTAATGTCTTCAAGAGTCGGGATCAAAAAGGGCTCTTTCTTAATTACTTTGTTTAATCCCGATGGATCTAAGCAAACTCTTAACTTGCCGTTAATTTTTTCCACGATAACTAGGTTATGTATCCATTCCCTGGGACCTGTGACTTTTGAAATTACTTTTCTCGCCTCCAGGTCTTTCAAAGTCTCTAATAGTTTAGATTTCACTTTTAGCGCAATGTTTCTCGGGGGGTTTGTCTTTGGTAACGAGTTTTCTTTAATTTCAATTTTATATTTCTGAGAAAATTCCCCCCTTCCTTCAAACAACTCTTTATTCGATTATACGAGCTCTTCCTTTGATTGATATGACCTTTTAATTAAATTCAAACTATTGATACCTTCTATTTTTACTATGCCCAAATCCAAACAACTTTTAAAACCTATAATAGGGACTAAGTTTTCATTTTTCCCACTGCTATTTTTAATTTCTTTCACAATAATAAAATTTTGCACTAATATTTTATTTTTAAATCTACATTCTAATGTAGTTTCACCAACAGGCACAATTTTAGGACTACCATATGGTTTTAATACTACAGAAGTTGATCTTATACCGTTTTTATTTCCTATTTTGTTATGATATTTTAATGGAATTATGTTTACTTGAGAGCCTGTGTCTATCTTGAATTTTATAAACTTGTCTTTAACTCTTATTTCTTCAATCCACGTATATTTGTTATCATTTGATTGAAAACTGTCAACAACAAACGAGTTATCGTCACTCTCAGAACTGTCAGAATCCCGAATACATCTCACATTTCGCACATTACAACAAACTGCATAATGATCTAATTTACCACAATTATTACACTTTTTCCCAAAGCAGGGCAGGCATTTTTTGCATGATGCAAATTACAACAACTACATTTGAAAGATTTTGAAAATTTATTGTTATACCTATTTGTTTGACTTGCATAATTGCTATTTCTAAAATTATTGTTACTATGATAATTATTACCTTTCTTAAATGAATTTCGAACATGATGTCAGCTGCCTGTTGAACGGTTTTGTTGATGATGTGCTGGACTTGTGTGAATGCCATCTACACTAGAACTGGATGTTGTACACTGGATTTCCTTCGTTTGCTTGTGAGCGACTTCTGCTGCACGACATATTTCCATAGATTTTTCTAGATTCAAATCTGCTGCACTTAGTAACTTCTCTTGTAGCCTCTTATCGTGTATGCCTAGTACAATTCTATCGCGTATTAGAGAGTCCTCCAAAGACGAAAATTCACAGTTTTTTGCTAGCAGCTTAAGATCTGTCACGAAACTGTCGAATGGTTCCATATTTGATTGGTTTCTGCTGAAAAATTTAAAGCGCTCATATGTTTGGTTTTTCTTTGGTAAGCAATATTCGTCGAAAGCTTTCATCACAGGAGCGATCTTATTTTTGTCATCATTAGACAAATTGAACGAATTAAAGAGGTCAAGAGCATCTTCACCAATTGTATTTAAAAACGTGTTGACTCGTACTACCACGCCTTTCTCCTGGACACCAGCGGCAATTTCGAAGATTGTATAGTTTTGCCGAAATCTTTTCCAGTTTTCTGCTAGGTTCCCTTCCAATTTTAATGGCTGGATTCTTCGAACATAGTCCATCTTAGGATGACTTAGAAATGTGTCTTGGGCTGTATCTAATTTAACCTCTAACGCTGATGGCTTCTCAATAGATTTGTCTTCAATTGATGATGTGGTATCGGATAAATCGCCAGTCGACCACTTGATGAATAGTGCATTAAAATTATCCACTTTTTTTTTCCGGTGGGGGCCAAATAAGATCTCTTACTTTTCACTTTAATTATAAATTACTTTATCATGAGTGTTCTTCCAAGACCGGCTGCGCCATGTGGCATTTAATGACTTTTCGTCTTTGATAAAAACAACCTCTCACTTCAGTGTCTTCAATACGAGTGACTTTATTGTAATATACATATACATTTTAGATGGAGAGAATACATTGAGAGAGAGATTACAGCTTAATAAGTTAATCTCTTTTATATGTCACAGAACTCAAATCGGAAATATGGTAGCGCCACACGGTGGTTATCCCGGGAACTTTTTGATCGAGATGGTATAATTCAGTTGACTGTAAAGTATTCTATGTTGTGAAGTTACTGCTTCGGTTTTACATTTATCGTACAGAGTGGAGTTTTCTCTCTTTAATAGTTTTGTAAATATCTTCCTTAAATCAGCAGTACTAATGTCTGTGGCAATGCGCACATTTTCACCGATGTTATCCCCCAACTCCTCTTAGTTTTTGATAAGATTTCCCCGTGTCGAAATAGCTCTCCTGAGCATTAGTCTAGGAAGCCGTTCTTCTTTCATCTCCAGTACTTTTATAACATATTCAAAGTGCAGTTTAAGCGTATCTAAAAATAGGCGGGGCACTGTTATTTCCAAATGAAGCATGTAATTTGGAGTGGACTTTGGTAACCGGAAAATTCGTTCCAGAAAATATCTCAGGAATCTTTCAAACTCTTCAAACTGGCAGTAACCCCAAAATTGAGCACCATATAGTAATATTTATTATTATTATTATTATTTATTAGCAAATTATTATTATTATTTATTAGCAATTAAAATTACATTAATCTAGCTGCGGAGACTATTGGTTCTATAGCTGCTTAGTAATTAAATGATAATGTTTGTTTTGTTTAGAAATTCAGCGATAAGCTCAATATTTGTACAATTGCTGTATTTTAGTATATCGTAAATAGATTTGTTCTTAAATACGTTTTTAATAATAGGTGTAAGTACAGCGCAATTTTCCAATATATGTACTAAATTCATAATTGTATTGCATGAGCCACAGATTGGTGGGGTGTTGATGGGAAGCAGCTGTGTGTCCAAGTTTTAAGCGAACGAAGTTAGATATTTTATGTTTGGCAATATTTGTGGGGTAGATAGGTTTCAGTCTTCCAGGATTTGCTTTTTTGTAGTGGTGGTGGTAAAGGCTCCAATCGTGTTTTATCTTAGTTGTTGTGATTTTTTGTCTATACCTTATGAGGTCTAATTTTGTGTAGATATCAAGTCTATATACGGGAGCATTGTTAGCGAGGTTGGCTGCAAAATCCGCGTTTTCATTTCCAAGAATTCCAGCGTGTTTGGAGTCCACATCAGTTTAATATTTTTAGGTGATTTGGTGAGCTGGTATCGGATTTTGGATATAAGCTCGGAATTATTATTTATTGCATTCAGGACCGAAATACTATCTGAGAATATTACGTGTTTACTTCGCTGTTTCATGACAGTTTTCGCGGCTTGAAGAATCGCAAAGGCTTCAGCTGTAAAAATTGGTGTGTAGTGTCAGTTCAACCAGCTGTTTGTTAAACTTCTCTCAATTTTCTCTCGCTCATTTTGGATAATTTCATATAAACACCAGCATTTCTACGGGTATTGAACCAATGCGGATTGCTTCAACGCAAATTGAGCTGTCGGATAAACTGGGTATATCTCACCTTCTAAGACATGAGTTTCAAATAGAACAAATAATTCAAAACTCTTAACATAATTAAAAAACCTCAATTTCAAAAAACTTATTTTTTAGTCCTGCGATATTATAACCTAATATTTTTAATTGTATACATTTCATATGTTTCTGGTAGACGGATTCGCCTCAATTTCTTCGATCTCGAGCGCTTACTTGTGTGTGCACCCAAATTTTCTGGACTCTGCATAGTGGCTGTTTCGCCCATTCTTAGATATAAAATGTTTCCAACTTCTTTCGTCAAACTTGAAGTTTGGTGTTTAATATTATTTACGTTTTTATCAGCTGGTTGAACTTCATTCATGAAATGTTCGAGAGTAGAAAACAATAGACAATCACTACCGAAAATTGTGTGTAGTATCACCACCACCATTTGCACCAGATTTCAAACTGTAAGCCAGATCCCGTGTGAAAAGGTTATTTGTAATGAAAAGTTTATCGTCTCTTAAATGCGTATTTACGCGGGGAAACCTATCGCGAAGTAATTTTGCAATTGGGAGCAGGTCGTTTTTTCTACGGCTCGTGTTGTACGGGAGATCTTTATGAATGTAGATTTTAGTACCTTTTAGTTTTTTCGCGTTTCGTAGAATTGCCCAAGCATCATTACGCGATTTCATTTTGACAACTATCCTTACAGTGCGGCCGCCAGGAGAGGATACCGAATGTCTGTGTTCAATCACAGTCTCTGTGTAGTTAGTGGCCAAGAGGCCGGCGCACACAGACTTTGCTTTTTCCTTCATGTCAGAGATGTCTTCTGCAGGTAGGTGAACTGCTACATTCGTCTCCAAACTTTTCTGCAACAGTTTATCCATTTGATCTTCCAAAATGTTGTTTCGCCGTTCAAGTTGAATAACTTTAGCAGAGATTCCGTCGTACTTCACTTTTAAGCCGGTAAGTTCTGCGCGGAGTACTTGGAAGTCGGCTTTAGAGGGAAGTTCTTTGACGAGTTTTTCTATGGATTTCTTTTAAGATTTCGACATGGTTGAGGATGGTTCCATAGTACGCTTGGCTTGTTCAGATGGTGTTATGTACGAGTATGTGGAAGCTAGAATAGTCCTACGCTTTTCCTCTCTAGTTTGAACGGGTGAGGATTCTAGCAGTACTCTCTTATTCATTTATTGAGGTTAGTTTATTGAATTAATACAAATCTGGATTCAGTTTCACTTAGCTGCTAGGACCTACATGGAATTTATATTATTGTACAGATGTTGTTCTCAATTGTGAAGCTTATTGACTCAATTTTATAATTTTGCAGCACTTTTTATAGGTTTTTAGCAATCTTTTGTAGGAGCTCCATACTAAACTTGTAACCACTTTGACAGTTCAATTGTCAGTCACCTTAATGCCATCTGCAATTGTGCTCATATGAAATCCAACTTTCAATGGAATCCATAAACAAGGACGCATGCAGACCTTACGTTCGGTTCATACCGAATACAACGACTATCATGGAGATGTTTGTCCCATCAGCTATGAATATTACAAAATGAATAGTATACAGTAATAAGAAATCGTCAAGAATAGATTTTCTAGCAAAGCATGACCGTGCCAAAAAGTTCTCTGGTCCTGTGAATGTATGTGTTCAAACTATTGGCAGGGGTAGGGTTCATCTAAATGATTAAAGATTTCTTTTCCTCGACACAGAATGCCTCCGGGCCTATCCGGGCTCTGTACAACCAGAGGTATTGAGACTACTCAGTACTTCTATTGTGAAACGCATTGTACTATAACATTGCTTCGTTTTTTGCCATTTTTTTCACCACAGCAAGTACATTGCTGAGAGCAGCGGCAAAAGGCCGAGCAAGTGCTGTGGAAAAAAATAATTTTTCCTTCTCTCTCTTTATCTTAATCGTGAACCCGAACAAACGTCTTCCAAGCTGAGCTGAATTATTTTTGAAAGATTTTAACATTTTGTTTTGCACAATAAAATTTCTTTTATAACGTGGTATATCATTCGTGTTCTTCATTAAAACAAATCAGCCATATCCTGTGTGTGTGAACAATTAAGCGTTTGGCTGAGCGTCTCGTGCAAACTCGGTACACTAGAAATGTCGCAAAAAGTGACCGACCCCGTGTTGCTCTTTCGACTGAGAATATAACTGCCAGTGGCTAAGGACCTCTAAGAGAGTCTACAAACATCGAGGAGACACCGTTGCACACAATTTAGCATCAATAGGCGTTCGTAGAATTTTGCGTTTCTAGGGCACGAAAAATCTACATGAAATGTACGAATAGCCATTGTATCTCCACAAAATTGTCTGTTTGGAGCTACATTTGCAGTGAAAAAGTGATTGGCCCTTATTTTTTTGAGAATTGGTGAGCGCTACAGACAGTTGTTGAATTGAGTCTAGAGCATTGTTGTTTCCAGCACAGTACGGAGCAATCGCTCAGACAGCTCGGGATACGATGGAGGTTTTTGAATTACCAATTTCCAGGTCGTATGATTCCCCTGTTTGGCGATCTGAACTGGTCGACCAAATCGCCAGATCTAACGGCGTCAGACTTCTTTCTTTGGGACTTTTTGAAATCTCGCTTTTACCACAACAAAAGCCAACAATGAAGAAGAAATCACCAATTTAGAGCCAGATGTTTTGCGAGCATCAACATAAAATTCCGTAAAAAGAGCATCAACTCATGAGGTGGCCAATTAACTCGTCGTCAAGAATGGGTTTTCTAGAAAAAAATATCCGCACTAAAAAGCTCGCTGTAGAGCTTACGGAGATTCCAAAAAAAGCAGGCCTGGCGATCTGGGTCAAACCACATGATTTTAGACTTGAGACTAATCTTTGAATACACTTCACTTTGTGTAATCAACTTCCTAGACAAGAACTCATGCTTGTGTGGCAATATAATTGGAGTGAATTACATGCTATATATAAAATACTTAAAAAGAGATTAAATTTTTTAATAGTTTAGAACCCAAACTTTTACGGAACTCGAAAAAATCGCCCCATCTATTTGGCATTGAAAATAATAAAAAAATAAAAATTTATTCGTGTTTACTTAAGCCAAAAATTATAGTAGGGTTTCTGACTCGAGAGCAAGTAACGTACTGTTGGCCGTGCGTCTGTCCTTGCCCATTGGCATAAAGAGAATTCAGAAATTCGACCGAATATTTAGTGGCATCATTTTGATCGATAGTCGGTAAACACCGACGACGTGTACACCACTTCATTTCCTTCAATTCAATTTGTGGGTGGCAGTGGCTCAAGTGATAGTGTATTGGCTTCCCATTCGGACGGTTGGGGTTTCAATACCAGCCGTGACCGAAAGACACTTTTTCAGGCAACTGAAATCTCGTGAGGTGAATGGTTGCCTAAATACAACCTCAAGTCAACTTCCACTAAGAATTTAGTCTCCCCATTAAATGTTAGATGCCACCCGTGGAGCGAAATACCACAGAGCCCAAATATGTTTCTCTCTCTCTCTCTCTATCCAATTTTTCTAAAAACTTAACACGTGCTCCAGTTATTTTCAGTTCAGTTTAAATGCATTTTTATTTATATACTTAGATTACTCTTAAATGCTAGACAAAAAAATGCTTAAAAATTAGCTTAAATAACTTACAAATAATCTTATTCTAACTTACTGGCCCCATGCGGGCACTCTAAGTTAAACCTAACACTTAAACTATGTCTTTCGACGAATCTTACAGTCTAATTTTATTTTATTTTTACATTTATTAATACTACAACTAAGAAAATACATCTTAATCAAAAAAACTTAGTATCTGGACTTTTTTTTTTTAATTTTTTATAAAACTTAAAACTAAAAGCCTACAATCTACCTAAAAATAAATCGTAACCTACTTACATCTAATGCATACATACATACATATATATACATACATAATATATATATACATAATATATATATACATAATATATAAATATATGTATTTATATATATATATTTTTTTTTTATATTATTTTTTTTTTGTTTTTATAGATATTTTTTTCTTAAAATCTAACTTAAACCTACCTAAAACTATGTAAGCCGGCCATGGCTAAAAAAAAAACAATAGGCTGGCCCACCTTGCTTCAACTATCACTGGAGGAGTTCGACGACGAAGCATCCTCCCCTTCAAAAAGCCACCAAAATTTTTGGTGCGCTGAGCAACATCCCTCTTGTCGCGACTCCCTACCGCCCTACTGAACCGGAGACGCTCCGCACTGCCATGTGCGACGTCTCTGTCGTAGTTGAGTCGCCTGTCCGCAGCTGTTCGAGCGACGTGGAAGATTAGCGGCACCGCCAATCTGTCCTGGATCAGACCTTTGCTATCTAAATAGACGAACGCTTCTGGAGGAATAAAGCCGTCAAAGCGAACTCTCTCATGATACATATAATTGGATCAGGTTGTTTGATGAGGCCATTGCTCTTGCAACGTGCCTTCGAGTCAACTTAATGGCGAAATTGTCCACTCTTATTAGGTTCGCCCTGTTATACAAGGCCTCATTGGGATAGAATTTGATGTACTGAGACTCTGGTGTTCTGTATAAGCGAAGACAAGTCCTAAGACAAGCCCTCTCAAACACCCGAATCTTTTCCAATAAACTTGCTCTCACTACACGGGACATCCAAATACAAGCATGGGCCTGATAAGGGCCATGTAGCAGATTACCTTCACCCTCGCATCGAGTTGGCTGTTATAAAACAGTCTCTTTGTAAGGGCAAAAGCACCTTTGGCTCTGGCCAGAGCAACATCTATATGTTTTTTAAAATACAGAAATTGATCTAGCCAGATCCCAAGGTATCTGACTACATTTCGACAAGCAAGTGGCTGCCCGTGCTGCCCTACGATCGAAAACTTTTGCCAATTCTTTCTGGTATCCCTAGAGGCCCCAGACAAAGGCGTCCTAAACAGAATGGTTTCCGACTTCTGAAAGTTGATTTTCAACTTCCAGTCATCGCAATATCGCTTAATTTTGTCAAAGTCACGTTGCAAAAGTATATTAATGACCTCAATCTTTGGACCTGATCTGTACGCGATTATGTCGTCTGCATACGCTATGGCATGGTGAAGTGAACCTATCAGATCACTCGTGTAAATGTTGAACAGGATCGGCGAATTTACCGCACCTTGTTGCAGACCGTTTTTAATGTCACATCGCCATTCTTCATGATGAACTGTCTACTGGAGAGCATATCGAAAAGAATATACAGAAGTGGTTTACTAATGCCCAACCTGTCCAGCTTGAAAAATAGTCCTTCTAACCATTCGGTATCGAAGGCCTTCTCCAAGTCAATCAGGCAGGCACCAGTGCACTGGTTCTTGGCTTTGTTCCATTGGATATCAGAAACCAGTTTCGACGCAGCATGAATGATATCATGCCCCGCCTTGAAACCGAATTGATTATCCGGAACTATATGTTTGTCCCACTTAGTCAGGACTCTATTGATCACCTTCTCGAAAACCTTTATGATGTTTGGAAGGAGACTGATCGACCGGAAATTCGCCGGATTGGATGTGTCTTTATCCCTTTTGGGGATGGGGTGTACCACCGCTGTTTTCCAATGCGCAGGATAATGTGCATTATTCATTGCATTATTAAACAGGGTGGTAAAATTTCCACCGCTTCTAGTGGGAGATGTCGAAGCACAATGTTCGGTATCTCATCGGTTCCCACTGATTTCTTACTTCTAAGCGATTCGAAGATCGTTTGTAGCTCTGCCTTCGAAATGAACGGTGCTAGTACCATTTCATTGGTGATGACATTATTTGTCATGTTCTCGTCATTGAACTTGGTGAAACCCGAGCTCTCGAATCGCCAATTCACAATTTCATTTCGAAGGTAGAAATTGTGCACAAGGACTCGATTTTCCAGGTCGTGGTTCGGGCCAATGATGTCATTCGGCTTATATACTTCCTGGAAAGTCGCTCCTATAGCCTCTACCTTCTCCTGCGGGTCCTAGATCACAAAGAAATTGTCATCATCAACAGCCTCATTTGGATCGATGCCTGCTGCTATAAGTATGTTCTCGTTGTTCGTCGTTCGGGCGATTTTAAGACACGAAAGGTCGTTCTGATTATTTCTCCGAAATATTTTATTTATTTGCGGGAGCATATTCGGGTTGCTGGTGTTTACAGCCCGAATTTTGTTGTTCCAATACAAACTTACAGATGCGCTCTAATTTTCTTTTATTAATACTTGGAGGTTTTTGATCGACGACTTTAGCGTCATAATCTCCGGGTTATGTCTGTCAGTAAACTGTCTGTACAAGGTTTTTAGTCTTGACAGCAGTCTACTTTTATGTCGGTGCAGTGCTTCAATAGTTGCGTTGCGGAATAAGTCTTCTTCGTCAGTGCGTTGGTACCGAGGTATTGTTTTGTCCATTGTTCGTTTGATTGTCTCGTCCATTAGTCTCAGATACCTGTCAATCTCCTCGTTTGATAGATTTCTGTTGGACGGTGGGTAGAGCGAATTCGAGGAGAGTGCTCTAGTCAGTGTTCTGGTGAAGTGTGTCCAACGCACCCTACTATAATTGTAGGTATGCCTTTGAACAAACTCATCCAATTCCGCAATTTCGTTTGGAACAGTTATTTCGGTGCTGAGACCGCAATGGTCACTGTCATACACGAAAGTGCGTAGACAGTTTGTTGGTTTGTACATGTCAGTTGTATCCGTGAGTCGAATAGCAGAAGATCCAAATAGGACCCGTGTCTGGGAAACGACGGACTATCCGTCGCCTTAAGCCCGAGTCGATACATCACGCTGTGCTGACCCCACCAATTAAATAGTAGGTTCCCTCTAGTATTTGGTGTATTATTTCCCCAATCACTATGTTTGGCATTGAAATCTCCGCCGATAATAAAATAGTTGTCTTCCAATTCCAGCCTCAGGAATTGAAAAAGTGTCTCGAGCTCTGAGATAAATAAGGTGGATTCAGTAGCCTTAGGTGCATAGACAAACACCATGTACAACCGCTTTCCACTACGGAGAGGGATATACACGATGCATGCTTCCAGCACCTGAAACCTACGTACTACACGACTGTATACTCTTTTAAAACGTATACCTTTCCGTACGAAAATCGCAACGCCTCCCCCTTGAATGGAGTTAGGTCGGTTTCTCCGTACTATTTTGTATCTTCTGTGCCTCATTTTGTGTCTCTTGGTAAGCTTAGTTTCGCTAACCAAAAACACATCAGGGGCTTGGTCTTTAAGCAACTTAAATAGTGCGGCTCGTCGTTCGAGCCCGATCAGTGAATTCACAGCAAGGACCTTCAGGGTTTGCTCCGCCACGTACGTACCCATTACGGCAAAAGGTGCGTTAGGCCAGGCAGCAGTGCGTATACTTGATCCACCCGCGCGGTCTGTTCAGTTAAATGACGTTGTAGCTGAGCCATCTGCCCTTGGATAGAGAGCAAAATAGCTAGCATGTCAGGTACTGGTTCAGGTGCTCTGGGCGCTGGGGCCTGAGAAGCAACCTTCGCTTGCTGTACCGTATTTCCCCTACCTGCCCCCATTTGGGCGTAGGTAATATTGGGAGTAACGGCTGGAGTTTGCAAATGCACGGGTGGACGTTTAACTTCCACTTTCTGCTGCCGGGCCAGATTTATTCTTTTGATGTACTGGAATTTGGGACAACCCCGATAATTTGCGGTGTGTCCCGTGTTCCTACATAAAGCACAAGAGAGTTGGCTTTTTTCAGACGCTCCGTCCTTACCCAGAGGGCATTCCTCGGACTTGTGGTTCTTTCCGCACTTCACGCATCGAGGCTGCATTTCGCAGTTCGACGCGGCGTGCCCGAACCTTTGGCAGCGAACACATTGTAGAATGTTTTCGCTCCTCTTTAATTTCTCCCAATGTACAACCTGGTAGTCTAGGACTTTAATACTCCTTAGACCATCCAGATTGCTGGTGGGACTTAGTTGGACCAGGAAAATCGGCAGTTGCCGCTTCTCCCTTTTGGCTCTGGCTGTGGTGAATGGCTTGATCCCCACGAATTGGAGCCCTTCGCACTTCTTCTCTTTCAGCAGTGCAAGGAGCTCCTCCGGATCAGTCGACGGTTCTAATCCCCTCAGCAACATTGTTTGCAGCTTGTCCCCCTTCGGGGTGTAGGAGAAGAACTCCGTCGTCGAATCCTTCAGTAAATCTTTGATTTTATAATAGCGCTCCACTGTGTTACAGTGGATCGCGTGTCTATCTAAGCAAAGTCTTTTAATATAAAAATTATTGCCTATGGCCAACTTACATAGTTCTATTGTTTCCTTCAGCTCCATCTTAAATGTGTTTATAGGTGGAACCCTTTGTTGTTTCTGTTGCTGTTGTTGTTGTTTTTGCTGCTGCTGTTGTTTTTGTTGCTGTTGTTGTTGTTTCTGCTGCTGTTGTTGTGGCTTTGTAGTTGCTGCTGTTTTTGCCGTTGCACTTGTTGTGGCTGCACTTGTTGTTGTTGCTGGTGTTTAATAAGTTTTTTTTGTTGTTGCTCTATCACTTGTGTTATTGTTTTTGTTTTGTGTTTTTGATCTAGCTGCGTCTACTGTTGTTGTAGGGAATGCTCGTGCTCTTCCCTCTTCCTTCGAAACATTTGAAGTTCCTTTATGTCTAGAACTCTTTGTTGCATCATTTTGATGCTGCTATTTAGAGACTGCATTTCTTCCTCTTCGTCTTCCCACTCGGGTGCAACCAAGGAAGCGAAGGTGTTCTCTCTCAGATAGTGGCTTTCACCACCATCTGATACATTTGGGTTGTCGTCAGTAATTTGCCGTTTATTTGCCGCTGTAGATGGCGTTAAATGCGCCCCTTCTCTCACTCCGCCCAGCAGCTTTTCAGCGGAAGTTGGTTGGTTGGGACGTTGTACCGAGTTGGGGATTTTCCTTTGTTTCCTCCTTCTCTTAGTCGTTGGTTCTGAGACTGCTGGCGTTTGGCTTGAACCACTTGATGCCTCATCCGATTTCTCAGCAGATCCCGCTATTTGCATAGCGGGCCGCTCTCCACACTCCATCGCGTGATGTTTAACACGTATTTACAGTTAGAATAAACTGTTTTATTTAATAAAACAAAAAAAAAATATATATATAAATAGTGTCACTAACAGGGGATTTGAACCCACGACTCGTCGGCCGTACACACTGATCGACGTCGCTAACCGCCTGGCTACCGAGTCAATTGTCAGTTAATGCGCCTAATTGTCTTTATAAACAAAACTGAATTAGTATTTTTTTCACTAAGCCGAGACACGTCTATTCTCTGCGGAGATCTGCGAACGACTCCTAACACGTGCTCCGGCATTTTAAGAGTGTTAAGTTCTTTTTTAAATACAAAAAAATATTCCGGATAGGTAGGTAGGTAGCTAAAAGTGGCTGTTGGAACCCACCAACCCACTTAGGCCTGTTGGCACATTGTGATGCCACGTGGATGTGTGATCCTCCTACTCATGGAACCAATTTGAACTTACAATGAAACATAGGAGACTGTTAACGTCAACATTTTTTAGATCGCTTAAGCCATGCAGAGGAAAGCTCCAAAGTGCAGTTTTATTCTTTGGGAGAGAGGTGGAAATGTACGGAGTAGTTGGACGATTGTCTGCTCTTCCTCCTCGTTCATCCATCTAGCTTTATTTCTTGCATGTTTGCATATACGGCAGTGTTCAGTGATGACACCTATTAATAAGGATCAAACGCTTAGAGCGATTCAAATTCAGCTTTGGCCAGATCTCTTTGGTCGCTAGACATGTTGGTCCAACAGTGCACCTAATGTCTGTTCTTTTATTAGCATCCAGCTTTAATATTGATTTGTACGTAGCGATTACCCTTTTCCGGGAGAATAGGTAGAGAGGTTCCAATTTTGGTGAGTTCGTTGGCTCTACAATTCCCTGGAATATCTCTGTGCCCCGGCACCCAGCAAAGATGAAGGTTAAACTGCCCTGAGCCTGGGTCCAGGGGCCTGACTATCCGAAAAGATGCGGATATCCTTTGCAGACATCACGTTTTTATTCAGTTAGGACAGAGCTTATTTAGTCGTCAATGTTTTCGCCTGTAAACTAGAAATAAAATAGAAAATATTGTTGTTGTTCTTCACTGTAACCATTAACTGTTGTACTTGATTGGCAGGCCGACAGGTATCCTTTTTTTAATGATTTTATGGTTCATACATCCTTTTATCTTTTTGTCGGACCTATGTAAACCTACATTCGGTTGTTGTTTGTTTTTTTTTCGGTGTATTATTTTATGATATCACCACTGACCCTTTACGGCGACATTGTCTTCATCCTTTTCCATTTTTTCTGTACACAGTGCACTCTTTGTTTCCTGTTATCACTACGCATTTAATTGCATTTGATAAGCTTTAGTTCATTTTCTTGAGTTATTTGAATGGTAGATTTGTTGGCATTGTCCCTTTTCGTCAAAAGAAAAATGGAGTGGGGGACGGTATGCCAGCGCCTTACGCATCTCCTATTCTAATGAAGATTTCATTTAGTAGTGAGACTCCACAGAAGAAAGAAAAAAAAAGAAAAATATCTGAGAGGACATACAGGACAGTTGGTGAGTTAATCACTGGGTATTTCTTAGCTATTTATTAGTAATCGTTGTTTATTTAATTTATTCAAGTATTTCATATAATTGTCATATATATAAATATACATATCTCATATATTCAATAGTGATTTACAACGAAATATGAAGTATTATATTTTTGTCATAATTTATATGTGGTTTATTTTTGGTATATATGACACATTAATATTTATTTGTTGTGTTATCCCAGAATACTGCGTTCCTTATAATTTTGAAACAAGTCCTTTATTAATATTATTTTGTATGACGGAGCTGTAGGATGATGGAAGACGGAAGTGCGTACATTTAAATTCCTTTTTAATTATGTGTAATGGAGTGAGAAGATCCAGTCTTGTAGCGCGAATGGGGGAACGGGGGTTTACCTCTCCATTCGATGTTCGTGGATCCGCTCTTGGGTTGCGGATGGAGGTACGGGGATATACCTCTCCATTCGTGGCTTATGAAGCCCCCTTTTATAGCGTGAATGGGGGAACGGGGATTTACCTCTCCATTCGATGTTCGAGGATCCACTCTTGTAGCGCGGATAGGGGAACGGAGATTTACCTCTCTATTCGTTGCTCAAGACGTGGCTGGTGCCCTTCCATGCACTCTCTTATTTAGATGAACTTACATACTAGCTGTTTGGTCATGCATGTTTTCCAAATACTCGGAGTGTGTGGTTTTAACTGTTCAGAGTATCGCGATCGCGAAACAGAATATTTAATGCCGCAGAGGGAGTAGACCGTAGGGCTCCGCTTATGCATAGACATGCTGTTCTTTGGACTCTGCTTAGTTTGCAACAGTTGACCACCAGACAACCACCCGGCAGGTGAATGTCGGGCTTATAACCGAGATGTATACCCAGTGGGTTATGCGAGGTTGAAGGCCCCATTTGTTCCCAATGGCTCTTTTGAAAGAGAATAAAGCTACTGTAGCTTTCTTGCTTTCTTGACTCTTTCTTGAATGTTAGGTTTCCAGTTTAGTTTCCCGTCAAAAATGAGACCCAGATATTTTGCTTTATCGGAAAAGACTAAACTGGTACCCTGGTTATTGAGGGAGGGTATATAATTATAATTTTGTATTTACTGGAAAAGAGGTTGGGGGTTTACTCCCAACCTACAGCGATCTACCCAACGGGTTAATCTAATATACCCATTTCCAGGTATATTAGCAGTTTATTAACCACAAAGTTCCAGAGAAGAGGAAGAAAGGACACCTATGCTGATACATCTTTTATCAGAAGCCCCATCATAAGGCTGATCAATTCCCCAAGTGAGTTCTAGCTGCAGAGTTGACAGCGCGGTCGTTATTGCTGATGTTTTGACGGTTTTCTCTACATTGTTGTGATCGTTCGATGTGGCTAGTCAGTGAGGTGAATGATCAACCTCAAGTCAACTTCCATACACTCTTGAACGTTAAGTTCTTTAAAAAAAAAACCTTGTATATGGATATCAATCAGTCGTTCTAGAGTTTTCAGAAGGAAAGATGATAGACTTATATATAGGTCTTAGGTCCTTAGGGACAACATGAGAACATTTTCCGGCCTTGGGAATGTAAATTACACTGACTTCTCTCCATGACAGTGGAATGTGAGTCAGTTCTACACAGCTCCTCATTATATTCTCTGGCGTAGACAGGATAATATCTGAGGACGTTTGTAGTTCGGCAGATATTATACCATCCGGTACAGCAGAATTGTATGGTTTGAAGCTATGCAGCGTCCGAAGCAGTTTGTCTCTTGTGGCCATGAATTTTGGTCACAGTTGCAGTAGTCCTGTTTGGGCTGCCACTGGCCGCGAATAGAGAGCTACCAGGAAAGTGAGTGTCCAGCAGCAAGTTAAGCGATTCATCACTTGAGGTTGTCCAGGAGCCTTTTTTTTAAACACCTGAGCATCAAGGATTTTTATATATTTTGAGGGATTCTTTGTATGAGTTATAGGCAGTCACTTTTGTTATGCGTTTTGATAGGTTGAAAAGTTTTCCGCAGACATTTCTAATCGGTCCCAGTGCTGATGTCCACTAGTGCGGCTTTTTCTTGCCTCTAGGTTGAATAAGAGGTCAGAAAGCAGCCATAGCCTGATTGAGAGCAAGGGTGAATTCCTTGACTCGTTGGATCGTTGGTGTCACGCTGGGGACTTGAAAGCTCAGAGGAAAGCGCTTCTGACAGTATTCCTCTGTATTTTGGCCAATCAGTTTTCCGTTAATTCCAAAATGGTGGTTGATTGGGAGGACCATCACTCAGCCTGAATTGGATGTAGTCTGAATATGAGTGTTCATCCAGATACCATCCCGTCGTTAGGGTTTGAGTGATGTTGTCGGAGACAAGAGTGATATCTAGCACTTCCTGTCGGTTTCTTGTTATAAAAGTGGGCTTATTGCCAATATTGCAAACAATGAGGTTAGTACTTATAATATAATCAAAAAGTAAATCATCGCTATCGGGTATGTCGGTACTGCCCCATACCGCATGATGAGCGTTAGCGTGGTAGACCACGAAGTGCGAAATGGATAAACCTGCATTTGACTGCTTCAATTCTTTGAATGGGGATTTGTTTATAGGGTGACCAAACTTAGCTGCAATATTTGAGAAAAGGCCTTACAAAAGTAATGTACAAGGACCTGGGAATGTAAGGGTTAAACAATTCTTTTGCGTTTGCTAAAGCCAATATGTCAGTCGAAATTCAATTCTCTGTCAATAATAATTCCGTACTTCGCTGAGTGGAAGGACTAGGCTCATCGCAGATGAAGTAGTAGTAGTAAAATAGATTATCGCTTGACATTTGTTGACATTAAACTCCAAAAACTTTGGCTTGCACCATACCGAAGACTTATTTAAGTCATCTTGCATGCAATGGGAGTTAGAAGGTAATGAAGTGACTTTGGAAATACTCATGTCATCAGCGAAAATAGGAAGATTAGAATTTGTTAAAATGAGATTTATATCGTTGATCGTTAGGATAAAGATGATTGGTCCAAGATGGCTATCCTGAGGGACACCAGGTGTTACTTTAATGGGGTCGGATATTGAAGATCTGACGACGACTCCCTATTCCCCGTGTTCTAGGATTTGATCCGTGCCAGTATTTGAGGGAAATTTTAATTTAATGCCTTGCTGAAATCTGTGGAAATTGAAGCGACTTCATTACCGCCTCTTAAAGCACAAAACGTCCTAGAGATGAACTCCGTTAGGTTAGTGGTGGTTGATTTACCTTTCATAAAACCGCGCTGATTAGTGCAGATAGTTGGCCTACAGTACGGAAGCAATTGTGGATAGACTATGGTTTCGAAAAGTTTGGGTATGCAAGAGAGTATTGACTTCGGCCTTATTTCCTTCTTATGAATAGGGATGTTGTCTTATCGCTTATCCAGATACATTCCTTTAGAGCCCTATATGGTCCGCTGGTCAGGATCCCATCAATTTGATTTTCTTTGGTCATTTGGGTCAAGTGCCGCTTTGCAAGGGTTAAAGTTGATCTAAGGAATTTCGCGGGACCAGTCAGAGCCTTTTTAAATATTGGGCATATATTGCAACATGCCTGGCATTCTTCGGCTTGTCCCTTTTGCAGAAACAATGCTGTTCCTTGCTGCAGTTTTTGGTTATGTGGCACTCTTCTCCGCATTTCAAGCATTATTTTTCGCGGTCTAGCTAGCTTTTGCAGTGACGTGCTGTGTGCCTGAATTCAAGGTAGTTGAAGCACTTGGTAGGAGACTTTCGTTCACGAAAGTTACTCGCACACAGGTTTATTGTCGCAATTTTCGTGTGCCGGTAAGCATTTCTTAGTTAAATCACAATCGCATGTTGAGTTGGTATTCTATATTTAGCGATTTATAGAAATTCTCTATTGTCATGTCTTTAGAGTAAAGCCATGCGTTAGTGCGAGAATTTCAACTTCGTTCCCAAGGGTTTCTTCAATACTATTCTTAAATTGGTTGGTTTGATCTCGTGACCCGTTCAGCTGGAACAGCAGGTTGGCTTCTTCTGTCTATCTGATCCTAGTTACATCTTCATCGTGAGTAATAAGTTTTATATCTACCTTGCTTTTTCGCAGTGTTTCGGCATATGAGATCTCTCTCTTTTTAATCACCTTCGACCATGGCGTGTTATTATTTTCGCCTACAACTTGCTTGGCTTTGTAAACTTTTTCAGGTTCGGCTGTGTCGCCTTTATCATCTTTCTGAAGACATTATTTGCTCCGAGGTGCGTTGTTCTTATCGGCTAAAGCTGGTTCTTGAGTCCGTTTTGAATTCGGGATTTATTTGTTAGATTCTATTGTCTACTTTTCGTGCCTACTGCCATCTTCATCATGACCTCCAGTGAGGTCATTTGAAAGGTCTAACAAGGAATGTTACATCTTGACCTACTCTTCTAACTTAATGGCGACGATACATCGAGCGCTCTCTGAGGCCTGCCTGGATTTTAACTGGACGTGGGTAATTGCAGCAATGGCCTGAAAGCCAGTCCAGCACGTTTCCACTCCTGCATACTGAGGTAGCAGAATACTGCAAGCGTCAGCCATCAAATCTTAAAGGCCGAATCGATATTTCCAGTATACCATAATTATGGCCTTACTGTGCCCGCTCGTAATACCTAGACGGTGATTATTTTCTTTGTGCAGGGAGATGAACTCCTAAGTTCTTCTCTTTGGTTTCTGACACTTATTCTGATTTCATGCGCATGACTATTGCCATATGTCCCTTTCACTTTGCAATCTCCGAAAGGATTCCCAGATGTCGCCTCGAGGAGGCATGAGGGTAGGGCTTACTAGCGGAGCTGCAAGGTGTTCGGCTGCAGAGGATCTTTTTCGTTACACGTTCAGCCAGAAGATGCCATTTCTACCATGCTTAATACTTATCATTGCGGATCTACCACTGCTTTTAGCATCATTACGTTAGAATTGCCACTTTGTGTTTATCGGGTGAAATTTTACCCTTTTCATCCACGTATAATGGTTAGTTTTTTTATCACAGCCAGATTTTCAGCACCAATTGGGACTTTGGGGTATAATGATATTTCTTCACCCCTAAAGCAGCTTTTCATCTGTTTATATTGACTTAACTTCGCCTTTTTAAGTTCTTGGCAGGCTTTCAGATATAGCTTTTCACTATGAACTTCTTCCTCTTCTTTCTTACGAGTAGTCCTTTCCTCTGAATTTACATTCTTCACAGGGCAAAAGAGGTTTCTAGTTATTTCATCTATTGTTTCCCGTTTGAACTAATTTAGGTCTAAAATAAGATAGTAGAAGTTGAAAGCGTACCGATTGTAACTACAAACTAAACACGATACGGTTAGGTAATATTACCGAATCCGCACCTTGGAAACCTCATGACACAATCAACAGGTCCTATATAAAGCCAAATAAATAAAGGGAAGGGAAACCACTTCCGCTTCTGAAACTTAGAAGTCAATCATCTGACTTTTAGATATTAACAACGGCCACCGTTTCTAACAAGGATACCGTGACGTTGTCAATATTTAAAGTCAGATGATTGTTTTGTAAGTTTCAGATGGTAGTAACCCTGGGTCGGCTAGAAGGTCAGCTAACCAAAGTCTTGAAAATAATACTTTGAACTTATTCTCGAAATATAAGCAGAGAGAAACGGCAAAATAACACTTGTATCTCAAAGTCGACTAATACATTTGCTTACCTAAAATAAAAGAGTTTCTTTTAGGCCACTTTCCATTTTACTTAAGAGGATATGGCGACATAAGAATTACTGCTTTTTTGGTTGAAATAAGAGCCAAATCAATCAAAATTCTGGAAGCATGAAAGAACCGCTGGATTCTTTTTTAGTTGTCTCTTAGACGAGAGACCATTTGACTTTCTTCTGTTTCTTGAAACATGCCTCGTTGGTCTGAAAAGTCGCTTACCTACTTGGACTCGTAATAGGCTAAGCACTTTTTCTCCATCATTCCAGCTCAATCTACCAAAAAGTTTGTAGAACGAGCAGCGAAAGTCCAAGGCTTAAGCTAAAAAGATGAATAAAACCTTACCATGATGAAACCTAATTAGACAACGAGTTACATTTTCGATAAGCGGTCCGCGTGCGGGACTAATGGTCTAATAACTGATCTTGTGCTGCATAGCTGCTCACTCTGAACTTAGGGTTGAATGTAGTTACAGAAACAAAATTAACTCCTTTCGCCCTTTACACTAAAAATGCTTCGATGTTGATGGTATTGGAGTTCCTAAAGTGTAGGCTACAGAGATATTTTTCCACCTGCTTAATTCTGACCTGAACCCATTCTTTTGAATATTTTGTTCCACAATAACTTCTACCCAGCAATCGTCCATCGAAATTGCTGGAAAAAGACGTTGCGAGTTGGGGTTATGTCAGAGGAACTTTTTCAAACAGTCGTATTCTGCGGTCGGAACTTCTTTTTCAGACTATGCGGTACGGTGGATGTGCGAATGGATATGATCTCCTCCTCAATAGAAATGTTCCAAATGTTCTTCCCAGAGTTGAGCGAATAGTCCTGAATACCAATCTATAGGCCATCAAGGGTTGGTTCATGCAGCATTCACTTTTTCGTATTTAAAATTGAGCAAACGCTCCGGAAGCAGAAGTTTGTTCCTGAAACCTTGTGAAACTTGAGTTTGCTTGTTTACTGCGTTCGTCAGGTGGCTTATCGCTCCGTCTATATCGCTTGTTGGTGGAAATAATAGAGACAATAGTCTCATTATCGCTATTAGAGTTTTTTAGAAGAGGACAGCCCGTATTTCAAGTACTTAAACTTGATTCAGCGGAAAACTGGCAGACATAAGGCATGTTGGAATAGAGTACTTAGACAAAGAATTAGTCCATTGTACTGTTTGTAATTTCCTTTTAATGAAATCTTTCAGTGTTACGAAGAAAGCTGAGTCAGCGCATCATTGATCAGGTGCCTACATTACCAGCACCCACCATGTTAGCGTCGAGTACCTGCACCCTGATGCGAGCATAAGTCGGACATTTGCAGAGATAGTAACGTTGTGTCACTTATACCCAGCACATTTAAATACTTAGCAAAAGTGTAATGCCCTGTCACGACGCCAGTAAGCAACCTGCTCTCCTTCCTACTGAGGGACAGCATAAAGGCCGCTGACTTCATTTGGCCTGCCTGCATCCTGGGAAGTTATGTCAAGTTCATCGGCGATTTTATTTCCCGTGATCCCATTCTGACCTGGGACCCATACAAGGCTCACGGAATTTAGTCTTCCGACTGCGTTCAGTGATCTCTTGTATTCTTGGACTAGTTTACAAGTCGTAACAGGGTTCAGCAAGACTCTAAGTGCAGCTTGGCTGTCGCTACGGATGCAAATACTTCCACCGGTTTTTCGCAATATAGTTCACTGCCATCAGGATTGCGTAAATCTCCAACTGGAAGACAGATGCAAGCTTTCCTAACGTGAAGTGAAATCTAAAGTTGTCGTCCTCCAGATTGACTCCAGCGCCATATCCTATATTGGTTTTCGAGCCGTTTGTGAAGACCCGACTGCATTCCTTTCATGGATCAGATTCTGGCCGAAACCAGTCCTTGTCACAGGGTTAGTTGATTTCATAACAACAACCTCAGTTTTGAGAGGATTGACTGAAAGCCCATTACTAGTGCACCAGTCGTCGATCACGTCGCCTGACAGTCACTGGATACGATCCAACATACGGTACAGCAACATCATCCGCGTATTCTTGTTCATAGACGTTAAACCTATTGAGCGCGTTGAGCAGTGAATGTACCAACATGCACCATAGCAGTGGAGACAGAACGCTGCCTTGCGGGCAACCCCTATTTACCCCCGCCACCACATATTGGCAGCAGCCAGCATCCTCAATCAGTCTCCTATTCATCAGCATTGCTTTTATCCACAAAACTCGTCTACGCCGTGTTGTCTGGGCGAGAGCCTTCAATTCTACCTACCAGATTCTAAAGCGCACTTTCGCAGGAGTGTTATGGTCTTGCTTCTTTGGAAATCTATTTTGTTTCCCCGTGAAAAAAATGAAGTATATGTTGCATCCACACAGAACTCCACATACTTGCACAACGCTAGATGAACAGGAGAACGTGTTTTCCCCATAGTAAATGTAGTGACAGAGTTATGTACCTATTAGAATAAGGAAATGTCTTCGGAACCCAGGCTTATTGCGCTAAGGTTCCCTGCAAATACGTTCGGCTCCTCCCTGATCGCCAAGTCGAAAACAAGGGGTCGGTATTGCTTGTTATCTGTCCTAAACTATTTGACCCGGTGGACACTTAATATATTTTTAATTTGAGGAATGTGGAGTAAGAAGTGTTCAATATGAATAAGTACAAAGTAGACAACTTTTTCTCTGAAGGCTACTTTCATATCCTACCAACCTGATTTAAGTGAAAACTTACATTCGATAGCTGATCTCTCTCTTAGCACTCATTAATGTCATATTAACGTTACAGTTATTACAATCGTTGGCGTTTATAAGGAGAAATTACATTTTGCAGTTGAGACAGTTGAAATTTTGTTCAAAATCTTATTTCAATGAGACATCCTTCCTATAACATTTCATATGTGCTTGTCTAGAACTCGTGGTAATTGGTAAACTAACCGTGCCCACCAGCAAAAACTTTTTCAACTGCAATGCTAACATAAACATGTGTACTTAACAGGACTTCTTTTTAATTCAACTCTTGTGGAAAGGAAAAAAAAAATCCTCTCATATGCAATTATCATAAAAACTAAATAGAAAGACAAACATGTTTTACAAAAGAAATCATAAAAATAAAATAAAAGATTTTGAGGAAACTTTTAACATGGAAATGCTAACGTTAAGTTTTTACGTTTAAGTCTCCGTTCACCCACATCTGCACTGGCTCCTTTGTTGGTTTTGCAAGGACGAAATGACTGCATCTGGAGAAGCGTTCAAATGGAACTTATACAATAAATGCAATTACTCGTAAAAGAAGGAAAGTTATCACTCTGACAGTGCTGATGGTAACGATGCCAACAAAGGTCATTATCATAGCCACAGAGTGTCACTTGTGGTAATGTTCGATTCTTATTACTTTTTCCATCTCTACCACCACCAACAGGACACTATAAAATTTCTCTTCATATATGGTATATAATTGAAAAGAAAGCGATTCTTTTGCATGTCCTTGGTATCCATACATCCAGATTCGTTGGTTAACATCTGCATTCGCTGTTGAATGTTGCCGTCTGCGGTGTTTAGTGAGGGTGTTCCTGTCTCAGGGCTCTAAATATTTGGCGTATTATACATATTACGTGTATGTACTATACTACCGGCCAAAACACGTTTCCTATGTTGCATACGTAAAACACATAGGTAACGCCCTTACAGGTTGGAGAGAGCTAATAAATTCAATTAATAACACATGTAAGTTAATTTTGGTTGGGAAAATTTGTTAGACGTACAGGTGTGAGCAAAGGAAACATGGTGTGGATGCGGTATCTAATATAAACAATTTCATGTAGACAATGTTAAACACTTTGTTTAGGGTGTGAAATCTTTTTTCACGTATTTTATCGAGCGAATATATGCTCAATGCACGGTTGACTGTCTTTATGGCCTTTACTGTGATTTTGTAAAATCCTTTGGATTGAAAATACAAATGATTGCGATTAGAATATAACGATACGAAAATTATTGATTTAGAAAAAAAGAAATATTGTAGTTCCCTGTTGCCGATTCTCATGCCTTTTTTTAGAGACTGTTTAGTCGCACAGAAGGTCTTCTTAATTGTCAATTGAACTATTTTACTAGTGATAAACTATTAAGAATTTGTTTAGTCTGGGTTCAGGTGGCATTGGTTGTGCGCGATACATGAGGTGAGGTCTTCTTTAACTGCGTTGTCTCTCCAGGTTCGTTTCGAAGACTCTGCGGCCCGGAGAACTGTTATCCATTCGCTGGGAAATCCCAGCCAGCTCAGGCGACTGATGCGCAGTTTTCTGACTAGGTCGATGTCGCCCAACATTTCAAATACATAGTTCGTCGTTGAATCATTTCCTCTAAGGCCCATCAATGCAAACAGGACCAAATATTTTTCGAACGATTTTTCTTTCGAAACGTCTGACGATATCTTCATCCGCTTTCGATAGAGTACATACACGCTTCTACACCATAAAGTAGGACTGGGATGATCAAGGTCCTATTTAAAGTCTCATTACTTTTTCGGGATAGGGTCTTACTACTCAATTGCCTTCTTAGCCCAAAGAAATAGCGATTGGGAAGAGTGATTGATTCTTCGTTCTATTTTGGTTGATGTGTTGTTGGCAGAATTTATAGGAGAGCAATGATAGACAAAGTGCCTCGAATTTGAAGCTATCGACTGTAATATTCTGCCCAATACGTCGATGTTGCGTGTCCCTTCTTTTTGACAGCATATACTTGGTTTTGCCATCATTTACCGATAAGCCCATTTTGTCAGCTTGCATTTCAATCTACCAAACGCAACAGTAACAGCCTGCTGAGTTCAGTCAATTAAGTCAGTATCATCGGCGTACGGGTATCAATAGATAGGCCTCCGGTGTTCGCTTGTGAGTCCCTCACAATTCTTTCAAGTAGATGTAAAAGAAGTCACATGACAGCGCGTTGCGTTGTCTAAAACCTTTTACGACGTCAAAGGTATCGGTTAAGCTGTTACCGAAATTGACAGGTCGGCTTGGCAGGTATGCCAAAACTAGTTCCTTGAATTTTTATTTGTTAATTTATTTGTTTTGCCAAGATTTAATATGAATTAAAAACCCTGTCACTCCGAGAAGCTTTTTCAAATTTGTTGGTTCCGGAAAGTTAGATACTGCATGGAGTTTTTCTTCATAAGGACCTACTATACCATTCTCTACTACAATACATGCCTGAGAAACGTTATTTTGTGCGGATGGAACTTACATTTTGACCAATTCAAAATCAAATTATTTTCAATGCAGTCTCCATTACCAATACCTTTAATTTCGAAGTATTTTCGTTGACAACACTTACTGATATAACGAGATCAGCCATCTACGTATAAACGATATTTCTGTTGGCTAATTCAAGAAATACCAGATTTATGAATCTCACGATAACGGCTGGAGCGTTTGACAACCCATAAGGGACCCCGTTAAGTTCATATTTCCAATCAGGCGTGACGAAAGCAGTGCATTTTTTACAGCTCTCTTCCAAAGGGATATCAAAATGCACGTTCTTGAGATCCAGCGCCATGTAAATTTTACAATTCTGCAATTTGTCTAGTATATCTTCAATTATCGGAACAGAAAACCTGTCCTTTATAGTTCTGTTCATTCAATGCAGACTCTTGGTGAAACATACTTGTTCTTAACTTCGACGGCCTTGCTCGAACAAGGTGAGGCTGACAGCCGAATGATACCATCTCGAAGCCACAATTCTATCTGCTTGTTAACAATTTGTCTCTCATTTATTGGAAGACGGTGTGGCGATAAATGAAAATGAGTTCCATCATTTAATATAATTTACAGTTTAATATTACAACTAAATAGAGCGATTTGTCCAACCCTTCAAAATACGCGACCAGTTGACTAGACTCATAACTCTTTCCAGCGATAATTTTTTTTGAGGTTTGTGAACAGATAATAGTCACTGGGGGCCAAATCTTGAGAATGCCGTGATTGCGGTAGCAATGCGAGGTGTAATTCATTCAGTTTTGCCATCGCTACGACCGACTTATGAGTCGGTGCATTGTCTTGGTGAAAGAGCACTTTTTTCTTATTCATTTGAACCCGTTTTGTCGCGATTTCTTCCTTCAAACGCACCAATAACGCCATATAAAATTCGGTATTAATGGTCTTTCCCTTTTCAAGATAGTCGATAAATATTATATTATGCGAATCCCATAACTTCGCCAGCCGACTTTAGCGTTTTTGGTCGCTTTGGTTGGCTTTCATCCTTCGCTTTCCACTCATTTGACTGCCGACTCCAGAGTATAGTATCGGATTTATGTTTCATCCATTGTCATTGTCACATACCGTAGTACCCTTTTTATTTCTCTTGAACAGCCCCAAACGATGTAATATTTGTTGTTGTTTTTGGTCAGTTGCGAGCAAACGTAGAGCCTCCAACAGAGCTTTCGCATACCCAAATACTCTTGTAAAATATGATGTACACACGGCCTACTGATATCTTTACAGCTATCTTACGTAGTTTGGCTTTACGGTTGGTCAAAATAATTTTACGGATTTCTTTGATGTTTTTCGGCATAACAGTCTCATTTGGGCGCCCAGAGCGTTCAGCATCATTTGTGTCTGTACCGCGTTTGAATTCAGCAAACCAGCGGAAAATTGTTGCTTTTGATGGAGCACATTCCTTATAATGCCTCATGAGTTTTAACGGTACTTTTCCCCACTGTTTTTTTTTCAATGGTTTTGAAAATATCAAACGGTGCGTCACTAAAACTTCAATATCTCGATAGCTAATGGCTGAAATGTCAACAAATTTTGGCAGGTATTGTTTGAAGGTTGGTACTAACTACCTTATTTATTTAATTAATGAGCTGAGTATCAATATACATGATTGAATAAAGAACATATAAAAACTGTTGACTTCATAAGCAGGGATTGATGATACATTGAATTTTCTTCTTTCCTTCTAGTCACATTTTCTTTTTGTTTTAATTGACATGAGCATATGGTAATTCTCTAATTGGAAATTCGATCCCTCAATAATAACAGAACAAATGTACATATCACGATGATAGACAGTTCGTAATATATGTATGTGAAAATCTCAAGGTCAAATTGTTACTTCACAGTGTACGAGTACGAATGTGATATACGACTATGTTGACCAAAATAACGCCCTCAAATTTACCATGAACTACAATAATTCACCGATCATTTTATTACTTTACTTCTTACGTAATTCCACAATTCGACCGGGATATGTGTCTTCTCCCCACACAGATGGATAGATACAACCACGTATATGGTGTATCCGTATGAAAGAGAGTAACTCACCCAAATATGGAAATAACTCACAAAGTAACACATATGTGTGTTATGACAGAGTATTGTACGGATATAGAGAGCTACGGTAAGTCATCACCTAAGTGGGAACAATGTAGGTTCACACATGGAGAGTCATTCTTCAAATGGCCTTGAATTACTTTGTAATCCATCTGGGTATAATGTGCAATGTCAAATACGAGTAAATTCTGCCTGACATTATGAGGGCAGGTACGAGTGTACTCCTACATTTTCTGAAATTTTTAAATACTCGTAACTTACTTCAACACCTTTTCAGGTAGATAGTGCAAACATAATGTATGAGAGTTCCAACACACTTCCATGTAAACGATTATAACGAGATACAAAAACGGTTGGGCATTCTTGCAATTCTGAGGGAAAAACCTGTTAATATTGTTGGTGTAACTTTCAATCAGCTGCCTACGTCTTTCATTCTAAATGCTTAAGAACATGTCTTCAAGTGGTAACTTAGTCATATAGAACGTCATGGGGATATAGCTCAGTGGTAGAGCATTCGACTGCAGATCGAGAGGTCCCCGGTTCAAACCCGGGTGTCCCCTTTGTATCATTTTTTTTTCTGAGTTCTACATACATATGTACAAGTATAATCTTTAAATAATTTTTTTCATTTTGCTATTAAATTGTGGTATATTGTGAACTATACTCGCTATGTGTGGGGCTTGTTCTATTGTACATGTTTTTAAGAACACAAAACGTTTGATTAAAAATTACGGCGTGGCTTGGGGACCGCCGACAGTAAAAAAAATTGTTTTTATCAAATACGATGTGTATGATGTTTTATCGAGATATTTTCAGGAAATCATCAGACCTTTTTTTTTGTTATGGTCATGTGAAACATTTTAAAGAGCAAGTTAAAAATGTTGTTTCATATCTAATCAGCGGTATTGCATCAGAATATTTCGTATATACGTGTATATTGTGATGATTAAATTATTTTTGGACAGCCCTATCCATGCTGCCCTTTGATTGAGGGTGATACGGTGGTGTTCTTGTTAAAATAATGTGATCTGGCTTACAAAAACTTTGCATTTTAATGGATTAGAAAAATGGATTACTGTCCAAAGATGCAAAAAACCTTTCTAAAAATCGCTATGACCTTACCTGCTGTTCATCATCGCCAATGTGTGGCCAACAGCAACAAGAATATGTACATGTCTCTAAAATGAAAAAAAAAATCAATATTAATTCTCTCAAAAGGATAATAAGTAGTACGCTATGATGTAAGTTGTACACTAACCCCCCTTTAACCCTTTCGAACCGATTGGGAAAATACATTCAAAAAAAATTTTAAAAATCCTACTAGAACAATTTAGTAAGGAAATTACTTGCAGTTGTTTATTTTTTTCTGTGTTTTTGACTGAAACTATAATATAGCGTTAACCATGCGGTGTTTTCAAAGGTCAGTTCTTGGTAATTGTGATTTAAAAGCACGTGTCTCTATAATTGGAATGTACATTCTTTATTTTGATAGTTATAACTTGACGTGAGTTTTATAATTTACACTTTTTTGTAGATTTTAATAACAAGTAATTTATTATAAATAAATATTGACTTATATTTATACTAATAATAATTGTTATTTTTGTGTATTTTAATTTTTTAGGACGATATATCCCAGTAGTTTCGTCTGTTGGGATTATATGTCCCTGCTGTATGCAATGTACTTTGTTTTTTCTTATACGATGATTTTTTTATGTAGGAAAGTATTTCTTCCAGTCGAGGTTTGAGAGAAAGCGAAATAGAGGACGTCCTAAATATATCCAATCTCACAAAATGTCCAGATTATCGGTAAGGAAACTACAGAAGATATTGGGCCGCTCACAGCGGTAACAGAAAATGTGTGGTCTGTCGATACCACAGTTCCAATAATGATTGTTCCACCTGAAGCTATTCCCTCTGTGGTGTGTAATGTGGATGGGGGTTCGAGTGAATTGGACACGTTTTTGATATTATTTTCACGCAATCTCCTTGTATGGATAAGCCAATGTACAAACGAAAGACTTGCAATCCTCAAAGTGTAAGTTCCGAAAAACAGTGCGTGATGTAGTGCAAAACAGTTATAGTTTATCCAAGAATAAATGTCAGTACAGGGAAGTTAGGACAGTTGCCTCTTAGTCTGGTTGCAATAACATGCATAAATGCGTCTCTCTTTAAAGCTCTCATAGGGTTGCCATGGTGTATATGATGAATCACCACAAAGAGAAAGAGCATTTCGCTTAGGGTTACCATCTCCCCATTTAAAATAAACAAATAAAATTATTGCTGAACGATATAAATTTCATTTATCTTTTTCCTCGCCATCTAGCGTCCCATATAATTTCCATTTTGCTAGAAAATTCGATTTCACTCTCCAGTCATCAATAGTTGAGACTTTGCTATTCAAGTGTCGAAATCTTCTGCTCTTCGAGTATCGACATCTTCTGCTCTGTATATCTAGATGTCGCTGCTCACATTTAAGTGGTTATCACAATATAATCACTAATTGCACAGTCAATGAATTCTAGTTTCGAAACACCGCGAAAATAATCCTTTTTTTCTTAAACACAACATTAACACCGACACAACAGAGTAATTTGAACCACTATTATTTAACACAATATCACTAAAACGCACATAGTCCAACAATAATATGATCACTTATTGTACTGCTTTGTTGCAATGCATTAAAATAGCGCGCGAATAAAATTTCAAATACAAAGTCGAAAAAAATGGTTTGACTACATTTTAACGATTTCTCAAAAAGAGGAGAAAAAAACGCAAATGACAACACCACCACACATATTACGAGTATTACACACAAATTCATTTTTGTGTTCACAAAAGCTTCAAATCGAATAACAACAACACTGAAAAATCAGTAACGATGTGCTAACATTTGAGAATGGTGACACTGCTTTGATGAGATTATTTTCAATGCACAGTCAGCAGTAATGGCGAATGGTGATTTTATGATCATTCTGTCCACAGCTATCGGGCAAGCAAGTCATAGGGTGGCTGTGGTTAAATCTGAAAATAATTACAACAACAATTGTACACAAAGTTCAGTGGCTTCGGTTGTGTTTCAGTGGTAATGTGCCATTGAGTCCACCTACGGGCACCACTGTTAGAAAAAAAGCTTTCCCATAAGCCCTGTACTGACATGTTTTGTTGGATAAGGTATAGTCAGTTAGTTAGTTAAATTGACTTTAATTTCAACAAATATGTTACAAAGCTTGACAACTATTTTTTGCATTTCCTGTCACGAAAGCGGCTTGAAATTTAAAAATTGTAGTTAGCAAATTCAAAAAATTAAATAATGGAGACAAAAGGCAGTGCACTTACTCGTACCAATAAAAAGAGGCAATGAAGTGAGAATTTGATGGAGGAAGACAAGGTAAGTAAAGCAATACCTACTCGCACTATTTCTACATGGTACATAAAAGTTGAACAAGTATTTCTTCTGTTGATATAATCAAATATCATGTGCTTATTTTTGCTTCCATAGAATCTAGTTAAGTAATTAGTGAGATAGAAGGTTTCAGTCCTCGAAAATGAAAACACCGATACTAGTACCAACTCCAAAAAGCTGGCAGCGTGAGGAATCGTCAGAGGAACGGAAGTACTTGATGAAGACTATAATAGTAGATGAGATGTGAGTATTTAATATTATATTAAATAATATGTTTTAGCCATGGCTGAAATAAGACAAGCAACTAAGTAACTGATGTTTCCTATAATTTTTCAGAAAAAGATTGAGATCAGCATAGTGGAAGAGCCATCAGACAATGGAAGCATAAATAATGTGAGATTTTATACAACTAATTCTATTTCAGCCAAATTATGCAGCAGATATAGCCCAGACGGAGACAGAGTGCAGGAAAGAGTTGCACCAAATCCTAATGGAAAATGAAAAAAAAGAACGCCATAAACCTAGATTTAGAGCAAATTTTATTAAAAAACAAAAAAGGGTATTATGATGACAAAAGGAATAAATTACTTCAAAATTAAATTTCTGTGTATATGCTTTACCTATATACCAACCACTATTGACTGAAATGCAATAGTATAGACTTAAGAGAGCATTGTTTGAGCCTCTTCCTCCTATAATACTTCATTAGCTTGGGGAGAAAGTTCAGCATCAAAAAAGTGCTCATCTAAAGTATCTAGATCCGAAAATGTTAACAATTATAGGTTTAAATTATTTGATATATGTAGGTAAGTTACCTGGAATTGAGTCTTGTTTTTCTATTGCAATATTATGCAACATTGTAAGAGCTACAATTGTAGGCTTGACATTGTGCATGTGAACTGTTATGCCGTACAACAGACTTTGAAACCGGTGCTTCCAAACACCAAAGCATCGTTCAACACAGTTCCTTGTGGCAATAAGTGCCCGATTGTAGTTTTCTTCACCCGTCCAACAGAAATCTGTCAAACGAGGAGATTGACAGGTATCTAAGACTAATGGATGAGACAATCCAACGAACAATGGACAAAACGATACCTCGGTACCAACACACTGACGAAGAAGACTTATTCCGCAACGCAACTATTGACGCACTGCACAGACAGAAAAGTAGACTGCTGTCAAGACTAAAAACCTTGTACAGACAGTTTACTGACAGACAAAACCCGGAGATCATGACACTGAAGTCGTCGATTAAAAACCTCCAAACATTAATAAAAGAAAATTACAGAGCAGCTGTAAGTTTGTATTGGAACAATAAAATTCGGGCTGTAAACACCAGCAACCCGAATATGTTCCCGCAAATAAATAAAATATTTCGAAGAAATAATCAGAACGACCTTCCATGTCTTAAAACCGCCCGAACGACGAACAACGAACAAATACTGGTAGCAGCGGGCATAGGTCCAAATGAGGCTGTTGATGATGACAACTTCTTTGTGATCGAGGATCCGCAGGAGCAAGTAGAGGCTATAGGAGCGACTTTCCAGGAAGTGTACAAGGCAAATGCTATCATTGGCCCGAACCACGATCTGGAGGATCGAGTCCTTTTGCACAATTCCTACCTTCGAAATGAAATTGTGAATTGGTGATTCGAGAGCTCGGGTTTCACCCAGTTCAGTGACGAAAATATGGCAAATAATGCCATCACCAACGATAGGGTACTACCCCCGTTCATTTCGAAGGAAGAGCTCCAAACGATCTTCGAATCGCTTAGAAGTAAGAAATCAGCGGGAACCGATGAAATACCGAACATTGTGCTTCGACATATCCCTCTAGAAGCGGTGGACATTTATACCACCCTGTTTAATAATGCAATGAATAACGCACATTATCCAGCGCATTGGAAAACTGCGGTGGTACATCCCATCCCTAAAAGGGATAAAGACACTTCCAATCCGGCGAATCTCCGCTCGATCAGTCTTCTTCCAAACATCAGTAAGGTGTTCGAGAAGGTGATCAATAGAGTCCTGACTAAGTGGGTTGAGGACAAACATACCGTATGGTTAGAAGGACTCTTTTTCAAGCTGGACAGGTTGGGCATTAGTAAACCACTGCTGTATATTCTTTTCGATATGCTCTCCAGTAGACAGTTCATCGTGAAGAATGGCGATGTGACTTCTGCTGGAACATTTAACATTAAAAACGGTCTGCAACAAGGTGCGGTAAATTCGCCGATCCTATTCAACATTTACACGAGTGATCTGATGGGTTCACTTCACCATGCCATAGCGTACGCAGACGACATAATCGCGTACAGATCAGGTCCAAAGATTGAGGTCATTAATATGCTTTTGCAGCGTGACTTCGACAAAATTAAGCGATATTGCGATGACTGGAAGTTGAAAATCAACTTTCAGAAGTCGGAAACCATTCTGTTTAGGACGCCTTTGTCTGGGGCCTCTAGGGATACCAGAAAGAATTGGCGAAAGTTCTCGATCGTGGGACAGCAAGGGCAGTCACTTGCTTGTCGAAATGTAGTCAGATACCTTGGGATCTGGCTAGATCAATTTCTGTATTTTAACAAACATATAGATGTTGCTCTGGAAAGAGCCAAAGGTGCTTTTGCCCTTACAAAGAGACTATTTTATAACAGCCAACTCGACGCGAGGGTGAAGGTAATCTGCTACATGGCCCTTATCAGGCCCATGCTTGTATTTGGATGTCCCGTGTGGTTCAACGTGAGAGCAAGTTTATTGGAAAAGATTCGGGTGTTTGAGAGGGCTTGTCTTCGCTTATACAGAACACCAGAGTCTCAGTACATAAAATTCTATCCCAATGAGGTCTTATACAATAGGGCGAATCTAATAAGAGTGGACAATTTCGTCATTAAGTTGACTCGAGGGCACATTGCGAGAGCAATGGCCTCATCGAACAACCTGATCTCCGGGGCTTACTACCCCAATTATATGTATCACGAGAGAGTTCGCTTTGACGGCCTTATTCCTCCAGAAGCGTTCCTCTACCTAGATAGCAAAGGTCTGATTCAGGACAGATTGGCGGTGCCGCTAATCTTACACGTCGCTCGAACAGCTGCGGACAGGCGACTCAACTACGACAGAGACGTCGCACATGGCAGTGCGGAGCGTCTCCGGTTCAGTAGGGTGGTAGGGAGTCGCGACATGAGGGATGTTGCTCGGCAGCACCAACAATTTTGGTGGCTTTTTGAAGGGGAGGATGCTTCGTCGTCGAACTCCTCCAGTGATAGTTAGCTTCATGTGAAGCAAGGTGGGCCAGCCTATTTTTTATTTATTTTTTATTTTTTTTTTTTTAGCCATGGCCGGCTTACATAGTTTTAGGTAGGTTTAAGTTAGATTTTAAGAAAAAAAAATATAAAAAAATGAAAAAAAATATATATATATATATGTATTTATGTATGCATTAGATGTAAGTAGGTTAAGATTTATTTTTAGGTAGATTGTAGGCTTTTAGTTTTAAGTTTTATAAAAAATTAAAAAAAAGTCCAGATACTAAGTTTTTTTGATTAAAATTTATTTTCTTAGTTGTAGTATTAATAAATGTAAAAATAAAATAAAATTAGACTGTAAGATTCGTCGAAAGACATAGTTTAAGTGTTAGGTTTAACTTAGAGTGCCCGCATGGGGCCAGTAAGTTAGAATAAGATTATTTGTAAGTTATTTAAGCTAATTTTTAAGCATTTTTTTGTCTAGCATTTAAGAGTAATTTAAGTTGAAAAAATAAAAATGCATTTAAACTGAAATACTGAAGTGTAGTTTTCTTCCCGTATATTTTGATGCGTACGTATGGATGTAAAGAGATATGGCTCCAAATGGTATCCATAATCTCAAAAAAGTCGTCCCCTCAATTCAGAGTGGTGAACGTTGTGTTAAGACATAATTGCATTTCATATCATTTTATTATTCTATTGCAAAACAGCATTGTATTCTTGAACATATCAATTCTTAATTACTCACATTACATTACATAACACTATGGATTAACAATTTACATTACGTTACGAACATTATTACGTTTTTTTTTGCTCGACTTTTCCGGTTGTAAGATTTTTTCTGTCTCTTCTAATAAAACTATCAAGCGTTGTTCACATCATATCTGATATATGATCGTACTTTTTTTATTTACATCGGTATAACTTTGTTAATTATACTGAGGCAAAAGCACAGGGAATAGAAAAGGCTCTCATTCTCTCAACATATTTTGGTGACCCCGACGTGATTTTTATCACAATATATAAAATTAAAAGTTGGGTTAGAACGTGTCTTGCACTACATAACCATACATGCCGTCTGAGGAGGAATCATCGGAAAAATCATCAGTCATCGAAAAATTATCGTCCGCTGATGCTGCTACGTCAAAGGTGAACACGAAGGTCTCAAAAATCGAAGATTGGTAACTATGAATCAAATAAATAGAGTAAGGGATTTTGCCATCAAAGCGAACGATGATCCATCATCATTATCTCTACCCGAACTTCAAGTCCGCATGGAGGCCCTGGAGTCAACCTTTCATGTGTTTGAAGAGGTGCAGTCAAAAATTGAGGATAATGACTTTGAGGAAATATCCAAACCGGAGCGATCCAAGTACGAGGAAATGTATTATGTTACAGTTGCAACGTTAAAGGTTCTCATTAATCAGAATCAGCAGGAAAGGGATAAACCAATGGATGTATCGCACATTTCCAATTATCAGCGACTTGATTCAATCAAATTACCAAAAATTGAATTACCTTCATTTTCAGGTGATGTTACTAAGTGGATGGGTTGGTACAATCAATTCGTATCATTGGTGCACGACAATCCTGCGCTTTCGAAGCAATCGAAATTTCACTACCTGGTGTCGAAGCTGAGCGAAACTGCAATTGCACCAATAGAAGGACTCAAAATCGAGGACGACAATTACGATGTGGCGTTAGCAAGATTAAAGGAACGATTCGAAAATCGAAAGGTCATCGCACAGGAGCATTTGCAGCGCATTTTCAACCATCCGAAGGCTCAGAAGGCATCGGCAGTGGAACTACGGAGTTTATTAGACAAAATCACCAACCATTTGACGGGACTAAGGAATCTCAAGCGGCCAGTCGATCATTGGGATGATTTGATTGTGTTTATTATCACAACGAAGCTGGACGCATCAACTCTAAGTAAGTGGCACGATGAAGCACCAGTTGATCGGCTTCCAAGTCTTCTGGAATTGACGAATTTCTTAAAGAAGAGAGCTCAGCATTTAGAAGGTAATGTACCAAATCATTTATTTAACTATGATACATCTCCGAAATCGGATATAAGTAGAAATCATAAGAGTAATCATAAAGGTAGTCCGAAGTCATTCATTGCCACAAAAATCACATGCAATTTTTGCTCTAGTCCAGGTCATCTCATTTATCGTTGTCATAAATTTCAAAATTTGTCCGTCCCAGAACGTATTCAGCAGATAAAAAATTTAAATTTGTGCTTCAACTGCCTGAAAACCACCGAACACTCAGGCGCTAATTGCCCATCAAGTTCTTGTCGTCAGTGCGGAAATAAACACCATACGCTCTTGCACCTGGGTCAAAACGTGACTGCGCAGGTACCGCAAACCCCACTTAGTAATCATTCATCAAATCGTAACCAAGCCATAAATCCACCTACGGGCTCTTATCAGAGTCATGCAACCACTTCTGCTACCATAAATCCTGCTCCCAATTACTCCATGCACGCTAGCTGCGCTGAAAACAATATTCTAGGAACTGCAGTTGTGAATGTTTTCAACAAACTTAAACAGCCAGTACCTTGCCGTGTATTATTAGACTCCGGCTCCCAAATACATATGATCTCTGAAAGGCTCATGCAGCGTTTAGGACTACCTCGTCGCCTTTCTCGAACTTCACTAACTTGCGTTAACAACACCGAAACTTTAGCTAAACACAAAGTTACCCTGACCATTGGGTCTCGCATTAATGGATTTACCTCGACACTAGAAGCATTCGTAATGCATCAAATCACTGGCCCTCTGCCTGATAACAAAATCGACATACATTACTGGCATATTCCAAAAAATATTCGTTTGTCGGATCCACTCTTTAATGTTCCACAGCGAATAGACATACTTCTTGGCGTCGACTTATTCTACAATTTACTCTGCGTTGGTCAAATCAAATTGGGACCAAATTTGCCGATCCTACAAAACACTATGCTCGGCTGGGTAGTAGCAGGCAAAATTCCTACTGCAAATATCTCCAATCACTTCAGTCTATTTACCCAAGAATCTTCACTTCTGCCATCCGATGAACTGTTGGACAATTCTATAAAAGCATTTTGGCAAATTGAGAACTTCGATGCACTGCAGTCAACTCTAACGAAAGAGGAGAAAGAATGTGAAGCCCATTTTTCTGCTCATTATTCTCGGTTGGAATCTGGACGATATAATGTAAGGTTGCCCTTCAAACAAAGTCCAAGTTTACTGGGTAACTCATTTGATATTGCACTAAAAAGGCTTATCTCCCTTGAAAGAAAATTTCGAAAAGACACGGAACTATTTAAACTGTACTCTGAATTTATGAATGGACTACTCGATCGCTCTCACATGGAGATTGCGCCAAAGTTAGATTTAACTGAGCCCCACTATTTTCTGCCTCATCATTCAGTGTTGAAATTATCCAGCTCTACTACAAAGCTGCGTGTTGTGTGTGATGCGTCTGCAAAAACCGGTTCAGGCAAATCTCTGAATGAGATTCTCATGGTTGGTCCAGTTATACAACCTGAGCTGTTATCGATTGCATTGAGATTCCGCATTTACAAATACGTGTTCACAGCTGATATTACAAAAATGTATCATCAAGTCCAGCTAGACCCAGCTGATAGAAATTTTCATTGCCTTTTGTGGAGATCAAGCTCAAATGATGACGTTGCAATATATCGATTGTGCACAGTGACATTTGGTACTGCCTCTGCCTCTTTTTTGGCAACACGTGCACTAAAACAGTTGTCAATAGATGAAGGGTCTCAATTTCCCCTGGCTGCCAAGTCTGTCAACTCTGATTTTTATGTTGATGACATTCTTACTGGAGCTAATTCGTTGATTGCAGCAAAAGCGCTTCAGCAGGAGCTAATTGTAATGCTTAGTAAGGGTGGATTCAGTCTTAAGAAATGGTGCTCAAATTCTTTAGAGTTGCTAGAGAATATACCACAGGGTGATCGGGAGAAGGGCTTCCAAATTAAACACGGCGATGCGATTAAAACACTAGGAGTGATTTGGAACCCAGAAACGGATAATTTTCATTATAAAGTTGCACCCACATCTCAAAAGGCTATCACGAAAAGGACAGTACTTTCTGACATAGCGCAACTGTTTGATCCCCTAGGCTTGATAAATCCTGTCATCGTTCTAGCCAAAATTTTTATGCAGCAGTTATGGCGGCTTAAACTCAATTGGGACGAATCGCTGTCCCAAGATTGTCATCAACGTTGGATCCATTTCCGAAATAATTTGCAGGAGCTCGACAATTTGGAAATCACTCGGCGCACCTTTTTTGGTCATTTTGCGAACTATCAATTGCACGCATTCTCTGACAGCTCTGAAAACGCATATGGTACTTGCGCATATGTACGGTCCATCGACGAAGATGGCACTGTGAGAGTGGAGCTCTTGTGTGCTAAATCAAAGGTGGCACCAGTGAAGAGAATCAGTTTACCACGATTGGAATTATGTGCCGCAGTTATGATGGTTCAACTTGTGCAGCGTTTAAAGGACATCTTTGATTTCCAGTTTGAAGATATCACTTATTGGACTGACTCCACCATTGTTTTGAATTGGATCGCGGAGGAATCGTGCAACTGGCAGACGTTTGTGGCGAACAGGGTTGCCACCATTCAGCAAAATTCTCACATCTCTCAATGGAGACACATCGTATCGGAGTCTAATCCTGCCGACATCATTTCACGAGGCGCTTACCCGTCAACCATCATAAACTGCAGCGCATGGTTTAATGGACCATCCTTTCTGTCACTTCCAAACGACCAGTGGCCCTCCTCTGAAATTCCGTTAGTTTTTGAGAACCCACCATTGGAGAGAAGAAAGCTTAAACTTGTTCTATCTGTACAAATTCAAGCGCATTTCATTGAAAGCATCAAATATTATCACAATTATAACGCACTGCTTAGAATTGTTGCTTATCTTTTTAGATTTCAAACAAATTCAACAACCAAGGATAGAAGACATCGCCTATCTGGGCCTCCAAGTGCAGAAGAGCTTCACAAGGCACTTAAGGGTTTAGTAAAACACGTTCAACTCAAGGATTTTCAAACTGAAATATTAACTTTATCCAACGGGAATCAGCTATCAGCAAGAAGTCATATCAACTCACTCTCACCGTTTCTAGATGATCATGGAGTACTACGCGTTGGTGGAAGAATAGCAAATTCATCTGTAGAGTACAGCGCCAAACACCCCATTTTGCTACCAAAGGATGGCCTATTGACCACGCTTCTAGTCACCCATCTTCACATCAAAAATCATCATGCTGGTCCTCAAGCGCTCCTGAGCATAGTTCGTCAAAGGTTTTGGCCAGTGCATGGGAGGCTGGTTGTTCGCAAAGTGGTGCGGCAATGTGTTCGTTGCGTCCGAGCTAAGCCATCGATCAACTATCAAATTATGGGAGATTTACCCCAGCTACGCGTGCAACAGTCGAGGCCCTTTAACATTGTAGGAATTGACTTCTGTGGTCCCTTCCAAATACATTTTCGTCGTCGTGGAACGTCACCGGTGAAGGCATATGTGGCGGTTTTCGTATGCTTTGTAACAAGATCTATTCATCTGGAGCTAGTTGAGGATCTGACGACAATGAGCTTCCTCGCTGCCCTAAAGCGATTTGTCGGCCGCCGTGGCTTGTGTTCAGTGATCCACAGCGACAATGCTACCAACTTCATCGGGGCCCGGAATGAGTTGCATGAACTGTACCAGATGTTCCTTAAGCATGAAAATAGGGATGCAATAATCAGTGCATGTGCTGCTGATGGAATAGAATGGAAAACCATACCGCCGAGATCTCCACACTTCGGAGGTTTGTGGGAGGCCGCCGTCAAGAGCGCTAAATTTCATATGAAGCGGATCTTGCAAAATTCGTCACTTACTTATCCTGAGCTTAACACTTTAATCATTCAAATTGAATCTATTTTAAATTCCAGGCCGATTACTCCAATGTCCGAAAGCCATGATGACATCCAAGCCCTTACACCTGGGCACTTTATCATTGGTACAGCCCTAAACGCAATAGTGGAACCGAACCTGCAGCACGTTACTAATATTAGCTCTCTCAATCGTTACCAGCAGCTCCAGTGGTACTTTCAGCAGTTTTGGACTAGATGGTCTCGGGAGTATCTGCAGAGCCTCCAGCTTCGTACCAAATGGATGAAGGCGGGTACATCAATTGCAGTCGGTGATATAGTGATAATTCAGGACGAGAATCTCCCTCCTCTTAAGTGGAGACTTGGGCGAGTTACACAGGTGCATCCCGGCAAGGACGGTGTCGTGCGCCTGGTTACGCTAAAGACAAGCAGCGGTGAGACTCAGCGAGCTACAACCAGAATCCGTCGTCTTCCTATTGAAGGATCTGAGTCCCTTCAAGGGTGGGAGTATGTTAAGACATAATTGCATTTCATATCATTTTATTATTCTATTGCAAAACAGCATTGTATTCTTGAACATATCAATTCTTAATTACTCACATTACATTACATAACACTATGGATTAACAATTTACATTACGTTACGAACATTATTACGTTTTTTTTTGCTCGACTTTTCCGGTTGTAAGATTTTTTCTGTCTCTTCTAATAAAACTATCAAGCGTTGTTCACATCATATCTCATATATGATCGTACTTTTTTTATTTACATCGGTATAACTTTGTTAATTATACTGAGGCAAAAGCACAGGGAATAGAAAAGGCTCTCATTCTCTCAACACGTTGCTTAAGAGTAGATTCATTGAAAATTCTTGAATCATGGGTACTGCCTATCTCAAGTAACCTGCCAAATAATAAATGAATAATATGAGAGCACACACAAAAATTGAATATACTTAAGTATGGACTTACCCGCACATTCAATGAATAAAATCCTTTTCTGTTTATTTAAAATTTAGCTGAATCACCGCCAGATTTTTTAAGTTTTATATGACTACAGTCAATGCAGCCCAATACAGTTGGAAAATTTCTTTTCTCTTTGAATTCCCTGATAACCCTTTGCTGTTCAGGCAGAGACTGTGGCATTTTAATGTAAGTTGCAGAGTGACGAGCAATGGCGCGAGCTACTCTTTAACATATGCGACTTACGGTTGGTTGGGACAAACACTGGATATCGCCCCCACCAACTTGAACTTAAATGGGAAATAAACGAGTAGGTACATGAAGCTGTGCAGAAGTGAGTTGTATACTTACTTCACAACGACCCCAACATTTTATAGCGGTTAAGACTTGCAACTCTGGTGATGTACCACAACCTCTTGGATCGAGTTGCAAATCCTGCCTTACGAGATCAATGATGAAGTTTGCCGTATGTTTTGCATAATAGGATACAATATAACACTTTCACTTTTCACTTTTCACTTCAATTATTTTAAATTTCAAGGTTTTTTTTTGTCGATAATTTATTATTAAGCTCAAATGGAAAACTGTCAAAAAAGTCAATCAAAAATCCTATCGGTGCCATTATGTATGGAATAAAATATCGTTCAAATGTCCGCCATGGCTTCTCTGGGTGGCGCATATCCGAAACGCCATGACTCTGGCGCATAAATCAGGCTGAATTTGACAGATGGCACGTGATAATTGTTCGTGCATAATTGCCAATGTAGCGTGAGTGGAACTATCTTTTTGTACTCAACCCACTTAGTTAGGATTTTATTGATAATATTTTCGAATATCTTGCTGATATTTGGAAGGTGACCTATCGATCGTAGATTTAACAGGTTGGACGTTTCTTTATCCTTTTTGGGAATAGGATGCACCACCGCTGTCTTCCAATACGTTAGATAACGGGCATTATTCAAAGCATTATTAAACAGAGCTGTGTATATAATATTTCCACTGCTTCTATTGAGAGATGTCAAAGCACAAAGTGATTTGAAGATCGTTCGATCCTTCGAAATGAGAAAGGTAGCTCCCTCTCATTGGCGATGACATTATTCGCCATATTTTCGTCATTGAACTCAGTGAACCTTGAGTTCTCGAATCCCCACTTCTCCATATCATTTCGAAGGTAGGAATTGTGCGAAAGAACAAAGGACAAAGACCTACCTTTATAGGTCGCGGATCGGTAGTTTTAGTTTTAAACGCATTTTATTTTCTAATCAATAACTCTTACATACTAACAAAAAATGCTTAAATGCTAGCTTAAAATTACTTAACAAACTTATACTAACTTACTGGCCCCACACAGGCACTCTAAGCTACTCTAAATTCTTATACTATGTCTTTCGACTTTATTAACATTTTCTTTATGGATATTTATTTACTGTACTTAAAGCTAAGAAAAAATATTGTTAACAAAAAACTTAGCCTATGGATGTAATTTTTTATTTTTTATAAAACTTAATATCTAACTTAAAATAAACCTTAGTCTACTTAACCTATATACACAATACACACATACAGACACAAAGACATTATGCACAATAATATACATATACTAGTATATACCTTTATATACACCAGTACATGTATATATTTCTTAAATGCTAACCTAAACCTATGTAAGCTGGCCATCGTTATTTACTGGGCAAATAGATTGGTCAGCTCTGCCTCATTAGTGAGGCTGGTCCGTAATTGACGGAAACGACGACGAAACATCTTCCCCATCATTCAACCACCAGAAATGCTGGTGCTGCCGAACGACATCCCTCTTATCGCGATTCCCCACCGCCCTACTGAACCTGAGGCGATCCACACTGCCGTGTGCGACGTCTCTGTTGTAGTTGAGTCGCCTGTCCCCAGCTGTCCGAGCGACATGGAAGATTAACGGCACCGCTGATCTATCCTGGATCAACCCTATCTGATCTAGGTAGAGGAATGCTTCCGGTGGAACGAAGCCGTCAGATCGCACACTCTCGTGGTAAAGGTAATTGGGGTAGTAAGCCCCAGATATCAGGTTATTCATCGAGGTCATTGCTCTTGCAATGTGCCTTCGAGTCAGCTTAATTACGAAGTTGTCCACTCGTATTAGGTTCGCCCTATTGTAAAGGACCTCATTAGGATAAAATTTCTTGTACTCCGACTCTGGTGTTCTGTACAAGCGAAGACAAGCCCTAAGGCAGGCCCTCTCAAACACCCGAATCTTTTCCATTAAGCTTGCTCGTACATTGAACCACACGGGACAACCAAATACCAGCATGGGCCTAATAAGGGCCATGTAGCAGATTACCTTTACCCTCACATCGAGTTGGCTGCTATAAAACAGTCTCTTTGTAAGGGCAAAAGCACCTTTAGCTCTGGCCAGAGCAGCATCTACATTTTTGCCAAAATACAGAAACTGATCTAGCCAGATCCCAAGGTATCTGACTACATTTCGACAGGCAAGAGGCTGTCCGTGCTGTCCAATGATTGAGAACTTTCGCCAATTTTTTCTGGTATCCCTAGAGGCTCCAGACAACGGCGTCCTAAAGAGAATGGTTTCCGACTTCTGAAAGTTGATTTTCAACTTCCAGTCATCGCAAAATCGTCTTATCTTATCGAAGTCACTCTGCAAGAGAGTATTAATGACCTCGATCTTTGGACCTGTTCTGTACGCTACCAAATCGTCTGCGTACGCAATAGTATGGGGAAGTGAACCTATCAAGTCGCTTGTATAAATGTTAAATAGGATCGGCGAATTGACCGCGCCTTGCTGAAGACCATTTTTAATTTGAAATATTCCAACAGAAGTCACATCGCCATTTTTCACGATGAACTGTCTGTTGGTTAGCATATTATAAAGAATGTACAAGAGAGGTTTGCTGATCCCCAGCCTAGTCAGCTTATAGAAAAGACCCTCTAACCATACGGTGTCGAAGGCCTTCTCCAAGTCAATAAGGCAGGCACCAGTGCACTGTTTCTTGCCTTTGTTCCATTGGATATCGGACACCAGTTTAGACGCGGCATGTGAGATATCATGTCCCGCCTTAAAACCGAATTGGTTATCCGGAACTATATGTTTGTCCTCAACCCACCTAGACAGAGCTCTATTGATTACTTTTTCAAAAACCTTACTGATATTCGGAAGGAGACTTATCGACCGGAGATTCGCCGGATTGGATATATCCTTTCCCTTTTTGGGGATAGGTTGAACCACCGCCGTTTTCCAATGCGCTGGATAATGTGCATTATTCATTGCATTATTAAACAGGGTGGTGTAAATGTCCACCGCTTCTAGAGGAAGATGTCGAAGCACGATGTTTGGAATACCATCGGTCCCCACTGACTCCTTAGCCCTGATTGTGTCGAAGATCTCACGGAGTTTTTGTTTCGAAATGAACGGGGGTAGGTCACCTTCTCTGGCAATGACGTTATTTGCCATATTTTCGTCGCTAAACCGGGTGAAACCAGAGCCCTCGGATCGCCAGTTCCCTATTTCATTTCGAATGCAGAAGTCGTGTACCAAGACGCGACTGTCCAGGTCGCAATTAGGGCCAATGGTATCAGTGGCCTTGTATACTTCCTGGAAAGTCGCCCCTATGGCCTCAACCCTCTCCTGTGGATCCTCGATCACAAAAAAGTCGTCATCATCAGCGGCCTCATTTGGATCAATACCTGCTATTGTCAGTAACCGTTCGTTTTCTGTTGTCCGGGCTATTTTAAGACACTGAAGGTCATTTTGTTTTTTTCTCCGAAATAGTTTATTGATTTGCGGAAACATGTTCGGGTTGCTGGTGTTTACAGCCCGAACCTTGTTGTTCCAATATGAGCTTACAGCAATTCTGTAATTTTCTTTTATTAACTGTTGCACATTTTTAATCGACGACTTCAGCGTCCTAATCTCCGGGTCTTGTCTGTCAGTTAACTGTCTGTACAAGTTTTTAAGTCTTGTCAGAAGTCTACTTTTCTGTCGGTGCAGTGCGTCAATAGTAGGATTGCGGAACAGGTCTTCGTTAGTTGTACGTCGATACCGCGGTATTGTAGTGTCCATAGTTTGTTTAATTGTCTCGTCCATCTGTTTTAGGTAATTGTCGATCTCCTCGTTTGACAAATTCCTATTGGACGGTGGGTGGCGCGTGTTCGAGGAGAGCGCTCTGTTCAAGGTTGCGGAGAAGCGCGTCCATCGAGTCTTACTGTAGTTGTAAGAATATCTTTGGACAAACTCCTCCAATTCCGCAATTTCGTTGGGAACTGTAATTTCGGTACTAAAACCGCAATGGTCGCTGTCATACACGAATGTGCGCAGACAGTTTAGCGTTTGTAAATTCGTACCTGTCAGTCGTATACGTTCGTCGTACAGCAGTAGATCCAAATAAGACCCGCCTCTGCGAAACGACGGGTTATCCGTCGCTTTAAGACCGAGTCTGTACATGACATCGTGCTGACCCCACCAATCGAGTAGTAGGTTCCCTCTAGTATTTGGCAAATTATTTCCCCAATCTCTGTGTCTAGCGTTGAAATCCCCGCCGATTATAAAATAATTCTCCCCCGATTCCAGCCTCAGAAGTCGAAAAAGCGTGTCGAGCTCTGTAATAAATAGGGTGGATTGTGAAGCCTCAGGTGCATAAACAGAGGCCAAGTACAGCCGCTTTCCACTGCGAAGCGGAATGTAAATGACAACTGCCTCCAACACCCGGAACCTGCGCAACACTCCCTTGTACACTCTGTGAAATTTTATACCTTCTTTAATGAAGATCGCGACACCACCTCCACGTTTGGATCTGGGCCGGTTTCTTCTTCTAACGATATAATTATTGTACTCCAGTTTGTGATTATCGGTTAGCTTGGTTTCGCTAGCGAAAAGCACATCAGGAGTTTGGTCTTGTAGCAATTTAAACATCGCGGCTCTTCGTTCGATCCTAATCAGTGAATTAACATTCACCGCAAGGACCTTCAAAGTTTGCTCCACCATGTGCGTACCCATTACGACATGTGTTGCGTTAGACCCGGCAGCAGCGCGTAAATCTGGTCCACCCGCTTGGCCTGTTCTTGCACCTGCTTTTGCAGCTGAGCCATCTGCCCTTGGATTGCGAGCAAGATGGCTAGCATATTAGGTGCAGCTTCCGTTGTTCTCGGCATTGGCGCCGGCGAAGCAACAGTCGCTTGCTGTACCGTAGCCCCCCTACCTGACGCCATTTGGGCGTAGGAAATTTGGGACGTGACGGCTGGTGTTTGAAATCTAAGAGGTGAACATTTGACGTCCACCTTCTGCTGCCGAGCCAGTTTTGCTTTCTTAATGTCAGCGAACTTAGGACAACCCCGATAGTTTGCGGTGTGTCCCACGTTTCCACATAACACGCACGAGAGCTTCGATCTATCGGATGCTCCGTCAACACCCAGAGGACATTCTTCGGAACTGTGGTTCTTAGCGCACTTCACGCATCGAGGCTGCATTTGGCAGTTCGACGCGGCGTGCCCGAACCTCTGGCAGCGAACGCATTGTATAACGCCTTCGCTCCTTTTTAGTTTTTCCCAGTGAACCACCTGGTAGTCTAGGACATTGATACTCCTTAGACTATCCAGACGGCTTTCGGGACTGAGCTGCACCAGGAAGAACGGCAGACTACGTTTCTCCCGCCTGGCTCTAGCTGTGGTAAATGGCTTTACCCCCACAAACTTGAGTCCTTCGCACTCCTTCTCTTTGAGCAGTGCCAGGATCTCCTCAGGATCAGAAGACGGTTCCAACCCCTTCAGCAGCATCGATTGCCGCTTTTCACACTTCGGTGTGTATGAGTAGTGCTCCGTCGTCGTTTTTTTTAGGAGCTCTTTCACTTTCGCGTAGCCCTCCACTGTATTACAGTGGATGGCATGGCGATCGTTCCCCAATCTCTTTATATTAAAATGATTACCAATGACCAACTTACACAGGTCCTTGGTTGCACTTACCTCCAGTTTGTAGGTGTTGATCGGAGGCACCTTCTCTTTCTTCTTCTTCTGCTGCTGCTGCTGTTGTTGTTGTTGTTGTTGGTGTTGCTGCTGCTGCTGTTGTTGATTTTGTTGTTGTTGGTGTTCTTGCCGCTGTTGCTTTCGCTGCAGTTGTTGCTTCGGCTGCTGATGTTTTTGTTGTTGTTGCAGTTGCTGTTTCTGCTCTTGTTGTTGTTGTTTAAGGGAGCTCTCTACTTCTGATTGCTCCCTCTGCCTTCGTGCAATTTGCCGCTGTTTAATAGCAAGCATGTCTTGCTCCAGCTTTTGTATGCTGCTTTTTATGTGATTAAGTGCGTCATCTTCGTCTTCCGACTCAGATGACGCCAGAGAGGCGAAGCTGTTGGAGCCCCCCTCCTCATTACCTTCTTCAGCTGTGGAAACAGCACTTATTTTTTTCTTGGAGAGATTAGGAGGGGTTTTCAACCTCTTCCTCCTTTTGCTGGCTTTCGCCACGGTTATGTGAAGAGCGGGGCGCTCTTCACCATCCATCACGTGTTTTTTTTTTTTTTTTTCTTTTTCTTATTGTTTTTGATCTTACACAATTTTAGGAGGGAAAAAAAATAAAAACAAGAAAAAAAGTTCCAAGTTCACTCGGGATTCGAACCCGCGTCCCACGATTTGCTGATTTGTTCACTGGCGCCCTTAACCGATGGGCTACCGAGTCAATTGAAAAAGTGTTAAGTAATTGTCTTTATCCACTAAATTATTGTTTTTTTTTTTATTTCACTTAATGAGAAGCCGAAAGACGTCTATTCTCAGCAGAGATTTGCGAACGACTGAGGTCGCGGATCGGGCCAGTGACACCATTCGCCACACAAGCACCAATGGTCTTTACCTTCTCTGACTGCTTTTCGACAACAAAGAAGCTGTCATCATCGAAAACTTTTTCTGGACCTATGCCTGCTGTTAACAGTACGTGCGACATGGAAGATCGTTTTGATCTTTTCGATGAAATGTCTTATTTATTTGAGGGAACATATTCGGATTGCTGGTGTTTACAGTTTTTGATCTACAACTTCAGTGTCATGAGCTCCGAGCTATGTCTGTCAGTAAACTGTGTGTACAAGGTTTTTAATTGCGACGACAGTCTACTTTTGTGTCGGTGCAGTGCGACAATAGTTGCGTTGCGGAACGTGTCTTTGTTGTGAGTATGCCGATATCGTAGAATCGTGCTGGCTATCGCCCATTTTGTGGTTTCATCCATTTTTTTATTTTTATAATCAGCGTGCGCTCAAGGGGTTTGTGTACCCTTAAGGTGATTGTACACAGCGCGGGCAAAGGAAATTTAGGGAGGAAGAAAAGAGAGGTACCGATGTACATTGTTTTTAAATGTTTGCAAGTTATAAAGATCAGGAATACAGAGATCGGCAGGGCATTCCATAAGCGAGTTGTACGGCTTAGGAACGAATCACGATATTTTAGGGTACGTCCGAAAATGGGCTTGAGGGTATACTGATGAGCATTCATAGCGAGACGGGTGTTACGGTTGAAAGTTTGAATGGACGGAATGCTACTGGCGAATTCAGTGGAGCACTGGTGGTGGAAATAGCGATAAAACAAAGTGAGACACGAGACATTTCGTCGGTGTTCGAGGGTGTCCATTGATTGTCTGATGTTAGTATCATCAATAAGTTTTGTCGCACGGTTTTGTATCCTATCTAGCAGGTGCAGAGATGTTTTAAAAGCACCTGACCAGATGTGGGCGTTGTACTCCAATTTTGGGCGAATGAATGCCTTATATATTGAGGCCAGATCAGAGGGGATAAAATCTGCTTGCATCGCTTCAGGAAACCTAGACATTTCGCAGCATTTTTGGCGACATCAAATATGTGGTCATTCCAACGTAAGTTCTCATTAACGCACATACTGAGAATGGAAAGTTTTTCGGTTTCGACGATGCAAGTGCCATTCATGGATAACGGCTGGGTGTGTAAATTTCGCTTTAACGACAGCAGACAGCATTGTGTTTTGGAAGCATTAAATTCCACCCTGTTCCCCAATTGGTTATGCTGCTGATATCGGAATTTAATGAGCTCAGCATACGGTGCCGCTCTCATTCTACAGCCGAAGTGCAGGGCCGTGAGTCCAGGAACAAATATGAAAAGCAGAGAGTACTGTCATCAGCAAAGGAATATATTGGATTAGAAGTAGCAGTCAAGAGATCATTAATGAAAATTAAAAAGAGTGTCGGAGACAGAACAGAGCCCTGGGGCACACTAGCATTTATTTTGTGAATATTAGACTTGAAAGCGTTCAAGACAACTTGAATTGATCGTTCCGAAAGGTAATTTCTAATCCGTGCGTCGATCCTAAACGCACGTATTTTCGACAAAAGAGCGTGATGCCAAACTCTGTCAAATGCCTTAGAAATATCAAGTGCAACTACGAGTATCTTGCTTTCACCAGATTGATGTACGCTTTGGTTCCACTTGTCGGTGAGACATGTCATCAAATCACCAGTGGACCTGTTGTTACGAAAACCGTACTGCCGGTCATTGAGAAGTTTTCGTGTTTCGAAATATTTCATGAGCTGACGTTTTATCAGCGTTTCCATGACGTTGGAAAGAAGGGAAGTAAGTGCAATGGGTCTGCAGGAGGAGAGAGAAGATGATTCGCCTTTTTTAGGGACGGGCTATATAAATGCTGTTTTTCATCTTCTCGGGAAGAGTCCTAAAGAGTAGAATTGATGACAAAGCTTCAGAATAAGGGGAGATATACCATCTGGACCAGCGGATTTATATATGTTGAGATCTTTAAGTACTCTTGCTACTACACGAGTGCGAAAGTAGACTCGTCCCATTGAAGATTCGACGCCCTCAAGTGTAGGTGGAGACAAAACACAATCTGGAAGTGTTGAGCTGGCCGCAAAATGTGCAGCAAACAGATTGGCCTTGTCCAAAGAGCTGACAGCTGGAATGTCATTGTAAATAAGCGTTGGGATGGAGGATGAGGGGGAATTTCTAATGTTTTTGACGAACGACCAACAATTTTTACTGCCTTTGGGACATTGAAGTATTTTTTGCCTCAGTTTTTGATCGTATTGGAATTTCACACGCTTAAGAAAGGCGTTGCAGTCATTTCTTGCTCGTTTGAACCTTTTTCGGTTTTCCTCTGTCGGGTTGGTCTTGAAGGGCTGAAAAAACATTTCTCTAACCCTGACGGCCTCTTTGCAGCTCGAGTCGTACCATGCCTTTTCTTTTGGTTTTGATACTCTTCATCCGTTGAGGAATAAAAGATATCATTCCAAAGAGAATGGTGTCTGTAATCATATCAGCAGCGGAATCCACGTCGTTATCGAGGAAACATAACGACCAGTTAAAATTCCTGTTACGTCTGCTCCAATTGGCTTTCTCGTATTGCCATACGGTTCTTTTAGGAATCTTTTCTCTAACTGTGTGGTCGGTATACGACAAATTAGCTGATATAAGACAGTGGTCCGACGAGCCTAGAGGGGAGAGCACATCAACGGTGTACTTATCAGGCTGAGAAGTTAAAAACAAGTCCAGGGTGTTGGCGGTATGACTATCAACGTCTGGTATTCGCGTGGGCTCACTTACAAGCTGCGATAAGTTGTTTTCCGCAGCGAACATCTCGACACACCATCCTTCGGGTGTCATCTGTCCAGAATGTCGAAGCCACCCAGAATTGTGTATATTGAAGTCGCCCGTAATAACGATTTCAGTATGAGGATACAGGGATACAATTCTTTGAATGGTTTCAGACAGCGCATAAAACTCGTTAAAATTCAAATTGCTGTCCAGTTTGGGGCTTCTGTAAATAAAGCAGTAGTGGATAATTTGCTTACGGAGATGGAATTTTAACAACATGAAGTTGAATTCCGGATTGGAACATATATCATATTGTGGTGGAGTTTGGTAGGCTACATCACTACGCACGTAAATGGCGAGACCGCGGTGAGAGAAGAATAATCACACTAGTTCGTAGCCAGGTAGCTTCAGATCAGAATGATCTGAGAGGTGTGGGCGGGGATCTACCTGCGTTTCACTAAGTGCCATAATAGCTGGTCTGTACTTACAGACGTGGACGTACGCAGAAAAGTGATTACTTTAGCCAGCGTATATTGGCTACGTCCACACTGAATTCCCTAGTCATAATCACAGACAAACACAGAAAACACAAACACCGACGATACTAAGCAAGGCTGCGAAGTCAAAATTCTAACATTGATTTACCGGAACAAATTGTTGTAGGTGTTATGCCTTTACAACAATATGAAACAGTGTACCAACAAAATTTTCACTCACAACCCGCTATCCATCAGTTGTTACATACACTCAGCCACTGCCCGTACCGTATGGTAAATACAGTAATGGCAGTGACTAAGTGCAAGCAACAGGACTTCGACCAGAAGCGGGAGAGGTGGGATACCCGCACTGTGTGATATATTTTTTTTTTTTTCACTGCACTGCACTTTTTATTTATTTATTTATTAATTTATTTTTGCACACGCGCGCTGTGGTGTTTTTTTGTTTCTGTTGTTTTTTTTTTTATGGTACAGCCCACGATAATTTGGGAGTGCACTAGTTGACTTGTGCACTCATCGGTGGTTGACTCGGTACGTTAGTTAGTTCATCTATATTTGTTTAAGGTACTTGTCAATCTCCCTCTTTGACAGATTCTTGTTGGACGGTGGGTAGAGCGAGTTCGAGAAGACAGCTCGTGTCAATATTCTTGAGAAGCATGTCCATCGTACCCTACCATAATTGTAGGAATACTTTTGAAGAAATACTTCCAATTCCACAACTTTGTTGAGAATCGTTGTTTCGGAACTGAGATCGCGAAACAGTGCGAAAATAGTCTATAGCGTGTTGTTTCGAGCCTGTCAGTTACATCCGTGTGCCGAACAACAGGAGATCCAGATAGGAGTCGTATCTTGGAAACTACGGACTGTCCGTCGGTTTTAGACTGAGTCGGTACATAACACAATACTGGCCCCACCATTAGGAGGTCTCGCCTAGTGTTTGGTATATTATTTCCCCAATCTTTATGTTTGGCTTTGAAATATCTCCCGATTATGAAGTGATTCTCCTCTGCTTCCAGCCTTAGGAATCGAAAAAGTGTTTCGAGTTCTGAGATGAATAAATTTGATTGAGTAGCTCCAGGCATATAGACGAAAACCGCGTACAGCCGATTTCCACTACTGAGAGGGATGTACATGATACATGCTTCCAGTACCTGGAACGCCTTTTCTTATGAAGAACGTAACACTACCTCCTTGTATTGAGGTGGGTAGGTTTCTTCATATTATTTTATACGTTCTGTGCCTCATTTTGTGTTTTTTGGTAAGCTTAAGTACATCTCTTCATTCGATCCTTATCAGCGAATTTACATTCAACGCAAAGACATTCTACGTATCGAATCGAAATGTGGACCATTCCGTTTGCAAGAGTCGTCAACACTTAATCCGTCTTCATCCAAAGCCATTGGTTCGCAACAGTTCTTCTCACGCACAATACTCAATATGGAGCGGCAGACCCTTTTGGGATCATCTAGGCACAAGGGTCCGATTATCTAGGAGAGAGGCACTGACGACCCATTAAAGATTGGTCTCTATTTCAGCACCTTTATTAAGTCCTTATTGCTTTCAGCTCCAAATATACTAAGGTATCACATATATTATGTAAGGAATCTGTTTTTTTTTTATTTTGGGGAGAGGAGGAAATCCTACTTAGGGACACCGTAGAGACGTACTGTAGTGTGACTTTAATCCATGCACCGGTGGGCTTCTATTCACACCTCCAATTGCGACTGTTCCTTATTGTGTTTAAATCTACTGGCAACCCGGAGGAGTCAGCGCAGCATAGATATGCACCGACAGCGTAGCCTATATCACACATTATATACGAGTATATTTCATTTTAAACTATACGTAATTGTTATCTCTATTAAAACTAAATTCAAATGTAACATCTTAATCTAAATGTAAACAAATGAACGTAACGTATTATTGTGATTTGTATTACGAATGTATGGCACTTTAAAGTTAAAAATGGATGTAATTTCCGCCAGAATAAATTAACTCTTTCTTTGGTGTTACTTCAAGATGAAATGACGTGCTTTTGCTTAAATCCGCATTTTTTTCTATCCCGCACAAAGTGCAAATCCCTACACACCCCAACAATCTACATAAGCATGAGGAGACGAGTCAAGCAAGCCCGACAAACGCTACTCTCTATTGTTTGCATTTATTATCGACTGGGCGTAGGTTTTTTTTGTTTTTTTTTTTATAATTTACGCGCGCCTAAGGGGTTAGATACCCTTTTACTGTTGCCATGGCGCGGGCGGAAAGGTAGAAGGAGGAGAAAGGAAAATTGTTTTGTAGTGGTTTGAAACTCAGGTGTGTTTGGTTTCGATATTCGCTCTCCAGGGGGTGGGAGTCCGAATAGGAAGGAGAGTTTTTTCTTCACTCAGAGTGATTCGAGGTATAGTTCACAGTATTTTTTTTCTGTGCTTGAAACTCTACAAGAGGTGATCACACTCACGCATCCTCGCAACTCAACAACGAGTAAACGGTGGATAAGATAGCAATTCAACTCACCATGATTTCACTTCAGCCCCTGGCTCAGCACTGATATAAGTCGATGTGTCCATCTATCCAAGATCTTAGCGAAACATTCCTGCTGCCAGCACGCCAACTTCTTATTCCTTCTGTCGCTATCTTGTTCGGCTTCCAAATTTTCTATCTGAGGTCCCGTGCCAGCAACACGGCAGGCACGGTTCTCGCAATCACAATAACGGCTGCCACGGAGACAGTGTGGTAAGCGAATGCGATCCGAAGGGACCCGGTGCGTAGTAACGAAATAAAATGTTTTCGGTTACCTCATCTCAAGCAACAACGATTTAGCAACCAACGCCTGCTACCTTCTTTTAGCCTCTCGCGTGCCGGCAACATCGGGCATCAGTCTAGGCAGTGCGGTTGCAACCTTGGTGGCCTTATCAGCTGCCCTTTTAATGTCCTCCCCAATGTAAATCATAAGTCGACCCACATTCCGAGTTAACGGAGTAGCGTCCTAGCACGATACCGCACCTGCGACGTTAACACCCCAAACGATCTTAGCATGTTGAGGACAAACAACTCGTTTTTTTTTTGAGCAGTCAGCTCCAAGCCGTGACTCCGAAGCCAGTCCGCCATTCTTGCGATAGCCAACCAGATCCCGCCTTCATGACCAGTGCAAGATCACCCCAAAGACGGTTACCCTGGTCTCCGGAAGCATTTCTAGGCGTAGGAGCCCATCGTACACGAGGTTCCATAGATCGGGTGCCACTCTCGACGTCAACCGTTTCTTTCTCCGTTCCGCCGTTGTGTCGTACCGGAGTATTTGTTGATACCCTAGCATCTAGTATCTTTCTAAGGTAGCTCCATACACTTTGTCATTTCAGATTGAGTATCATAGTGCAACTTCCCGAGCTATATGCAGTCATTTTAAGGGTATTCATAATATTTTGACTGCGAACTAATTATAAAAAAATAGAACTTTCACTTTAAGGATCAATAAATCATGGATGCCAGGAAGCTTGTGACATTGTGGCGAACAACGTGAGTTGAACCAAAAAGGCCGAAACTTTTTAAAGTCTGAAATACATATACTATATGTGCTTGCAAATATTATCAGCTCAGCTAGATGTAGCCGAAACATGTGAGTGTGACGGGATGACTAATCTTGATTGGATCTCTAAGGAAATATTTAACCGAAATATTGCGCCTTAGTTGGCAACAAACATGCCGAATATCAACCAAAGAAAAGTAACCCATCCCAGTATACCGCCTCATTCATTTAACTCAAACAAAAGTGAAACCCACTGCCTTAAGGCGTTTACTGCCCTGAAATTAATGGAAAATGAATCAATTCTGTTATTAATCTGACTTCGGTAAATTGAATACTAACCCGTTCAGCTTTGGAATCACAAACCAGAAAATTAACTTCCATTCACCGCACATCAAACCCATCAGAAAATGAAAATCTGAATTCACTTCAACTCAAATCCTTTATCGATTGAGGGGCAGATCCCTCGCAAACAACCCATCACTGAGATCAAAAATACGAGGGAGAAATAAACACTATCAACGTCAGGTAGATGGTATTCCACAGCACAGGTCCTGAATCATCGTAATGCCATCTATTCCACAAAAATTGGCCTTGCATGCCACCATAAGTTCGGCTACACACTATGGACGTTTGGTAACTTCAATCAATCACATCGACCATTCAATTCGAAAATTTACCCAAAATATGAAGAGCAATGCAAACATTGTAACTTATGGAACCAAAGCAACTGCAATGAGCAGGATACTGAACTTAGGAGTGCAATTCTCCGAAAGTTGAATGGAACGTGAACCAAGTTTGGGATGACATGTAACCATTTATCCTGAGTGCGGTGTAGTGTGTGAGCTATAAGTCATGTTTCATTACTCTTCGACCAAAGCCAACAGGGGAAATGGTTTTCCTTGGGAAAAGGCTGACCCTGCAAAAGATACTTTTATAGCACAGCGCCTAGGCAAGGCAAACATCGATAACTTTACCGAAGCAGAATAAATGAAGTCCAAGGATAATTTTGGAATTTTTCGATAAACGGGTTTCTTGAATTTACGTACTCTTCGTCGAGCAGACGTCTTAATGTTTACAGAGATGGTTTTTTTTTTTAATTTCAAGAAAACATCAAATGTGAGCAGTTTTCTAGGGAGGCTATTGCAGTAGCCATCATCTCTGTAACTCTTCAACTTTTTAATATCTAGAAAGTTCAACATTCTCGGGGGTGGATGAGCTATAAGTACCATGGAACGATATTTACGGGATTGACTTTGAAAGTTAACAGTTTTTATGTTTGCCTTGTAGGGCGGTTCATATGTCAGAATGTTTTCTATTTGCTCATTATTTTTACGAAAGCCTTGTAATTTTTATTTGTGTTTACTTGATCTATGAATGGAAAGTCTTATTCGGAAATTGAAAATTTGGGTTTGCAGTTTATGCCAATCTCTGTTTCTGTGTATGTAGGAGGCAACTGTGAAGAACAGCATTGTTTGGGGATTTTATCATCTCAGTCCTATTGTATTTTGCGGAGGCATGGTCTATACCTAAGGTGGATGAAAATAGTCCTGATTGCTCCGAGAGATTTGTGGTCCTGCCTGCAGAGACGACATTTGGATGAGAAGATAAAATAACGAACTGTGTGGGCTACACCGGAGCTTTTGGCCGAGGTCTACCACGAACTGTGGTGCTACCTTAAGTAGCACTAAGTACCCTACAAAGTGGAAATTCTTAGCAGCGTATTGAATTTTCGGACCTCGAAATACAGACAGAGGCCCTGTAATGCTATAGATTAGATTTCGCTGCCATCCAGAATGTGGGTTGTGATGGGAAAGACAAGAGGAACTCGTGATAGATACTCGTACTACTGTGACTGATGCAGTCAATTTAGTTAGTTGGTGATTTGTTGTAAGCGTCACACTAAGGCAAAAAGTTTTGATCCGAAGGCATGGCAACACTCGATACCAAGGCTACAATTGCCCAACATGCGACTGATATGCGCCAACGCCACAACAGAAGAATAAGAGTATGCTAGCACTGAATATTTCTATGAGTTCCTCGGCTAAATCTTCGGGCAATATCCTAAGTACGACATCAAAATCTTTTATGATATATTTTCAACGATGATGAAGTTTTATGAAGGCTCAGGCTCTGATTGTGACTGTCGATAGTCAATTGTGAATTTTGGTATTGTGTACTGTGATTGTGATCGACACTTGTCGATTTGACAGTCATTCGTAGTCGATTAGAAATTTGCGGTCGTTTGTTTGTTTCAAAAAAATAAAAAGGGATTTTTCATCAGAAAATGTAAGTTTTTTAATAAAAATATAATGTAACACAGACGAAAAATAAAATAATGCAATTTTAGGGCAAAACAATTAACAAATAAAAAATAAATAGAGCTTTTAGTGGCGTATATGGAAGAAATCCCGATATCGCTAAAGGATAATCACAACAAAGGTAAAAAAGCGCTGGGAAAAATTGTCGGTAGACTTAAATAGTCATGGACCTCCCATACGAAGTTGGGAGAAGTGGATAAAAGTAAGAAAAAATCAGTGGCCACAAACCATAACCGCTTAACTATAGTTAAGACAAAATTAAGACAAAAAATGTTTAAATCTACTTCCACTTCATTTTTTATGACTGTATCTTTTTTTTTAAACAGAAGTTATTCCAAAAAAACCTAGTAGCCTAAGTCATTTTTTTTAAAATACTGTTTTGGCATAACAGTTTATCTCGTAATAATTATAATATTTTTCAACGTCCGTTTCCTAACTTGAGTTAAGTCTCTTACGAGGGCTGTAGGATAAGTACATGTGTTAGGCAAGAAAACGCATTTTTTTATTTATTTCTCAATATAGTCTTCTTTCAGCTCGACCCATTTAGTCCAGCGATATTCTAACTTTTTTAATCCATTCAAAAAATATGATTTCCGCCAAGCCATTTTTTCATGTTTAGAAACAAAAAGAAATCACATGGGGCCAAATCCGGGAATAGGGTGGGTGAGGCAGCAGTAATTCGACCAGTTTTGCTGTGGCTCCGAAGTTGTCATGCGATTTTGTTTTTGCTCCACTGTTAACAAACGCGGCACTCATCTTGCCGATAGCTTTCTCATGCCCAATTTTTCGTGTAGGATATTTTGTATGCGTTCATTTGAGATGTGTACAATATCAGCAATCTCTCTGACCTTGTGTTGTTACTTTTCCATTAAATATTTAGTGAATACTGTGTAATATAGTGCCTTTTTGTTAACAAATCAATAAAAATAGTGAAATGCGGCTGAAAATTCCCATAGTTGGAATACTACACATGCGTATGTATATCAGAGTTGTAAAAGAATTAAATCATTTACGAATTTAATTCATTTGATTTATGTCCAAGAATTTTTAACTCATGACTTCACTGAAAGACTTCAACTTTAAAATGTGAAATCACCATTCATTTTGAAGTCATTGATTGGTAATTCATTTCAGTGAATTCAATAATTGCATTCAAATGAATGCAATCATATGTGATATCAGTGAAGTCATTGAAGTCATTTTGAAGTCAAAAACCATTGAAGTCATTTTGAAATCATTGAAGTCATTTTGAAGTCATTGAAGTCATTTTTGTGTCTTTGGATCTTTTTATAAAATAAGAGAAGTACATTAATACTTTGAATAGGTTTATTTTAATTTATTTTCATAAAAACTCAATATTGCACGGTAAACGAAACCAATTAAACAATCGTAACTCTACTGAAAAAAAGACGAAAAAAATTGTCATTTATCATTTTCTTTATTTTTCATGAACAAATATGTAAGAAAATATGAAAACAAAAATTTCATAATAAACAAAAGAAATTTTCGTGTTTTACATTGTAAACATACAAAAAAAATTATTCGGGGTCACTTTCAATGTATCCTAGGTCCCTGCGAAATTTAAACAAAACAAGTTATGCGAAATTAGTCAAAACTTAACGGATATAACTTACTGTCTCACGGTCATTATATCATATTCATTGTCAGTATCATAATCGTCTTTATATTCTTCTAATATAAGGACAATTTGTTCGCACTCTGATACACCATACAACGGTCACAAGTAGTTAATTTCAAAACAATTAATTGATTTAAATTAAATCGCAAATCTACATGTTCTGTTAAGCAGTAAATATCTTTTCTTATTTCGGCCAAACTAATCAAAAAGGTTTCAAATATTTCGTGGTATCGCCAGCTATCTATTCTGTAAATGAACTCAGGGCAGGTCTTTTCGATAATTATTTTTATGAGAGCCGCGATCATTGTTTACGCTTTAGTTAAGAGGCAGACTATTGCAATTGTTGGTTCAGTAAAGTAAAGGAAAACTGAAACTTTAGTTGCCTGGCTGTTGTGTGAGAAGAAGTTCCAAATTGTAGTGAAGTGGAATGTAAAACTATGAGTAAAAGTGGTGATTTTTCTTCCGACGACCAGGATGTTGATCCAACGTACTCTCCCAATTTATCAATTGGGAAGAGATCTTCACTGGATTGTGATATTGGCAGTGATATGAAACGCCAAAGACGTGTTTCCACATCATCGTTTACACTTGATGGAGTTGTGGACTCAGGTACATTGAGCAACAATACCCCCTCACCTTCTCTATTGTTAATGACACCAGGCCAGGCAAAGCAGCTTACTAATACCGAAAATCTAATATTTTCGGGGAAGTTTTTTAAAATCATTAAGGAGGTATGTTTTATGAATTTCTGAACAATTAAAATAATTAACAATAAAAAACACTTTGCGGCTAATTATTTGCACGAGATTGCTTGGAACTTATTTTTTACCTCATACAGTCGTGTCTGGAAATACATAGATTGGTGTGTGCATTTATGTAAACGTTTCCATATATATGTACTATGTACATTCATATTACATATATATGCAAATGGACCACCAAATGCATTGGAAAAAACAATAAAAATCACCATCAGCAGTACAACAAACAAAATCAACACACAGAAAGGAAACTGAAAAGAAAACACGAAAATATGTTATTGCCGAACCATATAATATTGCATACATACATATGTACATTCATTTGAATGCAATCATTGAATTCACTGAAATGAATTACCAATCAATGACTTCAAAATGAATGGTGATTTCAAGTTTGAAATTAAAGTATATTATTGAATTCATATGATTGAAGTCAATACATAGAAGTTTTCTCTGTGACTTCAATGACTGCAATCAAAAATGATTGCATTCTTTTACAACTCTAATGTATATGCATATACCCTAGAAAAATATTTTAAAAGGACTATTTCGCTTGGTGGACGTGAAAGAATACTGAAAGCTGGTTGCAAATTATCTGTTGCACTTGATTCTGTTTCAATTATAACTTAAGAACCAAGCCAATTTCCGCCAACTTTTCACTTTCAGAAACGGAAATTTTCCCCTTGAAATAGTATTGCTGTAATATTAATAGGATTCCATCTATGAAAATTTTAAGTTGCATTTCACTGTCTTTATTGACTTGTTTAACAATATATTAAATAAACAGTTTATATTATTCACTACGTACTTAATGTTAAATAAAAAAATAACAAAAAAAACAATCTCTTCGCGTTTAACAAGTGCTTTGTTTACATTTTTTAAAGCACGATTCTATTTAAACTATCCCATCTAAACAAGCACTTATTTCGAAACTCGCGTATCTTTTCTCGACATTTTAATCCAACACGTATTTGAAAACAAAAATTTCTTTAGCAAATTTATTAATCATATTCCGTACCGAATTTTAACTTCCCATACGAATTTGTTCCAGCCAACGAATTGTCAGAATTGACGAAAAATATCCGCCAGAATTTTCGCTCCGAGTCTCAATCTGCAGTTAGGCTATGCATTTTCTTTTTTTAATAAAATTTTCGTTTTGTAATAAGAGCCTAAGTCGAAATAAGAAATTCAATGTCTGCTATCAATTTATAACGTTAATTTTCGATTATTGATTAAGTCAACTTAGACTGTTATTCCTCAAATTACAAAAGCAATTCAATTTTCTTAAATTGAATTAGGCTGTTATTCAAAAACACAGTTTCGATTTTTAATTAGCTTAACTCGAATTGGGTTCTTTATCCACAACAGAGAATAATATTTTGAAAATTTTATTTCGAAGTAGGACGTTATTCCATATTTGAATATAAAAAAATTAAACCTAAGTCGACTTAGTTTCTTATGTTAAAACAAAAGTTACAATAAATATTGAAAAAGTGAGTCATAAATTGAGTTAGGTCGTTGTGAACAGTCGCAAAGTTTTAGTGGTAATAATTTTAAAAGTGAGGTCTTTAAAGGCCAAAAGTGAAAAATACACATAAAATGTCAGACAGAGCACGAAAATTGGTGGAGCTAGCTAGGATGCTGACAGAACGCGCTAAAGCTAAAGGTAAGTTTATTAACTAAATGAATAGAAAATAGAAAGTCGGCGCAACAGGTCCGTATAGGCACCCTAGTCCTAGTTTCTCACAACCATTCTTTTGTGCGAGTTTTTATTTTTGGGACAATTTTATGCCGAACCCGAACGGTTGAATTAAGAAGCTCTGTAGGAGGGGAAAAAACCTTAAGATGTAATTTGTGTTTGTTTTTTTCGGGGATCGAACTTGAGACCCTTCGCTCAATAGTCCAGCACACTAACCATTTAATTTAACTTCGTGTGCTTTACCGAAGGTCGGTTTTTGTGTTTTTCTTTCATAATTTCGATTTTGGTTATATTGTGCATAGATATAAGTGAGAATTCACTACAACAATTAATACTAACTGCTGATAAAATGTATCTTTATTCAATTTCAATTCAACTTCAATTTATTCAATTAAAGATGTACAAATAAGACTTAGTCTTTTATTGTACTTAAACTTATGGATAATATACAAGATTAGTTCAATATTTATATTTAACATTAAGAGATACTTTAATGAGAAAAGGGATACGAAAGGAAGGATAGTGTGAAGGAGGGGAATACTAAAGAACAAGAAATAGTCTGCTGTTGCATTTTTATAGAATATGCTCCAAAATAGCGTTTTTAAATTGTATGGCTCCAATTATTTGTTTTGCTGTTGTGGACAGAGAATTCCATAGTCTAGTGGCAAAGACGAAGAAAAGGCGCGAGGAGTTCAAATAGTTCGAAGATGGAGTTATAAGAATATACGAGTATGTTCTAGGCGAACGAGCGAACTGAAGTTTCTTAAAAATGTATGGTATGGTGGCGACTTATTCTGAATAATTTTGTGCATGAAGATATAGCACCTAAGATGCAAGAACTGCTGGAACGTACAATCAAGGATATTTGTATGATAATTGATTATGTGATAGTGTCGACGTAGCCTATACACATCCATACCTTACCATATCAATGAATGCCACAGTAAGTTTATGCTGAGATAGAGAGTCGAGTTTGCAGTACACTGCTGATGAGTAATCAATATACGGAACAAGTAAGGTTCTAACAAGTCTCAGCCTCGTATTAACAGGAGTAAAACTAGAGAGCAGCCAAAGTTTGCGTAGACCTACATAAATTCGTCCCACAGTGTAAATGATGTGGCTTACACAGGAGATGGATCGGTTTATCTTAAAACCCAGGTTGGTTACAGTCTCCAAGAACTGCAATTACGTGTCGTTGAGGTAAATGGGTGGCAGTAGTTCAGTATTGTGAAGTTTTTTAGATATTAAAATCAGCTGAGACTTTGTTGGGTTGAGGGTCAAATAATTACGTAGCGGCCATTGGTAGATTACAGATAAATCCTCATTTAACCTGCAAACAAGATCCTCAACTAGACCAATAGGTCTAGATAAGTATATTTGCGCATCATCCGCATAGAAGAGATGACTAGCGTCTGAGCAAACTTTGAGGAGGTCATTAATAAATATGCAAAACAATATTGGACACAGTATTGAGCCCGGTGGTTACTTAAATAATTAGTTATGAGACGCGCCGAACTTTCACTAAAACTAAAATACCTTCTTAGTTTCTCAGAAAGAATTGAGTGGTTGACTGTGTCAAAAGCTTTTGAAAAGTCAAGGCGGCAAAGTATAGTGAGTAAGTCCAAGTCATAGCAGATCCTTATGTCATCGAGAATTTTAACCATAGCTGTAGAACAATTATGGTTGGCTCGGAAACCAGACTGGATCTAAGCAAGTAGCTTATGATGATTTAGATGAATTGAGATTTGCTTGGCAAGGACTTTTCCAAAACTTTTGAAAGGCAAGGTAATATACTGATAAGTCGAAAGTCTGCAGCCAAAGTCGGTTGCGGTTTTTTCGGGACATGAATTACTTTAGTCAGCTTCCAACTAGACGAAAATGATGACGACCTAATGCAAAATTTAATTACGTGAGTAATTACACGAAGAATGTGGGTTAATACCATTTTGACAAACCGGAAAGGAACTCCATCCTCACCAACAGCATCTTATTTGAGTGACCGAATCATATTAATGACATCAACTTCCGATACAGCTTCGAATTCAAAAACTGTGGGTGTTTCAGAAAAATGTTGAAGGTTGGATAGAGAAGTTGTGCTTTCTAATGAGGTGAATAACAAAGCATCATTAAGATCACCAAGATCAACTAAGATGTCTACAACATGGTTTTTAGAAAGAGCAACCGAACATAAGTTGCTCCAGAGCTTTTTGGGATTTTGGTCCGTTCCCAGCCTAGATAAAAAATATCTTTTCTTAGAGAGTCTCGTTATAGAAGTTGCGAAATTACGTGCTCGACAGAAGTTTACCCAATTCAGATTTGATGAATTTCGCTTCCACTTCGAATAGAGTTTCCTATGAACTTTAATGGCATTATGAACCTAAGACGTAAACCATGAACAAATTCTATTGCGCACCACCACTGTTTTTAAAGGCACATGGTTATTGAATAGGTGAAGTACATGCGATTGCAATAGGTCAACTTTGTCACATACATCTGAGACAAAATAACAACTATGCCAAGGGATTAAATTCCTCGTATCCGCTTGTAGTGCGCAGTTATCTACTGAAGCGAAATCTCTGAATTGGAAAGTTGATGGTATAGAGGTACGAGAGAAGTCAATGTTGTAGTTGCAAGAAATTAGATCGTGATCAGTGATACATTCCAATGACAACTGGTCCTGCAGTAACACATTTCGCCGATCGGATACCAACAAAAGGTCCAGAAGATTTGGAGAGAAGTTAGGTGCGAAGCGGGTAGCGTATGCGTTAACAACAGCTAACGCGGAACTTTCAGCTAAATCTAAGAGTTGGTGAGATCTACTGTCATATTTGAAAAAGACAGCGTTAAAATCACCGCATATAATTATGTGTTCGGAATATGGGGAGACTTCTTGGAGTGCGGAGAAAATAGGTTTAGGAGAACAGCTCCGGTTGGGACTATAAAAAACGCCTATAATGCACTTGGTATTGCCATCAGTAAGAAGATACTCAGTAGCACTAGCATCGGATTTCACAATTACACGGCGATTCAAGGAAATATTACAATAAGAGCTACTCCACCACCTATTATACTCGTGATTCTATCGTTCCGAACTATTCTGTACCCCGGAATATGGTACAGGATATGTTCCAAATCAGACCTATCTGCTTCTCTTAAATCAGGCCTTAGCCGTGTTATGTTATGTTTATACCATCACAAAGTTTGAAAGCAAGTGTGCAGTTTTTTTTAATAAGTAGGTACATACTTCCTTCTGTGCGTGGCAAATACAGGAACAGTACACGACAGATAAAACAATAAAAGAAACCTCTAAAATCCAAAAATGCTTCATATATCCGAGTTGTTCTTTTATAAGAAACAAAGTTTTCTTATATGGAAACAACTGATACAGATTCTGTAAGTAGCTGTCATTGTCATTTCTCCATTGGGCAAAAAGAAGCGTCCGGGAGTATCCGGAATCAATGAGTGTATCCCCGAGTGAAACCAATGGAAAACGACATTAAGGATGTGTTCGCATCGTGTATTGTGAGTCGTTTACATGCATCGCTGAGCTGAATTTGTATGAAACTCAAATCCAGTTCAACAATGAAAAAAATGCATGTTTCTTATATGCGTGTTATTATATGAGTGTTTCTTATATCCGTCGTGGATCGTACTTCAAGTTCGAGGTCTTATTTCTTTTAACTGACTTCATCGCGTACCTACCTAAATGCACAAAACTAAAAGATAGTTATTACGGTTTGTTCTAGAAAACGTCAGGGGTTGTGACAAAGAAATATTTCGGGCTGAAAATAATTATTAAAATGTTTAAATAACAAATATATTCAAACTTAATAATACCAGGTAATGACAACAAACCGGGAACAATGTGTCGAACAAATTTCAAGAATAGCTTTAATAGATCAAAAACACAATGGTCTCACAATGAATTTCTTCCCAATGATCTTTTACCAAATTTTGAACCAGTAGTGCAGAACGCAACTCAGTCATCGATGTATGGATGCAATTTTGCTCGTAATGTTGAATTGCTTCGAAGTAAGCAATTTTTGTATTTTCCGTATTTATTTAATCATCTATGATATACATGATACATGTTACGACTAGCTTTACTTAGGAGAAATTTATCATTATTTAGGTGAACAAACACAGAACGCTAAAGGTGATGAAGAACTTGATTATGTTTTTTTGAATAAACCCCAGTGGGAGGACTCAGACGATTCGCTGAAGGATCCAGACTTTAATTTATTCATTACGTCGGGTAGTATTGCTTCTCAGAAAGATGATGAAATTATATTATTAGGAGCTCAAATTGAAAACGCTTTACAGACACCGAAAGAAAAAAGCAATAAAAAACTTCACTCTAGGCTTCGAAATAGGGGGGCAATCTTATCAAACACTTTCCGGAAACACTGTAAAAGCTAGAGTTGGTAAACCGTTTGATATTTGTAGAAGCAAATGTCATGAGAAGATTGGGATGGACAAAATTGAAATCTTTTTAAGCATTACTGGTATTTAGAAAGCTATGACGAAAGAATTCTATACATATATCGGTTCCATGATCTCCATTGAAGACAAGAAGTGTGATACCCTTTTAAATGTATTCGACCGGAAGGGAAAACGGGAAAACACCATGAAATACGCTCTGGAAGTTGATGGAAATGTTTTCAAGGTATGCAAAACACACTTTGCACACTGTTTCGATGAGACTGACAGCTTCATCAAAACAGTCATTTGTAAAAAAATTGGTTGTCCTTCAATACCATTTAAAAATCTGCGAGGAAAGAATACTCCTGCTACTAAGATTGATATGAAGGTAGAAGATGAGATTAAAAGACACATTTCAAAATTTACTGCGTACGAAAATCACTACAGTCGACGTGATACAAGTAAAAAGTCTAAATCTTTCATCCGTGCCTATATATATTGGAAGCCGAAAATACGGTAAGCCTCTCAAAATACTCTCAGATATTTAAAATTATACGTCATAGATTCAAAGCACCAAAGGCAGACACTTGTAGCACCTGTGATACGTTTATTTCAAATATGTATCAAGATGGCGTAAAACGAAGAAGAAAAAAGCTCATTAACGGAACAGAAAAAAAAACATTTAAATAAGGCTTAAACGGCTTATGGAGTAAAACGATATGATAAAACAGAATCGAAAAAATTAAAAAAAACATAAAAACGTTTGCCTTTGACTTGCAACTAATGTCTATCAACACTTTTCCTAAGAAATTCGATAAGTTTTTATAAAAGACAGCTTTGGACTTTTAATTTAACAGTCCATGACTTGGAAAACAACAGTTCAAAATGCTTCATGTGGCATGAAGCTATGGCACGCCGCGCCGTGGCGGAAATGAAATTTCATCGTGTATTTATAGATTTTTGAAAATATTACCAGTAGAAACAAAAAGTGTTACATCCCACAGTGATTCATGTTCAGGACAGAACAAAAACTCTTTTGCTGTTGCCATGTTTATTGCATTTCTTTCCAATGCACAAAATATTGATTTTATTGACCATAAATTCCTTGAACCAGGTCATACGCACATGGAATGTGACAACGATCACGCACTCATCGAACGGATGAAAATAGAAAACAAATGTGCAAATTGAAACACCAAGAGATTGGTATCAATTTATAAATACTGTTGGCGCTAAGATTGGAGCAGTGGAAATGAAGACTAATGATTTCTATAACTTTTCTGAACTTGCCAAAACAAAGTTTTCATGGAAACGTGTAAATGAAGATGGTGAAAAATTTAGATGGAATGCGATTCGATGACTGCAATGAAATATCATACAAAACGTCTTTAGACACAGATGAACCTTTTAAGATTCTAAAGGTGGGAAAAAGAAGTGCTGCTGTTATTGGCATAAATGAAACCGTGCATACAATTACTAGGAAGCTTAAAGCGGAACATTAACCTAAGTCGATAAATTAAGCGAGCTATTAGTATAGAATAACGATCTACCTTAATATTGGAAATGCAATCGGAAAATCTTATGCAAAGAAGAATGACCTATGTTGATTTAGGAATAGGTAAACTTTTTATTTTTCTTATGGAAAAACAGCCTAACTCAACTTAAGCTTTATGAATTATTAATTTTGAAAAAGTCATAATAGACTAATTGTCTATTTCTCTTTTATTAATAAATGTAGTCTAATTTATTTTTAAAAGGTATGTAAAGGAATGCATCTACTTTAATTCTGTGAAAAAAAAAACTGCTTAAAAACAAACATTCCATTTACAAACAAACATTTATGAAAAACCGATTTAGGCGGTTATAACTTGTGGCCAAAGATATATGTATGTAAGCGATAATTTAGGTTTGGACTGATTTCAAATTTAAAATAAAGAAAAAGAAAGCAGAGAACAAGTTGGAGATCGAATCAACGGGTGGTGGGCCAAACAAATTTCACTCGTTTAGCCAAATAGAGGAAAGCGTCATAGGTCTTTTAGAAATGAATACCTACGTGGATCCACCTGGAATTGAATTTGGCCAAGTTAGTTGTTTCCAGAGGATAAAGATTGGGCTTTCCAATAAGGACTTGACAACTTTTTTTTTAAATAAAACGCAAACCATTTGAGATATTTCAAAAACTTTATTATCGGCTTGAAGTACAATCCAAACATTTATGAATGGAACTCGACTTCGATGGCCACCGCAGGCACGTTTGCAGTGGTCGATTCGTTGGACCCAATTTTCAACGACTCGGGGACACATTTCGGCCGATACGGCCGCTATTTTGCATTCAATGTTGGTTCTGATCTCTTCCAACGTCGTCGGCGTGTTGGCATAAACCATAAATGTAGCCCCACAGAAAATAGTCAAGCGGCGTTAAATCGCACGAAAGAGGCGGCCCATTTCTTTAGATAACACGCTCACCGTACTTACTCTTCCTTCAATAAATCGATTGGAGCGTGTGTTGAAACCACATGTCGTCCAAGTCCATATCTTTCAATTCGGGCCAAAAATAATCGGTAATCATGGCGCGATAACGTTGACCATTCACAGTAACGTGACGATCGTTATCGTCGATGAAAAAATATGACCCAATAACGCCGCCGGCATGAATTTTTTGTGGATGAAGTGGTGATTCATAAAGCACATGTGGATTTTCACCCGAAAAATAACGCATATTTTGCTTATTGACGAACCCATTGAGCCAAAAATGAGCTTCGTCACTGAAGATGATTTTGCGATGAAATTCATCATCTTGGCGCACCTTCTCCAGAACTCAATCGGAGAACGTACGTCGCTTCAAAGGGTCCATCGGCTTCAATTCTAGAGTCAGCTTGATCTTGTATGGGGGTAAACCAAGATCTTTATGCAAAATACGCCATAATGTGGTCTGAGCGATGTACAATTCTTGAGAACGCCGCGGAATTGATTGATTTGGATCGTTTGCTACGGACGCCTGAACGGCAGCGATATTTTCGACACTTCAACCAACCCGTTGTCTCACTGATACAGCAATATCACACAACGAATATGTAGACTCAAATTTGTCCACTAAATTTGTTATTGCCTGTCTACTAGGGCGAGCATTACGACCGAAAATTGGAGTTAACGCTCTTAAAGTTGCAGTCACAGACTCCGAATTTTGGTAGAAAGTTTTTATAATTTGTAGACGTTGCTCGTTAGTGTACTTTACCATTATAAAAATGTTGAGTTTACTGAATAAATTGACAGTTACAGTTTGATGATTAGTGAAAGAGTGCGTTCAGAAATTACTTTCAAAGTTGTCAAGTCCCTGTTGGAAAACCCTTTACATATATTATTTTTCTTAAAATTTCTTATTATAAATTATTTTTAGAGGCGGACCCATCTGGAAATGAATTTTGCAAAGAAAAATGTATGTCATTTCCAGATGATAATAATAACAACGAGATGGATATTACCATTGAAATGTCACCGCAATAGCAACACCACCACCACCAACAAAGCGTAAAATAGTTCAGGAAGATAGGTTTACTTTGTTAAAAAAGCAGACCCAAGACCAGGAAAACTTTCACGTTAAGGTAATAGACATTTTGCTGGAAATTAAAGAAAGCTGCAAGAATGTAGAAGAGTACACCAAAAAAAAAGTACTACATGTGCAAAGATTTTTAAAAAGAGTTGTTAGCTTTAAAAAAAAGAAAAATTAAAAGTGTACAAAAACGAAGTTAAGTGTAGCCAAGGTGATAGGGCAATTAAACTTAAATTAAAGCAACAAATCTTGGAGTTCCTGAAAGAGTTTCCTGCCTCAATTAAATTATAGTGATAAATAAAAAGCTTTTTGATTTTTAATTAATGAATTAATTTTAGTTATTTATTATTATTATTTGAAACAAGAATGTGATTTATGAATTGAAAGACTTTTATGAGTTGTAAGAAATCTTTTTTTTTTAAATAGTAACTATATTGATAAAAGAATATTGTTTCGTGTTTGTATTGCTTCATCTCTTTCAGAAAGCTCATTCTCTATATCATCGACACTGTAGTATGCTCCATTCTCTTCATGAAGTTGCTCCTCTTCTGCGCCTATGGGGATCTCATATTTTACATAAATATTGTGTTAAACTGCACAAACATTTGTAATCTACGTAGCTTTTCTGGGACTGTAGTGCAGTTCTCTCCCTCTTAATAGGCATCTGAACCTAGTTTTTAACACACCGATTGTCCGCTCAACAATGTTCATTGCCTTTGCGTGTTTCTTATTGAATATGCTTTCCAGCGATGTTTCTTCCGGATCTCTGAATGGTGTTATAAGATACGGTTTTAGAGCATATCCAAAATCTCCTGTAATCAAGAGAAATTAGTTATCAGGAATAAAAAAAGAAAAATTTTGTATTACCTAATAACCAAGTACAATTCTACAAGTCTTTTTCCAGTATGGTAACTTTCTTCCAAAATTTTTTTTAACGTTGACATACGAGTATTATAAACATGAGAGTCGTGTGCCAATCCAGGATATCTCGCATTTATGCAATGGATTATCATATTATCATTACAAACCTGAAATCGAAATGAATTAGGAAGGAAATAAATTTGTTTATTTACTTACTATCATAGCATTAATTCTACAAAAACCTTTTCGATTATAATAAATGTGGGTAGAAGCTAAGTAGTATATTTATCATTAAGCAAACATAATGTTGTCAACTATCATTTTCAGATCGTCGCCCGCCGAAAGCATGATCACCGAGCCTCGCATTTCGGAGTCAATGTCTTATGGCCGCCACGTATTGCCATGACTAATCCGTCGCACAGTGAACTGACCTACATTTGGATGAAGATAAAAAAAGAGAGCGATTAACTAACAAAAGCAATAACACAAATGTTGCCATTAAGAGGAATAGCGATTGTGTTGGGTCTGGGCGGTAGCGCACTTGTGGTGACGTTGCTGATGAAGGTGTGGACATGGTGCACTGTACTGAAGGGGCTAGGGGTCCGGCACTGGTTGGGATAACATGGCGAGGGGATTCTGTTCCAAGTCTTCAACACGAGCGGTCGGTTGGCGGCGATTCCGAATATTTGTTTTTTTTTCAATTTATTGTAACTTAATAAAAATTATATCAATTCTACATAAATATGTTGCAGTTCTTTTTTAGCAGACGCGATTTTAATATGGGTTCCATCAATGCAACCTATTATGCCTGGTATTCCGCTTTTTTCGAAGAAATGTACCTTAGCCCTTCGTTCTTCACTCTCTTCTTCACTTGAAATCTTAGAAAAAAGCGTGCATTTTCAAACAGTCTTTACAGCGTTAAGTATTCAAACTAGATGTATGCAATAATTTATTTAGTATCTTTTAGGAATTGTTTTGAAATATACTTATATTTTGTTGAAAAAATATAATTAAATGGATTTACGTTTACGTTTACGGTTTTTAATTCGGTTAGTTTGTCGGTAAGAATTTTTGTTACAGAAAACTTGATTTTTCTGTGAAAAAAAGCAAGCAGAGGGGCTTTTTTACACCCAACTTATATATTTCGTATAGTAGAAACTCAAGGCTATGATTTAGTACTACTTTCATAGTGGTTTAACATTAAAAAAACGATTTTCAGCTTCAAAAAAAGAACGTAGTGACGTAGAAGTTTTTTTTGGTAAAAGTGGTCGGACACATGATTTGGTTAAGTTAATGTTCGTTCGACCACTAGATTCGTAAAGCGGAAAGTCTAAGCTTTAATTTCATACCCCATTTATCTATTGACCTGATGAGGTAGGTTAACATCAAAAATACCGTTCTTGAAAGCGGTCGAACGGAACCAGCAGTTCCGTAAATGTTTCACCATTTACTACCAGGTAGTGAACGAATTTTCCATTGACCCGATGAGGTAGGTAATCCTACGGTCGCCTTCCGAACTATTAAAAGGACGTAAGCATTATGTATGAACTACATTCGGCAAAAAGTGAAAAAGTGAAAGCTGACACACATACGCATCTGCCTCCTGGTAGTCAAAAACTGACCCAAAAAGCTATTTTTTTTACATTTGAAGGCTTTTAGAAAGCATAAAAACAAGAATTTTATTTGCAAAAAACAGTAAAATGTTTTGTGAACAATATAAATGTGTCCTAATCAAGTAAGCAATGAGTTGAAATATGTAGAAGTTAAGTGCTTAATTTAGTTTTCTTTTAGCTTAATCAATTGAAACAGCTGGAAAAACCAGCAAACGATGTCATGAATTTGCATATTTGCATTAATATGCGCTGTTTTTTAACAACATCCCGGTAGTCGCGTCGCTTTGTGTCCCACAGCGTTGGGTTTTCTTCTAGCATCACCGCCAAATTTTCATCATCAGAATCACAAATAATAATCATAAAATATAATAGTTTTTCGCATCTATTTTGTGAAATACAAACCTTTGCAGGAAAATTTATATACAATTTGGGACTCCATGGCTTTGATGGGACGTGCAATGACAACAAAACTTTACAAATCTGACAAAAATTAGCGGCGTTTGCTTAAAATCTGCGTACATCACAGCCATCTCAGTATGAAATCAGGAACTAATACGATTTTTTTTTGTTCATCCTGAGCTTTCAAAAAGTAAATTACTTGAAAGTTAAGGGGTACGCCAAATGAAACAGAAAAGTACAAATGTACTTGAGTCAAAAGTATAGAGGAAAATCTGTTCAGGGTGCCACGCAGGAAGGGAGTAAGTACGTGGGAACGTCGTCTGACACAACACGGAAGTAAGGGCCAAATAAACCAGCGAAGAAAGAGAACCGCGTGAAGACTTGCAATCCCTGGGAAACAACATCACTACACTGATGGAATTCATTAAAGGGAAAAACAATGGCTATCACGAGATTAGAAGGCTGGCTAGTACAGTGATTGTGAAAAAGACAAAAGGGTATACAGTATAACGTCTAGAGCTCCTTCTCCTTCTCATTTGAAATAAGTACCAGAGATTAAGCGAAAAACAACTCCATCGACTCCAATGAATCTCCAAAGAACCCTCCACACTGTCATATGCCAAAACAAAGTGTCCATAAGTGCCAAGAAGAAAGTAAGTGAGAATTGTGAGTGAGAAAGCCCCTGAGAAAAACTCGGGACAGACGGCGAGACCCCAAGATAAAAATTCAGATGTAAAAGCTGCAAGATACACATTAAGTCAGACTCATTGTTGATTAAAAAGATTGGAGAAATTTCTACTGCGACATACTCCAACCCTGAGCTAAATGGCTTTGGGTTTGATATAAACCGCATAAGAAAGACGGCCAAAGGAAAGTTACTGCTTGATCTCAAAAAAGCAGTGGATGGAAAAACCTCTGATCATCAGAGTAAAGTACGACAAGTTCTCGGGGAAAAGGCGGAAGTGAGATCCCTAGCGCACGAGGTGCTCATTAAGTGCAAAGGTATGTAGGTATGTAGGCCTCATCCATTAAATCTATGAGGATGACCTATGCAAAAACAAAACCGGAGTCAGCCTCCCGATAAATGCTGCCAAAAAAGTTCTGAAGGTTGGAAGAATACAAATCGAATGGTCAGCATGCACAATATGGGAGTTGTACCGCTGCCATGTTTTAGGTGCCTCAAATTCGGGATCTAGCAAAGGCGTGTAAAAATACGTTGAATAAAAGTGGTGATAGCGTTAAGTGTGGACAAAAAGGCCATGCGTCCAAGAACTGCACCAATGATGCAAGGATGTCCTTTCCGAAGAAAAAGGGAGTAGCAACATCAAAGTGTGTCCTGTATACCAAGAAGCTACAAAAGCCGCAAGAAGAATACGAAAGTACTGCAAATAAACTTAAACCACTGCGAGGATACTGACACAAGCCGTTCGGAGAGTTGAAAATAGATCGCGACGAAAAAGTTTGGGTAGTTGATGACTCAAAAAGAGCTGCAATCTGGGCCTGTGGAGACTACGGCTTTGAAGAAAAAATGATGAAAACAGGAAGAGGCCTCGTTTGGGAAAAGGTAAAGGGGTATATATTTACAGTTGTTATGCATCTCCAAACAGTACCTTTGACGAATTCCAGGGTATGACGGATAGGTTCGTGGATGATGCTAGAGATCGTACCCCAACAATTATGACTGGAAACTTCAACGCATGGGCCACTTATTGGAACAGAATTCGGACCAACAGAAGTGGAGAGGGTCTGCTAGAAGCTGAGTCGTCACCAGACGTAATACTGCTTAATACGGGAGGCGAGCACACCTTTAGCAGAAGTGATGTAGACTCCATAGTTGATATTACCTTTGAAACGAGTTTCTTATCGAGAGGCGGAAAGTGGAGCGACAGTAGTCAATGTACCTAAAGCGGCCACCTGGCCAGCCAGTATGAGGTACAACCGAGGGGAGCGAACTAGGAACGTCCACCAAGGAAGGCACAACGGATAGGGTGGAATATAAGCGCACTGGACGAAGACTCATTTATAATGATTTCTGGAGAGTACAATAAACTCAGGAACAGCAAATGCTATGGCCGCAGAGGCTACTAAACAAGTAACAAGATTGCACACTTTCTCAAGATCTTCCTTGTTGGTAAGGGTGTTGCATTGCAGACAGAGGATTCATTCGTGAATCAGATGCACATGAGTCAGATTAAAACTCTTGGCGAGCGTGTAGTCCAATTTCCTATTTTCGTTATAAAGGCTACTCTCCCTGCGCGCCTGCATTTCGGTATGTATGCTAGTGTCAGGATAACAGCGAAGATTCTATACAAAGTTACCAGCAGCTGGTGTAAGTATATCTTTTGTAACATAACTAGATAGTGGATACATTCCAACGTTGTCATGCGACCTGAAGCCATCAAAGGAAGCAACAGCATGTTTTATGGCCTCATCCGTCACCACAACGGATGTGTTGTTATGTTATTCAGCTCACTTATGTACTTGTGACCTGCTTGTAACCTGGTTTTGATTAGGATACCTAGGAAGAAAGTTTCAAGCATGAGATGGGGAGTTTCTCCTTTCGACACTGTATAGGGTTGATCAGATTTTCCGAGTAATTTCAGCATGGTTGATTTCTCTCTTTGGAGGGCTTTGACCCAGTTTAATCTTTTCGCGGATTTTGAAAATTCGAATTAGCTTCTTACATTCCTTTTACTTCGATCTGTAAAGACTCTAATGCTTAGTCATAAGGGACTTGTTTAGAAGAATACGTAGTCGTTGCAGATCTGCGTTCTACTAAGGAACACTTGGTGGGGGTACCGTTATTGATTCACATTCTGTATAGCTTCGTCTAGCTTTTAATTTGTCCTGAGTTTAAGAGGAGCACTGTTGGACTTGAGTGAAACTCCTTAAATGGTACCTAGTTGGTTTTTTTTTCGCATATGTCTTCTCTTCAACAAGGTCGAGACGCCGCGTCCGATTCTGAATTCGATGTACGTACTCGATGACACTTAGACCTTCGATTGTATTTTACTTTACAACCACTAATCTACCTAGCTTACCACTTGGATAATGTTAAGTTGCTTACTTGCTGTCTTACTCTCTTGGCAACCTGCACAGACGATAGTACGAAATTCAAGAGATGATTGCCTCTCACGTAGCATTTTCTACTGCCCCAAAACCTGCTTTGGCCATTGTTTCACGACAAAGGTAGTCACTTGGTTTTTAGCGTGTTGAAAGATTCTTTCATTTCACGTTTCTAAGCCTTGGGGTTCTTGTATCTTTGCGGAGTCATTGAGCTTCAGTTGTTGATAGTTGGACCATAACTAACATAACATAGTGATTTCATAGCAGGGTAGGGGAAGATTTATAAAGCCATTAGAACAATCTTTGAAGGATAGATTGCGTAATCTGACGGCTTAATCCACGCCTGTTTCTAAAATGATACATAACTTGAACTAAAATCGCATTGTAACATAAGTAAACGTATGAAAGGGCAGAAACTATGTCCAAAGTTTTTCGACATATCGCTCTATCAGATGTACATAGCAACACAACTAATATACTTCGACAGATATTTCTAGAAAACTGTTCTTAAATTTGTACACAACACCCAAAAACTGTTACGCTATGTCTACAAGGTTTTATTTCCATTAAACGCCTTTCAAAGCCATCAATCCTTCAATTGTGATTTGTCATTCGCACTTGATTCCCAAACACATTACCAAGTCATACAAAAATCATTCCAATTGAGTACTAAGCCCTCGCCGACTGTCATCATGGGGCTCATAAATAAACACCAATCACTTGTAAATGGGTCCATTCAGTGCACTAACATTGACAACGTCAATACTCGTAAAAACCATAAATCGCAAAAATAAAAATTGCCTCTATTCGAATTCATACTTCGTACTCGTCCCGATTTTATGAGTTCAATTCCCCGTGAGACTGATGGATTTCTCCTTAAAGAAAAAGCGAACATAAACTTATAATTTACGTACCTCAAGACATGTATTTTTAACTAGCAATTCTGCTTCATAAATGAGTCGATTTCGACGGAGGTCACATCGAGTTTAACCAGCCATTCAGGGGAAGGAGTTTTCATAAACTTGTAGAGCTCCTTGGGGATTCTATGAAATGTTGGTTAATTGAAATATTAGCCACGTAGGGAAGACTAGACGGAAGCCTTATTATTCAGGCCAAATTATATGTTATACCTTATTTATTTGTTGAACTAGAAGATGAGTGCACGACATACTCAGTGTTCATGGTATTGAGATCCTTGGCTACATGACTTTGTCATTATATTTCGATTAGATAACCATATGATTATGGAGGATATCTTTGAATTGGGGGAAAGTAACAATTTATTGTCAGTCATGCGTTAATGCATGTGTGATCATTACTGATGATACAGAGTGCTTAAGGACATCACAAGGAAGTCAATGTGTTGGTATATTCTTTTTTAAGTTCCTCATACGGGAATATTGCTGGGAAGAATGGTATACTCGCAGGGAGTTATTGTACTAAACTCAATTATAATTCGATGAATTATTACTTAACAAAATTCTATAAATGGAATATGTTGTCGGATCAATACCTTAGCATAATGAATATTGACGAGCGAGACACTTGTACTGGATATCAAATAGACACCTAAAAATATCTTCACATGTGTAGGTCTTTGACAAGATATCTTGTAGGATTTGTTTCGTTTGCATGCAACCTGAAGCCGATTGAGGTGGGATTGATTAATTGATTGAGGCCCGAGTCCTGTCCTGTCCACCTCGGACAGCTTTATTATGCTTAATACAAACAAAACTTAAATACTAAACTTAAAACCACCAACATAGTACTGTGGGGTGGGAGTATTGCAAATAAGGGATAGGTAGAGAAAGACCAGACTTGAGGAAGAGTTTACTTAGATGAAAGGCAAAGATGGGTTGAGTAGAGTGGACTTCGCGTAGCATTCTGGATATAGGCTTTGGTATCCATAATTCTTTCGGTTGAAAAAAATACGAGCAAAAGGAACAGATCTTAGATATCGTAGGCGAACATTGAATGGGATGAGTTGCAATAAAGCAATAACATCAATGTTGCCAGCTAAAAGATGATGAAAAACACTAATGCGAAACGGGTTAATCTTCGAAGATACTTTCGCAACTTTTGACGGCATGTGTAACTCCGCCAGACAATAAGTAGTGTTAGTGAATAGGACACTGATTGCAGATGTTGACTGCTTCCAATATGTCAATATAGTGCGTGTTGGACGACTCACCGCTTAACGCTCTCAATAGGCCTGATATCTATGCACATGGATAAGCGGTTGATGTAGGTGTACTGTCTGCTGGATAGTGTCTAGCGACTGTGTACTTTAAAGCGCACGGTCGTGATCGTTTCGGTCAGAATCCGAGCTACAAAAAGAAAGTAGTCAGTGCCTCACGGATGACTCTAAGACCGATTTAGAATGCGGGACTGGAGTCTTTCTGCATAACGACTACAGTTCTTGTTAGGAAAATTTGTGTCTGTCTTCCAAGCTTGGATGTACACAATCCTGGTTGCAATGAACTATATAGTGAAGAATAAGTGGAATGGAATGCGCTTAGAGTCTTGCTAAACCTTCTTATGACTTCCGAGCTAGTTCGAGAATGCAAGTGTTTACTGAACATTCACTGAGTCTTGTTTGGGCCCCAAAAGACTGGCTGCTTAATGGCATCGATACGGGACACTACACTTTCGCTAAGCATTTAAATGTTCGGGGCATAAGTGATACAAGATCCTGCGGCGCTTGCTATGAAAGAGATGGCGACATTGCCTAACACTACCTCTGTAACTGCAGGCTACAGGTACTCGGCGCTAATGTCGTAGGTGCTGGCACTCTAGGCACTGAAGTGCTTTTCCATATAACAAATTTTATTAAACGCAACTTACAAGGAATACAATGTGCTAGTTCTTAGTTTCAACGAGTTGTACGGCTCGTGAAAGAATTACGATACTCGTACTTCAGAGTAATTTATTTATTTATTATTCTGTAAATTCCTTAAACAATATAATTCAAAATAAATTCATTTACATTAATCTATATAATAATAAGATTAGATATAAAATTTAAGAACTTCATTTGACATTCTCTGTATTTTCTATACTACCGTAATGAAAATAGTGTTGAATGCCATTACCCTGACAACATGAGAAATCAAATAAATTATGTATGTATGGGTGGGGTGACCCTCAAATAAAAAAACTGATACAAATAATTACTCAAATATTATAAAGCAAACTTAAGCAGACACATAATAGAACAAATTTGCTATAGAGCATAAAATAGATGATTAGTATAAAAATTTGTTTCATTGGTTATACCAGAGAGTCAAAGAGAACAGATTCTAAGCTAGTGAAGTTGAAATTGAGAAGCCAGGATTTTACGAGTTTGAGAAACAATCCAGGCAAGGTAATCGATCTGAGCGATATAGGGAGTCTATTAAGGAAGGGTGGAACAGATACAGAGTATGAAAAGTTTCCACGCAGGTTAAAGTTAGAAATCAGTCGGAAGTTCCGATTACCAGACTTCATAAAAAAGCTCTTCAGCACCTTAAAGCAGTATAAATGTCGGACGGGAAGAATTTTTAAGTCACAGAACAGAGGGTACGTAGAATATCTCCTAGGTTTGCGGCATAATTTTCTTAGGATATATTTCTGTATTATCAAAAGGGGTTGTATTTTATTCCTATAAGCACCTCCCCAGCAAGTAATACCGTATTGTAATTTTGAATGAAAAATACCATAATAAATAATTTTTAGCAATTTAGTAGAACAGATATTTCGCAAATAGAAGAAGTGTCTAAGCGTGCATCGGAAATAGTTCCTCAAAGCTTCTACATGTCTAGAAAAGATCATTCTAGAGTCTATAGTAAGTCCCAGGTATTTGTACTCACTAACAATATCGATAGGGAAACATTTATCACTGCAATTTAGGCTGCCATCAAAAGAAGGAGAAGATAATCCAGATCCACAGTTACAATTCGCAAACAGGAATCTGTTACACTCTGGCGAGTGAAAATAAACATTCAGATCCAGATCAAGGTTAAACGACAAATTAAAAATCATAATCTTAGTCTTACGACTTATAAGCAAGTTGTGTTTATAAAACCATGTTCTTACAAGACTAAGTTCCCAATTTAAGTCGGAAACCAGGTCTAGGCGACTATTTGAACCATAGGAGAAACCTTTAAAATTAAGAGTAAAAAGTGAGTTTATGTAAATTAGAAAGAGAATCGGACCTAGGACAGAACCTTGCGGTACCCCTAAGTTGAGAATCATAAGATCACTCCTGATTTCATCAATTTTTACTCTTTGTGTTCTATTTTTTAGGTAAGATCTAAACCACTCTAACATAAAGCCACGAAAACCTGCTTTTTCAAGTTTATCCAGTAGAATAAGATGATCAACCATATCAAACGCTTTGCTAATATCAATATATAGACCAGCAGTACACTTTTTACCATCTAAGTTTGACATTATTTGTCCACAAAACTGTAGGAGTGCATCCTCGGTTGATTTTCCCTTTTGAAAGCCAAATTGTGTAGCATTAAAAAACTTAGCTTTTGTTAGATAACTCACTATCCTATTTTTCATAAGCTTTTCAAAGATCTTACTCATAACTGGGAGGAGTGAGATAGGCCTATAATTACACATTTCAACAGTAGAACCCTTTTTGAATAATGGGATAACATCAGCACACTTGAGGTCTTCAGGATAAACTCCCTCAAATATGCAGCGATTAAAAATGTAAGCTAGGACATCCATTATATGACAAGCAATTTGTTTAAGGAGGATATTAGAGATACCGTCAGCACAACATGAATAAGTATTTCTTAAAGTGCCGATAACTTTTAAAACTTCAAGCGGAGTAATGGGTTCAAATGCAAAACTATTAGAACACATTGGTTCAGCAAAGCAATCAGTAGTCGAACAGAAACGACAAGTAGGTTGAACAGGACATGGTTGCATGCAGGTGGCTATGTTCATAAAATAGCAGTTAAATGCATTTGCAATGGCTAGTTTATCAGATACAACACAGTCATTGACACGAATAACAGTCGGTTTTATTGCAACAGAGGATTTGTTTAAGATACTGTTAACAATTTGCCATTCACTTTTTAAGTTACCTCTAGCAGAATTGAACTTAGAACGGTAATAGTTATCACGACAATTTGGAATTTCACTTTTAAGTTCGGTACACAGATTTTTGTATTTGCTTTTCAAATACAGATTACCAGGGTGTTTATAGCATTTAGTTCTAAGTTTGTTTTTAGCCTTAACTTTGTTCAATAAGTAACTGGAAATCCAAGGTTTAAGCCTTTTGGAAGCAGAAGCATCAGAACACAGATAGACATCTTCCCAAAACTCACAAGAAAGATTGTATTTGAGATTGATGTAGTTTATCTTCGTTACCCTGTCAGGAGGTACAGAATTCAAATTGGACATTCTATCGGAAATATTAAACATGAACCCAGTCATAGAGTGATCAGTAATCATTAAATCAATAACACATTTCTCACAGTTACTGAACGAGCCATTCCTGAACCGTCCATAAATATGGTCTAAACATCTACCTGAGACAAGTCTAGTAGGTTCATTGATGAAACTAGCTAGGCCATGCGATGCTAACAATTCCATATAGCTCGAGACAATTTCACTTTTTTCCAAAATGTTAATATTGAAGTCACCAATTATAATGACATTATTTGATTTTTCATTTTCTAGTAGACAAGAAAATTCTTCTATAAATGTCGAAACATTAAACATATGTAATCTATAAACACATAAAAAGACATAGATCTCATTGTTAGTTCCGAATATCAGCACTCAAACAATCAACACAAAGGACCTCGTGAATTATATTTTCCTCTTTCTCTCTTATAAAACAACCGACACCACCCGCAGCGTAATTTTCATTAGTGTTAACAATAAAATTATAGCCAGACAAAAAATAATCGTTTTTTTCAAACTCATAAATCCAGATTTCGGACACAAAAATAATATCTGGAATGCACAGAAAGGAATCAACATGAGTGACAAGAGTTTCGAAATTTTCTCTTAGACTTCTGATACTCGTATTTTGATGGACAATGAAGAACTTATTACAGCAGAAGGAACTATCTGTTAAAATATTATCAAAATTAAAGCTGCGAAGATCAACGGAAGAAAAGTCATCGAATACATCATTTTCATCATTCATTTTTTCAGATAGAAAAAAAAAAGGAAAAAAGATGCACTAAATACGTGCGAGATCACTGAATGATCTAATTGACATGACCTTTCCTCCCCTCAACCTTTCTGACAAGAATTTTATTATTTTTGAACCACACATCTTTAACATCTTTCAGCTTTCTTGTCTCTTTCGCTTTCATGAAAAGAGCTTGTGTATATTTAGTGAGAGAATCATTAATATATATACCGGTTCCAATGCTGCTGCTCTTAGTACTGCTGCTGTTAAGTTTGTTTTTGTTCATCTTCTTTGCGGTCATTATTCCTTCCTTCGTGTGTTGATCGGAAAATCTTACACATATGATCGGTTTAGCGACAGAGGAGTCTGCATCGCTGTTGGTTTTAGCTATAACTTTCTTGATATAACATCTTTCAAATTTGTTGTCAGGAACATCGATGGATAGAGCATTCTTAAAGAGTTCTTTAGCCTTGGACATTACGTTATTGTCATTCACGTCCGACACTCCAACAATATCAATACAATTATTGAGAAGATGTTGTTGCTGCCAATTTAGTTTACTCTCCAAGAAGTCCACTCTCTTCTTAAGCTCTGTATTCTCTGATTGTATCAAAGAAAGTTGTTGTAGAAAGCGGTGGTTAGCTTCCTCTAAGTTCGACAGCTTCTTGTAGATCATTTGAAGAGTGCATTCTCCCTCGATATCATCGAACTGTGTAGACCGAACAGTTGGTCTTTGTGCTGTGCTACTTTCCGGTTGAATTTTGTTGTTTCTAGTAGCAGCCAATGCGTGGTTGTTTTTTGACATTGGCGAAGCCGGCAGCGGCAAATGCAAAGAGCGGCGTCTCTGTACTGCACATTTGTCACAACGAAATGCACTAGCGCTTGTCTTAAAAAAGTCTGCATCTTGTTCAGTGATGATCACGCACGAAAAATGAAAGAAATGCGAGCAATCATCACATTTGATTTTCGTTAAGCAATTACGATCGAGAGTACGTCAGAAAGTGGGCTTAACGGTGTACTGTTGAGCATTCACAGCGAGATGTGTGTTACGGTTACGATTCAAGGTACATTCAAGGTGTGCGGAATGCTACTGAACTAACGAACTTAATAAACGCTATCGTTCCCGTTCTACAGAGACGTGAGTCCAGGAAGGACTATGAAAATCAGAGAGCACTATTGTCAGCAATGGAATGTATTGAATTAGAAGTAGCAGACAAAAGATCCTTGATGAAAATTACAAAGAGTTTCGGAGATCGGGATGCCAAACTCTGCCAGTTTGGAAATGTCAAGTCCAAGCATCTCGCCTTCGCCAGATGAGTGTAGACTCTGGTTTCACTTTTCGGTGAGACCGAAAGGCGCTAAACGACTAGTGAGGACTAAGGTTGTCGTCCTAAGTAACCTGCATCAGTTCTGGAGGTAAAGATTCGACAACATTTATTCCCTGTCTCAGACCAGAGTTTCGGTGTCATGATGCTGTCGGACAGCAGTTCAACTTCCACTTTAGAACTGACAAATAGATCCAGCGTTACATACAACTTTCCATTTTACTAGAATACCATATTCGGTAAAAGTTTATATTCTCTATTCTATAATGGTTGACTCTTCTGCTATTCAAATATAGATAATGCTGTTCACATTCAAAAGGATATCACAATGTCAAGGAGAAAAAAAAATCATCAGTGCGTCTACAGAAGTGTAACGTGTGCTGTATTAGAAAAATCACTTAAGCAGCTGACATATAGGACAGATTTGGTTGTATCATAGCCGTGTGACGCTTGAAAACTTTCCTTGGTGACAAGCCTAATGTCATAGCGAAAAATCCTCGTCATTTTCAGAAAGCTGACAGCTCTTTAACAGTGTTCTACGGTGTATGTTGAGTCGGACTTAACATTACTGCTTCCAGCGCTTCCATTTCGCCCATCAAATAAAGCAATATCCCGAGTAACAAAGAAGACATAAATTACCCCTAATCATTGCATTGATGCTATCCTCAGTAGTTGCAAAAGAAAGATTCGTCGGGAGTTTTGCCTAATGTGCGTAAGTGGATTTTATACTAGATAAACAGAACCGTGGCTAGGTTATGAAGAACATATGCACAATACCGATGAAGACCTCGCTTTGGTGGCATTCACACATGTGGAACTAAGATTCAATGGGCAACTCGCGCTAATCATCAGAGGCTTTCTGGTTAACACTTATGTAGATCCAACCTAAATTATTCAGGCTCCCCAATTAGCCCGATCGTCACCTAACTCCCTCCAGTTGCGCATTCCAAGTTGGTTGAGGTACCATTCTAGCAAGACGGGGTCTTCCTCTAAGGCGTTGTCCCTCCGGATCAGATTTGAGGGCTCTAGCATTGGTGCCACTTCACTCTACATATCCCAGCCATCTCAGGCGACTAACGTACACTTTTCTGAAAAAATCGATATCGCCGTATAGCTCGTATAGCTCGTATAGTTCGTATAGTTCGTTTTTGAATCTTCTACTCCAAAGCCCTTCAAAACAAATGAGACCGAATAAATTACGAAGAATTTTCCCCTTGAAACGACCATCTGCTTTCAGCAGAGTCCATGCTTCAGAGCCACAAAGAAGTCTCGCTACTTCCTCGGGATAGGGCTTTACTGCTCAATTACCTTCCTAGGCCAAAGTAACTGCGATGTGCTAGAGTCATTTCTTCTTTTATTACTGCTAAGGTGTTGCTGGCAGAATTTATAACAGAGCCCAAGTAGACAAAGTCATTTACTATGGCTGTCAAATGCAGGTTCTGTTCAATTCGTCGATGTTGTGAGTTCCCTCTTGTTGAGATCATATACTTGGTTTTGCCTCATTATGGCAGCTACCGTTTCAATATTAGGAGCGGAGCGGTGACAGTCCTGCCAAGGACATAATTATGTCTATATCGTCGTTGTACGCTAGTCGTTGCACAGACTTTGAATAGATTCTGCCTCCGGTATTCGCTTGTGAATTCCGCACAATTCTTTAAGCATCAACTTGTCTAAAACTTTTTTGACATCAAAGGTCTGGGTTAAGTCGTTATCGACCTTGAAGAAGTATCTAGCGTTTTCTATTTTCCACACAGACGGAGGAGCTTGGCGAGGATGCCAAGACTAAACTTGGCTCTAAATAGCTCATCTGTATAAACCTGTCATATGCGGCCTTAAAATCAATGAAAAGATGGTGCGCATCGATTTGGACTTCTTGAGTTTCTTCCAGGATCTGCCGGAATGTGAAGATTTGGTCGATTGTGACTTTCCTGGTCCGAAAACTCACTGATAGGGACCTATCCAGGTTGTTCGCGAAGGGTTTTAGACGTTCACCCCGTATGGTATATAAGATCTCGTAGGAGGAGACTACACCTCTATACCTCTATAGTTGGCGGAATTGAGGAGGTCTCATGTTTTGTGTATCGGGTATACGGTGCTGAGTTTTCATTCATCAGGGATACACCCTTCTGAACAGATCTGAGTAACGAGTTGATGCATGCTCTCGACCAAGTCATTCCCAGCAGCCAACACGTTACAAATGTTACGATCAGTTTTAGCACGTAATTTACTACATCTCGGCGAATCTGACAATTTGGACGACCTCGATCAACTTTCATAACACAATGTAAACCTTGTCATGATTTGATTTAATTTAATTTAAATTAGTCTTAATTGATTCGGCCTTACTTGGCTTAACTTGATTTACGAGTAGCTTGACTTAACCTAACTTAACTTAGTCTATTCTGACTACAAGAACGACTGGACTTGCTTTCTGGCTTAATATAAAATGAAAGTTGACTCTCTAGGAGAAATCCTCTTTCCTCTTCCTCTTACATACGGCAGCTGCGTTATTGGACAATTCTCTATATCATGCGGCAGGACTCTGTGAATGACATACGGCCCTCTGAATTTGGGAATAAGTTTCTTATTAGTACCGATTGTTGTGCCTACAGTTTTTATCACTACAAAATTGCCTATTGCGTAAGTGCGCGCTGAATAATTATGTTCATCAAAGTACTGACAATTATGCTCCTGGACTTTCCGTATCTCTCCCGAAGCGGCTTCTCTAATGGCCACCAGATTTTTTTCAGTTGGATTTTCCTCTAGAAACTCTGTGAGTTTGTCTGTTATGGTTCCCCGCTGATCAACCCCGAGCAGTAGCTTACTTGGAGTGGTGCGCGTCGTCTTATGAACTGTATTGTTAAGAGCGTATTCTACTTGAGACAGCGTATGAACAGCGCTGTAAGGGCTCGCTAAGTTTGGCCAACATTCGCCCCAGTAACCGATTGACTCTCTCTACTTCCCCGTTGGCCTGAGGAGAGCGAACAGCGACCTTAAAATGTGTAATATTCCGGTCAAGGAGGAATGAACTAAATTCTAATGAGATAAGACACGTGCCTCCATCTGTGATCACGCTAGAAGGGCTGTTGTGATACTCAAAATACATGGAAAGTGACGTACATACCTCTTTGGTGCTCGTTGAAATGACCGGCTATAGCTCGATAAACTTTGTAAAGGTGTCGATGACCAAAATCACATGTTATCTCTTCGACGACACGGAGGGGAGTGGTCCAATGTGATCCAGATGGATAGTATGAAAATGAACAGGTTCCTTAGATATATTAAAGATATTACGCTCACGATAATGTACAGCGGAAGAATGCATGATGAACTTTATGCAATTTTTTTATAAACTTATTAATCTTCTCTTGCATTTGAGGGAACCAATAGTGGCCAATTTTCTCGTGCACATGTCGGATGAGATTAACTTCCAACTCGGAGGGGACATACATATCCAACTTGCCTATGCGGTCCTTTCGGAACTCCACACCATCCTGAACGATATACCGGCTGGACTCCCCAGAACACGATTTCTCTCTAAGTTTTACAATCGCTGGATCGCGGCTTTGGGATGCTCTTAACTGGAAATCAATGTCTTCGGAGTTCACAACAGATACGACTTGACCTTATAGTCGTAATTTTTAAGCTCAAGGGCCAAGCGTGCTATTCGAGGATTTACACTTTTCTTATTTAGCGTAAGCGTAAGTGGGCTGCAGTCAGTTAGTACAGTGAACGGGATTCCTTCCAGGTAAATTCGGAATCGTCGAAGTGCAGAAATAATAGCCAAAGTCTCCAGCTCAAAGCTGTGGTACTTAGCCTCCTGAGCAGTAGTACTCCTGGAGAAATAAGCCACTGGGTGGAGTCGCCCGTCGTTTTGTCTTTGGATGAGAACGGCTCCATAACCCAATGAACTTGCGTCGCAATGCAGCTCTGTCCAGCGGGCTGGGTCATAGATCGGCAACACAGGTGAAGAAGTCAGGCTTTCCTTCAACTGTTGGAAAGCTTGCTTACACTTCTGTTTCAGAAGATCGTACAATTTTCGCTCTATCCCAGAGAATGAGTTAACATAACGCCGGAAGTAAGAGCTTAATCCAAGAAACAGATGCTCTATACCCTGCTCCGTCACACTATACCCGAAGTATTCTATAGCCGAATAGGCGAAACGGCACTTGGAGAGTTTCAGCTAAAGATAGACACTGTAAAGCGTCTCTTAACAGACAAAGATGGTCGGCTAAATTCTCACTGGCTATGACTATATACCGCAACGTAAAGATAGCGGCACTCGTCAATAAAAGCTAGTGAATGCTAGTTGTGCATCTTTTGACAGTTACTTACCGAAGTTTCAGTCATTTTGGACGCGCAGTTTTTAGTTGACAGTCGTTTGAGTGAGTCGATGTGAGTGTTTTTTGTGAAAATGTAAAAAATTGGGTACCGAGCTGTTATTAAATTCTTGTTTTTGAAAGGCAATACGCCTACGCGAATCAAAAATGAGTTGGACTCTGTGTATGGGGACTCTGCACCATCATTTACCACAGTGAAATTTTGTGAAGCTGAATTTATACGTGGCCGTAAGAGCTTGGGAGATGATGAACGTTCGGGACGTCCAAAAACTGCAACCACTGACGATAACATTGCTAAAGTTCACCAAATGGTGTTAGACAACCGCCGAATTAAAGTGAGAAAGATAGTAGAGGTTATGAAAATGTGCAAAGTGTTTGTTACATATTAAATCAAGTTTGAGGCATGACAATGCTGTCCGCGCGTTGGGTGCCGCGTTTGCTTATGCTTAACCAAAAACGTGTTCGAATGAACATTTCCAAAGCTCTGTAGGAGCCGCTCAGGCGCAATAAATCTGAGTTTTGGCGCCGATTAATTACTGTAGATGAAACTTGGATACACCATTATACGCCCGAAACAAAAATTCAGTCAAAACAGTGGACTGCAAAGGGCAACCCGGCTCAAAAAAAGCAAAAACTGTTTTTTCGGAGGGGAAAGTGATGGCGACTGTTTTTTTTGGGACAGTAAAGGTGTTATCTTAATCGATTATCTTCAAAAAGGAAAATCCATTACAGGAGCATTCTACGCATCATTACTTGCCAAGCTGAAGGCGGAAATTGCGGAAAACGGCCACATTTGCAGAAAAAGAAAATCCTGTTTCACCCAAACGCGCTGTCTCACACCTCAGCGGTTGCCATGGCGAAAATCCATGAATTACGGTTTGAACTGGTTGACCATCCGCCTTATTCACCAGATCTAGCCCCAAGTGACTTCTTTTTGTTCCCTCATCTAAAAACTGCGCTCGGAGGACAGAGATTTTCGTCAAATGAGGAGGCAATTAGCTTCGTGTACAATTATTTTGCGGAGAAAAATGCCAAGTGCTATTTGGACGGATTAGAGAGATGGGAGTATCGCTGGGAGAAGTGTGTAAAGTTACAAGGAGACTATGTAGAAAAATAAAAAAAAAAAATTTGAGAAAAAATGTTTTGTATCATTGTTCGGTCGGAAACTTTTCAGACAACCCTCGTAAATGACGATCTGCTTGGCATCAGTGAGCTTTTATAAGATACGCGAAATGAAGCGCTGGAAGGCACTGGGAGCATTCTTAAGACCCAAGGGCATTCTTAAAAACTCATATTGGGCCGTTGGTGTCACAAAGGACGTAAGGTAAGTGGAATCTGATGAAACCTTAATCTGATGGAAACCACTCTTAGGGTCAGGAAGAGTGAACACCTTCTTACCTGAGAAATATTCAAGGCAGTGTTCGACCAACGGTATGCTTATTTAAGGTGCCATAATCAACGCACATCCGAATCTCGCCAGACTTTTTCCTCGTCAGCACTATGGGGGAAGCATAAGGGGAGTCACTATGTTTTATTACTCCGCGGTTTAGAAGGTTTTTTATAATATAATAATTTTAATAATATAATATAATATCCATCTCCCGCTTTTCTGTGAAGAACAGTTTTAGAGGTGGGCAGAAAAATGGGGTATCTGTCAGAAGTCGAATTCGCATTTTGTATTCCAAAGGTTTCGCTTCGGCTTCGTGAAAATGTACATGATTGTCATAAATGATTCTACGCAATGATTCACGGGTTACTTGATCAAGTTCAAGTCCTATCAATAAATCATTCCTCTCTTCAAACTCTATATCAAAAATCTCGTAACCCTCATCGCGATCATCCAGTCTTAGAGGAACAGAATCATTGCTACTTAACACGGTTTCTTTAACAATCTCTCGTGCTTTTACTGCCTGACCACCGTCACAATGTTTTTCTGAAGTAATTCGGTTGTTGTGTTATTTGTAGAACCTGAAAAATAAGTGCATAAGTACGAACGGTTTAATAACAAGTTTTCAATAGTAAACTGAGGACAAAATGGTTCTGAAGAAATCCTTTGTTTGCGGTTTTCCATTATTAAGTTGATGTCGAAACTCGGAAGTACATCCCGACCAATAAGCCAAGGTATACGTGTTATTCCATATGGAACGATCATATGTTTAACTCTATTTAGTTTCACATCGATTTTAGGATAGCAAAGTAATGTACCGTAAGTATAAATTTGAATGTCCCCATTCCCCAAGACTTCGATAGTTTGAGCAAGATAGACCGTCAACTCGGATTTCTTCAGGTACCATAGATCGCGTAATAAATCTAACCGGTCTACCGGTATCAGAAAGACAGCAGTTAAGTTTAGCAAACTTTGTGCATTTGTTTCTCTTACAATAAAGGCGACAATTACCAATTGAATTGAATTCAACGACTGTCCTAACTCTTCTTCGTCATAGTCGTCATCTGAAGCGGCTCCAGGTTTAACTTTCTTGATAGCGCCCACCTGCCTCTTCTCCTTATGACAGTTGGCTGTTATGTGCCCATAGCCTTAGCAATTAAAACATCTGAATCGATTTTCCACCAACACTGCATCAGACTTCATTACTTCTTACCGGATCAATCTCTTGTCAAACTCAGATATCAGAAGGTTTCTTAAGTCATTTTCGCTGTCCCTTTTAACAATCTCCGTGCACACACGTATTTGCACCTATCATCGTATCCGAGGGATTGGGTTACATCCTCGTAGTCGATGATCTATTTTCGGACACCGTACGGGTTGTCGCCGGAGAAGGAAGAGACTGCATCCTCGATGTCGCTGAAGTCAACTCGTCTGACTGATGGTGTGGCCGGCTCGGATGCGGGAAGCTCTCAGCGGAGATCTGCCATGCGCTTGGGCATTTCCAAACGATCTAACTTTCGTTCTTCTTCAATGTCAGAGTTTGTCATAATAGTGCTGCTGGTAATGCACACTGGCTCACTGCTGAGAGCTGGCCTAGGATTCAGGACGTTGAATTCGGCGGCAATTGCACTACTGAATGCCGTAGGTATCGCTGTTGTGACGGAAGCTATGATACTTGGAATGGGTGCTGCTGAAGTCACATACATTCCAGAAGTGGTTGCCAGAGAGATTCCATAAGTGGTGGCCACCGGGATTTCTAGGTCTGAAGTTCCACTCTGAAGGTTTGTCGGGTCTCAGGGGCCACATTGTCGTCGGAGTCGTCAGAGTTGATTCGCTCATCCGGAGGATTGCTGGCGCCCACTTCTTGTTCGCATAATATCCGTAGCTGTACAGTTGTAGAAGATGAGACATCGATGTCCGCCGTCTGAAGTGGGTCTTGCAATTGTGCCTTCGTTAATTTTCTATTCATTGTATCTCACCAAATCTTTGTTTTAAACGGTCATCCACGCGATTTTTCTTCTTATATCTGTGTGTTACCCCACACCAGATATTGTAGTGGAAGTATTTCGATGAATAAAAATGCGGTTTTAATATTATTTGGAATTTATTTCCTGGCAAAATATTTGTTGGTCCACACTTTTGTATGTTCTATTCTCGCATGGTCGACCTCGACATGAAGTTGGTTGCTGTTTTTATTTTTCTCTTTTTATGCCTACCCGCGTTTACAATTCATCAGCTTCAGGGCGAGTTCAGCCAACACGTTACGAATGTTACTACTATACGAGTACTTACTTCGTTCTGGTCAGGTGGAAGTAAGTTTTGTCTGTCCTCGTCTAAGTTGAATGTTTTATTCTGCCTGATGGCGGGATGTTGAGTTTCTTCGTTGGTATATGAGTAAAGTGTGCAAAAAAAGTTTTTTCATGTTTTCATTACCGACTGTGATACTACAATACCACAAGGTGTCCTTCTGCAACTCTATAGGCTTCTGTACGGGTCTTCTTATCTTGACGAGTTATTTTTACCTATTGGTAAAACTTCCGTATATTATTTCTGGACTAAAACCGCTCAATATCTTCGTTCAGGTGCTTCTCGTTCTCTTTGTTTTTTTATCTTTTAGAGAACCGATGTTATTCCCATTTCTTCTACTCGTAGAGCTCACGAGCACCTCCCATCATTCATTGCTGCACCACATTGTACGCTTCTTGTTTAGCTGCATGTGCTTGCTGGCATTCTCCATCAAACCAGTTGCGCCGTCTCTGATCGCACGTTAGCAGCGTTGCCAAATCTTACGTGGTCGATGCTGGCGGCATAGGAGTTGTTGTAGGATTTCGGGATACGGAGAAGTCATAGTACGAGCAGTTCTTCTTTCTTGTGGCGCTTAGAAAACCTGCGTTCGCACCTTGGCCACAACAATATTGATATCCGAGTCAATGTTGGCTGTAAACGTCGACCGCAAATTGATTAATTTGAATCAGCGCTTCATGATTATGCGACAGCCATGTCTCCTTGTTTATATTGAGAAGAAAACCGTGTGCTAGCTATAGTGATATTTCGTTGCCAGATGGTAGTATCGAGTGGGCTATGTTTCCAGCTATACTAGCAAAGATGTTCTGTTTTCCTATCCTGGTCATACTTGGATTATTGCTCAAATGGCTTGTGGAGGATGTCTCAGAAACATTCTTTAGTGGTGTCGTGTTTATCTTCCGTGGGGGCATGGGCGCATATTAGGCTAATGTTAGCCCAGTTCTAGACAGTTACTCAAACCAGACAGACGTGTTTTTCTTGTTCTCCCTTTAATTAATTTTCGTTAAATTGCATTTTCCGGTTCTTAACCCCAGTGCTTGAATTCTTTATTTTTTTTTTCTGCAATTTTTTCAGTGCAAAGCCCTTAACTATATAAAATTGCAACCAAGCAATACAAAAACAAAAATAATAAAAAACAACAGTTCGACCTAATATCTATACCCTCAGTGACCTACACAACTAATTTAAACATGTCTTGCGGAATTGCCAATTGTGTAATCGATGACTGCAGTGCTTACAAGGGCATCTGTGGGAAAGCCTTTCATGCCGTTTGTGTCGGGTGAAACAAAAGAAATACGGTGTTTATCAAGGAATTCTCTGATAACCTCCTTTTCTTCTGTGATGAGTGCAAATGTATCTCACTCTAGCATGTTCTTTTGGCAATAAAATGCCTAAGCGATTCCAATGACTCCTACCAAGAAGCACTCGCGAAAAAGATCACGGACAAAATTTCGGTCATCGAAAGCAGTGTTAAAAGTGTTGAAGAGTTACGGAACTCAGTGCAGACCTCAGCCGAACTAATAAAATCCAAAGTAAAGCATATGGATAAACAAATTGCTAGTCTAATCGAGTTGGACTCCGAGAGATCCAGGAATGAAGAAACTCCCTTACGTCACCTGGATAAAGTGTTAAGTGACATCAAAGCCATCTGTTCTACGCAAGTTATATCCAACCAAAAAACTTGCGAGTTGATAAGCTCTCTGCGTGACGACATTGACATTCATTTCCAGTCCTCGTCACGCAAACAACCTAAACAATCTGATCCTATGCTCGAAGTTATCTTCGACAAAGTGAACGATGTCAGTGACGAACTTACTGCGACCCGATCCCTCGTATGCGATATTGAACATCACATCGCAGCAATAAACAGCAAAATCGTTGACCCACTAAATTTCCCGCAGCCTTACCAGAATGTTCCCTATAATACATCGCTAAAGGCTGAATTAATGGAACCTGAAGTGGATTGACGCTCACCCCCACATACAAGCCATCTGCGGACGGTTCAACCTACTAATTCCTGCGAACTTCCTTCCAACTTGACAATAAAGAACACATCTATGTCAACTCCTCCAATCGCTGCCCACAAAAGCTTATCAATCACTTCAACTCAACTTGTTCACCTTCCAAATGGTCACTACGCTTCTTATCAAAGGCGCCCCACCAAACGCTGATGCTGATTGGATCTCGAATTTCTTCGTAAAGAAATATGGCATTACCATCAGCCACTGCAATTTACTTCCAACATCTCACCACAGAAGTAAGCGCAGCTTCAAGCTCAATATTCCGGCCAAATACGAATGGCTATTCCATAATCCAGCCAGCAACAATTTCAACCTTGGAAAGATGCGTGTCTGCAAATAGTTGGAAAATACGACCAAGAAGCAGGATAAAGTCAAGCAGTCCATCTTACCTAAACCATATATCAAGTTAGCAAGTACATCCAATTTGCCAAGACCCACCTCCTCTTCTCAAAACAGACCCAGCTCCAATTGGAGTTTTTACTAAAATTTTTCCTAATTTTAAGCCTCCCACCCATACTCCAACTCCCTCTATTCCACCCCAAACCAAGCCCCGACGTCAACGTGTCTCTTTTAACTTAACACCTACAACTCAAACTCCCAGCATAACACACACGCCTTTCCCTAATAATACCGTCACTGCTCAATCACCCACACCCCCTCCCACGGATAATTTTCCCAATTTCGACCTTACAACAGGAGCCAAATACCCAAACTTTATCAGCTCGCATACCTTAAATCCCGCTTCCAGCTCGCCTTCTCCCTCGGTTTAACGGGCCCCCGTCCCTATTTTTGATCCCCTTTCGCCGCCTAACGTTAAATTGACCCAAAAGAATATAGACACCACAGAATGCCGTTACGCTCTCTCTAGGCTAAGGGATAAAAAGATATACGAAAATATACGTCTCTTTCTCGCATATCTTTACGTCAAATTCGACTCTGTTTGCTTTGAGGGAAAAACCAAAACAAGTGTCATGGTCTCCATCCAACAGGAAGGCCCTCCTACCGATATAACTAGTCTCAGAAAGCTTTACAACAGGTACCACGAAATCTTCGACACACCTCCTCAAAAGGTTGCGGATGACCTCGCTGCTTTCCGCAACTATGTACAGTCTAAAAGAGTTTCCCACCTTCAGCGCAGTCGAGCTGACCACAACAAATTTTTTCGTTCCTAACTTGCCTTCTTTGCCTGCATCTCATCTACACTTCCCTACTCCTCCACGCAGCAAACTACCAAAACTCGTGCTGTCATAAAGAGTCAGGAGCTATTTCCATCTTCTTATAATGTTTTCCGAGATGACGATCACTCTCTCCCTATGTTTAATGATCCTGCTATCCCTAAAGTTGATTCTCCATGTAGAGGTGTCCTACTTGCCATTCACAATAACCTCAACTCTTCTCTCATTGCTATCTTTTCTTCTATTAAACTTGACTTTGTTTCAATTAAAATAACACTTCCCAATAAGTCCCTGTACTCCCAGCTCAACCTATTGAATCCTACATCCTTGCTATTAAAGCAATTGACCAACTAATTGACCTAAGAGATTCCATCGACGATATCCTTATCTTTGGTGACTTTAAACTGCCCCTGCTAAAGTGGACTCCATCGGATGATCACTTATTTTTTACCGCGTCAAACGCCAGTTCATCCAAGGAATGTCTTTTCATTGATAGCATAAATGACTCAAGCATGTGTCAAGTAACTGACGTCCCTAATTCTATCGGTAGGCAACTAGACCTTATTTTCACTAGTGATCCTATTAACTCCACAGTAACGTTATGTCCCTTTATCCTATCAACTATCGACAACTTTCACACCCCTCTTCTTCTCTCATTTTTTCATAACTCTCCATCCCAGCCCACTTCTTCAACTACCATCTCTTCTTACAACTTCCATAAAGCTAATTTTCACAAAATCAATACCTACCTTAGCAAATGTTTGCTAAGTTTTTTGTGTTTTTTTAATGTTTGGCAGTTTTTCTTCGCACCAATTCTTATTATGACTACTCTAACTATCTTGGAACTTACCTGCAATGCACCCAGCTCTATAACTGCCTCTATCAGCGCTTTCTCGACACAGCGCAGACCAACTTTATCAACGATCCTAAGACATTTTATCAATTTGTTAACTACAAAAGAAAATCAGACGGTTATCCCCCCTCTCTCTCGTTCGATAATATATCATCGACCGTTCCACATATTATTGCCAATTATTTTGCAAACATTTTTAAACAGTCATTTGCAGACAATCCCTTCGTACCCGACTCCATCTATTTCAAGTACCTTCCCAATTTCTCAATTGGCCCCTGTCTCTCTCAACCTTTTGATCCCACCCTTATAGAAGAAAAGTTACAAAATCTCAATGATGAATTTGTATCTGGTTTAGATGGGCTCCCAGCAATATTTCTCAAAAAATGTGAATCTTTCGCACCCACTTTCCTCCCTCTTTCATCTGTCCCTCACACAAGGGGAATTCCCCCAAGTTTGGAAGACCTCTTTCATAACCCCTGTTCACAAAAAGGGATCAAAGAATGAAGTAACCAACTACCGTCCCATTGCTAAGCTTTCTCACATACCTAAAATGTTCGAACATTTCTTATATGAAGTTCTCAGCTCTCAGTGCAAGTCACTTATATCACCCAGTCAGAATGGATTTCTAAAAGGTAGATCAACTACTACAAACTTAGTTGAATTCGTATCCTTTGCGCTTTCAGCCCTAGAAAATGGCAACGAAATTAATGTTATTGCTAAAGATTTCGCTTAGGCCTTCGATAAAATATCACATCAACTGATCCTTTTCAAATTGTCTTCCCTCGGTTTTGACCCCATATTGTTAAAATGGATATCTTCTTATCTGAAGAACCGTTACTATAGCGTTCGCTTTAGGTCAGCCTTCTCAACCCTGTTTTTAGCCACTTCTGGTGTCCCATAGGGCAGCCATCTAGGTCCCCTATTTTTTATTTTAACTATAAACGATCTTGAGAAGATTATCAAACATTGCAGCCGATGACACTAAGTTCTTCAAAACTATTTCTTCACCCCAGGACTCTGCTCTTGCTTTGAACTTAATGTCTCCAAATGCCAATCTATGACTTTGTCTCGTAAGTCCAATCAATCCCCCTCTCGACCTTATTTTCTGCATGACCAACCTGTACCCCATGTTCAATCCTTTCGCGATATTAGAATTTTATACGATAGAGAGTTAAACTTCCGTTCGCATATTGATGAGATAATCCTTAAAGCCAACTCATCGCTCGGTTGTATCAAACGTTAGTCTAAAGAATTTAGCAACCCTTATGTGACAAGGTCACTTTACATTACCCTTGTCCGGCCCCTCCTTGAATATGCCAGCCAAGTATGGTCCCCCTTTCAGCGAATTCGTATATCCCGAATCGAGACCATTCAACGCCGTTTTCTTCGGTTTGCTCTTCGTGGACAACCCTGGAGTGACCCATTTATCTTACCTCCCTATAGCGACCGCCTCAAACTTCTTAACCTGAATACCCTAGAAAAACGCAGAGACGTAGCTGACATTCTCTTCATTCATCGACTACTCTCCGGTGCTGTGGACTGCGCTTCCCTTTACAATTCTATTTCCTTCAACACTAACCCTCGTAATTTACGCTGTCCTCGTCTCTTGTATATCCCAACTCACCGCACCTCTTATGGCTCTAACCTCCCCCTTTTTGATTTTAACCTGAGCACTTCTCGTCTTAAATTTGATCTCCTCCACAATTCCCTTACTTCCTAACCCCTAACTCTTGATAGTTTTTAAGTCCTAGTTTTGAAGTTACTTTAAGCTTGTATTAAGTGAAATAAATGGGGGCGTTAGCCCCCACTAATTTAATTAGCGAGTTTAGCCCTCATGCGGATTGTCATAAGATGTTCGCTCACATGTCGGAAGCTCAAGACTTCTTGTCTAAGTCTCCTGCGTTTGACAAATACGCAAATATAAAAAAAAATCGTTCAAAAGCTTGATGTTTGGATTTCAAATGATTTGAAAGAAATTTATCTAACGAAGCGCATCAATGACGTAATTAATGCAACCCTTTTTTGAAACGTATCGTCAAATGGATTGTTTAGAGTAACATCAATCGAAAACGATCATGGTCCATGCTTGATGAGCCAGCACAATCCATTTCGAAAGCTGATACCCAACAAAAGAAGATTTTGGTCTCAATTTTATGGGACTGGAAATAGATCGATCTGCTTCCAAGGAATCAAACGATCAATTCGGATGTTTCCGGTGAACAACTGGTTAGAATAAATACAGCGATCACCGAAAAACGGCTAGAATTGGTCCATCGAAAAGGTGTCATTTTTCACCCGGACAACGCTAGGCCATACACATTTTTGGTCACTCGCCAATATTTATTGGAGCTTGCTTAAAAATTTATGTTACATCCACCATATAGCTCTGACCTTGCTCCATCAGATTACCATTTATTTCGATCTTTGCAAAACTCTTTGGCTGGTAAAACTTTCAATGATGATGACACTGTGAAATTGCACTTGGTTCAGTTTTTTGCCGATAAAGATTAGAAGTTCTACGAACGTGGAGTTATGAAGTTGCCAGAAAGGTGGCGAAATTGATTAAGGTTTGGTTAAATAAAATACTGCCAGACAATAGCATCAGGACAAAAGACAATCTGGCAAAATGATTACACCCCGAGGAGCTGTTCCTACAAATTGCATCTGTCTACTGACCTTGTCAATTTCAAATACATTACCTACTCCTATCGCCCAAATTTAATGACCTCGTAAATTAATGCCAAGGAATTTCATTATAACAATCACAAATGAAATGGAGATCTTCCAAGTGAATTAGAGATCCATTCACATGAAACATACCTAAGCAAGGGTAGACGACTCTGCTTCCGAGGGGCTGTCTTAACTGGGGTGTATCAGCATCCGTATTTTCCTATGCATAATGAAAGCGAAAAAACCTTCTAAGCAAAAAGCAATCAAAAGATAGATAAGAAATTAGCTTGTTAAAAGATTTAACTGAAATGTTCCACTAAATAACAAGGACATACCCTTACCAGTAATTTCTGTTCCAATGCTACCTGTGGGATTCACTTGTATGAATGCCCGGGAATTCAAGCCGAATTAGAAGGCGAATTAGAAATTGGAAGGCTCAACATTTAATACAACTTAATACGAATACCATAAAATGGGTTTTTGTGCTATGCTCCACTTCATTGTTACCTAACACCGACCTTATTCAAACCGAAAGGTACAGCTTGCTTCGTATTTAATCCTTTTTGAGCTTCCACAACATGAATAACGCAACGTCAAGAAACTGCAACCTGCTCCTAGAGGTAGCGTGATGATGGAATCCAAAATCCAAAATATCCTCAGCAAGGCAATAAATTTCATTTTTATTAGGGTAGTTTAAGGCTCCAGTTTCGTTAGGATTCCATCTTGCGCTTAACGTTAAGATGGGAGCGTTCGTCCTCAATCATATTAGATATCTTAATCCTGCAAGTGGAATCCTGTGATGGTGAACATTTGGAAGTGAGCATCTGGAAGGGGATCCTCCATTCAATTACAAATAAATTAAGTTAATGTATGTGTAAGCCTATTAGGGGTATTAGTCAACAATTCCTTAGTGAATCGGGTTTTCTTTTGTTCCCCGGTTTTTTATTCTCTTTCTGACTTTATGGGCAGTAAAACGTGAAAAAACCGGTGCCAATAAAAAATTGTGAACTACAAATTTGGAATTTTTTTTTTTTTGAATTTTTTTATTTTCAATTTTGATTCACTGAACCGGAAAAATTCACTTGATAAGTTTTTACAGCTCTCTCTTGACAATTTAAAAAATTTGTATTTCGTGCTTAATTAAGTTAATTAGTCGGATGAATTCAAAGTGCCTATCTCCGTAATCGGGCTACGCTTCGACATGAGAATAAATTATTTTCAAGCATCTGGTAATGAAATTGATAGATAGTGACAAATGAACAAATCAATTTGTAAACCGAAACGAGTCATTTAGAAACTTGTTTATTAGCACACTGGTAGTGCCGCGTCGATCTAAGCACTAAATATTCTGTAGTCTGGCAATACCATCAATATATTGTCCACTTTCAGGAAGGTAGTGCAGTAGTACTCCTGGCAACTAATTCCACTTTGGTTAATAAATAAATGATTAGATATTGAAATTGACAAAGAAAAAGCATTCTGGCCGAAACAGGATTGTTAACACTCTCTATTGGTATGACCACTGCATCCAGAGGCCCGACATCGAGGACAGTTAAATGTACAGCTGGCTCTTCGTACACCCCAGAGCTGGTTAAAGCAGTTGCATTTCGTACCTGAACATTCCTCGTGAGTTTTGTTCTGATAACCCTGCCTTTCGGCCTACAGTTTCGTGGGTTGCTAGTACCAATTTCATCTGCCCCAGGGCTGTCTTGGCAGATCTATAATAATTAGTCTGTCCCAACACCCCCGAGAGGAATAATAAAGATCCATTTTGTGGAAACAAATGTGAATATTTCCATTAGCATCATATTGTCAACACTCTTATCAGCTTCCCCCAGCTGTGGCTCTGCACCATGTAAGTTAGTGCTGCAGTTCTAGCGATGTTCTCCGTGCTGTGAAGTAGCGAAGCGCCGAAATGGAGGAGTCGGTGGATAGAGAATTAGCTTCGAGCGGTGAGGTGTTTGAGTAACCCCCATCGCTTTTCGGTTTTTCGCAGAACTGTCACGTGCTTACTTACCCACTAAGGCGGCGTTACAGATCGGAGTGAAGCTGGGCCTAAACTAACATGCCTCTCCAGTTAGCGGGGCCTCTAGTTGCGCATTCCAATTCGGATGAGGTCCTACATGTCCTAGTCATCTCAGGCGACTCCTTGCCCCCTTAGCCCAAAGAAAAAGCGATTGGCAAGAGTCATTCTTCGTGCTATTTCTGCTGAGGTGTTGTTGACAGAATTTATAGACGAGCCAAGGTAGACAATGTCCCATACTACAGCGAAATTAAAGCTGTCGACTTTGACGTTCTGTCCATATGGTCGATGTTATGTGTTCCTTCATGTTGATAGCATATACCTGGTTTTGCCCCCATTTACTGCTAAACCCATTTCAATACTTCCGTTTCAATACTAGCAAACGCACCTGTGACAGCCCGCGGGCTTGTGCCAATCATGTCAATATCATCGGCGTACGCTAGAAGTTGCACAGACTTTGGAAAGATTGTGCCTCTAGTGTTTGCTTGTGAGTTCCATACAATTCTTTCAAGCATCGTCTCCTGATCTAAAACCTATTTTGATATCGAGGGTCTCGGTTAAGTCATTACTGACCTTGATGGAGCAGCGAGCGTTTTCAATTGTTATTCTGCACAAAGGAATGCGCTTGACAGGGATGCTAAAACTAGCAATGGCTCTACTCGTATATAGCTTGTATCTATGAACGCTGTTACATGTGGCCTTAAAATCGATGTAAAGATGGTGAGTATAGAGCCTGAGTTTTTTTTTTTGAGTGATGATTTGGTTGATTTTGGATTTTAATGGTCTGAAACTGCTCTGATAGGGTTTCAGACATTCGCTCACACAACAAGACAAATAAGACCTTGTATCCGATATTGAGGAAACCTGTACCTCTATAGGTGGTGTAGTTGACATGGTCTCCTTATTTGTGGATCTTGCATACGGTGCTGAAATTTCATTCATCAGGCATTCACTCTTCTGCCCAGATCTGAGGAACAAGTTGGTGCATACTCTCCATAAAGTAATTTCCAGCAGCTTTAAAAACCTTGACCGGTAAGCCTTCTGGTTGGGTTTATGCTTAGGTATTGCTATCCTTACTTCATTCTGGTCCAGGTGGACGGAAGTTTTGACTATCATCGGCTAAGTTGAATGGGCTATTCTACTTGACGGCGGCGTGTTAGCCTCTTAGCCTTTAATCAGTCTGCAGGAAAAGTTTTTCCATATTCTCAGCAATGTTTGTGACTCCATTACAAGGTTCCCTTCTTTATCTCATCAGGTTTCTGTACGGGTCTTCTTGCCTTGACACGTTCTTGTTACCTGTTGGTAAAACTTCCGTACGACATTCCTTTAGTACAACCTCTCAATATTTCCGATCGCGCGATTCACGTGCTCTTTTTTCTTCTTCTAAAGAAGCCGATTTTCTTCCCGTCTCTTCTGTTCGTAGAGGTCATGAGCAGCTCTCGTCCTTCGCCGCTTTGTAGGCATCGTGTTTAGCTGCATGTGCTTGGTGGTGGTTGGGTGAAACTCAGCACATCAATTGCGACGTCTCTGGTGGGGCGTTGCTAACGTTGTCACTGGTCTTCGGTACTTGATGCTGGTAGCACAGGAGTTGTTGAGAGATTTCGGAATACGCGTTCGCCGAAGATTCTGTCGGTCAATTGCGATTGCAGCCTTTCTACATTATATCTTTTGGCAGTAGTTATTTTTTTTTTGTAGGCTTGGAAAATCCGCATTCGCACCTTGGCTGAAACAAAATGGTGATCCGAGTCAATATTGGCTGCCCGGAACGTTTGGACTTCCAGAATCCTGAAGTCATGCAAAATTATCAACTTGATTTAGCATTTGAAGATCCGGATACCGCCATATCCTCTTATGTGCTTGCTATAGTAATATTTCGTCCCGCCGCAAAGTCAATAAGCGTAAGCCCGTTGCCAGACGTCGTGTCTTGTAGGGTATTCTTATCAACTGTCCTACCAAAGATGTCCTCTTTTCCTATCCTGGCGCCTAGTACGATTTTAACGTCGTACTTTCGACATTGCTCATATATGTTGTCGAATAGCTTGTAAAAACATTCTTTGGTGGTATCGTCCTTGTCCTCCGTAGAGGCATGAGCGCATATTAGGCTTATGTTAGCGAATTTAGCCTTGATGCAGATTGTCATAAGACGTTCGCTCACGTGTCGCAAGCTCAAGACCTCTTTCTTAAGTCTCCTGAGTATTGCAAATCCGCATTCGAATAAGCACTGTTTCTTTTCCCTTGAAGAATCACCATAGTGTATATTTGTCATCCTCCTTATGTCCGGTCCAGCCCATCGCATTTCCTATATGGCGGTGATATCTGCGTGATAGCAGCCAAGTGCCTCTGCTAATTGTCCGGCTGCTCATGGGCTTTAAGGGTCTGAACATTCCACGTGCAAATCCGAAGGTCGTCGTCATTTAGTTGATTCGTCAAATATTTCAATCTCTTCCGTATAGGGTTGTGATCCCATTTTCGACTGCATTTACCGAAGACCACCTTTCTACGCACTTGTTTGTTGGGCTGCTGGACCAATCCAAGTTACAGAGTTACAGGACACTCAGCAGTTTCCTGATCAACCGCCACGCAGAATTGAATTCTTAGAACTCTATGTTGTGGATTATAAAAAGTTATGATTACTGTAATCGTGTATTGAAATGTGATGAATAAAAAACTGAAAACAATTGATTCCTCTGCCAACCATGAAAGTGTAGTGTGATTCATTAGCAGTTACTGACGGGACTTGAAGAAAACATAAAGAGATGAAAAGCCTGGAGCGCGAGCAAAAGACTTTTTCGAGTCTTGGTTATGGTTTTGCGATTTGTTAGGATTCCTTGATGAGCAGGAGGATAGTCTAGAAGGAAGATGTTCGATCACAGACAAGGAAAACGCATTTTTGGAAGTGGTAAGTGATCGAACCCCGTTGAATTTTTTTTTATTATGATGTAATTTGGTTTTGCCAAGGCACTGCACCTTCAGCATTAACATAATCACAGAATTTACATAGTTCTCACATAGTTTGAATTGTTGCCGGAGTTGCACGCTTGAGTAGAACGAGATGTGTATACTGGGAACGCCAATCGGTACAGTTTATTTGGATATTGTTGGTATCATCCACATCCAAACCATTTTCGAAGTAAATGTTTTCTTTCTGTTGGTGTAGATAATTGTATAGATGGGAACAAGGTAATATTATTGCTGAGACTTAGCATTATTCTAAAGCACGATGCCAATATGCTAAACATGCTTTCTACTAAACGTCTACCGCGTGATAGTCGGTAGTTAAAAATAATTTCTTTCTGACTACATATACGGCTTCATTATATTTTCTATTAATGGAGAGGCATCATCAGCAACAAGAACAAATGGTAAATTTCCGCTGAAGTCCGATAAGGGTTCATGATTAGGGATGTTCACTGTATTATAGTTAAAATTACATTACCCGGAACCAGGGGGCTTTATTGTATTTATATGCTTTCCGTTTAAAGAGCCCACGCAGGGAAGAAAATTGGAAAAAGAAATAAAATCATCAAAATTCTTTAGATGATAAATATGTATTAATATTTTTGTTTTCATTTCAGATTAATGAAAGTCCTTCCAAGCCGGGCCATCAAAAAGAAAACGGGCCACGAAGGACAAAGATAAGTTAATTCAAATGGCTTGCGATGAACACAATAAGGATGCTGTAATACAGCGAAAGGAAGGGCTTCACAGTATTATGAAATGACGAACCACCAAAAAGTGCTGTCAGGAAAATCATTTTGGACATTCTTTTTCATGGATGTCTGGGCAAATTAAATGAAGGCAAAGAAATTATTAGATTCTTGTAGCGACAGGTCCTCAATTCCTTTATGTAGTGATTCAAGGATGTCGTCGCTTTCGCTTCCCCAGCAACAGGTTTTTCGGTTTTTCTTGTGCAACGAATAGAGTCTACTCATTTGCTCAAACTTCAACCAAATAGCATCGGAACGTAAAGCAGCACACAAGAACTATTTGATAGTTTTCTTCAAGACATGAATAATCAAGAAATGTAAGCAAAATTGCATTGCTGCAATGTATCAAATTAAAATATAATATGCAATAAGGTCCTCAAATGTTATCCCGCTTGCAAGGAAACGCAATGTTATAGATATCCCATCATTATAGAAGATGATGTTTCTTTCAACTGGACAGCAATTCGGCATTTAAGAGTTCGATGCGCTGTCTGACACCATACAAAAAATTGTATCCTTGTATCCTCATACTGTAAACGTTTTTGTATGAGTAAACATTTTTGATCGTTCGTCAAAAACATCAGAAATTCTGCCTCATCCTCCATCTCAACGCTCATTTACAATGACATTCCAGCTGTGAGCTCTTCAGACGAGGCCAATCTGCTTGCTGACTCCTTCCTCATTTCGAAACAATTTTTTTTTGTTTTTGAAAAAAGAACTTAACACTCAAGTGGGTATTATTACACTTAAAATGCCTGATCACGAGTTAAGTTTTTAGGAAAATGGGACAGATGTCTCATGTTTTTTAACGTAAGTACCTGCCGTGTGGGCTTAAACTTACGGATGCCCATACATCCATGGGAGCAAGGATACGCCTTGCCATCGCTCACAATGATATTCATTTATTGATACCAATTCGGAACTGTGTTGCCGGTATAAGTTCCACCCTTGGTATGAGTCGAGGCCGACCTAAAACCTCTTACTGCTCTTAGGGTCGCAGCACCCAGCACTTATTGCAACTCCACATTGAGTCAACCAAGGAAAACCAAGGAAAACCAAAGGAAAACCATAGGAAGACTCTTTTCCGCGATTTTGGGTTTAAACCACAGCCACCATGACGCTCCCACAAGGGGGCCTACCTCTAACAAGTCAGGCCCGGACCGAGATCCGGGGGGCTCCTGACTACCATGGTACCGTGATTTAAGTCCTGGTAGGGACTACCGGTGGTCCAGCCGCCAACAAGACCTATGACCGGCAGCTTGTGACTGATCAAATCGTAGCAACCTTCGGTAGCGTCATCTGAAGATGTTTACGATAAGACCAGTACTTTGCTCTGCCCCCGTTCATTATTAGACAACGTCATTAAAGGGCGAAGCCTTGATAATTGGGCGGGGGCCCAGGAAAATGGGACAGAGAGAGAAAGAAAGAAAGGTCCTATGATGCCGCCATGCCATAAACCGCAGCAAACAGTCAATCTTTGTGGATTCGTTGATGCTTCGCCGAACACTTGTGGGTTGTGTTTGGTTCAATAATGGTAATTTTGCTTGTTGGCATAACCGCTGAGCCAAAATGGGACTCGTCCGAAAAGATGATTTTTTGGCCAAAATTCGGATCTCCGGCCAACATTCCCAGAGCCCAATTACCGAACTCACGGAGTTGTTAATGGTCATCTGGCATCAATTCTCTCATTAGCACAATCTTATCCGGATGTAGGCTCAAATCCAAACGCAAATTAAGCCGGGTTGGCTCTCTGGTGATGCCCAATTCAGATGAACTCCGCTGAATCGACATTTCTGGGTCTTCTTCGATACAGGCCGCTATATTGTCTCCATTTCGCACCAATCTCTGTCTGATTGGTGGATTAAGACCCAATAGAGTGTACTCACGCTCAAAATTTTCCACGATGTGACGAATTGCCTGTACACTGAAGTCATGATAACGACCGACCTCACGACGAAATTCACGTTGCGTTTTTGCAACTGAACCGGAATTTCGATAATATTTTTTCACAATTTCCGCACGTTCGACAATCGTAAATAATGCACGATAAATGGTAAACTTAACTGAATATTTTTTGACAGATGGATGTCTTTGTTGACTTTGACAACTTCTGAAACATAACAATTGGAAAAACTATCACTGCTAACTGGTCACCCTTTATATCTCCGCTTCTTCTGAAGAGGTATTCTTCCATGTTGGCAAAACCACTGCGTAAGCTTTTCCATCGAGTCTACTTTCTAGGACTCTTTCCAAGCAGATGGAAAGACCGTCCCTAGAAAATGCGAATCTTCTTTTCTGTCCTCCTTCAGACTCATTGCACTTCTTTCTAAGGTCACGGAAATGCTGATAAACAGTCAGCTAATGAAATATCTCGAAACATGAAATCTTCTCATTACAGTTTTCGTAGGCACAGCTCCACTGGTGATTTGATGGCATATCTCACCGACATGGAACCATCAATCAATCTGGCGAAAGCAAAGATAGTTACACTCGATATTTCTAAGCCATTTGACAGAGTTTGGCATCAGGCTCTTTTGTCGAAAATGGGCGCATTTGGGATCGATGTCTCTCTTCTTCAATAGATAAGAAACTACCTTTAGGAACGTTAAATTCAAGTTGTTTTGGCTGGTTTCAGGTCTGATATTCACAAAATAAATGATGGTGTGCCTTTCATCAACGATTTTTTGTCTGCTATTTCTAATCCAATACATTCCATTGCTGCCGACAGTTCTCTCTGCTTTTCATATTTGTACCCGAAGTTACGCCCCTGTTCTTCGGCTGTAGAACGGGAATGGCAGCGTATGCTGCGGAATTATCAAAAGAGTGGAATTTAAAGTTTTCAAAAAACAATGTTGTTTGCTGTCGTGAATAGTACTTGCATCGCCAAAACCAGAATATTTTCCATTCTCGGTATGTGTGTCTGTGACAACTTACATTGGAATGACCACATATTCGATGACGTCAAAAATACTGCGAAATGTCTAGATTTCTTCAAGCGATGTAAGAAATATTTCAACCAACCTGATCTGGCTTCAATATAAAAGGCATATTCATCCGCCGATTTGAGTACAATGCCCACATCTGGTTAGGTGCTCTTAAAAGATTTCTGCACCTGCTAGATAAAATTCAAGGCCTTGAAATAAAACTTATAGGTGATGCTAATGTTACACAATCAATTAACTCCTTTGAACACCGACGTAACTTCTCCTGTCTCACCTTATTCTATCGATAACCTGCAAACATTTAAAATGAACGTACATCGGTACCTCTCTTTATTTGCACAAACACGTTTGTGTAGCGTATTGGCCCTATTAGCTAGAAGTGACGCAAAATCCTACGACTTTCGCTGTGAAAGTTCGTATCAGGCTGTAAATACTCGGCGCCACTGTGGTGTGTGGGCTGGTACTATAAGCCTTTTATCACTCAGGCTCACTTTTTTCTCTTTTTGGCTGCGTAAATACATTCAGTTTGTTATGTTGAAGTCCAAATATGAGTTGGAAGATCGTCTCCTTATATATTATTGCGTTTGCAATCACCCACTCTTCGGTTGTTCGCATCAGCTGTCGTAAAATTAATTCACGAATGTTTAATCTGAGCAGAGGTAACTGACATCTGGCCATTTTTTGCTTGTGCAACGATATAGCCGCCTGGACAAACGCCAAACACTAAAATTCCACAATGCGATTCCTTTGTCCTATCCGTATCTGTGGATCCTTTTTTTGTCATAACAGATTTAAAATCCAATCAAATGTGAAAGGACAAAATAAATCTTCAATTTGAACAGAGATAACAGCACCGAGACAGATACCGAGTCCAGTACTCGTATTTAGGTTTCCCCAAAAGAATAAAAATAAATGTCAAAATAGATAAAGATCCAGTTGTCAAATGAAATTGATTTAAAAGTCACTGTCAACAAATTTCGATTTCTCGCACTCACTCACAGTTTACGAGTAAGTGCGATGCGCTTAATAGACGTCAGACAAATAAGAACATCAACAGCGAGGTCATAACTTGTCCAAGTGCAATGAAGTTGGACAAAGTGGAATGGATATACATTTCAACTCCTCCATAATACTCCTCTATTGCTATGATGGTACGACGAATAGAGGTCTGTGTACCAATGGGCCGTAAAATATCCTTTGCGCTCAGACAAAAAGCCAATAAGCAACAAATTTCGTTCGATTCATGGGCATTAGGGTGACGATGTTTTATTTTTCTATCCTCAAATCATACCTCCCTCCCATCATTTTGACGGTATGGAGCTGTCACTTTTTCTAGTTTATCCTTTCGGATCGTGCAATAATGAAAGCCGTAAAAATGTCCTTTCGACAGGATTTACGTTTTGGCGACGTCCACTGGAATATCATTACAAGATGAAACATCAAAATTTGTCAGCAACAAACACACACTTATGTTATTCGTATACTCGTACTCGTACTCGTACTCGTACACCCTGTCATTTATCCCAAATTAACATGGCAAAAACGAAAACAAACTATGAGCGTACTGTCAGAGTGAAACTTTAAAGGGTCAATGGAACCATAGCCTTAGGCAGGATTCGGAGAGAGAGTTTGCTTAAATTTTGTGCGCCGAAATGTAAATCAATTACAGCCAATGAGTATTTTAATTGAATCGAATATTTTATGGTCGCGCTTGTCGGATGACAATTTCCAAGTGGTAAAGATAAATTTCGAACAATTTCAACAGTTTCAAAGTTGCGTACTCTTAATGATAACCACAGTCTGATTAATGGATTGAGGAGGGGTCATAGGACGTAAGGTTCGGGGTGTGACACTTTAAATGGCTTCTAAGTGCTGAAAATATAGGTAATCGTATCTGATGCAGACAGTAACAGGAGGCGTTCTTATGTCTGCCTGTGCAATGTTTATTTGGCTGTGACGGTGTTCATGAAGTGAAGTTCGAGGTGAAAGCGATTAAAACCGACCGAATGGTTGTTGAGATTGTTCTTAAGTGAGTGTCACATATCTGGTGATTATGGCAAAATAACCTTATCCTTTGGTTGGTTCAGGGATATTTAAAAAAACGTTTTATTGATAGGATAATGGTACAAATTAAGGGGTAGAGCAGCAGATGACCACAATTATTTTAATAAAAAGGAGCTTCAGTTACATTTGTAAGGGTATGCATAACATGAGTGACTTGGACAAGATTAGGAATTCATAAAAGTCAAGGACTTCATCTATCTGGGGTGAGGAATAAAAAAATTCCTCTGCTCTGCTAATGGAATTGCTTAAACTAACCCGTGAAGAGCATCTCCATATGACATGTCAACCTTCCACTTTTTCCCAGTGCAGGCGTGTTGTTACCAGCATCTGCGGACCAATGGATATGCGTCTTCCTTTTCCTCTTTGGTGGAGCTTTATAACATCGAAGTGTTTTGGGATTCTGGGCTATAACCACATCTCTATATGTATAGTTCACAGAGTTTGCGGTTTTATTTTAGCTTTCAGTTCCCCCTCCTTGCATATGGAACCATATGCATATTCGTCGAAGAATTTTTACTTCGAGGGTGTTCAACGCACATACAGAACCAATGTGACGTTTTGTCCTAGGCGGTGGAGATATTCTTCTTTGCTTGTTCACAGTGTGTACTTGGGTATATTGTCATCTACTGCAAAGCCAACTTGTTTTATCTTTTCTTCAATAAAAGCGTCTCTGAACGGCCGAAGATGTCAATGCCGTCTGCGTAATCCACCAGCTGAACAGATTTGTTGAAGAAAGTTCCTTCCATGTTAAAACCTGCCCTATGTACTATAGGTATGTTCTAGCACTCGATTGAAGAAATCACACAGACAGTTCTTGTCTTCGCCGAAATCCAGTGCACGTTTAGAATAGTTTTTCTAGCGTCACACTGCATAGCTGAATCAGTTTCGTCTGAGCCATCGCTTTGCAAAGCTCAGAACAATGAAGAATGTTATAGAGGCTTTGAAGTCGATGGAAGATGGTGACTCTCGACTTGAAATTTATTCTTTCAATCTGCGAATACGTGATTAATATGGGCTACCTGCGTCATGCCTGATCGGGAAACTATTGATGGCTCAAAACTTGGTCTGTGCCAGTAGCACAATAATCAGTCACCATGAAGTGCTTGTTTTACCTCCTCATGGTGGTCCCTGGCAACAACAATATTTGCGTGTCCTTATATACGTTAATAGGCTAAAATTATTAGTGCAAAAGACCTAGCTTTCTAGGATAGGTTACGGAGGTTAGCATTTTTCGTAACAGAAATCAAAACTGCTACCAAAACCGACACCACGCCTGGGAAAAGGAATGATAACACGTTGACAACGATTGATTTCTAATTGATTTCGATAACGGAAGTGAAGGTCCTCAAAATGCCAGATTCCTCCAATTAGACAAGGAATTCATGTCGTATAAGATGGTCATTTTAGGGATTAGTGAAGTTAGATGGTTGGGTTCGGGGAAATTTAAGTCTCCAGCTCGTAACACTACTACTCGACTCCAGAAAAGTACCTGGAGGCTATCGGGAATCTGGTGTTGGATTGCTGCCTCCCAAAGCAGCTCTCAAATGCTTAATTTTCTGTGAGCCTTTAGACGACAGTGTTACGCCCCAACGGAGCTCTCTTCACTCTAGGAGAAGGAGGTCTTTTATAACCGGCAACCTAGCACATGTCTCCGGAAGTTTTATTTTTTCGGTGTCAAGATGCATCCGTATTGTGGCAGAAAGCAGAAAAGGCTGCACCAAATGTTACACTTGTCATGCGATATTCTTTCGAATCTGGAAGCTCAGTGGAAACTGCGTGTATTTTTGTACTTTTATTATCAAACTTGACAGTTACCTAGCTTTCGCATCCTTCGACATCCTTAAGCTGGGAGGTGATATCTTTTTTTGCCTACCTTTATTTATTCTGCTTTGCGGTGTAGCACTTCATCAAACGAAAGGCTCTTTTTCGATAGTGCCTGGTAGGATACGATAGTTTCGGCTATCTCTTTAATAACGTCGCGATACAGGTTCCACATATTGTAGAAGTTTGTCGATGGTGAATGCATAGTGAAGACTATCTCGCTCAAGAGGTCTGTGTATGCTAAGGCTTCTAAGGTTGAATTTCTTTTTCCGAACGGATTACAGCTTTTTTTCACTGGATAGTCGAGCTCTGGATTTCACTGCAACAAAGAAATGACCAGAGTCGACGTTTTCCGCTCTAAATGTATGTTGGATGGGTTTTTTTTTTCAGTTTTCAATGCATTTTATTTTCTTAATCACTAACTCTTACATACTAACAAAAAATGCTTAAATGCTAGCTTAAAATTACTTAACAATCTTATACTAACTTACTGGCCCCACACAGGCACTCTAAGTTACTCTAAATTCTTATATCTATGTCTTTCGACTTCATTTACATTTTATTTGGAATTATTTATTTTATATACTTAGGGCTAAGAAGTATGTTGGATGGGATTCTTATCATCGTATTACGAGCTTATGAAAAATCGATTAGCCAGAAATTAGCATGTCATTATATGAACGTCGCAAATGACATTCTATCCTCTGCTCTCTGAGACTCAGTAATTAATAAACTACAGACATGCCAGCAAACGAAGAGCTGTAAGGCGATTGGATGTATAAATGACGTTGCTACTACAATCTCCAGAAACCATACCGTAAATTCCCACTAATGTGAACCGATCTTCTTATCCAGTAAATACTATTAATTGTGCAATCCTTTAACATCCTTACACAGCTGAATATTTAGGTGTTATTTTGGATAGAAAACGTAGCTGGGTACTGCGAACTATTCCTTCCGTAGTAGGAACATTCTATTTCATCGACACATTCCGACATTTTCAAACTTAGCACAACCTTACAGAAGAGAGGTAAGGCAACAAGCCATCCTGGACTCATACATAGAGGACCTATGCAGGAAGTGGGGACGCATTCTTGGTGGACAAAGTAATCAGTTTTTACGCTGATATATCAAAGACTAATGACGGGATAGTTGAGGTGTTTTCCCAGACGTGTTCAATCCTAGTCTTTCCCCCTGTCTTCCTGATCACAGACAAGCTGCAATCGAACACTTGGAATCAGTGCTTGTAAACTTTATTGTACCTTTAGACTGGTTCATTTCTTAGAGAGATAGAAGAACAATTCAGTATTCATCGCGTATGCCCCTATAAGGCATACCAGCAAATTGTAAAGCTGATGAACTCGCAAAAATCCGTGACTATACAGTCTATTCAACCAGAAAAAGTTACCTTATTACAATGCCGCAAAGTTTGAATAAAAGAGTTTTTTTAGGCAAAAAACCAAAAAAAAAATCATTCCTCGACATAGTCTCCTTTTTAGTTCAATACTCCTTGATCATTGTTTCTCTAATTTGTTGATCCCTTCCAAATAATAAGATTTATCGAGGTCCTCAAAATAGATGTTGTTTTGAGCAATGATAATTTCATTGTTGGAGCCAAATCAAAGAAATCAATAGTCACTGGGGGATAAAACCGGAGAATATGGTGGATGAGCGAGCAATTCGTTCTTCAATTTGTGAAATTTCACTTTGGCGCCTTCTCACTGAACGAGTTCAATAAGTTGCCAAAATATTCGTCTTGATTGTTCGTCCGTTCTGAAGATAAATGATGCGGATTATGCTACGTATCATTAAAAAAAAAACTGTCGGCGTAACCTTGTTGGCGGGCAGACCTAGCTTGCCTTCCTTCAGCGTCTATTCTCCCGAAGAAACCAACTGTTTCAACCACTACTTGCTCTTCAGTATACTGCGCTGTATCAGTTTTTCGTCTGCGGTTACCTAACGGCCCAAAAATTCTTCCGGATTAGTGTTGAACAACGGCAAGCACTTCTTTAAAGTTGTGGCATGAAATCCACACATTTTCATTTTCGCCTTTTTGTATTTAATGGCAGTCCATTGATAGATGGTAGCTGATGGGAGCAATGTTGCATTTCACGCAAAAATTCAAGAAATTTAAATAGTTAAGGACTTATCGGCCATAGATGCATTGACAAGGAAGAGTATCACATTCCATCCTCACTGGACATGTCCTGCTGTCTCCGAGAAAGGAAGATCCCATCTGAAAGCCTTCTATTGTACTCGTACAATGAAAATCTAAATGATTTGAGAAAAACAGGAAGTAGAAATATTTTATGCTTCCTCTGCAGTCCTAACTGGTGCAATGGGTAGAGAGAAAACTTCTTATGGTCTTTTACCTAACTTTTACCTAGACTAAGCTCTGTAATAACTGATGGAAACCTGATAACATAGCCCCCAAACTGAGGTTTTAGTTCCAAATAGGGTCGAACCAGTTACTTGGTACCAATAATCGCTATATTGTGTCAAAAAGAACTCATTCAGTTTAATTTCTAGTTCGGGTTTTATAACATTGCGCTTAAAATTCGGATTGTAGTTGGATGCGGTAGGCACTGAGCCGCAGCCGGCGATGCCCAGTGCTGCCACTATGAATACACGTCAATTGTGTTTATTTTACCAATTCGTGGGAACCGCCAGGTATGGTATCGACAAAGTGTCTATTTGGGTGCAGATTTGTTGTAAGCGGCAGACTTATATTCGATCACGCCCCGACAGAGAAAAAAGGTGGGGTGAATTTAGCGCCGTAATAGGAAAGGAGTAGGGCAGTTGGTAAGCAAAGCCTGCACGAATCCACGTCAGGACACGGAATAAGGCTAATTGACTTTGCTGAGGGGCGTGATATCACTAGCACAACCTTAATATCCACAAACGGACACCGCCATCACATGATCATCAAACCGTGCTGGGATCGATGCAAGACATTCCTCAAGTTTTATAGATATCCGAACTTCCGAGCAGAGAATATATACACTCGAACCACAATCTCGTTTCAGCCAAGATACATCCAGGGATATCTTATCTTATCTGCAACCGCAACAAACTGCCAGAGTCCTTGCCGATCGTGTATCCTTCAAGCTCTCGATATTTCCTATGCAATCAACGTCAAGTGCTAAAAGCAGTAGCATCGATGACAAGAACCCATCAGAAATGCTCTAACTGATGTGCTAGGGAACCTCCACCAAACCCATGGTATGATAAAGACTGCGGACACACACGCGAAAACAGTTCGCCTACGAAGCGGTACTGCATAGAAGAACTAGAGCTGGCAGTGAGGTCTACAAGCAAAAGAGAATGGAATAGCATCGGCATCTCCGGAGGAAAACGAAAGGGCGCCTCTTTCGGAAATCGAGGAAATAAAGAGGTGTAACTCCAGGAACAACGTACAGAGCTTTACAATTTAAGGTAGCAAGACCCAAACAGAGGCCTGTGCTGATGAACAGGGAAACATAGTAGTACGAGTAGAGTCACACTCGGTACTGAGGATATGGAAAATCACTTCTGTTCACTGTTAAACGGCGAGAATAACCCAAATTCTGTGGTCAGGCAGAATGGACCGTTGAACCTGAACCGCCAAAGTTAAGAGATCCATCCATCCGGCCAAAATTAAGTGAAGATAACCATATAAAACCTTTAGAACAACAAAGCTAATGGACCGGATGACCTATTTACCGAACTATTTAAGGCAGTGGAAGATGACTATGATGCCCCAACTCATTTTCAAGATTTCGTCACCAGAAGGCTCACCTCAGAAATGGAACTTCATCATCGTTTGTATATAGACTCTGTAAGTCCACAATCGACCAAACATTAACACTACGACAGATTTTGGTAACAACCCAAGAAGGGCAAATCGATATGCACCATGTCTTTATCGTTTCTTAGGCAACAATTGATAGCAACTTTACAGACGAACTATACAGGGTCATGCCAAGCCTTGGTATTCCTGCCGAAGTAGTCGGATTATGCATAATAACGATGAAGAAGGGGAGCTGCTGCTTAAAGGCCGGGAAAAATCTCTCCGACTTTGTTGTCGAAAAGGGATTTAGGCAAGGTGATGCGCTGTAATATGACTGTTTCAACATTATATAATACTTGTGAAAATAGTGCGAAACTCGAAAGTCAACACAAGAGACACAATTTTCCAAAAGTCTGTAGAACTTGCCTACGCTAATGTCTAAACGAGGCGCCACAGGTGACGTTCGCAAGTATTGGAATAGAACCGGAGAAAATTGGTTTAGTTGGGAATGAGGGCGAAGGGACACAACGTCGACGAATCAGACAGAACATCACAATAGACAGCTATAACTCTGAGATAGTCAAGAAATTTGTAAACCTCGGCTACGCTATTAAATCTGATAATGAAATCTCATCAGAAAGATACTCTTGCCAATCACTGTTTCATCGGCCTAAAAAGATAGATGAATAATAAGGCTTTATCAGCAAGCACTAAAGAGGCTTTATAAAATACCCTCGTCATTCCAGCTAAATTAAAAAAATTCAAAAGTGATTTGTGAATCCATTTTCGTTGACGACGTTTGGAGGAGCAGATTTAATAACGTAGAGCTGTACAGTGACATTGACTTTATCAGAAAAGTTCACATTAGTCACCTAAGATGACTAGAACATGTACAGCGAATAAATACCAACGTTCCAGCCCAAAGAGTCTTCGATTCCAATCCGGAGAACCAGCGCTTTGGAGGAACACCTCGGCTTTGCTGACGTGCGAAAGTGGAATGAGACCACAGCCAACTTGGAGTGCGCAGCTGGATGCAATTAGCTAGAGACTGGAGAGGCTCAAATCCATCCTGGACTGTAGCGCCATCTAAACTCGGACCTGAAATTACAATATGATCAGGTCCTTCAAGAGTACATTTCACTTCAACATATGGAAGAAGTTTCTTTTTCTGAACTCGTTAAAAATAATCAAATATTTAATGCTGACATCGAAAAGATGAATCGCCAAGTCGTAGTACATCCTGAACATACGCTATGTCAGCGAGTCTTGTTTCGTAAACCCGATGATATTGAGATTCTTGATTTCGAACTGAAGACGGTTAAATTTGGTGTCAACTGCGCACCATATCTCGCACGTTACAAAGATTGGCTGATGACGTAAGGACGCCTCTTCCACTGGCTACATCTGTTTTGCGAAGAGACTTCTAACATAGTATGTCGATGAGGTTTTATCGGGAGCACATGCCCTTAAAACAGTCATATAAATTCAAAAGCAATTAATCGATGCCTTAAGCTCAGCGGGGTTTTGTCTAAGAAAATGGACAGCAAATTACTCTGACCTTATTAATAAATTTCCTCTTTCACATCTTTACGATCAAGACTTACTTAAATTTGAAGACAAAAGTTTTACCAAAACCCTCGGTATTCAATGGAATGCCAAATCAGATTCATTTCACTTTCTTGTAAAACTCAAAGATCTTGATTATCAAATAACAAAGCGAGCTGTATTATCAGTAATAGCTCGGTTATTTGATCCAGCAGGATGGTTAGCATCAGTACTCATTACTGCAAAAATAATTATGCACCAAATTTGTAAGGATGGGACGTCCTCGGATCAATCTCTTGAGCCGCTAATGTGTCATCGCTGGAGAACCTTTTTCGAAAACTTGACTGAAATTGAATCTGTCCAAATTCCAGAAACACATTCAATCCAAATTGATGAATTTTGCGACGCGCCTGCGAGTGCCTATGCGGCGGCTCTTTACATTTGTATCCATAATCGACCAATTGTTGGATAAGCCATCTCTTCTGCTCTAAAAGCAAAGTAGCCCCTGTTCAAAGGTTATCTTTGCCAAGAAATTTCTAAGCTAGTTAAGGGAATTCTTCCACACTTGGTTGCAAAAACTATAAACTTCATCTTTGGACAGACAGCTTCATTGTTTTATGTTGATTAGAAAAATCTCCAAGTACATGGGGAACTTTTGTTGGTAATAGAGTTTCTCTGATACAAGGAAGCACGTCTAACGCAAAATGGATTCACGTTCGCACTGATTTAGAAAGAAGGCCTATGAAAGCACATCACAATGTTGTTAGTTCCCAACATTGAAGATATCATCCAACGATTTTCTTCTTTCTCAAGGGCGTTGCGAGTAATGTCCTTTGTTCTCCGTTTTTTCCATCGAACTCATGCTAATTTTAGATCCAAGTATACTTACGTATCTCATGAATTAACTCGAGAAGAATTACTTCGCTCAAAGAGTCTAATTTTACGACTGACACAATCGTTACATTTCCCCATCAAATATGCATGTCTGTCAAAACGTGAACCAATACCAAGCAAATGTGCTTAGATAAACCTTAACCCTCTGATGAATTCCGACAAAATCATTCGGGTGAACGGAAGGCTAGTACGCTCAACTCTCTCATTCAATGAAAGATATCCTGTAATCTTACCGTGCCTTGCTCATATAACTTTACTCGTCGTTCAATTTACTCACAAGGTTTCATTGCATGGTGAGGACCAGCTTTTAATTCGTTTAGTGCGATGCGAGTATTGGATTCCCAAAATAAAAAACCTGGCTAAAAAATTGATTCGTCGTTGCAAGGTTTGTACTATTCACAGGAAGAAAGTTCAAACACAAATTATGGCGGCCTTGATACTTCAACGTACAACCATATCATTGTCATTTACCATCATCGGCCTAGATTTCGCAGGCCCCTTTACAATAAAGAGCTTTTCTGGACGAAACTTTCGCCTCTTTAAGGGATATGTGCGCTTGTTTATTTGCATTTAGAAGCAACCAGTGATTTAACAAGCCGATGCTTTTTATTAGCTTTAAGCCGTTTTACTGCACATCGGGGTATGCCTAAAACTATTTTTTCGGACTACGATACAAATCTGGTTGGAGCTAGTAATTAAGCGCTAATGATTTCAAAGAGTTCAAATTGTCTCAGGGCACTATAATGATCGCAATTTAGAATGAAAATTCACCTTGGGAAGACGGGGTTAAGAGCTTCAAGACACATTTTAGAAAGGTTGCTGTTGACCATAAATTCAAGTACGAGGAGTTTTCCACTTTATTTGCCAAAGTCGAGGTCTGCATTAATTCACGTCCAATTTCTCCCATTTCAGAATCACCAATTTTGAAGGCGGTGGAAAAACGAATATTTTTTAGAACTCCATAAACGCCACAAATGGAAGCATCCAAAGCAAAACATCAAACAAGATGAATTGGTGGTAATCAGAGATGCAAATTTCCCCCTAAACGAGTGGGGCTTAGGTTGCGTTCTTAAAGTATATCCGGGAATTGATAACAAAGTTCGCGTTGCAGATATTCGAACCCAACAAGGTATAATTACACGACTAATTGGAAAACTTTGTGCACTATCTCCAGAGTAGATACATAAACATACTCGTACATGTACATGCATAGATACTTTCACCGCTCTTCTCAATAATTTCATTTCAATTTTATAAGTAGAATTTATCAATATGCACCGGTTTAAGATAATATGCTCGTTTAGTTTAAGATAAGTTTCTTAATTTTAAAGTTTAAGTCGTTGATGTATGTATATATAGTACAGTCATTGGCAAAATTATTTGCACAATGAAATATTTACACCATATCACTGCAATAAAGTTGTACAACTTTTGAAAAATGCAATATATCACATATGTTGTTGTTTATTATTAATCTATTAAGTCTTCTTGAAACTGTTAGTAACAAAACAAAATCAAATTTCAAACAATAACGGTAAAAACCATGAGAAAGGAAATGACAAAATTATTGTTACATCACTGAACGCAGGCAAAATTATTGCACAAGTGCAAGCAACGCTAATCAAACTGTTCGACTAATCAATGTAAAGCGGTGCAAGTAGTCATTGTTAGTTCAGTCAGTTGTTCAGCGTTATCTTTCTTCCATACAATTTGTTTTAAATGGCTAAAACGAGTGAATTAACAATAGAGAAACGAGCTGCTGTTGTTTCAGAATTTGAAGCTGGTTTATCGGCAGCAGAACTTTCGGCAAAATATCACTGCATGTCGAAGAACAATTTATTATCAAGTTAGAAAACAAAACACTCATGGAAGTGTTAAAAACTGTACCGGTAGAGGCAGAAAAAGGGTTACTTCGAAAAGGGAATACACCCAAATTGTTTGTTCGTTTAAAAGAAACTCAAGTGAAAACTTTCGAAATGTGTTAAAGTATTTAAAAAAATGATATGGTAGTTTTTTAGTTAGTTTTGTATGACTTTTATTTCGATTTTAAATTCATTACATTAATTAATTATATTATCTAGGTCTATTGTGGTTTCGCCTATGGCCGTCTACCAGATTGACATTACATTTCATACATTTATATTTTTGCTTTGAAAAGAGAACAATAAATACTACATATACTCGTACATTAAACATTACAAATTTTCTTCAACTATACATTTTCTATAACGAAGTGCATTTGTACAGTAGTTGTAGAGGACATCCCACCCTCGGACTCCGTTTAAGATTTTAATTGCTTCATCTATTTCCAAAATATACGAATTAAAGAGTCTCACTCGAATTTCTTTTAAAACTGGGGATACTGCAAGGAAGTATCTTCTCGCATCTTCATATTGCAAAGATTGCACAAGATAGGCAGCTCTGGATGGTGTGGGATGAAATTCAGATTCAGTAGCTCTCCTCTGATTTTAAAAATTATGTTAATTTTTTCTATTGAGTTGCAGTTTAAAAAGTAAGTTTTTTCTGCTAGATGGTATTTCAGCTTACTGTAATATGTCCTATACTGGGAAGACTGTGCATCCGTTACAAATTGATCATACATATTTCGACCTACTTTTTCCAGTAGGATGTTGAAATGTGCTCTTAGATGTTCAGAATGCACATCGGGTGTTATCCTTATGGTTTCTCCGCAGTTTGATGCAAGGCGTTCCCATTCTGGAATGAAATTTGCTCTTTTTCTTATGACACTCTTTAGTACTACTTTTGGCAGTCTATCGTCACTCATTTCCCTAACTTTAACTATGTAGTCAAAATGTAGTCTCAATGTTTCCAGGTGACCAGTCTCTAGATGCAGCATATAATTAGGCGTAGCACTTGGTAAATGGAATATTCGTTTTAAGAAATAGCGAAGAAACTTCTCAACTTCAACATAGTGACAATATCCCCACACCTGCGCTCCATATAAAAGAACCGAGACTGCAGTTGAGCGAAAGAGTTTTTGCTTCGAGCCATGGGTTATATACTTGTTGTTGATGCAGCGACCCCATACCGATGAGATTGCTCGTTTGGCTTCAGATAGTTTGGCTTCTAGATGTTTCTTCATATTCAGGTTCGAAGACACTAAAATTCCTAAGTATTTGTACTCGCGAACAAATTCTACGTTTTCTCCTTGATACGTCCATCTTTTGCTTTGAGAAGGCTGCTCTAAAGTCAACGAAGGATGCATATATTTAGTTTTTTATGTTTCTCTTTATAAATCTCGGCGATATTAAGGAGTGCAAATACTTGATCGACTGTCGAGTAATTCTTTCTGAATCCTGGCTGAAACTCCTGCAAAGCTTTTCTATTTTCAACCCAGCAGGTAAGTCTGTTGTATATAATGGCGGCAAACAACTTAGCAGAGGTGTTCAGGAAAGATATTCCTCTGTAGTTTGTAGGATCGTCATAGTCACCTTTTTTATGCAGTGGATAGATAATAGCTTTTTTAAAACTTTCTGGAATATTTGCTGATTCAAAGATTCTATTGAATTCCTCTACGAGAGCAGACATGAATTCATATGTACAGTTTTTGTAGAACTCGTATGGAATTCTGTCATCTCCGGGGGCCTTTCTCGTGTTTGCTTTGTTAATGACTACTTTGATTTCTTCGAAAGAAAACGGGCTATCTAGAAATTCATCGATAATCAGTGGAGATGCATAGTGGAGTGTTGGTGAGATTTGTGGGGAATTAAGTAAATTGCTAAAGTGGCCCATTAACTGCGTTGCTTTAAGCGACGAGGCGATGCTATTCGTTTGTCCATTTATATATTTTACAGCTTTCCAAAATTCCGCTGAAGATGTGGAGTTGTTTATAATATCAATATGTTGTTGTTCAATTTTTTTCTTTTTTTTATGGCAAATGCGCTTGAAGTTCTTATTTGCTTCGCCATAGAGTGTTTTGAAGATACTGGTATTATATTCTCTAAAAAGTTTTAGCAATTTGAAAGAGCTATTTCTAGCTCCCAAACACTAATAATCAAACCACTTTTGTTTTGAGGTTTTATTTTTTCTTGTAGGTAAGCTCGGAACTGCTTTTTTAATTATACTTCTAAGAGCATCCACATTAGGTAAAATATCCACTGTGTGTAATAGCTCAAGTTCTGAATTTAAATTACTTCGATACAAATTTTGCATTCGGTCATTCCACACTAGTTTTGGTAAAAGTCATAATTGCCTTATACTCGTCTGATTCGTAGGTCTGGATATCAAACAGTTAACTTCGAGTGGCATATGGTCCGAGAAAGTCTCCATTCCTACCCTAAAGTTGCTAAAGAGAAAGTTCCAATTTCCAGCAATGCAACAGTAATCAATTACTGAGCACGCTTTTCCACGGAGAAATATGTATTCTCCACAATAATCGCCCTCACAACTTCCATTTAGAATACTGCAATCGTATGCATCCGCAAGATCCAGTATCTTTCTGCCCTTAGGGTCACAAATTTCATCTTTGGAAGTACGATTTATACGCATTGTGGGAGTTTTGTAACCACTCACAAAATTATTTTGGGAAAGTCCTAGCCGACCATTAAAATCACCAATGAGCATCAAATTTATTTCCCTTAGGTTTTGTAGTACTTCCTTAAGATTTTCTTAATCGCGTTGCCAGTGACTAACATTCAAGTAAATCTGTTCTTACATCGAGGACATACGATTCTTCTACTCTTTTAAAATTAACCTCTGCGTAATTAAGATCCTTCCGATAACCATACAACTCTCCACCACTTCGCCTTCCAAATGTTGATGATTTAATTGCAGGTATCCACTTCAATTCGTATTTTAAAAATATGTTTTCAAAGTTCTTCTCTTCATTTTCTAAGACATGGGTTTGGAACAACACACAGATGTCGAATTTTTGGACATAATTAAAAAAGTTTGCAAATAATAATTTGTTTTTTAAACCAGCTACGTTATAACTTAAAATACTAATTTACTACTGTTTTTATTCTGGTAGGCTTCTGAGTTTCAGGCTACACGTGAAGACGTGCTTGCGCGTCCACCTAAAGGTTTTTCAGCAATGACATTTTTGTTGATAGTGTTGGCAGCATTGACATTTTGTGACATACTTGACGTTTCACGAGCACTTATGTTATTGTTTACATGTTCATTCATGAAGTGTTCCAGTAGTAAAATGTCTTCATATAAATTACTTAGTACTGCAAACCCACATTTTTCGCTGCATTTCAATCCTTTTGAGAAATCCCAAGTTAATACTTTGTCCGCGACGTACAATTTATCGTCTCTTAAGACAGTTTTCACCTCGGGGTTCTTTCTGCTTAAGACTTGCATGATTGGAACCAGCTTCGCTCTTTTTTGCCGTGCGTGCAATGGTAGATCTTTGTGTACTCGTATGCTTATTTTGGTCCCTTTTAATTTGTTGGCTCCACGTAGTACACTCCAAGCATAATCTCGCGACAACATCTTCACAATGATGGTTGAGGTATGTGGGGTTCTGGCTCGCACACTGTACGCAGACTCTCCAACGTTGGATGTTTCGTTCTTGTCCACCAATCCGGCGCAGATGGATTTTGCTTTTTCCTGCATGTCGGTGTTAGGTTCAGCAAGTAGGTGCACCACAATGTTGGATTCTGTATTTTTTTGCATAAGCCTATGCAGCTGAGTTTCTAGAAACTCATTTCTCTTCTCTAGTTGTGTCACTCTTTCTGATATTTCAGCTTGGCGGATCTTTAAGCCAGATAACTCTGCACATAGAAGATGAAAGTCGGACTTTGATGGAAGTTCTTGAACTAATTCCTTGTTTTTCTCATCAAGCAATTTTTTTAGAGTTTCGATGCTGATGCCAATTGGTCCATTTCCGCTATATTTTTCTTATCACTGAAACTTGGGCGACGTTTTTCGTTCTTGTGATGTTCTGGGGAAATTTCTGATACACCTCTTTTGTTCATTTAGTGAGGTTAGCTTTGGGATGGATTTTGGTTTCACCAGGTACGATCTTAAACGCTATGACTTATTCTGAGTAACCACTTTAATTGAAGAGACGGCTTCTTAGATTGCACTTTTTTAAAGTTTTTTCTAAATATTTTCACTTTTTATGTTTTCTTTTGTATAAGTTTTGTAGGAGATCTTTTTTCACTACTTTTCCTCAACAGATGACAGATGTCAAATCACCAAATGATATGGTATGGGGATGCATATCTTATTGTGGTGTGGGACCACTTGTGCGGTGCTCCTACCATATGACAAAGTCACATTATTTAGTGATACTAAATGATGTTGCACTGGTGGCAGGCTCAATATTTATTGGGAGCGATTTCATCCTTCAACATGATAGCGCACCCATACGCACATCCTGGAACATCAAAAAGTTTTTAACAGAAGTAGGACAAGAAGCTTTGAAATGGCCTCCTCAAAGGCTTGACTTGAATGTCATTGAAAATGTTTGGCATCTTGTGAAATCCAAAATTCCACAAAACATTGGATGATCTTATTTAGGAAAATGAAGGAAACACGTCTTATTAGGTAATGCTATAACAAAAAACCATTGCGTTTAATGTAAAAATATTTTCCATTTTTGGCTTTCAGAAGTGTAAGCAGAAGTAAATGGCCCTTGTGCAAATAATTTTGCCTGCGTTTAGTGATGTAACAATTATTTTGCCATTTCCTTTCTCATGGTTTTTACCGTTATTGTTTGAAATTTGATTTTGTTTTGTTACTAACATTTTCAAGAAAACTTAATAGATTAATAATAAACAACAACATAAGTAATATATTGCATTTTTCAAAAGTCGTATAACTTTATTGCAGTGATATGGTGTAAATATTTCATTGTGCAAATAATTTTGCCAATGACTGTAAATTGTATTTCTGTATTCCGGATTCATTTTCAATATTCTCTATAAGCATACTCAATTGTATTCTGTTTAGTTTTTACTTATTTTAAAAAATAAAGCAAGCTGTTAACGCAAAATAAAACACGATTTCATTTCTTCTATGTACATATTCACCTTCGCTGGAGAACATCCTATCAGCGCACTGGGGAATATATTGGTCTGTTGCTGATCAAAAATCTATAACTTATTTGATTTTGAATATAAAGACTTGCAGAGACATTAGTACTAAGTATATGAATTCAGTCGAGTACATATTTAATAAAAAAATTCGTTTGCTTGCGGCCTCACTCACGTTTGAATATACAATTCTATCCGAAATTCATTTAAATATTTCAATTTCACCAGTTTGTATAACTAAATAGGAATACAGAGGGAGTTTAATAAGTGTAATAAGTAGGTAAATAGTTTTATAAATACATACGAGTATGTATGTCAAACTCAGGATCCGAGATGAGGTGAGTCACTTTTGAAAGGAGTAGAGTGTTTTCATCTAGTTCCTTGACATTTTTACATAAGGTTTACGGATGCTTGTAATATAGGGATCTGATGTATACAGTAATGTACAGTAATGATGAGCATTTTCTCGCATGATGAAGTCGAAAATATTTGTAACTTTTGTTTCAAGACTTTTGAGCGTCTTCCGAGAGTTGTCCGATGGGTATTACAGCAAAATGGTTTATTATGCTCTCTCCATGAATTAAAATTGTATGGACTGATGATGGCATATTATAATACCTATATTCTTGCCGTTTTGAGCATCAATCATAACACCTGATGACAAAGCTTGTAGAATTACGTATCAGTTCTTCTTCAACACCTGTTATTTCTGCAGAACAACTTGCATTACTAAAAAAATTTCTTGCTGTATCACCATCATTAGAGTTGCAGCTTATTTGTCGCGGTTTATCTACGAGTATGATGAAACCCAATTTTTTGCGAAAACATGTTTGAACTGTATGTTTCTTTTCTCCTTTTGATCGCTTATTTTCATTAGTAGTCGCTGACCATTTTTCGAAGGAAAAATTGTATGATATGTGTAAAATCATCTCCATGCACCTAATCCAGGCATGTAATGTGGATAATCCATACCGGAAACAATTTTCGTCTTCTGGCCTAGCACTGACTTTCGCTATATCGTTCATTAGACGTGGGGTGGCATTACAAATAGTACAAGTAAATGTAGAACTTGAAGGAGTGTTAGTTAATACCTGAGCCACTTGCCGTCTACCATTGTTAGGAAAAGTTTATGTTTAATCTGGATTTCTTCACCATGTCTTCTAATCAATAATGAATACAAATTGTCAATTTGATTTTCAATATTACCAACAACAGCTCTAGTTTTCTCGGGAGTATCTTTGGAAAACTCAATCGAAATAGGCCGACAAAACCTTACAGACGAAGACACAGGATTTTGCCATATTATAGCGCCAGTTGCTTCATCAACTAACCTTATGGGAACAACGGACGTTATCAACAAATTTACATCTGAAATAAGTTTAGACTCCTCGGGAAGTTTTGTTTATATTCACTTTGCCCAGATGAGCCGTCACAGCCCCACTTGATATATAAAATCAAGTTTTTTGACCCAATTGTACACACAGTGTCAATCAATAGAATTCTAGTTGCTGTGTGATTCAACAAATCTTGTAAAAAGATAATTTCTGAATATGTGTTAGTGATTTCAATCGATGAGACAGGTGGGCAACACCTTTCTTTACAGTTCTGTATTTTGTAATAAGGTGGCAGCAAAAAACAGTCTCTTTCATTTGTAAGATTTCTCAAGTAGAGATACTGAACTTTGGTAAGATCCAATCCAAGACGATGTAAACACTTAAAGCTTCTTCGTCGGACAACACTTCCGTTTTATCTGAAGCAGTCCAATCTAAAATTGTCTTCTTTTTTCTGTGTCTGAAGTCCTTATATTTCCACAAGGTTTACCTCGATTCCTTCTCCCATCGATCGTAATCCTTGCAAATATGCTTCATAGATATGTTCAAATCTGTATTCTCTGAGTAGTGTAGTATTTTTGTGCCTTTTATCTATTCTGAAGAGTCTTCAGAACACTAGGCTTTCCTCGCTGCTCAGAAGAAGTTGAAGGCATGCAGAGTGTTGATTCGTCTTCTGCCAGTCTAGCAGGCAGACATACAATATACTCCGTGTCAAGCTAACTGCTATTAGTTCGAAGTTCGGAAATCACAAATTATCAATTTTATACTGTCTTTCCAAATTTGATAGTTTTCACGTAAAAAAATGTTCCGTTCTCAATATAGAAAACTAACACTTCCCGTTTTGAACAGATAAAAGAACTCATTGTTAACAATTTGAATATTAATATTCAGTATACCATATATTAATATTGAAAATATTAATGTATAGGTACAATAACGTTTGTGACGCACGATGGAAAACTTCGCGTGATAATACACTGTTGGACCTTTTATTACAAAATATCTTATAATTTCAAAAGCCGCAAATAACCGCAACTGTTTCTTGCACATATAATAGGCAGACGCCTTGTGCTCGAAATGAAACAAAATTTACAACTTAGGCAAGCTTAGCTACTCGTAACTGTCAAAAGTCTTGTCGAAATTGAAAAACCATTTTTTCTTGATCATTTTATGAGAAAGATTACGGCAGCAATATTTTATTATAAATATAACGGCAATATTTTTTTCTTAATCTACTAGTACATATAGTGCTCTTGATTTTACCCGGGTAATACCCATCTCAACAAAAATTACTCGGGTACCCAGGTAATGCGGGTAATACCCACACAACCCGGTAATGTCAGGTATCGGGTACCCGACAATATCGGGTAATGGATACTCAAGAGTCAGAAATACTCTAATTTAATAAATTTGGTAATGTTCACCTTTGGTGAGGATGGGGAGCATATTCCACAGAGACAACTTGGCTTACATGAGCTAAAATTAATTCAAAGTTGCCCTGCAAGATGGAATACATATTATTTAATGTGTGATAGGCTCTTAGCAAATCGAAGTGCTGTTATTGCGGTTTTGGCACATAGAGGTATTACATCTCCAACATTGGCTCAGAAACTTGAAGTAATCGAAAGGGAATGTTCACAAACAGAAGAGATGGTTAAAATCTTGAAGCCATTCCAAGTTGCAGCAACATTACTTATTATTTTGCGAAGAAAATATAACAATTTCCATTCAACGGCCGATTATATATGGACTAATTAATAAACACATAATAAAAACAAACGTCTGAGATAATGAAAATATTGTCAGCTTCATGGGAATCATGAAAGAAAGCTTGCAGAGCAGGTTCAAAATGGATAGGCAGGAATTCGAAGAAGTTCTCACAGAACAAGTTTCCCCTTTTTTGGAGCCAAGACATAAAAACTTGAAAGTTAAGGTTGAAGAAGTGAGAGTACTTTTTAGAAAACATGTGCGACACTTGGTAGAAAACTCTGTGTCCATCGAGAGTAGAGAAGTTTTGAGTTAAAAATGTAGTTCCACAATTAAAATGGTGATGAAATAATGTAGAAAAATATCCAAACCTGTCATTGCTGGCCAAAAAATATTTATGAGTGCCAGCGACATCGGTGTCGTCAGAACGTGGTTTCTCCACTGCAGAAAACATTGTATTGGTTTCTACAATGTACATGAAATGTCCGATTTTCGCTCAGTCGGAAATATGAAGTTCACGAGTAAACATCTGTGCCAGAACGTTAAATTTTCGTTTTTTATAAAATAAAAGTGGTACGTTTGCTTGCCGTGTGAGAATCATAGGGTTCGTTACAAGTACCGTTATTTTTTTTCTAGGAATTATTTACTATGCTGTCGGCTATTCAAATTCGAACCCTTTACGAATTTAAAATAGGACACAATGCGTCATTGGCAATGAAAAACATTAACGATGCATTTGAGGATGAAACGATAAACGAACGCACTATACGACGTTGGTTTGGAAAGTTCCGTTCGGTAGATGTTAGCCTCGAAAATGAAACACGTGGGAAGCCGGAAACATTAGTTGACGACAATGTTGCAATGGTGTATGCGGACCCAACGAAATCGGTGCGGGAGATTGCAGAGAGCATGGGAATATCCCCAATGACAATAAGTCGACACCTTTCTCTCATAGGAAAGGTAAAGAAACTCGATAAGTGGGTATCCCATAAACTGATCGAATCCCAAAAACTACGGCGCCTGAAAGTCTGCCCATCGCTTACATTAAGCAACCAAACTGAACCGTTTTTGCACCGGATAGTAACCTGAGATGAAAAGTGGATACTGTATGATAATCGTAAAAGATCTGGGCAGTGTTTGGATTCAGATAGAAAACCAAAACACAACCCCAAGCCCGATTTTCACCCAAAAAAGATTATGGTGACACTCTGGTGGACTTCGAAAGGACCAATCCACTTTTCATTTCTTCAACCAGGGGAAACGATAAATGCAGAGAAATATTGTGAGAAAATCGACATAATGCGTACGTAACAAATTTTGGTACTAACACCCAATGAGACTTTTAAGTACCATTTTCATTCAATGTATTTTGTTTTTTGTTTTGTATGTTTACCTTAGTGTACTTGCAAATATAACGGTGTTTATGACAGCTTGTCAGACTTTGAAGAGAGTAATTTTAGTTGATTTTGGCTTTTATTGACTAAAGTAGTTTTAAAAAGTGTTTAACAATTTTTCGGAAATTTTTAGTTGGCGTTCATATTGAATAATTGGTAAAACACATAATAAAGTGAAAAAAGATTCATTTTCTGTATAATAACATCAAGATTGTTAAGTGGACTGGTAAGTACCGTCAGGCTGTGAATACATATTTTTCATTTTTATCAATAATTTTTTGCTTTGATAATAATTTTATTTTGCATTTTGTTTTCGGTTATTTAGTGCATAAAATGTCGGCTTTTTAGGAACGTGGTAAAGAACGATGATAAAATTCTGACAATACTTGTTACCTTTAGATTACAATGCGGACACCGACCTCGAATCTGAAGACGAACTGCATTTACTAACTGTTCGTGAGAACATCAAAGCTACTCAAAAGGGTGAGATACCAGATGATGCTGAGTTCCAAGAGGAGATTGTTACGCGTTGGCGAAGAGAATGAGATAGACTTAGATAATCGTCCGGGATTCAGTCATTGGAAGCAAAACAAACCTAGTAAGCGTAATCAAACTACAGAAGAACCAAATCGCCAATGGAAATCTAAAGATTGTACACCCGACATTCCTGAATATTTGTTGCCCGAAGGGCCTATTGAGGGATTATTTGAGACGTGCATAAGCCCAACGGATTTTTTCATATCTTTCTTTGAAAGTGTGTAGGATAATATTGTTCAACAATCGAATCTATACGCTGTTCAGAAAAATAAGAAGCTGGCCCTGAAAAAGGGTGAATTATTGGCGTTTATTGGGATACCATAAACTTCCTAGTTGGAGGCATTTTTGGAGTGAGAGTGAAGACTTAGGAGTTTCTTTGTTAGGGAAGACGATGAATCCAAATAGGTTTGATCGATTCCCTAAATCAAAAGTTTGGCACTGCTTACCATGAAACAAGACAGCTATCAGTTGACGAGTCTATGATTCTTTTTAAGGGTATAAACTCCATGAAACAATATAATCCCATGAAACCTATAAAGAGGGGCTATAAGTTATGGTGATTAGCTGATCAACACGGTTATATAAAGAAGTTTTCTGTTTATCAAGGAAAAGACGAGCAGCTGGAGAGCAAGTATGAGGATTATGGCCTGGGGAAAAGAATTGCGTTGGCAATGATCGAAAGAGTGGGGGAAACAAAAAATTATATTTTTCGACAACTACTTTTCATCGGTGAGATTGTATTAAAAATTAAAAACTGAAAAAACCCTCGCTTGTTGCGAATTCAAAAGAATTTGAAAGATGACAAAAAAAAATTAAAAGAGGTGACTGCGATTATCGGTCTTCAAAAGATGGAATAAGCTTTTAAAAATGAAAAGACACTAAAACGGTTATGCTGGCTTCAAACTACCATGCTAATGAACAATCAACTGTAGCTAGAAGGGATAAGTCAGGAACGCAGCACGATGTAAGTTGTCCTCAAGTCGTAAAAGATTACAACCCGTTTATGGGAGGAGTTGATCATGCCGATCAACTTCGATCCGCATATAGCCTTGATAGTACATCCAAGAAGTGGTGACATCGACTTTTTTGGGGTATGGTGGAAATATGCTTTGTAAATTCTTTCATTGTTCATTGCCAATTGAACGAAAAAATATCTCTACTTGAGTATAAAAGATGTGTGACACTTGGACTTCTATCACAAAAGGACTTAGCTGTTGACAAATGTGGTGTTTTAAACGAAACTAAATATTATGACGGATGAACTCTTCGATGATCACACCCGACGTGTACAGCGAGTTCATCACGAGTGAGTTGCCCAAACTCCCAACCAGTTAGTCCAACCCAGAATTCATATATTGCACACCACCTGACTGCACTTGGTGATGTAAATAGTTGTACAGTGTGATGGTCAGGCGATGGTCAGGCTATGCTTCACTGTGATTTGTTGTTGCAATCCAACTGCTCTCAAGAGTGGTTCGATGCAACCGTGCTACCAGTAAATGTATTTGGTGAATCGTACGATATGTGTTCTATGTGATGTGATTTTAATATTAAAGATCCCGCCCCCCCTGGAACAAGTTTCAGGATTATGGTAAAATCGCAAGCCGTGAGATTGGTCGAACAAATTGTCCACGATTGGTTCGCACTGTTGCAACTCGAACCAAATTGTTTGGTCCCGAGTGAACATCTTCAATTCTTCCCAGTAACCATTTCGAAGGAGGAAGATTCGGCTCCTTGATTAGAACTAAGTCGTTTGGCTTCACATTGCGTTGAACCTTTTGCCATTTAGGACGCTCCTGAAGACTGGTGATGTACTCCATCTGCCATCGCTTCCAAAATCCTTGGACCATACTTCGGATGTGGGTCCAGTGCGACAACCGGTTGACAGGCACGCCTAGGTAGCTTGGTTCTGGGACAGCTGTATATGGCTCACCTATAAGAAAATGTGAAGGTGTTAATGAATTTAAATCGTCATTCGATAAAGCACACAAAGGGCGGGAATTCAACACAGCTTCTATTTGTGTGAACACAGTATACAGTTCCTCGAAGGTTAAAATGGAACTTCCGATAACTCGACGAAGGTGAAGTTTAACAGATCTTACGCCAGCTTCCCACAGTCCTCCAAAATGGGGTGCAGAGGGAGGAGTGAAGTGCCATGTGATGCCATCCATGGCAAGAGAGCCTGCGATGTCATCGTTGAAGGTTTCGGATAAGATCAGCTTCTGCATCTCGTTTAAACAGCGGCGAGCTCCTTGAAAGTTGGTGCCATTATCTGAATATATGTTGGAACACTTACCCCGACGTGCAACAAATCGTCTAAACGCAGCAAGAAACGCATCGGTTGTCAGGTCACTTACCAATTCAAGATGTATAGCCTTAGTGCTCATACAAACGAACAGCGCCAGATATGCCTTTGAAAACTTCGGATTTCGACCGCGAGATAGTTTTATGGTAAAGGGGCCAGCATAATCGCATCCGCTATTCAAAAATGGGCGACTACGTTGAACGCGTTGTTGTGGCAGGTCACCCATCAATTGCGTACTCGTCGCTTTTAGCTGAAGGAAGCATGGTTTGCACTGATGTACTACCTTTCGAATAAGATTTCGGCTCCCAAGAATCCAGTATCGTTGGAGTACTATAACGAAAGTCTCCGATGTTCCTGGATGAAGATAGTTATTATGTATGTGCCTAACTATAAGGAGAGAAACGGGATTATTAGGGAGTATTACAGGATGTTTAAGGTTAAATGATAAACAAGCGTTTTTAATTCGACCCCCGACACGAATTAGTCCATCACTATCAATGAACGGGGAATATCTTAATAGTTTCGAGTTTGAGTTAAGTGCACGGGTGCTTTGTAAGTTTTTAATGTCCATTGCGAACGATTCTTTCTGCACAAGTTTAAATATCACGAGTTCTGCGGCACGTAATTCCGAAGCCGTAAGGCTGAGTATAGTTCTTTCAAAGTTTTTAGATCGACAGTTTTTGGTAAACCGAACACAATACGCGACAATTCGAACTAACCGAGTCCACGAAGAAATTTTGGCTATTAGCAGTTTAACAACATCACCTTCCGTTGTGGTTGTAAGAATGTGTCTTGGCTTTTGGTTTTCTTCCCCCGAGGCGCCATCCTGTTCTGAGACTGTGAACGTTGATACTGGCCAATACTCCTGTGACAGCGATAACCATGCAGGACCGGTCCACCATAGAGGATGAGTGATGAGGAGAGATGGTGGTAAGCCTCGTGATGCACCATCGGCGGGATTGGACTCCGATGCGATATGTCTCCATGAATATCGTGGAATGCGTTCCAGAATAGCAGCTCTTCGATTAGCGACGAACGTAGTCCAACGACGAGGTGGGGAAGATAACCAATGGAGAACGATTTGCGAATCACACCAAGCAAATACTTTTACGTGTCGAAGAATGAATGATTGTATCGATGTTATTAAGCGACAGAGAAGGAGAGCACCACAAAGTTCTAACCGCGGGATCGAGACTGGTTTAAGAGGGGCAACCTTGGTTTTGGCGGCAACTAAGACAATCTGAAACTGATTGGGGGCGATTTTACAGCGAGCATATACCACAGCTGAGTAGGCTAATGTCGACGCGTCTGAGAATCCATGAAGTTCGATGTCATCCGAATGGAACATGTCCCGAGGCACCTGTATTTGTTAGAAGAGGTGTAACTCTCCTCTATACCGCGTCCATTTTGCAGCTAACTCTGTTGGAAGTGGATAATCCCAGCCTAAGTTGAGTTCTGATGACCAAAGCTCCCGGAACAGCATTTTAAACAATATAACAGATGGGCACAAAAATCCTAACGGGTCAAAAATGCGCGCAATTTCTGATAATAAGGTACGTCTAGTAGGAGGCACGGACAGTCGAGGCTCCGACATGCGAAAGGAATAATTGTCAGATCTTGGATCCCAATGCATACCAAGCACCTTTATCATGGACTTCGACCGATCCGTACTAAGCCAGGAAAAATCACAATCATCCCTTGGAATCTGAGTCAGAAAAGGCCAGCAGTTGGAATTCCATTTTCGTAGCTCGAGCCCAGCATTCGATAACAAGGTTATAAGCTCCGACCCAAGATTAATGAGTTCGTTTATTGAAGGTGCTCCTGTCATTATGACGTGTACGTACACATCGTTCAACAAAACGCGCGCTGCTGTTGGGTACTCATTTTGGTAGTCCATCGCTATCTGTTTTAAAACTCGAACCGATAAAAACGGCGCAGATGCAGTTCCATATGTTACGGTCCGTAATCGAAAATGGCTTATCTCATCAGATGGACTCTCACGCCAAACGATGCGTTGAAAATCGGTATGCCTATCATCTACCCAAATTTGCCGGAACATTTTGACAACGTCTGCAGTAAATACAAACCTATGTTGCCGAAACCGTAGACACACCCCGAATATCGAACACTTCCCGCAATTTGGTAGTCGCGCTGTCTGGTTTCAAAACAGCGTGATGTGGCAGATAAAATATGTTCCCGGGTTTGCCGTTCAATTCGTCTGGTGATATACGAACCATATGACCTAAATTGAGATACTCCTGCATAAATTTTACATATATTTCATGTAAGTTGGGATCTTTGGAGAACCGACGTTCCATCGAATGCAAGCGACTAACTGCATGTTTTATTGTGTTACCAAAGACAGGTGAGGGTGTTTTAAAAGTTAACTGAATGACATACCTTCCATCGGGTGAACGCGAGAATGTCTTCCGAAAGTGGTTTTCAGCTTCATCATCCGCAAAGGTTTCCTCCTTCAAGGGTGTGCCTTCATCCAACTCCCAAAACCGCTGCAACAGAGCGTCGACGTCGAGTGTAGAGTGAAGCGATGAGACTGGAACCTGTTGTATGGACTCCAAAAGCTCACCAGTTACTATCCAGCCAAAAGATGTTTTTTGGGCAATCGGCAGACCATGCGGTCCTTGAATCTGATCCCCCATAACGATACACCAGAGTTTGTCCGCTCCAAGAATCATATCTATAGGACCGGGAACGTTGAACTTGGGGTCTGCCAGTTCCAGATCCTGAATATGAGACCAGGTAGACGCGTCAAAGGACTGAGAAGGAAGGTTGGAGGTAAGTTTTTTAAGAATGAAGCTGTCGACGGAAAGTTGGGTCTGGTTAAATCGAGAGTATAGGTTGATTGAGATGCAGCCTCGGGTTTGGCCAGCATCTGTTGAAGATAGCCCGCGAATTGGAATCCTTGCATGCTTACGGGGTAGGCCTAAACGTTGAGCGAATGATTCCACAACGAACGGAATTTGCGAACCTGAGTCAATTAAAATACGACAGTTGATAGGGTGTTTGCCGAAGAGTGTCGGTCGACAAGGATTGGATACGAGATGTATTTGATAAGTCTGTGTGAACTAACGAGTGATGACGCGTATTGCATGAACGGCAGCGAAAGGATGAACGACATTTACTCGAAGTATGACCCGCACGAAGACAGTTAAAGCACAAATCGTTATTTTTTACAAACGCGCGAAGTGAGTCAATGTTCAATGCTAAGAACTGAGTACACTGTGATAGTAGGTGGCTATTTTTGCATTTAGGACATTGTGAGTGGGAAGGCGACTCAATGAAATGCGACCGAATTTGCCCATGTGGTTTCGCACGCGAATTAGCCGGCCGCGAGAGTGGTTTGCACGATTCTAATGCATCGCACTTTGAATGTAAAAATGTTAAAAGTTCCTCGAATTTGCAATTATCGCGAGCACCAACATGTTCAGCCCAACTTTGTTTAGTGTCCGCGTCGAGCTTGTTCAATAAAATGTAAATTAACCATGGATTGCGATTGTTAGAACCGAGCGCATTTAGTCCACGTACAACCTCATCGGCACCGTCCGCAATTTTCCTCAAATTCTCTGCATTACACAAGGTCGTCGATGGAATCGCCATAAATGTTTCGATGAACGATTATACAATGAGGTTGACCCGATCATACCGGTTTTCCAGCCGTTCCCATGCTTCTAAATAATTCGCCTCCGAGACAGGAAGATGTTTTATTAAATTTGCGGCTTCATCCCGAAGAAACGAACTTAAATAGTAGAACTTTTGAGTAGCTGTTAGATTTGGGTTATTATCTACCGATCCCATAAAAATGTCTCTAAACGAAGGCCATTCTTTATAATTCCCCGAAAAGGATGGCACCGTTAGTTTGGGCAACTGAATAGAAGCCGTACGATTAGGGCTTGACGAATTAAGTTTTTCTAAAAATGCTGATTGCTGTTGCGGAGTTCTTCTACCACCGAGGTTTCTTTTATTAACGCCTTTCGTTCGTTAATGTTCTTGACTAAAGTCGAGTGTGCAACAAAATAACGATCTTCGTACTCACCGTACTCCTCCTCGAAGCTTGCCACTTCTTCCGCGTTTGATTCTTGAAGTGCTGCCTCATGCAGCGAACAGAATGTTGACCAGGACTCGTTCAAGTGTGCTAATCGTATTTCCAACATTTCGCAGGTTGTCGAAGAGTTTATCGAATCCACGAATGTTGTCGTGCGCGTTAACCGACCCTTCGCGGTTCCTCGTTTCACACGGATCGAATGCATGTCTTTTGTCTATCTTTAGTTTAGTCTATTGTCTTTTTTTTTTCTTTCACTATTCACCCACTTTATCCGGATCTGAAGGACCAACAAATTTATGTTTTAAACGAAACTAAATATTATGACGGATGAACTCTTCGATGATCACACCCGATAGCCAATAGAAAAAACAGCGAGAGAAAAACGAAATGACCAAATAAAAGAAACAACTAAGTAAAATTAATTCCTTTATTACGATTGATGCGACGTGTACAGCGAGTTCATCACGAGTGAGTTGCCCAAACTCCCAACCAGTTAGTCCAACCCAGAATTCATATATTGCACACCACCTCACTGCACTTGGTGATGTAAATAGCTGTACAGTGTGATGGTCAGGCGATGGTCAGGCTATGCTTCACTGTGATTTGTTGTTGCAATCCAACTGCTCTCAAGAGTGGTTCGATGCAACCGTGCTACCAGTAAATGTATTTGGTGAATCGTACGATATGTGTTCTATGTGATGTGATTTTAATATTAACCATGTGGTTTGAAAAGAAAATCCTTGAATGGTGAATCACCACAATGCAGTAAAAAACGAAGAGGCAAGGGAGAATCGGTTTCGAAGGATGTCCGACTCGGTAATCTTGACACACGAGGAAAGTGCAAAGTTTGTAGCATCAACAAAATCCAATCAAAGCCATATTCAAAATGCTATTACTGAAATGTTTACCTTTGCTGTAATGACAAAAAAAAAACTACTTTGCCTTATACCATGGCGTACATCTTTAATACAAGGCATGTAGTTTATGTAATTAGCATTTGTTTTTTTATTTCTTCAAATCTGTTTTTGTCTACTGCTAACTGAAACCTTAAAAATATTAGTCAAATAAACAAAAATAAAATGTTAAAATAATTTTTTTCGCTACAATTTTTTGTTCTCATTGCCCGACGGTACTTGGGAGTACCACCACCAAAATTCGTCCTTGGGAGTCCTTGAAAAAAAAAAATATATATATATATTTTCTTTATTAAAACACCCTTACATCCAAAATTATCAACAAAAAAAAATTCTATGTAATTTTTTTCGTACCTTGGTCAACAAAGGGTTAAATTCGGAGGGACTTGAGCTCATACATAATTAATGAATCGCTCTAATATCATAGGGGCCAATTTCAATTTCGCTTTGGGATATCCTCGTATAAAAGTCCTCCTTTTAGGCATTATTTTTTGATTTCTAGAAGCTTCCTTTTATAATAAGAACGCTTCCTAGAGTTCTGTTACAGAAATTGTCCACAATTCTACAATAGAAATCGACGACAAAGTAGGTAGTTTCACTTGCTATTTTTTGCTTTCCTTTCAGTATATGTGCAGTAGAGCAAAGAACTTCATTACTTAGGAAATTTATTATCCATGAATGCCAGTTGGGTGTTCGTACTACACATAATTTTCTTCCTCGGCGCCAACACATTTGTAGATACGTTGACCCATGCGAAAGCCAGAAGGTGGAGCATCTCTAAGTACCTACATTACTTTGCAAGTGTATTGTTATTCTGTTGCATTAATTGCTGATAAGCCCGTACTTCCTGAAGGTCACTTGAACTAGCAGAAAAAAGATTTGATTGAAGTTAAACACACGTGATACTCCTAAAAATGCCATTTTTGTACAATAAGAGTTCAAGTTCAAAGAGTAAATAATTAATTTGATGATATTTATGCGTGACATATTCTGGAATGGGAATTACTAGGAACTAACCATTGACCATATTGACATCAATAAAATGAGGAAGTCATCAATTTGGTACTTTTACTGCTCAACACGTAGTTTGTTTTATGGTGTATGAACTAAATAGCCGTAGTTACTGTAATCTTTGATTAAATACTATTCTATAGGGTCCGCCATCTAACATTTTTTCTTTTCAACTAGTGCTTATTTCGTGAATGGTAACACTTAGCTTATGTCTGATTTGACAGATAATTAGTTTTATCCTTCCGCTGAACTAATATGGTTGTGTATACGCTTAAACAACGCTGGGAACGTGGGCCTGCGATCGACTTAGAGAAGATGCCGATTTTGCTAAAAAAAATCATCTTTTCAGATGAAGCTCATTTTGATCTTGGCGGGTATGTGAACAAGCAAAATTGTCGCATTTGGGGCACAGAAAACCCTCACGCATACATTGAAAAGCTGATACACCCAAAACGAGTCACTGTTTGGTGCGGATTTTGGTCCAGAGGCATAATTGGGCAATTTTTCTTTTTTTTTTGGCCGTTACAGTCAACGGCGATCGTCATGTTGAATGAATTTTTGTCCACAAAAATTAAAGAGGAGGCTATTGGCAACATTTGGTTTCAACAGGACGGCGCTACGTGCCACACAGCCGAAGCTACACTCGATGTTTTGCGCCCTATTTTTGAAGATCGCATTATCAGCCGCAGAGTTGATGTCGTTTGGCCACCTCCGAGCTGCGATTTGACACCGTTGGACTATTATTTGTGGGGTGCCGTAAAAGATAAGTGTTACGCCGACAAGCTAGAGACAATTGACGCTTTAAAGGACAATATTCGTGAAGCCATTGGTGAAATACAGCTGCACACAATCGATAATGTGCTTAAAAATTGGACCGATCGTGTAGGCTACTGCATGGCCAGCCGAGGCAGCCATTTGAATGAAATTATTTTCCATTATTAACCGGAAGGATTGTACTTTCAAATAAAAAAAGAAATTTGAGAAAATATTCAGTAGCTTTTTTTATAGCATTTTCAAAAAAAAAATTTTTTGGCGGACCCTATAGTTTATGGTCATTAAATTGATGCTGAACGCAAGAGAATTAGAAATATGTGTGGCATTGTCTTGGTAGATAGTTTTCGGCACCGTCGCGTTCAATTGATTTATAATTGAATTTGGTTGTCCCTGTCGTCCCCATTTATTTCGCTTATATCAGTAGGAAGCCCTTAACTTAAAAATTAGAACTTAAAAACTGACAACAGTTAAGCGTTATGAAGTAAGGGAATGGTGGAGGCGATCAAGTTTAAGACGAGAAGTGTTCGGTTTGAGTTGACCTTACGGAGTATATGGGAGATTGGTTCGTTAGAACCATAAGAGGTGCGGTGGGTTGGAATATAGAAGAGACAAGGACAGCGTATATTACGAGGGTTAATGGTAAAGGAAGTAGAATTGCAAAGGGAAGCGCAATTAACAGAACCAGTCGATGAATGAAGAGAATAACAGCTACGTCTCTGCGTTTTTCGAGGGCATTCAGGTTAAGAAGTTGGAGGCGGTCATGATAGGGAGGTAAAATAAAGGAGTAGTCCTCGAATGGCAAATCGGGATATATGGACTCGCAGAAAGGGGGACCAGACTTGGATGGAATATTCGAGAAGGAGCCGGACAAGGGTAATGTAAATTGATCTTGTCACATAGGGGTTGCAAAATTCTTTAGACTATCGTTTGATAAAACCAAGTGATGAGTTGGCTTTAAGGATTATCTCATCAATAGACGAACGGAAGTTTAACTCTCTATCGTATAATATTCAAATGTGGGACACAGGTTGGTCAAGCAGAAAATAAAGTCGAGGGGGAGATTGGTTGGACTTACGTGACAAAGTCATAGATTTCTTAGACATCAAGTGTAAAACCCATCCAGGTATTCTTGAAGGACTATATTGTCTTGGGTGAAAGAATAGTTTTGGAGAACTTAGTGTCATCGGCGTAATTAGATACGGAGCAGCGTTTATTAATCCTTTCAATATCGTTTATAGTTAAAATGAAAAACAGGGGACATAGATGGCTGCCTTGTGGGACACCATAAGTGGCTAAAAATGGGTTTGAGAGGGCTATAATGAAGGTTCTCGAGATAAGAAGATATCCAATCCAAAAGATAACAATATGGGGTCAAAACCCAAGGAAGACAATTTGAAAAGGATCAGTTGATGTGATATTTTATCGAAGGCTTTAGCGAAATCTGTAGCAATAACATCGATTTCGTTGCCATTTTCTAGGGCTGAAAGCGCAAAAGATACGAATTCAACTAAGTTTGTAGTAATGACCTACCTCATGCTGACTGGGTGATATAAGTGACATGAACTGAAAGCTTAGAACATCGAACATTTTAGGTATATAAGAAAGCTTAGCAATGGGACGGTAGTTGGATATTTCATTCTTTGATCCCTCTTTGTGAACCGGGGTTATGAAAGAGGTCTTCCAAACTTGTGTGAGGGGCAGATGAAATAGGGAGGTAAGTGGATGCGAAAGATTGGAGGCACACTTTTTGAGAAATATTGCTGGGAGGCCATCTGGACCGATTACAAATGCATCATTGAGATTTTGTAACTTTTCTTCGATAAGGAAGGGATTAAAAGGTTGAGATATAGAGGGGCCCAATGCAGAAATTGGGAAGGTACTTGAAATATATGGAGTCGGGTACGAAGAGGTTGTCTGCGAATGATTGTTTAAGAAAGTTTGCAAAACAGTTGGCAATAGTATGTTGGTCGGTCGAGGATATATTATCGAACGAGAGAAATCTGATTTTCTTTTCTAGTTGACGAATTGATAAAATGTCTTAGGATCGTTGATAAGGTTGGTCTGCGCTGTGTCGAAAAAGCGCTGATAGAGGCAGTTATAGAGCTGGGGGAATTGGAGATAGGTTCCAAGATAGTTAGAGTAGTCACAATAAAAAAATTGGTGCGAAGAAAGACTGCCCATAATTTGTTTCTTTTGTTTCGTAAAGAGTGAAGTTTTCTTCTGTTATACCAGAGAGGGGAAATAGATAATGTTTTATGCCGAAAAAAAGGGACGTAAAGAGAAATTGAATTAAATATTTCACTATACAAAATGGAGACAGCATCAGATAAGGATATCTATATAAGATATATATTGATTTCTCGAAAATTAGATTTATAGAAGTTGTAGGTAGAGATAGTAGAGGAAGAAGTGGATTGTGGTGGAGAGTTATGGAAAAATGAGAGAAGAAGAGTTAATGGGATCGCTAGGGAAAATAAGGGATGGAATTAGGGATGCCACTTACTTGGCATAGGCTTGACTCAGTTATGCTATCAATGAATAGACATTTCTTGGATGAACTAGCGTTTGACGCATTAAAAATAAGTGATCATCATATGGAATCCACTTCAGCAGTGGCAGATTAAAGTCACCAAAGATAAGGATATCGTCGTTGGAATCACTTAGGTCAATAGGCTGAGCTGGGAGAATTAGCAACACATAGCATACAGGGACCTATTGGGTAGTTTTATTTTAATTGAAACAAAGTCAAGTTTAACAGAAGAAGAGATAGCGATGAGAGAAGAGTTGAGGTTATTGTGAATGACAAGTAGGACACCTCTACATGGAGAATCAATTTTAGGGCTCGCAGGATCATTAAACATAGGGAGAGAGTGATCGTCATCTTGGAAAACATTATAAGAAGATGGAAATAGCTCCTGGCTCTTTATCTCGGGGATCAGATTGGTTTCTGTAAGAGCATAGACGTCGAAAGAGGGGCCATATGATTTAGATAAGAGGTAGATTGTTGCGTGGAGGAGTAGGGGAGTGTAGATGGGATGCGGGCAAAGAAGGCAAGTTAGGAATGAAAAAAATTATCCTGTTCAGCTCGGCTACGGTGAGAAATTCTCTTAGAGTTTACATAGCTCCGGAAAGCAGCGAGGTCATCCGCAACCTTTTGGGCACGTGTGTTGAAGATTTCGTTGTACCTGTTGTAAAGGTTCCTGAGACTAGTTATATCAGTAGGAAGCCCTTCCTGTTGGATGGAGACCATCATACTTGTCTTGGTTTCTCCCTCAAAGCAAACGGAGTCGGATTTATTCTAAAGATGTACGGGATAGAGACGTATATTTCCGAATATGTTTCTATCCCTTAGACTAGAGAGCGCATAACGGCATTCCGTGGTGTCGACTTGTATATTCTTTTGGGTTAATTTAACGTTAGGTCGTGAAAAATAGGGACAGAGGCCCGTGAAACCGAGGAAGAAAGCGAGCTAGAAGCGGGGTTTAAGATATGTGAGCTGACAAATTTTGGGTATTTGGCTCCTGTTATAGGATCGAAATTAGGAAATCAGTAGTTTGTATTCGTAGGAGGGATGTTGGCGGTTGAGAAGTGACAGTATTAGGGCCAGGGGTTAAACTAAGGGAAACGCGTTTGGGCTTGGATGAAAGAGCGATCCTTGGTGTTTTTGTCGGGTGACGGGAAGGGGGTTGCTTAGCTATAATGACACGAGGCGGGGGAATTTGGGGAATATTTTGGTTTTAATGTTTCAGATGGGGTCAGGTTGAAGATGTAGATGGGAAATGGGAAATGGGTCCGGCCGATTTATATTTAGCTTTAGATGAGGCGTTGCTTAGTTTTGTTTCAATGTTTTTATTGGTTTGTTGATCCATCCATTTGGAGACCCGCATCTTTCCAAGGTTGAGGTTGGTGTTAACAAATAACCATTCATATCTAGGCTTGAATCTTGAAATTACGTTTGTTTTTGTGGTGAGATGTTGGGAAATTGTGCATTGGTTGATGGTGATGCCATACCTCTTTTTGAAAAATTTAGAAATCCAAGCAACATTTGCGTAATTGGGGCCACCTTTGACGAGTAGGATGCTGAACATCTGATTTGTTGTGCGTCTACTTTGCCACTCTGAAGGTATTCACGTAGTTTTAAATTGTGTAACAAGTTTCTGTGGGGCGGCGACAGGAGGAGTTGACGTTGGAGCAATTATATTATACATCGCAGAGTTTCAGCGTATTGTAATGCAAATGTAATAATTGTAAAGAATATATAATAAACAATAAACCAGTATAAAAGCAAACTAAGAGTTATGGAATAAAGAAAAAGAGAAGGAAAAGTGATAACAACATTTACACATGTAAATTATTAAAAGAGCAAAAAAGAGCGAAACTAAAGAGAAAAAAGGAGAATTAATAGAAATAATATAACGTACATGAATATGCCAGAGCATAAACATAATGACTATAAATTTTATTGCGACAAAAACATTCGTATTTTGGTTCTTAGCCTAGTCCTATTTACTATCTATCTAATATAAATAGCAACGATAGTTTTTCCAACTGTTATTTTTCGGCAGCTGTAAACCAATGACATCCAGCTTTCAAAATATTCAGTAAGGTTTGCCATTTCATCATGCATCGTTTTACGCTTGCCGAACCTGGGGAAATTTTTAAAAAATATTATCGAAATACCGGCTGAGTTGTAAATACGCAACGTGAATTTCGTCGTGAGGTCGATCGTCATTATGGCTTCAGTGTACAGGTAATTCGTCACATCGTGGAAAAGTTTGGATCATTTGATCCATTGGATCTTAAGCCACCAACCAGAGAGAGATTGGTGCGAAATGAAGAAAAAATAGCGGCCTGTATCGAAGAAGGCACAGAAATGTCGATTCGACGTCGATTAGCCGAATTGGGCATCGTTGGCTTATTTTTTTTTTATAATTTACGCGCGCCTAAGGGGTTAGATACCCTTTTACAGTTGCCAGGGCGCGGGCGGAAAGTTTGGATTTGGGCCTACATCCATATTACATTCTGCTGACGCAAGATATGAAGCGGGACGACCATAGACAACACCGTGAGTTCGCTAATTAGGCGCTGGAAGTATTGGCCGGAGATTCGGATTTAGGCTAAAAAATCATCTTCTTAGACGAGGCCCTTTTTGTTTTTTTTTTTGTTTTTTGGGTTGTTACGTGAAAATTACGCCCCAAAAATCCTCCATTCCCTTTGGCCCTGTTGTTGTCTGTTTCACCCCTACGCCCTCCTGCCTCTTCTTGTTTTATCACCATTCTTTACTTTCCGTCATGCTCTGGATGCCACGGTATAGGTGGCACGGGCCTACCGCTCCAGAGATAACCATATAGGTACCCCGGATAGAGCCAAGCGGACGGCTTGCCCAGCAATGGCCGAGGGCCCACACTGTTTGCTTCCAGCTACATAATTTGTAAAACCCCCAAATTCAAAAAAACAATAATTGTGAAAGAAAGCTCACCATTCCCCACAATCCGTTCCCATCATTCGTGTCTGCAAGGAGACTTACGGGCCAAGCAGTAGAATCCTTTAATAAAAGTTTCCTTCCTACTTGGCGGTCACTATTTGAGCTCCCCTTAATTGTTACCCAAAAGTGTTCCGGGTCCGAGGGTGTAATATGGACCCAAGCAGTCACTTGACAGACAAGTACCCCTTGTATTTTTTGATATATTTATATTGAATTACATTATTACTCGTAACTGCAACATTTAGTTTTTTTCGACTGGCGGAATCAGAGTTGTAAAAAATTGCACACGCATAGACTAAGGTGGGCAAAGCTAATGCCTTAATGCCAGTATCAGACGTATTCTGATGGGAGTAAACGATTGAATTGCCTATAACGTTCCTAGAATACCATAGGTACTCACCACAATGCTGGAAATATGATTTCCCCATGTCGGCTTACGGTTGAATACCACGACAAGGTTTTTGGCTGTTGCGACATCCCTATGGTGCATTGTTTAATATAATAGGAGGAAAGTATGAAAGGTCGATATTGTTTTTAGAAATCATTCATGATACGGATGTCTTAGGGTTCAATAAAAGATAATTTTTCTGAGACCAACTTGCTACGTTTTCAAATTCCTCATTAATGCAACTTCCACAATGCTCGATTAGGCCAAGCGGGCAACTCATATACAACAGTACGTCATCGGCGTACATACGTAGGGAGCAGTGTTTGGTGATGACGGGCAGTTCATTAACGTATATGTAAAATAATAGTGGTCCCAAAATAAACCCCTGGGGACATTAATTAATAGAAAACTTGACGCAAGATGTGAAATTACAGTTTCTCATATAAGATAGAGTGTTCTACGAGTAGTAGGATAAGAAAGGTTACTTTATCATCATCGATGGCTTGCCGTATATCTTCGCTGACACTTAATAAGGCTGTATGCAGCTACTCGTATATTTTTTACAAAAACCAGATTGCTTTGATGTTAGCAATCATCAGGCCTACTGATAGTGCTGCGCGGTGTCGTCATCACTTTCACAGAAACTGTGGCAGGATGATGTGTTAAATATGCTTTCCACACTTAGGTTCCAAGCAAGAGTGTTGTGCCTTGTTACGACACCCGTGAGCAGTTACCAGTCTGTTCCCCCATGGTAGACACCTTGGTCCCTTATTATTTATTCTTACTAATAATAATATTGACAATTCATACAAATCTGATTAAGCAGGCAATATGAAAATCTTTAGACATACCATATATGGTATACCGTAAGTGCCCCTTACTTCACCTCGCTGCTAACAGATCTCTAATCTGCCTGTCCCCTTAGTGAATGAGTTGCGTGATATACGACTATTTTCTGATCAAAATGTACGCGGAATTCTTCAATAAAACGAAAACGGTTCCATTATTCATCAATATTCGTTTTATTCCTTTCAAAGTAATCTCCATTGCAAGCAATATACATACATATTCCAACGCTTACTTCCATATTCAAAACACTTTTCAAAGGTCGCTTTTGGAGTCACCTTCAGCTCCTTATGCGAATTCTCCTTTATCACCTCAAAACGATTTCCGAGAAGTAGTAACTTGAGTCGTGGGAATAGAAAAAAGTTACAAGGAGCCATGTCAGGTGAATACGGAGCTTGCGGAACGGTATAAACGTTGTTTTTGATCAAATAGTCGCCTAAAACATCGTGGATAACGCTCTGCACTGATCCGAAAGAGACACCAAGATTAGCTGCTATCTCCCTGATGTTCACACGACGATCTGCGAGGACAATTTTCTTAACTTTTTCGATGTTTACATCAGTCATACTGGTGGATGGACGACCGGAACGAGGCAAATCATCAACTACAGTACGGCCCGCTTGAAACTCTTTGTACAACTCGTACGCTTGTGTTTTCGATATTGTCGACTTCCCGTAGGCTACCGTTAACATATTTTGAGAAACACACAATTTCAGGCAAACTCTTTGCTCAACTAAATTTGACATTGCGAAATTCGCAGAACACAACAAACACTGATTTGTTTACAAAGCCATAACCCAAAAAAACTACTAACAGATGGCGCTCAATCACATATTTGTTCGCCAGATGATGAAAAGTTTTTGACAATATCTCAAGCGCTGTTTTTGAATGAAACCAGGTGTTGAGCGGTGGATTTAAAGACGTTAAATCAGACGCATGAAAACTAGAGATCTTCTAGTAAAGAATCAAGGACAGAAGACTGAGAAGGAGAAAAAAGTTACGAGTTAACAGTCGAAGCAACAGAAACAGTGAAGACAAATTAAAATTGAACGAACGAAATAAAAAAAAATAAATAAAAATAATAAAAAAAGTTTACCTCTCGGGAACCAGAATTTCTGCAGTTTTATTTCAATCTCTGATTAAATTTCTGTTGTTTTCATTCGGCTTTCTTAGGTTTGGACGAATTTCGTAACGATATGATAAAAAAGTCAACTCTGCCATTGGCTTCATCAAATGCTGGTCTAAGGAGTTTTCAAATCCTTATGTAAGCAAATCTCTATACATAAACATTTTTAGGCCTTTTCTTGAATATGCAAGCCAGGTTTGGTCACTCGAGAACTCACATCCTCCGTATAGCAGCTGTTTAATGCGATATTATCTTTATTCATCAGATCTTAGTTGGTAATACTGATTGTCCGTCTTTACTTCAACTTGGGTCTGTGCCACTTTTCCGGCTCAATAATAAATCTGTGAATGGTTGACGCGGGCCTCAAATCAAATCAAATCACTTACTACTTTTCCAGTATACAATAGTTTCATAGATGTCACTGAGCATTGACCTTCACCAAACCGACGGAATGGGGATTCAAAAATATTTTACACACATTGAAAATAAATATCACTTACATGCGAAGGGAAATTCTCCAATTTCTTTAAAATTGCTTGCCATTAGAATATACTTGTGTCCTTCAGCACACTTAATCCGTACTTGTGAGAATATTTTAAAACATAAAAAATCACGAAATGCTTACCAAAGCGCTTTCCACAAGGCACCAAAAGATACAGACACAAACACAAAACCTAACAAAAATGACATTTGAAGGAGCCAAGAGGCAATTGAAAATAATTCACGAGTCCCTAAGCTGATCTCTGGTAAAATTGAAACCGTTGCTATAAATTGTCACCAATTTGTCCTTTTAGGCATCCTACAAAGGATTAACTTGAATATTTCAGAAAAAAAAGTGGAGTACTCCCTCTTTTGAAATACAGAATTATCCAATTGCAAATTCCTGGGCACAATTTGAGGGTACCTAATACCTATCGGGAAGGAAAGGACATTAATTCGGTCGACAACAGGTCGACTCGTATTTATGAAACCAAAGGACAATTTCTCGCAATATCGGAGTTCATTGACCGCGTCTGTAGTAAATCGGAATAATGACTTCAATTACAGACGCCGTACCAACATTTACATAATGTGATTCCTTGGAATCATTCCTCTACTCCCTATAAACTCTTGTGAATAGCTGATGCTGTAGATTGCAATCACATGTCGAAATACAGAGTAAGCAGGAAGAAGGCAAATGAAAGGAAAATTCAGTTCTTACCATATACAGCCGACACGGAATGATAGGCGTTCATACTCGTTTATTTCTTTGATGAGAGTCCTCATTATTGTTTTCGTTTTCGCTCTGGTTCTTAGACCAATGTTGAGAGGCTCATTGATTGGCCAAATCAGGACTTATATCGTGTAATTTATTTTTCGTTCGATAAAATTGTAATTAAACGCTTAGTGGTGTCGCATGACCTGAACTTCCCTTCATCTAATGGCGCTGTCAATTTCCTTTTATTTCACGTTTCTTAGCGTTTCGTGAATCGTGATGGTGTTTTTTTCGGGGCTATCTCGTGTAGTCGATAGCTATGTCCTGCCATTCGTACTTAAGGTTACAATAACATTTGCCGGAGTAATTGGTTTTGAAGGTGAACTAGCAGTGGCTGACTAAAAAGTGAAACAGCTTAATGGAACAATTCCTAAAATATCACCAACTCACGAATGTACTCGTATGAATGTGATTGCTTTTTTTCGTAGAGCATTAATTAATTAGGCAGCTAATTTAATGTGCTCAGGATACGGGCCAATCACGTGCATTTTATTGTGTTGGGCAGGGCCGGGCCTTGCACTGGAGCAAGTTGAGCAGCCGCACCGGGCGCAAGATTATATAGATTCGTTAAATAGTGCCTTGCAAACATCGTTTTTAAATACATTTCAAAATTAACAGAAAATATTTTTCCCGCTAACCTAATCGCAACGCGGCAACACTCCATAGTTTACATCCTCATTCCTCTTAATAATAATACACACACCAAATGCACACTGATACCTAACATCAGCTTACAGCCTTTTCCAGTACCTGTGGCTGTATTCTGTACGCAACTTCAACAGCATAGTAACACAGTTGCAGTTCATCAAAAAAAATACCCTCTTTCATCGAACCTATATATAACTTAATATCCACGGCTTTTTTGTTGTATGTGCTTCTGGAGCAGTTGTATCATGCCGCTCCATACGTTACAGTTTCTGCGCCATACGTCATAGTTTTTCCAGCTGAAATCACAGAAAACACTAACAAATTAAACTTCCTATGGAGCAGAGTTTCGGATCTGCGCCAAATGCAAGTTATTTACAACAAATAAAGGTGGTTCCAACAAACTAAGGCAAACGTGTTCGATGTGGAAGGTGGAAGAGAACGTGTTGTTAGCTTCAATCGTATTGAGTTGTGCTTCTGGCTGACAATGTGTATTGTATTGTGTATGTTATGTCAGAGAATGTTTTTTTTGTGCGTATAGGCGGGAGTTTTATCAGTGGTAGCAGGTTTTTCTTTGCAAATTTCAATTGTTGTTTTTAGCTCTGCATGGTTTGTTGTTTTTGACATGGATATGTCTAACCGCTTGTCTTTCCGAAAAATGTGTCCGTCACAAAATGTGTCCCATTTTTGCCTTCCTTCTACCGTTCAGTGATCGTACTCTGTGTGCGTATTTGGTGTTGTTGTTGGGTTTGTGTGCTTCACAACGAATCAACTGTGCAACGGAATGGGATATTGAAGAACAGTCTGTACATGGACATATGAAACATTGACGCTCTGTTTCTCGACGTTTTGTGTGTGTTACAAATATGCGTTTCATCCTTTGTGCATATTTGTTTTCTTTTTCCTTCGTTAGCCTTTTGCCTAATGCTGGTACTGCCACCGACACCGCTACTTTGACGGTTCTTATATGATTGTATTGGTTCAGTTTTTCAGTTTTAAATGCATTTTACTTTTTTAATCATTAACTCTTACGGTTTCGGAACACCTTTTGCCGACAAAATGACTCCAGACTGCGGAGAAGGTGATAATCCGTTGGAGAAATAACAGGAGAGTACGGTGGATGCGGAAGAATTTCAAATTCCAACTGGAGCAGCTTTTGCATTGTTACGTCTGAGGTTTGTATTGTCATGCAACAGGATCGGACCATGCCTATTTGGCAACGCAGGCTTTTTTTCAGCCTATTTCGTATGCATTATGTCGATTTCCTCACAATATTTGACTGCATTTATCGTTACCCCTGGTTGAAGAAATGAAAAGTGGATTGGTCCTTTCGATGTCCAACAGATTGTCACCATAAACTTTTCTGGGTAAAGACCAAGTTTTGGGATGTGCTTTTGGTTTTCGTCTGCATCCAACCACTGCTCAGATCTTTTACGGTTGTCATACAAAATTAACTTTTCATCACATATGATTACACGGCGCAAAAACGGTGCATTTCGGTGTCTTAGACGGCGTAGTTTTTGGGTACCGTTCAATTCATGGGATCCCCACTTGTCGAGTTTTTTTCACTTTTCCTATTTGGGATAGGTGTTGACTTATTGTCCTAATGTGGTACAACCTAATATTAGGTAGTAGGTGTAGGAGCAAAAGGAAGGCGATTGAGGCAGACAATATTTTTTTTTTTTATTTTTTTTTTATAATTTACGTGCGCCTAAGGGGTTGGATACCCTTTTACTGTTGCCATGGCGCGGGCGGAAAGGTAGAAGGAGGAGAAAGGAAAATTGTTTTGTAGTGGTTTGAAACTCAGGTGTAGGTATTTGGTTTCGATATTAGCTCTTCAGGGGTGGGAGTCCGAATAGGACGGAGAGTTTTTTCTTCACTCAGAGTGATTCGAAGTTATAATTCGGACTAGTTTTTTTTTTGTGGTTGAAACTCTACAACAGCCAAATCTACGTGTCAGTGTTATGCCTTCACACGCAGAATTTTTCTGTCTGAGTTCCAATTACACAAATGAAAAAGCTGACTTGCCATGGGCAGGATTCGAACCTTGGACCCTCAGAGTGAGAAGCGATTGCTCATTTCATTTCATTTCATTCATTTAATATGCATTTTTATTTTAATACTTCATTTACACTTACAAGCTAGACAAAAAAATGCTTAAAAATTAGCTTAAATAACTTACAAATAATCTTATTCTATCTTACTGGCCCCATGCGCACACACTAAGTTAAACATAATACTTAATCTATGTCTTTTGACGTTTCTTACAGACTATTTTTATTTTTGTTCTTACATTTATTAAAACTAAAACTAAGAAAATAAAATTTAAGTATAAAAACTTAGTAAGTGGACTTTTGTTATAATTTAAAACTTAAAACTAAACTATAAACTAATTAAAACTAAATCTTAACTACTCGTACTTAATCCTACTTAAACTATCTAATCCTAATCCTATACCGTATTTTAGAGTGTTACCCACTTCTACTCTAATATAATTTTTTTTCTTTTTTTTTGTTTTTTCTTTTTTTTGGTGATTTTTTATTTTGTTTTTCTTAAATCTACCCTAATTCTACCTAACACTATGTAAGTCGGCCACGGCTAATCAAACATGCAGAAGGCCGACTTTGCTTCCTATGGAGCTACGTATTACTGGAGAAATTCGACGACGAAACGTCCCCTCCTTTATCTAGCCACCAGAATTGTTGGTGCTGCCGAGCAAGATCCCTTATGTCACGGCTCCCTACCGACCTACTGAACCGGAGACGCTCCGCACTGCCACGTGCGACGTCTCTGTCGTAGTTGAGTCGGCTGTCCGCAGCTGTTCGAGCAACGTGGAAGATTAGCGGCACCGCCAATCTGTCCTGGATCAGACCTTTCATATCTAGGTAGAGGAACGCTTCTGGAGAAATAAAGCCGTCAAAGCGAACTCTCTCATGATACATATAATTAGGGTAGAAAGCCCCGGAGATCTGGTTGTTCGATGAGGTCATTGCTCTTGCAACGTGCCTTAGAGTCAACTTAATGACGAAATTGTCCACTCTTATTAGGTTCGCTCTATTGTATAAGACCTCATTACGATAGAATTTTATGTACTCAGACTCTGGTGTTCTGTATAAGCGAAGACAAGTCCTGAGACAAGCCCTCTCAAACACCCGAATCTTTTCCAATAAACTTGCTCTCACGTTGAACCACACGGGACATCCAAATACAAGCATGGGCCTGATAAGGGCCATGCAGCAGATTACCTTCACCCTCGCATCGAGTTGACTGTTATAGAACAGTCTCTTTGTAAGGGCAAAAGCACCTCTGGCTCTAGCCAGAGCAACATCTATATGTTTGTTAAAATACAGAAATTGATCTAGCCAGATCCCAAGGTATCTGACTACATTTCGACAGGCAAGTGGCTGTTCATGTTGTCCGACGATAGAAAACTTTCGCCAATTCCTTCTGGTATCCCTAGAGGCCCCAGGCAAAGGCGTCCTGGACAGAATGGTTTCCGACTTCTGAAAGTTGATTTTCAACTTCCAGTCATCGCAATATCGCTTAATTTTGTCGAAGTCACGTTGCAAAAGCATATTAATGACCTCAATCTTTGGACCTGATCTGTACGCGATTAAGTCGTCTGCGTACGCTATGGCATGGTGAAGTGAACCTATGAGATCACTCGTGTAAATGTTGAATAGGATCGGCGAATTTACCGCACCTTGCTGCAGACCGTTTTTAATGTCAAATGTTCCAGCAGAAGTCACATCGCCATTCTTCACGATGAACTGTCTACTGGAGAGCAAATCAAAAAGAATATACAGCAGTGGTTTACTAATTCCCAACCTGTCCAGCTTGAAAAAGAGTTCCTCTAACCATACGGTGTCTAAGGCTTTTTCCAAGTCAATCAGGCAGGCACCAGTGCACTGATTCTTGCCTTTGTTCCATTGGATATCAGAAACCAGTTGCAGCATGAATAGCATCATGCCCCGCCTTGAAACCGAATTGATTATCCGGAACTATATGTTTGTCCTCAACCCACTTAGTCAGGACACTATTGATCACCTTCTCGAAAACCTTACTGATGTTTGGAAGGAGACTGATCGACCGCAGATTCGCCGGATTGAATGTGTCTTTATCCCTTTTGGGGATGGGGTGTACCACCGCTGTTTTCTAATGCGCAGGATAATGTGCATTATTCATTGCATTATTAAACAGGGTGGTAAAATTTCCACCGCTTCTAGTGGGAGATGTCGAAGCACAATGTTCGGTATCTCATCGGTTCCCACTGATTTTTTACTTCTAAGCGATTCGAAGATCGTTTGTAGCTCTGTCTTCGAAATGAACGGTGGTAGTACCATTTCATTGGTGATGACATTATTTGTCATGTTCTCGTCATTGAACTTGGTGAAACCCGAGCTCTCGAATCGCCAATTCACTATTTCATTTCGAAGGTAGAAATTGTACACAAGGACTCGATTTTCCAGGTCGTGGTTCGGGCCAATGATGTCATTCGGCTTATATACTTCCTGGAAAGTCGCTCCTATAGCCTCTACCTTCTCCTGCGGATCCTCGATCACAAAGAAATTGTCATCATCAACAGCCTCATTTGGATCTATGCCCGCTGCTACCAGTATTTGTTCGTTGTTCGTCGTTCGGGCGATTTTAAGACATGGAAGGTCGTTCTGATTATTTCTCCGAAATATTTTATTTATTTGCGGGAACATATTCGGGTTGATGGTGTTTACAGCCCGAATTTTATTATTCCAATACTAACTTACAGACGCTCTGTAATTTTCTTTTATTAATACTTGGAGGTTTTTGATCGACGACTTTAGCGTCATAATCTCCGGGTTATGTCTGTCAGTAAACTGTCTGTACAAGGTTTTTAGCCTTGACAGCAGTCTACTTTTATGTCGGTGCAGTGCGTCAATGGTTGCGTTGCGGAATAAGTCTTCGTTGTCAGTGTGTTGATATCGAGGTATTGTTTTGTCCATTGTTCGTTTGATTGTCTCGTCCATTAATTTTAGATACCTGTCAATCTCCTCGTTTGACAGATTTCTGTTAGACGGTGGGTAGAGCGAATTCGAGGAGAGTGCTCTCGTCAGTGTTCTGGTGAAGTGTGTCCAACGCACTCTACTATAATTGTAGGAATGCCTTTGAACAAACTCATCATCAATTCCGCAATTTCGTTTGGAACAGTTATTTCGGTGCTGAGACCGCAATGGTCACTGTCATACACGAAAGTGCGTAGACAGTTTGTAGTTTGTTAGTTTGTGCATGTCAGGTGTATTCGTGTGTCGAACAGCAGGATATCCAAATAGGACCCGTGTCTAGGAAACGACGGACTGTCCATCGCCTTAAGGCCGAGTCGATACATCACACCACCAATTGAATAGTAGGTTCCCTCTAGTATTTGGTGTATTATTTCCCCAATCACTATGTTTGGCGTTGAAATCTCCGCCGATAATAAAATAGTTGTCTTCCAATTCCAGCCTCAGAAATCGAAAAAGTGTCTCGAGCTCTGAGAATAATAAGGTGGATTGAGTAGCCTTAGGTGCATAGACAGACACCATGTATAACCGCTTTCCACTACGGAGAGGGATATACACGATGCATGCTTCCAGCACCTGGAACCTACGTACTACACGACTGTATACTCTTTTAAAACGTATACCTTTTCGTACGAATATCGCAACGCCATCTCCCTGAATGGAGTTGGGTTGGTTTCTCCGTACTATTTTGTATCTTCTGTGCCTCATTTTGTGTCTTTTGGTAAGCTTAGTTTCGCTAACCAAAAGCACATCAGGGGCTTGGTCGTTAAGCAACTTAAATAGTGTGGCTCGTCGTTCGAGCCTTATCAGTGAATTCACAGCAAGGACCTTCAGGGTTTGCTCCGCCATGTACGTACCCATTACGACTGGAGGTGCGTTAGTCCCGGCAGCAGCGCGTATAGCTTAGCCTGTTCCTGTATTTGACGCTGAAGCTGAGCCATCTGCCCCTGAATAGAGAGCAAGATAGCCAGCATGTCAGGTATAGGTTCTGGTGCCCTAGGCGCTGGGGACTGAGAAGCTACCTTTGGTTGTTGTACCGTATTTCCCCTACCTGCCGCCATTTGGCGTAGGTAACGTGGGGAGTAACGAGTGGTGTTTTTGTCTGCACGAGTGGACGTTTAATTTCCACTTTCTGCTGCCGAGCCAGATTTACTCTTTTGATGTATTGGAATTTGGGACAACCCCGATAATTTGCGGTGTGTCCCGTGTTCCTACATAACGCGCAAGAGAGTTGGCTTTTTTCTGACGCTCCGTCCTTGCGTAGAGCGCATTCCTCGGATTTGTGGTTCTTTCCACACTTCACGCATCGAGGCTACAGTTCAACGCGGCGTGCCCGAACCTTTGGCAGCGAACACATTGTAAAATGTTTTCGGAGAAGCGATTGCTAGTACCACTACACCACGCCCACCCCTGTAAGACAGGCACTGAAGTTCAGGAAATACGTTAGTGTGTGTCCTTCAACATCCATAAGTTTAAGTTGCAATAATTTATTGCCTACTGGAAATATTGCAGAGCCAGTTTAGGCAGAATGAGCCTTATACGTGTTAGATGATGTTGTAGAAAGTAGTGCAATTTATGTTATGGTCAAATTTAAGTGATCAAGTTATTCAATCATTAGTGGAGTAGGGTCCTCTTCAAGTAGATTTCCTGATTTCCCTGTAACTAAAAGCAGGAAGTTTAGTACCCGTTTTTACCAAAGAGATTTAAAAAATGGTGAGAAAACATCAAGGGCATGGTTAGTTTACTCGAAATCTTCGGACTCTGTCTTTTGCTTCTGCTGTCTCTTATTTTCGCAAGCGAAATAGAGTGTCGCTTTGTCCACAATAGGCTATAATAAGTGGAGTCACTTGTCAAGGGCTATTAAAGAACATGAGACAAGTCCCTTACCTATGACAGCTTTTCGGGTTTGGAGAGATTTAGATTTAGGTTTGCAAAAAGGCAAAACAATAGACTCTGGATTGCAAAACCAGATGGCCAAGGAAACTGAGCATTGGAGAAATGTCCTGAAACGACTTGTAATTATCGTGCAATTCCTTGCTACACAGTCTTTATCATTTAGAGGATGCTCCGATGTTTTATTCGAGCAAGACAACGGCAATTTTCTGCAAATCGTGCAAGCTGTAAGTCAATTCGACATGGTCCTAGCAGAACAGCTACGCAGAATCCATCATCAAGAGACGAAGCACACATAACTAAGTAAGGTCATTTAAAATGAGCTCATAGAATTTTTGGTAGGCGAAGTTAGAAAAGCTATTTTAGACAAAATAAAGCGAGCTAAATATTTTTCGATAATATTTTTTTATAATTCGAACAGCTAACTTTGGTTGTTAGAATAGGTGACCATAACAAAAAAAAACTATGAAGTTAAGGAACACTTAGGATTTTTAGTTGCAGAAGAGACAACCGGATATGGATTAACTGAGCTAATATTAGGTGAGCTTTTAAAGTTAAACCTTGCTTTATCAAATTGCCGGGGACAAGGATATGACAATGGTTCAAACATGAAAGGCAAAAATTGTGGTATGCAAGCTAGAATTAAAGGTCTGGAACCAAGAGCTTTGTTCGTCCCATGCACCTCGCATTCGCTGAATCTATTCATCCCTGATGCTGTTCAATGTTCTTATGAGGCAGTGGCATTTTTTAACACGGTTGAGAGCTTATATGTTATTTTTTCTAGCTCTGTAAACAGATGGTCGGTTCTGAAAAAAACATTTTATAAGTTTGACACTAAAACCCCTATGTACCACCAGATAGGAGAGCAGTGTAGATTCAATCAGGCCATTATACCTATAATTAGGAGAAATTTAAGAAGCCCTTGTTGAAGTATCACAAACTGACGACCCTAAATCCAAAAATATGGCCCAGTCTCTCGGCGGCGAGGTGATTGATTTAAGATTTATTTGCTGCGTTGTAATTTGGCACACAAGTTTAGATAGGATTAATATTGCTAGCAAGTCCTTTCAACAACAGAATATGTGCCTCAAGCTGGCAGTTGAGATTTTGTATTCAACGAAACAATTTCTCATAAAATTGAGAATTGATGAAAATTTCTCCTTGTTTTTAGAAGAAGTTTTCAGCACTTTTCCAGCTATCGCAGTCTTACGGCCCCGAACAAGGGCAACTCAGTTTTTCTACGAAGGAAGAGATGAGCACAAGGTAGAATTTTATTTTAAAGTTTTAGATCAAGCCATTTCATCGATTTCTGAAAGATTTGAGCAGATAAAAGAGCACAATGAACTATATCAATGTGTATATAATATTGGAAAGCGCAAATCAAATCCAAGTTTAATTTCATCTGAAGACTTTAGAAAAAAATTTAACTTATAATGGCAGTTCCGATTTAAGTGGCTCAGAATTTTATGGAGTAATCATCATGTTGTCAACTTTGATTAATGAAAATGATTCCGTGATAGACATTTTTAATTTTATTCATAACAGAAATATGAAGACTCTTTTTCCAAATACTGTTATAGCCCTAAGAATTGTCTTAACTTTACCAGTTACGAGTACTGTAGTACCAGGAGAACGCTCATTTTCCAAACTTAAGGTTAGAAAATAATTCTTACGTTCTTCAATGTCCCAGGAACGATTGGTATCTTTGGTAACCATATCAATTGGAAAAAGTGTTTATGCTAAGCTTGATAGTAATTTTCTATTGGAAGGTTTAGAGGATCATTTTCAAGGCACCATAAGGCAACACTCTTTTTAATTTTAAACTTTCTTGCCTATGGAAATACCTAATTTTAGTTCTTTAGTTTATATTTTTTTGTGACTTCTTTAAAGAAAATTTATTCTTGTAGAACGTACGTAGTTTAATTTTAGCTTTAAACTTTTTCATCTTTTTTCTTTTACGGTTTATTCTTTATTCAATGGTTGCGTGAACGTATTTAATTTATATTTAGTAGTTCCTAACAATTTTTTTCGTTGCTGAGCTTTTTTAATTTGTATTTATATGTGTAGAGGAATAGACCTACTGGAGAAACCTAAAAAAAAAACGCATTGGTATTCTACCTCCTTGGGTATGTGGAAATGTATACATACATATTTAAATATTTTCGATTTTGCGATCGTTTTAAAATTTACTCATATTGTTTAAATCTATATTATTATTCTGCGCCGGGCGCCAAAATTCATCGAACCGGTCCTGGTGTTGGGTTAATCGGAAATTGGGCTGCAGCCGAATGGTATCCATAGTACGTATAGAAAGTCTATTAGGTGTGGTGGCAATGGAATTGTTTTCAAAGCCTATGCAATCTGATGTAATATCAGACGAAAACACACAGCCAACTGATTGAATTTATATTTTGTGAATAAATGCAATGTCGCAGAATCCATTTCACCAAAAGTCCGATTGTTCTGCGAGTATGTGAGAAACATATAAAGGAATTCCAATGAGTTGACCACGTCGGTGTTGTTTGTACATACTCGTATACTCGTACTCGTACGTATGTATGGAGACGCATTTTCACAGAGTGAAAATTCCCAGAATATCAGAAGATTGAATGTTTGCTGACTTTGTTACTTACAGACTTTGCCCCCCAACAAAGTGCTTAGCGGATTTCTTTTTTGTTACGCGAAAATACAGCTGTTCATTTTTAATTTGCAAAGCCGATTAGATTTTTTTCTTTCAAGCTCAATTCGTATATCGTTCCTGTACCAGCATTTGTTTTTTATAAGATTTCTTTTTTTTAATTAATAGAGCTATTTTCTGAAATACCTTATGACGAAAGGAGTGTCCTAAGGGAGAAGTAAACAAAGAAGTTTCCTGTTTAGCATAGCAAGTTGGCTGAGGTACTTTCCTAATTAGGTATATAAAGTTTTATTCTACTTGGAGCTACCTTCAGTATTGATTGGGGATCGTTTTGATCTGGAGTAAACAATTAGTGAGTTCTAGCCATCGAAGTTATTGAATTGGAAACCATCCCACCAAGTCCTTGGTATTCGTGTTTGACGGGTCGCACACGTCATTAAAATAAAGTTTTCTCCCTTAGGTAAGTTTCACACTTATCAGGTTCCATTCGGTTCGGTCCGTAGGTATTCGTTTTGTTTTCGGTCCGATAAGTGTGAAACGATGAATTCGATGTGTATAAGAACCTGATAGACACCGAATAGCACCGAATGCCCCACGACGCGATTCGGTTTCATGCGGTTTGAATTCGTGTCAAGGGAGCACAAAGTAATCGTTTAGTTCACACATTCTCGGTTTGTCAAGATTAATTAACTGCGCGATGAAAAATTCTTCATTTGTTAGATAGTATTCCGAAAGTACATTCCACATACCTGCGAGCTCTAGATAGCCGATAGTTAAATATCCTTTTTTCGCCTATATTTCTATCTCAAGTTTTAAGAAGATTCTTGTGCATAAGCATAATCTCCTACCAGGTAATATGGTATTTTAGGGGCCACCGAGCCTGGAAGGCTCGTATTCTCAGGTAAATTCATTGTGGTGCCTACTATACTATAGATCTCCAAAATTGACCGTTATGAAACACATAAGAGTCGCAGTCTTTTCCATAGGCTCCAACGTTAGTGTAAACAAGCCTATTCATGAATATTCCTTTGCAGTTGATGTGCATCGAGTTGAGAGGATGAACTATTCTTATGTGTTTACCGTCAACGGCTCCGATGAAATTTGGGAAGTTGACATTTGTCTCAATTTTCTGGGCAATTGATTCCCATTTATTTTTATCTGGAACAGGAATGCACTTAATCGTAATACCGTCCAAATAGCACGGCAAACCTCCTTGACGATCTTGCCGACTATTGAAATCCCGACCAATGCAATATGCAAATCCGTAAAAGTGCGAACAAAACGATGATAATGAATTCGACTACTCCTTTTTCGCGTTTTAATTCTTCTGTAGAGTAACATCATTGCAATAATGCGACTTCTCTACATTGTGAATAGTGGGCGACTAGTTTTTATATTGAATACCTTTCCCGAATACAAACCTAATATAAACCGTGTGTGTGTGAAGAGTCTAACAAAAACTCCATTTAGAATGCTCTGAGATCCGATACGAGGGTCGCATTCGGACATCGGACGTCAGTTTACAAAACTCCACTCACAAATAACAAGCTCAAAATGAAAACAACAACAATTTAGCTGTCACGCATTGCGAGATGCCTGAGTTTTACAGATTTTCGAAATTGATTGCGATGCTTGCTTCGAGACTCGAATTATTGTAAACAAACACATTGAAGGTCATGTTACGGAAATATTTTTGACAGTTCATGCGCTCTCTTTTTCGAACAACGTATCGGATCTCGGAGCATTGTTTGCCAATTTAAGAGACGATAAAGGATATTTGAAGAGACCTGCGCAGTAGAATGGCAAACTCAGTTGGTATAGTCCGTACATACATAAGAAACACGAAACAAGTAATTTTGTTTACATTCACAGACAGATCACACACCGACTTCGAAGCGAAAGGACGTGATACTACAGCAAGATTCAATAGCGAGAAATAACTATTCACTAACAATAATATCTTTTTATTATCCTTTTGCAGAAAACAGGAAAACAATTCCACTATTTGTTCCTTACGCAGCGTCGTCAGAAAAACCCAAAGAAAAAAAACAAAACTACCAACTGCCTGAGCACACCCATTCCTGATGGGTCGGAAGGAGAAGGAGAAGGCAGCGGCATAGGCAGTCTACGACAAGTTCGTGGCTTCCTGTCGCCAACAAGTGGAAGTTTTTGGTGTGGGCTTTGCGGCTCAGATACATCAAAAGTTAACTTCTAATATAGAGGAGATCTATGAGGAATCTCCGGTCATCGATGCTCATGAGGTCACGCAGGATACAGCCACCGACGACTCAATGGAAGACGAGTCAGAAGTGGAAGACAAAGAGGATGAGGAGTTTTTCGATGATGGAGAACAACACGATTTGTCTTCCTCTGAAGAGGAATTTTCGGCCATTTAGGCGAAGAAGCGGAAGAAGTCGGCCTCACCACCACCAACAGAAAACTGGGACAACAATAACACTACCAAGTCGACCACCAACAACAGCAGCAACTAAACCAATACCACCACCAACAGCAACAACAAAATTAAAATATCCATTCCCATCACCTGCAGCATCAACACCTTCACCACCAAGTACACAACCTTCAACATCCAAAGCAGCGATGATGAAGAATAACTCGGAGAAGATATCTGAGCCCAAAAGCCGTGTTTTCATGCCCCCAATAATCTGTTTCCTGCTCAACATAGCAGACCTTGCACGCTATGCAAAGCCCTTAGGACTCCAATATAAAGTGCATAACATAAACAGCACGAAATCAGTGGTGACAAGCACAACCAAGCACGTGCACAACAAAATACAAGAGTACCTACGTAACAGGAAAACTGAATACAACACTTATACCGGAAAGGAGGACAAAAAATCCTTACTGGTGTTGAAGGGGATACATCACTCCTTTCAGGTGCAAGAAGTCAAGTACGAACTACTGAAGGAGGGAATACCTGTCATTACTGTGACCCCCTACAAAACTAGAAATCCCGACAAAAGTTTCAACAGCTTCGTAATTGAAGTCGTTAAGGGCAGCGATTTACCTGCCATCTACACAAAAAACCTTTTGCTAAACCAAAAGATATTTTGGGAAAAATTTAAGGCAAACGGGGTTACTCAGTGCCGTAATTGCCAAAAGTAAATTAGAAGAAAAAGCCAAACTTGCAGCGAAGAAGAAGCAGCAACTAGCGTTTTCCAGGGAGTCGACTGCTAAAGGAATCCAGTCAAGATTGAGCTTCGCCGACGCCATTGCTATGGGCACGACAAAGAAAACCCAAAACAAGGTTACAAAGACACCAACAGAGTAATCAACAGAGGAAATTTCAACAGTAAACACACAACAACATCAAATAAAACAACAGCACCAAACACAACAAGGTCTTCAAACAGTATTTTTGAGGATACTGAAAGGATTTTTGGAGCAGAATCTCTTCACCAAACTTCAAAAAGCAAAAGAGATTATTCCACCTAATTACGGCTCCCTGGACGATAAAGCGAAGACGCCTCTTCTAGCTAGACTAATTTGTGTTCTATGTTGTCCATAAATAGGCTAAATTTAATAATACATAATATTAGTTCTAATTACTCTATTCACAGGAGGGCTTCTCTGAATTTCTTTATTAAGTCAAAGAAGCCCGATATTATTCTACTTCAAGAAACAAATTTATCCGACAGGAACCCCTTAACAACCGATGGATACATCCCATTTAGAGTAAATAAGACAAGACCGGAACAAGGGAAAAAAGGTACAGCAATCCTTCTTCGAAACGTTTTCAAAGGACTACAGATTTAGATTCAAAATTTGTCTTCGATGGAAGTAACTGCGGTCAATCTTACTGTCAAGGATAACGAAACGTTATTAATTATATCCGCTTATGTCAGGTGTACAGCCACAAATAAGAGTATTCGAAGTGATATGATAATACTCACTGGATTATCTAACTACCATACATACTGTGTCATCGGAGGAGATTTTAATGCACGTCATACCCTATGGCAAGATGAAGTGTGTTCACCCCATGGATTGGCGTTGGTAAATTGGCTCAACGCAAGCAGCCACCAACACTCCTTTGAAGTCGTGTCGCAACCCCAGAAGACATTTCTAAAGATTCCATCAACAATCGACTTCTTCTTGGCAACATCGAGTATCATTAACATCCATCTGGAATTCAAAAATTGTTCATATCTGGAAAATCCGACTCAAGCAAAAGATTTTCTTAGAACATCCCCATCAGAAGATGCATATCAACTTCAGGAAAGTCAACTGGAACAGATTTCGATAGGTTTACTAGCTACGGGGAGGTCACTGACATTATCTAAACCAGCAATGCAAAGAAGTCAGCTGGAAACGACAGGATATCTAATCATATCCTGAAGAAAATTCCAAGACTTACAGTCCTCTTCCTCACTACAATATTCAATATTTAATAAATTTTGTTAGAAACTGGAAAATAGCCAAAATCATACCGCGATCTCCAAAAAAACAAAAACATCCACTCCTGAAGCTACACCATGATGTCACCAAAGGCCTTAATAAAAAGGAAACCACTGTGGCATGCCTATTGGATATGGAAAAAGCCTTTGACAGCGTTTGTATTAAGGGATTTGTATTTAAACTAATAACATTTGGATTTCCACATCACTTGGTAAGATTTATTGAAAACTTCCTTAACAATAGATTCTTTTTCGTGCAGATTCACAACACGATGTCGTCAACCAAACGGATATGTGCCGGAGTACCCCAAGGACCGAGGCTGGGACCAAATCTGTTCAACATTATGACCGCAGATCAGTCAACAAATTCGGATTCAACAAAAACCTCCTTATACGCAGACGACTTAATTACATATGCCATCTCTGTGTCGCCTGAACTAGCCGCCTCTAGAGTTGAACACCATATAAGGAAACTTTCGGACTACTACCTCAAATGGGGATTAAAAATTAACCCGTGCAAATCAGAAGTCATAAGCTTCCGGACTCCGTCTTGGCGACTATTAGCAAGGAGATGCAAAAATGTCACCATAAAGCTTCAGGACAACAGCATTATCACCTGCTCACCCTGTACAGCTTATTTAGGAATACAGTTCCACGAAAGATTCAAATTCAACGGACATGTCGAAGCCACTATCAAAAAGGCCAACTACGCGCTTCATCTCATTCACCCTCTCCTAAGGAAACGAGCCGGACTAAGCCAGAAGACAAAACTATTAATATACAAACAGCTGATTCGACCTGTTTTAACATATGGATGTCCGATTTGGTTTACAATGTCACCAAGTAAGATGAAGCAGATCCTCATCTTTGAGCGCAAAGTTCTTAAGATTTGCACGGGTCTACATAGACGTCCAGAGAATCTCAAATATTTCCGCAACGAAATACTCTACTCGACTGCATCTGTAACACCACTGGATAAATATATGGTTAATCTTTCTAAGCGCAAATTATAAAAATTAACCGACCACCCAAATGAGGAAGTACAACAAATTTTAGTAGACCCAATTGAACCACTATCTAAGTACTCGGGCAATGACTGACACGCGGTTCGAAAATTCCCAAAACAACAACGACTTCTACCTCCATAGAAACAGTAGCCATTTTAGGGGTTAAAGCTCCTTATAATTCCTTCTAAATTTGTATTTTGTATACCAATTATAACTTTAAAAAATGTATAAACCATCATGTAATAGATTAAGTAGACATGAACGTAGTTCCTTAAACTACGAAAATAGACAATAGAAATACGTCGGGCCCCTGTTGTTGAGCTGACATTCTAATTTTAGTTGTAAGTCTAGTTATAAGTCATATTGTATATATATTTTAGACGTAAAAATAAAAACCTTAATCGAATCGAAATAATTTTGTTTAATTACTTTTTAACACGTTGACTGCCTCAACAGTTTTACTAGTGCGTACGCCGTACACCAACTCTGTTTCTCTATCAAATATTGATTCTGAATACTTAGGTGAATTCTGAAAATTATTTTCGAATAAATAAATCACACTTAGAACTGATATTTAGCAATGTTAAACCTCTGACCGATCTCTCGTGTCGTCAAATGTCTGTCAACGCTAACTGCAGCTAAGATTTGATCGTCGTCTGTAGTGGATGGACGTCCAGAGCGAGCAGTATCAGCAAGGTCTGTATTGCCGGAACGAAAGCGTGTAAACCAGCGCTGATAAGTGTCAGTGCTAACTGCCGAATCTCCATACACCCTTCAAATCTCACGTTGCGCCTCTGTCGCTTTGAGACCTTTTTTAAAGAAAAAACGCAAAATATGCCTAAAATGCACTTTTTTATCTTCCATTTTTAAAAAAAAATTTAGCACTTAAAACACGTCCGATCAAACCAAATTCTCGTAACAATGTAAAGAATAAGCCCCTCTACTGGAAAAACGTCTTCATAACGGTTTTATACACAGAGATTTTCTGAAGCGATAAACGCCACTTTCAAGAAAAAAACCGCAGAACTTATTGAACAACCCAATATAAAGAACCACCAGTTTTTGAGGCAGCCAAGGACTAAAATCACAAGTGACAGAGCTTGAACAACAAAATTTATCCGATTCAACGACGATTTTATGAAATTATTAGTAGACCAAACTAACACAATATTTGGAAAAAAAAGGTTCTTTACGCAGATCTTCCCGAATGAAAAAATGGGCTGATACTAATGTCTCTGAAATGAAAGTTTTCTTAAGCCTACTCTTCCAAATGCGGTCTTTTGCAGTTCCAACTATCGAACATTATTGGAGCACAAGTCTATTTTATTATGTACCGTTATGGAGGAATGTTATGAGCCGTAACCACTTCCAACTTTAATTACGCTTTCTTCACTTCACTTTTCTGACAATAATGCACTCGGTGCTTCTTCTGATAGATTGCACAAGATAAGGCCTATTTTGAACTACTTAAATGAAACAATAAGCAAAATTTACAGCCCAGGAAAAACCCTATGCATTGATGAATCACTGTACATTATGTAAACATGTGACCATGCTAAATTTGTATAAATACTCAAACTCCGTGCCCTATTGAAGGCAAAACACAGTTTTTTTTTTTATTTCAAAACCACAACATATTACAGTGGTGCTTTGGTATGGAAGATTAATGTTTCGTCAATATTTGAAGAGTAAGCGGCATAAATATGGTGTTAAACTCTATGAACTCTGTGAATCAAATAGAATAGTGCTAAAAGTCCAAATTTATTGTGGAAAATCAGAGGAACGATAGTTGGTTGAAGTTGTTCTAACTCTTGTGGATGGGTTTCTCGACAAGGGTCATAGCTTTTTTACAGATAATTTTTATAACTCGCTTATAAAAACAATGACTGAACTATTTATACTCGTATTTGCGGAACTCTTCGCTTTAAACGAAAAGAGAATCCGACAGAAGTTACAAAGAAAAAGTTAAAACGCGGTGGATGTTAGTGGCTAAGGTCCGACAGTGTGGTGGTTTGCAAGTGGAAGGATAAGCGCGATGTGCTTTCAATATCTAATATGCATCGATTGGAAATGGTTGATTATACGAATAAAAACGGTAAAACCTCAAAAAAACCTAACATAACATAACATAATAAAAGAATGGAATATCAGGATTAAGAAAAACGCTAAGGTGGTATAAAAAACTCGGAATACATTTGTTTGAAATGTATATACAAAATGCATACATCATTTATTGCAATCAGCCAAATACGAATAAAATGAGTTCACTAAAATTCTGTGGAGAATTCAGTGCTCATTTGCTTGGCGATAGAATGCCTGGTGACTCAAAAACATCAGAAACTTCGAAACCATCTGCCATTTTAAAATGAGATTCACTCATAACTTTGGTTATTTTGCAATATTATGCTTATTACAATTTCAAATAAAAAAAAATAAAAATTGGAAGTGTAGAGGCTTATTTCTCTTAATTGGGGTTATTTTCATTGCCACAAAAAATTAGAGAGTCTAGCTCTGTAGGCTACAGAAAAAATCACAAATGAAAAATCATCTATCAAGTACGAATATACTCGTAGCTGGCGTACTGGACCAGGCGCCTCACTACGAGTATACTCGTAGTTGGCAGTCAACGTTTTAATGTCTGAATGGATCACTAATGATCTTATTAACAACAATTTTACCTCTACAGTAATACGAAACCTAAATGATAATTTAATATTATGTAGTAAATCTGAAGAGAACTCGTAGAATACATTTTTTGTAATCCATCAAAACATACGTAGTCTGCGGCAAAACTTCAATTTGCTTGTGTGCAATCTTGAAGCTTTCACTTTTTTACCAGACTTGATATTCACAACGGAAATATGGATATTTGCTTGTGAACTCGACAATTTCGTAACTTCTGGCTATGATTTTCGTGCAAACACAAATGAATCCTATGGAGCAGGTGGAGCAGGAGTTTTTATACGCAAAGAAGTAGTTTTAGTTTAGTTTTAGATGCATTTTATTTTCTAATCAATAACTCTTACATACTAACAAAAAATGCTTAAACGCTAGCTTAAAATTACTTAACAATCGTATACTAACTTACTGGCCCCACACCGGCACTCTAAGCTACTCTAAATTCTTATGTCTATGTCTTTCGACTTTCTTTACATTTTCTTTAGGAATACTTATTTTCTATACTTAAGGCTAAGAAAAATACAATACACACATAAACACACATAGACATTATACACAATCATATACATATATCAGTATACACCTTTGTATACACTGATATATGTATATGTTTCTTAAATGTTGACCTAAACCTATGTAAGCTGGCCACCGCTATTCACAAAGCAAATAAATTGGTCAGCTCTGCCGCACTAGTGAGGCTGGTCCGTAATTGACGGAAACGACGACGAAACATCTTCCCCATCATTCAACCACCAGAAATGCTAGTGCTGACGAACGACATCCCTTTTATCGCGATTCCCCACCGCCCTACTGAACCTGAGGCGATCCATACTGCCGTGTGCGACGTCTCTGCTGTAGTTGAGTCGCCTGTCCCCAGCTGTCCGAGCGGCATGGAAGATTAGCGGCACCACCAATCTGTCCTGGATCAGACCTTTGTATCTAGATAGAGGAACGCTTCCGGAGGAATAAAGCCGTCAAAGCGAACTCTCTCGTGATACATATAATTGGGGTAGTAAGCCCCAGATATCTGGTTATTCGTCGAGGTCATTGCTCTTGCAATGTGCCTTCGAGTCAGCTTAATTACGAAGTTGTCCACTCGTATTAGGTTCACCTTATTGTAAAGGACCTCATTAGGATAACATTTTTTGTACTCCGACTCTGGTGTTCTGTACAAGCGAAGGCAAGCCCTCTCAAACACCCGAATCTTTTCCATTAAGCTTGCTCGTACATTGAACCACACGCGACAACCAAATACCAGCATGGGCCTGATAAGGGCCATGTAGCAGATTACCTTTACCCCCGCATCGAGTTGGCTGCTATAAAACAGTCTCTTTGTAGGGGCAAAAGCGCCTTTAGCTCTGGCCAGAGCAGCATCTACATTTTTGCCAAAATACAGAAACTGATCTAGCCAGATTCCAAAATATTTGACTACATTTCGACAGGCAAGAGACTGCCCGTGTTGTGCAATGATCGAGAGCCTTCGCCAATTTTTTCTGGTATCCCTAGAGGCTCCAGACAACGGCGTCCTAAAGAGAATGGTTTCCGACTTCTGAAAGTTGATTTTCAACTTCCAGTCATCGCAAAATCGTCTTATCTTATCGAAGTCACGCTGCAAGAGAGTATTAATGGCCACGCTATATGGACCTGTTCTGTACGCTATCAAATCGTCTGCGTACGCAATAGTATGGGGAAGTCGCTTGTATAAATGTTGAATAGGATCGGCGAATTGACCGCGCCTTGCTGAAGACCATTTTTAATTTGAAATATTCCAACAGAAGTAACATCGCCATTCTTCACGATGAAGAATGTTATGTAGCATATTATACAGAATGTACAAGAGTGGTTTATTGGTCCCTAGCCTAGTCAGCTTATAGGAAAGACCCTCTAACCATACGGTGTCGAAGGCCTTCTCCAAGTCAACAAGGCAGGCACCAGTACATTGGTTTTTGCCTTTATTCCATTGGATATCGGACACCAGTTTAGACGCGGCATGTGAGATGTCATGTCCCGCCTTAAAACCGAATTGATTATCCGGAACTATATGTCTGTCATCAACCCACTTAGTAAGAGCTCTATTGATTACTTTTTCAAAAACCTTACTGATATTCGGAAGGAGACTTATCGACCGGAGATTCGCCGGATAGGATATATCCTTCCCCTTTTTGGGGATAGGTTGAACCACCGCCCTTTTCCAATGCGCTGGATAATGTGCATTATTCATTGCATTATTAAACAGGGTGGTGTAAATGTCCACCGCTTCTAGAGGAAGATGTCGAAGCACGATGTTCGGAATACCATCTGTCCCCACTGATTTCTTAGCCCTGATTGTGTCGAAGATTTCATGGAGTTCTTTCTTCGAAATGAACGGGGGTAGGTCATCCTCTCTAGAAATGACATTATGTGCCATATTTTCGTCGCTGAATCGTGTGAAACCAGAGCCCTCGGATCGCCAGTTCCTTATTTCATTTCGAATGCAGAAGTCGTGCACCAAGACGCGATTGTCCAGGTCGTAATTAGGGCCAATGGTATCAGTGGCCTTGTATACTTCCTGGAAAGTCGCCCCTATGGTCTCAACCTTCTCCTGCGGATCCTCGATCACAAAGAAGTCGTCATCGTCAGCGGCTTCATTTGGATCAATACCTGCTGTTGTCAGTAACCGTTCGTTGTTTGTCGTCCGGGCTATTTTAAGACCATAGATAAACTAAACTAGATGTCAAACTCTACTAATACTTATGCAAACCCTTAACTTTCGGACAGACACACTGTAAGTGAATTCCAACACTTTTGCATCTCTATAACGTTGCCAAAATTTGCTAGAATGAGAGCAATTTACAAGTAAAATTGCTAGAATGAGAGCGATTTGCACGAGTGTGTGTAATGTGGATGACGTTTTTTGGTTCAAATGGGCGTGGTTTGTATAAAAAAGGAGATAAATTGCCATTGATCACAATTCACACGTATTCACGGACAGAGTCTCATAGATAGTGTCGATCACTAGAAAACCGGTTTTGATTTTCCAATATCTGGAAAGTTTGATATCTAGGTATAGTTAGTCTATGTTTAAGACACTGAAGGTCGTTTTGATTTCTTCTCCGAAATAGTTTATTTATTTGCGGAAACATATTCGGGTTGCTGGTGTTTACAGCCCGAACCTTGTTGTTTCAATAAAAACTTACAGAAATTCTGTAATTCTCTTTTATTAACTTTTGCACATTTTTAATCGACGACTTCAGCGTCCTAATCTCCGGGTCTTGTCGGTCAGTTAACTGTCTGTACAAGTTTTTAAGTCTGGTCAGAAGTCTACTTTTCTGTCGGTGCAGTGCGTCAATAGTAGGATTGCGGAACAGGTCTTCGTTAGTCGTACGTCGATAACGCGGTATTGTAGTGTCCATAGTTTGTTTAATTGTCTCGTCCATTTGTTTTAGGTAATTGTCGATCTCCTCGTTTGACAAATTCCTATTGGACGGTGGGTGGAGCGTGTTCGAGGAGAGTGCTCTTGTCAAGGTTGCGGAGAAGCGTGTCCATCGAGTCTTACTCTAGTTGTAAGAATATCTTTGGACAAACTCCTCCAATTCCGCAATTTCGGTGCTAAAGCCGTAATGGTCGCTGTCATACACGAATGTGCGCAGACTGTTTAGCGTTTGTAAATTCGTACCTGTCAGTCGTATACGTTCGTCGTACAGCAGTAGATCCAAATAAGAGCCGCCTCTGGGAAACGACGGGTTATCCGTCGCTTTAAAACCGAGTCTGTACATGACATCGTGCTGACCCCACCAGTTGAGTAGTAGGTTCCCTCTAGTATTTGGCAAATTATTTCCCCAATCTCTGTGTTTAGCATTGAAATCCCCGCCGATTATAAAATAATTCTCCCCCGATTCCAGCCTCAGAAGTCGAAAAAGCGTGTCGAGCTCTGTAATGAATAGGGTGGATTGTGAAGCCTCTGCTACATAAGCAGAGGCCAAATACAGCCGCTTTCCACTGCGGAGCGGGATGTAAATGACGACTGCCTCCAACACCCGGGACCTGCGCAACACTTCCTTGTACAGTCTGTGAAATGTTATACGAGTACCTTCTTTAATGAAGATCGCGACATCGCCTCCACGTTTGGATTTGGGCCGGTTTCTTCTTCTAACGATATAATTATTGTATTCCAGATTGTGCTTATCGGTTAGCTTTTTTTCGCTAGCGAAAAGCACATCATTACTTTGGTCTTGTAGCAATTTAAACATTGCGGCTCTTCGTTCAATCCTAATCAGTGAATTAACATTCACCGCATCCTGTACTGGGACGCTTTAAAAAAATATCTTTATAAAATTGCTTTGGTGTAAATCTTGATCATTATTACTGACCATAACATGACAGGTTTATTATTCCAAAAACTAAGTAATGGAAATATTAAACGGAGAACCTATACTTCCTCGTGTATAGCTAAAAAAATAAGGTTTGATCATTTATATAATGCTTTACTTTCTGAATACTGGCTTCAAGTCTATGGTGAAAGTAATGCTTCAAAGGCATATGAAATTTTTAGTGAAATTGTACAAGGATATTTAAGCACCATTCAGCTATAGCTTAGTCATCGGAAAATTAAATTTAAGATTAAAGCCATGGATTAACCGCTGGATACTCAAAAAAATAAAACTGAAAAACAAACTGGGCAAAATACCATATGTCAGAAACATCCGTTGAATACTAGATTGAAAAATCGGTATGAAGGCTTATGCAAGAATCTAAACAATCTCATAAATAACCTAGTAGATGTTCTCATATATATGTTTTTAACTTAAGTGTCTCAGTGGATCTTTTCCTGAAAAATTAAAAAAGGTAACAGAAAAGTAACTATAGGCCTATATCATTACTATCTCCTGTATCAAAGGATTTTGAAAAAAAGGATTTGAAAGTAGAATGCTGAACTACTTAGAGAAAATATTTTTTTTTAGTACGTCACAATTTGGGTTCAGGGAAGGTTTTTGTACCAAAGACACTGTACTAGAGTTATATTCTTCAATAAATACAATTCTCCTGGGCAAGTTATATTCCTTAGGATTTCGTGGTTCGACGTACAACTGATTTTCTTCCTATTTAAAAGATAGAATGCAGAAAGTGAAGGTTGGAAACGTGCTTAGTAATGCAACGGTGATCAACGGTGTACCACAAGGATCAGTTCTTGGACCCATCTTATTCCTTGTCTATATAAATTCACTTTTCAGTTTGCCCTTTCAAGATAAGCCAACTGCCTTTGCAGATGATGTTGATATCGCATACAACTCAACTAAGTAATCCTCTGTTCGTAGTTTGTACCTTCTTTAAAAAAAGTGCGAAAGTAAAACTTTGCACTTCTCTCGCGAGCGTCGAACTTGTCGAGTTATAGAGACTGAGTAGGGTCAATGAATCACGAGAAGAAATTCTCTAAACGAGTCCTAAAACCAAAGGATGTTCCCCCCTCACCACCTCTCCCTTTTTCCACTGGGCTAAATCAAGGTGTCATACGACCCGTGCCGAAGACCAACCTGGCTGAGGGCCCAGCATCTCCAAAAATACCTCAGTCGCGAATGGAGTATCTGGATACCTGGCGACCGGATTAGCTAGCCTTATCTGTATACGGCGGATCTCTGCACAGATGTAACACCCTTTCTCCGCTACTCGTGGGACCATATTATGGACAATACCTCAAACAAAACAAAAATCGAGGGCGGTACTCCTTTAATACCGGACGGTAGAACGGTGACTGCACCGATTACCGGCAGGGCTCCAGCATTGTCGGGATGAGGTAAAACATGGTGCACCGTTCTCTAAAGGCAAGCGCAACGAGCCTAAAAAGAAATCTTCAGGGAGTGTTAAGACTGTGGCAAGCCATGGTCCTATCACTTCCTCCAACCCTAGCAGCAGCAAGTTTGTGGCAGGCCACGGACTTGTCACTGCTACCAAAACTCCTACACCCAAGGAGGAATCTGGAACTCAGCCGCATCGGCAAGAGCTCCATATAAGGCGCTTTACCTAAGACGCGGAAATACTTCACGCATCATCAAAACCTTCGGATCCATTCTGGAGGTTGAGAGAAGTGCGGACGTAAAAAACAAGATTGTGTGGGCTAAAAATATCCTAAAAAACGGATTATCCACTGCTTCCACTGCTCCCAAAATTCCAAAAGACTCCTCCAAGCGCCAGATATCGTTGAAGGAAACCGTCCCGATTTCCAAGAGGCTCAAAATACACAGTACAAAAATCCTTGGGCCATCCGACAGCACATATCTGAGATCTTTCAGCAAAGTCCTAAAGGACGCAATAGTGATCGCGGTGATCGTTAGAAACGATACCGACGGTTCCATAATACCTGAACAGTGGCAGATGGTCAAGCTGAAGATTTCGAGCTACTTCTTGGTCATCATGGGGGAAAATCCCGGACCACCTCCCATCACAAGCGACCCTGGCTGGCACCAAGGTCATGTTAAGCTCATCGCGTGTGCCAACCAGAGATCTCTTGATTTCTTCATTAAAGCCATAGGTGGTTTAGGAGAGATTTGGCCTGGTGCAAAACCCAAGGTCGTGTCTAAAGAGGACATCCTTAGCTGACCTCGAACTCGTACCTGGATCCTAGCCGCACTCTCCTCCCCAGAAAGTATTCTGGAAATCATTAGCTCAGTACCCCGACTCTTCCGACTCATGACTGGAAAGTCGCGAAACTGGAGGAACTAAGGGGCTCTTATAGATGCGCGTTGATCGTGATCAATAAGGAACCCCTTAACCCTCTGGCGCAGACGAAAGGCATGATTCGGTTTGAATTTGAGTCAATACACTTAAGGCTCTACAAAAAGGATGAGCTGGATGCTGATAAGCAACCTCTTCCTCCTTTAACGGAGACACCATCAAACACAATCTTGGGTCTTGAATAAACGATGACGAAGAAAAATTAGGTCCTATACGATCAAAGGATGAAGATGAGCTCTTGGGTACATCTTCAGAATCGGAAGTCTTCAACAGCATCATGGTGGAGGCTACTCTGGAAGACTACAGCAATAATACGGTTTCTCCAGATTAATCTCCATCACTCAAAAAAGGCTTCGGCCGCACTCATTCTGCGTCTTTCAAAAAACGCAGAAGGCATTATCCTAATCCAGAAACCATGGATTGTAGAAGGCCTGGTTCGTGGACTTAGGACACCCGTATACGCTCCACTCTATACAAGAGACAAAGGTAAGATCAGAACTTGTATATTAGTGAAATGTAGACTTAATGTATTTTTACTTCCTAACCTCAGCGACCTCGACTTAAACGTTGCGAGACTAGAGACTGCCAAAGGTTCCTACTGGCTGCCATCGGCTTACCTTGCCCACGACCATGTTGACCCTCTCCCTGGTGATAACCTAGAAAGGGTGGTACTGGAAGCTTGAAGGCAAAAAAATGACCTCATCATAGGATGTGACGATAAAGCACATCAGACGGTATGGGGCAGTGCCGACATCAATGATAGAGGTGAGTCACTTTTTGACTATATTCTAAATACTACCCTCCCTATTTGCAACATTGGCAATGAGCCCACTTTTATAACTATAAACCGACAACATCACTCAAAGGCTAATGAAATGGATGGTATCGTCTGAATACTCCTTTTCAGACCACAAATACATCAAGTTCAGACTGAGTGATGCTCCCCCCAGCCAGCCAACTTTCCGGAACTACATTAAAACTGATTGGCCAAAATACAGAGGAGTACTATCAGAAACCCTATCCTCTGAACTATCAAGTCCCCCGCGTGACACCAATGAGCTTGACATGAAAGTTAAGGAATTTACTCAGGCTCTCAATCAGGCTATGGCTGCTTCCTGCTCTCTTGTTCAACCTAGAGGCAAGAAAAAGCCACATTGGTGGACATCAGCACTTGGACTACTTAAAAACACTTCTAGAAAACTTTTCAATGTAGCAAAAAGCACAAGAAAAGTGGCTGACTGGGACTCATACAAAGAATCCCTCAAATTATAGAAAAAAGAACTGAGGAAGGCAAAGCGACAATCATGGATGTTATTCTGTGACAAAATCACAGAAACCTCTAAGGCACCGCGGCTAAGGAGAATCCTCTCTACAAATCCTATGATGCCTAGCTGTTTGAAAAAAACCGACGGCTTCAGGACAACCTCAAGTGATGAATCACTCAACCTGCTACTGGACCCGCACTTTCCAGGTTACTCCCAACTCGCGGCCAGTAGCAGCCCAAACAAGCCTACTGCAACCGAGACCAAAATTCATGGTCTGATCACAAGAGACAAACTGCTCTGGGTGCTGCATAACTTCAAATCATACAAGTCTGCTGGTCCGAACGGTATAATCCCTGCCGGGCTACAGAGGTCCTCAGATATTATTCTGGGTGCGCTAGAAAATATTATGAGGAGCTGTGTAGAACTTACCCACGTTACACTGTCATGGAGAGAAGTCAATGCAGTATTAATCCCCAAAGCTGGAAAACGTTCTCATGTTGTCCCAAAAGAGCCTTGCAGCCTACTCCCTCTGCGGCATTAGAAATTCTGTTTCATTTGACACCCCTAGATATTTTCAGCAAGCAGGTAGCTGCGACTGCAGCTATTCGCCTTAAAGCGACTACACAGTGCACAAATAATTTATTTGGCCACGCCAACATTCTTAATACATTAGGAATCTTCACAGAGAACATCGATTATAACATAACTGAACTTTGGTTTGACAAAAACTTCCATGTAAGCTTCCCCTCTAGATCATTCTGGGAGGAAGATGCTTTCATGGAGGACAAGTCAATCCATCTCTACACAGATGGATCTAAAACCGATAGCGGAGTTGGTGGCGGTGTTTTCTCAGATAAGCTAAATCTAAGACCCTCTTTCCGCCTTCCAAATCACTGTAGCGTGTTCCAGGGGGAAATTTTGGCGATTAAAGAAGCTCTGTCCTGACTGAAGAAAAACGTGATATCTGCAAAGTATATCCGCATCTTTTCGGATAATCAGGCCGCTATCAAGTCCCTGGACTCGGTCCCATTATATTCTAAAACCGCCCTTGAATACCGATCATCTCTCATGGAGATGGCAGAGTAGTTCAACAATCACCTTTGTTGGGTGCCGGGCCATAGATGTGGCCAAAGCTGGATCTGAATCGCTCTACGTGTTTGATCCTATTATATAGAAAACATCTCAGCGGCATAATAGGTGTCATTACTGGACACTGCCTCATAGGCAAGCACGCAAGAAGGCTTAGCGCTTTTACAAATGATTTCTGTAGAAGCTGTATGGACGAGAAAGAGGAAGAGACAATCCTCCACCTGCTCTGTACATGTCCAGCTCTCTCCCAGAGAAGACAGCTTCATCTAGGAGCTTTCTTCTACAACAATCTAAACGACCTAGATATAGTCTTTAACAGTCTCCTACGCTTTATCATAAGCTCAAAGTAGTTCCATTAGCAAGAGGATCATAGATCCATCACAATGGGCCAATAGGCCTAAGTGGGTTGGTATTTCCAACAGCTACTCTTATCTAACCTAACCTAAAGCTTTGCGCACAACATATTTTGGATTTTTCATTCTAAATTGCTATATGGCATAAGTCGTTGGGGAGGTGCTTACAAAAAGAAAATACAACATTTGCTGTTTCGACAAAAGTGTACCATGAGAAATATTTGTGATGCATACCACTCAAAAATATTCTTTATTAGAGGTGGTTATCTGCAAAGCCTGAATTCTGATGTCCGCACTCTGCGAAGCAACTTGAATAATTATGTAAATGTTCCACATTTCGTACCAGCCACTTAAGAAATTTCTACTCTGTCGTGCCCTATAAGTTATTTAATATGTTTCCTTCATCGATACGCTGCACCAGAAGCTTTCCGGAATTCCTTTAAAAAGTTAAGTCATGGCTCTTACATTTTGAGCATAATCAAATTGAAGTTTTGCTGTCCTACATAAGTAGTACAAAAATGAAATGTACCCAACAAAGAAATATAAATACGAGTATATGTAGACCTTACTTTCTTTTCTTTTGCCCCACAATATCTGAATTGTATACGCTATATGAAGGGGCATCTATCTCTAATTTTATAGTAAATACTACTGTGCGGGTGCTTTCGAGTAGACTCTGGAGTCTGGGATAGGCGCTGGTTAGGAAACTTTTCCTCGTGGAGGAGTTAGATTTAATAGAAAAAAAAGACAGATTGAGACTTCTGGTCTTTATTATATATAATAGAGCTCGACGTCTTACCTCGTGGAGGGTGATAGATGAAAAAGGACAATTTTGGTTAGTGGAAATAGGAAATAGGTAGGCTGATAGTCGGCTTTGAATTGTAACAAGCAGTGACCTCTTACATAAAACATTACATCTATTTGAAACTTATCCATTTGCTCGTACATTGAACTAAAGAATTATATGCTTTTCACATGAACATTTCCGGCCGCCTTGCAGCAACCGGTGTAAAAGTGAAAGCTACGTATAATATTATAAGGATACTGTTGTAAATCCAAAGAGGTGATTTTCAGATACATTATAATTTCACAAAATTAAACTTAAAACTATTGAGATTCTTTTGTTTGTAGAGGGATTCCACTCACTCCATTGGGAAAGGATTGGTTAGTAGGGGAACCAGTAAATCAATTATTTATAAGTAAAAACGAATATAAAGGCACGTTGTGCACATATGATATAAATAAAATTTGATTTCGTAAGTTTCTTAAAATAATGATATGTACAAAATTATAGATGTCAAATTCGTGAAATGTTTTCTTAATAAGTGCCATTAAAATTCTTTAACTTTTAAATGAAATTGTTCTTAAATGCATGTAAGTATATGAAAAAGCTAGAGATACATACGAGGTTTGACCGATCAGACGCGGATAAATTTAATTTTAAGAGTTCAGTAGTACACATAGTTTTACGATAGGCCTAGTTAGCATACCAAATTGCGTTTTGATATCTACAACGCGTATTTTTCCGTCAGAACCCGGATATATTTTCATTACGCGTCCCATGCGCCATTCATTTGGAGGCAGTTTTTCCTCTCGAATTACTACGCGATCATTGATAGCAACATCTCTTTGGGAATTTTGACATTTATACCGTTTATGCATTTCACAGAGATACTCTCGTTTCCACCGAAAGCAAAACTGTTGGTGGAGTAACTTTACTTTCTCCCATCGTCAAATGCAGCTAATTTACTTTTCAAATATGTCAGATTCAGTGGTAGCTAGAAGCGGACCACCGCGAAGAAAATGTCCTGGCGTTAGAGGTAGTGGATCATTGATGTTTTCGGACATTGGGAAAATCGGCCTAGAATTAAGGCAAGCCTCAATTTTTGACAAAAGAGTTGTAAGCTCCTCGAATGTAAACCTGTGGTCTCCTGCAATCTTGCGGAAATGTACCATAAATCTCTTAACTCCAGCTTCCCAAAGCCCTCCCATATGTGGTGCTACGGGTGGAATGAATTTCCACTTTAGGTTACGATCTTTATACATTTCTGCAACCTCGGAGGAAAAAGAATTCACACCGAATTAATCATATCACTAGCTGCTTATCACCGTGAATTATAAGGTAATATAATCGGAAACTTTTCGCTATATGGAAACGTAGAATCAGCTAATCTTCCATTGGCCCGTATTATTCCATTAGAATCGATCATTGGATTGAGATTAAGAAGGGAACATTTCTTAGATATATGCATATCTTGTCTTAATAGGGTGTATTCATCTGTATAATGGAAACGTTGTGTGCTTCTAATAATAAATAATTTTGTTTTGGAGATCTCCTTTTGATAAATGGTTATTGATGTATACGAAAAATCAAGTTTATATCGAGAATGGTTTCGGTGAATAAAACGTAATGCGTAACACGTCACATGAAGTATATTTGACCAAGATGAAATTCTTTCAATTAAGCTTTCAATATTGGGAATGACCATAGTAACGTTGGCTTTAATCGGTTTTTGTTCTAACTCCTGTGGTGCTATATATGTAGATTCTGGCCAAGTTGATTCCGACTGTTGAAGCCATGAGTGTCCATTCCGCCATAAATTGTTATATTAGAGGTCAAGTGGAAGTACTCCTCTGGTTGCTAAGTCAGCGGAGTTATCTAGTGAACGGACATGGTGCCATTAATATTTTGGGAAATGTGTTTGAATTTTAGACACACGATTCGCAACAAATGCTTTCCACGTATATGGATGCTTGCTTAACCATGTTAAGACGATTGTACTGTCAGTCCAAAGAAACTGTTCATAATTTGTAATTTTTAAATGTGGTAGGGTATGGCACATTAAGTTTGTCAAGAGAACCGCTCCACAAAGCTCAAGTCTTGGCAAAAGTATTTGCTACCTTACTCTTGGCACATAATAGATACGACGACCAAGTATCCGGACCTTGCTGAATACGTAGGTATAAAGCGGCTGCATAAGCGTGCTCAGAAGCATCGCAAAATCCGTACACCTGTTTTGAGCTATGAGGAGTATATTCAACCCGCAACGTTGTCCAGCGTTGACACGTAAGGGGCATGACTGGCATGTCGCAAGATGTCAAATCCCACCAGACTTGCTGTAAAATTAGCTTAGCAGTAACAACTACTGGGGTTAACCACCCTGCAGGATCGAAAATCCGTGCAACGACTGATAAAACTCCACGCTTTGTCACTGTACTATTATAGTCAAATATTATTGAGTAAAATTGAAACGAATCGAGCTTTGCGTTCCATGATATGCCTAAGGCCTATGTCACACTCCTGTCATCGAATTTTAGAAAATCCTCGTGATAGAGAAAATGCTGTGGAAGAGTTTTTATGAAGTTGACACTATTTGATGCCCATTTTCGTAATGAAAAACCTGCAGAGTTCAAGGCCGATACCAACTCCTTTTGCGCCTTTAAACACGATTCGAGATCGTGAGCACCCGACAGAACGTCATCGACGTAGAAGTCATTTTTCAGAATAGAAGAAGCTATCGGAAATTCCAATTCTTCGTCAATAGCAAGTTGTTTCAAAGTGCGAATAGTGAGGTAGGGTGCGCACCTCACACCAAACGTTACTTTCTTTAACTCATAGTCTTGACATTTGTCTACAACCGACTTTCGAAAAAGGATTCTTTTATATGATGTATGATCAGAATGTACGCAGATCTGCCGATACATCTTTTCAACGTCGGCGCTAAAGATGTATCGATATAATCGCCATCGTAAGATGAGATTCATGAGGTCAGATTGAAGCACTGGTCCAATATGGAGAACTGTTACTAGCAGAGTTCGAAGCATTGAACACCACTCTGACCTTAGTGGTAGGCTTTCTGGATTAACCACAGAGTGATGAGGCAAATAATAGAATGGCTTCTCCGCCTTATCGCAAGTTTCGGGTGCTTGAACTGCTTTCATATGTCAAGTATTTTTCGAGTACATCATTGTATCTGGAATAAAGATCGACATTTTTAGATAAGGATCTTTCATTACGTGAAAATTGTTGTAAAGCGATCGCTCGAGAATCACCCAAAATGCGAGCAGATTCTTTGAAGGAAAGTCGTACAATATAGCGACCATTAATGTCCCGAGCTGTAGTGTCTGAATAGAACTCGTCTTCTTTGCTAAATGATTTGTGTTCTGGGATCTCTTCAAGTTCCCAGAATTTAGAAACTTGTTGGTCTAGCGAAGTTTCAGAAAAATATGATAGAATTGTACTCAAGCTTTGAACATTTCTTTGGGGTAAAGGACCAGATAAGATCCACCCAAAGACAGTTTTTTTGGCGACGAATGAACCAAAAACATTTGATTTTATGCCGTCAAGAATAATTGATGGATATATATCTGCTCCAATTATGAAATCAATATTGGAGCTTTGGTAAAAGAAGGGTAAAAGCTGAAGATCGAAACGACCTGAAAGATCCTCGCGATTAATATTAAAGGAAGGTAAATTACCTGTAAGGCGTTTTAAAACAATAGCATTAACCAAGGCCGTAAAAGACTTCATATGCCTTGAACTCAAAACTAAGGATCATAGCTTTGAAGATGTTGTCGTAACAACTGCGCTCATACCGGAGATGTTGGCTTGTATGGGCTTGACAGGAGGGCGTAATCTTCGCTGTGCATCTTCGGAAATAACTCGCCTCGGATCCGGGATCGAGAAGAGAGCGTAAAGTGAACTTCGCGCCAAGATGATAGATATCGATCAAAGAATGATTGAACGTGTAGATCGGCTGGACGATTTGTGGACTGTATATTTTGTTAGGATGTTTGTGATGAACTGGTAGGTGTGGCATTTGCACTGAATGAAGAAAAAGTTTGATCAGCTTGTCCTTGAATGGGATTATGAAGAAGTGTGTAATGCCGTTGTCGACATAGCTTGCAGGTAAATGGACTTTGGCAATTGTTCGCTACATGGGTTGATGACAGACAATTCTGACAATAACTAAGTCTTGTTACCTGTGCAATCCTATTGGGCATCGAAAGCTGCAAAAACTTCGTGCAAAGTCGAAGGGGATGAGAGGCTTTGCATAAGGCACAGCTGTAATTATTAGATTTCGTATGAAAAGCGCGATGATTTTGCCTTGAGTGTTGAAGGAATTTGGTCGTTGGTGCCGTTTGAATTTCTGATATCGGACACCGATTCTAAGATTTGGTACTGTTGGGTTAAAAACAAATCCATTTCTGTCCAGTCTGGAAGATCCCGTGGTTTCTTAATAGATTGTTCCCAAATGGAGAGTATCTGTTCGGGCAGATGATTAGAACACAGAACACTAACATTGGGTCCCATGATTTCATACCAACCTTATAGGCTTTGATCGAGAGACAATCATTGACTTCACTTTGCAGCTTCTTAAGACTTCTGCCTGATTCCTCAGTTATGGTAGGAAGATTGAAAACAGTTTTAAGCTGTAAGGTCAAATTTACAAACAATCTCATGTGCTCCATTTTTGGTTTTACAACGTAAATGAAATAATTTCTGCACAGCACATAACTTTGGGTGATTTATTTAGATAGCCGTGAATAAATCACGAAATGGTGGCCAAGACAAATAATCACCGTCAAAAGTTTCGGTGTCGCACGGTGTCACACACATATTATCGAAAGATTTTTCTGGTACACGTTTCACTACTGTATCCTTTGGCTGAGGATTGTTTACTAATTCATCCTCTAAATCGGCGTCTATTAATTTTAATTTTCGAATTGAATCTATGATTTCACTTAAACACGACACGTAAAGAGTAGATGAGGAATTGTATTTACCCTTTATAGTTTGTATATCTAGTTCGGATGCAGAGTCGGAGGCTTGTAAACAAAACGAATATGACTTACCGATTTCCGACCATAACTGAGCTTTAGAAGCCTGTAAAGAGGTTGTAGTTTTATCTACGATTGGAATTTCTCTAAACCACTTGCGAAACTCAGTTAATTGGTCAACAGCACATACAAATTCATCTAATCCGATTATGATCAAGTTGTTAGTTGGGCCTGCACCTGTACAAAATTCAACTGACCCAGGAGCTGAACGACAGCAGACAACAACGTGTGTTCGCTGAATGGGCTCTGGAGCAGTTGGAAACTGACCCTAATTTTCATCGAAAAGTCATCTTCAGCGATGAGGCCCATTTTTTTTTTTTTTTTTTTTTTTTTTTTTTATAATGAGCGCGCACTCAAGGGGTTTGTGTACCCTTAAGGTGATTGTACACAGCGCGGGCAAAGGAAATGTAGGGAGGAAGAAAAGAGAGGTACCGATGTACATTGTTTTTAAATGTTTGAAAGTTATAACGACCAGGAAATACAGAGATCGGCAGGGCATTCCATAAGCGAGTTGTACGGCTTAGGAACGAATCACGATATTTTAGAGTACGTCCGAAAATGGGCTTGAGGGTATACTGATGAGCATTCATAGCGAGACGGGTGTTACGGTTGAAAGTTTGAATGGGCGGAATGCTACTGACGATTTCAGTGGAGCACTGGTGGTGGAAATAGCGATAAAACAAAGTGAGACACGGTGTTCGAGGGTGTCCATTGATTGACTGATATTAGTATCGTCAATAAGTTTTATCGCACGGTTTTGAATCCTATCTAGCAGGTGCAGAGATGTTTTAGGAGCACCTGACCAGATGTGGGAGTTGTACTCCAATTTTGGGCGGATGAATGCCTTATATATTGAGGCCAGATCAGAGGGGGTAAAATATTTCTTACATCGCTTGAGGAAACCTAGACATTTCGCAGCATTTTTGGCGACATCAAATATGTGGTCATTCCAACGTAAGTTCTCATTAACGCACATACTGAGAATGGAAAGTTTTTCGGTTTCGACGATGCAAGTGCCATTCATGGATAATGGTCGGCTGTTTAAATTTCGCTTTAACGACAGCATTGTGTTTTGGAACCATTAAATTCCACTCTGTTGAGAGTTTCCCTATTGGTTATGCTGTTATTATCGGAATTTAATGAGCTTGACGTACGCTGCCGTTCCCGTTCTACAGCTGAAGAGCAAGGAAGCGAGATCGGGAACCAATATGAAAAGCAGAGAGTACTGTCGTCGGCAAAGGAATATATTGGATTAGAAGTAACAGACAAGAGATCGTTGATGAAAAGTAAAAAGAGTGTTGGAGACAAAACGGAGCCCTGGGGCATACCTGCATTTATTTTGTGAATATCAGACTTGAAACCATCCAAGACAACTTGAATTGAACGTTCCGAAAGGTAATTTCTAATCCATTGAAGAAGTGAGTCGTCGATCCCAAATGCACGCATTTTCGACAAAAGAGCCTGATGCCAAACTCTGTCAAATGCCTTAGAAATATCAAGTGCAACTATCTTGCTTTCGCCAGATTGATTGATGGTTCCACTTTTCGGTGAGACATGCCATCAAATCACCAGTGGACCTGTTGCTACGAAAACCGTATTGCCGGTCATTGAGAAGTTTTCGTGTTTCGAGATATTTCATGAACTGACGATTTATCAGTGTTTCCATGACCTTGGAAAGAAGGGACGTAAGTGCAATGGGTCTGTTGGAGGAGAGAGAAGATGATTCGCCTTTTTTAGGGACGGGCTGGACAAATGCTGTTTTCCATCTGCTCGGGAAGTGTCCTAAAGTGTAGGATTGATGAAAACGCTTACGCAGTGGTTTTGCCAGCGAGGAAGAACACCTCTTCAGAAGAAGGGGAGATATACCATCTGGACCAGCGGATTTATGTATGTAGAGATCTTTAAGTACTCTTGCTACTACACGAGTGCGAAAGTAGATTCGTCCCATTGAAGATTCGACGCACTCAGGTGTAGGCGGATACAAAGCACAATCTGGGAGTGTTGAGCTGGCCGCAAAGTGTGCAGCAAGCAGATTGGCCTTATCCAAAGAGCTGACAGCTGGAATGTCATTGTAAATGAGCGTTGGGATGGAGGATGAGGCAGAATTTTTAATGTTTTTGACGAACGACCAACAATTTTTACTGCCTTTGGGACATTGCAGTATTTTTTGCCTCAGTTTTTGGTCGTATAGAAATTTCACACGCTTAAGAAAGGCGTTGCAGTCATTTCTGGCTCGTTTGAACTTTTTTCGGTTTTCCTCTGTCGGGTTGGTCTTGTAGGACCGAAAAGACATTTCTCTAACCCTGACGGCCTCTTTACAGCTCGAGTCGTACAATGCCTATTCTTTTGGTTTGATACTCTTCATCCGATGAGGAATAAAGGATCTCATTCCAAAGAGAATGGTGTCTGTAATCATATCAGCGGCGGCATCCACGTCGTTATCGAGGAAGCATAACGACCAGTTAAAATTCCTAAAGAAGCTGTTAAGACCGCTCCAGTTGGCTTTCTCGTATTGCCATACGGTTCTTTTAGGAATTTTTTCTCTAACTGTGTGGTCGGTGTACGAGAAATTGAATACGTCAACAAACAAAATTGTCGAATTTGGGATGATACCTATAGGACGATGATTACCAACTTCTTTTGGCCTGAATTGGATGATATGGATACCAACGACATGTGGTTTCAACAGGATGGCGGCGCTATCTACGTATCTCACAGCTCACACCACATTGGAAATTCTGCACGAGCGATTCGAGGACATGGTCATCTCATGTGCAGGTGATGTGAACTGGCCACCGAGATCGTGCAATTTGACCCTCTTAAACTTTTTCTTGTGGGGTTTTCTGAAATCGCAGGTCTATGCGAATAAGCCACAAACCACAGCGGTCCTCAAAGCCAACAGAACCAACCCATGCCATTATGCGCCAGAGTCATGGAAAATTTTACATTTCGGATGCGCGCTACCCGGAGAAGCCGCGGCGGACATTTGAATGATGTTATCACCCCTATTATGGTTAGCGAATCACAAAAATTTCATTCGCCTCAAACGTCAAAATTAACGAATTTATGACTTCACTCTATTACGCTTAGCGAACGTTCGACCAGAACTTCATCTTTTCTATCAAATTCACTGGAATGAAATTTCTGTGTGACAACGGTGGCCAGAGACATGAGTGGAATAAGAAAAAGGTAAAAAAAAAAATATACGAAATTTACAAATGTACAAAATACCATATATATAGCAGTAATTATTTCCCAAGCTTTAAGAAAACCAATTCTCGCCAATTTGAAAAGCTGGTCGTGTTGCTGGAAGGGAACCCAGACATGGCAAAGGGCTTGGGGCTATTTGGCTCATCTAAAAAATGCTAAAAAGAGTACTGGGAGTTATTTGCAATTGAAATAAATTCGTTAGGCCCTCCCAGACGAGAAAGGAATGGCACAAGATAATAAATACGTCCACGTTTTTAAAAGTTTGGTAACAATTTGAAAATTCTTAAGATTTGGTTGGACTACAAGCTAAAAATAAAGAAAAAAATTGCTTCCAACAAATAAGAAGTGACTGCTACCGAAGGTGGGCCTTCTTCAATTATCCCTCTGTCTCATTTGGCAAAAGTTGTAGACGGACTACTCAGTCTTCAACACTGCCATCGATCCAACATGTCAGATCTTTCGGAGTAATCGAAGACATATTGATGCCGCTAGCAACAGTGCATATTGAAGTTGATGAAGAGCAACAAAATATGCCCGTTCATGTGACTCCTTTACCTCGTACTAGTCGAGCAAGGAAAGGTAATGAAGCAAGGGAGAACGTGAAACTAAAAATCCTCGAAAATCAAACTTTAACACAAACGTATCTCCTCACTACTGCCAAATTCATCGAAATGGCTTTGTTTGACATAGCAAGGTACACAAGAAAGTCCTATGAAGTGGCAAACTGGAGGTAAAATCTCTAAAGCACAAAAGTTCCAACTGAAGTTAAGCAATTAAAGTTCATAATTTTTTTTTTTAATTATTTTCCTCTTTTAATTAGTTAAAAAAATGATGAATTGTGATTTCTGTTGTTCCTTTAATTTTACGTACTAGACTGAAATGAAATATAATACAAACATACATTTGTTTATTTTTTTTAAAATTAATCCTACATGTTAAGTTACCTATTGAGAAGCTGGGATTTCATTTTGTCTACGCTCGCCCTCCAAGCAGCTAATCAGATTGTAGTGGTTCAGTTGGCAAGACACCTTCTTCGTAAATTTCTTCGGGATCCAAACCGTTGTAGCTTCGACAGATGTTATGTAACGCACAACATACATTTACTATTTTTGTAGCTTTTTCTGGGGAACTTCCGTTCGTTCAAAGGCATCTGAATCTACTACAATATTTCTGCCTTTTGCATGAAGTTTGTTGAAGACCGCTTCTCTGGATTCAGAGTCCGCATTTCTAAAAGTAAGTAAATACGGCGAAAGAGGATAACCGGAATCACCTATTATAGAATGCAAAGATTATAAATATCAATAGACAAATGTTTACGTACCAAGATATAACGAACGTTTGCCGTTTTGATACCATCTTCCCAGGGCTACTTTTAATTGACATGTGTTTAGCCCGGATACCTTGCATCAACGTAAACGATTTGCACGTTGTAGTCACAAGCCTATAATATTGAGTTTAATACAAATTTTAATTAAGTGCTGTAAAAAAAACTCACGATCATTGCATTTAAACTGTAAAATAATTTTCTGCTTCAATATTGATGTTGCAAACGTACAAGAGCTACATTTCCAATGTGAATCCCGTCAACGCATCCGATAACTCCTGGTATTCTTGTTTTGGTGTAGAAATATTGTCGAGAATTTTGTTTTTCCCTCTCTGAGATGTTAATATTTATCCAATCCAATACATCAAGTACTACCGACAAAATAACAGAAACCGTGGGCTGTGATACTCCAAGATCGAAGTCATTACCTACGCTAGTCTGATAGCTACCTGTTAGAGATTAACATGAGAAGTGAAGTACATAAGTATGTGACAAAGGCAACGAGCGGCCTACGCAGCGCATGTATGCAAGCATAGAGCATACAAGCCACCCTAACACGTCAATCAAACACAACAGTATCATCGGAGCAAGATGAATTCGAGAAAATCACATAGCGGTGCCATCGAGTGCAAATAGACAGATTACCTACTTGCACACTGTCTTTACGTGCAGAGCAGCGGCGCCTCCAAGAAATCATCCTTCGGCCAGCAGATGTCTTTGGGTACGAGCGCAACAACAACCACATCCACCCTTATCAACAACGGCGCCGACGATCGAGTCGAAACCCAATTTATCGACATGTAAATGCAAGTTCGCACGCCACACCCTTTTTCATAGTGTCTCGATGAGCGGTACCTCCGACCGAGAACAATGTCAGCGAGATTCAGTGGCAAGGTTACCAACAATTTTGGTTGTGCTGTGACGATGACGACGACGAGGATGATGGATTCTGGTTTCTATGACATGGGAATAGCGGAATTTTCTACCGATAAAGAAGACACAGGCCACCTGGAGCAACAAACAAAAGAGCAATGCTAAAGCAAAAACAAACAACATGGACTACAAGGCGTTGTGCGATATCAGCAACTGGAATTCTTTTTAGCTTTGTCGTACCTTTCGTACCGAGTAGACGTGCATACAGTCCACAATAAATAATAAAGTTTTCCATTGTGCATTTGTTTTTTTTTATTTTATCTTCGACCTTTTTCGTTCTGTGAGCTATCCGAACACTACCACTAACGCACACGCTAACTTAATCAAAGGCGAAATGCCCGAACAACGTTTGAAACGAAAAGTGTATTTTATTTTATTTAAAAGAAACACAAACGTTGCTTTATTTAATCGAAAGTACGTGATAAACTTATAAAGGAAAGTACCTATAGTAGTTCTTCTCTCATAACTCTGGACTGACACATTATCCGGTAATTCTAAGGGATTTGAGCCGTCGCGAATTAATCTTCGCAGTCTGATCATTTTCAAGATTCTCTCTTTTTCGGAGTTGTCTGTGAAGAGGAGCTCCGTGGAACTAATCATTTTTTTTTTATCGCGGGCGAAAACAATTATAAATAACTCACACAATTTATCCAAAAGAAATCACTTTTGAAACTTCACAGATGTCAAATAATATTTTTCCCCTCTGACAGCGTTGATTGTTTACTAGAATGAAAACGTTCGCTAACAGCAATACCACGACAGAAGTAATTCGCCCTGCAGTTCGAGTTATACATTCGAATATACAACCAGTATATTCCATACATAATGGCCCCAATAGGCCTTTCGAACGAATAAAAAATGTCGATGATATCTCACACACACTTTGTTTTATTTAAATTTAAAAATAGGAAATGCTTAATGAAAGACCCTTTACTTACAATAACTTTTAACTAAAGGGTTTTCCAATACGGACTTGACAACTTTGAATTTAATTTGTGAACAGAGTGCGTTCACAAATTAAATTCAAAGTTGTCAATTCACTAATCATCAAACTGTCACCGTCAATTTATTCAGTAAACTCAACATTTTCATCATGGTAAAGTACACGAACGAGCAACGTCTGCAAATTATAAAAATTTTCTACCGAATTTCGGAGTCGGTGACTGCAACTTTAAGAGCGTTAACTCCAATTCTCGCCCTAGTAGACAGGCAATGACAAGTTTAGTGCAAAAATTGAAGTTTACATATTCGTTGTGTGATGTTGCCGTGTCAGTGAGACAACGGGTTGGTCGAAGTGTAGAAAATATCGCTGCCGTTCGGGCGTACAAGATCAAGCTGACTTAAAAATTGAAGTCGATGGACCATTTGCAGCGACGTACGTTCTCCGTTTCGGCCGAAATGTGTGGCCGAGTCGTTGAAAATTGGGTCCAAAGAATCGACCGCTGCAAACGTGCCCGCGGTGGCCATATGAACGAAGTCGAGTTCCATTCATAAGTGTTTAGATTGTACTTCAAGCCGATAATAAACTTTTTGAAATATCTCAAATGGTTTGCGTTTTATTTAAAAAAAAGTTGTCAAGTCCTTATTGGAAAACCCTATATTAAGTGTAAGTCATGTCAGAAAGATTTCAAAAAACAAAAAAAATTATATAAAAAAATTAATACTTATATTAATCAGTGTGAAGTGATTATTTATATTTGTACTCGCATATGAGGGTTTCTGCAGGCTAATTAAGGGCTCACCATCACTATTTTCTGCACCTTGAGTAGTCCTGAAGATACTCAAATACGTTAAAGTAGCTCATACAAGCTATCTGCTTCGCTAGGTATTAACGTTCGTCATCTGAGGTTCAGTTATCTCGTACAGGAATAACTATTTGTGTGAGCTCAGCACACGCGCCGATTCCCACATCCACCGAATTGTGTTGGGTTGCATGATTTGTGCTTGAATTTGGGATGGCGGTTTAATGCTTCATCTTAGGCTATCCCATGTCCAGTCTTCTGCTGCGTAAAGTTTAATGTTTCATATTCTTTTTTGCTGAAGATGTAATTTTAGGTAATAAATAGAACCATAAGTTAAAATTGTAACTAGAATTAAGTTAAATGCAATAAGGAGACATTCGTCTGAAGAAAAAATATTTTTTTTGTAAGTCTCCACAAGAATTCGTTTACTTTGACAGGTTTGGCAAGTAAAATTCAGTTAGGCAGCACTCGTTGACTAGCAAGAAGAATGTATATCAGTAAAATTTTACGCGTAGTCACAATTAGATCATTGGACATCGGGAAGATAACGCCGGTTATTGTCTCCTCACAGCAACATCCAACCACCAGACTGTAGCATTCAGCAGCATTTTTGTATCGTCATATCAGCCCATGTGAGAGGCGATTGCGTCCGCTTGGAACTGATTCACATTTAAAGGGATGGGAATCACTACACTTCACACAAATTTGAGCTGGTAAAAAATGCAAGAAGTTCCCTTTAACTATTTCAAAGCAATTCTGTGATGACAAGAAACAACGCATGTGCAACAAGAACGTAGTTCATTTAAGTTTCCAAAAAACCCGGATATACGTAAAAAGCACTGCAGCAACTGTTAATGAAATTACGTACTTTGCAAGTCCTTGAATTACTTATTTACTTCTACAGAGACATTTTCCAGGGCAGATGGAAGTTTGCTGTGCATTTCAACGTGATGAACTCATTGTTTTCATCACTTGGAGAAATTTTCCGAACTTACTTTTTTTCATAAGTAATATCTACCTCTTTTGTCGCATAATGAGATACATTTACATTTTGTCGTGCTCTAAGAAATAATGAAACACTTGATTTACATCTTGTCTACTGGCTCCAAGGAAAATTTTCTTAAATATGCACTATCCACAATTCCACCCACTCATTTCACTTTATACACTCAAATTGCACTTCAAAGTAACTGATACCTTACAAGTGAAAACTTGAACTGTGCATCCTTCAGGTGAGCAGCTAATGACTTTTTAATTACACCATTAAAGTCTCGCCCTCTCAGAACGTCTGAGTGTGAAACTTTCTCCGGAGTTTTTATTAGATGTTAGGAATCCCTGCGCATTGCCAGAGCTCTATAAATAAATTCCGTGAGTCATTGTGGACAGTCGACTTTCTTGCAAACTCAATAAATCAATTAATTAATCACAAGGCACTTTCCAAGCAATTGAGTCACCAAACTCTATCCGTTGTTACGAACGTCTATTTTCGAGAAGAATGCATTTTTTTCAACCCTATACGGTGTGGACTAGATTCTTACAAGTTTGTCCATAAAATTTTAAAACCTCTACGTAATAGCTTTGGCAGTTAACTGTGAAGAAGTTTCATTCCGAATGATGGGTTGCGGTCAGTCATTGCCTCAAAATGGAACTTTAAAATCTTGTCTTTGCCATAAAACTCGATTGGCTGGATAATAACAATAATAGTAATTACCATAGTCATAGCCATTGTGATAGTCATAGATGTACGAGCATTTACTATCCCCCGATACCTTGGACACTTCATCGGAGAACTATTAATTCTTTCTAGGGAAAATCTGTTTACCCTCATTTGGGATTAGATCTCCATATTCCCGCTTAAGGCAGGCAAATGGATGGTGGATACAGAGACTAGCAGACGGTCTACGAGTATAGTCTCAAGTCTATACGTTGGCTTTGGCATGTCCTCAATGTCAGTAGTGAATAAAAATTTATTAAGATTGTCTTTAATAGACACATTCGGGATACGAGATTATGCGTGTCTGTGTATTGTTTAAGGTAAATGTTATTCAAAATGCTGCTGTGGAATTCGAAATTATTTTCGAGATCACGTAGACTTTGATATTCGCATCTATGAGTGGTAGATACGGGGGTATGTCATAAAGACGGGTTATATTTATTTGCTTGGTTTTGGAACAAGTTTTTCAGCAATATTTTTAAGGATTTGCATTGAAAGAGGTCCTTGTATCGGATGGGACAAAATTGAATCTATTCTATAATATAATTCCAAAGATAACAATTTCTGCAGACCCAAAAACAAAATATGCCGAAGACGATGTTTTCGGTTTTGAAAATGAAAAAGGTTATTCACACATGACTTTTTGTACTGGAACTTATGGATGTGTCTCTACTTGTTCTGGATGCTATGTTTGTTGATACTCAATGCGATTAGTAATGTTTTCCTATTTTAAATATGTAAAGCTACTTATCGAGTCATCAAAAGCAGGTAGAATGTTCGTAGAATAATTTCCCTTCCTTTCTTTAACTGACAGGATCAAGCGGTTCTAAAAAGAACCCAGGTGAGACGTCAAATTAAGCACCAAAGATGTAAGGACTAGACATTAAAGCACAAAACATTATAGATTCGACCCCACAGGATTATACCAACTTCAGATGGTTGTCACAATAGCGATAATCCAGTCGACCGCATGAATTCTGAAAACTCAGCTGATTTAGGAGCTGACTAAGGAGTTTTTGATCTGTTGATTCCGGTGATTCCTGCGGTTTTTTTCTACGACACATTCTGTAAATTGGGCTGAAGCTTTGAAGAGACCACAGGAGAGGCTCAGCCGGTTGGGTTAGTCAGAGTGCTGTTGTTGATGACTTGTCCAGGGTAACCGAAAATGTTAGACGGTCTCTAGTAGAGGTCCATTTTAAATGACCACCGTCAAAGGGATCATTGGAGATTGGAAAAAGACTTGAGACAAATGCATGGCGGAAGGCGATAAAACGTGCTGTACAAGTTGCGAGTTCTAAAAATCTGTCCTCTCTAGCAGAGACATTGAAGAAAAACGGCTTGAATCAGAAAGCTATCTGGCGGAAATGAAACCCACTGAAATCGGTCAAACTTCCCGAACTGAAACTCCATCCTTTACTTCCATCTTGAATAGGGCCAAAAGGAATAAACATTCTGTCATTGTGAGCTTATATGCATACGATGCCCAGATGAAGGCAGTCCCTGGAGAAATTTCGGTGGCTACTGAAGTAGACGCGCACCATCTTCTTAATTCCGGGGATGTTTTGATGCGTTTTCAAATCCAGAACTCTGAGCCCGACACAGAAAAGTGACTTCTGCTATGGAAGACTGGAATTTTTATTGATAGGAGTAAAAAGAATAATTCGGAATTTGTAGAATACAAAGATCGTACCACTCGGTAAAACTAACAGACTCCAAAGTGACTTTGCGGATGCATCCTCCGTCCAAGAAGTATCCTGGTGGGATGAATTAATATGGCTCTCCACAAAAAGGAGTGCCTGATCATCATTCTCATCGACATTAAATGGAACTGAAAGTGATGAATTCGATGGATATGACATCTAACTTAAACACTTTAATTGGGCTTGTTCAGAAGCGTTTTTCTGAGTTGATTTATATCAAGCACATAAACTTGAAAGTAAAGTTCTTGTTTCACGAACTTTAACCTGTTCACTAAAAACCGCGGGTGGCTGAAATTGAAAGAGTGAATTAAAGGCGGATGGTATCGATATTAATCAATATTGACTTTATTCCTGATTATTTCACGTCTTTTATACAAAAATATTGTTTATCCTAACATTTACAATAAATGCTTAAAACTGAAGTCATTGGCATATCATATTTTCCGTTAATATATGTCGAAATTGATTTAGTACGTTTGTGCAAGCTCCATCTCCAAATGTCGCTCCAGGGCCAGGAATCTGCTTTTTTTCTGGATTTGCCTAAAGCTTCCGGATCTTCATGAAACGGTAGTTTCACAATGAAGCGGCCATCACTATTTTTGAGTGTGTTTTGTTTGACTCCACAAGCGGTCAATGATCTGATGTACTCGTAGGTCACTGTCATCATAAGTAGAAATTCCGCATGTTGCTGTGATTGATCTGGTTTCAGCTATTTTACCAGCCCATATCCTACTAAAAACTGTGTTTCGGAGGATCGGTAGATCGTCTGCTAAACGTATTTGTCCGATAGAGAGTATTTGATGATAAAACTCTGCACCGAGAAGTAGATCGATTTTGTCTGGATGATTGAAGTTAGGGTTTGCTAATGGAATATTTTTTGGTATTGGCCATGATGAGACATTAAAATGTTGTGAAGGTTATGCTGCTATGATATGTGGCAATACAAAGGCTTCTAGACGAGTAGTGAAAGCAGTTACTCCTGACTGTAGTTGTGATTTACGCGTTGATGGAAATCTTTCCTGCCATCGCCAATGCCTTGGATATTCATTGAGGTATTTCTTGTATTTCTCATTATTTCCTCTCTTCACTAAGCATCTGGTAATCAAGTTCACTTGAGAGCCGGAATCCAAAATGGCTCTGCATGTCAACTTCTGTCCATTGGTCGCCACGAATTTAACGATGGCTGTACTGAGAAAGACGTAATGATGCCTTTCTGGGCCTTTGAATGCGGCTAGTTTCACTGATGGTCTTGTTCCACCTTGAGGATTGTTATTGAAGGAGCAGTATATTCACTTTATGAGGGAATACGAAGAATAGGGTTACTATACATGACAGAAATCGACTTTAATGACATGGTTGCACCAAACTACGTAATTCATCATCATTGCGTGTTTAACGCCGACAGCAGCACCACTAAACTTCGAGTAGTTTTCGATGCTTCGTGCAAGACATCATCCGGAAAATCGTTAAATGGCATCATGTACACTGGTCCCACGGTACAGGTCGAATTATTTTCATTATTACTTCGATTCCGGTTACCACGATATGCCTTTTGCACAGATATTCAAAAGATGCACTTACATCAGGCTATGTGTCCGTCATCAGAACACAGGTAATTGAACTGAACTGAACTCCCCCGTATTGAATGGCTAAACAACGAAATCCGAATTTGATTGTGTTGGTTGAAGTAGTTCTTCGTGATAACTGCTGATCTTGTTGTCACAATGTCAGAGCCAAGTATCCAATTGCGAAGTTGTGATGACTGCTAACTTGAAGTTTATCTGGTAGGTCAAGAACTTCTTGTTGTAAGATAATCCTTTGTAGGTTTGTTAGATTTTCAAGTTGGGTATCGTAACGCGTAGCATTGAATTCTTGGAACAATGACTTATGGTGCTCTGGTATTCAAATTTCCGATATGTTCCCAAAACTTGTGTAGGACCCTTTCAAGTTGGTGGAGAATGTGTTATGACCTTGGATAGTGATCAATTTTTGGCAAAATATACATCCAGGCTACAACGTTAGCATTCCGGCACCTTCTAAGAGCATTTGTACATTTTCCTTTGTTTGTAGCATATAACCATTGATTTTTGTGCTCGAGTTGAATCCAAGTTGAATTTTTTCCACATTTGTTTAGTACACAAGTATGTTGTGTTTCGTTATTGAAAAGACCCACTTCGCAAGAGCAGACCTCTGCTCGTTCGCTGTATCTTGTTTGTACATTGAGACATAAATATTGTTCGTATCTTAAATTGATGCAGTCTTCTAAAGTGGCGGACTGAATTGTAAAATATTGGTCGCGATGTGTGTTCAGAGCCAGTATTGGTGCACAGGGGGTGATTGCTAACATGGTGTTGTTTATGAAGTTTGTTATAGGTGTCATCCTAAACAGATCTTCGTGTTCTTGGTCTACTAATGGAAGAGTGATCCAAAATATGGCGCGATTATCCGTCATTCCTCCCTTGACTGTTATCAGTTTGTATAGCTTTAAGAGATCTTCTTCGTCTGCGAGTATCTCTAGAAATGCTGTTAAGTGAGTGTTGATGATTTCCAGCTCCCTTTTTAGTTGATGCGTTGACAACAACAGTGAACTGATTTTGCCGTGGTGAGTGTCCGTGAGTATACATCAATAAGCTATGATTGCAGTCTTTGAATGTTGATTATCATTGAAATAAGTTGCGATGAGAGGGATGCGACGATCTGAGACATTTTGGCTTGATAGCTTTTTTCACCGTTATCACGTATCCTTTCTCTTATTTTGCTCAATTGGTTGTTGATCTGATCAAATCTATTTTTAATAATTGCTTGGTCTTGTTTTACAATGTTTATCGTTGAGTCGATAACTGAGGTTTGATTTCTAAGTAACCTTAATAAGTGGTTTTCGTTTGTGTTAACTTGCTCTATTGTGCCTTTCATCCGCTCTGCATACTCCGAATCCAATACACCAAATAGAGAATTAGCAATTTCAGCTCCATTCTCAAATGCGGTGTCATTGTTTACTTCATTCTCAATGGGTAGTAGTGTTAATTTCTGAATAAGACGTTTCCAGATTTTATTTTAACATCGACTACTCGAACAGCACCATCATCACCCTTATAAGTTTTAATGATTCTACCAAGTGGCCACTGAAGTGCTGGAACGTTGTCTTCCTTTTCAATTTTTCAATTTCAATTACAATTTTATTTCAAGATAATAACTATATAATATTATAATAATTTATAAGAACATCAATTAGTTGATTAGTAAGTAAAATATAAATTAATTAATATAATAATTAAAATACAACTTAAACGAAGTCTGGGTTCTATTAAAATATGTGATGTATGATGAAATAAAAACACACTTTGTGGTGTAATACAACCAATTGCAAGCGTGTGACTAATGAAAAAATTAAAAGTATAACTATTAAAGCGGAATAGTGGTGGTGGAGAAGGACGAAATAAACAGCGAGAATGCACCGAATGAAAAGGACAAGGAAGACGAGACCGTAAAAAGAGAAAGAGAGATTAAAAATAAAGTAAAAACGAAAATATAGAAGCAATACTCCTAAAATGTAAATGAGTAGAGCGCTAAGGTACTACTTGAAGAAGAGACTCCACTTCAGTTCTTGAAAGAAGCCATACTTTTAATTGTTTTAAGAATTGCTTTCAATGTGGTAAAAGATTGCGTATATCAGACGGCAGTTTATTAAAAATATATGGTGCTATAGAAGTTAAGAAACGTCGAATGTGCTCTTTGCAAACTCTAGGAACATCAACTGTATTTGTATTTCGCAACGTATATATTCTATATCTTGTAATGTGAGTGTTACCACTTCTAATAAAGAAAACCTTATGCGCTTTATAGATAAAAAGATAACGTAGCGGTAGTATTTTTGTTTCTTGAAAAAGTGGCAGTGAGGATTCATTGTAGTTTTTGCATAGCAATACTCTCATTATTGTTTTCTGTACTGTAATAATAGGACTTGGGTTACTTTTGTAAGCACAGCCCCAGCATGTGAGACCGTACTCAAGTCGAGATTGAACCAAGGCATAATAAATAGTTAAGAGCAAAGTATGCGGGATAAGCTTGCGTAGGTGAAAGATTTTGTTCAAGGATATGTATAACATTATTTTTAGAGACATGATGTGTGGCCTCCAGTTTAATCTGCTGTCAATTATAATTCCTAGATACTTATACTCCTTCACAAAATCAAGCATAAAGCAATTGTTAGTGCAATTAATCTTGTCACAAGAAATGTCATGAAAAATAATACCTTCAATTACTTCATTCAAGTTGGATAGGAAAAATAACATCGCCTTAGACTTTGTGCTAAGGACAAGCTGATGGTAATTGAGCCAGGTTCTGCGCACATCTAGGTCATAGATAATTTGATCTCGAATGGTAGCTAGAGAAATGTCTGCATATGAGAGTGCTATGTCATCAGCATAGCCAATTATATGACCGTAAACAGGCTAAATATAGAATTAATATAAACAAGGAAAAGGATTGGTCCGAGTACTGACCCCTGTGGGACCCCAGTATTCGGACATGTTTCTTCCTTGCTTACAAATCCATTTACCATAACCATCTGTTTTCGATTAAGTAAATATGACTTAAACCATTCAGAAATATTACTTCTAAAACCTGCCTTACCGAGTTTCTGTATTAATAAGTTATGATTTATAAGATCAAATGCTTTTGTAAGGTCAAGAAATAGTCCAGCTGTTTTTTGGTCATTGTCTAAGGCATTATAAATTCGCTCCAAAAATACAACAATTGCATCTTCAGTACACTCGCCTTTCATAAAACCAAATTGAGACTTATATTAGTCTTTTCAAGAAAGCTAAGCATTTTAGTTACTATGACCTTTTCGAAGATCTTAGAAAACACCAAGAGTAAGCTTATTGGCCTGTAGTTATTAGGATTACTTTTATCGCCTTTTTTAAAGATCGGTATAATTAAAGCGGTTTTAAGGCAATTCGGGAATATACCGCACTGGAAACTTTCATTAATAATATGCCTCAACGGATTTATTATGTATTTCCCAACCTTCTTAATAATCATATTACTAATACCATCTACTCCACTTGAGTTCGTAGATTTTAAACTGTTGATAATATTGAGAAGCTCTAGATTGCTAATGGGCCCATAATAGAAGGAAAGTTGACTCGATTTATCAGTTAATAATTTTATATTGCTGCTATTGAGTTCAATAGATACACCTGGTTTACATTTTTCAGCAACATTTTTGAAAAAATCGTTTAGACTGTTGGCCATATTTAGGTTGTCATTGACGTCTTTATTGCCAAATTTGAGATATTTTAACTCTGGCTCTTTTGTGTTTTTGCCAAGTAAGTCATTAACAAAACGCCATTGCTCTTTTGGATTATGCCGATTTTTCGCAAATTTATTGGTATAATATTCAAGTTTTTGCTTGTATATGAGATTACCCGCACGGGCGGGTCAATAAGTCCATGACTTTTTGAATTTCTGAATTTCTTTACTGAAACAGCAACACTGCTCCTGTCAACAGGCATCTGTCAGTTGACTCCTGTCAAAATTTAAACTTGCTGTGTCAGTTAGTTTGTGTTTGACAGCTATTTTTATCAGACTACTCACTAATTTCTTGCGAAAAAAAACCAAAAAACCAAGACAATGCAAGGGTGCACACATGTGCAGTTGCCATGGCAAAAATCCATGAATTGGGCTATGAATTGCTCCCTCATCCACCCTATTCTCCAGATTTGGCTCCGAGCGACTACTTCTTGTTCCCAAACCTGAAGAAATGGCTTGGTGGAAAAAAATTTGACTCCAATGATGAAGTCATCTCGCAAATAAAGGCCTATTTTGAGGACCTCGACAAATCATTTTTTTTGGAAGGGATAAAAAAATTGGAGAAGCGTTGGACAAAGTGTATAGAGCTCAAGGGAGACTACGTTGAAAAATAAAATTATTTTTTTATCAAAAAATCTGTGTTTTATTCCAAAAGTCACGGACTTATTGACCCGCCCTCGTATTTATGTTTAATTATAGGTTCATTCATTTTATACTTATTTTTTGCATAGAATTTATTCTTTTCTTCAATCTTAAAGCAAATCCTGTCAGTAATCCAGGGTTTGATTTTTTTAAATCTTTTCTTAGTTGTGGTGATTTTGCATTCATTAATGAATTGCGTAAGTTTTTCCACAAAAAATGAAAAGGCGTTAGAGGGATTTTCCGATCTATAAACACAATCCCAGCTTTCTAAATGCAGACAATGGATTAATTGGGAATAATTTATTTGAGACACTTTTGTCGCACCAATATCTGCAGTGTGAGTAGACATATTCCCACAACAGTCATTTCTAAAAACATTTTTAAATATAACACCAGTAGAGTAGTGGTCAGCAATATTGAGTTCCAAAATATAAGGTTGTACATTGGTTAAGGCATTGGACTTAAGAAATACATGGTCGATGCACGATTTTGATTTTTCATCTACTCTTGTAGGTAAATTTATAAGCGCTTGAAAACCTAATGAGGATAAGAGGAGCATATATTCATCACATTCTCTAGGTAGGTTAAATATATTAATATTTATGTCGCCTACCAGGCAAACATTCCTACAGTTGACAGAGCACAATATACTTTCTAAATCTTTAAGAAAAATATGACTGGGGACAAACTGCTGTCGATATACACAAATAAAAGTCATAAGCAAGTTCTTACCAAGATTCAATTTTATAGTTAGACAATCTGCACTTTCAATGACTGGAGTGAGAACGTCTTGTACTTCGTGTTCACTTTTAATAAATACAACCGTACCACCCGATGAATAAGTTACATTACAATTTGGATAAACACTGTAACCCGAAATAGAAAAGTTAGAAACTTCGTTATCAAATACCCAGATTTCGGTTAAAACAATCATTTGAGGCATGGTCGAAAAAGCAATTATGTAAGTGAGCACAAAAGTTATCAAAATTCCTTCGCATGCTTCTAATATTTTGATGTACAATTGTGATGTCACTGACTGAATTACATAAACTAGTACTAACATAAGTTTCATTATAATCATCAGCACTACTTGTATCATAAAGGTCATTTACGTTACACAACATTATAACAAAAATGTAGATACGTATTTATAAATGTTTTAGATCTTCAAGAGTCTTGATGTATTTGACCTCAGATCCATTTAATCGTCTCATCATTATTTTCCCACGTCGTACCCAGAGAAATTCATAATTAAGTTCCTTTTTTGCTGTTTTAGCTTCTTTAAGAATACTCGTATGTTTTAAGTCACTAGATAGCCAGTCATTAATATATATATTCCGTTTAGCCGATGGTATGATGGTATTAGCTTTGATTGGTTTTTTATTTGCATAAACAGATTTAATTATTATCCTTTACAATGACCATGTCCCCGGGGTTGATATTCTTAGACGATTTCTTCCATTTGTGACGGTATTGAAGTTCGGAAAGGTATTCCTGCGACCATCTCTTCCAAAATTCGTGCTTGAGATGCGAAACCAAGTTTAGTCACAAGGGTTTGTTTCATCGGGACTGCGGATGTGTCGATTTGAGCAGTAATAGGTTCCCCGATCAGAAATTGTCCTGGTGCTAATGCCGTTAGATCGTTAGGGTCACTTGAAAGTGACGTGAGTGGTCTAGAGTTTAATATAGCTTCGATACCACTACCAGCAGAAGATTGTCACATACGAGTAAGTCTTTTGAGGTCGTTTGCCGCGAATTTTTTAATATATCCGAAATGCTCCGCAGTAATCGACTCCTGCATTTATAAACGGCTTCGCTGGTATTATTCTTGGTGGCAGTAAGTTCTCCATAACTTTTTGAAGTAACTGAGGTCTGGCTCTGCTGCATTTCACGCAGTTTGTGTACTATTTATCGTGCCATTATCTTGTCATTGATTGGCCAAAATCGTTGTCTCATCTGCGTCAATAATGTTTGGGGACTACAGTGGCTATGCTTCTTATGGATTTCTTGCATCAACAGCTTTTCTAGAGGATTATTGTGTGGAAGAAGCATTGGATGCTTGGCGTCAAATGGCAGTGTTCCAGCCTTTAATCGGCCTTCAAATCGAATTATTCCCTTGTCATCCAGAAATGGAGCGAGGCTGTTGAAGTTACTCTTCTGCCCTGATTCCTTGTAGGTCGCAGGCCACTGATTTCTTCCATGAAATCAAGTTACTGCATTGCTCGAACTATGACGACGAGTGCATCTTCTAGCTCCCTTGGCATCAGTAGTATATCATTTTGTCGTTGGGCGTTGATGCATTTGGAGTTATTACAAAAGCGTAGGATATATCCAGTTATCCTTTGAAGAGTTTTGAACGAATTGTGGTGGTTAATCTTGTAAATCATTTCTTGGTTGGAACTATAAGTAGCTGCTGCTACAGTCGGTATTTTTCGCTTTCTCTCTGTGTCTTCTGGTATTGAGAACTCCTTAATATATTTTGATGGACACATATCTTGATGGCCAGATAAGAAAAGCGAACCATAAAACCAAAGTGTGGTAACTTAGCTGTTTGAAGGCCCCTTTATAATACATCCGCTGGATTGTGCTTTGACTATACATGTCACCATTGCTCGGGAAGTGTAAGTCCCTGTATAACAGCAACGTTTGTAGACGTTTGGAACGATGAAGGAAGGTGAGTTAATCCAAGCGAGGACAATCTCAGAATAGGTCCATAAGAATGTGGGTGTATCCGTGAGTTTCAAGTCCATTTTAATTCTGGCTGTTAACTGAGCACCTAGAACTGCAGAGCATAATTCCATTCTTGGCAAGGTTTGTTTCCTTAGTGGAGCAACTCTTGATTTGGAACATAACAATCTTACGATTACCCTTCCATCCTTCATAATTGTTCTTAGGTAGATACTCGTAACTGCCCCATAAGCCTTTTCAGATGCATCGCAGAAGGTGTGGATCTGTGTTACTGTTGGAACACCATTGTGAAACATGTGGCGTTGAAATAGAAAATTGTTTAGTTCACGCCTAATGGATCGAATAATCGGGCAAAATCTGAAGTGACCATCCGTTTTGTTACTCTACTTGTCGCACTTAAATTGGTTTTAACGCAAAATGTATCAATTTTCGGTTGTTTGTCCTAATGAATTGATTGACGCACTGTTTTCGTTACTGTGTTAGTTTGATGTTTATTGCTAGTCGACCTGTTGGCGTTACCCTTGATATGTAGTAGCGTGTTGTGTTTTTTATCACACTGTGAACAACTTCTTGAAACACAATTGTTAGTTAAGGCACAGCTTGTTTGCACAACTCGTATACGTTCTACTGGCTGTAGTTGTATGAACTGCTTGCAGGCAAATAACTGGTGTGTTCCGGTTCCGCAAGCCTTGCGAAGGGCCTTATTACTGTTATATTAGTGATGCACAAGCTCGAGGTGAAGTCTCTTTCTTCCTTTGTCCAATTGATTCCAGTGATTGGAATTGGTTCTCAAGAAACGATAGGAATTCCTTGATTGACTGCAATTCCTTCGGCTTCTTGAGAGATTGCTCATATAGGATCCTTGTTCGTTGGTCTAATTTATTTACTAGCAAATGCAGCAGAAGAGGATCCCATGTTGAAGTGTCCACGCCGATGTTGCATAATGCCATCAAACATTCTTGCGTCGTATCGTGAAGGGTTTTAATCGCTAGTGCTGATGGTTGAGCTAGCGTTTGCTGATGATGTCTGTCTATGATTATGATACATTAACCTTCATATGATCGCTTAAACTCAGAACTCCTGTAGCTGTGAAAGTACAAAATCGACTTAGGAAAGGTTTGGCGAAAATTTGAGCCAGGAAAAGCTTCTAGTCAGGTCTTCTCGAATGGTTTCAAAATCGATGTAAGATGCAGCACTGGTGTTGCTTTAGAGGACGACAATGTTCGATTTCACTCCTCTTAACTAAAACTTGCGTCCTAATAAAAGCAGCGAACAAGGAGTACCATAACTAATCCTTTTGCTGCGGAAAAAATATATGTACAATATTTAGTTATTTTGGTTCAAATTTTCGTTGTCATTTTGATATTAGGACATCTAAGAAATGTGATTTGACAATATATGAGTACTTACGAGTAAGTGCGGGATCTGCACTGAACTCTGTAAGAGTTTTTCAGGCGCCAATAATACCCTCAGAGTTGCGTCGATTCACTGGCTCTGATATTCGCTTTAGTGTCACTCACAAATTGGACTAAAACCAGAATGGTGAATGGCTTCGATGTAGCATCCTACTATGCTACCATAGCTAGTCGACTTATAGAGTTCGAAATTGTTGATATCCCAAGAAGTACTTGTTATTGTGATAGTTCTATCTGAAAGCTCCTTCAGATGGAATTTGTGATTTCTAATAAGTCGAGGAGAGGATTGTTGGTATGGCAAATGAAATATAATGGACAAGTATTTGTTGGTATATATTTGGTTTACCGAGCCAGAATCGTATACCATTTCATTGATCCGAAACGGCAACATTTACCTCGGATACGGATTAATACTTTGTTGTTGACCATTGGTCTACTCTGGCAAACTATGAACACCACTCGCGAATATGGGGCAGGGCTCTACAATGTCCCCAAAGCTATATATAGCCTTATATATCTCCACTTCTTCTAAAGATGTGTTCTTCCACGCTGGGAAAACCACTGCGTAGGGTTTTCCATCAATCCTATTCTTTAGGACTCAGCATTTCTCCAACCCGTACATAAAAAGGCGAATCTTCTTCTCTTTCTTCCTACAGACCCATTGCACTTACGTCCCTTATTTCCAATGTCATAGAAACGCTGATAAACCGTCAGTTCAAGAAATAAATTGAGTCACCGGTAAGGGGAACCAAACCGTACATCAATCTGGCGAAAGCAATATAGTTGGACTTTGTATTTCTAAGCATTCGACAGAGTTTGGCATCAGGTTTTTTTGTTGAAAATGCGTGCTTTTGGCATCAATGAATCTCTTCTTCAATGGATTAGAAATTACCTTTCGGAATGTTCAATTCAAGTTGTCTTGGACAGTTCCATGTCTGATACCTACAAAATAAATGCCCCACGGCTCCGATCTGTCTCCGACACTCTTTTTACTACTAATCCAATATATTCCTTTGGTGACGACAGTACTCTCTGCTTTTCGTATTTGTACCCGGACTCAAATCCCTGCTCTTTGGCTGTAGAACGTGAACGTTGAGCTTCCATCGTTGAAGCCGAGACACTTTCTATTTTCGTTATGTATGTATGACTTAGGTTGGAATGATGTCGCCAAGATTGCAGCGAATTGTCTATGTTTCCCCAAGCGATGCAAGAATTTGCACCTTCTAATTTGTCCTCAATATATAAGGCATTTATCCACCCGAAATTGGAGTGCTATGTTCACATCTGGTTAGGTGCTTCCGAAATCTCTCTAGCACTTTCTAGATAGGATTCAAAACGGTGCGATAAGACTCGTAGGTGATGCTAATATCTCCCAGTCAATTGACAACCTCGAACACCGTCGAAATTTCTCCTGTCTGACCTTGTTCTATCGCTATTTTCAAAACTGTTTTCATTGCCAGTAGTATTCTACCCCTTCAAGTCAAATCTCAAGCTCAACTTTCGGACATACATACTTTGAAATATTGTGATTCTTTCGAGCTCTTTATGCCTAGTCATTATAACCTGAAAACATTCAAAACCTACGTACATCGGTAGCTTTTCTTCGTGCTGAAACATTTTAAACGTGGCTGGAGGCCATGGTGTACCCATAAGCAACAGTCCTATTATTTTCTCCGCTTTTATTTTCTTTTCTTTTGCAATCGTTTCTTATAAATTTGGTCTCACGGTGATTCAACGTGGCAAAAGCACATTAGGAAATGTAAAAAGTAATCTATTCATCCCAAAGTATCTGCAATTGGTTGCCTGTGTAGTCCAATGATCGAAAACGTTTTCAATTTTTTCTGGCATCTGTAGTGTCCATTGACAAAGTTATCTTAAAAATACCGGTTTCTGACTTCGCAATACGATCAAACTTATCGAAATCTCTTTGCAAGGGTGCATTAATGACCTCGATCTTTGGACCTGATCTGATCTGTTTACGGGTCATGTCGTCTGCGTACATTATGAGATGGTAAAGATCGCTTGTGTTGAAATTTAATAGGATCGACGAATTAACGGCACCTTGTTGCATCGCCGTTTTTAATTTTAAATATTCCGGCAGAAGTCACATCGGCATCGTTCACGACGAACTGCCTACCAGTGAACATATTAAAATGAATGTTCTGCAGTTGTTTATGACAGTCTTTTCAACCACACCGCATCAAACGCCTTCTCCAGTCAATCAAACAGGGTCTGGTGCATTGTTTGTTCGTTTTGTTCCATTCGATATTGATACCAGTTTAGATGCGGTATGTAAGATATCACGCGTCGCCTAGAAAATGAATTAGTAACCCGGTTCTGTATACAGTCCACCCACTTAGTCAGCGCAGTATTGATAACCTTCTTGAATGTCTCACTGATATTCGGAAGATTCGCCGAATTGAACGTGTGCCTTTTTCCCTTTTAAGAACAGGATAGAGTCACAATTCGGGTCACTTACACCTACATCCTTCGCTTTGTACACTTCCTTTCAAATAACATCCATGACCATATATGTGTGGCCTCATGTTCTGCAAATATTATATTGTATATAGAACAGTGAGTCAGGTCAGTTGGGCATTTAATTCTTACAGGCCCTCCCTGTTTTATGGTCCACAATCATCATATATTGCTTTGCTTCGGTACTGCTACTACAATATAATTTGTAAATGATCACTTATCATGTCGTTAAGGTGAGAGTTGCTGGGAATAAGAATAAGCGTGAGAGGTGCAGTTTATTTGTTCACCCTTGCTAGCCCTTATGTGGCGCTAAAATGACGTCGCTCACTTTAGTCTGCTTAATTGTGGACAGCATAAATCAAAATCAGAGAGTTTTAGAAGTAGTTTGGCATCATCAGATATTTCCTATTGGAAACACAGTTTCCACCACTGGTGGAGAGGCTGGGGGTTGCTAGAATGTATTTATAATAAATAAATAAACCCTTTTCTCTTGCGTTTATATTGCTTTTTACAAAAAAAAATTGAAAAATAAAAAAACGGAAACCACAACAGGTAGGCACTCTAATTTACTCTAACGTGTCTGCATTATATTTTTATATTTTATTTTTCATTGAGCCATTTACATTTAATTTTTTTTTATTAGGCGCGCACAAGGGATTTTTCGTACCCTTAGCATATTGGCTGCCAAGCTGAAATGCCTTTGATGGGTCGCAGGAGGCTAAGGTATTTTTTTTTTTCATTTTTGTGTCTCTCAGTATCCCAAAAGTAGTTCTGCCTCGCTCCCAATATTTTATTTGTCCTAACTGTACAGTTATAACGGATTTTGTGTGTCGTACCCCAGTCGGTGTTTTATCTTGTATTTTTTTGTTTGCTGACTTATTTTTACACAGTTTTTGTAAATATAGAACAAAGAAACCTAACAAACGAAGAGGTGGAACGAGTGTTGCAAGCGGTGGATAGCGAGGATAGTGATGGAAATTTTTCCAGCGACTAGTATGACGTCGCAACCTACGGGCAGCCAGAATTCGGATAGCGACTTTGACGTTAGTGATGTCAATGTTTTCGATCCGGAAGCTTGCAGTGATGGAGAACAAGCAGCTGCCGAAAATGAAGACACATCAATGATTTGCCAAATTGGACCTAGTTTTCATCAAGGCAAAAAACCTTTACTTTTACGGGCAAATGTGGTTTCCTCATAGATGTTGCAAACAATACGAGTACAATATAAGTTGCCTTGATGCGTTAAACCTTTTTGTCGACGAAGAAGTTTTTGAGAACATCGTTCGTGAAACTAATAAATATGCGGAAAAGCAATTGGAAAGAGTCACTCTTACCCGAGCATCGCGGAAAAAAAGGAAGACCTACAATCAGTCAAGAAATAAAGAAGTTCCTCCGACTTTTATTATGGATGTGTCTGGTAAGGGTTGGGAATCTGGGAGACTATTGGTCTAAAGACCTTAGGCACAATTTTGGAGTTCCCGCAAAAGCAATGTCCCCCAATCGTTTTCAACTTTTGCTGAATTTTCTCCATTTTGAGGACAACGATTTGATTATATTGGCAAACTTAAGCCTATTTTGGACACGCTGCACACAAAGGCACAAGAGGCTAAATGATGGCCCGAGAGGAGGAACATGGGGTGGTTGTGCTCAAATGGAAGGACAACCGGGATGTCAGGATTCTTTCGACGACGCATGCTCCAGTTATGGTTACCGTAAATGGCCAACTACCTGCAGACTTTAACTAACCATCCACCAGTAGAGGCAGGAAATCAAACCGACGGCAAGGAGTTCGAGATAAACCTCTTGTGGTTGCCAAGTACAATAACGGCAAATCGGGGATCAATCTCTCTGATCAAATGGCTTACGGGAAGAGGTATCTGATGGGTTATTAGATCTAATGTCTCCCCAGCCTATAACTTCAAGCAATCACAACATATAAAAAAGAAAAGATGAGAATGGCAAAACAATAAGGCGTGCTTGTGTATTGTGCTGTGCGACGGCAAAATTCTGACAGAAATACTGCAAGAAACAAAATCAAGAAGACAACAACCTACTGTCAACAAACCCTAGCTATGCGTAGATTGTTTTCCAAAATACGCTCATTCAAGAAGGTAATTTGACATTGTAACTGGGTCATTCCACGATAAATCGCTACATATATGGGGATCTCTGTACACATCCCTCCTATTTGGCTGAAAAGTGGTAGAAATACTCACTGGAGTGGTACGAATCATAAGGCAAAAAAAGTTTTGCAGAATTCGATATAATTGCGTGTAACGGAACTTCAAAAATTGGCAAAAAATCAAAATTTATGTTTTCTTTCATATTTAAAAAAATCATAATTTTGGCTCTGCACATCAGAATTTGATAAAATGTTTTATAGACGGCTAAATCAAAAAAATAAGTATTTATTACGTTACTCCTCTTATCATCCTCACATATGGTATAACCCGAGTGCACATACATATTTGTGTTTTTTTTTTTAGAAAAAAAACGTCACTGTGCTTGTTTTATTTCTTCAATGACAAGTAACTGCACATTTCCCGATTTTGATGAAGTTAGACTTAATTTATTTGTACTCACTTGATGTCAATCTGTCGTGAGCTCGGGCTTTATTTTAGATTGTATCGTAATAAGAGTTGTGAGTAATATAAATTTATAATGAGTGCTTTTGTGTGGAAAACGTGATGCAATCCTCTGGATTTACCCAGTGCCCGTGATTTGCGGCCTGTACGACCAAAATTTAATACAAAGTTGGTAATTTGCTCTAGGTGTAGGAACAAATTGAGTCAGATCCGAAATTCTGATACAACGCCATCATTGCTAGAGGTTGAAGATCAAATTGAAGTTGATGAAATGTATTTCGATAAAGACATTGCATTCAATTTTATTAATAAATGCATACAGTATATTGGAGAAGATACATTCGACAAGAGAAGACTTAGTGTCTTAAAATATGTGCAGTCAAAATTGAAAAATTCCCACCCCTATTGCGAGTGTCAATTATCAATCATTTGACGATTGATAAATTTATCATTCATTCGGGGTGGCCGTGGTGTAGTGGTAGTAGCAAACGCTTCTCACTCGGAGGGTCCAGGTTCGAATCCTGCCCATGGCAAGTCAGTTTTTCATTGTGTAATTGGAACTCAGACAGAAAAATTCTGCGTGTGAAGGCATAACACTGACACGTAGATTTGGCTGTTGTAGAGTTTCAAGCACAGAAAAGAAAAATACTGTGATATACCTCGATTCACTCTGAGTGAAGAAAAACTCTCCGTCCTATTCGGACTCCCACCCCTGGAGAGCAAACATAGAAACCAAACACACCTGAGTTTCAAACCACTACAAAAACAATTTTCCTTTCTCCTCCTTCTATCTTTCCGCCCGCGCCATGGCAACAGTAAAAGGGTATCTAACCCCTTAGGCGCGCGTAAATTATATTAAAAAAAAAAAAAAAAAAAAAAAAAAAAAAAAAAAAAAAATCGGTATTGTGTAACTCATTTGATAAAATTTCTGACAATTGTGAATAAATTGTCTGCTGTGAATGAGACATGATATTTGACAATTTGTTTTGTGTTTTAATATTTAATTAAAAGAATAAAATAAAAATGAGTTCAATGGAATTGTGGTTTGACGATGATGAACAGTCTTCAGTTTTTTTGGAAACAATTAGAAGAAGAAGGCAATTAAGGGATGTTTCCAATCCTCTAGAATTAAAGGAAAGTAAGTAGATATGTAGTTGAGGCTGTAATTTCTGTAAAATCGAATGCGGTTGGGGTGGATGGTATTCATCCAGTGTTTATCAAGGCCATTCTGCCAGTAATCTTGCCCTATATCACAAACATTTTTAATACGATTTTAAGGGTTATATCCTTACCAGTGGAAATTGGCAAAAATTATCCCAATACCAAAAAACCTCGATTGCACTGAACTTAGACCGATCTCCATACTCCCTTTTCTATCGAAAGTTTATGAAAGGATTTTGCAAACACAAATTAACACATTTGAGCAATAATGAGCTTTTAACAAAAATACAGTCTGGTTTTCGCAGAAAACGTTTTATCTCTTACTAGATATGGATAATGATGAAGATAATTCCAGAGAGGAAGAATATTTCGTAGGAAAAATAAAATAAAATTTCCATAAAACTATAAGCAAAGACACCAAACTTGTTTTGTTGTCTTTACTTTCAAGAGAATGGAGCGTTGACAAAATTATAGAAGAGTTTCCAGGATCGACAAGCTATATGATCAAGAAATCTAGAAAACTTCAGGAAGATCAAAGCGTTCCATCAACTTATGAGAAAAGCTTAGATGCTGATATCAAGCAATTGGTAGAAAGTTTTTACTGTGAAGACGATATCAGCCGTTTAATGCCAGGAAAAAAAGACTACCACTCTAATGGTAACAACAATTTCTCCCTGCGACAAAAATAACAAGAGCAGAAACAACAACTGCAGCAACAACAAAACTAGCAGCAGCAGAAACAACAACTGCAGCAAAAGCAAAAGTAACAGCAGAAACAACAACAACAACAGCAGCAGCAGCAGCAAAAACAACAACAGCAGCAGCAGCAGAAGAAGGAGAAGGTGCCTCCTATCAACACCTATAAACTAGAGGTAAATGCAACCAAGGACCTGTGTAATTTGGTCATTGGTAACAATTTTAACATTAAGAGATTGGGGAACGATCATCATGCCATCCACTGTAATACAGTCGCACAGCCGCAATGTTTAAATTGCTACAAGACCAAAGTCCTGATGTGCTTTCCGCTAGCGAAACCAAGCTAACCGATAAGCACAATCTGGAGTACAATAATTATATCGTTAGAAGAAGAAACCGGCACAAATCCAAACGTGGAGGCGGTGTCGCGATCTTCATTAAAGAAGGTATAAAATTTCACAGAGTGTACAAGGGACTGTTGCGCAGGTTCCGGGTGTTGAAGGCAGTCGTCGTTTACATCCCGCTCCGCAGTGGAAAGCGACGGAACAACAAGGTTCGGGCTGTAAACACCAGCAACCCGAATATGTTTCCGCAAATAAATAAACTATTTCGGAGAAGAAATCAAAACGACCTTCAGTGTCTTAAAATAGCCCGGACGACAGACAACGAACGGTTACTGACAATAGCAGGTATTGATCCAAATGAGGCCGCTGATGATGACGACTTCTTTGTGATCGAGGATCCACAGGAGAAGGTTGAGGCCATAGGGGCGACTTTCCAGGAAGTATACAAGGCCATTGATATCATTGGCCCTAATTATGACCTGGACAATCGCGTCTTGGTGGACAACTGCTACATTCGAAATGAAATAGAGAATTGGCGATCCAACGGCTCTGGTTACACCCGGTTTAGCGACGAAAATATGGCAAATAATGTCATGACCAGAGAGGGGGACCTTCCCCCGATCTTCAACACAATCAGGGCTAAGAAATCAGTGGGGACCGATGGTATTCCGAACATCGTGCTTCGACATCTTCCTCTAGAAGCGGTGGACATTTACACCATCCTGTTTAATAATGCAATGAATAATGCACATTATCCAGCGCATTGGAAAACGGCGGTGGTTCAACCTATTCCCAAAAAGGGGAAGCATATATCCAATCCGGCGAATCTCCGGTCGATAAGTCTCCTTCCGAATATCAGTAAGGTTTTTGAAAAAGTAAGCAATAGAGCTCTGTCTAGGTGGGTTGAGGACAAACATATAGTTCCGGATAATCAATTCGGCTTTAAGGTGGGACATGATATCTCACATGCCGCGTCTAAACTGGTGTCCGATATCCAATGGAATAAGGGCAAATAACAATGTACTGGTGCTTGCCTTATTGACTTGGCGAAGGCCTTCGACACCGTATGGTTAGAGGGTATTTTCTATAAGCTGACTGGGCTGGGGATCAGTAAACCACTCTTGTACATTATTTATAATATGCTAACTAACAGACAGTCGTGAAGAATGGTTATGTGATTTCTGTTGGAATATTTCAAATTAAAAATGGTCTTCAGCAAGGCGCGGTCAATTCGCCGATCCTATTTAACATTTATACAAGCGACTTGATAGGTTCACTTCCCCATACTATTGCGTACGCAGACGATTTGGTAGCGTACAGAACAGGTCCAAAAATCGAGATCATTAATACTCTCTTGCAGCGTGACTTCGATAAGATAAGACGATTTTGCAATGACTGGAAGTTGAAAATCAACTTTCAGAAGTCGGAAACCATTCTCTTTAGGACGCCGTTGTCTAGAGCCTCTAGGGATACCAGAAAAAATTGGCGAAAGTTCTCTATCATTGGACAGCACGGACAACCTCTTGCCTGTCGAAATGTAGTCAGATACCTTGGAATCTGGCTAGATCAGTTTCTGTATTTTGCCAAAAATGTAGATGCTGATCTGGCCAGAGCTAAGGCGCTTTTGCCCTTACAAAGAGACTGTTTTATAGCAGCCAACTCGATGCGATGGTAAAGGTAATCTGCTACGAGTACATGGCCCTTATCAGGCCCATGCTGGTTTTTGAGTGTCCCGTGTGGTTCAATGTACGAGCAAGCTTAATGGAAAAGATTCGGGTGTTTGAGAGGACTTGCTTTAGGGCTTGCCTTCACTTGTACAGAACATCAGAGTCGGAGTACAAGAAATTTTATCCTAACGAGGTCCTTTACAACAGGGCGAACCTGATACGAGTGGACAACTTCGTAATTAAGCTGACTCGAAGGCACATTGCAAGAGCAATTACCTCGACGAATAACCTGATATCTGGGGCTTACTACCCCAATTACCTTTACCACGAGAGTGTGCGCTCTGACGGCTTCGTTCCACCGGAAGCATTCCTCTACCTTGATAAGATAGGGTTGATCCAGGATTGACCCACAGACCGATCAAAATTGGATCTGCTGCGCAGTACAAAAACAAAAAGAATTTTTTTAATTTAACATTGCATGAGCAGGATTTTGGAGTGAATGCTGAATGGAACTTCTTTGCGATCTCCCATGGTAAGAGCGCATGCGATGGACTTGGTGGTACAATAAAAAGACTTGCTGCCAGAGCTAGCCTACAGAGACCGTATAGGGAACACATAACAACTCCCTTACAGTTATATAACTGGGCAACTGAAAATATAAAGAATATGGATTTCTTCTACGTGACCACACAGGAGTATAATGAAGAAAAATTATTAAATTATTGATGAAATCGAGATTTTCTAATTTAAGAATTGTGTCGGAAACAAGAAAACTTCATCATATTTCATCTGTTTCACAAGGAGTAATTAAAGGAAAATATTTTTCCTTTTCGTCGGAAGAATATGTATATACTCTTAAAAGATAATGAATAATTTTTTTTTTGTTTTTAAGGCCTTGGGATACAAAGGCCCCAAGGTGAATTTTTTTTAAATGGAAATATTTATTACAGAATATTTAGCCGCCTATAAAATATTATATAGGCCGAACCCATAGAGATCCCAACTTGAAATTTGAAATGGAAATAGATGACGAATCTCTCTATAATATATATAAAAAAAAACAAAACAAAATACCATTTTTTGAGTTATTCAAGGATATATGTAAAAAGGATATTCTGGAATATCCTTTGTCCTTGAAAATAAAAATTATTCCAAATCTTTGAAAGTTCACCTTTTCCTGAATTCAACAAGGTATATTTTATCAAATTCTGATGAGCAGAGTCAAAGTTATGATTTTTTTTAAATATGAAAGATACTCGTAGCATAAATTTTGATTTTTTGCCTATTTTTGAAGTTCCGTTACACGCAAACTATATCGAATTCTGCAAAACTTTTGTACCACTCCAATGAGTATTTCTACCACTTTTCAGCTAAATCGGAGGGACGTCGTTCAGAACGTCGATCGATCCTTCATGGAATGACCCAACTTTCTTTTGACAAAGTATAATTTGTTTTATTTTTCAGGCAGTAAATATACAGTTCAAAATCTTGAATTTTGAAAATATAAAATATATTACCCTTACGTTTTTCTATCTATAAGTAACATGGGTTTCTAAGTTATGAATCTTTATTTCAAAATTCATAACTTAGAAAACAAAAGTGTTTGGCTTATTTTTACTTTAAAAATCACCCTAGGGCCACGCAAGTTACACTAAAATATTCACCAGAGGCACCGAAATTGAAACGGCTATAAAATTTCATATACCGACGGACAAAAAGGTACGACGTGTCCCCAGAGTAAGTATTAGCCAGTGTGTTAAGGGGGTTTCCCCGAGTGATGGGTGGACAAAATTATGTTTTTTTTTTTTGCATAAAGTGATTCCTTAACATGTGTAGAATAACTCGAATAATTAATTAACACAGGTCCGATCTCAACGGCTTTAAAATCAAAACTAAATTTATAAAGAAACGAAAGGAATAATTTAAAAAAAATACTCGTATGTAGATTGTAGATACTTATGAGTGTATGAAAGTTACAAGTTAACAATGTTTGTTTTGAAAAAGGGTTGTATATAAGGGTGGCGTGACAATGTTTATATATTATTTGTGTATGTTTGGGATCGTATGATTATGCTTTATGTAAAGGAAATAAGGTATGTTATTCAGTGGTTTTTTCAACAATAGATACAGCAGTTAGAAGAAGCAGATGTTCGGAGGGCTGAGTTGAGTAGTAGGGGACCGGGCCTGAGATCCTTCTATACAAATGTGCACTTATACAAGTATAGGCAAGTTTAGACAAGTTTACACAAGTATAGAAAGACATTTTTATGGTCTCTTGTTTTGTCAAACTTCGTATCGCAGATTGATGCTAAGTTAAGATTTTCATAGTTTTAAACGTACTTGAAACTTTAAACGCGTTTCTTTCAAAACTGTGTTCTTCAAATTTTCCTCCATCATTTCTCGAAAACGCTTTGACCGATTCACTCGAAATTTATATGATAGACTCAGAACATACAGACACATAGAGTGACCTAGAATCATCCTAAAATTTCGAGTATTTCTATTTTTTTGGGAACGAAAACCTACAAAAACATCATAAAATTTGGATTTTTTTTTTTCAGAAGTCTGCCAAAAACCCAATTTTCAATATTTTCAAAATATTCTAATTCACTCGATGTATTTAGACTTACAGATCAAAACATTCTTCTTTTTTTCTTTTTGATAAGCGGAAGTGAGTGTCCTCTTCTCCTTCGTTCTAATGAAGATTTTTACTCGAAATTTGTTTTACATACTCATGAAATAGTAAAAAATAAATAATAAAAAACTCAAGGTTCTATCTTTTCATTAGACGCAAAAAAAAAATCCCAAAAAATGCTTAAAAAACAGGCCGTCTCACGGGGCAACCCCTTTAAGAAGATAGCACATAGCGGCGGCGTAGTTGTAATTGTTTTAAGGAATATACTATAGTCCAGTGGATACATTCTGTATTAGCTTTCAGTACTAGGTGGTGCAAAAGTTATCACCATATCGGAAGATAAAATAATTTACAATTTTTGCAAATGACGGCAAATGTCAATAATACTTTTACATTTGTGCAGTAAACAGACACAAAATACACGTCAACAATGAACGTAATGAACGCGGAATTATTGTTACGGTTTTTTTGCGGAATAATTCGTCGGTGGTGTTGGCGCAGCGTGGATTTTTGGCGTATATTTCCCGGTCGTCCGACACCAACTGGGCAAACACTACGATGTTTAGCTGCTCATTTAGAAGAGTATGGGACGACACGAGATGCTGCTAGGTTTGGCGGGTCCAAGGCAGCAGTTCTGCTAAGAATATCGCAGCTGTAGTTGAAGACATTGCAGAGGACCCCGGAGTATCGATCAGACGAAGTGCCACCCAATTCGGCATCAATCGGCGGTCTTTACAGAGAACTTTGGTGAAAGACTCTAAGATTTTCCCCTAAAAAATGCAGATAGTGCATCAGCTGTTAGTTGTTGACCGGCAAGTGCGCGTAACCTATGCTCAAGCCATAGTGAATCTTGACCACGGGGGGAGACAATTTTTCATTGAAAAGTCATCATGATCGACGAGGCTGATTTCCATCTCTGTGGATATGTTAATAAGGTAAATTGTTGCTTCTGGGGCAACGAAAATCCGCGTATAACCCACGAAGAGCCATTACACCCAATCAAAGTTACTGCTTGGTATGCTGTTTACGTTGGAGGTGACAACGACTACTGGTTCTAACAGGATGGAGCAACGGCGCATACTGCAAGAGCCACAACCGAAATCCTTAGGGCTGCATTTCCGGGTCGCCTAATCTCTCGTTATGACGATTTGCACTGGCCGGCAAGATCGCCTGATTTAATCGTTTGAGACTATTTTTTGTGAGGTTTCTGGAAGTCACGAAGTTCAAACTCTTGAAGCCCTCAAAGAGAATATCCGTCAAGAATGCGAGGACTTATCGCCCGAAGTTCTGGCAAGAATGACACAAATACACAAATCGGGCTCGAATGGCAATCAATTCTTTCGGCGGCCACTTAGCCGGTATCATTTTCTCCACTTAATGGAAACAAATTTAATACATCAAACAAACCAAAAGCGGAACCAAAGTTTTTCATTCGTAAAAAAAAATACAGCCAAAGAACATCGGGCAACATGTTTCACCATGCCCCACCTTGTATGGGTATATCCATAAAACATTTGTCTTTAGTTCTTTCTTGAGATTAACGCTAGGACTAATGGATCTGTCCTACATAGTCTTCTGATTCTATTCGGGTTTGCTGATATTCGACGTAGTTCTACATTTGTGTGTTGCGAGATTCGCTGCAGGTGTTTCGTTGCTGCATTGGTGATTTCTTCTTTCACTAGTTTGAAGTGTAGGTCTCCATAGAGGTTATCACTACGCACGTACCAAGGCGCATTGGTAATACACCTCAATACCTTATTTTGAAATCTGTGTACAATTTGGTGGTTAGTTGTATTTCGTACAGCCCCATAGCTGTATTCCATACACCCATACAGGTTTTAGGATTTTCTGACACCTATGTTATATGAGCAATTTGGTGTACGAGTATGTAGAGAACTCAGAAATTCTTCCTTGTAACTAGTACATTTTCCTGAATTTAATATTTAATTCTTATTTCTTTTTGACATTCTCTTTCCACTTTGGTTTAGCATCCAGTGTCATACCTAAATATTTTGTCGTGATTGCGTATGGCATTTCACGTGAATAAACTACTTTCCTGGTTGCTTCTATCGGCCGAACGACCAGTCCGGTGGCGGCCATTCCCTGCATGGTCTCCTGTGGTTCCATTCTGTTCGAGTCGAGTAGCTAAGCACCGGAATGTTTGCCCAGTTGGCGCGACACGATTAGGAAATCGACGTCGAAATTCACGCTGCGCTAAACATCGACACAATTATTCCACGCTCTTGCGGAGTATAGCACTCAATTGCTTGTCTGTTTGTATACTGCAGCTGTCTAGTTCACATTTGTCAAATATGATTGACGTACGAGGCCATTTGCAAAATTTATACCATCTTCCGATAAGGTGATTCATTTTGCGCCACCTTGTATTTCACTCTAAAATGGCGTTCAGAGATATATTCGTATGATTTAAGCAGTTAGTATAATTGCTTTGGTATGTTAGATCCTTTTGCAATTTAAACAGTAGCCCCTTATGCCAGACTTTTTCGAAGGCTTGTGATACATCCAAAAATATTGCTGAACACACTTACTCATATTGTATGCTGTTTTGTATTGTGTTTACAATTCGATAGGCTTGTTCGATTGTCGAATGTCTTTCACAAAAACCGAACTCATATGTTAGTATGAGGTTTTTATCATGACTCGCTGTAGTCTTCTAACAAGCAACTATTCGAATACGAGTATTTTTGAGATAACTGGTAGCAGAGAAATAGGACTATAGGGTTTTTTGTCATTTGCTAGTTTTCCATTTTAATGTATCATCATTATTTCCGCAACTTTCCACTGTTGTAAAACATACTTTATTCTAAAAATTGCTTTTTTGATGTATTGCATCTTCCGCAGTGCTTTTTCAGGGAAGTGTTTAATGATATCATCGGTTTAAGGTCATACCCCGGTGCTTTTTTGGCTTGTAAATCTCTTTTTATGACATTTTTTAGTTTTCAGTTCTGGGCACTAAGAATGTGCTTTCATCTGAAGTTTGTCTAGAAAGTGGCTGAAATGTTTGTTCGAGGTATTGAGAGTTTTGCTTTACTTTTAGCACTTCCTGTCCACGAATTGTCATCCTTTTTGGATGCGAGGGAAGCTGGGGTTGTTTCAAGTTTCTTGTGACTTTCCAAAGTGAGTAATTAGTTTATTGGGTTACTGTTAAGTTCTGTAGATATGCGTCCACAGATTCGATCTTTACTTATTTAATCATTCAGTACTTATTTATTCACAGGTGTGCGATTTCTTTGCCACGTTTTACGTGGCTTACGTTTACTAATGGAATATATGATTTCTTTTAGCTATTTCATTATTATCTTTTGGTGTATGCTTTGAGATATACCCTTCGTGACGGAAATATCTGTAAGATCAGGTGTCTTATTTGAGTCTGCTGGCCAAAAAGTAGGCTTTTTAGGCACATTTCGGTGTTTCGTCTGCTTCAAATAGTTGTCAGTTGATGGCAGATAATTCGAGCACCAAATGACAAAAACAAATTAAATAAGATAACCAAAGATCTGAAACACAAACATAATAGAATTCAGAACAAGAACCTCTCCAAATACCTCATTAATCTAACGCCAACATTCGAGACAAATTACTCCCTATGGAGGGCTACGGGATACATGGAAAACAGGACCCAACATCACCCACCCACCAAGAACCTAGACAGCACATGGGCTAGAGATAACCTGGACAAAGCTGCACTACTTGCCAAGTACTTCGAGGCTACTTTCACAAACACCGACGGCAACGAGGCACTTCAATACTTAATCACAACAACGAAATGGACAACAGACAAAAGAGATAGAACTTTGCATCAACAAAGAGTGAAACAATAAAAAAGATACTAGACACGATCTTCTGACTGGTAAACTACTAATGGAACTACCGCAACTAGCATTCATTTTCCTACGAAACATCTTCAACAGCATAGTCATACTAAAACATTTTCCAAAAATTTAGAAAGTCGCAGAAGTGATAGCTATTCCGAAGCCAGGGAAGGACGCTACAAAGACAACTTCGTATAGACCTATAAGCCTGCTTTCTATAATATCGAAGGTCTTTGAAAAGCTGCTACTAAAAAGACTGCAACCAATTCTGACCCAACCCAAATAACCAATTCGGTTTCAGAAGACAACACTACACAGAAGACAAGATACACAGAGTAGAGAACAAGATATCAACCTCCATGGACGACAAACAATTCTGCGTATCAGTATACCTTGGCATTCGACTCGATTTGGCATAAGTGGCTCATATTCAAACTCAGCAACATCATTCCGAAGGACGATTAGACAATTTAGAAAACCGATTTTTCTACGTACGCTTCAAAGACTAATGCTCACAGATCCACCCAATCAAAGCTGAAATACCCCAAGGTAGAATTTTAAGACCCTTGCTCTATCTACTCTTCACAGCAGATATCCCTATCCTATGATTGTTATTTTTACTGGCGACACAGTTTTACTAAACTCTGGAAACAATCTCCAACTTACAACTCATAAACTACGACAAATACTGGACAAGCAATTGAGTGGTTCACAAAGTGTTTATGATCCCAGGGTGCTGTTAATGCTGTTTTAAGTTTCGGTTCGAAAATCTGTCCCTTCACAAAGAGGTATTGTACATAATTGAATCTCTCTGTCAGCATTTTCTTCGCGAAATAAAACGTAAAATTCTGTGTGAATAGAGTGTCAGAATGGCGGGTGCTATGTATAATATAGATAAGTTTTACGAAACCAACTACGATTTCTGGTCTCCTGTACATCAGGAGCTATGGTTATGTGTGGTGTGTCGCACAGATCAAAATGTCTAAGTGTAACAGAAGTGAGGAATTCAAGAGCTGGACTATCAAAAATGAAAATGCATTTACGGTGATAATGTTGTCGGTGAAAACATCGGAAATTGGGCATATAAAGCAATGAATAACTACATTAAGCCCATGGGACACATTGAGACATATACATCATCAGTTAGAATGGTGACTATCTATATTTATACATGAGAATGAGCGAAAGTGAGGTTATGCAGCAATATATTAAAAATTTTGTAAGTATAATCGAACAACTATCAGCATCGAGTTGGAAGAGGAGCTGACCGTAATCATGCTCTTAGCTAGCTTGCCAAAATCATATGAACATTTGATGAATTGAGTCGTGGTGAAGTCAAACTTTCAACGAAAACGTCGATAATAAAATTATTGCACAAAATGTGCTATATGTTCCCCAATTGCAATGCAATTTTATTTTGGTAACCAAAGCTGTAAGCGTATGTTGTACTGTAACATTTAAAAATAATTACGCATATCTACATACCATATATGATAAAAATGGTAAAAGACTACTATTGAGTGCTAAATTAATAAGCAATTTATTTCTGTGGTGGAATAGAAGCACAAAAGGATATGTTGTGTTCTGTCAAAAGCCCAAAAGAAGAACTTGTGAGGTGGCACAATAGGTTCAAACATTTGAATGTGGGAAGTTTGCAGATACTGAAAGAAAAAGAACTAGTGAACTAGAACAAATAAACTGTACGGTATGTTTAACCCATTAAAGGCTGCCCATACATCGGCTCGTACGATTTTGATGAAAAATTTGAATACTCGTATGTGCCCTAGGGGCCATAGAAGTTTATATAACAAAAAAATAAAAATTACCCGCGCACACACCTGAGATATGACGCGGGTATTTAAATACCCGACAGGCATTGGTGTGATGTTTTCACTTTTATTCGGCATTTTTTCGTTATTCTATTTATCGTTCATCATGGCACGTCTAGTTAGAATGAGTTCTTCAGCTAATCCGAAGAAATCCGCTAGAAAATGTATATGCAAGAATGCAATAGAAAACAAATCAGTTTATTGGTGCTCATTATGGATTGTAAATGCTAAAACTTGAAAAGAAAACGCGCGCTGCTGTGTTCTAGTGTTAAAAAAAGTGTCTTTGGATTATTTGGATTCCGAATGATTCGTCAACAGATAATTCTTACTGCTGCCAAGCTGCAAGCTATTGGTGATAATTGGTCTGATGGAAATATTGATGGGAAAGAGAACTTTGGCCAACACGCAGACGCCGCTATCATTAACATAACACCACCCGATGCCGTCGATGCTATAGTGACCATGAGAAATTAGACGACAAAGCTCAATTAATGTACGATGAACCGGAGCTGCCTCGTGAGATTGCCGGGTAATTCGAAATTGAATGTGTGTACGATGATACAAACGAACACATGCTTATCGGGTTGTGAGGATGATGATACGGATGCCGAAGAACAACATGATACGCCTGTGGCATTAACGTCTAGTGGTCATGGCCATAAAACAACAACGAAATCAAGGAAGGCACAGAAGCGTTCCCGAATCGATGAAGGAATGAAACCAAAGGAGGCAAAATTTTCAATTCGATAAGATTCCAAACGATGTTACATCCACTTCATACAAAGCGTTGAATCCTATTCAGCTTTGGGAAATGTTCATCGATGACGAGGTGTTGAACCTTTTTGGTCACTTCCACCAACCAATATGCTGCGGTCAACAATTTTCCATCATTCGTTACATCAATTAGGGAAATGAAAACATTTTTGGGCGTGTTGTATACAACCGGTTACCACAAGTTGCAGCAAAAACAAAATTATTGGTCAAGTAAAGAGTCTTTGGGATGAGCGCTGATAATAAAATGCATTTCGATGGACAGATTCAGACGAATCTAACAATTCTTCCACGTGTGCAACAACTCAGCATTAGATCCGAAAAACAAATTTGGAAAAGTTGAACCATTGAACGATTTATTGAATAAGAAATTCCTTCAATTCGGTGTATTCTCTCACAACCTTTCGACTGATGTACAAATGATTGCCTATTACGGCCTGCATTCGTGCAAAATGTTCATAAAATGAGAACCCATTCGATTGTGCCTGTTCACACTGGCGCGGGCAGGGAGATTGCCCGAAAGAGAGGGAACTCTTTTTATTGAAGTGGGAAGAAGAAGGGTTACTTCCACCGAGAATCCATTTCTAAAGTGGATTTTCGGGTGAAGCACATCGTTTTTTTTCCATATCGTTCTACGAGTATTTCTGACATATTTTTTCATTTCAGTTTTGATTGTTGATGAGAAAGGATGTGTGAAAAATAGGAAAAAACGTATCTTTCAGGCTAACTGCTCAAATTTTAAAAATCAAAATGCTCCGATTCAAGTGATCCACTTGTCAAAAAGTCTTTCAACACCATGAAAATGTGAACACTTTCCTACCGTCGCCAATGTAAACAGGCACATTCAGGTACAAGCATTGGTGTTTGGCGTTGATATAAGGCTACTTAAGGCTACTATCGGAACAGGAGGTCCCAGGATTCGGGCTGGGAGAAAGGATTATCCTATCGCTTTTATCGCATGTGGAGGACCGAGCCAAGCACACTGTGACGTTTGACAACTTTTTCACTAGTCACAAACTAATGACTCGTTTGTCAAACGATGGGTTCTTCCCATCTTTGATGAATATTAAGAAGCCTTGCGGGACATCTGACTTTTGTTTCGATATTAATAATTCTATACTCGGGGTGCGTTGGAACGAAATGCGGTAAGTTATACGCATTTCGTCTATTGGTTCATTATTATGTTTTTGTCCATTTTTCATATGTTCTTCATTCATTCTTATCTTTTCAGGCCATGACATTACTATCAAATTTCTTGAGCCATACGCCAATGGCACGCGCGAAACGGTATGATTGAAAGCAACGGAAAATGATTACGATGAAACAGTCCTATTTGATCAACCAATACAATCACCGCATGGGAGGTGTGGACCTTTTTAACAACGCCATCAACAATTACCGCATTCGGATTCGGGGAAAGAAGCGGTATTGGCCATTAATAACAAATGCGTTCGACGTGGCTGTGGTCAATGCGTAGAAGTTACATTATCTTTGTCGCAGTTATGACAAGAACCCACCGATGTCTCAATACGAATTCCGAGTGGAGATTTGCGAACCGATTATGGTCAATTATCATCATCCGGGTAGATCGATGACAAGGCGTTACGATCGTACCGCGAACATTTCAATGGGAAACTCAATATTCGTCATAGTTGTAAGCAATGCGGTGGCAAGACTGAATACGGTTGTTTGAAGTGCCAGGCGAACTTGCATCCTGCTCCTTGCTTTCTGGATTAGTCTCTCTACGGCCTAAAGTAATCAGGCCGTATGCGGAATTTAAAACTTAGAAGTGAACCGCGCGTTTACATAAAACATGGGCGTGTCGCGTTGATGATCTGATGATCTGTTCCTCAGACATAGGTGTGTTAAGAGCCACGCAATTCCGATAGTTGACAAGGGTCCTATACATCAATTTTTCAGTATGCGAATCGAGAGAGAAGGGGCTCAATAACTATTCCCCAAGAGCAGAATGTGTTGCAACTACTCCAGCGTTTTGGCATACAAACATGCCGAACTACATCATTGCCACTAATACCAGGCTATCAAGCACACTATGAGAGCGAAAACTGTAAAATGGTTGACCTTTTACTCGTTTGTTGGGTCCTTAATGTATCTGGCAGTCACATCACGACCTGATATATTGCATTTTATTTGCAAGCTGTCTCAAAGCAATATGCAGCCGCACAGCGCACCGCACTGGGCAGCGTCTAAACAGGTGCTATGATATCTAAACACAACATCTAACATGGCCATTACTCATACTAAAACTGTAGAGGCCGTGCAATGATATGTCGATGCGGACTGGGAGGGTGACACCACCGGTCGAAAATCATATATTGGCTTTGCCTTCATTCTTGGAGTCTTTCATCCCATGAAAATGGAAAGCAGAAAATAGTCATCGGTACCTATCCTTAAGCAATACTGAAGCTGAATACATGGCTCTGTACGTACGAAGCGGTTTATATTAGGAAATTATTAATTGAAATGAATATTTTTGTTTGTGTACGATCAATTCGAATTCACGGTGATAATTTGAGCGTAATGAGCTAGGAGCAAGCACATAGATATTCGTTTTCATTTTGTACGCTAAATTTACAATAAGAATTTAATTCAAGTAAAGTATTGTCTAACAAATGAATTGCTTGCAGATATTCTTACGAAAAATCTGTATATAAACCAAAACATCAAAGTTGCTAAATTGCTTGGCTTGAAATCGAGTTATGAATTTTGAAACTTTATTAAATGTGTATTTTGAAGGGGAGTGTTGAAATTACAAAACACACATGAATTCTTTTGGCATCATTAGTTTTTTATACATATGTACATACATACCTTTATAAACTACATGTATACATACATACATATCTATATATATTTTCGAAGCTATATCAGCAGAATTCCGTTTTTGATAAATGCCCATTTCTTTACTAGCTGTTTTATTACTAAGATCAATTATTATTTTTCAAAAGACTTATGTAGCATATTTTATCAATATATTCAAAAATTATTGACATTAAATATTATTCAGTAGGAAACATCCTATACTCGATCGAACAATTACATATGTATTCATATCATTTATATATTTATATGTATGTGCATAACTACTCATGTCTAACTGAAAATATCAGATCATAGAACAGTTTGTAATTAACCGTCGCGAAGAAAACAGCTCTCCTTTTAAATTGGGATTGGCAATTAATGTAAGGAGTGTACGTTCGACTGTATTATTGTTTCGGTATTACAAACTCAAAGTTTTACGTTTTTGTTAATTATTGTTTTCCTGTTACGAGTGGTAGAAAAAAATAAAATAAACAATTTTAAGAAAAAGAAAAGTTACAAAAAAAAAAAAAATGGATTCACGTGTTTCTACATTTTTACACATGGCTTCGGTTCAGGCAGTAAAGGATAAATTGTCTGCGATGGGTTTGCCTTCAAATGGAACTAAGGCTACGTTGAGAGTTCGCGAATTGAGTGATGCCCAAATTGATGAGTACTTCCCTGCAAGCATTGATGATAGCAACACTGAAAACATCGAAGAAAATGCTCCTGAGAATGATCTGGATCAACAACAATTGGAGGATTTGCGGAGAATAGTTGAGAGAAACGAAGAAATTCTAGCATTGCAAAAACGACTTGCGGAGCTCTGGATTACTGAGTGAGTCACTTCCAAATTTTTGTTCGTTTAGGGACATAGAAGACTCCTTGCAAACATTCTCTGGCGATGACAGTTTTCCTATCTCCAAATGGATTTAAGGAGCATTCTAAGGAAATCTATAACCTTGACGAGTCAAAGTGCTTTATTTTTGCGCAACGACTGTTAAAAGGAACTGCAAAGCTGTTTCTTAGATCAGCTTCATACCGTTCCTGGGAAGAACTAAAAACAGCATTGTCGAACGAGTTTCATCACCATTCATCAGCTGCGGATGTCCACAACACCTTGAGGAACCGCAGGAAGCACAAAGAAGAGAATCTACAACAATACGTTCTCACAATGCTAGAAATTGCAAATTCATCTGATATTGAAGAGAATGATGTCATACTCGTACATACATCATAAAAGGTATACCTGATTCGTCCTTTAACAAACAAATCCTGTTCACAGCCAATACTATACCTGAGCTGAAAACTGTTTTAAGAAGATACGCACAAATGAAACTGGACTGTTTATCAGGTGCCACCGGTTTTCATAAACCACCGCAATCAACATCAAGTGTTACAACTGTAACGAAGCAGGTCACGTGTCATCGAAGTGTCTAAAACCACCACGTGAGAGAGGTTCATGTTTTCGATGCGGCGAGAGAGGACATATTGTCAAAGATTGTCCAAAAACTTCAGCAGTGTATTTTATTCAAGACGTGGATGTTTCTTCAATTTTTAAAGATTTTCATGGTGTTTTGGAGTACCATCTACAAACCAGCAAGTATGGAACCGTCAGTGCAACCATGAGTGCTGTAATTGATTGACACTGGGAGTCCTATAAGCTTCGTGCAACAAAAATTTGTTCCACCTTATCTGGCAGTATCTATAGAAACGCAATCGGAAGACTTCGTGGGTATTAACAACAGCAAATTAATAATCCTTGGTAAGGCAGATGACGAACTAAATGAAATTTTAAAAATTGATACGCGATAGTAAATTCAGTTTAAACATAAACGAAAGTTTAACTCATAAAGATAAAATCGGAATACAAAAGTTAGTTACCAGAAGTATTTCAGATTGTGATTATATAAACAACGGTTCAACCAATGATATTGAAATGAAGATATTTCTTAAAGATACGAACAGTGTTTTTAGTTGCACGCCTAGGAGATTGCCATTTGCTCATAAAATTGAGTTGAATAAAATCTTAGATGATGTTTTGAATAGGAAAATTATTCGCGAAAGTAGTTCACCATTTGCTTCACCTATAGTCCTAGCAAAAAAGAAAACGGGGGAACTGCGTTTATGTGTTGACTGTCGACAGTTAAATAAAATAACAGTTAAATACAATTTTCTTTTACCACTTATTGAGGACATTCTTGATGGGCTACGAAATAAACGGTATTTTATCTTGTTGGATTTAAAGAATAGCTTCCAACATGTTAAAATGGCCGACGACTCAACTCAACTTACCTCTTTTGTGACACCATCCGGACAATTCGAGTATCTTTTTTATGTCATTTGGGCTTAAAAATGGTCCAGCGTTTTTTCAATGATTTATTGAATCAAAATTTAAAAAGTTATTACGATCTGAAAAGTTAAGAATTTATATTGACGACCTGCTTGTTGCGACAGAAACATTAGATAAGCATTTTAATATTTTCGAAGAGGTTTTTACGATAGTTAGGGAAAATCATTTGCAGTTGCGTTTCGGCAAGTGTTTATTTTTGTATGAGCAAATTACGTACTTAGGCTATGAAATTTCTCTAGGTGGAATACGTCCTAATCTAGATGGTGTTAAGGCAGCAAAAGATTTTCCCGTTTCTAAAAATATAAAATGAGAGATTTTTCGATTATCGCAAGGCCGTTGTATGACCTTTTGAAAAAGGATTCTTCTCACTTCGTGTTTTGTGAAAAAGAAATGTCCGTGTTTGAAACTTTGAAGCAAAAGCTTTTAGATGCCCCAGTGTTAAGTATTTGTAACCCAAATGGAATTACTGAGTTACATTCGGTTTTGGGGCTGTTTTGCTTCAGCAGCAAGACGATAAACTTTTACACCCAGTGTTTTTTTTTCTCAAAACGCGCAACGGCCCAAGAGTCAAAATACCATTCATACGAGCTTGAAACATTGGCAATAGTATATGCCCTCAGAAGATTCAGAGTCTATTTGACCGGCATTCATTTTAAAATACTTACTGATTGCAAGTCTCTGACCCTAACTCTCAACAAAAAATTCCTAATCCAAGAATATCTCGCTGGGCCTAAGAGCTACAGGATTTTAACTATACGATTGAACATAGAGATGGCAAGAGAATGGGTCACGTTGACGCACTCAGTAGGTGTCATAATGTTTTAATAATAGAATCTGAATCTTTTAAACATGCATTAGCTGCATCTCAACAAAAAGACAAAATAGTAAGGGAATTGGTTCAAATGCTTGAAAAAAGGGAAAGTCATTTGTATGATCAAATTTTTTTTTACGTTCCGTCACAAATAGAAAGGAACGTAATCCAGACACACCACGAGGATCTTTGTCATGCAGGTGCGGAAAAATGTTTTGACTTTATAAGAAAAGCCTATTATTTTCCCTTTATGAAGGCCAAAATCAAAAACTACGAGTACGTTAAGAGCTGTTTGAAATGTTTTTATTTCTCACCTCAAAGTGGTAAAAAAGAGGGTGTGTTACACAGCATTCCTAAAGGTAACAAGACATTTGAAACAATTCATATTGATAGTGGTCCTTTGCCTTCTTGCGTTCATAATTTGAAAAAACATGTATTACTGGTCATCGATGGTTTTTCAATGTTTATGAAACTCTTTGCAGTCAAAACAACAAACACCAAAGAGGTGATAAAGTGCTTGGAACTTTATTTTGCGGCATACAGCCCACCAACACATATCGTATCGGACAGAGGCAGTTGTTTCACTGCTGAAGATTTTAGCAATTTTTGTAGTAACAACAATATTCAGCATACTAAGATAGCAACTAGTTCACCTCATTCAAATGGACAGCTTGAAAGGGTTAATAGAACCTTGACATCTATGCTTGCTAAGGAAAGCGAAATAGATCCTGCTGACTGGATAAGACATCTGGGCAAAGTAGAGTTTGCTTTAAATAATACCAACAACAAAAGCACAGGTTTCTGTCCAAGTATCTTATTATTTGGTGTTGCTCAGACAGGTGAGGTTAATGATAAAGTTCGCGAGTATCTGAAAACATAATTAAAGAAAGTACAGAAAATTTGAAATCTTTAAGGAAAAAAGCATCTGAAAATATTGTTCGTTTACAGGCAAAAAACAAGATTTATTTTGATAAAAGACACAAGAAACCATATTCGTATAAAGAAGGTGATCTTGTTTTGATAAAAAATACTAATAATACACTTGGCACTAATAAAAAACTATCTCCTAAGTACAAAGGACCCTATGAAATATCTAAAGTGCTTCCTAACGAAAGGTATTTAATAAAAGATCTAGACAATTTTCAAATTTCGCGGGGACCCTACGAAGGAGTAGCATCTCCAGAAAATGTGAAAATTTATTCTATACTAGAATAATTCGTTTTATACTCGTATCATTGCACATATCAATATTTTCTCTTAAATTTATTACATACAAATAAAAAACGAAAATACAAATATTGTATTATTGTGTGTAATGTATTATACTGTCGTTAACGGTTTGATTTTAAATGAAAATATTATATTTTAATTTGAATAAATGTTTATGTTATTGATATTCTTTCGTCAATGCTCGTGGATTTCTTTAACTAGGACAATTTATGTTCAGGATGGTCGAGCTATAGCATATTTTATCTATATATTCAAAAATTATTGACATTAAATATTATTCAGTAGGAAACACCCTATACTCGATCGAACAATTACATATGTATTCATATCATTTATATATTTATATGTATGTGCATAACTACTCATGTCTAACTGAAAATATCAGATCATAGAACAGTTTGTAATTAACCGTCGAGAAGAAAACAGCTCTCCTTTCTTTTATTAATTAATTTTCAACAACTATATTGGCTTTTACGACCCCAGCCACGTCTCGATAACAAGCAAATTACTCATCTATAAGAGTATAATAACACCTATATGGACATACGATACAAAAATCTTGGGAACCTTCAAGAAAATGAATCTGAACATAATTTAAAGACAACAAAACAAGTTTCTAGGCATGATCAGTAAAGCTGAATGGTGTATCTGTAACGATGATATCCATCGTGATTTACAAGTAAAACCACAGTTGACCATAGTTGACCACTGCGGTTAGAGTGAAACACCTAACAAAACTTATAACACACTGCAATGTCCAATTGTACACTTTATTCGGCGCAGAAACTCTAAAAAGAAGAAGACTCAAACCGATCGAGCTATTAATATATGTGTTGTATTGTATGCATCCCTTTTACATGCATTATATGTTTTGTCCTTTGATGACATTTATATTGGTCTTAAGCTAAGATATTTTGATAACCACTTAAATGTGAGCAGCGACGTCGATGTCGATACTCGAAGACCAGAAGATTTCGATACTTGAATAACAAAGTCTCGACCATTGATGACTGGAGAGAGGAATCGAATTTTCTAGCAAACTGGAAATTGTATGGGACGCTGGATGGCGAAGATTGTTCTCGAAGTAGGTTATTTGAGTATAAATACCAGCTCCCCAAGGTATGCAAATCAGTTCTAAAGTGAAATCTGAAGTATTAAATGGGAGAAGTGATTAAGTGGTTTAAGTAAAAGATAAGAAAAGTATAAGCGGTTGAGAAATTGGATTGTATTGAGAGAAACAATTAAATAGTGAATTGTAACTGTACTGAATAAAGCGATTTCTATTGAAAAGAATAAGTTCTATCATGTGTACCCACACAAACATTTTACAAAATGTTAGCCTTTTTTCTTTTGTAATATTGTTATACAAAAAAAACATTGTTGAGCCTTTTTTTCTCTTCCGATTGTTCTGACATTCTTTTCTTGTGATTCAAATGCAATTCAATTAATGTAAAGCTTTGTAAACTTTATTTTGTATACTACACAGTACACACCATCAAGTACTCAAAAAAGAAGGCGACACCAACGAGCGCTTCAAGTGAACAAAATCTCCAACATTTCGGATGAATTAAAACTCATCTGCGCCTCAATTTTTGATATCAAATTTCAACATTGGTCCAAATCACAAAGTTGTTCTTAATATTATACAGGGTGTCCCCTAATTCATCAGCGATAATTTGGGAAATGATTCCTGGGCATATTCTAAAAAAAAATCGTTCTACAGTAAGGGTCTAAGTATCTGGAATGTTCATTTATCATTTATCGAGGATTTAAGAAAACGTTTACTATGGTGTACCCTGACCCATGTTAACGTAAATTGCTGTGTTAGTACTAATGGTAGAAACTTCGTGTAGGACTTTATTTTTAGAAGAAATATCAGCCTACAGAATTTCTGTAAGTTTGTATTGGAACAACAAGGTTCGGGCTATAAACACCAGCAACCCGAATATGTTCCCGCAGATAAATAAACTATTTCGGAGAAAAAATCAAAACGACCTTCAGTGTTTTAAAATAAACCGGACAACAGACAACGAACGGTTACTGACAATAGCAGGTATTGATCCAAATGAGGGCGCTGATGATGACGACTTCTTTGTGATCGAGGATCCACAGGAGAAAGTTGAGGCCATAGGGGCACCTTTCAAGGAAGTATACAAGGCCACTGACACCATTGACCCTAATTATGGCCTGGACAATCGCGTCTTAGTGCACGACATCTACATTCGAAATGAAGTAGAGAACTGGCGATCCGAGGGCTCTGGTTTCACCCGGTTCAGCCACGAAAATATGGCAAATAATGTCATTACCAGAGAGGGTGACCTACCCCCGTTCATTTCGAAGGAAGAACTCCATGAGATCTTCGACATAATCAGGTCTAAGAAATCAGTGGGGACCGATGGTATTCCGAATATCGTGCTTGGACATCTTCCCCTAGAAGCGGTGGACAACTACACCACCCTGTTTAATAATGCAATGAATAATGCACATTATCCAGGGCATTGGAAAACGGCGGTGGTTCAACCTATCCCCAAAAAGGGAAAGGACATATCCAATCCGGCGAATCTTCGGTCGATAAGTCTCCTTCCGAACATCAGTAAGGTGTTTGAAAAGGTAATCAATAGAGCTCTGACTAGTTGGGTTGAGGACAAACATATAGTTCCGGATAATCAGTTCGGTTTCAAGGCGGGGCATGATATCTCACATGCCGCGTCTAAACTGGTATCCGATATCCAATGGAGTAAAGGCAAAAACCAATGTACTGGTGCCTGCCTTGTTGACCTGGAGAAGGCCTTCGACACCGTATGGTTAGAATGTCTTACCTATAAGCTGACTAGGCTAGGGATCAGTAAACCACTCTTGTACATTCTGTATAATATGCTACACAACATTCTTCACGTGAAGAATGGTGATGTTACTTCTGCGCAGTCAATTCGCCGATCCTATTCAACATTTATACAAGCGACTTCCCCATACTATTGCGTACGCAGACGATTTGATAGCGTACAGAACAGGTCCATATAGCGAGGCCATTATTACTCTCTTGCAGCGTGACTTCGATAAGATAAGACGATTTTGCGATGACTGGAAGTTGAAAATCAACTTTCAGAAGTCGGAAACCATTCTCTTTAGGACGCCGTTGTCTGGAGCCTCTAGGAATACCAGAAAAAATTGGCGAAAGCTCTCGATCATTGGACAACACGGGCAGTCTCTTGCCTGTCGAAATGTAGACAAATACTTTGGAATCTGGCTAGAACAGTTTCTGTGTTTGGCAAAAATGTAGATGCTGCTCTGGCCAGAGCTAAAGGCGCTTTTGCCCTTACAAAGGACCGTTTTATAGCAGCCAACTCGATGCGAGGTAAAGGTAATCTGCTACATGGCCCTTATCAGGTTCATGCTAGTATTGGGGTGTCCCGTGTGGTTCAATGTACGAGCAAGCTTAATGGAAAAGATTCGGGTGTTTGAGAGGCCTACAGAACACCAGAGTCGGAGTAAAATTTTTTTTTATCCTAATGAGGTCCTTTACAATAGGGCGAACCTAATACGAGTGGACAACATCGTAATTAAGCTGACTCGAAGGCACATTGCAAGAGCCTTGATATCTTGGGCTTTCTACCCCAATTACCTTTACCACGAGAGTGTGCGCTCTGACGGCTTCGTTCCACCGGAAGCATTCCTCTACCTAGATCAGAAAGGGTTGATCCAGGATAGATCAGCGGTGCCGTTAATCTTCCATGTCGCTCGGACAGCTGGGGACAGGCGACTCAACTACAACAGAGACGTCTCAGGTTCAGTAGGGCGGTGGGGAATCGCGATAAGAGGGAAGTCGTTCGGCAGCACTAGCATTTCTGGTTGTTGAATGATGGAGAAGATGTGTCGTCATCGTTTCCGTCAATTACGGACCAGCCTCACTAATGAGGTAGAGCTGACCAATCTGTTTTCTCTGTAAATAGCGATGGCCAGCTTACATAGGTTTAGGTTAGCATCTAAGAAATTTATACATATATTAGTGTATATAAAGGTGTATACTAATATATGTATATTAGTATAGCTGTTCGAAAAAAACCGATGGCTCTTGGACAACCTCAAGTGATGAATCACTCAACCTGCTTCTGGACACCCACTTTCCAGGTAGCTCCCAACTCGCGGCCAGTAGCAGCCCAAACAAGCCTACTGCAACCGTGACCAAAATTCATAGTCTGATTACGAGAGACAAACTGCTCTGGGCGCTGCATAGCTTCAAACCATACAAGTCTGCTGGTCCGGACGGTATTATACCTGCCGAGCTACAGAGATCCTCAGATATTATTCTACCAGTGTTGGAAAATATTATGAGGAGCTGTGTAGAACTTATCCACATTCCACTGTTATGGAGAGAAGTCAATGTAGTATTCATGCCCAAAGCTGGAAAATGTTCTCATGTAGTCCGAAAGGACCTCAGACCTATAAGTCTATCATCATTCCTTCTGAAAACTTTAGAACGACTGATTGATATCCATATTCGAGCTAAAGTTGATCCAAGACTTCTGTCTACGGCTCAGCATGCCTACTGTAAAGGAAAGTCGGTGGAAACGGCTTTGCACTCTCTGACTAGCCACATCGAACGATCCCTACTATATAAGGAGTACACAATGGTTGCTTTCCTAGACATAGAGGGCGCCTTTAACAACTTCAACACATCCGCAATCACGACTGCGCTGTCAACTCTGCAGGTAGACGGCTCACTTGGGGAGCTGATTAATCTAATGCTAACAAGCAGGATAATCAACTCCAAACTGGGTGAGACTAGGGGTACGCCGCAAGGCGGTGTCCTCTCCCCCCTTCTCTGGAACTTAGTGGTTAACGAACTACTGATATACCTGGAAGCGGGTGGTAGCAGAGTGATTGCCTATGCGGATGACGTTGCCATAGCCGTCTCAGGAAAACATCTAAATACCATTAAAGAACTCCTCCAAGTAAATCTTAACAGATTAACCTGCTGGGCAGATCGCTGTGGATTGGGAATAAACCCCCATAAAACTGATCTTGTCCTCTTTTCTAGGAAATATAAAATCCCAATCATAGACCCTCCTTCAATAAACGGTACCAGTTTAGCTTTCTCCGATACAGCAAAATATCTGGGTCTCATTTTTGACAGGAAACTAAACTGGAAACCTAACATTCAAGAAAGAGTCAATAAAGCTACAATAGCTTTATTCTCTTGCAAGAAAGCCATTGGGAACAAATGGGGCCTTCAACCTCTCATAACGCACTGGCTGTACATCTCGGTCATAAGACCGATACTTACTTACTGGGTGGTTGTCTGGTGGATGGCCTTGGAAAATGCAGTCAACCTCATTAAATTAAGCAGAGTCCAAAGAACAGCATGTCTATGCACAAGCGGAGCCTTGCGGTCTACCCCCTCTGCGGCATTAGATATTCTGCTTCACTTGACACCCCTCGACATTTTTAGCAAGCAAGTAGCGCGCGACTGCAGCTATTCGCCTTAAAGCGACTAAACAGTGGACAAATAATTCATTTGGCCACGCCGACATTCTTAATACATTAGGAATCCTCACAGAGAACACCGATTTCACCATACCTGAACTTTGGTTTGACAAAAACTTCCATGTAAGCTTCCCCTCTAGATCATTCTGGGAGGAGGATGCTTTCATGGAGGACAAGTCAATCCATCTCTACACAGATGGATCTAAAACCGACAGCGGAGTTGGTGGCGGTGTTTTCTCAGATAAGCTAAATCTAAGCCTCTCTTTCCGCCTTCCAAATCACTGTAGCGTGTTCCAGGCGGAAATTTTGGCGATTAAAGAAGCTCTGTCCTGGCTGAAGAAAAACGTGATATCTGCAAAGGATATCCGCATATTTTCGGATAGTCAGGCCACCATCAAGTCCCTGGACTCGGTCTCATTGTGTTCTAAAACTGCCCTTGAATGCCGATCATCTCTCATGGAGATGGCAGAGCAGTTCAACATTCACCTCTGTTGGGTGCCGGGCCACAGAGATATTCCAGGGAACTGCAGAGCCGATGAACTCGCCAAAATTGGAACCACTCTACCTATCCTACCAGACAAAGGTAGTATAGGTATACCAATCGCTACGTGCAAACTAACACTAAAGCTAGATGCCAATAAAAGAACGGACCTTAGGTGGACTGCTGGACAAACATGTCTAGCGACCAAACAGATCTGGCCAAGGCTGGATCTGAGTCGATCTAAGTGTCTGATCCTTTTAGATAGGAAATATCTCAGCGCCATAATAGGTGTCATTACCGGACACTGCCTCATAGGCAAGCACGCAAGAAGGCTTGGCGCTTTTACTAACGATTTCTGTAGAAGCTGTATGGACGAGGAAGAGGAAGAGACAATCCTCCACCTGCTCTGTACATGTCCAGCTCTCTCCTAGAGAAGACAGCTTCATCTAGGAGCTTTCTTCTACAAAGATCTAAACGACCTAGATATAGTCTTTAACAGTCTCCTACGCTTTATCATAAGCTCAAACTGGTTCCAGTAGTAAGAAGATCATAGATCCACGTGGCATCACAATGGGCCAATAGGCCTATGTGTGTTGGTATTTCCAACAGCCACTCTTACCTAACCTAACCTAACCCTATGTATATAATTGTGTATAATGTCTATATGTGTGTATTGTGTATGTAGGTTAGGTAGGCTAAGGTTTATTTTAAGTTAGATATTAAGTTTTTTATAAAAAATAAAAAATTATGTCCATATGCTAAGTTTTGGTTAACAATTTTTTTTCTTAGCTTTAAGTATAGTAAATAAATATCCGTAAATAAAATGTAAATAAAGTCGAAAGACATAGTTATAAGAATTTAGAGATTGTTAAGTAATTTTAAGCTAGCATTTAAGTATTTTTTGTTAGTATGTAAGAGTTAGTGATTAAGAAAATAAAATGCATTTAAAACTAACTAACTATCTAGTTCTAAGCCTGGATATCTAAGACTCAAACAAGATATCAACTTTCTTTAAAAGTAGTTACAAAGGCTAGTATTTCTTCTAAAAATAAAGTCCTACACGAAGTTTCTACCATTAGTACTAACAGAGCAATTTCTGGTAATATAGGTCAGGGTACTCCAAAGTAATCCTTTTCTTAAATCCTCGATAAATGATGTGAACATTGGAGATAGACCCTGACTGTAGAACGAATTTTTTCTTAGAATATGCCCAGAATCATTTCCCAAGTCATTGTTGACGAATTAGGGGACACCCTGTATTTAACAAATGGTAAAAAATTTATTTGATGCCTTAACCTGACAGGTGTGAGTGTACTTTCGGGGAAAAAATATTGTGTTCTCCCTTTTACGTCAGCCTAAACCAAACGTCAAAGTATTTGGAATAGCTTTATATAATCCTCTTTTTTAAACTTCTCTTTCGCTGGACAATATATTGTTGCATTTGCATTTTATTGATTATTTTTTTGATAAGAGATATTTTTTTTGTACATATTTATTTAAAAATATTTCATCCCCATGTAGACCAAATTAACGTGAGCATTCTAATAGATGTGGTTTTGCTGTGGTATCGAATGGCATGCTAACATTTCAGGTTTCAGATTTTAATCTGTGCCAACCAGCAGATCTGTGTTTGTTTTGAAACTTTGTGAATATAAAATAATAGCAAAATTCAATTAAACCGAAGTGTGTAATTACCACACGATAAACAAATATTCGTATCTAGTTGAAAATACTTATTGAATTATCACTAATTTATTTCGATTGTTTCCGGATCGGAATCGTGGTTTACCTTTCAAAAAAATCGTGTAGCTATGATTTATGGCATAGTTAAGGATGTGTTTATATTTGTTAACATAATTTTTCGAAAATGAGTATTTACATTACAATTTTTTTTTTGTTTTTTAATTAAAACATTGAAATGCGATATAAAATACTGCTTGTACATCAGGAGATTTAACATACAAATCGAAGGGTGCTTACTAACGGGGAACTACGAAATTTAAAAAGAGAAAACGCAACCTTAAGCGCAGTTGTTATGGACCCAGGTAATTCGCTCCTCTAAAGGTTACCAGATTTTGAAGCGTAGTCTCGCAATTTATCGAGCAATATGTCGATTTCCTCACAATATTTGATAGCGTTTGTCGTTTCTCCTGGTTGAAGAAATGAAAAGTGCATTGGTCCTTTCGAAGTCCACCAAATTGTCACCATAACCTTTTTTTGGTGAAGATCGAGTTTGGGGGTGTCTTTTGGTTTTTCGTCTTCATCTAATCACTGCCCTGATCTTTTACGATTCTCATGCATTATTCACTTTTCATCACAGGTGACTATGTGGTGCAAAAACGGTTCAGTTTGGTTTCGCCGTAGTTTTTGGGGTTATTTCAGTTCAAGGGGTACCCACTTATTGAATTTTTTTACCTTTCCTATGAGAGAAAGGTGTCGACTTATTGTCATTGGGGATACTCCCATGCTTTGTGCAATCTGCCGCACCGATTTTATTGGGTCTGCATCCACCGTTGAAGCGTTTCCGGCTTCCCACGAGGTTCATTTTCGTGGCTGAAATCTCCCGAACGGATCTTTCCAAACCAACGTTGTATAGTGCGTTCGTTTACCGGTACATCCTCAAATGCGTCATTAATGTTTTTCACTGCCAATTTATTATGTCCCATTTTAAATTCGTAACACCGCTTCTCCACGAGACATCGCTCGTGTTAAGAAAATTTTCATGAAATCAAAATGTGTAGTGGAGACGGCTAGCTCGCAGTCAAGAAATATTTCAAAAAATAAATGTCTGGTTTTTATTCAAAACATCTCTGAAGACATCAAACCTGAAATTTTTTTGAAAGCGCTCGTTAGTTTGGCTTCGGAATGTGAAAAAAAAGTATAACCAAGTGTGGTGAACTTCGTACTCCACAATGCTATCTGTCGGTAAAAAAAAAAGAAATCTTCATCTGCCCCGCCATTTTTCTAGTATACGAGTAATATAAAGGGTCCGCCATCTAACGTTTTTTTTTCAACTAGTGCTTATTTCGTGAATGGTAACACATAGCTCATGTCTGATTTGACAGGTAATTTGTTTTATCCTTCCGGTTAATAATGGAGAACAATTTCATTCAAATGGCTGCCTCGGCTGGCCATGCAGTAGCCTACACGATCGGTCCAATTTTTAAGCACATTATCGATTGTGTGCAGCTGTATTTCGCCAATGGCTTCACGAATATTGTCCTTTAAAGCGTCAATTGTCTCTAGCTTGTCGGCGTAACACTTATCTTTTACGGCACCCCACAAATAATAGTCCAACGGTGTCAACTCGCAGCTCCGAGGTGGCCAAACGACATTAGCTCTGCGGCTGATAATGCGATCTTCAAAAACAGGGCGCAAAACATCGAGTGTAGCTTCGGCTGTGTGGCACGTAGCGCCGTCCTGTTGAAACCAAATGTTGCCAATATCTTCCTCTTCAATTTTTGTGAAAAAAAAAATTCGTTCAACATGGCCCGATAACGATCGCCATTGACTGTAACGGCCACTCCTTGCTCATTTTCGAAGGAAAATGGCCCAATTATGCCTCTGGACCAAAATCCGCACCAAACAGTGACTCGTTTTGGGTGTATCGGCTTTTCAATGTATGCGTGCGGGTTTTCTGTTCCGAAATGTTCAATTGTTGAGAACGACGGTGAATTGATGTTGATGGCGCTTCACGCACACTTTCTGCCACAGCAGCAATATTCTCGGGTGTACGCACTCTTTTTGGCTTTTCACGCTTTGGTTTATCGATGAGGATGCCAGTTTCTTTCACTTTTTTCACAAGATAACGAACATACGGAGCTGACGGTGCTTCTCTTCTTCCAAAATCCGTACGCAATTTTCGCACACATTCAGACACTGTCAAAACACAATCATGAGCTATGTGTTACCATTCACGAAATAAGCACTAGTTGAAAAAAAAAACAAAAAGCAATTCTACAGATGAAGCATCGACCTCCCTCAATGGCGTGTTACGGTATTCTAATAGTGCAATCGAAATCTCTTTGTTGCTTTCATGTAACTTTCTTAATAAGTTATTGGCTATTTCAACTGCTTTTTCGGCAAATCCATTAGCTTTTGCGTATCCTGGGCTTGTTGTTGTCATTGTAATTTTGTTCGAATTTTTCCACAAAATTTCCTGAATTCAAAAGATTTGAAGGGCATATTGTCCGAGACAATTTCAATAGGTATCCCGTGGTTAGAAAAGCATGTTTTTAGCTTGGCTTGGCAATCGCCAGCTGTTTTTGAGCAAATCGGAATTATATCTAATATAGCTAGTCAGAGTAATAGTCCGAAACCATAACGCATGTTTTCGAGATGTACTCACATATATTCAAACCTAGCTTGCTGAGCGGCAATTTTGGTACGTCGTCGGATATTATTGGTTCTTTTGTGTTCGACAAACGATTCTATTGGCATACAGTTCACTTTGATATTGTTTTCACAATTGTCCCGTCAATTTTGGGCCACTATACCAAACCTCGCGCTATTTTCTTGTTTTTTTCGATTCACAGGTGTAACGTATGAAACTGGAACAAACTGGAACGATGATTCGATCATTTAAGAATCTAATACCATTTTCTATAGACAAATTACTACGTAGCTTCCAATAAAACTTCACAATTTCCCTTAAGGTTTTTTTATCATCTGGCCAAACTTCTAGTAGAACTGTTTTTAGCTCCATCAAACGCAAATCATTTTCTAGCTCTTTCCAGAATCTTTCCAAATGATATTATGATATGATCGAGTGTATAAACTCAATTAAGTCTTCTATTTCTTGCATTTGATCTTCTTTATTATAGTATTGAGACAATAAATCTGCAATTAATAGATATTTACCAAGAACATTCTCTAAATTTATTTGATATTTAATAAGGCTTAATTTCATGCGCTGTAGTCTTGCTGGTGGAGTATTGCAAAAATCTTTTTTCATAATTTCGACCAATGGTGTGTGGGCATAATTGATTTCAACATCAGTGAGACTTCTAGAAGCAAATGCAATAAGCTTACCCATCTGTGAGATACATCCGTTTCTATAGTTATTTCCTTTGACTCATTGAACGTTTGCAGAGTTGGCGCATTTGCAATCATTTCTCTGATCGATTTTAAAACGTTATCATGCGCTTTGTGCCAATTATAAACAATCTCATGCTTTAGCAATTCTCTGAGTGGCTGGAGATCGACGCTAAATTTGCTATACATATATATTCTCGAATGTAGTTAATCATGCCGAATAATTTCTGAAAATCTTTTTCAAAAATATTTTTGTCCTCTTGTTTTAACCATCTATTTCTATTCCGACCGCGCCATGTATTATTCGCTTGACAATTCACTTACGAATGACGACGTCTCTTTATTATTTTATTTAATTGTTACAGAGTTGCCATACACATACACAACTGTTGTAAAGAGCATTATGCAATAGTTTGTTTTAAAAGCAGAAAAGACAAAGAGACTGTTTGTATTGAAAACCTAATTCAGAATCGAATTTATGTGACTATGAAGCAAATGCTCAAGCGCTAATTAAATGGCACCAACGATTTGGCCACCTAAATTTTAATGGCAGTGCATAAAGTTGAAATTCAGTGCATTGTATGCAGTAAGGGAAAAATCGTTCAATCACCATTTCACAAATCCCAGTCAATGGATAGTGAAACATTTGGCACAGTGCACTCTGATGTTTGTGGCTCATTTAGTGTGCAGTCGTGTAGTGGTGCGAAATATTTCGTCACCATTATTGATGACACATAAGATTAGATTAGATTTAAGATTAGATTAGATATTTATTTTGTAATCATCAAATGCAATAACATACAATAATTTATAAAACAAAAAATCAAAAAAGCTTGTCCTTCCTGCCGTCTGCCTAGTTGACAAAACATAATTTTTTTTCTCATATACTCGTAATATTTTGAAAATTTAATATTCCATCAATACAAATGCGATAGTTATTTATATTGATAAATACAAAACTTAATAAAATAGAATTCTGGAAATTTAAAAACTTTCGCTAATTATACGGTCCCTATAGGTTGATGCGAGATTGCAGTATAGGTACAGTTTTATAACTTCGATTTTGTTTAGTAGATATATAACTTCGTTTTCCGTCAAAAAACTGGATACCAAAATACTTAAAATACGACATTTCCCCATGAAGTGGATAATTTTCTTTCACCCAAATTACACAAAGAGCACAAGATGGGTAAATTTTCTCTGTGAGGAATAAAGTTTAGGTGCATCAGCTCTCACCGTAGCCTGACCATCATTGCTATTTCATTGACGCTATTTTCATCTCGAAAATAATTCCTTTCTTCCAAATTGTGGTTAAGTTGGGAATATATTGCTCTGTGGAGCGATTCGTTGGCGTTGCTCAGAAATCTTTTTCTGCACTTCAAATCCACTGATGAAATAAACTGATATAGTAAAGTCTTTCAGCGAACATAGTCGACACTATCTAGATTTAAATCCATGCCGCAGACCACCGCTAGATCCATCCATTCAGCATACCAGCTCGATTCATCATGTATGACTTGGAGGACCGCTGTCTTCGGAAGCCGGTAATTTTCCATCTTCATAATCTTAAGCACGTAATCAATTTGCATTTTAAGGCTACGAATAAAGAGAGGTGTCAATCCAACTTCGAGCATTACAATATAATTTGGCATATTTGGTGGTAGTCGAACAATTCGCTTTATGTTGTAGCGGAGGAGCTTCTCTACATTTTCATATTATTTCACTCCCCATATTTGTGCTGTGTAAAATAAAATTGATTCCGATACCGGCTCAAAAACCCGGAATTTGCTACAATGTGCAATACTTTTATTACAAGAGCATGTATCCTATATTGTCCCATTCAAAGTAATCCCCATAGATTGCAACACACTTATGCCAGCGCTTGATCCAATCCTCGAAAATTTTTCTATAGTCGGTTTTCGGTATGTCCATCAGTGCTTTCTGTGATTTTTCCATTACTTCCTGTCGGCTGCTGAAACACGTTCTCCGTAGTGGTTTTTTAACTCGATTGAACAGAAAGAAGTCATAGGGAGCCAGATCAGGTGAATTCGGTGGCTGTTGGATAGTATGTGTTGCATTTTTCGTCAAAAAATTACGAATAATGATGGAACTGTGCGGCGGTGCGTTATCATGGTGCAAAATATATGAATTTTCTGCCCACAATTTTGGTCTTTTTCGTCGAATTGGTTTACGCAAATGTCTCATAACGCCCAAATAATACTCTTTGTTTACTGCCTGGCCTTCTGGCAAAAATTCATGATGCAGTACACCGTTGTAATCAATGAAAATCGTGAGCGTTGCCTTCTTATCTCACTGAAAACGACGTGGTTTTTTTGGTCTCGGCTCATTTGGTGAACGCCATTCACTTGCCTGATGTCTAGATTACGTGTCGTACTCATAAACCCAGGTTTCGTCTCCAGTAATGATCCTTTTGATGAATGTGGGATCGGATTCAGCCTCGCAAATCATTTCTTTTACAACGTCAACACGGTCTCTTTTTTGCATGAAATTGAGGTCTTTTGGCACCAACTTAGGCAATGTTTAAGTCCTCCGCTATCTCTCTGATGGTTAATTTGCGGTTATTGACCAACATTTCTTTTACTCCATCAACGTTTTCGTCGGTTTTCGATGTCGATGGTCTGCCACTGCGTTCATCATCTTCGATTGACTCACGACCACTTTTGAACCGCTCGTGCCATTGGTAAACGACCGTTTTCTTTAGAGAATCGTTGCCGAAACACTTTTCCAAGATTTCCAACGTTCGCGCACCATTAAACTCGTTTTTTACGCAAAATTTAGTACAAGTTCGTTGTTGCAAATTTAAATTCGTTTCTAAAATTGTAAAAAATCGCCAACACACACATTTATAGATCTACTCTTGGCTACGTAGCTTTTGTAAATGTCAAGCTATGATGCTAAGGTTTAGAGGGAATATCAGCAACAGATTTACCAACTTAACAAAATAAACAGAACTCAAATCGGATTAATGGGAGCGCCACACGGTGGTATACCAACAGGTGCATTATTTTCATTCATTTCAGATGAAGATGATTTTGGTGATATGTATTTGTGAATGCGGTCTTTTAGGAGGGTTAGATTAATCATTGATATGCAATGCCGAGCCACTACTGAACATCGTTGGGATTTTATTTTTTAGGCTTTCATAAGAAGACTCACCCTTTATACCTTTACCTTTATTACCGATGAGACACCTCTTTATTAAATATTTATATTCTTTTAAATTTGTTTTTTTTTACGGCTTAAGTACCTAATTATTTATTTTTAAATATTAATGGATCTATAAATTTCATTGACTTTTCTTTTTGGAACATAGTTGCAAACCCTTGATGATACATAAGTCACGATTCATTAAAGTCGACTTTATGCAATCAAAAAGTGAGGTGCTTGAAAAGGTCCAAACATTCTCGCGCAGAGAAGAAAAGTGGCAAACAAATTAAGCGATTGAGCACTGATAATGGAATATCGTATATGTCAAAGGAGGTCTCTATTTTTCTGGAGTCAAATGCTATTAAACGGCAACGGTATACAGAACTTAGCAGAATTGTGTTGCCGAGCGTACGAATATAACGCTCATTAAGATGGTCCGTTGTATGTTATTGCGGTCAAAACTTTCATGGAGTTTGCGAGCAGAAGCAACCAATACTGCAGTTTTTATTCGAAATCGATGTCTCACTAGCATTTTGAAGAATCAAACTACCTTTGAGGTATGGTGTGGTCGAACATTGAGGAAGGCTGTTGCGTTAGAGAAGAGTCCAGGGAGATCAAAACTTGATCCAAAAGGCAAGGAATATATCCTCGTTGGGTATTTACAGCGAAAGCGGCGTGATGTTAAGTTTTTTGAAAATACAACAACTATGAGTACAAATAACGTGCTGCAAGTGCCAAATACACTGATCGAAAGTGATTACCAAATGGGCGTCAAGGGTGAGACTATTGTCACTGATGTGAACGAATTTAAAGTAAAAAATGAACCGATCGAGGTGCAGGAAATTGACATTATTGGGGACGTACTGAACATTATTGAAGAAAACACCGAGAAAAAGGAAGAGAACTTACAACGGGCACATAACAACAACATTTTCGAGATTACTCCTGACCCAGAGAGTGATGGTAGCGAAGGATCAAAGCAAGCTTCAGGCAGACCAATACTTCCAAAGGCATGTGACCGGACTGGGGAAGTGACCGTAACGATCGGAAGTCATACACCGGATATGTCAGTATTTTGGCTAATGGTCCAGTCAGTTTGAAATCCAGAAAGCAGAAATCGGTAGCACTTTACAACATGAAGGTCGAATATATGGCGCTTCGATCATTCACCGAAAACATATGTTGAACGAAGTAGGAGACGAACATCTGGTAAACGCCGCCAGACCGATATATTACGATAATACAAGCTCGATCAAACTGTCTAAAGATTCCGTCCACCATGAAAGATCAAAGCATGTGGACGTTAGATACCATTACACAAGTTAAATGCACAAAGAGGGAAGAATCAAGGTGGAGCACATATCTACAAATGAAATGACTGCGAACATCTTAACTAAAGCATTTTCTAGGATTAAACATGACCACTGCGTTAAGATTTTAATATTGTAAATTCTTGTTGATTTGTATGCCATGTTGATAAGGGGAGTCTTAAAATTAATTACATGAAATGAACTCAGTCACTCACATTATAATTACAATCAATTTGCCTATAGTTGTACTATACTTATAATTTACACATATTTTGCTTACATTTATGATACAATAAACATTTGCTATATGTATAACAATCAGTAGTCATCCTCGAATAAATCGAGTAAAATGGATATACGAAGCTAGGGTTCTCTGTTTTTATAGCACTCCATACTAGACATCAATGCCTCTTAATAATAAAGACAGTGACACCAGTGGTATCAGTTGCCAATAACTGCTCTTTACCGGTGGATATTATCGTTGCACCATTTAGCTTACGACCGTCGATTTATTCTCGAATTTCTATACGTGTTAATTCGGAAATGATTGGTGGGCTACTTCACACAGCTTTCTTGTCACTTTGCGTAGCTCTAGAATGGCACATGCCAACTTCATCGTTGTATCGATTCCGTGCCCTTTCTTTGGAGTTGTTCTTTTTTTTGTTATTCGAGCAGCGAATTCCTGGCTTCTCTGGAGGATTATATAGTTGCTTGGCGCTCAGCCTTTGGCAGGACTTATCCCTATTTCCCTGGTATAATATAATGAGCGTTCTTGGAACCCAGATTACCTGCTTGAATTGGCATAGTGAAAGCATGTGCTTGAGAAATAGTCATCCATCCGGCCCTTTCTACTGCTGGTTGTAACTTCAAAACATCATTTTTGCTGAGGAATGCGTCTATTGCCATTTATTATTGACTTCCAACCTGTGCGCACGTGTTTTTCTTTTTCTTCCGATTACCGAATTTATTTAGTTGTCCACTTTCCTTGAAAGCCCCGTAAACTGCCCACTCAGTATTTTTTCCATCGTTGTTCGTCGACCTAGTTTTGTCTGCCCAATTTAGATCTTGTTTTAGATCGCTTAACAGACTCAAGTCTATTCCAAATCAGCTGTATATCCAACTACATGTGCAGGAAATTAGACCTTATTTTCACAACAAATTCCATTAACTCCTCAGTCTCACTACCACCCTCACCTTCTTCTCCCGTTTTTTCATAACTATGTAGTAGTAGATCCCCTTTGAACTTTCACAACCTATCTATAAATGATGCCCCATCCATTTTTATAGAGAAATACTTGATTCTTTTTCCCTTAAACATCATCTACTCGTACTAGTCCTCCCTGGTATAATCTCAAGTTTATTTCCTTACGAAATTAGAGAAAAGAGTTTTCCTTCTTACCAGATCCTTTTTCGACTATTCCAACAACGAATATCTCGGTACTTATCTTCATTTCACCGAATTTTACGATTCCCTCTACCAGCGCTACCATAACAATGTGCACGTCAACCTTATAAACGACTCTAAGTCCTTTTTCCAATTTGTTAACTGCAAATGAAAATCCGATGGTTATATTTCTTCCCTCTCTTTCAACAACGAGCCATCAACCGATCTACTCACCATTGCCAACCTGTTTGCCCCTTTTTTAAACAATTCTTCACTAATGACTCCTTTGTACCAGATCCATCCAATTTTAATTACCTACTGCGCTTTTCTAATTGTCCACTTCTGTCTCACACCTTGGACACGTCTTATATCGAATATAAGTTACGCCAACTTAATGACGAATTCACAGCCTGCTATATTTTTTAAAAAAAATGTTCCTACTCTCTTTCCCTAGCCCTTTCTAATTTCTTTCGTCTATCTATTTCTCAAAGAGAATTTCCTCAGGCTTGCAAAACCTCCATCACAACCCCGATCCACAAAAAAGGGTCAAAGATTGAAATAATCAACTATCTTCCATCGTTAAACTCTCCCATATACCAAAACTCTTCGAAAGTATTTTGTATGAAGCTCTAAGCTTTGAATCCAAATCACTAATTTCCCTTAGACAACATGGCTTCCTGAAGGGTAGATCAATCACCACAAATCTCGTTAAATTCGCCCTAGAGAATGGTAAGGAAGTCGACGTAGTTGCAATCGATTTTAGCAAAACCTTCGATAAAACCTCTCATCATTTAATACTCTTCAAATTGTCTGCCCTGGGCTTTGAACCCATACTGTTAAAATGAATATCCTCTTACCAGGAAAACCGTTTTTACAGTGTTCGTTTTAGTTCTGCCCGCTCGGCTCCATTCTTAGCTACCTCTGGGGTTTCACAAGGCAGTCATCTAGGTCCTTCTCTTTTTATACTAACCATAAATCATCTCGATAAGAACATCAAACATCCGTCTGTGTTCCTTTACGCCGACGATACCAAATTTTTCAAAACCATTTCTTCACCCCATGACTGCTTCCTCTTTCAACAAGACCTTGGTAATTTTTCGATATGGTGCATCAAAAATTATTTGGAACTTAATATCGCCAAATGCCAATCCATCACCTTTTCACATAGGCGGCACCAATCTCCTCCCGGTCTCTACCTTCTCCACAACCAACCTATCTCCTACGTTCAATCTCTTCGGCATTTTGTGTAATAGGTAGCTCAACTTCCGTTTACATATGGATGAGATAATCCTGAAAGTCAACTCTGCACTAGGTTTTGTAAAACGGCGGTCTAAAGAATTCACCAACCCATACGTGACCAGGGCCCACTATATTACCTTTGTTCGCCCCCTCCTAGAGAACGCCAGCTAAGTGTGGTCTCATATCATCGTGTTCATATCTCGAGAATCGAAAGCCGTTTTCTTCGATTTGCTCTTGGAGGTATACCATGCGACGATCCTTTTATTCCGACCCCTATCAAAACCGTCTCAACCTTATTAACTTAACCCTAGAACACTAAGACGACCTGTATCAAACATTAACACTAACACAATACTTTTGTTTAAAATTAAAAAACAAATCTTTGTTAAGACAAAAAAACTTTATTTAACTTTTTCAACATGTATGATAAGATTTATAATTCACATTTTAATGATTTGTACAACATATTTATACTAACTGACACTCAAAGCAGGCTTTTCCTTGGTGCTCTCCACACATGGCTGGCGGACAGCGACCGCAAGAGAATCTCGTCATCCTTCGAAGCCTTGTAGGGCAGAAGGCGCATATTTTTCTTCCTTGTTGTGGTAGCGCTTGGTCAAAATTTGCGATATCCATTTTAAGGATTGACGCAAACTTCTTGGCAAATTTTTTTTCTCGATTCTCCTTTGAAGTAGTGGCGTAATCATTTAATCAACTCATTGTGTATAACTTTTATAAACTGCTTTCTTTTTTAGTGGAGTAGATTTAACTTTAACACAGTTCTACACATACAATACATATGAATTAACAAGTGTTATCTTCACAAGGTTGTAGAACAAACACAAAGGTCACTTTCTTGTTTTGCGGCTGCTTGATGTGCTATTGCACATTTGGTCCAAAGTATCTAAAGCTCCTTTTGTTGCACTATAGCATTCTATAATATCCGGGTTCTTATTGTGCTAATTTATTGAAGTTTTTTCATGGCAAGTTGACAGAAGAACAACAGCTCTATTCCTTGTTGTTTGATATGACACTAGTGTTTTGGCACCGTCAATACACAACACACTTGTGCCAACTTCTCTAGACTTAGAGTCTACAATTTTCTTTGGAAGATCTGGTTTATCTTTTCGGATAGTTTCTATCAAAGTTAGTTTGTATTCCGGTTTTAAGAACTCATTAGCCAATGGTATCGATGTGAACCAGGTGTCACAAGTAATGTTTCTGTTCGACCCTCGTATGGTTTTTGTCAGTTCAGTGACGAAATACTGAGCCAAGAGCAACGGTCCTTTATAAGTTGCTTTGCCGATATATGGAATGCCGTCTACCATATGCTGAATTTGAGTGTCACATATTATACTTTTAACTTGATGCCATATCTTTTAGGTTTCTTGGGCAACTAACTGTTCGTGTATGGTTAAATAGCTACCTGGTTTGTATAAATCATTACAGCTGGTGATAAACGGGTTGTCAAACCGTAAACAAACCGTAAACAATCGAAAATAAAAGCAAATCTATCAGCACTGATTGCAGCTTTATTCCGTTCACCACTATATTCTGGATCGAACCATTCTTTAATATTTAAATGGTTGTCTCACTGTACAGCAGATAGAACAAGTAAGCAGAAAAAAGCATCAAATTCCTTCTCTGTCAGGTCAGATATAGTAGAACACTCTTCTGAATAATTAGCACGTTTTTAACTTGTAGTAGTCATATTGGTGTACTCAGTTATTTTAGATTTCATTTCGTTAGTGAAATACGAGGAAAATAAGTCTTTTGAACCTCTTTGGAACCTCTGGCTGCATGACGTGTTGGTCTATTTGAAGCTGCAATAGGTTTTGTATTCCATGTTTGCTTTGAACTTTTACCCTTCAAAATATTTTGATTACACTCAATAATGTAAGCATTGTCTTCTGAACGTCGAAATATTGAACCAGTAGGATTCATGCTTTTGCTTATTTTTGTCGAATTTCCGCTGCCTTTTCAGGATCAAAGTCTGGATCGCCATCAGTGTCATCTGTGTCCCAATGAAAATCAACTTCTTCACAGTCCGTAGTCTCACTTCCAACATCATCAAACTCTGATTCATTTTCACCGTCTAAATACATCAAAATTTGATCTCTCTAGTGTCATTGTGTTTGCAAAATCTAAGATCCAAAAACTTAGGCTAAAACACAAAAAACAAATATAAGGCTTTCCAATAAGGACTTGACAAATTTTTTTTAAATAAAACGCAAACCATTTGAGATATTTCAAAAACTTTATTATCGGCTTGAAGTACAATCAAAACATTTATGAATAGAACTAAACTTTGTTTATATGGCCACCGCGGGCACGTTTGCACCGGTCGATTCGTTGGACCCAATTTTCAACGACTCGGCCACACATTTCGCGTTCAATGTTGGCTCTGAGCTCTTCCAACGTCGTCGGCGTGTTGGCATAAACCAATGACTTAACGTAGCCCCAGAAAATAGTCAAGCGGCATTAAATCGCACGAACGAGGCGACCAAAAGATTGGCTCATTTCTTGAGATAACATGCTCACCATACTTACTCTTCAATAAATCGATTGTTGCTGTGTGGCTTGTGGCATAATCCTGTTGAAACCACATGTCGTCCAAGTCCATATCTTCCAATTCGGAATAAAAATAATCGGTGATCATGGCGCGATAACGCGACCATTCACAGTAACGTGACGATCGTTATCGTCGACGAAAAAATATGGGCCAATAACGCCGCCGGCATGCAAACCGCACCAAACAGATATTTTTTGTGGATGAAGGGGTGATTCATGAAGCGCATGTGGATTTTCGCCCGACCAATAACGCATATTTTGCTTATTGATGAACCCATTGAGCCAAAAATGAGCTTCGTGACTGAAGATGATTTTGCGATGAAATTCATCATCTTGGCGCATCTTCTCTAGAACCCAATCGGAGAACGTACATCTTTTCAAATGGTCTATCGGCTTCAATTCTAGAGTCAGTTTGATCAGACGCCATAATGTGGTCTGAGCGATGCACAATTCTTGAGAACGCCGTGGAATTGACTGATTTGGATCGTTTACTACGGCAGCGATATTTTCGACACTTCGACCAACCCGTTATCTCACTGACACGGCAACATCACACAACGAATATGTAGACTCAAATTTGTCCACTAATTTGTTATTGCCTGCCTGCTAAGGCGAGAATTACGACCAAAAATTGGAGTTAACGCTCTTAAAGTTGCAGTCACCAACTCCGCATTTCGGTAGAAAATTTTTATAATTTGCAGATGTTGCTCGTTCGTGTACTTTACCATGATGAAAATGTTGAGCTTACTGAATAAAGTGACAGTGACAGTTTGATGATTGAGTGCATTCACAAATTAAATTCAAAGTTTTGAAGTTCCTATTGGAAAACCCTTTATACGAGTAAATGCATACTTAGTGACAAAATCAGTCTATAAACGCAAACAATTTTCACTTACGTAAGGCATCGTCCATAAAACTACATAAAAAAATTGTAAAATAATCTTAACACCGAGGCCTAGTAGTCCACCAGACGACGCATAGTGGGGCAGAAATGTGGTATCAAATCAGCAGTTACAACTAAGAAGCTGAAATTTTTCAGGATAGTTTCTGAGACCAGTCCCAAAATATTTTTATTTTACTAAAACGCCCACTTTTCTAAAATGTGTTATTTTTCAATATTAAAAACTTAAAGAAGATTTATTGAAGATCTAATTTTTATCAACTACATTTACCTTCCCCACCCAGTTTTACGCCCCCTTTTATCGTGAAGAAAAACAAATTAGTAAACCATTTTTTAAATTGTTCATAGGTATTTATTGAGACTTATAAATTAAAAAAAATCAATTAAATTAAATTTGTCCATAAAATACAAAACAAAACCAAAAATTGCTATTATATCTTTAGATATCATCACTGTCATCACTGTTATCATTATTATCATCAGCCTCATCAGACTCAGGAAGAGCGTTTGATTTCTGGACACTTGGGGGTTTTAGCAAGTTGAGTGCTTCTCAGGAGCACTTATTCTTATCACATATCAGATACTGCTAAAGCATCTTCTCCGTTTATACAACTTTCCTCCTCCGACTTTTTAAATACTTTTCTGTATTTTCCAGCTCGATTGGGGCTTACAGTTGCTTCTTTTAGGAGTTTGGACGCTTGAATCTGTCCGGAAGCTCTCAAGCTCATTTGGGTAGCATAATTGAGGACATTAAAAGGTACCGAATCTCTCAAGTCTTGCGTTTTGACCGTTTTTGTTCGTTCGGACGTTCGGAAGAAGTCTCAAAACCCACTTCCGGACGACCACGTTTCTTTGCTAAATCTGGTGCTCTATAGAATGCAATAGAACCAGTTTAGCCATTTTTTCATTAGCTTTAAAATTTTTTTCTTCGATTCTGCAAGCTTTGAGCCACCGTGTTTTAAGACACGGTTTTGAAATGCGAGAGTGTTTTCTTTACAACTTCTATTTGAGTATTTTCTGTGCTTTTTGTAATTTTAACAAGTTTTTCTTTTAAGAAATTGCACGGTTCTTCAACAATTACACTCCCAGAGCCTCTCATTATACCAACTAGTTCACTTCTTGCCAAAAGAATGAAATTTGAAGAAAGTCCTAAACAACGAAAAAAATGTATAAACCGAAGGCACCATACAAAAATACAAATACGAGGGGCGTTCAATATATTCTCGGTATCGATATGAAGGAAAATGCGAATTCAATTTAAAATGTTTTTATTTTTCAATATAATCTGCCCTAACATCAATGCATTTGTTACATCTTGAGATAAGCTTTTTTAAACCCTCAAAAAAATAAATTTCCTCTTTCTCTGCAAAATACCCATTTATTGCCGACTTGAGTTCTTCATCATCCGAAAATCTTTTTCCACGAAGACATTTTTTCAAATCCGGAAACAGGAAATAATCACTAGGGGCAAGGTCTGGACTATAGGGTGGGTGTTGGATTTCTTCGAAACCACAATCTCGCGCAGCAGCCTTGGAAACTCGCGCCGTGTGAACAGGAGCGTTGTCATGAAGAAGCAACACACCCGCTGCGAGTTTACCCCGTCTTTTCTTTTTAATTTCCTCCCGCAAATTATGCAAAGTGGAAGCGTAGGATGTGGCGTTGATGGTTTCACCTTTTTTTTTGTACTCAATTAGCAAGATTCCCTTTGAGTCCCAAAAAACTGTGGCCATGAGCTTCCCGGCATACGGAGTGACTTTGAACTTCTCCGGGGGGTCTGTTCCTTTTTTATGCCACTGCATGGACTCTTGTTTGCTTTCAGGGTCATATTGGTGGACCCATGTTTCGTCCCCAGTAACAATTCGATCCATAACACCGTCCGCGTTCTCACTACACATCTCCAAAAGCTCTCTACAGCATGCGATTCTCACTTTTTTCTGAGGCGCTGTGAGCATTCGTGGCACCCACCTTGCACTGATCTTTGAAAGGTTAAGATGGTCATGAAGAATGGTGTGAATGGTACCAATTGAAAGCTTGGTGATCTCTGCCATCATTTTCACCTTTATTCGGGCATCCTCAAGAACAAGTTTTTCGACTTCTTTGATGCTTTCTCCCGTACAAGCAGTAGCCGGGGCGCCGGAGCGGGGGTCGTCTTCAATGCTCTCTCTGCCTCTCTTGAACTCACTTGACCACTTTTACACAGTTGATAATGAAGGTGCGGAACCCTGGTAAACAGCGACCATCTCTTCATGAATAGTTTTTTGACTTTTTCCTTGCTTAGTGAGAAATTTAATTACAGCGCGATGCTCAATTTTCACCATCATCGTCTCAGTTGCCATTATGATTCTGTTTAACTAGAGATAAATCCCGATACCGAGAATATATTGAGCGCCCCTCGTATCACGAAAAGTGCAGAAAAGTAGCAGTGGATTTTTTGACGAAAATACAAAATACAGATCACGCACCTTCAAATGACATAAAAATAAGAACTCGGACGAACCCGGAACCCAACTAAAAGTGTACGGGATTTAGGAGATACTTAAATATACACTTTTTTAAAAACTGACTACAGGATATAATCTCTATTTTACAATTTGTTTTTTGTTTTTTTTTGTTTTGTGCCTTACACATTGTTATATACCCGAAGTTGAAGACTCCATACCAAGATTTCAAAATTATTTGCAGATATATTTTTTTTTTCTGAGTCAACTGAGAAAAAATCATGCTTCAAGCGCTGTGATAAATCAGATAAGTCTAAAAAGAAATCGTTGCATTTTTTACTTGATCGTAAAATAAAGAAAAATATAGATATTCTCAATTTAGTAATTTGAATTAATGCCAGCTTTTGGGCTACTTTGCACCACTGTGCTACGTGACAAAATAAAAAGAAGTTTAAGAAGCATATAAAGAAAGCATTTAAGAGTACAAATGCAACGATCTGTCTACTTCAGTGGTTATCAATACAATGAAGGTACATAGAGTTTGAGAAATATAGAGTCAGTGGAAGGTAGTGAACTCGGATTTAGGTACTACTCGCGTCGTCTCACAGATGACGCCTTAGTGTTCTAGGGTGAAACACCCTTGAGGAAGGCAGAGATACAGCTGACTTTCTCTTCATTCATCGACTTCTTTAAGGTCACGTTGAATGCGCGTCCCTTCACAACTCTATTTTCCTCATCACTAACCCTCGTAACCTACATACCCCTCGTCTTCTTCTATCCACCGGTGGGTTCGTTTCTATAGCGCGAACGAACCAATCTCCCATATGCTATGAAAGATCAATTCAAACCTCTTTGTCTTTCACCGCATAACCGATCTTTTGCAACACTTCTGCAGCTGTGCTGTTCAAAAAAAAAGTTATGCGAATGACTTCCCTTTATTGACCCACTTCCTTGCAATTGGAGATATCTCAAACAGCGTCTTTTAAGAGGACCATGTCGTTCGACCATCAAATGAGGAAAATTCCAAATTGTTCCTGCTTTCGGATAGAGTCAAACACTTTTCCTGTTGTTCTCTGTTGTTCAGAAAAATACGCCGCTAATCAATTGATAATTGAACGATATTGTGCTTATTGTTGTGCACTTACTGTGCAACGCCTGGGTTTATCACGCACCAAAATGGATTTTCCAGGGAGTTACCAGTAAAATGGTCTTTGCCGACCTTGACAAGTTTTTCGAAAAATCTCTATGAGCAATCTCTACTGGAGCCCAGTAGTAGCCGGGGAATCTCTCTCCCACGCTGGTATCACTATGGATGCACAACTTGTCAAAGGGCACAACAAATGAGGAGTACGAACGAATTTCCATTATAAGAAAGTTCCAAGATGGAAATTAATGCAGGAGTTTAAGGATCACTTTATAATGCTTAAAGCTCACTCTATGATACTTATAAAGAGCAGTAGTTTCACAACAGAAGAAACTGCTTGCGTTTTAAGTTTACCTACAACGGTTCTACCAATTCTGGGTCACATAGCTGAAGTATCCCGTACAGACATGTTTTTATTCAAATTAATTTATATTTTCTTGTTAAAACCAAAAACACTAACATTTAAGCCTCATTAATTATAGACTGTTGATGACATTCAAGTATCAACATGTCCTCCTTGGATTTATAAATTGTTTTTCATTTGGATAAGCCTCAAACCCAATGCTCCTTGGCAGTGTCTCCAACAGTCTCCTTTGATCAACAGGCACAATTATCTTTAGATTGCCAATATTTGCCGTTCAATATTCATTCCTACTGCGTTGTACCCAATGGCTATTCGGAACCCTCTTTAAGGAGCTTACTCAACTATGTAAATTGGGATACTTTAAAGTACTAAAAATTCGTATCTTACTAAGTTTCATCTCTGTCAAATTCCTGATCTATTTAGCTAAGGACAACTTCCATAGCTTAGACAACAACAACAAAAAACAAAAAAAAAACTCCCAATAATACTCCCCTCAATAATTACCCAATAGAACGAACCATTTCATCTCCTCGTCAAGTCTCAATTTCATTTATCGAGGTAATTTCCAGTTCGTAACTGCATCGTTGAGTCCCTTTTTGGGCAAAAGTGTAAGTAAAACATTTTTTTTTTGACCAAAAAATCCTCTTCAGAGGATTTCCCTCGGGCAATCTCTCATGCACAACAGTAGAACAAACAAAAGTTCTCAGGATCGAGTGTAATTTGTGAAATGAATTCGCGGTAACACCATTACCGTCGCCAATCCTCCAAAACTGTTCTTGGGAGGGTTGTTATTGTGAAACGACTCTATGGTCGGTTGGGGGATGGAAATTCAATGAAAGGAAAATCAATTGCAATCAACTAAATGAAACTGAAAGATTGCTCTATTTGTCTGGGAATGTTTGCGCCTCATTTGTTGCGGTTGATATTGTCAGAGCTAATACATAGGAGGGCTATTATAGGGCTAGAGGCTTACCTTTGGCTGGTTGTTTGACTATTGGAAGTGATGTTTCACCAGCTTTACAAGTTTCACCCGTTGCAATCGAAATGGGTGACTTTTCCACCAATCGTCGCAAGGATTAATGGATACCTACTTCTCCCGATAAGTGATTTCAAAAATAGTAATAAATTTTAAATAGACAGCTTTTTGTGCGTGTACTAGTATGTGGTGCGTGATGGATTTTAGCTGAATCTGAATTCATGGTTTTTGAACAATTTTCGAAAATATTTTAATGTGAAGCTGTAGACAATACAATTGTTTTATAAAAGTCAGAGTAGTAGATATCTTTTGCATCTGACAGTAAAGCATTGTGGCAATCTATGACTGAACAAAGAAACTTATTCGTACGATTGGACTTGTAGATGAGACGAATTTATTTAAGAATAATGAGATGAGCGCATTGAAATCGGTGTCTTTCAGATTTTTAGGTGAAATTTGTGTTCAGGAGTGGATAGTCATACTCTCTGTCAATGATAAAAGGGTTAATCTTGCAATGCCGAAAATTTAACCAACAACTCCTGGAAATGACATAGTTCATATCCCTGCTATGAAGTACTGACGGTTTATTTTTCACCGGACTATGGACAGAAAACTAGGAATAGAAGTAAGTTAACGCAGAGCAATTCCGCAAGTTGAAAGATGAAATGTAACCTTGACTTCACACATGCTCTTTTGTACATTACATTCCACGGTAACATGAAACGTGTGACGGAAATGAACAATCGTTTCCCTTGGGCTAACTGGGAAACTGAAATGAACGTGTATCTAAATTTAAGTACTCGTTTTTATTAAACGAACGGTTGGTTGTTCACCAAGGGATTCGGCCCGTGGGTATTTTTTCAGATGTCGCAGTGCAAATATCTTTAACTGTGTCAAAAAAGGGGTTGTGTATTTTATACGACGTAAAGATACGCACTATGTTACTACAATACATATACTACAATACTGTGGTACTTCAATTTGCTTTCTCACTGCATAAGTCACAAGAAATGAAAGCTAAAAGGCTACGAATAAGAAAATTTTTAACTCTTGTGATGCACAAGTCAAGGTCTCATTATCTGAATAATACTATAGCACACGAATTGGAGTGCACCTGAACCTCAACCAGCTCAATGCTAAGCTACTCGAACCGAGCTACGTACGCCGTGTTGGTTAAGGTCCATTTGCGCTTACACGTGCCATTTGAGTCTAAAACATTATCCATTCCACCGTCCGTTGTGTATTTGAAGATTCTTCTGGTCCAAACACTCGTTGACATCGTTCTACAATCCCAGCCATCATAGTCGTTATTCGAACCCTTATGACTATGCCAATATCCTATCAACTCCATACGATTGAATGAATTGTACTTTCTTTGTTGTATCTTCTTATATGAACGGTGAGTTTATGTAGACCGGACAGAAGGCCATCCATAGAATTTTTTTTTTTAAATTTGTAGTTATTCGAGAGAGGACTCAATTGCAAGAGTTTTATTGTAATTCGTTTGAATCCAGCTCCACTGTCATTTTCAGAACCAAATGCCGAGTAACTACTTCAAAGTTCTATCGGTCTGAAGTGACGTTTTGATCAAGACGTCTGCCTTACTGCATTTTGCCTCTTACGAGTATGTTCTTAAATTTCACTCTGAGTTCTTTCGATTATATCAATACCGTCGGGGTATGAACTTGCATTTTGTATTGGTGTGCTATCTTTGTAAATTTTGCTTAAGAACGACGCTAATAAGTTGTATGACAGTCCACCGTCGCAACACAATCCTTAAAGGTCTTGTTCAACTCATTACTGACGTTGGGATTTTATTCTCCTCGATTCCACAACCGCTTTTACGAACTGTCTTCAGATTTACATTGATCTGAAATGCAAGGATTTTCCCCAACTTTGGTAAAATTAAGTTTATGGTGACTTTCTTGATCTGAAACCACATTTATATCGACCACTGGTGCGATCTTATGTGTGATATATTGAGGGGAAAATTTACCTCTTTAGTTGCCGCAGATTAGAAGGTATCCTTTCTTAATGATGGGGCTAAGAATGCTGAGGTTCCATTTACTCGTACATTTTCAATCGACCATATTTTGCAGATGAGTTGTTGTTAGCTTGACCCTTGTAGAGCTGAGTTGATTCTTACATTATTGTTGCCTCTTCCTAACGTTAAATTAACACGACTTGAAAAGGAACCTGTAGAGGTGAACAAGGAAACCTAGTATCAAACAAAAAAACACTACAGACTTTGTAAAACAGCGATAATGACTCAAGCTTTACTTACAGGCGGAACGAGCCATTCAGCTTGAGCGATGAAAACTAGTGTTTGCGTTCCACCTCCCAAAATTAGGTGTAAACGGCAATATCAATTAGAGTATAATAAAACTGCTGTCCCGGACGATCTACCTGCTGAGCCATCAGCAGATCACTTGGTAAAGAGAACGGACCAACTGGCCAACACTTGGTCAGAGAAATGTGTGCCTGACAAATGGAACTTTGGTGTCATTTATACAGGAAAAGAGATCGTTTAGACTGCGCAAATTATGTGTCATCAGCACCCTTAGCACCGCGTACTTTATCATGTCTGCTGTATAGTATTCTTAGACAACTACCAACCGTCTTTTTATCAATTTCAAATCCACATATGATAACAACAATAGATTTATACAAAGCCATGCCTAGGTCAGAGCGACCTTTGATGTCAGTAAGCTCTATCGTCTGATTTCTATAGCTGGAAAGATTGTGCAGCACTTTCAAGGCAATACCAGAAGCATAATTTTCAAAAATCTTGTGCAATAACTTGTATACATCAATGTCATCAACATCATGGGCGCTCAACATCGACGAATCGAACATAATTCCACAATTTATTGATTGATTGAGTTGATTCCGAATTGTGTCTAATTGGACTTCTTAACTCTGTAAGGATACATCGAAAGTCTAACGAGGAGATATGGTAAACTTGACAGTCTCTATTTCTGTGGCCTATTAAGTAAATTGAATAATAAGGCCCTGTTAAGAAACAAAAAAGGGACTCTATCAAGACCCTTTACATTCCCGCCGTGTGGCGCCTAGCATGGGCGCTAGGAAAGGTGGATGGAGACATACTGCGAAGTTTTGATCGCAACATTCAATGAGTGATTATTAGTCCCATATGCATAACAGCGCATTGTACGAGCTGTACGAGCTCCAGGTCGACCACCACCATTTCATGAAGCAAGTATTTGAGGTGATTGCCTTTTTTATATTGCTGTGCTATTGATCATATAAAGAAAGTCATTTGAAATTGATTGTAGACATCAGCTAATTATCAGGCTACTTAAATTTTCAATGTGAAAACTGAACCATAAAGTTATAGTATAGTTTAAGAGTTTTACTACTTCACAACTTGTTTGGAAAAGAAACCACAAAACAAATACTACAAATAAACAAAGACTGCAACGAAACTCTTCATTGTAGTTAGCAGAAGATACACAAAATACATAGCCATCTTTCGTTGACATTAAAAAGATATAAATCTTTTATTTTTCTTCTGCTAAAAAGCGAGAAAAAAAAATCGATCTGAACGCAATGACTTTCTATACTTCACCACATTGTTTACAAGCTTCAACTTGGCCAAAATCATAAACCAAAATGTTCGCTCTCTTGTGTGAAGGGACCAAAAGTCCTTGACCCCATAAAACAATAAAGTTCCTTCGCACGCATAAAGATAAGACAATCCGCTCCAGTCTCCAAACAAATGTTTCCAGAATGCCAAAAATGAGAATACCTTCAGATGACAAGTCTCTTCTCATTTTATGACATAAATTTAAAACTATTCCACAAAACTCAAACTCATCAAATTGGAGAGGAACTATACTTCTGACCAAGAAATCATGCAAATCAAAACCATGACTCAAAACTGACGTTCCCAAGTGATTCTAGTCCAAATTCAGTCAACGAAAACTTAAAAAAAAATCTCATAAACCTTATTTAGTCATCTGCTGAAGAGATACTTTGTTGATACCCTTATTTGCCATAGACAATTGACGACACGATGATGTTGCCGGTGAAATTAAAAGATTTTACCGCATGGTCGTATCTTACTTGATAAACATGGAGACACAGAATGAAGACATACATAAATTCACAGGGTACTCACGTGGACAAGGTTAGGGTGTCCTTTGCAAGACCAGGAGACCAGTTTTTGTGATTTTATGTTTTCATACCACCACAAATTTATTCGCTAGTTATTAAGTGAGCTGATTAGACTGTTGAGATACTCGTAGCACAAAAAGAAAAACGTCTTTAGTATGCACACTGTGTCCGGACTTAAGAGAGCGTTGAACGTTGAAAGCACAGACATCACCAGAACCATGACACGAATCCAATGCCAGTTTTTGCTTACTGGTCGTAAATTTACCCCCTTACAGAGCTGGAGAAAGCTACAAATCACAATAGTGAAGGCTTCTAATAGAATGGCGGTTAATACATGATAACTCAAAGCACAGATACCATAGAACGGAAGGATAAAAAGGTCTGATTTAATATTTTTCTGAGCTGAATAAGTCCCTGTCAGTTTGTGATAAGAATTCAAATATCGTAAAAAAAAGAAGGAAAATTCAAATACATACCAGAATTCGCTTGTCTTTCTTGTCCGATAGATTGAACAAGATTTCCGCATTCCGTTTGGTCTGGAGTGGGAAGCTGGATATTAACTTCTGGGTATCTGATGTCAAGTTGGATATAAAAATAATGAACGAACAATAAAAAAGGATTTCCGATTTACGGAAAAAGGATACTTCTTTTGGATTAGCTATAGAAACCCAAGGAAATATGAAAAATCCTGGAAAACCTTGGGTCGGGGCAACCAGAAGTCAGACAGATTTTTTTCCTGTTTTTTTTTTCTCTGAACTATGATGTGACAGTATCTTTATTGAAATACGAGTATATTGCAGCACTATAAGTAATGATCAGAAAAGTTTATGAAAACTGACATATTATTGGAACAAAACATACAGTGTGGTAATCCATATCATACCCGTAAGTGTGGAAGTCAATAACACACGTTTTTAAATGGATTGGGCAATTCTAGCCCTTCTGGCAAGACGAGTAGACACGAGTACATTCGACGGTCCAATAGAGTCCAATAGAAAAAATTTAATAAAAATATACAATACAATTTACCGCAGAGGATCACAATTTATATTATTTGTATTTAGAACCATATATTAAATATTAAATAATATGTGAATAAGAAAATATGAAAAAAGAAAACAAAACTAAATTGCGGTAATTGAATCCACCCAAGAATGAGTGCCAAAAAGGTGATGGAAAAATGAACAAGAATTTTCCTGGTTCTTCTAGTGAGAAGAAAAGGGCGGGAACATTATTTGCAAAACAGCTAAAGCTAATGAGATCAGATGATTAAGGGTAGTTATAAAAAGGGTTCGAACCTCAGTAGTTGAATTTCGCAGTAGATTCAGGGGATTTTATGTACCCTTAAGATGTTTTGCACATAGCGCGGGCGAAAGGAAGTTAGAGAGGGAAAAAGAGAGACACCGATGTGCGTAGGTTTTAAATGTTTGCAAGTTATACTGAATAGGAAATAAAGAGCTCGGTAGGGCATTCCATAAGACGGCTTAGGAAAGAATCACAATATTTCAGAGTAGGTCCGAAGATGGGCTTGAGGGTGTACTGATGAGCATTCATGGCGAGACGGATGTTACAGTTAAAAGTTTGAAAGGGCGGAATGCCACTGGCAATTTCGGAGCACCAATGGTGGTGAAAATACCACTATAACAAGATGAGGCAGGATACCTTACGTCGGTGTTCGAGGGTGTCTAATGACTGTGTCGTATTGGCATCACCTATGAGTTTTATCACACTATTTTGGATCCTATCTAGTCAGGGACACCTGACCAGATGTGGGCATTGTACTATAATTTTGGGCGGATAAACGCCTTATATATTGTGGCCAGTTCAGAGGAGGTTGAAAATATTTCTTACATCGCTTAAGGAAACCTAGACATTTCGCAACATTTTTGGCGACATTGAATATATCTTCATTCCAACGTAAGTTGTCAATGACACACATACCGAGAATGGAAAGTTTTTCGGTTTCAACGATGCCAGTGCCATTCATGGATAATGGCTGAGTGTTTAAATTTCGCTTTAACGACAGTTTTAGTTTTAGTTTAGTTTTATTTTGCAATCACATTAAGACATAAATTATCTTATAAATTAGTGAAGCTTTAATATGTTCAATACAAATTCAGATTCAGATACAAGATAATAAAAAAAGATTAAGGTAATATAATAAGAAATAATGGTTATTTAATCACCTTTGTGAACAATTATTTTGCAGAGAAAAACGCCAAGTACTATTTGGACGGGTTAGAGAGATGGGAGCATCGTTGGGAGAAGTGTGTAGAGTTACAAGGAGACTATGTAGAAAAATAAAAAAATAAAATATGAGAAAAAATGTCTTGTATCATTGTTCGGTCGGAAACTTTTCAACAACCCTCGTATATCTCGAAATAAAATTGTGCAATTTTCTAAGCTTAAGTATACCTAAACCTGCGGGTGCCACAAGACCTTCGGAGAAGCCGTGGTAAGGAGTTTAACGTTATGAAAAATTGTCGCTCAGATGTTAGGCATGTGTAACGAGGGTGAATGATTTGTCGAGACGTGGTAAATCTTATCTTATTGAATAGGTAACAAGGCTGGTTGATTTGAATCACATTAGAAAGCAATATAAGGGATCGATAGCGTATTAGATGGTCAAGTGACATGTTAAAGAGCAATTTCGAGTAATGAGATATTCTATCGAAGCGACGAAGATTGAAAACCTAACCCACAATATTGTTGAAAGCGACATTAAGTTTTATTTTACTGTTAGCTTCACAGTAACAGAATATGTCGCATCCATAACACAGAACTGGTACAAGGAGTGTTTTAGCTAGTACGGGGCGAGTTTTGGAGGGGGTAAAGTAGTGTGACATCCAGAGCTAGCGTAAAGTTCCATATACTTTACCAACTGTAGTATTGATATGGTTATTCCACTTAAGTTTTTTGTTAAAAACAACTCCAAGATTTTTTGCGGTGTCAACATATTCGATTTGGCTCAAAAATAATGTCTGGGAAGAAGAAGAGGTCAAGCAGTTTTTTATAACTGACGATATATTTAGTTTTGAGTGGGTTTAGAAGAAGTCCGTTTTTTTCTTACAGCTCCAGGTCTGTGTTTAAAGCATTTGCGCAGTCATCTATTATATCAAGAGGGCAACTTCGATAGAGTTGAACGTCATCAGCATACATTTGAATAGATGAGGTCACGAAAGTTGGCATTGTGTTTTGGAAGCATTAATGTCCACTCTGTTGATAGTTCTCCAATTGGCTATGCTGCTAATATCAGAATTTAATATATTTAAAATACGCTGACGTTCCCGTTCTAGAGCCGAAGAGCTGGGACGTGAGTCAGCAAAGGAGTATATTGGATTAGAAGTAGAAGAGATCATTGATGAAAATTAAAAAGAATATCGGAACTCTGGGGCTCACAAGCATTTATTTTGTGAATATTAGACTTGAAACCATCCAAAACAATTTGAAATCTTGCTTTCGCCAGATTGATGTGTGCTTTGGTTCCTCTTTTTGGTGAGATATTTCATCAAATCACCAGTGCTTCGAAAACCGTACGGCCGGTCATTTAGAAGTTTTCGTGTTTCGAGATATCTCATGAGCTGACGATTTATCAGCGTTTGCATGAACTTGGAAAGAAGTGACATAAGTGCAATGGGTCTGTAGGATGAGAGAGAAGACTCTCCTGTTGCTGTTTTCATCTGATCAGAAAGAGTCCTAAAGAGTATAATTGATGAAAAAGCTTACGCAGTGGAAGAACAGCTCTTCAGAAGAAGGGGAGTTATACCAGCTGGACCAGCGGATTTATATATGTTGATATCTTTAAGTACTCTTGCTACTACACGAGTGCGTGTAGATGCTCAGCAGATTTTGTAAATTCAAAGACTACTCAATCGTGTTAAAGATTTCGATTTAAGGTAATTATTTTTAAAAAAAATATAAAATGGTTAACAAGTACAAAATTTGAATACTTTATCATTCGAAAATAATATTGTACTTCAACGTACAAGTATTAAAATTGAAAGTAAATGACTTATTTACGTCATATTTAAAGCGCAGTAGATTGTCAATAGAACACAGGAGCGCAGGATATTTTTTTTTTTTTAATAAGTAGATTCTCTGCAATTGCAGTAAAATCCGAACGCTGGTTGTGAACATTTGTGCATTTTTCGTGAGAAAGAAACAACGTAATAGAGACAATTGTAATGTCCAAAACAATGAAAAACGACAACTACCACACGGGTTTTTGACAATTTTGGGCTCATTTTCGTAATTTTGGACAGTTAAGTAGAGGCAGATTAGTTTAGATTAGATTAAGTAGGGAGGTGGGATTATGTATATTTGTCACGGCGCAGCGCACAGTGGTCGATTTAGGGTCATTAGCTGGACTTAATTCGGATCTAATTTTTAATTTCTATTATGACATGTGTTTTATAAATCAAATTAAAATCATTTCCATAACTTAAGGGGTGGTATCTTGTGTTATCGGTTTGGTAGATGTCACAATTCGCTTATCTTTGGATCAGAAGATATCAATATGATATGGAGCACATCAGTATTTGTTGCGATTCGGGACATCTTTCTTGAAAATGCGATTCGAAAAATTTTGTAATCTTTTTGACGGGCTTCTAAGACATCTTATGAAAGCAGTCAAACCTGAAGTTAATGTCTTTAAAAAAATTGGAAAACTTTTGATTATTTCAGCAGTTTTTGCTGGATCGTTAAAAAAAATTCGAGCCAATTTGCCATTATTGATATTTCACCCACCTTGTTTTGGAAAATCTACTAAGATTCTCAACTCAGATCTAAGTTCATTTTGTAATAATACTTTTCTATTTTTAACTGCTAGTTTCTCTTCAGCTCCACTTGTCTGCCAGTTTTCATTTTCAATTTTGTAAGATACATGTAGCAGTTCTTCCATAAATCTAATGTGTGCATGAAGACTTTGTAAGCAGTATGAATAGGCAGTGGTGTCAGAAGGTTTTTGTAAGTAAAGTTCAATATTGTTCATATTCTTAGGAGATGCCTTGCATATCTAGGAAACTGAGCTGGCCCTGTTTTCCATAGCAGCATTACATGTTTTGCCATCTACCGTTGTTTTGAACAAAGTATGATTAACTAAAACAATTTTGTCGTTAAAGGTTACCCTTGTGGCTCTAGACAATTTATTTCGGCTTCCATACGGTTGAACTCTCTTGTTATTATCTCAATATGTTCTCTTGCGATTTCGAAACCTACTGGACGGCAGTATGTTGGAGAAGATGTTCCTGAATTTATCCAGATATTTTCAGTCCCAGAACTAACTTTACTTATTTCTAAAGGTACTATGCAAACTAATATTTTCTCTTGTGTTTAGGTTTTTTAAAAAAAAGATTTTATCTTTATTTGAGTACTTTTACACTGCAAGAGTACTTAGTTACTAATTAAATTAAAACTAGATTATGAAGACCAGCTGAACCTGCCGCTGGAAGTTGACTTGGTTTTGGATGAAGTTTATTTACTCTTGAAATGACATAATTTGAGTGGTGATGACTTTATTAGTCGATTGTTCTAGATTGATCGGTAATGACATATTTAATCATGATAGGACTTTGTGTCCGGATGCTCTTGTTTACAGTTGATGCTGTTGAAGTTGAGTGTCAATTACGCAGATGATGAGTAAGCAGTTTTAAGATACCTTATTCTAATAAACGATTCTCCTAATTGTTTATTAGCGCAATATCAGTATCACTTGCCTCAGGATTTACCATAAACATTTTGCTTATAACGTGAGTGCCCTCCACTACCATCAGAGCCCCATTTCCATGAACATACTAAACTATCGCCGTTTTCTAACTAGTTCTCAAAAGTTTCATGGTGTGCAGCAGACAAACGTTGTAGTGTCAAGTCCAACAATGGCTATAGTTTAACTTTACATAAGGTTTCGGTTATACAATAGTCAAAAAATTACTTGTTTGATAACACTCTTGTTTTACTTCTAAAATAGTGTCGTAGGCTGGGTAAATATAGGCATTTCTTTCTTTTGCGATTTTTTGAAGTTGCTTATATTGATGTTTTGTCAGTTTCAAATCGGTTATAAGGGCTAGGGCTTCCTCAGTTGTATATGGTTTGATCGTATTCGGAGTTTTGGTTTTCTTAAGTGTTTTAAGAGAACACGCGACAGCCCTTTTTACGACTTCGGCCTTAGAACGGTCTCCTTGTATTCGAAGCTTATGCACACTAGCAAATGATAATTCTTCAACGGATCTTTCCATAAGGTTTCCAATTTTTGGTTTTTTAGCTCTGTTTCCACATTCCTGGAATTAATTTTCCGGTCTTCCTTGTCTAGAAGTTGTTGGCACATGAATTTCAGGCAATAGAATCAGGAACTATTTTTGAAGCCAAAACTCTTCAGTTTCTGAAAATCCTTCTGGTGACATTTTTTTTCTTTATACTTTTTGAAAAGGTATGATACAAAAGTTTTACTATATTCGAGGCATTTTTTATGAGCAGCTTCATCAAGAAGGGTTATTGACTTTTTTGACATTACGTACTGCAAAACAGCACTTGCACAAACTGATGCAAATAAATAAATACGCTGACGTTCCCGTTCTAGAGCCGAAGAGCTGGGACGTGAGTCAGCAAAGGAGTATATTGGATTAGAAGTAGAAGAGATCATTGATGAAAATTAAAAAGAATATCGGAACTCTGGGGCTCACAAGCATTTATTTTGTGAATATTAGACTTGAAACCATCCAAAACAATTTGAAATCTTGCTTTCGCCAGATTGATGTGTGCTTTGGTTCCTCTTTTTGGTGAGATATTTCATCAAATCACCAGTGCTTCGAAAACCGTACGGCCGGTCATTTAGAAGTTTTCGTGTTTCGAGATATCTCATGAGCTGACGATTTATCAGCGTTTGCATGAACTTGGAAAGAAGTGACATAAGTGCAATGGGTCTGTAGGATGAGAGAGAAGACTCTCCTGTTGCTGTTTTCATCTGATCAGAAAGAGTCCTAAAGAGTATAATTGATGAAAAAGCTTACGCAGTGGAAGAACAGCTCTTCAGAAGAAGGGGAGTTATACCAGCTGGACCAGCGGATTTATATATGTTGATATCTTTAAGTACTCTTGCTACTACACGAGTGCGTGTAGATGCTCAGCAGATTTTGTAAATTCAAAGACTACTCAATCGTGTTAAAGATTTCGATTTAAGGTAATTATTTTTAAAAAAAATATAAAATGGTTAACAAGTACAAAATTTGAATACTTTATCATTCGAAAATAATATTGTACTTCAACGTACAAGTATTAAAATTGAAAGTAAATGACTTATTTACGTCATATTTAAAGCGCAGTAGATTGTCAATAGAACACAGGAGCGCAGGATATTTTTTTTTTTTTTAATAAGTAGATTCTCTGCAATTGCAGTAAAATCCGAACGCTGGTTGTGAACATTTGTGCATTTTTCGTGAGAAAGAAACAACGTAATAGAGACAATTGTAATGTCCAAAACAATGAAAAACGACAACTACCACACGGGTTTTTGACAATTTTGGGCTCATTTTCGTAATTTTGGACAGTTAAGTAGAGGCAGATTAGTTTAGATTAGATTAAGTAGGGAGGTGGGATTATGTATATTTGTCACGGCGCAGCGCACAGTGGTCGATTTAGGGTCATTAGCTGGACTTAATTCGGATCTAATTTTTAATTTCTATTATGACATGTGTTTTATAAATCAAATTAAAATCATTTCCATAACTTAAGGGGTGGTATCTTGTGTTATCGGTTTGGTAGATGTCACAATTCGCTTATCTTTGGATCAGAAGATATCAATATGATATGGAGCACATCAGTATTTGTTGCGATTCGGGACATCTTTCTTGAAAATGCGATTCGAAAAATTTTGTAATCTTTTTGACGGGCTTCTAAGACATCTTATGAAAGCAGTCAAACCTGAAGTTAATGTCTTTAAAAAAATTGGAAAACTTTTGATTATTTCAGCAGTTTTTGCTGGATCGTTAAAAAAAATTCGAGCCAATTTGCCATTATTGATATTTCACCCACCTTGTTTTGGAAAATCTACTAAGATTCTCAACTCAGATCTAAGTTCATTTTGTAATAATACTTTTCTATTTTTAACTGCTAGTTTCTCTTCAGCTCCACTTGTCTGCCAGTTTTCATTTTCAATTTTGTAAGATACATGTAGCAGTTCTTCCATAAATCTAATGTGTGCATGAAGACTTTGTAAGCAGTATGAATAGGCAGTGGTGTCAGAAGGTTTTTGTAAGTAAAGTTCAATATTGTTCATATTCTTAGGAGATGCCTTGCATATCTAGGAAACTGAGCTGGCCCTGTTTTCCATAGCAGCATTACATGTTTTGCCATCTACCGTTGTTTTGAACAAAGTATGATTAACTAAAACAATTTTGTCGTTAAAGGTTACCCTTGTGGCTCTAGACAATTTATTTCGGCTTCCATACGGTTGAACTCTCTTGTTATTATCTCAATATGTTCTCTTGCGATTTCGAAACCTACTGGACGGCAGTATGTTGGAGAAGATGTTCCTGAATTTATCCAGATATTTTCAGTCCCAGAACTAACTTTACTTATTTCTAAAGGTACTATGCAAACTAATATTTTCTCTTGTGTTTAGGTTTTTTAAAAAAAAGATTTTATCTTTATTTGAGTACTTTTACACTGCAAGAGTACTTAGTTACTAATTAAATTAAAACTAGATTATGAAGACCAGCTGAACCTGCCGCTGGAAGTTGACTTGGTTTTGGATGAAGTTTATTTACTCTTGAAATGACATAATTTGAGTGGTGATGACTTTATTAGTCGATTGTTCTAGATTGATCGGTAATGACATATTTAATCATGATAGGACTTTGTGTCCGGATGCTCTTGTTTACAGTTGATGCTGTTGAAGTTGAGTGTCAATTACGCAGATGATGAGTAAGCAGTTTTAAGATACCTTATTCTAATAAACGATTCTCCTAATTGTTTATTAGCGCAATATCAGTATCACTTGCCTCAGGATTTACCATAAACATTTTGCTTATAACGTGAGTGCCCTCCACTACCATCAGAGCCCCATTTCCATGAACATACTAAACTATCGCCGTTTTCTAACTAGTTCTCAAAAGTTTCATGGTGTGCAGCAGACAAACGTTGTAGTGTCAAGTCCAACAATGGCTATAGTTTAACTTTACATAAGGTTTCGGTTATACAATAGTCAAAAAATTACTTGTTTGATAACACTCTTGTTTTACTTCTAAAATAGTGTCGTAGGCTGGGTAAATATAGGCATTTCTTTCTTTTGCGATTTTTTGAAGTTGCTTATATTGATGTTTTGTCAGTTTCAAATCGGTTATAAGGGCTAGGGCTTCCTCAGTTGTATATGGTTTGATCGTATTCGGAGTTTTGGTTTTCTTAAGTGTTTTAAGAGAACACGCGACAGCCCTTTTTACGACTTCGGCCTTAGAACGGTCTCCTTGTATTCGAAGCTTATGCACACTAGCAAATGATAATTCTTCAACGGATCTTTCCATAAGGTTTCCAATTTTTGGTTTTTTAGCTCTGTTTCCACATTCCTGGAATTAATTTTCCGGTCTTCCTTGTCTAGAAGTTGTTGGCACATGAATTTCAGGCAATAGAATCAGGAACTATTTTTGAAGCCAAAACTCTTCAGTTTCTGAAAATCCTTCTGGTGACATTTTTTTTCTTTATACTTTTTGAAAAGGTATGATACAAAAGTTTTACTATATTCGAGGCATTTTTTATGAGCAGCTTCATCAAGAAGGGTTATTGACTTTTTTGACATTACGTACTGCAAAACAGCACTTGCACAAACTGATGACTTAAAAAGATTTTCACTCTGAATGAACAAAAAAGCATTATTTTGAAGGTAATAATTCAATCTTCAAATGATAAGTGTTTCACGATGTCACTTTATCGCACTATTTTGTTATGGACCAAAAAATAAAAAAAGAGTTAGCTTGTCACAACGAAAAAATGTACCACCACATTTAGTTCATAGTGACAGAGCCTTACTTATTCTTTAGTAGAAATACTTTGAATTTAAAAATATTTACGAACAGCACGCTCTGACATATTCACTTTTATTTCACTATAACACTTTATAAACACCTGTTAACGCGCGAAAGGCAAAGTGGAGAGTGAGCATTTATGCATTGCATTGAGATGCTCCCCATTGATAAAGTAACGGAATTAAAGAATTTGTTTTTGTTGTTTCTCGTTATTTGAGTGGTTGACTACCGGGATTTTTTTTAAGAGTAAAAAATGTTTTTTTTCACTTATCACTATAGGCCTGTTGTGATGCTTGAAATGTTTAATAAACTCGGTTTTATCTTTCAGGGAGTAAGCAGTGATATTATCTACCCAAGATATGGCTAACTTACCGTGCAGAGGTGTCCTACTTGCTATTCACAATAAGATTAGAGAATCTTCTCTCGTCGCTATCTCTCCTTCTGCTAAACTTTACTTTGTTTCAATTAAAATAACACTTCCCATAGGTCCCTGTACGTTATTTGTTGCTACATTTTCCCAGGTCTACCTATTGAATTCTACATCCTTGCTATTGACAAATTGACCTAAGTGACTTCATTGACGATATCCTTATCTTTGGTGACTTTAATCTGCCCCTGCTGAAGTGGATTCCATCGGGTGATCACTTATTTTTTACCGCGTTAAACGCCAGTTCATCCAAGGAATGTCTTTTCATTGATAGCACAACTGACTCAAGCCTATGTCAAGTAAAGGGCGTCCCTGACTCCATCTGTAGGCAACTGGACCTTATTTTCACTAGCGATCCCATTAAATCAACAATAACATTTTGTTCCTTTACCCTATCAACTGTCTACAATTTTCACCCCCCTCTTCTTCTTCCATTTTTCCATAACTTACCACTCCAGTCCACTTCTTACCCTACTATCTCTTCCTACAACTTCCACAAAGCTAATTTTCGCAAAATCAATATATGTCTTTGCAAATCGTCTTTTGATTTTACCAACCTATCTTTATCTAATGCTGTCTACATTTTTTATAGTGACATATTTAATTCCATTTCTCTTTACGTCCCCTTCATCATCTATTTCCCCTCTTTCGTATAACAGAAGAAGACTTCAATCTTTACGAAACAAAAGAAACAAATTATGGGCAGTTTTTCTTCGCACCAATTCTTATTTTGACTACTCTAACTATTTTGGAACCTACCACCAATTCACCCAGCTCTATAACTGCCTCTATCAGCGCTTTCTCGACACAGCGCAGACCAACCATATCAACAATCCCAAGACATTTTATCAATTCGTCAACTACAAAAGAAAATCAGACGGTTATCTCCCTCTCCCTCGCTCGATAATATATCATCGAACGACCCACATATTATTGCCAACTATTTTGCAAACTTTGTTAAACAGTCATTTGCAGAAAACCTCTTCGTACCCAACCCCATATATTTCAAGTACCTTCCCAATTTCTCCATTAGCCCCTCTCTCTCTCTCTCTCTCATACATTTGATCCATCCCTTATCGAAGAAAAGTTACAAAATCGCAATGATGAATTTTTACCCGGTCCAGATGGGCTCCTAGCAATATTTTTCAAAAAGTGTGCCTCCAATCTTTCGCATCCACTTTCCTCCCTATTTCTGTCTGTCCTTCCCATAAGGGGAATTTCCCCAAGTTTGGAAGACCTTTTTCATAACCCCGGTCTACAAAAAGGGATCAAAGAATGAAGTAGTCAACTACCGTCCCATTGCTAAATTGCACATACCTAAAATGTTCGAAAGTTTTTTATATGAAGTTCTAAGATTTCAGTTCAAATCACTTATATCACCCAGTCAGCATGGATTTCTAAAAGGTAGATCAACTATTCCAAACTTGTTGAATTCGTATCCTTTGCGCTTTCAGCCCTAGAAAAGGGCAACAAACTCGATGTTATTGCTACAGACTTCGCGAAGGCCTTCGATAAAGTATCATATCACATCAACTGTGATCCCATATCGTTAAAATGGATATTTTCTTATCTGGAGAAACGTTATCATAGCGTTCGTTTTAGGTCAGCCTTCTGAACCCCGTTTTTAGACACTTCTGGTGTCCCACAAGGCAGACATCTACGTCCCCCCTTTTTCATTTTCACTATAAACTAGCTTGAGAGGATTATTAAACACTGCTCCGTATCCATCTACGCCGATAACACTAAGTTCTCCAAAACTATTCTTTCACCCAAGACTCTATTCTCCTTCAAGAAGACTTCGATGGGTTTTGGGCTTGGTGACTAAAAAATCTATGACTTTGTCACGTAAGTCCAACCAATCTCACCCTCGACTTTATTTTCTGCTTGACCAACCTGGAATATTATACGATAGAGATGATGAGATAATCCTTAAAGCCAACTCATCACTTGGTTTTATTAAACGATGGTCTAAAGGATTTTGCAACCCCTATGTGACAAGATCATTTTACAGTACCCTTGTTCGGCTCCTTCTAGAATATTCCAGCCAAGTCTGGTCCCCCTTTCAGTTAGTCCATATATTCCGAATTGAGAATATTCAACGTCGTTTCTCAACGTCGTTTCCATCGATTTGCCCTTCGAGGACTACCCGACTCGCGACCGCCTTAAAGCTGAATACCCTCGAAAAACGCAGAGACGTAGATGATATTCTCTTCATACATTGACTGCTCTCTGGTTCTGTGGATTGCGCTTCCCTTTACAATTCTATTTCCTTCAACACTAATCCCAGTAATTCACGCTGTCCTCATCTCTTCTATATTAGAAACCATCGCACCGTTTATGGCTCTAGCGAACCAATCTCCCGCATGCTACGTAAGGTCAACTCAAACTTCCCCCTTTTTGATGTTAACCTGAGCACTTTCCGTCTTAAACTTGATCTTCTCCACCATTCCCTTGCTTTCTAACCCTTAGCTGTTGTTAGTTTTTAATTCCTAGTTCTTAAGTTGGTTTAAGCTTGTATTAAGTGAAAGAAGGGGGTCGCTAGCCCCCACCAAATTAACTACTCAGAAGATGTAGACGTATTCTACTGACAGTCACAAGAGATAAGCTTTGCTGTTTCTCGTCCTCGTTCCACATAAGGTATTTTTTGACTCTGCAGTGACAAGTTAGCAATTCGGTTAACACCCATCCGCCGCTAAGAAAAAAAAACAAAAGAGTTGCTTGTGAGTCAATTGGACATAATAACTAAACATCAAATCAAACATAGAAAAAATGAAACAACGTAGCTGTTATTAATTCAAACACTTTTCATACTTAATTATTATTACAAAGAACATCCAAATACTCGTATGCATAAAATAATTTTAATTTTTCACTATTCCTGAAAAACAGTTCCTTTCTTTTAAAACAAATGCAATAAATCGCTTAAAATTGCATCCTTCTTATAAGTCTTGAAGTGTTGATGGGGTTACACAGAAAGGGATTCTACTCCTCCACAAAAGTCAATTTATAAATAAACCAATCACGATCAATTAAAAAACGGGTATTAAATTCATTTCATAACATTACCTAGTTTGAAATTAATTGAAATAAAATGGTAAAGTGCGGCTTATGTCATTTAAAAATTGAAAGACACGAACTTAATATTAAATGCATTATATGTAATGAAATTATACATGCTAAGTGCGCGAAAATCGATAAGAGAGAAATAGAATTTTATGAGAAAAGTGAGAATCAAGGTTTTAAATGTAATAGTTGTGTTACCCAACGGAGAAAATCCATATTGGTTGACGCTCCCATTTCCACTATACATCTTGCCTCTTCTAAGGGCACTAACATCATGAAAACTACAGCTAGCACACCAACTTCTCTGCCATAACTCGTATGCAGCTGGTGGAGTTGCGGTATATTATAGGAATAGTATAAAAGATTGTGCAATTAATAAATATAAGTTAGAAAGTTCTGATGTTATCAGTGTAAATTGTGAAATTTCTGGTGTAAAATATTGTTTCATTTGCGTCTACAGACTTCATAAGTTTTCAGTTAAATGCTTCTTGGAAGAATTTACAGTGTTTTTATAACGTCAGAAATCTATGAATGTTGTATTGCTTGGTGATTTTAACATTAATATCCTCTGTGATTCTTCTGATTCAGATTGCTTTTTGTCTGCCCTATCTTCGTTTGGTTTTATATCGGCTCTTAATCAACCTACTCGTCTTAATTCTTGTTTAGACCATATCTTTATCAGACAACATCGAAATATTCAAGTGTACTATAAAATCATGCCCTACGATCTAAGAATTACAGATCATTGTTTAACTTCCATTCAATTTGGTAATAAAGTTACTCGTGTAAATAAACCTACAGTAAGGGAAAAAACTAAAATAGATTTCACTGCTTTAAAAAATCACCTAAATTATGAATTCTGGGACGAAGTCTATACAACTTCTAATCCGTCGTTAGCATTTGATGTATTTCTAAGTAAGTTACAATATTATGTTTCGATCTGTTGCCAAAAGAAAATTAGAGCTGATAACAAATTAAAACCTCTGAAACAATGGATGTTCTTTCAATTATTAAAGAAAATCAAAAAAAAAAAAAAGCTTTGCTCACTCGTTCAAAAACACCCTAACAATGCAAGATTAAAAATCTTTTATGATAAAATTTTTCATGAGTTAAAGACAGAAATACCTTACTGTAGAAATACTTACTATAGCAAAAAGCTAGCTGAAAATATAGGTAACTCCAAAAAAGAATGGCATATTGTTAACGATATTTTAAACAAAAACACACCTTGCAGTGATATTGTACTTAACAATAATAACTCTACGATTTCTGACCCTTTGGAAGTAGCTAACTTATTTAACGACTTCTTCTCCAAAGTAGGCTCATTTCTTAGTGTATCAAATAATGATAATCCAACTTTGTATAATAGTGATAGCATACTGGAAGCCACTTTTCAACCAGAAAGCTTCTACTTTAACGAATTTACTCCACTTGAAATTCATAAAATAATATCTACACTTAAAACATCAAATTCAACAGGATTGGATAATATATCAAGCTTTTTGTTAAAAAAAATTTCTTTTCAGATCTCGGATGTTCTGTGCTATATCTTTAATTCTTGTGTGCATAATGGTGTCTTCCCCGATGCCCTAAAAACTACACTCGTAATACCCCTTCACAAAAAAGGCAGTACTATGTCATTAAACAATTACCGCCCCATCTCGCTGTTATCGGTTTTCTCTAAAGTTTTTGAAAGAGGAATGAAAACAAGAATGATTTCTTTCTTAGACAGGTCTCAGTTCTTTAACGAATTCCAGTTTGGCTTCAGAAGAGGTAGGTCTACCGAAAGTGCGTTATTAAAACTGATTGGGGAAATATATAACAGCTTGAATACTTCTCAAATTCCATCTTGCCTATTCATTGACATAACCAAGGCTTTTGATACAGTAAACCATACCATTCTTTTAAATAAGCTTTTTAATGCTGGTTTCAGAGGCTTTATTTATGATTGGTTTACTTCCTACCTTGAAAACCGAAATCAAATAGTAAAAATTAATAATGCTTTTAGTTCTATAAGATACATGAATATTGGAGTCCCGCAAGGCTCAGTTCTGGGTCCTTTATTATTCCTTATGTATGTTAACACGCTGTTCATCCAACCCTTTAAAGGCAGAATCACAGCATTTGCTGATGATACTGCACTTTCATATTCAAGCGATAACTACGTAAATTTGTATCTTGACGTTAATAACGACTTGGATTTACTACGACGCTGGTTTTATAAACATAAACTGGTAATCAGCAGTAAAACAAAGTTTATGATATTTAATCTCAAAGGTTTAATAAATGAAGATCTGCCCCTCCTTTATCACTCTCCGAGTTGCCTACGTTTTTGCTTAGTTGATTCAACTGCTCGAGGTCATGCTACCTTCAATGCAAATGTGAACTGTAGTGAAGATTGTTTTCGTATTGAAAGTGTCGATAGTTTCCAGTATTTAGGTATCATTTTGGATAACAAGCTCAATTGGAACGATCACGCGCTATACCTAAAACTGTATCTTAATAGGGTAGTCAGGCAAATGTATCATCTGAGCCTCTATTGCAATATTCAAGTTCTAGAAATGGTTTATAATGCGTTATTCAAATCTAAGTTGCAGTATGGAATTTCTTGCTGGGGTGGTGCGTATTTTAATAAAATAGAACCTTTATTAATTAAACAAAAGCATGTCTTAAGAATTATGTGTAAGGTAAATCGGAGAACGCCTAGTTTTACACTATTCAAAAGCCTAGAAATTCTCCCATTAAGACATTTATATTGTTATAAAGTGCTAAAGATATTTTTCGAAAATTCAGGTTTCTATGATGTTAGGTTTCATCAAAATTATAATTTGCGTGTTAACATGAGGAGCTTTGTAACTATCCCACCTATTTATAAAGCACACTTTTGTCGATTTTACTATGTTACAGCTCCCAGATTATTTAATTCTTTGCCAGAAAACCTTAGGTGTGAGAGGACAAAAACTGTATTTTTAAAAAATGTTAAAAAATGGCTCTTCACTTTCAACCATTATGAAATAGATTCGATTCTCATTCCAATATTATAAATTGACTATAATTTACTTCTTTTTTTTATCTACATTGCATTTATATTTGAAATATCCTTTTATTTTACCCCATCAATATTATTTTATTTTGTCATTATGTTTTAAATTTTTCTTGTACTTTCGCCACTTGCCATATGGCAACAGATTGTACATAGCTATTTCTTAGACAAATTCATTGTATCATTGAACATGTATATTTGTAAAAATATTTATATTTTGTCATGAAATAAAGATTGAAAAAAAAAAAAAAAAAAAAAAAAAATCCTGTTCCGATGTGTATTTGGCTTCACATGTTTCACACAATATAAATCGATTAATAGGATAAACTTTTTTTTTGATTTGATACAGTCTACAGAATGAAGATTAGGATTTCGTGTTTCGATGTTTCGACACCTGTGACATCTTGCACGTTTTTTGATGATGTGATGACTCAAACTATTAACTGGTGATCCAGGCTGTTCATTTGATGATGATTGATCATGAGCAGCATCTCGAATTCGATGCACAATTGTTAGAGAATGTTCACTTCTTGGTATATGTTCACGTTGTGTTGTACAGTGTTGTACAGAGCCCACATGAATACCAGGCGTTGATAGTCATACCACAAACACCCTGAAATTGTTTTTAACTGCTCACGCTGATAAGTACACCGTTTTTGTGTTCTGCCTTCTACGCTTGCCAGACCATTGTATCATATCAGCTACCACACAGACCACACAGTTAGAGCAAAAGTTCTTAAAAGAACCATACGATAATACGCGAAAGCCAATTGGAGCGGACTTAACACCTTCTTTAGGAATTTTAACTGGTCGTTATGATTCCTCGATAACGACGTGGATGCCGCTGCTGATATGATCGGAATGAGATCCTTTATCACTTGTAGGACGAAGAGTATCAATCAAAAGAAAGAACATGGTAGGACTCGAGCTGTAAAGAGGCTGTCAGGTTTAGAGAAATGTCTTTTCGGTCCTACAAGCCCAACCCGACAGAGGAAAACCGAAAAATTTCAAAAGAGACAGGAACGACTGCAACGCCTAAAATTCCAATAGGACCGAAAACTGAGGCAACTTATACTACAATGTCCCAAGATACGTAGTACAAATTGTTGGTCGTTCTTCAAAACAATTAGAAATTCTAACTCATCCTCCATCACAACGCTTATTTACAATAACATTCCAGCTGTCAGCTCTTTGGACAAGTCCAATCTGCTTCCTGCATAGTTTGAGGCAATTTCCACATTTCCAGATTGTGCTTTGTCCCCGCCCACACTTGATTGCGTCGAATCTTCAAAGTGACGAATCCATTTTAACACACCTGTAGGAGCAAGAGCACATAAAGATGTAAACATACACAAATCCGCTGGTCCAGATGGTATATATGGTATATCTCCACTTCTTCTGAAGAGGTGTTCTTCCACTCTGGTGGCAAAACCATTGCGTAAGCTGTTCCATCAATCCCACTCCTTAAGACTCTTTCCGAGCAGACGAAAATCAGCATTTGTCCAGCCGGTCCCCAAAAAAGGCAAATCTTCTTCTTTTTCTTCCTACAAACCAATTGCACTAACGTCCCTTCTTTCCAAGGTCAAGGAAACGCTTTATAAACCCTCAGCTCATGAAATATTCCGAAACAAGAAAACTTCTCAATAACCAGCAGTACGGTCCACTGGTGACTTGTTGGCATGTCTCACCGAAAAGTGAAACCAAAGTCTACACCAATCTGGCGAAAGCAAAATAGTTGCACTTGATATTTCTAAAGCATTTGACAGAGTTTTGCATCAGGCTCTTTTGTCGAAAATTTGTGGATCTTCTTCAATGGACTAGAAATTACCTTTCGGAACGTTCAAATCAAGTTGTCTTGAATGGTTTCAAGTCTGATATTCACAAAATAAATACTGGTGTACCCAAGGGCTCTGTTCTGTCTCCGACATTCTTTTTAATTTTTATCAACGATTTCTTATCTGCTACTTCTAATCCAATACAACCTATTGCTGACGACAGAGCTCTCTGCTTTTCATATTCGTTTCCGAACTCACATCCCTGGTCCTCGGCTGTAGGAAGGGAACGGCAGGATATGTTAAGGTCAATGAACATCATAACCAATTGGGGAACTATCAACAGAGTGGAATTTAATGCTTCCAAAACACAATGATGCCTGTTGTCGTTAAAGCAAATTTAAATACTCATCCATTTGCATCGCCGAAAATGAAAAATTTTCAATTCTCGGTATATGTGTCAGTGATGACTTACGTTGGAATGACCACATATTCCATGTCGTTAAAAATGCTGCAAAATGTCTAGGTTCCTCAAGCAATGTTGAAAATATTTCACCCTCTCTAATCGAACTTCAAAATATAAGGCATTTATCGCACTAAAATTGGAGTACAATGCCCACATCTGGTCAGGTGCTCCTAAAACATCTCTGCTCCTGCTAGATAGGATTCAAAACCGTGCGATAAAACTCATAGGTGATACTATTGTAATATCAGTCAGTCAATTGACACCCTTGAACACCGACGTAATATCTCCTGTTTCGCTTTGTTGTATCTCTATTTCTACCACCAGTGCTCCATAGAAATCGTCAGTAGCATTCCACCTATTCAAACCTTCAACCCTAATACCCGTATCGCTTTGAATGTTCATCATTATACCCTGAATCCCACTTTCGGACGTACAACTCGCTTATGGAATTTCCTGCTGAGCTCTCTATTTCCTATTCATTATAACTTGCAAACATTTAAGGCCAATGTACATCGGTATTTCTCTCTTCTTGCTCCCTGATTTTCCTGTACAATGTACAAAACATTTTAAGGGTACTCTAAATCCCCTGAGAATGCACTAGTTGTAAGAAAGTAAAAAAATACGAGTACATGATGCATATAATGTTTCTTTCTTCAAAGCAAGCAATGTTGGTGGAATTTCTATTCAGATTTTCCTGATGGTTACATCAATAGTCATCTGTCATCGCTTGAATGCACACAGCCAAATCACGGGAAGTAAAAAAATTGTCGCAGGTAACATTTCTACCATCCACCTTGATATACTGAAATTATGATTACGGCCAATATAAATGTGAATGTAGTATATTTCAACACAAAATACATTTGAACTATTTTCCACAAAAATCACTACAACGCCGGATGCACTGCACATGCTGTCATTTGAGACTTTCCTTGGAAACAACATAATTGCTCGCGCTGCACCTGAGCAAAGTAGACTGCAAAGCGAGGTGTAAATGAATGTAATTAGAATTAAGTATGTTAGTTTTGTGTGCCATTTAAATAAAGTTTGACCGGTTTCCGATCTATAAAATTTTTTTTTAAATACACCAACCGGTTAAATACATACACCCGGTTACATTCTCTGTAACATTAAAGTTTATGTTTCGGTTTGCGACGATAACATGAAAATATTTGCCCCATCGCGATTTGTTAACGTAAATATAACGTATAAATGTGTGTCTTGCTATAGACTTGCCAATTTGTGGGGAATTCCCTAAACTGCGGGGAACCTCAACTTGGTTGTGAAGGATGCCTGTTAAATACTAGTTGAAAGATCCTCAGTTTCATTGATACGTTTGCTCAGGTCAGGTTGCTAGTCAGTCAAAAGAAAATAGTTTTCAATAATGAGTCAAAAAAGAAAACAAATAAGTTTAGAACGAAAGGTGGAGATTTTAAAACGGTTTAAATCGAGTGAAAAGGCTGTTGAGATTGGAAGGTACCTTGGAATAGCCCCTTCTACAGTAAAATCTATTTGTTCCAGAGACGCTGATAAAATTAAAAAATTTGCTGAAACAGCCACTTCATTACAACATACACAATTTATAAAAATGAGAAGTCCTTTAATGGAAAAGAAGGAATCACTGTTATGCATTTGGATTGAGATTCAAAATCAGCGAAGAATGCCATGATAATTCAGAAGAAAGCTTTAACTTTATTTGACGAACTTAAGGAAAATTATCCATTATCAAGGGCCGAAAGTAGAGAAGTATTTGAAGCAAGCAGAGGTTGGTTTCATCATTTTAAAACTCGTGCAAATTTGCATAACATTGCTAGTGAATCTGCTAGTGCAGATACTTCAGCTGCAGACAAGTTCAAACAGGAACTGAAAGCAATCATTCAAGAAGGTGGATATTCTACAAAACAAGTCTTAAACGCTGATGAAACTGGACTTTTTTGGAAACGTTAGGAAGGACGTACATTTCGAAATGCGAAAAATCTGCCCCTGGTTATAAAGTAAGACTTACACTTCTTTTGGGAGGAAACGCAGCGGGAGATTTTAAATTTAAGCCATTTTTAATTTACCACTTTGAAAATCCAAGAGCTTTCAAAAATGTTAAAAAGAGCGATCTTCCTGTTCATTGGCGTGCAAATAAAAAAGCATGAATGACTGCATTTTTATTTCAAGATTGGATGGAAAATTGTGCTGTTCCTGAAGTGAAAGCTTATTTTTTTCACAAAATATTGGCTTTAAAGTGCTATTATTACTAGACAATGCACCAGGTCACCCTGTTTTTTCTGATGATTATTCTGAAAATGTAAAGGTGGTATTTATGCCCCCAAATAACACATTAGTGATACAGCCAACCAACTTTAAGTCCTATTATTTGCGACGAACATTTAATCAACTTCTAAAAGCAACTGATGGAGAAGATTTGCCCACCATGAAAGACTTTTGAAAAAACTTTAATATCATAATGGCTATTGAAAATATAAACCTATCTTGGAAAGAAGTAAAAGAATAGTGCATGAACGTAACTTGACCCCAATTATGGCCTGAATGCATTATAAAAGACATGGAAGATATTAATGATGTTCCGCACATTTGTAAAGAAATGCTAATTTTGAAGGAATGGAAGAAGGAGATATTAATGAGCTGCTGCTATGCGACGAAGAGCTAAATAATGAGAGTTTGATTGCAATAGGGATAAACAATGCGGTGAACAATGAAACTTACACTTGAAGCCGGAGCAGAACACAAGAATATTACCACAGCTAAAATTTCTAAAGCGATGCAGTTGATATCGCAAGCAATGGACATTTTGGAATCCGGACAAAGATCGCAGTTTAAAAGTATCTAGAGATGTATCCGAATCTATTGATTGTTATAAGAAAATTTATTTAAAAAAAAAAACAACTCACAATCCAAAAAACTTTAGATGATTTCATACAAAAAAATCAAAGATTGCCAAGTTAGACTGTGGAAATGGATTCAGATGACTCAAGCTCAGAATAGAAAATGGAACAAATCGAATCAGACTTTTATTTTTATACGATGAATTCTAAACTTTTATTTGCTATCTTATTATTTTTGTTGTGTGTTTTTCATGAATTATTATATTTTTTTTAATAAAAACTTGTTTTTAAAAATATTTAAAAAAAATTTTTGTTTATTGAAAAATCAATTTTTTTTTAGCTTATATAGTGGGCTATGGAACCAATGAAATAAAATAAATATGTATGTAAGTATGTTCATACAAATGTATGTATAGAAAATCGTGTTTCGGTTTGCGTCATTTCGACGCATTTCATTTCCCAATTAGCGACGCAAACCGGAGTATTGGTGTAACTTTAATTTCGAGTAAAAAATTAACTGGCGCCCGAGCAGGGACCAATGTAAAAAGTGCGAGTATTATGTAAAAAAAATCAAAAGTAAAAGTCCACCGGTCCTCAAGAAGCACCTGAACACAGCAGCAATAGGTCCTAAAGCAGCACCGCAACATTGGCAACCTAAAGAGTAAATAAGTCCTCCTAGTAATCCGTAAGAAGATAAAAAGGAGCAAATAAATTTAGCAGTCATACTTCGTATGACATTCAAGATTCATCTATGATAGCAGTGTAAGTCTAATTTATCTAATTGAAAATAAAATTTACGCGGATTGTTCATAATTTCGCGTCTAGCTTGAGCCACATATTCTGGCGTCACTGCTGATGTTGATGGTCCCGGAAGATTTTGGTTAACCATTGTCCTTTCTTGTCTAAACTTGTAGGCCCATCACTTACTAGTCGAATATAAGAGTAATCATAAAACGCTCAACGCACACAAACCAACGAATCACCGCATTTTAAATATTGCTCAACCGCGAACGTAGGGTGCGATCTCGACCAGTGACTCATTGCAACTGGCAAATCCACAAATTAAGAGCGCCAAACGATAAACTCCGCATTTACGTCACCCTGTTAGTTTACGAGCAGTTAAAATTTAAACTTGAAAATTTTCAGCTGAACCCGCTCTACTTTTTTTCTCGAAGTTCATACATTCCTTGGTTATGGGCCATCTTCCATAAGAGTGGGGTATTCTATATAGCTGTCAGTTAAAAACGACGGACCACCGGATCGGTGGATTCTGTGGGGCGAGACCTGAATATAGTATAACCTGAATGCTTAATCAATTTGAGTTTTGTCAGTGACGAACAATGAGGAGAAAAAAGGGTCAAGTGTTGACATAAGTCAAAGGATTTCAATGTCTCCCTCTCTCTTTCTCTCTCTATATGAGTAGGGGGTCATCCAACACGAGGTGTCATTTTATTATTTCGCACCATTGTTGAATTGTCAAGAAAACTGGGAGGTTATTAAATATGTATCGATACACACTGGCACTACAAAAACGGTGGAAATATCGCGAAAACGTTACGTAAAGTTCGTACTACTTTTGGTCATCATCAAAAGTCCGTCTCGCACAACTATAGTGAACTTAATGCATAAATTTAAACTTCTCGGACAGGTTAGTAATGTTAAGAACCCAACTAGTGTTCGTCCGGCAAGGAGTCAACTGAGAGTGTGACTGAAAACCCAGTTGTGTCCATTTTGATCATGATTTTTAAACAAAGTTATTCTGAGTCATGAGGCTCATTTCCATTTGTCTGGGTTTGTAAACAAAGAAAACTGTCGCTTACAAAACGCAAGAGAAATAGTTGAACAAGCCCTCCATCTACAACGACAGAACGAGTGACAGTTTGGGACCATAATTTCCCGAAAATGATGTTGATGCGACCGTTTCAGTGTCGATGTTGACTGACTGTATTCTCCCTGAAATTGATGCTATGGACGTGGACGACGTTTATGTTCAGCAGGGTGATGCCATATGCCTCACAGCTGGTGAAGCAATGACTGTATCGCATGACAATTTTTTTGGACGTGTGATTTCAAATGGACGCCGAGATCGTGCGATTTAACACCATTCGACTTTCTTCTTTGGGGCTATATTAAAATTAAAGTCTAAGTCAATGCTAAATCAATGATTCATGCTCTAAAAGATAATATTAGAGCTTTTATTCCCGAAATATCGCCGCAATTATGAGAAAATGTGATGAAAAATTTCATCAAAAGAATGACTATTTGTTGGCAGAATTAAGGTGGACATTTGGCAGGCATTGTATTGAATTACTAACCTCCGAATTTTTACTTAAGTTCAAAATATAAATATCATCACTTTTCATAAAAATGCTACGTTTTTCTATTGATTTAAAATGACGCCTCTTGTTGGATAAGTCCAGCGGAAGGAGAATGCTTCAACAAATATTCGATACGCCTCGGAAATTTTGTTTTGTTTATATTTAAATTTGTGGATTAAAAGTATAACAGCAAAAACAATAATCGATATTTTAATTCGGAAGGAAATGTCTCCTGCCGCTGTGGCACACCAATATATGGAACTACAATACAAATATATTCGAATAGATTGTTTTTGTTTAAACATATCTACATGTAATCGCATTAATTATTAAAACTAAAACGTAAGAGAGAGAGAGATGCGTTGTGTTGGTGGTAACGGAGGATTAGTGTGTTGTTACTCCTTTACTGTGCTTTACTTGCCGGCGTATTTAGCAGCAGCGCCGAGCTCCTATTCGACGTGAAGAATTTGATTGTTCTGAATGGCACGGAGCTCCAGTCTTAATTCGTCCGATGCTAAGACCGACGATCAAGTCAGCAATGAATGTGTCTACATTTTGGCCGGACCTGTGCGGTACCATGGTGCTCCAGCCGTTGCTCTTGGCAAGCAAGTGTGCCTTGATCGATTCAGTGACGGTACCAAATGGTTGACCTTCAACAGCAGGCAATTGCAGGCTTTCTTCCCGACAGCGGTGGCAATATGCTTGTGATGGGTCAGTCAAATCATCGCCTACAATTTATTTATTAGCAGTCATGTTGGTCCAGGCATCCCAATGATCCTGATCGAAGGGATCTTCAATGCTGGTGATGGGGAATTCTTTGATGAATTCTTGGTACAATTTGGTCAATTTATCAGCGTCACACACAATGACTTGTCGCTGTTGGGGCTCTTGACACACAGCGCGGGCGAAGGAAAATCAGGGAGGATGGAAAGAGAGGTACCGGTGAACGTTGGTTTTAAATGTTTGAAGGTTATAATTACTAGGAAATAAAGAGCTAGGTAGGGCATTCCGTAAGCGGGTTGTACGGCTTAGGACCGAAATACAATATTTTAGAGTACCTCCGAAAGTGGGCTTGAAGATATACTGATGAGCATTCATAGCGAGATTACAGTCTGAAGGGTTAAAAGTTTGAAGGGCCGGAATGCTACTCGCGATTTCTATAGAGTGAGATACAAGACATTAAGTCGGTGTTGTAGGGTATCCATTGTTTGAGTGATATTAATATTCCGTGCACAACGTGGGGTTTAATAAACCCCAGCGAGACAAAAATCGTCGTATCGTTTTAAACGACAGAGCGAATTCCACGAAACGTCGTGTAGCTGGAGTTGCGACGTTGCCGGGTCGCATAGTAACAGTGATTTATTAGTAGCGTCGCAGGCACAGCGGACGGTAGCCCGCAAAGTGTGGCAGGGTGGCACAAACTCCACGTAGTTCGGGACGTCGTCTAAAAGGTAAGCAGTATGACATGCAAGATATACCTATTCCGACATAAATATTTATTTATTTTGTTTTTTTGTTACTTTAATCGTTTGTGTATTTGTTAGCAGGTCTCATAATGGCTCGACGTATAGACGAACATGAAATATTATCGGCACTTATGGATTATAGTGATAGCGACACAGATGAGCTATATTTACCCGGAAATGAAGGCGATTCGGATCATTTGAGTACTCAATCTAAAAGTGACATTCAAGAGTCAGTTTCAGTTTTAAATTACTCTTATATGCTAAACAAAAAACGCTTAAAAATTAGCTTAAATTACTTACAAACAGTCTTATTCTAACTTAATGGCCCCATGCGGGCACTCTAAGTTAAACCTAACACTTAAACTATGTTTTTGAACGTATCTTACAGTCTAATTATATTTTTACATTTATTAATACTAAAACTAAGAAAATAAATTTTAAGCAAAAACTGAGTAGATGGACATTTTTTTTCATTTTTTATAAAACTTAAAACTGCTTACAGACTACCTAAAAATAAATCTTAATCTACTTAAACCTACTTACATCTAATACGTACACATACACATACATATATATATACATAATACAGTATCCCGGCCATGGCCAAACAAAAAAATTAGGCTGACCCTCTTTGCCTCAGATGAAGCTATCTATCACTGGAGGCATTCGACGACGAAGCATCTTCCCCTTCAACTAGCCACCAAAATTGCTGGGGCTGCTGAGCAACATCACTCATGTCGCGACTCCCTACCGACCTATTGAACCAGAGACGCTCCGCAAAGCTATGTGCGACGTCTCTGTCGTAGTTAAGTCGCCTGTCCGCAGCTGTTCGAGCGACGTGGAAGATTAGCGGCACCGCCAATCTGTCCTGCATCAGACCTTTACTATCTAGATAGAGACCTTTACTGTTCTGGAGGAATAAAGCCGTCAAAGCGAACTCTCTCGTGATACATATAATTGGGGTAGTAAGCCCCAGAGATCAGGTTGTTCGATGAAGTCATTGCTCTTTCAACGTGCCTTCGAGTCAACTTAATGACGAAATTGTCCACTCTTATTAGGTTCGCCCTATTGTAAAAGACCACATTAGGATAGAATTTTATGTACTAAGACTCTGGTGTTCTATATAAGCGAAGACAAGTCGTAAGACAAGCCCTCTCAAACACCCGAATCTTTTCCAATAAACTTGCTCTCACCAGATCCCAAGGTATCTGACTACATTTCGACAAGCAACTGGCTGCCCGTGCTGCCCCACGATCCAGAACTTTCGCCAATTCTTTCTGGTATCCCTAGAGGCCGCAGACAAAGGCGTCCTAAACAAAATGGTTTCCGACTTCTGAAAATTGATTTTCAACTTCCAGTCATCGCAATATCGTTTAATTTTATCGAAGTCACGTTGCAAGAGTATATTAATGACCTCAATCTTTGGACCTGTTCTGTACGCGATTAAGTCGTCTGCGTACGCTATGGCATGGTGAAGTGAACCAATCAGATCACTTGTGTAAATGTTGAATAGGATCGGCGAATTTACCGCACCTTGTTGCAGACCGTTTTAATGTTAAATGTTCCAGCAGAAGTCACATCGCCATTCTTCACGATGAACTGTCTACTGGAGAGCATATCAAAAGGAATATACAGCAGTGGTTTACTAATGCCCAACCTGTCCAGCTTGAAAAAGAGTCCTTCTAACCATACGGTATCGAAAGCCTTCTCCAAGTCAATCAGGCAAGCCAAACCAGTGCACTGTTTCTTGCATTTGCTCCATTGGATATCAGAAACCAGTTTAGACGCAGCATGATTGATATCATGCCCCTTGAAACCGAATTGATTATCCGGAACTATATGTTTGTATTCAATCCACTTAGTCAGGACTCTATTGACCACCCTCTCGAAAACCTTACTGATGTTTGGAAGAAGACTGATCGAGCGGAGATTCGCCGGATTGGAAGTGTCTTTATCCCTTTTGGGGATGGGATGTACCACCGCAGTTTTCCAATGCGCCGGATAATGTGCATTATTCATTGCATTATTAAACAGGGTGGTATAAATGTTCACCGCTTCTAGAGGGAGATGTCGAAGCACAATGTTCGGTATTTCATCGGTTCCCACTGATTTCTTGCTTCTACTCGTAAGTGATTCGAAGATCGTTTGGAGCTCTTCCTTCGAAATGAACGGGGGTAGTGCCCCATCGTTGGTGATGACATTATTTGCCATATTCTCGTCACTGAACTGGGTGAAACCCGAGCTCTCGAATCGCCAATTCACAATTTCATTTCGAAGATAGCAATTGTGCACAAGGACTCGACTCTCCAGATCGTGGTTTTCGCCAATGCTAACATTCAGCTTGTACACTTCCTGGAAAGTCGCTCCTATAGCCTCCACTTGCTCCTGCGGATCCTCGATCACATAGAAGCTGTCATCATCAACAGCCTCATTTGGATCTATGCCTGCTGCTACAAGTATTTGTTCGTTGTTCGTCGTTCGGGCGATTTTAAGACATTGAAGGTCGTTCTGATTATTTCTCCGAAATATTTTATTTATTTGCGGGAACATATTCGGGTTGCTGGTGTTTACACCCCGAATTTTATTATTCCAATACAAACTTACAGAATTTCTGTAATTTTCCTTTATTAATGTTTGGAGGATTTTAATCGACGACTTCAGTGTCATGATCTCCGGGTTATGTCTGTCAGTAAACCGTCTGTATAAGGTTTTTAGTCTTGACAGCAGTCCACTTTTATGCCGGTGCAGTGCGTCAGTAGTTGCGTTGCGGAATAGGTCTCCTTCGTCAGTGTTCAAGGACCCTTTACGACTGGAAGTGCGTTAGGCCCGGCAGCATCGCGTATATTTGATCTACCCGCTTAGCCTGTTCCTGTATTTGACGCTGAAGCTGAGCCATCTGCCCCTGAATAGAGAGCAAGATAGCCAGCATGTCAGGTACAGGTTCCGGTGCTCTAGGCGCTGGGGCCTGAGAAGCTACCTTTGGTTTTTGTACCGTATTTCCCCTACCTTCCGCCATTTGAGCGTAGGTAACGTGGGAGTAACGGCTGGTATTTGTGTTGCACGAGTGGACGTTTAACTTCCACTTTCTGCTGCCGGGCCAGGTTTACTCTTTTGATGTATTGGAATTTGGGACAATCCCGATAATTTGCGGTGTGTCCCGTGTTCCTACATAACGCACAAGAGAGTTGGCTTTTTTCTGACGCTCCGTCCTTACCTAGAGCGCATTACGCGGATTTGTGGTTCTTTCCACACTTCACGCATCAAGGCTGCATTTAGCAGTTCGACGCGACGTGGCCGAACCTTTGGCAGCGAACACATTGTAAAAGGTTCGGGCTGTAAACACCAGCAACCCGAATATGTTTCCGCAAATAAAGAAACTATTTGATAGAAAAAATTAAAACTACCTTCAGTGTCTTAAAATAGCCCGGACAACAGACAACGAACGGTTACTGACAATAGCAGGTATTGATCCAAATGAAGCCGCTGACGATGACGACTTCTTTGTGATCGAGGATCCACAGGAGAAGGTTGAGGCCATAGGGTCCATGTTCCAGGTAGTATATAAGGCCATTGATACCATTGGCCCTAATTACGACCTGGACAATCGCATCTTTGTGCACGACTTCTGTATTCGAAATGAAATAGGGAACTGGCAATCCGAGGGCTCTGGTTTCACCCGGTTTAGCGACGAAAATATGGCAAATAACGTCATTGCCAGAGAGGGTGGCCTACCCCCGTTCATTTCGAAGGAAGGACTCCATGAGATCTTCGACACAATCAGAGTTAAGAAATCAGTGGGGACCGATGGTATTCCGAACGTCGTGCTTCGACATCTTCCTCTAGAAGCGGTGGACATCTACACCACCCTGTTTACTAATGCAATGAATAATGCACATTATCCATTGGAAAACGGCGGTGGTTCAACCTATCCCCAAAAAGGGAAAGGATATATCCAATCCGGCGAATTTCCGGTCGATAAGTCTCCTTCCGAATATCAGTAAGGTTTTTGGAAAGGTAATCAATAGAGCTCTGACTAGGTGGGTTGAGGACAAACATATAGTTCCGGATAATCAATTCGGTCTTAAGGCGGGACATGATATCTCACATGCCGCGTCTAAACTGGTGTCCGATATCCAATGGAATAAAGGCAAAAAACAATATCCTGGTGCCTGCCTTGTTGACTTGGAGAAGGCTTTCGACACCGTATTGTTAGAGGGTTTTTTCTATAAGCTGACTATGCTGGGGATCAGTAAACCACTCTTGTACATTCTTAATAATATGCTAACCAACAGACAGTTCATCGTGAAGAATGGTCATGTGACTTCTGTTGGAATATTTCAAATTAAAAATGGTCTTCAGCAAGGCGCGGTCAATTCGCCGATCCTATTCAATACTTATACAAGCGACTTGATAGGTTCACTTCCCCATACTATTGCGTAGGTAGACGATTTGATAGCGTACAGAACAGGTCCAAAAATCGAGGTCATTAATACCCTCTTGCAGCGTGACTTCGATAAGATAAGACGATTTTACGATGACTGGAATTTGAAAATCAACTTTCAGAAGTCGGAAACCATTCTCTTTAGGACGCCGTTGTCTAAAGGGATACCAAAAAAAATTGGCGAAAGTTCTCGATCATTTTACAGCACGGGCAGCCTCTTGCCTGTCGAAATGTAGTCAGATACTTTTTAATCTGTCTAAATCAGTTTCTGTATTTTGGCAAAAATGTAGATACTGCTCTGGCTAGAGCTAAAGGTGCTTTTGCCCTTACAAAGAGACGTTTTATAGCAGCCAACTCGACGAGAAGGTAAAGGTAATCTGCTACATGGCCCTTCTCAGGCCCATGCTGGTATTTGGTTGTCCCGTGTGATCCAATGTACGAGCAAGCTTAATGGAAAAGATTCGGGTGTTTGAGAGGGCTTGCCTTAGGGCTTGTCTTAGCTTGTACAGAACACCAAATTCGGAATACAAGAAATTTTATCTTAATGAGGTCCTTTGCAACAGGGCGAACTTAATACGAGTGGACAACTTCGTAATGAAGCTAACTCCAAGGCACATTGCAAGAGCAATGACCTCGACGAATAACCTGATATCTGGGGCTTACTATCCCAATTACCTTTACCACGAGAGTGTGCGTTCTGACGGCTTCGTTCCACCGGAAGCATTCCTCTACCTAGATCAGATAGGGTTGATCCAAGATAGATCAGCGGTGCCGTTAATCTTCCATGTCGCTCGGACAGCTGGGGACAGGCGACTCAACTACAACAGAGACGTCTCAGGTTCAGTAGGGCGGTGGGGAATCGCGATAAGAGGGAAGTCGTTCGGCAGCACTAGCATTTCTGGTGGTTGAATGATGGAGAGGATGCTTCGCCGTCGTTTCCGTCAATTACGGACCAGCCTTACTAATGAGGCAGAGCTGACCAATCTGTTTTCTCTTGTAAGTAGCGATGGCCAGCTTACGTAGGTTTAGGTTAGCATTTAAGGAATATATACATATATTAGTGTATACAAAGGTATATACTATAATGTCTATGTGTGTGTATGTGTTTATTGTGTATGTAGGTTAGGTAGACTAAGGTTTATTTTAAGTTAGATATTAAGTTTTTATAAAAAATAAAAAATTATGTCCATATGCTAAGTTTTTTGTTTACAAATTGTTTTTTCTTAGCTTTAAGTATAGTAAATAAATATTAGTAACGAAAATGTACATAAAGTCGAAAGAAATAGTTATAAGAATTTAGAGTAGCTTAGAGTGCCTGTGTGGGGCCAGGAAGTTAGTATAAGATTGTTAAGTAATTTTAAGCTAGCATTTAAGCATTTTTTGTTAGAATGTAAGAGTTAATGATTAAGAAAATAAATTACTTTAAAACTGAAACTGAAAAAACTGGTACTTTAACCCTGATAATCATACTCACCTTGTAGCTAACGCAAATTTAGTTGCTCTGGGGCAGTTCTTCTCCAATTTGAGAACGAAGCACCAAAAGTTATTTCATTTGCCAGTAAAAGTCTTTCCGCAGTTGAAATGATATTCACTGATTTCGAAACAACATCGAAATCATAGGAATCGAGAATTGAGAGATAGGTGCTTCGCCTACAATTATTCAAATTCAAAGTGATTTATCAATCGGGGATATCAAATATAGCAAATTCGCTTTCTCGTCTCTGTAAAATTGAGAATGGTTACTCTTGCGATAGTTTATGATAGTTTATGTAACTAAAATATTTGTGCAATAGGTTAGAAGGTTATCACGTGCACTTACGATAAGTGAAGTTATGTCCCATTGACATAATGTACTCGTATGTTGTTTAAAAGGGTCGAGTCTAGGAGATTAACCTTAAATGGCATTTTTAAAGTTTGCCCTCGACTAGCTGTGAAAGTATCTTCTACTTTTTGTAACAGACCTAAGAATCTGTTGAGAGAAGTATTTGTAGACTTGCGACCTCTGGTAGTTCCTCCAGATTTTCGCAGTTCTTTCTCCAATGAATGCTTTTGAACTTTCTCAATTTTTTATTGAAGTTGGTTAAAGCGGGCTCACCATTTGTGCAATGGTTCCAATTTTGAAAGTTTCATCGTGGTACAAAGCTTTTAGCCATATTATATCATATTACGTTTCAATTTGCAAGTGCATTTATGTGATGAGATAATAGATTTATTTAGTTGATCCGCTGCCTCGCTCACGTCCCCAATGGACACTCAGCTTTGAAAGCGAGATTCCCTCGAAAAATACTACAGGTCGTAGTTTCTTCATGTACCTTAGTACCCCCAGGTTCCTGAATTAGTTTTAGGGCGCTGTTCTCTCTTGCGCATCGTTATATATGAGGCACCTTTAGCGCGGTACAGATGTCTCTTGTTTTTTAACGTAAGTACCTGCCGTGTGGGCTTAAACCTACGGGATGCCCATACATCCATGGGAGCAAGGATACGCCTTGCCATCGCTCACCGTCAATCCATTGATACCAATTCGGAACTGTGTTGCCGGCACAAGTTCCACCCTTGGTATGAGTCGAGGCCGACCTAAAACCTCTTACTGTTCTTAGGGTCACAGCACCCAGCACTTATTGCAACTCCACATTGAGTCAACCAAAGGAAAACCAAGGAAAACCATAGGAAGACTCTTACCCGCGATTTTGGGTTTAAACCACAGCCACCATGACGCTCCCACAAGGGGGCCTACCTCTAACAAGTCAGGCCCGGACCGAGATCCGGGGGGCTCCTGACTCCCATGGTACCGTGATTTAAGTCCTGGTAGGGACTACCGGTGGTCCAGCCGCCAACAAGACCTATGACCGGCAGCTTGTGACTGATCAAATCATAGCAACCTTCGGTAGCGTCATCTGAAGATGTTTACGATAAGACCAATACTTTGCTCTGCCCCCGTTCATTATTAGACAACGTCATTAAAGGGCGAAGCCTTGATAATTGGGCGGGGGCCCTTAGCGCGGTACAGGTCTCTCTGCAATACCTTGAGTGTAGCCATCATTTTATGTATGTGCTTAGGTTTATTGTCGCCCCTCAGCCATTTGAGAATCTCGCCAAGGGAGTGGCCCACTGGTTTCACTATGTTATCTGCCGCTTGGCTCCTCGGTAAAGAAACAATAACTCTATATTTGTGTCTACCTGTAGTAGTTGATTCTTGTGTTAATCGGAGAGTAGTCTGATTGGTAGTTGAGAGGAGATCACGTGCTCAATAACCCTCAACTGTGGTTTCGAAAATGAATCCTAATCCACAAAAATATCGTTCAATCCGCGTTTCTCAATGATTTTTGGGAAGTTACACCTCAGCCATTTCGCAGTGGCGTCATTGGAGCAAACAAATATCACCCAGCCAGACTTAATTGTAGAGCTTTTAAAAGACCGCTTTATCCCTTTGTACCAAAGCTCAATCGAAACATCGATAATTCCCTCCTGTATTAGAGGCACTTGCTCAACACTAAGAGGGTTGAGATTAATGTTTTCCGGAACTAAACCCATCCTGACACGGTCCAGTATATTGCTATACGGAACGTTGTCGACTGTAGTTTTTCCTTTTCGGACTCTCTTAGCATCCGACATCGGGGGAGCGGAGTCATCAGATCGGGTTCGAATAGCCTCTGTATCGTTGTTGTCGATTTTGGCAATGGCAGCACAAATGCGTCCCTAGAATTTGATGCTTTTAAGGAGGCATGAGTCTCTATGACTAATTCTTGGAGTGGATCAATTGTGATTTCTACCAGAAATGAGAGAGTCACCTCATAGTAGCGCCCGTTTTGCTGAAAGTAAGACTACGGATTTAAATCGGAGGTCGCCCGGTATCCGAAGTGCGCAAACTAAATACTAAGCACCCTCTTTGACATGCATCATGGAGCTTGCTGTTCCATCTTGAAGTTAGGGTTATTTTAAAAAGGTTAACTCCTCTTCGTCGCTCATTTTCGGCGGTGTTAGAACACGTAGACAGGGCGAAACGCTTTAATATTAATATTGCACTGAGCATACGTAGTCTGCAATATTCAAGGGAGTTCCTTAAATGTAAAATAACCACAGTTGCCCGGGGTCGCACCTGAAGGCAATGATTCTTCTTGTGTCGGTTACTGTTAGGGATCGCCCTACGACGAACGCACCAGACAACAACAAAAAATAAATAAAAATTTGAGAGATACTAAGGTTGAGAGGGAGATCAAAATTAAAGAAATTTCTCAAGCAATGACTTGGACCCGAATTCAGATAACGACACACCGAACTTAAAGATTTTAATGCATTTGATGTGGAATCTCCAGAGAGTGACGAAGAAGAAAATTAAGAGGAAGGTGAGGAAATAGAATCTGAGAATGAATAAAAAAACCCGTCATTTCAGTGAAAGATTCGGTTTCCTCATGGATATCCCCTATAAGCTGCTAGTAAATCTGTTCGGAATTCTGACATTAAAATAATCAGCAGGTTGGTAGCGTAAAAGATTTTCTCTGTGCATATATCTTATTTAAATAATGACAATGTTGGCAGGAAGCTTAGGACGTACACTGATTTATTCAGCATCATGACATATTCGATGCATATGGCACCGGCTCTTAGACAAGGAGATGAGCTTCACACTGTACAACGGTCAACTTGTACACTTATCTGTGAAGATGATGTTCCAGTTGACTTCGAGTGGTATTTCCTCTCCGAAGTCAACCCTGTGTTGAGTGCTGCGTTAAGGGCATCTTGGCCACTCCTGACTACAGCGTTGCCGGCAAACTGCAAACCCTCAACATGAAACTCCGTAACGAATTGGACTTGTATCAGTATCAAGAGTCGTCATAAGGACATTCACACAGTCGATATTTATGAACAGACAGAGGGTGAATACTCAGCTCTAGAGCATGAATCAGTGCGCGGTGTAGTGGAATGTCTAAAGGTTATCGCCGCTGAGAAATCCTAGCGCATTGCCAAATTTGCTTTTGTCTATGCCACTAAGAATAACCACAAGAAGGTCACCGCTGTGCACACAGCTAACATCATGAAGTTGGGTGATGGTTTGTTCTTGCGTTGAACCAATTTGATGTCATGGTTACTCCAAATTTGTACGGCAATATCATCGACAACATTGCTTCTGGACTTGTTGGTGGACCTGGTGTAGTATCCGGAGCATCATACTCAGCCGAAGATGTCGTTTTCGAGCCCTGTTGGAAAAATGTAGCCAAATTGTTGCGTCACATCAACTTCCAACACTACAGCGACAAAATAACAAATGCCATAAATAAAGTGATCCTCGATGGAAGAATTAGGACCAAGGATTTGGATGGCCAGTCAAACACACAAGATTTCACTCATCCCGTTATCGACAGTATACACTAACTTATTCCACAGAAATCTAGTATAATACTAGTTAACTACTGTCTCAAAAGAGAAAAAGTCTTTGTTCAGGTTTCTCTATTTAGTATTTTTCTTCATTTAGTTTTCTAAACTGTTTTCCTTATTACCTTACTCGTTTTCATTTCTTTTTTCTAAAACAGCTGATGCCCAATCTCTTTTTATTTATTTTTACATTCTCAATTATTTCTATTTATTGGACTTCGATAATCAAAGTCATTATGAACCTTTCAGTATATCTGTTGATGACAAGGCAATACATATGCAGAGCAGCAGATAAATCGCGTTATTATAACTCGTACATCCAGAAAAATGAATTAGGTTTCCATAAACGGTCCAGAGATAAAAAAAATTCCTCGGGCTACTGATCAAAGAAAACATACACAACGTTGGCGTTCCGGCAAAAACAATGTCACGAAATCGTTTTTTGCTGAAAACACCTCCATATCGGCAGGAGATGGAAAACCGAAATGTCTTTTGGACATGCTGCAGGGAAAGTTTTAGAGACTCTGGATGAAGAAAACATGGTGATCGATGAAAAGTTTTTGTAACAATAAATTCCGATCAAAGCCGATCCTTATGGTTCGAAATTGTTCAAACTTTACGGAAGGTGACGGAAGAGTTCACTTGGTCAACTAAAATTTATTCTGGCAAAAGTTCCACAGGCGTGCGGGAAGTTGGTCTGGCGAAAAACATTTCCAGAGAGTCGCACTCTCTACTTTGACAGTTTTTATAGTTACAGTTGTAATTGCATTTCTGGTTTGCGAAAAAGCCACACAAAATGGAATTCAAATCAGAAAATCCAAGCCCCTGATGTGCTTTTGGTGAGCGAAACTAAGCTTACCAAGAGACATAAAATGAGGCACAGAAGATACAAAATAGTACGGAGAAACCGGCCCAACTCCATTCAGGGAGGAGGCGTTGCGATTCTCGTACGAAAATGTATACGCTTTAAAAGAGTATACAGTCGTGTAGTACGTAGGTTCCAGGTGCTGGAAGCATGCATCGTGTATATCCCTCTCCGTAGTGGAAAGCGGTTGTACATGGTGTCTGTCTATGCGCCTCAGGCTACTCAATCCACTTTATTCATCTCAGAGCTCGAGACGCTTTTTCGATTTCTGAGACTGGAATTGGAAGACAACTATTTTCTTATCGGCGGAGATTTCAACGCCAAGCATAGCGATTGGGGAAATAATACACCAAATACTAGAGGGAACCTACTATTCAATTGGTGGGGTCAGCACAGTGTGATGTATCGACTCGGGCTTAAGGCGACGGATAGTCCGTCGTTTCCCAGACACGGTTCTTATTTGGATCTTCTGCTGTTCGACTCACGAATACAACTGACATGCACTAACCAACAAACTACAAACTGTCTACGCACTTTCGTGTATGACAGTGACCATTGCGGTCTCAGCACCGAAATAACTGTTCCCAACGAAATTGCGGAATTGGATGAGTTTGTTCAAAGGCATTCCTACAATTATAGTAGGGTGCGTTGGACACACTTCACCAGAACACTGACTAGAGCACTCTCCTCGAATTCGCTCTACCCACCGTCCAACAGAAATCTGTCAAACGAGGAGATTGACAGGTATCTAAGACTAATGGACGAGACAATCAAACGAACAATGGACAAAACGATACCTCGGTACCAACACATTGACGAAGAAGACTTATTCCGCAACGCAACTATTGACGCACTGCACCGACATAAAAGTAGACTGCTGTCAAGACTAAAAACCTTGTACAGACAGTTTACTGACAGACATAACCCGGAGATCATGACACTGAAGTCGTCGATTAAAAACCTCCAAACATTAATAAAGGAAAATTACAGAGCATCTGTAAGTTTGTATTGGAACAATAAAATTCGGGCTGTAAACACCAGCAACCCGAATATGTTCCCGCAAATAAATAAAATATTTCGGAGAAATAATCAGAACGACCTTCCATGTCTTAAAATCGCCCGAACGACGAACAACGAACAAATACTGGTAGCAGCAGGCATAGATCCAAATGAGGCTGTTGATGATGACAACTTCTTTGTGATCGAGGATCCGCAGGAGCAGGTAGAGGCTATAGGAGCGACTTTCCAGGAAGTGTACAAGGCGAATGTTGTCATTGGCCCGAACCACGATCTGGAGAATCGAGTCCTTGTGCACAATTTCTACCTTCGAAATGAAATTGTGAATTGGCGATTCGAGAGCTCGGGTTTCACCCAGTTCAGTGACGAGAATATGGCAAATAATGTCATCACCAACGATCGGGCACTACCCCCGTTCATTTCGAAGGAAGAGCTCCAAACGATCTTCGAATCGCTTAGAAGTAAGAAATCAGTGGGAACCGATGAAATACCGAACATTGTGCTTCGACATCTCCCTCTAGAAGCGGTGAACATTTATACCACCCTGTTTAACAATGCAATGAATAATGCACATTATCCAGCGCATTGGAAAACTGCGGTGGTACATCCCATCCCCAAAAGGGATAAAGACACTTCCAATCCGGCGAATCTCCGCTCGATCAGTCTTCTTCCAAACATCAGTAAGCTGTTCGAGAAGGTGATCAATAGAGTCCTGACTAAGTGGGTTGAGGACAAACATATAGTTCCGGATAATCAATTCGGTTTCAAGGCGGGGCATGATATCATTCATGCTGCGTCGAAACTGGTTTCTGATATCCAATGGAACAAAGCCAAGAACCAGTGCACTGGTGCCTGCCTGATTGACTTGGAGAAGGCCTTCGATACCGTATGGTTAGAAGGACTCTTTTTCAAGCTGGACAGGTTGGGCATTAGTAAACCACTGCTGTATATTCTCTTCGATATGCTCTCCAGTAGACAGTTCATCGTGAAGAATGGCGATGTGACTTCCGCTGGAACATTTAACATTAAAAACGGTCTGCAACAGGGTGCGGTAAATTCGCCGCTCCTATTCAACATTTACACGAGTGATTTGATAGGTTCACTTCACCATGCCATAGCGTACGCAGACGACATAATCGCGTACAGATCAGGTCCAAAGATTGAGGTCATTAATATACTTTTGCAGCGTGACTTCGACAAAATTAAGCGATATTGCTATGATTGGAAGTTGAAAATCAACTTTCAGAAGTCGGAAACCATTTTGTTTAGGACGCCTTTGTCTGGGGCCTCTAGGGACACCAGAAAGAATTGGCGAAAGTTCTCGATCATGGGACAGCACGCGCAGCCCCTTGCTTGTCAAAATGTAGTCAGATACCTTGGGATCTGGCTAGATCAATTTCTGTATTTTAACAAACATATAGAGGTTGCTCCGGCCAGAGCCAAGGGTGCTTTTGCCCTTACAAAGAGACTGTTTTATAACAGCCAACTCGATGCGAGGGTGAAAGTAATCTGCTACATGGCCCTTATCAGGCCCATGCTTGTATTTGGATGTCCCGTGTGGTTCAACGTGAGAGCAAGTTTATTGGAAAAGATTCGGGTGTTTGAGAGGGCTTGTCTTAGGACTTGTCTTCGCCTATACAGAACACCAGAGTCTCAGTACATAAAATTCTATCCTAATGAGGTCTTATACAATAGGGCGAACCTAATAAGAGTGGACAATTTCGTCATTAAGTTGACTCGAAGGCACGTTGCAAGAGCAATGACCTCATCGAACAACCTGACCTCCGGGGCTTACTACCCCAATTATATGTATCACGAGAGAGTTCGCTTTGACGGCTTTATTCCTCCAGAAGCGTTCCTCTATCTAGATAGCAAAGGTCTGATCCAGGACAGATTGGCGGTGCCGCTAATCTTCCACGTTGCTCGAACAGCTGCGGACAGGCGACTCAACTACGACAGAGACGTCGCACATGGCAGTGCGGAGCGTCTCCGGTTCAGCAGGGCGGTAGGGAGTCGCGACATGAGGGATGTTGCTCAGCAGCACCAAAACTTTTGGTGGCTTGTTGAAGGGGAGGATGCTTCGTCGTCAAACTCCTTCAGTGATATGTAGCTTCTTGTGAAGCAAAGTGGGCCAGCCTATTTTTTTTTTTTCTTTTTTAGCCATGGCCGGCTTACATAGTTTTAGGTAGGATTAAGTTAATTTTTAAGAAAAAAAAAAATAAAAACCAAAAAAAAAAATGAAAAACAAATATATATATGTACATGTATTTATATATTATGTATATCCATATTATGTATATATATATTTTTGTATGTCTGTGTTTGTGTTAGATGTAAGTAGGTTAAGTAGATTAAGATTTAGTTTTAGGTAGTTTGTAGGCTTTAGTTTTAAGTTTTATACAAAATTAAAAAATGTCCATATACTAAGTTTTTGATTAAAATTTATTTTCTTAGTTTTAGTATTAATTAATGTTAAAATAGAAATAAAAGTAGACTGTAAGATTCGTCGAAAGACATAGTTTAAGTGTTAGGTTTAACTTAGAGTGCCCGCATGGGGCCAGTAAGTTAGAATAAGATTATTTGTAAGTAATTTAAGCTAATTTTTAAGCGTTTTTTGTTTAGCATATAAGAGTAATTTAAGGTAAAAAATAAAAATGCATAAAAACTGAACTGAACTCAAATCAGAAAATTTAGAGAGGAGGTTGCCGAAGGTTTGCTGGAGCTCATCAGTTACCTCGAGGAGGCATAATATCGAAAAAAGAAAGGAGGTTTACGGTAAAACTATAAGACTAGCTTGCCTTATGGTAAAGCTAAAAATTCATCAGACAGAAAGACTGCTCGGAACAGCATAAAAAGGAAAAAAAAAAAATCTATAAAGAGTGTCCCAAGAAACCCCAAAATCTTCTCAATCGAAAATTCAATTGCATTTCTTGAAGTAAGTCAAGTCAAACTGGTTTCTTTTCAGACAGTAAACGGCATTTTTTGAATTCCTGCTTCTTCTCATTGTTTAAAAAAGTTTTTTGTTTGACTAAGTAATGAAATGACGTAATTTAGTTATTTTTAACTTACTTTTTTCCATGAAATAATATTGTTGTTATTTTTTTTCTGAGTAAAAACCTATCAAAATGAATTCATAACGCTTTGACCAAGACGAGAGCAATCTCTTCGAAATGGTTTTTGATATTTCACATCCTATTAGAATTTCGGAAACCAATAAACCATAACCCATAAGAGTTTGACCGATCAGGTCTCCCCTTCCTTTATTCACGAAATCGTAGTTATGTAGTACTGCATAGGCTGTTCTAAAATGTTTGTCATTGCCTGAGTCACTCAGATGATTCTGACCCGATTTTTTTCAAATCATCGTTAAATGCTTGCTATTTTGAAAGAGTCCTCTATTTTTGAGAAAAAATAATTAGATGTTTGTTTTAAATAACTTGAAAAGTTATCGGCAGATTTTGGTCAACATTTAAGGGCAATGATTCGGCATAAAAACGCATTACCTGACAAAAATTAAAAACGATAGCACTATTCGTTCTTGAGTTATCGTATACACGCACACACTCAGGGTGCTAACGACTAGTATTAGGCTTCGTAGAAATCGCATCTCCTAAAGAATGCTGGTTTGCTAAATAACGTTAAAGAGCCTCTGCAACCGAACACCTTGAAGTTCTGCTAATAGGAGCTACTTCACACCTCCTTGTGGCGCCATCTGAGAATCTCTCTGGAGATTTCGAAGTGAAGGAGACATATAGCGAGCTTCCTGCGAAACAAATCGGGATAACCGTCGAACAAACAAAGAGGAGAACTTCAGATGGCCGAGTTCTTACTTACTTACTGGACACCGATTTCGAAATGGCAACTATTAGGGATGATGTTTGTAGTATTTTGTTACCTGAGTAAGCAGGAGTGAAATCTTGCTGAAACGGCTTTCAGGCTAATGCTGCAAGCACCCGGTCCCGTTAAAACCCTGCCAGGCCTCAAAGAACGCTAGATGCCTCGTCACCATTAAGTTTGGTGGTGTAGGTCAAGATGTAACATTCCTTGTTAGAACCATGCAAGCACCCTCGTATGGCCTCACTGTTTGCACAGTCAACCACGAAATTACTACACGTCCGGGCCACAATAACGAGTTTGGGTGAGGACCCAACAGTAATGAATATAATCAAACTAAATAAAACAAACTAAGTTAACGAACCTGATGGAGTCAACCCCTTTCAGAAGAGTTCGATGTCGCAGAGGTCACCCAGGGGACAGTCACAAACCCCTCAGAAGAGTACGGAGAAAAGCGCGGCAGCTCCAAAATCTCCGGTAGCACAGCAGTAGAGAACCGCCACAAGCTGGGAGAACAGATAAAAATATTTGTGGAAAGGTGGAGGATGGTAAGAGGCGCTCTAACCACCAACCGATGAGAGATGCCATCCAATCGATCAAAGGGCTCTATAAACTCTAGGCGATTGAAATGCAAGACGTTAGATCCAAGAAAGTCAAGATCAGACACACAACGAAGACCGGAGCCTAACAAGGAGATCCCAGACTCGAAGTGGAAGTCCATCTCCATCCGATGAGAATAAAAAGGCTCGCAACGCGGGCACTCAGAGCGATATAAAAATTGTGAAAGGGCATAAATCCGACCAAACAAAGGCGACAAAGCAGCCACATGTGACGACAACAACACTTGGACAAAAGTTAAGAAAAAGAAGATGTAAGTCAAGACGCAAAGACTCACCAAGGCGAAATCTCGACCCTACGTAATTGTGATGACAGCGAAGGGGGAATTTTTCCTATGCAGAAATACTCCTGAAAGTTAAAGAAAACGCAAAACTCAGCATCTTCGGCGAATCAGTTACGAATGCTAGACGAACCCGGAAAGGTTACCTGCTGATGCAACTGAAGGAGACAGGAGAAAAATCTGACTAATTTAGAAAGATAATTGGTGAGACCCTTGGCAACTATGCGAAGATTTGTGCTCTGATACACCGCATTACTCTGGAAGTATTATAGTATTATTATAGGCCACGACGAATCAGCCAGACAGCAATATCACCTGAATGACATAGACAATGCCGACATAATTAGCCTGAGAAACGCCTATGGACATTGGACATACCCACATTGCGATGATTAGCTTGTCTGCAAGCAGTGCACATAAAATGCTAAAGTCAAGCAGCATCAAAATTGAATGGGTAAATGGGTGTCGTGTTCGAGAACGAAAAACCATAACTACATGTTTCAGATACATGATTTCGGCCACACTGCACGCTAATGCAAACATGAGATGGACCACTCCAAGTAATACAGAAGATGTGGGGAAGAAGGGCATATAGCAAAGACTGCAAAGTCCCGCCTTGTACGCATGTAACAGGTAGCAGAAAATGCATGGTCTATAGAAGAGCCATTGGCAGCAAACAACCATGAAGATACTACAGATTAACCTTAACCTCTGTAGGACAGCCCAGTGCATCGTGGCACAAACTAGAGACGAGGGAGCTAACATCATTTCGATCAGTGAGCCGTATAAAACTTTCAAAAGCAACATCTGGATCTGCGACCAATCAAGGTATGCCGCAATTTGGACATGTGGAAAACATGCGTTCCACGCATTTTCTTATCCGATGAGTGATAAAGCATCTCATTCCAAAGAGAATAGTGTCTGTTATCATATCAGCAACGGCGTCATTATCGAGGAAACATAACGACCAGTTAAAAGTCCTAAATAAGCTGTTAAATATGTTAAATCCGTTCCAATTGGCTTTCTCATATTGCCATACAGTTCTTTTAGGAATCTTTTCTCTAACTAAGTGGTTGGTGTAACTGAAACTAGCTGATATGATATGACGAGCTTAGAGGGGATAGCTTAATATTGTGAGAAGTTAAGAACAAACCCACTGTCTGGTATTCGCGTGGGCTCATTTACAAGCTGGGTCAAGTTGTTTTCCGTAGCGAAGATCTAAAAACACTATCCTTCTGGTGTTGTGTGTCCAGACTGTCGAAGCCAATTTGTGTAAACCAAATCGCCCGTAATAGGATTTCGGTATGAGGATGAGGATACAGTCAGACGGCGCGTTTGATCGTTAAAGGTCGAATTGCTGTCCAGTTTGGGGCTTCTGTAAATAAAGCCGGAGTGGATAACTTGCTTACGAAAATGGTATTTTAACCACGTGAAGTTTAATTCCGGATTGGAACATTGATCACATTGTGTTGGAGTTTGGTATGGTGCATCTCTAACCACGTAAGTGGTGAGACCGCGGTTAGAAAAAAATAATGGCAGTAGTTCGTAGCCAGGTAGTTTCAGATCAGAGTGATCTCAGAGGTGTGAGCGGGGGTCTACCTGTATTTCGCTGCGTGCCAAAATAGCCGGCCTGTACGTATAGACGTTGACGTACACAGAGAAGTGATTACGTCTTAGCCCGCGTATTTTTTCTATGTCAACTCTGAATTCCGGAATTTCCTGAATAAGAAACAGACACAAAAAACACAAACACTGACGATGCAAACAAGGCTCCGAACTGAAAAATCTGATGTTGGTTTATCGAATCAAATTGTTGTAGTCTGTGTTAAGTCGTTACAACAATAAGAACTCGCTTTCCATCGGTTGTTACAAACACTCTGTCACTGCTGATGAACACTGCACTCGTGTGTCGAATGAGTCGATTCGCCAGCGTTCACAGCAATTGGAGCTATGCCCATCCACTTTGTGGAAGATTGTACGGAAAGATCTTGGCTTAAAAGCTTATAAGATCCAGCTTGTGTAAGAGTTGAAACCGCGTGACCATTATACGCTTTGTAGGTTCGGTGAATGAGCTGAAAACATTATTCAGCTTGATCCTTATTTTCAACGCAAAAATTTTGTTCTCCGATGAGTCCCATTTTTGGTTAAATGGATATGTAAACAAGCAAAATTGCCGAATTTTGAGTACAAACAACTTTCTGTCGGTATGCTTTATGGGCTGGTGAAATCATCGGCCCATATTTCTCTAAAGACGATGCTGGCCAGAATGTTACCGTCAATGGAGAGCGCTATACAAACATGACTTCTGACTTCTTCGTTGGCATTGACGTGACAGAGCTTTGGTTTCAACAAGATGGTGCAACATGCCACACGGCGCTCGACACCGTCAATTTATTGCGGGAGACATTTGCTGATCGCATAATCTCGCGTAATGGACCTGTGAACTGGCCTCCATGATCCTGTGATCTCATACCTTTAGATTACTTTCTTTGGGGGTATGTGAAGTCACTAACCTATGACGATAAACCAGAGACGTTGGTTGTTTGCTCCATATTTAGTCACATTTGATGGCAAGTATCTTCATCTCCATATGGCTCAGATTCTTATGTATAAACATTAAAGTAGCGATTCCTTTGTAACGGCCAGAAAAATATTCTGCCTTTCATATATTGGGCTTTAACAGCCTATCTTACACATGATAAAGTCGCAGTTATTTATTGTAGGTGCTAATTCCTAATTCTTATACCTTCTCCCAAACTTTTTTGTTGACTTCAGTCATAGTGTACTATTTGGGTCGAGTACGCTTCCATAATTTCCGATTTCCATGATATGCTGTCTGAGAATTCGAGCTATTAAGACTAGACCTGCAACGACCTTGGTAAAGCAATTTGCTGATAAATAACTGTTTCCTGGAGTTAGAGTTTCAACTTTTTCCCAATGCATAAGACTAAAAGAATGAAATTCTTGCGCAATCTACACAAATGATAGATCTTTGCGGAAATGAAGAAGGGCAATAAGGTGTATCGTAAGGACACTAGCAAAAAAAAAAATGATGGGAATGTTTTTTATACTATATGCGCGGTATCTAGATCATTGAACGACAGATTAAAAAAAACTCGATATTTTAACAGACAAAATGCTTAGATTGCGCCTAACACTTAGGCAATAAAAGACTCGACAATTTTTTTATTTAATTTATTGCGTTCACTGGTGGTCACAAAAGCGAATTGAATTTTTCTGCTGCTGCTGCTTCGACGAAACCTTCTTCTTTCCAGCTGATTGCGGTTGACATGATTCGCCTGGTCATTGACCCCTTTGATTGCGGATCTCCCAATTAAAAGAACAGCTGTCTATACCGCTCCATTGTTTCCGCCCTCGTGTATTTTTGCATTGCTCTTGCCTTCAACACTTGCATTAACCCATACATAAAGGCGCATCGCTCTCCGATGCTTTGTGCATGGGTGAGTGGGCGGAGTTTCTGGTCGAAACAATGCATTTTTGCTGTTGCCTATAAACCTTTGTGTGTTGTTTATATGCCTTGGCCTCGTTTCTAATTTCCTGATCGCCCAATTTGCTCGCTTTGAACTGGGCTATGTGAGCGAAAGTCATTTTGCCGTCGGCAAATTGAGGATGAAAAAATGCAATCTACCGATTTGGATTTTCTGGCTCCATGTTGCGTTGCAACATCCTGCCGGGCCGCAGGAATCGAAGTTGGAATCGACGTGTCACCGAGGGCCATTTGCTTTCTTCATATTTAGGATGATGTATATATGTGGGCGATAAACTCCTCCAGGTGTTCACAGGTGTGTGCATGTAAAAATAAGAAGAAAGAAAAAGTGAATGGTGTGTGGCAATATTATTTTATGTGTAATCGGTAATTTAATTAGCTTAATCAATTATTATAATTTAATTTTTAGAATATTAAAATGCCTTTTAATTATTTATTATATGTGTGTGCTTGTCAGATCACCTTTACTGATTTTCAATTGGAAGAAGGCAAATTTTGGTGATGGGACGCTTCAGTGTCGTGGTTGCTGTTTTGATCGTGATGACGCGGATTTTTCCATCCGATCCAGGATGAGTTGTCAGAATTCTGCCAAGACGCCAAAGCGTAGGAGGTGTTTGTTCGTCAATCAGAAGTACTAATTGCCCACTTTTAAGATTTGGATTTGAAGTGAGCCATTTTGAGCGCTGTTGCAGTCGGGCCAGATACTCTGATTTCCATTTCTTCCAGAAGTCTTGTTGTATTTTCTGCAGAAGTTTCCATCTGTCTAAATGATTTTCCTTAATGTTGCCCAAATTTCTTTCAGGTGCAGTATTAAGTGAAGCGCCGATTAGGAAGTGTCCTGGTGTTAATATTGACAAATCCTCAGGGTCTTCACTTACTGGACAAAGTGGCCTTGAATTTAAGCATGCTTCCACTTGTGTTAGTACTGTTGCGTACTCTTCAAATGTGAGAATGTGGTGTCCGATGATTCGCTTCAAATGGTATTTCATGGACTTAACTCCCGCTTCCCACAATCCCCCGAAATGCGGCGCAGCAGGGGGATTAAAGTGCCAGGTGGTTCCATTTGCCTGGAGTTGCGTAACAATGTCCTCCGTCCATTCCTTTTGAAGCTGTGTTTTTTCTAAACCGATGATTCGTGCAGCTCCTTGAAAATTTGTACCACAGTCGCTATGGAGGTTCGCGCATATCCCACGGCGAGCAGTAAATCGTCTAAAGGCTGCAATAAACGCTGAAGTGCTACCATCGCTAACAAGCTCCGGATGAACTGCCTTCGTGCTGAAACAGATGAAGATAGCAATGTAGGCCTTGCTGGTTTTGCTGCAACGTCCTTTCCATGCTTTTAACTGCACCGGACCGGCATAGTCCACACCAGATGTTTGAAATGGACGAGCTTCATTAACACGTTGGGCTGGTAAATTTCCCATTTTTTGCTGCAAAGGAGCTGCCATGTGTCTATAACATTTCAGGCACTTATGAATGCAACTTCTAACGTTCGATTTGAGCTGCAATATCCAATATTCAGTGCGTAGTGTTGCCATCATGAGTTGCTGACCCCCATGAAGTGTTCTCATATGAGCATCATGAACTATAAGCTTCGTGAGGATATTATTTGCTGGTAATACTATTGGATGCCGTTGAGAATAAGGTAAATCTGCATTTTCTAGTCGCCCTCCGACTCGTATTATCCGTTTTTCGTCAATCATGGGCGATAGTCTCACCAATTTACTACCCTTGGACACACCTTCTCCCTTTAGAAGACTTAATATTTCTTCAGCGAAAAATTCTTGTTGCACTATGGTGATTAATCGCGTTCGGGCTGTTGTAAGTTCTTCTACGGATAGTGGCCCAGATAAACCCGTCGATCTCTTTAGTGCGTTGTTGATAAATCGCAGCCAATACGCCGTAGCTCTTACCAAGCGCTGTAAAGAAGAAAACCGCCAGAACAGGTGATTTGTTTCACACAGGGTGTGATGAACGTAAAGCTGAAACATTGTTCTAAAGGGACACCCTATTGTGGTCAGAAGATTTTTTGTTTTTGACAACTCTGCGGTTTTTGTTTCAAGTTCCGTGTTTTGTACCTTCCACTTCGGATGCCATTTCTCATCAAACGTTTGTAAGAACTGTGGACCATACCACCATTGTTTATTCTCAAGGAGCTCCTTGGGAGATAATCCTCTCGATGCTGCGTCCGCTGGGTTTTCCTTGGAGGAGACATAGTTCCAGCAATTAGGATTCGTGAGTTCCTGAATTTCGGCAACTCGGTTGGCCACAAATGTGGTTCGAATGTACGGGGCTGTCTTAATCCACGCTAGTACGATTTGAGAGTCGCACCAGGCAAATGCTTTTGCACCTTGCAGGTTCATGGTCCTCGTGGTGTATGCCAGCAAGTGTGCTAGTAGAAGTGCTCCACATAGCTCTAACCTTGCCAGTGATTTGTTTTTGAGGGGTGCAACTCTTGTTTTTGAAAGTAAAAGATTTACCGAGATTTTTTCGTCGTTGATTACTCGAACATATACCGCTGCTCCATAGGCCTTTTCCGAGGCATCGCAAAACCCGTGGATTTCAAGTTGCGATCCGTTGGTAATGTTTATCCAGCGAGGAATCTCAAGGAGATTGAGTGCGGCTAGCTCAACTTTCAAGGCATACCACGACGAAACAATAGCGGGCTTCAATTCGCTGTCCCAAGTCTGATGTTCTTTCCAAATGCTCTGCATTATGATTTTTCCGACAATGACGCAGGGAGCAATCCATCCCATTGGATCATATAGGCGAGCTATGTCAGATAAAATGGTTCGTTTCGTTTTTGACTCTGTTTGATGAGCACAAAATTTGAATGTAAATATATCCTTCCCAGGATGCCACTGAATTCCCAGAGTTTTAGTTGTACTCGCTTCATCGAATGAGAAAGGAAGTTGCACTTCTCGATCCTTGGCAGGTACGGCTTTCAATAACCTCTCACTATTGCTGGCCCATTTTCTTAGGGGGAAACCCCCGCATTTAAGCATTGCAGTGAGCTGTCTTTGCATTTCGAAGGCTTCGTTTTCTGAATCTGCCCCGTGTATCACGTCATCCACGTAAAAGTTTTCCTTTGCTATTTTCGCTGCAATTGGATAGTCATCTCGCTCATCGATGGCGAGTTGCTGCAATGTGCGAACTGCTAAATATGGTGCTGCGGCCGTACCGAATGTGACTGTGTTAAGGCGATATGTCTTCAACTCTTCGTTTTCGACATCTCTCCACAAGATGAGTTGGTACATTGAATCTTCGATGGGAACCCAGATCTGTCTATACATTTTGCTAATATCTGCTATGAAGCCAATTTTGTGTTTTCTGAAACGCGCGAGATGATCAATGATGTCATCTTGCAACCTTGGACCAACTAACAGATGATCATTGACTGACGTTCCATCTGAGGTTCTACAGGATGCGTCGAAGACTATGCGCAGCTTCGTAGTCGAACTTGATTGCTTCATGACAGCGTGATGGGGAACGAAATAATGCGCATCTGGAATTGAGGTGATGTCTAGTTCAGTCATATGATCTAACACTTTGTATTCTTCGAAGACCTCCTTGTATTCACTGTAAAATACTGCATTCGATCGAAATCTTTTTTCCAGTTGAAGATATCTAACAAGGGCTGATTTTCTTGAAAGACCAAGTGTGGGCCGTGTTCCTTCCTTAAAAGGAAGCTGAACTACATATTTTCCGTCAGTCTGACGTTGATGAGTTCTTATAAAATGCAGTTCACATCTTTCTTCTTCTACCGAAAGCATCTTTTTCTTTGGCACTTCCTCAAGCTCCCAGAATTTAAGCAAGATACTTTCTAACCTAGGAGTTTCGATCGTTGTGTAAAGAGAAGTTACCATCAACTGGTTATGTGATGAAATGCCACCCGACAGGACCCAACCAAGTTCTGTCCTTTGAGCCATTGGTGTTCCGGGCTCTCCCTTAAGAATACCTTCTAAAAGGAGGGATGGATAGATATCGCTGCCAAGTATGATATCTATTTTGCTTGGTTTATTAAACGCTGGGTCAGCGAGTTCAATATTCTGGATGTGACTCCAGTTAGCACAAGCAACATTGTGCGTTGGAAGAATAGCTGTCAGCTTTGGCAAAACTAAAGCGGTAAGATGTAATTTAAAGTTTTTGTTATAGTTCGAGAACATAGTAAAGGAAACCTTGTGCTTTGAGACACTCGTTTTCGTTTTTCCAACTCCCAAAACCTGAACGTAGTTCTTTTCCCTTTTGAGATTTAATGCCGTTGCGGCGGATTCTGAGATGAAAGAAGCTTCCGACCCGGGATCCAGCAGTGCTCGCATCATTATAGGCTGGTCATCAGTTGTAAAAACCTTAATTATGGCAGTAGCCAAAAGTACAGTTTGTAATCTTCCGGTTTTTGCTACATAAGTGTTGTGAGCTAAAGCGGATGTGGAGGACGATAAGTTTCCTGATGGGGCTTGAGTTGCGGCATTTGGTTGCGCGCGAGACTCTTCAACATGCATTGCGTTGACTGGTTCAGTTGCATGCAGTAACGAATGATGCTTTTGGTTGCACAGCGAACACGTGAAAATGCTTGTGCAGTTTTGCGTGGTGTGTGCATTTGAGAGGCAGTTAGTACACAATTTGTATTTCCTAACAATATCTTGCTTTTTTCTTATATTTAATGCCTTAAATTTGAAGCAATTTCGTATCGAATGGCGTCCTTGACACATTGAACATCTTAAAACTGTTGAATTGTGAGAACGAACAGTGACAGAAGTTGTTCTTTTTGATTTCGATTGACCAAAATTTGACGTTGTTTGTCCAATGACCTCTAAGGTTCTTGACCTCATTAGTAAAAAGTCTTCTAGCAACGAATATTCTGGGTAATCTATATAGGATGAAACGTGTGATTCCCAAAGCGCGAGAGTGGTCCGCGGCAGTTTCTGCACCGTTTGAAAAACAAGAACATCTTCCCATGAGTCTACCGGAACGCCAAGATTTGCAAGAGATTGCTTGGCTTCATTTGTGGTATCTAACAGCTGTTTAATTTCATCGGCTGATTCCTCCACAAGTTTTGGCTGATTGAACAATAACCTAAATTGGCTGTCTTTTAATAATCTTAGGTTTTGGTACCTTTTGACTAGAATGGCCCATGCAGACTCAAAGTTACCATCAGTGATTGCTGTATTTCGCAGTAGCCGTTCAGCTTCACCGCTTAGATTCGCCTTTAAGTAATGCAATTTCTGAACGTCGGATATTGATGAGTTTTTTACAACCAAACTCTCGAACAAACCTTTGAATTCCGACCACATTTGTAACGAACCAGAAAATGAAGGAATTTTAATTGCAGGAAGTTTTAATTCAACGGGTAAGGGCTTTGATCCTGCCATTGAATGATTAAGAGAACTTTGGGTTTGATTTTGGTTGTCATTGCTATGCAAATGCATTTTCAAGTCCGAAGAATATTTATAATACAGTTCCTTTAGTTTGTGAAACGCTTGTGCTTCCATGTAAGCAACCTTAGCATCCTCAGTCGGAGCTGCAACAATTTTTTGGTGTAGACTCTTCGCTTCTGCATACGAATCTTCTAAATTCTGTAAACGTGCTTCGTTCATATGAACAGACTTCTTCGATTGTTCGAGACCTACATAAGCCTTATGATCGGCTTCTAACTCTTGCGAAATGATTTGAACTGAATCAATCAAATTCGAAAGCTTGCTCTTACTCATAATGATTCAATAGAATAAAAACTGATAATCGAATAAAAAGGTATCTAGTCACAGAGCACACAACACACGAGGTTATTGGTTTAAATAATTTTATTTGAATAAAAGTTAAGAAAAATGCCACACACCTGTTATTAAGCGTTGCTTCCTCGTCGCACCAGCACCAGTAGAGTCTTGAAATTAAGCGTTGCTTCGTCGTCGCACCAGCACCAGTAGAGTCTTGAAATTCCCAAATGAAACTCCGGCCCACACACGAAAAAACGTATAATGCGACACAGAAATAAGACTTCTTCCGTTAAAATTTATCGCGCACTGTATAAGTACTTTTTATAAGTAGCAGTTTGTCTCTTTTAAATGTCTATTGAATTGTCTTTTCGCTCAAAAACTGTCTAGATATATGTAATCCGGCTCTAAAGGACCAAATGTATCGTAAGGACACTAGCAAAAAAAAAAATGATGGGAATGTTTTTTATACTATATGCGCGGTATCTAGATCATTGAACGACAGATTAAAAAAAACTCGATATTTTAACAGACAAAATGCTTAGATTGCGCCTAACACTTAGGCAATAAAAGACTCGACAATTTTTTTATTTAATTTATTGCGTTCACTGGTGGTCACAAAAGCGAATTGAATTTTTCTGCTGCTGCTGCTTCGACGAAACCTTCTTCTTTCCAGCTGATTGCGGTTGACATGATTCGCCTGGTCATTGACCCCTTTGATTGCGGATCTCCCAATTAAAAGAACAGCTGTCTATACCGCTCCATTGTTTCCGCCCTCGTGTATTTTTGCATTGCTCTTGCCTTCAACACTTGCATTAACCCATACATAAAGGCGCATCGCTCTCCGATGCTTTGTGCATGGGTGAGTGGGCGGAGTTTCTGGTCGAAACAATGCATTTTTGCTGTTGCCTATAAACCTTTGTGTGTTGTTTATATGCCTTGGCCTCGTTTCTAATTTCCTGATCGCCCAATTTGCTCGCTTTGAACTGGGCTATGTGAGCGAAAGTCATTTTGCCGTCGGCAAATTGAGGATGAAAAAATGCAATCTACCGATTTGGATTTTCTGGCTCCATGTTGCGTTGCAACAAAGGTGAACGAAATAATGGGGAATTACGTGCTTTTTTTGACGCATTGTAGTAAAAACTTTTACTGTAAACCTCTTCAAGAATATTTTTAAGTACTCGCAATGAAATTGTATAAAAACCATAACTCACATGGATAGATGTCGATATCTTATAAAAAGACACTGCTTAAAAAATATATAATAAAAACATCCTTGAAGCCATATGGTATACTCGTATCTTTGCATTATCTGCCACTAACAACCACCTACTTAAAATTCTATTGGGCCACAATTTACTTCATATCCTGTTTAATATGTTCTTCATCATCGATATATCCCCTCCACCTAAGATGAACCCCTATTTTGGTCAACAAAACAACGTAAAAACAAAACACTGTGTTTAATGACACATGAATCGAGTTTTCTCCTTTTACTGCTCTCTGGTGATAATCCAAATATATAAAACCTAATCCCTTTCTGGGCTAACTCTATAAACTCTATAAACTGAATAAACTCCATGCCACGAACTTAGTTTCCCCCTGATGTAGAGTATCATTTATCCTAACGTCGACGTAGAAAAACCCTCAAAAATCGGGTTCTTAAATTTCAATAAATCTTTAATCCGCTTGAGCACTCACTCTGTCTGCTCACTTTTCAACTAGATCAACATGGGATTTCATCCATCACAAATTTTTTTCTCAGACCGATGTCAAATTCAAAAATTTACCAGCAGAGTAAGTATGTATATCATATCATATTGTAACATATGTAGTATTGTTCGCTCTAGATACTTTTGTTTACGTTTTTTCCCATCAATGAAAAGCTCTACGATTTCGGTTTGAATAGTAAATTCGAAAAAGCTCGTATTCCACGGCGAATTCACCTACACGTGCTATTTCGGGCCAAAACAAAACAAAAACAAAAACATTTTCCATTGCCAAGAATACACATTGCCTCACTCCACATGGCCTGGAAGTTCGTGTATCCAATTCGAATTGGTTCATTCATCAGCTGCAGTCATTCGACACGATTCTTGGAAGGCAAAGTCAACTTTCCAAAGCCATGGACGCAGACGATGATTCTTTTCCCAAAAGAGGCCATCGCATCTGATAGAGACGTGTAGATACATTTGCCTACCAGCTACGGATACCCCATCCAGATACAATTGGAATGGGGTGCACCTTTCAAGTTTACTCTGCTACCAGATACTGAGTGCTCATATTTATGTTCGTAGCCATGTTCGTAGCCATATTCGTATTCGTATTCGAGTTCTGGTTCTGCTTCTGCCAACAGTTACCATTCACAGTATGTTCGAGTGTGGTAGGTCAATCCAGTTATGCATCTTAACCGACTGAATCGTGTATTCCCTACGAACATTTAGTTGATATCTGTTGCCGGTAAATATCGGACGGTCGAGCAGGTGCTTTGTGCGCAATTTCCATACAAAAATTTACGAAAAATTTTTCGAATAATTTTTTACGAGTATCTATAGCAATTTTCGGTATTTGGAATAATTTTTATTTTACGGTGGAAAATTTAAATTAAAGATTAAAGTTAATTTCTTCTATTTATCGCATTTTCTACAATAAGTTGTGTGAATTGAAAAATACGAAATAAAAAAAAGAATCAAATAGAAAAATCTAAAGAATTTCTTTCTGGCCGGATGAAATTCATATCTAAGTGGAAAAGTATTAAATGAATAAATTTCCATAAGTATAATATTAAATAGTCACCAACTTGATGGAATCAAATTAAATTGTTCTTCAGTATCAATCGGATGCAAAGAAAACAAAAAGAATCTATGATCAGTGCCAGTGACTTTGTGGTTTTATTTATATTTTATTCAATTACGGGGCATTTAAATTTAGATAAATTAGTCGTACATACCCTCTGAATAGGAATAAGAGTTCGAGATCATTTGTATCTCGTTGTTCCTTGGTATTTTGTGAAGTGCCATTTTTTTTTAAAGTAAATTCCTAGCAGTCGGAATTTTCTGAATATACCATCCATGGTGCAGTGAAAATACGAGTAAATTTACCAAGTGATAGTGAGTTAGTTCCCTCGTGTATGTGTGTCTAGAAAGCAATAACCGTTATTTATTGTTAGGATATTTTTGCATGAACTCTGGATACAAGAGTGCAACAGCAGGTGCAGACGCAGGAATACCACAGTGTACTGAATAGACTCGCAGATACACGGGACACGGAAGTAAGTTAGAATGGCTATTGTCCCTGATACGTTTATTTATTACAAGTGGGGTGGTAATTCAGTTTCCTCCATTTGTTTTTTGTTTGGAGGGGTGAGGGAGGGCTTAGACGGTTACAAACTTATAGGATGTAGCCATGCGATGCTGTTGTAATCAGTGAGAGTGCTTCAAGCATCGTCTGCGTTCATTGATATATGATTTGGTCAGCAGAAATGTGTTGTTTTTTTTCAATTAATTTTTTTTTCCATTTTGTATCGCGGGTTAATCGTTTTGTTTAATTATGATTCGGCAATAAAAAAATAATGTGGATTAGGAAGCCGTGCCTTTTGCGGACGTTGTTTCTATTTTCTTAATTTCTGATGACATAATTTGGCATTGAACATTTTTGATAAACAAAGTCGTAGGAATGTTTTGAGAAGGGGGGATTCTTTTCATTACTGGTTGGCTTTGGTTAAGGCTTTTTATATTCCCAAAGAAAATACTTGTCCTTTACTTTATTGCCATTAAAGAAGACGTCGAAGTGCATGTCTATGCATGGGATTTGTTTCGAAACATTGCTAATGGAAAGAGGTTCTCAGAAATTTCTCCGTACTTTGTATGTACTTCCCTTATGAGCACTATCACGCTTCTTTCGAAGATTAAAATGATTGTCCCATGTCAGGAACATCTGAGCGTAAAATAATGGCAGGATGCTGTAGAGAGGTATTCATTGTATCTCTATAACTACTGTTAATATCTTGTGATATATAAATTACCTTGAAATGCGTTAACCTCTATTTTATTATTTTGTCAAGAATATTAAGGTTTTTTTTGAAGTGGAATATTACAAGGAAAAAAATATCAAATGAATAAATAAACCTTCGGATGTGGATGGAAATAGATAAGAGACTATGGTGCTAAGAGATTAGATTCCGACATACTCATTCAATGATATTTTAGTTTCAAAATACTTTTCTTTTAAAGTGGTATTGACCCACTAATTGCGGTGAGCACTGCGTCCTAGAAGAGAATCACTTTATTGGAAATAGGTTGTGGTTCCTCAGTCGCTAAGATTTCTCTGCGAAAGAAAAGTCCCCTTACTCCACATCACATTATTGCATTCACACTGTAAGCGTTCTACGGTTTCGTCATTTAATTAGTCTTCTGATACCATCCCTTCTGAAGTTAAGAGATAATTTGGATTTATTTTGGAAGGGTTTCAAATTTCTTTAAGTCTGTCGAAGACAACGTATATTCCCCCCAATCTGATAGCACACTTTGTTCTCCCAACTTTTCGTTATTGAACTGGCCAGCTGGATTCAAGAGGCAGCAAAAAGGCTTTGAGCAACTGGACCGATTGCTAAACCTTATCTAGCCAGTTTGGCTGATTTTTCATTTCCTTCAAAACCTCTGTGCCCTGGTTCTGAGTAGAGCTTGACTTTGTTTCTTTTAGATAAGCAATGAAGAGTATTGAGTTAGTGTAGTACCGATTTGGAGTGCTTTATCTACCGTCCGTGTGTATATGAATGGGTGCTCCTGTTCCAACCAATAGTACTACATACCACATTCTCGGATGTCATGAAGCTCAGCTTGAAAGATGTCGGGACTTTTTGCTATTGGCCTTGCAACATTTGTTTTTGGGCCATGTGCTTATCGATTTAGCATACGGTCATTTATAGTACAGATCATGTTGAGTTCAACAATCTCTGAGATGAAGCATCCGAAGCCTTATTGTACTAAGAGTTTCCTCTCTCCTGTTTGTAATGACCTCACTGGCAGGTGTGGGTAGATTTTTCATGGAACCGGAGATACCTATACTTACATATCTCTGAAGCTTCAGAGAGATCTGATCAAGGCTCAGCTTTTTTCTACGAACGAAGTGAATTCCTACAGACTTTCTGGGATTATTTGTGAAGTTTTTTCTAACACGCTACTCTTGTTTTTTTTTATTATTATATTCTTATTTCATTTTATAATTCAAAAACAATAAGTATCAAAATGATAAAGATACGGGTAATTCTGTAGCCTGAAAGAAATAGATGCGAATTATTAATTAACAATTTTGTGTGGGGTAAATGTAAACTGATTAATATGTACATTAATTATGTTCACGAAATGAAAAGATTGAAAAAACAAAAAAACAAAAAAAAATTAAATTCATAAGAAACAACTTAAAGAGACCTGAATAGTTTCTGTTTTTAAATAAATTTTTGATTAAAGAATTATCTAGAGTAAAGCGCCATTTTTAACTCTTTTTAGAAACAAAGTGCTTACGTTTAATTTTCTTATTTCATAAGATAATGAGTTAAATAATATGGTGTAGTTCTAAATATGTTTTATCGGTAAAATACGCATACGTTTTTGAAGCTAGTTTTTTCCAGTTTGACTACTTTTTTGTGGACGGCCTTTGGCTGTTGAGACAGCAATTTAGTCCCAACAGAAGCAATGGTTTTTCTATGGCTTTCCAGCATCGCTTTCACCCATCTCAATCCCATAGCTTTTGGGATGGAACCATACCCGGCATTACGAAAAGCACCTTGAATATCTAGGAAAGGGTTTTTTACCTGTGATACTAAATTTTAAAGGGCGATTTCCATAGATGCATGATTTTGGTATAGAGGTTTACAGTATTTTCTATTAATCTGTCCATTGTTTTTTTCTTTCTTTTTTAAAAACTACGTCGAGTTTATAAAGGGCGAGCCAACAGATGGTGTGGATATTGGCTATCAATTACTGAATTCAATGTAGTTGACCTCTTTGACAGATGTCATACAATCTTTGACAATTTTAGTCATGTAGTCGTTTACCACGCAACAACGCATTTTTATTACATTTACAATCTTATTACGAAAATGGGCGATCTGTAAAATTGACATTTCGTGAAATTCGTGGTTTTTGCCGTCAACATATTCGACTTAGTGAGTCCGGAATTCGTGCGATGGTGAATAATTTGGCAGAAACTGGTTAGGTATCAGGTCAAACTCCATATCAGCATGCTCGGCCAGCACGTATACGCTAAAACATCACCACAGTGATTGAAAGTGTTCAAAACCAGCCAGATGAAGCTGGAGAGACAGCTACAGTGAATGGAGAACGTTGGATCTGAACGATCTCGGGTTTCAATAGGATGGTGCTACCGCCCACAGACTCCATCAATGAATCAATTTATTGCGTACGAAATTTGAAAATCGCCACAATTCAGGATCTCAAACATAACATTCAAACTGAAATTGCTGCCACTGACCCACTTATTCTTCAATTGACCTTCGGATGGTCGCTTGCAACAGAAGCTCTGGTGGTCACCATTCTACATTGATTTCACAATAAATGTGTCTTTAATTTAATGAAAACTTCCACACCAGCTGTTGGCTGACGCTTTAACACAGTAAAATACATTTAAGTAGCGCACTAAGTATTTTGCTCGGTGTGGGGATAAGAATCAAGTTTAGTTCCCTCTAGGTTTTTAGGATGTATCATAGATTGAAGTTCGACCTAAATAATGCAACCATAATTAAAAGGATGGAAATTTGACCCGATTCAAATATTCCTTCACTTCTCGGTGCCTTAAAAGGATTAAATGAAATTATGGTCTTATTCCAACATTTTTTCTAAACAGGCTGTTAGCTCTGGTATCGTTATGACATTATAGTCGAGCCTGGGAAGCGATTTAGATAATATTAGATAGATTTTTATTAATGTGATTCGTACTATATTTTAACATAATTTTTACAAAAAAAAAACAACTAGTTTGGCTTTGTGGTCTGCCATTAACAACAATTATATATGTACATACACGTTTGTACGTTGCTATAGTGAATAATTGATAAAAGGTCTCTGATGATTAAATGTAACAGAGAATTCTATACAGGCCTTCAATGGGTGGCTGTGGTGCGAGTGGTAGTGCAATGGCTTCTCAATCGGGCCAATCCCGAACGTGACCCGAAAGACAATTGTTTTTGCAGGTAACTAAAATTGTTTGTGGTATTCAGTTTTACAAAGCTGAATTCAAAGTAAATGTTTAATTAATTTTCATTGAATTTACACTAGTATTTTTGATTCATTGGTTCCAGGTTACACTGTTCCGTGAACAGAGATGCTGGGAATAAAGTGAAGATGCTGCCTGCCGGAGGGAATCAAAACCAACGAACGGTGTGGATTTAACTTCCTCTCTGATACTATTGTACATTACCCGTTTGGTTCTCGGTAGCATAAATAGATTTGAGGAGCCCCTGACCTTCGAATGGCCGTTGGCAAAACAAGGCGCTAAGAAATCTGCGCCGACAATCTTTAGCGTATGGCCATGCGACTTGTTGACGACATGCGACGGCGAATTGGAGACATTTAAATTGCTTGATTTTCAAGCAATCAGCGGAATTCACGAAATTAAAACATCCTATCCGCAGCCATATCTGTATCCGATTTATTAATTTAATTTGAATTCTCTGAAGCGCTAAACTTAGCAAAAATGTTAAGATATCACTCATTTCTATACGTTACCCCAACGATTAATATTAGTAGATTTATTTACCTCACAAAATCGAAATACAACCCAAAGGATACACCAGTGAGCATTGTAAACAAAAACTTGTATTGTTGATTTTTTTCTTTGTTTCCTTTTTGAGTGAGTCTTCATGACTATATATTTATATTGGATGTTTGATTTTTATGTGTTATCTTGCTCAGCGACTACACCTTTCAGGTTCTGAACATATGTACATATGTGTATAACAGATGTACTACTACGAGTACAATAGTTCCAATTTTTAAATGAAATTGAATGTTTTTCTTGAATGTAACTCCGGCTCTATTCCACCGATCGTCATGAAACATATCGCAGTTTTTAAGTTAAGAAATCTGCTATTGAACAGTGAAAACTCTGTTAGAATCAGTTCAGTAGTTTTTTTTGTGATGCTTGGACAAACAGACATACGGACAAGAAATCTAAAAAAATGAATTGGGTTGCACTTTCATATGATATAACCCAAGCATTTTTTTTTTTGGAAAATATAGGGTTTCCAATAGGGACTTGACAATTATTTTTTTAAATAAAACGCAAACCATTTGAGATATTTCAAAAAATTTAATATCGGCTTGAAGTACAATCAAAACATTTATGAATGGAACGGGTACGTTTGCAGCGATCGATTCGTTGGACACAATTTTCAATGACTCGGCCACACACGCCGCTATTTCGCGTTCAATGTTAGCTCTGAGCTCTTCCAACATCGTTGGCGTGTTGGCATAAACCAATGGCTTAACGTAGCCCCACAGACAATAGTCAAGCGGCATTAAAACACACGAACGAGGCGCATGTCTTGATATAACACACTCACCATACTTAATCTTCAATAAATCGATTGTATCGTGTGCTGTGTGGCTTGTGGTTGAAACCACATGTCGTCCAAGTCCATATCTTCCTATTCGGGCCAAAAATAATCGGTGATAATGGCGCGATAACGCTGACCATTCACAGTAACGTGACGATCATCATCGTCGACGAAAAAATATGGCCCAATAACGCCGCCGGCATGCATTTTTTGTGGATGAAGTGGTGATTCATAAAGCACATGTGGATTTTCACCCGACCAATAACGCATATTTTGCCCATTGAGCTTCGTCACTGAAGATTACTTTGCGATGAAATTCATCATCTTGGCGCATCTTCCCCAGAACCCAATCGGAGAACGTACGTCGCTTCAAATGGTCTATCGACTTCAATTCTTAAGTCAGCTTGATCTTGTATGGGATTAAACCAAGATCCTTACGCAAAATACGCCATAATGTGGTCTGAGCGATGCCCAATTCTTGAGAACGCCGTGGAATTGACTGATTTGGATCGTTTGCTACGGACGCCTGAACGGCAGCAATATTTTCGACACTTCGACCAACCCGTTGTCTCACTGACATGACAACATCACACAACGAATATGTAGACTCAAACTTTTACACTAATCTTGTTATTGCCTGTCTACTAGGGTGAGAATTACGACCGAAAATTGGAGTTAACGCCCTTAAAGTTGCAGTCACCGACTCCGAATTTCGGTAGAAAAAATTTTATAATTTGCAGACGTTGCTCGTTCGTGTACTTTACCATGATGAAAATGTTGAGCTTACTGAATAAATTGACAGTGACAGTTGGATGATTAGTGAAAGAGTGCGTTCACAAATTAAATTGAAAACTGTCAAGTCCCTATTGGAAAACCCTTTATCTTCAATGTTCAGATATGTCTTCATTACAATAGCCCGACTTTGCAGTATTAACAGAGTTTTGCCACGTTAATTTCGTGAAGAAGTCTTAGTACTTGTTCCGTCGACAGGATATCACTTCCGAAGATAAGAGGTGTGTTCGGAAAATAACGGGAATATTTAAATTTCGCGGGTTTGAAGAGTACGATTTTTTTATTATGTTTTTTATTTATTATATTTATATATTTTATTATAATAAAATTTTCAGCTGGATTCATTGTTTACTTTGTTTGTGGCAGCCGCTAAGGTTAGACGTGTTTTTATGAGCTCGGCGATTTTCGTTTGTTAAAAGAAGGGTCAAAGAATTTATATCAAATTTTGCGTAAAAAAATTAAATAAAGTGTAACAAAGTGTGTGAAATGTCAACAAAGGCCTATGATGAGTCTGCTATAAATAAAACAAGAATTTATGAGTGATATTAGCGTTTCCAGGATGGCCGTCAAGACGTTGAAGATGACGAACGCAACGGACGCCTCAGCACATCAACAACCGGTGAAAACGTGGAAAAAGTGAAAGAAATGTTGTTCCAAAATTGTTGAACTTTGAACAAATTAGCGGCAAATGAAAGTTACTCAGGAGTCACTAAATGAAGTCAACGACAATGCAGAATTACTAAAACGTGTTATAACAGGTGACGAAACATGGGTTTAGAGATATGACGTCGAAACTAGGTCCAATGGTCCCAGTGGAGACATTCTAGCTCGCCAAGTTCGAAAAAGGCTCGACATCGCTGAAAGAGTTAAAGCTTATCCCAAAGATCGAGTTTGGGAAGTGTTTCGAGGTTGGAAGTAGCTCTAGCACAAGTGTATAATATCTAATGGGGACTATTTTTAAGGCGACGAATAAATAAATATTTTTTTCCAAAATAACTAAAATTCCCCTTATTTTCTGAACACACCTCGTATGTCTCCTCGTTTCTTTTAAAACTAGACACTTTCCACTTAAGTGTATAACGACTTCCCTCTTCGCAACACAAGCTGTACAGTATTGAAAAATCATCTCTCCCGGCAGGTTAAATTCAGTCGTTATTTCCAGAAGTATTATAATTAAGACTTAAACGGTTATATGTTATTCTGCGTAGAGCTGCAGATGCCTGCTCTAAGAATACTTAGAGCGTCCATACTTGGAATAAGTTGGTAAACTTGCAGTTTTCAACACCTGCTGTCAGCGAGGTTTAGCACTATTCCACAGCTACCGTACCACCAGGTTTTTGACCGTATTACTTACATTGCTACTTTTTTCCGCAATCAGGTATCTGACATCTTCAAGACCTTTAAAACGTAGTCTACTGGCAATTTAAGAGTTTTTTTTTAGTGAAAATCGGGGATAAACCTGTTTCAAATGTTATAATTTAATTTGAAGTGTTGAGTGGCAGATGGAATACTCGTTTTACACAGTAATCTGCACACTCTCGTACTTGCTAACTCCCCAAACCTGCGCAGCATAAAACAATATGGATTCAAATACCGCCATACAGCTGAGTGCAAAAAAATAGCACTAAACATTAGCGAAGGATGACGAAAAAAAGATTTTAAAAGCAAATGGAGAATTTGAATTTTATTTTTATACTAAAAGTGGAGTTGAAGTATTATAACTTTGAAACACAAAATATTGTTGCTCCCCAATTGTAGCAGTATTTCAATATTTAGTCGTATTTCCTTTATTTTTACGCACAGCGATGCAACGTTGTGGCATTAAGTGGTATATCTCTCTTCGCAGCTTCCCATAACTAAACGTATTTTTTTGTTTTGCATTAAATACGACTTTTCTAATATCTGTCCAAAGATTTTCGATATAAGGAGGATGGGGAAATAGTAACAGAGATGTAAACATAAATGTAATAGTTAAAAGTTAGCACAACAAATCTATAATAATATTTTAACTTTTAATTTTTAAAATGAATTTTTCACCTATTCTGTCTTTTGGTTCTTTTTTTCTTTCTTAATTTTTGCTTTTGCTATTTGCTTTTAGTTTTTTTGTTTTAAGTTGCTCGTAACACTATAAGGGGTAACCAGAAACCAATGATAGTTTTTCCAATTGTTATATTTCAGCAGCTGTCAAAATATTCCGCAAGGTTTGCCATTTCATCATGCATCACCTTACGCTTGCCGCGTGCAGAAATTATTAAAATTTTTTATCGAAATTCATGAATTTCGCCATGAAGTCGGCCGTCATCATGTACGCAATTCGTCGTATCGTGGAAAAGCTTGAACGCGAGTACACTCTTTTGGATCTACCAACCAGACATAGACATAGAAGAAGACACAGAAATGTCGATTCGGCACCGATCAGCTCAATTGGGCATCGCCAGAGAGTCAACTCGGCTTATTTTACGGTTGGATTTGGGCCCCCATCCATATAAGGTTATGCTGACGCTAGCATTGAAGCCGGACGACCATAGACAACGCCGTAAGTTCGCTAATTTTGCGCTGGAAATGTTAGCCGGAGATCTCTTTGCCAAAAAATCATCTTTTGAACGAGGCACATTTTTGACTCAGCGGTTATGTTAACAAGCAAAATTGCCATTATTGAAGCGAACATAATCAACAAGTGTTCAGCCAAGCATCAATACATCCATAAAAATTGCCTGTTTGGTGCGGTTTATGACATGGCGGTATAATCGGACCTTATTTCTTTCGAAATGAGGAGAAAGACACCGCTACCGTCAATGGTCTCAGGTATAGAGCGACGTTAACCGACTTTCTGTGGTCAGAGCTCGACAATATCGATATATTCGAGCCGCTTTATTGGCCGCCGCTATCATGTGACTTGAAAACACTCGATTATTTTCTCTGGGGCTACGTCAAGCCCGTAGTCTACGCTGACAATCCAACCACTTTGGACGAGCTCGATGCTCGATGCCGCTTGAAGCACTGCCAGCAAAGCCGACGCTCCCATTTGAATGATGTGCTATTCCACACATAATGGCATGAACGTAGTTTCTAAGTAAATCCAGAATCAATTTTATAAGATGCATATGAATTAATAAATTCTAAAACTAATCCTTTGCAATTTTTTTCCGTTTTTCCGTAAGTGAACCTTTTTTAACAACAACAGTTTTCTATGACTTCTGGCAGACAATTGTTTCCTTACTAATATTCTTCTTACTGTCGACGTGTCCACTTTTAGGTTTAATACCTCATTTATCTTCGGATGCTTTTTTTTTTTTGTCAATCTCATGATACAGTCGACTCTCGATAATTTGAAACTCAAGGGACCAGAGAAAATTTTCAAATTACCAAGGTTTCAAAATAGCAAGTGTTCAAATAAACAAGAGGAAGGAAGGAAAAATTCAAGTAAACGAGAGTTTGATTAAAGTTCGTGATTTATTCCTTCAAACATGTTCATTTTGAAAAAAAGTCCGTAATTTTCTGTTCCTCCCTAGCTTCAATCACACGCTTTTTTTCACTTATGGAAAGACACTTGTTTTTTCTTGAACTCATTTTGATACTTTAAAATACACAAATAAAAAATTAACGTAACCCACTTCAACGTTTGAAAGAAAACTAGACTGCGAACCTATGCATATGCATATCTCATTCGACAGGTCTGAACATATATGTAAACAAATGACAGGCCGGTTCATGAAAAACGCTTCAAGTTATAGAGAGTAGGAAAGCCTGACTTCAAATTGTTGAATGTCGTCGGGTAAGATGTTAAACTGTATTCCTTCAGTGTGTATTTCTTCAACTTCAAATTACCGAGGGGACCAATTAATATTGATTGTATTCAATTTATCGAGTATTTTGCAAGGGACCGGGAAAAAATTTCAAATTAACGAGTGTCAAATTATCGAGAGTCGACTGTACTTTATTTATTGCTAGGGATCTGTTTAGCTTTGCAACTTGTTTTTTCTTTTTGCTGAGTAAATTTTTTGTCATTGCGAGTCATTTTATTTGAACAGCCGATTATTTCCTTCGGAAATTAATTTTCATTATAATAGACGCTATTCATGAGTGCATTGTCCACTGCGACCCACTTCAGCTGTCAGATACGTTTAATTTATGAGACATTAATTTTATATTACTTAGTTAGTTGTTCTACCTTTAAATATTCGAATGTAAAAATATGTAAAACACAACTTAACAATAGATAAACCCTCTATAAAATGACGTTGTGCTATTTTTTTGCACGCCGTTTTCATTATGTATAACGGGAATTTTCTAGTTTCAAAGTTCAGTTTTTCGAAAACTTGTCTCGTATGACCACACTGTGTCTCAGACAGATGCTTTATAGTATGTGTTTACGCCAGCAAAAAAAAAATGCATAAGTATCATAAATATAAAATTCGACTGGATCTATTTTTTTTGCATATAACTGTAAATACCTTATATTTGTTGCTGCGGGTAATGCTTTTGCTGTTGATACACTTCTTCTAAAGAGTGTTGATGGCCGTTTTCGACTTGCTTAGTTTTTCCATAATGGCTTCTAGTGAAATATATGTCAGGATACGAGTAGTTATACTCCTTCGCAACTTCGATATCAGTAAGTAAAAGTTTTGAAAAGTATTACCATTCTTCATTTCTGCGGCGTTTTCGTCCTCCTCATTTTTTCCCCCATTTTAAATGCAGTTTTATTTAATTCTTAAATTGACTATTATAAGCTAGACTAAAAACTGATTAAAAATTAGCTGAATTACCATACAAAAATATCTTTTTCTAATTTGATGACTCCATGCGGACACTCTTAGTTAAACCTAATACTTTTTATTATTACGATTAAGAAAAAAAAAACTAGGAAAACATTTTTAGCAAAAAAACTTAATAATTGGCCTTTGTTAATTTTGTTTATCATTATTAAACTTGAACCTAAACTTTACAAAGTACCTGGAAAATAAAACTTCATCTACTTACATATATTAACTTGTTGTATTGTATGTATGTGTATACAATACAATTTTTGTTTTTGCGTGAAATAACATCTTTTTAGTAAAAGTTGCCACCAATCTCTTTAGTTATTTAATTTTTTTTTTTATTATTAACATATTTTTATTTTTTTCTTAAAAGTATCCTAAACCTACCTAAATGCTATGTAGTAGTTTAAGAAATGGTTACCTAGATAGTTATTAGTAGTAACCCGCCAGGGTGAGATAAGGTGGAAGAGTTCTCACTTGAAAGCAGCGGTTGGCATGTTTGCGGATGCACGGCAATTAGCTCGTCGGAGGGGGGGTACTTGCTGCTTGTTTGTTGGCCTACAAAAAAATCATGCCAAGAAGTGTACATATTCTCACCTTTGAAAGGCGAAGGGAAAAGATAGAAAGGGGTCTTAGTTCCTTGCATACCAAAGGAACCATATCGCACGTTTTGAATGTGCGTAATCAGGCTATTGTGAAATGTGGTTTAAAACTTGAGAGGAGTGAAAATGTTAAAGCAGTATGTAGACTATCTTGTCTTTACTATGTCGTCGATATATTGACATGAGGAGAAATCTGGCCTGCAGGCTAGGTCGGTAAGAACGAGCTGTCGTTTTCAGCTTGGGATCTCGCAAGATAACACCAAGAGATTCTCCTTCTTCTTGAGCACAAATCATATTGTACGTTTCAACAAAAAAAGAAATATTAATGCATGATTACATTTAAACTTTAAGCACTGTATTTCAAATAATGTAATTCATATGAGATTTCAGATCAGCTTGGTAAAAATACATACTATTCGCTTAATTTGATAGGTATGTACATGTAACATGTATGTTTGTACATGTTACGAGTATAAATAAGGTTGATTAATACGGAAGTCAGAATATATAGAACAAATGAATGTAGGTAATAATTTAGATATAGGTATATACATAAGTAGAATATAAGATATAAGTAAGTTACAAGTTATATATACATATACATTGTTTTGTTGTTTAAAGCCAAAGAACGCATTTTTGTAAATCAAATTGGTACTCACGGTTTTTAATCTGGATGTTAATTGCAGCGTCGAAATTTGTGCACAAATCCCTGCTTTCTGCTTTCATTGGTTGATTAAATAGTTAGTTACTTAAAATTTAAATCTATTCTTGGGCCTTACGATTAAACACAATAGGATAATTTTACGTTAAGCTATTTTATAGGTCTTCCTTATATTTTGTTTTGTTAATTATTATTTCTGGTGTAATTTTAGTTAGTTAATTCAAAGTAAGTAGAAGTAGATAAGTTGAATAATGTATACATATATTTATTACAGTAGGTTTTTCTGGCAAGTTATTCTAGGTTAGGTTAATTTAGATTAAGCTTTCCACACGACACGTGAATAGATGACATAAAAAGGTTATACGAATTGAAAAATTAAATTTACATAGCTGACAGTTTATGAATCGATTGAATCGTAATCATTAATACAAGGGAACAATATAGGAGATATTTGCACTATGGATACACTGAATTGTGTTTTTTTTTTTTTTTGGTTCAATCATTTGATGCAGGTGAATTTTTATATTATGACATCTGAGTGCACATACATACGTATGGTTTTTACAGCTGAACTTGTTTTTTTTTTTTTTTTTCTGATATGAAGTTTGAATATTGTGTAGCATTATTTTTTTCAGTCTCGATGTATGTAACTCTGTATATATGTATGTTTCATACTGTCGATGCGATGTGTAAGGTTAGGTACGTTTTTTTCTGTTTTTTAGTCGGTTGTAAAAAAAAACCACTAGGTCACTGAAAGTCTACGGATGCCTTGGTAAAGTATGGGCTATCTGTTCCGTTAGTTACGGCCGCTAGGTAACTGTATCCTGATGTGACAGAAATGTACCGTATGAACATCTTTACCAATGGCTATCCGCAGTTTTCTATAGAAATAAAGAAATCTTATTAATTTTGTGATTAATGAAGGGGATTCACAGTTTTACCTGGTTGAGTTCTTTACCACCGATTTAGATTTTTTTCTTATCACTTTCCATATGTGATACGAAATCCGAAGTGTGGAATTATTGTACTTCTAAGAAAATATGTTTTAGAAAAAAAATGGAGAAGCACTCTCAATCTAACACTTACGATGTTGTGCTCGATCTGTGGTGGTAAGACTTGCACTGAATTTGACAAGACCGCAAACACACAGGTTTTGGCTTAAATACTCCATACTTTGTACTAAAAATTTAGCTTGGTTGGTATAAATAAAGTCTGCGTTTACATGTCAACGCCTTTGCTTATTCTAAGCAACATGTTGCTAGAAAAGTGACGTACTGAGTTCATTTTTGCACACATTTATATGGATGCACGCCACAGCTATATAAGCTGGCCACGACCAAGAAACTGACTTCGCTTCCTGGGCGACGGTGGCTCATGTGGTAGTGTATTGGCTTCCAAATCGGACGGTTCGGTATTTAGTACCTGCCGTGCCAGAAAGACATTTCTTTTTTTCAGGCAACTAAATTCACGCAAGATGAATGGTTGCCTAGAATACAACAACAAGTCCAATTACACTAATAATTTAGTCTCGTCATTAAATGTTGGACGCCACCAATGGAGCGTAATAGCAGCTGAATCCAAAGATCTTTCTTTCTCTTTTAGTGTAATAATACTCACTTGAATGCTAAGTTCTTTAAAAAAAAAATATATATTAAGCTGCCTAGTACTGGAGGAATTAGACAAAGAAGCTTTCTCTCCTTCAACAAGTCACCAAAATCGTTGTTGCTGCCGGGCAACATCCCTACATCCTATTGAACAGGAGACACTTCGCACTGCCATGTGCGACGTCCCTGTCGTAGTAGAGTCGCCATCTATGGAAGATTAGCTGTGTCGCTAATAGATATACTCGTATCTAGGTAGAGGAACGCTTCTGGAGGAATATGGGCAGTAAGCTCCAGGTTGTTCAATGAGGTCATTGCTTTTGCAAAATGCCTACGAGTCAACCGAATAACAAAATTTTCTACTCTTATTAGGTTCGCCTTATTGTACAAGACCTCATTAGGACATAAGTTTTTGTACTCCGATTCTGGTGAAGACAAGTCCTCTCAAACACCGGAATCTTTTCCAATAAACTTGCTCTAACGTTCATCCACACGGGACATCCAAATACAAGCATAGGCCGGATAAGAGCCATGTATAGCAGATTACTTTCACCCTCACATCGAGTTGGCTGCTATAAAACAGTCACCTTTGGCAACATCTACGAGTATATGTTTGTTAAAATATAGATATTGATTTAGCCAGATCCCAAGGAATCTGATTACATTTCGGTATGCAAGTGGCTGCACGATCAAAAATTTTCGCCTAATGCGTCCTAATCAGAATGGTTTCTGCCCAGCTTTATGTGTAAAGGTGGAAGAAGAACACATTGTAGCCCAATCAGAGGTGAATATTTAACATTTGATTGTCCAACAAATTCCGTTCTCATCGGCCAATCTTTAATCCAGTAGTGTTTCTCTGTAGCTCGACTGTCCCACATACACAAAAATCAGCAATACTTTGTAAAGCCACCCTGTAAACTTAACTAGGCTATCAATTTTTAGTCAGCACAAACTTTCCGACTTGAGTCTGTATTAAGTTTTAATATAAATTGCATAGTATCGTATGTTTCTTTTAAAGTGATTGAATATGCTGCAGGTATGGAGGGATATTCGCTACCATTATTTAGAAGAACTGCTTTTAAACTCGTTTTAGATCCATCAATAAAGAGACGCAATTCATTCATTAATCCGTTAATGTCGTTACAGTAGCATATGGATTCGTTCTGTGTGAAGAAGGTACCTAAATGTTTTTTCCTTTTCCTTGGCAAAGATGTCTTAGTTTCTTGTGATAACAGATTCCATTTTGTAGTCTAGAACCGAGAATTTCAGACTGTCTGGTGGATCAATTTAAATCATTCAACACTTGCTGTTTGTGTGGTTCTTTCAATGAACTTCTAAGAGGTACATATTCGGATATTTCCTTCTCCAGCGCATAATTTTCTTCACGGTCATCCTCATCACTTGACGACTTTGCACATGGTTCTTGTGTTTTTGGCGTGGGCACAGGAAATTCTTCCCTATGAGGTATTGACATGGACACAGAAGCTACTTTAGGATATTCTATTTTGTTTTTAATTTTTTTTTTGAAAACCCTTTGACTTTAGTTAAACAAAAATAACAGTCCTCATAATGTTTCACATGTTCACGCCAATTCATTGCAATAGCAAAAGGCGTCGACTTATTTTTCCAATTTAACCATTCGATAAGTGTAACATAACATGAGATGCGTCAATAACACAAGAAGTTGACATGATGGGACAGTTTTGCTTTCCATTATTATTTTAAGTAATTGTAAGAAAACAGTTGTACATATTGTCACTCATGTTATCAAAACCTTGTCACGCTGTATTATTAGTTGCAGCGCTATAGCATCAGCAAACAGTAATACTTTGATCCGTACAAAATTCAAATTTAAAATTTCCTCAGTGTATAGGGCAAACAATCTTGGACTCAGAGGGATGCTCTCTGTATAACACCCGATCCCGTCCAACACCATGCTGACAAATCTACACGACTGGCATAGTGTCTGCATACAAGTTTTGGATAATTCGTTCAACCTTCAATCGACATGTCCATCCTGTACAGCTTATAAAATAGAGCTTTTCTGTCCACCACCGTGTCAAAAGCAGATTTAAAATCCACAAAGAACGCATAAAGTTGTTTACCTCTTCCAATGAAGGATTCTACTATGAGCCTAAATACAAATACACGATCGATAATAGAACATATTGGGCTGAACGCCGCTTGGTATTCTTCAAGTAGGTTTGCTAGTCGACATTGTAGAATTGCTGTAGATAATTTATAAGAATCGTAAATTCGAGAATAATCACTTCTTCAAAATTCTGAAGAATTTTTGCAATGTACCAAACTTCTAATAAGTGATTCGTAATAACTTTTTTATATTTATCACAGTGAAGGCTTGAATGTGTGCTTCCCAGTACGAACTTTTCATTTAACCCTCATTGTATTGTCGAAATAGGCTGACCCATGTGAACTATATTTTCCTAGACTTACAGCAATCTTCTTATATTTAGTATTCCGGTGTGTATGTATAAATCTTTTATAATTTGTTCAATGTAGCTGGAATTTCTATCAGGAAGCATTTGTTGTTGCTCATTCAAAAGTCTTATACAATATCACTCCTTGGAAGCATTCCATACCAGCTTGGGCAAAAGGTTCATATCTATCGTATCCTCATTTCATGCTACTCTGTATCTAAAAGTGCTAACAATTGGGAAATGGGATTTACTTCACTTCCATATCTCTTAGTAAACAGTTATCGATAACGCACACGCCTTGTTTTAAAAAAAAAATGTGAACTCTCCATTCCGATCACTGTCCCTCGTACCATTTAATATTCTTAGGCCAAAAGAATCACAATCACTTTCTCTCTTTGGTACTGATTTTCTTATCCTTTGACTGTCTACTTTGCTCAGCTTCTTTATTAACTGCTCCCTCTTCATTCCCTATTCATGGGTTTAGGTCGCCGATTATCATGAAACTTGGGTTATCACAGCATATGACGGCTTCCTGCAGCTTCCCAAAATCTCCTTCCCAATGATTACAGATTATATTGTATAGGATGAAGCAATACAGAACTTATTGGTAAGTGTTCCACAAGCAGAGTTCTTAGGGTTTTTTCTCGACTAGGTGTGAATGTACCATCTGCTTTGAGTAAAAAAAAATCAAGAGAATCTTTTGGCGATGTGCGGTGCCGAAGATTTCTCAGCCTTTCGCGATTGTATATCCAGATTTATCTCTGTGATTTTCTCAACTTTGTGTTGAATTTGGTTAATGTGGACCTATAGGTGTCACATGAACTGGCACGTTTTGCTTGTTTGCAAAGTTTTCTCACCCTTCTACGTAGGTGTTCTAGTTATTTCGTCCACCAAGGTACGCACCTTTTAACCATTTCAACTTAAATTTTACAACTACTTCTACAGGACGATGTAATGTTCATTTAGCTGAAACTAGACCTCATCTATGTCCTCAGTAGAATATAGTGATGGAGTATATCTTTAAAATACACGACATTGACATTTGATCTAGAAAATGCATTTCGGCTTATATGCCCTACTGTCAATGCTGAAGCGTATCCTGTGGGCCAATTCTCAATTACTTTTTCAAGCATCTGGGTCTGTACTCGTATCAAGAAATCGATGGTATTGATCCTAGTATGACACGTAGCCCCATCCTGCTGGAACCATATACCATATAGACAACATCTATGTTATGTAAGTTTTGAAACAAATTTTCGTTGATTATCGTTTTTTGTAGGTAAATATTGACTGTAACATGAGCTGCTGCCACAATTTTAAAGAAATAAGATCCGATTATGTCACCAGCGTACAAACAACACCATATACAATACATAGGAAATTTTTGTGGATGCCATGGTGTTTGAAGGGCCATCTCACTCAAAATATGGCAATTTGGCTTATTGAACGTATCCGTGAAGTCAATAGTGAGCCTCACAACTGAATTTAATTTTTCTATAAAATCTTTGAATCATCATGCCTTTTCAGCTTTTCAATTCTTGGACCAATTGAACCTTTTAAGTGATTAAGTGAACTGTAGACGAACAAAACCGAAGCATCTGTGCACTCATTGATCTCAGTTTTATTGTTGGTCTTATGTGATATAGCGTTAAATTAGTGCGAAATCTATCCACAACATGACGAATAGCACGTTCGGATGGCCGACAACTCGGTACATGAATTTAATAAAGTGCTCCAAGTGCTATTCCATGATTTGGTAACGTTGTTGACGTATTCTGGTATGCTTGTTTCATATATAATTGTTTCATAATACCATCTCGATTTAAGCTATGGAAGGCCTCCTGAAGTCACTGATCAAGAAATTTAGAGCAAACCTTGTTCTTTTCAATGTGGTGAATGTTAGAGGACTCAGCTCGGAAGCCTGTTCGATTTCGAGAGTAGAATCAATTAGAGCTACAGGTTCATCCACGGATATACCTATCGCGTTGCCACATTCTTCTCAATGCTCTCAATCTTCGGGGAAGGCTTTAGTTTCCAATGCTTTCTTAATCAATGGGTTTAGAACTGTCGTCGAGGTTTGGTGCGCGATTTGGAAGAGTTCCACCGGAATGCCCTGAATGACAACTGCCTGGTTTTTCTTCAAGTATCCTTTCCCATTTATTGGCCCGGAAGCTCACCTAAGCTGGGGCTGGTTGGTTGTTCTTTGCTTTCTTCATGAACAATTCTGTCGGTAAATCTCCGTATTGACTTGCTAGCTTTACGCCAGATCACTTTAATTCAGCATAGCTAGTTATCTATCCGGGATTGGTGCCGGGATGAAATTACGCTTACATACTCTCAGATAAAAGGTTTTCATCATTTATTTAAGCTTATTCTAAGTAAGGCTTAGAGAGTATGATTGATAAGTTGAAACTATTTTGAATGAGAGCTGGTAAGACTCTGCCACTGCCTGAACCCTTGAATGTTGTAGGTGCGTCAATTGTTTATTTAACTTTCTCTTTGCTAAGAAAATTTCCAGATATGTTATTGGCTCTACTACAAAAATTATAACCATAACTATTGCAGTTAACGTTGACTGAATCATGAGCTGGAAAAATGCACCACAAATCACCAGCCGTAGTGGTTCTGTTACATGGACTTCTACCTCATATTAGTTGGCGTTTACAGCAGCATGGCTTTAAGTCATGAGTCACTTGTAATCAGACACCGCACCCTGTTTCCCATTAGGCGATTCGCCGACCTATATATACTTTTACTTCAACAAATATGGACTTTAATATTATTAAAAAAAAAAAATACATGTATTTGTATTATAAAAACCTCATTGCAAACCAAAGAATAATAGTCTACTCAAATTTGCAACACAATACAATATTTTTCCACAAACAATCTGATTTATGGTTCAACTGGTGACAGTATCTATAAGGAAAATTCTCAGTATCTTCAGCCAGGGACAACTTTTCTTTTGTTCAAGCTCCATCAAATCGTATCTTAGAATTCAACAAAAAGAAACCGCTTCTTTCCGAATTATAATACATACGAAGTTTTTGTTCTCGTTTAACTTCAGGAATCTCAGAGGTTTTCGTATTTATAAAATTTTAGTACATCCCTTGAATGGACTTATTATACAAATTTGACTTATGAATGTCATTTTATCTTTTATTTGTCAGATTCAATAGATTTTCTTTATATTTTCCTTCTTACAAGAGTTAATAAACGTTTTATGAAAATATTCTATGTTCTGGAGTGAGGTGTACAAAAGGAACTTTCTCTATGAAACAAGGAATATTGTTTAGGAATCGAAATTGAATCATTGATGAGTCTAGCAATGGGGCTAGGTGGGAAGAGTGTAAGAAAGGGAACCTCCTTCCTCCTTCTATTCATGTCATAGTTAACCGAATTCTGTCCATTTATCTATCTTAATGCTATGCTTTCATAGGGTTGCGCTGTTGATGTACTATATTCACTGACGATCACTAGGATGAGGCCATACATTTTGCAATCGATTTTCACCCTTTATACCCGTTTGAAATTTTGTACCCGCAAGCTTTTACTACCTGTGAACAGGTACCTATTTTCTCAACAGGAAGTCATAAAATTAAAGGGTAAATAAGAAACGACCGCTGGAATTTCCCAAGATCAAACAATGAACTTGTGGAAAAGCGTATAAAAAGATGCGCCACTAGGATGAGGCCACATGCAAAATCTTCGAAAGAAAGGAAAAAATGAATATAATGTTTACATTTGAGCTTAGGTAGACTCCTTAACTCATAGGTAGTTCGAAGTTCCTTCTATCTGGGAGCAGTGACATATATAATACTTATGCGACATAGCTGGGTTCATTTAAGGAGAAACCTGGATTCGATCACAAATAGATCTGCAAATGAGGTCTATAATTGATCAGCTGGGTCGGGAACCACACAGGCACTTACCGATTAGTGTGTTCCATAATGGTTTGAGTATAAGAGTACTATAATACTTTGCATATGACTTTATACGCGACTTGTACAACATAGATATACTACAATATATCAGTACTTTTTAGAAGATAATCGATCGACTTTTTTCTAGACACGCCGTTCAGTTCCAATACTCTCTTAATGATTCAGTGGGTTCACCCTGCGAAAGCAGCACTTCCAAATTTGTAAAGTCCTGCTGATAATTCGTTATTGGCGTTATTAGCTGCATAAAACTCATCTATATTATTTCCATGGCTGAGAAAGGGAGTTGTTTTCCAAATTCACACTGTCTTAACACCAGGCCCGTTCAGCAATGCTTTTTCATGCTTTTTCAATTCCTTGCATAAATTTGAGTACGTTCCGGCTTTGAAGCCAGCTGCCAGATGTCAGGCATTTCCTTAGAACTGCCGGATGTTGTTCCAACCGCCTGACACGTAGATTTCCATCTTTCGCAGGATTTTCTTCTTCCGTCTTCCTATTATTCAATGTTTTTTTCAGAACAGCTCTTGTCTTACGCTGGAGCATCTTGAAACTTCACTTCTTTCCCGAATTTTCAATTACTGCCGAATTGTTTTTTTTGGTTTGCTGGTAACCTATGGTGGATTTGGCTTCCTCTCTTATATGTCATCACTGAATAACCAATGCTCACTGCGAAGTTTCTGACTCAGCTGCTCTGTAAACGCTATAGCTTATGTAAAGCTGAAGTGTCCGAACTTTAAGTATCTTTCGTTCTTTTAAGGCACTTTTTCGTTGCAACGAGGTCAGAGTCGACGATCCGATCTGAACGAATGCATATTCGTGCGATCGATTTGGATGGCGGTTTACATCGTCTGAAGATAGCCAATTTTATGAGTGCGTAGTTTCGGGAATAGAGAGCTACTTATCGCCATATTACAAGATGCTGCAAGGCCAATTAGTCGGACGCTGTTATCTATCTATTGTCCTTTTGTGGAGATTGTGCTTTCTTTTTTGTTCTGTCGGGACAAAGTACTCAGACAAAGAACTAGTCTATTGTACTTCTTATAAGTTTCTTTTAATGGAATCATTCAGTCTTTCGAAGAAAGATGGGTAAACGTTTCAGTGATAAAGTGCCTACAGTACCAGAATCCACCACGTCAACGACGAGTATCTGCAGTCTGATATGAGTGTAAGCCGGACATTCACAGAGGTAGTGCTCCGCAGTGCCGTCATCATTTTCACAGCAAGCGTCGCAGGATGTTGTATCACAGCACATTTCGATGCTTAGCAAAAATGTAGTGCCCCGTCACGACAACAGAAACAACCTGCAGTGTTTCTTGCTAAAATGCAGGCTTGTTAGAGACGTCGTGGAAGCATTCTGCCTACAACCTGGGGAGTTATGCCATCTGCAGTTGTGCTCATATGTAATCCAATGCAGGCAGACCTAACGTAGATTCGGGTTCTGAAAAACTCGGTTATTGTGCTTACCAGATGTTTTCCTTACTGTAATTCGGTCTTGAAGTCCTCGAGTATAGATTTGACATCATACTTCGATCAGGCTCTGTATGAATGTGTATAGTTATTAGCTGGTGTTGTGTAATGCAACCCCGATTAGGATTAGTTCTAGGCGTTTGTTATCGGCTTTAAATCAATTTGATTTTCGTCGATTACTCATGACTGCATTTTAATACGTACATACTTTTGTAGCAGCTGTTATACTATTGTCCTATTGTCTAGACCAAGCGCTCTGCTACAAGCGATAGCTTGATTCTTGAAGAGGATGTTCGTTCTCCTGAGATCTGTGATATGAGGATCCCCTTTGTTAGAGCAGTGTTGTCTATTCGCTAGATGTCCAGTAGACATATTTTGTCTTCTGGTTGTATATTCTCCTTAATTCGCCTCTTCGCGTACATGACCAAATATTCCAAAAGATTTTACTCTCGAAGGGGTCCAATATCTGCTCTGGTTTCCTAATTATCGTTTACCACTCGGCTCTATAACGCAGAACTGGAAGGACCAACGATTTGTAGAGTATAGATTCCATCTTTTGAGTTTGTTTCTCCAAAGTGAAGTCGCAGCGGTTTTCTTGTGAAACTCATTAACCACTTTGAAGTTTCTATTGTCAGTAGCGAAGGTTTGCCCTTGGTTATGAACAGATCCTACTTTATTGCATGTCTTCCTGATTATCGGTCAATTCCGGCTTCAGTTCAAACAATACGTTGGAGCTGATAGTCCAGTCAGCTTCCATACACCCATACCTGCCTGATGATTTGGCGCATGCATCCCAACAATATACCACCTGTATGTTTCAAAAGTTCCGCTGGAAGACCATCGGAGCCAGTGGACTTGTTGTTCTTCAGTTTTGTGCTAGCTGAGGCAACCTTTTCTATATTGGGGCGGGGGATGTCTTTTTCATTGACTCGAAGTGGGTTCTAACACTATCACTCTCTCTTTACCTGCTGGTAGGGCTGTTTAAATCCATTAACTATTCCTTGAGCTTCGATGATTGAAGATATTGAAGACATATTTAATCCTGTTAAAAGTATGTCTTGGATCGTGTTAATATTTTTTTTATACCGCTCGAAAAGAGCTTCAGGTTTTTTAATTTCGAGTCGTTTATATCATGTGAACCATTCGTATCGATGTTTCTAATGACTTTCTTATGGCTATGTCACGTCCACAGTCTTCCTCAAGGTTGACACCGCCGCTATAGAAAGAAAAAGGCAGCGAATCTGTGATAGGTGAGATAAGACCTTAGAAAGGGGTATTATTTAGATTTGAGATGATCACACGGCTGGATTAGTCCATGAAATTGAACTTCATTTTGGGCCCCCGCCCAATTATCTAGGCTTCGCCCTTTAATGACGTTGTCTAATAATGAACGGGGGCAGAGCAAAGTACTGGTCTTATCGTAAACATCTTCAGATGACGCTACCGAAGGTTGCTACGATTTGATCAGTCACAAGTTGCCGGTCATAGGTCTTGTTGGCGGCTGGACCACCGGTAGTCCCTACCAGGACTTAAATCACGGTACCATGGGAGTCAGGAGCCCCCCGGATCTCGGTCCGGGCCTGACTTGTTAGAGGTAGGCCCCCTTGTGGGAGCGTCATGGTGGCTGTGGTTTAAACCCAAAATCGCGGGAAGGGTCTTTCTTTGGTTTTCCTTTGGTTTTCCTTTGGTTTTCCTTGGTTTTCCTTTGGTTGACTCAATGTGGAGTTGCAATAAGTACTGGGTGCTGCTACCCTAAGAGCAGTAAGAGGTTTTAGGTCGGCCTCGACTTATACCAAGGGTGGAACTTGTGCCGGCAACGCAGTTCCGAATTGGTATCTGAAACAGTGAAAATGTTTGGTGAGCGATGGCAAGGCGTATCCTTGCTCCCATGGATGTATGGGCATCCCGTAAGTTTAAGCCCACACGGCAGGTACTTACGTTAAAAACATGAGACATCTGAACTTCATGTTCCTGATAATGCTCTTGAAAGAAGTATATTTCGGAATTTTAGTTCGTATGATGGCATAATGACATTTAAGTTCACCAAAGGTGTTTGCTGCTGGAGGTTAGCTGTAGAGCTTAGAGTCTTGGAAAATATTTACGAAAATATCTGTATTCATTAATCGTGGAAGCACAAAAGCATTTATATGATTGATTTGTTGCCCATAAAAGAAAAACTCCATATAGGACAAGACGTTCTAAAGTTATTGCCATCCACAGGGTTGCTTTGGTCTAGCAACTTTTGTTTTCCTTCCTTGAAATGCATTGCGATTTCAAAATTAAATTTATAGGAGCAACATGCAAATACGAGTATGTAAAAGTATTTCTACTGCAGAACACGTTTCTATTTACGGCAAAAATACTCGCATCCGTATGAGTTAATGTTCTGTCCATTCATGATTCAGTGAATTAATTTCAAATCAACCCTAATGAAAATCAATTCCGCATGTCACGTACTTATCTAGAATATATAATCCACATCACACACTTAATGAATACACGAGTATGTGCTCTTATATTACCAATTTTGCTTATTTATGTGTGCACTAAAAGATACAGATACACATGTTGGTGTAATGTGATTTAAATATTTTATCTGAAAATTCTGTAGAGCGATGAATAAATTTCAAGCTGCATTTATACGACTGTTTCAGAGTAAACAATTTTGGAAAATCAACAAAGCCGACGCATTGGATTTTAGAAAGGTACACGACCGAACGCCTGTCAGTAGTATGGGTCGTAAAAAAATTAATAAAAACGTTTCTTCTGCTTTAACCCGAATGACTTGAGAGAACTTGTATTTCATCAAACGGACTTTTATGTTTTTGTATGGCTCTAAATGTCCCCAATTATAATTGCCTTGACTGGGCGTCTTTCTTAAAGTCTTTGACTTTGGAATTATCTTATCGTCAGGCGGCGTAAAATTTTGATATTTTTTTCTCTAGTTTATTAGTCATGCCACCTCACAATGCCATGAGTGCATGTATGGGCTTACAAAATTGAACCTCACTGATTAGTGTCATATAGAATTTTTTTTTTTTTTTTTTTTAATTTAGATGTGCATCTGTTTAATTGATCCATAATATGACCGTATACAAGTTTGGGATTTACAAAATAAGAAAATAGGAATACAATTCCTACAAATCCTATTTCATAAACCCAATTTGCATGCATAATTCGGTCGTTTACGGGAGTTATAAATGTCCAAAATTGGCAATAAAATATGAGGAAATATCATATTTTTGTGGCTTATCGGAGAATATTTGCGCGTCTATCGGCTGAGGTGAGTGGTTTAAAAAATATAAATCTATTTAGTATTACGAGTATTTAACAATAACCAGAAATTATCATCTGTTTTAATGATCTATGTTTCTTGGGGGAAAAAAATTGTTCTTATTAAAATTGTTTTGATAATATATAAAAAAATAAATAATAAAAACATTGAAGTAGGTTGCGGCTACATTAACACCTAGTGCCACGTACTACTCCAACATATTTGCACTGCTACTCCGTCGCTACAGTAGCGCCACAATCAGTCACGATGAAGTGCTTGTTTTACTTCCTCGAGGTGGTCCCCGGGCAACTATTTTCGTATCCCTAAATACGTAAATAGGTTAAAATTACAAGTACAAAATGCCTAGCTTTCTAGGATTGGTTACGGAATTTAGCATTCTTGTTAATTGAAATCAAAACCGCTACCGAAACCGAAACCGACACAACGCCTCGGATAAGGAATAAAGATTTGTGTCTGGCATGTGAAGGCGCTTGTTGATAACGGAAGTGAAGGTCCTCAAAATACCAGATTCATCCAATTGGAGAATGAATTGATGCGGTATAAGATGGACATTTTAGGGATAAGTGAAATTAGATAGTTGGGTTCGGGGAAGTTTAAGTCTCCAATTCGTAAGACTGTACTACTCTACTCCGGAAAGGCACCTGGAAACTATAGGGAATCTCCAACGCCAATGTTGCTTCCTAAAACAGCTTTTAAAATTTTAATTTCTTGAGAATCTTTAGACGACAGGATCCTGAAAACCAGGTTCCGGATTAGAGTACGTCGCGTCACCATCATACAGTGCTACGCTCCAACGGAGCTCTCTTATGTCGAGGAGAAGAAAGCCTTTTATAACCGGCTGAGTGCTGCATATGGTAGTACACCACGCGGAGACATCATAATGGTAATTGGAGACTTGAATTCCAAGTTTGGCAATGACAATGATGGACTGTTGCATGTTATGGGTACGGGTGGTGTTAGCGACCGCAACGACAATGGCGACAGTTTTGTTGATTTTTGCAACGCCAACCGCCTTGTAATTGGAGCGATCTTGTTTGAGTACAAGACGTGCCACAAAATCAGTTGGGTGTCGACCGACAGACAAGCAACTTCCAACCAAATTGATCAATTCGCGATCAGCCGGCGATTTAGAAGCAGTCTCCAGGATGTCCGTAATAGAAGGGGTGCACATGGAAATAGTCCGGGACCACCGTCTGATGGTTGCTACCGTAAGATTACGTACAGCTGCAGTTCGGAGATCCCAACACTACACCCGAATGCCTAAGCTTAATACCGACAGCCTAAATGAACACGCAGTCCGCCAACAACTAAGAGACCACCTGTCACAAGGATTGAGAGCAATCAGTAGCGCGGAGTCCACCTCCATCGAAAACCATTGGTGTGCTGTGAAAAATCTCTTTATATCCGGTGTTGAAAGTATAGTCGGTCAGTCGCAAGGAAAAAACAATGCTTGCCTTTCCATAGAAACTTGGGCTCGCATCGCAGCTACTCCAGCAGCAGGGAGGAATGAGCTAGAGTCTGCGTATCGCATGAAGATGAGAGAAGTTCACCGTAGCACGCGATGTGTTAATCGTAACTATTGTATATGAACGCATTGGCTAAAAAAGCAGAAGAGGCCGCTAGTAGGTGTGTTAGTAGGACCATCTACAGAATTACCAAAAAGTTCACAGGTGTCCAATTCTCTAAACAGTACCTGGTAAAAGACACAGACGGACCAATGCTAGCTGAAAAAGGTGGAAGGATTCTCGAATGCGCACTGGACCAGACGGTATTCTTGCAGAGCTCTTACGAGTAACGCCAACAACATCGTGAGAGCTTGGGAAACAGAATGGAAAAAAGGAATGATTTTGAAGCTCCTATAGAAACTAGACCTTACGCAGCGCGAAAACTGGAGCGGAATTTCCGTTCTGCCCGCAGTAGAAAGGTATTGTAATAATAAAAAAAATCGTCATGGAGTGAATAAAAGACAACATCGAAGACACACTCGACGCCGAACAAGCAGGACTCCGCACTGGATCTTCCTGTGTGGACCACATCAACACCTTGTGGATCATCATCTGCGTTGAATATCGATCACCACTTCACTTGCTGTTCATCGACTTCGAAAAGGCGTTCGGCAGTGTCAATAGAAAATTTATCTGGCTTACTTTGAGCAGGAGGGGCATGCCAGACAAATTGCTATTATCAAGGCTACATATGATGGATCCATCTGCATAAAGGAAGATGGTCAGAGGAGTTTGAAATCCAAAGTGTATACTGTCACTAATACTATTCCTGTTTGTGGTAAGTGATGTACTGCATGCAGCTTTGTCTACTGGAAATGGAGGAAATCTGGACAAACGACTGTAGTATATAGTAGTATAGATCTCTAAGTTTAAGCGGCATTTATCTGTCACAAAATTCTGCGGAGTTTTGTGCCATTTAAGCTACCAGACGGTATGACATCGTCATCGTAATTATATTGGTGATTAACGACAAAGGTAATGTATTTAAACTTTTACCAAATAAACACGGTGACACCCTCTAAATAGATATTGGGTTTGCGTGTCTAGACCGACAACGCAAGTACTAAATCGCAACTCGTTATCTTCGGCGGTCTATCATCTCGCACTGTATAAGGTCGATCACGTCCCAATAATCGTTGCAAGTCATATTGCAACAAATACGAGTATACTTCTCTGATGAATTATAAAAGTACCAGCGCTCTCTAGTGCCTTTAATTGCCTTAGTAGAAAAAAATTCTGGACATTTACAAGTAAATACACTGCCTTTGTGCAGTCCAACTTTAACAACAAATTCTCGGATTATTCCCTCTCTCCATTAACTTTCGTTTTAATTCCCTCTAACACATCGTGTATGATTTTTTTATACGTGTCGGGTACATTTTGAAATCTTAGTGCTGCCCATATTAGGTCTCTTGGAAATCTATGGAATGCTTTCTCCAGGTATTAAAAACCGTCGCGATGTTCGTCCTCATTTGTCTATTCACATTAAACGGCGTCATAAGTTCATCAGCTTCTTTTAAAGACGCATTGATTGTCATGGAGTTTAATATGATGTCACCCATACTTTGGACGGTATGTACGTCGGTATCATTAGAGTGGACCAGGTTTTCAACTAAGTTACCTTCCCAACTAGTGCGGATTTTTGCCTGCTGCTTTCAGTTGCGCACACGAAGTTGTCTGAGGTCGTCTTCCACTTGTGTGTGCCACTTAAGATAACGTCGTCCTCTCTGGGCTGGAGTCGAAGTCTTTCCGACCTAAGACGCTGGTGTTAATGAGCTCCAAGTGGCCTAGCAATCTAAGCCAAGTTATCTGAGTTTTTCTAACAAGATGATTATCACTGTACTGTTCAACAGTTCACTGTTGAAACGTCTCCTCCATTCTCCATGGATGCAAGCAGGATCAAAAATTACCGGAAGTACTTTTCTTTCGAAGCACCCGAGAGCAATTTGATCCGCTTTAGTCAGTTTCAAAGCTTCTGAGCCATCAGGCAGGACTATCTTGTATAATGTCTTTTTGGTTGCTCGAGAGCCGGCTTTAATACTCAATTGCCTTCTAAAACCATACAAGCAGCGATTGGCAAGAGTGAATCTTTCCATGATTTCCACACTGGTGTCCTTCTGGGAGTTGATAGCGGATCGGAGGTATATTGGCAGCTACTACTTTGAGGTAGTAATTACACCGTTTGATTCTTTTGACTGCCTCGCTAATTTCGGCTTTCATAAAACCTGCTAATTTTTTTTCGTGGGCGAGGGTATGGTACTTCGTGAGAATTATTCATTGCGTAACGCGTAAAAATACCCTTTCATTGCTTTCATTGCTTCGCGTCTCTGATTCAATTCAGTCCGAAATTCCGAGTTTTTTTTCCCGCTACGCCGCGGGAGAATATCTGCTGGTTTGACCGTGCTTTAACGTTGCATTTTCCTATACTTATTGCCATGTAAGAGATTGTCCCCGTACAAGTCAATCCCTGCATTTCGACAAGAGGTTTATCTGTTCAAAAGGCTATAAGCAGATAGTGATTGCAGAAAATATTGCACAAAGGTTTAAACTTATTTCCATACGAAGTTCAAATAACAAGAAAACTGAACCCAGCTTGTAATTTCACTATAAAATTCCTCAAGTGGTTGAAAGAGAACGAAAACTACACTTTTTGTATCTGGGGAGACATCTTTTGTCAACAAATAAAATTGTCGATTATGGAGGGACAGAAACCCAGAGATGCTTTATGAAATGTACCTTCAATCAGCTCGAGTCATAGTGGAGTGTGCATTTTTCCGAACAAAACTATTAACAGAGACCATCACTTACAGATGGCGAAAAAGCATTTCTTTCCAGAGCTACGCCGAAAGAGAATACCTTTCAAAACTGTCTAGTTTTACCAAGATGGTGCCCACGTAGCCAGATCGTGAAAATTCCTAACAAAGTGATTTCAAAAAAATTCCGCATTCCATTGTCGCCTAAGGTCACCTGACCTGACTTTACCTAATATTTTCTATATGGTTATTGCAATCAGGAAATGTATAAAACAAAATTGACAAAATTATATGATTTAAGCAATCAATTCGAATGACGATTGAGACAATCCTCCTGCAACCTCAGGCTGTTAGGAACAAGTTTTTGAGAAGAGTCACTAAGCTCGGAACCCATTTGCATTCAATTAAACTTAATGAAAATGAATAATCTACCAAATGGACCAAGACCATATAATTTGCATATATGAATTGAAAAAGATTTATTTAGTCTCTAGATTATGGCATAAAAAAATTCTAGAACTATTACCCATAACAACGAAAAGATCATTTAACTCAACCCTTTCACTGACCCATGGCCACACTTAAAGCCAGAAAAGAAATTTCAAATGAACGTGCTTAAAGAAAAATAAAATTATAAACTCAACTTAATTAAGTGTAAATTAATAAACAAACATTTTATTTGCTAAATTAATTGCGAATGAGTCTTAAAAATATTTATTACACACGTTTTTTTAGCTCTATTGGTTTTTAATGATCAGCGAAAAGATTTGTTTTTATTTTCCTTTATCATTTAATTCTGTTTTTGCAAATTCCATTTTTTACAAAAAAAAAAAAAAAGAAACAAAATAAATGTGTGGGTTGATTTTTAAATGCAAATTGGTTTCTTTAGAAGAACTGCGAAACTTATTTGAGACGCTAAACAAACAGGCTTGCACATTAATCAAACACATCATCATCTGGTAAACTTATACAAAAATACGAGTATGCACAGACTTTTATTTAGCTTATATAAACATTTATATACGCATATGTATTAAAGATCTTAATGGTAAAGCTAGTTATGCTAATACGTAACATTGCTTAACAAATGTAAACCAAATAAGAGCTTCACAAATAAAGTAGAAAAGAAAAACGTTAATAACAATTCCAATGTACGATTTAAATTAGATATAAATGTGGGATATACATAATATTTTAATAAAAGTCAAGGAAAGCATCTGTTTGATGTGGGGTTTAAAAAACAAAAAATTATGTTTGCGTTGTGTCTTTTTAGAGAAGAGATATTTTTAATAGTCGATTATTTTTAATGTTTTCTTAAATTAGCAACGAACAATTTGCATCCGCATCTGTGATTTTCCGTATAAGTTGTGAGCATTAATCAAGAAAGGGTAAACCTGTTTACTTACATCTTTGGTAACATGGTAACATGGCCAATACTGATTTGCGATCACTGACCAAATGTGAACAATTGTCTTTACCCTACTGAATATGTTTAGATATCGATTGAGTGTTAACATAGCGAAAGAATTCATGTGCAATGATATTTTCGAGATCAAAAACCTATCGGCCAACACTAAAGTAAAAGTTGATTAATTAATATAAACTAAGGCGCTTTTACTGACCGAACTTTACCCAACAGAATACGAAATGCAGATTTTTTCGCAAAAAGATTGATTCCTGTATTATATTATATAGGCAAGCATACGAAATCCCTAAAAGAACAATTTTTTCTGTCACTGTTTCTGCCTTTATCTGTCGCTTGATATTTTGGCAAACATCACCTTAATCATTATTGTCATACTATTTTTGACAATGATCTCCATACACATGCATGTTTATTGCACAGGAATTCAGAGCATACCGATTTACTTATTTAGCATGATCTCTGGCTGACTACTACTTCCTTTTTCCTCCAAACTTTGGTATTCATTCACTCTATATGTCGCCGACTTAGAAGACAAATGTCCATTTATCTCATTAGGTCAATGTCACTCTACAGCTCGTAGAGTTTGTCGTTAAATCGTTCGAAGAATTTTGCATTCGAAACGCCCAAGGATACCTTCATTCACCTTTGCTAACGACGTTGCTTCTTCATCATAAGCAGGACTGGGGTGAGGAGGGTCTTGCTTATTTGCCTTCATATACCGAAGGGACTGCGATTAGCAAGAGTAACTCCTAGTTGGATTTCTAATGAAGCTTCATCATCAGATTTAACAGTTTAGTCGAGGTATATAAAGTCCTTGACTTCCTCAAGATATTTATAGCTGTCTCTTGTGACATTGTATCCAATTCGTCGACGTGGTGTGTTCCTTCCTCCCGACAGTTTTACATTCATTCACGACTAAACCCAAGGCTAGACATAACCCTGTATAGCTCATCTCTATCAGCATCTTATGTGTCCTTAAAATGGAATTTTTTGTGTTTTTCTCTGGATTTGACGTAGTGTGATATTTGGTCGATTGTCGGCTTGCCGGGTCAAAACCAAACTAATAAGGGCCAATTATATTTTGGGCCCCTATCACACAAGATCGCAAAAAAGATCCTATATGTGATGTTAAGAAGAGTGATGCATCTATAATTGGTGCAGAGTTACTTCTTTCTTGTAGATCGGGCAAACGGTACTGAGCATGCCTAAATGCTTTCTGCCGACCAAATCTAGGAAATGAGTTGGTGAATGCTGTCTACCAATTCATCTGACGTTGAATAGTTTATTCTGCCTGACAGCTTAATTTGGTACTACTCGTATACAGCAAATGTACACGGGCTTAGATGTATAATATACATTACTCTATCAACGTCCGCATCTGTCAGTACAGGCCAACTATTTTGAAACTTATTTTGATTCCACACTTAGTGTTTCCTCGATAACAACGTACATACATGCTATGATCACCAGAACTATTCAAATCAAACTAAAAGTACAACTCGAGCTGTAAAGAGACTATCAGGATGAGAGAATAGTTATTTCCAGTCTTTCAAGAACAACTCGACAAGAAAAACCGCATAAAGTTTAAACGATACAGGAAAGACTGCAACGCCTTTCTTAAACATATTCCTATACGACCAAAAATTGAGGCAACAAATACGACAGTGTTTCAAAGGCAGTACAAGTTTTTGTCGGTCTTTAAAAGCATTCTTTTATCATCCTCCATCCCAACGCTTATTTACAATGAAATTCCAGCTCTCAGCTCTTTAGCCAAAGTCAATCGCCAGTAGCATTCCGTCCCTTCAAACCTTCAACCGTAACACCCGTCTCGCTACGAATACTCATTAGTATACCATCAAGCCCACATCGGTATCTCTCCTTTCTTCCTTTCTTCGCCCGCGCTATGTACAAGGTAAAGGTACTTAAATCCCTTTGGAGTGCGCTAAATATACAAAAGGAAAAAAAAATCTGCTTGCTACTCACCTTACAGCCAGCTTAACACTTCCAGATTGTGTCATATGTCCATCTGCACTTCGACGAATCGAATATTTGACGATACGGATCCGCTTGCAAAACTACTTCGAGCCTTAAAAAGGCGAATCTTCCTAGCTTTGATTTCACAGAACATTGCAGTTGGTTTTCGTAAAAACATATCAACTGGTGCTTTGATGACATGTCTCACTGTAAAGTGGGACCAAATCAACATCAATCTGGCGGAAGGAAGATAGTGGCACTTGATATTTCCAAGACATTTGACAGAGTTGGGTATCTTCTTCAATGGATTTTTCTTCAATGGATTAGAAGCAATTCTTCGGGACATTCAATTCTAGTTGTTTTGGAGAGTTTCAAGTCGGAGCTCCGTTCTGTTTCCGACACTCTTTTTGATATTCCTTGATGATCTCTGGTCTTCCACTTCTAATCCAATATATGTGTTCCTTTGCTGATGAGAGCACTCTTTGCTTTTCATATTCATTTCCGGTCACATGTCTCTGCTTTTCAGTTGTAGAACGAGAATGTTAGCAGAAGCACAAACCGATTGGAACTAAATTGTTCTAAAACACAATGTCGTTTAGCGTCATTAGCCATGAATAGTAATTGAATCGTTCAGACCGAAAAGCTTTCCATTCTCGGTAAGTGTGTCGATGACAACCGTTGTTCATATGACCACATACCTGATGCCGGCAAAAATACTGCGAAATATCTTGGTTTCCTTAAGCGATGTATTATGTATATTTTACCTCGTCTCATCGGCCACCAATATGCAAAGCATTTATTCGCCAAAACATTGGAATACAAAACATTTTATTATTTCTCTGTATTTGCCAGATAAGGTTGAAAACTAGGTGGTAGTACCTACTCATAGATGACACCAACATTGCTTTGTCAATTGACACTCGCCAACATCGATACAATTATACTTGCAGTACCTTGTTCTGGCTATATCTACAATGGTATAAAGACTCTGGTTCGTGCATCGCCGAAACGAAAAATAAGGCTTAACATATTCTTAGAATCTATGAAATGACAAAACGGCTAGATTTCGTAGATCTCATTCGCATCTTTTCTGAAAAAACATTTTTGAGCATCTAGACACGTAGTTCATCCGTTTGTTATGTCGTTGAATTTATTATTTGTAATCGTATACTGCATGCCTCGATTACACAATGACGGACAAAAATATACAACCAGAAAACGCATTATAGCAACGCATAATCGTAAGAATTGTGCAATCAAGAACAGAATTGGGAACAGTGACGCGACTTTAATGATCTTCACTCAGATATAAACGAACACGACAGAGAATCGAAATGCGGATACAAGCATTGCAATTGCGGAATAAGAAATTCAGCAGAGGAAGAACACGGTCCAACTATAATTAGACTGATGTTTACTCAACAAGATCGGTGGACATCAAACCCAGATTCATAACCATTTATGCTATAATGCTAACAAGGTGGGAGTATTTTTCCTGAATAAACACAAAAAAGCGAAATTACATAAAAAGTAAACCTGTAAACTTAAACAAAGAGGCCAGCTCTGACGGGGGAAGTTGTAAGAGCAATCGTTTCGTACGTCCGAAGTCTAAGATCACAAGGATGAGTTTTCCTTATAATTCTACCATAATAGCAAAAGTGTTTGTCAGTCTCATTAAATCCCATCTGCTCGGGGAATGGAAATTACAAACTCCAGTAATTGATAACCATCCACTCTCCAAATTCTAGTGTCACTATTCTAAATTGTTCATTTTTGTAAAATTTAGAGCCCAGTCCGCAAAAAAAGCAAATGAAATCGACAAAGAAAGAAAATGTGGCTGGCTAATGTACAATAGTGGGTATTAGTCAAACGAAGGAGATCCAGCAAAATCCATTCAATGGCTTAGTTACCTATGGTATCGATTGTCAGAAAAGTCAGAAACCATTGCCTTCGCTCTGTGCCCTTTCTAATCTCTTTCGTCTATCCCTTTCACAAGGAGAATTTCCTTAGGCTTGGAAAACCTCCTACATAACCCGATCCACAAAAAAGGGTCAACAAATGAAATAACCAACTATCTTCCCATCGTTAAATTCTCCCATATAACCAAACTTTTCCAAAGTATTTTTAATGAAGCTCTACGCTTGCAATGCAAATCACTTATTTCCCCTAAACAACATGGCTTCCTGAAGGGTAGATCAACCACCACAAATTTCGTTAAATTCGTATCTTTTACCCTCTCAGCCCTAGAGAATGGTAATGAAGTCGATGCAGTTGCAACCGATTTCAGCAAAGCCTTCGATAAAATCTCTCATCGATTAATACTATTTAAATTGTCTGCCCTAGGCTTTGAACCCACACTGTTAGGATGAAAATCCTCTTGCCCTTCTTACCGTGTTTCTACAGTGTTCGTTTAACGTCAGCCCACTCGGCTGCATTTTTGACTACGTCTAGAGTTCCACAAGACAGCCATCTAGGTCCCCTTTTTTATACTAACCATAAATGATCTCGATAAGATCATCATACACTGTCTTCCTTTACGCTGACGATACCAAATTGTTCAAAACTGTTTCCTCTCTCCAGGACTCCTTCCTCTTTAACAAGACCCTGATAGGTTTTCGATCTGGTGCCTCAAAAATTGTTTGGAACTTAATATCCCCAAATGCCGATCCATGACCTCTTCGCATAAGCGGCACCAATCTCCTCCCCGATTCTGCCTTCTCCACAACCAACCTATCTCCTCCGTTCAATCTCTTCGCGACCTCTGCATTTTGTGTGATAGGGAGCTCAACTTTCGTTTACATGTGGATGAGATAATCCTTAAAGCCAACTCTGCAATAGGTTTTGTAAAACGGTCTTCTAAAGAATTCACCAACCCATACGTGACCAGATCCCTTCTATATTACATTTGTTCGCTCCCTCCTACAGTACACTAGTCAAGTATGGGTCCCATATCATCGTGTTCCTATCTCGCGAATCGAAAGCATCCAGCGCCGTTTTCTTTGATTTGCTCTTCGAGGTATGCCCTGGGACGATCCTTTTACTCTGCCCCTCCTATCAAAACCGTCTCAACCTTATTAACTTAAACACCCTTGAGGAACGCAGAGATGGAGCCGGATTTCTCTTCATTCATCGACTCTTTTCAGGTCACGTTGAATGCTCGTCCCTTCACAACACTATTTTCTTCGACACTAACCCTCGTAATCTACGTACCCCTCGTCACTACTTCTATCTATCAACTCACCATAACCAGTGTGTAGCGATTTAGCAACCAAACAATCGACCTCATTAAATAAATTTGTTTATTGAAATATTCAACAAATTATGTTGATACGGTTCCAGTCTGTGCTCTTCGCTGTTTGCTTGTTTTTTTTCTTTCTCCGAACTGATTTCAACGAATATGACCCCCGCTATTATTTCAAACAATGAAGAGTGGAAGAAATTGTTTGCAAAATTCGACAGTTTACCGGTGTTGTGGAAGATCAGAGCAAAAATTTATACAAGCAAGGCAACAAAAATAAAAGCATGGAAAGAATTATTAACAAAATATATGTAAAGAGATCGATAAGGAGTATTGGAAAAAATTAGAAAAAAGTGTAAACAGAACTGGAAGCTCTTTAGATGCAAAATCTATACATAATATAGGGTGTACAGATAGCAATTGTTATATCTCAGCAGCTGTCAAAGTTACCAATGACATCCAGCTGTCAAAATGTTCAGTAAGCATGAATTTCATCGTGAGGTCGGTCGTCGTCATGGCTTCAGTGTATATGCAGTTCGTCGCAAGTGGTAAACTTTTAGCGTGAGTACACACTTTTGGATCTGAAGCCACCAACCAGATAGAGATTGGGGCGAAATGAAGAAAGACCCGAAAAATTTCGATTCGGCACCGATCAGCTAAATTGAGCATCGCTAGAGATTCAACCCGGGGATTGGATTTGGGCCTACATCCGTATAGGATTATGCTGATGCAATAATTGAAATCGCACGATCATTAACAACGCCGTGAAGTCGCTAAATGTTGGACGAAGGTCCATAAAATCATCTTCTCGGGCGAGGCCCATTTTTGTCTCAGCGGCTATGTCTACAAGCAAATTTGTCATTAATGGAGCGAACACAATGCACAAGTGTTCGGTCAAGCATCAATGCATTTGGTGCCGTTTATGGCATGGCGGTCATATTCGTCATCATCATCGGACCTTATTTCTCTTGAAATGAGGAAAGAGACACCGTTACCGTCAATGGTCTCCGGTGTAGAGAGATGTTGACCGACTTCTGTGGTCAGAGCTCGACAACATCGATATATTTGAGCTGTGGTTCTAAAAAGACGGCGTTACATGATATACAAGCGACGCAACACTCGAAGTTGTGATGGAGAAATTTGGGGACTCGATTATTTTTTATGGGGCTACGTCACACTAACTTACTACCACGTTAACAAGCCAAACACTTTGGACGAGCTCGAGGCCAACACTCGACACGCTATTAATTTGATTTGGGTATGACTACTCTTAAAGTGCCTAAGCACGTATTAAGTTTTTCGGGAAATGGGACAGAAAAAGAAAAAATAACGCCGAAATAATGCCGTTGTACCGAGTCATCAAAAATTAGACTGAATGCTTGAAGCATTGCCAGCGAAGCCGATGTGGCCATTTGAATGATATGCTATTCCACACATAATGACATGAACGTAGCTTCAAAATAAAAAGCAAGAATCAATTTTATATCTCACACCGTTGTTGCTTTATTTAATTTTTTTCCTACCGTTTTTACCTGGTCACCCTATATCTTATATTATATTTCGATCACCTGATGTTTTTGAAAGACCAAGAGACTCAGATTAACGGTCTTGTGACAATTGAAGACTCCTGTGCAGTTGATGAAGTTGACGATGTACAGATAAATATGAGTTGAACTCAGTATCTGAATTGAAAAAAACAAAAACCTTAAATTGGCCATCGGGGACTTCAACATGTAAATCAGGCGGAGAATAAATCGATCCAAGATGACGCTAGCATCTTTGCAGAAGGATGGCCATGATTGTATGATAGAGAGATGTCAAATGAACAACAAATTTCTGCAAAGAAACATGTGGTTGATGTTTGAGCAGATAGGGCAATCCAATAACACTGCTGCTTAAAATTTAACATCAACTTCTACTCCAAGTCCAACGTTGCAAAATTTTCTTTATGTCCTTAACAAAGTTCAACACAAGTTTCAAAGCAAGCCATAACTTCCCAAATATTTCAAAGCATTCCACGTGGTAAAATTACCAGCACAGAATGCATTCAAAAGTGGACAGAAGAAATTCATGCTCCCCGCAGTTATTTAAATTTTCCTGAGTTATTTAATAATTCGCTACACAGACACAGAAAGATCTTCTTTCGGCTGTTTTGTTTATTTTAATTTTTTGAAGATACAATAAAATAACAGAAAATGAAGTCTTTTTGTTTTTTATTTCTTAAGATAGAAACGCTGCCATGGAACTTCACCCACACCATTTAAATAGTTAACAAATTTGCGTCTAACATCTTTTGCTGAATTTTTTGAATACCTTGAATATAATGGCTGTAATCCTACGAGTTGGTTTTCTTCCCTACATTGTCCTGGGTATAACTTTTATCTAATTCGTATCTTCAATGTCAACACTTCCTTTAATATAATTTTCATGGTTGCTACGTCTGAGATATTGTAGTTATGTAAATAACACGATGCTAACACAATGTTCGCAAATTTCAATATAAAGATGATTGGTTTGTGGAAAATTGTGAACCTTAACACCAAAATGCCAAAAGCACCTTGCACAGCCCTTCTGGCACCTGATAATGGGTAATTAAAAATAGATTCGTTATCGCTTAAATTTTCATGATTAAATAACTTAACCATCTCCACGCTCAACCATGATAAATTCATAATTTGCGTTAACAATTTCCATGAGAACAACACTAAAATGCTTCTTGTAAGTATAATGCGTGATTTTTGCAGCATTTGGGTTTTAATTGTAAAAGAAAGCCACAGGAAAATTGCAAAAGTGTGTACAATTTTAATTCCAGTTGGTAAATCAATGCTTGCTATTGGCTTTTTAACTATATTTTATGTAAATTTTGATTACCACTACGTTTTAAGTGGTCCATACGGAGAGTCCAATTTTGAATCACTTTTTCGAGCATATTGGTTTGTATCTGGCTAATAACACGTAAAAGGTGTCAAGTCGTACGATCTAGCCGGCCAATTCACCTGCCCAAAACGAGAAATAAATTGGTCACCGAGCTCATTTCTCAATTGGTCCATCGGTTATGTAGGATGTAGGATGTAGCGCCGTCTAAATGGAACCACATGTCGACCAGGTTTAGCTCGTTCATTTTGTGCAAAAAAAAGTTCGAAATCATTGAACATTAGCGGGCGCTATTGACGGTAACGTTCTTCTCACGGTCATCTTTGAAAAAATACAGGCCAATGATTCCGTACCGCACCAAACAGTGTATTTTTCTGGGTGCATTGGCAGCTCTTGTATCGCCTGGTGCTGCGTATCGGAACAATATGCCAGTTTTGTTTATTAACATACCCATTCAACCAGACATGGCTTCTTCACTTAGATAAAAAAGCGAATCTTCCTCCAGCTTTTCTAAAGCATACTCACCAAAAATTCAACGCTGTGTTCGTTCGGCTTCACTTCTTGCACGAACTGTATTTTGTAAGGTTTTTTTACCGAGATCCCTGCATAAGATCTTCCACTTAGTCGAGTAACACAATCCCAATTGCTGCGAATGCTGACTAATCACGATCTTCATTAACACTATTTTCCTCTGTACTCACTCTACGCATGTAAGTAGGTGGCTTGATGTCCAATAGTGTGAAATTAGATGCGAAATTCTGTCACTATGGCTTGAATTGCTTGCTCAGTATGTCGATTATGACGACAGTAAAGTGGTCGAAGTGCGCGAAAAACATTTTTCACAGAGCACGAATTTTGATAATAAAATTCAATAATTTGTAAGTGTTGTTCACCCTTTAATAGTGTGCTTCTAATCCTGGTGGCTTCAGAATGTCAACAGGTTTGCCATCAATCGCCCCCTAATCAATTTGAAAAATTCAATTTACTTTCAAATTCATTAGCAACAGATCGCCATTCATCTTCGGTTGGGGAATAGTAAGACTTACAAAGTAAAGGGTTTTCCAATAGGGACTTGACAACTTTGAATTTAATTTGTGCAACTTTAAGAGCGTTAACTCCAATTTTCGGTCGTAATGCTCGCCCTAGTAGACAGGCAATAACAAGTTTAGTGCAAAAATTTAAGTCTACATATTCGTTGTGTGATGTTGCCGTATTAGTGCGACAAGGGGTTGGTCGAAGTGTCGAAAATATCGCTGCCGTTAAGGCGTCCATAGCAAACGATCCAAATCAGTCAATTCCACGGCGTTCTCAAGAATTGGGTATCGCGCTCAGACCACATTATGGCGTATTTTTCGTAAGGATCTTGGTTTACACCCATACAAGATCAAGCTGATTCAAGATGGACCATTTGAAGTGATGTACGTTCTCCGATTAGGTTCTGGACAAGATGCGCCAAGATGAATTTCATCGCAAAATCATCTTCAGTGACGAAGCTCATTTTTGGCTCAATGGGTTCGTCAATAAGCAAAATATGCGTTATTGGTCGGATGAAAATCCACATGTGCTTCATGAATCACCATCTCATCCACAAAAAATAACCGTTTTGTGCGGTTTGCATGCCGGATTTCCATATGAACGAAGTCGAGTTCCATTCATAAATGTTTTGATTGTACTTCAAGCAGATAATAAAGTTTTTGAAATATCTCAAATGGCTTTCGTTTTATTTAAAAAAAAAGTTGTCAAGTTCTTATTGGAAAACCCTATAAATAAGGATAACCGAACAGGGAACTTTCCTTACTCTTTTGTGATCGTTCAAAACTTTAATTGTAATAATTATTTAATTATTAGGAATCACTAGACGTCAAATAACGAAGAGTTGCATTTATAACTATTTTCGAAAGTTATTCATAAAGAATTATGTCCATTTGCAAAAATCGTCCAAGTTTTGCAATAATCGCGTATGCATAATTTCTGGTCTTTCACTTAACCAATCTTTTTAGTTATATTTAACAGTTCCTCCTATTCTGAAATTTCATCTATTATTATTGAAGTCAGCAAAACTCTAGCTGCATGAATTTTTATTTCAAGCGATTCCATTGCAACGAAGAACAAAGCACATTTGAAGTTTGAAATCTAGTCTTTGCATCTACAGGAAACCAGTTTATCAACCAGTTGGCCAATTAATCTCTCGTGTTTTATGTATGATATTAAAAACAATTTCAGGCATATAGTATAACTTCCCCGGCTGTTTTTGATGAAGCACACCCTGTAGATCTAAATTTGGCCACTGTTTTAAGTATTTGCGGTTCTATCTCAACAATAACGCGACCAATATTAGTTTTCAAAACCTGAATAGTTTTACAATTTTAAAATAGTTTATTTCGCGATATGATGTAGCCGATGAGAGTCCTCCGTGAGTCAGTGGTTTCATTTTATATATGACTCTTAACGCCATCATGCTGGAACCCTACATCGTCTGGATCAATGTCGTTCATATTCGGGTAATCACTGATCATTCGGTCGAGCAACGTTGGCCATTGACTGTAACGCGAGCTCCGGCTTCAGTATTTTGAAAATAAGGACCAATGATGATGATGTCACCAGAACGATGACCACTCCAAACAGCGTAAAATTACATCTCATGTGTCTCTTCTTGATTTGCCTCACTTCAGAGACGAGTATTTCGCTTGTTCAAAAACCGAGCGAGCCTTTTCACCAAATACGATTTTTCGATAAAAATAAGGACAACTTCAAGCTGCTGAAGTTATCAATTTCCGAACTTCCGTCACAAGCCATGGTCTCATGGCATTAGTTCCTGCAGCAACTGGATGAGGTCAAGATCTTCTCGTAAAATGCTCCACATATTGGAGCAAAATGTTCACTTGTAGCGGCTACAGGTCCTTTTGTGTGAACATTATGTTGATGCTTCGTATACTTTGTGTCAAGTAGAATGTATGTGATATGAACTTTATCCACAACATGACGAATAGCGAGTTCAGTTGGTCGATTATGAGAACCAAGTTAAATCACATATTCTTCTAAATGTTTAGCGAATTGAAGCCGAATTTTCAAAATAAGTTTGAGTGATACGGAAGCGTTTATCTTATCTCGTGTCATGATACTTTGTCAAATAATAAAAGGTAATTAACGAAAATTATAAAAACTGACAGAATGGTTTCTCCTTGATATGAGTACATAATACGCAGCCAATGTGATAATTTGCCTCCTCATTTCCGACGAGTTGTTAGTTTTGTGACTTCAAAAGAATCTATGGCGATTTCAACGGAGCAGAGTGTATTCTATGTTGTCATTACACACACCGACGAGTTTTTCTGGGATGCCAAAGCTGAGAAGAGCCCGTCTTCATCTGCAAAAAAGCTGTGGTGATTTACGAACTCGTTTGGTCATTTCAAAGATGCGAGTACGATGTACATGGCAATGTGTAGACCTTGGTGGAGATCTTTGCTAGCTTAGAATACAGATCGATCAGTTGGTTAAAAAAGGTTCAAGGCGATGAAGAGATGTGCTTTTATATGACATGACACAGCAACTACAACAGCTTTGTATTTACCAGTGGAACCATACTGAGATTCCTTTTCCCGACTTTTATTTGTTGCCTCTATTCTACAAATGAGTTGATGCAGCAGCAGCCTTTTAGGTGAGAGTTTGGCTAGCTTAGTCCTGCATTAGAAAGGTATTATGCATTAAGAAATGTGCAGACGTGTTCCGGTGCGGGCCGGTGCATTAGTGTCCATTCGCTCTACCTATCAAATTTCGATAGAGTCCATGCTTTAGTGCCATAAAATAGGACTGGAATGACCAGGTCTTTTATAGAGTCCCCTTAGTTTTAGTGTGGTTCTTCATTTCATTTCTGCTGAGGTGTTGCTAGCATGCTCGAACTTATAGTGTGTGACTTCTTATTGATAGCATATCCTTGATTTTGCTCTTTTTTTACCGGTAAACCCATTTTGACAGATTCCGTTTCAATACTGTCGAACGCACCTGTGACAGGCTGCTGTATTCTCCTAATTATTTTGATATCATCGGCGTACGCCAGTTGCACAGAAAGAATGTGCCTCCGATGTTCGATTATGAGTTTTGCACAATTCCTTCAACTAACAAGATAGTCAGAAGGCAACACGTCATCATGTTTAAAAAATTTTCTCACAACAATTAAGTCATTACCGACCATGATGGAGCAGCGGGCGTTCTGAATTGTCATTTTGCAGAGACGAACGAGTTTGGCACGGCCTTAAAATCGATGAAAAGATGGTGGGTATCGATTTGGATTTCTTGAGATTTTTCCACGATATGCCGGACTATGAAAATTGGATCGATTGTGGACTTTTCTGGTGGACTTTCTGGTTGAGAGGGTTTCCCTTTTTTGTGGACCGGGCAAACGATAACGAGATTCCATTCATCAGTCATACACTCTTCTGACCAGATCTGAGAAATAAGTTGGTGTATGCTCCCCATGAAGACACTGCCTGCAGCTTTGAATACCTCGGCCTGTAATCCGTTAGCTTAGATATTGCTCTCCTTACTTCGTTTTGGTTAGGTAGATGGAAGTTTTGGCTATCATACTCTAAGTTGAAAGGTCTATTCTGCCTGACGGTTTCTGCAACAAAGTTTTTCCATATATCCAGCACTGACAGTTACCCTACTACAACGTTTCCTTCTATAGGCTTCTGTACGAATTTTCTTGTCTTGACACATTCTTTTTGCCTGTGGGTAAAACTTCCGTGTACAAACTCTCTTTTTCCTCTTTTCTGTTCTTCTGGTGAAGCCGATGTTCTTCCCGTCACTTCAGTCTATAGGACTCACGAGCGACTCTCATCCTTCGACTTTGCTGGCATTCTTCATCAAAGAATATCTTCGTGGTGATTGGCTGAAACCCAGCACATCAGTTGCGGCGTCTCTGGCGGTAGGTTACTACTGGTAGTTTTTCCTGGCGGCATTGGAGTTGATTCTGGCAATCTCTTGTGATTGGAGTGTACCTACTAGGCTACTAGTATCCTTAACGGTTTGTCGTTTGTTTCTTTCATTTTTCTTGTGTAAAAATTGATGTTCTGCCCTTCTTCTCTGTTTGTAGAGCTCGCCAGCTGCTATGTTATTTGGTACAAAGCTACTATGCAGGGTAGTCCAGTTTAAGATACAGATATTTTGGGATCTGATTAATTCGTTTATGTTATGAAAAAAATAGTATAGAAGGAATGGGGGTCTATCCTAAATATCCACTGAGTTACAGTGTATTTCCTTCAGATAAGGAGGAACCAAGAATTATTTAGTAGTAACTTCTAGGGTATTAAACTCAGAGCAACCAGGTTGGGCTCGTTGGATAGCCAATTGATAGTGGTTAATTCATATTTAAACACATGTTTCATTTTCGAGGTATTGGTCTTCAAACACAACATTTTTTAATTTTTTTTAATAATTTTTTTGGGAAAACCGCATTTATCTCGAAAAAATTGCTTATAATTTTTTTTTTCTTTCAGCAGCACTGAAAGTGTTACTTTTTGTACTTTTGATATATATATATAGGGATGGGATGGTTGAAGCCTTACAAACTCCAAATTGGTATTTTTTTCAAATATTTGCACCATTTAAGGTGCCTTTGTGTATACTAGGCCATTGGTGTTCATACGCCCCACATGTCCTACTCGTAGTTATTTGAGACACTGGATGTTGATACAATATTTCGAAGCATCCTGATTCACCCGCTTTTGGAAAGAACTTCTCTGCTACGCTCTGCCTGGTTCTGCGGAAGAGGTTATGATTCTTTCAATGTATATTACAAGTTGCGTTTCTTAAAACGGTGGAAATGCTTATAGTCTCTGGAGTCATGAACGCATATCTGTATGATAAACGCCAGGAAATGAATATTCTTACACAAAATTGTGGATACATTACTTCATATGACCCTCTCTGAGGGAATGTTTCCTAAAAAATCGGTGTTCACATTCTGCTCCGAAATAAAATATGATACAGACTTCGCTCTTATTAAGTTGCAATATCCTAATAAAGAAAGTTCAATTGCACAGAGCCAGCACAATTGTATACGGCATTTAAACATTCTATTCTAGGATGGGATTCATTCCCCTGTCGAATGGCTACATATGTTCAGCTTCCAAATGAAATGGAATAGCACAACATCTTGCTTTTGCGGTAAAACGTAGGTGATTTGAGCTCTAGAGAACTTAGTTATTCAAAATTTATGCTAAATCCACCGCACTCTACCTAGCCAAAATCGATACTATCACTGATTGCTCTTTTTACAAAAGCCATTCTCACATAAGCTTCACAATAAATCCTCCGTCGCTATTGTTCCAATTTAGCATTCAATTGCCAACAGTATGCGTGCAAACGAAAGAACTAATTCTAAAGATGTCGTTGGATGCCGAAGAAATGCTCCTCTATATTGCTCAACTATATTAAATCCACTCTAGCACTCATTCTTATCCACCACAATCTGCAAACAAAGGATAACCTCAAACCTCAACTTGAAAAATCATTCCCCAGCCAACCTCAACCCTCTCACAGGCACTTCAATTACATTTCAGTTAGAGAAATGCTTAGAGAAACACTCTCTCCTAGACACATTTAAGTAATCCCATTGCTACGAGCATCCTGATGCCACTCCAGCCCCATCGTTAAGTTGACCTAAATTACTTACATACGGATTGTCAGCCCTCTAGACATGATACAACTCAACTCCCAAATCACCGAGCTCCTAGTCTTGCAAATTTCATTCAGAGAATTTCGAAATTGTGTTGAATTTAAATTTTCCCAACTAAACACTGATTTTCGGAGAATGACAATGGCAGGAGACTTTTGCGACCCATGAGAAAAAACGATGAGAAAAACTACGCCTCCATTCATTCATTCTTAGTGCCATTGTCAGGCGGCTGGAGGAGGTGCAGGAGGAGGACTCCTCCCACCTAGTCTCATCTCGATAACAATCGGTCGAGAACAGCAATTTTCACCTTCTACCATCGTAGACTCCTCAAACACCTTCCAATATTTGAAGATGAAAAAAAAAAAAAAAAAAAAAAAAAAAAAACATTTTTCCTTTCTTTTCAAAATAACATAAATGTCCTTTATAGGAGAATGCTTGTCAGGTTACCACCCTACATATTCCGCCCAATATACCCCACTATACATCGATACATAAATCGAAGCAATTAGTTATGAAAAGTCTACGTCAACTTGAGCAATCAACGGTATACGAGTACGAGTATGTTTAGGACCGTTTTTTATTACTAATAGGATCAACTTCAATTGCGTGGGATTTATACGAATACGATTTTCCGGCCACCCCTAGAAATCTGAATTGGAGGCAGATTGATTGAAGTGTCCTTTTTGAAAGGAGGCTTCGAGCTTCTCCCATACTTCGAACATGAGTTGGAGTCACCCTCCAATGTACGGGGATACCTGTTGTTGCTCGATATACAAATACTCGTATCTACATCGATGATTATTTTGATTGCAATCAATACTATGTAGCTACGGATTATGAGTTTCTTGCAGGCAGCGGATAGCAGTAGGCCTTTCCAATTGGGGCGCAGATAAAAATTGTAAAAAATTTTTCATGAGATTTTCGTTTTGTTGCTGATTTTTACTTTGGGCGTCACGACAACAATTTCATCGATTGAAGGCAATCAAAATTTAAGTATGCAATTGGATTGATTGAAAAGTCGCCAATGTCCTGATTGCGGTTATTAATTGATGAGTAGTAAGGTCCTTCAACTTGGAAGAAAATTTTAATGTTAATTAGGTTGTTTATGTTCGTATCTTCATCTTCATCTGCTTGCAACATGAGTTCGTTCTTAATTCTGGCTCGACAAGATACTTACATTTCGCCAAAAAAAACAAAACACGAAGATAATTTCATTTGACAATCGAGTTTGTAATTGAGTCATTTTTAGATTGTGAGATTCTGAGATACTCGTACTGCGACAGACGCATGATGCTCTTACGAGTAATTTACCAGGCAGATGGTGGGAACGAGCTTCTTTTAATGTAAATCCTTTGTAGACATGGGATTTGTTCAGAGTGTGTATTTATTAGGTTGATGACGGGTGGCTGGGCTGTTCTTTTACTTTCAGTTTTTGAATAAAATTCAAGCTGACAGTTACGATAGATATTTTATGAGTAAAGAAAATAACTTATTAGTCATTGTGTACGAGTATATTTTAAATGATTAATAGAGTGCAGTTACCGGCGGTGTTTTGACGGTTTTTCAATTATTGTACGCTTACAAAAGAGACCAGAATGTAGGTGAAGAAGAGACAGAGAGGTAAACTGTTGAACCCGTTTGCAAATAAATTACTTACTTTCTTACTTACTTACTTACTTACTTACCTACGGCGTTGTCTATGGTCGTACGGCTTATTCAGCTGATCGGTGCCGAATCGACATATCTGGGTCTTCTTCGATACTGACCGGTTCGGCGGCTATTTTTTCTTCATTTTGCACCAATATCTGTTTGGTTTGTGACTAAGAATCCAAAAGAGTGTACTCATGCTAAAAGTTTTCCACGGTGCGATGCATTGCCTGCACACTGAAGCCATGATGACTAGCGACCTTACAATGAAATTCACGTTGTGTATTTACAATTGTGTCGGAATTACATATATTTTATAATAATTTGACACTTCAGCAAGCGTAAGGCGATGCATGAATGAAATGGTACACTTTACTGAATATTTTGACAGCTGGATGTCATTAGTAACTTTGACAGCTGCCGAAACATAACAATTGGAAAAACTATCATTGTTATCTGGCTATATATACATTATTATATACGTTATGCAATCGATTAAATCGGCAATTGATTTTGTCAATTTGCAAAGTCTAGTCGCAGCGCAATACAATTTGTCCTTTCATCTATTGTTATTTTTTTCTTCGGCCATCTCCAACAGTTGTTTTGCGAATCAAGCTGCGGATACATTATTTTGCATCAGAAGTCATCTTATCCCTAGACCCCGTTGAATTGTGTCTTAAAAAAAAAATTCTAAAATGAAGAACGAAAATATTTAGAGCGTTTATTCGGACCGTGCTCCTGCGCCAAGGACCATTAAAAAGTGGTTTGATAGATTCCGGAATGATGATATGACCTTGGACGATCAACCCCGTTCTTGACGGCCTCCTGAGATTGATGACGACATTGTGCGAGCTTTGGTGAAAAATAACTAGAGTTTGCTGAGAGGTTTAATATTGACCATTCGTTAGCATTTTGCTATTTAAAGAAACTTCCAAGCTCGGCATGTGGGTGCTGCATTGTTAGACGGAAAAAAATAAGCTGAGCCGCGTCTCCGTGGCCACATCTCTCTGCTTGGACGTCATGACAATGAACCTTTTTTGCATTGAGTCGCAACAGTTGACAAGAAGTGGATGCAATGCAATGAAAAGGGAGCTGGAAACAAGTAGATGATGGTGCAGAACCCATAGCAAAATCTGCCTTGCATCCAATGAAGGTACTATTATCTGTTTGGTGGGATTCCAGGGCTATAATATTTTTCGAGCTTCTTTCTCCTGGCGAAAGAATTACGACGAATAACTACTGTGAGCAATCGTCCGGTTTTGGCTAATCAAAAATGCGTCATCTTCCATCGTGATAACGCCAGTCCCCATGTCGCCCGACAAACGCTGAAAAAGCTGAAGCAGTTAAAATGGGAAATATTTCTGCGCCCATCGTACTCTCCAGTTCTTGCTCCGTCAGACTCTCATATGTTTCGGTTCCTTCAGAACGGTTTGAATGGAAAGGAATTTAGTTCCACCGACGCTGTCGAAAACTACCTTACGACGTTTTTTGAATGAAAAACATGCAGTTTCAATAGAAACAGAATCCGCAAGCTTGTAAAACGTTGGGTGTTGTAGAAAATAACGGGGACTGTATAATTGATTAGCAAATTGTGTTTCATTTTCAAATCGGGCACAAACTTTTGCGATGATCCAATACATGCAAGTTTAATGGCGGTTTAAGCGCCGAACGAGCGTTCCCTCAACTCCTAATGATGCAACGGCCAATAAAATATTGTCTCGGAATCTAACTTTTGGAAAAACCAATGAGGTCAACATGTTTTGCCTGTTCCACCGGGCGCATTGAGAAAATGCACACCACCAACAACCATATTCATTTTAAATTGTTTCCATAATAGTGTTTTATACCGTCCGTTGTAGTAACAACAATTTTGGTAGATTATTTTGAAGCAACGCTCACAAATCGCTGACATTAAATTCATTTTCGCAATGTAAACATCGATTGCATAGATGGTTTCTGCCACGATTTAGTGCATACATTCCCAATGTAGTGAGTGCTTTGTTCATGATCGTTGCGTCTACTCGTAAATGTGTCGATTTTGCCATGAGAAGTGTCATTTCATTATTAGCTGTAGCCGTGGAATGCTGTAGAAATTATTTTGAGATTTAAGTGTTCATCGCCATCTATCGGAAAACTTGACAAATTCTAATGTAGGTGCACTTCTTACTTCATAACAAATAAGTTGTGTAAGTTTCAGCTCAATCAAATTTTTTAATTTTTTAGTTTTTAGTGCTGAAACAAACAGATCGTGCGGAAAAATTCAAGAAATAAATTGATTTTGAAAAGCCTTCCGAGATGGATGTCGTTACTAAGAAATCAGATACGGTACTACTAAGAATTCATCATTGTATGTTTGTATGCTGTTATATTGGTTCCAATCGTGTGCCTGATCGTTGAATAATACAATTATTTCTGAGAATTTTGTTTTTATATAGTACTGGTCCGTCAATTGTGGTGGGCACTGTGAACTTTTCTTAATAAACTCGAAAATCACTATGGTGGAGATATTTTGTATTTACTCAGTCACTGAAATTTCTCTGAGAAAGTAAAGTCTTTTTACGGCGCAGATTGCCACGTCACACAGTAAGTATTTTGCCAACCAGTCTTCTAGTATCAGCCCTTACAACCCGTCTCCATACATCTGACTGATACCTAGTCTGTCATATTTTTTTTCTGTCTTAGCTTGCGACATTCGGCATTCTGAAAGAAATACGTTTACCATTCAACAGAAAACAATTCACATACAAGTATACACGAAATGTCAAATTTATGCCCTGATTTTCAACCATTCTCATATCTTGACATAAAGGTGAACATCCATGCCCAGATGTTAGTTCGGGCATGCATTTTTGTGTCTCCACTAGACATCTTCGTTGCATGTTTATAATTCGGCCATCGCTCATACCCTGGGCTGTTATGAACATAAGAGATAATTTAGATTTATTTTGGAAGGGTTTCATTGCTCTTTGAGTCCGTCGAAAATCAGGAATATTCTCCAAATATTGTAGGATACACTTCGTTCTACCAATTTTTGACCGTTGAATTTACTGCTTAATACGGAGTGACGCCAACGGACCATCGGCCATTACTGAATTGTTTCTAGCTATTCTCTTCAAGACTCCTGTGTCATGATATTCTATATTTCTTATAGATAAGTTCCGAAGTATTAAGGCAGTGTAGCACGGATTTGAAGTCAATCAAATTTGAGCTTAACGCTTTCAGTACTTCTTGATTGTTTGTGAGTATACATAAGAATGAAGGCGGCTTTCATTCCTGTTCGAGGAATGATACTAATGTATTCTTGAATGCAATGAAGCCCAGCTTGAAAGACGCAGAAACTTTTCCCCATTTGTGATAAGCCAATATCATGTCAATATTACTGTTGCGTACAAATAGTTATGTAAAGATATTTCGAAAGATTTTTTTTTATGGGAAACAATTTCTACTTAAACAAGATTAACTGTGATGCAAAAAAAAAAAATGGAAATTGGTAAAGGAAATACTGAACTGAAATAAGGACAAACTGAAAGCATTCAAATTCAGAGATTAAAAGATAATATCTCCACTAATCCCAAGATTAAGCAGATACATTCAAAAATTTGTTTGCCTCTGTGCGTACAGAGATAGTATCAGAGCGCTGAGTTTTCCAAATGCCTTTTCGTCCTGTTACATCGTCTGAATTACAATATATACAATTACCGTATCTCTAATAAATTCTAGTTCCTCAATAACTGAATGATCTTCATTTTTCAAAAATATAGCTTTTAATATTTGCGATATTTTATGTCAAATTTATTATATACGCATTTTAAGTGATGTTTTTCCAGAAAATTTAAAGCAAACCGAACTAATACCCTTATTTAAGAAAATGAGCGCTAACTTCTTTTTCGCCTACTAGAACACTGATGGCGTTCACTCAAATGCTTACACTATATATCCTCATAAATAAATGGTTATATTCATATTTTTATTTCCATAGAAGTTCCTCAAGGTTCTGCGCTTGGTCTGATTCTTTTCTTGTTTTCATTAAATCGCTTTTCTTACAAAAATATCGTAGCAAACTTAATGCATTAGCTGACGCATGGCATATGTTTTTTACAGTGACTTTTCTTTAAACCTTTCTACTGATATAAATCATGATCTACAATAGAAGTCTTACACCACCGGTTCAAAATGCATAAAATGATTATAAGTGACCAAACAAAAATTATGTTTTTGAAGTGTAATAGACATTAACAGAGTAAACATATTTGTAACTCGGAATTAGGCTCTCAGGCATATTTTAACTTGCGTGTATGTTCTGATAAATGTTTTGAAACTGAGAATGTCAAAACTTTCAAATAATTTGGTGTTGTTCTTGACTGCAAGATGAGTTTGTCTGCCCATACTGATGCATTTGAAAGATATCTTATAGGTGCGGCTAGGCAAATATATTTCTTAAAATCTTTTTGCTCACAGCATCTTCTTAAATGTATTCATTTTACTATGGGTTAGTTCATTTTAAGCTGGAGTATGACATTGTTTGCTGGAGCGGTACACGTAACAACTCTTCTAATCTCTCAAATATTCGTCTAATTTATAATAAAAAATTGCAATTAAATAGATTAGTACTTTTCAGAAGCCAAAATTATTTTCAAAAAAATTACAAATATTCTTCATTAGATCTGGCTATCTATATTTGTTGAATCGTTACTATTCTAGCTACAACCTAAGAGTCAACAATAAAAATTTGGTTTCGGTACCACATCAGATTTTTTTTTTAAACGCGCAGATCATATCGAGTTCAGGAATCTTTGAGACCAAGCTAGCGAACTCTGCGAGTTTCATCTCTCCTATTTGAAATAATCTGTCTGTACTGCGAATTGCCGCTTTTATAATATTACTAACGGGTATGATATCATCAGTCTGACTAACATTGTGTAGATCCAATGGGTGCCTTTAGGGGATATCGTGCAGGTCTTTCCGAAAAAGGTATAGCTTTGGTAATTTTGTTATTTATATGTGAGCTCCAATCTAAAACTCTGTCTAGAACTAGACCTAGATATTTAAATTTAATGGATAACTCTAAAACTGTATCGTTCAGCGAGATCTGGTAAAGATTTAGCTTTATTCTACGACTGCAGGGTATTAGTTCACCCTTTCCGGGGTTGATTGATAAGTTTCCATCATCCAACACCAGTCAAACACTATTTTTGGAAGATTTTGTGTTTTGTTGAAAATTTTCTTTAGGTGTTTATCCTTCACTATGATGACCAAATCATGGGCTTTGTAGCCTAAATTGTCCGGTTGAACTACTAAGTCGTCGATGACAAGTGAGCCTTTTGCTGCTGAGACTGCAATTGATGTCTCAAAGGAAGTAATGGTTATTCTACAACTTTCGAACCTCGCTCTTTCCCATCTCACCCATCAATTTTTAATTTTTGAAATAGAATCGTACTTATACCGTGCGAAAAGCACCTTTAATATCTCGGAAAGTACATAAAGTTATGTGATGTTTCATTGGTATCTGTCGTGCTATTGTAGACTTAAAAGGGCACCTTCCGTTGATCGTTATTTTCTGTAGGCGTATTGATTTGGATGCTGAAACTTTTATCTAAGTATTCTCTAATATGAGCGTAGATTGCTTTAAGAAAACACTATGTCAAGCTTATAAGCTATGTAAATTTTACATAGCTCAATGGGTTTATTACCTGATTTGGGGATAAAAACTATGGTTACCTCACTTCAATTTTGTGGTATCCCAGATTGAACCTCGATGTAAATAAGGCAACCATAATTGGTAGAATGGAAAACAGATTTTTTGAAATAGAGGTGGAAAGATTTCGTCAATTTCCGGTACTAGGTTTCAATGGGTTTACGCCCCATTTAACTTTGCCTTGGCTGAACATGTTTCCATGTTGATTCTGCTATCGTTATGATAGATACTAGAATCAGAAGTAGCATTTTGTGTATATTGAATAAGAGTCGTGTTTGGGAAGTATACCTCAAGCAGAGTTGCTAGGATTCCATCTCGACCAAGTACCAACGTACCAGATGATTTGATTAAAAACCAATCCTGTTTGAAGTATCTTAGGAGAAAACCTTTTAGAGACGTGGAATAGCCGGGAGTTGTTCTTTCGCAGTTCTGTTCACAAGTTTTTCTCAATTCTGTGTTGAATTTATATGTATGTACATACTTGTAAGTGTCCCATGAACCGGTACGTTTTGCTTGATGAACAAGTTTTCTCATACTTCTGTGTAGTTATTCTGGTTGCCTATTTCACTATGGTACGAACCTTTTAACCACTCCAACTTTGATTGTACAACTACTCGTACTTCTGATGGATGATGTGTAATTGTTGAAAAGAATTAAAATCCTTTTTTCTTGCAATCTTTTGAGCAATCTTTAGTTAGACGTTCAGCGTCAGTTTAGGACTTGCTAAAATTTCCTAAATAAGTAATTCGTTTATATAAATACGTTTATTACAATAATATACAATATATGAAATCTTACATTTTTCAGGACTTTCGAATTTTTTTTTTACAATATTATAAGAAATTTATTTTATTTTATTTTTATTTTTTTCTTTTCTCAAGTTCACAGCTCGACTGCTTAACTTTTCGTATAAAAGCAAATGGAAGATTTCGAGCAAAACAGATTTAAAATGTGCCATTTGCAGTGTGACCAACAAAATAACAATAAAAAAAATATGTAGAACGTGTATAGCGCCATCTACTTTGTAGTAGCATCGATGATGCCAGATTCCTCAACACTCCCCCTGGTAAGGTGGGGCTTTGCTCACGCTGGTCCTGCTTACCACTATCTTTGGAACTGGCTACATCCAAAATGGCTAACTTGGAAACTGGTGTACTGGTGGTGAAATTTCCGATGATAATGGTCCAGAATTAAACGTGTTGTATGGTGGTTCCTTGGAAGTACGATTGGCCTCTTAACATAATAGTTCAACCCTTCCATCACGTCGATTCTTCCTACAATCCTTAGCAGTCCATTTTCGTCAAGGTATGGGGATAACTTATATAACTTATATAGTTTGCTTGTTTGGGCAATATTCTTGTGTTGTGGCAACATCGAGCACACTATCTCTTCGTTGTATGCCTCTCTCTGAGCTTGTTTCCACAAATAACGTTCTGCCTTTTGCAGAAGGGCTTGGAGTTGGAGTTTTGGTACTGATTTCTTTGACAACAAATCAACAAACCAAAAGACTTTCGTCATTGTGTTGAGTAGTTTTCTCCATTTGGAGGATCTGTTTATGTCAATAACACAGATTTCATTTGTATCTGCGTGATAAAATTGTTCGACATTTCGATTGGGTTCATGTTCAAACACAGGCCAATATTTCTCATCTTCCTTAAGATAGTGAGGTCCACAGTACCAAATGCTGTACGAAGAAAAGTCGAATGTTGTTCTTACTTATTAATGCAGCATTAGTCCTCTCAAGAATTTCTCCGATCCTTAAAGAGACAAACTGCTGAAATTTAGAACTTGGTGATCGAATCCAATAAATAACCGTTTTGGAATCGGTCCAATAGGTTTGCCGCGTAAATCTGATCGCGTGAGAGTCGATGATCGTAGATGCAAGTCTGCTTCCGAGAACTACAGCCTCGAGCTCCATCCTTGGAATTGATATTCGACGCAATGGAGCAACTTTGGTTTTTGCTGTTATCAACCTCCTTTCGAACAGTTCTCTGAATGTAACTCGAGTGTAAGCGACGGCCGACAATGCTTCTTCGCTTGCATCGCAGAATATATGAAGCCTTACTCTACCTGCATTTGCAAAGCTTAAGGTTGTTAAATATGTCCGGGAAACTCTAGTGTTGTTTATCAAAGGCAATAGTCTTAGCCACTTGTTCCGGACAATAAGTTGTTCATGCTCTATCGGCTCATCCTAAACAATGCCAAATCTCCAAATTGACTGAAGTAAGATTTTTACATATATTCACCAACAAATTAGCAATTAGTCCAATAGGATCGTAAATCCTCATAAGATGACAAAGGACTTTCCTTTTAGTTGGTGCTTTTTTGCAATTCATCACCTCCGGGCTCATTCGATCAAAGTTAAATTAAAAAAAAATTTGTCCATTGCTTGCGACCACCACATCACTAGAACTTAACTTTTTTAGCGCTTGTCATAGGTCTGCTCAAATTCTTGTCTTCAACACGGTGTTCCAATCGGTTCATAACGGTTTGGGCATTAGATTGGAAATTTCTGATCTCGAAACCACCTTGATTATGGACACACACTACATCCTTTGCAATCTTTACTGCTTCTTTTTAACTACGATAAAACTTAAAGCACGTAAGTTTCGATTTCACCTTTTTCTCCATTTCGCCAAAGGAAGCGTTGTGCTTCTTAGTCTTCTTCTCGGATGCAGACCTGGTGCAACTTTTCTTTAATGTCAGCACATAAGCCCACTTTCTGTTCTCTTAAACGGAAAAGAATCCTAAGAAGTGGCGATACGATATCTGGACCCGGTAAGAGGAACGTGTTTAATGAGACTCCATTCACCTCTGATGATGCGTCTCATACTAGGCTGATTTTGTTCGGTTTATTGATGTTAAAAAGCGTACCCTTTTCCAACATAATCTTGTATCTATATAAGTTCCGATATCAATTTATAGAGATTCGGCTCCTTTTCTAATCTTCTCACCAAACACTGAAGGCGACGAATCGCATTGGGTTCGCTGTCGGATAAACTCACTTTGGTATTCTTCCATAGCAAAGGCACTTCAAAATGATTACAAAACGATACCTCGGTACCAACACACTGACGAAGAAGACTTATTCCGCAACGAAACTATTGACGCAGTGCACCAACATAAAAGTAGACTGCTGTCAAGGCTAAAAACCTTGTACAGACAGTTTACTGACAGACATAACCCGGAGATCATGACTCTGTATTCGTCGATTAAAAACCTCCAAACATTAATAAAGGAAAATTACAGAGCATCTGTAAGTTTGTATTGGAGCAATAAAATTCGAGCTGTAAACACCAGCAACCCAAATATGTTCCCGCAAATAAATAAAATATTTCGGAGAAATAATTAGAACGACCTTCCATGTCTTAAAATCGCCCGAACGACGAACAAATACTGGTAACAGCGGGCATAGATCCAAATGAGGCTGTTGATGATGACAACTTCTTTGTGATCGAGGATCCACAGGAGCAAGTAGAGGCTATAGGAGCAACTTTGCAGGAAGTGTACAAGGCGAATGTTATCATTGGCGAGAACCACGATCTGGAGAATAGAGTCCTTGTGCACAATTTCTACCTTCGAAATGAAATTGTGAATTGGAGATTCGAGAGCTCGGGTTTCACCCAGTTCAGTGACGAGAATATAGCAAATAATGTCATCACCAACGATAGGGTACTACCCCCTATCATTTCGAAGGAAGAGCTCAAAACGATCTTCGAATCACTTAGAGGTAAGAAATCAGTGGGAACCGATGAAATACCGAACATTGTGCTTCGACATCTCCCTCTAGAAGCGGTGAAAATTTATACCACCCTATTTAATAATGCAATGAATAATGCACATTATCCGGCGCATTGAAAAACTGCGGTGGTACATCCCATCCCTAAAAGGGATAAAGACACTTCCAATCCGGCGAATCTCCGCTCGATCAGTCTTCTTCTAAACATCAGTAAGGTTTTCGAGAAGGTGATCAATAGAGTCCTCTTCAACATTTACACGAGTGATCTGATAGGTTCACTTCACCATGCCATAGCGTACGCAGACGACATAATCGCGTACAGATCAGGTCCAAAGATTGAGGTCATTAATATGCTTTTGCAACGTGACTTCGACAAAATTAAGCGATATTGCGATGACTGGAAGTTGAAAATCAACTTTCAGAAGTCGGAAACCATTCTGTTTAGGACGCCTTTGTCTGGGGCCTCTAGGGATACCAGAAAGAATTGGCGAAAGTTCTCGATCGTGGGGCAGCACGGGCAGCCACTTGCTTGTCGAAATGTAGTCAGATACCTTGGGATCTCGCTAGATCAATTTCTGTATTTTAACAAACATATAGAGGTTGGTCTGGCCAGAGCCAGAGGTGCTTTTGCCCTTACAAAGAGATCTGCTATATGGCCCTTATCAGGCCCAAGCTTGTATTTCGATGTCCCGTGTGGTTCAACGTGAGAGCAAGTTTATTGGAAAAGATTCGGGTGTTTGAGAGGGCTTGTCTTAGGACTTGTCTGCGCTTATACAGAACACCAGAGTCTGAGTGCATAAAATTCTATCCTAATGAGGTCTTATACAATAGGGCGAACCTAATAAGAGTGGACAATTTCGTCATTAAGTTTACTCGAAGGCACGTTGCGAGAGCAATGACCTCATCGAACAACCTGATCTCCTGGGCTTACTACCCCAATTATATGTATCACGAGAGAGTTCGCTTTGACGGCTTTATTCCTCCGGAAGCGTTCCTCTATCTAGATAGCAAAGGTCTGATCCAGGACAGATTGGTGGTGCCGCTAATCTTCCACGTCGCTCGAACACAACGTCTCTTGTGTTTAACGTAAGTACCTGCCGTGTGGGCTTAAACTTACGGGATGTCCATACATCCATGGGAGCAAGGATATGCCTTGCCATCGCTCACCGTCAATTCACTGATACTGATACCAATTCGGAACTGTGTTGCCATCACAAGTTCCACCCTTGGTAAGATTCGAGGCCGACCTAAAACCTCTTACTGCTCTTAGGGTCGCAGCACCCAGTACTTATTGCAACTCTACATTGGGCCGCAACCCTTCCCGCGATTTTGGGTTTAAACCACAGCCACCATGACGCTCCCACAAATGGGTCTACCTCTAAAAATTCAGTCCCGGACCGAGATCCGGGGGCCTCCCGACTCCCGTGGTACCGTGATTTAAGTCCTGGTACGGACTACCGGTGATCCAACCGCCAACAAGACCTATGACTGGCAACTTGTGACTGATCGAATCGTAGCAACCTTCGGTAGCGTCATCTGAAGATGTTTACGATAAGACCAGTACTTTGCTCTGCCCCCGTTCATTATTAGACAACCTCATTAAAGGGCGAAGCCTTGATAATTGGGCGGGGGCCCCGTCGCTCGAACAGCTGCGGACAGGCGACTCAACTACGACAAAGGCGTCGCACTTGGTAGCGCGGAGCGTCACCGGTTCAGAAGGTCGGGAGGGAGTCGCGACATGAGGGATGTTGCTCAGCAGCACCAGCAATTTTGGTGGCTAGTTGAAGGGGAGGATGCTTCGTCGTCGAATACCTCCAGTAATACATAGCTTCATCTGAGGCAAAGTGGGTCAGCCTAATTTTTTTTATAGCCATGGCCGGCTTACATAGTTTTATGTAGGATTAAGTTACTCGTAGTTTTAAGAAAAAAAAAATATAAAACCAAAAAATAAATAAAAAAATATATATATATTTATTGATGTCTATGTTTGTGTTAGATGTGAGTAGGTTAAGTAGATTAAGATTTATTTTTAGGTAGTTTGTAGGCTTTTAATTTTAAGTTTTATAAAAAATTAAAAAAATGTCCGCTTACTAAGTTTTTACTTAAAATTTATTTTCTTAGTTCTAGTATGTAAAAATAGAAATAAAATTAGACTGTATGGTTAGTCGAAAGACATAGTTTAAGTGTTAGGTTAAACTTAGAGAGCCCGCATGGGGCCAGTAAGTTAGTATAAGATAATTTTAAGTTAATTAAGCTAATTTTTAAGCATGTAAGAGTAATTTAAGGTGTATAAATAAAAATGCATACAAACTGAAACTGAACTCAAAATGATTACTAACTCGTTTGCAATCAGTGTCGAGTAGTCGCGTTGCCTTTTAATCGTCAGGCGAGAGTTAAACTCTTTTTGTGTCCATGCTTTCAATGGCGCAAAACTCTTTCATAACCAGAGGCAGAGGCTCATCGTCTCAACTGCAATCGCAGTTACATATACTCAAATGATAACTCATACTTAAATTTTTGTGGGACCTGGTTTCGCATAGACCAAATACAACCCAACCCAATCGCGTTTTAGTGGCGACTGGCTCATCAGCTTTTCCTTCTTTTGTTTTTAATGGTATCCCAAGATTCCAATTCTTCAACCCTATTACAATGCGTGGCTTTGCATTTGAATTTGAAAATGAGTTAATTGGTATACCCTTTAGATGTTTATACTGTTTGGCCAGTGATAGGACATCGACCGTTTGCTGTGGTAAATCCAATTGTTTCACAGTGCGTACGCCAAACATTTGATATTTATTTTCTTTTTCATCCCCTGAAATGGCAATTCCAATTTTTGTTGAGTCTACCTCTAGTCGAAGTGTTTGCAGTCCATTTTAGTTGCAAGGGTATATGTTCACCCTCTACTCCTAGTCTGTTTGCAAGCTCTTCTTCGATAAGTGATGTAGAAGAAACGTCATCTAAAAACGCAAATGTCTTTACCTTTGTAAGTTTCCCGTACAAAGTAACAGACAGAATTCTGAAAAAGATTGTATTTTCCTTCGATTGAGTGTGGCATAGGATTAAAGGCTGGGTAGTCGTTGATGGTACGGTGACAGGTGAAGAATTGCCCACCGTAGAGCGCCCACGTGTCGGGACGGGTGGAATGGTGGCGAGTTATTGTACGTGGTAATGACGACTCTTTCTCCCTACTGATGTTCGGGTTGTGTTTATGCAGTAGTCTATTGTGAAGATAAGTACATCCGTTTCCTCCACACAGTTGATTGGACTTGCAGCTGTTGGTGTGACGTTGAAGACTCGCACTTATTTTTCTCTTTTAACACGGCCCATCGTTGCTGTAAGTTAAAAACTTAAGCAGTAGCTTAAAAACGTTTCACAATTTCCTTCCGTTTGACAATTTCTATTACAGATTTTACATTTCTTATTGTTAGTTGAAATTTCATTGTGAACATTAATGTACGGTCGTTGTTTATGTTCTAGCTTGGTTTCATTGGTAGAGTAAGAGAATGTCACGTTGTTTGCCGCTCTTCCAACTTCAAAGATACATATATTTATGAGCGGGAGCGTTTGTTTGTATATAGACCAATTCAAGCGGATTGAGGGTGGTTATCTTTCTACTAGTTCGTGTAACAAAATGGGATTGTTTAGATGAGGGAAACAACCGGACATTTCCATGGTCGCACAAATATTCTCGACATCCAGTGCGTATTTCACGATCGAGTCTAGCTTATCCGCCTTAGGTAGTGGTTAGCGTCTCACCTTAAGAAGCAGAGACTTTATTATAATTTCCGGGCGTCCGAACATCAATTGCAAAGTGAAAATTATCCGTTGCACTTGGCCTGGTTGCGATAAACGACATCTCACTGCTTCCAGTGCATTTCCTCTCGGACAAGCACTTAGTCTTCCAAGGTTTTCTTCCTCTGAAAATCCGCAAACGTTTGTGCTGTTCTCAAAGGAGCTGATAAACAGAGCCAGGTCCTCAGGGTTCCCATGGAATGTTGGCAGTTCTTTGGGGATCGATTGACGAGCTGCCATGTACCTCCGTGTTAATCTATGTTACTCCAACCAGTCAGACGTATTTTTCTTGTTTTCCCATTCACCTGTTTAATTAATTTTCGTCAAATTGCATTATCCGGTTCTTAACCCCAGTGCTTGAATTCTTTAATTTTGTTTGTGCAATTTTTTCAGTACAAAGCCCATATCTATATAAAATTGCAACCAAGCAATACAAAAATAAAAACAATAATTCGACCTAATATTTATACCCTCACTGACCTACACAACAAATTTAAACATGTCTTGCGGAATTGCCAATTGTGTAATCGATGACTGCAATGCTGACTGAGTAGCTTGCAAGGGTATCTGTGCGAAAGCCTTTCATGCTGTTTGTGTCGGGTTAAACAAAAGAAATACTATGTTTATCAAGGAATTCTCCGATAACCTCATTTTCTTCTGTGATGAGTGCAAATGTATCTCACACTAGCATTTTCTTTTGGCAATAAAATGCCTAAGCGATTCCAATGACTCCTACCAAGAAGCACTCGCGAAAAAGATCACGGACAAAATTTAGGTTATTGAAAACAGTGTTAAAAGTGTTGAGGAGTTACGTAACTCAGTGCAGACCTCAGACGAACTAATAAAATCCAAAGTAAAGCATATGGATAAACAAATTGCTAGTCTAATCGAGTTGGACTCCGAGAGATCCAGGAATGAAGAAACTCCCTTACGTCACCTGGATAAAGTGTTAAGTGACATCAAAGCTATCTGTTCTACGCAAATTATATCCAACCAAATAACCTGCGAGTTGATAAGCTCCCTACGTTACGACAGTGACATTCCATCTCCAAAACAATCTGATCCTATGCTCGAAGCTATCTTCGACAAAGTGAACGATGTCAGTGACGAACTTACTGCGACTCGTATGCGATATTGAACATCACACCGCAACAATAAACAGCAAAATCGTTGACCCACTAAATTCCCGCAGCCTTACCAGAATGTTCCCTATAATACATCGCTAATGGCTGAATTAATGGAACCTGAAGTGGATTCACGCTCACCCCCACATACAAGTTATCTGCGGACGGTTCAACTTACTCATTCCTGCGAAGTTTCTTCCACCTTGACAATGGAGAACACATCTATGTCAACTCCTTCAATGGCTGCTCACAGAAGCTTATCAATCACTTCAACTCAACTTGGACACCTTCCGAATGGCAGCGTAGACTTGATAAGCTTGCTTCGAAAAATCAATTGGTCACTACGCTTCTTATCAATGGCGCCTCACCAAACGCTGATGCTGATTGGATCTCGAATTTTTTCATAAAGAAATATGGCATCACCATTAGCCACTGCAATTTACTTCCAACATCTCACCACAGAAGTAAGCGCAGCTTCAAGCTCAATATTCCAGCCAAATACGAATGTCAATTCCATAATCCAGCCAGGAACAATTTCAATCTTGGAAAATCGGGCGATCTTGCTGGCTATGCCAAATCGCCAAAACGGGAGATTACGCTACCAGGAAACGCTTCCTTCACAATATCCATTGCGGCTCATGCTGTGTGTGCGGTTGCACTGTCTTATTGAAACTACATGTTCACCAAGCGGTAAGTACCAAGCGGTAAGTACCACATGGGAAATCGGTACACCGCGTGCTGTTGACAAACGCCACATGGACATAAGTACCCCAGAGTAAAATCCCGGACTTTACAAATTCATTTGTATCGATCCCTTGAAAATATATAAAAAAATAAAAATAAAAAAGAACTGAAAGCGGAACAATGGGTGGTGGCTACACGGTGGTTATTCCGAGAACTTTCTGATCAAGGAGGTATTGTATGATGCATTTGTATACTATCGAATGATTTCCCCATATTGATGAAAACCGTGTGCAGATCTCTCAAAGCGTCCTGATATGTCGACATGCCTCCAATAAGGCCCCATTGACTTTCATGGAGTTAAATTATATTGGGCTATCAGCTGTCTAGTTTGGTAGATGTTACAATTTTATGTGCCGCCTATGCCTTTATACAGTGGAGCAAGATAACTCACAACCACTGGTTAGGCATTCGATATCCCTTCTCTTCATTTCATTTAACCAAAAAGCAAGCAATATAAATCCAAGGTTTCCGACTGCCACCCGTACTTCGAAGAGTATGTAATCCGGTTCTGCTATTATATTTACTCCCGGCTCATTCACTTTACAGCTCAGTAAAATCAGCCGTTTGTTTTTTGTGCTCGACAGTCGAGGAAATGGTACTGCGCTGTAATTCTTCGTTCAGTATAGCGTTAGGTTACTTTTTGCGTTTATTACACATTTCGTTGTCCCCATTAGCAGACATAGTTGCTCATCATCATTATCTTCCATATATTACGGCGATGGAATATCGTCTGGTTTTTTTTTTCCTGGTGCCGGAATCTTAGAAATGTTAGCTCGTTTTCCGTGCTATGACTGACATTTCTTCTACTTGTCGCCTGGTTATAGATTGTGGGTATACCTCTTCACATTCCCAATATACTGCGTCTATTGCTATCGTATGTACTCTAGCTATTGCGTTTTTGGCCTCATTTATTCGTTCATAATCTAGCTCAAAGTTTTCTCTATTTCCGCTGTACTAAGCATACCCTTGATAGGATCGCGTCTTGTTCTTTACCGCCCTCTTCGTTTCATCATCGTTTCACCACAAAGCCAATTTATTCTTTTAGTGCCTGCTTTCTAGAAAGCCGAACGTACTCTTCGTTTGTAGGCTTTTGCAGGCACTCTTGCAAATTGAACATCCAGATCTGGATCTTTCCCTGTTCAGGTTGTGTCGGGTTACTTTTTCGACTGCTACTGGTTTTCGTTGGTTTCTTCACACAAAATTTTGTCTGGAAAATTCGGTGTTGCCTTTATCTTTTTACCGCCGTTTCACATTATTTCCGCACAGATGGTAATCTGTCTAAGTTGTCCGAATAACTAATGTTAGCGAACTTATCTCGCTGAGTTTTACATTCCGAGACTGTATCTCCCATGGCATTCTTAGTCTTATTTCCTTCCTTAATTTTCTATTTTTATTGTTAGTCGTAAAAATTAATTATTTTGTGCTTGTGGTACAGTCGGTGATAGACCTGGACCTCAACAAACATATCAGCCCTGTTTTATTCTACCTGTTTCCAAAAACATTAAGATAAATAGATATCTTATAAAACGGCTACTGAGTAGACTTACAAATAAAATATAAATTTAGGGTAATATAACATAAAGTATATAGGTAAGTTCAAAATGAAGAAAATAAGAAATGGTTTAACATAATCATTGACACCAATGTTGTGAAGAAGATACATTTCCAAAACAACATACTCGTACATGAGCGAAATGGCCTCAAAATCTATAGTAGTCAGGGTTGTTGATTAAAAATGATTTAAGTTGTAAGCGAAAGCGAATGAAAATAATTAATAATTAATTAAAATTTAATAAGCGGATGGAGTGGATGAAAACTGTCGCTCAGATACAAGACACAAAAAACGGAGATGAATCATTATTTGATGTGATCTGTTTGAGGAGCTGAAATGCAGCTTGTTTCAAAGGTAGCTAGACTGGTTGGTTTGAATCACATTTGAGAGCAAAATAGGACTTCATAGTGCGCAGTATTGTAAAATGCTAAGTTAAGTTTTCTTCTACTTGTTGCACCGCATTTACAGCTGCGTTAATGTAATTGTTCCAAGTTAATGTTCTGTTAAATAGCAAACCTAGAATTCTTACAGAGTCCACGTTAGCCTATGTTTGACTCATTTAACACTATATCGGGAAAATTTGAAAGCCCCACCGACTTCTTGCTAATTACGATGCTTTTTGTTTTAGACGGGTATAGGCATAGCCCATTGTGCTTAGACCATGTGGATATTCTCTCAAAATTGATCAATCCTAGTTGGCAACTTCGATACAGTTGGATATCGTCCGCGGACATTTCGTTCATGTATGTGGAGCATAGAAGAGGTCCCAAAATAGAGCTTTGTGGAATGCATCTACTGTTGTGAAGGAAGTCGAGCGTATAAGGTCCAACTGAGACAGCTTGTTTTCTGTGCTTAAGATGTGACGATATGAGGGTCACAGCCGAATTTGCTAACTCAAACTGACTAGCAAAACCACTTTATCCTCGTCGAGAGATTCCCTGATATCATAAGGTACTATGATGTTGCCTAAAACCTAATTGTATTGCCGATAGTAGGTTTATTCGAGTGGATTGATTTGTCTTTGCAGTATCCTCTTTGGTTATTTGAGTATGTAACACTTTTTGATTGTGAGGGGTAGCAATCCGTGGTCAGGATAAACTTGAAGACATTCACTAATAAGGGCAAAACGACTAGGAGAATAATATTGATGAATTTAGGGTGAACAAATCAAGAGTTTTGGATTTGACGGATAAAAGGGATACGAGCACATCGATATTATCAACACAAGTAAATTCAAACGAGCTATCAATCTCATTGTGTTCATGGGCAACACACGTTGGTAAGGGAACCACGTTCAAGGAACGTAAAAGAAGAGGTATAAAACTTTTGTTCAGTTCAGTTCATTTATGTCTACGTTTTCATCAGAATGATGAAATGATGGATGTTACTGTCCACTTGCGCTTCATAAGCTGCGATACTCTTCTGGTATGTTGTCAATCGACGATGGATTCAAAGACGTTACAAGCTGGAGTGTTGGTGCCATTTCGCTCTATATGTCCTAGCCGTCTAAGTCGATGAATTTTGACTCTTTTAGCTAAGCCACTATAGAGTTGTTGGTTAAATCTCCTCGTCCACTCTTCGTCGATGCAAACAGGTAGATCACTAGAATTAATTTTCTTTCGAAATGAGTACCTTCTGTACCTGGGATGATCAAAGTTTTACAGAGCGCTATTTTGGTGGGTAATTGAGAGAGGGCAACAAAACAGAGCCAGAAAAAAAAAAACAGCGATTGATGAGAGTTACTCTTGTCAGAGCTTGACAAGTTACACAGAGATGGGAAACTGGCCATGTCTTAGCATAATTTTTTGCGATAAGCGCTGGCTTAAAATCGAAAAAATTTCGATGTTTTTCTCTAAGATCTACATTAATGTTAAAGACGTTTTTTAAGAAATTCAGACGTTTTTGTTTAAATAAAACATAAAGAAATAAACTTGATGACCATTCGTTCGGAAGATTATTTTATTGCATTTAATATTTGGAAATAGTTCCTTGCATATGACCACGACGGCTACCTCGTACAAAGCGCATTTCAGAGGTCCAATTCTCGATCACTTTTTAGAGCAATTGGGTACCTATATTGCGTATTAGTCGAATAATGTTTTGCTCAAAAGCATGAATCGTTGATGGTTTATCGGCATAAACTGGTGACTTGAGGTAGCCACACAGAAAATAGTCCAATGGCTTCAAATTACACGATCTTGGTCGACGTTCAGTGTTCAATAAAGCGACGTTTTCATTGGTAGTATTTGGTGGAGCACCATCCTGTTATTGTTGATCATTGCATTGTTTCAGTGTCTATTGACAGTAACAAGTGTTCCGGCCCCATTTTTGAAGAAATAAGGACCGATGATGCCACTGGGGTACAATCCACTCCATAGGGCACATTTTTCTGGATGCAATGGCATCTGCTGAAGATTTTGAGGGTTATCCTCGCTTCATATACAGAAATTCAGCTTGTAGCGTGAATTGGATGCAAATGTTGCAATAATTTGATAAATAGTGTGTTCAGATGACCGATGATATTATATTTCCTGTAGTGCTCTATAAGTTTCGCTAACAGAGATGCGGTTCTGGAAATAAAAACCGTCCCTAGACGACAACGAGGAGGTAGGTAGGTAGAGGTAGTGATTCAGTATGAACCCAAGTAGTACGAGAATGTGCCTTCTTGTTACCACGACGCATGTAACCTGGATGATGAGATTGTGAGATAGCCGGTGCCTAGGACCAGTCTGTGGTGTTAAGAAAACAGATAAGATCTCGTATCCCTTTACCCAAGATGCCATTAAGTCTGGCTCTTGCTAGTGTCGGACATTTGCAGAGGAAATGGGAGATAGTTTCCTTCTTATTTTCGTTCCCACAACTGTGGCAGTGGTGGTTGTATGGGACACCTAGTTTGGTCGCATGATCTCTAATTGGCCATTTTTTTCCAAACTAGCGCATGCTCAAGTGGTTATTAGTACCCCAAAATGTTTGCACACAGCGCGGACGAAGGAAAACTAGGTAGGAAAAAAAGAGAAGTACGGATGTACGTTGGTTTTAAATGCCTGAATACTACAATAACTTGGAAATATAGAGCTCGGCAGAGTTATCCATAAACGAGTTGTACGGCTAAGGAACGAATCACGATATTTCAGAGTACGTTCGAAAGTATGCTTGAGTGTATACCAATGAGCATTCATGACGAAACGGGTGTTACGGTTGAAGGTTTGAAGAGGCGGAATACTACTGGCAATTTCTATGGAGCACTGGTGGTGAAAATAGCAATAGAACAAAGTGAAGGACGAGACATTACTTCGGTGTCCATTGTCTGACTGATATTAGCATGAACTATGAGTTTTATCGTACAGCTTTGAATCCTATCTAGCAGGTGCAGATATGTTTTAGACGCTATTGACCAGATGTGAGTATTGTACTTCAATTTTGAGTGGATAAATGCCTCATAACATATATTGAGGACTGATCAGAAGGAGTGAAATATTTCTTACATCACTTGAGCAAACCTAGACTTTTCGCAGCATTTTTGGCGACATTGCTGTTAATATCCGAACTTAATGAGCTTAACACACGTTACCGTTCCCGTTTTACAGCCGAAGATCAGAGACATGAATCCAAGAAGGAATATAAAAAGCAGAGAGTACTGTCATCAGCAAAGGAATATTTTGGATTAGAGGAATGCCCTGTGATGATTGTTTGTTGTTTTTTCTACTCCATCCTATATCATCCTTGATATTGCGCATTTGGTTAACCTCCTTCATTGCTGAACTCCTGCCGCGAGTGATCCCTGCCTAGCCAGTTCATCTGCACTCTTCGCATTTTGTTTTATGTCACTGTGCCCAGGAACCCAGAATTATGTGACCCTGAATCCATCTCCCAAGCGGGAAAGCTCGTTCAGGCTCTCCTCCACTAGTTTTGGGGATATGGTAACCGAGTCAATAGTTTTGATATCGATAGTAATGTTTTATTTGTTCGGTCGTTGCGTCATGACCGAGTTGCGAGCAAACTTCTCGGATTGCCGGTGTTACCTTAACAATTTTTGTTCTGAGCATAAAACTATCAATTGACTACTAAATTCCTCTATGCCCAACTCGATCAAAGATTTGTAAATAGCTTTAGTATGTACGTTATTAGAGGCTCTTTCTATGTCTAGTAAGGAGACTAGAGTAAGTTCAACTATACTACCTCGTGGAGAGCCGTTTCCGTCGAACTTTCCTTCAGATAGGCGCGCTATGATTTTCATAGCTATGATGAATGCTTCACATGTGGATGTCTAAGACACGCTCTAGAGTTTTAGGTTAAACTATTGCCCTGAAATCCTTCGAGGACTCGTGCCCGCGCTTACCAACCTTCCGTATAAACACCACTCGAGCGCTTCTCCAAGAGTAGGGTACATAGTTCAGTATTAAACAGCCTCTGGAGATTGAGGCCAGCCAAGGTATGCCGTTAGGGCCCTGAAATTTGAACGAGAGAAGCTGTTAGTAGCCCAAGAAATCTTTTCCTCGGAAATAATTGAATTGTTAATGCTGTGGGATGCTTTGGGATGCTATGGGATGTTATATTTCCGAGATCTCCGGGGTTCCATACTAATATCACTGCATCCGAGAAAATGTGTGATCACCAGAAGTTCTAGGGTCTCCGCAAAGGACTCTGTCTATCCTCCATCTGACCTTCTTAGAAAGAAAGGGTTGGAGTGTTCCTTAGACAGAATTTTACTAAGCCTGGAGGAGTCCTTGAAGGTTTCTCTCGAATGGCAATAGTTCATTCAGGCCTGCTTCTTGGATGCCTTTATGGCTTTCTTATACAAACTTAGCAGTGCTTCAAGGCTGCCTGAGATTACATAGATCATCATTTCTACTATGGGAGAAGTGTCTTTTTTTACTACCTTTAACTGTACACGAAACTTTGTATACCTAGTACAGTCATAAGTACTGATACAAAGAAAAACTTATGACAAATGAACTTAGCTACAAGTTATGGAAGACTTCATTCGAAATGGCCGCCATTTGATTCAAAGCACACCCTGAGACCTAGTGGCCAATCATCAATCGCATTACGGGCCTCATTCATCGGAAAGTTGTCGACAGTACGAACAAGGGCTAGCTTCAAAGACTCAATATTTAGGTGATGAGTAGAGCAGGCCATTCCCTCTAAAACAGACTACAATTTATAATCCAAAGGGTTGAGGTGTATAATACCAGCTGGCCAATCATCCGGTGATATGAAGTCGGGTAAATTTTTTTTAGCCACTTTTGGGTGGTTTTCGCCATGTTGGAATATCCAGTGCTTGTTTGCGAACAGTGCTTTGGGAAAGTATTGACTCCTTTTTTACAAAAATGGGGGTCGGTTATGCCATAGCTCACTCCCCACCATACCGTTACATTTGCCGAGTGGTGGCCTCTTACAAGCCTTTAAATATGTTCTCAAGCTTCTTTTGAGGTCCGAGCATATAGTCGATCATTTTGGTTTTAAATGTTTTTTCGACTGTCAAAATTTTCTCGTCGGTGAAAAGAATTTATCAGTGAGCATTTTTAGTGTACCGCCTTAAGAGAGCTTCTGATGTTTGCTTCAATCCGACTGTTAGTAAGTGTCCAGTGTGTCTTTTGTAGACACTCCAGTCCCAAGTCTACTTTGATGATGCGAGCTGTAGATTTTTGCGAAATGTTGATTTCTCGCGAAGGAATCTTTTAATTTTTCAGTGGTTTACGGCTGATTCGAACGTGTACGGCGTTGATGGCTCCCGGAGTCCTCAGAGGAGGAGACTGGTGCTTCGACAGTTGGCGCAGACTAGAGGGTCTCCTTTCTTCAGGATTGGGAATACAATGATGAGGATCTATTCGTTTAGCATGTTTTCGTTCGACCATATTTAAGAGATAATTTGGCGGTCAAGACACCAGTCGATGTTGGCAGATTTGTTGGCCTTGGATTTGGACATGGCTATCTTCATTCCGACGAAGTCGGGGGACGGAATGCTTACCCTACATCTTGCAGGTTAAATACCTCAATCTGCTCCACAGCAAAACATGCTCACATATATGGATTATTTATATAAAACAGCTGTCGGTAGTTGTTACAGTTTCTCGTGTTATTTTTGCATTTATACAGGAATAGCAATCGAGTGACATGCTTTCTATAACTGAATGATTAGTATGACAAATTTGTTAAATGCATTCATCATTAATATTTCATTCTCCGATGACATGAGGATATGAGAAGTTAAGACATTTCTTAATGCTCTCTATTAACGCTCTTAATTACAGTTATCGATCGTTAACATTGCACATTATTTTGTAAATACAATCCTGATAACAAAGCACTTATAATCCTGCAGATTTTTATTTTAATTGAAATTTTCTCTCTACTACACAATATCAAAACAAACTATCAACAAAATCGTAAACCTTTGCATTTACATAATGTTAAAAGCTTTTCCTACTTCTAAAAAAAAAAATTGTGATCCTCATTTGAAAAAGAAAAAAAATCCACATGTGCAAGATAGTTTATTGCATTTAAAATTAATTTTTATATAAGATCTATGATACATGATATTGTGACAAGAGAAGGGATGTAGAACCACATATTCGCTTTATCCGAATATTTATTGTTAAGTGATTTCGCGTAAAAAGGTTGTCCTCCGTGTATAATGAAATGTCGAAAACTTGTTTTAACCGCAATCTAAGTATCTAAGTAAATATATGCAAACTATAAATAACATAGATACATTTCTTCTCTCTTGATGAACAAGAAATGGTGTTGGAATTTGTACCCCCCCTGCCACTTAAAGAATATTTTACCGTGTCGAAATATTTTTTTTTTGTTCGAAAATATGTTCAATCTTTCGATAGATCCTCTCATTTGATATGGAAATTTTATGCGTTATATGCGTATTAGTACGAGTATTATGAATATGAATGGAAATATGTGTGTGCGATATCCTACTTTAATAAAAATGGAAAGGAAAATAATAATTTACCACCACCATCCAGTGGGAATATGGGCTGGAATTTAGTACATTTTCGAAAGAAATTTCTATTGTCCACCGTTTGGAAAGGTGACGACGACAGCGTCCACCACTAAACTAATATTTCTCAACTTCTATGAGCCATTACCTACCCGAAGCAGTGTTGCTAATTTAATTAGTCTAATTGGAGCAAATGTATTTGGATTCCCCTTTCGTATTGGAATTAGTCTTTAGCCTGGGACAAAGTAAAAATTCATTAAAAATTACTTGCACTCGTGCCATCAACATCTTCGGTTGTATCTGTTGCTACATATTAAATGTTGAAAGGAGGGAATCTATAGGACTCCGTTTAGTTGGAATTTTTCGAGCGTAAATCTGTTGAAACGTACCGTGCCAGTTTCTAGAAGTTGGTATAATTTTCAACTTTCAATGGAGCAATTGACGTGGCACGATGAATACGGATAATTGTGTCAGTTAAGGGAGTTTTCGCATTCTCAACGCGAACAAAAAAGTTTCAATTGGCTAAAGCTTTCTACCGGTCTGACGAAATTCCGTTTACAAGTGAATTTTAAGTTTTTTGGAAGTACGATGATCATACTGAAATTGAGAATAATTAATTTTGAATTTGAGGGTGTCTCCTGGGTTGAGAATTATGTGTTTCTTGGAAGAGTTTTGAAATTTTCTTTTTTAAAGTTGAATGCTGGGAAAATGTATTTCAAAGTGCTCTCTCTCTCTCTCTCTCTCTCTCTCTCGCTCTTTATTGATGGATGTTCTTGATATTCTGGGCTTACTAGCAGAAGACAGAAATTGGATTGCTAGGCAATTTCATTCCGCTTCGAGTGCCATGAAGGCACACCATGCGGATGGAAATTCTGAGCATTAGCAGCTGGAAAAACTCGCGCTTTGAAATCATTTTGACAAGTTGGCATTTGAGTGGAAACAATTTAAAGAATAAGCGAATCAAAGTTCTAAAAGTGTGTTTGCCATACTTAAGGACACACTCGTATTTCTGACTGTGAAGAGAAATTCCACAAATTAAGGAACCGGATATTTATCAACCTACAATTCAGGTGCAATTTTAAAGGAAACTATGCTAAACAGTTCCAATGAATCCACTTTGTTTTTAGCTTGGATTGGGGTGCAGTTGTTTATTTTTTTCTTTGAATCCCCGCATCCAAAACAACTACGAACAACCATCATGTTCTTAGTTTCACAATGCACTTTTGCTCTCCAGCCTAGCCCCAGCGTTCGCTTCTTCTCTTCCCAACTACAATATTCTTCTCCACGTTTGCCCTAGGCGCCCCATTCGTCGACCTAATTGGGTAAGTCGATTCCATTGAATATAATATTTCGCGATGGAAGTGTCTTCGCGCCGTAAGGTGAAACTAATCCATCACCACTTTTCCCCTCTTTATCTGGATGTCTGTAGGTTCCTGACCCGTAATCGCATGCACGGCCAGAACTTGTGGTCCATCTTCCGAAACCACATTTCAAAGGTAAAGGAAGTGGGTTATCTTCTCGACTTGCTGTCCGGCAATGTTGATTTGAGCGTTGTCATTATTTTGGGTATTGAAGACAGAAATACTTAAGGCCGTAGTTTTCGCCGCATCTATTTTGAGCCAAACTTTATTCGCATCTGATTCTAAATTGGGAGGACAGAAAGACAGGTAATGATGCACGTTGGTGTTAAATGTTTGCAGGTTATAATGACTAGGAAATAAAGAATCACGATATTTTAGGAAACGTCCAAATGTGGGTTTGTGGGTGTACTGGTGAGCATTCATATCGAGACGGGTGTTACGGTTAAAAGTTTGAAGGGCGAAATGCTACTGGTAATTTCTATTGAACGCTGGTGGTGGAAATAGCTATAGAATAAGGTGAGACAGGAGACATTACGTCAGTGTTCAAGTGTGTCAATTAACTGCGTAATATTGGCATCACCTATGATTTTTATCGCACGTTTCTGCAACTTCAAGGAGGTCTTAGTGTCACCTGACTAGTCGTGGGCATTGTACTCCATGGTTGGACAAGTGCATTATATATTGAGGCCTGATCAAAAGGGGTGAAATTTTGTTTACATCGTTTCAGGAAACCTACATATTTCACAGCATTTTTGACGACATCGCATATGTGGTCATTCCAACCCAAGTTCTCGTTGACATATATACATACGGAGAATGGATAGGTTTTCGGTTTCAACGATGCAAATGCAGTTTACGGATAATGGTTGAGTGTTTAAATTTCGCTTTAACGACAACATTGTATTTTGGAAATATGAAATTCCACTCTATTTGTGGTACCCCATTTACTAATGCTGTTGATATCGGCATTTAATGAGCTTAGCATACGCTATCGTTTCCGTTCTGCAGCTGAAGAACAATGACGTGAATCCAGGAATGAATATGAAGAGCAGAGAGTACTGTCGTTAGCAAAGGAATACATTGGATTCCAAGTAGCTGACAAGAGATCGTTGATGAAAATTAAAAAGAGTGTCGGAGGCAGAATTGAATTGAATTGAACGTTCCGAAAGGTAATTTCTAATCCATTGAAGAAGAGAGGCGTCGATCCTAAAGCACGCATTTTCGACAAAAGAGCATGACGCCTTATCAAGTGCAACTAAGTACCTTTCTTCCGGCAGATTGATGTACGCTTTGGTTACACTCTATGGTGAGACATGCCATTAAATCACCAGTAGAGCTGTTGCTACGAAATCCATACTGTCGGTGATTGAGAAGTTTTCGTGTTTCCAGATATTTCATGACCAGACGGTTTATCAGCGTTTCCATGACCTTGGAAAGAGGGTGACGTACGTGCAATGGGTCTGAGTGAGGAGAGAGGGGAAGATTAGCCTTTTTGGGAACGGCCTGAGCAAATGCCGTTTTCCATCTGCTCGGAAAAAGTCCTAAAAAGTAGGATGGATGAAAAAGCTGACGGAGTGGTTTTGCCAGCGAGGAAGAACACCTCTTCAGAAGAAGGGAAGATATACCATCTGGACTAAATCCGCTGGTCGAACTCTTGCTACTAAATGAGTGTGAAAGTGGATTCGTCTCATTGAAATTCGATGCACTCAAGTGTAGGCGGGAACAAAGCACAATCTGGAAGTGATAAGCTGCCCGCAGAGTGTGTAGCAAGTAGATAGACCTTCTGCGCAGGAATATCATTGTTATTGCACTAGGTATATTTGATTTTAGTGTAGGCGAAGGCCCGAATTTATTCGGCTTAATACAAACAATGACTTACAATTAAACTTAAACTTAAAACTAAGAAGAACAGATTTGTGGTAGGGAGTGGTGAGTTAAAATCAAAGACAGTAAGGTTTGAATTGATCTTTCGTAGCATACTGGAGATTGCTTCGTTCGCACAATAGGAGATGTACTTGGTTGGAAGAGAGAAGAGACGAAGGGTACGTAAGTAGATTACGAAGGTTACTGTTGAGGAAATAGAGTTGTGAAGTCACGCATATTCAACGTAATCTGAAAGGAGTTGATGAATGCAGAGAAAGTCGGCTGCATAACTACGTTCCTCAAGAGTGTTTAAGTTAATAAAGTCAAGGCGGTTTTGATAGCGGGGCAGAATAAAATGATCATCTCTGGGCATACCCCGACGAGCAATCAAAGAAAACGGCGCTAAAAATGCTTTCGATTCTCGAGATATGAACACGCTGATATGGGGACCGCACATGGCTGGTGGACTGTAGGAGGGGCGATCAAAGGTAATGTAGACGGACCTGGTTACGTATGGGTTAGTGAATTCTTTAGTGCAGGTGTTCAATTTAATTTTGGTGGGGGCGAACGCCCCCATTTATTCGGCTTAATACAAGCTATAACTTACAAATTAAACTTAAACTAAAACTTAAAACTAAGGTTGGTTGGAGTGGTGAAGGAGAACGGATTTGAGGTAGGGAGTGGTGCGGTGGAAATCAAAGACGGTAGGGTTTGAGTTGATTTGACGTAGCATACGGGAGATTGGTTCGTTCGCGCCATAGGAGGTGTGGTGGGTTGGTAGATAGAAGAGTCGGGGGGTACGTAGATTACGAGGGTTAGTGTTGAGGAAAATGGAGTTGTGAAGGGACGCGCATTCAACGTGACCTGAAAGGAGTCGATGAATGAAGAGAAAGTCTGCAGCATCTCTGCGATCTTCAAGGGTGTTTAAGTTGATAAGGTTGAGACGGTTTTAATAGGGGGGCAGATTAAAAGGATCGTCCCATGGCATACCTCGGAGAGCAAATCGAAGAAAACGGCGCTGAATGCCTTCAATTCTCGAGATATGAACACGATGATATGGGGACCATACTTGACTGGCTTACTCTAGGAGGGGGCGAACAAAGGTAATATAGAGGGACCTGGTCACGTATGGGTTGTTGAATTCTTTGGACCACCGTTTTACAAAACCTAGTGCAGAGTTGGCTTTGAGGATTATCTCATCCATATGTAAACGGAAGTTGAGCTCGCTATCACACAAAATGCCGAGGTCACGAAGAGATTGTACGGAGGAGATAGGTTGGTTATGGAGAAGATAGAGTCGGGGAGGAGATTGGTTCCGCTTATGTGAGAAGGTGATGGATTGGCATTTGGCGATGTTAAGTTCCAAAGAATTTTTGAGGCACCAGATCGAAAAACTATCAAGGTCTTGTTGAAGGAGGAAAGAGTCATGGGGAGAGGAAATGGTTTTGAAAAATTTGGTATCGTCGACGTAAAGGGAGACAGACGAGTGTTTGATGATCATATCGAGATCATTTATGGTTAATATAAAAAGAAGGGGACCGAGATGGCTGCCTTGTGGAACTCCAGAGGTGGCCAAAAATGGAGTGGAGTGGGCTGACCTAAAACGAACACTGTAAAAACGGTTTTTGAGGTAAGAGGATATCCATTTCAACAATATGGGTTCAAAGCCGAGGGCAGACAATTTAAAGATGATTAACCGATGAGAGATTTTATCGAAGGCTTTGCTAAAATCGGTTGCAACTACATCGACTTCATTGCCATTCTCTAGGGCAGAGAGGGCAAAGGATACGAATTCAACGAGATTTGTGGTGGTTGACCTATCCTTTAAGAAGCCATGTTGTCTAGGGGAAATAAGTGATTTGCATTGGAAGCTTAGAGCTTCATACAAAATACTTTCGAAGAGTTTGGGTATATGGGAGAGTTTAGCGATGGGACGATAGTTGGTTATTTCATTCTTTGATCCTTTCTTGTGGATCGGGGTTATGAAGGAGGTTTTCCAAACCTGAGGAAATTCTCCTTGTGAAAGGGATAGACGGAAGAGATTAGAAAGGGCAAGGGAAAGAGAGGAAGAACATTTTTTAAGAAATATGGCAGGGAGGCCATCTGGGCCGGGTGTGAATTCGTCATTGAGTTGGTGTAATTTATGTTCGATATAAGACGGATCAAAAATATGAGAGAGAAGTGGGCCATTGGAGAAGTTCAGTAGGTAACTAAAATAGGATGGATCTGGTACAAAGGAGTCGTTGGTGAAGGATTGCTTAAAAAAGGTGGCAAATAGGTTGGCAATTTGCCAGAGAGGGAAGGAGGGTAACCATCGGACTTTCTTTTGTAGTTAACAAATTGGAAAAAGGACTTAGGATGGTTTATAAGGTTGACTTGCGCATTGTTAAGGTAGTCCTGGTAAAGGGAATCGTAAAGTTCGGTGAAATGAAGATAAGCACCAAGATAGTTGGAATAGTCGGTAAAGGATCTGGTACCCAGGAAAACAGCCCATAACTTATTTCTCTGATTTCGTAAGGAACGAAGCTTGCGATTATACCAGGGAGGACTAGTAGATGATGTTTTAAGGCGGGAAAACGGAACGTAAAGGGAAAAAGAATTAAATATTTCTTTATAAAAAATGGATAAGGCATCATTTATACTTAGGTTGTGAAAGTTAAAGAGGGATCTGCTGAGATATTCACTGATTTTGTGAAAGTTTGCTTTATGAAAGTCGTGGGATGAGAGAGTTGTGGGGGAGTGGACTGGAATGAAGAGTTATGAAAAAATGAAAGTAGAAGGGGGGGATGGTAGTTATCGATTGTTGAGAGAAATAGGGGACAAAGTGAGACTGAGGAGTTAATTGGATCTGTTGTGAAAATAAGGTCTAATTGCCTGCCCATATAATTGGATATACCACTGACTTGGCATAGACTTGAGTCTGTTAAGCGTTCTAAGAAGAGACATTCCTTAGCTGAGATGGCATTTGGAGCGATGAAAAACGATTGATCATCTGATGGAGTCCACTGTAGCTGAGGAAGATTAAAGTCGCCGAAAATAAGGATATCATCAGTAGGGTCTGACAAGTCAATTAAATGATCGATCGCATCAATAACAAATTGGTAAGATTCGATAGGTTGAGCTGGTAGGATATAGCAACATATAACGTAAAGGGACTTGAGAGGCAGTGATATTTTTATTGCGAAAAAGTCGGCTTTAGAGGATGAAGACATTGTAAAGGGGGAAGAGTTAAGGCTGTTGTCCATCGCCAGTAGGACGCCTCGACAGGGGGAATCTTTATTTGTGCGGGTAGGATCGTCGTCGCGGAAAACACTAAAAGTAGGAGGGAACAATTCCTGGTTCTTTATGTCGGGAATCAAATTGGTTTCGGTCAAGGCGTAGATATCAAAGGGAAGAGCATGCGATTGACGTAGGACAGCATTGGTTTTAGAGCGAAGACCCCTTACATTCTGGTTGTAAAATGTAAGAGGGATGTTGTGGGGTGGAGGTGTGAGGCAGGATGGTTTAAGCGCTGACAAGGGAGGCACGTTATGGACGAAAAAATTTGTCGTGGTCGGCTCGGCTTCGCTGTAGGTGTGATACTCGTTTAGAGTGAACATAGTTGCCGAATGCAGCGAGGTCGTCTGCTACTTTCTGAGGGGACATGTTAAAAATCTCGTGGTACCTGACATAAAGGTTCCTGAGACTGATAGGGTCGGTAGGGAGGCCTTCCTGCTGGATGGAAACCATGACGCTGGTTTTGGTTTTCCCTTCGTAGCAGACCGAGTCCGATTTGTCATGTAGATAGGCAAGAAAGAGACGAATGTTTTCATATATCTTTCTTTCTCTGAGCCTAGAGAGAGCATATCGACTTTCTGTAGTGCCATTGGTTTGCTGTGTTAGTTTAACAGTGGGGGGGAAAAGGGGATCAAGAATAGGAGCATTGGAGGAGGGAGATAAATGATTGGATATGGAGTTGTATGAGGGATGAGATGTGGGGTTTAGGGTATGGGAGTTAATGAAATTAGGGTACTTAGCTCCAGTTTTAAGGTCGAAGTTGGGAATTGAGTTGCTAGCTGGGTTTGGTGGCGTATCAAAAATAGCGACTGGGGCCCGTGAAATCGAGGGAGAAGGCGAGCTGGAAGCGGGATTTAAGATAGGTGTTAAGTCAAAAGAGACACGTTGACGTCGGGGCTTGGTTTGGGGTGGAATAGACGGAGTTGGAGTATGGGTAGGAGGCTTAAAATTAGGAAACATTTTAGTTTTAAAGCTCCAATTGGAGCTGGATTTGTTTTGAGAAGAGGAGGTGGGTCTTGGCAAATTGGGTTTACTTGCTACCTTTATAGATGGTTTAGGTAAAACGGACTGCTTGACTTTATCCTGCTTCTTGGTCGTATTTTCCAACCATTTGCAGACACGCATCTTTCCAAGGTTGAAATTGTTGCTGGCTGGATTATGGAATAGCCATTCGTATTTGGCCGGCATATTGAGCTTGAAGCTGCGCTTACTTCTGTGGTGAGATGTTGGAATTAAATTACAGTGGCTAATGGTAATGCCATATTTCTTTACGAAGAAATTCGAGATCCAATCAGCATCAGCGTGGGGTGGGGCGCCTTTTATAAGAAGCGTAATGACCAATTGATTTTTCGAAGCAAGCTTATCAAGTCTACGCTGCCATTCAGATGGTGTCCAAGTTGAGTTGAAGTGATTGATAAGCCTCCGTGGGGCAGCGATTGGAGGTGTTGACGTAGATGTGGTCTTTATTATCAGGTTGGAAGAAACTTCGCAAGAATCAGTTGGTTGAACCGTCCGCAGATGACTTGTATGTGGGGGTGAGTGTGAATCCACTTCAGGTTCCATTAATTCAGCCATTAGTGATGTATTATAGGGAACATTCTGGTAAGGCTGCGGGAAGTTTGGTGGGTCAACGATTTTGCTGTTTATTATTGCGATGTGATGTTCAATATCGCATACGAGGGATCGAGTCGCAGTAAGTTCATCACTGACATCGTTCACTTTGTCGAAGATAACTTCGAGCATAGGATCGGATTCTTTAGGAGATGGTTGTTTGCGTGACGAGGACTGGAAATGAATGTCAATGTCGTCACGCAGAGAGCTTATCAACTCGCAAGTTTTTTGGTTGGATATAACTTGCGTAGAACACATGGCTTTGATGTCACTTAATACTTTATCCAGGTGACCTAAGGGAGTTTCTTCATTCCTGGATCTCCCAGAGTCTAACTCGATTAGACCAGCAATTTGTTTATCCATATGCCTTACTTTGGATTTTATTAGTTCGGCTGAGGTCTGCACTGAGTTCCGTAACTCTTCAACACTTTTAACACTGCTTTCGATGACCGAAATTTTGTCCGTGATCTTTTTCGCGAGTGCGTCTTTGTAGGAGTCATTGGAATCACTTAGGCATTTTATTGCCAAAAGAACATGCGAGAGTGAGATACACTTGCACTCATCACAGAAGAAAAGGAGGTTATCAGAGAATTCCTTGATAAGCACCGTATTTCTTTTGTTTAACCCGACACAAACGGCATGAAAGGCTTTCCCACAGATGCCCTTGCAAGCTACCCAGTCAGCACTGCAGTCATCGATTACACAATTGGCAATTCCGCAAGACATATTTAACTTAGTTGAGTAGGTCAGTGAGGGTATAAATATTGTTTTTTTTTTTTTTTTTTGTATTGCTTGGTTGCAATTTTATATATTTAGGGGCTTTGCACTGAAAAAAATGCACAAACAAAAAAAGAATTCGAGAATTCAAGCACTGGGTTTAAGAACCGGAAAATGCAATTTGACGAAAAGTAATTAAAGGGAGAACAAGAAGAACACGTCTGTCTGGTTTGAGATACTGACTGAAATACAAACCGTACAAACTGGGCATGGGGCTGACCGCATTGGAAAACGGCGGTGGTTCAACCTATCCCCAAAAAGGGGAAGGATATATCCAATCCGGCGAATCTCCTTCCGATAAGTCTCCTTCCGAATATCAGTAAGGTTTTTGAAAAGATAATCAATAGAGCTCTGTTTAGGTGGGCTGAGGACAAACATATAGTTCCGGATAATCAATTCGGTTTTAAGGCGGGACATGATATCTCACATGCCGCGTCTAAACTGGTTTCTGATATCCAATGGAACAAAGGCAAGAAACAGTGCACTGGTGCCTGCCTTGTTGACTTGGAGAAGGCCTTCGACACCGTATGGTTAGAGGGTCTTTTCTATAAGCTGACTAGGCTGGGGATCAGTAAACCACTCTTGTACATTCTTTATAATATGCTAACCAACAGACAGTTCATCGTGAAAAATGGCGATGTGACTTCTGTTGGAATATTTCAAATTAAAAATGGTCTTCAGCAAGGCGCGGTCAATTCGCCGATCCTATTTAACATTTATACAAGCGACTTGATAGGTTCACTTCCCCATACTATTGCGTACGCAGACGATGTGGTAGCGTACAGAACAGGTCCAAAAATCGAGGTCATTAATACTCTCTTGCAGCGTGACTTCGATAAGATAAGACGATTGTGCGATAACTGGAAGTTGAAAATCAACTTTCAGAAGTCGGAAACCATTCTCTTTAGGGCGCCGTTGTCTAGAGCCTCTAGGGATACCAGAAAAAATTGGAGAAAGTTCTCGATCATTGGACAACGCGGACAGCCTCTTGCCTGTCGAAATGTAGTCAGATACCTTGGAATCTGGCTAGATCAGTTTCTGTATTTTGGCAAAAGTGTAGATGCTGCTCTGGCCAGAGCTAAAGGTGCTTTTGCCCTTACAAAGAGACTGTTTTATAACAGCCAACTCGATGCGAGGGTAAAGTTAATCTGCTACATGGCTCTTATCAGGCCCATGCTGGTATTTGGTTGTCCCGTGTGGTTCAATGTACGAGCAAGCTTAATGGAAAAGATTCGGGTGTTTGAGAGGGCTTGTCTTAGGGCTTGTCTTCGCTTGTACAGAACACCAGAATCGGAGTACAAGAAATTTTATCCTAATGAGGTCCTTTATAACAGGGCGAACCTAATACGAGTGGACAACTTCGTAATTAAGCTGACTCGAAGGCACATTGCAAGAGCAATGACCTCGACGAATAACCTGATTTCTGGGGCTTACTACCCCAATTACCTTTACCACGAGAGTGTGCGCTTTGACGGCTTCGTTCCACCGGAAGCATTCCTCTACCTTGATCAGATAGGGTTGATCCCGGATAGATCAGCGGTGCCGTTAATCTTCCATGTCGCTCGGACAGCTGGGGACAGGCGACTCAACTACGACAGAGACGTCGCACACGGCAGTGTGGAACGCCTCAGGTTCAGTAGGGCGGTGGGGAATCGCGATAAGAGGGATGTCGTTCGGCAGCACCAGCATTTCTGGTGGTTGAATGATGGAGAAGATGTTTCGTCGTCGTTTCCGTCAATTACGGACCAGCCTCACTAATGAGGCAGGGCTGACCAATGTATTTGCTTTGTAAATAGCGATGGCCAGCTTACATAGGTTTAGGTTAGCATTTAAGAAACATATACATATATCAGTGTATACAAAGGTGTATACTGATATATGTATATGATCGTGTATAATGTCTATGTGTGTTTATGTGTGTATTGTGCATTTAGGTTAGGTAGGCTAAGGTTTATTTTAAGTTAGATACTAAGCTTTTATAAAAAATAATAAAATGTCCATATGCTAAGTTTTTTGTTATAAATTTTTTCTTAGCCCTAAGTACACAAAATAAACATTTATAAATAAAATGTAAATGAAGTCGAAAGACATAGATATAAGAATTTAGATTAGCTTAGAGTGCCTGTGTGGGGCCAGTAAGTTAGTATAAGATTGTTAAGTAATTGTAAGCTAGCATTTAAGCATTTTTTGTTAGTATGTAAGAGTTAGTGATTAAGTAAATAAAATGCATTCAAAACTGAAACTGAAACTGGCATGGGGCTGACATATCCAAGATCATTGATGGAATAGCAGATGTCTCGAAGAAGATGTTCTCATTATCGACAATCAGGAAGGATGGGCCCCACTGCGCTCCCTTATATGGTTCTTGATGTAGCCAGGAACTCGGGAGGGAATATGCAAATCGTTTACTATGTGCAGATCACTTTGAGGTAGATCTTGGCGTACCGACGACCATAGGCAATGAATTCTGCGCGATGAGAAACTTTTTCATCTTCAAGGCCTTGTTAGTAAGCAGAATTGTCGCATTTGAGAACTGGAAAATTCAAGAATGGTTGCAGAATATTATCTGTGATACGACGTGGCGCGGTTTCTCAGCAGGGCGCATTCTTGGACCATATTCCTGCGAAAATGAAGCGAATGTTACCGTGAATGAACTGCGCTATCGAACCATGCACAATGATTTTTTAAGGCCGGAAATAAAAGGTGTGAATTTGAATGTGGATAATATTCGTTCTCAACATGACGGTAAACGTGGCCCACATATTACAGGACTATTGCTCTTTTGCGAGAAAAGTTTCCTAACCGAGTCATTTTACGAAATGGAGATAATAATTTACCGTGTGCTTTCTTTCTTTCAGGCGATGTGAAAGAAAAGACTTATGTCAACGCTCGAAGCCAACATTTATCAAGGAAATTAGAAACGCAAATATGTGAATATGTGACGAAGAATTTCCCAAGGTCGTTAACTGATATTATTTTTATGATTAGTGGTAAGCCTATTTGTACAGAATAAAATATAAAATATCCTGAAAATATATTAAAACTGTAGATAATTACTACATTGCAAAATATAATAGGTAAATATTGAATTTAATCTGTTTTATTGAAAGAAATCTGTTTGGTAATTTTTACATATAAAACTAAAACATGTCAAATCTAAAGACTAAATAAAAATTAAGTATACATTTTCCATTGTATCACAGTTGTAAAAACTGTCTTACAATTGTGATACGATTTTTTATTTTTATTTTATTATTATATTTTTTTTTATAAAGTAGCGCGCTCAAGGGGTTAAGGTGGCCTTAAAATGTTTGCACACAGCGCTGGCGAATTAAAATTACTGAGGGAAGATAGACAGGTACCGATGTACGTTGGTTTTAAATGTTTGAATATTATAATGACTAGGAAAAAAAGAGCTCGGCAGGACTTTCCAGAAGCGAGTGATGATAAATATAATAGCGATAAAACAAAGTGAGACACGAGACATTTCGTCGGTGTTCGAGGGTGTCCATTGACTGGGTGATGATAGCATCACCTATGAGTTTTATCGCACGGTTTTCAGTCTTATCTAGCAGGTGTAGAGATGTTTTAGTCGCAGCTGGCCATATGTGTGCATTTTATTCCAATTGTGGGTGTATGAATGCCTTATTTATTGAGGATAGTTGAAAAGGGGAAAAGTATTTCTTACATCGTTTGAGGAAACCTAGACATTTCGCAGCATTTTTGACGACATCGAATATGTGGTCATTCAAACGTAAGTTATCACTGACACACATACCGAGAATGGAAAGTTTCTCGGTTTCTACGATGCAAGTGCCATTCTTGGATAATGCCTTGGTATTTAAATTTCGTTTTAACGACAGTAGATAGCATTGTGTTTTGGAAATAATAAATTCGACTCTATTGATAGTTTCCAAGTTGGTTATGCTTTTAATATCAGAATTTAATAAGCTTAACATACGCTGGCATTCCCGCTCTACAGCCGAAGAGTAGTCACGTGAATCCGGGAACGAATACGAAAAGCAGAGAGTAATGTCATCAGCAAAGGAATATATTGGATTAGAAGTAACAGACAAGAGCTCGTTGATGAAAATTAAAAAGAGTGTTGGAGACAGAACGGAGCCCTTGGACAGCACAGCATTTACTCGTAATTTGTAAATAACAGACTTGAAACCATCCAAGGACACTTGAATTTAACGTTCCGAAATGTAGAGAGTCGTCGATCCCAAATGCACGCATTTTCGACAAAAGAGCCTGATGCTAAACTCTGTCAAATGCCTTAGAAATATCAAGTTCAACTATGCTTTCGCTAGATTGATATACGTTTTGGTTTCACTTTTCGGTGAGACATGCCATCAAATCACCAGTGGACCTGTTGCTACGAAAACCATATTGCCGGTAATTGAGAAGGTGATTCGCCTTTTTTAGGAACGGGCTGCTCGGGAAGAGTCCTAAAGAGTAGGATTGATGAAAAAGCTTACGCAGTGGTCATGCTAGCTTGGAAGAACACTTCTTCAGAAAAAGGGGAGATATTCCATCTGGACCAGCGGATTTATGTATGGTGACATCTTTAAGTACTCTTGCTACTACACAAGACAAAGCACAATCTGGAAGTGTTGAACTGGTCGCAAAGTGTGCAGCAAACAGATTGGTCCTGTCTAAGGAGCTGACAGCTGAAATGTCATGGTGAATGAGCGTTAGGATGGAGGATGAGGCAGAATTTCTGATGTTTTTGACAAACGACCAAAAGCTTTTACTACCTTTGGGACATTGTAGTATTTTTTGCCTCAACTTTTGGTCGTATTGAAACTTCATACGCTTAAGAAAGACGTTGCTGTCATTCCAGGCTCGTTTCAACTTTTTTCGGTTTTCCTCGGTCGGGTTGGTCTTGAAGACCGAAAAAGCATTTTTCTAACCCTGACAGCCTCTTTACAGCTTATAGGAGAATGGTGTCTGTGATCATATCAGCAGCGGTATCCACGTCGTTACCGAGGAAACATAACGACCAGTTAAACTTCGTAAAGAAGCTGTTAAGACTGCTCGTATTGCCATACGGTTCTTTTAGGAATTTTTTCTGTAACTGTGTGGTCGGTGTACGAAATATTAGCTGATATGACACAATGGTCTGACGATCCTAGAAGGCAGAACACATCAACGGTATACTTATTAGGGTGAAAAGGTAGAAGCAATTCCAGGGTGTTTGTCAGTCCAGAATTTGGAAGCCACCCAGAATTGTGTATATTGAAATCGCTCGCAATAACGGTTTCAGTATGAGGATACAGGGATACAATTCTTTGAATGGACTCTGACAGTGCATTAACTCGTTAAAAGCCGAACTGCTGTCCAGTTTGGGGCTTCTGTAAATAAAGCAGTAGTGGATAATTTACTTATGGAGATGGAATTTTAACCACATGTAGTTAAAATTGGTTTACCGAATCAAATTATTGTTGGTGTTATGCCCCTACAACAATAGAAAACAGTGCATCAAAAAAATTCTCACTCACAACCCGATATAAAAGTTATTGCCTTCTCTCAGCCATTAATTTCGTCATTAAATAGTCAATTTTACCACTTGCCTTAGTAGGACGACGCGTGTTCCCCTATCTGGACGCCGTCATGAAGAACGTGCCTCCAAATGGCAAACAAAATCAGATAACATGTTTAAATTACTGTTAATTATTAAGCAACAGATTGAATTTAATAAATTTCATAAATATCCAAAACTAGTTTGTGTATATGTGCACATATGTTATATTTTAAAATACATATTCATATTGATGTTTTCGAGGGAGTTATTCGTAAGCGTGTGACACACGTTTCATTCCTAATTTAATAGCACGCATGTGTATTTTATTATATCAATTTGGTTTCACTTTATGATAAACTAACTAGTTACTGCAAACTTGGGCATCTTTAATGACTTACATAGGTTGAGAAAAGCAATTATCATAAAAATAAATATTTATCATCGAAAATGGCTTTATTTTTGTTTTTTTCAAAATACTTTCCATGAGGATCAATATAATTTTGCATTCATTTTAACGAATTTTCGAATCACTTCTTCCAATCCGAACGAGATAACTCCAAACCATGCGTTTTAAACGTATCGACCGCTTGTGCAAGCGTCGAAAAACTTTGACCCCGCAATTGGCTGCCAAATCAGGGCCGCACGGCTGATGACCCATTTTTTGATGATTTTAGTGCTCAAAGAGTCACTTGTTTGAGCCGACCTCAAATGATCCGTGTTCGGCGGTTGATTTTCCATATTTCTCCAAAGATTTTTGGCAAACTAGTAGTGGTGTACAATTCCGATGCTTCGAAATGCTTCGTGCGCAAAAGATCCATGCAGTCGACGGCTGTTTAGTATTGCGCTCATATGCATTGGTCCCTGATTCGTTGTCTGTTACGATCTTATAGTTGTAGACGTCATTTGAAGCACCGAAATCAGCATTTCTTTGCGCCAATCGATACGAGCCTTTTTTTACCGATTGTCAAATTATGCGGCATCCGACGCGAAAAAATCTCTTTGACAGCCAAATGTTCAGGAATGCAATCTACAGCTTTCAACTATCATCAATCTTAACTTAGTTATTGAATTAAAATTGTATACTAACTATAACTAAATCCTTAATTCGCTTAAATCATTCTATATTATTCATTGTAATTTGCTATATTCTATATTTTGCCTAAGAACATGTCATATAATACCCTATGTATAGTTTCCTTATTAATTAAATTTTTTGCACTTGCTTAATCATATGGACAACGGAATCATATCGGAGAATTAAGCTTCGTGTGCGGGTGCATTGCATTATCGTTCTCTTTTACCTAGCAACCACCAACCGCGATACATCAGCTACCAGTCCACACCATTTAAATAAATTTTGTCTTGATCGCTGGCAATTAGAATTAAATAAAATTATAACGTTGTTTGAAATTTGCGCCTTATTTTTTTCTTTTGCTTTTTTGTCGTTGCTGATCACCAAATGTTCATCCAATATTATATAGGCATCCAAACATGCCTCAATTCTACAAGAAGTCACATGGAGATATTGGAAAATCAGCTCCCGCACAGCATCAATGTTTTCTGGCACAAGATCCAAATTGATCGGTACACTGTTGACTTAATTCACGTCGAAAATCAAAGAAAATCATCACACGAAAATTTTCACCATAGGTATATCCGATTTTTTGGCTGAAATGAATTTTTGAAGTCTCTGGAAAAAACGCAAATCGTACTTGTATGACAAAATATTCTGCGCACGTGTACCATTAAAAATGACAAACTTTATGAAGCTGACCTCAGATTTGACGTATCTACATCGGTATTGCCATATCTCAAAAGGAACCTATGCAGACATAAATGTATGCATATTTGCATGAATACCGATAGGTGTGATACCGGGCGATAACATTTACATATACATATGTATATACTGACCACAAATGTGTTATTTCTTCACGATACTGAACCTGTTTCCACGGCCCGTATTTCAAAAGATGTGAGAAAATGTGCTTTTGAAAAAATTAATCATCTAACTTATAGTCCGGATCAGACGTAAAGTGCCTGTTACCTTGTTTTCTGGCGATGAAGAGTGCAAGACGGCTACGAATGTTCATTTTTTAGGATGAAGGGTACTCCTCCACAGGGTATTGAAAAGGTGATTATCCGATGTAATAAGGATATCGAGGTGTGAAGGAGAATTATATTGGAAAGAAAAGTTAATTAAAATAGTTCAGTTCATTGATATTTTTTTTAATCCAAACTTCTTCGTTCATGAATTACACCAGTAGCTTGAAATCTGATCTGAATCACTGTCTGATTGGCAAGTATGCAAGTAGGCTTGGTGTTTTTATAATTGACTTCTGCAGAAGCTGCATGAAATAGGAGAATGAGGCGAAAGACATCCACCTAATCTGTACATGCCCAGCTCTCTTCCAAAGATCGAAACACCACTCAGAAGCTTTCTGTCACAATAACTTAAGCGACTTAAACAATATATACGTTAGCAATCTCTTACGCTCAAATTGGTTCCAAGGGTAGGAGGATCACAGATTCACGTGGCATCACAATGGGCTAATATATTTAAGTGGTCGGGTTTTTCTAACGTAACCTAAACTTACATAAGTGTGCTGGACTTAAGTGATACACCATCCCACACCAGCCCCCTTGTGGGAGAGTCGTGGTGGCTGTGGATTAAATCCAAAGTCGCGGGAAGACTCTTCCTGTTGGTTTGACTCAACAGGGAGACAATCGTTTGTGCGAAATTTCAAGTGAAGACGTGTTTGTTATCGCTCCATTTCAATCAAAAATTACCCAAATAATATTAAACAATGTTAAAGAAGTATCCTACACAGTGTTTGTTTTGGTGCGCAAGACGTTTTCCTCCCATAACAAATCTTTCTACATTGCACAAAAAACTAAATAATAAAATCTGTTTTCTGTTTGTTGATTACTGTAACCCTCTAAAATCATTAAAGATGTCAGTTACCCGTCAACAGGTACTCAAAGAGAAAACCGAAAACCACACTGGCTGCTACAGTAACTCCAGATAAATCTGTAACAGGCAACATCCTAATGAACAGCTTCGAGATTTAGAACTAAGCCTTATTGAAAAATTCAAATTCTTACTTTCCGAATTTGAAACAAACTTCAACAAAAAACTAAGTGTAGTAATCGGCTCTCTTAATGATAGAATGCAAAGCATTGAATGAGATTTTTTGGAGCTTCGTTATGACAATTGTAAGCTAAAAGAAGAGCTCGCTGATTATCAGCGAAAAGAGCGCCTTCAAGATGTTATTGTTCTGGGCATTCCTCAAAATCCAAACGAAAATCCAATCGAGTTGGCAAAAAACATCGCTGCCAAACTGAACCACAACCCCAATCCCCCATTTGATGCTTTTCGCTTGAGAGATAAATCAAATACTGGTGATAATTAATTTCTGATAATGCTCTCTTCACGGACTGTGCGAAGTGCGAACAAAGGACTCACAGTCGCTCAGTTTCTTATTGACTCACATACGCCCATTAGCACATTTACATGAATGAGAGTTTGACAGAAGAAAACAATTCATATCTGCGTCATGTACTCCAGCTGCGTCGTGTGGGCTTGCTGTTTTCTGTCAGAACTCGCAAAGGCTTTGTTTACGTGAAGAAGACAAAAAATGACATTGGGCTGAAGATTTCTTCAAATACCAACCTCATCTAACTAATTCTTATTTAATTTTATAATTAATTATCTCTTTAATATCCAACTTTTTCTTTAATTTTAACAATGGAGCTTTAAGAACAGTTTAATAACTTTTGCTCTTGTATTTTCTTTGGCTTTCTTTTATTATTTATTTTTATTAGAAAATGTTATATCTTAGTTGTTCACTTCTTTCCCACACCCATTACCCCACCACATTGTCACTAATTTTTTGTTCTTTCTTTATTTTCTCTTTTCTTCTTTTTCTGCATAGAAAAGCGTTTACTCACAGAGCATGCAAAATGATCCTATTGTTTGTTCGAAGTTATTTTTTATGTTTATGGCGTGTAATAGGTATGTAACTGGTGAGGTGGCAGAGGTTGAGATTGGAACATTATCAAATGCGCGACAAGGATTAAAGATTTGTCACTTCAATGCTCGTAGTCTTAACTTGGCTAGATTCGATCTTGTAAAACACATTTTTGCTAACTCGGGTGTTGATGTCATTTGTATTAGTGAAACTTGGTTTAGGACCTTTGATGATAAAGGGGATATATGACATTCCTGTGCACAAGCTGGTGCCACATAATAGAATAACTGACACGATTGGTGCAGGAATTGCGATCTATTATAAGAATGCTTTTCATTGTAGAATTTTAGGACATTCCGAGGGCAATGATACTGAATTTTTATTTATTGAAATTTCAAACCTCAATGTTAATTGTATGATTGACGTTACCTATAGCTCCAACCGTTCCTGTTCTTTTGATTTGTTTTGCTCTACACTGCAATAGTTTTCCACATGTTATGAAAATATTGTTCTCTGTGGAGATTTTAATGCTGATCTCCTCAAAATAGATAGCAGATCTCGCTCTCTCTTGGATGGTTTTGATCCATCTGGGCTTTTGGTTATTAATCATCATGCTACTCGCTTTGACCCTCCTTCTAGTCTCCTTGACATATTTGTGGTATCTGACCATTCCAAAGTACTGCTGCAGGATCAATTATCTCTGGAGGATGTATCTAATAGTGATCTGATTTTCTGCACCCTGAATATTGACTTTTCATCGATCAATCTCATTAACCTCCATTATCATGCAGGCTCACTCCCATGGAAAATAAAGTCGAGTTTATTCACACATTAATTAACGATATTTATAATCAACATGTTCCTCTCAAAACGGTTGTTATACTCAACAAGAAATGTCCTTGGTTTACTTCTGAGGTACACAATGCAATAAAAAATAGTAGAAAACTTTATGCGAAGTGGAGGAAGGAGCCAAACAGTCACAACCGTGAGGTCTTTTGTACAGCGAGAAAATATTCATCACTTGTTGCCAGCAGGGCTAAAAGATGATATTTCCTCTCTAAATGGAGTACTGAGTTAACATCTAAAAAGCTGTGGAGCAACTTGCGTTCCATTAGAATAGGGAAAATTCTCTACGAAAACACCTGATACTGATGAATCAAATAAAGCATTTTTATCAAGACCCAGTATCAATTTCATCTTTCTTCCGGAGACCAATCTTTTGTTTGGTTCCCTACCCGAATTAGAATTTGAAGTTGTTCCAGAAGATGATGTGATTTTTTTCTTTCAAAGGCTTAAAGGTGATGTAGGATTGCATTTAAGTTTCGTTAAAATTTAACTTCTGTACGTAATAAGTTGCATTACACATATCTTTAACTATTCCATTATATCTTCGACTTTCTCTAATCAATGGAAAATAGCCAAAATTATCCCTGTGTCTAAAGTAGGAAGCCCTTCAGTGACGTGGGATTTTCGCCCCATAAGCATTTTACCTTGTTTATCTAAAATCTTAGAAAAAATTCTTTCGAACCAAATTTCTGCTCATCTTGCTCGCTTTGACTTACTATCAGAAGTTCAATCACTATTTAACGCTACTCTGTTTAATTGATTTTACGAAAGCCTTCGACAGTGTTAATAATGAAATTTTATGCATAAAGTTAAGACTATATTTCGGTTTTAGTGAATCCTCGGTGAGATTAATTAGCCACTATCTATGCAATCGATTCCAAAGAGTGTTTATTAATAAAACATCTTCGCAACCCCTAAAGATGCTTGCTGGTGTACCTCAAGGTTCGATTGTCGGACCTATTTTGTTTTGCCTATTTATTAATGATCTGCGCAATGTCTGCCACAATGCTTCAGTTCATCATTTACACTAATGATGCGCAGATTTACCTGTCGAAGACCTTGTGGTAAGATTCAATTCTGATTTATCCGCAATAGCTAAATGGTCCCAGAATAATGGTCTTATCCTTAATCCCGTAAAAACCCAATCAATTCTTATTTCTAAAAAAAGGTATGATACTGAAGACATTCCACCGATATTGCTAAATTCCACAAGGCTTAGCTTTTCTAATGTGGTTATAAAATGTGGATATAAAATAAACCGATCCCTTTCTGCTACCGACCATAGCAACTATGTATGTTGTGTCAAGGATTTACTCAAGTTTACGTAAACTTTGGCTTTTTTCCAGCTTTACGCCAATTGATACCAAACTGAGGTTAATAAAATCTCTAATTGTGTCAATCTTTGATTATAGCATCCCTGTCTTTAGTAAGCTAGATTCGCACTCTCAGCACAAACTACTTGTTGCTTTCAACGATATGGTTCGGTATACCTCTGAAATTAGAAGGCATGATCACATATCCCACCTACATAATAGTGTTCTTGGATGTTCTTTTTCGAATTGTTGGCAATTACGATGTTGTGTTTTCCTGCATAAAATTATACAAAAGCAATCACCAAGATACATTTTTCAAAAACTTCTACTCGTATTTGCGCAGTCGCTGAGAACGCTTAATTTGATAATATCGTCTTGTAATTATTTGAATACGTCGCGTCTTTTCCTTGTCCACTCCACTAGATTATGGAATACTTTTCTTTAACACCTTACCCTAGCCTTACAACCCTAGGTGGTTGTCTGGTGGACGTCCTAGGAAAATGCAGTCAACCGCATTAAACTAAGCAGAGTTCAAAGAACAGCATGTCTGTGCACAAGCGGAATTCTGCGGTCTACCCCCTCTGCGGCATTAGATATTCTGCTTCACTTGACACCCCTCGACATTTTTAGCAGGCAAGTAGCTGCGACTGCAGCTATTCGCCTTAAAGCGATTAAAAAGTGGACAAATAATTCATTTGGCCACGCCGACATTCTTAATACATTAGGAATCCTCACAGAGAACATCGATTACACCATACCTGAACTTTGGTTTGACAAAAACTTCCATGTAAACTTCCCCTCTAGATCCTTCTGGGAGGACGATGCTTTCATAGAGGACAAGTCAATCAATCTTTACACAGATGGATCTAAAACCGATAACGGAGTTGGTGGCGGTGTTTTCTTAGATAAGCTAAATCTAAGCCTCTCTTTCCGTCTTCCAAATTACTGTAGCGTGTTCCAGGCGGAAATTTTGGCGATTAAGGAAGCTCTGTCCTGGCTGAAGAAAAACGTGATATCTGCAATGGATATCCGCATATTTTCGGATAGTCAGGCCGCCATCAAGTTCCTGGACTCGGTCTCATTATATTCTAAAACCACCCTTGAATGCCGATCATCTCTCATGGAGATGGCAGAGCAGTTCAACATTCACCTATGTTGGGTGCCGGGCCACAGAGACATTCCAGGAAACTGCAGAGCCGATGAACTCGCCAAAATTGGAACCACTCTACCTATCCTACCGGACAAAGGTAGTATAGGTATACCAATCGCTACGTGCAAACTAACACTAAAGCTGGATGCCAATAAAAGAACAGACCTTAGGTGGACTGCTGGGCAAACATGTCTAGCGACCAAACAGATCTGGCCAAGGCTGGATCTGAGTCGCTCTAAGTGTCTGATCCTTTTAGATAGGAAACATCTCAGCGCCATAATAGGTGTCATTACTGGACACTGCCTCATAGGCAAGCACGCAAGAAGGCTTGGCGCTTTTACTGATGATTTCTGTAGAAGCTGCATGGACGAGGAAGAGGAGGAGACAATCCTCCACCTACTCTGCACATGCCCAGCTCTCTCCCAGAGAAGAAAGCTTCATCTAGGAGCTTTTTTCCAGAACGACCTAAACGATATAGAAAACTTAGACGTTAACAGTCTCCTACGCTTGATTATAAGCTCAAACTGGTTCCAGCAGTAAGAGGATCATAGATGCACATGGCATCACAATGGGCCAATTGGCCTAAGTGGGTTGGTATTTCCAACAGCCACTCTTACCTAACCTAACCTACCCTATCCCCTCTTCTTTGTTAATTTCTGATTTCTCTTCCCTTTTTTCCTCTCTTTTTTATTTTACAAATTTGTATTCAATTTTCATAACCGTGCTCACAAATTATATTATGTAAACTATAAATGATTCTCTAGATTTACCTGAGCTTTATATTCTATAAAAGACTTTGTTCTTTTAATAAAATTAAATAAAAAAAAACCACTGGGTGCTGTGACTGTAGGAGTAGTATGTGCATCCCATAAATTTAAGTTTACACGATAGGCGTTTACGTTAAAAACGTTGACATAGTCCTTTGTTTGAGTGCTCATACATGGCAATCAATGCCCTTATATCCCTCTTCCATTTTCTGGAGCATTTTTACTTAGGGCCTCAACTCATCTGCCTAAATGGGTTATTAGGTTCCAGTTCATGATGGTTTTGTGATCAGAGCCTTTTCACGCTTTGATTTGATTTTTTTGTTTTGATTTAACTCATATGAGAAGGTTCAAATCGGTCAATATATGGTTGAATGGGTCCTTATTCTCCTAATTGGTCATATAAATATCTCTAATCCGATGTAATCATAATTGACCCATTACAGAACCAATTGAATTTATGACATCTCCTAAAACGATAAGAAAATTTATGTTACAGGTCTTTATGACTTAGCTATTGTCCCAGAGAATCAATATTTGTATATTGAAAAACATTTACTGCCATTGTACCATGATCGGAAATTGGAAGTCGAAGTCGTCATTCCAATGACTGGTATCCACACAGAGAAAGTTTTACGAGTTCTTCGAATTTTATTCCATCCAATTACATACTGTTCATTTCGAAGTTCATGATTCTCTATTCTCATATCGCAACATGAATTTCTCCAATTTCTTTAAAATTCCAAATATACTTTCTTAAGTCAAATTTCGTAGAACTTCCGCCAATTATTGAGTAACCCACTTCATTTAACCTCCGCATATCCGCATCTCATATTCAATCAATAGACGAAATCACTTCAGGAACATTATTTAAATTTCGCAAAAAGCTAAAGAAAGGAATTCAAAAGATAATGGATAGTAAATATTGCCATAGCCATTGCATTACAGTGATTGTGCTGACAAAAACATTTCTGAGATTCTTGACGTCTCCATGGTACCGATTTATTATTCAACGCCTGAGGCCAGTTAGAACCACACCAGAATTCTCTCTCCAAAATAGAAAAGGAAAAATAAAAAATGAGCTATGGAAGAAAATTTTTATGGTCGAAGGTCATCCAGATAAAACCAAAATTATGTTAAAGAGCTCCGGCTGTCGTTACATTTTACCTTTGCATGGACTTACGAGTAGATTTCTGACAATTGCTGCTGGAATAATAATTCATGTTCACCCTCTATTTGAAAAGAAAAAATCGTCACAAGATACGTAGGTTTCCATGGTGCTTTCTTTAAGATCGGCTAAAACCGAAAAGCCCTATGAAACGTCCTCGTCTCTCGTTCGTCCTTATCCACGTAAAACATAATTTAATGGAATGTTAATCGTGTAACTTATTTGCTAGCATCCCCTATTCGTATGCGCATTTAGTACTAATTTTGAAATTCAAATGTTCTCAAACTTTCACCCTCTGTGTGTCGTTTTGTGGAGGAATATGCTTATTTATGTTTTGCTTGACGCATTTACTGTAGATATTATTAAATTCTAAGCAACTTTTGTAGTTTGGTGGTTTAATCCATTATTCTAGCAGCGGCGATGATGAAATACAATGATGACAAGAATTTTCTGCTAATGAAATAACGAATGTGAATCCGTATCTCTGCCACCGTGGGTAGCGAGCGCGTGCTACTGATTCTATTAAAAATAAATCCGCCCATTATTTGTTTGACATTTTCTGTGAGATCACGAGACCAATAAACCTTTTTCATTGTGATTTTCCTTCTGTGATTCAAACAGATTTATTTTTAACCTCCCTTGCGATTATTTTGTCTGCAAATTGCTATTTAATTCGATTAAGTCCGTTCGTGGGGGCAGGAAAACCATAATATTGTCATATTTACGAGAGGGTACAGATTTATCTGGCAATTAGAATTCATTACACTGCTCGAGGAGACCTTGTCAATGGGCGTTTAGCAATTAATACTCGTATATCATTTACAAATATGTACAATTAATTGATTTTATGGTAAAATAATTGACACATAATCTTTGTCTTTTTGATTGCGGCCAAATTGTAACTGATTGTGGATTCGAAAAAGGGTTAATTTAAACGGGTATTTGAATTGTATATCTAGAAGCTGGAGTATATTAATATACAAAAGTGTGTATGTAATGTATGTATGGATAAGCATCTGGATACCTTTGAACCCATTGCGGAGATTGTCAATTTAGCCAGTCTGCTTTTTTGTCGAAGCTTTAAATAAAAACCAACTTAGGTTTAAGTAGTGTCTCTTCCGTAGGGGTGGATTTAAGTTACACTTCCAGTCTCAGCTAATATTAAAAGAGTGAATGTTAGCTTTAAATACCTCAAGGCAGTAGACGGTTCGAATGCTTAGTCTTCAAAAGAAATGTAGAATTCTGAAACAATACGTATTTGAGATGTTAAAACATATAAATATTTGGAATTCAACCCGTGTTTGAGGCAAAATTGAATCAATAACTCCCTGTGATGACAACCAGATAGCTAAATTTTAGCAAAATTAAGATGAGCCTGTATCAAGCCATTAAATTTGGACTGTCAACACTGCACGAGCTCCTCTGTTCGTGGAAGCAGAAATAAAGGTAAAGTGTACTTTTAGCACAAAATCAAGTTATCGGTGCAAGATGGAAGAGAAGGCGGAGAACAGCAGCACGCACTCAGTGCTAGATATCGGTAAAGTCGTACCTGGTGACACATATGCCAGAATAGGAAAGGAGAGCATCGTTCGTCCATATCGCACATCCAGAACATAAGATTGATCTCATTAATATATGGATAACATTCATTCAGTATTTTAAACGAACATTCCTAGGATTGCCTAGGATTACAAATGCTATGTGAACATGGTGTCGTACTACAACATGTCATACATGCGATACAAACGTCCAGAAATTACGCGTATTTCTTAAATCTGTCAGTGTCTTCATTCGTTTCATCAAAAATGCAGCTGAATTTAAAACACCACTTAATTGCACGTATAAACATCTTATAAACATAATTTTTCCGAGGGTGCCAATAGGTGCTAATCTGCTCATAGCAGAAATACAGTACCTACGACAGAGGACTTCAAGCAGTCTACACAGCAATCAAATTGAAATAGATGTCAACCGCTTAGCAGCAGCATAAACAGTTGACGTCGGAAAAAAGTTCCCGACATTTTATCAATAACCTGTGCTTACTATGTCATCCCTGCGCAAAGCCTTGTCATTTAAAGGCACACACATTATTTTTACAAAAAAGACGACAAGTCACGAAAATGTGTTTCGTTATAGGTTTAAAGGCAGGCATTTATAAACGTCGGCTCGAACGTCCCTTGTATTTTGCTTGAACACCTGTCAATATAAAAACTCCAGTTCATGGGATGCCCAAATATCCCTGAGAGCAAAGATATACCTTGTCAATTCTATCCATCATTCTTTTAATACCAATTCGGAACCTGTGTTGAGGGCACAGGTTCCACCCTTGGTATAAGTCGACCTAAAACCTTTTTCCGATTTTAGGGTCACGGCAGTCAGTTCTTATTGCAACTCTATATCGAGTTAAAACCGACTGGAAGACCTTTCCTATGATGTAGGCTTAAACTGCAGCCTCCTTGACGCTTCCACTACGGGGCCTACCTCTAACAAGTCTTGGCTCTAACGATACCTTATTTTTAAAAGTCCCGGTAAGGACCACCGGTAGTCCTGCCCATTAACAGGACCTTAATGACCGGCAGGATGTAATGTTGCGACAATCGGAAAACGTTTACGATAAGACCAGTGTTGGCTCTACCCCGTTTATTATCAATTCCTTGATAATTGGTCCGGCGTGCATCTTTGCATCAACATTCAGTACGGTAGATTCCCTATATGAGCTGCTTCAACATATTTGAAGTTGAGATCAAAAGGGCGATTCAAGGTGCTGAATTGGAGATGGCAGCGGATGGATCCTTAAAGGTCAGCAGGAGCTTCATATTCCAGAAGCTTCTTCTTTTTTTTGTCATAAAAGAGCTCTCACACAAAGAACTAGTCTTCTTTCGTAAAAAGACAAGGCATCTAAGTACCTTACCAACACCCTACACATCCCCGATGCAAACATAGAGAGATTGCTATCCCGGCAATTTGTTTCCATGAAGTCATACTGTCTCAGTAATGACTTGGCAAAACTATGCTACGTAGATACCTTACCTTTTGCCTGACCGAACAAGCTGTGCTCAGTTTTCCTCCGCTACCAATTGTATAAAGTTCCAAGCTCTCTAATAAGGCCAATTTCATACCGAACCGAAAATATGACTCTTAGATGGATGGGGAATTGAAGCAGTGCTGTTGAAGTCTTTGTTGATTCGGCTCCAGAATTCGCAGTTCCAATGAACAAGTTAATTTAAGGCTAAAGTCTACACCACAGAGTCAGCGTTATAGATTGGACGGTTTTTTCTGGAGGAATTTTTGGATTACATTAAGGTGGCTTCGAAGGCAGATAACGTAAACTTATGGAAAGATATGTTACACCTGTTGCTGGCACCGCTTTGCGATGCATTTAGACCGAGAAAGTGGAAACAGATTTTCAGTATTTAAGATGGTCTTACAGAGGCGTCTACTTAGAATCCGTACACAAAACTAGGCGAGCTCAGTATGAATTCTCTGTTATCTGTCTGGAGTGTTGTATGGCTTGTTTGAATGCTTAATTCAAAATCTCGAGAATGCCAACCTAAACAACGTATCTTCGTCTCTCCTGTGACTAACAGTTTCCTCGCTTACTCGAATGTCCTCGCCGAATAGCTTAGCTCCGCGAAGCAAACTAAAATCTACATCCCTGACGATCTATTCCCTTACGCCTTCTACGTGCGCAACTCAAAACTGAAGCACTACAAGCATGTCTATTCGGAAGGCTTTGACTTTTAACAGCCCTGTGTAATATTTTGTGGCCATCCTAGTCTAAGGCTCGGAGATGCAGTGTACTTTATGCGGGGCTGGAATTAGAACACCTCCATCGCCTAACTCCAAGTATTAGCGCCATTCCCTCCACTTACCATGAAAGCAGATGGAAAACAGCATTTGTCCAAGGTCATGGAAACGCGTCAGCTCATGAAATATCTCGAAACAGCTCGTAGCAACAGCTCCACTGATGATTTGATGGCATGTTTCACCGACATGGAACCATCAATCAATCTGGCGAAAGAAAAGATAGTGACACTCGATATTTCTAAGCCATTTGACAGAGTTTGGCATCAGGCTCTTTTGTCAAAAATGTGTGCATTTGGGATCGACGACTCTCTTGTTCAATGGATTAGAAATTACCTTTCGGAACAGTCAATTGAAGTTGTCTTGTATGGTTACAAGTATGATATTCACAAATTAAATGCTGGCGTGCCCCAGGGCTCCGTTCTGTCTCCAACACTCTTTTCAATTTTCATCAACAATCTCTTATCTGTTACTTGTAATCAGATATATTCCTTTGCCGACGACAGTACTCTCTGCTTTTCATATTCGTTTCCGGACTTACGTCCCTGCTCTTCGGCTGTAGAACGGGAACGGGAATGTTAAGCTCATTAAATTCCGATGTTAACAGCACAACCAATTGTGGAACATTTTGGGGAACTGCTGTCGTTAAAGCGAAATTTAAACACCCAGCCATTATCCATGAATGGCACTTGCATCGTCGAAACCGAAAAACTTTTCATTCTCGGTATGTGTGTCAATGACAACTTACGTTGGAATAACCATATATTCGATGTCGCCAAAAATGCTGCGAAATGTCTAGGTTTGCTCAAACGATGTTAGAAATAGTTTTCCCCTTCCAAGCTGGCCTCAATATATAAGGCATTTATCTGCCCAAAATTGGAATACAATGCACACATCTGGTCAGGGGCGCCTAAAACATCTCTGCACCTGCTAGATAAGACTGAAAACCGTGCGATAAAACTCATAGGTGATGCTATCATCACCCGGTCAATGGACACCCTCGAACACCGACGAAATGTCTCGTGTCTCACTTTGTTTTATCGCTATTACCACCATCAATTCTCCTTTGAAATCGTCAGTAGCATTCCGACCCTTCAAAACTTTAACCGTAACACCCTCGCTATGAATGCTCATCAGTATACCCTCAAGCCCACTTTCGGACGTACTCTCGACATAATTTTCTAGCAGACATAACTGGTTATCTAACACTACAACAGTGAAAAATTCCACCTCTACACGTATACGGCTCCAAAATGGAGAATGGTACTGAAACTAGAGTCTATTGTGAAATGCTACAGATCCGGGATTACTGCAAGATTCCTGACGAATGCAGTATTTTTTTCAGGCAGAAATATTTTCCATTCGTAAAGCTGCACAGACTATGCTACTTATGGAATTTGATCCCTCAAAGATCTCTATCATTGCGGATAGTCAAGCAGCCAGAAAAGCTATAACAAGTGAAGCCAGCAATTCAATAGCGGTACAAAAATATTGTCAACTCTAAGTGAAATCAAGACTCAGTGAATCAAGCCTTCCGACGAACCGTTCAGTAAAGACTTCCTTTTATGCAGATGTTGATGATGATGATGATATTCTGCATTTTTCACTATTTCTAGCGAAGAGTGAAATTATTGTAAGTTCTCGTTGTTTAAAAAGACAACAGTGTCGCATTCCAAATCGGTTTTAAAACCATCGGTGCAGATCCGTGCCAAGATTCTGGCGGAAATTATTTCTGGATACAGGGAGAGTTGATTTTCTATTTTCGTAGCAACAAGTTCAAAAGATCAGAACCAAAAGACAGTTGGAATGCAAAGACCAACTCTTTTTAAATGGAAGATAATTTTGAGGCTTCAATTCAAAATATATATAGTACGCCGACGGAGATGCTAAGTAAGGTCTGCAGCCGGTCTGTATAAGGTCCCATGCTGGCGAAACAGACCGTTCTTTGAAGTGACGTATTTACATGAGGGTTTGCTTCACTATATCCGTATAGATCCAGAGGAACCTCAACGGTTACGTGCCCCATGTTTAACGGAAAGCTCCTTTACATTGCCAGAAGGCTGACAGCGGCTTGAAGGTTTTCGACGAGACGGGACATGCTTAGTCAAAAAAGTTGTTGAGCAGGATAACACTGAAATACTATGCTTTGTTGAAAAACGGATGGCAACGCCTTGATACAGTAGCCGCAAGGCATGATTCAACATACAGTACAAATGTCTCTTGTATTTTACGTAGGTACCTTCCGTGAGGGCTGAAGCATACGGTGCGTCTTCGCACAAGATATCAAAACAATGCGTTGATAAGCGCCCTTCGGGTAGTACAAGTACTACCACCAGTACCAGACACACGACTTCGATGTGTAAGACACGAACATCCCCCTTGGTGAAGGGTCGAGGCCTATCTAATACCACCGCCATTCTGAGGGTCATGGCACCCGGTTGCAATGCAACTCCACATCGAATAGACCAGTTGGTCCCATAGCAATCCCATGGTCGCAGCACAGGTCGTAGCAAACTACAACATATGCTAAGCCATGAGATGTCCAAGCTCCATTTGGTCTACTCTCCCCGCGATTTTGGGTATAAACCTATATCCCACAAGGGAGCCAACTCCTAGGTCAGGCCGGAACCATAGTTCCGGGGGCTCCTGACCTCCCGTTGTATCAGAATATAGCTTCCCGTCAAGCTTCAACATACAGTACAGATGTCTCATGTTTTCTAACGTAAGTGCCTGCCGTGTGGGCTTAAACTTACGGGATGCCCACACATCCATGGGAGCAAGGATACGCCTTGCCATCGCTCACCGTCAATCCATTGATACCAATTCGGAACTGTGTTGCCGGCACAAGTTCCACCCTTGGTATGAGTCGAGGCCGACCTAAAACCTCTTACTGTTCTTAGGGTCACAGCACCCAGCACTTATTACAACTCCACATTGAGTCAACCAAAGGAAAACCAAAAGGAAAACCAAGGAAAACCATAGGAAGACTCTTACCCGCGATTTTGGGTTTAAACCACAGCCACCATGACGCTCCCACAAGGGGGCCTACCTCTAACAAGTCAGGCCCAGACCGAGATCCGGGGGGCTCCTGACTCCCATGGTACCGTGATTTAAGTCCTGGTAGGGACTACCGGTGGTCCAGCCGCCAACAAGACCTATGACCGGCAGCTTGTGACTGATCAAATCGTAGCAACCTTCGGTAGCGTCATCTGAAGATGTTTACGATAAGACCAGTACTTTGCTCTGCCCCCGTTCATTATTAGACAACGTCATTAAAGGGCGAAGCCTTGATAATTGGGCGGGGGCTCCAACATACAGTACAGCTACATGTTCATATACACGTAGGAACTATTGAAACTACTAAGCAGTGAGTAGAACAAAACGCACCATAGCAGTGGAGAAGAACCGCCGGCTTCCGGAAAACCCTTATTTATACCCGTCATCGGATATGGGCTGCAGTCAGGATCTGCAATCAGAGTCTTATTCACGACATGGATTTTATCCGTAAAACTTGTGATTCATCTACGTCGTGTTATCCGGCCGAGTGGTACATACGGTCAAAAGTTACCTTATCGAAGGCGCTCTCAATGTCGAAGAAAATGTCCAGCGCGAATTCCTTCTTGTCGAATGCGCCTTCAATTCTGCCCAAATAAAGCGCACTCTCGCAGGATCTTATATGTTGGTAGGCATGTTGCATCTTAGATAGAGGATGCATTCGTAAATCAGTTTTGCCCTCATAAAGTCCCACCATCCCATGATAGGTCTGAAGCCTTTGACGATCTTGTAGTGATCTTTTCTGGTGTTCGGTATGAAGGCTACTTTCACTGTTCGCCAGGGTTTCGGTATCTACGCCAGTGCCAAGAAAATTATCTTCAGCGTTGCTAGCAGCTGGTCTATTCCTTTTTTTTTAGTAATACCGGATATACCTATGCCATTTGTGCCAGTCATCTTGATGTCATCAAAAGAAGGGGTCATGTGTCACCATAACCGATGAGATATACTAACTACAGCGTGTAGTGCTATTGCGGTTAATATCAGCTCCATTAATAGGAGCTAGTTGCTGGAGCTGGTTTTGATTAGGTTACCTCAAAAATGTGTCTCATGACTTGTTTCCGCCTTTTGAGAACTGTTGGTCAGAATCTACCGGCACAGGTATTTCTGATCCAGTTTTCCCAGCGGCTTTTGTAAAGAATTTGGTGTTCCGCGTCGGCAGTTGTGCGTGGAATTGGCTATCTGGCCATGTATGTAAAAATTGTATAGATGCGAGGCAACCAAGAACTTCGAATAAGTCTAAAGCTCTCGGCATGGAGAGAACGCCTTACAAAAATCTGCACCCAGGTAAAATTCCTTAATATCAGCCTGTCATGAGCCCAGGAATTCACAGAAGAAAATTGTTATGCTAGTAAACAATATTTCTTCCAACGTATGAGAAATTTTCTTCGCCTAGCGTTAGAATCGTCTTGTGATATTTAAATGCATAAGTGTGATAGGAAGAGAACTTTGGCATGATATTCAAAAAGCGTAATTTACTTTGTTCCGAAACGGAAAATCACTATTCCTAGGACAGGGTTTCTATACTGTGATACAGACAAAGGGATGTCTGATCATAAAGCAGTCAAAAATACTGATTATTTACACTGCAATCGATGTACGAGTATGCAGTATTATAAATATCTGAACATACTAAGCTGCCAATGTAGATTGTAAAGCCAACACTGCATCACTGCAATGGCAACAAATCGCCAGAACCTTTGTCAATCACAGATTATTTACATTCTCGTCTTAATAATCTGCATTGAGTGCAAAAATCAGTGTCATTGACACCAAATACCTGTGAGAAATGCAGGTGATGCACTGGGTTTCAAGCGAAGTGCAGAATTTTAAACCGTTGGAACCACCCAAATTATGTTGTCCGGCATTTCGTCAACTGATGACGAAACGAAACAGCCAGAAATCACTTCACTAGTACGAGTATCATAATCTCCAAACCCTAAATCATCATTCGTCCTTATAAAGAATTTGAATTTATTCTTTTTATGTGGCTGTAACTTTTCATCAGCTACATAAACTAACTAAGCCATTCAATAATTTGTTGGACCCCTATGAATGTTGTCTTTCATGTCTTCAAATTGTTCTAGCAGTTGAATACGAAACTAGAAGAATAAGGACATTAAAATTAATTAAGTATAATACGAAAAATATTGATATGTATGTGTTACGTATTTTCGTTCAGCATTAAATTCGTTTAAGGCCTCGGTTGCTTCTTTCAACATATCACTGTATACATGATTGTTTCCCCTTTTGACATGACCGGGCACTAGGATCCCTTGCTGCAGCACAGAGCATTTTATTTTTTGTTTGAAATAATTTCTCTCACATGACATCTTCGAATTAAATTTTTGTGATTTAGTATTTTCAAAAATACGGCAATGTTTCAAAAATATAAAAAAACTATGTATGTATGTATATTTATTGAGACATTCTATTTTCATTTACATTATAATATAGATACATTTATCTTTTACTATATTGAAAAAAAAATGTTATACTTTAAGTGCCTGTAATGTATGGCCGACCTTTTTCTTTGAGAGTTAAGAAATTTTAACAATATGAATGCCAAGATGGCGTTTCTTTTCTTATGAACATTTCTTTTGATTTGCGTCTTTGTATATCTTATGCTAACTTAACCTGCCTTAAAAACTAAATATTTACAACACGAAACGATTGAAAAGGATGACTATTGATGACATTTTGTATGAAATATCGAAAGATATTTCTTTTAATTTTTTCTTTGTACACGAGTGAGATACATATTCTTTTCTTTTTAATTGCTTCATGACAGTTCGAGTTTCAGTCTCTTGGTTACAATATTATTTACAATCATATGTTAGTCCTTGGCTCAATTTCTAGAGTATTTTTGCGCTTCTGGACCCCACAAAAAAAAACTAAAAATTCGTTCTACGTGCAAACGCTTAAAGAAAAAATATTTCTGTTCAAAAGTGTGATTTACCTTATTTGGAAAGGATATCAGATCTTTTCTCCTAAATCCATTGGTAATGGCTTTCGTTTCGACCCCTTAACGAGACTAAAGACTGTGATTCTTAACGCAGATGTTACCACTATGTTGGAAACTGATGCATCCATACGGTAGTTTACGTTTGTAAGCTTCCCGTGTGTCCTAGACTTTCTGGAATGTTACAATAAAAAAAATTTAAAATTAAGGGCTTTGCCCTTGAGCAATATTAAGCCAAGCCTTACCTGCTTCGAATGGTAAGTAAATCGTCTTTTTTCAAGTAAGAAATGATTAAACATTCGATTCCGCTTCAGACATCGCTTATCATTAAGAAGAAAAGAAGTAGACTGTAAGAGCATCAGAACGCTTGCTTAATTACTTAGGTGACGCTACCGTTCGGGGTGAACCTGATCCTCAAATAACAAGCCAGTTATCCTCATTCTTAGCTAACTACCTACAGATGCGCAATCCAAGTCGCTTGAGGTCCCTTTCTATTTGTACGCGCAGTCTTGTGGCTAGATTCGAAGACAATGCGTCACGGGCCATTGATGCTCATTCGCTCTACATGTCCTAGCCACCACAGGCGAACGATACGCAGTTTTCTGAGTAGTTCGACGTCGCTGCACAGCTCGTATAGTTCGCTTTAAATCTTCTTCTCCAAACGTAAACGGGACAAAATATTTTTCGATGGATTTTTTTCAAAACGAGGATATCTTTATCAACTTTCGACAGAGTCCATGTCTCAGAGTCATAAAGTAGGACTGGGATGATCAAAGTATTACATAGAGTGTCCTTACTTTTTCGGGATAGGGCCATATTCGCAATTGCCTTCTTAGCCCATAGAAACAGCGATTGGCAAGAGTGTTTCTTCGTATTATTTCTGCTGAGGTGTTATTGGTAGAATTTATTATGGAAGTATACAAAGACCCTTATTGCGTCGAATTATAGCTGTCGACTACGACATTCTCTCCAATTCATCGATGTTGTGTATTCCGTTTTGTATACTTGGTTTTGCCTCATCTACTGCTATACTCATTTTGACAGTTTCCGTTTTAATACTATCGAACGCACCTGTGACAGCAAACTGAGTTCTGCCAATACTGTCGATGTCATCGGCGTATGCTAGTAGTTGCACGGACTTTCGGAATATTATGCCTCCAGTATTGGCTTGTGAGTTCCGCACAATTCTGTCAAGTATGATGGTAAGGAAGTCACAGGTCAGAGCGTTACCTGGTCCAAATCCTATTTTGACATCAGAGGTCCCCGTTAAGTCGTTACTGACCTTTACGGAGCAGCGAGCGTTCTCAATCGTCATTCTGCACAGACAGTTGATGTCAAAACTAGACATGCGATGTAAAAATCGTGGGTATTGACTTGAACTTCTTGAGATTTTTTTCAGGATCTGCCGGAGTGTAAAGATTTGGTCGACTGTGTAGTTTCTTGGTCTGAATCAAGGAATCAATCAGGTTATTGACTAAGGGTTTCAGGCATTAACACAATATGACAGTTAATATACTATATGGGATGTTGAGAAGACTTATAGTATACCTCTATAGTTTGCTCAGCGGTTGGGGGGGGGGGTTCTCTTTTTCTGTGGATCGAACAAATGATACTGAGATTCCATTCATCAGCCATTTCTTGTCACTGGTTTTCTGTATTTGATGCTGCCGCATAGGTGTTGTTGAAAGATTTCGGGATACGCGTTAGATAAAGATTCTCGGGATCGCTTGCTACTGCAGCTTTTCTAGGTTCTTCATTGTTGAGGCACTTGGGAAATATGCATTCGCACCTTGACTGCAACAAGGTGTTAATTTGAGAATACTGGAGGCATGTTTTACCCCGATCGCAATGTGATCAATTTGATTTAGTTTTTCATGATCCGGGACCGCCGTATCACCGTGTGTATATTGAGATGAGGAAATATTGTGCTTGCTGTCATGATATTTCATCCCGCCGCCAAGTCAATAAACCTAAGTTCGTTGCCAGACGTAGTGTCGTGTAGGTTATGTTTACCAACAGTCCTAGCAAAGATGTTTTCCTTTAGTATCCTGACATCATGCCTCGGATATTGCTCATATGTCTTATCGGGGAGATCGTAGAAATATTCTTTGGCAGTGTCATCATTGTCTTCCGTAGAGACATGCAATCATATTAGAGCTTAAAGCTTTTTGCCTTTGCTTACTGCTTACTCATGCAGTTACGGTACGACAAGCACTACGTTTAAAACTTCTTAAAACGATTCCCTATACACTGTGACGGCGAAAATAAACTGCCATTAGGTCTCCTTGGGCATGCTTTATATAGTGCTGCTGTGTGCTGTTCTTTTTTGGTATCCTTAGAAGGTCCGCGTGAATAGTGAGATTAGGATTCTGGAATTTCATGAAGGCTCGTGTGTAGTGACAAGGATTCTGGAATCTCATGAAATTTCGCGTGAACAGTTCGATAGGAATTCTGGAATCTCATAAAGGATCGTGTGAAAGATTCGATCAGGACTTCTTATAATGTTTTCTCTGAATCTATTAATGCTGTGGTTTATTTGTTATCTTTCCGTTAAAACAAATAGCATGGTCCGACGGAGTGTAACGTGTTAACTCCCCCCTTTCTTTAGTAAGTAGCCTCCGGTACTTCTTCTCCTCTCATTCTGGCATTAATGCGTTGCATCATTCGGTCGATTGCTTCTTCCTGAGTCCTTTGAGGTGTTGGCATTGTTATTTGAATTCTGTTCCTTTTGTTATGGATATATGTTATTTATATGATTAGTGGAAGTATGTAGTATTATAATGATTATCATTATGGATATGATTGGGCTCTTGGTAACTTCAATAATTGGTAAATTCAATAATTCATTTGTGGTTTCGTAATACTTGTCAATTTCATAATCGTTTACCATATGTGTGGATAAATAGTTTTGTATAATTCCTGAGGGGTTCTCGTAAGGTGAGCCATCGATAGTAGTTGTATTTTCGAAATTTATGACATAGACTCTGTTTAATATCTGGTTTTCGAGTGTGTGTTGTCCAGTCAGTAATAGGTATGCTTCCGTGTTTGATGATTTCTAATTCTATGTTTATTTCTCTTATTTTACTACATTTAGTTTTTTGATTATTTAAAAGTTGTGATAAGCACGTTTGTTTGTTACTTATCTTACAAAATGTGTTTTTTATTTCTTTCTTACATTTAGTTATATTAACAAATTTTTATTTACATTTTAATACGTCTTTGTCAAGTATTAATTTTTTCATGAATATCGCCCTGGTTTCGTAAAATTTACATGATTTTTTTAATACTGGATACTTAATATAAATTACTATTACATTGTTTTTTTATATTCAATATATGTGGAAGAATCATTAAATCATGGTTCCCTCTTGTTTTACTATATAATTTCTTTTATTTCGCTTAAATTTAATATAGTTGGACTTAGTAATTTTAGTTTTGCTAGTGTTATAGTATTAATTAAGCTTTGTAGTTCAAACATTATTAGTTTGTTTTTCAGATATTAACTCATCCTTTGTTGAATGCGATATTGAATTTAACAAGGTTATAATTTTAGAGTTTGTTACATATTTCTTATTACTATTTTCTACTAAATCATTTAATTTATTTTGAATTGTTAAAATGTCATCGTGATCCATTGTAATACGGTGCCTATGGTCTCTATTGCTCGTTTAGGATGATGAATCGATAACTGGTCTAACAGAGCTTGCATAATTTTTATTTCGTTCTTATGTTTAGTACTAGGTTGTGTATCAGGAAATGTATTGTCTTCTAGTGTTTGATAAATGTTTGTATTTGTGTTAAGTTTACTACATGAAATATGTTTCCTGTTTCTTCGTAGATATAAGCGTTTCCCACCTCTATTAAAATGTATTCCCTTCTAGTGTAGTCGAGTATTTCGACTCCTGATGCTGACATTATCATTAGTAGTATGAATTTAAAATCCATTGTCTGTTGGTTACAATTTTAGATTATCTTTATGTATTATTCTATTATTTCCTAAATCTTCCTTAACTATTCTCTTTTATATTATGGGTAAGATCTTATTTCTAGCTGTAGGGTCTTTTTGGTAAACTACGTCGTTGTTTTTCAGTTTTTTTATTTTCTTATTTTTGCTATGATGCGTAATCATTTGGTCTTGTGCCATAGTTAGCTTTAAAGGGATATTTTTTTATGAAATGTTTTGTTAAATAATATGTCCGTGGGTTTTTTAACAGTGACTGAATGTATAGTTAAGTTATATTCTTTTACTGCCCTAAAAGGGGGGCGTTCAATATATTCTCGGTATCGATATGAAGGAAAATGCGAATTCAATTTAAATTGTTTTTATTTTTCAATATAATCTCCCCTAACATCAATGCATTTGTTACATCTTGAGATAAGCTTTTTTAAACCCTCAAAAAAATAAATTTCCTCTTTCTCTGCAAAATACCCATTTATTGCCGACTTGAGTTCTTCATCATCCGAAAATCTTTTTCCACGAAGACATTTTTTCAAATCCGGACACAGGAAATAATCACTAGGGGCAAGGTCTGGACTATAGGGTGGGTGTTGGATTTCTTCGAAACCACAATCTCGCGCAGCAGCCTTGGAAACTCGCGCCGTGTGAACAGGAGCGTTGTCATGAAGAAGCAACACACCCGCTGCGAGTTTACCCCGTCTTTTCTTTTTAATTTCCTCCCGCAAATTATGCAAAGTGGAAGCGTAGGATGTGGCGTTGATGGTTTCACCTTTTTTTTTGTACTCAATGAGCAAGATTCCCTTTGAGTCCCAAAAAACTGTGGCCATGAACTTCCCGGCAGACGGAGTGACTTTGAACTTCTTCGGGGGGTCTGTTCCTTTTTTATGCCACTGCATGGACTCTTGTTTGCTTTCAGGGTCATAGTGGTGGACCCATGTTTCGTCCCCAGTAACAATTCGATCCATAACACCGTCCGCGTTCTCACTACACATCTTCAAAGCTCTCTACAGCATGCGATTCTCACTTTTTCCTGAGGCGCTGTGAGCATTCGTGGCACCCACCTTGCACTGACCTTTGAAAGGTTAAGATGGTCATGAAGAATGGTGTGAATGGTACCAATTGAAAGCTTTGTGATCTCTGCCATCATTTTCACCTTTATTCGGGTATCCTCAAGAACAAGTTTTTCGACTTCTTTGATGCTTTCTCCCGTACAAGCAGCAGCCGGGGCGCCGGAGCGGGGGTCGTCTTCAATGCTCTCTCTGCCTCTCTTGAACTCACTTGACCACTTTTGCACAATTGATAATGAAGGTGCGGAACCCTGGTAAACAGCCACCATCTCTTCATGAATAGTTTTTTGACTTTTTCCTTGCTTAGTGAGAAATTTAATTACAGCGCGATGCTCAATTTTCACATTATGATTCTGTTTAACTAGAGATAAAACGCGAATTAATAATCACATTTATATGAAATTTTACGTGAATGCACTAAAATAATAGTATTACTTGATAAATAAGTCAATTTATATGTATATACAACTACAGCTTCACCCCGATACCGAGAATATGTTGAACGCGCCTCGTACATTTCAGTTGGTTCTAGTAATGAATACTCTAATTTGAGACACCTAACTATTCCCTGTAGAGTGTTGTGAACTCTTTCTACCTGTCCATTAGACGTACTCTGGTTTGGTGGGGTGTAATATATGGAAATGTTTGTTTTCTCCATTAGTGACGTATAGATAGCTGAAGTGAAAAATGGGTCATTTTCACATACTATGCTTTTGCAATTAGGGAAGAATTTAATTAATTCTAAGACTTTGTTTGATATTCCTTGAAGGTTGTCGATAGGTTTAATGATAAGGTATTTCGAATAGGCATCTATAGAAGTTAAAATTTAAAATTTTTGTGCACTCACCCTTGTTTAAAGGAATTGGAGCCTCTCCAATTGGACCATTCACAGGGTGTCGGTCATATTTGTTAATGTTACAGATTTCACATATTTTTGTGAATTCTTTAAATTCTTCAAGCATATTTGGCCAATAATTTTGCCCAATTATTTGTTTTATGTTTCCCCTAGCGTTTCTATGTGCTCTTTTATGTGTTTGGGTAATTATATATACTTGATCTTCCTTGTTAGTTATGTTGTTTGGGAGATATCTTGTTTGGAAAAATTTGTTAGCAAAATTGTTTTTCAGTACCTGTTTTATATCATAGATTGTTTCTGGTATTGTGAATATTACAACTGTTCTTGGTTTAATATATTCTTTAGTTATTGGTATTATTTCCTGTCGGTTTTTATATTCAATTAAATGTCTTACTTTATTAGGAAAAGGGGTTAGAATATCATGTCTCAATTCATTCGCTTTATTTATGACTATTTGCAGAGAAAATTGGTTAATGGGTCTTTCTAATATTTCGATGGTTTGTTCATCGTTACTGTCAGCTGAATGTTGTGTAAGCTCAGAGTGGTTGTCTGATATTTGGTTAAGATTTTGACGGAAGAGTGCGTCAGCCACTACGTTCGTGGGGCCTGGTTTATTTGTATACAATTTTTGGTGAAAATTCATTGATTAGTGCTTGTCGTCTTTTCATTTTTGAATTAGGATTTTTGTGAGACAGAGAAAATGTCAAGGGTTGATGGTCTGTATGAATTTCTATGTTGGTTACATCGTAAAGGTAGTTTATTAGATTTTTAAGTGCATAAACGATTACATGTAGTTCTTTCTCGTTTGCGGCATACGATCGTTGACTGTTGGATAGCGTTTTTGATATAAAAGTTATGGGTTTTTTATCTTGTGATAAGACTGCACGAACTGCGTAATCTGAGGCGTCAGTGGTTAGTATAAATTTCTTTGTATAATCAGGCTGTGTTAATTCTATTTCTGTCATTAAATGTTATTAAATTTTTAATATTTCGAATGCTCTTATCGCTTCATTATTCAATATGATAATCATTTTCTTTACTTTGTGTATGGAGACTTGCCCAGATTCGCCTTGCAAACACTTTGTAAAGGATTTTGCGATTGCTGCGTAGTTTTTGCGAATGTATCCGATCATTCCTAGAAAACTTCGTAGTTCTCGTAGGATTGTAGGTTGCGAGTATTCTCTAATTATAACAATTTTGTCGAGATTTGTCTTAATGACATTATGTCCGACCACGTAACCAAGAAGGTCCACTTTTTCTTCATATAATAAAGATTTTTCGACACTAATTTTCATATTAGCTTCTTTTAATACTTTAACGACTATTTCAAGATGCTGAGTATGTTCTTGAATTGAATTAGAGAATAAAATAATTATGTCATTGTACATATCTTTCCTATATAGGGTCTGAGAATATCATCTATTGCTCTTTCGAATATTGAAGGAGCGTTCCTTAATCCAAATGCCAAACGTGTGTATTCATATTTCCCATTATTCACGGAAAAACTAGTTTTTTCTATATTTTCAAGTTTCATTTCTATTTGGTGAAATACTGATTCTAAATCTAGCGTGGAAAAGTATTTCGCTTTTCCTAAATTGCAAAGTATTACGTTAGAATTTGGTATAGGGTATCTATCAGATATTGTGTTTTCATTTAATTGTTTGTAGTCTATGACCATCTTTAGGACTACCATCTTCATTTGTACCTTACTTTGGTACGATCCATACAGGGATATTGTAAGAGGATTTTGAATTATGATTATGCCTTCTTTCAACATTTTTGCGACCTATTTATTCAAAAAATCGATAGCTGACAGATGATAAGGGTACTGTTTGCTCCAGACGGGTTTTTCGTGTACAGTACGTATTTCTGCTACACAGACCGTTCTAAATAGGAGTGTGGTATCAATATTCTTCATCATTGGCTCCACTAGTGTATCCCTGTCTTTTATATGGTTGATTTTCGCGTTTATATCTTCATCAAGGAAGATTCTTTCTACTCTGTTACCATAACTTAGTGTTTTATTTTCTAGGTTTATTCTAGCATTGACCAAACTTAATATGTTTGCTCCTGTTAGCATTTTATATTCTAAATTTGGGTAAACATAAAAACGTGTCTTAGTGTATAAGATAAGGGCTTCATGGCAAGTATTTATTATTATTTCGCAATTTACTGTGCAAGCTCGTTTTAGTATAGGTAGGGAAATGGGATTGTCAAATATAGTGGCCTGGCAATAGTTACTGCTTTATTGTTTATTCTTCGGCGTAAGTGAGGCAATTCCACTATTTGTCTATTTGTCTATCTTCTCTTTGTCTCCAGAATAGTGGGCCAATATTATTGTTATAAGTATTATGATTTGGCTTTTTTCCAATTAGGGGAGTTACTATTGTACTGGTTACTATTCCCTTGTCTAAATGGATTTTGCGTGTGGAAAGTTTGTTTATAACTTTCTGCGTTATCTTTCGGTTTGGGGCGATTTAGGAAACTACCTAGAACCATTGGTTCGAATAGTTAGGGAAATTGTCTATTATCATTATGTCTTTGTGATGGGAAATACTAGCATTGTTGTGAGTTTGTTTGGCTAATCGTAATGTCTTTTGAATTCTATTCTGATTTTTCAATAGAATTGTAATGCAAAATTTGTTCTCATATTATTACTTTCGAGCTCCTGAGCTTTGGTAAGCACGTTGGGTAGATCAGTAGGGTTAAGTGAGAGTAGAATTTGTGGTAGTTGGCCGTTTAAGCCTGTAATCAATATTCTTAGGGCGTTTCGCCTGTTGATAGAATTTATTTCATTCGTAACAGGTGAATGCGATCTATGTGTTATAATTGTCTTATTAGTGAGTAATGTTAGTTTTTTATTGACTATATTATAGTAGTCGAGTATCGATGATGAACCTTGTCGTAAGACAGCTCTTTCTTGATCTACTACGTGAATTGGTCTTCTGTCCGCGTAAGCAAAGTCAAGTCGCGATATAATTGCGTAAAAATGTAAAACTGTACCGTGATTGGTTAGTGCAGCAAAAAATTTAGCACTTCCTAGTGTATATAAAATTATAGAATTATGAGCCGCTTCACGCCAACTAACATAGGATTTTTGTCCTCCACTGAATTCTAGTAAACTTTTTATTACGTGTAGTGTTTCATTACAAACAATTGTCGGGTCAATAGTCTGTGTTTTGTATTCATTAGCCTCGGTACCTGTAGTTAACTTGGATAGCATTTGCTCTAGATCACTTATTCTTTTATCGTTAAGTATTTTTTGCTCCATGAACGTTGCCTCAACATCCGTGGCTTGTTGTTGGAGTGTATTTGAATAAGCCATATCTAGTTTTATATTTATATATATATATTTATATATATATATATTTATATATATATATTTATATATATATATTTATATATATATATTTATATATATATATTTATATATTTATTGTTATTTTTACTATCGTTTTTCTTTCTACCAATTATTATATCCATTAATTTTAACACATTTTCTATAATCACTCCTTAAAAACAATTTCTTACGATAATTTTTCCCTGGTCTGGATACTTGTTGAGTCTTTCAAAGCTGTTTTTCTCGATACTGGATGTGGTGAACTGTATGTACTTTTTTTTGTTTATGACACACTTTCTCTAATTTTTGTTAGATACTTTGGTAATTTTAATGGCGGGAATGCTTTCACTTTTTTTACTTTTTATTTTCAAATATTCACTAGTGAAGCATCCCGGTTAAGCCCCCAATTAATATTTCGGTTTTTAAACTTTGTTTAAAAAGCTTAATTTGTCTATTTTTAATAGACTTTTAATACTTAAAACTTCTTAAAACGACTACGCTGTGATGACGAAAACAAACTGCCACTAGGTCTCCTTGGTCTCCTTTATATAGTATTGCTGTGTGCTGCTCTTTTTAGGTATCCTTGGAAGGGTCGTGTTTATAGTGAGATTAGGATTCTGGAATCTTATGAAGGGTCGTGTGAAGTGATAAGGATTCTGGAATCGTATGAAAGATTCGATAGGGATTTATTTTAATGTTTTCTCTGAATCTATTAATGCTGTGGTTTATTTGTTATCTTCCCCTTAAAACAAATAGCATAGTCCGATTGAGTGTAACGTGTTAAATTACAAGTGTATATAGCACTTCTTTGCAAAAAAAATGATAATAGTCCTTTCATTCAACTGCTGAAAGAAGTGTTCATTTTTTTCATATACTCACTATGATAACACTCAGTTATAGCTGATCTACAATACAATATTTGGCGCAGCTCAGGTATGTCATTAATACCCACAGTCTTATGTTTCATCAGGGTCTAAGACAGCATAAATAGTACACCATGCAATGACTTGGAGTATATGTAATAGCTTTTCGTGCAATACTCGCGGATTTTCAGTATCCCAGAATCGCAAATTTTGTTTGTTCGCGTATCCACATAATATTCGACTATTTGTAAAATGTATGACACTCTCCGATAGGGTTACACATTATGGCCCACTTTATATTTGGGGATTTTCTGCTTCAAAACACTTATTCCCATTTGAAATTGTCTCACTGTTAAGCGATGTATTATAACACCACATCGAGGTGTTCCCCCGATCTCCCGAGTTGATGGTGATCCATCATAACTAGGATGTCACCGATGCAGTTCACGAAATATTGCCTGCATCCTCCAGTAAACTTCTTGGTACTAGCAAACTCTACTCTCCTGGCATACAAGTTTACTGTCTTTTGAGTATTACTATTAGATATATCAAAGGCGTTGGTGCGACAAAAGTTTCCAGATTAACAGCAACAGATAGATAGCAAACAAAATCTAAAGATCTGTAGGCATCCACAGTTGTGCACTGCCATTATTTTCTCTACATACACATGGACAATTATCGCGTGTTTAAGCGCACCATCAAGTCCCAAATCATATCTGCAGAATCACTGGGAGGCAGGGCTTTGCAGTCTTGATCTAGTTTATCGTGGAAATTAACTTACACATCCTCAGTCGATCCTTCTATCGGTGATTAGCTCTGTATAATAATGATCTCTTTACCCTACTCTGAAATCCTTCCGTTAATATGTGGCTCTTGAGCGGTTTGAAAGGTACGCACTTTTTTATTTCCGATGTTAATATTAGCACACGATCGGATCTATGCGTGCTTCCCGCTGCTTTTTATGATGGTGACAGTATGACGAGGGGTGTTTGTAGACCTCCAACTATCTTATTTTACTTAGCACCAAGAAGTTCAATTTGCACTGTATAAATTCTCTCTAAAGGTAGGGCTCTTCTCGTGGGTTGAGGATGGTTTGTTGTTATCTATTCTAGCAAAATGTAACCAACAATTTTTTTTAATGGTTTACTGGTCTACAGTCAAACAACAGTTGCTTTGGCGGAGGCTCCCAATATTTCCCCTTTACTTCGCAATCCCCGAAGAAATTACCAAATGGTGCTGCAGGCATACCTTATGCTAGCAGTGTAAGTTTATGGCACCTTCATTGTCATATGAGGATGCCTTTAGGTACACGAGTATATAGCTCCCATACGACTGAGTCTTTATGTTGAGAATTTTTATTTATAAACAGGGATAGTCGGTGAGGTGTGATCAGGTCAAGGTATGTTCGATACCCGCCAGTCTGCTTGAAGTTATTCAGATCAAGAGATCTGACATCCACGATAGCTTGGCGTAGGAAATAAGGTTCAGTCTTTAATGTGGTCTTCCGCGTAGGCTCTGGAAATTGAAAATCCACTCAGTTGGAACATTATTGTCCATTCGCCCTTTCTGATTTAGCTAATGTAGTCAAGATGTAGACATTTTTACTAACTAGATACACCTATTGATGGACAGGTTGGAGATCGTTGTTATGTACTTCAGAATTTCTCAAGGAATACTAACGAAGAATTTTTCGTTGGAAAAAGTTGCTTTAGTCTTCTGTTTGCCGATGAGCTCTAGGTGCTATAGAAGGAAGGATTGCAAAACTCAACATAAACGTCATTCTTGGCATTGATATTTTCTGTAAATCTCCTAGTCGTTGGATGGTAGCCCTTTGTAAACAAAATATGCACTTATATGATATCTTGGCTTTATTATTCCGAAAAGCAATATGCAAGGAATGGGAGATATCATTTATATCGCCAGCAGTGCCCAGTAGTTGATGGACTAGTTCTGATTTACATACATTACACGTTAATTGTTTCAGCAATAAATAATCAAGTAAAAAATTAAATTGTACAAATCAGGTGCAGGGCTGAAAAGTTCTAATCCAATATCTCCAAACTGCATGGAACATCGCGTACTAATCGGATCTAGAATCTTTGCTGGATTAGACTTATAGAATCGTGAATTAGGGCATCGACTTGTGTTTTGAAATAAACAAATTAATTAATAGCTGCACAATGAGACTTAAGAGGGTATTTTTTCATATGTAAATATTTTACATTCGAAGGCTCGTGACTTCAAAAAAACCCTACAAAAAGAAGTCGAACGGTAAAATCAGGCGATCTTGAGGGCCAGTGGAAATTGCCAAAACAATAGATTAGGCGACCCTGAAATGCAACCCTCAAAATTTCGATTGTGGCTTGTGCAGTATGCGCCGTTGCTCCATTCTATTGAAACAACATATTCTCCAGTCCCAATTCATTTAATTGAAGAAGGAGAAAGTCGTTGAACGTTGAACGCTCGCCGTTCACAATAGTTGTTTGGCGACATCTTCAACCACAGCTAATATTCTCAGCAGAATGGCTGCTCCGAGATCGGCCAGACTTGAAGCAAATTCCTTTCCTTTTTCTTCAATTACAAAAAATTTGGACTTACGTCACTTCTTTCTAAATCCGCAGCAACCACGAAAGACAGAAAAGTTCTTAATGGCCTTTGTTTTTTTTTTTAAAGAACTTAACACTCAAGTGGGTATTAATACACTTAAAATGCCTGAGCACGTGTTAAGTTTTTAGGAAAATGGGACAGAGAGAGAAAGAAATATTTTTTGGGCTCAGTAGTGGTTATTTCGCTCCATGGGTGGCATCCAACATTTAATGGGGAGACTAAATTATTAGCGTAATTGGACTTGTTATTGTATTAGAGGCAACCATTCATCTTACGAGAATTAAGTTGCCTGAAAAAAAGAATGTCTTTCGGACGAGGCTGGGATTCGAACACCGAACCTTCCGATTTGGAAGCCAACACACTACCACTTGAGCCACGGCCACCCATATAGTTGAATGTTTTTGGCAGCTACAGGTTCTCCGGTGAGTTGACCATGTTGCATGTAACAAAAGTCTACATCGTTTTGGCTAAAGCATGATAGTAGGACTTGATTTTCAAAATCCATTTAACAAACATTGGCATCAGTCGATCTCAATTTACCTTAGACAATCTGAAGTCAAAAATCCACAAAATGAGTTCTGGTATTCCCCAAGGTTCGGAACTATATCCGGCATTGTTTCATATTTTTAGAAATGTTCTTTTGAAATCTGTAATTCCATCAGTTCAACATATTTCTTTGATGGCGAATGTCATAAATATCTTTATGTACAAACTTGAATTACGATTTTGTCAAACGTAGTAAAGTTTTTATATTTCCTTAAGTAATATTAAGTGAAAAAAAAAACAATCATGTTTGCCCTCATCAATGTTGTAATATTATCAGCTGCATTCTGCCTCTTTAACCATCTCGCTTTTCTTAAGTTGGATTCCGAACTCTTTGTATTGCATGGAAATCGTCATTGTCCTTAATTCGACAGTACGTATTGATACGCTTGAGTATGTACATTTTTTTTTCAACCATTCCCAGGTAAAAGACTATGCTTCCCACACCATTTCTTCTCAGAGGAATTTACAAATTCGCAAATTTTCCTAATCGCAACACAAAATCACACATTAATCGGATTTTCTTAGACTCAAGCAAGTGGAAATAATTTATACTGGCGCAATTTCACAATTTTCACAATTTGCCATCAATTCGCTGTCATCATTTGTCTGGGAGAAAAACCAAACAACAAAAAGGAGGTATACAATCACCACCAGCACTCTAGATCATTGCAGTGCTCATTGAATCCCCAAGATCCTTTCAATCGCTGGGATTCACTGGCCTGGGAGTAATGCCACTTTACAATTTTACCAAAAGGAAATATGCGCAAAAATAACCCGCCGCCAGTGCTCCTCCACTCTCAAACCTTTTAAGACCAATCTTTTTCAAACAAAGGAATCCAAATTAACGACGTCGCGCCGTTGTGTTCTCGTATGTGTATCATACCATTCATGTGCTCCATCCATATCAGTCCTGTGAAAAAAGTGACACACTCGTATATCAGGTCCCACATAAATCCTTCATGAATTTTGGAGTAGTAGTAACTCTTGCGTGTGGATACGATGTGGATGTTAGAAATGATTGCACGAATCCTGTCCGAGATTTTTGACAAAACAACACACATTGGTTGAATGGTAGTTTGTTGGTAGTTTTTGCCAAATTTTTCACAGATATCAAGGTGGTGACACTTTCTACATTGTTACCATTATACAATCTTTGATTGTAAATTACCTTATTAGCGAATATACAATATATATACGAGTATAGTTTGAACTCTAGAGTCGAGACTGTCAAGTTGAAGATCCTTTATCACAGAGAGAAAAAACAAGGACTGCTCTTCTCTTGCTGTAGGCTTGGACAAAGTTTCCGTCGAGACCATTAGATCTAGGGTATGACTCACGTCCCTATTTGGGAAAATTTTCACTTTATTCTCAATTGTGGCCGATAAGAGACGACTTATCTTTTATACAAAGTTTGCTACAGCAACCCTATGTAGGAGGCTGTCTTAGTGGAATATATTGTAGAACCTCATGTAATATTCATGAATGAACCGTGTGTGTGGAATAAATGCATCCGTGTTACCACCACTACCAAAGGCAGGCTACTGCTTGAATACTATGTTTCCAGGAAAAGCGGGCTGCGATATTAATTCTCAGCATACGTTTTAGAGCAGTAACTAACGCAATGTGGTAGGTATATTCTTCAGGACTTCATAGGTCTCGCCGGTCTCTCGTCTCACACTGTAAATGGTCGACCAAGTCCCAATAATCGTGACAAGTATATTTGAGAGGTTTCACGCCTCAGTGAACAAATATTTTCTTTGATGAATTATAAAAGCACCAGCGCTCGATAGCAAAATCTGACTTACAATTCCAAAATCACACATAATATACGGATAGGTTGAGGTGACGGACGAAGCCATCAAATGCGCTGTTCCTGTATATCGAATCGTTTTTGTTAGCCTGGCGCTGAAATCGATACGGAAGCTCTGTGCAATAGTAAGAATAGCCCTTATACTACTCTCTTCATACTAGTTCATTTTGAATAGCATTGAGGGAATGGACGGTCTTTTTGTGGGCAAAATTGCTTTGCAAATGCATCCTGCGACCAAGATATAACATTCCCACAAACGGCGAAGCCCGTGCGAGACTATGCTTCAAAATCCAGTAATTGATGGGAACGCGCTGTTCGTATTCAACGAGCACGCTTAACACAAGAAATCTTTTGACAGCATGTGTAACACGGTGTATACAATTCACTAGTCTGGTGGATAAAGGCAATTCTGCTGAATAGGATCACGATTGTGGATGGTGACAGTGGCCAACATATCATGGTGTCGCTAAAAAATGGTTGCCCTCAAGACGACGTTCTCGTAGCTCTAACATCTGAGCTGTTTATAGGATCATGTGTACTAGAAGCCGGCTTTACGTAAATTAACACAAATTTGAGGTTTTTAACTTTATGAGAAGGAGGAAAGCCAATAGTCCGACTCACCTAGTGCCTCCTCACCTTGATGCTCTCTCTTAAAATCCTATAAGTGGTCTCTGCTACAACTAGTACTAGCGTTTTGGTGACCTGTCTTCTGCAATAACTGTGGGCTTATGGACATGCCGTCTGATGCATTATCACCAGAAATCCTATTGGTTCGAAAGTGCAGATTGACTTTCCCTATGGTTGGAAAAGGAACGAATTCGGATCCACACGAAGGGCTTTAAAACCAATTTAGAAACGGTCCTGGATTACACCCCTTGTTGGGAAGACTTTGATCTGTCATCCAAGCCGGGTTATAGGCAGTCCTGATGGCAATGAATTATTGTATATTATGAAGAACAGGTGGACGTGGCGAAGCATTTGCATCAGTAGCGATAGCCAATCTGCGCTTAGGGACTTGACCCTCTGAGAACTTCTGAGCTAGTTTGAGAACACAAGACTCCTGCAGTCGGAAATCTCAATTAACTGAATCTTATCCATGTCCAAAGTCATAATGCAATGGGATTGCAGGAAATTAGATCGCTGATGAACTGCAGATAGCATGACGGACCAAATGAATGCATTTCGATGTCTCTAAGAGGTCAGCAGGTTTCCTAAAGATTCCTTACTGGCGTCGTAATGGGACACTACTCTTGCGGTAACCAGCTAAGTGTGCTAGGCTTAAGTGAAACTACATCCTACCGCAATTACTTTAAGAATCATAACGACATCTCGGATCACCTTACCTGTGAGTGTCCGGTCTGCGCTCCCGTCAGCCAACAAATACTCGGTGCCAAGGGGGTGCGTGCTGATACTGCTGCTCATAGAGATCGTGAGCAGGTCTAGTCCTTCTATGCAGTGGTGCTTTGTATGCGGCTTGCTTAGCTGCATGTGCTTGCCGGCACTCGTTGTCAAACCAGGTGTTCCGTTGTGCTGGCCGAATGAAACCAAGCATATCTGAGGCGGCATCTCTGATGACTTTTTAGAAATGTTGCCACTGGTCTTCGATACTTCATGCTGGCGGGATAGAACCTCATTAGAGATTAAGGGAAACTCGATCGGAAAAGGATTTGGCGATCTCCATCGAGATGTGGGAACCGCGTGCTAGCTACAACAATGTTTCGCCCGTCGCAAGGTCGATTATCCTGAATCCGTTATCGGAGGTAGTATCGTGCAGGCTATGCCTGTGAAAAAGTCTCTCAATTTCCGACCGATCAGAGTTGGCAAAAGTTAGGAGTTTTCACCGTTTCTTTCGCTAATGCCTTTCTTTCAATTTTTGTCGAAATCGTTTCCTCGCTGTGAGTTCGGGCCGTAGCGCGTTTGCGTTACTTATTTCGTCGCCCGATATCCAACTATTGTTCTACATATTGCATAGAATTTTTGGTGGTAAATACTCGTATACAGCTTTTCGCCCACTCGCTGACTTTTTTAAACCTTCCAAAATCATTGATTTGGTTTGCCTTCACGGTAGAGAGTGATATCATCTACGGTTGTAAGAGACTAAACTGTCAATAGAAGGATGCTGATAACCCCAAATCCTGTTCTGGTCCTTAAAAGTCCTTACCTGAGCCTTATCTATTAAGTTCTCTCAATATCACTTTTCCCACTATTCCACTGTGTCCTGGGATTTGGATAAGTAAACTTCCAACTGTTTAAATGAATTCAGGGCAGTCTGGTATACTCAAACTAGCTTGGAAATGATGAGAAGGTCTAATGAGACCTTAAGCATAGCCCTGCTAGAAACGCACATTGCTATCAGGATTGGATGTATCTCGGCTTGGAAAATAGACACAAGTTTGCCTAACGAATGATGAAGTCCAAGATAGCCGTAATCCATATAGATGCCAGCACCTTCTATACGGGGGCTAATTGTGGCCAAAGCCAATCCTGAAAATCGAGTGGAAAAAATGACCATAAGAGCGAAGTCACCTGAGACTGGGCGTATTTAATGGTCAACGAAATACGAGTACGAGTTGTATCAAAGACCGTGGTATGGATATTAAGAGGACTGAAATTAATCAGTGCATCTAAAACAGAGAGAAGCCTGCTTGGAAAAACTCCCAATCTTATCGAAACAAACACCAAGCAGCTGACACATAGACTTATCATAGCCATATAAGTCCAGATTACCCTTGCCTACAATAAGGCTCATGGCTGGCTTAAAACTTACCTTAAACTGCCAGAATGCCTAAGAGGTTATCGAAGTGACATGTTTAGTCCAAAGAAATTGACATCCAGGATGACAACTATTGTAGAAACGTATACTCGTATTAGTTTCTTTACAGAATCGTATGATGTCGGCTTCCTGACGGCGCTAAGATCTCAATAAGCATCGACCACGAATGTATGAATGTTACGTGTAAAGGGGATGTGAAATCGATTTTAGATCTGCACCCAAAATAACTGTAGAATTTGAAATTAAAGACGCTGCTTAAAGTCCCTTACTTTCAAGCAAGAGTTTCTATTTATGAACTCATTGATGAACCCTGTACAACATTAGTGCAATAGTAGCCAGCAGCGTGAATGCTCTCTGAGAAAATTCATACTCGTATACGAGTATGTAAATGTAAAATATCCACTGAAGGAAATAAGGATCTTATTGTCTTCTGTGAAACTCAGTTATGCATTATTTAAATGTTTGGGGGAGCTTCTTGTTTATAACACGTCTTATTGCGCTTCTTTCGGAATCGAAATCAAGCTGTTAAATCATACAATTCACTATAGGGTACTGTCTAGTTTCTCAGAGCAACCAAAGGGTCAGATAGTAATTATAAAACAAATTAATGTACTCTCCGGAGTGGAGCATTACCATGAGATAGCCACTGACAGTGTTTTTCGTTTGGTTATTTTGTTCACAGAGAAAGCGACCTATGGTTCCTTGTCACACTTGCAAGGTTGGATTTAAGTTTCAAAACGATGTTTTGGGCTCTCCAAGAAGCTGTTTTCTGGTATACATTGTTACCTTTAATATTCCGTGAATCTTCCGATAAAGGTTGTAGGGATATGTGTTGTAGTTTATTTTCAGTAAGGTACTCGTAATGTTTGCCAATGGTGGTTCCTTCAGGTTGACATAGCACGTCCAAAAAGCTGTGTGTTATTCGAGATGCCTGTTTTCTTGGATTCGTACTTCAGAATGATTCATAATCTCTGAAGGGACTTTTTGTTACCTGGCACGTTGTTCCGGGCATTCAGCTTAGTCTAAGTTAAAATTTAAATTTGTTGACGTCCGCTATTGTTTCAAATGTCAATAGTGCAATTAAAAAATGCTGAAACATGACAATATAGTCATTCTATAATGCTAATTGCCAGACAAAATTCGAATAAAATTCGTGGCAAGCGGTTGACATTTGTTTGTCATTTGTGACAGGACTTTATCGTCTGGGGTACATTTTCTTAGTGAATGTTCGTAATTTATTTAACGATAATTAGAAACAGGTCGATGTTATTTAATCATTATCAGGTTCCCAAAGCTGACTTGCTACCTGATTGACTTCTTTGGCCCGGTTAAACAAATCAAACATGACATTTTAGTGGTTTGAGGGTTTTCACCACCTCGTGAGTCCATAACAATTAGACCAAATTGAAATCTGAAGCAATAGTTCTTGGAACTATGAGCTCATCACTGGCACCATTTATAATATCTTGTAAATACTTTGAGATTGATGTGACACATTTTTTCCTAATCGGTTATGAATTTTGAAATATTTACCATCGGTAGCTTTGTTCCAAAGATAAGAGGAGGAGTTCCAATATCCTTAAAATTTCGATCGATTCTAAGAACGCTTTTGTTGCTTTCACTTTTGATTTCACGTTCTGCATTTTTACTGGCATCTCTTAAAGGTCAATGTGGCTTATGCCACTTTCAGACTATAGTCTCCAAACAAACGAGATCCGTGTACCGACAGCAATAACATACTATAAATGATGATTTAGATTCAACTGGGACTTGAGGATATTTATTTAATTTAGCCAACTTGTTGCGGTTTTACATATCTTTGTTTTTTTTTTGGACCAACTTTTCGACAAGATTTGTGGTCGATAAGTTACAATGCATACTCGCACTCGTATTTGTTACCCGCATTCGAATCAAATGTAAAAGATACTATCAGATTTTTTTGATATACCAAAGAGTAATGACATTGATGTCGAAATGAATCGGTGCCAGCTGTCGTTAAGACAACTCTGGAGGTAATGAAATGTCAGCTGGAGGGCGGGGTGATTTAGTTACTAATTAGAGGTCAATTCGCAGATAATCTGATTATTTGTTTTAATTTCCCAAAATTCTAGACTGGTTTTCGAAATAACTCGTTTGGCGGAGTAATTAGCGAAAGATAATGTTTTGGAAACGACTTTGTCATAAATAAACAAAATCATCTCAACATTAACACTTTCGGTTTATAATGAAGTATGAGACACTGGCCCAGACGAAATTCCAAAAGTGTTTTTGTCTATCTATTAGCATAGGGTTGTCGATGAGGTTATTAATCGTGGAGGTAAGAGGAAGTAAATGTTTAATGATATGCCAGGCAGTTGTTTGGTCATTGCCGTAAATTTCCGGAAATTGCTGAAAAACAGAATCTAAAACTCCATAGTTCTTAAAATATACTCAGAATACTTTGTGTGTCACCTATGTCATGGCATGTTAACTTTAAGTGCATTGAGACAATTCAGCCAATATGTGGAAGATTCACTTGAAGAACTTACGTATTCACATATGTATTTCTTAGGTTTGCTTATCCTGGCGTTCAACGTTGATAGAAATACGAATTGAGATGGAGGAAGATATTATTTATTAATTTCATTTATTTTATTTATTATTATTTTCTTATAAATTCATTACAATTCCTGATTCTTGTAATAAAAAATATAAAAAAAATAAGAAAATGTGTGCTATTCTATATTGCATTTAATATAATAGTTATGAATGCCACTTCAAAGGGTCCTACAGCTCAAAAATTAGGCTTGTTCCAGAAGTTTCCACGTAGATTATAGTTTATATAGCTCAACACATTAAAACAATATAAATAACGATATTCAGGTCTCGGAACAATGGAAAACTAGAATGTCTAGCGGGGTTCTGGCATATTTTTCCTAAAACATACGAGTAGTTTTGAAAAACTAATAGAGGCATGATTTTGTTGAAGTACATGCCTCCCTGGCAAACAATTCTATATTGCAGCTTCAACTAAATAATTGCATAATCAATTATTCTTAAGAGCGTTGTTGAAAAAATATTACCCGAATAAAAAAAAATGTCTGAGAGTGCATCGGAAATATTTTCTTAAAGTTTCTGCATGATTCGAGAAACTCATTTGAGAGTCAATGATGTGAGCCAGCTTAGATTACTATGAAAAATTGAGTAGGCGAAATCGGATGCACAGTTAGACGTTGACAGATTATATCTTTAGAACTCAGATGCAGGAAAGCAAACGTTTGCTCCCAAATTATGGGAAGATGAACAAAAGAAAACAATAAATTGGTTTTCGAACTTATAATTCCGAACAGTAAATCCCAAATCCCAATTAATATCTGAAACTACATACAATGACCTACTCAAGCCATATGGAAAGCCAACATCATCATCAAAGCAGTACGTCTTCCTTTAAAATTAACTGAGAATAGTGAATTTATATAGACAGGAAATAGTATTGGTCCCAAACAGAACCTTGGGGTATCCCTACTTTGAAGAACTAAAATCCAGCCCTTTCAAATGTCTTTGGTAATATCCATGACTAGACTAGCCCACAGTGGCTTCCAGTATTCTGGACATCCGAACGTTCCAGGCAGCCAACATTGACTCGAATGCGGATTTCCCAACCGGCATAACAAAGAATCACCGGAATCGCAAAAGAACGCCAGAATCTTTACCGAATGCGAATCGCGAAATCTCTCAAGAACTTCTATGCTGTCAGCTTCAAGTACCAAAGACCAGTGGCAACGCTGCTAACGTGGCATCAGAGGCACCGCAATTATTGTGCTGTGTTTCATATGACCACCACCACGAAATCCTTGGTTTGATGAAAAATGCCGACATGCACATGCAGCTAAATAAGAAGCCTATAAAGAGGCGCTGTAACGAAGGACGAAAGCTGCTCGTAAGCTCTACGATCAGAAGTGACGGGAAGAACCAGGAATAACGTACGAAAGTTTTAACAACAGTTAAAAGGAATGTGTCAAAGTAACAAAACTCGTGCAGAAACCTGTAGAGATGAAGAAGGAAACCTAGTATGGTGACCAGATAAGAACGATATGAAAAAAATGAAAAAAAAAAACAACTACGGTGTGAGATATAAAATTGATTCTGGCTTTAGTTTGAAGCAACGTTGATGCCATTATGTGTGGAATAGCACATTATTCAAATGACCGCCTCGGCTACGCTGGCAGTGCTTCAAGCGGTCGGTCCAATGTGTGCGGCGTTATTCCGGCAATAGCGTATCGAATGTTGGCCTCGAGCTTGGCCAGGGTGGTTGGCTTGTTAGCGTAGACGGATGACTTGACATAGTCCCTGATGCAATAATCGAGTGGTGTCAAATCGCGTAATCGCCCCGGCCAATTGATGAACGCTTGCCGTGAAATGACCCAGTCACCAACTTTTTGCTTCACAATTTCGAGCGCTGCATTGGTTGTATGGCATGTAGCGCCGTTGGAACCACAGCTCGAATATATCGATGTTGTCGAGCTCTGACATAAACCGCACCAAACAATCAATATTTGTGGATGCTTGGCCGAACACTTGTGGATTGTGTTCGCTCCAATAACGTCATCATTTGTCTTGCTGACGTAGCCGCTGAGCCAAAAATCTGTGTCGTCCGAGAAGATGATTTTTTGGCCAAAATCCGGATCTCCGGCCAACATTTCCAACGCCCAATTAGCGAACTAATGGCGTTGTCTATGGTCGTCTGGCTTGCATTATTGCGTCAGTACAATATTATACGGATGTAGGCCCAAATTAAACCGGGTTGACTCTCTGGCGTTGCCCAACTCAGCTGATTGGCGCGAAATCGATATTTCTGGGTACTATCTGCTACGGTGGCTATGTATTATTCATTTCTCACAAATTTCTGTCTGGTTGGTGGCTTAATATCCAAAAGAGTGTACTTACGCTTAAACTTTTCCACGGTGCGATAAATTGCCTGTACACTGAAGCCATTATGGCGACCGACCTTACGACGAAATTCACGTTGTTTATTTATAACTGAGCCGGAGTTTCTTAATAATTTTCGCACAATCGGCAAGCGTAAAATGATGAAATGGCCAACCTTAGTGAATATTTTGACAATAGAATGTTATTTCATTGGTAACTTTGATAGCAGCTAAAATATAACAATTGGAAAAACTATCATTACTATCTGAGAACATGGAAAAATGTTTCTCCAAACTGCATAACGGCGAAGAAGCCCAACATGCTACCGGCATGACGATGATAGAAAAAAACTTCCGTCCGCTCTCGTAGTTGGCACTATTTAATAGTTTGGGATTGTGATAATACGATAGATTTTAGCCCTTGAGGTCGTTTTTGAAAATATTGCACGTTGTATCGATGCAAGGTGCATTATCATACTAACTAATGAACCACGTAAGTAAAATGTCAAATCTTGTCCCACTGCTCCTTTGTCATGTCATTGTAAAAGGTACAAAAGCAAAGTTTTTCGAAAATAATCGCTGAGTTTAGTCATTTTTCGATATAAAAAATTGGAAAATACTCGTAATCATTGAAATACAGTAGGAACTAAAAAAATATTTTGTTTCGTTGATCTGTATTATTTGTTTAACAATAAAATTAAAAAAAAAATTGTTTCATGAAATATGTATCTTCTTATTTTATTTTTTCACATATAGAAGTACTCGTACTTCGTCATTTACAAGCTGCAGGATTTTCTGTTGAAGACAAATCTTATGTACTCGTACTTTCATCTGGAAGAATTTTAATTTTTTGCGCTATCGTCTTCATCAACATATTATTTTGATCTCCTTCCTGGTTGCTGGAGCGAGAATGCTTATAGCAGGTTTCCAATGAACTCGTTGACGGGGAACGAGCTTTTTCGTGATTACCAATTTGTCTAGTGGGGAATCACAATTTAATATGTTATGACAAAATTAATATATATGTATCTACAGTACATACGAGTATTTCCTCAGTTTCATGGCATGAGATAAAAACAAGTCGACAGCAGAAGACTGCTCCATTTTTTTTTTCCCACGCAAAAATTGTGAAATATGCGGACATAGCTATGTAACATATTTGCTCGTATTGTAGGCATAACCTTAAATTCAAATCAACAACTTGCTTGATTTATTCAGCTCCTTTGAAATCCTCGTTCATGCTAAATCTCACTGTATTATATTCTTAGATCTCCTCGACTTGGTGTTATATAGACAACCTTTCACATGATATGAATATAAACGCCATGTTGTTATTTGGCTTTAACAAACGGCATACTGGAGCTATGTGAATCTTTTTTTTTGCATTTGTTGTAAATAAGAATTTGTAATCCGATTTAGGATGATGACTAAAGTAACCAGAACTCTATTTTTGTTAATTATTACTTGTCTGCTGTTGACAGGTAACGACAAGAATGCAATCGACAAAACTAGCGAGAGTTAAATGAAAGTCACGCTTCAGGTGGTGTCGGATGCTTTGTTAAAGAGGAGTATTTAGTTAGTGAAGCGAATAGTGTCGATCTATTGAAATGAATTTTCTTGTCTCTTGGCAAATCTTAAAAAAACTTAATTATTTTGCTGAATTCTGACCTCAGCTTAATTGATAATAGTGATACTGTTTCCAATTACTTGGCCCTTTTGGCATCACATGGTCTAGCCTGCTTCATAAGCGATCCTACTAGGTTGATGTCGGGTAAATGTTTGGATCGCGTTTATGGACATTTTGGCAATTTCTTCTTAAACTCCTGCGAGAAGTGCATACTTGATCTCTCAATGACAAGACTATTGGTTAATATAAATCGTACCAAATTAGAGAGTCACAATGAATATTACTCCAAAAAAGTGACAGAAATTGATTTCGTCAAGCTAAAAAACAATCTTTTCTATGAGTATTGGGATGATGTTTATTCAGAAATTAAAGCGTTTGCATCTCATTCTTTGTTTATTTTGTGTGTCTCTAAACATATAACAAATTGTATTTATTTCAAAATATAAGCTAAAAGACTTAAACCCTGGATTATAAGAGAGCTTATTAGCAAAGTTAAGATTAAAAATAAGCTTAGAATCAAATGTTCTAATTATTCAAGCAACTTCAGGTTGTATTATCGTAATTAATTTATTTCTGCTAAGGGATGTTTGAAAAATGTATGGCAAGTAGTCAATAGTATTCTGAACCAGTCTAACTTTAGTAAAATAAAACCGACTGCATTCGTGTAAATAACAATCTCGATATTGCAAATGCTTTTAACAACTATTTTACCTCAATTTCTAGCATCTTACCAACACAAACAACGAAACTGAGTTGTAATTTGTGTTCAGTTTTTGGAGACAGTGGTGTACCCTTACAAACAAATAGTTCCGCCTAGGAGCCTATAACTGCTTTTGAACTTTTAAAGGCAACTGGTCCTCTTCTGGGTGTAGTGATATTTATCAGAGGGGTCGATATTGCCCTTATTGTATTTGACAACAGCAAGAGGTTTATCTCGACCTCCTTGCCGTCGGGTTGATTTCCTGCCTCTACCAGTGGGTGGTTCGCTAGAGTCTGCAGTTGGTTGTTCAGGTACAGCTACCATAACCGGGGCATGCTTTGTCGAAATAATCCTGACGTACCGGGTGTCCTTCCATTTGAGCACAACCACTCCATGTTCTTCCTCTCGGGCCACCATTTCGTCTCTTTTCAATGTAGCATTCATTACCTGTTTTGGGCAATATTTTTTGTTGGCTCGTAAGTTTCCAACCAGGTGCGTTTGTAGATCGTAATTGTATAAAAATTATCCGCGAAAAGGGTACGCCCGTCTCCTTTCAAAAGACAACTCAGTTCCTTGCAAATATTCCTACAGAGGCAAACTTACCGCACACCTATTGAAATTTTACCCGTGTAAATTTTAATTCACCATGTAAATCCTTTCGTCGAGCACAGATTGAATAATTTATCCTCATAAGGATGAGCTTTGTTTGAGATATATTGGCAGGAAATTAGTCAACCTCTCCAAAGAATTATGGTTTCGTCAATTATTATATCTTCTCCAGGCATGAAGACTGGAATTTTGTATGCAGCGTGTTCAAAAGGGGCTTGAGTTTGCCAATTCTATCATCTGGAATAATCGAATCGTTGTCCGCAAATTGGAGAAAATTCAGCAAAAGCTGAAAACGATTGCGAGACATTGCTTATGCAGGAATTACAAAAATTTACTTAAGGTATTTAGACCAATAGTCTTCCAGACACCCAAACTTACGTGACCCATCCGAGGAACTTCATCATTTCTTAACTGGTTGTAGGTCTCCATTTTTTGTTCCGCGTTTATCGTGTAAGAGTGACTCTTTCTAATTGTTGTTCCGCGTATTTATTTGTTTCACGAACGATGTACTCAATAAGTTCTTTGTCGACAAAAAGGTTGAACGCATCAAGGCTACTTAACATACATATACATATTATTATATATATATCTGTCCGTATCAGCAAAAGTTTTTTGTCTTGATGAAAACTCGGTACAATTTGGCCATCATCATTGGCATTGAAAATATTGACATCACTAACCTCAGAGTCCGAATTCTGGCCGCTCGTCGGCTGCCAAATACGATCACCGTCGTAGCTGATCACTGTCCGATGCTTGCAACACTCGTACAACCTCCTCCTCTGTTACGTTTCTTCGTACCATATTCACAATTGTTTACTAAATCGAAATCAAACAAGAACTGTGAAAAAATAAATCACCAGACAAAAAAAAAGCAGAAAAATAACCGTTGCACGTTTTCACACGACGTGGCCTGGCAGCAAAGAAAACACAGGCTGTGGCCACGTCGTACGAAAACGTGTGACACACAAAAATCGTTATAACTTCACAGTTAGGACGAATAAAAAACCGGGAGTGACGGAGACACGAAAATGAAAAAAAGATGTCTTGGTCTCCTGGGACCCAAATCGCTAAAATGCCTTTGCAGCAATGTTCTAAATGCGCGGACGTAGTTCCACTATTTAAAAGGGCTCAGAGGATATGAGCAATTACAGGCCCATTTTACTTCTTCCAATTGTCAGCAAAGTATTTGAAAAAAATTGTTAAGGCGAAAATTATATCTTTTTTTAAATAAGTTGAAGTTTCTCATCACGGTACAATTTGATTTTCAGCAGAAAAAAATCAACGGAAGATGCCCTTCTACCATGATACTAAAAAGTTCAGTGTAGGCTTATTTGTAGATATTACAATAGCCTTTGGTATGGTTAACCACACTATCTTGTTAGGAAAACTTAAGAAAGCTGGGTTTCATCGTTTTATGCTCGATTGGTTTAGGACTTACTTTTCGAACAGATCTCAGAGAGTAAAGATTGGGGCAACCAGGAGCGGAATCAAATTTTATAATTTGGGCGTACCTCAGAGTTCCGTATTGGGACCCATTCTGTTTCTCATCTACATCAATTCATTGTTTGCGTTAAATTTCAAAGGTACCCTTTCTTCCCTGCTTTCGGAATTGATGTTGTTATTCTTACTGATCTGACAGTGCTTTGAATTTGGTATCTGATATAAACTGGGATCTTAATTTATTAGGGATACGGTTCGCCGAAGATAGATTGAGGATTAGCTCTAAAACTAAAAACAGTTTGCACAGGTGTTTCCAATTTCTCAACCTATTGTTGCTCTCTTAATTGCAGTGATAAGTGTTGAAAAGTGGATGAGTTCAAGTATTGTACTTGGGGTTAACTATCGATTCTAGAAAGACCTTTGCAAATCAGATGGAGTCTTTAAGCAAGTATTTTCGATGCACTCTAACACCTTTTTTTAATTAAAAAATGTTTATTCAAATAAACTTCTAAAAACAATTTATTATGGTATTTTTCATCCGAAGCTTCAATACTGTGTTGGTGAGGTTCTTATTTGAATAAAATTCAGGCCTTTTCAATTCTACAAAAAGATGTTTTGAGAATAATTTGAAAAAAACACTGTTCGCATCCAAGTTTTCAGTTGTTTCGTGATATGAAAATTCTTCCAGTCCGTCATTTTTATTGTCTTAAAGTATTAAAAACTTTTTCTTTGAGATCAGGTACTCTTAATTTCAGATTAATTTGCGATAACAATCTTTGTAGAAACTTTTCGAATGTTGTATCTGTACCGAGGTATCGTACTACTGCTGTTCGTAATTTTTATTTGGTTTCATGTTCTCGCCTATTTATTAAGCTCCCAATTTTAATTAGAGCATTAACATTTTCTAGAAGATTTGAAAAATGTGTGAGGAATTAGCTCTTGATTATGCTACGAGTACTTTAGAATTTATTTTTCTGACATTATAGTGTAACCGTTTTTCCTTCAAAGTCTAATTTTGAATTTTTATTTCGTAAATGCACTCGTATATTCTTAATATTTTTAACTTTTTTGCGATTGGATATATTTTTTTAAGGGTTACTTCACCCATATTTAGAATTAAATTTATATAGTAAAGCCCATTGAAGTGGTATTGTACACTATAAAATTACATAAAAATAAAAAAAATGTCACGTATATTATTTCTTAGATTCTCTAATGTAATTAACTCTCTCTCTCTAAGTTTTTCGCAACTGAATGGAATTTTGCGTTGCTTCATAGACTCCTGCGGTTAATTTTACTTCATCCAGGGCTGAGTTGGTTTTTTGTAGGGCAGCTGCATGAATAGCGTCGTGCGGCGTGTGGAGAATTACAGAATTCCTGATCATCCTGTCGATATACTTTTTTATATTTTACACTTGGTAACTCAGTAATCCACTCGAAGTGCGGTTGATCTTTATGCATACGGCTTTTAAAAAAATTGTAACGCGATATACAAACATGCACTTGTGATATAAAATAATTAGATAACTTATCGGTTAGTTGCTCATATGATTCTGAAGCTAAGTGAGAAGACCTATAAAATTTATCAAAGAGCTTGTAACTCTCAGATCCATTCCATGAGAGGAAATATGCGTCTTTTTACCCAACTGCGCGACTGCAAAGGCGAACACTGCCATGCACATGCACCTAGTCAACACCGTCTAGGCACTCATTTTCGTCGCAATAAGAAGTGCTTCAGCTCGCAATCAAAATTAAACTGTGAAATAAAGTTTATATTAATAACTAGACATAGCGTTCGGTAGGCCCCAAATAGCCTGGTGCGTGTGTTCCCCAGTCACGGTATCAGAGGTAGTGGGTTTTTGTTTTCGTTTTTTTCGTTTTTAATGTATTTTATTTTATTCATCTTAAATTTACTGAACTTACATGCTAACAGAAAAAATGCTTAAATGTTAACTTATTATAACTTAATTAACTTATTCTAACTTACTGGCCCAAAACACGGGCGCTCTAAGCTAAACTATAATATATTTTTATTTTATGTCTTTCGACGTCTAATTTACAATTTTCAATCCTAATTACTGTTGATTAACATCTATTATAGTTGAACTAAGAAAAAATTAATTGTTTATGAAAAAACTTAGTAAATGAGCATTTTTTTGTATTTACATAAAACTTATACTAGAGGTATAAATACTTAAACTACTTAAACTAACTATTTTTGCAGTTTCAAGTTGCTAACCTAACAGCTAGCTAACCCATGGTTGAAAACCTTCATACCTTAAAACTACTCTAACCTATGTAAGCCGGCCATTTTCTAAACATAGTAAGGGAAATATGGCCCACTTTGTCTTCTGACTAGGCTAAGACAACATCTTTTTTATCGCGTTTTGAAACCGCCCTGCTAAACCTGAGACGTTCAGTACTGCCGTGTGCGACGTCTCTGTTGTTGTTGAGTCGCCCCTCACCCACTGCACGAGCTACATGCAGCCTGGATCAGCCCTTTCATGTCTAAATAGAGGAACGCTTCAGCGGGCACGAAGCCTTTCAAGCGCACACTCTCATGATATAAGTAGTTGGGGTAGTAGGCCCCAGATATCAGGTTATTGGACGAGGTCATTGCACTCGCAATATGCCCTCGAGTCAACTTAATAGCGAAGTTGTCCACTCTTATTAGGTTCGCCCTATTGTATAAGACCTCATTAGGATAGAATTCTATGATTTCACCAGATTATCGTGTTCTGTACAAACGAAGACAAGTCCTAAGACAAGCCCTCTCAAACAGCCGAATCTTTTCCAATAAACTTGCTCTCACGTTGAACCACACGGGACATCCAAATACAAGCATGGGCCTGATAAGGGCCATGTAGCAGATTACCTTCACCCTCGCACCGAGTTGACTGTTATAGAACAGTCTCTTTGTAAGGGCAAAAGCACCTTTGGCTCTGGCCAGAGCAACATCTATATGTTTGTTACAGAAATTGATCTAGCCAGATCCCAAGGTATCTGACCACATTCCGACAAGCAAGTGGTTGTCCGTGCTGCCCCACGATCGAGAACTTTCGTCAATTTTTTTTGGTATCCCTAGTGGGCCCAGACAAAGGCGTCCTAAACAAAATAGTTTCCGATTTCTGAAAGTTGATTTTCAACTTCCAGTCATCGCAATATCGTTTAATTTTATCGAAGTCACGTTGTATATATATAAAGTATATTAATGACCTGAATCGTGGGACCTGATCTGTACGCGATTAAGTCGTCTGCGTACGCTATGGTGAAGTGAACCTATCAGATCACTTGTGTAAATGTTGAATAGGATCGGCGAATTTACCGCACCTTGTTGCAGACCGTTTTTAATGTTAAATGTTCCAGCAGAAGTCACATCGCCATTTTTCACGATGAACTGTCTATCTGTTAACACATTGTAAAGAATATACACATTTTCTGGTGACAATTTGACATCTGCAGGTCCCACTATTGGAATAGCGGGCCGCTTATTGTCTTTCATTGTCGGATTCACTTTTCTATTCAATTTGTCCGTTTGCTTAAATTTTAATAAATAAAAATTCGACAACACTTTATGGGCGAATCGAACCCACGACCCCTGCTTTGTCAGCCGGACACCACTATCAATGCACCACCGAAGCACTTAGCGGGAATGTTTCTATTTTTTTTTTTTGTTCTATTCACTCACTTTAAAGAAAAGCCGAATCACGTCTGATCACTACGGAGGTTTATGAACGACTGAGAGATCGAATACCGTTACGGTAAAAGTGTTCACCTTTTGAGGCTATCCACGAATTAAGCCAATTTTTGATGTCTTCATATGAGTGGAACTGTAGATAAGCCACAGACCATGTGCAATCGAACGGAACAAGTAATAATCGGACGACGCACTATCTAGGGAATATGGCGGGTAGAATAGGACTTCCCATTTGAGCGTTTCGTGAAGCCGAGCGTTGTTATGCTGTAGAATCACTTTTTCGTGCCCCTGCTCGTATTGTCGCCATTTTTCGCGCAGTGCTCGCCTCAATATCATCAATTGAAGTCGATACCGTTCCCCAGTAATGGTTTCATTGGGTTACAATAGTTCATAATAAATAAGCTCCCACCAAATACACAGCATCACCTTCGCAGCATGACCGGACAGTCCCCACGACTTTCTTCTCATTGAGTTGCTGTAATGAATCCATTTTTTATCACCCGTCATGTCACCCGAGCAGTTGTTTACAGGCGAAAAAACCAACCCTTTGAATCATTCACAACGCACGCAATCGCTTGGAAATGGCTTGGCTGGCAAATTCTAATGCTGAAGCAAGCTCTTCTTGCGTTTAGCACCAATTCAGCCTCTTCGAGGGAATTTGGCCGTCCTTCAAGCGGACGGTCGTCAAAATCAAAATCACCGTCTTTAAAGAGACGGAATCAATTACGGCACGTTGTTTCACTTAGAGCAGTATCTCCGTAAACTTTTTGTAGCTCTCGATGCGCTTCAGCCGCCGTTTTCTTCGAATGAAAGAAGAACATCAACACTTTCCGCAAATGACGATTATTTGGCACAAGATCAAACATTTTCACGTAACCAAAACAAAATCACTAATGTGTCAAAATGGTTACTTTACCATATGCCTAAGCTTGGTTCATAACGTTTTGGATATGTCAAAATCGACCAGCACTTACTGCCGGAGCCATCTATTGACAAACAGCGAGAACTTAATATAAAGACAGCAAATTACTCATGATCCTGCCCATTTTAAACTATGGCGCCGAGTTTTGGATCCTAATCCGAATGGCAGCGATGATATAAAAAAAGCAACATACTTTGAAGAATACAAAGTCCTATGTACGAGGAGAGCGAATGAAGGCAATCCATACTAAGACATTTATGTAACCCAAAAAATTCATGCTCACAGCATACTGGACTACAGGACAACAATATTTTATATAAAAATTATCTTCAAAGAGTAGTTCTTGGTCCGGGACATAAAGGAAAAGTAAGTCCCTAATTAAAACCCACATGTATGCCAGAAAAGCTGATGCGACAAATTGGATTGGATGTGACTCTCTTTTAGGAAGATGATTTCATAGTATTAACTAAATAAAAGAATATGCCACAGATGTTGGTCGAAATAAAGCGTGTTAAGTAAAGTTTTCAAAGGGCTGTCCATTCCACGAGCTGTACAAGAACATTACTCAAAAAGTCTTCGAATATAACCCGCGTATATTGGTAGAGGATGACCTTACCTTAGGTGGCGCATACAAGTTCATAGAATGGGACTCCAATCACTTTGGAATGCAAAACTGGAGGGAGTTGGCCAAGTACCGTGCTATGTGAAAACGTAATCTGATTGAGGCACAGGGGAATTTCGAATGGTATTGTCATCTTAGTAAGCTATTAAGACACATTGGAGAGAAATGCAACTTATGCGTTATGATTGCTTATGTCCGATAATCTATTTATAGCAATATACAGGATTACAAAAAAGCGGACAAATGACAATAGTTTGCGAAAAAATCAAGTAAAAAGCATAAATGGTTCTTCGTTGGTTGGTTGGCTCAAATGATGAAGGGATTTTGTTTTCGCACTCCTTTACCACTTTGTTGAGATAACCAAGTCACCCAAGATAACAATAAAAAGAGAGAATTAGAGCAATATTTGTGATCTTCCCGCAATTGCTAAGATAACATCCATAAACGCTTTCGGATGCATTAAAGAACATCTGGAAGGTACCCTTGACAACTACTCGAAGTATATCAGCATTAAAAACGCCCCAACATTACAAGGTAACATTTCATACCGACTGATTGGGGAAATACTCGTCGGAGACTTTCAAAAGTTAGGTAGAATTTTTTTTTTTTTTTTTTATAATTTACGCGCGCCTAAGGGGTTAGATACCCTTTTACTGTTGCCTTGGCGCGGGCGGAAAGATAGAAGGAGGAGAAAGGAAAATTGTTTTTGTAGTGGTTTGAAACTCAGGTGTGTTTGGTTTCTATGTTTGTCCTCCAGGGGTGGGAGTCCGAATAGGACGGAGAGTTTTTCTTCACTCAGAGTGATTCGAGGTATATCACAGTATTTTTCTTTTCTGTGCTTGAAACTCTACAACAGCCAAATCTACGTGTCAGTGTTACGCCTTCACACGCAGAATTTTTCTGTCTGAGTTCCAATTACACAATGAAAAACTGACTTGCCATGGGCAGGATTCGAACCTGGACCCTCCGAGTGAGAAGCGTTTGCTACTACCACTACACCACGGCCATTGTTTTGAATAAGACCTACATCGAACTGGATGTACCGTTTGGAATATTTTCACTTTTTTCGAAATATTGCTGAGGTATTTTGAACAAATCATATCTTCAATGAAGAGCTGCTGTATTAGTGAATCGACCGGGGACACATGCACAAATATTCGTACAAATCACAACTGGGATTAATTGCAGTCCTCAACCCCGCATTACCCACTGGATATACGTCTCGGTTATAAGACAGATACTCACCTGTGGGGTGGTTATCTGGTGGAGGGCTTTAAACAATGCATCCATCTGCAGCAAACTAAGCAGTACCCAAAGGACAGTATGTCTGTGCATAAGCGGACATTCTATTTCACCTAACACCCCTCGTCATTTTCAGCAGGCATGTGACTGCTATCATTGCTATTCACAAATAATCTGTTTGGCCACTCTAATAATCTTAATATACGCGTATGTGCTAGGAATATTTCCAGAGAACATCGACTACATTATGCCCCAATATTGGTTTTACAAAGACTTTCATGTATCTAGCATCCCCTCTAGATTTTTTTGGGAGGAAGATGCTTTCGTGGACGACAAGTTAATCCATTTCTTACACATATGGATCCCAGATTGCTTAACCTAAGCTCCTCCTTCCGCCTTCTAAATCACTGTAGCGTGTTTCAAGAGGAAATTCTGGTCCTGTCCTGGCTGAAGAAAAACGTGATATCTGCAATCCGTATTTTTGACATATAGCCAGGCCGGTATTCCTGGGTTTAGTCAGTTCAAAATTGTGAAACCACAATTGACTGCCGATCATCTCTTAGCGAGATGGTAGAACTGTTCAACATCCACCTATGTTGGGTGCCGGGCCACAGTAATATTCAAGGCAACTGTAGAGGCGACGAACTCGACAAAATTGGAATTAGTCTACCTATCCTATCTGCAAAAGGTATCATCGGTATACGAATCGGTATAAACCAAAGAAATCCGTCCAAAACTGGATCTGACTCACTCTAAGTGTTTGGACTTTCTGATTAGAAAGTATGTCGCAGTAATACATATGAGCTTTAAGGTCTATTACTAACGCTGCACTAGAGATAATTCCCATTTTTATCTTAATTTTGATCGATCAGATGAAAAGAATTAGACCTATGTACGCGCCACAATCTAGGGCTCGCGTCTATTGTACAGAAGTACGTACCATCAAAACTGAAGAAGTTTAGTGATATGTTACATCGTGCCAAGAGTAGACTTTGATAGAAGATTCTCCATTTCCTAGCTGACATGACTCGTTAACTAACACTGCCAACAATGGAAAACTCCAATTCTACACGGACGGCTCCATACTAAAGAAAGGTACAGGAGATGGAGTTTACTGTGTAATGCTACAGATCCAGTATTCCTTGAACATTCCGGGCGATTAGTATTTTTCAGGCAGAAATATTGTCTATTCGTAAAGTTATATAGGCTGTTCTACTCATGTAACTTGATCCCTTAAAGATCTCTATCTTTGTTATCAAACTCCAAGTAAGGTCTGCGAATCCCACCAAGTGGATATCTGCTGGGTACCTGGGCACACCAAAGTGAGAGCGAATGAGAGATTGGATGAGCTATCATGAGAGGGTGACTCCCTGCACAGGAGTAACACACACAGAATGACATAAATATACCAATGGAAACTCTGCTGGGTTTGAACTTATAGCCATACAAGGAACCAACAAAGCATGGATCTCCACAACTGACTATGTATATTATCACACGTTGCCTTTGGCCAAACCTAGACAGAGAGAATACGTATCTCCCTCGGACTCAACAAATAAGACATCCGCATCGCTACAGGTGTATTACCTGGCCACTGCCTGAGCAGCAGAATATGAGTCTCTTCTAAAGATTATTACAAAAGCGAAAAACTCCAAATATGCCGTACCAAACACTTGGGGTACAGACTTTTTGAAGAACATGAGGATGTTAGCAAAGCAAGACTGATAGATCTCGTTAAATTTGTTAAACCTCTGGCTGGTCTTCAGCCAGCACAAGCTACAATAGGTAGAATCCACCATAATTTTGTAATAATAATGAAAAAGTGGATTGCAGAAGAGATCAAGAATTTCAAAAACACAGCATCTATACCGCATCTGATGAAGAACTTTGGAAATCTGTTACTGATCTCCGCAGCTCAAAACCATGCCACTAAGTTTTCTCACTAGTGGATTCATCTTTTTAATTGCCAAAGGACAAAGTTGTACCTAATTAATGTTGTTTTTCTTTTATTGTTCCAAATTCGAAATAAAGAATAAGCAATGAAACAGAAGCAAACAGAAGCAAACAAAATAAATTGGGGCTATTTGTCCACAGAGAGGGGGATACAAATGTCGAGCACAGTACGCAGACGTTACACACAATGGACACATGGCTAAAAATACACCCGGTGCACTAAGTTCTTCCCTAGTTCACTATTGCAAAGCGGACATTTGCTTGTCGATGATATCGCCTGGTAAATGCATTTTTGGCAAAAGATGTGCCCACACGAGGTAGAGGAAGGTAGACGATTCAAAACACTCTCCATGCAGATAGCACAAATCAACCGTGGTGCGGCGCCTTTGACATCGGCAGTCTCTGCCGATGATACTGGTACAACAGCAACACCTGGCTCAGCCTTTGCCTGACGTCTGCGACTTTTCGTTGGAATACCGGAAGTTTCTAATGATCTTGCCGCTGAACGATGTCCGCGTCGTCTAGTAACAGGGGGGTCAACATCCGCTGGAGAACAAAGATCGACCACTGCTGCTGTGGTTCGGGCAGTTGATGGCAATGCATTGCCTGGTCTTGCTTCAACAAAAACGACATCGTCGTCTTGATTCGCTGATGTTTCTGATTCTCTCATCTGACTCAGAAATCTTTGTACGTCTAACATTGCGTCCTCGCGAAGGCTAGTCCTTGGCGGCGGCATCTGCCGATTCCCCATCACTTCGTTCAAAAGTTGTGTGGCACTGTTGATCAGCTCGTCAGATTCAATCAAATCGACATCGAAAAACGAATCGTCCATTACTGTTATTGACGCCCTGTCTGTATTGGATGTTGTTGTAATAATTTTAGTTTATTTAGAATTTTGTCTGAAGTAAAACGCAATGTTGGGATATCGTAAATAATAGTTAAGTGAAATAAGCGTTTCTATTTACTCTAAAAACTAGAACTGGTCGACGCGCAAATAGTAAACAGTTGTAAAAAAAACACGACCGACCCTCCAAAATATCGTCCTATTACGTGCCTTTGTACAACCTACAAACTTTTCACAAAAATTCTATCCACTAGAATTTATGACCTTTCTACCACTAGCAATGTCATACTAGACGAACAGAAATGCTATAGCAGACAAACAATGGGCTGCAAAGATCAATTAACTACTGGCCTGGCGTTAAGGGAAAAACTCAGCATCAGTATGGCCTTTATCGATTACAAAAAAGCTTTTGATTCGATGCCCCGCAAGCATCTCGTTACAATACTAGAAATTTACAAGATCGACCATAGTAATCTGTTTAAGGGCCATAATGGGAGGATGAAATACAAACCTATGCCTAAACGGCCATTTCAGCAAACCGCTCCCCGTTAGATGTGGAATGTTTCAAGGGAACGCGACGCCCTTAGCCCCCTCTGGTTCTGCATAGGGCTCAACTCTCTTAGCAGAATTTTGGCCAGAATAAAATCTGGCTTTGTTATCAAAACGGAAGCCTATAATTGCTTCTTTAATCATTTACTATATACATATGGGCAATGTAAAGCTCTTCGCCAAAAATAGAGAAAAACTCCATCTAATTATTGAAGTATTGAAAAGCTTTAAGACTGACATTCAGATGGAATTTGGCATGGAAAAATGCAAAATGGTTCACCTGGTGAGAAGAAAAATTGATGCGAATGAATAAGATTTCCCATTCCACCAAGAACAAGTCGTTACAGCATGAGGAATTGCACAAATATCTTAGATTCCTCCAACTCAGTGGAACAAATGACAATGTTATCAAGTCCAGCCTTACCGTGCAATTTAAAAGTACGGATGAACACCATTTTGAAATCGAAAATAACAAATGCATAGCCATAAAAACCTGGGCTATTCTCTTGTTAATACACTCCTTCGGGATTATAAGATAGTCTTCAACCGATCTCGCGAACCTTGATATGCTGATCCGAACATTATTCACCGTCATCAACCTAACCGACAACACATGCGAAGCGATATTGGAAGGATTTCTCTGTCTCGAAAAATAGGAAGAGGAATCGTGAACATTGCGAATCTACACCACCAGCAATGTCCAAACTTATCGCAGTACCATTTGCCTGGTTGATGATAATTTTAAACCCCTTTCCTCTCTCTTCAACGTCAAACCAAAAGATGAACTAATTCTGTCTTGGAAAGCAAAGCCTCTACATGGAAGCCATCCCAATGAACTCAACCAAGACCATATAAACCAAGAGGCGTCCAACTTATGGCTTACACAAGAGAATCTTTTCTCTGAAACTGAAGGATTTGTACTATGTAATTCAGGATGCAGCGCCCTAGCTTCACAGGACTACATGTCCAGACACAACAATGTTGTCAAGCTAATACATCAATAATTAGCATTAAAGAATGGCCTGATCCAACATCTTACATCATATTGCAAGTTTCAGCCTCTCCGTGTACTAAAAACCTCCAATTTTAAGCTCCACTGGGACAGGACAACAACCACTGACCAGCATATTCAAGCGAACAGATCCGATATCATTTTGTTTCACAAAGCAGGGAGGAGAATAGATACTCGTATCTTTGATGTAGCACTCACGCTAAATCGTAACCTGCAAACCACGTACTCCACAAGGATATCCAAATAAATTCTCTTAGCTATTGAATTGCGGGCCATGTACGGTATGGAACGGGTAGATGTAACCCCAGTAGTTGTTTCAACAACGGGTCATATCCCGAAAAATTTGAGTAGAAAATAGAAATCAGTAGCAATACAACATTGAATGGTTATTGACACAGATCCAAAAATCTGTACTATTTTACACATGCGACATTGTCAGAAAATTCCTGCAACTGTGAATCAATTAATAATAATAACTACAATAACTTAGGCAGTCTAAATCATGTACATATACGTTAACAGTATCTTACGCTTCATCAGAGGCTCAAATTGGTTCCAAGAGTTGCAAGATCAGAAATCCAGGGGCCATCACAATGGACCAATAAACCTAAGTGGGTTGGTTTCTCCAACAGCCACTGTGACCTAATCTAACCTACTTGGCCGAATACAATAGAAAAGATTCACCCGCAGATGGATGAACGATATAAAACAAAAACAATAACATTGTGAATACCTCACAATTGATTCTGGCTTTATTTTGAAGCTACGTTCATACTATTATGTGTGGAATAACACATCATTCAAATGGCAGTGCCTCAAGCGGTCAGTCCAATTTTTGATGACTCGGTCCAATATATGCGGCGTTAATCCGGCGATTGCGTGTCGAATGTTGGACTTGAGCTCACCAAAGTAGTTGGCTTGTTAGCATACACTGAGTAATTGACGTAGTCCCTAAGGAAATAATCGAGTGATGTCAAATCGCGTGTAGCGCCGTCCTATTGGATATCGATGTTGTCGAGCTTTGATCACAGAATGTCGGTTAACATCGCTCTATACCTGAGACCACTGAAGGTGACGGTGTCTCCTTCCTCATTTCGAAAGACAAGGCTAAACCAAAAATGGGCCTCGTCCGAGAAGATGATTTTTTGGCCAAAATCCGTATCTCCGACCAACATTTCCAGCGACCAATGTATGACGGATGTAGGCCCAAATCCAACCGCAAAAAAAGCCGGGTTGACACCGAATCGACATTTCTGGATATTTTGCCAAGCGAATTTCATTGGTAACTTTGACAACATCTGAAACATGATAATTGGAAAAACTATCATTGCTATCTGCTAACCCTATAGAACGAATTAAAATACACCATCATAAAGCAGATATGATGGCGTGTAGGCATCCTAGATCGCCTTAGAGAGGACACGTGATTTAAATAAGTCACTATCAAAGCTCGTCACTACAATAGTTCTCTATTTACTGGAGACTCAGATAACGGATTGATAACATGAAACAATAGATCAATAGATGGGTCTGTGTTATAAGCGACCCACGGAAGAGGGTTACACATATTTTAAAAGCGCCAAAATGATATATTGAGTATTTCCTACTGTGATTGATGAATAACAATAATCATCCAACCCTTAAAGCAGTTTTTGACCAGAAATGCTTTAAGACATACATATTACTGTAAAAACCACACAAATTTTTATCATTTGTTTAGTATTGAAATATTTTATTTTGTGGAGAACAATCCAGTTTTTTTTTAAGTAATAAAAATCCATATCTGGTCTCATCGCATTAACAAATATAAAGTCATAAAATCCCGGTATATATATATTTTAATTTTTTTTTATCGCTGTTTACCGGCGTGTAGTAAAATTGACAATCGAAAATATTGAATAACCGGATCTAGTTGAAAGTAGTCAGTGTATCTGACTCTGCTAACGATCTAGATTGGCATTTCTTCCTCTCCAGGGCTGGAAGATAAGTTGCCGTGATCTACGAGTATAAATCATTCAACTGAAAGGTAATTAGTTTTCTGTTTCCAGGTCTGTATGCTAGTGACCAAGAGTTGTAGCACGTATTAAAAATTTTAATTAAAAGTGACATTTTATTAACATTTCAGTACAAAGGGAGGGGTAGAGATTTATTGTAAATAGCGTATCTGGCTTTCTTTGATTTTGTGGGTGGATACATAGAATTGCATCTACCCTTTGGGAAAATATGTTTAACATTTCATTTTTAAATTTAAATTTTCTGGTCCACTGTCCTTGCTCTTATTAGACTGTTTATACCAAGCACATACGAGTACATTCAATAAATTTCTTCAGCACATTATTATCAGAGGCTCTAGGGTGGAATGTTGGATATGATGTTATTTATGTCTTTACGCTCCTGAAATTGTTATTCGTCCAGCTATGCGATGACTGATAAAATATTTACTTGTTCAGATTTTATGGTTAGTTTAGATTTTGCGATAGTTTCCGTTATAAGAATGATTATGAACTCTTTTCATTGTTTGACGTAATTCAGTTCTTTGGATTGTATTTGCCTATATAACGCTTTTGTATCTTAAAGACAATATTTCCCAAAACTGTGGAATTCAAATGAATTTTAAAAATATGTTTCTGTGCTTATTATTTAACATTTATTGAATAACGTAGCATCCCACTCCTATAAATGATTAATTATGACTGTTGTTTTTGGGACTACATAAAGATATGGCTAACTTGAATTTACCATTTTGGTAGATATTTTCCCCAGCTTAGGAGAATTTCAGTGGAGCACAAGCCTTCACAAAACAAATGTTGGCCACATTTCAAAAAACTAGATATGGCAACCTGTTAGCGATAAGGTCACCTATCCAAACAAATCAAATAAGTAGGTATATACAAGGCAAGAAGTATCTTGAACGTGCAAATATTTTAAATTGAAGCCGAGAAGGAATTTTACCAGCAGCAATTCCTAACCAAATCAAAAATTAAAATTTCAATTAAATGTACGAGTAAGTAGGAAAGAGGCGAACAGAAAACAAATGGAGGTAGAAGGAAGAAGAAACCTTTTTTGATCTCGTAGAGATGCAACTTATTTAGAAAAGCAATTTTCCCGGATTTTCAACTACAGGGATTTTTTCTGTGGGAACAGGACACCCAGGCAGAGAACTAATACATTGTACTCCTTGCGAGTTACTTTTAATTAAATTTCTCAATATTCCGAAAAAAGACGAGTAAGCGATTCCGTGATATTATGCCTACAGTCACAGGAAACATCATGTCAGCGCAGCGGACATTCACAGAAGTAGTGCACATACCCTATAGTTCATTGCTATCAGCATCTATGAAATAACAGATTGCATTCTGTTCCTGGCTAAGGCTATCGCCGAAACCATTACTGGGAAAGTCGGTTTCGCAGCTGGATTTCTGGTATTATTGCAAAAAAAGACAGTCTGAATGCAAGGTCATCAAAGTACCAAAGACCACTATTTTTTAAACATAAGTTGAATTTGACAGTTCAACCCATGATATGAATTTCAAGGGGGGAAGGAAATTCATCAATGCGTCAAGTGCAGAGCCAGGAGTGCTAGTGAAAGCCCTTTTTTCATAATTAGCACGCGCTTAAAGGTTTATGATACCCTTAAATGTTTTCACACAGCGCAGCGGAAACAGACCGTTTCATGGAGTCCGGTAAAAGCAGCAGTGACGTATTTTCGTGAGAGATAATTGGCCTTATCATAGCGGTGTAGATATAGCTAACCTTCTCGATGATAGACGACAGCTCCTTTGCACGGTCCCCTTTGAAGACTTTGGACAGCCTACTGGTTCACCAACAGTTTCGATCTTCTCACAAAAGTCTTTATAAGAACCACCTTTGGAAATCCTAATTAGCACCTTATATTCTTTTTGCTTCCATCTGTAAAGATTCCAGCCTTCCTCCAAATTAATTTAAAAAGACTAGATTAGAAGTCTCTGTTTTCTTTACATAGTCGATTCAGATTTGCATTAGATCAACAATAAAGTGGAATATAAGAACCTTTATAAACGGAAAGTTAAATTTCATATAACTAACCATCTTCGTTCGTAAGAACGGAGTAGTGTAGTGGTAACAATTGATCATGGAACGCAATAAACGTATATAACATAATCTTATGCTATCGGCGGGAGACGTGCCATCTATAGCCGGGCGGGTTTGTGCCTGTTTACATTGGCGACGGGATGAAAGTCCTCACCATGAACGTCGTGTTCACATTGTCATGGGGTTGAAAGACTTTTTGAAAAGTGGAACACTTGAATCGGAGCATTTTTAATTTTTAAATTTGAGCAGTTGGCCTGAAACATGCCTTTTTTCCTATTCTTCACACTTCCTTTCCCATCAACGATCAAAACTAAAATGAAAAAATATGTCAGAAATTGAACGATATGGAAAAAAACGATGTGTTGCACCCAATTATCCACTTTAGAAATGGATTCTCGGTGGAAGAAATCCTTCTTCTTCCCGCTTCAATAAAAAGCCTTCCCTCTCTTTTGGATAATCTTCCTGCGCGCGCCTATGTGAACAGGCACTTTTTCTTCTTGGAGTAATCGCCGCAAGCGGAGTGACAGCCAAAACGTCAGTTATTATTATCCTTAATATTATATAGTATATATGTACATATGTAAATACATTGTTGATAGAGTTTTATCATTTTTATTCTTCCTGCCTCCACATGGTCAGGTAAATTTCCATCTATCACGATCTTTTGCCTCTGCCTTTGATTATTTAGTGGGAATCCCAAGATTAATGGGATTATGAAACACGTCCTTCTATTGTAGCTTATCCTGGATATGACAAATGCATAGGTACTTTCTCATTTCATAAACTTGCGGGAAATAGATGATTCTCACTTAGCTAAAGTCAAGCTATCAACTGTACCAATCCCGTTCACCTTTCGAATCTTTCCAAGCGTTTCCTTTACCAAGTTCACATATACCCAGATATTATGCACAACCACGATTTATGGATTTCGAAATTGCATATCGCCTTTACCACCTCTTTTATATTATAGAAAATATGTAACAACAACGCATTACTGATGTTAATAAATGAATTCATCCGTGTAAAGCTAAACAATCGACCTGATTCGTCTTATTACAGACCATATTTCCACATAATTGGACAAAGCAAACATACCTACACCCATAGACAACTGAACTCAGCTCAGACCAGCTCAACCGCAAGATAGTGATTAATGAAGGAATTCTCTTAGATCAGTAGGCATGGTTATTTCCATCGCTTATTACGCTCCAATGGAAGCTCACCGCAGGACCGGTGGGTCGATGTGTCTGTTTATCGAGTAATATTTCAATTAGTAAGAACTGTGTAACCGAGCATATAAATAAAAGTATGCAACAGTTGGTGTATAACTCTTCGCAGAATCGAGGTAAGATGCTAATTAATTGAGTCGACAACAATCACACCAACAAACGAACAAATAGGCAGAATAGCAGACGCCAGCAAAACAATGTGACAAACAATTTTTTATGATCAGATACAATACCAGTAGCAGTAGCAGTAGTATTAATATCAGTTCCCTGTCCGGTGTTACTTACAATCCAACCTTACGGATAAGATACATCATACAACAAAGCCTCATATCAATGAATGTAATCCTCGAGGGTGGCATCCTGGTATTCGTATCTACCGAACGAATCCAGGTCAATAAAAAGAAAATAAAACACACATTCTGGTAAAACGATCCCAAAATTCTGGCAGAGGCGTAACATTTGGATGAAAAATCGACCGGCCTGTATCATTTAATTTCCCACTATTGTACGTGGACAAAAAGGTGTAAACATGGAATGCCCCCTTTTTGTTATTTATTGGTTTAGTACTAGCCCGTTCCTTTTAAATCCATCATCGTTGTATAGAAATGCATATCAACGAAGTTGTAGAGAATAAGAGTTTTGTTTTTGGTGACCTTTGTGGTTAGCAACCTTAAGCGTTTTCCACAAAACAAATCTCTTTGTTTTGCTTTCAAACAATTCCTGGAATGTACCTATCCTGTCAGAGTGATTATTTGGTAAGGAAACCATTTGACATTTGAATTACGTAGGCTGTGTGGGGAGATTTGGCAGCTGTGTGTAAATAACCCCTAACCCTGATTTAAAATGTGGTACGAGCAGCTCCTGAATGTTCAAAATTCAACCGTTGCCTATAATTTATGGCTAAACGGCTTGAGGGGTTTTTTTCTTTAAATTATAAACGCTCATACCATAGAACTAAGCCGCTTTCCCGTAGGAAAGCAAAGTTTTCATGGTACGAGTATTATAAGGTGTGAGGTCTAGAGAAGTGTGCTGTTTTAATTACTTTGCGAACGATCCTGGGGGAGGGGTTTGCTATATGTCTGTGCTATGATACATAAGGACAGGTGATTGAAGTCTATCTGAAAGAATGCTGTCTGCATGTTCCATCAAGCCCTTGAACTTTGAACACATGTTACGTCACGCACTTTAATTTTAGTTAAGTGTGGATTCTTATTTAAGTATACGCTTAGTATAGAGTAGTTCCAACCGATTTGAGCACTGAATAATTTTTACACATGGAGTTCGGGGCTTTTGACATGTCATCAACAGTGGCATCCAGCAAATGGGATGATAAGTTACAAAATCTTAGAAAAACAAAAACTTAAAACCTTCAGGGCCAAATAAATTGAAGATATGTATGTGTGGCGATACAACCTACATACGTACGAGTACAAGTTGTCAACAACAGAAGAGGACTGGTTTCTTTTACTTATGGAAAGTAGCCGCCCACACAGAAATAACGGTTAATTTAATAGAAACACATGTTTGCAATAAAAAAAATTACTTTTTTTTTTTTAGTGATTCATAAAGTATACACTATAGGGTTATGTATATCATCGATTAGATGACCTTCACTGCTTTGCTGGCACATACGTACTCTTTTGTTGAAATTTTCTATAACATTTTTTCATAAATGTGGCTGAATTGTGACGTGGGTAGTCGTGGGTATATTGGCATAAGCCTTAAACTTCAAAAAACTCCCAAAGAAAAAAATCCAACGGTGTTAAAGCGCTAACGAAAATTATATGACGAGGAAATGACTTATCCAGTAATTGAATTGCCCCTTGGGCTGTATGGCATGTGGCAACGTTTTGTTAATTATTTTTAATAAATATAAAAAGAAATAAAAAATAAATAAATAAAAGCACGGCATCTTGCAGCCATATTATAGTTTTTACACTTATGCCACTCTCGTGATTCAAAGGAATCTCACGACACCTCATTTATTAAATTCCATCCAGCCGTGTTCTTCGTTGAACAGGTTTCTCGCAGTTCCGGATCGGCTACGAGACGTTTCTCCAAACTCTTAAAGCGTTGGAAAGCACCTTCGTATGACCTGCTCAAGACTGAGTATGCCGCTCCTTTAAAGGGAAGGGCGATTTCATAACGGCCATCTCCTGTACGCCTCACATGCTGCACGAAGTGTTTCTCACATGCGATGTTGTTGGAAGCTTCGTGTGATTCTTCTTGTCCCCAAAACTTGTGAAGTTGTGCGTAGATATCCGTTGTCTGGAAAAAACTTTGGATAGGTTGTGTCTGGATTGCAGCTTTACCAAATAAAATCCAGCCCAGCTTGGTGTTTTGAGCAACTGGCATATACTCTTCCTTCGGCTTCATCAACTAAGGAAGCAAGACTTCGGGGCGAGAACATCGCTTCCTAAAAGAAGATCTACCTTTGATGGCTGGCGAAACGACGGATCTGCTAAGATGAGACCATTAATATGCTCCCAATGAGCAACGGAGCGTGTCCGGGCTGGAAGATGGCCAGACAGTGACTTAAAGACAAACGACGAGCATTTTTATTTTTTTAACTTAAATTACTTTTATATGGTAAACAAAAAACGCTTAAAAATTAGCTTAAATTACTTGTTCTAACTTACTGTCCCCATGCACTCTAAGTTAAACCTAACACTAAAACTATGTCTTTCGACGAATCTTACATTATATTTTTATTTTAACATTACTTAATACTAGAACCAACAAAATAAATTATAAGTAAAAACTTAGTGAATGGACATTTTTTAATTTTTTATAAAACTTAAAGTTAAAAGCCTACAGACTACCTAAAAATAAATCTTAATCTACTTAAACCTACTTACATCTAATCGTACACACACTCACACACATATACGAGGGGCGTTCAACATATTCTCGGTATCGGGGTGAAGCTGTGGTTGTATATATAAATTGACTTATTTATCAAGTACGAGTATATATATATAACTTAATCCTACCTAAAACTATGTAAGCCGGCCATGGCCAAACAAAAAAATTAGGCTGACCCACTTTGCCTCAGATGATCTATCTATCACTGGAGGCATTCGACGACGAAGCATCCTCCCCTTCAACTAGGCACCAAAATTGCTGGTCCTGCTGAGCAACATCCCTCATGTGGCGACTCCCTACCGATCTACTGAACCGCACTGCCCTGTGCGACGCGGAAGATTAGCGGCACCGCCTATCTGTCCTGGATCAGACCTTTACTATCTAGATAGAGGAACGCTTCTGGAGGAACAAAGCCGTCAAAGTGAACTCTCTCGTGATACGTATAATTGGGGTAGTAAGCGCCAGAGATCAGGTTGTTCGATGAGGTCATTGCTCTTTCAACGTGCCTTCGATTCAACTTAATGACGAAATTGTCCACTCTTATTAGGGCCGCCCTATTGTATAAGACCTCATTAGGATAGAATTTTATGTACTCAGACTCTGGTGTCCTGTATAAGCGAAGACAAGCCCTCTCAAACACCCGAATCTTTTCCAATAAACTAGCTCTCACGTTGAACCACACGAGACATCCAAATACAAGAATGGGCCTGATAACGGCCATGTAGCAGATCACCTTCTCCCTCGCATCTAGTTGGCTGTTATGAAACAGTCTCTTTATAAGGGCAAAAACAGCTTTGGCTCTGGCCAGAGCAACATCTATATGTCTGTCAAAATACAGAAATTGATCTAGCCAGATCCCAAGGTATCTGACCACATTTCAACAAGCAAGTGGTTGTCCGTGCTGCCCCACGATCGAGAACTTTCGCCAATTCTTTCTGGTATTCCTAGAGTCCCCATACAAAGGCGTCCTAAACAGAATGGTTTCTGACTTCTGAAAGTTGATTTTCAACTTCCAGTCATCGCAATATCAAAAGTAAATTAATGACCTCAATCAAAGCGTACAGATCAGGTACGCGATTATGTCGTCTGCGTACGGTATGGCATGGTGAAGTGAACCTATCAGATCACTCGTGTAAATGTTGAATCGGCAAATTTACCGCACCTTGTTGCAGACCGTTTTTGATGTTAAATGTTCCAGCAGAAGTCACATCGCCATTCTTCACGATGAACTGTTTACTGGAGAGCATATCAAAAAGAATATACAGCAGTGGTTTACTAATGCCCAACCTGTCCAGCTTGAAAAAGAGTCCTTCTAACCATACGGTATCGAAGGCCTTCTCCAAGTCAATCAGGCAGGCACCAGTGCACTGTTTCTTGCGTTTGCTCCATTGGATATCAGAAACCAGTTTAGACGCAGCATGAATGATATCATGCCCCTTGAAACCGAATTGATTATCCGGAACTATATGTTTGTATTCAATCCACTTAGTCAGGACTCTATTGATTACCCTCTCGAAAACCTTACTGATGTTTGGAAGAAGACTGATCGAGCGGAGATTCGCCGGATTGGAAGTGTCTTAATCACTTTTGGGGATGGGATGTACCACCGTAGTTTTCCAACGCGCTGGATAATGTGCATTATTCATTGCATTATTAAACAGGGTGGTATAAATGTTCACCGCTGCTAGGGGGAGATTTCGAAGCTCAATGTTCGGTATTTCATCGGTTCCCGCTGATTTCTTACTTCTAAGTGAATCGAAGATCGTTTGGAGCTCTTCCTTCGAAATGAACGGGGGTAGTACCCTATCGTTGGTGATGACATTATTTGCCATATTCTCGTCACTGAACTGGGTGAAACCCGAGCTCTCGAATCGCCAATTCACAATTTTATTTCGAAGGTAGCAATTGTGCACAAGGACTCGATTCTCCAGATCGTGGTTTTCGCCAATGCTAACATTCGGCTTGTACATTTCCTGGAAAGTCGCTCCTATAGCCTCCACTTGCTCCTGCGGATCCTCGATCACAAAGAAGTTGTCATCATCAGTAGCCTCATTTGGATCTATGCCTGCTGCTACAAGTATTTGTTCATTCTTCGTCGTTCGGGCGATTTTAAGACATGGAAGGTCGTTCTGATTATTTCTCCGAAATATTTTATTTATTTGCGGGAACATATTCGGGTTGCTGGTGTTTACAGCCCGAATTTTGTTGTTCCAATACAAACTTACAGATGCTCTGTAATTTTCTTTTATTAATACTTGGAGGTTTTTGATCGACGATTTCAGCGTCATAATCTCCGGGTTATGTCTGTCCGTAAACTGTCTGTACAAGGTTTTTAGCCTCGACAGCAGCCCACTTTTATGTTGGTGAAGTACGTCAATGGTTGCGTTGCGGAATAAGTCTTCGTTGTCAGTGTGTTGATACAGAGGTATCGTTTTGTCCATTATTCGTTTGATTGTCTCGTCCATTAATTTTAGATACCTGTCAATCTCCTCGTATGACAGATTTCTCTTAGACGGTGGGTAGAGCGAATTCGAGGAGAGTGCTCTCGTCAGTGTTCTGGTGAAGTGTGTCCAACGCACCCTACTATAATTTTAGGAATGCCTTTGGACAAACTCATCCAATTCCGCAATTTCGTTTGGAACAGTTATTTCGGTGCTGAGACCGCAATGGTCACTGTCATACACGAAAGTGCGTAGACAGTTTGTAGTTTGTTGGTTAGTGCACGTCAATTGTATTCGTGAGTCGAACAGCAGGAGATCCAAATAGGACCCGTGTCTGGGAAACGACGGACTATCCGTACCTTTTCGTACGAAAATTGCCACGCCGCCTCCCTGAATGGAGTTGCGTTGGTTTCTCTGTACTATTTTGTATCTTCGGTGCCTCATTTTGTGTCTCTTGGTAAGCTTAGTTTCGCTAACCAAAAGCACATCAGGGGCTTGGCCATTAAGCAACTTAGATAGTGCGGCTCGTCGTTCGAACCTTATCAGTGAATTCACATTCACAGCAAGGACCTTCAGGGTTTGCTCCACCACGTACGTAACCGTTACGGCAAAAGGTGCGTTAGGCCAGGCAGCAGCGCGTATACGTGATCCACCCTCGCGGTCTGTTCAGTTGATTGACGTTGGAGCTGAGCCATCTGCCCCTGGATAGAGAGCACGATAGCAAGCATGTCAGGTACTGGTTCCGGTGCTCTGGGCGCTGGGGCCTGAGAAGCAACCTTCGCTTGCTGTACCGTATTTCCCCTACCTGCCGCCATTTGGGCGTAGGTAACATTGGGAGTAACGGCTGGAGTTTTTACATGCACGGGTGGACGTTTAACTTCCATTTTCTGAGGTCGAGCTAGATTTACTCTTTTGATGTATTGGAACTTGGGACAGCCCCGATAGTTTGCGGTGTGTCCAGTGTTCCTACATAACGCGCATAAGAGTTGGTTTTTTTCAGACGCTCCGTTCTTACCCAGGGAGCATTCCTGAGTTGCAGTGAATCGCATGCCTATCTATACTTAATCTCTTAATAAAAAAATTATTGCCTATGCCCGACTTACATAACTGTATTGTGTCTTTCAGTTCCATCTTGATGGTGTTGATTGGTGGCACCTTTGGTTTTTGTTTCAGCTGCTGTTGCTGTTCTTGGTGTTGTTGTTGCTTTTGTTTCTGCTGCTGTTGCTGCTTCTGTTGTAGCTGTTTCTGCTGTTGTTGTTAGCAGTCTGTGCTGCATAGTCAGACGATGACATCACGTCATCCACTTTGCCCGTTTTTTGTCGAGCGGGTCGCTCGTTTTTTTCCATCACGTGATACTTTTACAGTATTTTAATGTTTTGGAAATTAAAGAAAGAAACAAAAAAAAAAAAACAAACGACTTGGGGATATATCGGGGTTCGAACCCACTACCTTCCGTAATATTGAAGAACATTGAGAAAATGGTCGAGGTGCGCAAAACTACTTCTCTGGACTAAACATGCTACGTCGAATTTCTCTAAAGCGCGGACTGCCTTCTTCCAGTGCAAAGGAGCTGTCGTCTATCATCGAAAATGTTAGCTATATCTACACCGCTATGATAGGGCCTATTATCTCTCACGAAAATACATCAGTGCTGCTTTTACCGGACTCCATGAAACGGTCTGTTTCCGCTGCGCTGTGTGAAAACATTTTAAGGGTATCATAAACCTTTGAGCGCGTGCTAATTATGAAAAAAAATGGGCTTTCAGTAGCACTCCTGGATCTGCTCTTGACGCATTGATGAATTTCCTTCCCCTTGAAATTCATATAATGGGCGGAACTGTCAAATTGTCAAAGTTACCAATGAAATTCGCTTGTCAAAATATTCAGTGAGCATCGCTCTATGCATGCCGAACGTGCAGAAGTTATTACAAAATATTATCAAATTCCCGTCTCAGTTGTAATCAGTTGTAATCACGACTCGTAAAGTCGGTCGCCATGGAAAAATTTGAGCGTGAGTAGACTCTTTTGTACCACCAACCAGCCAGAGATTGGTGCGAAATGAAGAACACATAGCCGCCGTAGCACCCGGTGTCGAGGAAGACCCAGAAATGTCGATTCGGTGTCAACCCGGCTTTTTTTTCGGTTGGATTTGGACCTACATCCGTCATACATTGGTCGCTGGAAATGTTGGCCGGAGATACGGATTTTGGCCAAAAAATCATCTTCTCGGACGAGGCCCATTTTTGGTTTAGCCTTGTCTTTCGAAATGAGGAAGGAGACACCGTCACCTTCAGTGGTCTCAGGTATAGAGCGATGTTAACCGACATTCTGTGATCAGAGCTCGACAACATCGATATCCAATAGGACGGCGCTACACGCAATTTGACATCACTCGATTATTTCCTTAGGGACTACGTCAATTCCTCAGTCTATGCTAACAAGCTCGAGTCCAACATTCGACACGCTATTAACGGATTAACGCCGCATATATTGGACCGAGTCATCAAAAATTGGACTGACCGCTTGAGGCACTGCCATTTGAATGATGTGTTATTCCACACATAATAGTATGAACGTAGCTTCAAAATAAAGCCAGAATCAATTGTGAGGTATTCACAATGTTATTGTTTTTGTTTTATATCGTTCATCCATCTGCGGGTGAATTTTTCTATCGTATTCCGCCAAGTAGGTTAGATTAGGTCACAGTGGCTGTTGGAGAAACCAACCCACTTAGGTTTATTGGCCCATTGTGATCTTGCAACTCTTGGAACCAATTTGAGCCTCTGATGAAGCGTAAGATACTGTTAACGTATATGTTCATGATTTAGACTGCCTAAGTTATTGTAGTTATTATTATTAATTGACTCACAGTTGCAGGAATTTTCTGACAATGCCGCATGTGTAAAACAGTACAGATTTTTGGATCTGTGTCAATAACCATTCAATGTTGTATTGCTACAGATTTCTATTTTCTACGCAGATTTTTCGGGATATGACCCGTTGTTGAAACAACTACTGGGGTTACATCTACCCGTTCCATACCGTACATGGCCCGCAATTCAATAGCTAAGAGAATTTATTTGGATATCCTTGTAGAGTACGTGGTTTGCAGGTTACGATTTAGCATGAGTGCTACATCAAAGATACGAGTATCTATTCTTCTCCCTGCTTTGTGATACAAAATGATATCGGATCTGTTCGCATGAATATGCTGGTCAGTGGTTGTTGTCCTGTCCCAGTGGGGCTTAAAATTGGAGGTTTCTAGTACACGGAGAGGCTGGTACTTGCAATATGGTGTATGATGTTGGATCAGGCCATTCTTTAATGCTAATTATTGATGTATTAGCTTGACAACATTGTTGTGTCTGGACATGTAGTCCTCTAGGGCGCTGCATCCTGAAATTATATGCTCGATTGTGTCTCCATATCCTTAGCACCTCCTACACCTGTCATCTACAGCTTCCCTAAGGATGAACTTCCTGTAATTGCGTGTTGCGACAACTCAGTCTTGGATGCCTAGTACAAATCCTTCAGTTTCAGAGAAAAGATTCTCTTGTGTAAGCCATAAGTTGGACGCCTCTTGGTTTATATGGTCTTGGTTGAGTTCATTGGGATGGCTTCCATTTAGAGGCTTTGCTTTCCAAGACAGAATTAGTTCATCTTTTGGTTCGACGTTGCAGAGAGAGGAAAGGGGTATAAAATTATCATCAACCAGGCAAATGGTACTGTGATATGTTTAGACATTGCTGGTAGTGTAGATTCGCAATGTTCACGATTCCTCTTCCTATTTTTCGAGACAGAGAAATCCTTCCAATATCGCTTCGCATGTGTTGTCGGTTAGATTGATGACGGTGAATAATGTTCGGATCAGCATATCAAGGTTCGCGAGATCGGTTGAAGACCATCTTATAATCCCGAAGGAGAATAGCCCAGGTTTTTATGGCTCTGCATTTGTTTCCTCATGTTAGGTTCGATTTCAAAATGGTTTTCATCCGTACTTTTAAGTTGCACAGTAAGGCTGGACTTGATAACACTGTCATTTGTTCCACTGAGTTGGAGGAATCTAAGATATTTGTGCAATTCCTCATGCTGTAACGACTTGTTCTTGGTGGAATGGGAAATCTTATTCATTTGCATCAATTTTTCTTCTCAACAGGTGAACCATTTTGCATTTTTCCATGCCAAATTCCATCTGAATGTCAGTCTTAAAGCTTTTCAATACTTCAATCATTCGATGGAGTTTTTCTCTATTTTTGGCGAAGAGCTTTACATTGCCCATATGTATATAGTAAATGATTAAAGAAGCAATTATAGGCTTCCGTTTTGATAACAAAGCCAGATTTTATTCTGGCCAAAATTCTGCTAAGAGAGTTGAGCCCTATGCAGAACCAGAGGGGGCTAAGGGCGTCGCGTTCCCTTGAAACATTCCACATCTAACGGGGAGCGGTTTGCTGAAATGGCCGTTTAGGCATAGGTTTGTATTTCATCCTCCCATTATGGCCCTTAAACAGATTACTATGGTCGATCTTGTAAATTTCTAGTATTGTAACGAGATGCTTGCGGGGCATCGAATCAAAAGCTTTTTTGTAATCGATAAAGGCCATACTGATGCTGAGTTTTTCCCTTAACGCCAGGCCAGTAGTTAATTGATCTTTGCAGCCCATTGTTTGTCTGCTATAGCATTTCTGTTCGTCTAGTATGACATTGCTAGTGGTAGAAAGGTCATAAATTCTAGTGGATAGAATTTTTGTGAAAAGTTTGTAAGTTGTACAAAGGCATGTAATAGGACGATATTTTGAAGGGTCGGTCGTGTTTTTTTACAACTGTTTACTATTTGCGCGTCGACCAGTTCTAGTTTTTAGAGTAAATAGAAACGCTTATTTCACTTAACTATTATTTACGATATCCCAACATTGCGTTTTACTTCAGACAAAATTCTAAATAAACTAAAATTATTACAACAACATCCAATACAGACAGGGCGTCAATAACAGTAATGGACGATTCGTTTTTCGATGTCGATTTGATTGAATCTGACGAGCTGATCAACAGTGCCACACAACTTTTGAACGAAGTGATGGGGAATCGGCAGATGCCGCCGCCAAGGACTAGCCTTCGCGAGGACGCAATGTTAGAAGTACAAAGATTTCTGAGTCAGATGAGAGAATCAGAAACATCAGCGAATCAAGACGACGATGTCGTTTTTGTTGAAGCAAGACCAGACAATGCATTGCCATCAACTGCCCGAACCACAGCAGCAGTGGTCGATCTTTGTTCTCCAGCGGATGTTGACCCCCCTGTTACTAGACGACGCGGACATCGTTCAGCCGCAAGATCATTAGAAACTTCCGGTATTCCAACGAAAAGTCGCAGACGTCAAGCAAAGGCTGAGCCAGGTGTTGCTGTTGCACCAGTATCATCGGCAGAGACTGCATCCCCTCCAGGCAAAGGCGCTGCACCACGGTTGATTTGTGCTATCTGCATGGAGAGTGTTTTGAATCGTCTACCTTCCTCTACCTCGTGTGGGCACATCTTTTGCCAAAAATGCATTATCGACAAGCAAATGTCCGCTTTGCAATAGTGAACTACGGAATAACGTAGTGCGCCGGGTGTATTTTTAGCCATGTGTCCATTTTGTGTAACGTCTGCGTACTGTGCTCGACATTTGTATCCCCCTCTCTGTGGACAAATAGCCCCAATTTATTTTGTTTGCTTCTGTTTGCTTCTGTTTCATTGCTTATTCTTTATTTCGAATTTGGAACAATAAAAGAAAAACAACATTAATTAGGTACAACTTTGTCCTTTGGCAATTAAAAAGATGAATCCACTAGTGAGAAAACTTAGTGGCATGGTTTTGAGCTGCGGAGATCAGTAACAGATTTCCAAAGTTCTTCATCAGATGCGGTATAGATGCTGTGTTTTTGAAATTCTTGATCTCTTCTGCAATCCACTTTTTCATTATTATTACAAAATTATGGTGGATTCTACCTATTGTAGCTTGTGCTGGCTGAAGACCAGCCAGAGGTTTAACAAATTTAACGAGATCTATCAGTCTTGCTTTGCTAACATCCTCATGTTCTTCAAAAAGTCTGTACCCCAAGTGTTTGGTACGGCATATTTGGAGTTTTTCGCTTTTGTAATAATCTTTAGAAGAGACTCATATTCTGCTGCTCAGGCAGTGGCCAGGTAATACACCTGTAGCGATGCGGATGTCTTATTTGTTGAGTCCGAGGGAGATACGTATTCTCTCTGTCTAGGTTTGGCCAAAGGCAACGTGTGATAATATACATAGTCAGTTGTGGAGATCCATGCTTTGTTGGTTCCTTGTATGGCTATAAGTTCAAACCCAGCAGAGTTTCCATTGGTATATTTATGTCATTCTGTGTGTGTTACTCCTGTGCAGGGAGTCACCCTCTCATGATAGCTCATCCAATCTCTCATTCGCTCTCACTTTGGCGTGCCCAGGTACATACGGGTAGGTCTAATTCTTTTCATCTGATCGATCAAAATTAAGATAAAAATGGGAATTATCTCTAGTGCAGCGTTAGTAATAGACCTTAAAGCTTATATGTATTACTACGACATACTTTCTAATCAGAAGGTCCAAACTCTTAGAGTGATTCAGATCCAGTTTTGGACAGATTTCTTTGGTTACTAGACAAGTTAACCAAACAGTGAAAGGTTTGTTCCAGTAGTAGCATTCAGCTTTATTTTCAGTTTGTACGTAGTGATTCGTATACCGATGATACCTTTTGCAGATAGGATAGGTAGACTAATTCCAATTTTGTCGAGTTCGTCGCCTCTACAGTTGCCTTGAATATTACTGTGGCCCGGCACCCAACATAGATGGATGTTGAACAGTTCTACCATCTCGCTAAGAGATGATCCGCAGTCAAGGGTGGTTTCACAATTTTGAACTGACTAAACCCAGGAATACCGGCCTGGCTATATGTCAAAAATACGGATATTGTTTGCAGATATCACGTTTTTCTTCAGACAGGACAGGACCAGAATTTCCTCTTGAAACACACTACAGTGATTTGGAAGGCGGAAGGAGGGGCTTAGGTTAAGCAATCTGGGATCCATATGTGTAAGAAATGGATTAACTTGTCGTCCATGAAAGCATCTCCCTCCCAGAAAAAGCTAGAGGAGTTGCTAGATGCATGAAAGTCTTTGTAAAACCAATGTTGGGGCATAATGTAGTCGATGTTCTCTGGAAATAGTCCTAGCACATATATTAAGATTAGATTATTAGGGTGGCCAAACAGATTATTTGTGAATAGCAATGATAGCAGTCACATGCCTGCTAAAAATGCCGAGGGGTGTTAGGTGAAATAGAATGTCTCCGCTTATGCACAGACATACTGTCCTTTGGGTACTGCTTAGTTTGCTGCAGATGGATGCATTGTTTAAAGCCCTCCACCAGATAACCACCCCGCAGGTGATTATGTGTCTTATAACCGAGACGTATATCCAGCGGGTAATGCGGGGATGAGGACTGCAATTGTTCCCAATTGTGATTTGTACGAATATTTGTACATGTGTCCCCGGTCGATTCACTAATACAGCAGCTCTTCATTGAAGATATGATTTGTTCAAAATACCTCAGCAATATTTCGAAAAAAGTGAAAATATTCAATTGAAATACATCCAGTTCGATGTAGGTCTTATTCAAAACAATGCTACCTAACTTTTGAAAGTCTCCGACGAGTATTTCCCCAATCAGTCGGTATGAAATGTTACCTTGTAATGTTGGGGCGTTTTTTAGGCTGATATACTTTGAATAGTTGTCAAGGGTACCTTCCAGATGTTCTTTAATGCATCCGAAAACGTTTACGGATGTTAGCTTAGCAATTGCGGGAAGATCACAAATATTGCTCTAATTCTCTCTTTTTCCTTTTATTGTTATCTTGGGTGACTATGTTTTGGTTATTTGTTTCTTAACAAAGTGGTAAAGGAGTGCGAAAAAAAAATCCCTTCATCATTTGAGCTGATCCTCTTGTGAAACCAACGGAGAACCATTTATGCTTTTTACTTGATTTTTTCGCAAACTATTGTCATTTGTCCGCTCTTTTGTAATCCTGTATATTGCTATAAATAGATTATCGGACATAAGCAATCATAACGCAAAAGTTGCATTTCTCTCCAATGTGTCTTAATAGCTTACTAAGATGACAATACCATTCGAAATGCCCCTGTGCCTCAATCAGATTACGTTTTCACATAGCACGGTACTTGGCCAACTCCCTCCAGTTTTGCTTTCCAAAGTGGTTGGGGTCCTATGCCACCTAAGGTAAGGTCATCCTCTACCAATATACGCGAGTTATATTCGAAGACTCTTTGAGTAATGTTGTTGTACAGCTCGTGGAATGGACAGCCCTTTGAAAACTTTACTTAACACGCTTTATTTCGACCAACATCTGTGGCATATTCTTTTACTTAGTTAATACTCTGAAATCATCTTCCTAAAAGAGAGTCACTTTCCTGCTTCCAATTTGTCGCATCAGCTTTTCTGGCATACATGTGGGTTTTAATTAGGGACTTACTTTTCCTTTATGTCCCGGACCAAGAACTACTCTTTGAAGATAATTTTTATATAAAATATTGTTGTCCTGTAGTCCAGTATGCTGTGAGCATGAAGTTTTTGGGTTACATAAATGTCTTAGTATGGATTCCCTTCATTCGCTCTCCTCGTACATAGGACTTTGTATTCTTCAAAGTATATTGCTTTTTTTATATCATCGCAGCCATTCGGCTTAGGATCCAAAACTCGGCGCCATAGTTTAAAACGGATCATGAGTAATTTGCTGTCTTTATATTAAGTTCTCGCTGTTTGTCAATAGATGGCTCTGACAGTAAGTGCTGGTCGATTTTGACATATCCAAAACGTTATGAACCAAGCTTAGGCATATGGTAAACAAACCGTTTTGACACATTAGTGATTTTGTTTTGGTTACGTGAAAATGTTTGATCTTGTGCCTAATAAACGTCATTTGCGGAAAGTGTTGATGTTCTTCTTTCATTCGAAGAAAACGGCGGCTGAAGAGCATCGAGAGCTACAAAAAGTTTACGGAGATACTGCTCTAAGTGAAACAACGTGCCGTGATTGATTCCGTCTCTTTAAAGACGGTGATTTTGATTTTGACGACCGTCCGCTTGAAGGACGGCCAAATTCCTTCTGAATTTGTGCTAAACGCAAGAAGAGCTTGCTGCAGCATTAGAATTGGCCATCCAGGTCATTTCCAAGCGATAGCATGCGTTGTGAATGACTCAAAGGGTTGGTTTTTTCGCCTGTAAACAACTGCTCGGGTGACATGACGGGTGATGAAAAATGAATTCATCACAGCAACTCAAAGAGAAGAAAGTCATGGGGACTGCCCGGTCATGCTACGAAGGTGATGCTGTGTATTTGGTGGGAGCTTATTTATTATGAACTATTGTAACCCAACGACCCCATTACTGGGGAACGGTAACGTCTTCAATTGATGATATTGAGGCGAGAACTGCGCGAAAAATGGCGACAATACGAGCAGGGGCACGAAAAAGTGATTCTACAGCATAACAACGTTCGGCTTCACGAAACGCTCAAATGGGAAGTCCTATTCTACCCGCCATATTCCCTAGATAGTGCGTCGTCCGATTATTACTTGTTCCGTTCGATGGCACATGGTCTGTGGCTTATCTACAGTTCCACTCATATGAAGACATCAAAAATTGGTTTGATTCATGGATAGCCTCAAAAGATGAACACTTTTACCGTAACGGTATTCGATCTCTGCCAGAAATATGGGAACAAGTCGTAGCTAGCGATGAGCAATACTTTGAATGATTCATTTGTAACTACGTGATGCCTTTATGGTAGTTATAAAGTCTGAATCAAGCAGTATCATGTCATTCGCACAGTAGGGCTGATTCGGTGTTTTTAAGACAAAGTTGGCACGGGCAAACATTTCATAAAACAAAGGTTGGTTCAGAATCCTGAATACCTATAGGTAAAGATTTTCAGTACATAAAAATAAATAACACTTTTTTTTTGTTTTTTTTAAGAACTTAACACTCAAGTGGGTATGAATACACTTAAAGTGCCTGAGCACGCGTTAGGTTTTCTGGAAAATGGGATGGAGAGAGAAGAAAGATGTTTGGGCTCAGTGGTTATTTCGCTCCATGGGTGACATCCAACATTTAATGGGGAGACTAAGTTCTTAGTGGAGGATTTCTAGTCAACTACTTATCATACTTGATTTTCGTTAACTGAAAAATATGGATGTGTCTTTCGGTCGAGGCTGGGATTCGAACACAGAACCTTCCGGTTTGGAAGCCAGTCCACTACCACTTGAGCCACGGCCACCCACTTATCTTATCTTATAAAGGGTCCGCCATCTAACGCTTTTTTTTCAACTAGTGCTTATTTCGTGTATGGTAACACATAGCTCATGTCTGATTTGACAGATAATTAGTTTTATCCTTCCGGTTAATAATGGAAATTAATTTCATTCAAATGGCTGCCTCGGTTGGCCATGCAGTAGCCTGCACGATCAGTCCAATTTTTAAGCACATTATCGATTGTGTGCAGCTGTATTTCACCAATGGCTTCACGAATATTGTCCTTTAAAGCGTCAATTGTCTCTGGCTTGTCGGCATAACACTTATCTTTTACGGCACCCCACAAATAATTGTCCAACGGTGTCAAATCGCAGCTCCGAGGTGGCCAAACGACATCAGCTCTGCGGCTGATAATGCGATCTTCAAAATCAGGGCGCAAAACATCGAGTGTAGCTTCGGCTGTGTGGCACGTAGCGCCGTCCTGTGGAAACCAAATATTGCCAATATCCACCTCTTCAATTTTTGTGAACAAAAATTCGTTCAACATGGCCCGATAACGATCGCCATTGACTGTAACGGCTACTCCTTGCTCATTTTCGAAGAAAAATGGCCCAATTATGCCTCTGGACCAAAATCCACACCAAAGTGTGACTCGTTTTGTATGTATCGGCTTTTCAGTGCCCCAAATGCGACAATTTTGCTTGTTTACATACCCGCCAAGATCAAAATGAGCTTCATCTGAAAAGATGATTTTTTTGGCAAAATCGTCATCTTCTATTTCAAAGCAATATTTCCCAGCGTTGTTCAAGCGTATGCACAACCATTTTCGTTCAGCGGAAGGATAAAACTAATTATCTGTCGAATCAGACATGAGCTAAGTGTTACCATTCACGAAATAAGCAATAGTTGAAAAAAAAAAGTTAGATGGCGGACCCTTTACCTCAAACAGCTAAAAATTGTCTTATCCACTTTTAATCTATTTGTAATATCTTCATCGTATAATCTTTTTATCATGGGTTATCCGCACTTTTCCCAGAACCACTTCTCATAAAACACTTAGGAAAATATTCCAAAATGCTCTCTACTATTACGAACTTATGACCATCATAGATCATAAAGAGTTTATATTAGTTCATTTCGCAAAGTGATTCCAATTTTCATTTTCATATTATGCCTCGCTTTTACCCACATCCTTGATGCTCTGTATTGGTGGTTATCATAACCGAGCCTAACCTACCATAACGAGCCACAATGTTTTGGTAAGTAATACCTCTTTCGTAAATTTTTAGCGGAACACATTTTCTGCTGACACACACAGACAAAACAATATTTCAAAGACATTCTTCAATAAACGAATTCTGGTACTACATATGTATGTATGTTTAAATAGAAATACGAGATACTCGTACAAAAGTGGAAGCCGAACTCTTAGAAAATGTTTTGTTAAACCGCACCACGCTACAGATACGGTTACATGAAGTGAGGATAATAAGTCTCCATGGTATATAAGTTCGCAAACGAAAAGCTCTAAGACACTCTTACTTATGTTGTCGTATCTAATTGTTCTATTACTCCTACGCACGGAAGTAGCGTAAATTTTTTCGCTTTTATTTTCTTTTCTTGGCTTCTTGTGTTATTTAATTTTTTTTGTTAATACAAAAATTATTCTGATTTATTTACTAGACAAAACTGAGAGAGGGTACGCTCGTACATATGTATTTATATTTAATAGAGACCGACAGATGTGCCTCTGTCTTACAATACATCAAAAGAAATATTTGCTACACTTTTAAGCTAATTTAATGAAGACACTGTATCTTGCAGCTGTCAGAAATAATTTGGAAATATATTGCTCTGATATGACAGTTTGACGTACTACATCCGATAAGACACTAGAACATTTTTGAGAAATGCTATTTGTCTTGCATGATTGAAAAGGAATTTCTGGCAGAATTTCTCCAATTTTTCTGTTCATATAGCTAACCGTTGCTGACTACTTAAAAACCAAATCTATCTCCTTCGATAAATTGAGAGAACAATTTTGGATTAAGAGGGCATTCGCATTTTCAAAATGATATTTTTTATATAAGGTAAAGTTCTCCGGAAGAGTGAACGGGGAAAGCAGAAAATATAATGAATTCGTAGCCATACTGACATAATGATGCCATTCCTGTAGTTCTGCGCATAGTTCGTAGAGTAGCCATGGATCTATTTTCTTTGTGATGCTGGATAAGAACATCTTCTTTATTGCATGAGGTGCTATTCTTATTGAGCGTAGCACCACTTGTCTTCCTTCGATTTAAGCCTTTTGTTATGCTCATTTACAATGACATTCCAGCTGTCAGCTCTTTAGACAAGGCCAATTTACTTGTTGCACACTTTGTGGCCAGCTCTACGCTCAAAGATTGCGCTTTGTCACCGCCTACACATGAGTGCGTCGAATCTTCAATGGGACGAATCCACTTTCGCACTCGTGTAGTAGCAAGAGTACTTAAAGATCTCAACATACATACAAGGGGCGGTCAACATATTCTCGGTATCGGGGTGAAGCTTTGGTTGTATATATAAATTGACTTATTTATCAAGTAATACTATTATTTTAGTGCATTCATGTAAAATTTCATATAAATGTGATTATTAATTCGCGTTTTATCTCTAGTTAAACAGAATCATAATGGCAACTGAGACGATGATGGTGAAAATTGAGCATCGCGCTGTAATTAAATTTCTCACTAAGCGAGGAAAAAGTCAAAAAACTATTCATGAAGAGATGGTGGCTGTTTACCAGGGTTCCACACCTTCATTATCAACTGTGCAAAAGTGGTCAAGTTCAAGAGAGGCAGAGAGAGCATTGAAGACGACTCCCGCTCCGGCGCCCCGGCTACTGCTTGTACGGGAGAAAGCGTCAAAGAAGTCGAAAAACTTGTTCTAGAGGATGCCCGAATAAAGGTGAAGATGATGGCAGAGATCACCAAGCTTTCAATTGGTACCATTCACACCATTCTTCATGACCATCTTAACCTTTCAAAGGTCAGTGCAAGGTGGGTGCCACGAATGCTCACAGCGCCTCAGAAAAAAGTGAGAATCGCATGCTGTAGAGAGCTTTTGGAGATGTGTAGTGAGAACGCGGACGGTGTTATGGATCGAATTGTTACTGGGGACGAAACATGGGTTCACCACTATGACCCTGAAAGCAAACAAGAGTCCATACAGTGGCATACAAAAGGAACAGACCCCCCGAAGAAGTTCAAAGTCACTCCGTCTGCCGGGAAGCTCATGGCCACAGTTTTTTGGGACTCAAAGGGAATCTTGCTCATTGAGTACAAAAAAAAAGGTGAAACCATCAACGCCACATCCTACGCTTCCACTTTGCATAATTTGCGGGAGGAAATTAAAAAGAAAAGAAGGGGTAAACTCGCAGCGGGTGTGTTGCTTCTTCATGACAACGCTCCTGTTCACACGGCGCGAGTTTCCAAGGCTGCTGCGCGAGATTGTGGTTTCGAAGAAATCCAACACCCACCCTATAGTCCAGACCTTGCCCCTAGTGATTATTTCCTGTTTCCGGTTGATTTTCGGATGATGAAGAACTCAAGTCATCAATAAATGGGTATTTTGCAGAGAAAGAGGAAATTTATTTTTTTGAGGGTTTAAAAAAGCTTATCTCAAGATGTAGCAAATGCATTGATGTTAGGGGAGATTTTATTGAAAAATAAAAACAATTTAAATTGAATTCGCATTTTCCTTCATATCGATTGAACGCCCCTCGTACATAAATCCCCTAGTCCAGACGGTATATCTCCCCTCCTTCTGAAGAGGTGTTCTTCCACATTGGCAAAACTACTGCGTAAGCTTTCTCATTAATCTCTTACTCTTTAGCACTGTTTCCGAGCAGATGCAAAACAGCACTTATCTGACCGAAAAGTGGAACCAAAACGTACATCAATCTGGTGAAAGCAGGATAGTTGCATTTGATGTTTCTAAGGCATTTGACAGAGTTTGGCATCAGGCTCTTTCGTCGAAAATGCGTGCATTTGGGATCGACGACTCTCTTCTTCAATGGATTAGAAACTACCTTTCGGAACGTTACAATCAAGTTGTCTTGGATGGTTTCAAGTCTGATATTCACAAAAATAAATGCTGGTGCACCCGAGGGCTCCGTTCTGCCTACGTCACTCTTTTTAATTTTTATGAATGATGACAATACTCTATGCTTTTCATCTTCGTTCCCGGACTTACGTCCCTGTTCTTCAACTACTATCCTTAAACCCGGTAGTTTGTCGGCTTCTGTGGTCGGGTGTAAAAAAGGTACAAAACATACGAGATTTTAAAAATGCTAACAGAAGACAGATTCTATTATCAAAAATTTTTCTGATAATGTGCTAAGCTCTGTTGATCAATCTGTGCTAAAAATTCCAAATTTGCTCACCAAGTTTTGCAGTACCGAAACGCTGAATGGAATTACAAACTCAGTTGCTTGGACAAAAATGCAAAACCATTCTGGAATATTGTGAAGTTTACTAAAACCAAAAGCAGACAGTTACCGTTTCTTAAAAATGCATCCAGTACCTATTTTACGGACATTGAAAAGGCAATTGTACTTACCTCTAGTTTTGCAAATAATCATCTTGTATTTCAATATCTAGGTGATGCATACTATATACAAATAATCTGGCGAGAAACAGTGTTCATGCTTTCACTTCAGCGAATGCTAATTGCGTTTCAAATGTGTTTGTAAACTAGGAGGACATAGAATTTACTGTTAACAGCCTGCGCATTAAAAAGGTAGTAGGCACTGATTATATACGAAATATATACAATACATCAAATAACTGCCTAAAATGTTCAATTATTTATTACCTTAACAATAAACGCCTGTGTTAAATTACAATACTTTCCTGATGCCTGGAAAAGTGTCAATTCCAAAAGCTGGTAAACCACCAGAATGTCCTGAAAGCTATAGGCCTATAAGTTTATTAAGCAACTTAAGTAAAATGTATGAGAAGGTTATAAAGGAAAATATTCAACGAACAATTTGGCTTTAGACATTTTCGTAATACTTCCCATCAGTTATTAAGGATTTGTAATTCTGTAATCGTTCTCAAGGAAAATCTACTGGGACGATACTACTAGACATCGAAAAAGCTTTTGATTCAGCTTGACATGAGGGTCTTATTTATAAAATGATAAATTTTAGATCCCCTCCATCTCTATCCAAATATGTGCAGTCTTTCCTGTTTTAATGTCCATATAGATAGGAGCGTTTCCAGCCTAGTAAATTTTAATGCAGGGGTACTACAAAGCTCAGTTCTCGAACCTGTCCTTTATAGTATAATATATAAAATACGTCAGATTTTCCCGACATACAAAACTCTGATGATTCGCTCTCAATATTGAGAGGAATGTAAAAGATGGATGGGATGTATTCGCAAAATATTATACTAGATAGAAAATGAACGAAAAAAAAACTCAAGCGAAAAAGAAAAGCTTATTTTCTTCCCAGCACCCAACTTTAGATAAATGAGTGCAATATAAATTGGGTGCCTACGGCAAAGTATTTGGGTATTCATTTGGATACTAAGCTCACGTTTAAAGATCATATAAACAAATTATTAAAGAAAATAGGATTTGCAAAGGAGGCATTAAACTTTTGACTTGAATGAAAGGTTGGTCGAATGTTGAATTGATTTCTCATGAGATTCAAAATCAGTTTTCTTCAATAAAAGTTGTTTCGTTTTCAATTCAAGTTTATGTTCTGCGGGAAATTTGAGTTTTTGGTTCATTTTCGACCATAGAAAAGTCGTAGTAAGCAAACGCCGTATTGTTGCACATCTGCAACAATGCGGCCACATCGAAAAGGTGTTCTAAGTGACCAACAACTTCGGGTAATAATCTGTTCATGTTGCGAAAGTGAAGATGAACTTGATTTTTCTCCCGATGAATGTAATGAGGATCCTAAATTTGCCCCCAGGAAAAAAGCTCATCGGACAATCCACCACCGCCAGAAACTTTGCTTCAGCGACAATAGGCTCCATCTCCTCCACCTCAGCCGTCTACTTATCGAGGAATTTCAAGAGCTGCAGAGACGAAGCCAGCAAAAGCTAATTTTATTGTATATGGAAGAAAACAAACTTTGAGCTCAATCTAGTTCAGCTTAATTTTTTAGGCAACAACGATCTTCCAAATGAAATTCTGGAATTGGAAACGCCATACCAGTTTTTTTCTTATTTTTTCACTGAAGGAATTGTTGATCTTATACGCAATCAAACCAACATATACTCGTAAAGCGTACAAAAAGACCCTAGCAAACCGATAAATGCTCATCAATTTGTTGGAGTAGTTCTATACGAGTACACATCAATTATACGGATTTTGAATGTTAGAAGTTACTAGTCCTATAAAATGGGAATATCGTTAATTAAAGACACTATGGCACAGTTAAGAACTCTACATCCAATGTTCAACGATATGATAAAATAAACAAAGTCCATGTATCGATTAAATGACCATTTGTGGTAGCCGAATACAACCGTCACATGGGAGGCGTGGACTTGATGGATAGCATTATTGCTAGACACAAAATTTTACTAAGAATTACATTTTGGAGTATGCATTTGTTTTACCATTTTCTTGGCATGATTACGGCAAATGCGTGGCTGCTCTATCTTCATGTTAACAAACAAATTGGGAGATTTGTCAATTTAAGCGCCGCAGACATTCGAGCGGAAGTAGCTGAAGCATTTTGCAAGATGGTCATCAAACAAAGGTCGACTAAAAGAACATCAGATGTTGAGCAAGGTCTTCAGGCAAACAAGAGATGAAAGGCCCATGGTTTCAGACAAGCGTTATGTGAAAAGTGTGAATAGGCTTATGCTACAATAAAAAAAAAATTAATTTTTTCAAAGACTTTCATTGTAGATAATCGTGTAAAAAATTAGAAGCTAACGCGTAATGTTGCATATCTACAACATATGGTTTTTGCTAATAAATAAATAAATAAAAAAAAAATCAATTATTAATTTTTTTATAATTTTACTCTTAGTTGTGTTTGTACGAGTATTTTCCATCTATTTTCAAAATTTTAGCGAAAAATTAGTCCTTGTGCTAAGGTTAATTGTTAATTTAATATATACATACATAAATGAAATAGGAATATCTACCTATCTATCTATCTTACATATATACATATATACAGTGAATGGTCGTTCATCAAAAACATCAGAAATTTTGCCTCATCCTCCATCCCAACGCTCATTTACAATAACATTCCAGTTATCAGATCTTTGGACAAGACCAATCTGCTTGCTGCACACTTTGCGGTCAGCTCAACACTCCCAGATTGTGCTTTGTCTCAGCCTACACTTCAGTGCGTCGAATCTTCAATGGGACGATACCACTTTCGCACTCGTGTAGTAGATCTCAACATACATAAAGCCGCTGGTCCAGATGCTACATATAACTCCCCTTCTTCTGAAGAGGTGTTCTTCCTCGCTGCAAAACCACTGCTTAAGCTTTTTCATCAATCCTACTCTTAAGGACTCTTTCTGAGCAGATGGAAAACCGCATTTGTCCAGCCCGTCCGTAAAAAAGGTGAATCTTCTTCCCTCTCCTCCTACAACAGACAAATTGCATTTACGGCCCTTTTTTGCCAAGGTCATGTAAACGCTCATGAAATATCTAGATTCACGAAAATTTCTTAATGACCAGCAGTATGGTTTTCGTAGCAAACGGTCCACCAGTATCTTATGGCATGTCTCACCAAAAATTGGAACCAAAACTTACATCAATCTGGCGAAAACAAGATAGTTGTACTTCTATCTATGACGACTATCTTTTTCAATGGATTAAAAAACTACCTTTCGGAGCGCTCAATTTAAGTTATCTTGGATGGTTTCAAGTCTGATATTCACAAAATAAATCCTGGTGTGCCCCAGGGCTCCAATCTGTCTCCGGCACTCTTTTCAATTTTTATCAATGATCTCTTGTCTGCCACTTCTAATCCAATATATTCCTTTGCTGATGACAGTAATCTCTGCTTTTTATATTTGTTCCAGGACTCACGGCCCTGCTCTTAGACTGTAGAACGAGAACAACTTACGTTGGAATGACCACATATTGAATGTCGCCAAAAATGCTGCGAAATGTCTAGGTTTCCTCAAGGGATGTAAGAAATATTTCACCCCCTCTCATCTGGCCTCAAAATATAAGGTGTTTATACGCACAAAATTGGAGTACAATGCCCACATCTGGTCAGGTGCTCCTAAAACATCTTTGCACCTGCTAGATAGGATTCAAAACTAATATCATACTAATATCAGTCAATCAATTGACACCCCCAAACACCGACGTAATGTCTCCTGCCTCACTTTGTTTTATCGCTATTTCCACCCCCAGTGCTCCACTGAAATCGCCAGTACCATTCCGCCCATTCAAACTTTCAACCATAACACCCATCCCGCTATTAATGCTCATCAGTATACCATCAAGCCCATTTTCGGACGTAGTCTAAAATATCGTGATTCGTTCTTAAGCCATAAAACTCGCTTATTTACTGCCCTCGCGATTTCTGTATTTTCTGGTCATTATAACTTGCAAACATTTAAAAACAAAGTACATCTTTTCTTCCTCCCTAAATGTAAACAAAACAACAACGGTGTGAGATATAAAATTCTGGCTTTATTTTGAAGCTACGTTCATGTGTGGAATTATGTGAGGAATAGCACATGACAGTGCTTCAAACGGTTGCAGGTTTTTTCAAATATGGGGTTTTCTGTAAACTTACTGATGACTTTCTTTTATTATTATTACTTTTATAAGAAAAAAATTGTAAACGTTATATTTATTACGCTTTTTTTTAGCATGGACAGAAAAATGGAACAGGCTTAGAAATTGGATATCTGTTTCTCATATGGCTCTAAACAACGTGGACAAAGTCCCAGGTAACTGCTATTAGAGAAGTAAGATTGTTCGTAAAATTAGAATATTATTTCTTCATCTAGGGTCAGACTTTGAAGCTTCAATTTAATTTATTCATCACCTTACAGAGAGACATGTTAGTGTCATAAAATGATTTAAATGCCTCCACGGAAGACTTAGTATAATTCAAATTTGAATGAAGTCTTTGCCACGTCTAAGCAATTTTTTCTCAAAATTATCTTAAATACAATCTCTGAAAATGCTAAAGACTTCATTCAGATTGACCATTTGGAATCCCATAAAAATTTGCAGATCTTTGATATATCTGGATCTTGTTACTAAACGAAAAAATTGGAATTTACATAAACTTTCTTTAAACTTTCTCTCGTCTTATTATTTTTTGTTCTTTCGTTAGTCGCATAACTAGGTCATAAAATTAGTCATCAAATAAGATTTGAAATTGCATTTGCAATTTCATATGTCTTAATTCCAGTTAAATGTATTTTATAATATCCCAGATCTTGTTTTACATTTATGGCAATATGAATTTCTGAGCAAATAAAATTAATGAACTAGGGTCCTATAATGTACGCGTTAATGACTTTTCTAATTATGATTCTACTTTATGAGTAAGTTAAATGACTATAATTTTTGGCTTAAGTAAGAACGAATAAATTTTTATTTTTTTATTATTTCAAATGTCAAATATGCAGATGGGATGATTTTTGGAGTTCCCTAATGGTTTGATCACTGATTTGATATAAATTCTAAGCTATTAAACAATTTAATCTCAGTTTTTTTTAGAATCTCAGGACTACTGAAAATATAACAAAAATAAAAGACTGAAGAGAAGGGAGACTGAAGGACAGAGTAATCTCAATACCTCCAGTTGCCCAGAACCCTGCTAAGCCCGGAGGTATTCTGTGTCCACTCAAAGAAATCTTTAATCATGTAAATGGCCACCTATCTTTCTAGATGCACCCTTCCCCTGCTTACAGTTTGAACACATATATCTTCAGGACCAGAGAATTTTTTGGGCGCGGTCATGTTTTGCTAGAAAATCCATTCTTGACGATTTCTTATTTCTGTATACCATTCCTTCTGTATATTGAGCGGGTAGTGTTGTGACAAACATCTCTTCTATGTTTTTACGAGTAACAACGTCAACGTCACTGTATTGCTCATATGGTTCATTTTTTTTTTCAGTTTTTTATGCATTTTTATTTTTATAACTTAAACTACTCTTATATGATAACAAAAAACGATTAAAAATTAGCTTAAATAACTTAAAAATAATCTTATTGTAACTTACTAGCCCCCTACGGGCACTCTAAATTAAACATAATACTTAATCTATGTCTTTCGACGAATCTTGCAGTCTAATTTTATTTTTATTTTTACATTTATTACAACTAAGAAAATGAGTTTTAATTGAAAAAACTTAGTGTCTGAACTCTCTTTTTTTATCTATAAAAACTTAAAACTAAAAACTTATAAACTACCTAAAAATAAATCTTAACCTACTTACGTCTAATACATACACATACATACATATATATCCATAATACTTATATACTTTATATATAAGTATATGTATATATATATATTTTGTTTTTTTTTTTAATTTTTTATTTTTTATTTTTTTGTGTTTTTATATTTGCCATGGCTAAAAAAAATTAGGCTGGCTAACTTTGCTTCACATGAAGCTACATATCACTGGAGGAGTTCGACGACGAAGCATCCTCCCCTTCAACAAGCCACCAAAAGTGTTGGTGCTGCCGAGCAACATCCCTCATGTCGCGACCACCTACCGTCCTATTGAACCGGAGACGCACCGCACTGCCATGTGCGACGTCTCTGTCGTAGTTAAGTCGCCTGTCCGCAGCTGTTCGACCGACGTGGAAGATTAGCGGCATCGCCAATCTGTCCTGGATCAGACCTTTGTATCTAGATAGAGGAACGCTTCTGGAGGAATAAAGCCGTCAAAGCGAACTCTCTCGTGATACATATAATTGGGGTATTAAGTCCCGGAGATCAGGTTATTCGATTAGGTCATTGCTCTTGCAACGTGCCCTCGAGTCAACTTAATGACGAAATTGTCCACCCTTATTAGGTTCGCCCTATTGTATAAGACCTCATTAGGATAGAATTTTATGCACTGAGACTCTGGTGTTCTGTATAGGCGAAGACAAGTCCTAAGGCAAGCCCTCTAAATCACCCGAATCTTTTCCAATAAACTTGCTCTCACGTTGAACCACACGGGACATCCAAATACAAGCATGGGCCTGATAAGGGCCATGTAGCAGATTACCTTTACCCTCGCATCGAGTTGGCTGTTAACAGTCTCTTTGTAAGGGCACAAGCACCTTTGGCTCTGGCCAGAGCAACCTCTATATGTTTGTTAAAATACAGAAATTGATCTAGCCAGATCCCAAGGTATCTGACTACATTTCGACAAGCAAGAGGCTGCCCGTTCTGTCCCACGATCGAGAACTTTCGCCAATTCTTTCTGGTATCCCTAGAGGCCTCAGACAAAGGCGTCCTTAACAGAATCGTTTCCGACTTCTGAAAGTTGATTTTCAACTTCCAGTCATCGCAATATCGCTTAATTTTGTCGAAGTCACGCTGCAAAAGCATACTAATGACCTCAATCTTTGGACCTGCGTACGCTATGGCATGGTGACGTGAACCTATCAGATCACTCGTGTAAATGTTGAACTGGATCGGCGAATTTACCGCACCCTGTTGCAGACCGTTTTTAATGTTAAATGTTCCAGCAGAAGTCACATCGCCATTCTTCACGATGAAGTGTCTACTGGAGAGCATATCAAAAAGAATATACAGCAGTGGTTTACTAATGCTCAACCTGTCCAGCTTGAAAAAGAGTCCTTCTAACCATACGGTATCGAAAGCCTTCTCCAAGTCAATCAGGCAGGCACCAGTGCACTGGTTCTTGCCTTTGTTCCATTGGATATCAGAAACCAGTTTAGACGCACCATGAATGATATCATGCCCCGCCTTGAAACCAAACTGATTATCCGGAACTATATTTTTATCCTCAACCCACTTAGTCAGGACTCTATTGATCATCTTCTCGAAAACCTTTCTGATGTTTGGAAGAAGACTGATCGAGCGGAGATTCGCCGGATTGGAAATGTTTTTATCCCTTTTGGGGATGGGATGTACCACCGCAGTTTTCCAACGCGCTGGATGCATTATTCATTGCATTATTAAACAGGATGGTATAAATGTTCATCGTTTTTATGTTTTAATGTTCGGTATTTCATCCGTTCCCACTGATTTCTTACTTCTAAGTGAATCGAAGATCGTTTGGAGCTTTTCCTTCGAAGTGAACGGGGGTAGTACCCTATCGTTGGCGATGACATTATTTGCCATATTCTCGCCACTGAACTTGGTGAAACCCGAGCTCTCGAATCGCCAATTCACTATTTCATTTCGAAGGTAGAAATTGTGCACAAGGACTCGATTTTCCAGGTCGTGGTTCGGGCCAATGATGTCATTCGCCTTATATACTTCCTGGAAAGTCGCTCCTATAGCCTCTACCTTCTCCTGCGGATCCTCGATCACAAAGAAGTTGCCATCATCAACAGCCTCATTTGGATCGATGCCTGCTGCTATAAGTATGTTCTCGTTGTTCGTCGTTCAGGCGATTTTAAGACACGAAAGGTCGTTTTGATCTTTTCTCCGAAATATTTTATTTATTTGCGGAAACATATTTGGGTTGCTGGTGTTTACAGCCCGAACCTTGTAGTTCCAATACAAACTTACAGATGCTCTGTAATTTTCTTTTATTAATGTTTGGAGGTTTTTAATCGACGACTTCAGTGTCATGATCTCCAGGTTATGTCTGTCAGTAAACCGTCTGTACAAGGTTTTTAGTCTTGACAGAAGTCTAATTTTATGTCGGTGAAGTGCGTCAATAGTTGCGTTGCGGAATAAGTCTTCGTCGTCAGTGTGTTGGTACCGACGTATCGTTTGGTCCATTGTTCGTTTGATTGTCTCGTCCATTAGTCTTAGGTAGTTGTCAATCTCTTCGTTTGACAGATTTCTGTTGGACGGTGGGTAGAGCGAATTCGAGGATAGTGCTCTAGTCAGTGTTCTAGTGAAGTGTGTCCAACGCACCCTACTATAATTGTAGGAATGCCTTTGAACAAACTCATCCAATTCTGCAATTTCGTTTGGAACAGTTATTTCGGTGCTGAGACCGCAATGGTCACTGTCATACACGAAAGTGCGTAGACAGTTTGTAGTTTGTTGGTTAGTGCATGTCAATTGTATTCGTGAGTCGAACAGCAGAAGACCCAAATAGGACCCGTGTCTGGGAAACGACGGACTCTCCGTCACACTGTGCTGACCCCATCAATTGAATAGTAGGTACCCTCTAGTATTTGGTGTATTATTTCCCCAATCACTATGTTTATCGTTGAAATCTCTGCCGATAATAAAATAGTTGTCTTCCAATTCCAGCCTCAGAAATCGAAAAAGTGTCTCGAGCTCTGAAATAAATAAGGTGGATTGAGTAGCCTTAGGTGCATAGACAGACACAATGTACAACCGCTTTCCACTACGGAGAGGGATATACACGATGCATGCTTCCAGCACCTGGTACCTACCTACTACACGACTGTATGCTCTTTTAAAACGTATACCTTTTCATACGAAAATTGCAGCACCACCTCCCTGAGTGGAGTTGGGTCGGTTTCTTCGTACTATTTTGGATCTTCTGTGCCTCATTTTGTGTCTTTGGTAAGCTTAGTTTCGCTAACCAAAAGCACATCAGGGGCTTGGTCTTTGAGTAACTTAAATAGTGCGGCTCGTCGGTCGAGCCTAATCAGTGGATTCACATTCACAGCAAGGACCTTCAGGGTTTGCTCCGCCACGTACGTACCCATTACGACTGGAGGTGAGTTAGGCCAGGCAGCAGTGCGTATACTTGATCCACCCGCGCTGATCAGTTAAATGACGTTGTAGCTGAGCCAGCTGCCCCTGGATAGAGAGCAAGATAGCTAGCATGTCAGGTACTGGTTCAGGTGCTCTAGGCGCTGGGGCCTGAGAAGCAACCTTCACTTGCTGTACCGTATTTCCCATACCTGCCGCGATTTGGGCGTAGGTAACATGGGGAGTAACGGCTGGAGTTTGCGAATGCACGGGTGGACGTTTCACTTCCACTTTCTTCTGCCGGGCCAGGTTTATTCTTTTAATGTACTGGAATTTGGGACAACCCCGATAATTTGCGGTGTGTCCCGTGTTCCTACACAAAGCACAAGAGAGCTGGCTTTTTTCAGACGCTCCGTTCTTACCCAGAGCGCATTCCTCGGACTTGTGGTTCTTTCCGCACTTCACTCATCGAGGCTGCATTTCGCAATTCGACGCGTCGTGCCCGAACCTTTGGCAGCGAACACATTGTTAAATGTTTTCGCTCCTCTTTAATTTTTCCCAATGGACAACCTGTTAGTCTAGGACTTTAATACTCCTTAGACCATCCAGATTGCTGGTGGGACTTAGATGGACCAGGAAAATCGGCAGTTGCCGCTTCTCCCTTTCATCTCTGGCTGTGGTGAATGGCTTGACCCCCATGAATTGGAGCCCTTCGCACTTCTTCTCTTTCAGCAGTGCAAGGAGCTCCTCTGGATTAGTCGACGGTTCTAATCCCCTCAGCAGCATTGTTTGCTGATTGTCCCCCTTCGGGGTGTAGGTGAAAAACTCCGTCGTCGAATCCTTCAGTAAATTTTTTATTTTATAATAGCGCTCCACTGAATTGCAGAGGGGTCGTAAGTACTCGTAAATTGAAACCAGTCAGGAAACAACCCCAGTGAAGTGAAGTGTAGGTACATAGCATTAACTAAAGTGAAGCTCAAAGACAAGGGGTAACCATGAACCGTACATGATTCTGTATTAATATTTTTTCCCATTATGTCTTACTAGGGCAACAGACACTTATCATCTTTTGTGATAGAATATGTAGGCCCTTCGCCGTCTTCAGTCTTCGAATTTTCGAGTGAAACTGCAGGTAGGCAGCACTATAGTCAGACATACTACTAAAGCTACATGTGCTCGTCTGTAGAGGCATCGTTTTTAGTCGTTTGCCACTCATAAGTAAAATGTTTTGCATTCTGAAATTCTAACCGTAGGCACGTTGAATCTTTTTTTATGATCGCAAGTTATTTATATATATTTTTTATAAACATGTCATTATTTTTGGGTCAATAAAGGACTCTTTCTAATTCGAGCATAAGTAAATACCATAAGTTGCTAATTTCAATGTTCCTTCACACATCCGAAAGAATCGTTGTCACATTGAGGCTCACAAGCTGAGGAAATTAAAAAATGCTACAGCAGTTAGTTTGAATCGGCCACTAAGATACGAAACAATGAAAATCTACGCTTTACACGAAATCTTCACATATCCAAAGACATGACTCTGCGGTTAGCATTCGATAAAATTACTATGCCCGCTAAAAACAAAAATCACTCTGTCTCTCACACCTCATAAAAGTTAACGGCAGACGAGATGTACGAGTATCTATAGGTATCTGAGGATCCGTCACTGTTGAAAACTCGATAAAATTGTACAATTTTATATCAACAGATGTAGTATGTAGTACGTACATCCCATGCATTAAACACACATTACGTGTACCGTTACGATCCTGATTTTTGCCCTGGAGCTGCCACCAACTCCATTCTATTGGCATCCAGTCGAAAGCATTTTCCGAACAATCGAGCTATTGACATTTTTTTTTGTGCTACATTTCGAATGTCAATAGAAACCTCATGACGGCCTTACGTATTTTCGGGGGGTGTTTTTTTTTTGTTAGATATTCACCGTCTTGTCTATGTCACCTCTAATAGCGGCCCCTGGATGGGACTGAGTTGTTTTTCCACTTAACCTATGTATATGTGAAAGTTCATTCGTTTAGGTACATACACACATACATATGTATGTCAACGGATGGTAAACCCATCTCAAGGTTAGAACAAGTATGTGAGAACATCTTATAGGCTTTAGGGAACGGCAAAAGAAACGAAATCACCTAATCGTTGGGTGTTTCTAAATTCTACCTCCGAAGATATATGTTAGATACTATTCCCTCTATGGCTAGGCATTAAGTGGAATATTGATTCTGAATAAATAAACGAATATATGGTCTGGCTCCTTCAGTAGATTAAAAGCTTTTGGAGAGATTTTCTGCTGAGCTGTTGAAATGCTTGACAAAAATGGTTAAGGTTGAAACTTTGGAAGACGTCCAGGGGTAGACTGCAATATAATTCACTCATATCGAAAGCAGAGCATTGCAGTCGAGTGCATGATAAAAGTTACTTACTTCCGGTGGCAAATGGTCACTTATCAACACTTAATGACACCGCCTGACTCAATAAATCACCCTGAATGACGAGAATTCGCATTTAATCAGGCCGATGGGCACTTACTATAAATGGTAGTTAAAGGAAATCCTTTTCATCGGTTGAATATTTTTACAATTTTTAGCGAAAGAATTTGTACAGTATTAAATTAATTTTTAATGCTGATGGGTGTCAGCCGATGCCAATGCCAACATATTGGTCCCGCTGCCCTTCTGAACGTCTTCACATCATTCACCGTACACCTTTCGGCTTTTAACTTTAAACGAATTAATTTAATTTAAATTGAATGCTAGACAGGTGAGCCTTTTGACTTTCCTTTTACAAATTTCGGCGCGTGTATAAATTTAGTTCATGTTCCATTTGAGAGCTGTTCTCCGATGTTTTTTTTGTTTTGTAAACAAGTCGTGAGTGCTATGTTGTCATAGGTTTTGTTTTTTCCACATATTTTTTCCAAAATAAATGTTCCTATGTTTCTTATGCGCGTTTTCCAAATAAAACGTAGAGCTTCGAGCAGTTTCTGGATTTATTTTCTACTTAACAGACTTGTTTTTGCTTATTCTTTTAGGCTCAACATTTATTTAATGACGGTACCAAATGTCTTAAACATTAAAAACATTTAAAATTAAAAAGGAGAAAATGATGAAATCGCTAAGATAATTGACCTAAACGAGGGAATGGAATATGGAAATCAATAGTCTTCAGGATGTGCTGTCAATTGACTCTCCAACTTATTGTACTATCTGCTATACTGGGCAACAAAAAAGCCTTTTCAGCTGAGAAAATGATGTAAAGCAAGTAATTTTTGTCAAATTTTCTGCAGAGCTGGTGCCTGTTATTTGCCGAAAATTTAAGTCTACGAACGGCCACTACGTAAAAGCAGTCCTACCATCTGTTATCTAGTCTTAACTTAGTCTTCTCGAGGATTTATTAAAAAGGATTAAGGATTTATTAAAAACAACCAGTTTTAAAGAACCGATACTCATAAAGGCACACCAAATCAGAGACTAGCACATTATCGAAAAACTTACGAGTACGTATAAATGGTGCATTCTGTGTTGCTGGCTGATTTCGTTTTTCTTTTTTTTTTATTACCACCAAAATCAGGTTCGGAAGACTTAGCAATAAACAAAACGAGCATATAGAGGCTGTAAATCCCGAAAGGAAATCTACAAGCATGGAGAAGGCAATCTCATAGTAGAGCCACAGTCAGTGCTGACAATTTTGAAAGATTTCTTCTGCAGACTGTCAAAACGACAATGAAGAATAACATTCCACCGTCAGAAAGAATCAGTGTATCGGTCCACCCAATCAAGATGCAGTCATGACAGCCATTGTCAAGCACAAGTCTAACTGCCAAGGGCCGATGACTGCCAAGCTGTCGAAAGGCTGTTCAACTCATCTCCGAAATGTGGGTCTACGAAAGTATGCCCGACGAATGGAATCTCAAGGGAGATCCCCTGTAGATCCTGTGCGTAATATTACTCGTATGTGAACGGCTAAGAATCTTTGTAAACAGTCTGAACAGCCCCAATTAAATTTTCACATTACGAGGGATCTTAGAAAAAATCCAAGGATTCTAAATCGATACAAACCACTTCTTTGTCGATTTCAAAGTGGCATATGGCAGCATATACAGAGACGAATTATACAGATTCATGTTTGCTTTTGGCATCCCTGCCAAGCGCATTCAACTAGATGATAGAATGACGATGGAGAATGCACGCTTTTCCGCCAAGGTTGACAAAATTGAGAAGTTCAATGTCAGACACCAGGCGATGCCTTATCATGTGATTTTTCCAGCATAGTTCTCGAAAGTCACAAGTCAACTTCATCAAAAGTTGGTTTAGTTACTCGTATATGTAGACGACAATGTCGTTATAGGAAGAACACAGCGAGCGCTCATTAGAGCGCTTATGACTATTGAAACAGAAGCGGCAAAGAAGGGCTTATCGATCACTGAAGGAAAAACCGAGTATGCTGCCAACAGGGAGAGCACACATGGCAGTTGCAACTTTGAGGTAATGAAGAACGTTATCTACCTCGACTCTGCTATCTTCTCCGACAATAACGCCAGCACAGAAATCATGCTAATGATCACTCTTACTAATCGGTGCTTCTTTAGGCTTAGAAGGAAATTGAGAAGTCAAGGCCTCTCTTGAGCAACTAAGAATTTATCATACTAGACACTGATCTTCCCAGTCCTGCATTTCGTAGCAGAAACTTGGACACTGACGCAAGCGGATGAAAGTACCCTGGCGCGCTTTGCAAGAAAAGTTATTTCGTTAATTTTCGGTCCCGCTTGCATCTATAGAGAATGGAGGAGATTTTTCAACAGTGAACTGTACGGGCTGAACAGCGGTGTCCTCCGAATTTCGCGAACTACGCGCCATCTGGAGAGGTATGTTAATTGAAGACCTGGTCTACCCCGGACTGTAGCGCCATCTGGGCCCCTGCCCAATTATCAAGGCTTCGTCTATTAATGTGACGTTGTCTAATAAAAAGCGAGGGCAGAGCAAAGTACTGGTCTTATTGTAAACATCATCAGATGATGCATTGCCATTCCATCACGGAAGACCTTTTACCGGAGCAACACTTTCAAATTATTGAATTTTGTTATCAAAATTCGTGATCAGTGAAAAACGGTCGTCATAATCGACATACTGAGCAAGCAATTCAAGCCACGCATAGTGACCAAATTTCGCACCAATTTCACGCTATTGGACATCAAGCCACCTACCCGTATGCGTAGATTGCGTACAGATGAAAATGTTGCTGCTGTAGCCAGTGACTGTGATTTGTCTTCGTTCGCAGCAATTGGGATTGTTTTACTCGACTACATGGAAGATTTTACGCAAGGATCTTGGTCTAAAACTTTACAAAATACAGTTCCTGCAAGAACTGAAGCCGAACGACCTGCCACAGCGTCGAATTTTCGGCGAATGGGCCTTAGAAAATCTGGAGGAAGATCCGTTTTTTTTATCGAAAAATTGTCCTCAGTGACGAAGTTCATTTCTGGTTGAATGGGTATGCTAATAAACAAAACCGCCGTATTGGGTCCGGTGATGATGACCTCAGGCAATACGAGAGCTGCCAATGCATCCGGAAAAATGCACTGTTTGGTGCGGTTCAAGGTCCGGCGAAATCATTGGCCCGTATTTTTTCAAAGATGATCGTGAGAATAACGTTACCATCAATGGCGCCCGCTATAGTTTAGTGATTTCGTATTGTTTTTGCGCAAAATGCACGAGCTGAACCTGATCGACATGTGGTTCCAGCAAGACGACGCTACATTGAGAAATGAGTTCGGTGAGCAATTTATCTCTCGTTTTAGGCCGGTGAATTGGCCGGCTAGATCGTGCGATTTGACCCTTTTATACTTCTTTTTTATGGGGATATGTCAATTTATCTATGGCGATAAACCAGCGTCAATTGCAGCCTGAGAATACAACATAACACGTGTTATTAGCCAATATGCTCGAAAAAGGGATTCAAAATTGGACTTTCCGTATGGACCACTTAAAACGTAGTCGTGGTTAACACTTACATGAAATAATCTTTAAAAAATAAATGGAAAACATTGGTTTATCAATTCAAACAAAAATTGTATATGCCTTTGGAATTTTCCTGTGTTTTCTTTTTTACAATTAAAAACCAAACGCTTAAAAAATCTTAAAAATTATAACCCCCCAACTGACGGTATTACCCTACTGGAAACACACTTGGTCATTGTTTTTATGATTTTGTACTCTCGCTTTTTATTTCCATTTTATCAGGTGCAGTGCATCTGACTATTATTTTTCCAATTTTCATTATTTAAACTTTAGTCCTGCAAATTCTTTCTTTTTTTCTTGTTTTTGGACATGTTTCGAATTTTCTCACGGCCAGCTCCTCCAAGACGCTAGCGACTGACGCATTGGAATCCTGTTTTCTGTTGTTTTCTAATGTTCACATTCTTCAAAATTGTTATTTTTAATAACTGCGCATATACCTTTCACAGCATACACTTATACTAAATATTGTACATTTATTTCTCTCATCAAAAAGCAGTTGCTTAAATAGGCGGTATTTTTAAATAGATGTATCTATGTCGCGTACGTCACTCTCCAAAGCAATAGTTTTTTATTATATGTCATATATTATAGACAGAATTTCTATTTTGCACAGCTAAATATCTAACTATTTTGTCTAGTTATAGCCGATGCGTGAGATTGCACTATAAATTAGACATTAATTGTTTGTTGGGTGCGTCACGGACCAAGTTGAGTTTTATTTGGTTTTCCTGTTGAGTATATTTTTTTTTGGCTTTTAGAATTTATAATAGAGAATAGATGCCGATAGTGTAAGCAAATATCACATGAAAGAGAAACAGAAAAATCCGGAGTTTAGAAGGAGAGAAAACGGAGAGTAAAGTAATATAGAAAACAAACGAAGGCAGGCTTGTCCCGAATAAATTTAGAAGAATTCAAAAAGAGCAATTGAGACCAAAAACCCCGGGAAAGGGAAACTAAAAATTTACAAATAAATGTCTCATCCATGAAAATGGTACAACGAAACTAAAATCATTTATTCCAAAAACATATAATGTGTTATATTAAAAAAATCAATTAAGTTATGTAAAGATGTACTCGTAAATTGGAAAGTGTGGTCTAAGTCTAAAAATAACATGCTGAGGTTATTTCTGAAGGAAACTAGTATGGGAGAGTTCGTAGAAAAAACAACGGAAGCCGTGAATTCTTGCATGATAAAAGAAAATCATTAATTCAAATATTACAAATAGATATAAAAAAATATATGAGGACATGACAAAATTCCTTCACTATTAAAGCAACAAATTTGTATCTTCAATCGCGTGGAAGTATGACACTTCGCTACTTCCCACAGAAAGGGTATCGCTGATGGAATAAATGACAACATTAAGCCCCTGGTAAAACAAAAGTCAAAGTCTCAAGGCAAATTTTTTTTTCGGATAGGGGATTTTCCTCTCTCTGGTGCTGGCGCTAGTTATAATGCAAAAATCCATTATCACCCCATTCGCAATAATCAAACGCCACAAAGAAGAAACATAATTTGTCGATCCGATTGCAATTAACCCTTGAAACCTTCCCATCCCGGGAGAAACACTATTACTACCCTGGGGTCTTGGAGATCTCAAACAATTTTAGACCCTACTTAAAAACCAATTCAATAAAAATTATTATTTATATTTATTAAGATCCTACCAAAGTTACAATGTTAAAAAATATTAAAGTTTTATGTCTAAGCATATTTGGTACACAGAGTGGCTATGTTCGCCACAAAGACAATTTCCACAACATCCACACCTTATTTTCGTCTTCCTGTCTTCTCCGCGTGGACAAATGGCGCATATTTTTTTTCAGCAACAGCAGTAGTTGTTTCAACTAATGGTCGTATCTTTTACAAAATATCTCCAATCAGGGCCTGGAGATTTGACGGCAAAGTGAACCTCTCCTCCATTTGGGGTTTGATGAGGGCCAGTGGCAAGATTTTGAGGAAGTTTCGTCTCGTTGGTGTTTGATTCGACGCCATTTTTAGAAGAACATACGAATTAACACCCACCATATTCAAAATCCCAAAAAATATTGCCAATGGTCATCGTTTGGTTCATCTTAAAACACTGTACAGGTGACAAAGTTGGTCTATCAAATCAACACCACCGAACGATTTTTTTTTTGTTTGGGTTTTGGTGGACAGTAGGACAGTAAAACAATGTCTTCAAAAAAAGCAAATTTAGCTATGTTACGATCTTTGACTTTGAGAAATGAAGGTGGAATTTCTCTTTTATTTCGACGCAACGTGCCCAAAATCGTAACTTTTTTTTGCAACAATTCTTCTGGCACCGGCAATTATCACAAGTCAATTTCATGGTGTAATAATGTGCAGATGAAACATTTTTGAATGCCGAATCCTTACCCAAATATACGGAAGCATCTAACGTGTATGCCGTTTCGGATTCACATAATATCAAAATTTGTATACCATATTTGCCTGGTTTATCTATTTGTAATGTACTTCAGAGGTGTGTGGCTGGAGAATTGACATTTTGTTTGGAAGCAGCAGGTGGCATGCTTGCGGTTGCACGACATTTACTCGTCGGAGGGGAAGGATCTTGCTGCTTTTCTCTGAAACTTTCGAATTATTATGCCATAAAGAAAAGATAAATAAATAAAGTTTGTAACTTAAGGTAGGTCTTAGACTATTGCAAATGTGAAAAGGACATTATATGAACTTGCTTATAAACTTATCGTGGTGTTTTAGGTATTGTAACATGAGAAGGAACCCTCCCACAGGAACTGGTTAACCAATTACACCATGACTATTTCCTCCTATGTCTATTCTGGAATAGTCCCTAACTACTATATTTTAACACTTCACTAGTGGACCTCTCAACGATCATAAAGGGCTTAGCACAACGTCATATTTTAAAATAACACGGAGTAAATAATCAGTAAACGTACTCAAATATATATTTCAGAAAGATCATAGGTCAGATTATAGGTAGATAATATACATTGGGTGACAAGTGTCTAAAATTGCTTTGTTCAATTTTATATCTAAGATAAATATTTTATAGGGTAATAAGTCAAATTCAAATCTGATAGGATATGCAAGTAAAATATTATTTAAAATGTGTCTACAAAATTAAGTAAATGTTTAAATTTTAAGGTAGTTTTTGATTTCAAATATAGATAGTGTATGTGGTAAGAGTTTACGAAAATTTACGTATATAATAATATTAAAGGAAAGTTATAAATAAGCCAATGAAAAGAAAATCAAATTTTACGAGTATGTACTCACTTTTATAACGAAGATCCAATTTGTTGAAATTTGTGCACAAAGTTCAGCTGCGGATGTAGTTTGAATACCTTTCTAGTGACAATATGTACAAGGATCACTTTTCTCTGGCTTTTAACAGTACTCAGTTAGGTATGAGAGTATTGGTACAGTTACAATATTAATTTAGCACTAGGTACGTGATCTTCGACACTAAATTACAACTCAGGTATTTGATGTTACAGTTCATGATAAAATTACTATTTCTTGATTACTATGAGCTTGATGGAGTTGGTGGACAACTAATAGAAGCAAAGACTTGATTGCATTACATAATGTAAATTTATAAAATGGTGGGTATGTTCGAATTAAGGTGGATCCGATTGGCCTTTTGGTGGTTGAAGGTTATTGTAACCATGTGCTCGACATTTGTCTGTGCATTTTGCAAGGGCAGTCAGATCTTGTTTCTTTTTAATTCTTTTTCTTTTTTCCAGCGGTTAAGTTTAACGCATAGTACGCCTGACGAATCGTAAAAAAAGGGCAAAATGAACCATAGCAGAACAAGAGCCGGTTTTCAGGCTAAGGTTAATATATCTGCGATAGTGGTCATATACAATCAATATAAATTTATTCACTTAGTAACCCACAATTCTTCCCTTTAATGCTTCTTTTTGTTGCAAGTGCGTTCACTATGTGCGGAATAGCTAACACCTTGGGAATAATTTCAAACTGCACAACAACAAAAAAAGGCAAGCAATCAAAATAAATTTTATTGTAGAAAATGAATGTCCAAGGTTACGTGAAGCGTGTTAATGATAAGCCAGGAAAATATAGGATTTTGCACTCCCTTAAATACTCTTCTGAAAACAATAGAACTTTAGCCAACTGCAATCGATGATAATACCAAAACGCAGATTGGTATAAAAGCCAAGTGTTAAATTTCGAAAACCCAAAAAATATTTTGGTAGTAATCGACTTTCAAAAAGAAAAATTGTCTACGGATCACATATTTATGTACATTATGTGTATTGAAGAACAACAACATTTCATCCAAAGTACAGCAATTCGATGGACAATAAACTTCACTTGAAACGCTGACAATATGATTGAAAGTCTCTCTTATTGGGGCAAGTCTGTCATTTTGTTGGCGTTCCAAACTAGTAGAGCGGTTATCGGAACTCATAACGAGCTTGTGTCATGGATAGCCCACACCGGACCCTTGTTAAACATTTCTTTGGTTGTCACACGATTCATGTGGAGAATGCCAGCCAAATAGTACAAACCAAAGAAAGTCTTAATCTCTTTTACATCGGTGTCCTTTGCAAAAGAAGGACGTACATATAATGTTTGCACTTGAGGAGTTACCAAATTCGTCGATATCCACGCCCTCAAAAGCTCTGTGGTTTTTAAATTTTTGCCTTTGTCTACCAATTTCAATGTTGGTATAAGAGACAAAAAGACTACATGCTTCTTCTTCTGTTGTCAAACTACGAGCATCACCTCTAGGTCCAGGAGGGTGTAGTAAAATGTTTCTTTGCACGATTTTACCCCTTTTTGGATACTTACCATTTGAATCGATCTTTTCCTTTTAGTTTGCTAGGAACATCCAAAACACGTAGAAAATTACTTGAGGCGAAATTAGCCGAGGGACATCATCATCCGAGGAAAAATCATCATCAGTTGAGTCTTGTCGGAAGTCTTCCACTCCATGAGGTCAATATATAAATTCAGTTACGTTATAACCTACCTCTTCATCTATATCGTCTTCTTCGTGTAACCATGCAGTAATTTTTTCATCCATTTCAGTTTTTTTTTGTGTTTTCAATCTAAAATCGAGAAACATGTCAACAACACATATAACACTAATACTACTAATTTGACTAATAAAAGCACTAATAAAATATAAATAAAAAGCTAACTTACCAATCAAATCAATGCAGGAATATAAATTCAGATTCTTTAAAAACTTGCACTATCATTACCCTGAGGTCTATGGAACCCCGAAGTTTAAATTTCCGCGACTGCACAACTCAAAAATAAATAAATGACTGATAACTAGACGCCTACTAAGATAATATGAAGATACTTTGAGTAGCGCCTCCATGGGTTACTTAGTTTTAAAAATATTCTAATAAATACATATGTATATGGGTTAAAAAAGTTGATTTCCATCTATAGGCGATGTGGCAAGTGAGGACGAGGAGAAGAAACTGTCAGTAATACTGGACGATTGCATGGAGTATTTGGAGAACAAAGCCAAATCTGGTAATTTCACCAATGAGGTGATTGTGGCCAGTGACGGTAGTCTGATACGGAACTGTGTGACTACATTGAAGTATTTGAAAAAGTATATAGCTAAAAAATTTTGAGTTCTTGAATTGATAGGGAACCGAGGAAAGGAAGGCGCTCTACGAAAATGGGAATACTTCTCACTGATACCATACCATACCATACTGATGCTACCACAAAGTTTGCTGACTATTCAAAATTAGATGAGAGTTTGAAAGGAGTGACTACAGAGGGGGAAGAAGGATGCATTGGCTGCTGTCTCAAGAGCATATTTAGAAAAAGAAGCTATTGCATGGAGGTCCTTTTTCAGAATATTTTTGATGCGTGGCTTCCATTTCTTGGTTTAGTTGTTCGCTATACAATCAATTCGTGGCACCCAATGTAGATTCAAGCTACTCATCCGATCGGCAGCTAGGAATCTTTTTCAAGATCGTGCATGTAGAGCGATGGGCTTTCTCTTCCTTGCTGAAAAACTAGAAAAGGCCAATAAAAGAAGTTGCTATTAACTGGACAGAAAGCGAAGGCTCCAAACTAATGCCGTTCTGGTCGTGGCTTTAATTGGGTGCTGATTTATTCCTCATTTGATTCCGATACTTAGTAGGTGCATGGAAAATCCAAACCACATCCTACATAAAACTATTAATCCAAATCATCCTCCATTCATGTAACTCTCTATTTTGGTCTCACAATTCAACATTTCTTATTTAAAAAAGGAACATACATGTAGCCAATAAGAAAAATTGTAAAAAAAAAATAAAATAAATAAATGTAATACTCAAATTCTGGCCAATCTAGATTGAAATTACTTTGGTATCTAATCATCCGAAGGAGGAGAGACTAAACACTTTCATCGGTAGCTTAAGACTAACTTTATTAATATCAAAAATGACACTTAAGCTAACATCTTACAGGCTAGGAGAGAGTGCTCAATTGTATGACACTTATGTAATATATAGTATGCTGTTATACAGTGTCGCCTACAAGAATGGTTACTGTTTACATTCATGACACTCCCCCAAACTTACTATAAACTTAATATAAACTTAATATAACATTTCAATTAATTAATCATAAATTCATTCCAAGTTTTTTTTTTTTTTTTTTTTTAAGTATTTATATTCTTTCTTATTTGCCATTCCAAAAAGGTTGATTTTGGTTATTATTCTGCATATACTATTTCAAAATCAAAATCAAAATCAATTTATTCTGCGTTTAACCTTCAGCTTAGATATAAATACGTGTTTCACAAATTCATAATTTAATGTATTATATAGATTCTCAATTAATATTTGTATATTTGTAGGTATTTATGGCTCCTTGTACTTCAGTTTTAATCTCTTTGATCTACGTGGCAAACTTGTTAAAGATACAGACCTTTTCTTTTCATATGGTTCCTTAAATGTATGCACTATATTTGTAAGTGCAAAGGAAACTTCTTTATATTTAGCCTTTTTTAATTGAGTAATATGTGCGGATCTATGTACACCATCTGTATTAATAGTAAAAATAACGTTTCCTATCTGTCTTACAATTATACCAGAAATCCAATTATAATCATGATTATTTTTGAGCTTATACAATATTTGCTCACCTGGACTAAAACTAAAATTTTTCTTATTTTGGCCTACGTTTAGGGATGATACTTTTTTCTTTTTAGTCTTTAATTTTATCTTATCTTTCGCCTTGTTGTTACTATCATTTCGAATTTTAGGATTTATACCATCTATAAGTGTTTTTGGGTTTGTTCTAAATATAATTTCATTTGGACACAAATTATTGGTTGTGGTAGGAGTTGATCGGTATTTGAGAAGAAAATTATTCATAAGTATCTCTATCGGGATATTGTTGCAGTTTTAGTGGTTTGTACTGCCCGTTCCGCAGCCCCATTGGACTGTGGGTGATAGGGTGGGCTCTTCAAACATTTTATGCTATTATCATTGCAAAATTTAATAAAAATCTCCGAGTTAAAAGGTGGTCCGTTATCTGATACCAGTGTGGAGGGTAACCCAAAGTACGTAAAAATGGATCTTAAAACGAAAATCACACTTTCGACGTTTGTTTGTTTCATTGGTTTAATGTCAATCCACTTTGTATAACTATCGACAACTATCAAATAATAACGCCTCTTAATGTAAAAAAAATCGATGTGTATGCGTTCGAAAAATGTTTTCGAGTCCGGCCATGGTTCAAGATGATGTGATCTTGGTTTATTTCCTGAAAGAGCGCATGATTTGCATTCTGTCACATATGCCTCAATGTCATAATCGATTCCTGGCCACCAGAAATATTTTCTCGCTAACATTTTTATCCGAACGATGCCGACATGTGATTCATGAAGAAGCGCTAAAATCGCTTGATATAAGACGTCTGGTATCACCAATCGCTGAACATAAAAAAGACATCCATTTTCTTCTAGCAATTGCAAACGCTTATTATAGAATTTCTTTAAATTTTCAGGTACACTGTTTGGCCATCCAGTTTGTACCATATTCAAAATATTTCTAATTTTCCAGTCCTTTCCTGATTCTTCTGCTACTTCTTTAAACTGGACATTAAGGTAACTATCGCCCTTAATCATACTCACCAGCGAATGATCTTCCTCTACTTCCGTAGGATATGCCAACGGAAGACGTGATAGACGGTCGGCATTATTCATTTGTGTCCCTTTCTTATACTCTATTTTATATTGATACATACTTAGTATCAAGGCCCATCGATGAATTCGAGCCGCTGTTACTGCCGGTGTAGACTTCTTAGGATTGAAAATTTCCCGTAAAGGTTGGTGATCAGAGTAGATCGTAAACGATTTCCCATAAATATATTTATGGAACTTCTTGACTGTGAATATAATAGCCAATGCTTCTCTGTGGAGCTGTGAACACTTTTTCTCTGCAGGGTTAAGGGTACTGGAGGCAAACAGTACCGGTCTTTCCACTCCATTTACTATATGCGATAAAATTCCTCCCACTCCATAAGGGCTGGCGTCGCATTGTAAAATAATCTCTTTATTGGGGTCGTAGTGGACTAAAATGCTATTACTTAGAATCAATTCCTTACTTTTAGCAAACGTTTCTTCACATTCGACAGACCAGAGAAAACAAACATTTTTCTTTGTTAAGTCGTATAGAACTTTTAATTCTGAGGAAAGGTTCGGGATGAATCGTGCATAGTAATTTCAAAGCCCAAGATATGATTTTAACTGAGTTACATTCTCAGGCTGAGGGGCATTTCTTATTGCTTCTAATTTTTTTTTCACTGGGCTTAATGCCTTCTCCATTTATCACGTGACCTAGGTAATCAATTTCCTTTTGGAAAAATTTGCATTTATCCATTTTCACCCTAACCTTATATTTCTCCAATCTATCAAGGACTTTAATTAAATTTGCCCGACAATCTTCTAAGTTGGAACCTCCGACAATAATATCATCGAGGTAGCACTGCACTTTAGGAATGTTCTTTAAAATTTCATCCATTATGGATTGAAAAATAGCAGGTGCACATTTGACATCAAAAATGAGACGACGAAATCTAAAAAGCCCCTTATGGGTATTAATAGTTAACAGTTCCTGGCAGTTCTCTTCAACTTCCACTTGTTGGTACGCACCTTCTAAATCTAGGACACAAAAGTAATGTGAATTGCCCAAACTTGCAAATATGTTATCACACCGTGGTAATGGATAATGATCAGTGCGTACACAAGGGTTTATTGTCATTTTGCAGTCGACACATAAACGAATGTCGCCATTGGGTTTTGTAACCACTACCACCGGCGAGGCCCACTCACTGTGTGGTACCGGATATATTATATTTGCCGTTAAAAGCCTTTCAATCTCTTGTTCGACCTTTTCCCGAACCCCGAAGGGAACCGTATATGGCTTAAAAAATACCGGGGTACTTTTTTCTTTTAAAAGTATTGCCGCTTTGAATTCTCGAATGGAATCTTTTTTATCTCCGTAAAACACATTTCTATATTTTTGAATCAAGTATCCCATTTCAGCCTGAATGTTACCCTTCAAACTAGAACATACATTTACGTTAAAGAACGCGTTTCTCCAATACGGAAAAAGTCTGTCAAGCCACGACCTACCTAACAATGGAAAAAATGCTTTCGGACCATTAACTATAATCAATTCTAATTCAAAAAGGCTGCCCTGGGATGACAAACTAACAGACGCTTTAATAGAACCAACAACATCCACTTGATTTCCTGAGATTACATTTAGAACACGACTGCAATTTTCAATATTTCTTCCTGGGTAAAAATCATTAAATGTCTTAACATGCATCACTGACGTACATGCACCCGAATCAAGTTCCATCCCTAAACGCTTGCCATTACAAAATAACGTGACAATTAATGGAGTATTACCGCCCTGCAAATTATGTATATAACCTACGTCTATCTCTAGGTCTCTTTCTACTTGTGGTTTACTTCTAATAGCACTAATGTCATTACCTTAGTTTCCGCTATAATGGTGTCTTGATCTGCTTTTGGAGTTGTTTCGGTACCGCTTGTTCTTGAGAAAACAGTTGCTTTGAACATGTCCCCACTTTTTGCAAAAATAACACTGTGTGTTCTCTAGGGTTCCCATTGCCGGCCTTGATGCTTGTCCATATGCTTTGTCGTCCGATGTTTTCTTGGCAACTGACCTTATTCTGATTCTGTCTCGATTACTCACCTCTCTCGAACACTTTGACTTCACCGCATGCACTGCCATCGAGGTTCCACCTCATATGTACCATCTCAGTTTCGATTAACTCCATATTAAGCGCCGTTTCACATGCCTTTTCAAAGGTAAGATCCCCAATGTCGATCAATTTTGACTGGATCTTTTTATTTTTAATGCCCATCAACAGCCTATCCTTGAGAGCCTCCTCCAGAAATTCTCCATATTTGCAATTAGTGGCTAGTTGCTTTATGGACACAATAAAATCGGAAATGTTTTCTGTCGAATCCTGGTTACGATTTAAGAATTTAAATCGTTCCGCCACTGTGTTTTTCTTTGGTTGGTAATGGACTTTGAGTTTGTTTATCAGCTCGTCGTACTTAAATTCGTCCGGATTCTGTGGTGCTGCTAGAGTCTTAGCAATTGCATATAGCTCAATTCCTCCCATTCCAATTAAGAAGGACATTTTATCATCATCTTTTTCTATTCTATTTAATTTTAACAAATGAGTCAGCCGTTCGGTTTACTCATTGAAATTGTCCCCCGCATTAAAATATTCGATACGCCCAATAAAACTTGACATTATTACATTGGTTGTTTTTTTTACTTCTTCGTCTCGTATGTTAAACTTATTTTCACCGTTGCTCATTAACAACAAAAAAAAACTCGTACGATTTGAAATAAAAAAAAGAACGGTTTATCCTCGTCGCCAGTTTGGTATCTAATCATCCGAAGGAGGAAGAGACTAAACACTTTCATCGGTAGCTTAAGACTAACTTTATTAATATCAAAAATGACACTTAAGCTAACATCTTACAGGCTAGGAGAGAGTGCTCAATTGTATGACACTTATGTAATATATAGTATGCTGTTATACAGTGTCGCCTACAAGAATGGTTACTGTTTACATTCATGACAATTACTTCCTTTGTTGAATGGCCATATTCCGATAAAGATATGGACATCTTCGATAGATGATACATTGCATAAGGAATATTCTATATCCTCGGTCCGGTTCGTTTAACTGCGAAATCTACTCTCTAGTTAAAACAGCTGAAAATATTGTTACTAACGACCCCCTTATCAGAGGTTGGGGGGAAGTCTATAATAATTGAAAGAGTATTCTTTTTGCTGCCCGGTTCAAGTGAACTGACGCGTTTATTATTTTTTAATATCCTAAGTACTAAAATAATGCTAACTTTACAATTTACAAAATATACAATGCAACAATTTTCACACGCTCAGCCAGGAATAGGGTATGAGATATCATACTGACTGAATGGTGCCTTAGTGGGATAAATTTTAAATCTTGTAGAAAATATTGTATTTTCTGCAGTCGACAGAAAATTTTACAATTTGTACCACTAACTTCAACAACATCTGTTAAGTTGCAGAGAATAGCGGTGAATTTTTTGTTGTTGCTTGTCCGACGTGGTTTAATGGGTAGCGGTGCTTTCTATCAGTGGTAGCAAGAATTTAGATCCTTGAACTTCGTGCTCTACTGAAATCGTGTTGTGCAAACATATTGTATAAAAGCGTGTAATTTTTAAATTGTGTGGTGAGTTATTAAGATATTTTATTCCTGTTAGTAAAGTTATAAGCTTGAAAACCTAAAAATTTTGATGAAAATCAAGTGGTACGTTTTTTAACACACAACGACTGAAGAGGTTTATGTATTAATTAAATATATATATATATTTTTTTTTTTCAATATTTTGTATTATCATATCATATATACTCGTGTACGAGTAATTGATGGCAGACTACAATTAACAAGATTCTAATTTGATTGGAATTAGTATAGTCCGTACCAATTCAGTTTGCTAACGGTCGATTGCGCAGAGAGAGGATTTAAGAGAACAAAAATGGTACGAAAGAGTACATTTTTTTGCCTGAAGTTTACAATGCCTAACCCAAATTTACATGGCTATGAACTAAAATGCTGTTTCATAAATTACTTTAATTTTTTTTATTATGGGGTCGATACATTTCAACGCACTTCATATGTAATGCTAATAATAGGGTGGGATTGCCAAAAAATTCAGGGCATAGGTATATTTGTTGAGTTCGTATAAACTAGTCCGATCGTAATTGATTAGGTTCTCAACGCTTTTTATGGTTTTATTGTTTGTGGTTTAGGTTTAGGTTTAGGTACCTGTGTATGTGGCGTGCTTCCATTTATTTTATGGTGTTTGCTTCTACCTGTGGGCCTTTAGTTCATAGATTTTAGGATGGGATTTTAAGTCTTAGAAATTTAATTGGTTGAGTGTAAAACACTTAAAAAAAATTATTAACACCATAATTTTTATTCAATTACTACCAAAAGTCCATTACGTTTTTTAGTTACATGTACCTAATTAGTAATAGTAATTGTTTAGTTATTTATTACATGTAATTGTAATCAAACTACTCGTAGACCCAACGCATATAAATGATGGATTTGCTATTTGGAATCCAGTTTTACGAAAACAATAGCATTGCTCGGACAAAAGCTTATACTATACAAATACAAGAATTTGTCATGGATTCACCGTGAAAAGGAAAACCAATAGAAATTCAGGCCCGTAAGATCGTTGTTAACATGTATAACAAAAAATTGGAATAACTATGAGTTTATGTTTGGATAATCCCATAACGTACGCAAACTCGCAAACTGAGGAGTTTACTAGAATTTCGGCCCGATCAATACGAACGATTATCAAGGAATACGAGGAGAAAGGTGTTACTAAATCTCCAAATAAAAAAGTACCACACAAAAAATGATGGAAAACTGCATTACACGACTGTGATATCACAGTTATTCGGCGAATTATATACAACTTTCACCTTGAGGAAAAAATGATGATTACCTTAAAAATGTTGAGACAACGGGTCCAAGAAAATTTGGAGCTTAACTTAAGCATTATGTCGCTACACAGGATTCTAAGAAGAAATGTATTTTCCTATATAAAAACGGAGAACAACCGTAAACTTATGTGTGAAAAAAATGAAGTTAAACTTTTACGAGTGAAATATCTGAGAAAGGTGCGGGAATACAGATCAAAAGGTTATTAGATCATTTATTTGGACGAGAGCTATATTCACAGCTCACACACAAGACAAGGGCATGGACTGATGATACCAGACGCGGATTAGAGGCGCCAATTTCAAAGGGTCAGTTGTTGATAATGGCGCACGCAGGTGGCGAGAAAGGTTTCGTAAATAATGGCTTGCTTTTATTTAAATCTGGAATTAAAACAGGAGATTATCACGATGAGATGAATTTTGAAAATTTGTCCAAATGGATGACAGATCAAGTTTTGAATAACATAGAAGAAGCTTCAGTTATCGTAATGGACAACGCATCATATCACAACAAATGGGAAAGCAAACAAATCAGTTCTGGTTCCGCAAAATTTTAGATGTTACAATGGCTATAGTTCACAGATGCTCAAACTCGAACTTTATGAGTGCATCGAAATATACACCATCCAAAGCATAAGATTGACGCTATAATTCACGGCGCGGGACACGAAGTACTACGATTGCCACCTTATCATCCAGACAACTGTCAAGGCAAGGGTGGGAAACCGAAACACAACATTTAAATTATCGGATGTTCAGAAACTAGCTGAAGAAGAATTTTCAAAAATTACAGTTGAAGATTGGCGCAAAGTTTGTGCAAAAGTTATAAGGACAGAGGAGGAGTACTTTTCTCATAAGCTGATGTGGAACACAATATCGGATGCAATAGTTATCAATCCAGGAGATGATTCCTCAACCGATTATGAAACTGACAGTTTTTGAAATTGAATTCAATAAATCTAGTCCTGCCATAGGTTCTGTGACAAATACAAAACGCTATAAAAAAAAAACCAGTAAGCATATTGTATTCAAAATTGTTTCATTTATTAGACCACAATATTGATTATTAAAATAAATTTTATTGTATTGATCAAGCCCTTCATAACACACTCTAGCACATCTTGGTAAATATTTGCACCAGTTATTAAGCCTTTTTCACAGAAATGGAGCTTTGCCTGCAATAATGATCTACGAAAGTATAATGAGCAAATAATCGAAAACTAATTAGGCGTGTCCCACAAAGTGAGATGAGTGAGGCGAATCCATTTTTGTGGGACAAGTTTCTCTGCAAATAACGTCTGTCAAAAAAATATGATGTTTTTTCTAAAAAAAGGGTCCTTAGGCTCTGGTCTGAATAGAGTTCGCGTTTAAATGTAAATATTTAAAAAAAAATGGAAACTATTAAGAAAGAAATTGGGCAACAGATCTTAAGCGCTGCAGCCAAAAGTGTAAAAAAGGGAAATGAATGAAAAAACCGAAAAGCTGTTTTTAGATCTATTTGAAAGTGATGACAGTGACGATGCTAAATCTAAAAAAAAGATATTTTTATGGACGAGTTGCAGAGGAACAGAGAAGGAATTTTTCCCAACGGAAGGTTTTATCGGCTGTATGAGGAAAATTTTTACTTTCGCGCAGTCCCAAACTACACCGAGGATGAATTTAGTCTCATTTACGAATGCGAAAGGTTAGTTTCGAGGTTTGTAACTAATCAAATTATTTATTTGAACTTGCTGTTGTTTTTTTTTTTATATTTAGTTATTGGTAAATCAACTGGTGCACCATCTGCCTCCAAATCTTACCGATCATAAAAAGGCGATTCTGTTCAGCCTGTACATGTTAGGCCATGGTGACAATATCAGATTGAGGTTGCATAAATTCGGTTTTCCACATACAACGGGTCACCGGCTTTATATGTAAGTTAGTTGTGGAGGCCATTGTTACAAAACTGCCCGAGTATACGAAGTGGCCATTTGAATTTTTTATTAGATTAGACTCAAACATATTTCTCAACAGCGATTTGAATCAAAATGTGGAATTCCGAGAATAGTTGGAGAAATAGATGGCTGCCGTATCCCAATAAAACAACCAATTGGAAACGCTATTGATTACTACAATCGAAAACAATTTCTTTTTTAAATAAATAAATAATATGCAAGCGCACCTTAGGAATCAAAAATCTGAAATGTCAAAACAAGTAGCTGTGAGAAAACTGAGGAATTAATCCATAAATTTTTTGTCTCAGAAATCTCCGCAAAAAAAAGTGAGCACTCAGATGAGATTTTTTGTCTCACTTAAAAAATCTCTGAGATCTCAAAGATCTCACTTTGTGGGACACGCCTATTGCGTGTTCTTGCACATAATTATTAAAAATAAAACCCCTGCCTATCTATTCGATAAGGTACGATTTTCTCAATTTATCAGAACAAATAATTGCACTCCATTATAAAGGGTCCGCCATCTAACGTAACACTTAGCTCATGTCTAATTTAACAGATAATTATGGAATTTCCGGTTAATAATGGAAAATAATTTCATTCAAATGGCTGCCTCGGCTGACCATGCAGTAACCTCCACGATCGGTCCAATTTTTACGCACATTATCGATTGTGTGCAGCTGTATTTCACCAATGGCTTCACGAATATTGTCCTTTGAAGCGTCAATTGTCTCTGGCTTGTCGGCGTAATACTTATCTTTTACGGCACCCCACAAATAATAGTCCAACGGTGTCAAATCGCAGCTCCGAGGTGGCCAAACGACATCAGCTCTGCGGCTGATAATGCGATCTTCAAAAACAGGGCGCAAAACATCGAGTGTAGCTTCGGCTGTGTGGCAATAGCGCCGTCCTGTTGAAACCAAATGTTGCCAATATCCTCCTCTTCAATTTTTGTGAACAAAAATTCGTTCAACATGGCCCGATAACGATCGCCATTGACTGTAACGGCCACTCCTTGCCCATTTTCGAAGAAAAATGGCCCAATTATGCCTCTGGACCAAAATCCGCACCAAACAGTGACTCGTTTTGGGTGTATCGGCTTTTCAATGTATGCGTGCGGGTTTTCTGTGCCCCAAATGCGACAATTTTGCTTGTTTACATACCCGCCAAGATCAAAATGAGCTTCATCTGAAAAGATGATTTTTTTAGCAAAATCGGCATCTTCTCTAAGTCGATCGCAGGCCCACTTAGCGAAGCATTGTTCAAGCATATACACAACCATATTCGTTCAGCGGAAGGATAAAACTAAATATCTGTCAAATCAGACATGAGCTAAGTGTTACCATTCACGAAATAAGCACTAGTTGAAAAAAAAAACATTAGATAGCCTACCCTTTATAAGGTACGATTTTCCCAATCTATCAGAACAAATAATTGCTCTCCACGCACCTCTTCCTGATTTTTTTTTACCAGGCCGTGGAACACACTTCGTTTAACGGCTAAGCAAGCAATGGAAGCTACATTATTCAAAAATGAAGCACGGGAGCACCTTAAGCAATATCAACAACTACTTTTCTACTTTATCTCTTATACGGATGTAGAGCGAAATCCAACCGCAAAATAAGCCGGTCTGATCGACGTCAAATCGACTGGTGGCTATATTTTCTTCATTTCGCACAAATCTCTATCTGGTTGGTGGATTAAGATCTAAAAGAGTGTACTCATGCTCAAACTTTTCCACGGTACGGCGAATTGCCTACACACTGAAGCCTATAATGACGACTGACCTCACGACGAAATTCACGTTGCGTATTTCAACCGAGCCGGAGTTTCGATAAAAATTTTTTATATTTTCGGACGTTCGGCAAGCGTAAAAGCTTAATGAATATTTTGACAGCTGTCTGTCATTGGTAACTTTGACAGCTGCGAAAACATAACAATTGGAAAAACTCTCATTGCTATCTGGGTGGCCGTGGTGTAGTGGTACTAGCAATCGCTTCTCACTCGGGGGGTCCAGGTTCGAACCCTGCCCGTGGCAAGTCAGTTTTTCATTTGTGTAATTGGAACTCAGACAGAAAAATTCTCTGCGTGTATACTGATTTGGCTGTTGTAGAGTTTCAAGCACAGAAAAAAATACTGTGAATTATACCTTGAATCACTCTGAGTGAAGAAAAAAACTCTCCGTCCTATTCGGACTCCCCCCCCTGGAGAGCGAATATCCGAAACCAAACACACCTGAGTTTCAAACCACTACAAAAACAATTTTCTTTTCTCCTCCTACTACCTTTCCGCCCGCGCCCTGGCAACAGTAAAAGGGTATCTAACCCCTTAGGCGCGCGTAAATTATATAAAAAAAAAAAAACCATTAAACTAAGGAATTAATATTAATTAATTAATTATAAAATACGATTATATGCCTTATTTACAATATGACGTGCGACACAACAAACGATAATTTAAAAGCACTGAAATGTTGTCAAAAAAAAAATCGAAAAACGTAAATGAGATTATCTCAATTTTTCCATTGCAGATCAGTTATCTTTCACACAAAATGAATTGAAATACTTAAAATAGCTCGATACGATTGCATCTAAATTTCCAACTAGAGTGCAATAAAGGCAATCAACCCTGAATGGCTTCCCACTTTCAATCAATCATGATATCGTTTCCTCCAGACGTGAATTCAATCCATGAAAGTGTCATTCAAATGCTCAATAAAATCTTCATTCAACCCTGAAAACCACATTAAACATTTGAATACCAATTATATGTAATATATATGTATCTACTGACAGTAATGAAATACAGATATGTTGGAACCAATTAAAGATTCACCACAATTCGAAATGACTAGTTTTTACGTATATTTAATGCGGGACTTTTAATTATCAATCCAAACATGAATAGCTATAATGAATGACTTTGCTAAGTAAGCCTGAGGACGTGCATCTTATACGTATTACGTACTTTATTCGAAATCGCCTTCAAAGATGGCATCGGAATAACGAGTACGCGTCCTTTGCAATATAATAAGTTGCACTCCACTAATCTCATGAATCTTTCCGAACGAGGTCGTAAAATAAAATAGTTACTGGCAGAGGCTGAAAAACAACAAAAACATAAAAATATAATCCAATAAATGCTTCTGCAACTATGTTGCTTGAGGTCGCGTCGCGTAGTGTGAATATTTTTCCATCCTTCCATTTCAACTAAAATGAATAAATTATGCGTACGGGGAAGTAGCACCGTCAAATGGCTGCTAGTTACGCTCGTCTGGCTGTTGGATGCAAATATTTTTCTTCAAAAAAAAAAAAAATAAACTTCACTTACGTGCTGCATATAACATATACATACTCGCATATAACCTTTTCACCCGGGCGCCCATATAAAAGGTGTTAAATTCGTATTGCACTTAAGTTTTAACTCGATTTTCAGGAAGCAAGAACGGAACTATCCTTCTCGCCATGTTTATGCAGAGGCGAAATCATTTTATTATGCTAAGCAGGCAAGGAAGCTTGACTAAGGGTTTTTTTTTTTTTTCTTTCTTCGTATTGAAGTGTTCTGCATTGTCAGGAGAGGTGTGCATATTTAAGGGTTAATGTGGATAAAAGTTTTTAACGAAAGTTTGCAGAAAGCATGGTCTCTTCTTAAGAACAAAAAAGTAAAAGGATTGTTTTCAAAGAAAATGGCTTTAGTCGGAAGGGGCGATGATTTTATGGAAATGAAATTTTAGTTGCAGGTCACTAGAAAATACGAGAAAGGTGAAGCATACTACAGATTATCCGTAAGCAAGCAAAAATTTCTCATTTTTCCAATTTTCCTTAAAAGTATACAAGTATAAAAGTATGCTCTTATAAAGTTTAAATAATATGAAAATAACCAAAATTAAATTCAATTCATCATAGGACAGATATATGGAAATGAAATGCAAATAAACCCTTCCAATGTGTAGGCAAATACGTGAGTCACACCTAAATTCAATGATATTGACAAAAGTTTTATCAAAGCCTACATTGGCAGAAGAACCCTCCCCCGATTGCTACTCTCCTTCTGAGAATAGGTTTTCCATGTTTCTGTGTTGTGTCCAGGTGTGAAGACGGTTGAATTTATCCAGCGTCTCCCTGAAGTGCCCCGGCACCCAGAAGTAATTGCGAGCCAACTTCGATAGCTTGAAAACTCCAGAAGTTTTTTTTGCACATTTGATCAATGAAATATTTGTACTCAGCGTTGTTTAAACATTCAAAATCGAAGCGTAAGGGAGAAAATAATTCCACTCTCACTGGTAATCTGGTCCCTTACTGGTTCTAGGCTTTCTTTAGATGAATTTTCTCGTCACATGCAAATTCGTCTAGCCGAGGTCTAAACTTTGTTGATTGCAACAGCGATCTCAGCTGGACCTTTTACGGGAAAGAAACATCTTCTTATCTTCTTAAGTGGCCCTTCCTCCCTTCCACTTGCGTATGCCACCTCATATGTGGTTGTCCTCTTCTGTGCCGTCTCTCGGTGTTAGAATCTCTGTGCCGAAGCTGTAATGTCCATTCGCCCAGCCATCTTAGTCGTTGGATCCGCAAACGCTTGACTAAGCCGATGTCGCTGTAGAAACCATGAAGTTCGTGGTTGTATCTTCTCCTTCATTCTCCATTAATACCTATACAAACAGAACCGAAAATCACATGCAGTATTTTTCATCCTTTTGAATCGTTCAGGTGCTTTTTCGTCTGCTTTCAACAAGGCCCAATCTTCTGCTTCATAGAGCAGGACCGGGGTGATAAAGAACTTGTATAGTAGACAGCCAGTTTCATTGTGCAGGATAGGACTCTGTTAACAATTTCCAACTGAGCCCATAGAAACTGAGATTGGCAAGAGTATGATTTCTGTTCTGATGCCTTGCTGCTTGTAATTGCGGAACCAAGGTAGACCAAGTGCTTAACTACTTCGAAGTTATAACTTCCAATGATGACGTTCTGGCCAAGCCGTGCGTTCTTTTCTGATTTTTTTGACCTCCTTTACCAGCAGGCTCATTTTGGCCGTTTCCGCCCGGAAACTAGGTACCTAGTTATGAAAACTGCATTGACGACGCGCTGTAATTGTCCAATCACCTCTTTGCACTTGCGCCGCAGTCATATCACAGTGGACCACCTTGTCGAAAACCTTCATTGACATTGATGGTACCAAAGATGGAGCAACGAACGTACGATTATTAGAGGCAATAAGTTGAGGTATCCTCACAACCTATTAGCAGACGACAGGTAACGTCGAAGCTCACACAAACCAGTTTATTTTAAGAATTGCGACACAACAAGGAAACACTTGAAATGGATTCAAAGTTGTTTGACTCTTGCAACACTAATCGCTTGGTCATTGAAGGCACATTTGTTTGAACACAAGGGTAGCCAGTAGACCAGCTCAGCTGTACCTCGGATGTGTTGATATTGTCGAAGGCATATTCGATCAATCAATTTTAGATCGTATACGGATATCGTTCAAGAGTTTTGAGAAGCTATGATGATAGACTTATAAGTTCGAGGTCTTTGAGACAACACGAGAACATATTCCAGATTTGGGAATGAAAACTGACTGACTTGTGGAATGTGGATCAGCTCTACGTAACTCCTCATGATATTCTCTAGCGGTGGCAAGGTATTTTGAGGGATTCCTTGTATTAGTCCCAGTCTGTCACTTTTTTGGTGCATTTTGCTTTGTTGAAAAGTTATAAGCGATCCCATTGCTGATGTCCACCAGTGCAGGTTTTTTTGCCTCTAGGTTGAATAAAAGGATAGGAAGCAACCATACTCTGATTAAGAGCCGAGGTGAAATCCTTGACTATCATGTCAAGTTCGTAGGTGTTACGCGTTCAGAGGAGTTAAGAGGTAAGAGCAGAGTATTTGCAAAAATGTTCCTCTGTATTTTCGTCAATCAGTTTTACGATAATTCCGGAATGCTAGTTGGCGGGGAGGAACATCATTTAAACTGAATTGGATATATCTGCGGTCTGAAAAAAAGTATTCCAGTTCGTTATCATTTCAGTGATGTGAGAAACTTCTTGTCGATTGTAAGTTATAGAAATGGGCCGTTGCCAATGTTGCAAACAATGAAGATAGTACTTATAATGAAATCAGTGTCGGTACTGCTCGCCCCATACTGTGTAATGTGCGTTATCATCATACCCAATGAGTCCAAAAGGTCGTGGCCAAGATATGCCGATGCCAGCCAGTAGGTGTCTTTACCAGAATGAGTGCGTTCGGCAAGTTTTTGGATTAATGAAGGTTTATCTGACGAAACCGTAGCATCATTGTTACAATCTACCAGAGAAGCCTTCACCACGATATTGTTCGAGTTCTCCGATTCTGAACACGAAATGATCTTTATCATCTGATCGTAAATGATCTCTTTTTAATTCGTCGTCGGTTTCCATTTCTGGCAGGGTGTCAGAGGCGGAAACTGTCGACTTAGTTGTCATCTCGGATAGATTGGAGTCGTCGCTCTCCAATTCAGAAAAGGATATCGACGCTCCAAGATCTGACGCTGAATTTACAATTTCAGTTAAGGATGCTTATCCAGATCATCCTTTTTGTAAGCCCTTAGGTTTATTAACCCGAAACTGAATCGAATTATGTCCTTGGGCTGCACTAGATTGTTAAGGGATTCGTTAATGATCACAATTAACGCGAATTCTTAAGAGCCCTTTAGTTAATTCAGTTTCGCGATCTTCCAGTTATCAGGCGGAAGGGTCGTGTTGCTGAGTCTAAAGATCTCCAGAATGTTTCCTGGTGATGAGGGTTTGGTTGGCGTCCAAGTGCAGATGATAGGTCTGCGAGGGATATCCTCCTTAGCCACGACCTAGACCTTTGGACCTCGCCAAGCCACTCCTGATCCACCTATGGCTAATGTGTTAAGTTCAAGAGATCTAGAAATTACCTTAGTAATTACCATTTGGAGTGCCACAAGGATAGAAACTTTGTCCAGTTTTATTCATATTGTTTACAAATAAATTACTTCGTGTCTGTATAAAAATCCATCCCTTTGCATTTGCTGACGATACGGCGTTAAGCGTTGCCAGTGGTGCCACGACAATAATCTCATATTAAACACCTCTAAGACATAGATGATGCATTATCGTGGCCCACATCACAAAGCTACAGATGAGCGGAATAGTTTTAGAAACCTTGAGTGCCTAGTTACTGGGCAGGTTATAGAAATGGCAGAGTCGTATAAACACCCAGAAGTGATATTCGACAGCCACCCTATATGGGATATACAAATTAATAAACAGCGCTTCGATCTGAGAAAAGCAATATTTGGCCTGGTATACCTAGGTTATCGTTCGACGCCGCAGGTACAACAGCGTGCATACTATGAGTTTAATTGCTGAGTGTTGAATTACCCTTTCATGATCGTTAATGGTAAGGATGAAGATAAGTGGACCTAGGTGACTACCTTGAGGAACACCTGAAGTGACGAAGAAATTGACCGATGGGACAGACCTGAAACGAACACTATAAAAACGATTATCCAGGTAAGAAGATATCCATTTTAGCAAAATGGGTTCGAGGCCCAGGATGGAGAATTAGAACGGGATTAGTTTATGACTGAGATATCTTGTCAAAAACCTTACTGAAATCAGTTGTTATAACGTCAACTTCTTTATCACTTTCTAAGGCTGAGAGAACAGAAGACACGAATTCGACGAGGTTAGTGGTAGTTGATGTACCTTTCAGAAAGTCGTGATGATTAGGGGAAATAAGAGATTTGCACTGGAAGCTTAAGGCTTCGTACAAAATGCTTTCGAGGAGTTTGGTTATATGTGAAAGTTTAACTAGGGGGCGGTAATTAGTGACTTCATTCTTTACTCCCTTTTTGTGTATCGGTGGTATGAAAGAAGACTTCTATATCTGCGGAAATTCACCTTGAGAGAGCGATAACTGGAAGAGATTTGAAAGGGGGTGGGAAAGTGTTGAGGAACACTTTTTAAGAAATATGAATGAAAATCCATCTGGGCCTGGTAAGTATTCATCTTTAAGTTGTTGTAATTTATTTTGTATCACTATATGATCAAAACTTTGAGATTTAGAGGGGCCAATGGGGAAGTTAAGCATGTATTTGAAATAAGAGGGATCCAGTACGAAGGAATTATCGGCAGTTGGAGACCCCACTAACTTGGTATAATAGAATCTGTAAGCTCATCCAAGAAGAGGCATTCTTTAGTCGAGTTAGGGTTTGCGATAAAAAACGATTCATCATTTGATTGAGTCCAGTGCAGTTGAGGTAGATTGAAATCGCCGAATACGTTGATATCTTCGGGAGGATCAGTTGGTAGCATTCGATATTTTGTGCCGATAGGATGTAAAAACACATAATGTACATAATGGACAGGAACTTGTAAGATCGTTGTATTGAAAAACATTGAAACTAGGGGGGAATAATTCCTGATTCTTTATTTCGGTATTTAAATTAGTTTTAGTCAGAGCGTATACCTCAAATGGGAGAACTGCTAGTTCTATCGTATCATGAAGCATGCCATTTTGTGTCGATGGACAAGCTTAGCCGGGATGTCGAAGTTTAAACTGTCACAAGTGTCGCAAGTTGTACAAATAACAAATCAGGAAGTTTTCTGCTTTTGTAAAGACTTATTGCAAGGCGAAGATTTGTTCAGGGATTTGGCTTGAGGCCAAGAAGTATTGAAAACAGAACCCAAATATATTAAGAAAGTTGGAAAATAGGTTTCATGACTTTGATTGGACAAGTTTCTGCTTTCAGAAAATTTGGCGAGCAAAAAAATTCATCGTCTGTTTCGATGTAGGTGTTTAAATTAAAATTCGTTTGGGTACGCTGCCCCAATTTATCCACCAATGGTACCTGCCACTATAGGTTCCAACCTACGTGGTTGGCCTTAACTTCTTAAAAGGTTGAATCCTCAAACGGAATACCCACCCATAACAAATTGTGTACAATATGTTCTTGTTGTTTCTTAAATTAATGCCTGAGGGATTGCGACTTTAAGCTCCAACAAATCGAATAAGCAAATATCAGGAATGTGTGCCATTCTCTATCCAATAAATTGCACTAATCCATTCCCGCTGTAAGCCTTTTACCATCATTCCTCCCATAAGGCCATAAGGCCACCAAAGACCAAAGGCCATTATTTACAGAACAGAGAAGAAAAAGTTCAGCAGCAACTACAAATATTTTGTATTTTGAAATACAATCGAAATCGGGATTGCAATCGATATCACAGGAAACTGCAATTTCAACTTATTTTCGCAACAATCAATAAACAATCATGTCCCAAACATGATATAAATCTGCCTTTTATGTAAGTCATGTATAATTGGTTTATTATGCTCACTACATGCGAGTTTAAACATATAAATACGTGCAGTAAGGGGACTACGAGTACCAGTTGTCATTGACTTTGTGCGGAAGGATAATAAGTTCTGTTTAATTGCCTGGATTCAAAGATTTTTATGTTTTTTTTTTTTTTTTTGGTTTTGTCATGTTTATTGGTGCTTTTTATTGCTGTGGTATGAAAGAACTTGTTGCCAGGCTTTTGTGATTTCTGCCAAATATGGAAATTGATTGATTTGTGTCAATTATCTTCGTGTGCTTGTATTGTGGACTCTGTTGTTTGACAATAATTTGCAAGCTGAGGAATTTCGTTTGCTAAAGAGTGAAAATGTACTTTTATCTTTGTGCAAATGCCTGTACGTTTTCACAACAGGACTTTATTGGTTTCCGTGTATGAGAAAATTAGAACAATTTAGAGTTTCCATTCTCAGTGGCTTTGATAAATTCCGAAAATAAATTGAATTAATTGGCAAATTAATTAGATTGACATTCAGGGTGTGTAAAATATTTATATAAAAAGAAATTGGTATACTCGTGCGGTCTAGTAAGAAGTGTAATGTAATATAATAATTTTTCATAAAAAGTTTGTGGCTGTTTTGAAGTGAAATGGTCGCAACATTCGCACATCCATCTATGCTCAATGGAAAGTCAGTTTTAAGCTTGTTTATTCCATCACTAATAGCAAGGATGATATTCGACTAATTGTTGTTAGTAGTTTGAGTATTTTTTTTTATTTTTCTAAAAACATCATACCGTCTATGGAGTGGTTTCTATTTGCTTTCAGTTTGCCCTTTCACTAGAGTTATTATTTCGTCCTCATGCTTAAATTACTGCCTTTGTAATGCTTTTTTTCGACGTATTTTGGTGGATTAGATTAGATTAGATTGTTGTGGGAGATGGTATAATGAATCCCAGATCACTGCGGCCACCTCACCTATGATGCCGCAATTTGCCGGAAAGGCAGCTAAGTCTTTAGATGAGCTGACAGCGTCCGCCGCTTCGAGGTAGAAATTTCCTAGGTAACGTTGACGTGTTGCGGTCAAAACATCGCAGTCACACAGTATGTGTTGTTCTGTTTCTATGTCCTCGTTGCACAGTCTGCTTGTATTGTCTTGTGCTATGCCTATGCCTCACACGGCAGTGCAGTGTGAGAAAACGTGTGATCAGTCGAATCTGACTTCTAATTAATTGTAGTAGTTGTTTCGGTTCTTTGTGGAACTGCTTGGCATAAAGTTTTTGGCTTGTCTCTTTCCTTCAGTTTCTCTCCAGAAATGAAACTTCTTTCCCTCTAGCCAGGTTTTAATACCTCCTTTTACGATGCGTATTGATAGCCCACAGAATGGTCTTGGCATCATGAATTGAGATTTTTCATTGCCTTCATATCAACTATGTCCTGGCACGCAAATCAGATGGACTTTGTTAGTGGTGGCCATTAATTGTAGGAGTTAAAGGCAATCTCAGACCAGTTTCGAATTTATTTCAAAGGCGTGTTTTTTTATTTTTTTAAAGAACTTAACACTGAAGTGGGTATTTAATAACACTTAAAATGCCTCAGCATGTGTTAAGTTTTTTTGGAAAATGGGATAGAGAGGGAAAGAAATATTTTTGGGCTCAGTGGTTATTTCGCTCCATTGGTGGCATGCAAGTAGGGCTGCTCTTTTATCAGAGAGAATGTACACGTTTTTTGTTTGTTATATATCTGTTTAGATTCTTTCGAATGCAAAGCTCTACTGCTTGCATTCGGCTTGAAATACGAAGCTGGTTGTATCCATACTAACACGTATGTAGAGATGATTTTGTGCGAAGACCGTATACTTCGGCTCCCACTCCTTCATTTGTTTTGGATACGTCTGTGTACCATACATGTGAGTCTTTGACAAATGTTGGTTTTAAGACTGTTTGGATATATAGCCTTAAAGGTGTGCCGAACTTTATATAAGTAGTTAATTTTTTTTTAATTCATGTAGAATTACGGCATGAACTAGTTTGGAGTTGGATTCATCTTCTGTGATGAGGATTTATCATTTATCCTCCAGCATACATTTTATCCATTTACATGTGGTATCGTCAACTCCCATGTTTTGGTTACCTCTACATATCCGGGAGAATCCTGTGTTGTCAAATGCTCCTGCTATATCGAGGAAATAACCGACCGCTACCTCTTTATCTATGAAAGATTTTTCAATCCATGTGGTAAGATTTTGTAGGGCGTATGTGGTTGATTTTCCAGGTCGGTAGGCATATTGATACTTGTACAGGGGGTTAATTTGAAGCGTCCCGTCTCTGATATGTCTGTTGAAGATTTTTTCCATTGTTTTGAGGAAAAAGGAAGTGAGGCTGATTGGTCTATATGATTTTGGTAGTTCAGGCGGTCTTCGTCCTACCTTAGATATATTTGACAGCAGCGTTCAATTCAAGTTGTCTTGGACGGCTTCAAGTCTGATATTCACAAAATAAATGCTGGTGTGCCCCAGGGTTCTGTTCTGTCTCCGACACTCTTTTTAATTTTCATTAATGATCTCTTGTCTGCTACTTCTAATCCAATATATTCCTTTGCTGATGACAGTACTCTCTGCTTTTCATATTCGTTCCCGGACTCAGGGCCCTGTTCTTCAGCTGTAGAACGAGAACGGCAGCGAATGCTAAGCTCATTAAATTCCGATATCAACAGCATAACCAATTGGGGAACTATCAACAGAGTGGAATTTAATGCTTCAAAAACACAATGCTGTCTGCTGTCGTTAAAACGAAATTTAAACACTCAGCCATTATCCATGAATGGCACTTGCATCGTCGAAACCGAACAACTTTCCATTCTCGGTATGTGTGAAAATGACAACTTACGTGGGAATGACTACATATTTGATATCGCCAAAAATGCTGCGAAATGTCTAGGTTTCCTCAAGCGATGTAAGAAATATTTTACCCCCTCTGATCTGGCCTCAATATATAAGGAATTCATCCGCCCAAAATTGCAGTACAATGCCCACATCTGGTCAGGTGCTCCTAAAACGTATCTACTAGATAGGATTCAAAACCGTGCGATAAAACTTATTGACGATAATAATACCAGTCAATCAATTGACACGCTCGAACACCGACGTAATGTCTCCTGTCTGACTTTGTTTTATCGCTATTTCCACCACCAGTGCTCCACTGAAATCGCCAGTATCATTCCGCCCATTCAAACTTTCAACCGTAACACCCATCCCGCTATGATGGGGAGTATACCCTCAAGCCCATTTTCGGACGTACTCTAAAATATCGTGATTCGTTCCTAAGCCGTAAAACTTATGGAATGCCCTGCCGATCTCTGTATTTCCTGGTCGATATAACATGCACACATATAAAAACAATGTACATCGGTACCTCTCTTTTCTTCCTCCTTAAATTTCCTTTGCCCACGCTGTGAACAATCACCTTAAGGGTACACAAACCCTTGAGCGCCCGCTCATTATAAACAAAAAAAAAAAAGCGTCCTCCCATTTTTTGTTCCTTTTGTATCCCCACGAGTAACTAGCCCTGAACAAGTTAATTAGTACCAGCAGCAGTTGCAGGATGCTCTTTTGTAGTAAGACTGGAAATAGTCCATCCTCACCATAGTTGATTACTTAGCCTTCATGCATCTTTTCCAGCCCTGTCTATTCCAGCCCTATCTAAGCGGTCTGTTTATTATTTTCGAGTCTAGGAAGTGTGTTTCGGCTAAGAGCTGAAGCGTCTGTAGCCCGTTTTCAGTGTATGTGCCATCAGGTTTTTTCATTGAACCAATAGTAATAGTGTGCTGCTTAGAAAGTATTTTATGAATGCGGGCACAACTTCTGGTGCCATCGATTGTATAACAGAAGTTTTTCACGATTCTCCCTTGGCCCTTCTAATTTCTTGCTGAGTGTTTTTCTGTATGTTTTCAACTCACCATTGCGTTTTTTCTTTTTTTTTTTTTTATAATTTACGCGCGCCTAAGGGGTTGATACCCTTTTACTGTTGCCAAGGCGCGGGCGGAAAGATAGAAGGAGGAGAAAGGAAAATTGTTTTTGTAGTGGTTTGAAACTCAGGTGTGTTTGGTTTCTATGTTTGCTCTCCAGGGGTGGGAGTCCGAATAGGACGGAGAGTTTTTCTTCACTCAGAGTGATTCGAGATATAATTCCCAGTATTTTTTTCATTGCTTGAAACTCTTATAACAGCCAAATCTACGTGTCAGTGTTATGCCTTCACACGCAGAATTTTTTTGTCTGAGTTCCAATTATACAATGAAAAACTGATTTTGCAATGGGCAGGATTCGAACCTGGACCCTCCGAGTGAGAAGCGTTTGCTACTACCACTACACCACGGCCACCCCCAGTTGAAGAGCTTTCTCGTCTCTGTTCTAAGTTTGGATAGTTTTTTGATCCACCAGGGTTCAAGTCGATTTCCTGGTTTTTGGTATTTTCGTATATTGAATTAAAATATGGCACTAGTTTCCCCATAGTACATTGAGAGATATACAAGGCACACATACGAGTATTTACAGGATTTTAAACAATTTTAATATAAAATACAATGTAATAAGAGTAACACTTAATGTCTTATATTAAAATCCGCGAATTTAGTTTTAATCAGATCTTAGGAACCAGCTAAATCAAGAAGGCTTATGTTATCTTTTCCTACTCTCTTCATCACCCCTGTTCGACTGTTTTCTCTTATAATCTTGCAGCCTTCATCTTTTCGTGTTTACTAAGAGAATCTTCAAAAAGTTTATGAAATAAAAGCGATTCTCAACAGGATTATCAAAATCTAATTTCGGCGTAAGAACATAAAACTAATCCCTCAATGCAAACGCTTTCAAAGGTTCAATCGCATGGAAACGTATTGTCAGAAAAAGCCACGTTGAATGAAATGCGTACGAAATTACCCCTCCAAAGACGGTGAAGTAAGCAAGCAAACCTCTGCAAAGCCCAACTAATTATTGAGGTTTTGAAATAGGCAGGCAGTAGCCAAAAGGGCGAGATAAATTTCTAAAGCCTCTAAACGAGCACTCAAAAGTGGAAAGCAGAGAAAACCCTAAACCTAAGGTAAATTAAATACTATACTCGCAACAGTTGTACATCTACAAATTTTTTTGTTGTCATATACCTAGGGATGAAACAAGTGGTAAAATTATTTAAATGTCTGGTCACTGTGTGTCGCTAGGAATGTTTAAAAGATTTGATGATTTTTGCTCAATGTTAGGAACCCAGTCAATGTTAGTTCATTCTACGGTAAAGTAGTAAAAATGATTAAGAAACAACAGGAAAAGTATATTGAATTCCTTTATGTTATCTATTCTGAAAACGGTTCAGTTCGTTTACCCGATTTTCGTAAAAATATTATTGTAAATCGATCTTCTGCACGCAAGTCCGATGGGAATACCAGAGACGAGCCAAAAACAATCGCACACAGTGTCATAACCGCAAATGTGGGGGCATGGTGAAAAGCACTATAATGTAAAGACCAAATTGCTCAGGTAATCACAAAACAAACATCTGCATTTCCACGGCGATCCAAATGTAAAAACTGCGGAGGTAACCATAGATCAACAGACCAAGTATGCAAAAGTCACACAAAATATATCCAAATAATTGCAAAAGCAAATCAGAAATCTCGATCGCGCTTATCAGCTCCTTTAAGACAACGAGCGCAAACTTCAGTGGAAACAAAGCCATTTAACTTCAATAGCACTTTCCATCTTTTCCGAATTCGCAGCCATCTATTCAGGACTGTATCCAAAGGCATTCAGCGCGTTGTCTTCAAACAGATGGTTCTCTTCAGCCGCAAATGATTTATTTTCTCACGAGAAGCTATCTATTCTTACACCGAGACTCCACGAGCAATATTTCATAGCTTACCATCTGTCACTTTTCATAGAAAAAAAGAAATATAGTATGCTATGAAATTTTGGGTGGGCATTTCATAGCTAACAATTTCATTAGTGAAAATGTTGCAGAAGAGAGCATATCGGTGTGTGCTTCCATTAGAGGCATTGAAGGAATTATTAAAATTTGAAAAAGAAACTCAGAAAAGAAAACATACGTTTTGGATGAATCCGTTTTTAGAGAAAAGGAAACCACACAATTTGGAGGAGCATTTGTTTAAAGACATTTTGTGGGACGATGATAAGGAATATCGTAACTTTTGCAGGATGACAATTGACAAGTTTGTAGAAGTTCTCGCACTGGTAAGATGGAATTTTTAGTTCGTGAATACTAACTTCATTTTTATATCTAAAAATAAGTGGATATCAACCTGCGTTATGCTGTCAGTTCGCGAGTATGGCTTGCAATAACTTTGAGGTGCATTGCTACTGGTGATTCCTACAGTTCCCTTGAATTTTTGTCGCATATTTCCCGCAAAACGATATCAAAATTTGTGCCCGAAATACTTAATGCTATAAACCACGCTATGGAGTGCGAACATTTAAAGGTGATTTGTTGTCGTTTTAATTATACTCATCGATTTAATCAATGCTCTTTAGACACCTACCACACAAGATGAATGGTCTGCAATTGCCAACGATTTTGGTGTATTTTGGGATTTCCCGCACACTTTAGATGCTGTTGATGGGAAACATATAAGGATCAAAGTTCCACCAAATTCGGGTTCTGATTTCTTCAACTATAAGGGGTTCTTCAGCATCGTCTTATTTGTAGGGTTGATGCTCATAGCAAATTTATATATATTGATGTGGGCGGTAACGGAAGACCTTCTGATGTGGTAGTGCTGAAGAACTTTAGCTTGTACCGCGGACTTCAAGCTGGAAAACTCCCCTCCTAGGCCTTTAAAGGGTCAACATGTTAAAACGCCTTTTTATTTTATTGGTGATGATATTTTCGGCTTGGATCGAAGCGTCATGAAGGCCTATGGCCGAAATGAAAATTTAACCGCTTCACAGGAAATCTTAAACTATCGCTTAAGTCGAGCGCGATTAACAGTTGAAATGGCTTTCGGCAGGCTCGCATCTCAATTCAGGATTTTTCACCGACCTATAGGTGCATCGATCTGGTGAGAGCATGTTGTGTGTTACACAATTACCTTTCTCCAAAAAACAAATACCAGATAATGCCGAGCAAGTCGACAACATTTTGGAATCGCCTGTAACAATAACTCCATTGTCTACTCAAGACCACAATAGGTATAAGTATGCATATGAAATACGAGAAAATGTAAAAAAATATTGTATGACGGATGGTGATGTTCCATACCAATGGAATAAAATAAAAAAACAAACCATATCATAATCTTAGTTGTAAGTTCATTGTTTATTACAGTTTACATACTTATTGAAATGAAAATTAAATAAAATAAAAAAAGGGAAAAAAGCAAAACCAACATTGGTTTTGTAACATTACTCACTAACATCGAACTGAATGTCAGCATCGACCATTGCCAGTTGACGACGACAACTCGAATTGACTCCGCGTTCTCGACCGCATAGATTGCACTGCTTTTCGAGTAATCAGGGGTTGAATTTCTCCCATCGTCTCGGCCGCTTCCACCGGTGACAACTGCTGCAACTGCAACGCCATACTTTTAGCAAAAGAAGTATACATGTTGTCTTTTTGTTCTCCTTTTGCGAAGTTGACAATCGCATTAATCGCACTGTCTATCTTATCTACTTTAGACTTCTTTCTTTTCATGCTTACAGACGTTGAAGCTAAAGATAATGTCGACGGTGGTTCTTCCAATCCTCTTCTCGGCACAGTTATTTCCACCAATGTGGGTGTATGGGGATCCTCCATGTACATCGAATCAAATACATTTGCCTCGACTGCTTCCGTAGCACACTCTACGCTGTCCTCCCGTAAAAACATAAGGATCAAATATAACATAAATACTTAATTTGCATTTATATAATTTCATACCACATTGCAATTGCTTTTGGTTCTTCTTAAAACAATCACTCCATCTAAAAATTTAAGCTCATCATAGTAGTATAGATGAGGCTCATACACTGACTCCGCTGAAGAATCCGATTTTTTTGAATCATCCACTTTTTTTTCTACGACATATGCTGTTTGCAAGTGTTTAATTTTTTTGTTTAGCTCTGCCATTTCTTTTCATATTTCTTTTTATAGCCGCATCCAAGCATTTTTTTTTAAATCTAATCTTTTGTACTTAGCACTCTTGTAATTCCACAAAGACTCGAATTTTACATAATTGTTAATAAAATTGATCACTTCGTCCATCCGCCACTCAGCCATCGCGAAAAAAAAACGTAAACGTCAAACATAAAACGACAGGCCATAGAATGCTATCCATAGAAAGCCATCAGCCGAGCAATACATAGAATGCCATTTTTCATAGAATATTATTTGCAGAGACTCGGTGTTATGTCAGAAATGATCTGTGAGCTGGAACATTGTAAAACAAAAGCCCAGCAATTTAAAGCTATCGCGTAGCTTGCAAGTAAATATTTCTATTCTAATGTTAAATAATAGTCAGTCAAATCTTCAGCTCTTATGCTGGAATGCAAGAGGCAATCGCAACAAGTGAAACCGGTTTAGATGGTGGTAGCAATTAGTTTTTAGCAATTCTAAATGTTATAAACAGGATCGTGTAAATAGAAGAGATGGCGGCGTTGCCATCTTAGTAAAAAAAACGATATTGATCAATCTAAACTGCCAACTTTATGTACAAAAGTAATTTAATATGTTGGAATCAGCATTACAAAAGTATTACATACTTATTTAAAAAAAATTCTGTCTATTTTCCCGGCGGGTCATCTAATTTCAACAAAGCACAGTGTTTGAGAAGCGACTTAAGAAAATTATTTAGCGGTGATCATTTTATTATTATTATTATAGAAACTTAGAATGTATAAATAGTTATCATCAGATTGACAGCTTTGTTGAAAGCTCTAAAATCCCAAAAGAACAATCGTACTTCCTCGTGATATCCTAAATTTAATCAAAGTAAGAAACGCCTATAGAAGGTATTGGCAAAGAAATAGATTAGTAAATGATTTCAAAAGCTACATTAGCTTTATTTTCTTGGAAAAAAGCCATTGGGAATAAATGGGGCATTCAACCTCGCATAACCCACATATCGGTCATAAGACCGATACTTACTTATGCGGTGGTCGTCTGGTGGACGGCCTTAGAAAATGCAGTCAACTGCATTAAACTGAGCTGAGTCCAAAGAACAGCATGTCTATGCATAAGCGGAATCTTTTGGTCTACCCCCTCTGCGGCATTAGACATTCTGTTTCATTTGACACCCCTCGATATTTTCAGCAGCTATTCGCCTTAAAGTGACTAAACAGTGGACAAATAATTCATTTGACAACGCCAACATTCTTAATACATTAGGAATCCTCAGAGAGAACATCAATTACAACGTACCTGAACTTTGGTTTGACAAAAACTTCCATTTAAGCTTCCCCTCCAAATCCTTCTGGGAGGAAGATGCTTTCATGGAGGACAAGTCAATACATCTCTACACAGATGGATCTAAAACCTTTAACGGAGTTGGTGGCGGTGTTTTCACAGATAAGCTAAATCTAGGCCTCTCTTTCCGTCTTCCAAATCACTGTATCGTGAAAGGAGGAAATTTTGGCGATTAAAGCAGCTCTATCCTGGCTGAAGAAAAACGTGATATCTACAAAGGATATCCGCATCTCTTCGGAAGTCCCTGGACTCGGTCTCATTAAATTCTAAGACTTCCCTTGAATGCCGATCATCTCTCATGGAGATGGGAAAGCAGTTCAACCTTTACCTTTGTTGGGTGCCGTGCCACAGAGACATTCCAGGGAGTTGTAGTGCGGATGAGCTCGCCAAAATTGGAACCACTCTACCTAGTCTACCGGAAAAGGGTATACCAATAGGTATATCAATCGCTTCGCAAGCAAACTAACATTAAAGCTGGATGCCAATAAAAGAACAGACTTTAGGTGGATTGTTCAGATCTGGCCAAAGCTTTATTCATTATTCGTAATTTTTTGACGAAAAATGCAACAAATACCATCCAACAGCAACCGAATTGACCTGATTTGGCTCCCTGTGACTTCTTTCTTTTCAATCGAGTTAAAAAACCACTACGGGGAACGCGTTTCAGTAGCCGAGAGGAAGTAATGGAAAAATCGCAGGAAGCACTGATGGACATACCGAAAACCGAATATAAAAAGTGTTCCGAGAATTGGATCAAGCGCTGGAATAAGTGTGTTGCAGTCGATGGGGATTACTTTAAAGGGGATAATATAGATTTAGATGAATAAACTTGTATTTTTAATCTTCAACCTTTTTTTTTTGAATATTGTATTTGATATAGGAGGAGCGTTCAATATATTCTCGCTATCGATATGAAGAAAAATGCGAATTCAATTTAAATTGTTTTTATGTAACATCAATGCATTTGTTACATCTTGAGATAAGCTTTTTTAAACCCTCAAAAAAATAAATTTCCTCTTTCTCTGCAAAATACGCATTTATTGCCGACTTGAGTTCTTCATCATCCGAAAATCTTTTTCCACGAAGACATTTTTTCAAATCCGGAAACAGGAAATAATCACTAGGGGCAAGGTCTGGACTATAGGGTGGGTGTTGGATTTCTTCGAAACCACAATCTCGCGCAGCAGCCTTGGAAACTCGCGCCGTGTGAACAGGAGCGTTGTCATGAAGAAGCAACACACCCGCTGCGAGTTTACCCCGTCTTTTCTTTTTAATTTCCTCCCGCAAATTATGCAAAGTGGAAGCGTAGGATGTGGCGTTGATGGTTTCACCTTTTTTTTGTACTCAATGAGCAAGATTCCCTTTGAGTCCCAAAAAAACTGTGGCCATGAGGAGTGACTCCGGCAGACGGAGTGACTTTGAACTTCTTCGGGGGGTCTGTTCCTTTTTTATGCCATTGCATGGACTCTTGTTTGCTTTCAGGGTCATAGTGGTGGACCCATGTTTCGTCCTCAGTAACAATTCGATCCATAACACCGTCCGCGTTCTCACTACACATCTCCAAAAGCTCTCTACAGCATGCGATTCTCACTTTTTTCTGAGGCGCTGTGAGCATTCGTGGCACCCACCATGCACTGACCTTTGAAAGGTGAAGATGGTCATGAAGAATGGTGTGAATGGTACCAATTGAAAGCTTGGTGATCTCTGCCATCATTTTCACCTTTATTCGGGCATCCTCAAGAACAAGTTTTTCGACTTCTTTGATGCTTTCTCCCGTACAAGCAGTAGCCGGGGCGCCGGAGCGGGGGTCGTCTTCAATGCTCTCTCTGCCTCTCTTGAACTCACTTGACCACTCTTGCACAGTTGATAATGAAGGTGCGGAACCCTGGTAAACAGCCACCATCTCTTCATGAATAGTTTTTTTACTTTTTCCTTGCTTAGTGAGAAATTTAATTACAGCGCGATGCTCAATTTTCACCATCATCGTCTCAGTTGCCATTATGATTCTGTTTAACTAGAGATAAAACGCGAATTAATAATCACATTTATATGAAATTTTACATGAATGCACTAAAATAATAGTATTACTTGATAAATAAGTCAATTTATATATATTTCATTTCAATTTCATTTCCCCTTATTTGTGTTGAACCATTTGACCTTGGAGTCAACATTAGGCTAAGGTATTTATATTTACTATAGTGACTTTTATTTTTCCAATGTTGTCTTAAAACTAGTTTTAATATTTAGTTCTTGAGGAGCTCAAATTTTTTCATATTGCTTATCAAATTGCAGACATCGTATGGGTTGTTTTTCTTTTACCATTTAGACAGTCGACATTTCCTGTTTTTATCGTATCGGTGTATGCTCTGTATCTATTAACCAATCAATCGAGATTGGTGAAGAAGCTGCTCTTCCTCGCCCGGCTAATTATAATTATTAAGTGCACTTACTCGTATACTCACAAAAATCTCATACGGCAACTTATCTACTCATGGTTTTTCATTTTTTATTTTACTTTTTTTTTTTTTTTGGGAGGGTGGCTTCAGTATTTCAAGGATCTCGAAAACAATAATCACAATGCTGTTTTCCAGGGAAATATAAGTCGTTCTCTTTGACAATTATTTTGCTGTTGATTTTGTGTTTGGCGATTCTTATTTTTTGTTTGTGAAAAAAAACATGTTATTTACTTAGTTGTATTTTCTTTTTATATTTTCAGATTTAAAGATTTAACAGCACTTTAAAAATAAATGTTATATCTGATGAATTACTGTGATTTTTGAGGTAAGTACATGTTGCCAATCACTTTACTTATGGTCTTGTGTATTTTAAAATGAATCTTCGTTAAACTCGATATGGCGAAAGGTGCAGGTATGAATATGAATACACGTACATCATCATATTTCTCTGAAGAGATTTTGGGAAAATAAGGTCTTCTAGTATTACAGCACAGTTACTTTTTTCAACTTACGATCTACATGGTGGTCTTTAAGGCCTCAATTTCAACCTCCTGTGATGCATTGTACACTATTTCGATGTTTTGCGTTTTTTTTACTACGTGCCATGACTAAACTTCTCGAGAGTTATTTTTAATTCACCAATGCCCATATTTCGATGTTGATATTGTCTAGAGAATTCTAAAGGGTTTTATCATGCAACTCTTCCTTGGATATGCGATCTATCAATAACCAAATAATCCGAAATATATTTAGCAATTTTCTTGTAATGGCGATGAACATTTTCCAGATACTGTATCGAGGTGGAAAGAACTATAGATCAGTTTTTAGACTTATTACACTGCTTCTCCGTGTCTCATGCAGCACACCAATAGAGCTTATTGGGTATTTTGTTTAATTTTACCGTTAAATTAATGTTAAATTCATCCGGGGCAATACTTTCAAAGCATAATAAACACATAACTTTTCTACTACAATACTTTTTTTTAAAGATAACACACTTTCTATTGTAGACTGATAATCTGCATTAATTATGTTCAGTAGTTAGCCTCTGTGTTCGAGTGAGTTTGTAGCATCTACTCGTAAATAGACTTGATGCTCCTCTAAGGCTGGTTAAGTATCCTACAATTAGGACAGACACTGACCGCCACTAGATTGACCTAACTGCAATTGTGTATGATGGAATTCTGAATTTGCAAAGAGCTCTGATCACTAACTCGCCAGGTACGAGACAACAAAATAAAGAGATGAAGTTTGACGAAAGACTGCTACAATCGCAAGAGATCGCCAGGGCCTTTTCCGATCAAGTGGCCTTTAATTTCTCAAGTTTTCCTATGTCGTCAGTATCAGATACTTGTAGATCAGTTCCAACTCTAGGAAAAAACCAACAGGTATGTCACCACTGATATGTTGATTTTCTTTTGGTAACAACAAACCTCTAGTGCGACGTACACACATAATCGTACATAGTATGCCGTCATGTACATACAGCAGAATAAAAATGCATTCAGTTGGGGCTGAAGAGAAATGCAAAAACTGCTCTCCAGCTAAACAAACAGAAGACATGACATGAACATCGGATTATCAGAAGAAACAAGGAGCATGAGGGCCGCGCCGTCGAAGAAGCAGAGGGATGTTATTCCTAGATTTTTACCTAAGTTCCAAAAGAAAACGAACATGGGAACATATCCCATAGTAGATTCGCCATCTATGATGAGGGTATGGCAGAGTATGGCTATCAACGATGATCAAAATTCTAGTTTCAGATATAATGAACCACTTACTCTGGACGACAAAAGCCATCAATTCCGTCTACCCAACCTAGTAAAGACAACTAGTAAAGGCAACTAAATCTTTTCTTAAGTCCAACAAAGCGGCGAGAGCTGACACCACGCTATTTGATACAAAAAGTCATATACAAACTAGGGCCAAACAAAAATTTATTAGATGAATGGAAACTCAGCATTCTTTTATTGATAGAGATGCGGTAAGCATAGAGATCTAAGTCTCATAAAAATGACCACAAGGTCATATAAAGGGTGTTTCCACAAGCAGTGTTTGTGTTTTGTTTTTTTTTGGTCGGAAGATGCCAGTTGAGACTTGCTCACCATATCTTACCTCTGCAAAGAAACATCGTCACTGTCTTCACTCCTCGGAATCGCCGCCGTAAAGCATAACTTTGTGGGACAGGGGAGTAACCTTCGGCTGGGTGTCGGTTCTACGTGGGTGTTGGAGGGGAGGGAAAACAGAAATGTAAAACTTGTTTTTTTTATAAAACGAACAATTGTTGCGATATCTCTGAAATCTTTATTGCTCTATGAAGTAGAGACATGGGGATTATTTATGTAACACAATATCTTCCAAATGACCCCTCGGCTCTCCTTTCAGTCCCTCATACTTTTGTTAAAATTTTCAATTGCTCTTTCACATAATTGGGGCTCTATCTCTCCGATTTCGGCTTCAATATTCGCTCTTAGAGTTTGAATTGTTTGCATATGCTTGGGTTTTTTGCTTTTAACATAGCCCCAAAGAAAAAGGTCTAATGATATTAAGTCACACGATCTTGGCGGTCAGTGGGTGTCACTGAAATTACAAGGCCAGGAAACATCATGCGTAATAACTCGATTGTTTATCGACTAGTATGGTACGTAGCATAATCCTGTTGAAAGTAGAAATTATCCCTATTCCTATCCTCGCGGGTCCGACCACAAAGAATTGTTAATCATACCTCGGTAGCGCACTCCATTGACCGTAATGGATTTTCCGGTCTCATTTTCGAAAAAGTACGGAAAAAGTACGAAAGCCTCATCCAAAATAGGCCTCTTGCAAAAATCTTGCATGCTGGTTTTCCAGGACCCAATCCTAGAACGTGCAGCGCTGCCGGTAGTCTGGAGTTTGTACGCATAGAGAACTATATCTTTCGTTGAAATTCGGTGCAGTGTGGCTGTAGAGAGATCAAGCTACTGAGAACGATGACGAATGGAGGTGTTTAAGTCAATTTAAGTACCCTTAAAATGCTTTCACATAGCGAGGTCGAAGGAAAATCAGGGAGGAAGGAAAGAGAGGTACCGATGAACGTTGGTTTTAAATATTTGAAGGATATAATGACTAGGAAATAAAGAGCTAGACAGAGCATTCCCTAAACGAGTTGTACGACTTAGGAACGAATCACGATATTTTAGAGGACTTCCGAAAGTGGGCTTGAAGATATACTGATGAGCATTCATAGCGAAACGGGTGTTACGGCTGAAAGTTTGAAGGAGCGTAATGCTACTGGCGATTTCTATGGAGCACTAGTGATGGGAATAGCTATAAAACAAAGTGAGATACGATACATTACGTCAGTGTTCGAGGGTGCCCATTATCTGAGTGATATTAGTATTACATATGAGTTTTATCGCACGGTTTTAAACCCTATCTAGTAATAGTATCTACCAGAAGTGGGCCTATCTCTTGGGATTTTTTGATAATGTTGCAAAATTGGCACGAATTATTCGCATCGCTGCCGCAATTTGAATTTTGCTTTTACTGTGTAGCGTTCCATTGTAAATTTCTGAAATTTATAAATGACATCTGTCACCACAGGACAAACCTGCGTGCGTTAGCTATAAAATAATAGGCCTTTCAAATGTTGAAACTTGTTGTTTTGTGGGTGCCGTGAATTAACGCCGAGTAAAATAACGCCGAATTTCTATGTTCGGTCTTACTTTACTTTGCTAAAGTGAAATAAAGCCGAGTCGGCCTTATTTCGCTTTGAATTTATTCACACATTTAGAGAGATGATTCTGTTTTCATAGATTTTAAATCATATGGTGTTGTTTCGTTTTAGAAAGTGACATATAAAATGTGTGGTTGGTTTGTAATTGGGTTTATTACGCTTTCAATTGATCAAATCAAACAACAAACATATAGGTTGTATATACACAGAACTCGCACCCTCACCAAATTCTACATTGACCCCAAGCAGGGGAGTTTCAGGGGGGCAGCAGCCTCCCCCCCCCCCTTACCAATCAACATTAATTACGGTAAATTTTACTTGTTTTTATAACAAGTACAGTCTGAATTCGGCTTTATTTCACAAACAGTGTTCGGCGTTATTTCACGTTGTCATTGTGAAATAACGCCGAATTACAAAATTCGGATTTCGGAATTCGGCGTTATTTCACGGCACCGTTTTGTGAGCACCTAAAAACGTTCTTCAACAGTCATTCAGTGCAGCTTTATGCAGAAATTTGCAATTTTGTTATATACTACTGCAGAGCTTGGAAAACACTCATAAATTTACAATCGATATACACCAACAAATTCCTATGGCTTTTAAAACCGCATATGACAACTTCTATAGAGATGGGCAATACAGAGCCATGTCTATTCTTGATATCTCTGGCAAACTTAGATTCCGCAAAAGGACGGCGGGGAGTGCTTGCTGCTCTGCAAGGGCCACAAGCAGTCCCACCGAAACCTTTAAGACAAAGTTGGCGACTGTCAACCGTCAAAAGTCTTAACGCTAATGATACTAATACATACCATTGCTTTGGCAAACAGTATTAAGTCGTACAGGACTAATATAACTTCTAGGTATGTAGTTAACATTTTGTCAGTCTATTAACTCTGATATGTTTCCTCGTTAGATTTCCAGTACAGCCTCTATGGCTTATGAAGTCAATTGAGTAATGAAACCTCCGCAAGTAAGATAAACGAAGCTCTGTATTATACCCTCATCATATGAACCCTGTTCTACTATGTAGTATCCTGGAGGTTACCGACGACAGACGAAGACACTCAGCGAGTAGGCATAAATGGAATCACAAGCAATGTTGTCACCAGTAGGTCCCAATTATTGCATTCTTAGTAGCATTCCGTTTATAATTATTACGACATCCAACATTAATTTCCTGTCTTGTCAAAATAATTTCGACAATTTTCTCACTCGTAAAATCATGAAATACTCTTTGGTATTTGATATAGAATATTTTATCTTTGATGCGGATTAAAAAAAAACTTCCCTTTTATCTTATTGAATTTAAAAGCACGTGCGACAGGTAAAGCGAATCTATGTAAAAAAAAATCGCAAATATTGAAAGTAAACACTTTTGGGAGAAGCCGGGAATATATTGTACACATACCTTTCCATCAAATTACATAACTTCAAAGATTATGGGCATATGTACATACACACGCTACCTATACAAACAATGCTGATTAAGCACGACTATTTTGTGGAAAATATGTGTAATATTTGAACGATTGATTTTCAATTCCAATAAATACGAAATTCCTAAAGTTTTCGTGCCTCCTGACACATGTTACATGAGTAAACATTCCTGAGCACAGATTTTCGTATTTTAGATACTTTTGACAGCATTAACAACCCATATAAATTTATTCCTTTTTTTTGACCATTCACGAAGCGGATACCGAAAGCAATTGAACGTGTGTGAAACAAATCTAGTTACAAGGCCTTACCGCTCTCCGACTTCAAGCTATGTATTCGTATTTGCATAATCCAAAAGGATTTTTTATACTGACTGGAATGAATATCCAAATCAATAGCCTTGAATAAGGATGAATTTAATGTTGACAATCATGCCAAGCAAAATAGTACAACAACGTTTGGTTCCGCATATTGAAATTTCAGCCGTCTTCAGCCAAGCGCCTAGTGAAGAGGAGCTTGCTCACTTTCTTATATATACATATATGGCTCTCCAGTGTGAGCAATTGTTTACTAGCTACTTTCTGAACTTGCACGACAAGTGGTTTGAGGTTAATCACGCTTTGTAATGGCTGTTCAGTTCTAAATAAAATCTACTTCTAAATTCTGCGTCGAAACACACTTGCAGAGCGGTATTTTGTCAGTGACTGGACTCTGCTACTCATTTGCCTTCAGACCCCAAAAAGCAGCCATTAGTAGGAATTAATTTTCAAATGATTTCTAAGGTGGTTTCGTTAGTCATATTAAGCCTATCTATTGTCGTTACGCAATGACAGCATGTATTTGGATTTTAGTTTGTATACACCAGTCTAACGAGCATCTTCGCCGCTTCTTGAAATCCTTGCAAATGTCTCACAAAATACGTTAAGAAAATTGTAAGGTGATGAATAACCTTTTCGGAAACGTCTTTAAAATCAATGACTTCGGCAAAGTCATTACGGATCCTCACACTGCAGTGAGCTGTCTCTATAGTCATCCTGTAGATCCTAACAAGTTTAGCGGGGTTTGTATAATTTCTCACGATATATGCACGCTGTCAAATAGGTATTGCCTGACAGCGAAATTCAGATAATTATCACAATTAAACAGTGGTTCTCCATATCACCAGCTAACTTATTTCTCCATAACTAACTTTCTGTATCTGTGCATGAACCACCTACCCCTACTAATCTACGCAACAACTATCCTCTTAGATTTTATGATAATATCAGAAAGTAAGAAGTAAGGTTTTTTTTTTTTTTTTTTTTATAATTTACGCGCGCCTAAGGGGTTGATACCCTTTTACTGTTGCCAGGGCGCGGGCGGATAGATAGAAGGAGGAGAAAGGAAAAGTGTTTTTGTAGTGGTTTGAAACTCAGGTGTGTTTGGTTTCTATGTTTGCTCTCCAGGGGTGGGAGTCCGAATAGGACGGAGAGTTTTTCTTCACTCAGAGTGATTCGAGATATAATTCCCAGTATTTTTTTCATTGCTTGAAACTCTTATAACAGCCAAATCTACGTGTCAGTGTTATGCCTTCACACGCAGAATTTTTTTTGTCTGAGTTCCAATTATACAATGAAAAACTGATTTTGCCATGGACAGGATTCGAACCTGGACCCTCCGAGTGAGAAGCGTTTGTTACTACCACTACACCACGGCCACGCTCTCAAAAATCCGCGCTGTTTTGTCTAAATATCATGATCTCTCTTTCGAAGTTTAATATAGCTCTCAGAAACCAATGTTATCCCGGACATAAAATGCCAGGAGTTATTACGCTCTTCTTATAATATTTTCTGAGATTACCTTTGGTACCTTTCCTAAAGTTGACTGGCAACTCACATTAACCTTAACTCATCTCTCACTGCAATCTTCTTTTCTTCGGCTAATCTTGGCTTTTTTTATATAAAAATAATACTCCCCAATCCCTGAACGTCACCTAGGGTAGGTTAGTGGATTCAACTCCTCCAACGGTATGGAAATTCACATACAGGGTAAAGTTCTGAACGCACTCAACTAGGAGCGATGCCAGATATGATCCCTGTCACTGTACAGTTCAAGCTGATGTACAGCCTCCACGAGGCGCCCCTGGATAGCTATCTCAGCAACCACTGAATAGTGAACGAATGTATGCAGCCGTATTCTAGGCAAGAGAACACGTTCTTTTACCTCAACCGAATTTGGAGGTTGTGCGTGTCCCTACCACGTAAAAAAACTATTGTTACGTGAGAATTAACTGCCTCGAAAGAAAACGGACTCGATTTGAAACGACGACACGGCGCAAAAAACGACAACGATTTAAGGGTATGTTCCTGGAATGTTAGAACATTATATACTCCAGGAGCTACCCAAAAACTGGAAAATATCCTCACGCCGTATAAGGCGGACATTACTGCAATGCAGGAAGTGCGCTGGATAGGATCAGGAGTGATGAAAAGAAACGAGTACGATATTAGTATGCGGATTCGTCGTCGGAAAGCAGCTGGGATCGAAGGTCATCGGTTTCAAACCAATTAGCGATCGCTGTGATTCATATCCAAGGGAAATTCTATTATACAAGATCAGCCTCGTATGTGCACACGCCGCTACCAATGAAGCTGAGGACCCTGTCAAAGAGGATTTCTACGACCTCTTGGACGGAGTCTACGGAGCCTGTCCGGGGTACGATGTTAAAATCGTGCTCGGGGACTTCTATACCAAAATTAATAAGTAAGGCATCTTGGACGGAGTGGTCGGAAAACACAGCCTCCACGAAACGACAACAGATAACGGCTTCCGACTCACTGACTTTGCGGCAGCTAGTAATACGGTGATAAGTAGCACGACAGTAGCACCATAAGTAGCAGCCCGATTCAGAGCTCGACTATCCAATCATAGAGCGTTGCTCCAAACAATAAAAAGGAGGTACAACATTGGATCCCTGAGCACACCGGAGATAGCCAGTGACTACAGAGAGCAAGTGAACGAAATACTCGGCAATATGACATTGCCTACCACAAATGACAACAACATGTAAATATTTACAATGCAGCACTACTATTCAGAAAGTAGCCGAAGTAAATTTAGGTTACCAGCCACCAGCGACAAGAAATCCATGGTATGATGAAGGGTGCGTGCAGAAGCACAAGGCAACAGATGACGCATATAAGAAGACGTTTGAAAATAACAACCCGGGTAACGTGGGATGAGTACAGACCCAGAAGGATTGAGAAAAAAAAGTTACTGTGAAAAAAGAAAACAGCCTCCGCAGTCTCCCAGCTTAAGGATATCGATAGGTGCAAGAGTAATAACAACAGGCTACAGACCAGGAACTCAGGACCTTCGAAACTCTGAGGGCAATCTGGTCACCGATCCTCAGGAAATTGTGGATGGATTTAAGCAGCATATCCAACAGCTGCTTGATGGGCAAGCCGATGAAGTATTGTAGTTCTCCCACCCAGCCTAGACGGAGTTGGCAAAGCCATTAAAAAGATGCAGAGCAATAACTCCGCAGGCTCGGACGGACTGCCGTCAGAGCTTCTCAAAGCTGGTGGCGATGTTCTGCAAAGTATGGGAGGACGAAAGCATGCCCGACGACTGGACTATCAGCTCTATCTGCCATATCTTCAAGAAATGCGATCCTATGTCTTGTAAGAAGTACTGGATCATATCCCTGCTTAACGTAGCTTACGAGATCCTATCCAGCGTACTGTGTGAACGACTAAAGCCGTTTTGCACCACACTCATCGGCACCTGCCAGTTTGGCATCCAGCTCGATAAATCGACGATAGACCAAATCTTCTCACTCACCATCTCTTCATCGACTTCAAAGATGCATACGACAGCATGCATCGCACCTCCGAATTATTCCAAATATGAACCGGATTCCGGCAAGGAGAAGCGCTGTTTTGTTACTTCTTAAATCTTGTGCTGGAGCAGATAGTGCGAAAGGCCGGCGTAAACGCAGAAGGCACTATATTTAACAAATCCATCCAGCAGTGGGTGCTGAAGGTCATGCTCTATAAAATCCTGAACTTGTCAGTCTTGCTATAGGGAGCTGAATGCTGGACGATAAGTAAGACAGCGGAGCAGATCTTGGGATCGGTAGAAAGAAAAATTATACGTCTAATATTTGGTCCTGTCTGTGAAGAGGTGGAATGGAGGAGAAGGTATAACCCCGAACTCTACGAGCTGTATAAAAATGTGGAGGTAGTCCGTCGACTGCACTAGCTCGGCCACATCGAGCGAATGAGCGAGAATGCTCCAGCTAAGAGAATCTGCGAATCCCAGCCACCTGGTTCACGAAGAAAAGGAAGACCGAACCTCCGGTTTAAAGATCAAATAATTGCGGACACCGGAAGCCTTTGTCTAGTATCTTAAGCTGGAAGCATCCAACCGTGAAGGATGGAAAGCAGCATTAGCTCAGGCTCAGACCTTCCAATGGTCTCTTGCCGGATAAGTAAGTAAGTAATCTCTGAACTTTATGTGTTGATTCATTTTAACGCTGATATCCCTCTCTTCGGTTACCTTGATATGCCTTAGCTGAAATAAATTTCGTCGGGCGACCAATCCAGTTCAACCAAAGAATGTCTATTCATATGCCCAAGAAAGTATCATCTCTAACTTCATCGGTAGGCAATTAGACCCTATTTTCACTGTTTATGCTATATTAATTGTCGATAACTTTCACCCCTCTTCTTCTCTTATTTTTCCAAAACTCTCTATTCCAGTCCTCTCCTTCCCAAATTCTCTTTTCTTACAACTTCTATAAAGCAAATGTTCGTAAAGTTGATGTCTACCGGAGAAAGTCTTCCTTTGAAATTTCCAATCTATCCTTGACTCTTGGTCTTTCCATTTTTTACAGTGAAATATTTGATTCTATTTCTTTTTACGTCTCCTTTCACACAAAACATCTTCTAATTCTTTTCAAAGTTCCAAAAACTTAATGATGAATTTTTACCTGCCCAAACGGTCTCCTCGCAATATTTCTTAAAAAGTCTTCCTCCAGTCTTTCTTGCCCACTTTGATTCTTGTTCACAAAAAGATATCAGAGAAATAAGTAACTAATTACCATTCCATTGCTAAACTTTCTTACATATTTAAAGTGTTCGAAAGTGTTATATGAACCGTTAAGCTTTCAGTGTAGGAGCCTTATATCCCCCAGTCAGTAGATAAGTCAACTACTACAAACTAAGTTGAATTCTTATCCTTTGTTCTTGCAGCCCTACTAGGAAATGGTAACGAAATTGATGTTATTGCTATAGATTTTGATAAAGCCTTTGATAAAATATCTCATCAACTGATCCTTTCCGAATTGTTTACCCACTGATTTGATTCCATATTATTATTTCTATCTTTGGGTTTAGCTTCCCACACAGCAGCCACCTAGGTCCCCTTCTTTTCGTCTTAACCTTAGGGTGTTCTGGATAATGTTACGAAGACTTTAACTGGAGATTCCTCATATATTTTGAGATAAAAATCGTGTGGTCGGGTCGGAAATGCATTCACTCCGAGATATAGAGGTTTTAAGCGAATCCTGTTTCGACAGAAAGGCGTAGTCCATGTTCACGCCGTAGATTTTTCGTGAAAACGTCGGGATGAAACTACAAAAAATATTTCGTATTAATACGTATTTTAATTACCAATCTCTTTAATATAATGGATATATGTACAAAGTAGTATGGTTACAGAAAAGATACGTCACAAGTTTATTGCATGTAGCAACGGTCTGTATTAGCTGAAGTAACAGACGTACACCTCACACTATATTGAATTCAAGTGTCTTGAGAAAGTCATATCTATGTTGGTGTTGTCAATCGTTACAGGGACAGGAATCGTCACGGGCATCATACCGAATTGCGCAAGAATAAAGTTATTCAGCACTGTCTTATCGCTGTCGTCATTAATATTAAAGTCTTCTGTGAGAATGAGGGGTATATGCGGAAAGTATCGAGTCAGTGATGACAGGATTAGCATCTGTACATCTTATATTCGTGTGCCAGTGTGAACGTAGATTGATTCAAGCAGGAATTTCAATTCTCTGTCCAGGGTTACGTTGATCATTCAGATATCGCCGACATGTAGCTATATCAGTCGAACGTCTAATGCGAGTGCTGACCTTGCACACCTATGCACGATTTCAGCATTTCTATAGATACCAGCTCCACCAGCCACAACCACGCTGATCGACTGATGTGCTATCGCCAACGAGTAACTCAAAGCGTAAAATCGGCACAGCATTGCATTTATCATTCATCCAGGTCTCTGAGAGCGCGAGATAGTCCGAATGGCGCATTATTTGGTCCGTAGCTATATCTGTGGAATGAACGACTAAACTCTTACCGTTGTGAGCGGCCACTATTATACGTACACGTCCATCATTCACCTCACAATTGTTACTCGGCGCCGCACCGAGAAATTTGCGCAGCTGTAAAGTTATAGTTTTAGTTAGTTTTATATGCATTTTATTTTCTTAACACTAACTCTTACATTCTAACAAAAAATGTCTTTCGACTGCATTTACATTTTCTTAAAACTATTTATTTTGTATACTTAAAGCTAAGAAAAAAATTTGTTAACAAAACTTAGCATATGGACATAATTTTTTATTTTTAATAAAAACTTAGTATCTAACTTAAAATAAACCTTAGCCTACCTAAACTAAATGTACAATACACACATAAACACACATAGACGTTATATACAATCATATACATATATCAGTATACACCTTTGTATACACTGATATATGTATATGTTTCTTAAATGCTAACCTAAACCTATGTAAGCCGGCCATCGCTGTTTACAGAGAAAACAGATTGGTCAGCTCTGCCTCATTAGTGAGGCTGGTCCGTAATTGACGGAAACGACGACGAATCATCTTCTCCATCATTCAACCACCAGAAATGCTGGTGCTGCCGAACGACATCGTTCTTATCGCGATTCCCCACCGCCCTACTGAACCTGAGGCGATCCACACTGCCGTGTGCGACGTCTCTGTCGTAGTTGAGTCGCCTGTCCCCAGCTGTCCGAGCGACATGGAAGATTAACGGCACCGCTGATCTATCCTGGATCAACCCTTTCTGATCTAGGTAGAGGAATGCTTCCGGTGGAACGAAGCCGTCAAAGCGCACACTCTCGTGGTAAAGGTAATTGGGGTAGTAAGCCCCAGATATCAGGTTATTCGTCGAGGTCATTGCTCTTGCAATGTGCCTTCGAGTCAGCTTAATTACGATGTTGTCCACTCGTATTAGGTTCGCCCTGTTGTAAAGGACCTCATTAGGATACAATTTTTTGTACTCCGACTCTGGTGTTCTGTACAAGCGAAGACAGGCCCTAAGGCAAGCCTTCTCAAACACCCGAATCTTTTCCATTAAGCTTGCTCGTACATTGAACCACACGGGACAACCAAATACCAGCATGGGCCTGATAAGGGCCATGTAGCAGATTACCTTTACCCTCGCATCGAGTTGGCTGCTATAAAACAGTCCATTTGTAAGGGCAAAGACACCTTTAGCTCTGGCCAGAGCAGCATCCACATTTTTGCCAAAATATAGAAACTGATCTAGCCAGATGCCAAGGTATCTGACTACATTTCGACAGGCAAGAGGCTGTCCGTGTTGTCCAATAATCGAGAACTTTCTCCAATTTTTTCTGGTATCCCTTGAGGCTCTAAAGAGAATGGTTTCCGACTTCTGAAAGTTGATTTTCAACTTCCAGTCATCGCAAAATCGTCTTGTCTTATCGAAGTCACGCTGCAAGAGAGTATTAATGACCTCGATTTTTGGACCTGTTCTGTACGCTATCAAATCGTCTGCGTACGCAATAGTATGGGGAAGTGAACCTATCAAGTCGCTTGTAAAAATGTTGAATAGGATCGGCGAATTGACCGCGCCTTGCTGAAGACCATTTTTAATTTGAAATATTCCAACAGAAGTCACATCACCATTCTTCACGCTGAACTGTCTGTTGTGTAGCATATTATAAAGAATGTACAAGAGTGGTTTACTGATCCCCAGCCCAGTCAGCTTATAGAAAAGACCCTCTAACTATACGGTGTCGAAGGCCTTCTCCAAGTCAACAGGGCAGGCACCAGTGCATTGTTTTTTGCCTTTATTCCATTGGATATCAGAAACCAGTTTAGAAGCGTCATGTGAGATATCATGTCCCGCCTTAAACCGAATTGATTATCCGGAACTATATGTTTGTCCTCAACCCACCTAGACAGAGCTCTATTGATTACCTTTTCAAAAACCTTACTGATATTCGGAAGGAGATTTATCGACCGGAGATTCGCCGGATTGGATATATCCTTTCCCTTTTTGGGGATAGGTTGAACCACCGCCGTTTTCCAATGCGCTGGATAATGTGCATTATTCATTGCATTATTAAACAGGGTGGTGTAAATGTCCACCGCTTCTAGAGGAAGATGTCGAAGCACGATGTTCGGAATACCATCGGTCCCCACCGATTTCTTAGCCCTGATTGTGTCGAAGATCTCATGGAGTCCTGCCTTCGAAATGAACGGGGGTAGGCCACCCTCTCTGGCAATGACGTTATTTGCCATATTTTCGTCGCTAAACCGGGTGAAACCAGAGCCCTCGGATCGCCAGTTCCCTATTTCATTTCGAATGCAGAAGTCGTGCACCAAGACGCGATTGTCCAGGTCGTAATTAGGGCCAATGTTATCAATGGCCTTGTATACTTCCTGGAAAGTCGCCCCTATGGCCTCAACCTTCTTCTGTGGATCCTCGATCACAAAAAAGTCGTCATCATCAGCGGCCTCATTTGGATCAATGCCTGCTATTGTCAGTAACCGTCCGTTGTCTGTTGTCCGGGCTATTTTAAGACACTGAAGGTCGTTTTGATTTTTTCTCCGAAATAGTTTATTGATTTGCGGAAACATGTTCGGGTTGCTGGTGTTTACAGCCCGAACCTTGTTGTTCCAATATGAGCTTACAGCAATTCTGTAATTTTCTTTTATTAACTTTTGCACATTTTTAATCGACGACTTCAGCGTCCTAATCTCCGGATCTTGTCTGTCAGTTAACTGTCTGTACAAGTTTTTGAGTCTTGACAGAAGTCTACTTTTCTGTCGGTGCAGTGCGTCAATAGTAGGATTACGGAACAGGTCTTCGTTAGTTGTATGTCGATACCGCGGTATTGTAGTGTCCATAGTTTGTTTAAGTGTCTCGTCCATTTGTTTTAGGTAATTGTCGATCTCCTCGTTTGACAAATTCCTATTGGACGGTGGGTGGAGCGTGTTCGAGGAGAGCGCTCTAGTCAAGGTTGCGGAGAAGCGTGTCCATCGAGTCTTACTGTAGTTGTAAGAATATCTTTGGACAAACTCCTCCAATTCCGCAATTTCGTTGGGAACTGTAATTTCGGTGCTAAAACCGGTCGCTGTCATACACGAATGTGCGCAGACAGTTTAGCGTTTGTAAATTCGTACCTGTCAGTCGTATACGTTCGTCGTACAGCAGTAGATCCAAATAAGACCCGCCTCTGTGAAACGACGGGTTATCCGTCGCTTTAAGACCGAGTCTGTACATGACATCGTGCTGACCCCACCAATCGAGTAGTAGGTTCCCTCTAGTATTTGGCAAATTATTTCCCCAATCTCTGTGTCTAGCGTTGAAATCCCCGCCGATTATAAAATAATTCTCCCCCGATTCCAGCCTCAGAAGTCGAAAAAGCGTGTCGAGCTCTGTAATGAATAGGGTGGATTGTGAAGCCTCAGGTGCAGGCTCTCTCAGGCGTGCCCGAACCTCTGGCAGCGAACGCATTGTATAACGCCGTCGCTCCTTTTTAATTTTTCCCAGTGAACCACCTGGTAGTCTAGGACATTGATACTCCTTAGACTATCCAGACGACTTTCGGGACTGAGCTGCACCAAGAAGAACGGCAGACTCCGTTTCTCCCGCCTAGCTCTGGCTGTGGTAAACGGCTTTACCCCCACAAACTTGAGTCCTTCGCACTCCTTCTCTTTGAGCAGTGCTAGGATCTCCTCAGGATCAGAAGACGGTTCCAACCCCTTCAACAACCATCGATTGCCGCTTTTCACACTTCGGTGTGTATGAGTAGTGCTCCGTCGTCGTTTCCTTTAGGAGCTCTTTAACTTTCGCGTAGCCCTCCACTGTATTACAGTGGATGGCATGGCGATCGTTCCCCAATCTCTTAATATTGAAATTATTACCAATGACCAACTTACACAGGTCCTTGGTTGCAATTACCTCCAATTTATAGGTGTTGATAGGAGGCACCTTCTCCTTCTTCTTCGTCTGCTGCTGCTGTTGTTGTTGTTTTTGTTGTTGTTGCTGCTGCTGCTGTTTTAGCTGTTGCCGTTGTTGTGGCTGCTCTTGTTGTTGTTTCTTTTGTTTTGCTTTTTGTTGTTGTAGCACTTGTGCCGACTGTATTTTTTGTTGCGACTGCTTTTGAGCAAGATGCGACTGCTGTTGTTGTTGGGATAGCTCATGCTCTTCCCTCTTCCTTCTGACCATTTGCCGCTCTTTAATGGCCTGTAAACCCTGCTGCAGCATTTTGATGCTGTTACTTATGGACAAGATTTCCTCCTCTTCATCCTCCGATTCGCTTGCTGCCAATGAAGCGAAATTGTTTAATACCCTCAATCCACCAAGCTTTTCAGTGGACGTTGGCAGGGTGGGACGCTGTAACGAGTTAGAGGTTGGCTTTAGCTTCCTCTTTCTCTTTGCTTTTGGCGTTTGGCTCGAACCACTCGAAGCCTCGCCTGGTAACTCCGCAGATCCCTCTATTAGCATAGCGGACCGCTCTCCACAATCCATCACGTCGGTTTGTATTATGTAAACACTTTTTAATAAAAATTGTCTTTTTAAATGAATTAAATAAAATAAAAAAAAAAACCCGAGATTTATTCTCCGGGTCTCTACCACTTCGGCTACTGAACAGTTGGAAATTTGTTGTTTAACACTGTATTTATTTATTTTTTCCACACTTTTAAAGTCGAACAAGAAATGCGTAATGCGTGTGATCTCCGTTGAGGTCTATGAACGACTGAGCTGTAAAGTTATTGTTGGCAGACGATGTCGATCTTGTTTAATTTCACGAGATATTTTTTTTGGATTTAGTCGATCCAGTATCTCGAGCAACTTCGGCCAGGGTATTTCGTTGGCGCTCATCGTAAGAAACACAGTCGGCTTACCGAGTTGCCGCAGCATGGCAAAGAGATTCTTCTTACGGTTCGACCAATATTGAACGCTGTTCGGTCAGATTTCTCTCTATACATGAATCGAGATATTGTTTATCCTTTATCATGCGACGTGTGACGTTTTCTATATTACTAACGTTTTTGAACGAAGAGTATATGCCTTGTGTGACTCGTAGTCGTAGTGTGTTCATCGCCATGTAGAGGATGTGATCGGGTGTCAAACCTCGTCTTCGCTCCTCGCTGTTAGCTATTTTGAATGGTGTGAGGGGTACCATAGTAAATAGATGGAAATGACAGCTCTTCTGCGTGCACATCCTAGATTATATTCAACGGTACACTATGCTGCCCTGGTGCGATGTTGAGACACATCACTGTTTTCTTTATTGCCTTCCAACGATATCTGTACATGATCCGTGGACGTATCCGTGGACGAACTGTCGGTTGACCCTGTATATCCAGCTACGTCATTGCTTTGCGCAGTTTTTTCATTTCTTCTTCGATGCGGCCACAGCTCTGACATTTGCTCGGCACTGGATTTTTCAGGTTTTTTAAATTCCTTTTGGTGCGTGCTTTCCTCTGATTTGCGTTTACCATAATTTCGTGCATATTTACAATTCATATGAGACGACATCTTTTTACATTTAATTCAAATTTTTTGAAAATTTTCAATTCAATACCGATTTTTACGTATATTTCGGCAACTGTTTTTATTTTGAGTCCTCGCAGTTCTTCTCAAGCTCTTTACTGTGACACCCGAATCAACATCATAGCTAAATGCGTTCTCACGCTACACGAATTCATAATTTTACACAACATACACTAGCCCGATGACGTCACGGGCAGAGCAAACGCTGAGCGATAAACATGTACCGACATGCTCTATCCATTTGAGATCGCAATGTTGTTATCGCATTATTAGTTTCGTAGTTATTAACAATTGAAATCTGGTGGTATTTTGTTACGCAAGAAAATTTGACCGGCTGTCATTGTACTTAACTAGCGAAAAGACGTTTTCACGTCAAAAACATCTTTCAAATTTATGCGTGTATGGTAACAAATGGGGTATCGTTGAACTCGCAATTATGAGTACTTTAATTGTTTGAAACTCAATGTTGCCCTAAAGACATTAAATCAAAAGTTATTGAAGATGGAAAGTGATTTATTTTTTTAAAACCTAAAATGTTGACTATGTCACCATTTTTTACCCATGCATATGATTTTAACTACCACTTTTTGCAATTTCAAAATGTGTACCTAACCTATGTAGTACTCGTATTTACCAACCAAAGCGATTTCATTACAAGCCGGTAGTTTTCAAGATAGTTTCCAGATAGTTTCTAATTAAAACATTAAATTAAACATTTTTAAAAAATTTAGGAAAAAAATAAAAATATTGTTTACACATTTATTATTTTTAATTTTTCCAGCAAGCTCTATATCATATCAGTTGTTCCGAAAGGGGTCGACTTTAATAGTGTCCATTCTTTCCAATTCCTCTCGAACTTTAGCAACTGCCTCGTCATTACTATGGTTCAACACAACCGATGTTATTATTTCAGATGAGTTAATAATATCCTTCATCCGTCCCCATAAATAAAAGTCCATTATGGTCCGGAGACATTGAAGGCTACAGAAAGGCTCCATCCCACCTTATCCATGAGTTCTCTTACACGTAATCTAACAACTCTCTATCTGCATGGCCGTAGTGTGCGCATCAATAGCATTTTGCTAGTATATCGCTTAATAGTTTTGATAATTTGTTTCGGAAAAATTCCAATTTGTTACTAGTAGAATTGGTACTGCTTAGGTACAAACAAATATACAAAGGGATTTTCAAAGATGTTTTAAACAAGTTTCAAGAGTTTGAAGTTAATTCGAAAAAAAGATTGAAAACTGATTAAAGAACTGAACAAATCAACTCAAATCGAACAAATTCGAACCTGTTGTTGATGATGCTACCTTAAATAGTCCCAAGGACTCAACCGATAAATTTAATATTTATTTTGTCTCTGTTAGTACTAAAGTGGTGTCATATAATTGTGCTGAGTTCACTAAATGCGAATGCATAACTAATTATGTGTCATACTCTCAGAGCTTTTTCGTTGACCCAATAACGCATTTTGAGGTGAATAGAATAATTATCTCGTCCAAAAGTTCAAATTCTAAAACTAGTACTTGCCTTTCAAATAATTTCACTGAGAAAATGGCTTTGAATATTTTTTGACATTTTATATCACATTTATAACATGAGCATTTTTAATTGTGATTTCCCAGACGTCTTAAGATAAGCTAAAGAGATAAAGTAATTTAAGAAAGGTGACAAAACATCATTAAATAATTACAGGCCAATTTGTTTACTCTCAATATTTTCCAAGATTTTTGTAAAATCTATAAATAACAGAAATTAGAAAAACTAAATTTTTTTAGTGAGTGCCAATTTGGCTTTCGTACTGGTATTTCAACTGAAGCAGCACTGTTGAATTGCTGTTCAAATATATAACAGTGTTAACAAGAACTTAATTGCGTCTCTTAAAATATTTAAAATACTGTACAAATATGGATTTACGGGTATTCTGTTCTGTTAATAATATACTTATCAAGTAGAGGGCAAAGCGTAAAAATCAATGGGCAACTCAGTTCCAATAGGATTGCCCGTATCTTTATAGGATTTCTTCAAGGTTCCGTGATTGGGCCGATACTCTTTTTATTTTTCATAAATTCGCACTTTTTGATAAAATTTCGTAGCAAAGTAAATGCATTCGCTGATGTTAGGGCATGCGCGTTTCACAGTGACTCTGTTCTAAATTTCTCTGCTGACATAAATCATGATCTGAAAGTTATAAGTTATATGTATGTGTAAAATGCTAATTAGTGACAAAACTTAAGTTATTAAATTACATGAACCCTTCCTTTTTCATTGTGCTAACTGCATCAAATATAAACATGGCAAGGATATATGTAAGCCGGAAGCAAACTCGCAGACATTTTTTACCTTACCGTAAATAAAAGTTTTACCATCAAAATTGCCAGTAAGTATGCTTAGTATGCTCATACCGATTCACAAAGAATAATCTTTTTGCAGCCACAAAGCAAATACGCTTACACTGTTTAAAATCATATTGCACCCGCGACCTTTTACGTCTTATTTATAATGGAATTAGCTGCAATAATAGTCCAATATTGTGCTTTTCAGGAGTCTTATATTGTTAAATAGTTTCGAAAATATTTTTTGCCAGATATGGCTATTTATTGAACAAGGGGTCCCCTTTTTATAATCGCAGAATTAAAATTCAAATTATTGCTTTAGTACCTGACTAAGATAATATTTTTTTAATTTTATTTCCTCAACTGCTCCAAGACTTTTTTATAGTTTACTTTATAATATTAGAAGCATTTTCATCAAAAAAGCCATACCACTTTAATACACTACATTTTTATTATTATTATTATTATTATTATAATTTTTAAATTTTTAAATTTCTCCTTAATGGGTTCAAAAAATACATTTCAGAAGCCTTAGCCTAAAACAAAATGTATTGCACTTAATTTAAGTATATACATATGTTTAGTTCATAAAATTTCTGGTGATATGACCGGCATCGATGATAACTGACTTCTGCATGGTATCGATGATTTTCTGCCGGAGTCCAAGGACGTTCGTATTTTGTTGTTTATCAATCACACCTTCAACGCTTATTATTATTGGGATGATCTTGATTCCCGTAAGGTTCTTCCAGGCATTTTCTTCCAGAATAAACCCGTTTCGTCGGCATTAAAAATTTGATCTGGGGTATAGCCGCCCATTTCAATTGCTTTTTTCAGTTTACTCGGAAAACTTTTCGCAGCAGTTTTCATTTGCTGATGCTACTTCACCTTTTAGTTTTACATTGTAAAATGCATGCCTTTTTAAAAAAAACCCGTCATCCTTAATGCCATAAATGCCAGTTGTTCTGTTGGCTGACGACTTGTTGATGGTTCCAAATCGTGCAGATGGTTGTACAATCTAAGAGCTTTCTCTTTCATAATTCTCCCACTAACTGGTATCCTTTTTTTCTGCAAATTTTCCATCCATAACACCAGAAGTTTTTCGGTTTTTTCTTTTACGGGATTTCTACAATAAGATGATATTTTCGAACTGAGTTTTGATCCAGAAATTACTGATTGTCGAACGGAATTCTCATTTTTTCGTATTGTTCTTATATTCGCTTCACTAAAATTAAAGGCTTTACCAACAGATGTGGCACCTTCACCTCTCTTTAATCTGTCTAAGATTTGTACTTTGATTTCTAACGATAACGACAGGCAATTGTCTCTTCCAAATATTCCGTTCTTTCTTAGACATTATATTTGTAAGGTTACTATGAAACAATGTAAAAAACTTACACTCCGTACACTTCTAACACTAAATAGAAACTGACATGACGGAGCATCCGATAGGACGCAGCTCTCGTGCGTGTTATGTGGGAACGTGGGACTCACCGCAAACTATCGGGGTTGTCCTAAGTTCGCTGACATTAAAAAAGCAAAACTGGCTCGGCAACAGAAGGTGGAGGTCAAACGTTCACCTGTTAGGTTTCAAACACCAGCCGTCACGTACCAAATTTCCTACGCCAAAATTGCGTCAGGTAGGGGGTCTGCGTTACAGCAAGCGACGTTGCTTCTCAGGCGCCAATGCTGAGAACAACGGAAGCTGCACCTAACATGCTGGCCATCTTGCTCGCAATATAAGGGCAGATGGCCCAGCTGCAACAGTAAGTACAAGAACAGGCCAAGCGGGTGGACCAGATATATGCGCTACTGCCGGGGCTAACGAAACACATGTCGTAATGGGTACGCACATGGTGGAGCAAACTTTGAAGGTCCTTACCGTGAATGTTAATTCACTGATTAGGATTGAACGAAGAGTCGTGATGTTTAAATTGCTATAAGAACAAAGTCCTGATGTGATTTTCGCTAGTGAAACCAAGCACAAACTGGAGTACAATAATTATATTGTTAGAAGAAGAATCGGGACAGATCCAAACGTGGAGGCGGTGTCGCGATCTTCATGAAAGAAGGTATAAAATTTCACAGACTGTTGCGCAGGTTCCGGGTGTTAGAGGCAGTCATCATTTACATACCTCTCCGCAGTGGAAAGCGGTTGTACTTGACCTCTATTTATGGACCTGAGGCTTCACAATCCACTTTATTCATTACAGAGCTCGACACGCTTTTTCGACTTCTGAGGCTGGAATCGGGGGAGAATTATTTTATAATCGGCGGGGATTTCAACGCTAGACACAGAGATTGGGGAAATAATTTGCCAAATACTACTCGATTGGTGGGGTCAGCACGATTTTATGTACAGACTCGGTCTTAAAGCAATGGATAACCGGTCGTTTCCCAGAGGCGGGTCTTATTTGGATCTACTGCTGTACGACAAACGTATACGACTGGCAGGCACGGATTTACAAACGCTAAACTGTCTGCGCACATTCGTGTATGACAGTGACCATTGCGGTTTTAGCACCGAAATTACAGTTCCCAACGAAATTGCGGAATTGGAGGAGTTTATCCAAATATATTCTTACAACTACAGTAAGACTCGATGGACACGCTTCTCCGCAACCTTGACAAGAGCACCCTCCTCGAACACGCTCCATCCGCCGTCCAACAAAACGCGGAGATCGACAAGTATCTAAAACGAATGGACGAGACAATTAACCAAACTATGGACGCTACAATACCGCGATATCGTCGTACGACTAACGGTTCCGCAATCCTACTATTGACGCACTACAGCGACAGAAAAGTAGACTTCTGTCAAGACTCATTGGCCCTAATTATGACCTTGACAATCGCGCCTTGGTGTACGACTTCTGCATTCGAAATAAAATAGGGAACTGGCGATCCGAGGGCTCTGGTTTCACCCGGTTCAGCGACAGAAATATGGCAAATAATGTCATTTCCAGAGAAGGTGACCTACCCCCGTTCATTTCGAGGGAAGAACTCCATGAGATCTTCGACACAATCAGAGTTAAGAAATCAGTGGGGACTGATGGTATTCCGAACATCATGCTTCGACTCCTTCCTCTAGATGCGGTGGACATTTACACCACCCTGTTTATTAATGCAATGAATAATGCACATTATCCAGTGCAGTGGAAAACGGCAGTGGTGCAACCTATCCCCAAAAAAGGAAAGGATATATCCAATCCGGCGAATCTCCGGTCTATAAGTCTATTTCCGAATATCAGTAAGGTGTTTGATAAAGTAATCAATAGAGCTTTGACTAGGTGGGTTGAGGACAAACATATAGTTCCGGATAATCAATTCGGTTTTAAGGCGGGACATGATATCTCACATGCTGCGTCTAAACTGGTGTCCGATATCCAATGGAATAATGGCAAAAAACAATGCACTGGTGCCTGCCTTGTTGACTTGGAGAAGGCCTTCGACACCGTATGGTTAGAGGGTCTTTTCTATAAGCTGACTCGGTTGGGGATCAGTAAACCACTCTTGTACATTCTTTATAATATGCTAACCAACAGACAGTTCATCGTGAAGAATGGTGATGTGACTTCTGTTGGAATATTTCAAATAAAAAATGGTCTTCAGCAAGGCGCGGTTAATTCGCCGATCCTATTCAACATTTGTACAAGCAACTTGATAGGTTCACTTTCCCATACTTCGAGGTCATTAATACTCTCTTGCAGCGTGACCTCGATAAGATAAGACGATTTTGCGATGACTGGAAGTTGAAAATCAACTTTCAGAAGTCGGAAACCATTCTCCGCCGTTGTCCGGAGCCTCTATGGATACCTGAAAAAATTGGCGAAAGTTCTCGATCATTCATGGACTCCCTCTTGCCTGTCGAAATGTAGTCAAATACCTTGGGATCTGGCTAGATCAGTTTCTGTATTTTAACAAAAATGTAGATGTTGCTCTGGCCAGAGCTAAAGGTGCTTTTGCCCTTACAAAGAGACTGTTTTATAGCAGCCAATTCGATGCGAGGGTAAAAGTGCAAGCTCTGATCTGCTACATGGCCCTTATCAGGCCCCTGTTGGTTATTTGGTATTTGGTTGCCCCGTGTGTTTGAGAGGGTGTTTGAGAGAGCTTGCCTTCGATTGTACAGAACACCAGAGTTGGAGTACAAAATATGTTATCATAATGAGGTCCTTTACAACAGGGCGAACCTAATAAGAGTGGACAACTTAGTAATTAAGCTGACTTAATTAAGCTGAATCAAAAACGTCTTCACCTGCTGCTAAGGCAGGATGTGAGTCTTTTGATGATTCCCGCGTTGTTCCTGTCTCCCACAACCCGGAAATGTTCATCTTATGGTAGTTCTATCAGGGTATCATCTCAGACATTCCAATCACCCTCGTTAACCGTTACAGTGTCTGAAAGCATAGACATAAATCATGTCTGCGTATTTTTGCTTTGAAACTTGAAAGTCAATCATCGATTAAAATAATTATGAGATAAAGGTCAATATCTCGGTAAAAACTATAGACTTGTTATGCAAATAATTTCAAATTTTTCTTACATTATTTCATAAAAAATCTGTTTAATTGTTTTCTTCTGAAAAAGGACCTTTATTTTTTTTTTACCTGAAAACAAGGGTGTTACCTACTCGAGGTGGTCACTTTTTACACCTCAACGGTGTCGTAAAATTCAACTAAAATCTGCAGTATGGGCCTTATAGGAGAGTGTTTTTTTCGAACACGGGTGCCAATGAAGTGCCACTGGTTTACATTGGAATTGCTGTAGTAACTCCTCTAACAATCCGACACAACCTCATTGCGAACAGTCTGGCTCAAAGTCGGAGACAGGAAGATCAATTGCATGTGTATCCGGCGTAAATGTCGTCTGGAATTTCTAACAGTACCAGAGATACCAGTGTTAATTTTAACAAAGCGATATTGTTTTGTCTATTGTATTTTCACAAGCTCATTGGGTTTATGCTGTTTTTAAAAGCTTTTGCGGGTTACAACTAATCGAAAAGAGCAGTAGGTGTTGTTATATGTGAATATATCCTACGTTTAGTTGGTTAATGTTTTTTTTTTTATATGGATGTTAAGATGCGAGGTATAGAAATCATGATAATGGATAACCAGATAAGAACGATAAGAAAAAAAAATTTAATAAAACAACAACGCTGTGAGATATAAAATCGATTCTGGATTTATTTTGAAGCTACGTTCTTGCCATTATGTGTGGAATAGCACATCATTCAAATGGCTGCATCGGCTTTGCTGGCAGTGCTTCAAGCGGTCGGTCCAATTTTTGATGACTTGGTCCAATATGTGTGGTGCTTACTCCGGCAATAGCGTGCCGAATGTTGGCCTCGTCCACAGTTGTTGACTTGATGTAGCCCCGGAGAAAATAATCGAGTAGTATCCAATCGCATGATCGCAGTGGCCAATTGAGGAACGCCCGCCATGAGATGACCCATCGCCAAATTTCTCCTTCACAACTTTGAGCGTTGTGTCGCTTGTATGGCACGTTGTTGGAACTACAGTTCGATTAAAATCGCTCTATACATGAGAAAATTGACTATAACGGTGTCTCTTTTCTCATTTCGAAAGAAAAGCACTAAACAGTCAATCTTTATGGATGAATTGATGCTTGACCGAACATTTATGGATTGTGTTTGCTTCAATAACGTCAATTTTATGTGTTGACATAGCCGCTGAGCCAAAAATGGGCCTCGTCTGAGAAGATGATTTTTTGGCCAAAATCCAGATCTCCGGCCAACATTTCTAGCACCCAGTTAGCGAATCCACGACGTTGTCTATGGTCGTCCGCTTTGAATTCCCGAGTCAGCACAATCTTATATGGATGTAGGCCCAAATCCAACCGGGTTGACTCTCTGGCGATGCTCAATTCAGCTGATCGACGCCGCATGGACATTTCTGGGTCCTCTACGATACTGGCGGTTATGGCGGCTATGTTTTCTTCTACAACGAATTGCCCGCATACTGAAGCCATGATGACGACCGACCTCACGACGAAATTCACGGCGAGAGCAAAGCTTTCGAAGAAGATATGGTGAAAGCTGAGTTGTTGGATGTTGTCAATCGCCACAAAGACAAACTTGAGGTACACGTTGTAGATAAACTGGCTCAAAATAGCAGGACACAAAGTTCTACGATTGACACCTTATCACTGCGAGCTGAATTGATATGGCTCAAGTAAAAGGATGCGTTGCAAGACAAAACAACACTTTCAAAATGAAAGATGTTAGGCTATAGAAGCTCTTGAGAAAGTGGGCAGTACAAAATGGCTTAATTGCGTCAAACTTGCTGAACAAAAAGTTCGCTTTTACTACATTATTATCTTATACATAACGTTTTGTACTGTTATGTATAATAAATATAAAAAAAATTAAAAAAGGAACTTGTGCAATTTATTTTTTTTTTCTCTAAAACATAATATCTTCAAAATAGGTACATGGCAACCCTATAGTAATTATCTTCAGAAATTCCGGTCGATAAATATGCATATCATGGTACCCATATGAGAGTGTTTCTTTGTAACCAGAGTGAGAGAAAAGTAAGAGTCTACTTTTGATGTTTGTCCTAGATCACCTTATAGAGTTTACTGGGTTATCTATCAGGCTATTTACTGGCAGTTTTCAGTTTCAGTTTTGAATGCATTTTATTTACTTAATCACTAACTCTTACATACTAACAAAAAATGCTTAAATGCTAGCTTACAATTACTTAACAGTCTTATACTAACTTACTGGCCCCACACAGGCACTCTAAGCTACTCTAAATTCTTATATCTATGTCTTTCGACTTCATTTACATTTTATTTATAAATGTTTATTTTGTGTACTTAGGGCTAAGAAAAAATTTATAACAAAAAACTTAGCATATGGACATTTTATTATTTTTTATAAAAGCTTAGTATCTAACTTAAAATAAACCTTAGCCTACCTAACCTAAATGCACAATACACACATAAACACACATAGACATTATACACGATCATATACATATATCAGTATACACCTTTGTATACACTGATATATGTATATGTTTCTTAAATGCTAACCTAAACCTATGTAAGCTGGCCATCGCTATTTACAAAGCAAATACATTGGTCAGCCCTGCCTCATTAGTGAGGCTGGTCCGCAATTGACGGAAACGACGACGAAACATCTTCTCCATCATTCAACCACCAGAAATGCTGGTGCTGCCGAACGACATCCCTCTTATCGCGATTCCCCACCGCCCTACTGAACCTGAGGCGATCCACACTGCCGTGTGCGACGTCTCTGTCGTAGTTGAGTCGCCTGTCCCCAGCTGTCCGAGCGACATGGAAGATTAACGGCACCGCTGATCTATCCTGGATCAACCCTATCTGATCAAGGTAGAGGAATGCTTCCGGTGGAACGAAGCCGTCAAAGCGCACACTCTCGTGGTAAAGGTAATTGGGGTAGTAAGCCCCAGATATCAGGTTATTCGTCGAGGTCATTGCTCTTGCAATGTGCCTTCGAGTCAGCTTAATTACGAAGTTGTCCACTCGTATTAGGTTCGCCCTGTTATAAAGGACCTCATTAGGATAAAATTTCTTGTACTCCGATTCTGGTGTTCTGTACAAGCGAAGACAAGCCCTAAGACAAGCCTTCTCAAACACCCGAATCTTTTCCATTAAGCTTGCTCGTACATTGAACCACACGGGACAACCAAATACCAGTATGGGCCTGATAAGGGCCATGTAGCAGATTACCTTTACCCTCGCATCGAGTTGGCTGCTATAAAACAGTCTCTTTGTAAGGGCAAAAGCACCTTTAGCTCTGGCCAGAGCAGCATCTACATTTTTGCCAAAATACAGAAACTGATCTAGCCAGATCCCAAGGTATCTGACTACATTTCGACAGGCAAGAGGCTGTCCGTGTTGTCCAATGATAGAGAACTTTCGCCAATTTTTTCTGGTATCCCTAGAGGCTCCAGACAACGGCGTCCTAAAGAGAATGGTTTCCGACTTCTGAAAGTTGATTTTCAACTTCCAGTCATCGCAAAATCGTCTTATCGTATCGAAGTCACGCTGCAAGAGAGTATTAATGACCTCGATTTTTGGACCTGTTCTGTACGCTACCAAATCGTCTGCGTACGCAATAGTATGAGGAAGTGAACTTATCAAGTCGCTTGTATAAATGTTCACTAGGATCGGCGAATTGACCGCACCTTGCTGAAGACCATTTTTAATTTGAAATATTCCAACAGAAGTCACATCACCATTTTTCACGATAAACTGTCTGTTAGTTAGCATATTATAAAGAATGTACAAGAGAGGTTTGCTGATCCCCAGCCTAGTCAGCTTATAGAAAAGACCTTCTAACCATACGGTGTCGAAGGCCTTCTCCAAGTCAACAAAGCAGGCACCAGTACATTGTTTTTTGCCTTTATTCCATTGGATATCGGACACCAGTTTAGACGCGGCATGTGAGATATCATGTCCCGCCTTAAAACCGAATTGATTATCCGGAACTATATGTTTGTCCTCAACCCACCTAGACAGAGCTCTATTGATTACTTTTTCAAAAACCTTACTGATATTCGGAAGGAGACTTATCGACCGGAGATTCGCCGGATTGGATATATCCTTTCCCTTTTTGGGGATAGGTTGAACCACCGCCGTTTTCCAATGCGCTGGATAATGTGCATTATTCATTGCATTATTAAACAGGGTGGTGTAAATGTCCACCGCTTCTAGAGGAAGATGTCGAAGCACGATGTTCGGAATACCATCGGTCCCCACTGATTTCTTAGCCTTGATTGTGTCGAAGATCTCATGGAGTTCTTCCTTCGAAATGAACGGGGGTAGGTCACCCTCTCTGGCAATGACATTATTGGCCATATTTTCGTCGCTAAACCGGGTGAAACCAGAGCCCTCGGATCGCCAGTTCCCCATTTCATTTCGAGTGCAGAAGTCGTGCACCAAGACGCGATTGTCCAGGTCGTAATTAGGGCCAATGGTATCAGTGGCCTTGTATACTTCCTGGAAAGTCGCCCCTATGGCCTCGACCTTCTCCTGTGGATCCTCGATCACAAAGAAGTCGTCATCATCAGCGGCCTCATTTGGATCAATACCTGCTATTGTCAGTAACCGTTCGTTGTCTGTTGTCCTTGCTATTTTAAGACACTGAACGTCGTTTTGATTTTTTCTCCGAAATAGTTTATTTATTTGCGGAAACATATTCGGGTTGCTGGTGTTTACAGCCCGAACCTTGTTATTCCAATACAAACTTACAGAAATTCTGTAATTTTCTTTTATTAGCGTTTGAATATTTTTAATTGACGACTTCAGTGTCCTAATCTCCGGGTCTCGTCGGTCAGTTAACTGTCTGTACAAGTTTTTAAGTCTTGACAGAAGTCTACTTTTCTGTCGGTGCAGTGCGTCAATAGTAGGATTGCGGAACAGGTCTTCGTTAGTCGTACGTCGATACCGCGGTATTGTAGTGTCCATAGTTTGTTTAATTGTCTCGTCCATTTGTTTTAGGTAATTGTCGATCTCCTCGTTTGACAAATTCCTATTGGACGGTGGGCGGAGCGTGTTCGAGGAGAGTGCTCTTGTCAAGGTTGCGGAGAAGCGTGTCCATCGAGTCTTACTGTAGTTGTAAGAATATCTTTGGACAAACTCCTCCAATTCCGCAATTTCGTTGGGAACTGTAATTTCGGTGCTAAAACCGGTCGCTGTCATACACGAATGTGCGCAGACAGTTTAGCGTTTGTAAATTCGTACCTGTCAGTCGTATACGTTCGTCGTACAGCAGTAGATCCAAATAAGACCCGCCTCTGGGAAACGACGGATTATCCGTCGCTTTAAGACCGAGTCTGTACATGACATCGTGCTGACCCCACCAATCGAGTAGTAGGTTCCCTCTAGTATTTGGCAAATTATTTCCCCAATCTCTGTGTCTAGCGTTGAAATCCCCGCCGATTATAAAATAATTCTCTCCCGATTCCAGCCTCAGAAGTCGAAAAAGCGTGTCGAGCTCTGTAATGAATAGGGTGGATTGTGAAGTATCAGGTGCATAAACAGAGGCCAAGTACAGCCGCTTTCCACTGCGGAGCGGGATGTACACGACGACTGCCTCCAACACCCGGAACCTGCGCAACACGCCCTTGTACACTCTGTGAAATTTTATACCTTCTTTAATGAAGATCGCGACACCGCCTCCACGTTTGGATCTGGGCCGGTTTCTTCTTCTAACGATATAATTATTGTACTCCGGTTTGTGCTTATCAGTTAGCTTGGTTTCGCTAGCGAAAAGCACATCAGGAGTTTGGTCTTGTAGCAATTTAAACATTGCGGCTCTTCGTTCAATCCTAATCAGTGAATTAACATTCACCGCAAGGACCTTCAAAGTTTGCTCCACCATGTGCGTACCCATTACGACATGTGTTGCGTTAGGCCCGGCAGCAGCGCGTAGATCTGGTCCACCCGCTTGGCCTGTTCTTGAACCTGCTTTTGCAGCTGAGCCATCTGCCCTTGGATTGCGAGCAAGATGGCCAGCATGTTAGGTGCAGCTTCCGTTGTTCTCGGCGTTGGCGCCGGAGAAGCAACAGTCGCTTGCTGTACCGTAGCCCCCCCACCTGAAGCCATTTGGGCGTAGGAAATTTGGGACGTGACGGCTGGTCTTTGAAACCTCACAGTTGAACGTTTGACCTCCACCTTCTGCTGCCGAGCCAGTTTTGCTTTCTTAATGTCAGCGAACTTAGGACAACCCCGATAGTTTGCGGTGTGTCCCACGTTTCCACATAACACGCACGAGAGCTGCGACCTATCGGATGCTCCGTCAACACCCAGAGGACATTCTTCGGAACTGTGGTTCTTAGCGCACTTCACGCATCGAGGCTGCATTTTGCAGTTCGACGCGGCGTGCCCGAACCTCTGGCAGCGAACGCATTGTATAACGCCTTCGCTCCTTTTTAGTTTTTCCCAGTGAACCACCTGATAGTCTAGGACATTGATACTCCTTAGACTATCCAGACGGCTTTCGGGACTGAGTTGCACCAGGAAGAACGGCAGACTCCGTTTCTCCCGCCTAGCTCTAGCTGTGGTAAATGGCTTTACCCCTACAAACTTGAGTCCTTCGCACTCCTTCTCTTTGAGCAGTGCCAGGATCTCCTCAGGATCAGAAGACGGTTCCAACCCCTTCAGCAGCATAGATTGCCGCTTTTCACACTTCGGTGTGAATGAGAAGTGCACCGTCGTCGTTTCCCTCAGGAGCTCTTTCACTTTCGCGTAGCCCTCCACTGTATTACAGTGGATGGCATGGCGATCGTTCCCCAATCTCTTTATATTAAAATTATTGCCAATGACTTACACAGGTCCTTGGTTTCATTTACCTCTAATTTATAGGTGTTGATAGGAGGCACCTTCTCCTTCTTCTTCTGTTGCTGCTGCTGCTGCTTCTGTTGCTGTTGTTGTTGTTGCTGCTGCTGCTGCTTATGTTGTTGTTGTTGTTGTTGCTGCTGCTGCGGCTGCTGCTGCTGCTGTTTTTTCAGCTGCTGTGGTTTCAGCTTTTGTTGTTTTTGCAGCTGTTGATGTTTCTGCTTCAGCTGGTTTTGTTGTTGCTGTAGTTGTTGTTTCTGCTCTTGTGGCTTTTGATGTTGGGAGCTCTCTGCTTCAAGTTGCTCCCTCTGCCTGCGTGCAGTTTGCCTTTGCTTCATAGCAAGTACTCTCTCTGTCAGCTTTTGTATGCTGATGTTGATTTCCTTTATTTGCTCCTCCTCATCTTCCGATTCGGATGACGCTAGAGAGGCATAGTTGTTATTGCCCCCCTCATAACGGACCTCATCTGCTGTTTCAACGGCATTTATCCTTTTTTTTCTTATGTTAGGAGGGGTTTTCAAACTCCCCCTCCTTTTAATGGCTTTAACGGCACTGGCAACACTAATACTGCCTTTTCCAACTCCCGTTATGGGAAGAGCGGAGTGCTCTTTACCATCCATCACGTGTTTTGTTAATTGTTTTTGTTTTGTTTTAATCACACTTTGTGTAGAACGAAGAAAAAAAAAAAAAGAATTTCCAAGTTTGACGTGGGGGATCGAACCCGTATCCCACGCTTCGATGTCCGACGCCGCCAGACGCTGGGCTACCCAGTGAATTAAAAAAAATCACAGCTAATTATGTTTACAGCTAAACTGAATTACTTATGAAGAAGCCGAATCACGTCAACACGTCTGTCCTCTGTCGAGGTCTATGAACGACTGGCTATTTACTGGCCATAACGCTTTTATGCACATGAGCTAGTTAAGCTGAATTCTTGAATCTCATGGCTTAATTCGCTGATATTTGAGATGATCCATGCTCGTAGCATTCCTTTCTTCTTACAATTGACCTCGGAATACATATCATCCTACAGCTTTTGCCCCATATTATGCAATCACTTATACTTGTAATTTTAATTCGGCGAACAGTGTGTTAGGACCATGTTACACACAAAAAAATGTAATCCTAGCAACGTGTCTCTTCTAATGAGAAACGTTCATAGCCTTCCCTTAGAATTAAAAATGTAGCTTACAACACAAATCCTCTGCAAACTTTCCCCGAACCCAAATTTGTTTTTCCAATATTTTAATTAGCGCGAAACAAAATATGTATTTAGATAACAATTTGATTTTTTTTTTTTTGCAATTAAAGTTTCTGAACAAATTGACATTTTGACATTGATAGCATAGCCAGCCTGACAACTGACAGTTTAAAAAAAAAGTTCAAATACAAAGTTCCGTCTCCAAGTTCATCCAACATCCCAACATTATCGTAAAAATAATAAAATTTATACGTCCGGTGTTTTGGAACTTTTCACTTCCCCCGAAATTGAATAAGTTTCGAAAAATATAAATGAAATAAAAAAAAAACGAAAAAAAAGTATCTGTGAAGTTAATTACAAACTTTTTTTAATTTCCGTGTGCAGGTCCGTTGGAATGGTAACCGTTTACCCAACTTTTGCCGACTTGAACTGCACATCTGTGCGCTGCCGGCCATTATTAGTATTTATTTAAAAAGAAATTCAGAGTACCGAATATAATTTTCAGATACGCAACACTTTTGACTGCTGATTGTGTGGAAGTCCAAGTCCAGATACACGTATGTATTTGCTAAACACCCAATTTGTTATGTTTACGGAAAAATTGACTTGCGGTATATTATGGTAAATAATGCTTGCTCTTCAATTGGATTTTATCGCATGATAATTCATTCAGATTTCCCGGCAGACATGCTGGCGTACAATTACAGCATTTGCTGAGATTGCTCCATCACCGGATGGAGGACATGCTCATGTATCAGTGTGTGCGAAGAAGTCAAGTATACGATTTCGTGTTCGATTTTGCCCTTTCGATTCTTATGAAGTTTACATGTTCATCGGGAATTCGTTCAGAACTTAACCTTGAAAGTACTGGATTCACAAAAGGCAAACTGAGAAAAAGTATCTCAAAAGAAATTTGTAAATTGTGGAGCGCTATGTACGAAGAAGGCGCGTGTTTGAAGTGCCTTATTTTGCTAAGGAGTAAATGTGATATGAGAATTATATCCCCTTACTTAGCAATGCAAAGTAAACATTGATGGACAAACTTCAGATGTATTTGATCGTTGAGCGTTTCGAAATAATGTTGTTTTGAAACTTTGCCGAACTTCGGGACGTAACCGAACAATGTTGATGGATACTGGGCGAATATCAGAAGTTGAAAGCATATTTGAGATATCAAGAATTTACACGAGTACTCACAGGTAATATGATTGAGTTTCGGAAAGAAAAAAATTTGCTATGACTACATCCCCGATGTAACATGACCTCTTCCTATGTCCACCTTGAATTTTTCGTTTTGTTGGTTTCTTCGAAGTTTTCTAGACTGAGCTACATGTTTTCCTCCTTCTGAGTATCAAAAGAAGTAGAAGGGGCAGTTTTCATCGATACCTTTAGAGACCTCTTTTTGCGTCAAAAGCAAAGGCGGACTCCTGAGTGGGTATACTGTATAACCAGCAAACACCGGGGCTTAGCACGGGTGCTATTTACAAATGCCCTCAGATGTCTAATAAGTCAGAAGAATGACGTTCAGCAGAGGAACTCCTCTTAATTGAATTAACGGTGCCATCCCAGACTAGCGGAAACTTTATTTGAGCTACTCTGACATATTCGAGGCGCAGGTCAATAAGGAACTTTCAAAGCTGAAGCAGGGTTTAGAAACAAGAGATGGTGGCGGAGGCGCTCTTGATGGCCCAAAGACAACATTAGAAACTTCAAAAAGAGCTACTGACAATGAAGGATCCAACTTCTTCTTCTAAGAGTTAACATTAAGGATCTGATCCTTCAAGTTCGGGAGTGTAATGAGTGCAACTTACCTACAACGGATGATCCACAAACTTTCGAAACAACAATAAGCCTCGGATATGGATGACCTTATTTTTAGCGACTCCAGTAAACGAATCAAGGACAACGATGTTCGAATCTGCACGTGGAATGCTCGGACCCTTATTTGGCTTGAGATGAGATGATCAGAGCCAAAGGGAGATTAAAAACTGTGATATCTTCTATTGTGATTAAAATAGGCAACAGAAGCACCGCAAACTTAGGCAAGAAGTCTTGAGCTTCCGTAACGTGAACGCATCAAGGCTAAATTCGCTAACATAAGCCTAATATGCAATCCAAGGACGACGCCACCAAATAATGCTTCCAATGTTCATATGAACAATATCAGAAGTATGACGCCAGTATAACGCCAGGATAGGAAAGAAGGTAATCTGTGGTGGGAAATTAGCATAAATTGAATTTGTGGCGAGACGAAATATCATGATAGCAAACACACGGTTTCCTCATTTCAATATACACAAGGTGACATGGCGGTCGCCAGATGATGAAACACTGAAACAAGTTCATTGCTTTGCGATCGAGGCAAGGCATGCCTCTAGTATTCTGTATTTCCGAATCCTGAGGGAAACTAATATTGATACGAATCACCATATTGTTGTGGGTCGCCGTGGCTCAAGTGGTAGTGTATTGGCTTCCAAATCGGAAAGTTCGCTGTTCGAATCCCAGACGAATAGTTGCCTATAATACAACAACAAGTCCAATTACAGTAAGAATTTAGTCTCCCCATTAAATGTTGGATGCCACCCATGGAGCGAAATAACCACTGAGCACAAACATTTTTCTTTCTCTCTTTGTCCAATTTCTCTAAAACCTAACACGTGCTCAGGCATTTTAAGTGTAATAATACCCACTTGAGTGTTAAGTTCTTTAAAAAAAGACAAAAACCAACGTGCGAATGTCGATTTCCAAAACGCCACAACAAAGAAGAACTAGCTGCAATCGCTAGACACCACCAGAATTGTCGCCGAATGCGTATCCCGAAAACTCTCAACAACTACTATGCCAGCAGCATCAAGTACCGAAGACCAGTGGCAACCCTGCCAACGTGCCATCAGAGGCACCGCAACTGATTTGCTGGGTTTCACCCGACCACCAAGATTAAGAATGTCCAGTCATTAAGACTTGAAAACATTTAAAACCAATGTGCATCTCTCTTTCTTTCCACCCTAACTTTCCTTCGCCCGCGCTGTGTACAAACGTACAAAGTGGCACTGCAATGAAGAGCGAAAGCCGCGGGAAGAACATCGGCTGCTCCAGAAGAACTTCAGAAACAACGTACGAAAGTTGTACCACTAGGTTAAAAGAATGTGTCAAGACCAGTTCAGAAACCAGTAGAGATGAAACACGAAACTTTGTAGTACATTCACAGTGAGGTATTCCAAGCTACTGGAAACGACTTTGTGACTATGTGACGATTTTCTCAGATCTGGTCAGAACAGTACATGCATGGACATACAAATCTCCAAATCGATACCCATTATCTTTTCGACGATTTTAAAGCTGCATATAGAGACGAGCTATACAGAGCCATGTTTAGTTTGGAATCCTGCCAAGCTCGTCCGTCTGTGCAGAATGAGGATTGTGAACGCCCGCTGCTCCGCCCAATGTCCGTAATGACTGAACTGATGTCAAAAAAGGTCTTGGACAAAGTTGACGCCCTATTGTGTGACTTCTTGAACATCATTCTCGAAAGAATTGTGCGGAACTCACAGTTGAAGGGCTAAGAAGGCAATTTAGTATTAATTTCTTTTCCCGAAAAATTAAGGAGACTCTATATAAGATCTTGATCATCCCAGTCCTACTTTACATTGCAAAAGCATGGACCCTATCGAAAGCGGGTGAAGATATCCTCAGTTGATTCGAGACAAAAATCCTTCGAAAAATCTTCGGTCTGGTTTGCATTGACGATCTTTTAAGGAGAAGATTCAACCACGAACCATGCGAACTGTACAGAGATATCGACCTAGTCACAAAACTGCTGATCAGTTGCTTGAGATGGCTAAGACATATAGAGCGAATTGTCATCAATGCTGTGGGCCGCCTTAGGTGACACGAACAAGTAGAAGGGTACCTCAACTGACTTGGGGTGTACAACTGGAGGCAGTTTTCACAGCTATTTGAGGCCCAGGTTCACACCGACCTGTATCAACACCTAAGTAAGTCACTGCTATTGGCGACTTTCTAGATGTCTGTCAGTAGGAAAGACCTTACTCTGCTTCCTGGCATTACAACAGGGCACAATCATTTTACTAAGCACTACAAAAACAATTTTTCCTTTCTCCAGTAAAAGGGTTTTTAACCCATTAGGCGCGCGTAAATTATTAAAAAAAAAAAGAAGAAGCAACAGGAATCTCACTTCGTAGTTCATACATATTTGTTCGAGTTTCAAATGCCTCCATCAGCTACTCAATTTGCTGTTAAATTTTTTACTTAGAACAGACCCAATCATTGTCCTTCATCAAGTAACATAGGCTGCGTACACTGTTTCGAAAAATGTTTCCAAATTACGGAATTTGGGTATTTGTTTGACTACATTGTTGGCAGGATCTCTGTGTTCCGAAAAAATATACGGGTTGTTACGTGCTTATTCCTTTATACCATTCCTTGCCCTGACTCTGTTGATTTCTTTTTTATTTGAAAAGTTACCCTTCCTTGTTTTGCGGTGATTTACTGCCCCAAAAAATCTTTGACTATAGTTTCGAACCAAACTCTGGTCATAATAAAATACCATCATAATAAAACAGCGATTTGGGGGAGTTCAACTGGCTTCTACTCATTTCTATGATTACATGCATATTTCACTTCACTTTCTTCTGGATTTACCGAAGTACTAAATCTCAAATCTATTGAGACCAATTTATGTGATATTTAAGTCACGCGACTACTTATTGAAAAAAAAAAAATAAATAAATAAAGAAATCCCTTATTCCTTTATAGCTGTTAGAAAGGTACCCACCCACTCGAAAAGTTTGTGTTTTCATTAAAACTTTGTTTAAGAAAAGTTCGCCCTTCTTTCCGACGACTGATGAGACTAAGATTTCAATGTAAATCTGACTCATGTATCCTCCTCCTCGATGAGCGTTCCAATCCATCTGGCCCACTGGCCCTCTCCGTGCCAATACTTATACATCCAGGGGTTATATTGTTAGAAGTTAGTAGAATAGTACCTTTTGGTGGTTTTGGTGTAAATACTAAATTGATGTTTGAAAAGTTTTGGCATTACGAATAGGGTAGAACTTCAGAGGGTAATCAAAAAGGAGGTATGATACAACAATTTAATTCCAATTGATGCATCCTGTTCGAAAAAGGATTGATTTTTTCCACAATCCCTTTGAATTTAAATGGATTGTGAAGACATTAAACGGACCAACAGATTTTTTGAAATTTATTGCTTTGAAAAAGTACTAATCCGAACGACAGAGCATGGAAACTAAATTTGCATTGAAAGGGTATAATATAAATCTTATTCGTTTTCTAGTTTAAAAAAGTAGTAAATTAATTTCTACTAGCGATAATTTATGGTTAGTGTCGTAACCCGAAATGGAATAGTAATGAGTCAATAACAATGCGATAACTATAATAAGTTATAGGTTTTAAGGGTTGAATTACATATATCATTGAATGTTTCCATGGAACTATCTACAAGAAACTTTTTAAATTATGTCGAATGGTTCTTATAAAATTCATGACGATATCGTGCCAGTTGACATGTACTCGTAGATGCGGCCACACTACCGCCTTTAACACGGTATATCCTAAGAAAACAACTGAAATGGAAATGGATCAAGCTTTCTTCTAAATAAGATTTCGAAGACACACAAATCTCAAGATACGAGAATCTAGAAACCCAATCCCACCACAGTTCTATAGCATCGGCAAACTGAATTTGGGTGTTATGTACAAATAGACTGAACTGAGTTCCTCAAGACTTCTCAAATATACTAGGAAGAGATGGCCAAACTCCAAATGCGTTGCACCAAAAAACACCACATGAGGTATGTACGTGAACTAAACGAAGCAATGACACGAGAGCAGATATTCATGGCCATTGAAGAGCAACCGCCTGTAGCAGCAACAAGTATCACGAAGATGCCACTAGTGCATGAGACAAGGGATGGAACACAAGCCGCCATAATAAATCGTCGTACCGGTCTATGAATATTTGATGGGTTAGTGCAGAATACTTAAGATCACCACGTCTTTCGTAAGGCATTGCAAGAATTAAGCTGACCACACAGGGGCATACGCACGTTACGCAGAAGGAAGGGACATATTGTTGAAAAGTGCACCGCGACATCATACTCCGCCATATGTGATCCGAAAAGTAAAGACGGGAACAGTCACTCGACCAAAAACAGATGAAGAGCATCCAAATTAGCCTAAATAAATACGAAGCCACCCAAGCTCTGTTTGTCCAGAGGACTCCTAAGGAAAGAGTAGACATAACCCTTACATAAGAACAACATAAAGCATTGCGGTAAGAAGACCCTGCAAAGCAAGTGGCGATATGGCCCGAGTCGAAAAACTCATACAAAAAGCCAAGCTTTATCTACGGCATCTCCCTTGTTAGATATCATGCCGCATCGAACGCAGAGTTCAAGCAAAATTCAACAAATGCGGCGCCCTTATTGCTAATAATTGAGGGAAATTGAGGGAAAGTACATTAGAATGCGAAGGTACCAGCAGCATTCGAGACACACAAGCAGACAAAACTGCGAAGTATGTAATACGGAAAGATTCCTAATTAAGAGAAGAATCTAAGAAGACCTACTTTCGAGTGGTGAAATGCTTACAAATTTCCAATGAACAAGGTCTAAAATGTCACGTAACGTGCCATGCCCAGAGACCAGTCAATCATAATCACACTATCGCAAATCCCTGAGAACACACAAGAATCGCGGATTGATATTCACCATATGTTTACCGGCTATAGGGCTCCATATGACAGTATCTGTACAGACCAGATGTGCGGATCCATGTCAAACTCCAACATACCTACCAAACTCGTCAGATTGTACCGGATGACGATGGAGAACGATGCTTCGTAAAGGAATGAAGCATTATCTCTGAGTCATAAAAGGCTTTAGATATGACAGTGTGCTACTATATGACTTTTGAACATTATATAACGCTATCTATGATCAGATGCACAATATTGATGTTATTGGTAGAACGTAGCGAACTATTATTAAATTAAATGGTCTCAACTGCTAATAGCAAAACCACATGCATGCTGTCAACGGAAAATCCGACAAAATGTCACTATAGACAGCTACTCGTACAAATTTAAGGTTGGGTTAAGGTTATTCAAGGCAATGATATATGATAATGACACCTTATAAAACCGAAAAATTTAAGTTGTCAATTGTTGTTTCTTTGGCCTAAAAACGCATTTTAGAAATAGGTATTATCGGAAGCGAACTTTATATAATATCATAGCAGTCTTGCTCAATGATTCATTAAAATCAAGGAGGTAAAGTGTCCTCTAACCAGCAGGATAGTTAAGGTCATCAAAAGTCGATAAACAGTAAACGGAATATCTGATGGCGCATTCACTGAGACGGAAGCAGATACTCCTTGACTTATGTTTGAGACTCATTTCCTAGGTAAGTTGATCAATAGTTGGTACCTGTCATTGGTTGTGGTGACAGATGAGTTCAATATGGTAACATGCTAACATGTCATAGACCAACATTAGGCCTCGTAGAAGTAGCATATTCTGATATATGCTGGTTCGCCAAACAATGAGACAGAAGCCTATACAGTCGAACATCTTGTAGCTTTATTAGCAAGCCCTACTTTACGTCTACTCGAGGCGTCATCTGGGAATTTATTCGGAAATTGCGAAATGGGGAACACAAATGGCGTGCTTCGAAAACTGCGCCCTAGAACGTGGAGCCGATATCCGAATGTCGCGCGACTATCATCTTTTGTTATCCACTATACGCCTTCGCACTGCATCCATCAACAGCAACACCTTAAACTTTCTTTGAGTTACCTGGTGCAATATCGACAGACTTCGGGATCCCCTAGTGTGCCAACAATTCAGATACCATCTTTCCACAGAAGCAGAAACAATCAAGAGCGGCATCAGCAGTAGAGAAACCCTCCCAATATCGTGTGAAGAGGAAGGAAGTGCAGCGCAGTGTCAGATGTGATAAGCGTTCATATATCAACACATTGGCATCGAAAGCTGCAGAAGCAGCTAGCAGGTGTGACAGAAGGACCGTTTACAGCAAAACAAAATAACTTACTGGTGTTCAGAGTTATAAAAAATATCCAATGAAAAGATGGCAGTCTGCAAATTTCGGATGAGTATCAGCTCAACAGATAGAGGGAACATTGTGGTACTAAATAATTTAGACGACAGCGTCATAGAACCAAATTCGAAATTCCCGAATTCGAACCGGACAGCAACATAGAGATAGTAGCCGCTATCAGATACCTCAAAAGAAATAAAGCAGCAGGCATTGCCCAGCTTTTTCAAGCGGCGCCAATTCCATACGAAGAGTTACTCCAGCCATTCATGCGTTCTCCCAGAATGTGCGTTCTCCCAGCCGTAACCAAGATAGTTCTAGAGCAGATAAAAGAGCATCTAGACTCAACACTTGATGCCGAGCAGTCGGGATTTCGGAGTGGATGCTCCTGCGTAGATCACATCAACACCTTGAAAATCATCATTGAGCAATGCATCGAATTCAGGTCTTCGATACATCTACTGTTCACTGACTCGGAAAAGGCTTTCGACAGTTTTAAAAAAAAGCTATCTGGATCAAAGGTATCAGGGGGAAAACTTATAGCTATTATTAAGGCTACTTACGAGGGTGTTCTGCACAATGGTAAGGTGTGAGATAACTTTGAAGTTCATATTGGACTATGTCACGGCTGTATACTTTCACCGTTGTTATACCTGATGGTCCTCAATGATGAACTTCCCGCAGCACTAACTGAAGAGATAAGAATTAATGTGGACAATGACATCTTATCTCAAACACCTGAATTGATCTCCACCAAAAGTGACAAAATATGCACGCTGAGGCAAACAAAGTAGGGCTTAATATAGATGTAAGATGGCGCGAGTTACAACTTGATAGTTGAATTAAATAAAACAATCCGTTTATGCTCGAAAATACAAAGTTTATTTTATCAATTAAATCTTTCCTTCACTATGGTCAAACATCGAATGATCTTCATTTCCGCTAAACTTTTCTTCCGTTCTTCACACCTACTCGTACATACGTACCTTATTCCATTCTATTCCATTTCATGCGTAACAACAAAGGGACTAAAAGAGAGAACATAAAAAGAGGTAGTTTCACACAACGGGAAGACACAAACATGTACCCCATGCCAAGTGATATGCATACGAAGCAATAGCGGAGTTGTTTCCAATGAATAGGTTGGGCATAAGAGGAGAATATGTGCTTGATTTGCGCTTAGCAACAACTGGCATCACAGGACCCATCAATTCACCAACCACACTGTTCGGTTGGAAATTTCTGAGTCATTATTTTAAAAATGTTAATTATACTGTAAGAAATGTCGAAAGATATAGTATAAGTGTAAGATTTAACTTAGAGTGCTCGCATGGGGCCAGTAAGTTATTGTAAGATAGTATAAGTTGATTAAGCTAATGTTTAAGCATTTTTTGTTTAGCTGTTAGTGTAAATGAATTGAATTTAATAAAAATGCATATAAAATGAAAATGAAACACTGTTCGCATGGATTGGGCACGTAGGCAACATACTGCCAGAGGTTACATCTATGCAGGTTACCACAACATGTTATGGTCTGAAGTGGTTGTGTGTTGTCTGTGCACATAACTCCTCCCGCCTGAGTATGGAGTTCGCTTGAAAAGTGGTTTCCATTTGGTTTGGTAAGGGATGATATTTTGTAGGAAATTGATGACCACTGTGTCGTATGTGGGCTTTTTTGTCGCTGTTGTTTTTTATTTTTTTATTTTTTTTTAGATAGTGCAAGTGCAATGGGGGAATCCTCTCTCTTTTCTCCTTCTTAAAATAAATGGAATAAAATAGAAATTATTAGTAGGTATGAAAGATAGAAGCTTAACATTTGTTCGTTCTTAGAAAATAAGTTTATGATTAAGTTATGATAATTAGTTAGGGTAAGTGTACTCTCCAGTACATCGTTATTTCATCGTTTAAGAAATATGAAATTATGTATTCATTGATAATTGATAAGATGATAATAATATATTTTTTTTTTTTGCATGATACAATAATTAATAGGAATCCATTAAATAACCTCAAATGTACAATTTTACATTTAAAAGTACATATTGTATGTACTTTTATTATTTATTTTACGATTCCAGTATTTTATCAAACAAAAATTGTAATTAATACCAGGATTGATTTCTGATTTTGGATTTTCAACTGGGTCTATCCATTTCATTGTATAGGAGAACAAAGGATGGGAGTGATTTGGTGATTTGAACAGACTTGCTAGCCATTAATTTACCAGATACGGTTTTCAAGGTAGAGTGCTTATTCCGTATATATACTTTTGATATAGGCGGTAGTGACATAATCAAACGCAATTGAATTGTTCAGCTAAATGTATTGTTACTATGTATATACTTAACAAATTTTTATTATTTTGTGCAACAATTTCCTCCATCCACTATTTCATTTTAAATTTATTCTTAATCTTCTTCTTATGTACTTTACGCTTATTAGTGTCTACAGTGATTTTATTATTGTGTACTACGGTTTGTTTTGTACCATATACCTGGGTCCCAATTTATTTCGTATATCGTCCTGTTCATAAATTATTTCGGAAGGAACAACATTTTATTTTGTTCTGTACGTTTTTCTTTAAGTCTATAGATATTATTTTGTTTACTATTTTAACTTCTCTCATGTATGTATTAGTCTAGATAAGTTTTCTCCGTATTCTTTTAAGTGCTGTTTTAGGTATTCTTTGGATTTATTAATGTGACCCGTAAGCAACTCGAAGGGAGTAAGCTTTGTTGCTGAGTGTATAGAGTTATTGTAGGTAAGAATGGCTTCATCCACCACCTCGCTAATGGGTTTGTTTTTATTTTGATATTTAATAATACAAATAAGCTCAGTTATAGTAGAGTGAAACCTTTCTACTGGTGAGTTACCTGTTGAGCTCTTTGCGCAAGTGCTCTACAGATGAATGTCATAGATATTGAGAAAATCTTTAAATATTGTTAATAGAAATTCACTGCCATTATCTGTATGCCGAAGAGAGAAAAAAAGTGCTTTAAGGATTGTATAAGGTTTACGCTATTTCTGGCATTTAGAAGATATATAGAAGCGAAACTACTAAATTTATCAATGATTATCAAAAACTGTTCCTTGTGAATAGAATATATATCTAAATGGACTATTTCGAAGGGTTTCGAGGGGGTTTCAGTAATTTCATACTTCAATTTTACTCTATTTCGGCCATATTTGTTTATACTAAAGGGTTCGCCATCTAACGTTTTTTTTTCAACTAGTGCTTATTTCGTGAGTGGTAACACTTAGCTCATGTCTGATCTGACAGATAATTAGTTTTATCCTTCCGGTTAATAATGGAAAATAATTTCATTCAAATGGCTGCCTGGGCTGGCCATGCAGTAGCCTACACGATCGGTCCAATTTTTAAGCACATTATTGATTGTGTGCAGCTGTATTTCACCAATGGCTTCACGAATATTGTCCTTTAAAGCGTCAATTGTCTCTGGCTTGTCGGCGTAATACTTATCTTTTACGGCACCCCACAAATAATAGTCCAACGGTGTCAAATCGGAGCTCCGAGGTGGCCAAACGACATCAGCTCTGCGGCTGATAATGCGATATTCAAAAACAGGGCGCAAAACATCGAGTGTAGCTTCGGCTGTGTGGCACGTAGCGCTGTTCTGTTCAAACCAAATATTGCCAATATCCTCCTCTTCAATTTTTGTGAACAAAAACGTTCAACGTGGCCCTATAACGATCGCCATTGACTGTAACGGCCACTCCTTGCTCATTTTCGAAGAAAAATGGCCCAATTATGCCTCTGGACCAAAATCCGCACCAAGCAGTGACTCGTTTTGGGTGTATCGGCTTTTCAATGTATGCGTGCGGGTTTGCTTTGCCGCAAATGCGACAATTTTGCTTGTTTACATACCCGCCAAGATCAAAATGAGCTTCATCTGAAAAGATGATTTTTTTTGGCAAAATCGGCGTCTTCTCTAAGTCGATCGCAGGCCCACTTAGCGAAGCGAAAACGCATTGGATGGTCAGTTGGCTTCAACTCCTGAACCAATTGGACTTTGAATGGCGTCATACTAAGGTCTTTATGCAAAATTCGTCTCAATGATGTCTCCGAAATGTTCAATTGTTGAGAACGACGGTGAAGTGATGTTGATGGCGCTTCACGCACACTTTCTGCCACAGCAGCAATATTCTCGGGTGTACGTACTGTTTTTGGCTTTTCACGCTTTGGTTTATCGATGAGGATGCCAGTTTCTTTCACTTTTTTCACAAGATAACGAACATACGGAGCTGACGGTGCTTCTCTTCTTCCAAAATCCGTACACAATTTTCGCACACATTCTGCAACATTACCATGATTTTCAAAGTAATGTCGCAATATTTCCCAGCGTTGTTCAAGCGTATACACAACCATATTCGTTCAGCGGAAGGATAAAACTAATTATCTGTCATGAGACATCAGACATGAGCTAAGTGTTACCATTCACGAAATAAGCACTAGTTGAAAAAAAAAAAACGTTAAATGGCGGACCCTTTACATATTTCACAGTCATTGATTAGTCTCGTTATTAAATTCTTCATATTGGAAAATAGGAACACCTTTTTGACATTCCTTTATATCTCTATTATTAGATTTTGCATGATAGTCTCGTACTAAACTCTCCTGCTCATCTCGCTCAATAATATCTGTTAATAAAATGTTCGATTTAACTAATTTTATACAACTATTGTTGAAATACTTTGAATATACTAATTGAATTTGTCGTAAAGTTTCGTCATCAGTACATATCGCAGTAATTCTCTTTGAATTGATGTAATTCTTAAATATCGAAATAATGATATTATCGACATTAAATATTTTTACACTCGATGGTGTATCGTTTTTTTCTTTTAAACAGAACTTGGAATCTGACGAAGAGCTTAATTTTATTGGGATTCTTTTGAAGGATGATCTGATTAGAGAATTCATTAACACAGCGTTCTGTTATGGGAATACCATCGTCAACATTTTCATTTCAACTCGTGATAGGGCATCGGCATTCAAGTTTTATTTTTCTTTTTTATAAACCACAGAGTAGTCAAATTCTTCTAATTTGGGCGTCCACCGCACAAGCTTATAATTCGGCTCTTTTAACGAGAACAGCCATGTCAGAGTCTTATGGTCTATTATTATTTGAAACCGCCTTCCAAATAGGTGTGGGCGAAAATATTTGGTTGCCCATACAATTGCCAAGAGCTCCTTTTCTATCACGCTATAGTTTTGCTCAGACTTCGGTAAGGTCCTACTTGCAAAGCAAATTAGTTTATCTGATGCTATTGAGCTTTGGGATAGCACAGCACCTATAGCAACATTAATTGCATCAGAGGTGAGGTTGAAAGGTTTTGTGAAATCGGGGTATTGTAGTAAAGGAGCATTGCAAAAGAGTGCCTTACATGTTTCAAAACAATCAACATACTTCGAATCAAGCTTTATGACGTTTCCTTTCCGGAGGTTTCCTTTCGGTTATGTGAGGTCAGCGAAGTCCTTCCGATAATAACCAAGAAGTCCTAAAAAGGATTTTATTTGTTTTGAAGTCCTTGGTATGGAAAATTTTGTAATCGCTCTTATTTTGTCTGGGTTAGGTTATATACCCATGGGTGTTATTGTGTCCCTAGAAATGACACCTCTTTCCGAAAAAATTCAGCCTTTTCTACTTGAATCTTCAATTTTGATTCTTTTAATCTGTTAAACACCTTACGGAGGCTTTCAATATACTCTTGAAGTGAGGTGGAGAACACATTTATGTCGTCTATATAGACTAGACAAATTTTACCTATCAGACTACCAAGAATGTTATCCATAACCTGCTGGAAAGTGGATGGTGCATCCTTGAGACCAAATGGCATTCGAATGAATTCATAATGCTCATGGTCTACAGTAAAAGCTGTTTGTCATCTGGACTGATCTCTATTTGATGAAACCCTGAAGCTAGATCTAATGTGCTGAAATACATGCATTTAACCAGTTTATCTAATATTTCTGTTATGTTTGGAATAGAGTATTTGCCGTCGATCGTTTTTTCATTTAGTTTGCGATAGTCTATAACTAATCGCCATTTCTGCTTACCGCTTGCGTCCATTTTCTTCGGCACAATCCAAATTGGAGAGGACCATGGAAAGTAGCTTTGACGTATAATACTCTGCCTTAACATATCAGCAATTTGCTTTTCTATCTCAGCTTTATGTATATACCGGTAGCAGTACGAATTGCAATAGATGGGCACATCGTCTTTAGCCTTTATTTGATGTTTCGCCAGACTTGTGAATGTTAAGTTCTGTCCGTCTTCAAACAAAATGCTTCTAAACTCGTTGCACAGTCTTTTGAGTGCTCCCACTTCCTCGCAGCTCAAATGATCTGTTATTAGTTTAGGATCATGCATTTCCCTTACGCTCTTATTTTGTCTGATTGTAAAATTGTGTACTTCTATGAAAGAGTTTTTGTCGAATTTTGTAGCTCTAATAGGTTGTTCTACTAAAAATGTTTGTGTTTGATCTGAAGTGTTAATTACTTCTACCAAACAATACCAATTTACTGCTCTGTAGACTCCTTCTGGTATTAAGAAGTTGCGAAATATGGAAGTTGGCTTGATATAAATATCACCATTCTTGATATCGACAGGCAATCGACAAATCATTTTACTAAGACTCTGAACCGTATAAGGTGCTGATATTATATTGGGCTTAAACAAGAGAGGGATTTTGACTTTGTTGGTAGCAATAGCTGATTTAGCTAAATCTATTTTAATATTAAGCTCCTTTAGGATGTTTGTACCAATAAGGCCATCAAAATAATTATGAAATCTGTACACTAGAAACGGCAATAATTTATATGTATATCTTTTAAGACTACCCTCCTATCAACAAAATCGTTCCTGAAAATGGTTCTTATTTTTATTGGTTCGATTGATTCAGGATTCAGGCTTTCGGTTATAGTAGTACTTAAAAATGATTTATTGCTTCCTGTATCAATCAGAAATTTGCAGCTACTATTATTAATACTATTAATCGTAATATACGGTAAAAGATTTGAGTTGTAGGTATTTACTCGTAGATCTACGAGTATGTATCCGACTGCCGTTTTGAGGCGTTCATGCGGTAATTTCTGTCATCTACTTCGTGTTCAATTTCATATTTGGATGAATGAGGGCCTTGAGAATCTTGGGTTCTTCGAGGATAGTTACCACTGCTCCTTCGTGTATTTGAGCTAGAGAGTTCCATGGGTTCATGGACTGGTATGGTGTTATTTTGATTTTGTCTAAAATTGTTAGGTTAAAAATTGGAATGCGTTAGTCGTGAAAAGTGCTGATACGAAGTAGATGGGCTAAATGTGTTATGGAAATGTTGGGTCCTAGAATGTTGTTGAAATTGGTTATATGATTGCTGAAAATTGTTTGTTTTATTTCTCGTCTAAGGAGGGTTTTCTTGGTAATTACGAGGCCTTTTGAAATAGTGGGAATCCTGTTCCTCAAGGCAGAAGTTAAAAGCTCCCGTAATTTGTTTCGGTCTCATTGATCTTATTGTTGCAATGTTTCGCTGACACCAGATATAAATGCATTCAAACACATTCCGTTATACAGATCCTGCTTGGCTACAACAACATTGGCATCACGTTCATGGACCCTGATATAATTCATTAGAGTTGACAGAATCTCTACAATTCTGGTGTAAAACCCTTCAACGGAATCTTGATTTTGTCTTAATTGGTGGATATCGCGAATTAGGCTTGTCTCGTTTCTTCTGTCAGCGTAGTGGATGATAAGATTTAGCTTAATATCCACCCATTGGGTAAGCGTCCCATACGTATTTAATACCTTGCTAGCTGGACCTACTATCTTATTCCTAATGGCTCTAATAATTATCCTCTCCTAACTCGACCCAACGATTTGGGGAATTACACTTAAAACTTCTTCAACATTATTTATGAAATCGTAGAGCAGACGAGGGTTTCCATCAAAGCTTGGTATATCTTTAACTGCGTCAAGAATCCTGAGTGAGTTAAAGACATCCATGGCATTCATGATTGAAAATTCTTCACTAATTTTATCCGCTTCAAATTTGATTCTAGCACTCTCACTCGAAAAGCACACAAGCTCTAGCTAAGCACTCTTACGTATGTTAAGTAAATCTGTCTTAATTGTGCCGTTATGCTTTCTAGCTCGAAAGTTTTTAGTGGGCTTTGAAGACATAGGATAGGAACCGTTTTTATATATGTATGTCTAGCAATGATATGACTGACCTCAGTCCTTGTTGAAATGTATCTTGATTCGTCTGCTGCGTACAAATGCGTCGATCACCACTTTTGTAGTTACAAATGTTTTTCAGCGTGTCTTAACTTTCTTACTTATTACATTGCAATTTTTTCGATGACCGTCGAATGGAGCGATTTTGCTTTTACGCAATTTATTTAAGCTACTGTACGAGTATATCTTCTTTTCACTTAAACTTTTTCGCGGAATAAGCTTTTCCGACTGCGCCAGTTACAACTTGATATAATTAAATAAAACAATCAGTTTATGCTCGAAAATACAAAGTTTGTTTGTTTGGCTAAACTTTTCTTCCGTTCTTCACACCTACATACGTACCTTATTCCATTCCATTCCATTTCATGCTTAACAACAAAGGGACCAAAAGAAAAAACATGAAAACAAGTTGTTTCACACAATGTATCCCACGCCAAGTGATATGCATAGCATACGAAGCAATAACGGAGTTATTTCCAATGTATAGGTCATTGGGTATAAGAGGAGAATACATGGATTGGGCAAGTAGGCAAATATACTGTAAGAGGTTGCATCTATGCAGGTTACTACAACATGTTATGGTCTGAATTGGTTGTGTGTTATCTGTGCACATAACTCGCGCAGGTGTGGAGTAAGTATACGCAGTTGCTTCAAGTTGGCATCGATCGCATATATCGAGTTGTGCTACAAAATATGAAGAAAATAATAAGTACACGCTCGCAAACAACTTCAGACAGTATTCCGAGAAGAAATACGTTGTGTGAATTTTCGTCGATATTGATACAGGACAGCTTCTGTCAATCTTCTCAAAATTGAATCTCCTTAGTACACAAAGCAGAGGCAGCTCTAGACGTACTGATGAATCTCATTCTTCTTCATAATAATATCATGGTGGCAATCTCTAAGGTTTATTCCACCTAAAAAGAAGTCACATGGTACAATAGGCACTGGCCTTTGATGACTTTGCACGCCAACTACAAAACCTATTTAGGATGTAGCGCAGCAGTCTTTCTGGTGGACAACAATGTTTAATTTCAATGTAAGTAAGCCTGATGGCAGGAAATAATATTGTGAGGAATTGGTGAGGGGAAGAAATATCTGTAGAGACAGCTACAGTATGGTTGTAGAACCCTATCACCATTTCTAAGATAGCTGAGCTAGCTAATGATCGTAGTCAAAAGGCTCAATTCACTCAGTCTTGTTTGGATCTCAGGGTGTAATGGGATCGTGTGAAATATGATTACTGATGAACCTGCATGGTAAGTACCCAAACCTGCGTTAGGATTGCCTTCATTTGTTGGAGCCTCATTTGACATTTGGATTTCATCAACTGCAGCTGACATGTATTTCTAGGGTGCCAACAGACCAAACGAATGCTTCTTGACGTTTTCGGATGCACCTTAGTTCAAAAGAGTTTAGACTGCTTACTAACATTTTCACGGCATGCTAAGCTTTTGATAAAACACGACATCCTACGACTGTGAGAGTGATAATGATATAGCGGAGTGCTATCTCTGTAAGTGCTTGACTTACTCTTGCATTTGTCTGCAGATCTTCGGCGCTGATGTGGGGGACATTCATTCTTAACATATTTTAGTTTAATGTCATGTTGAATCGCCCGTACTCTCCAGATGTTTAAGATTCTTGTTGGGTCTTTTGGTAAAGTCAGTCCGATTGTGGCTTGATAAATTTCAAATTTCCGTGTCTAAAAGTTAGTCCTTAAAAGCCTTTCATCAATCGCTAGATAGTCAGTTCAAATATAGAAGGTGTGTTGCAGTTAAATTTGATCATATGTTACCATTTCAGTATCGTTATCGTACCCATTACTGCAGAAAAGAAATTAAGAATTAGACACATAGACTCAAGCTTTAAGTAGTATCTTTTAGATATACATAGTCTTCATCATTCATCATTATTATCAAATCAAATTGTTCTATTACATTATTTTAATAGATTCTCCAAAATAGCAAAAAGCTTATGGAACCAAAATTCCTATCTTATTTGTTAACAAATTTGTCGTTGTATTAAAAGCCCTTAAATTACAATTTTTTAAATTAAAACATTTGTATCCATAAAAGTGTTAGCGCTTCATCTTATCCGATGGTGGAATTAAATTTATTGGTCTTGCTCACAGATACAAGTGGCAATGGTCGTTCTCAGCTACATGACGACGGTGGAATTGAGAGAAAATTGAATATCTCATCTGTCCCAGCAGGCGAGAAAAGTCGATGCGGGAGGTACAACGCACTTGAGAAGGGTCTTGTTAATTTCCACGTAAAATATCGCATATATGTGAGGAATGAGTTCTTTTTTATACATTCAATGGGGTTCAAAAGGTTCATACAACGGCCATGGGGAGGCAAACAAATTATCCTCAATAAATCTCAAGTAATGAAACTACCCAGCTGGCAGTTAGAAATTCAAATGTGAGGTACAATGCTTGCAAGCCCAGGATTTCACAAGGCATTTGCATGCCTTAAAGTGTGAATTTGTCAAAATCCATAACACTAAGTTAGTGAGTCTTAAATATAAGTTCTCTAAACCCTTGGCATGGAATGATACCCATATTCCCTTGGTTGATAGTACATACTCGTATGTGCTTCCCTGCCATGTACCAGAGTGTGACTGAAATATTAATAACCTGGAGTTGGCTTACTTCGAGTAGCTACTATTTACTTGAACGTACACAAGAATAAATAACTCTGAACGGGCGACATTCTGGATGGTACTTAAGATATAATCAGGTTTTGACAAAAATTCTGTGTGGATTCATACAAACGTACTTATGTAGAAGTCACATTCATAATTTGTTCAGCTTGCAGGAGGTGCAATAATAACCGCCCGCCCTAAACCCCTACTCACGTATATGGTTGGTGATTGTGTTACAGATACATAGCGAAGACGAGCAGACATACTATCAGACAATAATGACACACGTGGGTATTTGTAATAGATAACATTACATCTAGAGTACCGAACATTATAATTATATTTAGGGTTCATTTAATGCTCTTTTCTGTGAAGGGGCGTTGAAGTATTCATTCATGTTTCAAAGGGTATTAGAAATACCATAAAGTCAGAGACATTTCAGATGAATGTTGGTCTGAAAAATTGGGAAAAAATGTATATAAATATTTGGAAATGGAAAAGGAGCCAGTGACTTTTGCAGAAAGTTTCGAAAATTAAAGCCACACAAAGTTTAAAGTTTCAAATTGCTCATTTTCCACACAGAGCCTGATGCCAAAGTGGTGTACTCTATGGTTCCAGTTTTCTGTGAGACATGCCATCAAAACACTAAGTGAACCTGTTGTTACGAAAACCGTGCTGCAGCCATTGAGGAGTTTTTGTCTGTCAAGACATTTGGTCAGCATTTATTTGATCTTGGAAAGAAGAGACCTTAGTGTAATGGGTCTGTTAGAGGAGCCAGAAGAAGGATCGCCTTTTTTAGCGATGGGTTGGATAAAAGTTATTTTTTACTTGCCCGAAAAGAGTCCTAACGAGTTGCATTGAAGCATAGCATAGAAGAACATCTCTGTAAAAAAACCGGTCGTAATACCATCTTGATCAATGAATTTGTTTATATTGAGATCTTTGTGTACTTTCTCTGCTATACTTGAGGAAAAGTGGACTCGTTCTAGTGAAAACTCAACGTACTTTGGTGCAGGCGTATACATAACATATGTCTTTATGTTTTTAGGTCTACTTGATATTTAAATACTCTTGCTACTATACGAGTGTGAAAGTGGATTTGTCCCATTGAAGATTCAACGCTCAAGTGCGCAGCAAACAGGTCTGCCTTGTTTGAAAAGCTGACAGCTGGAATGTCATTATAAATGAGCGTTGGAATAGAGTATCAGTTTCTTATATTTTTAATGAACGGCCAACAACTTGTACTACCTTTGGATCACTGTAGTATTTTTCCCTCAATATTTGGTCGCATTGGATTTTCACACGCTCAAGAAAGTTTTGTAGCTATTCCTGGTTTGTCTGAACTTTGGTTTTGGTTTTCCTCTGTCGGGTTGGCTTTGTTGGACCGAAAAAATAGTTATCTAACTCTTATAGCATTTGGGCAAAGGGAACGACAATCAACTGTGAATATGCTTCAAACTTATTGAACCAGTTAGGCGGCGATTTGAAGTAAAACTCTTACATTTGGCAAATTGCAAATAAACTTCTATAAATACAATGCACATTTGCTTTGCAAAATTTCAAAATTGAACTTCAAATTGCTCCCTAATACGAAATATTCTCTGGATTTAGCCCCAAATGAATATTGCCTGCATCCAAACTTGAAATAATCGCCCAAAAAAACGCCTATCTTGAGTACCCCGACATATCATTTTGTTTGGAAAGAATCAACAAACTGCAGAAACTTTGGCCTTAACCCTTAACCCCTTGAAACCGAAGCTCAACACCTTGAAACCGATCCTAAATTCAAAAATAGGATCCGGATTCGGTTTTCTCGTGGTCAAGTTAGGAAAAAAAGTTGGTCCGGAAAATTCGAAAAAGCCCTTCTTAGCTGGAAAAGCTGGGGTCAGAGGTGATATTTGACCCCATCGGTCTCAAATATGTAAAACTTTTTAACGTATTTTCCAGATTCAGTACGTTGTGTGTTTGAATTTATTTTTAATCAAAAATTATGTGCAATTTATGTTTTTAATTCATTTTATTTTAAGTTTTAAAAGAAATATACAGACATTTTAATTTTCTTTAGCTGACAACGCCTATTTTTTTTATGGTATTGGGTAAAACATTCGCTATCTTTGGTGTAGCAAAAACAGAGATTACACTCGGAGCACTTGTTGTTTATTTTTCTGTCCATCTTACGAGGGTAAACGATACACCGTTCTCGCTTTTCTTCTTTTGTAATAATATGCTTATATGCATTTGTGGTATTTTCTAATTTTCGTTTGATAGCCGTTCTTCATTTAAACTGTGCACACGTTTAGTGGCGAAAGGAAATTTGAACACATATATACGTCTTTGTAGTCAAACCATTTGACTTCCTAAATATTATTAGAAGAAAACGCATCAATTTTGCCACGCTGAGTTTTTAACTTACTGGTCTTTGGCATTCCCTTGCGGTTTACGCGAATAGTTCTACATGCCATAATTTCCTTTTGAGACTGTTTCACCTGGATAGCTGGAGAGTTGAAAAAATTGTCGTAGTAAAATTAGTAGCCTAACGTAAGTGAAAATATTACGGATTCACCCAAGCTGCCTTCGACGTGCGTCGCATTGTTATCGAGGTACATATCAATTTCATAAAGGTAGCCAGTTTTAGCATCGCAATGTCACCAACATTTGAAACCATACTGGATTGGCTTTCCTTTGACGTATTGCTTCATTTGATTTTGACCAGTAAACTTTATCATATCATTGTCAATTGATTGCTGCTGCGATGGCGAAAATGCTGCTTGGTAAGCCTTACTGAAATGGTCCAACAGTGGACGTACTCGTACCTTAAATGCTCTGTCGTGCGTAATATCATCTCTTGGTGGTTGTATCGAATTATCTGCAAAATGTAAATAAGCTTGAATCTCACAATAATGATCAAGAATCATAATATTTGCTATATGCGACACACACAAATCGGGAGCGCTAGACCAGTAATGTCAGATTGAAGACAGCAAATGATAACTCATGATGTAAGTTATACCGATAAATGTTGTCAGCTCACCCATTTTTATGGAAAAAACCGTACTCTTTTGCAAAGCATAAAGTTCACTTTGCTCCTTTATTAGAAGCAATAGCGTTTCGATCTGAGTGACATTGTCGAATTCAGATAAGCGAGTGCCATCGCAGTCTCTGTCAGAGAACAGAACTTTAGAGTATGGAAACTATCGAATTTTTTTTGGGTAAACGAATCGCCGAACATGCTCGTGCTCGCTATATTTTTCTCGTGTAGGGGCTGGTTCGCAAGCCGCTCGCTGTTGGCGAAAGATTTCGATTTGTTCGTGCTCGTTGGCTTCGATGTTTGCCGAGTAGGGCCATGTTCGCGAGCAAACCAGCTGGTTATGTGTCACAATGCTGGTGTTGCCAGATGCTATAAAAATTTTGAAACCATAATCAATAGACAGTTTTCTGAAATAATTGTAAAAAACGCTTGATTATGTTGCCAAAACAAATTACCCTACACTTAAATATTTGATTGGTATGGAGAATTACTCTGGTGTAAGTCTATTTATAATGATTTGAACTAAAATAAATGATAAATGTCAAAAATGGCAGCACGATGTGAAAATTATCCCTACTGAAAGATCTGCAAGTCAAAACAAAAATCTCCTTTAGATGCCTGTTGAAGCGACAACAGAATCAACCACATTGTCTAAGGCACACTGCACTTGTATTTCTAGCACTTTTTTTCATACATTGTTTTCATATTTTTGGGAAAAGTTGAAGGGAATCAGGCAGGATTCAAGTGAAGCTGTTTCTACTGTTCTTTTTAAAGAACTTATTCCACACATTTATCATGTCGAGCAGCTGAATGTATATTCCTTTCACTGAAAACTATGAACAGCCCTGCATAAATTTGCTGCAGTATAAGTGCTTAACTCGGCACAAGGCATCTTAATGAGTGCATGGATTTATACATCCTTTTCCCCAAAGAACAATACGAAATCCCAACTTCAAACTCAGTACATCATTAAAAACAAGTGCATACGAGTACACAAGGAACTTCCGGCAACTAAATAACTCCTAATTAAACAAACACAAGCATATTCTTACAGACGATTGAAACAGAGAAACAAATATGAGCATCACATCTCAGGCTCTGACAGCAAAGTTTGTGTAAAAATTCAAAAACAAATTCTGCAAGCTTCTTTACCGAATAATAAATTCAAATATGAAATCCGTCTCGGAGACCGATGGTAAGAAATGCACACTAAAACAAAGGGTAGATCCTTCCGTTCAGGTTTTGTTGATTGTTTATTTGTGTATGAAACTAATCAAATATCTCTCCACAAGGGCTCTTAAATACTCACAGATGCAATTCAATTCGTCTCAATTGTAAATCGCTCAAATGCGTTCAATGTATCTACGAGTATACAAACATATTTCAATCCGATTGAATTCATTGAACAACTTGCATGCAAATGCAATTTAATGAATTACATGCAGCACGAAACCTTTTATCAATAATATTGAAATTGTGAAAATAATGTTCCCATTTCAGTAAGTACACTAGTGGCAATTCACATAAACTCACTTGCTAAATTTTTTTTTTATAAAAAGCTTGCAAAGAGAAAATTTGACTGTAAAGAATTTTATACGGTTTCTCTCATCTCATATGAGGTAAAAAATAAAACAATCTAAATTATTTTGGATTTATTTGTTTATTTACATTGTAAACAAAATATATTACTATGGCAATTCACATAAACTCACTAAATTTTATTGAGAAAAAGAAATTATTAAAAAAAAATTAAAAATGCTAAACAAAACAAATATTGATTTTAGTAATCTGTCCACTTGCCGTTATGTCTTAAAACTTGAATTAGCCTTTTTGGCATTGATAAAATTAAGTTTGTTAACGTTTCAGCCGATATATTGGCCCAGACTTCTTTAATGGTTGATTTTAGTGCACTCACTGTATGAAATTGTCTGCCCTTCGCATAAACACCTCTTGCCAAAATGCCCCAAAGGTTTTCCATAGGATTTAAGTCAGGACTTTTTGCAGGCCACTCGAGAACAGCAATGCTTCTATCCCTAAAAAAAGCAGTAGTTTCCTTGGAACGATGAATTGCCGCATTGTCCTGTTGAAAAATGAAATCAGCACCACACAACTCTTCTGCTTTTTCTATCATCATGGTTTCCAGGAGCTCACAGTAAATTGATGAATTCATTTTTGTTGGTACCCATGCTATTTCCGTGATGCCAGTTATGGCAAATCCTGCCCAAATCATTACACCGCCACCTGACGACGCTCGGCTCATGCACACTTCTTTTTCAACTAGCTTATCATGCCAGTAATACTGGAAACCATCGGGACCGTCTAAACTGAATCGCTTTTCATCACTAAACAGCACTTTTGACCACTCTTCACGCCAGTGGATGTGCGATTCCGCAAACTGCAACCTTTTGGCCTTATGAGCGTCAGTCAAGTGTGGTTTTTTCAAACGTTTAGTGTAGACTACACGTTCTGATGCATCTAAAATTTGCCGGACACGTCTGCTTTTTATAGGCAAATCGAGACTGCTCACTATTTCTGTCGACATTAATTTTTCTTTGGTAGCTAATCTAATTATATCCCGTTTTTGCCTATGTATGGGCATGTGTATGGGCACTTGCAAAGACTTTTGAGCACCGAAGTACCGGACCATACAAATAACTTTCCAAAGTGCGTGCAAATGCATGAACCATCAAACATGTAAATTGGAAATGTTAAAAGATAGACGCGGATGCCCGTAGTTTGGGGATGGATTCTTAAAGATTTTCCTTTTCTAAATAGCGATTTCACTCGGTCGGCTAATTCCCATTTACGAATATTTGATTCGTTTTATTCTCTTTTCACACGTGGCTTCCATTCGTACGTGAATTGGAAAATGTTAGACTTTTCCTCAGATATGATGCGGATGACTGTATTTTTAAGTACATACGTGACAACAACTCCTACGAAAATTTAAAATTCCAGAGAATTGTAAATGCAGAGAAGTTTTCACCTTTCACATTTTGATGTCACCTGTGTCAGACGGATGTCACTTAGTATGTTTTCGAATTTGACTGAATTGCGGGACGAAAATAAACTCGTGTTTGGCCGACATTATATTGTAATTGAGTTAAGTAGATCAAGAGCCTTATGACAATTTGTTTTTAATTTTTCAAAAGAGAAAACTAGCGCCTGTCCAATACCGCCAACAAAGAAACGTCAACAGATAAATATGTTTTCTGTGAACTTTATTGGGTAAGAAGTCAATCAGATGGCTAAGCGTTGTACGATATCTAGCGGCGTTAGTCTTTCATTAATTACAACTACACATCGATTCTGCATATGTTACATTCACACGGTATCGAATATAGAAGACATTTTTGGAAGTTCTATCAATAGGTGTAGCCGCTCCCAAGTCCTGATTCAGAATGGAGGAGAATAGTCACTGCAATAACTTCACTATTCTCCTCATATACTACAAATGCTGAGTCTTATCGTGCAAGTGTAACTGAACACTCGGGCCTTCACAAGGGCGGCTGACTGAATTTCAATGCATAAGCGTGAACAAAACAAACCACAAAACGGAGGCCACGGTGCAGAATTTCCCAAGAAGGGGTCAAAGGCGATGTCAGAAGCTAATCCAGCTCAGGTCGTGAATTTATCTTCGAGATTTGCCCAAAATGTGGAAGTAGAGATAGCGACGGAAGAGTTTACTGCGAATCAACAGCTCACACCCCCGTAGTGGGATACTGGCACGACCCTCGAAAAGATTTGGCCTACCAGTTTGGGGGCTCTGGCATTGGATTAAATACCTGGCCATCTAAAGCACTCAATGTTGTGAAGCAAGAGCTGTCTGGGATATGAATTATATCATTGTTGACAACCCTAGCAAATTAAAAACGACAACCCTAGCAAATTAAAAACGAACACGCGTATGGATATTAGTGCAATCCAAAAAGTGCAGTTTAATAGATCAGGCCAAAGAAGCATGATATAACGCGGCACCTATTTGGCGATTGATAAATGGAGGTGATATTTGGATGCGGATCATTTGTGGAAGACTTAAACAAAAAGTCTTGAGCTTCAACCTGGTGAGCGAGCAACTTATAACAAACGGCAATAACAATTACTTCACTAACATAAACCTGATAGGCGCTCACGCCCCAAGACGAGGTGGACGACTTTGTCAAAGATTGTTTCTACCAGCTCCTTGAACAAACTCATGAGCAATGTCCTAAACATGATATTAAGATCGTTCTAGTTAATTTCAGTGCCAGCAGCCAAGTTAAAAAAATTAGTCTGCATGACACCACCTCCGAGACCGGTGCCTGATGATCAGCACACGTTTCCCACACCCCAACATTCGCAAATTGACCTGACTATTTACAGATCAAAAAACCGGTAACCAGATTAATCACATTGTGAACGAGTCCAGACACAGTTTCAATATTCTGGTTGTCCTCTTCGTTCCGAGGAGGTAACATCGACGTGGACCACTACTTTCTTGTAGCCAATTTGCCAATGCGAATCAGCGTTCGATCGGGGAATGATGTTCGGAAGTTCTGTTAAAAAAAAAACATACCAAGGACACAATTTCCGAACAGAAGCATTCAGAGATGAAGATTGGAATTTAATAGTAGAGAATTACTTCTGCAGCCTATTTAACGCCGAAGACGACCAACACTCCGAGATCAGGCAGAATGAATCACTCAACTTGGACGATAACCGACAACAACTTCAATTAGCGGTTTTGATAGCATCTAAATTAGTCTGATGGAGCAGATGGATTCCCTTCCGCTTTACGTGCCTTGTTGCGAGGCTTTTGATTCCCATCAGCTGGAGGTGGTTTTTGCCCCGTTTCGAATCTGGGGTCTCATCGTTAGGTGCCGGTCTTCGTTTTCGGTCCGCTACTATTTTTAATCATGGCGATGTATGTGATACATTATTTTGTCGAATGACTTCTCTGGCCCTGTTGTCATGCAGCTCGCTTTGATCGATTCAATGGCATCTCTCATGGCCTCTTACCATCCTCCAACTTTTCTAGATTTCTTTTCTCCTAGTTTGTGGAAGACAGATGACTGTTGTTGCGTCGTTCACTTCAACAGCAGTAAGTGCCGCAGGTTTTGGTGCTGTCGCGTTTTCCTCAGTACTTCTCTGGGGGGGTTTGTATTTGTCCGCCTTGTGATCTCTGCATCATCGAACTCCTCTGAAAGGGGTTTAATCCATAGGTTTGGTTCCCCTCGTTTGATTTCGCTGAATTATTATTATTCATGTTAGTTGAGTCCTCAGTCAAAGTCGTTATCGATTCTCGTATGCGTAGTAACCCCATGATCCCATGATTATCAATGCGAGGGTCGACACCAGCTCTTATGGGAAGCTGCACCAGAGCCGTATCGATTCTGACTATTAATGTTACATCCTACACCACCAACTTAATAGCGACGAGACATCGAGCATTTTTTGAGGCCTTCCAGAGTTTTAACGGAACGGAGGCGTTTGCATCATGGGCCTGAGAGTAATTTCAGCAGGATTTCACTCCTACGTACTAAGGTAAGAGATTACTACAAACGTCAGTCCTCAAATCTGAAAGTCCGAAACGTTGTTTCCAGTATATCTTAGTTACGACCTTACTGGGCTCGAATCGTAATGCATAGGTGCCGATGATTTTCTTCTGTTCTCCATTCATTCTGTGGAGATGGCCTCTTGAGTTCCACTATTTGGTTTTCCGACACTTGTCCCGATTTGTGGTGCCGGAAACTCGCTATATGTCCCTGTCATTTAGCAATCTCTGGAGAGATTCACAGATGGCGCCACGAGGAGGCGTGAAGTGATTCTTATTAGCTGGGCTGCAAGGTGTTCGGCTGCAGAAGCACATTCTCGTTGGGGTCAAAGAAAAAGATATAAGGACAATTGAACAGCTTTAATTCATTTTAACAATACTGTAAAAGTATGCAGATAAACTGGCCGTAAGTTTTCGACAAAGGGTGTGAAGCGATAATTGAGAATATAGAAGAATGGGCAACATGTTCAATACTTTGCGCATTAAGCAAATGTGAAAACCTTTAAAATAAAGAAGAATTTAGTGTTACTAAGTCAAGTGGTTGTTTTCTTTAAATCCAGATGCTTTTGTCAAACACACTGTAGAAAATGTTTCCAAATATATTAATGAATAATTTGGGTATCCACTGCCCATTTTTACCTCTATCCATCATTATATCTACCACATGGACAGCTGGAAGCCTTTTGAAGAAAGCTCCTCTGTGTGCAAAGGTCTCGGAAAAAAAATGCCTAGCCACTCCTATGATTAATGTAAATTTAAGGAGACAATCACATTGAGGAATATCAAGGCTCATGCAGCTTCTGAAATCCATTGTCCAGGACACAACGTAAGGATATCAGTGACGTCTTTTGAATAATCAAGCGGCAGTAAAAGTGTATCACATGCAATTCTGTTTTAACAAAAAACGCACAAAACAACAAAAGTGCCCATCTGCTGCCCTCGTAAAGCCAATGTCTAGTAAAAACTTTTTCAAATCTCTCTCAACTTGTCAGACGACGGATTTCTGAAACTCCAAGCAGTTTGTTCGCTTGTTTTTTGCATTTATAGTAAAAAAAATTGGTATTAACTGGCACTTTGTGCTGTTTTACCACAAAAAGTTCTTCCTTCTCGATACCACTACATCAAATAAGAGCAGTGTCAATTTCAAATGTCACAAGCACTGTGGTTCGAAAACAAATCAATAAAATCGAGCAAAAGTTCCTTCCCAATCAAAGTTGTAGACCATTTTATTCACGGGTGTCATGATACGAGTATTCGCCTTTTGAAATGATTTATTTCGTGTCCTAGAAAAGACTTGATTCACAGGATGGTCCTTTGTTTTCGAAACTTTATTATTGACAATAGAATTGTTGTTTGAAATGTGCTCTTTGAGGTGCTCTGTTTACGAAAATTTTCCCACAACATTGTTTTAAATTCTTAAAAAGAAATGAAGTGAAGGAAAACATTACTAAACATGCAACAAACAAAAAACTTGTATTGGTTTTTTTTTTAAATAAGAATGTCATATATAAAGCGAACGGGACAGCTGTTAACTTTCGGAAACTGTTGATGTCATGGCCCATTTATCCAACAAATTATGATCTTTCCTCGAGAGATTTTAATGTCGTTATCATTGTGCCCCAAAATTGATGCCAAAAACCGTCTGCTACTCTTAAAGTTCAATATGTGGGTCTTTGCCTTTTATTTTCTCTAAAAAACTTGATTTATAGCTTGGCAGCTAGTTATTTGGCTCGATTCTGGGCAATTGATATATTCTGTCTGGAAGATAACCAGATTGATGTTGTTGACAAATAAACTGGACCAAGAAATTTATTTAATTTGAATAAAGTGTGAATTAATTGTTGGGTGTTTTTTTCCGTTTCTGAATCATTATTATTGCAAAGCCATGTTTGGCTCGAAACTAACATTTTTATCGCTGAAGAATGTGACAGGGATTCAAATCAGAGCGGTCCCGTAAAACTATCAAACTATATTGCGAAATGATCATTCGATTAATTTAAATAACGAGTTCATGATAGCGACATTGCATGTTTACTAACTCGAAATATCTGGATGGTTAATACTTGTAGTATCCAAAGTCTGGCCACATATTTATTTTCAGTTCTCTAGTTCGTAGGAGTCTAAGGATTTAATTTCCAAGAATATTCCATGAAACGTCTGCTTTGATCAGATCATCAACCGGATTAAATAAGTCCGGTATAGGCCAATATACAGTTTTTCTGCAAACTCCCAAATTTATTGTCTGAGTTTTTGAGTCAGTGGTTCGTCATTGTCGACAAATATTTTTCTTTTTTCCAGTGTATGGCTCGGGAATTGAACACTGGGCGGCTGACGGAGTAGTCAACGAAATCAACCATGTCACACGACGAGATTAAAAATGAAGAGAGACAAATGTACTTGTATTATATATTTTTTGTAACCATGTTTAGTAGTGTTTTGGACGACAAATGTCTGCTCATCTGACCGAAATTGAGCAATAAAACTAAGCTAGAATAGCAGTTGCTAATTTAAATTTGGTGCTCAAGTGGGTTTCAGCCATCCTGTTGCATCAGCAAACCTGAAGAGAGATGTAAATGAAACATCAGTTAGGAAGTTGCAGCTTCCTTAAGTTCTTTGTTTCAAATTACTGAATGTGCGATAATGCCACAGAAAGTGGAAGATATCCCCCCATGGATGCACCTAGACATCCTCTGCACAGGTCGGTACGTCGCAGCTTTATTACATGTGCCCCCAGAAGATTATGGCATGTGAGCAATCCAACAAGTGTAGATAGTTCAGCTCAGCCTTTCAAGAGAATCTTGCTTGTTTTGGTTGGAAGGTTTCATTGGCTTTGATTTTGATCCACTTGCATTCTAGAGTGCAGAGTGGATGTTTGGGAATTTGATTTGTCAGTTCTTTATCAAATAGGGATTCTTAATCGAGCTAACTCTTTGTGGCCAGGGGCTCTGCTTAGTTTAATGCGGTTGACTGCATATTCCAAGGCCGTCTTGCAAGATGGCTTTCTTGCAAGAGAATAAAGCTATTGTAGCTTTATTGACTCTTTCTTGAATGTTAGGTTTCCAGCTTAGTTTCCTGTCAAAAATGAGACCCAGATATTTTGCGGTATCGGAGAAAACTAAACTGGTACCGTTTATTGAATGAGGGTCTATGATTGGAATTTTATATTTCCTAGAAAAGAGGACAAGATCAGTTTTATGGGGGTTTATTCCCAATCCACAGCGATCTGCCCAGCGGGTTAATCTGTTGAGATTTACTTGGAGGAGTTCTTTAATGGTAATAAGATGTTTTTCTGAGACGGCTATGGCAACGTCATCCGTATAGGCAATCACTCTGATACCACCCGCTTCCAGGTATATCAGTAGTTCGTTAACTACTAAGTTCCAGAGAAGGGGAGAGAGGACACCGCCTTGCAGCGTACCTCTACTGACATATCTTTTAGCAGAAGTCTCACCCAGTTTGGAGTTGATTACCCTGCTTTTTAGCATTAGACCGATCAACTCCCCAAGTGAGCCATCTACCTGCAGAGTTGACAGCGCAGTCGTGATTGCGGATGTGTTGACGTTGTTAAAGGCGCCCTCTAAGTCTAGGAAAGCAACCATTGTGTACTCCTTATATAGTAGGGATCGTTCGATGTGGCTAGTCAGAGAGTACAAAGCCGTTTCCACCGACTTTCCTTTACAGTAGGCATGTTGAGCTGTAGACAGAAGTCTTGGATCAACTTTAGCTCGAATATGGATATCAATCAGTCGTTCTAAAGTTTTTAGAAGGAATGGTGATAGACTTATAGGTCTGAGGTCCTTTGGGACTACATGAGAACATTTTCCAGCTTTGGGGATGAATACTACATTCTCTCCATAACAGTGGAATGTGGATAAGTTCTACACAGCTCCTCATAATATTTTCCAACACTGATAGAATAATATCTGAGGACCTCTGTAGCTCGGCAGGTATAATACCATCCGTACCAGCAGACTTGAATGGTTTGAAGCCATGCAGCGCCCAGAGCAGTTTGTCTCTCGTAATCAGACCATGAATTTTGGTCACGGTTGCAGTAGGCCTGTTTGGGCTGCTACTGGCCGCGAGTTGGGAGCTACCTGGAAAGTGGGTGTCCAGAAGCAGGTTGAGTGATTCATCACTTGAGGTTGTCCAAGAGCCATCGGTTTTTTTCAAACAGCTAGGCATCATCGGATTTGTGGAGAGGATGCGATGCCTCAGAGGTTTCTGTAAATTTGTCCCAGAATGACCCCCAGGATTGTCGCTTTGCCTTCCTCAGTTCTTTTTTGTATAATTTGAGGGATTCTTTATATGAATCCCAGTCGGTCACTTTTCTTGAGCTTTTTACTGCGTTGAAAATTTTCTACAGGCGTTTCTGAGCAGTCCCAGTGCCGATGTCCACCAATGTGGCTTTTTCTTGCCTCTTGGTTGAATAAAAGGGCAGGAAGCGGCCATAGCCTCATTGAGAGCCAGAGTAAATTCCCTGACAATCAGTTTTCCGGTAGTTCCGGAAAGCTGGTTGGCCGGGGGGAGCCTCACTCAGACTGAATTGGATGTATCTATGGTCTGAAAAGGAGTGTTCAGACGATACCATCCAGTTTGTTAGCCTTTGGATGATGCTGTCGGAGATAAGAGTAATATCTAACACTTCTTGTCGGTTTCTTGTTATAAAAATGGGCTCATTGCCAATATTGCAAATTAAGAGGTTAGTACTTAAAATATAGTCTAAAAGTGACTCACCTCTATCATTGATGTCGGTACTGCCCCATACCGTATGATGTGCGTTAGCGTCGCATCCGATTATGAGGCCAGTTTTTTGCCTTCCAACTTCCAGTACCACCCTTTCTAGGTTATTACCAAGGAGAGGGCCCACTTGGTCGTGGCCAAGGTAAGCCAATGCCAGCCAGTAGGAGCCTTTGGCAGTCTCTAGTCTGGCAACGGTTAAGTCGGGGTCACTGAGGTTGGGAAGTAGAAATACATTAAGGATACGTTTCATTAATATACAAGTTCTAATCTTACCTTTGTCTCTTGTATAGAGCGGAGCGTATGTGGGTGTCCTAAGTCCACGAACTACGACTTCTACAATCCATGGTTCCTGGATTAGGATTATGTCTTCTGCGTTTTTAGAAAGACGCAGAATGAATGCGGCCGAAGCCTTTTTTGAGTGGTGGAGATTAATTTGGAGAAACCGTGTCATTGCTACAGTCTTCCAGCTTCGCCTCCACCACGGTGTTATTGAGGTCCTCCGATTCTGAAGATGTGCCCAATAGCTCATCTTCTATCTCTGATCGTGTAGGACCTCTAATTGCTTCGTCATCGGTTTTCATTTCCGACAGTGTGTCAGAAGAGGAGACCGACGGCTTGATAGTCACCTCGGACAGATTGGTGTCGTCGCTATCCAATTCTGGAAAGGATATCGACGCTCCAAGATCCGAGGTTGTGATGTCAGGTATTAAAGGAGGAGGAGGTTTCTTATCAGCATCCAGCTCATCCTTTTTGTACACCCTTAAATGTATGGACTCGAGTCCGAACCGAATCATGCCTTTCGTCTGCGCCAGAGGATTAAGGGATTCCTTATTGATCACAATTAACGCGCATCTATAAGAACCCCTTAGTTCCTCCAGTTTCGCGACTTTCCAGTCATGAGTCGGAAGAGTCGGGTTACTGAGCCGGATGATTTCCAGAATACCTTCTGGAGAGGAGGGTTCGGCTGGAATCCAGGTCGAGTTCGAGGTCTACTACGAATGTCTTCCTTAGACACGACCTCGAGTTTTGCACCTGGCCAAATCTCTCCTAAACCATCGATGGCCTTGGTGAAGAGATGGAGAGATCTCTGGTTGGAACATGCGATGAGCTTGACATGGTGCCAGCCAGCGTCGCTTGTGATATGAGGTGGTCCGGGGTTTTCCCGCATGATGGCCAAGAAGTTGCTCGAAAGCTTCAGCTGGACCAGCTGCCACCGTTCCGGTCTAATGGAACCATAGGTATCGCTCCTGTCGATCACCGCGATCACCAATGCGTCCTTTAGGACTTCATTGTAAGACCGCAGAGATGTGCTGTTGGATGGCCCAGGGGTTGTAGAACTATATGTTTTGGGCCTCTTGGAAACCGGTACGGTTTCCTCCAACGATCTCTGGCGCTTAGAGGAGTCTTTTGACGTTTTGGGAGCAGTGGAAGCAGTGGGTAATCCGTCTTTTAGGATGTTTTTAGCCCACTCAACCTTGCTCTTTATTTCCGCACTTCTCTCAACCTCCGGAATGGATCCAAAGGTTTTGATAATGCGTGAAGCATTTCGGCGTCTTATATAGAGCGCCTTAGATGGAGCATGCCGATGCGGCTCAACTCCAGATTCCTCCTTGGAGGGAGGAGTTTTGGTAGCAGCAACAAGTCCGTGATCTGCCACAAACTTGCTGCTGCTAGGGGCGGAGGAAGTGATAGGACCATGGCTTGCCACAGTCTTAACACTCCCTGAAGGAGTTTTGGTAGCAGCGACAAGTCCGTAGGTTGCCACAAACTTGCTGCTGCTAGGGTGGAGGAAGTGATAGGACCATGGCTTGCCACAGTTTTACCACTTCCTGAATTCTTATTTTTAGGCTCGTTCCGTTTGTCTTTAGAGGATGGCGCACCATGGCCTGCCACAGTTTTGCCTCCTCTCGGCAATGCAGGAGCCTTGGCGGTAGTCAGTGTAGTCACCGTTCCACCGCCCGGTATTGAAGGAGTACCGGCCTCGGTTTTTGTTTTTTTGGTATTTTCCATGAATGGTCCTACGAGTAGCGGAGAAAGGGGTGTCCATCTGTACAGAGATCCGCTGTACACAGATAAGGCTAGCTAATCCGGAGGTCTCCAGGTATCCGGATACTTCGTTCGCGACTAAGCTATTTTTGGAGATACTGGGACCTCAGCCATGTTGATCTTCAGCACGGGTCGTATGACACCTTGATCCAGCCCAGGGGAAGAACGGAGTGCTTTGGGAGTTGTGGAGGGAGGGGGGGGAGCATCCTTTGGTTTCAGGACTCGTCTGGAGAATTTCTTCTCAAGATTCATTGACCCTACTCAGCCTCTACAACTCGACGGTAGAAGAGAACAGGAGTAATGAAACGCTATATTATGAAAAAACTCCCAAAAGAAACTGAGAAACGATAGCAAATAAGGGCTAGCTGCATAACGATATACAAAGACGGTAACGCAAAAACGATAAACAGAAAAATCTCAGAATGTCAAAAAAAAGGTGTTCAGATGTTGTATTTGATGTACTCTAATTTCAGCTGGTCTTACCCCGTTGAGGTCCGAATTAAGAAGGAAACTTACAAAAAACAAGCTACATAGAGTGTTGGCCAAAACTAAAGGAACTTCTACATAAACACAAGACTCTGCGGTAAAACTGATTAATTTCAATATATAATATTTTATTATGTTTTCCCCTATAAATCAAGTAAATATATTCGAAAACAAAATACGAGTAATAGAAACAAAAACAATTTTTCATAAATAGAAAAAATAAAAATAAATAAATACTGTAACTGTGTTGATTTTAAGTTGGCCAAAACTAAAGCAACTTGCTAGTAAATTCACATTTAATAATGGGCTTCGCCCATCAATAACGTTCTCTAATAAAAAGCGGGGGCAGAGCAAAGTACTGGTCTTATCGTACACATTTTCAGATGACGCTACCGAAGGTTGCTATAATATGATCAATTACACGTAGTTCCTACCAGGACTTAAATTACGATACCATGGGAGTCAGGAGCCTAGCGGATCTCGGTCCGGGGGTGACTTTTAAGAAGTAGGCCCCCTTGTGGGAGTGTCATGGTGGCTGTGGTTTTCACTAGCGATCCTTTTAACTCCACAGTAACGTTCTGTCCCTTTACCCTATCAACTGTCGACAACTTTCACTCCCCTCTTCTTCTTTAATTCTTCCATAACTCTCCACACCAGCCCACTTCTTCATCTACCATCTCTTCTTACAACTTCTATAAAGCTAATTTTCGCAAAATCAATACCTATCTTAGCAAATGCTCTTTTGATTTTGCCAACCTATCCTTATCTGATACTGTCTCCATTTTCTACAGTGAAATATTTAATTCCATTTCTCTTTATGTCCCCTCTTCACGGCATAAGACATCACCTATTTTCGCTTCGCTCTTTACGAAACAAAAGAAACAAATTATGAGCAACTTTTCTTCGCTCCAATTCTTATTATGACTACTCTAACTATCTTGGAACTTACCTCCAATTCACCAAGCTATCTGGGTGCCTCTATCAGCTTTCTCGACACAGCGCGGACCAACTATTTCAATAATCCGAAAATATTTTATCAATTCGTCAACTACAAAAGAAAATCAGTTATCCCCCCTCTCCCTCGTTCGATAATATATCATCAACAGACCCACATATTATTGCCAACTATTTCGCAAACTTTTTTAAACAGTCATTTGCACACAACCTCTTCGTACTCGGCCCATCTATTTCAAGTACCTTCCCAATTTCTCCATTGGTCCCTCTCTCTCTCAACCTTTTGATCCCACCCTTATCGAAGAAAAGTTACAAAATCTCAATGATGAATTTTTATCCGGTCCAGATGGGATCCCAGCAATATTTCTCAAAAAGTGTGCCTCCAATCTTTAGCACCCACTTACCTCCCTATCTGTCCTTCACACAAGGGAAACTCCCATAAGTTTGGAAGACCTCTTTTATAACCCCGGTCCACAAAAAGGGATCAAAGAATGAAATAACTATCGTTCCATTGTTAAATTGCCACATACCTAAAATGGTCGAAAGCTTTTTAAACGAAGTTCTAAGCTTTCAGTGTAAGTCGCTTATGTCACCCAGTCAGCATGGATTTCTAAAAGGTAGATCAAATACTACAAACTTCGTTGAATTCGTATCCTTTGCGCTTTCAGCCCTAGAAAATGGCAACGAAATCGATGTTATTGCTACAGATTTCGCCAAGGCCTTCCATAAAATATCACATCAACTGATCCTTTTCAAATTGTCCTCCCTCGTCTAAAAAAATTGTTTTGAGCTTAATGTCTCCAAATGCCAATCTATGGCTTTGTTTCGCAGGTCCAATCAATCTCCCTCTCGAAATTATTTTCTGCATGACCAATCTGTACTCCAGGTTCCACCTTGGAATATTATACTATAGAGAGTTAAACTTCCATTCGCATATTGATGAGATAATCCTTAAAGCCAACTCATTACTCGGTTTTATTAAACGGTGGTCTACATTACCCTTGCCCGGCCCCTTCTCGAATATGCGAGCCAAGTGTGGTCCCCCTTTCAGCGAATTCATATATCCCGAATCGAGAACATTCAACGTCGTTTTCTTCAATTTGCTCTTCGTGGACTAGACTGGAATGACCCATTTATCTTGCATTCCTATCGTGACCACCTCAAACTTCTTAACCTGAATACCCCCGAAAAACGCAGAGACGTAGCTGACATTCTCTTCAAGTCTTTAAGTCTACACGACAGGTTAAACACCTGTTAAAAACCAGAGAATATGATCATTTGCGATTTTGAGGCTTGCTCTTCTGTTTCTAACTGCACTAAATGGTTTCTTTACGATCCTGAATGATGAAATACCACCACCAACAGCTCTCCGACGAAGTGTCCTGGCGCTAATTAATTCCCTAGATGACATAAAGTGATTACTCTTTATCGTCCTTGTGATCACTTTGACTTCCCGGTATGTGGTAACTTTGGGCCTGCTATCTCGCTGCATCGTTTTGATGGAGTTGTAAAATTTTATTAACCCATTTACGCCCTCTGTAGGTACTAAAAAAACGACAGCACTTTGATAATCGTTAATTGCCAAACAATAATTGAAATTCACGATTTAGTTCTTAACATCACTAGCAGATGGACCTAGTTAAATTTTTGTGCTAAAAAAAATATACATTAACTACCGAAATTTCCGCCAATTACTGACAGTTATGTGGATTATGTGTTCATAGTGAGACATATGACACAACGAGATGGCAGTGACTAGGAGGATAGTGATGTATTGTAGAACCTCTTTCGAACAAGCGACGACAGCGCCTGAGTCTTTGCCAACTTGGAGGCGTTGTACCCCATCGTATTACTCCAAATACCCACTTGCTGACGATATACAGGCTAGAAGGAACCAGTTAATTGAAGAATTAGTAAACTATGCTCCTGTGGAAATATTTGATGATGAAGTTTACGACATGATTATACGAAATAGCAGGTTGTACGCAGGACAGCACAATCGACATGGTTTTGAGTTGAGTAAGGACGATTTGCGTGGGTTTTTTGGCATCTTAATTATGTCTGGTTATCATAAACTACCAAGAGAGCGTATGTACTGGAGCTTAGACGAGGACATTGGAGGCTCTACTGTAGCCAATTGTATGTCAGGAAATAGAGGTGGCCGTGGTGTAGTGGAACTAGCAATCGCTTCTCACTCGGAGGGGTCTAGGTTCGAATCCTGACCATGAACAAGTCTTTCAAGTTTTTCAGTTGTGTAATTGGAACTCAGACAGAAAAATTCTGCGTGTGAAGGCATAACACTGACACGTAGATTTGGCTGTTGTAGAGTTTCAAGCACAAATAATTACTGCGAATTATAACCTTCCACTCTGAGTGAAGAAAAAACTCTCCGTCCTATTCGGACTCCCACCCCAGGAGAGCAAATACCGAAACCAAACACACCTGAGTTTCAAACCACTACAAAACAATTTTCCTTTCTCCTCCTTTCTACCTTTCCGCCCGCGCCCTGGCAACAGTAAAAGGGTATCTAACCCCTTAGGCGCGCGTAAAATTATAAAAAAAAAAAAAAAAAAAAATAGGTATTTTGAAATAAATAAAACCCTACGTTTAACTGATAACACCTTTGCTGAAACATCCAATGATAAAATGTTTAAAGTTCAACCTTTATGTGAGGTACTGATAAAAAGGGGGTATATGCCACGAAGATCTATCAGTTGACGAATCGATGATTAAATATCACCCATCGAAACAATTTATAAGGACAAAACCCATAAGATTTGTGTACAAGAACTGGGTAGTGGCAAGTGCTAACGGATATTGTTATGAATTCGACCTCTACTGTGGTAAGTCCATTGTACAAACGTACCACTGGGCACTCGTGTGGTGAAAACTTTGCTTCCAAAAACATCAGCAAAACCAAAGAAGAGCTGAATATGATTATCGTTTTGACACTAAAAATGCATTATTGTTCGTTAGATGGAGCACAGTTGTGCCTGTGGTAAAGTGAAACGGTGGTGTTCAGAAACTAAAAAAGAAGATGGATGTAGATATACCACACGTTCTTCAAAAATACAATACAGGAATGGGAGGAGTCAATGAGATGGACCAGTCTATTTCTTTGTATCACACAGGTATCAGGGGTAAAAAATAGTGGTGTATGATCTTTACTTACTTGCTCGATATGGCCATTTCAAATGCCTGCATGCAATATCAAATACTGATTTCACAATTTCATTCATAAGGCCCCAGTGTACCTACTATAAAAAGCACACCTTCGAAATGCACTTTGAATTTTCCGTTTTTGTATTTTTCCTGACCATTTGTCTTAAACTATTCCTATACAGTCAATCAATAAAGGAATTTCAGTATTATAAACATTAGTTTTACTTTTGGATAATTCAGATTGTGAAATACCGCTTTTACGAGTACATTCCCAATAATTGTTTCTTTAATCTCATCGGGGCACTTATTTTTGGCCATTTTAGATAGAATTTAAGTAACACTTCTAAACACCTTACTGTAGCAAACTGATACACGCGAATTGGTCGATTAACCTTTTATGAATATTAATGAATCAGATATTTGAGTAGTTGTGGTCAAAGTTTCTATTTCTCCCCCAACAAAAAATTGCGGACCAAATCGTATTGCTTTTGTTTTGGCCAGCTGAAAAATATAGTGAATTCAATTGGATGTTTGTATTTTTTCTTTGTAATACCGTAAAAGTACTGTTAATTGATTTTATAAATTAACCAACGTTATTCCAAGTATTGGGAACATTGTTTTTAGCTCTAACCCTTTCGAACCGAAAATGCCCCGAAAGAAATCTGCATTTACTGTCGAGGAAATATTAAATGTAAGGGAGAAATAAAATTTTTCATCGTTAGTTTTTTTCCATTAGGGGCGCTGTAATCAGTTGGGGTATATGATCCCATCCGTTTGTTTTTTTTTTCTTTTTTTAATTAGGATGTATTGTCCCAACCGTATCTAAGGGAAATAAAGAAAGCAATTCGTAAATAATGAGCAGTTTAGAAAATTTTATTTAAACATTGTTTTTTACATGGTAAAAATTAAAGCACAATAGAAAATCAAAAGCCTTGCAAGTAAATAGTGTTTTTTTTATCATTTTTTCCGCCTTCTTGTCCTTGTAGCATTTTACACATCTCCTGAGTGTCTTCCCTTCTACAGTCATATGGTAGCCTAAAACTCCATACTGTACAGTGCTACGCTTCTGATATCGCTCAGTTTTCTTCTTTTTCGGTGTTTTAGTTTACTGTAGACCATAGTTTAACATTTGCTGTGCGAGTTTCTTTATAAATAATCCATGCGTTTACGCAAGTTGATTAAACTATTGTAATTTATAAAAAACTTTCTTCCACCATTTGCCGGACTTTCAATTTATGTCATGGAGGTGTGCCATTTGGTCGAATAAGTCGACCCCACCCATAAATTTGTTGTTAAAAATGAGAGACTCTTGACAGCTAGTTTCCACCTTCTCACCATACTTTTGTTTGCGTCGAATTGTTCCTAACTTAGATCCGTGTTGCCCATTACAGTTACCAATGTTGTATCTTGCCAAAAACCTAATCGGGCAGGATGGAATTATTTTTCGGTTCGATATAATGGTGCCAACAGCAGGAAATTATAAAGTGTTAAAAAGATGAACTGATTAAAAGAAGCGGTCAAAGAAAAGACAAAGACTTGAACTTTTGATAGTTTTTGACAAATTCAATACAACCGGTTCTCCCAACGTAACTTCCAGCATTTGTGACTCTTTTCCATAGAAAATATTAAAATCGTAATTGAATGCTTTTTTTTATGCAACTGGCAACTTCTTCAATGTAATATGTCTTAGAACACTGAGTTGGTTTTTTTGGGGTTGTTGAAATATAATTTCGAGTGCAACAGAAGAAATCTATCACGAGACATGCTATTTCTGATTAGTAAGTTACCAACCGATTTCTTTTTGGACCAATCATTGGCAGTTTTGACATGCGTTTGTTGAATGGTAGTTGCAAAGGTGATTCGGAAGGTGAACTGACCTTTATCAGGGGATCCTCATGCCCAATAATAGATTACTTCTTTACTCGGGAAGCTGGTATAAACTTCCAATTTAAAGTTGGAATTGAGATCGGACCACATGCCCCTGGAAGTAACTCTCAATTTTGCTGCCGCCGGCAACTATGAAACCACTAAGCCTTTTGCCAACATTTTTTTGGAACAACCGAATACTCGAAACCTATCAGCAAAACACGAATGTAAACCTTATGAAACTGAAATCGTAAAGAATTCCATTCCGCAACACTAGGAGCCAAAAACCTATAAAACGTATAAGCAAAAATGGTTTGATTCAGATTGTTTAAGAGCAAGAGACGAATCCTTTAAATGTTTGAAACTTTTGAGAACGAATAACTCCAACAATTTCCAAACGCTTTATCAAGATGCCAACGCATGTGTCATAGCAAAAAAGTAACTCTTGAACAACAGATATCGCGCTTATAAACGCTTCAAAGTCCTCGGCGCACTTCTGGAGAGCTGTCAAATACACAAAAGAATGCACGTCAAGCATCTCCTTTTCTCTAGAATCGCCGCAACTTAGGACTCTTTTCGATAAGCTTCTCGATGCCCCACTAACCTCCCCCTATTTCAATATGCAACCTCTCTACTCATAGATGAAAAATTATACTCTGCGTTTACTCTGAAAGAAATCAAAGAAGTTATAAGCAACTCGAAATCAAACAAAGCACCAGGTGTTGATAGCATCCCGTTCGAATTTTATAAAAATTGCGCAAACGAGTTTATAAATTCTCTCACAATAGAATATAATCAAATCATTGATTCTACAAATGTCGCTGATGCATTCAAGAAAGCAATCATCTTCCCACTTCATAAGAAAGGCGATTACAAAGACACCAAAAACTACAGAGGAATCTCATTTTTTAACACTTCAGCCAAACTGTTTGCCGCATTGATATATAAAAGATTATACGAATGGGTTCAAGAAAATAATATTTTTAAAGAATTTCAAGCTGGATTTAGAAAAGTTTATTCTACAATCGACCAAATACCATATTCTGCCTAACTAATATTGCTGAATCTTACAAGAGCAAGGATTTAATCTCTGAAGAATTCAAAACGTCAATGGGTGTTAAACAGGGCCGTATTCTAAGTGCGCTACTTTTTATATTATACATTTATGATATAACCGATGAGGTCAAAGGTGGAATAAGGTTCTGTAATGTAACAAGCATTGATGTACGCTGATGATATCGTCTTTCTGTGTGAAACTGTCCAAGGTATGCAGTTAATGATAAACAGACTTAGTGCATACTGAAAATGTTGAAATCTCACTGTTAATCTTGAAAAATCAAAAGTCGTGATATTTAGAAATGCAGGAGGTTGTTACTCACGGTTGGAAAAGTGGAAGTTAGACGGTGAAAAAATTTAAGTTGTATACAGATAAAAATATCTGGGTATCCTGTTAATGCCTTCGTTAAGTTTAAAACCGTACTTTGGTGAAAAATTAGCTGATGCTAAAAGAGCTATCTGAGCAATTTGGGAAAGCTGTTTCAAAAACAATTATGTATGGCTAAGTGCAAAACAAACTTTGTTTCACTCGACTGCAGCCTCGATAATGCTCTACGGAGCTCAGATATGGGATTATAAATGCTACAATGAGGTGAAAAAATTTCTTCGCTACTTGTTGAAGAGGATATTTTGGCTACCAAAAAATACCCCTAACTATATGCTATACATTGAATCTGGAACTCCTCCCCTGTGCTTGTACACCGTCAAACTGCACTTCAATTATATCTTAAAATTATAGAGAGGAATGAATTCAGAATACCAAACGTAGTATTAAAAGCATATCTAGAACAATTGGAAACATCTGCGAGGAATGGCACAAAGTTGCGTCCGAATGCGGAATGAATCTGACAGTTCAGGTGAACGAGCAACCTCATCTCTTAAGAGAAAAATTTAGCTCAATTTTGGAGATTCTTGGCAGACACATGCAAATCGTCACTTTTCAGGAACTATTACAGCAAACTTAACCATTTTCTAAATGAAAAAAAAACATATTTCCTTAACAGTTACTCAGCTGAAAAAATAAGAACTGTCTTCAAAATGAGAGGTAAACTTGTCCATTTAAACTTTATGCCACATCGACCAGATTCACCAAAACATTATGACCTCTGCAACATGAAAAAGAGAGAAGATGTCATGCACTTCTTTGGTGTGTGTCCAATTCTAAAAGAATTTCGACTATCAATGTTTGGAAAACATGTCTTAGAGGAAGTCTTAGAGAAGATCTTAAATGGAGGAGAAGGATGGGATGTACTATGTAACTCAGTAGCAGCACTTCGTTGTAGAAAGCGTTTTATAGAAGGATATTTTTAATACAAGAACTTTAGTTTATATTTTGTCAACCTGGTAGACGGCCAAAGGCCAAACCAATTATGACTTATGCTAAGCTTTAATTGCAGCATACTCGTATTTGTTGAAATAAAAGTCAATTTAACTAACTAACTAACTTACTGTTTGGACTACATCACGCACTGTTTTTCGAAACCTACCCTTTTCAGGATTGCAATTCTTTCATTTGTACATTGGCTTATACAAACAAGGAGGCTGGAAATAGTTTAAAAAAACGTGTCCAATTCACTCGAACCCCTATCCACATTACATAGCACAGAGGGAATAAGTTCAGGTGGAACAATCATTCTTGGAACTGTGGTACCGACAGACCAAATATTTTCTGTTTCCGCTGTTAGCATCCCAATATCTTCTGTGGTTTCTCTACCGAAAATCTCGTCATTTTGTGATTGTTCCATTTGTTCAGTCAAATGTATACTTTCTTCCATATCCGCATCTACTTGGCCTTTATCATCTTCAGGCTCGAGTAATTTGACTGAGATTCTTCCTCTTCGTACTCCGAACCCCTATCCTCGAAATCCTCTGACTCGTCTGAGGTTGCATATAGGACGTCCTCTATTTCGCTTTCTCTCAAACCTCGACTGGAACATATACTTTCGTACATAAAAAAAATTACATTGCCTACTGCAGGAACATATTTATAATCCCAACAGACGAAACTACTGGGATATATTGTCCCAAAAAATTAAAATGCACAAAAATAATAATTAATATTAATTTGTTAGTGTCAATATAAGTCAATACATTACTTATTATTACAATCTACTAAAAAGTGTAAATTATAATACTTACATCAAGTTATAGCCAAAAAAACAATGAATTTACACACCAATTATGGAGTCATGTGCTTTTAAATCACAATTACCAATTATGCTTGAAAACACCACCGCATGGGTAACGCGATGTTAAAGTTTCAGTCAAAAACACTGAAAAAAAGCCAACTGCAAGTAATTTCCTTACTAAATTGGTAGGATTTTTAAAATTTTTTTGGGATGTATATTTCCAATCGGTTCGAACGGGTTAAGCTTAATTTATTTAAAATGTATCCGCAAAATACGGACTTGCGATTTTAGTTGCCTTAGTTTTGGCCAACACTGTATGAGTGGCTTCCGATTAACAAATAATGGCGTTAAATGTCACACTACTATAGCGACATCTTAAAGTTAAGACTAGAACAAACGGTGTGTTTATCTTCAACTTTTAAGTTGATCATAGGTCGTCTCTTTTATTGCATCGCCCAATTAAATCTTTCGTGTAAAAATGCACGAAAATTCTCGTATAGAGTATTAACATCACATTTATACAAAAGTTGTTCTCAGGCAGTTGAAACACGTGAGATTATTGTGTTCTTATTTCGAGAATTTGTATGGTCATAATGAAAAAGTGGATAATGATCTAACAAGCCAGACTCAATAACAGCGGGGTGTATTGTTTCCAACTGTTTTGAGTTGGGGATTAACTCAACTCTAACAGAGTTGACGTCCCTCTGTTGGAATCAACTCTGTTATTATTCTTAATCACATTAACTAAGCTATTCACTTAATATTTCTAAGTGAAGCTTAATCAGATTTTTGTCACAGTTGTTAATATGGATAAACCCGCGACTTCACATAGCGCAAAAGAAAGGAGTCTGGGATGGTTAAATCGGGCGATCTTGCTGGCTATGCCAAATCGGGAGATTACCCGACCAGGAAATGCCTTGTTGAAACCACATGTTCACCAAGCACCGCTCATCCAATTCCGGCAGTAAGAAGTTGTTTACCATGGCCCTGTAGCGTTCGCCAGCAACAGTTACCGTATTGAAATGAAGATTTTGCTTATTGACGTAAGCGCTTAAGTAAAAATGCCCCTCGTCGCTCAGGATGATTTTTGATACAAAATCGTCCTCTTCGTTGTTGAGATTGAGGATGTCTTTACAGCAATTCACACGCTACTGACGATCAGGAGGCATTAACTGGTGCACTGTTTGCACTTTGTACGGGCACATGTGTAAGTCTTTTACTAAAATTCGCTGTTGGGTCTGTCTGGTGATGCCCAATTGCGTGGTCTGTCGTCTGGTTGATGTTTCTTCGTTCTCAGCAACATCGACAGCCACAGCCGCGAATTCTCGGCCGAAAGGCCAGTATGGTAACGGCCACGTCCTGCATGGTCTACTGTGGTTGCACTCTGTTCGAGTCGAGTAGCTATGCGCCGAGATGTTTGCCCAGTTGGCGCGACACGATTAGGAAATCGACGTCGAAATTCACTCTGCGCTAACACCACCCACCGATTATTGGTTAAAAACATCGAGACAATTATTCCATGCTCTTGCGGAGTATAACGCTCCATTGCTTGTCTGTTTGTACACTACAGCTGTCTAGTTCACAAATGTCAAATATGATTGATGTACGACGCCATTTGCAAAAATTATAGGTACCATCTCCTGATAGGGTGACTAATTTTGCGCCACCTTGTAGCTTTATCTTTCGCCACTGAAATAAAGTTAGACTAGTATACTCTACAATGTACACATGTGACTAAACTAATTCAATCAAAATATAGCGAAATGTTATTAGAATTTTTAATAAAACCAGATTCCCTAAAATGAAGTAAATAAATGATGCTTTCAAAGAAATACCATTTTATACGTAATTTTTTAAAAGTTATTTATTATATTTGATTCGACTTAGAAACCGGCATTTATCAGTTATGCTAACCAGACACTGAATCAGTAACTGAATTACTGACACCAACGACGCGACGAACTATAGCAAATTAAGAAACACTTAATTCCGCCAGACTTCCTGATTAGCATTAAAAATAAGAAAAACAATCATTCATCATTTCAGTTTGTATATAAAATTACATTTTTCTAATGCCATAAACAAGAACTTTTAATTTATGCAAAGTGTTATTTAAATCAGTTGTTTTAATTCCGAACCAGAATATTTATTCCTTTTAATTGAAATTCAACTGAAGAATTCTTTTGAGAAATCTTATCTCCGAAAATGATCTTTAATCGCGCAGACATAATAAAATTGTTGCCAATAAAATAAGACAACCATAAACATCTGCAATTAAAAGTGGTTTTCTTAAAAAAATATATATATACTCGTATATATGCATATTGTAACGAAAATTGTCTATTGACCGAAACTACCGCCGAGTTTCAATCGGATAAAAAGAGGACAAAAATAAAAAAAAAGAAATCTGGTTCCCGAGAGCTTTTAAACTTTTGTTTTTATTCTTTTATTTTTTTTTAAATTAAACGTTTTTTTTTTTCTATGGCCGTAGTCTTCCGACCTCAACTGCTCGCTTTGGACTTCTTCGTTCTGCCAAAAATTCTCCTTTTTATCTTCTCGATTATTACGTTGCCCGCGGTGTTTTTTTCTGTTAGAAAGTCTTCCGTTTTCTTATCTCCGTTGCAACGTCTAAGATTCCACCGCACGTTCGCCAACCGTTTTTGATTGGAGAAATCCTACGTCACAGGAAACGGCAAATATTATCTTCGTTGACTTTGCATCATTTGCTCCCCTTTCTGGGGTAGTCATCTCCTTTCTTCCTCTTAATCTTATGGCTTACTACTTAATCATTTGTCCTCTTCGTGCGGCTGAATGCTCCGCCATGTTCGGCAGAGGGAACAAACCTCTTCAACCTGTCAGACGAAACCCACAACAAACAACGTGAAGCAGGTAAAATAAAATGTTTTTATTTTTCTGCAGTTTTCTTTTTTATTTAAGTTTCGTAACAATATAAATGTATTTACATAAATAATTAAAATATATTTAATTGGTCAAAATTGTGCTAATGAACATTTGAAATAAAATAAATCGAAACACGGCTACCCTTGAAAGTATCTATGTATGTGTAACATATGTTGTGAAACTTACAATTTTGTTTACTAAAAGATTCTATTAGCGAATTTCGATAAATATTTATGAAATTGGGAAATTTGAACAAATCAAGTTCCCCTGAAAAATTTTTTTTTTGTTTTTTCGTTGAATAGAGCAATAAAATTTGGCATAATTTGATAATGATTCGTTAATTCTGGAGCGCGACTCATCCGCATGACCAATTCGGCAAGGTATAACATTTTATGCAGGAAATTATCATACATAAATTACTTTTATAGATAGGCATTAATTAAAATGATGTTTTCCTCTGCAGACATAGAAACAGCATCAAATGAAGATTTATGGCATTTCTAGCGGTCCATCGGTTGACGTAATCTGGGATTATGTTTTATGTTTTATTAATTATGTATCATATTGTATATTGGAATGACATACTTTAATATTTTGTGTATACTTGCGTGTTTGTTTTTATTTTAAACGATATTGGATTTAGTTTTAACCATTGTAGTAGAAATAAAAGCCGAAACTAGCTGTAGCTAAAAATAATTCATAATCCCTAGTTGGGCCAATTTTAAAGCTATTAATAGATATCAATCTGACGCAATGTTCTAAACTGTTTGCATCTCTACCAAAACCAAAATATCAACCAAAATATTAACATCATGATCTTTGGCATTTACGCTAAATACAATGACAAGGAGAGAAATTACTGACGTTGCCAGAATGCTTTTAAAGCGGGTCTTTTATATTGATGGCTTCTTTTATATCTTATTGACAGCTGCATATCAAGTGGTTTTTGGTACTACAACCACTGGAATTCTTTCGGCTCCGGACCTATGTATTGCATATGCCCTCTAAGGCAATGACAAACACAAAACCAAAAAACCAGAGATCGTAACCCCGAGAGTGGAACAGAAAGCTACAAGTTTCAGATTCAAAGTCCTCTATCTGAATGTTTTCATTGGAATCACTTGAATCAACATCTGATGGAAAATATTCGTCTGATTCAGAAACCTGAAAATCATCATCCTCATTATCAGATCCTGGTTTTGACCTGCGTTTCCATAAAATAAATTGGGTCTAATGCTGACATTATTATGTCTAACAATAATATTGCGATAGAAATCTAGAAAAAAAGTGAAAAACAAAATAAGCTGAAAGAGAAACAAGAGAAAAGAAGATGTGACCACCGGTGGGTCACGTGGCATTTAACACAAACACTTAATATAAGGGGCCATGTGACCCTCCGGTGGTCACACTCTTAAAACACTCACAATTTGAAACAAAAGACACAGAGATATTTTTAACACAAAAAAAACACTGTTGGCACTCCGGTGATTTGTTTTTTGTATGGTGGCAGTCAACGTGTTACGTACCCTTAAAATGCTTGCACACAGCGCGGGCGAAGGATGATCAGGGAGGATGGAAAGAGAGGTACCGGTGAACGTTAGTTTTAAAGCAGAAAAGCAGAGACTACTGTCTTCAGCAAAGGAATATATTGGATTAGAAATAGCAGACAAGACATCGTTGATGAAAACTAAAAATAGTGTCGGAGACAGAACGGAGCCCTGGGGCGCACCAGCATTTATTTTGTGAATATCAAACCTGAAACCATCCAAGACAACTTGAATTGCACGTTCTGAAAGGTAATATCTAATCCGGTCCCAAAAGTAATCCGTATTTTTGACAAAGCCTGATGCCAACTCTGTCCAATGCCTTAGATCTCACTTTTCGGTGAGACATGCTATCAGATCACCAGTGGACCGTTTGCTACGAAAACCGTACTGCCGGCCATTAAGAGTTTTTTGTGTTTCTAGATATTTCATGCGCTGACGGTTTATCAGCGTTTCCATGACCTTCGAAAGCAGGGACGTACGTGCAATGGGTCTGTAGGAGTAGACAGACTAGGATTCTCCTTTCTTAGGGACGGGCTGGACAAATGATGTTTTCCATCTGCTCGGAAAGAGTGCTGTATAATTGATGATAAAACTTAGGCTGTGGTTTTGTTAGCGAGGAAGAACACCTCTTCATAAGGAGGGGAGATATACTATCTGGATCAGCGGATTTGTGAATGTTAAGCTCTTTAAGAGCTCTTGCTACTAAGCGAGTGCGAAAGTGGATTTGTCCCATTGAAGATTCGATGCACTCAAGTGTAGGCCGAGACAAAGCTACATATGGGAGTGCTAAGCTGAGTTTTAACGAACGATCAACAATTTTTATTATGTTTAGGACATTGTAGTATTTAGTGCCTCACTTTTTGGTCGTATTGAAATTTTACACGCTTAACAAACACAACCTGACCACCTGAAAGACGATATGTTGAGAACTTCATTGAGGAAAACAACTTGACCCAGCATGTAAATGAGCCAACACGGATACCACACGTTGAGAGGCAGTATGAAAACACCCTGCACTTATTTTTAACTTTGTATTTAAGTCGATGTGCTATAGGTTCGGCGAACTATTGTGTCATATCAGCTAGTTTCTTGTGTACTGACCACATAGTTAGGGAAATGATTCATAAAGAACCGTATGGCAATACGAGAAAGCCAATTGGAGTGAACTTAAGAGGTTCTTTTGGAATTTTAAGTGGTCGTTATGTTTCCTCGTAAATGACGTGGATGCCGCTGCTGATATGATCACAGTCATTATTCTCTTTGGAATGAGATATTTTATCCCTCATCGGATTAAGAGTATCAAACCGAAAGAAAGGGCGTAGTTCGACTCGGACTGTAAAGAGACTGACAGGATTAGAGAACGATTTGTTCGGTCCTACAAAACCGAACCTACAGAGGAAAACCGAAAAAAGTTCGTTGACTATGCTCTCATTACGCTTCTGTTTCAATGTTTTTTTGGCTTTGTCCTTTTTGGCTTTTTCTTTTTCTAGGGTTTTTTTCTGACGTGCCGATTGAATGGTTATGGTCGTCACTTCAACCAAAATACTATTCCTGTGGAGGACTGCGGCATATTTTTGTCTTCATCTAGAGCTGAAGGTGCCATGCAATAAACTGCTGAAAGTATCTACACGACATGTAGATACATTGGTATATGGATATGTCTTATAGCCATACGGCGAATAAATCTTAATTGTTTTACGAGTGAAGATAAATGGAATATAGGGTGGTTGTGCAAAAGGAGAGATGGTAAACAAACCAAGTTTTACCCCGATGTAAAAAAACACAAGTTCAAAAATTATGTACATATGTATATACTTATGGTATTACCTGTATGAAAAAATGTAGACATCATTTGTTGTACCAAATTGTAGAACTCGGTGTTATAGATAATAATGGGCGGTGTGTACTAAAGTAGGAGGCCTAGTGGCGTGTCTCAAGATTATCGATGTATCGGGAGAATATGGCATCAATACAGGTTGAGTTACGAGTTGTTGAGATGGCAAGATTGTTGTTCATTTCTAAACCAAGTTCGTTGTGCATAAATTCTGCAAACTTGACACCTTCAGGGCTACGTAGATCTAAATTGAGATCACCATTGAGAGTTATCGGCATATTATAATAATGATGCTGTTCTAGATTTTTTAACAAACCCCTAAGCTTCGGACTATAGGCGAGCAAATTCAAAATAAAACCTACCACATCCTTTCTTACAATTATTTTGTTTTCTATCCACCCCCGTTCCGGTAACCCATTGTACACACAACACAAGGTAGGAATGTAAGTTATCACCTTCAAAGTTTATTTTGCCAAAATTCCATTCTCACGAAAATTCATGCAAATGCCGGATGCACTGCACATGCCGTCATCAGACACCTAGTATCATCGAACAGAATATTTCCCAAGGTGCATTATTGCTGACATTATGTCTGTACCCGAGCAAATATTATTTCGCACCTTATAAATAGGAGTAATTAGAAATAAGTAGTTGAGTTCTAATTTAGTCTTCACGTAGTGTAAAGCTACTTTTTTAAGATGTCATAATAAATGCCAATTTTAGCCGTAAAATAAAAAAATGTTTTTTTTTATGACAAATAAAAAATTAAAAATTTAACTGGCGCCCGAGCAGGGACCACAGGCTTATAATTGGTAAATCGGTACGAATAATAGGTCTTCAAGTAGCACCAAGTTCGCGTTAGTTTTCGTAAAAAAGTCCTCAAGTAGCACATACGGAAATTTCGCGAGTGTTCTCGATAACTAGCAAAATACCCTGTGGCTCCCCCGCGTGTGTGATGAGAGTGGCATTCACAAGGCTCCCTGAGTAATCGCCGCAGCTAAACACTCGACCGACGAGGAAAAGGAAGCGTTGACCGCTAGCCGCACCACGACATCGCAAAAGTCAGGACTAATGTATTGCCTGCAGATTGTAGTACTGTAAGTTTAGTTTTAAGAAACAATTCAAATAAATCGAAACATTAAAGAAACTTCCTTAAACCAAACAAGTTAAAAATAATTAAAGAAATTATAAAAAAAAATTACCATTACACAAAAACCATCTTTCCTAAATTTTTACATAATAATCAAATAAATTGTATACAAATAAGTCTAGATAATAAGTAATCGTGTGAAGTGCTTAGGAATTTAAGGATTTTAAAAAAGAAAATTAAGTGTTTTAGAACGTAGAAAAAACCCTAATTAATTAAATTTAAGAAGTGTTAATATTTGTTAATCTTTATTCTCTTTATTGTTCCTTTCCTTTCTTTTTTGGAATCAAATTTATTTAAACATGCCAAATCCCAACAATTTAATCAAACCTCCTGTTCTTAATGTTCCTACCTCGAATCTTCAAATCCCACGACCATCTGTGGCTAATATCGGTGGAGTTGTCACAAACGAGGCTCTGGAAGCCCTCATTACAGGTTTACCACACCGCGTTCTTCAAAACGAAGGACGTCAACTTATCCAATTTTTTGTAAACCCCTACTCTGATCATTTCTCTGGCGTAGACAAAACCATTAATCCAGAATTTAGACAGGATATTTCTGATTTAGATAAAATATCCGATGTTGTTCGTAGTCCTAAGGAGTTCAACGGTCAACCAGGAGAGTTCAACTCCTGGAATTATGCAAATCTACGATAGCACTAAGGGAACACCCAAATATTTTGAGATCCTTAACGTGATTCGTAAAAAATCCGTAGATCAGGCTGACATAGTATTGGATTCGTACAATATTCCGTTGGACTAGCAATGCATAGCTCGTTGTTTGACAATGCACTATGCTGACAAACGGGATCTGTCTATACTCGAGTACCAGATGACATGTTTAGTCCAAGGAAACCTTTCGACGCAAGAATTTTACCACATTGCCTTTTCACACTTATCTTTAATTACCAAGACAAGGCATTAGACACCTTTGTCAGAGGTTTGAGAGGTGATCTGCCAAGACCCCTTGGTATAATAGAACCGACTGACCTTCCTTAGCACGCGATTACCAACCCCGGACCATCTCGTGGATCTCAGCAACCTCCTATTCCTCCACAAAAACATTTTTCTCCTAAAAACCCCCTAAGTAATAAACCACCTTTTTATCCCCAGTTAGCCTATATTCCGCAACAATTAAACCAACACCATTTCGGACACCGACAACGACTTCACCTCAATCAATTTAATAATAACTTTCAGCAACCAATGCCACCACGTCCAATGGCACCTAAGCCACAAACACGACCAGTCCCAATGGATTTCACCGTCCAAACAGGAGCGGTTAACTACCCCAGCAAGACCGTAACGTTACAGGGAAAAGGTATGCACCCTCAACACAACAAGTCCAGGCCCCCAACAAACTCCAGAGAAACTTCCATATCCAACCCCAGGAGACTGAAGTTCAACAACCCCAAAACCAATATCCACAAACAGGTCAATATCAACAAGACAAGCAAACTTCCATATCCAATCCCAGGTGACTGAAGTTCAACAACCCCAAGACCAATATCCACAAACACCCGACACATATCAACAAGGACAATAAAACTTCCATATCGAACCGAAAAGAAGCGAATTATGAACAACTTATCAACAATACCGAAAACCAATTCAACCAGACACTAACGCAGCACATGGAGTCATATGGAAATCCAAATGACACTCAAGAACAACTAATTGACTACAGAGACATGCATTTTCTAGACTGAATCGCTCTTCACTGCTCTACTTCGAGTGCAGGACGAAGAGTGGAGAAATTTTGAAAATCTTAATAGACACTGGCTTCAACAAAAACTACGAGTATATTCAGTCGGCACTTATCTCGAAACCCTTTCCTAATGAAAAACCCTTCTACGCTAATTCTATAGGCGGTAATATTAAAATCAACCACCACGCGATGGTTAACTTTTTGGTCTTACGGATACGAACATTAAATTTTTCCTCTTACCTGCACTTAAATCTTTCCACGCTATTTTAGGAAACGATAGCTTAAAGGAACTCTCTGCAATAATCCATACTGATGGAAATTTCCCACTGTTGATGTAAGCCTCGTCACTACTCGTAAGTTTCCTAAATCAGGTGCATTTTCGGAGAAGGTGTTACTCGGTTCTCCAGCAAAAACGTCGAAGTCGTAACTGAATCCGGAAACTCCACTTAGAGCTTTGTTCTTGTAACCCCACTTGTGAGTCTTAACTGTTCTAAATGGCTTCAAATTGGAGTTATTACTGAAGTGTAAGAACTTTTGTTTGTTTCCCACCTGCTGTATGTCATCGTGTCAAAAAGATTTTACTGGACAACGGATTTGGTCCAATAATGTCGCGAAGATGGCAATTGAACACAAAACATGTAAATCACCATGTCAACGAAGTGATCCATTTCGGTAGTTATTAATTTTGTTGACTTAATTATGTTGTATTGAAGAGCTTTTAGGTTTGACTGATCGACGACAAATTTATTTAACTCCTCCGTAAAAAGGACGAACAATAATCCCTGTGCTTTCAGACCAATCACCGATACTAAATACTATTAATGCATACGAAACCATATATAAAGGGTGTTTTTTTTAGAGGTATACAAATTAAATATGAAATAAAATATCTGAAGCTAATGTTAATGCCTATGATATAAGCTTTGCTTAATAGATAATTTTATGCCATTAGCGTTTAAATATCGGGTATATGCGCGCCACGGCTAGCTCGAATGAAGCGTAATCGTGAAGTCCAATTTTCGACAACTTTATCGAGCAACTGGGGCCGTATATCAGCAATAACACTGCGAATGTTGCATAGACTAGTGACTACACATGCCACCAAAGAAAGTAATCTAAAGGTGTGAGATCACAGGATCGTGGAGGCCAGTTCACAGGTACATTAAGAGGAATAATGCGCTCGCTTTCCCGCAATAAATTGATTGTGTCGCGCGCCGTGTGGCATGTTGCGCCATCATGTTAAAACCAAAGCTCTGTCACGTCAATGCCATTCAACTGAGAAATGAAGAAGTTAGAAATCATGTTTCTTTTTGCCCGCGCTGTGTACAATCACTTTAAGGGTACTCAAACCCCTTGAGCGCGCGCTCATTATAAAAAAAAAATGTTTCTATAGCGCTCTCCATTGACGGTAATATTCTGGCCGGCATCGTCCTTAAAGAAATATGGGCCGATGATTCCACCAGGCCTTAAAGCACACCAAACAGTGAGTTTTAATGGTTGAAGGGCTTCTGGACGACGGTTTCAACTTTTGCACAACTGGATCTTATGAGCTTTTAAGCCAAGATCTTTCCGCAAAGTGGATGGGCATAGCTCCAATTGCTGTGCACGATGGCGAACTTGACTCATTTGGATTCTCCTCAACATTGCGCTCCACAACGGCAATAACTTCTTCTGTTCGCACTGTTTATTGTCTTTACGGATGCGAATTGTCCACTAGAGTATACGTCGTGCGAAAATGATTCATCGTGTTCCGAATAACTTGCTCAGATGGACGATTATTTCGACCGTAAAATAGACGTAGCGCACGATAAGTTTGGCGAACCGAACCATGGTTTTCAAAATAAGTTTGCACAATTTGCACGCGTTTTTCTGGCATCGTTAAATGGCAAAACGTACTAACCACAAATAACCACTTTCAACTGTCAAATTGACAGTCTGTAGAAACAGTGTTGTCAGTTTAAAAATCAAACCTCTAAAAAAAACACCCTTCACATACGTAGGTCCGCGAAGAAAATCACTCGTAACGGTAAACTAATATTATTTTTGCACTCAAAATTGATTTATAATATAGGTTGACCTGATAGCAATGATAGTTTTTCCAATTATTATGTTTCAGCAGCTGTCAAAGTTACCAATGACACCCAGTTCTCAAAATATTCAGTAAGGTTTGCCATTTCATCATGCATGGATTTACGTTTTTGGAACATGCGGAAATTATTAAAAAATATTTTCGAAATTCGGGCTCAGTTTTGTCAGTTTTGCGTATTTACAACTTGAATTCCATCGTGAGGTCGGTCGTCAGCATGGCTGCAGTGTGCAGGCAATACGTCCCACCAAAGTTTGAGCATCAGTACACACTTTTGGATCTTAAGCCACCAACCAAGCAAAGAATGGTGCGAAATGAAGAAAACACAGCCGCCGTAGCGGCCAGTAACGAATAAGACCCAGAAATGTCGATTCAGCGCCGATCAGCTGAATTGGGCATCGCCATAAAGTCAACCCGGATTATTTAGTGGTTGGATTTGGGCCTTCATCCGTATAATATTGTGCTGACGCAAGAATTGAAGCCGCACGACCATACATAACGCCGCGAGTTCGCTAATTGGGCGTTGGAAATGTTGGCAGGAGATCCAGATTTCGGCCCAAAAATCATCTTCTCGGACGACGCCCATTTTTAGCTCAGCGGCTATGTCAACAAGCAAAATGTCCGTTATTGGAGCAAATACAATCCACAAGTGTATGGTCAAGCATCAATGCATCTACAAAAATTGACTGTTTGGTGCGGTTTATGGCATGGCGGCATCATCGGACCTTATTTCTTTCGAAATTAGGAAGGAGACACCGTTACCATCAATCGTCAATGGTCTCATGTATAGAGTGATGTTAACTTACTTTATGTGGTCAGAGCACGACCACATCGGTAGATACGCGATTACCAGAATAACGCCGCATTTATTGAACAGAGTCATCAAAAATTGGACCGACCGCTTGAAGCATTGCCAGCGAAGCCAAGGCGGCCATTTGAATGATGTGCTATTGCACATGGCATAAGCGTAGCTCCAAAATAAATCCACAATCAATTTTTTCTGGTCACCCTATATTTTAAACAATATACGAGTATTTTTTCTCAAAATAATTTTTTCATTAACTATCTCTTATACATACCAAATACTTATAGTAATTAGCACATAAAATCACAAATCATTTTTTACTTCTGTTTGTGTTGGAATCACCTATATAAACTTATACTCGTAGTATTATTATAGCTAATATAATTATCAGGCAGAAAGAAAGTTTTCTTGGAAAAATAGGCATCATAATATGCAAAGCCATGTTTGGCTTCGTATGCGGCAGAGGGTTAAAAAGATTCTACCGCCTAGTATAGCGTCCAAAAATGTCATCGTCTTAAAGCAATTTGCAAACTTTTTCAGAAATTTCCCAAGAATCATTCTATTGATGATAGGAAATATCGATGCGAACTCATCCTTCCATCAATTCTGTTTGCTCTGTATTAAGCAACATTTGCGTTCAAAGAAACATTTATCACCCACAAAGCAAACATCAGGAAAAGATTATCTGTTTTTTGCTACTCAAAAATAGGTTCCCAAAAATGATCACACAAATTAAAGAACTACGCAGTTGACAAACTTTCCGTTTCAAAAAAATATTAGTGTAGTATCCTTTCATACTCTCAAAAAATTGTAAAGGAAAGCAAACTTCCTCTTGTGTCGTTTCCTTTCCTGTCCACTTTTTAGTGCTACTAAACGTTTGTTGACAAATACCCTCGTATTAGACCGGCTAACTGGAACCACCATCAAACCGGAACCCTTAAGCAAACAGACCCATCTTAAAAGGGTGCGAGTTTGAAATTTCATTTTAATTTGCCTATTTGTAGGAAAAAAGGATACACGACCGTCAGCCTCTGAATAGACCGTCATTTCCATACTTTCTTGATTTTTTTCTTTATATTTCCTACGAGTATCTTGGAAAATATTTATTTTTCCATCACAAAGATATTTAAATGATTTCAATCCAACCCATGTTGAAGATGCGAATCACATTGAGCGAAGGTCAGTACAGCAGAAGCCACAACATGAATACGTACATGATTTAAAAGAACATTCCAACACGTCGCCATCAGTTGGTCGTGTTCGGTTGGTGGGATTCGGAGAAAATGCATTTCAATTCCTTCAAGATACATATGTATTCCATGGGGAATTTCCATTCATAATTTTTCCTCTCGTTGCATAGAGGAAGAATCGTCAGGACATGGAACTATGTTATGTGTTCTGAAAGAACCCAACACAAATACCAACGCAAACAAATGTAAAGAAATCGATTTATGTGTACATAGGTCTGTTTGTTTGTACTATCGATGTTCTATTTGCAATTGTGCCAACGTTAAGGGGAAGTATTTTTTGTTTTGTTGCGTCCCTGTTGTGCAATGGTGTTAATTCACTTTGACAGGGTGTGGTGGAGAAGTAAAATAAACTTTAAGATCCTCTGTTGATTGAATGGAAACCTTGGAAAAAATGTTGAAGACACGTTTTAAGGATCTAAGGCGAATCTATCAATGAGTTTTTATTTTTATCTATTTTTAGTTGACGATGACAGCGGATTGAGGGTTTTTCACCTGGATAAGCAGAAGGGCTTCACAAAATTGTATGATAGATGTTTTCTTTTACCTTTGTCCTTTTTTTATATTTTCTGAAGGAGTAGTGTCTTCAAAAGGTAAGTTCATTAGAACGAAAGACAATTATGCACAATGAAAACAATGAAAACACAATATGCACGTGCTCAGGCATGAAATCTAAAGAACTAGATGAAATTAAACACTTCAGGTGTTAGATAGTATTTGTAAATAACGCTTCAACGACAAGTGTGTTAAAGGGGGTTAAAAGTAGGTAAGAACATCTTCAGGTGAGTGGAGGCTTTAATGATGACATCATTATGACAGTCGTTCTATTTTATTGTCACTTACGTGCGTTGTTTTGAAAAGGTTTCTCAAATGTACAATAGAAACTGTTTACATTCAAGGGGAAGCAAATTTTTTTTTTATTATTACGAATATTACGAATAGGTACGTCGTGAATCTCCATTCTTTGTTGAAAATGTACCTTTTAATGGTGGTAGAGGAGGTTTATTGTTATTGAAGTTTCTCAGTTTAATTAGAGACTCGCATCAACTTTATCTGAATGGGAAAAGGTCTACAGTAAGGTCTAGGCTAATTTGTGAGTTCAATGTGTGAGTGTTTGTTTTCTATATTTTCTTTAAATAAATAGAAGCAATTACATATAAAGGTTAGATCATTGTAGTCCTTACTTGGTTTCGTTTCGTTTGCATTTTGTGGAAATATGCGTTGTCGCTTCACGTTTTCCGAACGAGCACTTCGCCATTGTATGCTTCCAGCACCTGTGGTGAAATGCAAACCTAAGCAAGACAGTCAATGGAAAGATGGAAATCGAAAGGCCATCATGCCTCTCAAGTACAGGCCTTAAGTGTATTGGTCCAAAACCGGCCGAGAAATAGTCTTTGGTTCTAATGAACTTACCTTTTGAAGACACCAGGAAATATTCGTGTACTCTGTCTGCTACGGCGAGCAACCGTGCAACCTAAGTGTTAATTCAATTTTTACAGAGGGTCCAAATAGTCCAAATACAGATTTTACAGTTTTTTTTCTAATAAGCTAATTTTTTGCAACGTGACCTTTAAATCTGAAATCCAAGAAGTAATACCTTACTTCAACATTTCAATCTTGAGCACTTTCAAGCTAATGTATATTAGTAGAAGTTCCCCGTTCTTTCACCACAACTTTGGATTGTTACTTCGCCAAGTCCTTCGTTCCACAAAGAAGGATCATGGGCTCATGAAAAGTCGATTCTATATGGATTAGTTGAAGCCGATTAAAACCTTTAAAAGGCTTCACATCGTATTTGATAACCCCATGAGCCTTTAGAGCCGACATCTGCAATTGCCATATACTGGTCACTTAAAAATTCAACGGTGCTACCTATAAGGTGATAACGTAAAGTTAAGGCATGCCACTGAGAGACGTGACTTTAGATGGAGTTTTAACAGTTTTGTCTAGCTTGTCCTTTAAATGTGCACAGTAAGCTTCTCTTGGAGTCATGGCTTCATATCTGATATGGATTTCAACGTACATATAGTCTGACATGTGCTGTTCCGAAATAACTTTCTAGCTGCTAAATTTCGTAGGTAGATACTTATGAAATAAAATTTACCCAAAAGTGACGTAAACCCACGCTTAGACCACGATCCATCACCTGAAATAGTAATTTCTTTTTCGGATTTTCGGATGATCAAATTGAATATTTTTCTCTTGCTCTTCTTTCACTGCTTTTTGAAAAATGTTTTTAACCACAGCATAATCAACATAATCAACAGCATAATAATAATCTTGATTACTCAAAACTCGACCCAAATCCATTAGGGAAGAAAAAAGTTCAACACCACTTTTACCAATTCCAACTAAACGTATAACCAACATTTTGTCATTGGACAAGAGTTGATCAATGTTTCTTTACACGGGCATTGTTCGTCATTCAAGCTCAGTTCAGAGAAACAGAAAAAAGTAAATTAAAACACGCACAAATTATTAGAAAAACTTTATTGCACAAAGGATAATTGTGGACTGTATTCTTGCATGTCTGCTCAGCACGGAAGATACGACAAAGATAAAAAGAATTTCGGTTGATGATATCGCACAACGCCTGGTAGCCAGTGTTGTTTGTTGTTGCTTTAGCATTGCTCTTTTGTTGTTGCTCCAGGTGGCCTGTGACTTCTTTATCGGTAGAAAATTCCGCTATTCCCATGTCATAGAAACCAGAATCCATCATCCTCGTCGTCGTCATCGTCACAGCACAACCAAAATTGTTGGTAACCTTGCCCCTGAGTCTCGCTGACATTGTTCTCGGTCGGAGGTACCGCTCATCGAGACACTATGAAAAAGGGTGTGGCGTGCGAACTTGCATTTGCATGTCGATAAATTGGGTTTCGACTCGATCGTCGGCGCCGTTGTTGATAAGGGTGGATGTGGTTGTTGTTGCGCTCGTACCCAAAGACATCTGCTGGCCGAAGGATGATTTCTTGGAGGTGCCGTTGCTCTGCACGTAAAGACAATGTGCAAGTAGGTAATCTGTCTATTTGCGCTCGATGGCACCGCTATGTGATTTTCTCGTATTCATCTTGCTCCGATGATACTGTTGTGTTTGATTGACGTGCTAGGGTGGCTTGTATGCTCTATGCTTGCATACATGCGCTGCGTAGGCCTCTCGTTGCCTTTGTCACTTACTTATGCACTTCACTTCTCATGTTAATCTCTAACAGGCATTTAACACATAATTTAAAGCTTAATCCTTGTTGTGATCGTTTCAAGAACTCTATCACCATTACACAATTTACATTTCACCCTTGCTTACAAATTTGTGAACACTAAATAAAAACTCAATAAACTGTAACTATGAATCGGATAAAAATTCACTTCACAATCGTCATCACCTTGCAATTTTTGAGCAGATGTCTTAACAAAATCAGTGTATTAATCAGCAGTATGTTGATTTCCTCTAAAACTTATGTTTTTAGCTTTTTCTCCTGGGTGTCTTCAAATACAAGCGTATACTGATTTTCTCGTTGGAAAAATACAAAAATTTCAAGAGCTAGACATTAATACTTTGAAATACAAGCATATACTGACTTTCACTTTTCTTTACAGACTGTACATGCATGTTTTGTTTTCCGATCTTGTTTGGTTGGACGATTAAGACGTCTGACATAGCGACTAGCAGCATTTTGGGGTGATGAATGTAGAGGTTCATAGACTTGAGATGATATTCTCTGTCGAATGTACGTTGGAATATTTTTTTGATCTTTTCGCAATCGTAGATGTGCATAGACTAATGGTAGTCCCAAATTGCGAACAAATTCTGTTCGTTTGGTGTTGTTGTTTTGATTTTCCAGAAAAATTATGTTTGCGTTTATAGCAGCTGTGTTCAGCATCCCATAAAATATCGTCATCGGCCAACGCTTGCTGTTATGCGAAACTCTGTAAGATGCGCACAATTCATCGACAACATCTACTCCTGCTTTTGTTTTTGCATATCGGGTTTTTTCTGGTGTCATGTGGTATCATCAATTTTGTCATCATGATGTAAAGTAGACATTAGATGACTAATCCTTATGACTGTCCTTCTGAGAGCAGAACAAAGAACTACCCATTTCCTTTCGAGACTTCAAAAAATCTTCTGGGATTCATCTTTTATTTTTCCGAACAGTTCCAGTAGAAGTAAGGTTGTGCTCAGCTAGTAGATGCATCAACAGTTCGTGACTGGTAAACCAGTTGTCAAACGTCAAATTGCGACTCGACCGGAATATGGGCTGAATAAGTCTTTCAACTAGATTAAAAGACGCATTGCTAATTGCATACGGTCCTGCAGGTTGCTTTCCTGCATACACCTCTAAATTAAACGTGTAGAAAGATGTTGCATCTACAAGGCTTTGTGTTTGTCATCAAAGCGAATACAATTTTAAAAAAAGTAAAATCGTTTTAGTAATATGGTTGTACGAAATATATCCACTCCTGTTCCATCCGTTCTCCACAAATCTTTGAGACCAGCAATATACAGCCAATCAAGTAATGCATCTAGTTCCGTAGCTGGCGTTTCTTTCATATGTAATATTCCAGGATGTTTACGCTTGGCTTGTCGTATTTTTATTTCTGCGTTCGTGTGTGTCAATATGACATGAAAGGTGTCCTTGGTGATAAAAATATTCCAGAATTCGGTTTCAGTCTTTGCTTCTTTTGTTGTTCCTTTTGCTCCAGCCTGTATAGTTATAATGTTCTCAGCACGAGTATGTACATTTGTTCGTGGAACATGTTTATACCATCTTTGGTTATCCCTTGACGTAAAGTGTGGTACATGCACTTGAATAGATGAACGATGCAGTGTTCTATGAACCTGACAGTGGAATATTGTCCTCCGAATCATCAATTTCCGCTCCCTCAGCTTCGCCCTGATCCCTAACTTCCTGTTCCATCTCAGTTTGAAGGTACGAGTAGTGTTCACTGCAATGATCGGATTCTTTGTCAGAGCTCTACTCGACCGAGGTATCTTCTAGGACTTCTTCCAATATGGACTTAAATCGCCTTTCTCTAGTTTCGAAATCCATAGAACAAGTAGAACATAAACAAAGAAAACGAAAACAGCAATAGTTAATTTTTGCACGAAATGCATACACCAACTATGTGGCGGGGTATTACGTACCCAATAGATGTTTCCACAAGTGTACCTCGACTAAATTTCTGCATGAATGTATTCACTTGCTCTCACTTAAAGAGTAAAGTACTTCAGTGTGCACTATTCATTGCAATTATACGCAAATGAATACCCGGAATATGGGTACTCGTTTGAGAAAAACGAGTGCACTACTCTTTAAATCATCTGTCAGCAAAATGAGTGGAATGTTTTTCTTCTTTTCTTTGCATTAACCAGAGCGGGTTCAATGTTAACTGTTAAATATACACCGAGTGCGCAGAATAAAGCGAGTGCAATGATCAATTGGGTTTTAGCGTCTGCTAAGTGAAGATTAATGAAAATTTACATTTTATTAGAAAGCAATTGACTATTGGCGACATATTACAAAATGGAGCTAACTGATGTAAAAGTAACATATCATATGTTACTATAATTATAAATATTTGTATACACATATGTATATGTGTGCATATAAATAATTTCAGGATTTAACAAATGTTTCTGGTGTTTCAATACCACCTCGTTAAATAATTCAAAAGAGGAAGAAGTAAGGTGTGGGATACTTTTGGACCAATTATTAACGCAAATGGTTACGAAATTGAAAATGTAGTGGAATGCAGAAACTGTTTTTGTATATATAAATATAATACCAGAAGCACCTCAAATTTGGTAAAACACAAGTGCTATGTGCTAAGGAGAAAAAACGTTTAAAAAGTAGAACAGATAGAAGTGGATAGTGAAGATAAAAAGGATAGTTTACATGGAATAACACAGTGGACTGTAAAAAATTGCCGACCATTTCAAATTGTGGAAAACTCAGGCCTGAGAAATTTTGCACAGTTTTTAATTTCTGTAGGTGCAAAATATGGACAAAACATTAATATTCATCAATTATTACGCCACGCCACAACAATTTCGCGAAAGATTAAAAACCTTTTCACTAAATACTCGCAAATTAATAAACAAGAAGTATCTAAGTTTAAAAATGTTGGATATGGATTAACATCTGACATTTGGACGGATAATTATCTCAGGACTTCATATCTCTCATTAACTTTTCACTACATACTGGGGTGAAAAGTAACCTCCTTGGGAATGAAAAAAAATTTTTTTTTCAAATGTTTTTTTTTTTTATTTTATTCAATATAGTCCCCTTTTAGCTTGATACACTTATTCCAGCGATTTCCAACTTCTTGATCCCGTCCGAAAAGTAATTTTCCGGAAGGTCTGCAAAATACTCCTCCGATGCGTCGATGATTTCCTCGCGTGAGCTGAATTTTTTATTGATGAGCCATCTTTTGAGGTTTGGGAAGAGATAATAGTCCGAGGTAGCCAAATCGGACGATTACGGTAGATGCGACAGCAATTGGAGCCGTAAGTCATTGATTTTAGCCGTGGTTACGATGCTCTTGTGCGCATTGTCTTGCAAAAGCAACATTTTTTTTCGCTTCATGTGAGGCCATTTTGCAGCGATTTCGTTGATGGTTGATGGTTTTCCTTTTTCGAGGTAGTCCACGAAGAGTATGCCATGACAGTCCCAGAAAACCGACGCCATAAACCTTCCGACGCATCGAGCCTCCGCGGTCGCTTCGTAGCACTCGTGCCGGCTGCAGTCTCTGGTGTGTAATAGTGGATCCACGTTTCATCAATAGTTACCAATCGACGCCAAAAGTCCGCCCGATTCCGCATCAGCAAGTCCAAACACTCTTTCGAAGTGCTCTCGCGTTCGTGTTTTTGGTCAGGAGTGAGCATGCGCGGCACTCAGCGGCAGGATAACTTTTTCATATGCAGTATATTGTCCAAAATATGGCGTGTGCGCTCAGTACTAGTCTTTGTGGAATCTGCTAGCTCGCACACCTTTACTTTCCGGTCAGCCAACACCATTTCATGTATTTTTTTGACATTTTCCTCTGTAACCGCATAGGAGGGCCTGCCGCTGCGGACTTGATTGCGCCCATCACGAAACTCTCGAAACCAATATTTGACGGTGTAATCAGACGGAGAATTGGCCCCATAATATTTATCCAACTTTTCTTTTGTTTCCTTCGCCGTTTTGCCTCTCGAAAAATAATGTTTTATGAGAGAACGAAAATCGTTTTTGTCCATACTCAACATGATGCTAGACACGTCAACAACAATCAGCTGTCAAAATAAAACTAAAAACAGTATCGCACTGAAATTTGGCATGTCTGCCTAAATATGAACGGAATTCAAGGCACCATAACCTTTTTTGTAGTAGCAGCGCATTCTGGCGGTCAAGGAGGTTACTTTTCACCCAACCTAGTAAATGAGGGAAAATTAGAAAAGAGGCTTTTAGGTTTAAAATCTATGAAGGGTAAATCATGTACAGGTAAAATTCTCCACAATTGCTTTGCTTTACATAAAAAACACGATCTTTAAATTTTTAGGGAATAATATTAAGTCCAAAATAACCAATCTTTTAATGGAATTTGAATGTGAGCTAGGCGAAACGGCCATTATAGTAACGGATAGGTGAGCAAATATGATAAGTGCTTTTCGTTCTGAAAATCATGTTTTTTGCATCAACCACCTCATACATACTCGTAATTCGGTAGAAAAAGCTGTAATATGTGCACTAAGCTAGCAAAGTTTTTCAAAAAGTCCGGTATTAATTCGAATTTGAAAACGTCTTTGAAAAGTTGTGTTATTACAAGATGAAACACAATTTATTACTTACTTGACTTACAAAGACTTACAAAGAATCATAAATATTAATTTAAGCTACATAAGTAACTCACTTAATTAATCAATCAATCAACTTAATCACTTAATCAAAATTTTAAAGATTATCGAGAAAACATCTAAGCAACTAGAAGTGGAAAACTATGCAACACTTCATTTAACGATCGTGCATATTCACCGTTTAAAAAAAACAATGTGTTAACACTTCTGGGGACATAGAATTTATTAACGAGTTTAAAGTAAAACTAAACACCTATTTGGATTCCACTGCATTAAAAAATTTAACAATTTATCACAAAATTGTACGTTTTTTTGTTTCCCCCCGCCAACAAGTTAATTCATTTTACCGAAGATGAAAAGAACACTATCAAATTTGAATGTTAACGACTTATGCTAAATTATTTAAATGAAACCCCTGTTGATCAAGATTAATTATCAGAACGATTATTAAATGAAGACTTGCATAATCTGTTACCTGATAATAAGGAATTATTTCAGGATTTTGTTCAGCCAGTGGAAACTATAAGCTCAGTTGATAAACTTAACGATGAAATACGAACATATGAAAAATTAAACGTAATATTTTATGAAGATTTTAATGTTGTAAAATTCTCAGCACACCAGCAAGTAGCTCTGCTTCAGAAAGAGTATTTTCATCAGCTAGGCAACTAATCTCTGAAAAAAAGAACTTCAATGGGTTTTAACACAGCAGTGTTGGTTAACCAGATAATGTTCTTACATAGTAATATTAAAAAAAAACGACATTTATAACGACTTAAAAGAAAACATTAATTTATCATAAAATAAAGAAAAAAACAGAAGAAATAAACATTTTTTTTAAATGTATCATGTGTTCATTTTATTTTAATATAGCAACGTCAGCAAGGCTTACTTTTTTTGGATTCTCTTCTTCAATTCCATATTAAAGCGGTTCTCAATAAATCAAGTACTAAATATCCCCTCCCGCATCTCTTTAACTCCAGCTACACGAAACAACAATGCGTTTGTGTGACAAGTTAAAAAAATATAGTTATGTAAATAGCAGGGTGGTTATGTCATACCCAGCCACACTCTCGGTGCAGAGTATCGGTCTAAAATGTTCACAGTATATTCTCAACTTATAAAACTTTGAAATTATGCAAAAAAAAAAAAATCCATTTTTTGAAGATCGAAAAGAGACTACCTCGTTAAATCCAAGAAAACAGAATACTTAAATACTACCTAATCTTCGCAAGGAAAATAAGTTATCATGAAAATACTTTAGAACTTCAGGACAGAATGGTCTTCGATTCGACTTTAAAAAAAAAAAAGTTATAATTGAATCAGTCTTCTTTTCATAGAACTCATTCTTAATTGGAATGTTCGCTCTATACATCTTCCTTTCACGTCAAACAAAAAGTTCATTCTAAATAAAAGAAACACAATAGAAATTGCTTTCAAAAACCCATTTGCAACTCAATCTTAATGCAAATGAGACAAATCATGTAGCCAAAAGTCATAGTACCAAGCCATATTGAATCAATTACTTTTTACCCATTTAATTTGCCAATATAAAATGATTGATATTATTTTATAATCTAATTGTATTATGCCTTACCAATCCCAACCACAATGGATACCAGAAATTATCCTTTCAATACATAGCTTTTGCCCATTGTAAAAGCCGGGAAAATACTGGAGTGTTTCCGTTGAAAGAAGGTCACGATTGAAACGGATACCCTAAACGTACTTAACAGGATTACGGCCAAGTTCCACTTGATTTAGCAAAAGTTTTGCAACCCCCACAGGACTTTTAGTTTAGATAGGTGTGCTCAGTAATTTTAATCTAGGAAAAAAATAAAAGGAAACGTCTTGGGAATAAATTATAATAAGAACAAGGAGCCACCTTTCTGAGAAGAGCTATCTTTCAATTATGAAGCACAATCTTCTTACGAAAGTAAGTAAAATTATCTCAAGATTTGTGGCAGAAATTAAAGGTAAATAACTTACGAGTATTGTGATTAAAATCTTTTAAACCATCTCCTCGAGGGACTTCCATTGGTGTTTCCGAATAGTTGCTGGATGGGCTCAGCAAATTCAAGAATAAAAGCAATCTCCATTTTTTGTTTATCCTTTTGAGTAGTGTTGACTTTTTATTTGTTAATTGGAGCGAATTTGGTCCTCCGTTTAATTTTTATTAGACGAATTTATAAGCCCTGCCTAGACATTACCAGTTAATAGCTCATTAGGGAGCAATTGAAAGAATTAAATCTGCATTAAATCAGCATCTTTTACACATTAAGAGCATCAATTATACGAGTATTTAAATTCAATTAAGACATTAGAAGACAGAATTTAACACATTTTTGTTAGAAAATCTCTCAAGCTATCGGCCTCCAAAAGACTGTTGTAAATACCATGTAGTGATGTAAATGATGTAAATAAAGATGGTAGTGCTTAAGTTTGAATTGAAGCAGGTCGAGTCGATTCATCCGTTTTATACATGAACACAGAATAGTGTTTTAGAACAGCTTTATGACGTAAGATTGGTTTTCAAATCAAAACCAATGCATCCAATAAAAGAATATTTAAATTAAGAGCATGTTAGTTCCTCACCTTTAAAAAAATTCTTATATTTTCCGTAAAATTCTTCAACTTACTTACTTTTCTAACGGGTGACCAGATAGCAATGATTGTTTTTCCATTTTTGTTTTTATAAATGTTTGCACACAGCTCGGACGAAGGAAAATCAGGGAGGATGGAAAGAGAGGTACCGGTGAACGTTGGGCTTAAAGGTTATAAAGACTTGAAAATAAAGATAGTGGCAGGGAATTCCATAAGCGAATTGTACGGATTAAGAACGAATGACAATATTTTAAGGGTATACTGATGAACATTCATTCATAGCGAGACCGGTGTTACGATAAAAAGTTTGAAGGGGCGGAATGTTACTAACAGAGTGAGATACGAGACATTACGTCGGTGTTCGATTGTGTCCATTTTTTGAGTGATATTAGTATCACCTATGAGTTTTATCGCACGGTTTTAAATTCTATCTAGCAAGTGCAGAGATGATGATGGCATTGTACTCCAATTTCGGGCGGATAAATGCCCTATATATAGAAGCCCAATAAGGGGAGTAAATTATTTCTTAAATCGCTTGAGGAAACCTAGATATTTGGCAGCATTTTTGACGACATCGTATATGTGGCTATTCCAACGTAAACTGTCATTGACTCACATATCGAGAATGGAAATTTTACGGGTTCCAAAATGCAAGTGCCATTCATGGCTCATGGCTGGGAGTTTCAATTTCGCTTTAACGACAGCAAACAGCATTGTGTTTTGGAAGAATTAAATTCTACTTTGTTGGTGCTTCCCCAATTAGTTAGGTTGTTAATATCGGAATTTAAAGAGCTTAACATACCTTGGCGTTTCCGTACTACAAGCGAAGAGCGGGCCATGAGTCCGGAAACGAATATGAAAAGCAGAGAGTACTGTCGTCAGCAAAGGAAGTAGCAGACAAGAGATCGTTAATTTCAATTAAAATCAGACTTGAAACCATCCAAGACAACTTGAATTGAACGTTCTGAAAGGTAATTTCTAATCCATTGAAGAAGAGAGTTATCGATCCCAAAAGCACGCATTTTCAACAAAAGAGCCTGATGCCAAGCTCTGTCAAATGCCTATGAAATATCAAGTGTAACTATCTTGCTTTCGCCAGATTGGTGTACACTGTTGTTCCACTTTTCGGTGAGAGATGCCATCAGATAACCAGTGGACCAATAGTTATGTTTCAGTAGTTTCCAATGACATCCAGCTATCAAACTATTCAGTAAGGTTTGCCATTTCATTATGAGTCGAAACTCCGGCTTAGTTGTAAATACGTAACTTAAATTTCATCGTGAGGTCGGTCATCATCATGGCTTCAGTGTGCAGGCAATTCGTTGCACCTTGTAAAAGTTTGAGCATACACTCTGCTCAGATTGGAGCGAAATGAAGAAAACATAACCGCCGGAGCGGCCAGTATCGAATAAGACCCAGAAATGTCGATTTAGAGCTGGTCAGAGCTCGACAACATCGATATATCCGAGCTGTGGTTCCAACAAGTCAGCGCCTCATGCCATGCACGCGACACAATGCTCGAAGTTGTGAAGGACAAATTTGGCGACTGTGTCATCTCACGGCGAACGTGAGTCCTTAGTCTATGCTAACCAACCAAACATTTTGGACGACCTCGAGGCCAACTTTCGACACGCTATTGCCGGTATAACGCCGCGGACCGAGTCATCAAAAATGACTGAATGAAATGGACAAACCGATTGAAGCACGTCCAGCGAAGCCGAGGCGGCCATTTGAATGAATAGGCATCAACGTAGCTTCAAAATAAATCTATCAAATTTTATATCTCACACAGTTGTTGTTTCATTTAAAATTTTTTTCCTATCATCAACCTAAATTAGACCATGTCTGAGAGCAGACTTCGATGAATGGAATCATGAAGGAGATAGTGGCTATCGATTTGATCTTCATCAGTTTTTCTCGAGACCTGCTGCAGATTGAATTCGACGTTGGAAAATGTACAAGGTCTAACAAGAAAACAAATTCATCCGGTTGTAACGAACCAAGTACTATAGGTACAAGAGTTTTGTTTGCAGGATTTAATAGGCATATGCCTCTGTAATAGACGTAGTTAAGATAGACTCTTTTACCGGAACCGGAGAGATTATGCTGAGTTTCTATTCATTGGATATGTATGTGTTACTCCTACATAATTTAGGAGATGAGCCGGTCATGTTCCATTCCATATAATCTCCCCTAATATCTGCGTCTGGACCATCGGCTTCTGTAGGTTTTTCGGATCCCAGTGGATCTCCACAACGATGTTCTTTTCATAGTCGTATAGTTTTATTGTTGCCTTAAACGTCATTTGAATCGTTTGGTATATTACATTTCATATCACATTTAAAATTTATACGAATATTTTTCGAAAAAAAACTTAGATTCGTGACCCTAATTTGTACTTTTTATCTAAAACTTAATACTGCCTATGTTACTTATTTTACCTAAAAGGTGTTATACGAGTATTACCGGTATACCGTCCATACTCTGCATTTAGTATCTACCTATGTATATAAAGGTTTGCCTGCGGCGGAATAGATCTGGATCAGAGTGCATTCTCATGGTACATAGCCTGGAGGTGATACGCCATAAAAATCAGGTTATTGTGGCTGGTCATTGCTCTTGCGACGTGGCTTCAGCCAGGAAATGGGCACTCCTATTCAGTCGAGCCCCATCGTAAAAGGCCTTGTTGGGATAATACTTCATGAACTCAGATTTTGGTGTTCTGTTTTGTTTCTATATAATAATATGGCGCTACATTGAACCACGTGGGACAACCATAAGTGGTGATTGGCCTGATTAGGGCCACGTAGCATATTACTTGTACTCTGGAGTCAAGTTCACTGCTGTGAAACAGCTTTCTTCTTAGGGCTAAGGCTTTTTTCACTCCAGCTAAACAAGAATTTATATGTTTGTCAACATACAAATATTGATCGAGCAAGTTCTCACTGCCTATGGTAGTCGGTGCTTTTGAATGACAGTCAAATTTCGCCAGTGGTTCTGGATATCCCAAGAAACCCGTCTCAACGGAGTTCAAATCAATATAGTTTCTGATTTTTGAAAATTGATTTTCAAATTCCAATCATTGCAATACGCCTCAATGTTATCGAATTCACGCTGCAGAACAGTATTGTGACTTCGATTTTTTGACCTGATCTGTACGCCACTAAATCGTCTGCGTACGTTAAAGCGTGATTGAAGGAACGCGGTAATAACGGCTCCTTATTGTAAGCCATTTTCAATGTCAAATATTTTTCTTGATATTACGTTGGCAATGACTTTCTTTCTCATATGCATGTTGTAAATCATATAATTATGTATATCAGGGGTTTAGGCCTGCTCATTCTGGTCAACTTATAGTAAGACCCTTCTAACCATACGGTGTTGAAGCCCTTCTGCAAGTGAAACAGACCGGTATACGTATTCTGGTTCTTGAATTTGTTCTATTATATGTCGGAGATTTAGTTTCCACCCGGCATTGATTACTCGGGATTTTATTGTTATCCTCCACCCACTTCAACATAGCCTAGTCAATAGGGCTAATATTCGGAAGTAAACTAATTTAGTTCTAACTTTATTCTTTTTCGGGATAGGGTGTAGCACTGCTATTTTCCAGTGCGCTGTATAGTACTCGTTATTCAGCGCATTATTGAACAACGCAGTAAAAATATCTACTACTTCAAAGGGCAGACGTCTCAATACAACTTTTGGGATTCTTGCCACTTTTATTTTTTCAATGAGTGCAGGATGTAGAGGAGCTCGTCTTTATACTCTAGCGTTTGCTAGTTTTGAATCCGTATAGTAGCGGCAGTTCGTACTGGTCACTGTAGTACTCGATCGATCACGAACAGTTGCGGGTTTGCCGGTCTACGTTCATTAGTTGTATTCTGATGGAAAGGACCGGATATCCCTCGCGTACAACTCAAGTTTGCACTCAATCATATTTTGACACTTGTCCAACTGATAGTCGCTAATATTTAATGGATTATTTTTCCACCCATGTTGCATGCCTAACGTTACGGTCTCGGTCCAGAGCCTATAAATTTTCTGAATATTGAAATTGGATGGAATGAAAAGGTAATAAAATTAATATTCCCTCACTGCGAAGACAAATTCATATAATGCAAGCTTCTAACACATGTAATCTATGCACCTGCCCGCTATATATTACCGTACGGCGCAAGCCTTGACGTATTAAGACACCAATCCCACCCCCTCAAGTGAAGACTGGAGACCATATACTCGTTCATACATGGTAGTCACTGTAGCCAATTTTGTGATTCTAGTTAAGCTTAGTTTCGCTTACCAAAAGCACATATGGGCTTTGGCTTAACAACAAATTGCAAAGGCTGGTCCTTCTCTCGATATTGATCAGTGAGTTGACGCTTAACGCAAGGATCTTTAGATTGGCTTCATTTAACAGAGCAAACATTATATCATCGCGCTAAACTTGTCAAAGAGTGTCGAATAGATGACGTCAATTCAAGCTGATTGCTCATTTAATTGTTTCTAAAAATGTTTGATTTTCAAGTCCATATCCGGTTCCGGTGCTTTTTCAGCTGTCTTTGGCGTAGTTTATTCTGTCACTGTAGCCTTACCATGTTCATATACCATTTGGGTAAAGGATACACTTGGGGCCACAAAATTAGGAAACGCGCGACTCTTCTGAAGGTTCGCCTCTTTGTTGAACTGTTTTCGAGCCTGAACTTTTTATTCAACTAGTGGAAACTAGGATTTCTCCTGAAATTGACAGGATGTCCCGTGTTCATGCAGAGTATACAAAAGAGCTGATTTCTATCCATAAACTATCGTTACCTCCATTTTTGTGGTCCTTATCGCACTTAAGGCATCAAAATTTAAAGTAGCTGCGACGTGCCCGAATCTCTGGCAGTGCATATACTGCAGTACGCTATCCGCCCTCTTTAATTTCTTCTAAATTACATCGCTATAGTACAGGAATTTAATATTACGTAGAATATCAATTAGTTGCACTAAGAAGAATGATAATTTTCGTTTACCACCCTTTGTCGCGGCCGTGGTAAAAGACTTGACAGCCACGGATTTCAGGTCTTCGTTCCCAAACTTCTACAGCTGTGCTCGAGAGCCTCTGTTTTTATTGGTGGTTCGATGCCTATTAACAGCACTGCCTGTAATTTCTCACCCTTCGGGGTATAAGTGAAGTACTGGGTCTCCGCTTTACCTAGAGCAGTGCGTATCTTACTAGTATTATACTCCTCGATGTTGTCACACATCATTATGTGCTTGCTTGAGCTTAACTGCTTTACATAAAAACTCTTGTGAACTATAACCTAATACTATCCTTAATGTTTAGGTTACTCAAATTAATGGAACAAATTTTTGTGGTGATTCATGAAGCACATGTGGATATTCACCCGACCAATAACGCATATTTTGCTTATTGACGAACCCATTGAGCCAAAAATGAGCTTCGTCACTGAAGATGATTTTGCATCTTGACGCATCTTCTCCAGAACGCTATCGGAGAATGTACGTCGTTTCAAATGGTCCATCGGCTTCAATTCTTGAGCCAGCTTGATCTTGTATGGGTGTAAACCAAGATCCTTACGCAAAATACGCCATAATGTGGTCTGAGGGATGCCCAATTCTTGAGAACGCCATGGAATTGACTGATTTGGATCGTTTGCTACGGACGCCTGAACGGCAGCGATAATTTCGACACTTCGACCAACCCGTTGTCTCACTGACAACACAACATCACACAACGAAAGTGTAGACTCAATTTGTTGCACTAAACTTCTTATTGCCTGTCTACTACGGCGAGAATTATTGGAGTTGAAAATTGTAGTTAACGCTCTTAAAGTTGCAGTCACCGACTCCGAATTTCGGTAGAAAATTTTTATAATTTGCAGACGTTGCTCGTTAGTGTACTTTACCATAATGAAAATGTTGAGTTTACTGAATAAATTGACAGTGGCAGTGTGAAAGAGTGCGTTCACAAATTAAATTCAAAGTTGTCAAGTCCCTATTGGAAAACCCTTTAGTTCTCTTTTTTTCTATAAGCTTATTTTTTATTTAGCTGAGCTTCCTCCTCTTCCTCCGTCTCTGATAATGAGACAACATCACCCTTCGAGAGCGCTCTAAAAGGGTGTCCCACCGCCAGTGGGGCTGCACTCGCCTCCATCGGATTCATAGGAGTGCTCCTTTTCGATTGACACAGCTGACACTCCTTTGTCTTTTTTTTAGAGTTTGACTTCGGCTTTTGTTGTTTCTGTCTCCTCTGTGCTTTGATTACACCATCTGATGTTTCTGCTGTTGTTTTCGTTGTAGTTTTCGGATATTGCTGCATTTCGGATGCTCTGATTAGTCCTTTTGGCAACGGACTGGTCGGTATCCATCGCCTGACTTCCTTTGGGCATTTCTTCCTCCTCAACGTTTATCTACTTAAATTTAATTAAAAAAAAAAACAATTCACAGACTCGAACCTTGGTATTTCACACTTCGAGTTAGGAGTGAACTGCTAAATACTTATCACTCTTTATTCTTAACTGGACACCAATAACTAGTCGTCTGTCCTCAGTCAGAATTAGGAAGCGAAATCGACCGGACTCCTGCTCTTGATCTGGATCAATTTTCATGATCCGAAACGTAGTTCACTCTACTCGCTACTAGGTTTCAATTTCATTCGTGAATGTTGGTATCACAAATGGAATCATTCAAAGTATGTCATTGCCTCATAAACATATTAAATATTGTTTTGTAAACCGAATTTTGTTAAACAATTTTAAAGTTCGTTTAAAGAAATATTTTACTCATAACAATCGAACAATTTGTGAATTACTTTAAAGTTCTAAAACCCTTAAATAAATTGCGGATATATTACACTCATTAAGATAAGAAATAAAAACAAAAGCATAAAAAGACGAACGTATCAAATTTTCATAAAAAAAAAATATTCAGTCGCATGGCAACTTCGGGCTAAACGTCAAAAGCTGTGCGAATGGACATGGATGTGAAAAATTCGTAAGTAATTGTAAATAACTTATTATGTACTGCAAATAATAATAATGAATAAAAATAATTTGAATTTCCTTTTTTAGTACAAGGAGAAGTTGGTCGCCGGAGGAAACAACTGCTTTCTTAAAGGCATACAGCAAGAGGCAAGCAGAATTTCAGCATGCGAGGAAAAAGAAATTCGCAATGCACCATGTTCTGGAAGATCTTTTAGCCCAAGGAGTTTTGGTATACACGTATGTGGTTGATAATTGTGTTCATCTGAGTTTCTAAAACTTATTTTAACTTCCAGAATGTGCCGACAACTGTAGAAATGCTCAACATTAAATTAAAAAATCTGTTGAGAGCTTTCAAAGCGACGGATGACACCAACAACAAAAGAACGGGGTAATCGGCAAGTAAAGCTCCATTTGAGCAAAAAATGGAGGAGATATTTGGCTGCAAACTCGAGATCAGAAACAGGCACACTTTGAATATATCTGGAAAAAGTATAGATGCGTTCCCTATATCAATAACAAACGTCGAAAATATTGAACCAAGAACGAGCTCTTCGGGTAAGCGTTGTCAAGTTTACATAGTATTTTACTAAAATCCATATTATTTTGCAGGTCAATTAGAAACTGCACCGGTTAGTCCATCTGTTTCCTCAAACAGCGAAGTTGGTCCGCCTCGCAATGTAAATAAAAAAATACATGTGTCGTATAGGGAGAAATATTTTAAAGAAAAGATGGAGGTGAGAAAAAAACTACAGCCGATAGAAATAAGATTTTAGCCGAATATGCTGCAAACAAAATTAAAAAAACAGAGGAATCAGAAAAGGGGAAAGAAGACAGATACCAAAGAAAAGAGCGGTTATTAAAGGAATTAATTAAAAAGTGACATGTGCAACTATGAATTTTTGTTTTTCTTTTTTTTTACGTTTTTAATGTTTAATTTATAAGCAAATATGAACTAATTACATATTTATAGTTATGAAGTTATGAAGGTTTTTAATCATATAAATTGAATTCACACATTTATGATGTTTCTATTAATTAACTCGTCCAGTAAGCGCTGTCGTCTAGTGCTACTTGGTGTTCTTTCGTTTACTACAGGTACTGGAAAGTCGTCTGGTCCGTGTTCTTGCTCTATTTCGTCATGGTTGTCAGTGCATATGTTGTGTAATATGCACCCACAGTCCACCAAGTTAACCACAAAATTAATGTTTGTTTGTTCAGTGAAATGCAGTAGTCTTCGAAAACGAGTTTTCAGTAGACTGAATGTATTTATGTTCCACTATGACCCGTGCAGAAGAATGGAGCACATTAAATCTTCTATAGGCGTTGGTCATTCTTCCGTTATCTTTGAAGGGTTGAATCAACCAGTCCAAACATGGATACGCGGAATCACCGAGCAAAAAGGTATAATTTGGAAAAAGTCGGTCCATGGTAGAATCCGGCTATCGTATAAGCTACCTGGTTCACCACAAAAGATATCAATAAATTTTTTTTAGCATCCACTAGAGCTTGAATGGAAATGCTGTAAAAGCGTTTTCTGTTAAAATAGCTTTCTTTTTTAGTTGTGAGGGCTTTAATCCTTGGGAACCATCGATACATCCCAAAATTCTCGGAATTTTAGTCTTTGTTTCTAGTAAAGATGAATTTTTTGCGACTTCATTGGTATTGGGCTATTTGACGTATTCGTGGCCAATGGAAATAATCCAAGTTTTACCCCTCTTGATTATATTCCACCCCGTCGAACTAGAAATACCAAATAAATTGGATATTTCTCGAAAAGTATTGGTGTTCGCCATATACCACAAAAATATAAATACTTCAAGATCTGGGGAAGTTTTCAATAATTTCTAAGCGAAGCGCTCCGAATGCTTGTAACGATCTAGAAGTAGTTGCAAAATATACATTTTTACACATAACTAACTAGGTATACGGACCTATAATGATTTGGGCAGTCGAACGATGTAGTCTAAAATGTCTTTTAAAGTCTACACTACTGTAACTTTCAACAATTTCCTTAAAGTTTTTAATTTTTTTATGGTGTGTAGGAATATTTTCAGCATCGGAGGAAGAATCCATGCTTTCTTCAACAAGGCACGAAAAATGTGATGAATCACTCTCGACGCTATCGTTCTAGCTCTCAAATAACCACTATAATACAATATAATTAAATATTAGCAAAATAAACTAATTAAAGCAATATATTTACCTCAACCACAGCCTTTTCCATTTTTAATATTTTTCTTTTTTAAATGTCTGATACTGACAGAAGAAAATGTCAAACTTGTACCACAACACAGAAATAAATTTTTTCATTAATCCAGACTGTTTTATTTTCTTTGTGTGATCCATATAGATTATGAGGAATAATAAAACACGGCTATTGTTGACAGAATAAACTATTCACCGTGGTCGACAAAAGGCAATCTCATGACTTCTAAATTCCCTGTGGAATATTTAAAGCAACGGCATCGATTTTGATTGGAACCTCAGTTGTAAAAAGCAACTGCTTCATGCAATCTCAGCATCGTTTGCCTGATACTCAATAACGTACTCGTAGACCGTCTGAACGACACCAACTGTTGGACAATCAATCTCGTTACATATCGTACAAGATCCTACCTACTGTATTATGTTTGTGGAAATTAAAATCTTTAACCCCACCTGTTCACCATATTCATACCGGGAAGATTCGAATATACATACTGACGATGTTGACAATATGGGAAGAAATCAGAGGCCTATCACTGGTATGATTGAGGCTATTGAAACAGAAGCTGCAATAATAAATTCAATGGCAAACGAATGTAAAATAAGGTATAAGCTGCCGATAAGTAAGAACACCCAGCAAAAATGGCTTGCATAAGCTTAATTTGGAGAAGATGAAGAATGTTATTTATAGATCTTTACAACTTTCTTTTTAACAATAGCAACAATAGTTGAATTTGTACCAGAAGTCTCTATTCTTTTTGAAGAATGGTTCATGACAATTTGCTTTTGAACATGAACAGGGGTATGGCTTTATCGACTGTTGTCGGTCCACTCAATCAATTGAATATTGACTATTCAAGTTCAAATCAATTGAATATTGACAGTTCAAGGCCTGAGCAATTTGTGGTTTATTAGCATACACTAAAGACTTCACGTTGCTACACGTAGCGCCAATATATTTTATTCGGATCTGTCCTCCATTGACTGGTAACACGAACTGCGACCTAATTTTGGGAGAAATAAGAACCGATGTAGTAACTAGTGTAGAGACCACAGTGTACTGCTCGGTTTTTGTGGATGTCCTTGGGTCTCATGAGTTGGTTCTGAATTTGCTTCACTCCAGAAATAGCAATGTTGCTTATTTGCAGTGGGCCTGTACCACTGCAAAAAAAACTGGCCACAGTCAAATGTCGATTCCAATATAGTTAAGGGCCCAGTCCGAGAACTCCCTTCGAGCTATCGCCTCATAGGTTGAGTCTCTTGACCAACTTGATCTTATAGGGGTGAAAGCCGAAATTTGTTTGCAAAATGTTTGATATAGTGGACGATTTGATCATTTCTTATTTTCCGCCACACTTTCACTCACACCGGCTACAGTTTATTCTGTACGTTATTGGAACCAGAAACAATTAGTCAATATGCTCTAAGTTTCGAGAAGCCGAGGACGCCGAAGCGTTCTTGTGGGGTCAATTCAAGGTGATTTGCCAACCATGGTAGGTAAAAGTGGCCGTTTGAAAGACCAAGCCATTTAGGCCTATTGCCAACCATAATAAACGTAAATGTCAAAGAACTATTAGAAAAAATATCTCTCGCTACAGTCCAGGATGGACCTGAGCCTCAACCAATAAGCCTCTCCAATCAGCGCGGTCTTGGACTAACTGCCTCCAGTTGCGCACTCCACGTTGGTTGAGCTCCCCTTCCACTCTTGCGCGCGCCTTCCTCTACAGCGTTGTCTCTCCGGATTAGAGTCGAAGATTCTGCGGGCTGGAACGTTGGTGTTCATTAGCTCTACATATCCCAGCCATCTCAAACACTCAATGCGCAATTTTTGACCAGGTCGATGTCGCTGTACAGCTCGTAGAGTTCATCGTTGTGTCTACTCCAGAACTCGTCAACGCATACGAAACCAAATATCTTACAAAGAAATTTTCCCTCAAAACCACCAAGAATATCTTCATTTGCTTTAGAAAGGGTCCATGCTTCGGAACCACAGAGCAGGGCTGGTATTATAAGGGTCGTATATAGAGTTTCCTTGGTTGTTCGGGAGAAGACCACAGTTGTCTTCTCAGCCCAAAGAATCTGCTATTGGAAAGTGTTATTCTTCATATGATTTCTGAACAGATGTCATTTTCAGATGTGACAGCAGAGCCGAGGTAGACAAAGTCTCTTACAACCTCAAAGTTGTAGATTGCGACATTCTGGCCGATTCGTCGATGTGGGGTGTTTCTTCTTGTTGACAATATATACTTAGTTTTGCCCTCGTTTACCGCTAAACCCATTTTTGCCGATTCTATTCCTATACTTTCAAAACTACCAGCGACAGCTTCCTGTGTTCTACCAATAATACCAACATCGTATACAAACAATTGAACAGACTTTTGAAAGATCATACCTCGTGTGTTGTCTTGTGAGTTTTGCACAATTATTTTGAGTATGAGTATGCCACATGACAGCACGTCGCCTTGCCTAAGTCCTTTTTTGGCTTCAAAGGTATCGGTTAGGTCGTTACCAACCTTGATACAGGAGCGAGCTTCCTGACTCGTCATCCTTCACAAGCGGACGAGTTTGGCATGGATGCGAAAACTAGACATGGCTCTGTATAGCTCGTCTCTGTAAATGTTGTCATATGCGACTTTCTTTAAAACCGATAAAAAGGTGGTGAGAATCGATTTGAACTTCTTGGGTTTTCTCCAGGATCTGCCATAGTGTAAATATTTGTAAATTTGTAAATTGTGGACTTATCGGGCCTAAAACCGCACTAATAGGGTCCAATCAGATAGTTGACAAATGGTTTCAGGTGTTCGCACAATAACGCAGACAAGATCTTATATGCTATCTTTAGGAGACTGATACCTCTATAGTTGACGCAGTTTAGAGGGTCTCCTTTCTTGTGAACCGAGCAAACAATGCTGAGGTTCTATTCATCAGGCATACATTCGTCCGACCAAGGCATATTCTGCTGCCTTAAATAGTACAGCGGGTAGGCCGTCCAGACTTCAGTTTAGAAATTTGCTATCATCACTTCATTTTGGTCGGGTGGACGGAATTCTTGACTTGTGTCGTCAATATTGCATGTTTTGCTCTGCCTGACAACGGAATTTGTGTCGTATTCACCGTTCAGCAGTCTGCAGAAATGGTTTTTCGGCTTCCGTTCGGGTCTTATTATCCTGACACGTTCTTTTTACCTTCTGGTAAAACTTCCGAACATTATTCCTGGAGTAGCACCTCTCTATTTCCTCGATCGCGCGCTTCTCATGCTCTTTCTTTTTTTTCCGGAGATGTTCTTCCCTTCTCTTTTGCTCGTAGAGCTCATGAGCCGCTCTCGTCCTTTTGTACAGTGGCGCTTTGTAGGTACGTTATTTTGTTGCATGTACTTGCCGGCACTCTTCATCAAACCAGAGGTTTCGTGGTAGTGGGCGGCTGAAACCCAGCATGTTCAAGTGTCCATTGTTTGAATGATATTAGTATCACCTGTGAGTTTTATCGCACGGTTTTGAATCCGTAGACGTACCATGGCTGCAACAAGGTCCGAGTCTATGTTGGCCGCTCAGAATGTTCGGAAATCTATAATACTTGAGGAGTGCCTTACGTCGATCGCAACATGTTCAATCATGTTCCCTTGTGGATATTGAGGTGAGGAAACCGTGTGTTTGCTATAGTAACGTTACGGCCTGCTGCGAAATCAATTAGCCTAAGTCCAATTTCAGACGTGGTGTTGTGTAGACTATGTCTTCCGATTGTGCTACCAAAGATGTCCTCCTTTTCAATTTTGGCATGGAAATCGCCTAGGTCGATCTTAACGTCATACATCGGACATTAATCGTAGGTTTTGTAGAGGAGCTTGTAGAAACTTTCATTGGTAGCATCGCCATTTTCCTCTGTTGGGACGTGGACACATACGAGTATAAGGCTGACGTTATCGAATTTACCTTTGATTTTTTTTTTTTTTTTTTTATAATGAGCGCGCGCTCAAGGGGTTTGTGTACCCTTAAGATGATGGTTCACAGCGCGGGCAAAGGAAATTTAGGGAGGAAGAAAAGAGATCGGCAGGGCATTCCAGAAGCGAGTTGTACGGCTTAGGAACGAATCACGATATTTTAGAGTACGTCCGAAAATGGGCTTGAGGGTATACTGATGAGCATTCATAGCGAGACGGGTGTTACGGTTAAGTTTGAATGGGCGGAATGCTACTGGCGATTTCAGTGGAAATAGCGATAAAGCAAAGTGAGACAGGAGACATTACGTCGGTGTTCGAGCGTGTCAATTGATTGACTGGTATTAGTATCGTCAATAAGTTTTGTCGCACGGTTTTGAATCCTATCTAGCAGGTGCAGAGATGTTTTAGGAGCACCTGGCCAGATGTGGGCATTGTACTCCAATTTTGGGCGGATGAATGTCTTATATATTGAGGCCAGATCACAGGGCGTAAAATATTTCTTACATCGCTTGAGGAAACCTAGATATTTCGCAGCATTTTTGGCGATATCAAATATGTGGTCATTCCAACGTAAGTTGTAATTGACACACATACCGAGAATGGAAAGTTTTTCGGTTTAGATAATGGCTGGGTGTTTAAATTTCGCTTTAAAGACAGCAGACAGCGTTGTGTTTTGGGAGCATTAAATTCCACTCTGTTTATAGTTCCCCAATTGGTTATGCTGTTGATATCGTAATTTAATGAGCTTAGCATACGCTGCCGTTCTCGTTCTACAGCCGGAGAGCAGGGCCGTGAGTCCGGAAACGAATATGAAAAGCAGAGAGTACTGTCATCAGCAAAGGAAGATATTGGATTAGAATTAGCAGACAAGAGATCATTAATGAAAACTAAAAAGAGTGTCGGAGACAGAACAGAGCCTTGGGGCGCACCATCATTTATTTTGTAAATATCAGACTTGAAACTGTCCAAGACAACTTGAATTGAACGTTCCGAAAGGTAATGTCTAATCCATTGAAGAAGAGAGTCGTCGATCCCAAATGCACGCATTTTCGACAAAAGAGCTTGATGCCAAACTCTGTCAAATGCCTTAGAAATATCAAGTGCAACTATCTTGCCAGATTGATGTACGCTTTGGTTCCACTTTTCGGTAAGACATGACATCAAATCACCAGTGGACCTGTTGCTACGAAAACCATATTGCCGGTCATTGAAAAGTTTTCGTGTTTCGAGATATTTCATGAGCTGACGATTTATTAGCGTTTCCATGACCTTGGAAAGAAGGGATGTAAGTACAATGAGTCTGTAGGAGGAGAGAGAAGATGATTCGCTTTTTTTAGGGACGGGCTGGACAAATGCTGCTCGGGAAGGGTCCTAAAGAGTAGGATTGATGAAAAAGCTTACGCAGTGGTTTTGCCAGTGAGGAAGAACACCTCTTCAGAAGAAGGGGAGATATACCATCTGGACCAGCGGATTTATGTAAGTTGAGATTTTTAAGTACTCTTGCTACTACACGAGTGCGAAAGTAGATTCGTCCCATTGAAGATTCGACGCACTCAAGTGTAGGCGGAGACAAAGCACAATCTGGGAGTGTTGAGCTGGTCGCAAAGTGTGCAGCAAGCAGATTGGCCTTATCCAAAGAGCTGACAGCTGGAATGTCATTGTAAATGAGCGTTGGGATGGAGGATGAGGCGGAGTTTCTAATGTTTTTGACGAACGACCAACAATTTTTACTGCCTTTGGGACATTGCAGTATTTTTTGCCTCAGTTTTTGGTCGTATAGGAATTTCACACGCTTAAGAAAGGCGTTACAGTCATTTCTGGCTCGTTTGAACTTAGACACTGCTTACATTCCCTATAGCAATCACCGTAGTAAACATCACAGTTATTCTTCTTTGTGTTGCCCGGCCCATCTCACCGCACTTCCTGGGTGACGGGATATCTACTTTATAGCAGTCTAAGGCTTGCGCTATTTGTTCGGCTGCACGCGGCCTGTAGAAGGTCAACATTCCACGTGTCATTGTCCTTTGTTCGTTTTGCATGGTCGTCAACAGTGAATTGGTCGCTTTACAACAATTATTTTTTTACGTGGTTAGGCACTTAAACCCACGCACAAGCCCCAACCTGGAGGGTCAGGCCCTCACGGACCCCACGGACAAAATGCCTCGAACCAAATTCCGGACCCAGTAACCCGCTTCGGGGATTTGAGTGCTGCCGTTAGCTCTTATTACAGGCTCATCCGCCACAAACTCTTTTCCAACACCCTGACTTATAGTAGTGTTGGTGATCCCTATAGACCTCGTATTCAAGTACGTTGAAGCAGCTCATATAGAGACAACACTAGTTCCCTCTAACTGGAACTGTGGACGCTACCGTTGATTCCATCTTTAGAATTCGTTCACTGCGGCCCGGAAACAGAAGAAAGTGCCTTAGTGAGATGTAACTCCTCTCCGACCTTCCACAGGGGTTGGTTACTCCATCTCCAGTCGAAGTACTAGGCACCCATCAGCCACCACGTGGATGTGAGAAGTAGGAGTTGATGGTGTGAGGCTAGAGTGAGAACGCTTTTGTTCTCATATAATCGCACCCTTTTGACAGCAATACATCAAATGAGTTGCACTAAAAAAGCAATTACATAACTGAAGGCAATTGGCGCATAAATGTACTAAATGGAAAGAGCTGAGAGTTGAAATCTGGAAATCCGGGCCTAGCACTACCTTAAGCAAAGTAAATGTAGTGTTGAATGCGTGTGTTTCTTTAATAAATTGAAACAAAAGTAGTAGTTTCTACATGTACGTACATCTCAAAATACCTTCAAATCATACGAAAACTTTAAGTTAAACAAAACTCTTTCCCAAAATTATATCGTAAAAAAGGAGGACATCAATATTTGGCGAAATTCGTGTCACAACCGGAGCTACCAAGAAATGATGTCCCTTCCGTAAAAACGAACGAGGATTCCCGTTCCTAATCATAAACCATCAAATTACACTTCAGAATGGATTATTGCGAGGAAAACAAGGAATTTGGACAGCAGAACCCTCAATCTGTTTTATCATGAACACGACAGAATCTCATCTTATAAAGGTTTCATCATAACAAAGCACTTTCACTTAGAGAAGGTACCATTTCGGGTTGTGTACCTACCCTGGTCCTTATTAAAATAGGAATAATATCATCTTCCATGTTCCAAACATTGTAACCCCACCATCAAAAAATTTTAAAAAACTGAGAAAATCATCATACCGTACACATCCCGATTCACCAGACTAGGAGCAATAAAGTCATTATTGCCGGCAAAACCCATCATAGACCCAAATCAGACCCTTGGGTCTATTAAAAAGTACTGTAAAAGGTTGAACAAACAAAGCATAAAACACAATAAAATAGCAAAAAAATATTGTAGCATTTTTTGGAAATGTTATCAAGTGCGAAACGACATTATATGACCTTAATAAAATAAATGGCAAATGATTCCTTATTGTCCAAGGCCGCCTAATAAGAAATTGTGAAATAAATTTCCACTTCCTTGTTAACTCTCAACCCTTTTGGCAATCCCTTTACTCGCTGTCCACACTAGTACTCGTATTCTTAGAAGCAATAAGGATAGCCGCTGTACTGAATGTTGCTTCTTTTTTTTTGTTTTTTAAGGATAAAAATAAATAAAATTCGAGACAATAAATTGGCGCAGGAAATAAAATACGAATAGGAATACCGCAACAACAGTTTAAGTCGAAGTAATCGCAACCAAATAGTAAATTCTGCCATCCACCGAAGAACGACAAGAAACTTTTCCGATGCACTTTCTCTGCCAGCGGTTTTCCCTTTTCCAAGCATTGCTCAGTCGCCCACACATTGTTGAGGTTCAGGAGTTTTGCAGCGGAAAATCGTTGACCCTATGCGAATATATCAGCCATCCGGTATAAATCACCTGATAAGTCACATAAATTATTATTCACCCTGCCAGGAAGATTAATAGACATCTAATAGTTTACTACGGCTATTCTCTGTATCTGCAAAAAAAAAAAACTACGAAAAAGGACAACAGCATTCGCAAGTAAATGCGATATTTGCTGCATGAGGGAGTTTAATGAAGTTCGCAACAAAGGACGACGCATAAATTAAAAATGGAAAATTTCAATTTGCACTTTCGTGAGGACTCCATGGTTGGGGACGAAATATTGGCAATTCGAGGAGCAACTAGGGTGTCCCTAATTGTTGGAAAGTGTTTCACAAAAATAAAGGGTTAAATGGGTTTTACCTAAAAGCACTTATCAGAATTTGGTATTTGTGTTGGTTCTGGGCTTGTTGGATTTATGTCCTTTTCATGACCTGGTCGATACACATAGAGAAAGTGTCATAGATTAAACTCTCGCTGATAATGGCTTCCGGTTAAAAGATAATTTATAAAAAAATGTAAACGAAAGTCTAATTATTTAGGCGGAAGAGACTGTCACTAACGTTTTCCCGGGAATTCGTTCCCTTTATCCAAAATTCATGGAATAGTATTTGTCGTGGAAATTAATTTTGGGACAGAAATGTTGGCGACAGTTTATCAAAGCTTATGGCCAAGAAAGTTTTCCTGTTTGTTTGATATACTACAGCGTACAGATGTAATTTAAATTTTGCAGAAAAGACAGGTTAATATTGCTAAAAAAAATAGCGAAATCCCCGATATCCTAGACAGCAAATCAAAAATGGAACGAGAGGCATCAACAAGAAAATCGTAAAGTCTGTAGCTACCAGAATGGTCAACTGCTTTAACTTTTAATTGTACTCTTACCTTATTCCCACAACTTAATGACTTGCTCAAATAACAGTAATTGGTAAAGCTAATCTCTTTAGGATAGCCTAGCGAGGTCTAAAGCAAATGCTAGGACTAATTGCAGTACCTATATGATGGGAAATGCCGTTCGTTTAAGAACTCTGATATCACTAATTACCGTTTAAATATCAAGCCTCACTTGCACTAGTTGTTAAGATATATTCCTAAAAAAGTGCTAAATCAATCTAAGTTTCAGAAAGACACTACTTCCTTAATGGCTTTCCTGATATCTCGTCCAGTCATTTGAAGGAGGATTTGCATGGCGCCTATTGTCTGACATTTACGAGTGCCGAATAAATAGAAATATATTGGATTAGGGTTTCTGCCGCAGTTGTGACATTATTATGTTGGATGTTAAGCTCTCCTTTTCAGGAAGTATTCCGTTCTAGTTCTAGCAATTCATTTCTTAGATGTAAACATTTGACGAGATTTTTGTGTTGACCGCTCTACGTAGCAATACCTAGACAGTTCGTCAGCGTCATTGTTTTCGGAGATACTGTACTACTGTGCCGAGAAAATCAAATCAGGGATTTTCTAGAGAAGTTAGCTTATTTTCCCATACTTCCACCAATTTCGAGGGTGTAGTAGCACAAGTAATAGATTTGAGAGCGAATACGGCAATATTTTTTCCTTGGCATAAAGACACCTGGCCAGCAAACAGTTTTACATAGATACTGACGGTATCCGGATGCGTCTAGTATACTGAAATCAATAGTGTCTCCAAAAACACACATCAAACCTTGACCATGTCCTTGGAAATTGATTCTGAAAATAATGTAATCTGTTGAAGTCATTAAGGACCCATACTTCTGGGTGCAAAGTCCAAAATATAGCTACGACTGGTTGGTTTATGTATAACGAGATATTGAAGGACGTCGTCCTTATCTTTACTCCTCGCAGTAGCTACAGGGTACTGGTCTTCATCAAGCGGACTTGGCCTGCCAAACTATTGACAATAACAAAAGGACAACCCTAAGATGTGCTTTCAGAACGAATATGAAAAACAGATAGTACTGTCGTCAGCAAAGAAATATATTGGATTAGAAGTTGAAAGGAAGAAATGAAAATTAAAAAAAAAGTGTGGGAGATAGAACGGAGCGCTGTGGCACACCAGCATTTATTTTGTGAACATTAGACTTGATACTATCCAAGAAAACTTGAACTGAATGTTCCGAAAGGTAATTTCTAATCTATTGAAGAAGAGAGTCAGAAGAGAACCACGCATTTCTGACAAAAGAGCCTGATGCCAAACTCTGTCAAATGTCTTAGAAATATCAAATGCAAATATCTTGCTTTCACCAGATTGATGTACGCTTTGGTTCCACTTTTCACTCAGAAATGCCATCAGATCACCAGAGGACCTGTGGAAACCGTACTGTCCGTTATTGAGAAATTTGCGTTTTTCGAGATATTTCATGATCTGACAGTTTATCATCGTTTCCATCACCTTGGAAAGAAGGCATGTAAGTACAATACAAGCGGTCACTAGGGGGAGAGAGAAGAAGATTCCCCTTGTTTAGGGAAGGGCTGTGAAATTCTGTTTCCCATCTCCTCAGAAAGAGTCCTAGAAAGTAGGATCGATGAAAAAGCTAACGCAGCGGTTTGGCTGAATGAAAGAACATCTCTTCAGAACAATAAGAGGTATATCTGGACCAGCGGATTTGTATATATTAAGATCTTTAAGTACACCTACTACTATTCGAGTGCGAAAGTAGATTCGTCCCATTGAAGATTCGACGCACTAAAGTGTAGGCGATCTGGAAATGTTGATCTGGCAGCGCAGCGTGTCCAAAGAGCTGACAGCTGGAATGTCAATATAAATAACCGTTGGGATTAAATATGACGCAGAATTTCTGCTGGTTTTGACCAACGACCGGAAATGTTTACTAGCTGTGGATATTGTAGTATTTTTTGCTTCAGTTTTTGGATGTATAGGGTTTTCCAGTAAGGACTTGACAACTTTTTTTTTTAAATAAAACGCAAACCATTTGAGATATTTCAAAAACTTTATTATCGTCTTGAAGTACAATCAAAACATTTAAGATTGGAACTCGACTTCGTTCATATGGCCACCGCGGGCACGTTTGCAGCGGTCGATTCGTTGGACAAAATTTTTAACGACTCGGCCACACATTTCGGCCGAAACGGAACACTAAATTGACAGTAACAGTTTGATGATTAGTGAAAGAGTGCGTTCACAAATTAAATTCAAAGTTGTCAAGTCCCTATTGGAAAACCCTTTATTAAAATTTCACATGCTTAAGTAAGACCTCGCAGTCATTCCTGGCTCATTTGAACTTTTTTATGTTTTCCTCTTTAGGTTCGGTCATTTCTCTAACTCTTCAGAGCTCTATTCGTTATCTTTTGGTTTGATACCTTTCATCCGATGTGAAATAAATCATCTCATTCCTAAGAGAATGGTGTCTGTGATCATTTCAGCAGCGGTATCCACATCGTTATTGATACCGAAATTGATATTGATGAGTATTGAATTCCAGAGTGGAACAGGGGTTAAATTGTGGTGGAGTTTGTGTAAGCTCACTACGCACGTAAATAGCGAGACCGCGGTGAGAAAAATATAATGGCACTAGATCGTAGTCAGGTATTTTCAGATCAGCGTGCTCTGTGAGATGTGATCGGGGATCTACCTGTATTTCACTAAGTTCCAAAACAGCTTGCCTGTATTTACAGACGTTGACATACGCAGAGATTACTGATTACTTCCTAGCTAGCGTATAGTTTCTCCGAATTCTCGAATCATTACAATAAAATAATACAAAAAATACAAACACCGATGATACTCAGCAGAGTTGTAAATTAATAATTCAAAACTTGGTTTACCTAATCAAATTTTTATATGTGTTCTGCACTTGTCAATCGCTATTTTGTGGCCTACGAAGGCAATATAATAAGGCTTTGTCTGGAAACACTAAGGAGACTTTACATATAAAAGACCATTATCGTACTAGTCCTGCTTAATGATGGAGAATTATGGACATAGTCACAGGTGGAAAATTATCAGAGTGACTTTTGGTTCAGTTTCCGTCGAAGGACTTTCTTATGCCATATAAAAGTGTTAATACATCACCTGAGATGGCGAGGATATGGATGGATATTAACCACTCGCCCCAAATAAGCCTTGAACTCCTTCCCGAATGCACGGCATAGTAGACGAATACCTCGCGTGATTTATTAGAAAGGCTGTTATTTCAAGATGTGATAAATATGATCATATAGAATTTGATGCCTTTAATGACGAAAATTGATTTCGGGCGTATAGCGTCTCAGAAACTGAATCCACGAGGTCTGATTTTCGACTAATTTTTCAAGCATTTGAAGCCATTGTCAACCGTCAACGCTGGCTTCCAAGGCTGGAATCATAGTTGGCTTGCCTACAAGGACCAAAGACTTTTGATTTTATTCTTGTCCGCCAGATTCTATTAGCTGATTTTGTGGAAAGCCTTCAGCTCAGTGCTTCCGTCGTCGAAAGTCTTACTTGAATGTTTCAATGTTGTAAGTGAAACGTAGACATGTGCAGCGAATTTAACTTTGTATTTCTGTGAGTCATCACCAAAAGATACCAAGTTAGCACAATATTTTATTAATCACTAATCAGTAGTTGAACTTGACAAAAAAAAACAATAAATATCCGCAAAGTGAAATACAGAGCTAAATGCAAATTTTACATTCTACGAATTTTTGATAATTTCTTTGGAAACCATCGAACATTCAATTTTTCTCATTTTAAAAAAATATTTTTGAATTGTATTTTTTAATTATTTTTTTATTTTTCTTTTTAATTTATTCCAGAACCACCAATCGACTTCACATCGAAGAATCTTCAAACCGAAAATCCTGTTGGTATGGCTACCTTTATCAAAATTTCAACACACACCTTGAGTGTGGAAAAATTTTTTCAAAAAATGTTTCCCAAAAGCAGATATGTTAGAAACTGAAAAAATTGAAAACTTACTAAAATCAAAATTAAGCAATAAAAAATAATTAAAACAAATTTTAAGACGAACAAATTAACAAAAATCACTTGCAATACAACGATTAAAAAATGTTGAATGGTAATCAAACGGCCATGTTCCTGGAAATGTTCGCTAGCGAAGATACACCCAGGGATGTGCTATTGAATAGTGATTGGTTTCACAATAATGTCAGTCAACTGTTAAATATTTCAGTGAAAAATTTAACAAGTTTGTTGGATAGTTTACCACCGCCAGAATGGGATAATGAAGCTGAACGTGATCCTGTTGCATTACTGTCCGTAATAACTATCTGCTATGTACTGATATTTGTTGCGGGCATTCTGGGCAATCTAATTACCTGTATTGTGATTAATAGGAATAAGTTTATGCATACAGCGACGAATTTTTATTTATTCAACTTAGCCGTATCGGATTTAATATTATTACTGTCGGGTAAGTAGATATTTTCTTCTTTTTTTTTACTTAAAGAAAATTAAAAGATACAAAATCCTAAGTCCGGTGGATTAAAAAATTAAAGCAACCTAATTGATTTTATTTGTATACAATACATATATTAATTTTTAGTATGCGATTGTGAAGATAAATTGTATAAACCTGTTAAAAGTCGACAAATTGTTCCGGTTAAGCAAGTTAAATATTGTTGGTAATACCACTAACAAGGATTTTATTACTCAAATTGTTAAAAACAAATTTATGCATTTGAATTGGGAACTCAATTATGGTTAATTCGGTTTCGTTGCTTTCTCCTGAAACCTACACCGAATTGGTGCACCACAAGTTGTATAGTCTAGTTTTAATTTTAATGTTTTTTTTTTATCTTTTTAAATGTTTTTTTTATTTTATTAGTATTAATTGGAAATGAGATCACTTTGACATACTACATCTTCTTCGGAACGATAGCATTTAGAAATGAACCGGTCCAATATATTCCATGTGTTCCGAATGGCAACAGCACCCGGAATTTGTACTAAATACTCACGCGGTGCTTCATCTAAGTACATTCGGCGTCCAACGCTGCTTTATTTCGGTGATCAAGTGGGGACCGATTGTTTCATCGTGGCGAGGCTTTTGATCTTTGGTATACTTTTATTGGAATTTTGCACTTATTGGACTTGGTTATGCCCTTTCGGCTTTTATTTATTGGATAGAAACTACCACTAAGAGTGATGCGCAAGAACCAAGCTTTGATCTGGCATAATAATTTATCACTTATCAAACTTGGCTTTTGAAGGCGTTCCTCCAAACAATCACTCTCAATTCCTTTAAAAATGTACGACGGAACTTCCTATCAGGTTAATTGGTTGCCTTTAAGTATTTGTTAAGGGCGCAGGAGTTTATTCCAATTCCATTTAAGAGTCCATAAGAAGTTTACATTGGCTAGAATAAAACTTATGATTTTCCTACTCCTACTACGAGTATGTTATGTACACTTCTACACACGACCGTTTTCACCTAACTAACTATTCAGGAGCGGCTAAAGCCTGTTCATTCATTCAGTGGAACCTGACCTCTACAGTTTTCCTTACCAACTCGAAGGTAGAAATTGGCAAAAGGACCCGATTTCCCATGTCATGGTTCGGGTGAATTACATCCTTTCGGGTTGTATAGTTCCTAGAGCGTCTTCCTTCTACAGGGGATCTATATAAATACAATACAAAACTAGAACACGTTATATTAGCATCAGAGAAGGTCATCAGGTGTGATATTGTGAATGTCGTTGGGGTTGCCGTTAGGGGTAGGTTGAATCCTGATATGCTTCATCCTTTTCCCACTCTTCATTCATTGATGTTACAGTTTGACACCTGCAGCCTAGTCGCTGTCCTCAGAAGTGGCTTTTGCGATTTCAACAAATATGAGTTCTTTCCATTGGAGTACGAGTATATGTGGATTGGAAGGTTCGGGTTGGTTTCAATTTTAGTAAATTCTTTAACAAGGGCATTCTTTCATATGAGTCCTGGTGGGAGAATGTTGTTGAAGACTGGAAGCAATTGAGTTGGAGTGCACCAATTTTCGTTGCGTGTGCACTATTTAACCAAACGGTGGCTCAGTTGAATAAAACAATTCTAAAGTGGCAGTTCGAAGAGTTATGGGTGATGAACCCTAGGACATAGACGTAAGTTTTTGAAACATATTGCTCCTTGTTTTCAGCTTAGCTGCGGTGTTGTGACAGTGTTGTTTAAAGGTTAGGGATCTTTCAATGGATACTCCGAGATACTTGGGACTCTTAATATGTAACAGGACAAAACAATTGAAGTCAATTTCGAGCAACATGTGCGTAAGTTGAATATTCAGACTGATTCAGTTTTAGCCATTCAGGGTGTCAGTCTCCATTTCTTAAAGTATTCTTCCAGAGAGCCAAGGTCTGCTGAGAGTGTGGCCTCAATTGAGTGCATGTTCTTGTGTTGTGCGGCTAGAGCTACATATGAAAATTGTTTGGATGTAGGGTTTTGCATATCGCGAAAATTCGTATACAGATGGACCCAATACCGACCCTTGTGGAAGGCCATCGCTGAGTTGTCTTTATTTGGTTGAGGAATACTTGGAAAGAGCAATTGCTCAGCATGTTGTTGATTAGTCTTGCAGTTGTTTTGCAACGTACCGTCTTCAAGAGTTTGTAAACCATTCCATTACGCAAGACAGACCGTATCGTATCCAGCAGTACGATCTACGAAAATAGCGCGAGTTTTAAGCCTGATTTCAAATCCATCTTCAATCAAAGTTGTTAAGGCGAGTACCTTTTCAGTGCAACTGCGAGCTTTTTGAAACCCAACTTGTTCTACAGGGATAACTTCGTTGATGGGTACTTCAATTCTGTTGTATATTAATCTTATAACATTCATACACTTAAGAGAGAGAGTGACGGTAGCTGTCGGCCTTATCGGCTAGTTTCCATGGCTTAAGTACCGCTACGATTTTAGACTTCTTGATCTTAGTGTTTTTTCCGCAATTTTTAATGAACTCAGGATAGATTCCATCAACTCCAGTAGGTTACAGAAGGCGATAGCTACTTTCAGCTCGATAATGGTGAAAGCTCGAGAGTATGCGGGGGTTATAGGGGTCTCCCGTTCAGCTCCTTTAATAACCTCTTAATACAAGGTGGCACAAATTTAATCACCTTATCGGAAGATGGCAAATGGCGCCATACGTCAATCATATTTGACATTTATGAACTAAACAGCTGCAGTATACAAACAGACAAGCAATGGACCGCTATAGTCCGTAAGAGCGTACTGATGTCGCTGAGAACGAAGAAACATCAACCAGACGACGGACCACACAATTGGGCATCACCAAACGGATCAAAATGCAAATTTAAGTAAAAGACTTACACATGTTCCCGTGCAAAGTGCAAACAGTGCATCAGTTAATGCCCCCTAACCGTCAGTCGCGTGTGAATTACTGTAAATCCATTCTCAATCTCAACAACGAAGAGGACGATTTTGTGTCGAAAATCATCATGAGCGACGAGGCGCATTTCCACTTAAGCGGGTACGTCACAAAGCAAAATCTTCGTTTTTGGGGCACTGAAAATTCGCGTGTGATGCACGAGGAGCCATTATATTCACTCAAAGCCACAGTGTGGTGGAGTGATTGGGCCGTATTTTTTTGAGGAGGCCATCGGCAATACGGTCACTGTTACTGGCGAACGCTACAGGGCCATGATAAACGACTTCTTACTGCAGGAATTGGATGAGCGGGGTTTGGTGAACATATAGTTTCAACAAGACAGTGCAACCGCACACACAGTATGAGCCACAATGGATATTGTGAAAGAAGCGTTTCCTGGTCGCATAATCTCCCGTTTTGGTGATTTGGTATGGCCAGCAAGATCGCCCGATTTAACCATCCCAGACTTCTTTCTTTGGGGCTACTTGAAGTCGTGGGTTTATGCCAACAAGCCTTAGACAATCGCAGCCCTTAAGGAGAATATTCGACAGGTATGCGAACAGTTATCACCGGAAATCTTGCGGAAAGACATGGAAAATGCGATAAAACGGGCACAAATGTTTATCAGCACTGGCGGCAGCCACTTGGCGGATATCATTTTTTCCTCTTAACAGTAACAATTGTAAAGGTCCAAACAAAAATTTCCATCACTCAAAATCATTTTTTTTTGTTCATTTAGTAAAAAGTAATTTTTCTGACTTTGCTTTGGAAACCTGGATAATCCGATTTGCAAGCAGGTCTGAATCAATCTTAGGTTGATGTGAAAGGAAGGAGTTTGATAACCCAAGTTCCAAGTATTTCTGCTGATCGACAATAGTACAGGTTATATGTTGTTTTTATCCACTTTTCTTTTCGTGCATTGTCTGAAGATTGTATGAGTTTGTAACGAAAATTACTTTCCTACATGGGCTAACCTCCCACTTTAAATTCACCCTTATGACCACTACATACAGGCATAGCTAATAGCCAGTCCGGACAAAATGGAAGGTCGTTCGGGATACAAGTAGCGGAAGTCATGCTAGTCGTGCTCCGTGCAATAAGCTCGGCAGATTCACCGAACTGTGTTACTGTATTTATGTTACATGCCTACTCGACGCGAAATTGTACTGAAATTATCTTTAACCAGTGTTTCTGATTTACCCTATTTTGACACCTCCACACATCCAATTCAATTATCAAACTTGTGTTTAGGGGTGGAAATACGTTGGTGGTGGGGGGGGGGCGATATTCCCTCGAGTACAAAATAGGAGGTCAGGTCACAGCAAAAACTATATTTTACCATTATGGATGACATGTGCAAAAACTTTTCAACAGCTAGACTAACCGAGCTAGACTAACAACACAACCAAAAGAGTTTCTTAAAATATTGAAATGGGTTCGCACAAGTTCCTCTACAATTTCGGTGTCACTTCTCTCCTGAAATTCTTGTTTCAGTCGGTCACTATCAGTATTCCATTCGTGAACGTATTCTTTCCGATAACCGCAGGGGATGTTCTTCTTTGATGTGGCTATTACGATGCCATAGATTTTTGCAGTCGGAGGGATCTAGCGGACATTGGAGTCGAGATCTTCGGTGTAATCTTGCCATGAACATTTCTGAAAGTTCCACCTTGGCCGCCGTGTTGGACGGGATATTTATCTCAGTTTCTAGAATAATTGGATGGTATTGGCTTGAAGGGAAATATGGTAAAATCCGTCCAGACCCTTGTTGTTCACGTTCGGCACAATTAGATGAAGCAGACCGGGTGTTCATTTGTAAATGTTAGCGAATTTAAGGTCAACTATCAATATCACTATGATAAGCACGTTGTCGCTTTCCTTAATTTCAATTAGGCTCACATGTTCGACTGAGGACCTGTCATATGTTGCTTTGCCGAATGCATGATGATAGAGATAGTAATGAGAAACCGCTTAGTTTACCACCGGACGAGAGAGTTGATACAACTACTCAGTGCGTTTCTTGCAGGAGTACCATATGAATGTCATTTTCCTCCAGTCACAGCAAATTGTAACTATTTACACAGGATACAAACAGAAGGTCCGATATCTCTAGTCAAGCGCCGCTGAGACGAGAGATTATGGATAATAATGGGATGAATACTGATGAATTTCTAACTTTTATAATAGCCGGGAGTTCGGTTCTCATGAATGTGTTAGGCATCCAAATGTCCGTAATGCTCTTTTATTAATATTAGGAGGGTTTTGATTGACAACTTTAGTGTCATCACCTACTACCTATGTCTGTAAGTAGCCGCTTGCATCAGGTTTTTAGACTCGAAAGGACTCTACTTTATTGCTGGTACAGTTTGCTAATAGTTTCGTTGCATTATGTGTCCTCATTGTCAGTGAGTGTATCATCCGAGGTATTGTTTTCTCCATTGTTCATTTTATGATTTCAACAATTTGTTTCAGGCACATATCTGCCAATTTCCTCATTTGATAGATTGCTGTTGAACGATTGGTAAAGCAAACGAGTGCAAGAAGAGTGATCTAGTCAATGGTCCTGAGAGTGTTTATCATATCCTACTTTAATTATAGGAATACCTTTGAAGAAACTCATCCGACTACGCAGTTTCTTTGGGAGTGATTATTTCGGTACTGAGTTATTATCGTAAACGAATGTGAATAGGCGGTTTATAGTATGCTAACTAGAGCCTATCAGCCGCGTGTTGAAGAGCGAAAAATCCAGATAAGACGAACTTTTAGACCATATTGGTATGTTAGCAGGTTGCCTGTAGTTTGTTCTATATCATTTACCCATTCTCTGTGTTTTAAACACCAAGATCAACGCCGATTATAAAACAATTCTTCTCCGATTCTAGCCTTACGAATCGAAAATTTACCGTTGTATAGGCAGAGATCATGTATTTACAACCACTTTCCAATACTAAAGGGATGTACACGACGCATTTCTATAACACCTGGAGTTCTCGCACTACACGGCTGTTAGTTTTTATTTATTCGTAAATGTATATAGACGTGTTCATAGATTAGCTTCCAAATACTTAAAATATTATTTCAAAACAAAAGTCAGACGATGTTTTCACGCTAAAAATATGAAGAACTAAAAATAATTCCGAATTTTGTATAAAATGTGTATGTGTATTAGAGAATATAAAATTGTGTGTGTGGTGTCTTTTTAGCCATTCACGGAAATCAAATGTGACATGAGAATCTAAGCTGATAGTCGTGTTAAAGTAACATAGTTTGTTAATTATGTTTTTGTTGTCTATTTTTGGATAGCTATTTATAGTTAATTATTGATGAGGCTTGAGTTGAGTTCAATATTTAGAGCTGTTTAAATATAAAACATCTGCGTTTGGGTTGAATTAAGTAGCGCGCGCTCAAGGGGCTATTATACCCTTAAAATATTTGCAAACAGCGCGGGCGAAGGAGACTTAGGGAAGTTGAAAAGAGAGGTACCAATATACATGGGTCTTAAATGTTTGCATCGAAATATTATACGAAGCTACGAGACCTTTGCCGATGAAAAGGGCCTCTGACAAGGTGATCCAGAATCATGCGATTTCTTCGACATCATACTTAAGCGTATTGTGCAAAACTCACAAGACATTACCAGAGGCGCGATCTTTTGTCTATACCGCTACTTGAAAATCCGGATGACATGGACGCTATCGGCAAAGTACAGCAAGCTGTTGGAAGTATTAAAGTTGAAAGGGGGAAAATCAGTCTGAGTGTTTAGGAGGGAAAATAAAATACATGTTACCATCGAGAATAAACACAACACTTAGACTACTTGGACAAAATGTCACAATCGACAAGTAGAACTTCGAAGTAATCAATAACTTTGACTATCAAAGCTCCAGTGCATATCGTACGAAAGACTTAAGATGGCTTTGAGAGTGCAGCTCAGGATTTGAATATTAAGTGGAGGAAGATTCATCAATGCGACTAGAGGAGAGCCCAGCATGCTAGCGAAAGCCCCAAAGCAGCCAAGATAGACCGTTCTTTGGAGTCAGGTATAAGTAATAAAAATATATGCTTATTCCGTCCAAAATACGTCCAAAACGACGTATAGGATAAAATACTTGACCCAGCAGTATAGATCCTAAGGATTGGAAGACCGAAAGTGCTTTTATGGATAATTGGATGGTGATGCCTTTAAGCACTAGATGAGTCAGACCAGTCAGCTACCTTCCTCTTGTAATGAGAACAACCTCCGTTTTTGGGGGGATTATTGACTAAAGTCTATTTCTAGTTTTATATAAATGCCTGCACTACATCGTGGTGTACCAACATGCACCATATCAGTGAAGACAGAACGCCGCCTTTAGGGCAACCCATGCCTAAACCTACCTTCACATATTGGCCGCCGTCAGCACCCGCAAATAGTGTAGCATTGCTTTCATCCACAAAACTAGTTATTCGTCTACTTTATGTTGTCTGGCAGAGTTCGACAAGCAGTCAAAAGTTGCGTTGTCGAAAGCATACATAATGTCGATGAAAATTCCCGCGTATTCCTTCTTGTCAAGTGTGCCTTCACCGGATTTTCCGCGTGCGTAACCATGTTGCATATCAGGCAAAGAATGAATTCAGAGCAGTTTTGCGGACATAGACATGAAACAAATAGACTTTTAGATCTGCAGGTTTTGGCGAACGTAAAGTCCTGTTTTCCGGTTTTCGGTACAAAGACTACCCTCACTGCTCGTCAGGGTTTCGGTATATATGCCAGTGACGCTTTAGCAGTAAATATTCTCCTCGGAGTTACAGCAGCTGGTCTATACGTTTATGTAACATAACTGGGTATATGCTATTGGTGCCAGGCGACTTGAAGCCACCTAAAATCATGAGACGTAGACTCTCTGTTTTCAAGTAAATGTAAGCACCATCAGATCTTCTGAGTTGATCTTCCCCTTTGGAGGACTCTTACTAGCCTACTGATTCCACCGGTATTTCCGATCTTTTCGCAAAAGTCTATATATGAAGCACTCTTCGAAATCCGAAAAGCTATGTATATTTATTTTGCTTCGATGTGTAAAGACCTTTGTCTTCCTCAAAATTAGTCTTAAGCCACCTATTTTGATGTTTTTTGGTTTCTTTACGAAGACGCTGCAGATCTGCGTGCCACCTGGGAACGATCGATCTGCAGGATTGCTTTCTAGCTCGACACGCCAGTTCAAAACACTTGGTGAGCGTCTCGTTCACATTCTAAACATCTTCCTCTAGCTTCTGTTTTGTCATGAACATAGGGGGAGCACTGTTGGACTTGCCTTAAAACTTGCTTAACCTTAAATCGTGATCAGTTGATTTTCTGCGGATTCCTCCTCTATAATAAAGTCGAGACCTCGCTTCCGATTTTGAATTATGTACCTATGGTATATTGTTACTCTCGTAACAAAAATTTGCTGAGAGTTGAGTATGATATCCTAAAAATAATTGCCTCTCATGTTGCATTTGCTACTGCACCAAAAGGCATTATGAGCATTTGGCGTCGCAGCATATGCAAAGTCCTATCTTCCTATGACCACAGTATTCAATGAGTGCAGCTACTGCCTACGGTTGAGGTGATAATACCGAATCAAAGAAAAAGTAAGTTGACGCAAGGACGAATTTGTGACATTCTCCGTTTGTTTTGTAGCTTATGTCTGCAGTAACTTAATTTTGGTTGCAAAGGTGCACAAGTTTAGATGATGAAGTGAGTTTGCCATATACATGCAAGTTCTCGGTCCTTCCGATGGCTCGTCATATAGCGGTGTGAAACCCTTAAACATTCGAAACCACAGATGGTTCCTGTATGGATATTACTTTAGGTTTTGCTATCAACGGGAAAAGCCTCCTACTGTAGCATACTTGAAATGTTGAAGGTTGATCTGAATGCTGGGGTGGTCGTTAACAGCATGTACTTTGCGTTTCCTTTGTTGACCACTTAACACATCTTTGCCGCTTCTGCTGCAATAGTCGCAAATGCTCCATTCGCAGTTTGCTGTGTTCTTTCCATCTCGTCTACATACGTGAGTAACTGAACATAGGTACTTTTGTAAGATGGTGCTTCTTGAGTTAACTTGCGAGTTTCGCACAATTCTTTCAAGAACTACTCGTATGTTGAACAAATCACATGTTGAAGTCCCTTTTTGACATTAAAAGTCTCACTTTTGTGCTCAACCAACTTCGACTAGATTTGTCTTTGCTTTCGTGTGACATTTACTGACCTAGGAGCTAAAGCCAAATGACCAACTTTTGCTGAGTGTTCTCTATTGAAGATGGAAGAAGATCCGGATTTTCACCGAAAAATCAGTCTCTGCGACGTAGCACAGAAGTCTTAAACACTGGAGTCCTATAGCCACAAATGACCCTGTCAATTGGCTCTCCCTCGTGCGATGTAACTCTTTTAGGTTCTTGTTTTTTGGGCCTGCATTAAGCCGCTGATCAATGGCACCAATGCCAGATGACTTAGGGGCGAGAATTTATTTAAAAAAAAAAAAGAACAAAAACCTGTAAATAAAATGACAGCCCAGCCAAAAATATAACAAGCTTTCACAAAATTTTTTATTTAAAGTGTTGTCTGTCTATTTGTCCGAGTTAATCTTGAAACATATGGAATCGATTTCGATTAGACTTTTTCTAAAATTACTAATATTTTACAGAGACTGATTAAGGCCTCTTTCCCCACCGGAAAAAAACTTGTGCTTGAACTGGAAAAAATTATAAGCCTTTATAAGTTGCTCTAGTGCCATAATACCCATCAGGAATGATGTGTGTATGATTACCATAAGTGCAAAACCCGTGGCAACCATTAAATTCTAATTATGTGCTGATTGCTTGCTTGGAAAATGTATTACCTAAGCATAAAATCGCTCGAAAACATCTCCCGTTTGGTGTTTGAAGTACAGCATATTCTAATTCGAATTTAAATGTGTATTCTATTGATCGGCAGTCTCATTTGAATGCGATTTTATTGCGAAGTCATGAGAGTAAATTATTCATTTGGACGGACTCTATTCTACATTTTAGTTAATTACACAGTATCCATCCATCAGATTTTTGTAGTATGAAAGTAAATTAATATTGCGGAAAGCGTGGTTTTGTTATTTCGCACTCAGAAGAATTTTTTTCCATGATAGATTGGTTTATGACATATATTTCAGATATTAAGCATGATTAAGTTGTTCGAATCAAAATATTAGCGTAGTGATACAATTGAGGGTTCCCTCATAGTCCATTACGAACATTGATATAGATAGACCTTCAGCTACTTATCTCGTCAACACTTGTATCTTATCTGGTTAATTTGGCTGTGTCAGATTTATGATTTCTATCCATAAATTTCTATTCTGTTTCCATCAGTTTTTTATGAAATGTTCCAACACAATGTTTGACGAAACTCTTATATGAATGATGTAAATAAGTTATCGGTTTCCATGCACATAAATTTTATATCGATTTGGTTTTCGGGGAACTACAAATGAAGGCATTTCCGAAACATGTATATAAATCTCTTAAGGTTCTCGAAAATTCAGTTTCAAAACAGAATCAATTGAAATGTTGTGCTAAACTGCGACATCTTTTACAATGTTAGATTAGATTAGATTGATCCCAGATCACTGCGGCCACAGATGGGCCTATTGTGATGTCCTCCATTTAGAGCTCATCTATTATGTCGCAATTTGTGAGGAAGTCAGCTAAGTTTTTAGGTAGAATTTACCTAGGTTACGTTGACGTGTTTTGGTTAAACCATTACAGGCACACCGTATGTGTTGTGCTGTCCTCGTTGCACAGTCTGCTTGTATTGTGTTGTGCTATGCCCATGGTCGTCAGGTGATTTTTCACACGGCAGTGCCCTGTGAGAAAACGTGTGATCAGTCGAATCTGAATTCTATTTAATTGTAGTAGTTGTTTCGGTTTTTTTGTTGTAACTGCTTGGCATAAAGTTTTTGGCTCGTCTCTTTCCTTCGGTTTCTCTCTAGAAACGAATCTTCTTTTCCTATAGCCAGGGTTTAATACTTAATTTTACCGTGTTTATATATAGCCCACAGAATGGTCTTGGCATCATGAATTGAGATGCTTTTCTGCCTAGTTCACCCGATTTTCCATTGCCTTCATGTTCAAGTATCCTGGTATCCAAATCAGATGAGCTTTATTTGTGGTGGCCAGTATTTGTAGGAGTTGAAGACAGTCTCAGACCAGTTTTGATTTTATTTCAAAGACGTTATAGGGCTGCTCTACTGTCGGAGAGAATATAAATGTTTTTACTTTTATATGTCTGTTGGATTTAAGCTTGAAATACGGAGCTGCTTGTATCCATACCAGCATGTAGGACCATATACTCTGGCTCCCACTCCTTCATTTTTTTGTGGATCCGTCTGTGTACCATACATGTGAGTCTTTGACAAGTGTTGGTTTTTCCTGTTCCCAGTTAAGACTGTTTGGAAATGTTGCCTTAAAGTTGTGGCAAAAGTTATATCGTGATAGACATTTGTCTATTAGGTGTCTTCCCAGTAGTTTGTTTTTCCTGAATTCATGAAGGATTACAGTATGAACTAGTTTGAATTTTGATTCATATTCTGTGACGAGCATGTAGGCATTTACCATTGCTTCTTTCATGAGTTGTAGATGAAGTGGTGGGATGTTTGGGATAACTTCAAGCGCAGCTGTTGGTGTGGTTTTCATAGCACCAGTTGCTCAGACCCAGGCCATTCTCTGTAGTTTGTTCAGTTTGGCCTGTATTGACCTCTGCGTTGCCTTATGCCACCAAACGGCGTCTGCATAGTGAGAATAGGTCTCGTTATTGCCGTGTCCCTAATTTTTTGCGACTAGACTTTTTCTGGTTCATGGTGAGGTCCTGTCAAAAGTCTTAGAAAGATGAGTGTTGCACGTAAGTTTATCATCCAGTGTGATTCCTAGATATTTGACTTCGGTTGAGAACTCTATTATTTCACCGAAGAGTGTGCAATTTCTGAGTCTTCCTCGCCTTCTTTTCTTAGTGAGTCTAACTATGGTGTTTTTTTTCGGATTGACTTTGAGGCCAACATTGATGCACCATTCAGAAATTCAGTTTAGAGCCCTTTGGAGGCGATCAGTGAGATTGTGTCTTTGAAATTTACCTCTGAATTGGATAGCTATGTTGTCTGCATATCCTTGGACATAGAAGCCATCATTGCTGAGCATAATCAGTAGTTCATTAACTAAGATGGACCATAGTAGGGGTGATAGTACTCCTCTCTGGGGATATACTTTCGTAACTATAACACTGAGTTTATTACTGCCTAATAGGTTTTTATAATTTTATCTTCTAGCATACATTTCATCCATTTATATGTAGTGTCGTTAACTCCCATGTTTTGAATACCTCATATGCTCCTTCTATATCGAAGAAACAACCGACCGCTACCTCTTTATCTCTGAGAGATTTTTCAATCTTTGTGGTAGGATTTTATAGGGTGTATGTGGTTGATTTTCCAGGTTGATAGGCATATTGATACCTGTGAAAGGGGTTCATTGGAAGTGTCCCGTCTCTGATATGTCTGTCGAGGATTTTTTCCATAGGCAGTGAGATTAATTGATCTATATGATTTTGGTAGTTCAGACGGTCAGCGTCCTACCCTAGGTATGTATTTAACAGCAATGTCCTTCCACTTTTTGGTAAGTACCGCCACTTATAACTAGCCCTGAATAAGTTAATTAGTACAGGTAGCCGTTGCAGGATGCCCTTTTGTTGTAAAGCTGGGAATATTCCATCCTCACCAGGGGCTTTGAAAGGTTGAAAAGAATTGATTTCCCAAATTATTTTGCCTTCATGAAAAATTTCTTTTGATCTGTTCCAGTCCTCTCTGAGCGGTGTGTTTATTCTTCTTTGGGGACGGTTTTCTTTGGCTTCTGGAATCGAGTCTGGGAAGTGTGTTTCGGCTAAGAGCTGAAGCGTCGGTTGCCCGTGTACAGTATGTTACCATCAGTTTTTTTTTTTTCATTGAACCAATGGGATTAGTGTGTTGCTTAGAAAGTATTTTATGAATGCGGTCACAACTTCTGGTGCCATCGATTGTATGACAGAAGTTTCTCCACGATTCTCTCTTGGCCGTTCTAATTTCTTGGCTGTACATGGTGTGTGTTTTTCTGTATATTTTCCATTCACCATTACGTTTAGCTCGGTAGAAGAGGTGTCTCGTCTCTGTTCTATGTTTGGCTAGTTTTGGTTCTACCAGGGGCTAAGTCGATTCCCTGTTTTTCCTTTTTCTGGGCAACCTTGGCGAAAGGCAGTTATGATTGTCATATTGAGATTATCACACATTTGCTCAATATTTTCTATACCTCTGATTTTTGTGTTACATCTGCCCATGTTATCCATGAGTTGTTGACGGTATATGTCCTAGTTTGCGGATTTGGATGGTCTGGATTTTTCATAATTTTTTATAAAGGTAGTACATAGGGTGAGATCTAGGAGCTCTGTTCTAATGCTATTTGAATTTATAAATTGTTAATGTTTGAGCTGCTCCAGTATGATGGGCGTTTGCGTCGCAGCCTACAATTAATTACAGGTTCTTCTTACCACAGTGGTCCCACAGTTAATTCAGTGGCAACAGGTCCAAGTCTCTGGAGTTACCTTGCAGGTGAACTGATCATATTACAGCTTCTGTCATACCTGCATTAGTATGTAGCTCAGCTTTTGCAGCTATCAGATTCTTGTTGGAGTATTCTGAAGTTGGAATGAGTTTCGTATTTTTATTAGTTAAGATACATGCTCTGGGTTTTCCAGGGTTAGTGGAATCATATAATAACTCACCTGAGAGTCTCTTTACCTGGTCACTAAGGATATATGGGTCCAGGTTAAAGCCGACGTCAAGGTGATCCTTGTGATTCTGCGGAATGGCTTGTGATAATCCCTTGACGCGGCTCTGCAAGAAGTTAAGAAATAGCGTATCCACATTCCTCTGATCACCTATTCTGCAGTCATCTCTGCCGAGAATGCCAACCACGAGCAATAGGCGGTTGTCCAAATCACCGACGCATGTTTCGAACCACCCAACCTCGATGCTCGACATGGCAAATGCATGGTTTGCTGCATAGAGTAGCGTGATGAGGTTGTGCCCAAGGATGTCAATGGTCAAGACCAAGCGTACCATCCAATTTGTCGATTCTTGTCCACCTGGCTTCAAAGTTGGCAGTAACTACCAACCCTCGGTTGGTTCAACGGTCTATTTGCATGTTACCCAAGCCTGGGCTCGTCTTGATCACAAGTTCGACTTGATATACGCCAAGCGTGCTTTCGTTCATTAGTATTCCAGCGAAAGTATGGAAGAAGGTGAATTCTCAGAGGCCCGTGAATCTTTGGCCACTTTCGAAAAAGATTACAAAGACGTCGGTATTAAGCCTGTTCCTCAAATGTTCCTAGTTGGCGCAGCTGAGGGAGTTTACTTTTTGTGAATCGGCCAAACGATGCTGAGATTCCATTCATCAGGCATACACTGTTCTGATCAAATCTGAGAAATGAGCTGGTGTATATTCTCCACAAAGCTACTTCCAGTTACCTCGCCCGATAAGCAGTCAAGTCCACCAGATTTGCTGGATTGAAGCTTTAATATTACTACTCTCATTTCGTTTTGGTCAGGTGGACGGAAATTTTGGCTATCATGGTCTAAGCTGAATGGTCTATTCTGCCTAGTGGCGGGATGTTAGACTTTGCCGGTATACAGTCTGCAGGAGAAGTTTTTCCACATTCACAGCACCGACTGTGACTCTACCACAAGAGTTTTCTGTACGGGAGTCTTGCTGACTTGATACGTTCGTTGTTCTTGGATTACTAACTCCCAATATCAATGCATACAGGATATTGAGCGTCCAAATTTGATGCTATCATTTGTGGTAATCCATGAAAACATACGGTTTGAAAGACTACCATCCCAGCAAACAATTTTTTAGGAAATACTCTTAAAAAAATGTGTAGAAGCTTGTATAACTTGCTTACGAAAGTTACTCGGTATGAGTTGAAAGATCTAGGTGGGCCATTGTATACGACTAAAAAAAACTACTACTCGTAGAATCAGTGCACTGATTGAACATGTTTTGAATATGACCCGACTTTTATTCGAGCATGCCTTCGTCGAAAGGTGCAAAGTCGAATCTTAACAAGAAGACAAACTTACTATTGTATATTGTCCAAAACATAAGATTTCCCCTTTGCCATAATTCGTTATGAAATTCAAAGCTGCCATTGAATACAGCAACAAGTTACTCTGTTCACTGTTTCAATATAGTATCAGATGGCCAAAAATTCGTCTGTAAGAGTTATTAACGGTTCACCGGACACATTTAAGGAAACAACAAATGAAGTGCATCCGGACCTGATCTACGTGTTTTACAATGCAGCACGTGTAAAAGCAATAGCAAAATATCTTGGCCCCAAATGGGCCAAACATATAACAGAGGTACAGAACTTATTGTGGTAAGTATTAAAAACAAAATATTTGTAATAGGAAAATAGAATAGAATTGAAAGAGCTCGTCTGAGATACGAGTATGAGCAGAAAACACCATTCTTAAAAGGTCAAGAAGTTGAAGATGATTTTGCTCTGGATCTCACCAAAATTCGAGCTGATGACATGGTTTTTCTAGGAAAAGCTTTATATTTCCTTCTTGCTTTGGGCGGCCTACTGCGGTTGTAACTTGAGAACTTCCAGATCATCCGTCATCAGTATTTTTGACTACATCAATTATATGGCCACTCCAACTCTAAATTCCATTCAGTTGGTGGTTTCCTTACGCGTAATGCTGTTAACACCAGAATTCAATGAGCTTATCACAGGCTGCCGTTTTGGTTCTGCAACTGAAAAGCGGGGATGTGAAACGGAAACGAATATGAAAAGCTGAGAGTACTTTCATCAGCAGACAAGAGATTTTCAATGAAGAGAAAGAGTGTGGGAGTCAGAGCGGAACCCTGGACCATATTCGCATCCAACACAACTTGAATTAAAATATCCGAAAGGTAATTTCTAATCCATTGAGGAATATGTTCATCGATCCTGATGCGAAACTCTGTCCCATCACTTGGAAATATCAAGTGCAACTAAGTGTCATATCTAGCTTTCGGCAGATTGATGTAGACTATTGTTCTAATTTTTGGTGAGGCATGCCGTTAAATCAACAGTTGACCTATTGCTACAAGGACAGTTTCTGTGGTTCGAGACATTTCATGAGCTGAAATTGTAGAGCAGATTTGCCTTGTCCCAAGAGCTGACATCTGAAATGCCATTACGATGAGTGTTGAGAACTTTGAATTCTTAAAAAATGCGTCTAAAGTCTAACTGTGAGGATTAGACAGCCTATTTACAAATTGGGTCGTACTTCGCCTTTTCTTTTGTTTGGATACGTTATCTGATGAGAAATAGAGGACCTCATTCTAAAGGCAATAGTAAAGGGTCCGCCATCTAACGTTTTTTTTTTCAACTGAAGGATAAAACTAATTATCTGTCAAATCAGCCATGAGCTAAGTGTTACCATTCACGAAATAAGCACTAGTTGAAAAAAAAAACGTTAGATGGCGGTCCCTTTATTTGCGATGATATCAGCAGGGGTAACAACGTCGTTATCGAAGAAACATAACGACCATTTAAATAAGCTGTTACCTCCACTCCAGTTTTGTTTCTCGTCTTTCGCCGATGATAACGCTATCGTAAGCATTGATATATCTGTTTTTGAGTACCATAGATAGGTAGCTAGGTAAGAGTGGCTGTTGGAGATACCAACCCACTTAGGCCTATTGCCCCATTATGATGCCACATTTTTTAGATCGTTGTAGAAGAAAGCTCCTAAGTGAAGTTTTCTTCTCTGGGAGAGAACTGGACATATACAGAGTAGGTGGTCGAGATGTATAGAAATGTGGCTAGTCCGTGAATGCAGAACTGTTTCCACGTTGAGCCGTTGACAGAAGTCTTGGATCAATTTTAGCTCGTTTATGGATATCAATCAGTCGTTCTAGAGTTTTCAGAAGGAAAGATTATAGACTTATAGGTCCGCGGTCCTTTGGAACAACATGAGAACATTTTCCGGCTTTGGGAAAGAAATCTGCAATGATTTCTCTCCATGACAGTGGAATGTGGATAAGTTCTACACAGCTCCTCATAATATTTTCTAGCGCAGGTAGAATAATATCTGAAGACCTCCGTAGCTCAGCAAATAGGTCTGTTAGGGTTGCTACTGGCCACGAATTGTGAGCTACCTGGAAAGTGGGTGTCCAGTAGCAAGTTGAGTGATTCATCACTTGAGGTTGTCCAGGAGCCATCGGTTTTTTTTAAACAGCTAGGCATCGTAGGATTTGTAGAGAGGATTTTTCTTAGCCGCGATGACTCAGAAGTTTCTGTGATTTTGTCACTGAATGACCTCCAGGATTGTCGCTTTGCGTTCCTCAGTTCCTTTTTTTATAACTTGAAGGATACTTTCTATGAGTCCCAGTCAGTCACTTTTCTTGTGCTTTTTGCTACGTTGAAAAGTTTTCTGCAAGTATTTCTGAGTAGTCCCAGTGCTGGTGTCCACCAATGTGGCTTTTTCTTGCCTCTGGATTGAATAAGAGGGCAGGAAGCAGCCATAGCCTAATTGAGAGCCAGAGTGAATTCCTTGACTTTAATGTCAAGCTCATTGGTGTCACGCGGGGGACTTGATAGTTCAGAGGATAGCGTTTCTGACAGCATTCCTCTGTATCTTAGCCAATCAGTTTTCTGGTAGTTCCGGAATGCGGGTTGGCTGGGGGGACCATCACTCAGGCTGAATTGGATGTATTTGTGGTCTGTAAAAGGCGTTAGCCTTTGAGTGATGCTGTTGGATGTTTTGTTTAGCACCGAAACGGCGATGCCCCGAACCAAAGGATAATATTTTCTGGGATCTAACTATTCCCGCGGTGGGTTCCTCCAGGTAGCGCTTAGACGGCAGCTAAACCTGGGTAAAATTAAAAAGGGCGCCACGTGATTTTTCCAGAATCACGAATACTTTTCGTCAGTTCTTGTCAAGCAATTGCTGCGTTCAGGCGTGTATTGTGCAAAGAATTTTTTTGCAGGAGTTTTTTTTATTCTTCTTCTATAATCTTCTCCTTCACTCACTCCTCGGGGTAAGTGATTCAAAGATTTAAATTCTCATCAACCTTTGACAACTGAGTATAGACATCTACAACTGGATACGATTAATTTAAAATGGATGGGGGACACCCCCTTTAGACAGTAACCGGTTTAACCTTCTCCAATCTTAGTTTGTGTTAGGCCGGAGTAAAAAAAAATAAAAAAATAAAATGCCATGAAGCAGAATATGTGCCTTTACCTACAATTAACAACGATAACAACCTTCCTCGCTTTATTGTCATTTCTGGTTCCGGAAAAATAGGAGAGACCTTACGACCACTTTCTTCGTACAACCCCTTCCAAATAAATCGCGGTCTGGAATTGATATCAGAAGAATTGCTAGAAAGACTTCCTGGTAAAAGTTCTTAACTTGCAAAAGGCTGAAAAATTCCTGAAAGCTAAGTTCATCGACTTGATTCCTGTATAAATAACCTATCATACAAATCTCAACTCGGTTCAGAGCAGAATATATTCTAGATATATTATTGATATATCAGAAGAATAACTATTATCTGAGCTCAAGAAATTCAAGGTTACCGAAGTCAGAAAAATGTTGAAAAAAAACGGTAACCTCATACTCACAGGAGCAGCAATAATTACGTTTGATCTGATTCGACGACCGAATGAAACGAAAATTGGCTGGCTCAATTACAATGTTGAGGAATTTATCCCAAATCCAATGCGCTGTATTTTTTGCCAAAAACTTGGACACACAAAAAATCGCTGCAACAACTCAGCATTGTGTAGGAATCCTGCCTCCCACCCCCACATGCCCACGAATTTTCTGTGCGAATTGTAACGTAGAAACTCACACGTCATACGACCCCGGTTGCCCAGCGTTTCTCCGATACAAATCGGTGAACAAAATTAAAGCTGATCGGCGCTGTACTGTCAGAGAAGCCTGGCAAATTTATAAAGACAGCCCTACATTACACCAACTTCCAGCTCCAAAACAGCGAAACTCAGATAAACCGACAATGGCTGAAATTATAAAAAAACGGATGGCAAACGCACAAAAATTAATAGTTTCTGTAAATACTTCCTCAACAATGACCCGAAACACAAACCGAACAATATAACACAACTTCTAACAAGTTCTCTCAGCATCCGATCAAACTCTCAACGAGCCCAACAAATTCCATCACAATCAAACAAACCTCGCAACCTAAGATCAAACAAAACCAACAACAAGAAAACATTAACAACAGTAATCATTCAACAATGACCAGGGAAACCCGCTATCTCAAACCATAAACGTCAACAGAACATGCCTCAATGGATGTAGAGACTGAGACCAACTGCGATCTCTCTACCACCATGCACGATAATAGTCAACAACAAAACCTCTCAAACAACCAATTTCTCACTCATTCAAAATCACTCGAAAAAAAAAAAATCAACAACACACCACACTCCTCAAAAGAAAATAATATACAACAATAATGACTCCGTTGGAAATTGATCTCTCAATCCTCCAATGAAACCTTCAAGGATATATCAATATATCAATAGAACTGTTAATCGCTAAACACAACCCAGACATAATAGCACTACAAGCAACACATATAATCGCCAAAAGTCTCAAATACTTTATAATGAAAAACTACCAGATTTTTCCCCACAACAAAGCTTATCAGTACTCCAAGTCAGGTATAGGTATTCTTGTTAAGAACAATATACCCGTCACTTCACAGAATTTATCCACTTACAACCTGCTCTACCAAACAATAACAATACAAACGAAAAAACCACTGCTTATAACAAATATTTATAGAGAACATGAAGTCTCAGTAACTCCGGATATTCTCAATGAAATTCCTTTCACTTACCACATTATTTTAGGAGACATTAATTCTGCCAACCCTCTTTGGGGTTCCAATGCAACAAATTCCCTAGGCACCAATTTTGAAGAGTTTGCAAACGAGCATAGTCTAGTAATCCTTAACGATGGAACACCTACGCTGCTCAGCACCAAAAATACGTACATAGCCGTTGACGTTACCTTGCATTCGAAGACATCGCACCTTCCCTACAGTGGGAGGTAGTAGATACGGGTAACGATCATATGCCTATAATAATTCGTAAACAAAAATGGGTGTCAGATTTAAGGAGGAGTTAGCAAACTGGGATTTATTTAAATCAACTTCGCTTAAAATAACACTTGAAACACCGGTCCCTTCCAATACCAACCAGGAAGCTGCCACAGTAAAACAAAATCTTAAGAGCCACCGTAGCAAAATACATACCAACCACGAAAATTCAGAATTTTAACAAAAGAAATCCAGTATGGTTTACACAAGATATTGGTAAACTTCGTGACGAAAAAAACAAACCTTGTGTAAAACTACGTAAAGGGTCCGCCATCTAACGTTTTTTTTTTTCAACTAGTGCTTATTTCGTGAATGGTAATACTTAGCTCATGTCTGACTTGACAGATAATTAGTTTTATCCTTCCGCTGAACAAATATGGTTGTGTATATGCTTGAAGAACGCTGGGGAATATGCGACATTACTTTGAAAATTATGGTAATGTTGCAGAATGTGTGCGAAAATTGCGTACGGATTTTGGAAGAAGAGAAGCACCGTCAGCTCCGTATGTTCGAAACCCCACCGCACAAAATTGCATTGCTTATAGAAAATTTTTTGCAAAATTTCGAAGGGAACCAATACGGTCAAAGAGGATATCGTGGGAAAATTTTGTGAACACAATGGACCCAACGTTATATCTCAAAACATTATGGAATAGAATAAAATCACTTCGATCTTCAAAGTTGTCATATGCTATCAAACCAAACCCTGATCAATGATCCAGAAACAAATGCTAACACCTTCGCAGATTTATGGAAATCCTATAGTTCTGACTGCAGCTACCCTGAAGACTTGATTACGTGTAAACAGAACTTTTCAATCATAGATTTACCTTCTTTACCAATCCAATCTGGACATCTTGCCGAACAAGTAACACCAACTGAGCTAGACTTTACCATCCATACCGCAAAAGGAACTTCACCGGGAAATGACAAAATAACGTACAATATGATAAAACATTGCGACGGAAACTTAAAAACTAGAATATGCACTTTGTATAACAACATCATAAATACTGGCAATTTTCCACATAATTGGAAAAGAGCCATCCACATTTGCAGAAAAAGAAAATGCATATGTTCACCCCTTCCCCTGCGGAATGTCACAATACCACTCAAAAGAGAATTGCTGGCACTCGGTGTTCTGTTTTCTGGAAATTTCATATGAAATTTGCAAATGAAAAAGACAATAAATCAACTTAAACTACGCAATAGTGCCCTTAAAATGATTTTCTCAAAAATGAAAGGACCCCACATTGAGACCGCCATCCTACTAGCTAAAACCTTGGTAATGGGATCTCTCCAACATGGTTTGATGACCTTCATGTGGACCACCAAGAAAAATGTTGAAAGTGTCAACTCTGCTATCAACCAATGCTTTCGCACAGCAACAGGCGCTCTAAAAACTTCGCCAATAATAGCGTCTCGAAGAGAATCTGACTATCTACTTTTTGAACAGCTTGGAAGGATGCGATCCGTAGGTCTTATAAGCAAAGCTCTGGGAAATCCATTGCACCCACTCCATACTGCAACAAAGGAAGCACTTATGATGGAAAAACCTCGGAAGGGCACTATTTCCGCAATACGTAATATGGCGTCCTTATTGTCAGCGATAGAAGTTTGTCTTCCTAGTTCAGTCACAGCCAACGACTCGCTAACATTGAATTCTCCACCACAGGAAAAAAGACACAACGAGATTCAAGCAGATTGAATCTTCTATACGGATGGATCATTTAAGGATTCTAACTCGTCATATTCAGTAGTGGAATTAATCTCTAGTGATAAAACTACAACAATCCATCTACTTCCCGATCTGACCGGATCCCATATATCAGAACTAACTGCAATCGAAAAATGTCTGAACCTAGCTAAAAACCTCCCGGGAACTAAACTGATATTCACGGATAACCTTAGCATACTAATGGGCTTAAAAAGTGAGTTCAATAAATCTGCGTCATTAGAAAATATTAGAAGCGTGCTTTATGCAAAGATATCATCTTGGCGTGGGTACCAGGCCATGTGGGTATCAAGGACAACTATGATGCAGACACCGCTGCTAATGAAACATTTAACCTCCCACTTACAGTGAAGATCCCAAATTCACTTAACTCCAATAAAAAAAATTTAAGGCAGTCCTAGACAAAGAGATTGCTTCCTCGTGGGAAAATAGACAAACATTTTTGCATACATTCCAGGCACATCATAAACACACCCCATACAAAAACTTAAGCAGAGAAAACTGCATTAAACTGCTACGCATAATGTTGGCAAAAACGCTCTTCACTAGTAGGCACTACTACTCAAGAGATTCCACGACAAAAAGGCGATGTTCCACAGCTCCCGCCAGAAACACACACACATTCCCACGCACACTCTCTCACACATTCATTCAGTGCTGGTGGACCCAACGACGTGATTTCTAGCTTTGCTTGCTGGATTTCTTATATTTCTATCCGCGGGTCCCTAACTACTCCGGTGGATCGGCGTTCAGATTTGTGTTTGGGGGGTGGGCGTGTCATTCCTTACAATTATTTATTTATTGTTTGTAATTGTGCCCTTTTGCCCTCTGGCCTATCTGCCCTCGGGCCACGGCCGGTTTTGCGATTTTTAATTTTGTTGAGGCGGTTGTTTTTTCGTTGTTTTGATCGCTCTTGGTTGTTGGCGTTTATTATATTATATTATACTATATTATATTATATTCCCTCGATGGAGGCGGTCTTATTACTTGGCCGTCCGCCTACACACCTCTGCTGCTCCTTCTGTGCTCCATCGATGGGGTTCTGGCTTGGTCGTCATCCCTTCACCCATCAAACCTGACTCTTACAGCTGGTGCGTCGTTGGGGTGTGCCCGATTATGCTGGCCGTCCGCCTGCACACTACTGTTGCTCCTTTTTTGCTCTCTCGTTGGGGTGTTGCTAAGAAAGAGATCGTTGTCTCTTCACTATCGAATTTTTTCGGTGCATCCACATCCATTGCAGTGATGTGATGCTGGTGCTCGTACCCACATCGGTAGCGGGATGGGGTGTTCCTTTAGCCTCCTGTTGTTTGGCTTTCGTTAGGGTGTATGTTCTAGGGATCGTCTTCCCCCACCCGTCATCATCGTGGTGGGGTGTCTGGATTAAAAGGACCGTCCGTAACCACCCGTCGGCGACTTTCAGACGTCCTGTCTGATGCAGCCTATTGCGAGTCTGCCGTTTTATCGCACCCTGTCCTGGTGGACCTTCTATCGCACCCTGGTGTTCCTGGTTCGTCGTGAGTCTCCATACTGTCCTTAGTGCTTCACTCACCGACCGAACCTCCTCATCCTCCAGGGAAAACTGCCCATGAAACCTATGTGGGTTGTTTTCCGGGGTCTGGGGTTGGTGGGCCACTGGCTGCCCTCCACCTCCGCCAGACCTCGGTGTTCCCACTCAACGAAAAGAGAGTCCGAAGGGACTTCACAAGGAAAAAAGAGAGCCAAACTTGTTGCGGGAAAATTTACCGCAACACGGCGACAAGAGTGATATCTAGCACTTCCTGTCGGTTTCTAGTTATAAAAGTGGACTCATTGCCAATGTTGCAAATAAAGAGGTTAGTACTTAAAATATAGTCAACAAGTGACTCACCTCTATCATTTATGTCGATACTGCTCCACATGGTGAGGACAGTTTTCTGCCTTCCAGCTTCCAGTACCATCCTTTCTAGGTTATCACCAGAGAGAAGGTCCACATGATCGTGGCCAAGGTAAGCCGATGCCAGCCAGTAGGAGCCTCTGGTAGTCTCTAGCCTGACAACGGTTAAGTCGGGGTCGCTGAGATTTGGAAGTAGGAATACACTAAGGCTACGTTTCACTATTATACAAGTTCTGATCTTATCTTTGTCTCTTGTATACAGCAGAGCGTATACAGGTGTCTTAAGTCTACGAAATACGCCTTCTACAAGTCATGGTTCCTGAATTAGGATAATGTCTTCTGCGTTTTTTGAAAGACGCAGAATGCGTGCGGCCGAAGCCTTTTTTATTATCTGGAGAAACCGTATCATTGCTACAGTTTGCCACAATAGCCTTCACCACGGTGCTGTTGAGGTCCTCCGCATCCAGCTCATCCTTTTTGTAGACCCTTAGATGTGTAGACTCGAATCCAAACCGAATCATGCCTTTTGTCTGCACTAGTGGGTTAAGGGACTCCTTATTGATCACAGTCAATACGCATCTATAAGACTTAGTTCCTCCAGTTTCGCGACTTTCCAGTTACTGAGCCTGATGATTTGCAGAATGCTTTCTGGGGAGCAGGGTTCGGCTGAGATTCAGATACGAGTTCTAGATCTACTAGGGATGTCCTCCTTAGACACGACCTCAAGTTTTGCATCTGACCAAATCTCTCCTAAACCACTTATGGCCTTAGTGAAGGGATCAAGAGATCTCTGATTGGCACATGCGATGGGCTTGACGTGGTCTTGGTACCAGCCAGCATCGCTTGTGATGAGAAATGGTCTGGGGTTTTCCCGGATGGTTCAGGTTTTATAGAACCATCGGTATCGTTCCTATCGATTACTGCGATTATTATTGCGTCCTTCGATGAAAGACCTCAAAGATGTGCTGTTGGATGGCCCAGGGGTTTTGGTGCTGTGAGTTTTGGGCCTCTTGGGAACCGGCAGGGTTTCCTCTAACGATCTCTGGTGTTTAGAGGAGTCCTTTGGTGTTTTACGAGCAGTGGAAGCAATGGTTAATCCGTCTTTTTGTTTCAGAACTCGTCTGGAGAATTTCTCAAGATTCATTGACCCTACCCAGCCTCTACAACTTGACAAGTTCGATGCTCGTGGTAGAGGTAGAGTACCATATAAACACTTACAAGTTAACCGTGTTAAGATCGAATATCTGTATTGTCTTTTCTTGAGCCTGCAAACACCACTCCTTACATCTCTAGTGGGCCACGCTAAATCTCCTATCTATTGTGCACTCCAACAAAACTACATATCAAAACTTGAAATTAAAAAAATTGGTTCTATTTGTATGAAAGCGGATTAAGATCTCACAGATATTGACGATATCGTTCCATTTCTATGTATTCTGTACAAATGTTGAGGTGAGCACTCTCTTCCAATTCATCAGCCGAAAGAGAGTATATAAGTTATGTCAAAATAGCTTCTTGAACGTATTTATTTAATTTTGTTCCAGTGCCATTATGATGAAGAGAAAACTTTGAACAAAAGTTACTTACCCACGTATGCAATGTGAAACTGCTTAAATATTTATTAAAAATGCAAATGAGTTCTTTGGTTCCACATGTGTGGGCTCGAGGTCCCCTTTCTTAGACCAGCTTTTCAAAACTCATTTTCAATTTCTAAACGACAATCACGTCTAAACCCTTTGTAATTCTCATCTCGAGGCTAAAGATGTAGCTGATTTGCATGCTTTCGCTACCCATATACCCATATTCATCATACGATTATGAAAAGTCAGATCCTTACTTCTCCATGGTGTTGAGTTTCATTGTTATGAAAGTTTACAATAACAATGTTGTTATTGTTCATCTCTAACCAGCCTCGTTTTAGAAAGTCAACTTAAAGTCAATTTAGATACACGCGTTGCATTAATTTAGCAGACACGTTCGCCGGGGGAATGTATCTGCTTTGCTTTAATTTCACTATTAAACTGAGATAAATTATTCAGATTTGAATATAAATACCTGAGATATGTCGTAATATGAGAAATTTGAACTAAATTGATTTGGATTACTGGTACACCGGGAGAGCTAGTGACGGTCCCAAGGTTTGCCGACGACTTATGTGCAAATTTAGAAAATTTCAAAATTTAAACGAAAACTGTTTTGGTTTTGAACACCCGTGAGTACATGTTTTAAATAACAGTACAGTTTTAAATAAATTACTATGATGAGGCAGAGTCTATGAATTTATAATAGATCCAAGTAAGTATTTCTGTTTCCTCTTTTTCGTTTTTTGTTTGCACGAAAAATCTTTTCCAACTCTTCTTTTGTTTGAGTTGAAAACTGTCAGCACTTTAACAAAAAGTTTTCTTATTCAATGATAGTTTCATAAGGTTTCTCCTTCTAGGAACACCCCACATACTTGTACACACCAAACAATAGAGCTCTCATGAAATTACCTACATGCAACCTCAAGAGTCGTACATGCAATAAATCCTAGTTTAAATGGGAAAACACCCATCCGACATGGGATTGACGTTGATGTGAAAATGGTGTTCCTGAAATTTTTAATCACAAAAGTGAGGCATTTTGTTTCAGTTAAGCAATGTACAATATTGTAGCTTCAATTTGATGAGAATTTGTAACTATAAGAACTACAGATTGCGGAGCACTTATTGAATAAGTTTTTTGATGTTCTGAAGTGAAGAAGTGCTTCTTCACTTTAACATACATAAATCGTACAGCTGGGAGATGAGACTTCTCAGCTCTTTAGGGGATTTTTCTTCGCAAAATTCAAGTACATGGCTCCCCACTTGTTTTGCAGTACACCTCTAGAATTTGTTTCAGTAAAAGTACCTAAAAATCGTTTTAAAGTTTCTTGAAACACAATTTATTTACTTCTGCGTTTCATTTTCAATTTTAAAGTTGACTTTGAGCGATTTGCTTTTTACATTTGTTGATCTTACATAAGTGACACAGAGATAAGACAATATTTCAATAGAAATCATCCCTTAACGGATTGACATCGTATACATATGGAGTCTGGTAGAAATGTTATTTTGTCTGACAATGGATCCATTCTTTGGAAGAAGCCGGGAAACAGAGTCTCTTGTTAAGTTTGTTTAAATCATCTAGAGCACAGAACGGAAATTTATTCGGAAGTTTGAACTAGTCAAAAAAAACATGTAGCTAAAGTCCCATTCAATTTCTCAGTTTCTATTTAAACACATAAACACTAAACATTCCTTACTTCAAAACAACAACATCCGAACTCTGGAATCTTTTATGCCTGATTAGATTTGGAATTCATCAAATTTCTTTACGTGTTTGAGCAAGTCCGCTTAGCGGAGACGAAGAAGTGGACTATACAGTACTCAGTTTCGGGAGAAAGATCAAAACACAGTGTCTTGCAATAAACAATGGATAGATGGCCCTCGTAGCCCATATATTGCCTTCAACACATCTCCAGTATTTTAAGTATTGCTTTTTTCCCCCTTTTTTAGATATCAAGGAATCTCCTCCCTGGCATGAACATTTGTACCGTTTTCAGAGCTCTTTGTTGTTAAAACTTCAGCCACTACGTTACTTTAATATCTGCTGAACAATTTCGTTACTTGTCTTTCTGGATTCCTAATTTTTTTTATAAAAACGAAGTAAGGTCGATTAGAGCCTCTTATCCTTTAAGCAGGCTCATATAACACCATGTAGAGTCTTGCTAATCTTTAAAGATGTCACAGAAGTTTATACGGTTCTGGAAAAAAAAAATAAATTTGGCACTCTACTCGGCGACTTTGAAAGGTGATATGAGCGGAAATTTGTTAAGTATTTATCTGACATAAAACCAATAATGCTTCAAAGTCTTATGATGAATGATCTAGAATTGTGAATCCGGCGTCGTTCGCAACATTTTCGTTTTTGTCCGTCTAATACGCCCAAGTTTTGAGATACCCGTATAAGATCTATCTGGAGAGGAAACTAAAGCAACGAGATTTAGTGAAATTGGTTTTGAGTATTATAGCTTGAAGTCGATCCTTATTTTTATCGGAAAATAGTGTTCAATGACGACACCCACGTCTGACTCAATGGATTTGTGAAGAAGCGAAATTACCATTTCTGGAATGAGTTACATCCAGAAGAGACTGTTAAGATTCAATTACACCCAGAAAAGTGGACCGTTTTGTCTGGAACTTGCGATGGTTTCATTATTGTTCCTTCTTTTTTCCAAATAACTGCTACTGGAGATTTTATTATTTCTGGGAAAATATGCAGCACATTGACCCGGACGATATGTGGTTCTAGCAGAACGACACTAAATGCCATACTGGCCATGAAACCATTAATTTACTGTGCCCTTGATTTGATGTCAAAATCATATTGCAAAATGGACCAGCAGGTTATGTTAAAAAGGGATATCATGGATTTGCCATCACACAGACACCAGGCAACAAAACGGGTCTATCGCGATCCCTGTGGAACCAGTTGAATTTGCCTTCAAATGGCAAAAACCTAAACAATTGCTCTGGTGAACACCCAATTTCCCTACAAACGCCAAGAAGGCCTTTGAAGTTCGTACCATCTATTTCCTCTAGGTTTTCGAAAAAGTATTTTCCTAAAAATGTTCTTCGAATACGCGATATTGCCTCGCATTCACACAATATGTGAGAATTTGCAGACTCTGCAAATATCCATATCTTACAATTTGAGTCTCTTTGCGTGTTGCTGCAGGAGACAATGTCCTGTTAGGATCCTTATTACTGTCCTAAGCTTATCCTTGTTTAATTTTATTAACTTCTTAGATCTTTTGCCGTCAAAGAGCGGCCAAAGAGCCTTGGACACCTTGTGTCCTTCGAAACTTGACCTCCTTAGGTTGCCCCTTACGGGGCATTTCACGGGTGGTTTGATGTTGGCAACGTCACTGTTGTCGAGTAGCTCTCCTTTTCTTGCAAGCTCATCCGCTTGTTCATTTCCTTTAATACCGCAGTGTCCAGGCACTTGAGCACTGTGCGACAGCTCCTAACTGTATCAGAGTTGACGTTGCTTGATTACATTGCCTTGAGTGCGGCATGGCTATCGATGTAGATAACGATATATCTTTCGGATACCAATCTCATATACCTTAGCTCAGCCGCCCTGAGGACAGCCAGAACCACTGACTGGAAGACACTGCTTGGGTCCGGTATTCTTATAGACACTCTTATTTCTTATTTCGGGGTCTGCGGAGAATATACCAGAAACTGTGTCTTCCTATATTTTCGAACCGTCTGTGAAAATTGTAATTTCATTTGATCTGATTATTGTACTTTGTTCCAGTCCTCCCTCTCCGGATAAATTATATCATACGGGATGTCGAAGTCAACCAAGGAAGGAATTTCATTCGTTAGAATTGGATTGCCTTTCAGTAGACCCGTTCGGAATGTGCCATGTCCGAAACTCCTGCTCTTGAAGTAACCCAGTTTAGTGAGTCGTATCGCCAGCAAGTTTTTTGATCTGTAAATCAAGCGGTGTTAGTTGCAAAAAGGTGTCCAATGCTGGGTGTTACGGAGCGCAACTGTAACGGCTATGGAAGGCGTTCTTTAAACCGCCGCCGCGTTAAATTTCCGTAAATCGTTTTCTTGTTTGTTACTTGCCACCATACTAGTGCGCCCTATGTAATTATGGGTCTTACCACCAGTAAATTGGACGTCAAGTAAGAGCGATTTGACGTCGTTCGATTACTTAATGTTGGGCTATGTAAAGTCTTTGGTGTATGCTAATTAGCCTCAAGCTTCTCAGCCAAAATTGGGCTCCAGCATTTAGCGCGTTATTAGTGATATAAAGCCCCAAGAGAGTAGCCCAAAACTTAAACGAGACTATAACGTTCATTAAAAACAATCGAGAAAGCCATTTTCTTAAAGACTAATGTCTTGCACAATTCTTAAAACTTAATTCCTGTTTTTGTTATTTAAAAACAAAACTCTATATAAAACACACAAAAATACCAACGATGAAAAATATTAGAAGAAAAATAAACCATTGAAATAATGTAAACGTTGTAATTAAATATAGTTTTTGAAGTATACTTATGTATTTGATGAGATGTGCTGCTGGCTGCGAACGAGATCCAAGTGAACGAATATATTGACGATCAAGTTGTTCGCAGCCGCAACACACACAATAGCTTACAGTTTTCTTGGCGCATAATATACAAATTGTGAGAGAACGAATTTATTAATTACGTGGACTGTTATTTTATAATTAATCGATTGAGATAAATTCAAAGAGCAAGTTATGGTATGAAAAGTACAGTGATTAACAAAAATGTTTATGCGAATGTTAACTAAAAATACGAGTATAATTAAATGGGTACAAATGTGTAATGTTTAAGTGATGTTAAGCGTTGTCGTAGTTTAATCTCAAACATCCCGGCCCCCCTGGAATGGGTTTCAGGACACGGGTAATACAGAGAGCTTTGTAATAGGACGAACAAACTTTCCTGCTGCGGTTCGGACGATGGCTACTCGAACTCGTTCATCTGCTCCTGTTGTAAAGTCTTCAACTTGGCCTAGAACCCACTTCGTGGGAGGAAGGTTCGGCTCCTTGATGACCACGAGATCTCCTGCCTGTACATTAGGTGACACCTTTTTCCATTTGGGTCGTTCTTGCAGTGATGTTAGGTACTCTGTCGACCACCTTTTCCAAAATCCCTGTGTTGTGTATGCAAATTGTTGTGTATGAAAACAGTATGTGCGACCAATGTTAAACATGTCAAGTAGAGCGCATTCACTATCTCGTGCGCATGTTAGATCAGAAGAGATTAGTACTGAGGCAGTCATTATTTATACTCTGTGGCAATCGGGCATGCGTTGGCGAGCCAGTGACGTATTAAGCGCAGTGAGTCTAGTGACATTACACCCTGTACCATGCCTTGGAGATGCTTCCAATGGTCCAATCGACTGGGAGTTTTCTTGAGATGGTTTGATTCCGGAACTGCTGTACTTGGCTCACCTAAGAGAAAGTGGGATGGAGTTAGTGGATTTAAATCAGAGTCTGACATGCAACATAAAGGACGAGAGTTAAGAACAGATTCGATTTGACAGAGGACAGTATATAGTTCTCCAAACGTTAAAATTGTTCCCCCAATGACCCGGCGTAAGTGCAAATTCATTGACTTTACCCCAGCCTCCCATAAGCCACCGAAATGTGGCGCAGAAGGTTGTATAAAATGTCTGGTGATTCCTTCCTTGACTATAGCTGAAGCGATTGTTTCGTTGTGGGCTTGTGATATAGCAAGCTTGTGCATTTCAGATAAACACCGACAAGCCCCATGGAAGTTTGTTCCATTGTCGCTGTAGATGTTGGCAGGTTTTCCACGACGAGCAATAAATCTGCGTAGTCCTGCAATAAAGGCATCCGTGGTTAAGTCGCTAACAATCTCTAGATGGATGGCCTTCGTGGCCATGCAAACGAATAGAACGATGTAAGCCTTGGAATATTTTGGTTTTCGGGAGCGAGACATGTTGATTGTTAAAGGCCCTGCATAATCACAGCCTGTATTTAAAAATGGACGACTCGGTTGAATGCGATGTAGATCTCCCATAAATTGCCGGCTTGTAAGCTTGCGCTGCATGAAACACGGCTTACACCGATGAATTATTTTGCGTATCAAGTTTCGACTGCCAAGGATCCAGAATTGCTGCCGTACGAAGGTGAAAGTTTCTGAAAATCCAGCGATAGCTATGATGAATGTCTGCTATAATTAGAAGAGATATATTGCTAGTTTTGGGAAGAATTATAGGGTGTTTTATGTTGAAGTAAACGGCTGTGTGCTTGAGTCGGCCACCAACGCGAATGAGTCCATTATCGAGAAATGCAGCGTATCTGAGAAGTGCTGACTTTAAAGCTAGTTTGTTTTTGATACGCAGATTTAAAATGTCATCTTCAAATGCTTCACGTTGAACGAATTTTAAGTAAGCAAAGCATTGCTTTATGAATTTCGGGGTACGTTAACGAATCATACGACCGCGATTGGATGTTAGCGCGACAATTCGACACGAAGCGGAGGCAATATGCGATTATTCTTTGAAGCCGATACCAGGAGCAGATTTTATCAATCAAGTTATGAATACTATTTTCCCGGCGTTCAGCGATTGTAATGAGTACATGCCTAAGCCCCGATTTTTCTTCCTGTCTAACTACTCAGATTCTGCAATATCGGAGGTAAAGGGTGATTGTGGCCAGTTTGTTTCTTGTTCCAACAACCAAGATGGACCTGTCCACCAAAGGTTATGGTTTCGAAGATGACAGGGCAGAACACTACGTGATGCACAATCTGCTGGGTTCGATTCGGATGGGACATATCGCCATGAGTGTCGTGGAATTATATCTAAGATAGCTGCTGTTCTGTTGGCGATGAATATTGTCCAATTACGAGGAGGGGAAGAGAGCCAGTGTAGCACTATTTCGGAGTCGCACCAAGCAAATATTTTGCACAACTCTAAATTAAGTGACGACTTGACCTTATCTAGTAATCGCGAGAGCAATAACGCTCCACAAAGTTCTAAGCGCGAGATGAACACGGGTTTAAGGGGAGCCACCTTGGTTTTTGCAGTTACGATTGTTATTTTAATTTCATTAAACAGTGTCTTTGTACGAGCGTAAATTACCGTTGAATATGCAACCGACGATGCATCAGAAAACCCGTGAAGTTCGATATTGATTTTTGTGGAAAATATATTCCTCGCAACCGGCACTTGCTCGAAATATGGCAGTTGATCACGATAGAGCTTCCATTTTGCCGATATTTCTAATGGCAACGGGTCATCTCAACCTGGATTTAATTCAGAAGACCATAATTGCTGAAACATGAGCTTAAAAAGAATCACTGAAGGGGCTAAAAAACCGAGCGGATCGAAGATTCGAGCGATTTCTGATAGCAATGATCGCCTTGTTGGAGCGAATCGAGAGTCTATATTGGATGTGGATGCGTGGAAAGAGAAAGTATCTGTACTGGGATTCCAAAACATTCCGAGTACCTTTATATGCTGTGGTGAATGTTCTGGATCGATGAAAGAGTATTCGCAGTCCTGAGGGCTTTGCTTCGCGATGAGGGCCCAACAATTGGAGCTCCATTTTCGAAGCCGAAGGTTGGCTAACGAAAGCAGTTCAATGAGCTCAGATTGAAATTGAAGTAATGTTTCAATAGAGTCAGCTCCAGTCATATCATCGTCGACATAGACATCATTCAGTAAGATTCGAGCTGCATTTGGGTAATTTGATTGATAATCGTCTGCTATTTGTTTTAAAACGCGAACCGAGAGAAATGGAGCAGACGCAGTACCGTATATTACAGTAAGTAATCAAAAGTGCTGTATCTCATCGCTTGGGTTTTGACGCCAGACGATTCGTTGATAGTCAGTATCTTGTGCCCGAACCCATATCTGGCGAAACATTTTCACTATGTCTGCCGTGAAGACGTATTGATGTTGCCGGAACAGCAGGCACACTCCGATGAGGTCACGTTGGATTGCTGCTCCGATTTGAAGGTGGTCTTTTAAAGATTGTCCCTTGGAATCTTTAGCTGAACCGTCGAACACTACACGAGGTTTGGTTGAAGAACTTTCTGGCCTTAAAACCGCGTGATGCGGCAAATAAAATATCTTCCCATTCAGAACGTTAATTTCCCTTAAAGGCACAAGTTTCATGTGTCCAAGTTCTAAATATTCCTGCATGAACTGTATATACTGCTGTTGTAGGTTTGGGTTTACATTTAAGCGGCGTTCCATTGAACGAAGGCGAGAGACAGCGCCATTAAGAGTATATCCAGAACTTGGTGAGGGGGTTTTAAATGGAAGCTACGCTACATATTTTCCATCAGCAGAACGAGAAAATGTATTTTGGAAGTGGCTTTCGGTGACATTATGAGGCTTTGGGTTAGGAACCTCTTCTAATTCTTCGTAAGGTCGTACATTTGACCTGTAACGACCAATCCAAATGATGTATTTTGGGCTAGTGGAATACCTTCAGGTCCATGAATTTGTTCTGGTTTGAGAGTCATCCATATCTTATCGGCTCCTAAAATCATATCGATGGAGCTAGGTAAATTAAAACAGGGATCCGCTAGATCTAGCTTTTGGACATGTTTCCATGACGAAATATCAAATGGTTTGGATGGCAATTTGGATGTTAATTTCTGAAGCACGAATACATCGACGAAAAGATGTGTTGTATAGTAACGAGAGCGCAATTGTATAGAAACAAAACCCTTTGTATATCCTGCTTCCTTGGATGACAGACCCATAATGGGTATACGAGAATGTTTACGCGGAATTCCGAGACGTTGTGCTAACCTTTCGGTAATTAACGAAGCTTGTGACCCGGTGTCCAAGAGTACGCGACAGTCGATATACTGCCCCTGATAAGTTTTAAGTTTAGCCAATATGGTAGGTAAAATGGTTTGATGTCGGGGACTAGACTCAAAAGAACGATTATTTATCAATGGAGTAATAGCAAGCGAAGTGGATGTGGCCACTGCGGAATGAGGCTGCGATTGGTTAGTAGAATCAGAATAGGGTGGTTGTGGAGCGAGTGACGATGAAATTGTGTTAGGATCTTGTTGATGAACTAAGGAATGGTGACGACGTTTGCATACGCGACAACGATACGAAGAACGACAGTCCCTTGATGAATGCCCAGTCCGAAGGCAATTAAAGCAAACCGATTGCGTTTTAACGAAGTTTCTACGTTTTTCAATATCCAGTGCAACAAACTGTGGACACTGAGAAAGAGAATGATCATTTTCACACCTTGGGCACCGACTATTGCGATTATTTTTAGGAGTTTTGGCGGTGTGAGTACGAATTGGAACCGATTGTTTTGTCCGAGGTGTATTCGACCGAGTAAATGATTGGCACGATTCGAGTGCATCACATCGTAATCCTAAGAAATTGATTAAGTCTGTAATGGATTTATCATCTTTAGAACCTACTTCTGCAGCCCAAGAATGTTTTGTGTCTGGGACGAGTTTGGCTAGCAACAGATTTATAAGCCATGGATCGCGACTATTTTGATTCAATGCATTTAATCCGCGAATCACTTCATCCGCACCATCAGCAATTTTACGAAGGGTTTGTGGATTAGAAGTATTTACCGAGGGAAGAGACAAAAATATTTGCACGAATGATTGCACTATTAGATGTACACGGTCATACCGATTTTCGAGCCTTTCCCAAGCTTCAATATAGTTAGCATCAAAGATCGGGATATGCCTTATAAGGTTCGCTGCATCATCCCGTAAAAATGACTTCAAATAATGAAATCTCTGTGTCGCTGTAAGATGTGGGTTGTTGTCTACCGAACCCGTAAAGAGATCCGGGAAAGAAGGCCAGTCTTTATAATTACCGGCGAAAATAGGACCTTCGATTTTAGGAAGATTCACTTTTGTACCAGTGGCTTCTGAAGAGTTTAATTTTTCTAAGAATGTAGACTGCTGAGAGGCAAGACGTTCCAGAATTGTGGAATCCTGTTTTTTTGGTGTATTGTTTTGTCTTTCCCGAATCGCCGTTTTGATTCCCGAATGTGCAGCAAAATACTTAGACTCATATGTGCCAAACTCAGCTTCGAAGTCAACTAAACCACTTTCTTCAATATGTTGCAAACATTCGTAATGAAAACTGTTATTTTATAATTAATCGATTGAGATAAATTCAAAGAGCAAGTTATGGTATAGTGATTTACAAAAATATTTATGCGAGTGTTAACTAAAAATACGAGTATAATTAAATGGATACAAATGTGTAATGTGTAAGTGATATTAAGCGTTGTTTAATCTCAAACAATACCATTTAGAGGAAAATAATTATTTTAACTGCCAAAACGGTTCTTTTGGTTTCTGAAATAATTTCATATCTCTCGAATAAATAAATCTGACACCATATCTTTCAAAACTATTCAACAATTCACTTTCTTTCGCTGATTCTAGAGGAATATTTTCTTTTCGAATTTTGAAACATTTATCTTTCTTCTCATAAATATATTTACATTATGATATTTTCCTAAAAAAAAAATTCGCCAACCAAATGAACCTAGTCTATGTTTCATTTGAAGCACCTGGAAAAAAGTATCTATATGAGTTTGCGGCGCCTAGGATTTTGGAGAAGTGCCAATTTACAAGTCATAATTCTTCGATATACCCGAAAACGTCTGTTCTACTCTCATGCTATTCGAAAATTAATGGAATCTTCAGAGCACTGTAAGTTTTGACACAAAATATCTGGTCATTAATCTGAGAGGAGCAGGAATACAGATCTGCTGAGTGGGAGTACAAGTACATATGTATGTATTGTATATTACTGATTCCACTCGTCGTCGAAGGGTCAAAGAGTATCAAATAATTTAATGAACAAGGATTGACAAGCCTCTTACGGAATTACCTCCGTCCTATAGTAACTGAATTCTGAACACAGCCCTCTGAATATCAGTGATTTTTATTTACACTCGTATCGTTCCTCGTATTATTCGTATTCGTATTATTATGATTATGCTTTTCGGTTTTGGGCTTAATGCTTTTGGGTGGTCATTAGTCGGAGACTATGTGTATTTTCGGCCTAAGGGTTGACAGCATAGGCACAGATGTATGTCATTAGTGGAACATACTCGTATAAAGGCAAAACCTTGAGTTTATTGTATTAATGACTTTCTAACCAAATTGTGGGGGTGTGTTGGGATATTTCTACACGTTTATGGTGTACTGGTATGCACGTGGGAAAAACGCTTGCCCTTTTTGTACAATGTTCAACATGAAATCGTCCATCTGTGGGGATGCGTATTGAATTTATTTAGAGATTTTAGATGAAACTATGGGGTAGTGACTTCTTAATTTGATTCGAAAGCTTTCGAATGCACTCGTCCACGTTGGGAGTGTTGCGTGGGGAAAATTGGAATTTTAGAAAACCGATCGAATAGTGTGGTTAGTGAAATATTTTAGTAATCCTGCGAACCAGCTTAATCAAAGTCAGCCTCAAATTGGAGTTTTGTGTATCGCTAACTAAAATGTGGTTTCCACTGAATAATAAACAGAAAACGTGTTTGGTTAAATCTCGAAAATTTAGAGCTGCGAAATGTGTAAATTTTCAAATTCTACAAACTTTATCCGTATTATAGCTTTTATAGTATTATTATCTTCGATTCCTTTCAAATAAAGAACTAGATGCTACTAAGAAGGTTCTTAATTTCCCACAGTTAAAGGTGATGATGTCCAAACTTTTTATGAGTACCTTTTTTGGTATTGTTGTCCACCCTTATTAATCAATTGAAGAGCAGCGATAAGGTTACCCTTTTTTCCTCCAAATTCAGGTTCCAAACCTAAATCAGGGCTTCTGAGGAAAATACGCCTGTGGTTTGGTTTTTTATGGAACAGCTCTCAATTTCACCACCAACTTTTTTCATCTAATGAATCCGTTGTAGAGTTTATCGCCATGGAGACTGTCAGACTGTTAAAAATTGTAAGATTTTCAAAACACCTAAACTCTTGAATTATGAGTGAACAACTGTGGAGCCTAGAAATGTCCAAAAATATGATATCTCTTAGTTGATTATAAACAAATATATTGATAAAAAATGGATATGGCCAAACTGATATGCAATAGAGGTGCAAGAATTGAGAGTTTGTACATTATTCAGTTGCCAAGGAGCGATGCTTTGTCTTTCTCTTCAGCAACCTCCAGAAGTCAAATCTTCTGCCTAATAAGAAGTTGCTCATTCTGCAACCGTTCGGAGTCTGTAAAAAGTCGTAAGTCTGTCTCACTACAAACTGTCGCGCCAACAATGTATTTTTCGTTAGTGAGGCCCTGAGTTTGCTAACGATTTTGCATTTTAGTGACTCAATTTTTTTATCCTGCTCTCTTCTTTGAACCTCAGCCGGAACTTGGATTCGTATTGCTGCTCGGGTTGGAGTTTCTTCTAAAAGTTTTGTTATTAGAAATACTAGCTGATGCGTTCAGCTTAGACTTAGACTTAAATATGGGGACTTCCATGAATACGCGTGTTTCATAGTAACATTTTCATCCCCTTCTGTGTCATTTTATCGTTATAGGAGTACTTCTGGTATATAGCATAACAAAGCGATGCATATCTTAAAGCCGGACACATGACTAGAGTGTAAAGTAAATCTTTGAGCCTAAGCAATATTTTCTTGTCGCAAATGAGCCTTTTCGCGCCAATTCTATATGCAATAGCTTGTACTTGAACTGTCCGCACAGGAAGATAACTTCTTCTATATAGAAGGTAATGAAAGCGCCAATGTAGGTATTCAGTCTTTGAACTACTCATTCGTAGACTGTTTCGTTATTTTTTAACGTCTTTACCCAATTACCAGAGTTGCCTGAAGTGATTTCACGTTAAACTTTATGATAGCGCTCTTGTTGGCCTATAAAAAAGAAGCTGGTCCACATTCATCGAGGTATTTTTGAACAAAATCTTGCACGACATGAGAAACGTTCACCAACTCATTTCTTAGATTTTTTCAGAACAGTGTACTTCTGATGAATGGAACTCAGAACCGTATTCCCGGTCCACAGAAAAGGAGACCCTCTCAACTGCGCCAACTCTAGAGGTATAGGTCTTCTCGACATTGGATGCAAGATCTTATCTGCCATATTGTGTGAACGTCTGAAATCATTCGTCAACAACCTGATTGGCCTCCACCAGCGCTATTTCGGACCAGAAAAGTCCATAATGTACCAAATGTTCACACTTTGCCAGATCCTAGAAAAAGCGCAAGAAGTCCAAATCAATATACACCATCTTTTCATCGATTTTAAGACCGCTGCCATAGCGTGCAGTAGCCAAGGTAATAGCAAAACTCGTCCTGGAGCGAATAAAACACCACCTCGAATACACACTCGACGCCGAACAAGCAGGATTCCGCACTGGATTCTTCTGTATGGACCACCTCAACAACTTGCGGATCATCATCGAACAGTGCATTGTTCATCGACTTCGAAAAGGTGTTCGGCAGTGTCAATTTGCGCAGGAGGGGCATCCCATATAAATTGATTGCTATTATCAAGACTACACATGATGAATCCAAATGTCACGTTCTGCATAAACGAAGGTTGTCAGAGGAGTTTGAAATCCAAAGGCAGGGCTGTATACTGTCACCAATACGGTTCCTGTTGGTGATAAGTGATGTACTGCATGCAGCTTCGTCGACTGGAAATGGATGAATTCAGTGAATGCTGTTATGGAGAAACAACTCTATTAGACTAAAGATCAAGCTACGACTGTTCCGCTCTTAATGGGTGCAGCACTTGGAAAGGCACACCCGCTATCACAAGAAAACTGCAAACGTTTGTGAATAGATATCTAAGAAACATCGTGAAGATTTTCCGGTCCAACCGTATCTTTAATGATTAACTTCGTGACAGAACAAGTTAGAAACCCATTGACTCTATCCTACAAAGACGTAAGTGGCACTGGAATTTTGCACATGCTTCGCAAAAGTCACGAGTGCATTGCAAGTCAAGCTAGAAGTACTTGGAGAAAAATGCACAACTGGGCAGGAGTTGAAAAGAGTTGAGATACATCTTCAGAAACCGTACACGATGTCACGAAGGAGTAGTGAAGGCCCTATGCCCCGCAAGGCGAACCTCACGTACACAATAGGTCCGAGGACCTAAGTAAGTATATGACACCATTTATGGAGTCGAGCTATATAGAGCTATGTTTAGTTTTGGCATCCTGCCAAGCTCGTCTGTCAGTGCAGAATGAGGATTTTGAACGCTCACTGCTCCGCCAAGGCCCGTAACGACTTAACAGAGACCTTTGACGTGAAACAAGGTTTTAGACAAGGTGGCGCCATATTATGTGACTTCGAAAGAATTGTGCGAAACTCAAAAGCGAACACTGGAGGCAAAATCTTTCAAAAGCCTGCGCAAATACTAGCGTACGCCAATGTTGTAATTGAAACGGAAGCTGCCAAAATGGGCTTAGCGGTAAATGAGGGCAAAAGCGTGTATATGTTCTCAACAGGAAGGGGCACATAACATCGACGAATTGAACAGAACCCACACTCGACAGCTATAATTTCGTGACAGTAAGGCACTTTATCTGAATTGGCTAAATTCTGTCAACAACAAAGGAATTAAATGATGAATCACTCTTGCCAGTCACTGTTTCTTTGGGCTAAGAAGGCATTTGTGTAGTAAGGCCCTATCCTGAAAGACCAAGGAGACTCGATTTAAGACCTTAATCATCCCAGTCCTATTTTACGCCGCTGAAGCATGGACTGAATCGAAGGCGGATAAATATATCCTCAGTCCTTCCGAGAGGAGAATCCTTCGCAAAATATTCGGTCCCGTTTTCGTTGACTGGCTTTGGATGAGAGGATTCAACGATGAACTTTACGAGCTATACCTTTTCAAAAAACCGCGCATCAGTCACCTGAGATGGCTAGGACATGGACAGCGAATGCACACCAATGCATGCTCCGGCTCACAGAGTCTTCGAATCTAACCCGGACGGACAACGCAGTAGAGGAAGATCTCTAGATCTCTAGAAGGGGTCCTTAATCGACACGGCTAACCGGAGAGGCTTGTTAGTTCAGACCCAGGTTCATCCCGAACTGTAGCGGTACCTAAGTAAGTAGGTATGATAAGTAAGAGATCAAATATAAGGAGACTGTCATGCCGAATTTACGCCACCGTTAATTAGAACAACGTATTGTAGTGTTGGAATTTTCGCGATTGTAAGTTCGGCAAGTGAAGCTCATATTCTACCACAGGAAGAGAAAATAAGCGCATTTGATGTGATTTGTAGTTCCACCTAAGACTAGGCATCGCTAGATAACCACCGCTCCATACCTGCCCTAATCGTACAACTATCAGCGAAGCTGAAGTTTTCAGTACAGCATTTTTCTTGCAGATGGTTAGATTTGGTACCATATTGCTTAACATAACATATTCACTTATCAATCTCCCATCCTGGTTACCTGAATAAATTGCTTAGATCGAGCGATTCAACGTTTTTGGATTTTTTTCTGGAGTTTTTTTGACGTTACATTTTTTGTCATCCAAGTTTTAAAGGAGGAGATAGGCCCTGTATTACTGGAATCCAAATGTCAAGATGAGGGGTAGTATAATCACTCATGAACGTTTATTAAATCAAAAATAAAATACTCTCAGAAAAATGATATGAACTTATATATTACCTCCTCCCAAGTACCTACAATTTTTCTTGGATAAAATGTCTTTCTCTTTACATTATAGTTGAATTTTTCAGCAATCTTTCCTTTTAAAGTATTAAATCGAAAGATAAACGGTGGGTGGCCGTGGCTCAAGTGGTAGTGGACTGGCTTCCAAATAGGAAGGTTCGGTGTTCCAATCCCAGCCTTGCCCGAAAGACATACTCATTTTTTCAGTTAACGAGAATCAAGTATGATGAGTAGTTGGCTAGAAATCAGCAACAACCCAACCTCCATTAAGAATTTAGTCTCCCCATTAAATGTTGGATGCCACCCATGGAGCGAAGTAACCACTGAGCCCAAACATCTTTCTTTCTCTCTCTATTCCATTTTCCAAAAAACTTAACACGTGTTCAGGCACTTTAAGTGTATTCATACCCACTTGAGTGTTAAGTTCTTTAAAACAAAAAAAATACTCATAAATCAGTGCATTGTTATTGCTTTGCTGGTAATGGTATAATCTAGCACCTAACTTTGTAACTATAAACATTTCCACAACGGTTTTATACATTTACAATAGATTTTACACTTCAATGGAAATATCTGATACTCATATGTGTTTTCCTTTTAACGACTTCAAACTAGTTGTTACTTCAATAAATCTGCGTTAGGTCTTTTGAAAGTGATGGGTAATGAAATTGTATCTTTTCTTCAGAGTTTTTCCTTTCAAGAGGAGGCGGGAGAATTACAAGTACGAAGATTGGCAATATTTCTCATATACACCTACTTATGCACGTATGCAATCAAGTCTATACTTCCAGAAATCCTCCTTGCTGTAAAACCTATCCAGAAGAAGATGAATTTCTGCAGAGCAACTACTGAAATCTGAAAGATTGATTTGCTCTCTTACCGCTGTTTTTGTAAGCAAGAAGTTCATTCAAAGTTTTGCGTAGAATCATCTATGGGTTACATCGCAATTCCAAGTTTGTAATAGGGTTTTTGTTGATTTATTTATTTTTAGGTTAGAAAAAAGTTATTTTGGAGTGGATGAGAAGTTTACCTTTCATTGTAAAACGAATGGGGTTTAGGAAGTCCTTTCATATCATCTTTATATTAAAAGTGATTGTTGTGGTGTGTAGGGTTTTATTTTTCTGTTTAGGGATGTGTAGGGTAAAAGGGTAGAAAAATGCGGTTTTAAAATAAATATTCGGTTTCAACAGTTACAGCATAGAACACGTTTTATTAGTCCGGAAATCACTTCCATATTTTAACATTTAACTGTCATACATTTGTACTAAAAATTTACAATTCATAATCTTACGTTACGTTTCCTTGTTTACATAATAATTTATTGGTTACATTTAAATTAAGTTTCAAATACTTATGACAATTTACACAAATAAATACTTATATAAATAAATGGTGAACAGTGATGGTGCTTCGAATCGGAAGCTATCTAAATTTCTATTAGGAAATTACGGTCTGCCCACTTACCGAAATCTTGCGCTAATTGCCTTCAGCGGCGGACACCAAATTGGCTAAGGTCCTCTCTACTTGAGCGTGCCACCTAAGAAGAGGTCTTGTTTTACCCGGTTGTCCAGAGTGGATTCGAAAACACTTCGAGTTTGTCAAGCGTCTAAAAATTTCGAGACGAAAGTCGTTGTCCGCTTTTTGTTTTTCGTTTTTCGGCGTCAGCAGTAAGCTCATCCATTTCTGAGGCTGTTTGTCACTTCACAACCCCTAACCAAGAAGGTCACTTCCGAGTAAACTACCAGTAACCACTTATTGGCCGACTTTTCGCTTAACGCTCACAGCAGTTGGAATGTCTAAGCTCAGGCATGTGATATTGTACTTGTACAAGTCACTCTGGAGTTTTTGAGACCTTATGCCCTGATTGTATCGATACATGTCCATAATTTCGTCTGAAGCGATGATGTCGGAACTCCGGTTGCTGCGATAATACGATGTCGTATTTTCCTGCACTCAGAACTGACTTCAAATTGAATCTGACCAGTCGGATCTTCGCAGATGATTCCAAAAACCTTGGATGCTATGCTGGAGTTTTCGAGGAAGACGACAGAATAAGTCTTCACTTCTTAAAATTATACCAACCTAATGGCTGAAACCTATGTTTTTAATGATAGAAAATAGGGATGATCAAGATGCACTTGAGGCTTTGCTAATTGCTCTCATAATTTAGAAAGTACTTCGACAAGGCAAGGTTTCTCTGGGCGCATTTGTTAGCCAGAATTCACTGAGATATTTACAAATTTAAGGTATCAATATGGTCGCAGGGCAAGTAGGAATTTCACAGACAGTTGGGGTCACAGAAGCCCGTAGACATCATTATTTTCCAGATTCTAATTAGAGCAAAAGAATGCATCTAGGAGTGGTTGATATACATAAGTGAAAGAACTTTCTTTAAAACTTGCTCTCATTGAGTGAAGAAGATACCGAGGAACATTTCCTCTATGAGTGGCCGGCTTTCACACGCATTAGTCTGCATATATCTATTGGTAGCTGATATGGTGGCTGCTGGTCCTTTCGATTATAGAAATACAAGATACCTGTTTTAAGAAAACAACTGCGGAGCTATTCAATACTGCGGGCGAAACTTAGATGGATGAGAGGACGAATGCATGTCCAACTCATTATCTAGAAGAAATAACACCTTAGAGCAGATATAAAGGTACAATTTCCTACCCGAACAGCATGAAACTCTACTACGTCGATCTAATCGATCAAAAGAACGAAAATACTTCAGTTAAGAGGCTCTTCCTATCTCATCTAACTTGTTTCGATACGTAAAGGAAGACAAAATCTCCAGTCTTAGGCTCATCGATCCTGAATCGATGCTATTTTTCACAAACTGGAAGTTGCGACCTTCTGGAAAACGATATCAAATCAGGTAGATATCTTCAGTGGGTTAAGAAACTCTTTAGTATTGTAATGCTGCATATATAAGACTATTTGTCTCGTCTGCATTGAAGCTTTTGTAAGCTAACCGGGCTCCGGCCTGGTGTGTACAGGTAAACTTCTTCACCTTAAGTTAATTCTCTGGTTTGCATTGAAGTTTTTATAACTTAAAGCGTCGACTACCTAGTTCTAGAGATACGGGTGCACCGTGTGAACTTATTACACCAGTTTTGTGATTATTTTTTGACGAGAAATAAATACAGTGGAATCTTCAAGGACATTCTAAAAACTGCCGCCGCCGGACTATAATCTTTGAATTACCCTATTAGGAAATCTTCCGTCTATCGGAAGCAATAACTAATCTCTGCTTTAAGTTTTTTTTGCAACACTTCAAGCACTTTCAATGTATCGTTTTCACGTTTCTTACTATTGGCTGCTTACCGAGGGAATTTGAAAGGTGCAACACGCAATTGTTTAGAGCATTATTGTGCCAGGATTACTATCACTTTCAGCAACGCATCAACTGATAATCTGCATCGGAACATTCAGCCTCTTTGGAGTTGAGTTTCGGAATGATGCCAACAGCAACTATAATTAAGTCTTCTTCTGATAGAAGGCTATTGTTTCTAGAAAAAAACAAGGAGTTCAGTTACGTTGAAGCTTACTGCGCTTGTTGAAAGAATATGTGAGTGAGTTCATTCAGGGTATTGGGGTGATTCCAGACATGGCAGTACCAACGCCATTCGTAAATACATATTTTGCAGCCTTCTACTTATATATTATACTACGGTATAGAGAGGCACATATATTGAGGCGCAGACAGAAGTTGCGTATCTATGTTTATGTGTAGAGGAACTATGAACATTCATTCTAGAGTTCATAGGATAAACAATTGTTGCATCCGCGAATCTGAAAGGAGATGTAAGTAAAGCAGCAGATAGTTCTGACAGGTCGTGGAAGTAATAAATTCCTAAAGTTATTTGCTTTAAATTACTAAGCTTGGGACAGTGGCACAAAAGTGGAGAGTATCTTCGTCATCGTTAAGGCGCATCTTTATTGCGTGCGCTCCCACAAGATTATGGCATGTGAGCAATCCAACTAGTGTAGATAGTTCAGCTCTGCTTTTCAAGAGAATCTTACTTTTTCTAGATTTACTGAGTCCTGGCCCTAATTAGCTTGAGATCTGGAAGGTTAAAAGCTTTTTCCACCTTTCATTGGATTTTATTTGCATCGTTCACTCCACTTGTATTCTCAGATCTGCCAGTTCTTCTCTTTCTAGGAAGGATCCTTTTCGAGCTAACTCCTCTGCATGTTCATTGCCTGTCGCTCTTTTGTGACCAGGGACCCATCATAGCGTGACCTTGTGTTGAACGTAAAGAGATTTAAGTTCTTCGCGACAACGCTTCACAAGCCTCGATTTGATCTTGATTGTTGCGATGACCTTAATGGAAGCTTGACTATCAATGAACACGATAATATCATCGTGGTATTTTACGTCTATTGCAGGCTGTTTGGCTGCTTCTGCTACAGCCAATATCTCAGCCCGCAGGCGACGTGAGCATCGTAAGTTTCATTGATCGGAGAAGATTCCGGCGCTGGTTCATGGATCCATCTTTGATCCATTCGTGAAAATTTATATCAAATCTTGTACCATTTGGTTCCTATACCATTCCTCTTTAGAAAAAAGCAAGCGAAGGCCAAGTATATTTTCCAGTCGCGTCATTTGCGTCGTTTTCATGGCATGAGTCGTCGCTGTACTCGTACATGCAATTCTTTGTACCTTTGTCATTAATATAAGGTTGCTAGTTTTATTTTTTGATTTTTACCAAACTAAGCTACCTTAGCTTAAGATGGGTCTAACGATATCCGTGTACATCCATAGGGTAGTCTTGGGGTCAGGTCCCCATTTTCTCCCAAATATACGGCTGCAAGAGAAGAAGGCGATCGTCGATTTCTTAACACGTTCTTCGAAATTGAGCTTACAATTTAGTTTACTACTTAGTACGATACCTATGTAGGTATTTAACACTGTTGGGTAGTCGGGGGGTTATCCGACCTGTGGTAGGAAAGTCAAATTGTGACATTATCCAGCCCACAGAGCTCGGCCCAGTCTCCACGGATTTTAAGGGCATGGTTTAAAGTTTCACTGATCGTGGGGAGGAACTCGCAAGCGGACATAAGAACCACATTTACAGTGGCTTTTATTCCTTATCTTTTTTGATTCAGAAGTATTTCTTTAACAACTTGGCTCTACAGAACAGATGATCTCACTCCTCCCAGAGGGGTGCCCCTTGACCAGGTGTCCCTCAATATCATGTTAAATAGTGTCCATTGATGTTCCTTTGCGTAGCTTATAGGTTATCAAGTTCGTTAATACAGAATGAGCTCCAGCATTTCCTAAGTTTTTACTTATAGCGGAAATGCTCCTCCGATGTCAAGGAAGACTGCTAATACCACATGTGCTCTATGTCGTGAAGACTTTTTTCAATCGTGCTAACAACGTTTCCGTCCCTTTGTCTCTTGTATAGGCATGCTGAGTTGAAGCTAAGTCTTCTGGGTGCAGATTACTTCGAATATGAGTGTCAAGGAGTTTTTCTAAAGTTTTTGAAATGTACGAGTATGATGCTGGGCTTATGGGCCTGAGCTCTTTTGGATGGGTATGACAGACTGGCCTTACCTGCGTTGGGAATGACAATTATCTTTTCTTGCCTTCAGCATTTTGGAACATATCCATACTGCTACTGTTGAATAGTTTTCTTAAGAACTCTATCACAGCCTTTGTTTTTTGAAGCATGATTGGTATGATTCCGTATGATTGGTATGAGTGGCTGTTAGAAACACCATCTCACTTAGGCCTATTGACCCATTCTTATGGCACGTGTATCTATGATCCTTTTACTATTGGAACCAGTTTGAGCTTACGATGAAGCGTAGGAGACTGCTTATGTCTATATTCTTAAGATCGTTTAGGCCATTGTAGCTGCTAAATGAAGTTTTCTTTTCTGAGAGAGAGCTGGACATGTACACAGTAGGTGAAGAATTGTCTCTCCTTCCTCCTCGTCCATACAGCTTCTACAGAAATCGTTTGTAAAAGTCTTCTTGCATGCTTGCCTCTGAGGCAGTGCCCAGTGGAGTTGATTACCCTGGTATTTAGCATGGGACTGATTAACTCTCCAAGTGAGTCGTCTACCTGCAGAGTTGACAGCGCAGTGGTGATTGCGGATGAGTTGACATTGTTAAGGGCGCCCTCTATGTCCATGAAAGCAACCTTATGTACTCTCTATATCGATGTGGCTAGTCAATGAATGTAGAAACGTTTCCACCTTTACAATAGGCATGTTGAGCCGTTGACAGAAGTCTTGGATCAATTTTAGCTCGTATACGCATATTAATCAGTCGTTCTAGAGTTTTCAGAAGGAAAGATGATAAACTCATAGGTCCGAGGTCCTTTGGGACCACATGAGGACATTTTCTGGCTTTGAAAATGAAAAATACATGGACTACTCTCCATGACAGTGGAATGTGTATCAATTCTACACAGCTCCTCATAATATTTTTTTTTTTTTTTTTATAATTTACGCGCGCCTACGGGGTTAGATACCCTTTTACTGTTGCCAGGGCGCGGGCGGAAAGGTAGAAGGAGTAGAAAGGAAAATTGTTTTGTAGTGGTTTGAAACTCAGGTGTATTTGGTTTCTATATTAGCTCTCCAGGGGTGGGAGTCCGAATAGGACGGAGAGTTCTTTCTTCACTCAGAGTGATTCGAAGTTATAATGCGCACTAGTTTTTTGTGGTTGAAACTCTACAACAGCCAAATCTACGTGTCAGTGTTATGCCTTCACACGCAAAATTTTTCTGTCTGAGTTCCCATTACACAAATGAAAAACTGACTTGCCATGGGCAGGATTCGAACCTTGCACCCTCAGAGTGAGAAGCGATTGCTAGTACCACTACACCACGCCCACCCCAATATTTTCTAGCGTAGGCAGGATAGTATCTGAGGACGTCTGTAGCTCAGTAGGTATTATACCGTCCGGACCAGTAGACTTTTATGGTTTGAATCTATGCAGCGCCCAGAGCAGTTTGTCTCTTGTAATCAGACCATGAATTTGGGTCCCGGTTGCAGTAGTCCTGTTTGGGTTGCTACTGGACGAGCCTGGAAAGTGGTAGCAGATTGAGAGCTATCGGTTTTTTTCAAACAGCTAGGCATCATAGGATTTGTAGAGAGGATTTTTCTTAACCGCGATGCCTCAGAAGTTTCTGTGATTTTGTCACTGAATGACCTCTTGGATTGTCGTTTTGCCCTCCTCAGTTCCTTTTTGTATAACTTGAGGGATTCTTTGTATGAGTCCCAGTCAGTCACTTTTCTTGTGCTTTTTGCTGCGTTGAACAGTTTTCTGCAAGTATTTCTGAGTAGTCCCAGTGCTGGTGTCCACCGATGTGGCTTTTTCTTGCCTCTGGATTGAACAAGAGGGCAGGAAGCAACCATAGCCTGATTGAGAGCCTGGGTGAATTTCTTGACTTTCATGTCAAGCTCATTGGTGTTACGCGGGGGACTTGATAGTTCAGAGGATAGCGTTTCTGACAGTTCAGACGATACCATCCAGTTCTTTAGCGTTTGCGTGATGCTGTCGGAGACAAGTACTTCCTCTAGGTTCCTTGTTTAAAAAGTGGGCTCGTTGCCCATAATATAATCAAAAAGTGACTCATCTATATCGTTGAAGTCGGTACAGCCGCATAATGTGTGATAAGCGTTAGCGTTGTAGCCGATGATGAGGCCAGTTTTAGTCTTCCAGCTTCCCGTACCACTCTTTCTAGTTTATCACCAGGGAGACTGCCCACATGATTATGGCCAAGTTATGCCGATGCCAGCCTGGAGGAGCCTTTGGCAGTCTCAATCTGGTCTCTAGTCTGGCAACGGTTAAGTCGGGGTCGTTGAGATTAGGAAGTAAAAATGCATTAAGGCTTAAGGCGTTTCACTAATATACAAGTTCAGTTCTTACCTTTGTCTCTTGTATAGAGCGGAACATATACAGGTGTCCTAAGTCAACGAACTACGTCTTCTACAATCAATGGTTCCTGGATTAGGATAATGTCTTCTGCGTTGTTGGAGAGATGCAGAATGAGTGCGGCTGAAGCCTTTTTTGAGTAATGGGGATTAATCTGGAGTACATCCACCACGTTGGGAACTGTTATTGAGGTGCTGAGACCTCAATAGTCATACACGAAAGTGCGTAGACAGTTTATAGTTTCTTGGTTAGTGCATGTCTGTTGTATTCGTGAGTCGAACAGCAGAAGATCCAAATAGGACCCGTGTCTGGGAAACGACGGACTATCAGTCGCCTTAAGCCCGAGTCGATACACCACACTGTGCTGACCCCACCAATTGAATAGTAGGTTCCCTCTAGTATTTGGTGTATTATTTCCCCAATCACTATGTTTGGCGTTGAAATCTCCGCCGATAATAAAATAGTTGTGTTCCAATTCTAGCCTCAGGAATCGAAAAAGCGTCTCGAGCTCTGAGATGAATAAAGTGGAATGAGTAGCCTTAGGTGCATAGACAGAAACCATGTAAAACCGCTTCCCACTACGGAGGGGATATACACGATGCATGCTTTCAGCACCTGGCACCTGCGTACTACACTACTGTATACTCTTTTAAAAGGTATAATTTGTCATACAAAAATTGCAACGCCACCTCCCTGAATGGAGTTGGGTCGGTTTCTCCGTACTATTTTGTATCTTCTGTGCCTCATTTTGTGTCTCTTGGTAAGCTTAGTTTCGCTAACCAAAAGCACATCAGGGGCTTGGTCTTTGAGTAACTTAAATAGTGCAGCTGGTCGTTCGAACCTAATCAGTGAATTCACATTCACAGCAAGGACCTTCAGGGTTTGCTCCGCCACGTACGTACCTATTACGACAAAAGGTGCGTTAAGCCAGGCAGCAGAGCGTATACTTGATCCACCCGCGCGGTCTGTTCAGTTAAATGACTTTGGAGCTGAGCCATCTGCCTCTGGATAGAAAGCAAGATAGCTAGCATGTCAGGTACTGGTTCCGTTGCTTTAGGCCCTGGGGCCTGAGAAGCAATCTTCGCTTGCTTTACCGTATTTCACCCAGCTGCCGCCATTTGGGCGTAGGTAACATGGGGAGTAAAGGTTGGTGTTTGTATATGAACGGGTGGACGTTGATCTTCCATCTTCTACTGCAGAGCCAGATTTACTCTTTTTATGTATTCAAATTTGGGACAACCCCAATAATTTGCGCTGTGTCCCGTGTTGCTAAATAAGGCACAAGAAAGTTGGCTTTTTCTCGACGCTCCGTCCTTACCTAAAGCACATTCCTCTGACTTGTGGTTTTTTCCACACTTCATGCATCGAGGCTGCATTTCGCAGTTCGACGCGGCGTGGCCGAACCTTTGGCAGGGAACACATTGTAAAATGTTTTCGCTCCTCTTTAAATTTTCCCAGTGTACAACCTGGTAGTCTTGGACTTTGATGCTCCTTAGACCATCCAGTTTGTTGTTGGAATATAGGTGAACCGGAAAGAACGATAATTTCCGCTTCTCCCTTTTAGCTCTAGCCGTGATAAATGGCTTGACCCCCACGAATTTGTGCCCTTCGCACTCCTTCTCTTTCAGCAGTGCAAGGAGCTACTCCGGATCAGTCGACGGTTCTAACCCCCTCAGCACCACCTTCGAGGTGTAGGAGAAGAACTCCGTCGTCGAATCCTTCAGTAAATTTTTTATTTTATGATTTTTTATTTTATGCCAATTTAATGATAATCTTTTTATAAAAAAGTTGTTGCCTATGGCCGACTTACACAGTTCTATCGTCTCTTTGAGTTCCATTTTGTAAGTGTTTATAGGTGGAACCCTTGTTTTAGATGTCTTGTGTTGGTGTTGTTGTTGCTGTTGTTTTCGATGTTGTTGTTGCTAGCTCTTCTGCTGCTGCTGTTGTTGTTGTTCCTGTTGTTGGTGTGGTGACCGCTGATTTGTCTTTTGAGACTGCATATGTTTAGGCTGCTGTTTTAGTTTTTGTTGTTGCTGTTGTTTTGTTATGTGTTGAGTTTCTTTTTCTGCTAGTTGCGGCTGTTGTTGTGGCTATTGAGAATCGAGAAGTTCTCCTAGCTGCTCCTTTTCCCTCCTTGTTATTTGTTTAGCTTTAATAGCTAGCACTCTTTGCTGGAGAAGCTTTATATTATTTTTTATTTCCTCTACCTCCTCCTCTTCGTCGTCTTACTCAGAGGCCGCCAGAAATGCAAACATATTATCATCTTCCATTCATTGGCTTTCTCCACCATCGGACACATATGGGAAATGACCTTTGAGTGCCTTTTGTCTCGTTTGCTGCTGTGCTGCTGCCCTTGTTAATACTGTTGGAGCCCCTTCCCTCGCTCCACCCAGCAGCTTTTCTGTTGATGCTGACAGGTCTATGAACGACTGAAACTCCCGCTGTAGTCCTTAAGGTATTATTCTTAGCATCTATGTAAGATTAATAGATAATAATAAATAAATAATGTAATATGTATGTGGTCCGATGACAGCCCTATCCAAGAGAAATTAGTCTCCTTAACATTTTGTGTACCATACTATGTGAACGCCTAAGACGAGATATTAACAATCTTCCAGTGCAGGTCAATAATGACAGCACAGAAACATTTAATGTCAAAAGATTGCTATGCGCTGTCATGTGATTACTTCATCATCATACATACTAGAGCAAATTATGCGAACTTTTTCCAAAATCTGTGACACTACTCGTACATGTATAGGCTGAAGACATTGACATTATCGGAAAAAATCACGGAGCTGTTGTGGCTATAAATAAGGCTAGCGGTAAATAAGACCAAAGGAAGGGTATATGTTGTCAATAGAAAGGACACCCAACCCTAACAGCTCAATGCCAAATTATAACTTCGAGATGATAGAAGAATTGGCCAACCTAGGATGAGCAGTAGGTTCACAAGATGACACTACCGGAGAGGTCAACCGAAGAATCCCTCTATCCAATCACTATTACTTTCCCTCCCACAGGCCGCGAAGAAAGCTCACTGTTAGGCCTTGTCATTAAAGTTGTCTAAACTGCACGAAAATGGTGTTGGCTGCCTCGAGAGAAAAGTTTTTCGGCCGATTTTAGTCCCGTCTGCATAAAAGGTATTTGCTAAACAAACTGTATGGACTATACAGCGACATTGACCTGGTTTCTTGGACTGTAACATGTTGAGTAATCGAACACAACCGCTTCGGCTCAGAATGTCATCGACTCCATCCCGAAAGGACGATGCAATAAAGGAAGACCAATCTTAATGTGGCAATTAGTCCAATATATCGCTTAATGAAAAAAGTTCTTGGTTGAGTGCCAGTTCGCCCCTGACGGTAGCACCACATTAAGTTAAGTAAGATGATACATACGTAGACTGTTTTCACAATTTTGTTAGATTTAGGCGTCGAAGAGTTCAATTGAAGTGTTGTTCTTCAAATTAATAGTCAATAGTAGTTCGATTTCATATGTATGAATCCGCCTTGACCTCCTTTTTGCTTTACGTTCTTCTGAAAGAAGAAATTTGGTTGAATTTCAGATAGGGAACCTGATTGAATGACGTTATTTAACAAATTTATTGAACAATAATCCACTTCAATATAACACAGAGTGATTCTCTTCTAAGAACTAAAATTGCAGAATATTCTGTGAAGTAATTCTCTAAGAAATTTCAGTTTGTCGATTTCTATGAAAAACATTGTGTTTCAGGAATAGAGGCAAAGGCTAAGCTTGATGAGCTCGAAGTAATTCCCTGTAGAATACTCCGAGTGAAGTGTCTTTCTATTATATTAATCAAATTCTGGCAAAGACAGCTGAACCTATTAACAACAGCCCTTTCCAAAAAAATTGAATTTCTAAGCTTGATATCTGAGTAAATCTCCGAAAGTATTCTGTGACTATCATGTGAAACTCATACTAGACTTAAAAACTCTACACAAATCTCTCTTCAAAGTCCTTACAGTCTCTCAGAACTCAAATTTGTGCAGCATTTCAAATTTATTTCGAATATTTCTGGCCCTCCTGTTCAATAAATCAATCAAAGATTTTATTGATATTTTCATTGTTCCAATTGAATACACTATCGACCGTAATTTCCAGAAACCCCAATAGACAGATACTCGTAGATACACTCCAGCAAAACAATAAATCATAACAACCGTCTTCAATATCCGTTGAACCCAAGCAATAGCACTTATGTAGTCCTTATATTTGCTGTTAAATTACAATTTCTGAACTTCTGAAAGAGAATATTTCGAGCTTTTTTTTCGTATTTTAAAAGCCACTCGAGGAGAAAAACGATGTCATAAACCTTGTTGTTGGATATCCCCAGGCATCTGAAGGGAGCCTTAAAATGTGAGCAGTTCTGTCCTAAGAAATTAATACAAGTATTTCAAATAAAAAACTCTCCATGCTATCCAAACGTCCACAAGCAAGTGTTGCTACTAAAATTTTGAAGAACAAAATGCCCTCCAGCTTCATATCTACTTAGGTAGTACTAGGACAAGTTTGAATATCTACAATAAAAAACATCGGTGTTTCCGCAGAGTATCGCATGCCAGAACATAAACCCAATCAACTTCCTTCCACCTACGTTGTGTGAACGATAAGTCGCCTCTCAAGAAACACGAAGTTTAATTAAAGTAATCAATAGTGATGTCCTTGGGATACTCCCTCACACGCAATATCTCAACAACTTTTGCACATAACTTTCTGTCAGGTAATAACGATTTTTTCCTTTTTTTTTCTCAGGTATGCCAAATGAATTGTACAGCATGTGGTACCCAACATCGTATCCCTTTACCGACGTTGTCTGTATAATCGGCGGTATTCTGTCGGAGACTGCAGCCAACGCAACAGTTCTGACAATAACCGCCTTCACTGTGGAGCGGTATATTGCGATTTGTCATCCTTTCAGGTGAGTTATTCATATTCGTCTGTTTAATTTTATTTTTAGTTTCAATTTGAATGAATTGACGTTGGGTGAATGAAAAAGTTTCCTTGAGCTTCCTCATTTGAGTACGGAAATAACATCAAGTTGATGGCTTTAGCTAAAGGTAAATTGGCGGCTAAAGAATAAATATTTATAATATATAGGGTGACCAGATAGCAATGATAGTTTTTCCAATTATTATGTTACAGCAGCTGTCAAAGGTACCAATAACATACAGCTGTCAAAATATTCAGTAAGGTTTGCCATTTCATCATGCATCGAAATTCCGGCTCACTTGAAAATATGCAACGTCAATTTCGTCGTGAGGTAATCGTCATCATGACTTCAGGGTGCAGGTAATTCGTCGCACCGCGGAAATGTTTGAGTATAAGTACAGTCTGCTTAGATTGGTGCGAAATGAAGAAAACGTAGCCACCGCAGCGGCCAGTATCGAATAAGGCTCAGAAATGTCGATTCGGCGCCGATCAGCTGAATTGGGCATCACTAGAGAGTCAACCCAGCTTACTTTGTCTATTTTGGATTTGGGCCTACATCCGTGTGGTTGGCCGGTGATCCGGATTTTGGACAAAAAATCATCTTCTCGGATGAGCCAATCTTTGGCTCAGCGCCTATGTCAATAAGCAAAATTGCCATTATTGGAGCGAACTCAATCCACAAGCCAAGCATCAATGCATCCACAAAATTTGACTGTTTGGTGCGGTTTATGGCATGACATCATCATCGGACCTTATTTCTTTCGAAATGAGGAAGGAGACATCGTTACCGTCAATGGTCTCAAGTATAGAGCGATGTTAATCGATTTTCTGTGGTCGGAGCTCGACAACATCGATATATCCAAGCTGTGGTTCCAACAAATCGGCGCTACATGCCATGTACGCGACACAATGCTCGAAGTTGGGAGGGAGAAATTTGGCGACTGAGTCATTTCACGGCGAGCGTTCATCAATTGGCCGCCGCGATCATGCGATTTGACACCACTCGATTATTTTCTCAAGGACTACGTCAAGGCCTTAGTCTACGCTGACAAGCCAACCACCTTGGACGAGCTTGAGGCCGAGTCATCAAAAATTGGACCGACCGCTTGAAGCACTGCCAGCGAAGCCGAGTCGGCCATTTGAATGATGTGATATTCTACACATAACGGCATGAACGCAGCTTCAAAAAAAAGCCGGAATCAATTTTATTTCTCGCACCGTTGTTGTTTTACTCGTATTTATTTTATACGAGTATATTTCAGTTTCAGCAAGAGTTTTTGTATATGTAGGCAATTGAATTTATATAATCTTTTGAATATTTGTATCGGCAACATGTTCGATGTTATCTTTTCATGACGCCGCTGATGTTTATTTATATATGTTGATTTATATATGTCAATCGCACATGATGATCATCTTCTTCGTCGTTTTCATCTAGAGGTAAATTCGTAAATTCCCGTAAACCGCGCAGAGTACAAAAAAAAAAAAAAATCACCACGCGAGTTACGGTAGGCAGGATAAACTTAGATGTTGACGTTTTGACGATGGTCCTTCAAGATCAAATTGTAGGCCCTTCCAAACTTTTAGACTAAGGTAGCACTACTGCGACGACTAGACGGGGACGAATATGATGAGAACCATGGAATAGCTACATCATCACCCTTATTTGTATTGATTCCTACATTGATTTTTTGCTTCAATCTCCTTCCGGATGTTGATGATGTTTTAAGTTCAGTTGCCGTAGCCATATTGCTACTGCTTTTCTTCTGACTGCTACTATATTGTTGCTCTTAGAAGAATCATTGCTGCTACTACTTGTTATTGTTGATTGGGATAATCTCCATAATAGTCCATAATTAACCGGCTCAATAGCCATTTAGTTGTCCTGCAAGTATTGGATTTGTCAGGGGTAATGAATATTTATTGGAATTAGTAATGAAACAAAGGATAGAACTGTTTCAATTCAATTTCGAAATGAGGGCGTGTTTGCGAAACGTGATGGGAGCACACAATGCACGATTTTTACGCATTTTCTTTCAAGCCCTTTTCAATTGCATTGTGTTTACTTGTACGCGACAAATTTCTTCGCTACTTCCACAAAAGTCTTCAAAAGTCTCATTCTAGTGGATTTTACGTCAGTTAAATAGCAAGCACCGCCCAAGCAAAAATGTTACTGTTGCGAGCTGTAACTTCGAACCATTTCAGATGCTAACCATATTTACTTAATTATTTATAAGGTGCTACAGTCCGTTGTGGGTGTAGGCTTCAATCTATGACCACCTGCCATTATTTGTGCACTCGAAAGTAGGCAAGCTCTCCTTCTATTGGTGTGCACCAACTGAGATGAGAGCTTCCTCTACTAAGTTGTCTCTCCTTATAGGAATCGGGTAAACATCGGAGAACGTCTCCTGTGTTTTATCTGAAGTCCTGTCTAGTAAAAAATAAATTTCACTATGCCTGGTCATCGCTTATCATCAATTCTCTGATACCAAAATGGAACCCGCGTTTGAAGAAAAAGTTCCACATTTGGTATGGCTCGAGACCGACCTAAAATGTCTTACCGTAGTTAGGGTCACGGCACCCAGTATTTACTGCACCACAAGAGGAAACCCTTCCTGCGACTTTAAGTTTAAACCACAGCCACCATGACGCTCCCACTAGGGGACCTACCTCTGACCACCACGGCACTGAGTTGTAAGTCCTAAAAAAGACTACCGTTAGTCCTGCCACCCAACAGGACCCCATGACCGGCCGCTTGTAACTAGTAAATTCGTAGCAACCTTCAGCGGTGTTGAGCTCTGAAAATGTTGCGATACGACCAGTATTTACTCTACCCTCGGTTTCTATTAGACAATTTTTTTTAATGAAAGAAGCCTTGATAATTGGGCTAGGGCCCCCATTTTAGAAAAATAGTATGCATTTTTCTGATCACGTCGATATTACTGTACAGCTCGTAGAGTCAAATCGGTGTTAAATCGTCTCACTTAAAGCTCTCCAGCACAAACACGACCAAACATTTTCGTCCGCTTTTTTTTTATGCTGTCGGAACAGAATACTCAGAAAAAAAATCTAGTCAATTGTACACCTCGTGTTTTCCTCTGACTTAAATTTCTCAATCCTTCGAAGAAAGATGAAAAAACAACTCTGTGATGAAGTGCCTACACCAGTAACGAGTACCTATAGCCTGATGCGATCGTAGGGGGTAATTTTACATAGGCTATGCTCTCCGGTGTCGTTGTCACTTCCAAAGCAAACGTCGGCTGATGTGGTACCACCTATACCGGGCACACACACGTGCTTAGCAAGAGCGTAGTTCCCCGTCACAAGGGTAATAAGCAGCTGAGCTCTTAGAGATGAAGGGAAGCATTTGTTTGGTCTGCCGGCAGTGCAGAGAGTCATGTCATCAGCAGTTATGCTCATGTAGGCCCAACTCTCAATGAATGCCCTAACAGAGAACGTATGTAGACTTAACATAAGTTCCGGTCTTGAAAAACTCTACTCTGAGTATTGGCTAGGAAGTTCATCAGTGGTTACCGTATCATTGTGACCTGGGACCCAGACAAGACTCAGCGAATTTAGCCTTCCGACTAGGTTCAGTAAAGTCTTGATGTTAGACATAAGTTTTCCTAAAGAGGAGTGAAACCTAACGTTGTTTTACTCCAGAAAGAGATTAGCACCGTATCCCAAATAGGTTTTAGAGGCATCCGTGAACACCCGAATACATTTTTTTCCACGATCAGATTTTGTCCGAAACCAGGGAGCACAGGGAAAAAAAGGAAAGACAATCGGCGTGTTGTACCAAACACCACTTCTATTTAAACGCAAGATGGCTGTAAGAGTTCAGCACATTGCATGAATATAAAGAGGAGAGAGATTGGTCAGTACACGTAGATCAGAGCCAGAGTGCTAGAGAGAGCCCCTGTAAAGCCAAAACATACCACATTTTAGTGAGAGCTTATTCCACCAGACAATCGACATATGGATATAATTGGCCTTATCATAGCTATATAGATGCAGGGGACCTTTGTCGGTGACAGGCCAAATGTCTTCCCGACAGCTCCTTTGCACTGCCAGGAGGCCGACAACCTCATAGAGACTTTCAACGTAACAAGTTTTGTCCATAGAAGTTTGTTATCCATGATGACACCCAAATCTCAGCACCTTCGGAGAGTTGGATGGTGGTGCCTTTAAGCACAAAATTTAGTCAGACCGGTCGTCTTTATCCTTCTCGTAAAGAAAACAACCTCAATTTTGATAGGAGACTGAAAGCCATTTCTCGTGGACCAGTCGTCGGTCACGTCTAGGGCTGTTTTAGAGATGACAGCCGCTGGATATGAGTGGAGACAGGGCGCCACATTCCGGAAACTTATATTTACTACCGCCATCACATATCGGCAATCAATGTCATTTTCACCAGCACCACAAAACTAGCAATTCTCTAGCAATACGAAAGTTATGCTGTCTGGCCAAGTTGACGAAAGCATCTTCAATGTTGATGAAAATATCCAGCGCGTATTCCTTTTTGTCAGGTATGACTTCAATTTCGCCTGTTGCATCTTAAACAGAGTATGGATTGCCAAGCAATTTAGCGCACATGGATCTTGACCATTACTTACGAGTACATATGCTCTTCAACATGAAGGAAGTCTGTCTAGTATGTCTGAATCTCTTAGGGAATGTGTAGTCATCTTTTTCGATTTTCGGTATAAGGGATGCACGTACTGTTAGCCAAGTGCTCGGTTTGTACCTCTCTGCCAAGTTAGCAATAAAGATTCACTTCAGAGTTACTAGCACCTGATCTATACTTTTTTGTAACATAACTGCGTATATGCCATCGGTGTCAGGCGACTTGAATCCATCAAAGGAAGCAACAGCATGTTTTATACACTCAACCGATGAGCTATACCAGCCACGCGATGTTGTGTTATTCAGGTCATAAGCAGCTTCAATAAATAGGAGCTGGTTGTGAGCTGCTTCTGATAAGGGATGTGAGCATCAATCATGAGATTTCTGCTTTCGAGTCAATGTAGGTGCCATCAGGGTGATGCCAGCCTGGTAGATTTTACCCTTTTGAAGACTTTCACCAGTCTACCGGTTTCACTACCAGTTTCGATCTGTTCGCAAGATTCCTTATAAGAGGCCCTCTTCGAAATTTAAATTAGCTTCATATTACCCTTTTTGCTTCAGTCTGCTAAAACTCCAGGTCTTCTCCAGATTGCTCCTAAGTGACTTGCTTTGAAGTTTTTCAGTTTCTTTAAGTAGTCGCTGCAGATCTGCGTTCCACCAAGGACCGGGCGATCTGCAGAATTATTTTCTAGTTGAGAGTATCAGCACTATTGGACTTGCCGAGCTCTTCCTTAAATCGTGTCCAGTTTCCGTGGATTTCTCCTCTTCAATAAGTTCGAGACATCGCATCCGGTTCTGAATTGTGCACCCATGGTTTGACAGGGAGACCTCTGATACTCTCATACTTTCCTGCCGGAAATCTCCTTAGCTTACCAGTTTGATAAAGTTTAGTCGATTACTTGCAGTTTTACAGATACGGCCGTTAGTCATACTTGGGTTTAATGGTATCGGCAGAAGCTTTGCCTAAGCTCACAACAAGAAAATGGTCGTTCTTGTTTCCCCTACTCCTTTTGCCCTTGTGAGAGTAAATTTTCCATTTTTCAGTGTAAAGTCCAGTAAAGGTTCTGGGCATGTAGATGGAACCAATTACCATTCAAGTATTTGCTGCACGGATGCAAACATTCTCTACATTTGCTGGCTCGCATAGTAGATCTATATAATGTTTCCACTCGTCGTCGCTTAGACGGAGTGCCATATAGATACTGCCATAGATACTGCGGCAGAGTAAAGTTAGATCCATATTGCAAACACGATTGCTGCTCTTAGTTCGATGCTATTATTATGTTGTTTGTTGTTTATTTTAGAATTCATTTGTTAGCATGATTGTATCACATAGTCTAACCATCCCTAAAAGATTCTTAGCCATCTCTGGTGCTTAGAGAATAATTTTTTTTTTGGTTCCTGATCTATAGTATGTAGCCTTGAATAGAAGTTCTAACAATTTTCTAAAGATTAAATAACTCAACTACTACTACTACTTAGTTACCCTGTGCTAGACGGGAATCGAACCCACACCCTCTGAGATTATTAAATTAAAGTATTCTGAGTGTATACCGTTTACTATCTCGTGTGTTCCATTATAAGGACTTAACGCCTGCCGCGAGCTTGTATAATAGCGGTACACTTGAGTACGAATGATATTCAATTTGTGTCATCGTTCGTCAGCTTCGCTCATTATGGATAGTCATTTAATTTCCTTCGACTAGTCCATCTAAACTGATAGACATCTCAGGACACTTATTTGGCAAACTCTATATTCTCTTACCCAAGATACGAGTATAATGCTGATTTTTTGCCGAGACAGCCAAGGGTGTTGGCCTTCCAAAGGATCTCCATCTCATTACCCTTCAGCTCATTTGAATGCAATCAATCTAACTTCGCGCTTTATCATCAATTCGTATCTCAGCTATTTGTAGTATCTGAGATATTGAAGTTGAACACCACTGCTGGATAGCTGCACTGTGTGAATGAAACTGTGAGAATGAAACTATGTGAATGAGAATGTGTGAATGAGACTGTGTAGGACTGTATGTGCATGCGACTGAGTGATATTGTTGGCTCTTTACGATTATTATGTGTACTTGCGTCCTTTTTTCATTGTTGATTGTTTTCGATTTTTGTTATCCATTCGCAGACAGCACACCATGTCGAAATTATCCCGGGCGATAAAATTCATCCTGGCAATTTGGTTGACTGCCTTTCTACTGGCATTACCACAAGCGATGCAATTTTCTGTTATGAAGCAGGACGGCATTAAAATGTGTTCGGTGAGTAGAGGAAAAAAAAGGATACTTTTGCATGTAGTCGTTTGTTAAATTCGTTTACCGTTTAACTGGGACATTTTGGCTGGATGAAGGACAGGAAAAATTGCAAGAGGTGGACGCTCCCAACACAATTGAAGTGAACTTGAAATTTAAAATATGAACTTCCCCAACTTCAAGAGCGGAAAATAGTTTTTTTGTTGTTGCTGGTGTTGTTATTGTCATTAATTGGAATTTAATAGTCCTTTGTTGAGATTTTTGTTAATATTTGTTGTTGTTGTTGTTGTTCTTTTTTCTTTGACATCCCTATAGGTGAAGAACGATTTAACGCAGACCGTTTTCGTCGTGTCAGGATTTATATTCTTCGGCGGACCGATGACTGCTATTTGCGTACTCTACGTATTAATTGGAGTTAAACTGAAGCGAAGCAGATTGCTGCAGGCCGTTCCGAGACGATGTTTTGACCTTAATCGTGGTATCAGCGCCCAAACACGGGTTATACGAATGCTGAGTAAGTACATATATTTTGGAATAAAACTCTGAAAATATTTAGAATTGAAATTCCAACTCGATACTACTTAGTGGTGGGAATATTTTAGGAATTTCATGAAATTTTAAAATCCTCTGGTACCTTCCAGCGATACGCAAAAAATCCCTTTGTGTTTCAAGATATTGTATTTGCATATTTGTAACTGAAGCTTTTCACAGGGACTTGAAAATTGATACCCTTCTCCAACATACGTTAGAAGAAAATGAAGGAAAACCGATTTAAAATTCAAACAGAAAAAGGCGTTTCTCTGCTGATTAAGTGAGCCGTTCCTCCAAGATATGAGTCTGTTTTTTTTTTTTTAATTAATAAAAAATAAAAAACCGTTTCGGGCAGAGTTTAACCGTGACATTTATAGAATCTCCCGGGGTGTTAATTCGGATTCCGTTTCCTTATACAATAAGGGAGTTTTTATGGAATATAAAAGTCGTTTGGACTCAGTTTCAAATTTTGAACTTGATGATTATCGATTATGTCTTGAAAGTATGAACACTGTTTTCCCTGTACTCAGGATTTGCTATGACTCTGAGCGAACGGCATAATTGTCGCCTCGGATAGTTTGGAGTCGTCGCTATCCATTTCATAAAAGGATATCAATGCACCAAGATGTAAGGTTGTATCAGAAGTTTCAGTTAAAGGAGGAGGAGGTTGCTTATCAGCATCCAGCTCATCCTTTTATAGATCCTTACCCTTAGGTGAATAGACTCGAAGCCGAACCGAATCACGCATTTAGTCTGCGCTAGAGGGTTAAGGGATTCCTTACTGGTCACGACGTGCATCTATAAGAGCCCCTTAGTTCTTCCAGTTACACGACTTTCCAGTCATGATTCAGAAGGGTCGGGTTGCTGAGCCTGATGATCTCCAGAATGCTTTCTGGGGAGCAGGGTTCGACTAGGATTCAGGTGCGAGTTCTAGGTCTGCTAGGGAGTGGCACCTGACCAAATCTCTCCTAATCCACCTACGGCTCTGGTGAAAAGATCAAGAGATCTTTGGTTGACACATGCGATAAGCTTGACGTGGCCTTGGTGCCAGCAAGCGTCGTTTGTGAATTGAGGTGGTCCGGGGGTTTTTCCCTTGATGGCCAAGAGGTTGCTTGAAAGCTTTTACTTGACTATTCAGGTGTTATCGATCCGTCGGTGTCGTTCCTGTCGATTACCGCGATCATTATTGCGTCTTTTAGGACTACGCTAAAAGACCTCAGAGATGTGCTGCTGGATGACCCAGGGGTTACTGGTAGAAAGCAAATATTAAAAATTGATAACACGTTACCTAAGATGTTCCCCAAGGTAGTCATTTAGGTCTTCTACTTTTTATAATCTTTATTGATGATATTATTTCCGAAATTAAGTACCGCAAATATCTTTTATATGCAGATGATCTTAAGTTATTCCTAAAAATGAAAAGTATAGATGATTGTCATCTTATTCAGAATGACTTGAACTCGTTTTCTAATTGGTGTACTACCAATTCCTTAAAACTAAATATGTATTAATAAATGTCAGACTATTGCTCTCTCGAAAGAATTCATAAGCCTATTGTATGATTATTCGATTGAGTCCAAAATTTTATCTCGTGTTGTGAATATTAAAGATTTAGGCTGTATGAAAAAAAAGAAAGCACAACCGCACTCTTTAAGCGATTGAAGCGATTTATTTTGTCACAATTCAAAATACAGTTATCAGAATAAAATGAAATGACATAAAACACATTGACAGGAAGGCCCCCAACTCTAATGACCAGGGATGATATCAATCTCCAACATCTTGCCCGGTCGAACCCCTGGGCACGAAATCTTCAGCCCGCATAAGACAGCTTCTGTACTGCCCGAGTACATGTCCTACTAGCAGTCTTAATCCTAACGTTGCGGACCAATCCATTGCTGCCCGGGTGAACGGCTTTCACACGGCCCAAGCGCCAGTAAGTCGGTGGAAGATTCTCTTGCCGCATAGTCACTATGTCGCCGACCTGGATATTATGCTGCCGTCCCTGCCACTTACTCCTCAACTGCAACGTTGTCAGATATTCTTCATTCCAGCGTCGCCAGAAGTGTTGGTGCACCTGACGCAACCATTGCCACCGTTGACATGACTGATCGAGATGTCATCGACTATCGTCTCCGGAATAGCAATCAGCGGGGCGCCGATAAGTAAGTCTCCAGAAGTTAACGCCAACTTGTCATTCGGGTCATCATAAAGTGGAGTGAGAGGACGAGAATTCAGGCATGCCTCAATGCGCGCGAACAATATTTTATGCTGATTGTACCAGAGCGCTTGCGCTCCAATCAGATGCACGAGATGATGTTTGGTGGATTTAACCGCGGCCTCTCACAGTCCACCTTGGTGTGGGGAGCTGTGAGTGATGAAGTGCCACGTAGTTCCACGATTGGCAAGAGCTTGTTGATTGTGTCGCGAATGCGTCCAAAAATCTGTCAGATCATCAACGAGTTCGATATGGGCCGCTTTCGTCCCTATACAAACGAACATAGCCAAATAGGTCTTTTTTGTTGTGCGTGACCGCTTCGTCCCAACACGTATGATGAACGGTCCACAATAGTCCACACCAGATGCCAAGAAGGGTCGAGCGCCCGTCACCCTTTGCCTCGGTAAAGAAGCCGTTGTCCTTGTCCAATGGTCACTTTGTTACCAGACTTATAAGCGCAAAAACAAAGGTTGCGCCGATACGCATGAAACTTCAACTTCCCAAATTGGAGTTATGCGGAGCTCATTTACTGTCAAAATTAATGGCAGACACATTACGGACATATGGCACACAAGTTGGTAATGTATACGCCTGGACTGATTCCACAATAACCTTAGCTTGGATTCAGAAATGTCCATCGACCTGGAAGACGTTTGTTGCCAACAGGGTATCAGAGATACAACATTCAATCAAACCCGAACTATGGAAACATGTGCAATCATCAGAAAATCCAGCTGACTGTGCTTCTAGAGGTTGCTTACCTGAATTTATGGTGAACAATCAACTATGGTGGAAGGGTCCAAAATGGCTAGAAGGAAATTCTGATAATTGGCCATCACAAAACCAATATGCATCGGTCGACGTTCCCGAAACAAGAAAGGTTATGACAGTAAGGATACAAATCACTGATGATATAACTGAAAGATATTCTTGTTACAACAAGTTAATAAGAGTAGCGGCCTATTGCAGAAGATTTATTGCCAGTTGCAAGGATCACAAGCCAAAGCAAACTAGAGTGCAGCAGTATAAAAAACTAGAATTAAATGTGCTATTAAGGAAATAACCACTTTGTCAGCTAAGGAACTCAAAGATGCTCGCAACGGGATCATACGAGCTATACAACAAAGAGTTTTTCCCGAAGAGCTAAGGTGCATTAAGACAAGAAAGTAGTTGGATAAACGAAGTAAAATACTATCATTGAGCCCCCAATTAAATGATGACGACATTTTGGTAGTTGGTGGTCGTTTGCAAAATTCAGAATTATCGAATTCACAAAAAAACCCATATATTTTACCGCATGGTGAAAAACTTACAAAATTGCTCATTGAAGACGCACATGCAAGCACACTACACGGTGGTGTTCGACTTACACTTGCAAAACTGAGACAACAGTACTGGATAACACAAGCAAAAAGAGCAATCCGAGAAGTTATATACAAGTGCATAAGATGTTATCGTTTCATTGCACAACCAAACTCTCAACAAATGGGTGTGTTACCAGCTGCTAGAGTAACCCCAGCAAGACCTTTCACGCACACAGGAATTGACTATGCAGGACCCATTCAAATACTTATCAACAAAGGAAGAGGCAACCGATCAACAAAAGGCTACATTGTCATTTTCGTTTGCTTTACAACTAAAGCAGTACACATTGAGCTGGTTAGTGATCTTGCTTCAGCAGCATTTTTAGCAGCAGTAAGACGATTTACTTCGAGGAGGGGAATATGTTCGCATTTTTACAGTGACAATGGCACAACGTTTGTTGGAGCCAGTAAAGAAATTCAACAGCAACTACGAGCTTCAATCAAACAATCTGAAAGGGATACATCGGTCATACTCGTAATGTATGGAACCCAATGGCACTTTACAACCAAATATCACCTTAAGCGAGTGATTGGAGACAGAACATTGACATGTGAAGAATTGACAACTGTGCTAACTCAAATAGAAGAGTGCCTTAACTCCCGACCATTAACGGCAATCGAAAACGATATAAGTGATCTGACCGTTCTTACTCCTGGACACTTTCTCATAGGAAGCGCTATTAATGCAACACCCGAATCAATTATCGATGAGACTAAAACATACCGCTCCCGTTGGCAGCTGCTACAAAAAAATTACCCAAGACTTCTGGAAAACTTGGTCTTCTGAATATTTGTCTCAGCTTCAACAGCGAACGAAATGGAAACAGAAGGAAGAGAACTTCAAGGTTGGTGACATTGTTCTCATCAAGGAAGATCGATTACCACCAACAACCTGGGTAATGGGTAGAATTTCTGAAGTTCACCCTGGTAAGGATAATGAGGTTCGAGCGGCAACAGTGTTTAGCAGCAATAAACACATCAAACGGCCCATAGCAAAATTGTGTCGTTTATCTATAGAGTCAGGACAACCTGATTCAACGATCAAATATATTCGAGAAAGCAAAGGAAAACCACAAGTGTTAACAACTATTAAAGACTCATCGAATAAGAAACCTAGCTCACTGTTTTGGATTTATATACTGTTAGGAATCATGAACTCAGTCAAAGCTACTCCAACTGATCAACAACATAAGGTCGAATTCACTCCATTTGAAAACCAGCCAGGAATATACTTTGAGGATGTAGGACGAGCGAGTCTTATTTCGAGCTCTTGGAAAACCACCGTATTTTTCAACATGACATCATATTGGTTGGAGTTCGAAACCTATAAGGAAAGTGTTAATCAAATGGAAACAATGTGCTCATCCACAGACATAGCTGAAGTCAAGTCAATAATGTGCGAAGGGATACTAAGCCAATTTAAGCGCCAGATTCAGCAAATTGAACTAAACAACGATATTTTATTGCATGCGAATGATGACTCTATGAGAAGACAACGGCGCTCTCCATTTGACTTTGTAGGAACGATTACGAACGAGTTATTTGGAATACTTGATCAACGGTTCGCCAAACAGTATGAAGAAACAATTGAAGCTATTCAAGGAAACGGAAACCATGTGCTGCAACTCATGAAAAACCAAACAACCATAATTGACTCTACCATAAATATATTCAAAAGGGAACAGTTGGACACAAGACAACAGATTCAATCGCTGAATGAAGTGGTAGCCAAAATTAAGGATAATGTAGACAAATACAACAATTTGAAGCTATTTTCGTCAACTGCTATCAACGCTATTCTGATAATGTTTAACTATCAGCCAACACAGAATATTTTACTAGACATTATTTTGTCAACACAAACGGGAAAGGTACATCCACTAATTCTGACAGTTCAACAGTTTAAAAATGAATTGACAAGGATACACGAAAACATACCGCGTTCATTAATGATACCAGGAGAGAGGCAGCATGAATCCATCCTTCAACTTTACAAAAGCTTGAGTTCAAGAGGAAGGTTGACTGGCAGAAATATAATAATAGAAATAACACTCCCACTTCTTTTTAATGAGGAATTTAAGATATATAAAGTGTTACCAGTTCCTACTTTCCATAGTGGGTATTTCACTTGCATTGTGGCAACTTCAGACTACTTGCTTGTGAATCTAAAGGGAAACCATTTTTACCCTCTTGATAGATCTGAATTCTCCCTTTGCAAGGAGAGACACCTCGATAATTACTGGTGTAGACTTCAACACCCAATATATACATCAGGAGCTTCGGTCAGCTCTTGTGAAATGAGCCTAATTCACCACAACACTGAGCTTTTGGACTCATGCCTGACGAACAACATTCCGATTAAAACATATTGGATTGAAATGCATCATCCGAATTCTTGGATATATAGTGTTCCGGGTACAACTACAATCAATATTGACTGTGACTTCAATCCGTCACACACTACCTTAAAGGGTAGATCGGCAGATTGCATGATCCATGATCAAATGATGACAATCATTGGTAGACAAACAATGATCAAAAAAATAACATCTTCTTTTCTACCATCTTTCAATCTTTCTAAAAAGTTAACTACGTTTAACTATAAAAGAGAGCAAAGTCCCATTGTATTGAAAACTGATATGTCGTTAGAGATCTCAAAATTAGAACATTCGATCGAGCTACAACGAAGTCAAGAACATATTCTGAAGGAAATAAAAACCCATAGGGTACATCAATATTCTCTTCTGGGGTCAACGGTATTTCTGGTAGTAGCTGTTACAATTGGCGTCATTTTACTGAGAAGGAAGACAAATCAATCAATAATCATTCAACAGTCTAAAGATGAGAAGCGGATTGAAGGTGGAGGAACTTTTTCAGACACCGATTTTTGTATTTCGTCAGTTTGAGAGAAGCCCCAGCATGTTGTGACAACAACAATTTAATGACTCAGGTTGCAACCGCACAATACGTAAAGTGTCGAATAGACAAAAAGTACGTTTACCTGTCGCGCTCGAGTGTCAATTGTATATTGATTCTTTTTTGTTAAAGTAAGCAAAATTTCTGTATAAATTGAAGCTATTCAATAAATAAAATCGCTTTTTGTTATTAAGAGTCAACGAAGTAGTTTCACTTAAAAGATTTCCCCCCACCAGCGGTAAGGAATCTCTTGAATTGAAAATTACGGAAGAAACAGAACCAATGTCTCTCGTTCACACACCGATTGATATAGCTCCGAAGCGCCTGGCGCCCACGCAGAATCCAGTAACGCTAACGAAGAGTTTGTAGTATTAGTTGGGTTACACCATGAAGAGTGCTACCAAGTATTTGATTGATGAGCAGCCATATCAAGGCTCCATTCTTCGGAAGAATAGCTGGAAAACGCTGGTCGTTTGATATTGATGCCTTACCCAGCCGTCCAGCTACTCGCAAAATACAATCCTATTACGGCTATCATCGTCACCAGTGATGCTTTCTGTTCGCTCTGTGCACTGACCAGTTCATGCGTATTGAGTTGCTCCATTCCCGTTAAATGAAGTGAGCCCGTTACTAGCCATTCAAGGCCTTGCCACCATAGCCGATGCCGCAAAAGCTCCTGTGCACCTAAACCACGGCTTGCGCAGTCAGCTGAATTTTGCGCTGACCGGACATAATACCATCTATCCGGAGCTGTCAGTTCTTGTATTTTTCGAATACGATTGGAGACATACGGTTTTAAAGTTATGGGGTATTTGCGTAGCCAGCGCAGAACAACCGCCGAATCCGACCACAAGTAGTACTGCTTATCCTCCAGGGCTAATGTAACACGGACACTATCCAGCAACTACGAATGCATTTTACAGCATTCATTAAGTGTATGTAGAGCGCAGTGAAACTGAGTCCACACCCCCCTCAGCTCTTGAGGAAGCTGAGCATCCTACATGATGCCAGCAGACAAAAGGGTCTGAATGAAGATTTTGCCCACAACGACCAAGTGCCCAGTGGGGTCAAACAATTGGCCAACCTCTCTAAGCACTTGTCGTTTAGTTGGGGTTCTATTGTGGTCATATAGTTCAATCTTAAAAAACACCTCATCAGCTGCAGAGTCCCAGTGTAGACCAAGCACCGTTTCCACTGATGGGTCAATCAAAAGCTCTGTGGAAGAAGAAATGTTACCAGTTAATTGATGGATTACTTGTGCGCAGTTCGAGTTCCACTTTCGCAACTTAAAGAAACCCCTCGATAGTATCGTGTCGATACTAGTAGCTAATAGACAGATAGCTGCGGATCGAACCCAGTACATCTGGCGTAGTAGTTGACGGACAACACCACTTATTTGAATGAATGTCTCACCCAAACGTGGAGCCAAACTCTACCGAAATTTGTCATCGGGCTCTTTTGTCAAAAATGCGTTGCTTTTGAATCAGCAGATCGCTCCGCTGATGGTTGACAAAAGCTGCTACGTTCTGCAAAATCATTTCCGGAGACAAGGGCCTACTCTTTAGATGCCATCCGACAGCGCCGCCATTTGGTTTAGTTGATATGGTTGAATATTATTGTAGTATACATTTCAACGTTAGCATCCCTTGGTAAATCGGTTGGACTTGAACACTGTCCAACTTAAAGCATTTCAGAACTCAATTTGGTAGAAAATATTATTACTGCATTAAATCGTTGCTTATCCAGCAAATGGTCCTTCAGTAATAACTTGGCAGTTGTCGGTGACCTCCGACTAACTGCGTAGTATACGCTTCCCTTGTGGCAATATACGAGTACAATAAATATGGAGTGCAAGGGGATTTTAGGATTTTCCCAAGTCTATCACAACACACTCATACTCATTATTTTTCTCTGTCTGAATTGTTCTTGGCTAATGATTTGCTTGGAGTTTTTATTATTACTTTCTTTTACGATTCTATTAGTATTCATCATATTTTACTGACAACTATCAATATAAACTTCCTAAACTTCATAAATTTTACGGACCCTATAAAACTGTCCCGCCGAGAGGAAATAACAATCCACCAGAAGCATATCATTTCGCTCGAAACTTTCGATAAGCCTCGAATTTTTCCCCAACTTCGAATTCACTTAAATTACAATAACGATGATGGAAAAATATCTACATAATTACAAGAACACCAACAACAGCAGATACGAGTACATTGTTTTGTTTTTGTAAATATGTAAATTGAATGGGCTAATTGCATTAGTAGCAATTACCTCTATCTCTAATAACATAATTCACGATCCATCGACATCGAAGATGTTTCAGTTCGTGTATCTTAAACATTGGAATGCTAGTACAATTGTACGAGTACTCGTTTGTATGGCTGCAAATTTCCTCGGAAAATCACGATTTCGAAGTCGTGATGTATCGTCTACATCGAAACGACAACGGCAGTGCCTTTGCCTACCAAATGGCATAAGTATGTCATTAAAATATTGCACAACACTGGATTTATTACGTTCATTTGTTTTAACTCTTGACACACGTTCTCGGCTTAAGGCATCAAACAGAATATAGTACCTACCTTCATCCTTTAGGGGCAGTACGTCTGTTCAGCATTAGTTACGAATAACTTCCGCAAATATCAGCAATACAAACAAATCCCATTTATCCGTAGGAGTAAATCCATCCAAATGTGACATTTAGATCCTAGGGTATTTAGAGTATTTAGGATATACCCTAAATTTCGTTTGCCATCCAACCAACACCACACCTGTGTCAATAGAGTGGATTGTTGTTAAACTCTTTTCCGTGACACATAACCTCAAAAGTAGGAAAAAGTTGGAAACACAAGCTCTTCCCTGTTAGTTGTTTCTGTCACCCTTGAAGTGAACACGTATTACCATTGAGTATATTCGAAAATTTTGTGGTGTCGTAGCATGAGAGTTACGCCCCAAAGGATAGGCCATCCTGGCAACACATCTTTTGTTCAAACTAAGAACAAAGATTCAATTGTTTTTGTTATCTCGCAGTTGTTTTTGTTTGCCTTGGTTTTGTTTTACAACTACAGAAGGTGTACTAACTCTGCTCCTTTGGTTATGTTCAAGAAAAGACGCAGTAAAGGGTGAACCTTGTATTGTACCTATCGCCACCACCGGCCGAAAGCTAATAAATCAATAAGAGATGAAAATGTTGAAGGGCCGGCTGGGACTTATGTCAAATGTAGTGTACATAACCTTTGCAAAGTAAAACGATTGCAATCGATGTCTGAATGTACCTGCCCACCTACTAGTTTTCGGTGTAAGTTGGGATGGATTGAATACAAGTTTAGTTAGTGACTCAATAGCCTAAATAGAAGACGTTTACTATATGGTCATTTAAGGGGGATGGATGTAATTATGTTAAGCGGGAAATTTTTTATTTGTGTCAGACTCAACAATTCTGAGTGAACAAACTTGATTTATGCGGTGGATCCATTTGGGGATACATGTATATGTATATATTTACCTATCAGAGTTTAGAATATCACATTCGACTTGAAGGATGTGTGTAAACGGTTTCTCGTAAATTGATTTACGTTTATTTGCGTAGTGCAACTCTAAATAGAAAATATTTTAGGGTAGCTATCGACTCGTGCAAACAAGTAGGAGCAATTTATCGACGAAGGTCAGTGGGGTTTTAGCTTAAACTCGTATGTATTTAACTTTGCATGTATTTGTATATACTCGAACATATTCCATTAGAACTGGTTTATTTTTGCTGAAAAGGCGCAAGTGTACAAGGCCAAATCGCGCCGCATGACCATATTGTATCCATTGTCTCTTTACAAGAGTTCAAATGCAATGTCAGGAAATTGGCTGTACAAGTACGGGAAATTGACCGTTCCTGTCTATCGTTAACTACAGATGTTGCTTGAGAGATAGTCACCGATTATTGGCTTGCATTGCTACCTACTATACTATAAATAAATTTGTTTACGTTTATAGTTCACGATTTAAAGAGACACATGTACATTCAGCTATGATAATTGCATTAGAATCGTTTGCCTGAGCTGCACGGGGGCTTTCACTAACAGGTCTGACTTAGTTCTAGACACACTGCTAAATCTGCCTTCCCTTGATATTTATATCAAAAACTAAATGAAAGCTAGGTGTGAGGCAGGTAAATACATGTAGCAAAATATCCGCCCTAGGAAGCGGCGCTTCATAGAATTACTTTACTTACTTACACTTAAGGTGGCCTACAGTCCGGGGTAGACCTGGGCCTAAACCAACAAGCAACTCAAGCCAGCTCAATCTTTAGCTAACTGTCTCCAGTTGCGCACTGCAAGTCGTTTGAGGTCCACTTCTACTTGTGCGAGCCACCTAAGCACAGGTTTTACTTCGAAGACTCTGAGAGTCCGAGTATAGGTGTCCATTCGCTCTACATGTTCTAGCCATATCAGGCATACACAGTTTTCTGAATAGCTCGAAGTGCGAGTAGCTGTGCAGCTCTCGTATAGCTCGTCGTTGAATCTTTTCCTCCAAAGTCCGTCAACGCAAATGGGCCCGAATATATTCCGAAGGATTTCTCTCTCGAAGCGACTGAGGATATCTTCAGCCGCTTAGGATATGGCGCCATAAAGTTCGACTGGGATGATCAAAGTATTTAGTTTACCGGGATTGGCCCTTACTACTCAATTGCCTTCAAATCCGAAAGAAAAAGCGATTGGAAAGAGTGATTCTTCGTTTTATTTCTGCTGAGGTGTTGTTGGCATGTCAATTATGGCGTTCTGTCCAATTGGTCGATGGTGTGTGCCCCTTCTTGGTTTTGCACTCAATTACCACTAACCCCTTCCACTGCAACATTAACGAACCATTCTGTGACCCCGCGATAAGTTCTGACGATTACGTCGATTTCATCTGCGGACGCTAGTAGTTGTACAAAGCTTTGAAAGATAATTGCGATAATTCTTCCAAGTCTGATGTTAGAGAAATCATATGACAACGTGTCATTTTTTGTCATCAAAAGCAGTCAGTTTCAGTTCAGTTTAAATTCATTTTTATTTTTTCAACTTAAATTACTCTTAAATGCTAGACAAAAAAATGCTTAAAAATTAGCTTAAATAACTTACAAATAATCTTATTCTAACTTACTGGCCCCATGCGGGCACTCTAAGTTAAACCTAACACTTAAACTATGTCTTTCGACGAATCTTACAGTCTAATTTTATGTTATTTTTACATTTATTAATACTACAACTAAGAAAATAAATTTTAATCAAAAAAACTTAGTATCTGGACTTTTTTTTAATTTTTTATAAAACTTAAAACTAAAAGCCTACAATCTACCTAAAAATAAATCTTAACCTACTTAACCTACTTACATCTAATGCCTACATAAATACATATATATAATATATAATATATATAATATATAAATATATGTATGTATATATACGAGTATTATTATTATTAATTTTTTTTTTGTATATTATTTTTTTCTTAAAATCTAACTTAAACCTACCTAAAACTATGTAAGCCGGCCATGGCTAAAAAAAATTAGACTGGCCCACTTTGCTTCACATGAAGCTACGTATTATTGGAGGAGTTCGACGACAAAGCATCATCCTCTTCACCTAGCCACCAAAAGTGTTGGTGCTGCCGAGCAACATCCCTCATGTCGCGACTCCCTACCGCCCTACTGAACCGGAGACGCTCCGCACTGCCATGTGCGACGTCTCTGTCGCAGTTAATTCGCCTGTCCGCAGCTGTTCGAGCGACGTGGAAGATTAGCGGCACCGCCAATCTGTCCTGGATCAGACCTTTGCTATCTAGATAGAGGAACGCTTCTAGAGGAATAAAGCCTTCAAAGCAAACTCTCTCGTGATACATATAATTGGGGTAGTAAGCCCCGGAGATCAGGTTGTTTGATGAGGCCATTGCTCTTGCAATGTGCCTTCGAGTCAACTTAATGACGAAATTGTCCACTCTGATTAGGTTCGCCCTATTGTACAAGACCTCGTTACGATAGAATTTTATGTACTCAGACTCTGGTGTTCTGTATAAGCGAAGACAAGCCCTCTCAAACACCCGAATCTTTTCCAATAAACTTGCTCTTACGTTGAACCACACGGGACATCCAAATACAAGCATGGGCCTGATAAGGGCCATGTAGCAGATTACCTTCACCGTCGGATCGAGTTGGCTGCTATAAAACAGTCTCTTTGTAAGGGCAAAAGCACCTTTGGCTCTGGCCAGAGCAACCTCTATATGTTTGTTAAAATACAGAAATTGATCTAGCCAGATCCCAAGGTATCTGACTACATTTCGACAAGCGAGTGGCTGTCCGTGTTGTCCGACGATAGAAAAATTTCGCCAATTCTTTCTGGTATCCCTAGAGGCCCCAGACAAAGGCGTCCTAAACAGAATGGTTTCCGACTTCTGAAAGTTGATTTTCAACTTCCAGTCATCGCAATATCGCTTAATTTTGTCGAAGTCACGCTGCAAAAGTATATTAATGACCTCAATCTTTGGACCTGATCTGTACGCGATTATGTCGTCTGCGTACGCTATGGCATGGTGAAGTGAACCTATCAGATCACTCGTGTAAATGTTGAATAGGATCGGCGAATTTACTGCACCCTGTTGCAGACCGTTTTTAATGTTAAATGTTCCAGCGGAAGTCACATCGCCATTCTTCACGATGAACTGTCTACTGGAGAGCATATCGAGAAGAATATACAGCAGTGGTTTACTAATGTCCAACCTGTCCAGCTTGAAAAAGAGTCCTTCTAACCATATGGTATCGAAGGCTTTCTCCAAGTCAATCAGGCAGGCACCAGTGCACTGGTTCTTGGCTTTGTTCCATTGGATATCAGAAACCAGTTTCGACGCAGCATGAATGATATCATGCCCCGCCTTGAAACCGAATTGATTATCCGGAACTATATGTTTGTCCTCAACCCACTTGGTCAGGACTCTATTGATCACCCTTTCGAAAACCTTACTGATGATTGGAAGGAGACTGATCGATCGGAGATTCGCCGGATTGGAAGTGTCTTTATCCCTTTTGGGGATGGGATGTACCACCGCAGTTTTCCAATGCGCTGGATAATGTGCATTATTCATTGCATTATTAAACAGGGTGGTATAAATGTTCACCGCTTCTAGAGGGAGATGTCGAAGCACAATGTTCGGTATTTCATCGGTTCCCACTGATTTCTTACTTCTAAGTGATTCGAAGATCGTTTGGAGCTCTTCCTTCGAAATGAACGGGGGTAGTACCCTATCGTTGGTGATGACATTATTTGCCATATTCTCGTCACTGAACTGGGTGAAACCCGAGCTCTCGAATCGCCAATTCACAATTTCATTTCGAAGGTAGATATTGTGCACAAGGACTCGATTCTCCAGATCGTGGTTCGGGCCAATGATAACATTCGCCTTGTACACTTCCTGGAAAGTCGCTCCTATAGCCTCTACCTGCTCCTGCGGATCCTCGATCACAAAGAAGTTGTCATCATCAACAGCCCCATTTGGATCTATGCATTGTTCGTTGTACGTCGTTCTGGCGATTTTAAGACATGGAAGGTCGTTCTGATTATTTCTCCGAAATATTTTATTTATTTGCGGGAACATATTCGGGTTGCTGGTGTTTACAGCCCGAATTTTATTGTTCCAATACAAACTTACAGATGTTCTGTAATTTTCCTTTATTAATGTTTGGAGGTTTTTAATCGACGACTTCAGTGTCATGATCTCCGGGTTATGTCTGTCAGTGAACTGTCTGTACAAGGTTTTTAGTCTTGACAGCAGTCCACTTTTATGTCGGTGCAGTGCGTCAATAGTTGCGGTGCGGAATAAGTCTTCGTCGTCAGTGTGTTGGTACCGAGGTATCGTTTTGTCCATTGTTCGTTTGATTGTCTCGTCCATAAGTCTTAGATACCTGTCAATCTCCTCGTTTGACAGATTTCTGTTGGACGGTGGGTAGAGCGAATTCGAGGAGAGTGCTCTAGTCAGTGTTCTGGTGAAGTGTGTCCAACGCACCCTACTGTAGTTGTAGGCATGCCTTTGAACAAACTCATCCAATTCCGCAATTTCGTTGGGAACAGTTATTTCGGTGCTGAGACCGCAATGGTCACTGTCATACACGAAAATGCATAGACAGTTTGTAGTTTGTTGGTTAGTGGATGTCAGTTGTATTCGTGAGTCGAACAGCACAAGATCCAAATAGGACCCGTGCCTGGGAAACGACGGACTATCCGTCGCCTTAAGCCCGAGTCGATACATTACATTGTGCTGACCCCACCAATTGAATAGTTGGTTCCCTCTAGTATTTGGTGTATTATTTCCCCAATCACTATGTTTGGCGTTGAAATCCTCGCCGATAATAAAATTGTTGTCTTCCAGTTCCAGCCTCAGGAATCGAAAAAGCGTCTCGAGCTCTGAGATAAATAAGGTGGATTGAGTAGCCTTAGGTGCATAGACAGACACCATGTACAACCGCTTTCCACTACGGAGAGGGATATACACGATGCATGCTTCCAGCACCTGGAACCTACGTACTACACGAAGGTATACTCTTTTAAAACGTATACCTTTTCGTACGAAAATCGCAACGCCTCCTCCCTGAATGGAATTGGGTCGGTTTCTCCGTACTATTTTGTATCTTCTGTGCCTCATTTTGTGTCTTTTGGTAAGCTTAGTTTCGCTAACCAAAGCACATCAGGGGCTTGGTCTTTAAGCAACTTAAATAGTGCGGCTCTTCGTTCGAGCCTAATCAGTGAATTAACATTCACAGCAAGGACCTTCAGAGTCTGCTCCGCCATGTATGTACCCATTACGGCAAAAGGTGCGTTAGGCCAGGCAGCAGCGCGTATACTTGATCCACCCGCGCGGTCTGTTCAGTTAAGTGACGTTGTAACTGAGCCATCTGTCCCTGGATAGAGAGCAAGATAACTAGCATGTCAGGTACTGGTTCCGGTGCTCTGGGCGCTAGGGCCTGAGAAGCAACCTTCACTTGCTGTACCGTATTTCCCCTACCTGACGCCATTTGGGCGTAGGTAATATGGGGAGTAACGGCTGTTGTTTGCGTGTGCACGGGTGGACGTTTCACTTCCACTTTCTGCTGCCGGGCCAGATTTATTGTTTTGATATACTGGAATTTGGGACAACCCCGATAATGTCATCAAAAGCCTCCATTAAGTCGTTACCGACTTTGATAGAGCAGCGAGAGTACGCCATTTTGCACAGGCGGATGAGCTAGTCAGGAACGCCAATACTAGATTTGGCTCTATGCAACTTGCCTCCATAAATGCTCTCATCTGCGGCCTTAAAATCCATGAAAAGATGGTGGGTATTGATTTGGATTTCTTCAGTTTTTTTCAGGATCTGTGAAGAGTGTAAAAATTTAGTCGATTATTGACCTTTCTGGTCTGACCAATCAGGTTGTTGACGGCTCAATAGTTGGCGCAGCTAAAGGGTTCTCCTTTTGGTGGATCAGGCAAAAGATGCTGAGAAACTTTGAATGTCCAAACAACTTTGAATACCTCGACCGGTAAGCCGTGAGGTTCAGTTGCATTGTTGGATTTTAGCTTAGATATTGCCATCCTTACATCGCTTTTGTCAGGTGGACTGAAGTTTTGGCTGACGGCTGCATTTTGAGCTTCTTCGTCATTATACAGTCTGCAGAAAAAGTTTTTCCATATTCTCAGCAGCGACTGTAACTCTACTACAAGGTTTCCTTCTTTATCTCTACAGGTGTCTGTACGGGCTGCCTTATTATTCCTGAAGTACAACCTCTCAAAATTTTCGATCGAGGGCAGCTCTCATCCTTCGTTGAAGCGCCGCCTTGTAGGCTTCTTGTTTAGCTGCATGTACTTGCCGGCATTCTTTATTAAAGCAGAGATTTCTTGTTGGCGGTAGGATAGAACCCAGCACATTACGCGTCTATGATGGCCCGTTGCCAGCGTTGCCAATGGTCCTCGGTACTAGATGCTGGTAGCATAGGTGTTGTTGAGAGATTTGGGCATATGCGTTCGGCGATGATTCTGACGCTCTCTTTTGATTGCAGCTTTTCTACGGGCAGTTGACTGCCCGGAACGTTCGCATGTCCAAACAACTGGAGGCATGTCTTACGTCTATCGCAAAATGGTCAATTTGATTTGGAGTTTGATGATCCGGAGGCCGTCATATCTGGTTGTGTATATTGAAATAAGGAAACCGTGTGCTTGCTTTAACTAATATTACGTCCCGCTGCAAAGTCAATAAGCATTAGGCTATGCTTATCAATGTCCTCCTTTCCTATCATGAATTTTAACATCATACTTCAGATATTGGTCATATGTTTTGTCGAAGACCTCATAGAGACGTTCTTGGTGCCGTCATTCTTCGAAGGTTCGAAATCCGACGGTTATTGTCCTTTAAACGTTTGCTAGGATCGTCAACCGTGAATTCATTTTTATCCGAGGCTATTAGTTGGTTCGTATTGCTTTTTTATCTTTTAAGTATAAGGTTGTGAGCGCTATGAGGTCGTATGGCGAGCACTTCTTTGCGAACTTGATTTTTCGTTGCAGGAAAAATTGAAGTTATAGGACACTCAGCAGTATCAATCGCCTGGATGGATGAAATGTACATACTGTTAAGCGTTATCCACCTGGCCACAAATGTGCTTATTTGTCGCCTGATCCCCGAAAAATCTTCGATTCCTAACCGGAGAGATGACGCAATAGGCAAGGACCACGAATTCCGAGGCACTTAACACTGCGCAAATTTGAGAGGTTTTATAGTTAAGGCCTAGGTCCATTGCTAGGTGCATTGCCCCATCTAAGTAAATAATCTGAAGTTTTTTTCAAAACTCGCGGTTCCTAGGTGATTATAATGTAAGAGCTTTCTTCCCCACTGAACACCTACATATTGGAATTCCCTGGGGTACGGCGTTCTATAGTCTTACATGATTAAGAACTAATGATAAAATTGTTGTAATTTTCAACAGACTATTTCTTATTACTTTGCCAAAATTTGATAACCTTAATAATCAAACTAGACGTATACCACTGGCTGTTATTCTAGCTTACTTATTGTTTCTCCTGAAAATATAAATACTTTAACTTTCTAAAAGTTATCCATTAGGACTTCTTTACTTGCATTACCCCCTAGTTAGAATCATACATGTTCCCTTTCAGTTATGCTTTATTAAAGATTTTCTCATAAATATAATAGCTGAAGTAAGAATTCATTAACGTTAATGACATCAGGATAACTTGAGTATCTCTTTGATGCAACAAAACATTTACGAACGTAATGTGACATAAAATCGCTCAGGGACCTTAACCCAGAAGCGAAATTCATCTGGGAATATTTTATATATTTTATACTCGTATGTACCAGTTCAGAGCCTATGTTTGTGTGTTAAAGTCCTTTTTTCTCCCCATGGATACTGAATGTGCTTTACTTGAAGGACTGTACTCGTACATGGATGAATAGATACTTTGTTTTTTCCATTGTAGGAGTGTTGTCTCTCGTTAACTTGTTTTGCCTGATTTCGATTAGCAGCAAAAGGGTTTTACAATTTTACGTACTTTTTTACATTTTTGCAGCAGTTGAAGGTTGTTTTAACAGCAAAAAGAAGAATTTTTTAATATTCGTTTAATCCATTAAAGGCTGCCCATATATCGGCTTGACGATTTTGATGAAATTTTGAAGTACATATGTGCCCCAGGGAACATGGAAGTTTATAAAAAAAAAAAAAATTTACCAGCCCACACACCTGAGATATGCCGTGGGTATTTAAATACCCGACAGGCATTTGTGTGATGTTTCCACTTTTACTTAAAAAAAAAACCCGAAAGACACCGTGGACTGCTGTGTTGACGCGCTAGTGTGTATGCGCGCCTTTATTCCCCAATTTTTCGTCATTCTGTTTATTCATCATTTTGTTTATTCATCGGGCAAAGCCCGATAGGTTACCATATATGCTGGAATAATACGAATCGGCGAGTAAACAATTTTAATGTGAGCTTGGGAAAGCCTCTAGCATGTCAGCACCGACTTTTTTTAACAAAACTTTTCGCGAAGAATCCAGAGGAAAACCGATGAAAAACGGCATTAGTCGGAAAACCGACATATAACAAAAATATAAGACTGTTTCACAGTCATTTCGAAGAAAATTATAAGACTAGCTTCAAAACACTGCCCGTATTTCGAAAAGTTTCCTTCACATGAACGTGGGGGATTAACAAGTTTTTCCAGAGTGGTCTTCATATAGCGCAAATAGTGAAACCGATAAAGTGCTTATTAAGCTACGTAGATTACGATCGGTGCACAAAAGCAGTGAAAAAACCGGTATCTATGACACATATGTACATTAGTATTAGGGCCATTGACATATCATAGAAGCAAGATGTATCCTCTCAACCAATAAACAAGTGTGACAAACACAAGAGAAAGTACATACAAACGGGCTCATATTGAATTTTTAAGATTGTGGAACAAAAAGAACAAGCTTGCGAGCAAAGCAGATGGTATTGCAACCCAAGAAGGGGTGGAAATTATACTGACAGCCAGTTTTGAAGAAAATAAACTATTTTTATTGCTCAAAGGCAAATCAAGAGCAAACTGTATATTCGCCTGTATAATTCCAGTAATACAGATACGTGAAAGAAATACTTAGCCTTGGATGTATTGTAAAGGGTTTTCCAATAGGGACTTGACAACTTTGAATTTAATTTGTGAACGCACTCTTTCACTAATCATCAAACTGTCACTGTCAGTTTATTCAGTTAACTCAACATTTTCATCATGGTAAAGTACACTAACGAGCAACGTCTGTAAATTATAAAAATTTTCTACCGAAATTCGATGTCGGTGACTGCATTTTAAGAGGGTTAACTCCAATTTTCGGTCGTAATTCTCGCCCTAGTAGACAGGCAATAACAAGTTTAGTGCAAAAACTTGAGTCTACATATTCGTTGTGTGATGTTGTCGTGTCAGTGAGACAACGGGTTGGTCGAAGTGTCGAAAATATCGCTGCCGTTTAGGCGTCCGTATCAAACGATCCAAATCAGTCAATTCCACGGCGTTCTTAAGAATTGGGCATCGCTCAGACCATATTATGGCGTATTTTGCGTAGGGATCTTGGTTTACACCCATACAAGATCAAGCTGACTCAAGAATTGAAGCCGATGGACCATTTGAAGTGACGTACGTTCTCCGATTGGGTTCTGGAGAAGGTGCGCCAAGTTAATGAATTTCATCGCAAATTCACTTCAGTGACGAAGCTCATTTTTGGCTCAATGAGTTCATCAATAAGCAAAATAAGAGTTATTGGTCGGGTGAAAATCCACATGTGCTTCATGAATCACCACTTCATCGACAAAAAATAACTGTTCGGTGCGGTTTGCATGCCGGCGGCGTTATTGGGCTATATTTTTTCGTCGACGATAACGATCGTCACGTTACTGTGAATGGTCAGCGTTATCGCGCCATGATCACCGATTATTTTTGGCCCGAATTGGAAGATATGGACTTGGACGACATGTGGTTTTAACAGGATGATGCCACAAGCCGCACAGCACACGCTACAATCGATTTATTGAAGAGTAAGTATAGAGCGTGTTATCTCAAGAAATGGGCCAGTCGATTGGCCGCCTCATTCGATTTAACGCTGCTTGACTATTTTCTGTGGGCCTACGTTAAGTCGTTGGTTTATGCCAACACGCCGACGACGTTGGAAGAGCTCAGAGCCAACATTGAAGGCGAAATAGCGGCCGTTTCGGCCGAAATGTGTGGCCTAGTCGTTGAAAATTGGTTCCAACGAATCGACCGCTGCAAACGTGCCCGCGGTGGCCATATGAACGAAGTCGAGTTCCAATGTTTTGATTGTACTTCAAGCCGATAATAAGGTTTTTGAAATATCTCAAATGGTTTGCGCTTTATTTAAAAAAAAAGTTGTCAAGTCCTTATTGGAAAACCCTATATAGAGCTTGATAGGGTTATTCCATTCCAAGTGGAATTTAGATTTTTTTGAAAGGATCTTTTTACTCGTAGGATGTACTCGTACCGGATGTTTTTTTTAGGTGTATAGAATTTCCGATGGGGTTATATATCAAATCAGCTATCAGACCGGGTACGCGTTTCTAACATTTATATTCAGTATACTTTGGCAAATTACCATGTAGAGACTTAGATCCAAACAACGCTTGGAAATGAGGAATTTTTTTTTTCAAAAATTCGAGTTTTATGCGCCAAGCTTATAGAGCACTACGCCCAATTTAACGTGCCCATAAACGTCCATCTGAGCATGTTATACGCAATACAATGGATCGATTTATAGTATGTCGACGTAGACTCTCATGGATAATATTCATCCAACACGAGCTCATACTGTACGTACCGAAGAAGCTGTCGCCTATGTAGAGGTGAGTGTGACTGAGGACTCAAATTTATCGGTTACTAGCTTTACTGTGGAGCACAACTTGTGCAGCTAAATCATGCGATTTGAATTTAAGCACAAAATCAAAGCAACCGATGTGTTTAACTACAATATTTTTGGCGATAATTCCAATATTTGCCCTGCCAAAGCTATCAGAGTCTGTCTTTTTTTCGGCTCGAATGTTTAGATCGGGGAAATTTGGTATTTACGATGAGTTGCTATTATTTGACTCAATTAGTGGGTGGGGTTGTGAAACACTTGAGGTGACGACCTTTGAGGGAATTGATTTAAATTCTATTCCTTACGACATATAAAGCTTTCTACGCCTGTAAACAAATATACGAGCGTGACACCATTTACATAGCCCTGCCTAGAATGCCAGACGTGTTAAGAGGCAGTTTGTTCGTGACGCTTTTGCCGAGAGAATAATTATTATACTACATTGGGGGGTTGTTACCTTTGTACATAACAGTGTCACGAAAATTGTTTCAACATAGCTGGATTCCAGACAACTTGAGGAATTGCATATACAAGTACGTACATATGTACGTCTACTACATAACTTCCCACGCTCGGTTGTTAGATATCATATGCTAGGAGTTCCTGTGGAGAGCAAAGCCAGCAGATCTATGGTAGCCTGACTTCGTTGAAACTAAATTTGCAAACAGATATCAAAGCTAACCGCTTTTGGCTTTGTAAAAGTACTCACGAAAGCTGATGATAATTACGAGGGGTGTTCAATATATTCTCGGTATCGATATGAAGGAAAATGCGAATTCAATTTAAATTGTTTTTATTTTTCAATATAATTTCCCCTAACATCAATGCATTTATTACATCTTGAGATAAGCTTTTTTAAACCCTCAACAAAATAAATTTCCTCTTTCTCTGCAAAATACCCATTTATTGCCGACTTGAGTTCTTCATCATCCGAAAATCTTTTTCCACGAAGACATTTTTTCAAATCCGGAAACAGGAAATAATCACTAGGGGCAAGGTCTGGACTATAGGGTGCTTGTTGGATTTCTTCGAAACCACAATCTCGCGCAGCAGCCTTGGAAACTCGCGCCGTGTGAACAGGAACGTTGTCATGAAGAAGCAACACACCCGCTGCGAGTTTACCCCGTCTTTTCTTTTTAATTTCCTCCCGCAAATTATGCAAAGTGGAAGCGTAGGATGTGGCGTTGATGGTTTCACCTTTTTTTTTGTACTCAATGAGCAAGATTCCCTTTGAGTCCCAAAAAACTGTGGCCATGAGCTTCCCGCCAGACGGAGTGACTTTGAACTTCTTCGGGGGGTCTGTTCCTTCTTTATGCCACTGCATGGACTCTTGTTTGCTTTCAGGATCATAGTGGTGGACCCATGTTTCGTCCCCAGTAACAATTCGATCCATAACACCGTCCGCGTTCTCACTACACATCTCCAAAAGCTCTCTACAGCATGCGATTCTCGCTTTTTTCTGAGGCGCTGTGAGCATTCGTGGCACCCACCTTGCACTGACTTTTGAAAGGTTAAGATGGTCGTGAAGAATGGTGTGAATGGTACCAATTGAAAGCTTGGTGATCTCTGCCATCATTTTCACCATTATTCGGGCATCCTCAAGAACAAGTTTTTCGACTTCTTTGATGCTTTCTCCCGTACAAGCAGTAGCCGGGGCGCCGGAGCGGGGGTCGTCTTCAATGCTCTCTCTGCCTCTCTTGAACTCACTTGACCACTTTTGCACAGTTGATAATGAAGGTGCGGAACCCTGGTAAACAGCCACCATCTCTTCATGAATAGTTTTTTGACTTTTTCCTTGCTTAGTGAGAAATTTAATTACAGCGCGATGCTCAATTTTCACCATCATCGTCTCAGTTGCCATTATGATTCTGTTTAACTAGAGATAAAACGCGAATTAATAATCACATTTATATTAAATTTTACATGAATGCACTAAAATAATAGTATTACTTGATGAATAGTGTACGAGTACACCTCTTATTGAGATGATTTGATTTGCATTGCCGAATTTCTTCCAATCCTAAATAACAAATTTCGACTCCCTAAAGGATAGGCTTGACGAGAGTACGAATTATGTAGCACTACAGTTCAGAATGAACCGGTCCTTAGCTGACTGTCTGCAGTTGCGCACTCTAAGACGATTGAGGTCCCCTATTATTGTACTGTGCGCGTCGCCATCTACGGTGAAGTATTCCTCTACTGCGTTGTCTCTCCCGGTTAGATTCAAAGACTCTGAAGACCGGACCATTGATGACCATTCGCTCTACATATCCTAGCCATCTCAGGCTCTTGATGCGGATTTTTTTGAATAGTTCTATGTAACTGTACAGCCCGTATACTTCGTTGTTGAATCTTTTCCTCTAAAGTCCGAAAAACGGGACCGAATATTTTCCAAACGATTTCTCTTCGAGGCGGCTGATGATGTCTTCATCCACTTTCGACAGGGTCCATGCTACTGCACCATAAAGTAGGACTAGGATGATTAAGGTCTTATATGTAGGTAGAGTGTTTTTTCGGGATAGGGCTTTACTACTCAATTGCCTTCTAGGCCCAAAGAAACAGAGATTAGAAAGAGTAATTCTTCGTTTTATTGCTACTGAGGTGTGTTGGCATGTCGATTATGACATTCTGGCATGTGTGTCCCTTCTTGTTGACGGCATAACTTGGTTTTGTTCTCATTTTCCGCTAAACCCATTTTGGCAGTTTCCGTATCAGTATTAGCCTACCCATCTGTAACCGCCCGCTGAGCTCTGCCTATTATGTTGATGTCATCGGAGCACGCTAGTAGTTGCACATAATTCTTTCAAGTCTGGTGTTAAAGTAGTCACTTGAGAGCGTGCCATTTTGTCTAAAACCATTTTTGTCATCGAAAATGTCCGTTAAGTCGTTACTGACTTTGACGGAGCAGTGAGAGTTTTCCAACGTGATTCTAGACAGACGGTGCCAAAACTACACTTGTCCCTATATAACTCGTCTCTATAAATGCTGTCATATGGGGCCTTAAAATCCATGAAAAGATGGTGGATATCGGGACCTTTCTGGTCTGAAATGGCACTACACTGTAACAATCAGGTTGTTGACGAAAGGTTTCAGGCGTTCACTCAATATTGCAGATAAAATTTTGTATGCGATGTTGGAGAGACTTACGGCTCAATAGTTGGCTCAGCTGGGGGGTCGCCTTTTTTGTCGATCGGGCAAAAGGAGCTGAGATTCCATTCCTATGTACACTCTTCTGACCAGATCTGAGAAATGAGTTGATGCATGATCCCCACAAAGTCATTTCTAACAACTTTGAATGCCTCGACCGGCAAGTCGTCAGGTCCAGCTGAGTTGTTGCATTTTAGCTTGGCTATATCTATCCTTTCTACATTCTGGTCAGGTGAACTGAAGTTTTGGCTATCATCGTCTAAGTTGAATGGTCTATTCTGCCTGACCACGGTATGCTAAACTTCTTCGCCGTTATATATCCTGAGGAAACATTTTTTCCGTTTTCTCAGCAGCGATTGCGACTCTACTATAAGGTTTCCTTTTTTATCTCTACAGGTCTCTGTACAAGCTTTTTTGCCTTATTATTTCTGGAGTACAACCTCTCAATATCGTGCGCTTCCCGTTCTTTTTTTTCTTCTTCGGGAGTAGCCGATGTTCTTCCCGTCTCTTCTGCTCGTAAAGCTCATGAGCGGCTCTCGTCCTTCGATGAAGCGTAAAAAAGAAAAGAAAAAGACCGGACAAACGAAAACAGCCTAGGTGCGACTGAGGTGTAAGAATAAAAAAATGTATGAGTACAGGAGTGTGGGACAATAGCTAGATTGTTGTCATTACTGCGAAGTGCGTATGTACTCTAGTTGACTGTCTGCAGTTGCGCACTCCAAGACGATTTAGATCCCTTTTTATTGTACTTGTGCGCGCCGCCATCTAAGGTGAAGCATTCCTCTACTGCGTTGTCCCTCTCTGTTAGATTCGAAGACTCTGAAGACCGGACCATTGATGACCATTCGCTCTACATATCCTAGCCATCTCAGGCTGTTGATGCGCAGTTTTTTGAATAACTATGATCGCGCTGTCTTTTTCTCCATATGATTCTCACCATATGTTTTCGCAAAATAGTCAGAGGTTCTATCATATTGTCGTAATAAATCCATTTCAACAAGTTAGACTATATTGTAGTTTTGATTGGACTAGTCCATAGTACACTGTATCTAAAAGATTACGCGAGTAAAGAGGCCTTAGATAATACAAGATGTGCGAAGTTCTTATGAGATACTTTTTCAATAACGAAGTATGTATGTTCCAGTTAATTTTTTTTATCAAAGACTATGCCCAGGTATTTAATATCGGAGACCGAATCAACGACAAAGCATTTGGAAGAACAATTTGTATCATTATTATATGTTTTAGAGCTATTTGTCATAAAACATTCATCTGTATTCACACTGAACTTCTTACAATCTGTATTGTAAAATATGAGATACGGATAGTGTAGATATAGTGCAGGTAAGTTAAAAAACATTATCTTCGTTTTATCGCTTATTACTAGCTTATGCATACTGAATCAATGTCGTAAGACGTCCAAGTCTTGGTTGATATCAACAACCAAATCTAGGACGGAACTCTTGGGTATGTGCAAGCTATATCGTCAGTGAAACCAATTTGTTTACCATTCAAGTTTTGATTAAAAATAGAATTGATAAAGGTTAGGAATAATATCGGGCCAAGCACTGATCCCTTTGGGACACCAATATTTATATCAATTTCTTGATATCTTTTATCTAAACAGTCTAAAACCTGTTTTATCTAATTTACATAATAAAAGGTTATGAACCTCTGTATCAAAAGCTTTAGTAATATCTATAAACAGTGAAGCCGTTACCATTTTCCTATCTAAAGCGCATCCTCTGTCGATAATTCTTTTTTTGATATCTTTCCTGAAGATCTTGGAGAATACAGAGAGAACAGAGATTGGCCAGAAGTTTGCAATGTTTAAATCCATCTCGTTTTTTTGAAAATTGGAATAACCTCAGCAGAAATATTCCATTGTATAAGTTATGTATGAAGACAATAAAACTTATACGTTACGGGAACGCATTGCAACGACCAATTGAATGCAAACCCAGCAAATCACAACAAAAAACTAGTTAAGCGCATCGTTTGATGCTTTTTCATCTTTCTGTTGAGCGTGTGCAGAAGTTTCCGGTACCGGTACACCATAAAGCGCGGACGTGATAAAGGCTTCCTCGTAGAGGAATTTCAACAACAAATAAAATTAAATAAGTTCTCCATTCAAACCGGATGTTTTATTTATTCTTTTTATTAATTTATATTCTTTTGTTATACAAAACGCAAAATGAATCATCCAATTTTCTTTTTGAATTACTTTTTTACTAAATAAAAGCAAATGATTTTGAGTGATGAAAATCTTTATTTGGACCCTTACAATTGTTTCTGTTAAGTGGCAAGGATGATATCCGCCAAGTGGCTGCCGCTAGTGTTGATGCACATTTCTGCCCTTTTTATCGCATTTTCCATGACTTTCAGCAAGATTTCCGGTGATAACTGTTCGCACTTTAAGTAGCCCCATAGAAAGAAGTCTGGGATGGTTAAATCGGGGTATCTTGCTGGCGATGCCGAATCGCCAACAAGGGAGATTATGCGACTAGGAAACGCTTCCTTCATAATATCCATTGTGGCTCGTCTTGTTGAAACCACATGTTCACCAAGCCTCGTTCATGCAATTCTGGCAGTAAGAAGTCGTTTATCATGGCCCTGTAGCGTTCGCCATTGATAGTGACCGTATTGCCGACGGCGTCCTCTAAAAAATACGGCCCAATCAACCCTCCCGCGTGAACGCCGCACCACACAGTGATTTTGAGTGGATGTAATGGCTCTTCGTGCATCGCACGCGGATTTTCAGTGCCCCAGAAACGAAGATTTTGCTTATTGACGTAACCGCTTAAGTGGAAATGCGCCTCGTCGCTCATTATTATTTTCGACACAAAATCGTTCTCTTCGTTGTTGAGATTGAGTATGGCTTTACTATAATTCGCACGCGACTGACGGTCAAGAGACACTGTTTGCACTTTGTACGGGAAGATGTGTAAGTTTTTCACTAAAATTCGCTGTTGGGTCCGTCTGGTGATGCCCAATTGCATGGCCGGTCGTCTGGTTAATGCTACTTCGTTCTCAGCAACATTGGCAGCCACAGCCGTGATATTCTCGGCCGAACGACCAGTCCTTTGGAGACCACGTCCAGCATCGTCTCCTGTGGTTCCATTCTGTTCGAGTCGAGTAGTTAAGCGCTGGGATGTTTACCCAGTTGGTGCGACACGATTAGGAAATCGACGTTGATATTCACTCTGCGTTAACACAACCGACCGATTATTGGTCAACAACATCGACACAATTATTCCACGCTCTTGCCGAGTAATGCGCTCCATTGTTTGTTTGTTGGTATACCGCAGCTGTCTAGTTCACAAATGTCAAATATGCTTGACGTACGATGACATTTGCCGAAATTATACCATCTTCCGGTAGGGTGATTAATTTTTCGCCACCTTGTAGATGTCAATAACAATATTAAACACAATTTTTTTAATAACATCATTTGGATAACTTTTATGTGTATGTATAATATGAATTGGATTTATTCAGCAACATTATGGTTTTGGTATACTTCGTGTGACGAAATAGGTTGAAAGAAAAAAGTATTATCCTGGATTCTTTCCATATCAGAACATCTTTACGCTCAATAGTTTGAGAGTCAATCAGATCGGCATCTGCTAAAATCTTACTGGCGACACTGGTAAAAAATTCATTAAAAGTGTCTGCCATTTCTACAGTGTTTTTGATAATTACATCATTTAACTTTATATATGATATTACACCTGTGTATATACTATTATTACAGAGTTCATTTATTAAAGACTATACCTCTTTTAGATTCCCATTAGCCCTATGAATCTTATTGAAATAGAAATTCAATTTTGTTAACACAAAAGGGACATAAAATGTACGACGGTTTCATGAGTGAAGCACGTTCAGCACAATACAGGCAGCACTATAGCTAACTACAGTACAACCCGCATGAAAGGACATATTTTATGAACAAGAACGGCTCGCACCTAATAAGTTCTATTTTTAAATTAAGAGGTGCACTCTTATCCCTCAATTATATACCCCACCGAGCGGACCTTCCAATTTTATGCGGCCTTTGCAACCTGAGGGAACGGGAGGATATGACCCATTTCTTAGCGAGATGTCCCATTCTTAAAGATGTCCGTTACGCCCACTTTGGTTCCTATACACTCGAGATGGAGCAAACACTAGACGTCCTTAATGGTGACTAAGGATGGGACCTTCTATACAGCTACACCGAAACTGCGCTGCATTACAGCTCTAAAATTATCGAAGAAAATTTTTGAAACCTTCATACCTCTTTTTCTTATTTTAATTTTTACTTTTTGCTCTTAAGTAAATATTTCTGTAAATTATGTCATTCTCAATCTTTTTTGAATTTTGTTGGTGGCGAATGCCCACATTTATTCGGTTTAATACAAGCTATAACTTAGAAACTTAAAGTTAAACTTAAAACTAAGGTTGGTTGGAGTTGTGAGATAGGTTGGTTATGGAGAAGATAGAGTCGGGGAGGAGATTGGTTCCGGTTATGTGAGAAGTTGATGAATTGGCATTTGGTGATATTAAATTCCAAATAATTTTTGAGGCACCAGATCTAAAAACTATCAAGATCTTGTTGAAGGTGGAAAGAGTCATGGGAGAAGAAATGGTTTTGAAAAATTTGATATCGTCGGCGCAAAGGGAGACCTACGAGTGTTCGATGATCATATCGAGATTAATTATGGTTAATATAAAAAGAATGGGACCGAGATGGCTGCCTTGTGGAACTCCAGAGGTGGCCAAAAATGGAGCCGAGTGGACTGACCTAAAACGAACACTGTAAAAATGGTTTTCGAGGTAAGAGGATATCCATTTTAATAGTATGGGTTCAAAGCCAGGGGCAGATAATTTGAAGATTATTAATCAATGAGAGATTTTATCGAAGGCTTTGCTAAAATCGGTTGCAACTACATCGACTTCGCTGCCATTCTCTAGGGCAGGGCGGGCAAATGATACGAATTCAACGAGATTTTTGGTGGTTGACCTACCCTTTAGGAAGCCATGTTGTCTAGGGGAAATAAGTGATTTGCATTGGAAGCTTAGAGCTTCATAAAGAATACTATCGATGGGACGATAGTTGGTTATTTCATTCTCTGATACTTTCTTGTGGATCGGGGTTATGGAGGAGGTTTTCCAAGCCTGAGGAAATTCTCCTTGTGAAAGGGATAGGTGAAAGAGATTAGAAAGGGCAAGGGAAAGAGAGGAAGAATATTTTTTAAGAAATATGACAGGGAGGCCATCTGGACTGCGTGTGAATTCGTCATTGAGTTGGTGTAATTTATATTCGATATAAGACGGGTCCAAAATATGAGACAGAAGTGGGCCATTGGAGAAGGTCAGTAGGTAACTAAAATAGGATGGATCTGGTACAAAGGATTCGTTGGTGAAGGATTGTTTAAAAAAGGTGGCAAATAGGTTGGCAATGGTGAGTGGATTGGTTGATGACCTGTTGTTGAAAGAGAAGGAAGGAGGGGAACCTCCTTTTGTTAAGGTAGCGCTGGTAAGGGGAATCGTAGAGTTCGGTGAAATGAATATAAGCACCAAGATAGTCGGAATAGTCGGAAAAGGATCTGGTACGCAGGAAAACAGTCCATAACATGTTTTTCTTATTTCGTAAGGAACGAAGCTTGCGATTATACCGGAGAGGACTAGTAGACGATGTTTTAAGGCGGGAAAACGGAACGTAAAGTGAAAAAGAATTAAATATTTCTTTATAAAAAATGGATAAGGCATCATTTATACTTAGGTTGTGAAAGTTAAAGAGGGATTTGCTGAGATAGTCACTGATTTTTTGAAGGTTTGCTTTATGAAAGTCGTAGGATGACAGACTTGTGGGGGGAGTGGACTGGAATGAAGAGTTATGAAAAAATTAAAGTAGAATAAGAAGTCAGTCTGGTAGACGGACTTCAGCTAAACCATATGGACTAAGTCTAGTATTATTATTATAAAACTTTACTTTTTGTTAGAAAATAAAGTGTCAACTTAACAAACTAACTATCTGTCCAGCTTTCCTGCAGAAGACGAATATTTAGGTTCTGAAGATTGATTCTGCTTATAGATTTGGTCTGACTAGACTGACTGTAGCAATCGCACGACCTGGTATTCTAAAATCGGAAATAGAACTGCTGCATGATAACTCAACATTATCATTCAGCCTTGCATAAATATGATCGATACAAGTCTGAGGTTGGTCAGTAATTCTAGTTGCCTCATTTATACAAAACTAAAAATCATAACTAGAGAGTAAAGCTCTACAGTTATCGAATCACATAAAATGTCAATATTCATATCACCCACAATAATGAGAATTTTTGAGCGCTCATTACTTAAGAGAGAAGACAATTCGTCCACATAAACATCTTTACTTTTATTATATTGTACAACCTACAATATAACCCAGAATTTTATAAAAGTTCTTCTCATGATCGTCCTTTTTTCAGTAAAAAAAAATTACTATTTTTTTAAAGTTATTGGAATGAAAAATACTTTGGTACAGCTCTTTATCAAATTTACAAAGTTAAGTTGCAAGAAAATTATTAGGAGGATCTTCACTTAGGGGATTATTATAATTTAACGTGGGTAGTTATTTTATATTCAAAAAACAGACACAAATTACGATAAATTTTCAAGATCCTCCAATGTACATATTTTTGCAGCGTTGATTCTTTAATTTTTTCTCATTAAAATAACTCCTTTATCGACCCACAGGAGTGAGTAACTCTTTTGGATTTTAATTATTTTAGCTTTGTTGAATAATAACCTATTTGTTTTTGTAAGAGACTTGTTGATGTACATTGATGGGATGATTTCCATATTGTTCACCAAATAAGCTGGATGTCAATAGCTTCTTTTGTTTACGTTTATTACACTCTGTTTTCGCTCAGCAGCGAAATTGATGCACACGATGTTCGTTAACCTCGTCGACACAGATTGAATGGTTTTTGTTTTTAATTGTTTTAACGTAACATTTAGCGACGTCATCAATATTTAAATTCTCTAGTAAACATTCGGAGAAAATTTTCATTGCAGAAGACAAGGCATTACCTTTCTTTACATTAAGAATGCCGACAGAGTTGAGAGATTTTGGGATACGCGTTTGGCGAATATTCTGACGCTCTCTTGGGATTGCAGATTTTCTACGTTATATATGTATGTATTCTCCCAGTAGTTCTTCTTTGTTGTGGCGCTTGGGAAATCCAAATTCGCACCTTGGCTGCAGCAAGGAGGTTATTTGAATCAATGTTAGCTGCCCGTAAGGTTGGTACGTCCAAAAAACTGGAGGCATGCTTTACGTTGATCGCAATGTGGTCAATTTGATTCAGTATTTCATGATCCGGAAATCGCCATGCCTTGTGTATCGTGGTATCATGTTGTAGAGTATACTTACCAACTGTCCTACCATGGATTTTAACATTATACTTCGAGCATTGCTCATATGTTTAGTTGAAGAGCTCGTAGAGACATTCTTTGGTGCCGTCGTCCTTGTCTTCCGTAGGGGCAAGAGCGCATATAGGGCTTATGTTAGCGAATTTAGCTTTGATGCGAATTGTGATGAGGCGCTCGTTCACATGTTGGAAGTTCAAGGCTTCTTGCCTAAGTTTGCCAATAGCATTCACTATAGTATGCACCAAAGTTTTTCATCCTTCTTATGTCCAACCCTTCTCATCGCACTTCCTGGATGGCGGTGGTACTTGTATGATATCAATCAAGGGCATCTGCTACTTGTTCGACTGTATATGGCCGGTTAAAGGTCCGAAAATTGCATTTGCAGAGCGGAAAGTCATTGTCCTTTAAACGTTTGCAAGGGTCGTCAACAGTGAATCCATTTTTATCCGCGGCCACTAGTTGGTTCGTAACTTATTTGAATCTTTTCCGTATAGGTCTATAGGCCCTATGACGGCGTAGGCCACTATACTGTTACTCTCCTGCCATACCCTTAACATTTTAGCCTGCATGGGTAAGGATTTACTCATGCAGTTACTGGGGACCACCTCTGGATGCTAAGGCAAGCACCATCCTACGAACTTGATTGTTCCGCTAGTGGACCGATCCATGTTATTGAACACTCAACATTTTTCCATCAATCACCACCCAGGCGTATACGTACCGTAGTATGTATATTAAAAACAAAACTACAAAATTGTTTTAAGTAGTAGAATACATTTTTCATGTTTTCAATTCCTTTATTTATGTTTTCTTACTTTTGAGAACAAAAAAAAATTAACAGCACAGTTATTTTTGCTTCACTATTTAATGCTCAATATCTATCTTCCAAATCTCACTTTCCGTTTCCACTTCTTTTCAAAAGTTCTGCCCGCTGAGTATGTTTCAGCGACATCTCTTCCCTCTTTAACTTTAAACTTTTTTTAAAATATCTCTCACGCGGCGATCTCCGTTTGCGTGAAATTTGGTCAAAAAAAGAAGATGTGCCGCCCGATTCTGCACGAATAATTTTTCCTTTTTTCATGGCGGTCTCCCATTCTATCTGAGAGATTCCTGACCAAAATTTGCCGTTGGTTCTTCGGAGTTTTCCCATTCTACAATGCATCTGCCGATGTTGATAGACAACGTTGGATGCCACAATAGGTTTGTTGACAAAAAGTTCATCCATCTGAGGCATGAATGGACCATTGCAAGGACTTGCGCCGCTTTGTTATCTTGTATGCCATTAAATGCATCCTCATTCTCACATCCATGGTTCTTGCTTTTGTACTTGAATCCTGCAAGAAAACAAAATCGATTGAAGTCTATATTAATGATTATTTCCGGTAAGACCTTCAGAGATAATATCCCCGGGAACATTTGAATAACCATTTTTTTACGGGTATGCTCAAATTCGTCCTTACGAGCTACATACATACGACTATAGTTCCCATCCTTGTCGACAATCTTCGTTGATTTGGAACTTTTTCTTAAATTAATTTTCTTTTTTATAAAATGTTTTTGCATACCCCTTTCTTGTTCCGGCCATGGTTTTTTTTTTTTTTTATTAAATTTTCAAGCGGAATTTCACATTTGTGTCAAAATTTTGACATTTATTCAAAATTTATCGATTACCGATTGGAAAGAGGGTTCTGGTAGCTAACTTAGCGGCGATAATTATTCCCGTTCACATAAGCGAGTAAATGTTAATGCGATGTTGTAATTAACTTATTTTTTAAGTCAGCGTCCCTTTCATTATTTTTTCCAGGGCTTTCTTCTGCATAATGGTTTAATACGCTTACATCATTTCAATTCCCTACAGATATATGGTAGCCAATGTCTGTAGGCAGGTAGGTAAGAGTGGCTGTTGGAAGTACCAACCCACCTAGGTCTATTGCCCCATTGTGATGCCACGTGGATCTATGATCCTCTTATTAATGGAACCAGTTTGAGCTTATGATGAAGCGTAGGAGACTGTTAACATATTTATTTTCTAGATCGTTTAGGTCTTTGTAGAAGAAAGCTCCTAGATGAAGCTTTCTTCTTTGGGAGAGAGCTGGACATGTACAGAGTAGGTGGAGGACTGTCTCCTCCTCTTCCTCGTTCAAGCAGCTTCGACAGAAGTCGTTTGTAAAAGCGCCAAGCCTTTTTTTTGTTATCCTTTGCAAATATCACGTTTTTCTTCAGCCAGGACAGAGCTTCTTTAATCGCCAAAATTTCCGCCTGGAACACGCTACAGTGATTTGGAAGACGAAAAGAGAAGCTTAGATTTAGACTATCTGAGAAAACACTGCCACCAACTCGCTATCGGTTTGGTGGCTATACCGATATATATCGCTATACGGGGTGGCCGTGGTGTAGTGGTAGTAGCAAACGCTTCTTACTCGGAGGGTCCAGATTCGAATCCTGCCCATGGCAAAAATCAGTTTTTCATTGTATAATTGGAACTCAGACAAAAAATTCTGCGTGTGAAGGCATAACACTGACACGTAGATTTGGCTGTTGTAGAGTTTCAAGCACAGAAAAGAAAAATACTGTGATATACCTCGAATCACTCTGAGTGAAGAAAAACTCTACGTCCTATTCGGACTCCTACCCCTGGAGAGCAAACATAGAAACCAAACACACCTGAGTTTCAAACCACTCCAAAAACAATTTTCCTTTCTCCTCCTTCTATCTTTCCGTCCGCGCCCTTGGAACAGTAAAACGGTATCTAACCCCTTAGGCGCGCGTAAATTATAAAAAAAAAAAAAAAAGATCCATCTATGTAGAGATGGATTGACTTGTCCTCCATGAAATCATCTTCCACCCAGAATGATCTAGAGGGGAAGCTTACATGGAAGTTTTTGTCAAACAAAAGTTCAGGTATGGTGTAATCGATGTTCTATGTGAGAATTCCTAATGTATTAAGAATATTGACGTGAAATAAATAATTATTTGTCCACTGTTTAGTCTGTTTAAGGCGAATAGCTGCGGTCGCAGCTACTTTCCTGCTGAAGATATCTAGGGGTGTCAAATGAAGCAGAATGTCTAGTGCCGCAGAGGGGGTAGACCGCAAGGCTCCGCTTATGCATAGACATTCTGTTCTTTGGACTCTGTTTAGTTTAATGCGGTTGACTGCATTTTCCAAGGCCGTCCACCAGACAACCACCCGGTAAGTAAGTATCGGTCTTATGCCCGAGATGTATAGCCAGTGGGTTATGCGAGGTTGAAGGCCCCATTTATTCCCAATGGCTTTTTTGCAAGAGAATAAAGCTACTGTAGCTTTATTGCCTCTTTCTTGAGTATTAGGTTTCAAGTTTAGTTTCCTGACAAAAATGAGGCACAGATATTTTGCTGGTACTGGTACCGTTTATTGAAGGATGGTCTATAGTTAGAATTTTGTATTTCCTGGAAAAGAGGACAAGATCAGTTTTATGGGGGTTTATTCCCAATCCACAGTGATCTACCCAGCGTGTTAATCTATTGACATTTACTTGAAGGAGTTCTTTAATGGATTGAGATGATTACCTGAGACGGCTATGGCAACGTCATCCGCATAGGCAATCACCCTGCTACCCACCGCTTTCAGGTATATCAGTACTTCATTAACCACTAAGTTCCAGAGAAGCTGACACATCTTTTAGCAGAAGTCTCACATAGTTTGGAGTTGATTATCCTGCTTTTTAGCATTAGACTGATCAACTACCCAAGTAAGTCGTCTACCTGCAGAGTTGACAGCGCAGTCGTGATTACGGATGTGTTGACGTTGTTAAAAGCTCCCTCTATGTCCAGGAAAGCGACGATTGTGTACTCTCTATATTGTAGCGATCGTTCGATGTGGCTAGTCAGTGAATGCAGAACTGTTTCCACGTTGAGCCGTTGACAGAAGTCTTGGATCAATTTTAGCTCGTATATGGACATCAATCAGTCGTTCTAGAGTTTTCAGAAGGCAAGATGATAGACTTATAGGTCTGAGGACCTTTGGGACAACATGAGCGCATTTTCCGGCTTTGGGAATGAATACTATATTGACTTCTCTCCATCACAGTGGAATGTGGATAAGTTCTACACAGCTCCTCATAATATTTTCTAACACTGGTAGAATAATATCTGAGGACCTCTGTAGCTCGGCAGGTATTATACCGTCCGGACCAGCAGACTTATATGGTTTGAAGCCATGCAGCGCCCATAGCAGTTTGTCTCTCGTAATCAGACCATGAATTTTGGTCGCGGTTGCAGTAAACCTGTTCGGGCTGCTACTGTCCGCGAGTTGGGAGCTACCTGGAAAGTGGGTGCCCAGTAGCAAATTGAGTGATTCATCATTTGAAGTTGTCCAGGAGCCGTCGGTTTTTTTCAACATGAGCCGCGATGCCTCAGAGGTTTCTGTGATTTTGTTACAGAATTACCTCCAGGATTGTCGCTTTGCCTTCCTCTTTTTTATATAATTTGAAGGATTCTTTGTATGAGTCCCAGTCAGTCATTTTTCTTGTGCTTTTTGCTACGTTGAAAAGTTTTCTGCAAGTATTTCTGAGTAGTCCCAGTGTTGATGTCCACCAATGTGACTTTTTCTTGCCTCTGGGTTGAATAAGAGGGCAGGAAGCGGCCATAGCCTTTTTTTTATAATTTACGCGCGCCTAAGGGGTTAGATACCCTTTTACTGTTGCCAGGGCGCGGGTGGAAAGGTAGAAGGAGCAGAAAGGAAAATTGTTTTGTAGTGGTTTGAAACTCTGGTGTGTTTGGTATCGATATTCGCTCCCCAGGGGGGGGGGGGGGGGGGGGGGTGAGTCCGAATAGGACGGAGAGTTTTTTCTTCACTCAGAGTGATTCGAGTATAATTCACAGTATTTTTTTCTGTGCTGGAAACTCTACAATAGCCAAATCTACGTGTCAGTGTTATGCCTTCACACGCAGAATTTTTCTGTCTGAGTTCCAATTACACAAATGAAAAACTGATTTGCCATGGGCAGGATTCGAACCTGGACCCTCCGAGTGAGAAGCGATTGCTAGTACCACTACACCACGGCCACCCTCCTAATTGAGGGCCAGAGTGAATTCCTTGACTTTCATGTCAAGCTCATTGGTGTCACGCGGGGGACTTGATTGTTTTGTGGGTAGCGTTTCAGACAGTATTCCTCTGTATTTTGGCCAATCAGTTTTCCGGTAGTTCTGGAATGCTGGTTGGGTAGCGGGCGCATCACTCAGGCTGAACTGAATATATCTGAGTGAATGAGTGTTCAGACGATACCATCCAGTTCGTTAGCGTTTGCGTGATGACGTCGGAGACAAGAATGATATTTAGTACTTCCTCTCGGTTTCTTGTTTTAAAAGTGGGTTCATTGCACATAATATAACCAAAAAGTGACTCACCTCTATCATTGGTGTCGGTACTGCCCCATACCGTGTGATGTGCGTTAGCGTCGCATCCGATTATGAGGCCAGTTTCTTACCTTCCAGCTTCCAGTCCCACCCTTTCTAGGTTATCTCCAGGGAGGGGATCCACTTGGTCGTGGCCAAGGTAAGCCGATGCCAGCCAGTAAAAGCCTTTAGCAGTCTCTAGTCTAGCAACGGTTAAGTCGGGGTCGCTGAGGTTATGAAGTAAAAATGCGTTAAGGCTACATTTCACTAATATACAATTTCTGATCTTACCTTAGTCTCTTGTATAGAGTGGAGCGTATACGGGTGTCTTAAGTCCACGAACCACACTTTCTGCAATCCATGGTTCCTGGATTAGGATAATGTCTTCTGCGTTTTTTGAAAGACGCAGAAAAAGTCCAGCCGAAGCCTTTTATGATAGCCAATGTTTAGGTTTTTTTGTCCAGCAACTTTATCCGTATATGTTGGAAGGTTAGTACGAGTAATGCCTAGCAAATATATTATCTTACTATACAAGTAGGTACGAGTAGACACAAAACGATTTTTTTTCCAAAAAGTTTTCATCGACGCGACGTTTAATTGTTGATTGCACTTCATTACCCGAGTTATGAAGTTATCCATGCCATCTGTCGATTATTTATCTGAATATCGCTTCTAAATTGTTGTTTTGTAATTCCTCAGCTCGATTCCCATATCTGCAGTTATGAATCCGTGCCAAAGGACTCCATATTTGCTCCTCTTCAATCGCAGGTATCAATAAGCACCATCTTCTGGCCGTCCAGAGATGGTCTGTCCATAGACAGTTTTGTTGTACAATATATGCATCCACCGTCTGAAGAGAGAACTGTGTATTTGTCGAAGCTCACATGCATTTGTATCTAAAAAAAAAAAAAGCTGACAAACATTGGGTATGAAATAAGATTTCAATATTGTGCCTTAGGACCCACATTTCATCACATTCCGGGCGAATCCCATTGTGATCAAAACTTTGTCTCCATTTCTCACATAAATCATTTCAGATATGAAAATCGATACACACCAAATCAGTTGTAACTGCATAATTACCTGGAAAATCTTTGCTTAAGTCAATCCAAAGGTGTTGCAGAATTGACCACCCCGTTCCAAAACTTACTAATCTCATTAATCGTTGGCTGTACTGAAATCTAGACAATCAGGTGTAAAGGTATAAGGTTTCAGGTTCGCCCACTTGCCAGCATAATTTTAGGAAAACCGATTTCTTTTCGTAGTCTGAATAAGTGGCAGGACAGGAATTCTGTGGAAAATATATTCTCGGTCTTCATGAGTTTTGCCTTTATTTTTTTCTTTTCTTTTTCGCTGGCGGTGTTGGTGGATAAACAGATTTACTTTGTTTTTGTTCTCTTATCTGGAAGTCTGCATTCGACGTTTTCCTTTGAAAAAAATAAAGTTGTACATAGCTCGTTCTCGATGTACATAGGTGTGTTGTGCCTCTGAAGAGTAGGTGTGGTATAATGTTCACTTGACTTGTTGGTTTCGGTGTTGTTTTTGTTTTTCTATTTTTTGTTTTGTTAGGAAGTATTGACCTAGAGGTTCTCTCTGCCGTTGGTTGGGTGTCCTTCTCCCTTGACTTTTTAATGAGTGCAGCTATAAGTTCAATGTCGCTTTTATCAATAAATTTTTCTTGTTTTTATTTATAGAAACGCCTTAATGGAAAAGCAAAAGTTAATAAGAAAAAGTATCTCTACGCAATTTCTTCCAACTCAATCGAACGCTTTAGAATGCTGGCCAGATATTCTGCCATTTATTATCCACCCTTAAGGTTCTTTGTCAGTTTTAAGCTTTCTATCTATTGTTTTTCAGTTGTCAGGGTGGAAACCAATGAATTATTTTTCAAGTGATATCTTTCGTGTTCTTGTTTTTTTTCTATTTCAATTTTTGTTGCTTCGTGATGTTACAGAGAGAATAGAAATTGAAAAGAAGGACGACGTTGTTAGCTCCAACCACTTCTTACCCACATACGAGTAATTAATTTAGATTTTTCCTTTCCAGCAATTGATTTTCATACAAAAACTTTTAGTCCTAATCTAATATGGCTTTGACGGGATAACTAAACTTAACAGTTCATGTCTCATATTTCTTACAAAACCGACGCTCACATAATTGTCCCTTTAGATGCTTTGAGAAAGTCATTAACTGGAAATTGGATATTGCCCTTTTATTAATTGAATCTTTAAGGTAAAAGTATAATATTTGGACCGCACCCCCCCTAAATTTGTAGGGGATGTATTTCATATATTCATTGTTGTACAGTGCTTAAGCCCACCGAATAGCCATTCCTATGACAGTTATTTCTGATATCGATCAGTGAATGGTAATTTTCCGACGAATTCCCGCGATGACAAATGTAATAAAAAAAACGACGAAGTCCAACGATGGGCAAAGATAACGAGTAGAAAAAACAAAATCCCAAAATTCTTACAATTTTTATTACCATCTTGTGGTGTGGTCCAAATCCAAATGGACGAGAAAACCAAATTTCAATTTGATCAAAAATGTTACAAAGGATGATACGAAAGAAAGTGTAAAAGGTAATGCAAAACATAGAATTCAAGTTACGTTACAATGATAAGAGAGCGAACAAATGTAATTCAATGAGGTTATGATAAAATGATAAGAGAACAAGCAAATTAATTCAATTATAGGGTATTTGTTTGCATAAATGGCAAAAACGCATTACACTTCCAAACAATCAGGCTATTCCCATTTTTGAAACATGGATAGAAATCAGACCATTATGCACTACTGCAACCGACCATGAAAATTCTAGAAAACATGCGGATGCTTTGCTTTAGTTGTGAAGGCAAAGCCGACTCCTCATCTATCCCCACAAAATGAATGGACAGGTTTAGAGTTCGGACTAGCGAATGTTACCACTTGGCGGTACAGTTCAGAGTGAGGTTTGTTGAGTTTTTATGTTGCAATCACCTGGTTATTTAAGACAAACTGTTTTACTAGAAGGATCGTCATAAGATCAGCTGTATCTCACATACAACGTACTAGAACGATCGCTTTAGTAATTGCATTGAAGACATCAGAAAAGAGAGCGACAACCGTCTTATGGGAATTAAGTAATTCGTACTTCATCTGTTAACAGCAACCAATTCAAATTGTTAACTAGAATACTAGAAAAAGTGATTTTACATCTGCAGAAAATAGCATTGTCGGTAAAGACATAAAAGCTGAAGCGCGTGGGTTAGATCAAACAGCAGTAAAGCGACAAAGATTAAAGAAGAAGTAAATAAGTGTGACAGCAGGACCGTCTATACCATTATTAAGGAACTCTCTAGTGGTCAAAGTTCCAAACTTACTTGCATAGGTGGCGGTACAGTTCAGAGTGAACCTGGCCTCAACTAATAAGCCCCTCCATTTAGCCTGAGTTCAGTCAACTCTAAATCGGATGAATAACCCTAATCCTCTAGGTTAGAATCGAAGATTGGCATTGGCGTCCCTTCGTAACGAACTAACTAGTTCGATGTTGCTGTACTGCTCGTATAGTTCGTTGTTGAATCATCCCTCCAAAGACCGGCAACGCAAACGAGACCGAATATTTTTCGAAGGAATTTTCTCTCGAAAAAACTGATACGTCAGGTGCAGCTGCTTTGTTGCATTTCAGCTTAGATACTGCTATCCTTGCTTCATTTTGGTTAGATGGACGGAAGTTTTGGTTTTCGTTGTCTAAGTTGAATGGCTTAATTTGCTTGGCGGCGGAATTTTGGGCTTCTTCGCGGTTATACAGTCTGCAGAAAGAGTTTTTCATATCCTCGACATCGACTGTGATTTTACACAAGGTTTCCTTCTTCATCTCTACAGGCCTCTGTACGGGTCTTCTTATCTTGACACCATCCTTTTACATACTTCCTTACGTTATTACTTAAGTACAACCTCTCAATATCCTCTATCGCGCGCTTCTCGTGTTCTTTTTCTTTTTCTGGAGAAGCCGATGTACTTCCGTCGCTCCTGCTTGTTGTGTTCACGAGCGGCTGTAAACCTTTGTTGCAGCGACGATTTTTACGCTTGTTGTTTAGCATTTGCTTGCCGTCATTCTTCATTAAACCAATAATTTTTTGGTGGAGGTCGGGTGAAACCCAGTACTACTACTGGCAGCATAGTAGTTGTGCAGAGATTTCGTGATGCACTTTGGGCGAAGATTCCGGCGGTCTTTTTTACATTATATAGGGTCCGCCAAAAAAATTTTTTTTTTGAAAATGCTATAAAAAAACTACTGAATATTTTCTCAAATTTCTTTTTTTATTTGAAAGTACAATCCTTCCGGTTAATAATGGAAAATAATTTCATTCAAATGGCTGCCTTGGCTGACCATGCAGTAGCCTACACGATCGGTCCAATTTTTAAGCACATTATCGATTATGTGCAGCTGTATTTCACCAATGGCTTCACGAATATTGTCCTTTAAAGCGTCAATTGTCTCTCGCTTGTCGGCGTAACACTTATTTTTTACGGCACCCCACAAATAATAGTCCAACGGTGTCAAATCGCAGCTCCGAGTTGGCCAGGGTGCAAAACATCGAGTGTAGCTTCGGCTGTGTGGCACGTAGCGCCGTCCTGTTGAAACCAAATATTACCAATATCCTCCTCTTCAATTTTTGTGAACAAAAATTCGTTCAACATGGCCCGATAACGATCGGGCCAAAAAAAATAAAAATGGCCCAATTATTCCTCTGGACCAAAATCCGCACCAAATAGTGACTCGTTTTGGGTCTATCGGCTTTTCAATGTATGCGTGCGGGTTTTCTGTGCCACAAATGCTACAATTTTGCTTATTTACATACCCGCCAAGATCAAAATGAGCTTCATCTGAAAAGATGATTTTTTTTGGCAAAATCGGCATCTTCTCTAAGTCGGTCGCAGGCCCACGTTCCCAGCGTTGTTCAAGCGTATACACAACCATATTCGTTCAGCGGAAGGATAAAACTAATTATCTGTCAAATCAGACATGAGCTAAGTGTTACCATTCACGAAATAAGCACTAGTTGAAAAAAAAAAGTTAGATGGCGAACCCTATACATTCTTACAGTGGTTCTTCTTTTTTCTGCCGCTTGCGAAATCCACATTCGCACCTTGGCTGTACTAAGGTGGGGATCCGAGCCATGTCCCCTTGTGTATATTGAGGTGAGGAAGCTGTGTGTTTGGTCTAGTAATATTTCTACCCGCCGCAAAATCAATAAGCCTAAGTCCGTTGCCAGATGTTGTGATATGTAGGCTATGCTTATATGCCCACTATTCTACCAAAGATGTCCTCCTTTCCCATTCTGGCGTAAAAATTGGCTAATGCAGTTTTAACGTCATACTTCGGACATTGCTCATATGCCTTGCCGAGGAGTTAGTAGAAATATTATTTGGCGGCGTCGTCCTTGTGTACCATAGGGGCATGGGCGCATTTGAGGCTCATGTTAGCGAATTTAACCTTGATACAGATTGTCATAACCATAAGACACTCGCCCACGTTTAGGAAGCTCGAGACTTCTTGCCTAGGTCTGCCACATATGGAAAATCCTCATATAAATATGCTCTGTTGTTCACCGCACTTCCTGAACGGCGCTGATGTCTGCGTAATAGCACAGGCCCTTGCTAATTGTTCGGCTGCACGTAACCTATTAAAATTTCGAACAAAATTTCGCTGACTTGGGATGAGAAAAATCTAGCTGAAATGACGTCAGCCCTGAAGCAAGCCAAAAGGGGACAGTCGAAGCCTTTCCCGAAGATTTCTTCCAACCCAAGCTGTCCAAAAAGGAATCGATTCCGAGAAGGCCTTTGATGGCTGAAATCGACAAATCTATGTAGCGACCGTATCGCAGAAGAGGTATACCAACAAAAACACTTGTCGCTCTTGATGGCGGTAACTGTCATGTCTTACACTTCGTTAAGGCGTCGAAGGGATTCAAACTAAGAAGAATAAAGTTTCATTCTTTATTCACTATCATTCTTTGTTTTAAGGAAACATAAGGCTGAGATAGACTATGACATCATTTCATAAATATTTTGACTACGCTGACGACATTTGGCACTCTCAGACACGACATTCAACTTGCACGAAGTGGTCCATAACTTGTATTCAGAGGCTAACAAATTGGGGCTAGTGGTATGGTCCCAGCAGATGATGGTAAAGAATTGTATGTGTGTAACAGAACTAGCAAAGCCATAGCTACGTCCTATGTGCTATATTAAACCTGGAGATTCAATGACAAATCAAATTTGAGCTGAGACTGTTCCGACAAAACGTTCGAACAGTGCTACTCTATGAGGGTAGTACATAGAAAGTGATAAAAATGGTCACGAGGGACCTTCATATATAAATGTCTTCGCAACATATTAAGTATCATTTGACTAAAACATATATTGCCAATAAACGTCTTACCTTACGGTACAAAGACGGTTCCACTGCGAAGTATGCTGGTGGCATATGCCCAATGAGTGGTTACAGGACGTATGTATATAAGTAAAGTGCGAAGCCACTCAAATTGAAACTGAAGGCCTCAATAATATTTATTCCCTAATAGTATAGCCTAAAGATACATGAAACAAACTTATCTAGCACTTTGACTAGTTTATGTGAGCACTCGTCTTCTGGTTCAGTGTAAGTTCTTTAACCATGTCCTGTCCAACGAATGGTATCAAATTTTTTAGCATCTGACCTGATATTTTTGAGGTACACTTAAGAAAACATGTAAGTATGTTCTTATTGATGAGCTACTCGTACATAATACAGTTTCAGACCAGGTGTCTACAGTTCTTCATTGTTGGGGGCTTAAAATGGATAAATTAATTTATCAATAGTATCACCCCATTGTAAATTCGAATTCTCATTTTTAATCTTGTTTGTCCCATCTAAATCTCCGTTAATCTCAAAACTCTATAAAGTCTCATTCAAATCAACAATCCGACAATACTCGCCTACCACGGCAAAATAAAACTGAGAATAGAATAGAATTATAATTGTTTTATCCCCTTAGTTGTCCCAAATTGGCCGAATTCACTAGCCCAGTCATAACCCTAGACAATACCCAAAATTGGAAACACAATGTCAAACCCAATTAGCAGTGACAAATAAAGACAAACTCTAAGTCGATTTCATCCCCAAAGGATGGTTACTCTTCAAACCGCAAATCCCTCCATTGTCATCATTTACTGTTGGTCAATTAAATTTCGCTTGGTTGAACTGACAGAGGAATACTACAATATATACTAAATAAATATTATTTGAACTCACCACCAACTCACACAGGGTGGCTGAAAATTCCCACATTCTCATGATGAAATTTGTACTTGAGCAATTACTTCTAATTTACTGGAAAATGTGCTTTAACTGGGATAACATCATTTATTGTTTATTTGCAGTTGCAGTCGCTGTGGCTTTCTTCCTATGCTGGGCACCACATCATGCTCAACGGCTGATGGCAGTTTACGGATCCAGCATCGGCGATACTTCACCACTATACAACGAAATATATTCCATTCTTACATACATCTCTGGCGTTATATACTTTCTGTCGACGTGCATCAACCCACTGCTGTACAACATCATGAGTCACAAATTCCGGGATGCCTTCAAAGTAAGTAATCCGTTTAGAGAGCTTTATGGCCTTTGCCATTAATTCGAACCATTTATGTTTTTTTTTTTTTTTTTTTTTTATCCTAGGTAACCCTGGCTCGTCACTTCGGCCTGGCTGGACGTTATCAGACCACAAATCACAATTACAGTGCCCTGCTGCGCCAAAACGGTTCAATGCGTCTGCATACTACGGTGAATAACAATGCAATCGATCATTATAATTCATATAGAGTTGTGCAATTGCAATGTCGTGACCCACATCATCTTTCTCTGCAGGACAGCGTAAGGACCAGTGGAAATAGCTGCAGAGCACATCGCATGCGATGTGTTTCCGTCAGTAGTCAATCAACGTTGATGACATCCTTAAGCAAGAACGACGTTTTCGCCACGAATAGTTATATCCTGCAATCAGCAGCCGCTGTAGCTGCTGCCGCCGTCAATAAAACTCCACCATCAGCTGGTGGCTCAGCACATCCACGTGAACTACATACACAAATTTCACAGGTCTCCTCATTAGACGATGCCAATTCCCTTTTAGATTCAGAGATTTCCCATGTCGGTAGCCATCATAGTCACCACCCGCATCCAATGCATCACCACCCCTCCTATCGGCTAAAGGAACTGCGCCGACCGCAGGGATACCTGCCAACAAAATTAACCCCAGACGACGACTTATCCTTGGATTCAGGTGAATGGCCAGACAATAATTTGGAAATGAGCAACAGGTGCTCAGACAATGAGACTGATGTGTTTCCCAAATCCAGCACGGATCGATCGGGAACACCACTGAGAGTAACAGAACTGAGATGTCAGCCTGGTGGCGGTGTAGCATATAATGACACAGCAAGAATCACTCGACGACCGAAACTTTCCAGCATAATCCGTCGTGATCCACATTCGTCAAATAGCCGCGTTGAATTGAGAAAACCCTCCCGCAAACCAACTGGCAACACTCTCGAGAGCCTATCCGATAAAATCCGATGGCGAACTAGAAGAAAAATGAACTTCCTCCGCGGAAGTGGTAACAAGAATCCGTCTATTAAAGAATCCAACTCATCACTGTCACTGCCAGTGTCACCTGTCACACCAACTGCTAACACTTCAAAGAAAGTGCACCCAGAACTGCAAGAGATTACAACGAATGGCAATGGGGAGTGTCAGTCTGTGTCGTAAGTCAAAGCTGACCTTTCCCTCCATCTTCTTTCTACACTTCTTTATCCTACACTATACTCGTAAATAGAATTTTCTTCTCCGGGGAAACATTTTACGCTTTTCCATTTCAAAGTTAAAGATAAAAATGAAAAATGCTAACTCTTAAAAACAAAAAAAAAATCAAAAAGATTCGAAAAAAACTTCAAACATTGCTGTGACGTACGAGTATTCGTATCTTGTTGGACATTTTTGAGTTGATTAAGCTACCGAGTGATCTCTTGTTTAACCTCCTCTTCGTAGCGAGCATTGTAAATTATATTATGAGCGCAATTCTTTTGTAATTACAATAAAAAAAAGAAAAAAATAAATAAATATAAAGATGTACATATACACAATATAGTTAAACTTTTTATTTTTTAAATTTAACGAAAATGTTTTCTTTGTTAAGAGTTTAGCAAGTAAGAAAGTTGACTTGATAGAAAAACAAGTATATTAAATATTATTGAAAATTTTACCAACTCTGTTTTGATACTTAGATACTTAGGTTGTCAATCTATGTTGTACATTCACTTAAATTTGCTAAGGTATGTTTCAGGTTCAAGATGACCGGAGGCATGATAAGATGCAAGTTATTGGTCAAAAGCCATGCAGGAGCCTACGACCGATACTTGTCAATCAGCGGAAGTTTCAGGCTATCTAATCATGTTTGTATCTGCACTATCCCTTATCCTTAGCCTTAACTGCATTATCTAATCCCGACTATTGTGTGCAGCAGATCACAAAATGAATTATGCTGCAATTGTCTTCAGGAGGAGTAGGAGCTACAGGGACTTCCGAACTTTGTCAGTTGATAGCGGCCATATTGTTGAAGCTACATCTGTCAAATTGTGTGTCATTTATTCTGTCTGTTTTGCCCAATTACCATGAGCGGACATAGCGTACAAATGATAAAATTGTTTTATCGCCCATTTTACGGTCGCTGTAATCATCCCACCGACAAGACTATTCCCAGTGTGGTGGATAAATTTGAATCCACTAGTTCAGTAAACGATAAATCAACACCTGTACGTCGACGAAAAGCAAGATCTGCCGGAAACATCGCCGCTGTCCGTGATAGTGTGAAGGAGAATCCAAGGCAGTCGATTTTCAATTTCAATTCAATTCAATTTATTTGTTTTAGCAAACGTACAAGTAAGATTTAGTCTCTTATATAGTACTTTAATATCTGTACCAATAAGTTAAAACAGCTTAAGTACATTTTTTTCATTTTTCAGTATGATCAAATAAAGTTTTGCGAACTTGTTTTTTAATACTTTGTTTTTGATTACTACAATAGTATTGGTGCTAGACTAACGAACATTTTTTTCAGTACACATGCTTGTTATACCGTTAAAACGCATATTTCTTTTTTGTTGGAAAACAACCATATAGCTAATAAAAACGTTTTTTTTTTAACTTAAGCTTTTTCAAAAAAATACTTTAAGATTTACACTACAACTTATGTGACATAGGATGTTTTAAAAAAATGTTTGTTGATATATTTGGCTTTTGATATAGGTATTAAGCTTTTCCAAAAAAAATTAAAATTTTTAAGTAACTACATAAGCTCAAAGTTTTAAAAATATAAGTGAATAACCGCACAACGAACTAGAAAACTTTTGAAAATTATTTTTTATTTTTATTGAAATATTTTGAGTAGGTACAAAAAGATTTTTTTTTAATTCCTTTTCATCTTAAGAAACAAAACATAAATTATTATTAATATATAAGGTAATTCAGTCTTTAGTCTTTCAAAACTTTTATTTTTTAGAAGCAAAAGGAATAGAAATATTCTGGTTCTAAACTTGTGTTTTAAAATAAACTTTTTAATTTCGTCAGATTTAAGATTCAAATAAAGGGTTTTGCAATAGGGATTTGACAAACTTTGAATTTAATTTGTGAACGCACTCTTTCACTAATCATCAAACTGTCACTGTCAATTTATTCAGTAAACTCAACATTTTCATCATGGTAAAGTACACGAACGAGTCTGCAAATTATAAAAATTTTCTAGTAGACAGACAATAACAAGTTTAGTGCAAAAATTTGAGTCTACATATTCGTTGTGTGATATTGCCGTGCCAGTGAGTCAACGGGTTGGTCGAAGTGAAGAAAATATCGCTGCCGTTCTGGCGTCCGTAGCAAACGATCCAAATCAGTCAATTGCACGGCATTCTCAAAAATCGGGCATCGCTCAGACCACAGTATGGCGTATTTTGCGTAAGGATCTTGGTTTACACCCATACAAGATCAAGCTGACTCAAGAATCGAAGCCGATGGACCATTTCTAGCAACGTACGTTTTCCGATTGAGTTCTGGAGAAGATGCACCAAGATGATGAATTTCATCGCAAAATCATCTTCAGTGACGAAGTTCATTTTTGGCTCAATGGGTTCGTCAATTAGCAAAATATGCGTTATTGGTCGGGTGAAAATCCACATGTGCTTCATGAATCACCACTTCATCTACAAAAAATAACTGTTTGGTGCGGTTTGCATGCCGGCGGCGTTATTGGGCCATATTTTTCGTCGACGATAACGATCGTCACGTTACTGTGAATGGTCAGCGTTATCGCGCCATGATCACCGATTATTTTTGGCCCGAATTAGAAGATATGGACTTGGACGACATGTGGTTTCAACAGGATGGTGCCACAAGCCACACAGCACACGCTACAATCGATTTATTGAAGAGTAAGTATGGTGAGCGTGTTATCTCAAAACATGGGCTAGTCGATTGGCCGCCTCGTTCGTGCGACTTAACGCCGCTTGACTATTTTCTGTGGGTCTACGTTAAGTCATTGGTTTATGCCAACACGCCGACGACGTTGGAAGAGCTCAGAGCCAACATTGAACGCGAAATAGCGGCCGTTTCGGCCGAATGGGTCACCGAGTCGTTGAAAATTGGGTCCAACGAATCGACCGCTGCAAAGGCGGCGTCCGCTGTGGCCATATGAACAAAGTCGAGTTCCATTCATAAATTTTTTGATTGTACTTCTAGCCGATAATAAATTAATATTTAAAAAACACGTTGTCAAGTCCTTATTGGAAAACCCTATAGAAGTCGTGGTATGATTTTTCAGTAGCACGCAGTAGTTCTAATCTAACAAGTCTTTTTTTTTCCTTGTTGATGATATTAGGACCGGAGTAACAAATTGGGATATTGGGATTTCATCAACGCCTACGGCATTGCTTCCTCGCTTTTCAATGTTAAGATGTTGGAATTCTTCGTTTTCATCAAGGCTTGTTTTGTATTGTATAATTCCTAAGTAAAGCGCAACCATTTAACGTCTGGCCAAAAAAATTTTCTCTTTGCCTCTGATGTTTTTCGTCAAATAAAATTTTCCTTTGACATTTTCGCAAAGTCGAGGAATTCTGTACGAGTATTTCATGGACAATGAATGGTTTTTTTCCAATTGATCTAACTAACTGATACCAATCCCTTGGAAGATGGATTTTCACTGAAGATACCTTTTTTCCGTCTCAATGGCAGCGTGGTCAACATCACACTCTATATGAGTGTGGCACCAACAATTTGTGGTCAATTACTTCAATGCTTGAGTTCGTGCTGAAAATTTCGAACATTGTAGCTACGTATCCATTTTTGTTTTGACCGGCACAACAATCACTATAGAAGATCAGGTGTTTAATGGTATTTGGGATTGTTTTAAGGTGTTGGAAAATAGATGAAGCTATCTCATTACCTCCACAATTTGCAATGGATTCATCCCACATATAACAATATGCTTTGGTTGTTACACAGTCATGGACTATGAGGTTGTACGTCCACAGTTGTCTTTTGCAGAACGAAATATTTGTTCTTAGTAGTTTATCAACTTTATTTAAATTGAATTACAAAGGGTAGTATTTCTTCTAAAAACAAAGTCAGCAACGAAGTTTCTGCTATTAGTATTAACTGAGCAATTTCCGTTAACATGCGTCAAGGTATAACAAAGTAAGTCCTTCCTTAAACCCTCGATAAGTGATCTCAGCATTGGAGATAGACCCTTACTGTAGAATGATTTTTTTTGTTAGAATTTACCCAGGAATCATTTCCCAAATTATCGTTGACGAATTAGGGGACACCCTGTATATCTATGAAAGAGTCAAATGACTGTGAAAAATATTTGAAGGCACTAGTAACGTAGCGGGGCCCAGGTGGAAAATTTTTTTCGGGGCCTTCTTACCCAACTCAAAAGAGATTTGCATATACATATGTACATGCGTATCCTGTATAATTATTATCAATATGCGTCGCATGTCCGGTATGTCCTTCATGCGACAATCCCAATTCAGTTTTCAGTTTTAATTGCATTTTATTTTCTTAATCACTAACTCTTACATTCTAACAAAAAATTCTTAAATGCTAGCTTAAAATTACTTAACAATCTTATACTAACTTACTAGCTCGACACAGGCACTCTAAGCTACTCTAAATACTTATATCTATGTCTTTCGACTTTACTTACATTTTATTTAGAATTATTTATATTATATACTTAAGGCTAAGAAAAAATATTCGTTAAGAAAAAACTTAGCATATGGACTTTTTTTTATTTTTTTATAAAAACTTAATATCTAACTTAAAATGAACCTTACTCTACTTAACCTGCATACACAAAACACACATACACACACATAGACATTATACACAATTGTATACATATACTAGTATACACCTTTGTATATACTAATATATGTATATATTTTTTAGATGCTAACCTAAATCTACGTAAGCTGGCCATCGCTATTTACAAGAGAAAACAGATTGGTCAGCTCTGCCTCATTAGTAAGGCTAGTCCGTAATAGACCAGCATCTTCTCCATCATTCAACCACCAGAAATGCTGGTGCTGCCGAACGACATCACTCTTATCGCGATTCCCCACCGCCCTACTGAACCTGAGGCGATCCACACTGCCGTGTGCGACGTCTCTGCTGTAGTTGAGTCGCCTGTCCCCAGCTGTCCGAGCGACATGGAAGATTAACGGCACCGCTGATATATCCTGGATCAACCCTTTCTGATCTAGGTAGAGGAATGCTTCCGGTGGAACGAAGCCATCAGATCGCACACTCTCGTGGTAAAGGTAATTGGGGTAGTAAGCCCCAGATATCAGGTTATTCGTCGAGGTCATTGCTCTTGCAATGTGCCTTCGAATCAGCTTAATTACGAAGTTGTCCACTCGTATTAGGTTCGCCCTGTTGTAAGGGACCTCATTAGGATAAAATTTTTTTTACTCCGACTCTGGTGTTCTGTACAAGCGAAGGCAAGCCCTCTCAAACACCCGAATCTTTTCCATTAAGATTGCTCGTACATTGAACCACACGGGACAACCAAATACCAGCATGGGCCTAATAAGGGCCATCGAGTTGGCTGCTATAAAATAGTCTCTTTGTAAGGGCAAAAGCGCCTTTAGCTCTGGCCAGAGCAGCATCTACATTTTTGCCAAAATACAGAAACTGATCTAGCCAGATCCCAAGGTATCTGACTACATTTCGACAGGCAGGAGGCTGTCCGTGCTGTCCAATGATTGAGAACTTTCACCAATTTTTTCTGATATCCCTAGAGGCTCCAGACAACGGCATCCTAAAGAGAATGGTTTCCGACTTCTGACAGTTGATTTTCAACTTCCAGTCATCGCAAAATCGTCTTATCTTATCGAAGTCACGCTGCAAGAGAGTATTAATGACCTCGATTTTTGGACCTGTTCTATACGCTACCAAATCGTCTGCGTACGCAATAGTATGGGGAAGTGAACCTATCAAGTCGCTTGTATAAATGTTGAATAGGATCGGCGAATTGACCGCACCTTGCTGAAGACCATTTTTAATTTGAAATATTCCAACAGAAGTCACATCACCATTCTTCACGATGAACTGTCTGTTAGTTAGCATATTATAAAGAATGTACAAGAGTAGTTTACTGATACCCAGCCTAGTCAGCTTATAGAAAAGACCCTCTAACCATACGGTGTCGAAGGCCTTCTCCAAGTTAACAAGGCAGGCACCAGTGCACTGTTTCTTGCCTTTGTTCCATTGGATATCGAACACCAGTTTAGACGCGGCATGTAAGATATCATGTCCCGCCTTAAAACCGAATTGATTATCCGGAACTATATGTTTGTCTTCAACCCACCTAGTCAGAGATCTATTGATTACTTTTTCGAACACCTTACTTATATTCGGAAGGACACTTATCGACCGGAGATTCGCCGGATTGGATATATCCTTTCCCTTTTTGGGGATAGGTTGAACCACCGCCGTTTTCCAATGCGCTGGATAATGTGCATTATTCATTACATTATTAAACAGGGTGGTGTAAATGTCCACCGCTTCTCATGCGACAATCCCCTAGAGGCTTAAATTCTCTAGCTCTAATTGCATTTCAAGAATTTATGGTGTAGGCTGTTCCGGTATTTCGTATTTTTTTTTCTTTGTAGCTCTGTTTTCTTTCACATGTTCATCTTGATCTTCGGGTATAATAATCCCTGCACAAACACTGTTACTCACCAAAATTTCCTGATCATCACATATGGTAAGTTTCTTTCCAAAATAATTGCGGCTTGCCTAGTGTCTTCGCTAATATTATTATCGTCAGTGTTGCTGCTTTGACAGCTTGCAGAAAAGTCAGGATCTTTCACGCTGTCAACATCAAACAAAAATTGAAAACTATCGCGATATATTTGTAACATCAAATTCTATCCCATGGTTATAAGATGAAGCTGTTTAATTTACAACTGGACTCTCAAAAATTTCAGCATCTTCCAAATACGAGTAATTCCGTGTCAAAGGCATGTCAGTTAATATGAGAAATATCGTCATTTTATTTGATAATGCTTCGCAATAGGTAAGTTTTGTATGAGGAACTCACCTTTTCATCTGTGATTTTAATTTCGCTCTTGTCGTTTATTATTATTATTGATCTTTGGACATCTTTCCTTAATGCCATGAAAAGTATCTTTTTTGATCAGTTAATCTTTAATCTCTGTTATTATAATTTAAATAATATGAACGAGGTTCGAACTGACATAAACAGTAAGATGATTCGATTCAATATTGTGCAAGTTTAAAATAACTTATGTCACCTTAAGCAATAAGGGCTTATCTCACGACTTAAGCCATTTCAAAAAAATATATTCTTTTTTCGTTTTGATCGATTTGGTGCCAATATAGACAAATATAGTAAGCTGTTTTGCAAAGGCAGTTTTTGACCATTTAACCCTTTCGGTACTTCTTTTTTGTTGTAAGGTTAAAAAAAATTATTTTTTCTATTTGTTGTTACGGAGGCTCCTACTAAAAACATTGGAACATTATTTTTGTTAAGTCTTGGTTCTAACGTGGTTTTTGGGAGCGTTGCCATATGGCATCAATTATCTCAAGTGGCAGCAAAGCAAAGAACAAAATTAATATTATATTATTTCAATCATGTACTTTTATTCTTTACAAAATTTTTTAACTAACGAAATTGAAAAGACATAAAACCAAAAAATATAAGGAGTTTGGGAAATATTTAAAAAACTTTTTTTTATACATGTATAAAAATAAAAAAACCTGAAATTATTGCAATTACATTCGGTCTTCTTCTTTTACATCAGATGCGAATTTAAAATTAATCATATTTCAGTGTAAAGATGTGTATTTATAGAAAAAAATAATAATTTAAAAAACTGAAAAAAAAAATTAAAAATTCACAAAATTCTGTATTTCTGCTGAATAAATTTGGTTTCATTCAAATTAAAATAAAATTTAAAGATTTTTAGGAGTTTTTATGCATACAAGTACACGTATTTTTATATATATGTTTGTATATACAGTGTTGTGCATATCAATAGCAACCATTTCACCCTTTAACATTTTTTAACTATAACTTTTTTTTTATTTACTAGAAGCTTCATTTCAATTTTTTTTTATATAAATTAATATGCAGATTAATGAAAAATAACGAAAAATAACTTTTTAATTCAAGTGTTTCAACTCAATAAGTAGAAAAAAATAATATTGAAAATATTGCACTGTGCATAACTAAAGCAACTACAAAATTAAAAGTAGATAAATGGTTTTTTTTATTAGTATTTTGTAAAATAGCCTTTGTTTTGTATAACAGAGGCACATATTTTTGTCATTGAAGCTATTAAATTATCAATAGTACTTTGTGGAATGCTTCTCCAGTTTTCTTTTAGTGCTTGAACTAGGGTGGCTTTGTTCGGAAAGTGCTGCCCACCAACTCGCCGCTTGAGGAGGCCAAACAGAATTTCGATTGGGTTCAGGTCAGGTGATTGGGCAGGCCAATCCAATACCTGCACGCTATTTGCTGCCACTCTTTTACAACCTTTGCCGTGTGTTTAGGGCAACATGACTGACTCTAAAATGTGCTTGTAGCCAAAACGATCCATTATCCCTTTAATCTCATGTAAGGGTCCTTGTCCAAAACCAGAAAAGCAGGCCCAAACCATTGCCGAACCTCCTCCGTGTCTTACAGTGGCTTTGCAGTTTTGTGGTTTTAGTCATTCACCCTTTCGCCGACGAACAGTTGTCATACCATCGCTTGCAAAAAGGTTAAACTTCGATTCATCGCTAAATAGCACTGATTGTGTGTGCTTTTGCACAACTCAACCTGAAATATAAATAAATTTTATAAATTCAATCAGCAATATTTTAACGCAAATATCATGCCTTTTCTCTAAATGCTTCCTGGTCAGCAATGGTTTTCTAGCCAGCCTATAACTTTTGAAACCTGCTTCTGTAGCACGTCGGCGAACGGTACTTGAGTCTACATCTAAATTTAGATGTTTAACTACCGATTGCGATGATAAAAATGGATCTTTTTTTATAGCCAAAATTATTTTTCTGTCCATTTGTTTTGTCGCCTTCCGTTTCGGTCCGCCCAAATGAATGGTTTCAATAGATTTTGTGACCTTATACTTTTTAATTAAGAGCGAGATGAGCAACTTATTGATATTATACTTTTTTACCAAAGAAATTTGAGAAAATCCACTTTCAAACTCATCAATTATTTTTTATTTTAAGCTTTCGGGATATTTATCGCGAGCCATGATGCACTTAAAAATAAACACACTTCTTTGTTCCAAGCTACAATTGCAAATGCTCCTAATGTTTGAATCACCATCAGTAACTCACAAAACATGAAATGTAACAGTAATTTACTGTTAATCAGGTGAACAAAATCACAATCGTTAAAGTTGCTTTTGTTATGCACAACTGAAAAACAATCATACTAATTGTATTGCTCGATCCTAAAGTACCGTTAATTTGTGTATCATTTTCGCTATTGTTGTATTAAACAGAAATCATTGCTAAATGAAACGGATGAGCAAAATTTTAAATAAAGCAGTAAAAGTATGCTAAAAGCTAAAGGATTCAAATAAGTAACATTAGTTGCTATTGATACGCACAACACTGTAGATAATAAAAAAAAACAATAAATAAAAAAAAATTAATAAAATAACAATTAAAACAATTTCTTGTTGCGTTTGGGACGTACAAATGAATGTTGCATTTCACACACATTTTTTTTTTTATAATTTACGCGCGCCTAAGGTGTTAGATGCCCTTTTACTGTTCCGCGCGGGCGGAAAGGTAGACAGGAGGAGAAAGGAAAATTGTTTTGTAGTGGTTTGAAACTCAGGTGTGTTTGGTTTCGGTATTTGCTCTCCAGGGGGTGGGAGTCCGAATAGGACGGAGAGTTTTTTCTTCACTCAGAGTGGAAGGTTATAATTCGCAGTAATTTTTTGTGCTTGAAACTCTACAAAAGCCAAATCTACGTGTCAGTGTTATATGCCTTCACACGCAGAATTTTTCTGTCTGAGTTCCAAAATTACACAACTGAAAAACTTGAAAGACTTGTTCATGGGCAGGATTCGAACCTAGACCCCCCGAGTGAGAAGCGATTGCTAGTGCCACTACACCACGGCCACCTACACCACATGTACCTGCATTTTGCACCACCGTTTATCCACAGTATATTCCGGCCAATGCTCAAATCTGTCATATCGAAGGGAAACCGATGGGCTTGATTCATATTGTTTTCTTGCCCTTGGGCTGCTGCTTTGATTCAAATCGTCATCTGTCCTGGGTCGTCCACGTTTCCGGGAAGAGCCTTACTGCCAAAAGTCCATTTGCGATATCGTTGCAAAAGTCTAGTAAATCCATTCGATCTTTCGGTCTCAAATATGTTTTAGCGTAGTCCATTCGTAGAGTTACATATGGCTAGGTCAATGAAATGGTCGAATATTTTTAATGTTAATTTGTTAGTTCGTATAGAAATCCTATAGAACGATAACAAAAAGGTCCATTTTATTTACTCCTCCCATGTTCTTATTATACATAGTTACAATATTAGGTTGCGGGATATCAACCATCTTTTTTTACCCATAACTAAATCTTGTCACCGAATTCAAATCCAGCCATCTCAAAAGAAAAATACTATTGTTTCTTTCAATACGGTAATGAAAAGTACCCCTTCCTTACTTTTGCAATTCCTTTTCAGTTGCAGGCGGGGCTTTTCCAGTTCTATTGCCTCTTACAGTACCTTTAGCCCAAATGCCTCTTTGTTGTAAGTATGCTATTAAATTTAGGGTCGTAAAATAATTATCGAAAAATAGCTTAAAATTTCTATTTTCCGGTATCGTCTTTGCAAGATGTATTACTATATCGGAACAAAGATCTAATCTGGAATTGCCAACAATTGTATTTTTACCTTGATAAATATCAAAATCATATAAAATGCCGTTAGAGCTACACATACAAAATATCTTGATGCCCCATTTTATTTGTTTTCTAGGCATGTATTGTTTTAATCAACGCAAAGGTTTTCATCCTTATGAATCTCAAAAGTTTTCTGCAAGAAAGTGTCTATCAATGGGCGAAATTTATGCAGTTTATCCTTTAAATTTTCGCCCACAGTGAATTTAAGATTGTAGCGTAAGGAATGAAACCTAGCCCTTGTTGTATTCTTCTTGAATGACGGTTTTTCGGAGGCCTTAGTCCAGTACGTTAGTAATCTCGGAAAGCCCAATGTACCAGTAATAATTTCCAATGCCATAATTTTTAGGAATTCTTCCCTTGTAATATTGACCAAGTTCCATTTTGCAAAAGTGAATTTCGATTTGTTGCTTGAAGCATTTTATTTATTAAATCATCAGTAAAGTAATTTAAGAAATATTGAACAGCTGTTTTCAAATCATATTTTGAATAGCTTTCCTTGAAATCAGATTGTAAAACGGTCCACAGTCTTTTAGCCTATTTAAAATGTTCACATTTTACGCCCGTATGTTAACCACTGGCTACATTTTCATCTTAATCGACTAGAATCTCGTCAACATCTGGGTTTTCAACAGCTTGGTTATTCGCTTTAGCTTCTTCGAAAACCGCACCAAACAGTTATTTTTTGTGGATGAAGTGGTGATTCATGAAGCACATGTGGATTTTCACCCGACCAATAACGCATATTTTGCTTATTGACGAACCCATTGAGCCAAAAATGAGCTTCGTCACTGAAGTGATTTTGCGATGAAATTCATCAACTTGGCGCATCTTCTCCAGAACCCAATCGGAGAACGTACTTCGCTTCAAATGATCCATCGGCTTCAATTCTTGAGTCAGCTTGATTTTGTATGGGTGTAAACCAAGATCCTTATGCAAAATACGCATAATGTGGTATCAGCGGTGCCAATACTTGAGAACGCCGTGCAATTGACTGATTTGGATCGTTTTCTACGGACGCCTGAACAGCAGCGATATTTTCGACACTTCGACCAACCCGTTGTCTCACTGACACGGTAACATCACGCAACGAATATGTAGACTCAAATTTTTGCACTAAACTTGTTATTGCCTGTCTACTGGGGCGAGAAATACGACCGAAAGTTGGATTTAACGCTCTTAAAGTTGCAGTCATCGACTTCGAATTTCGGTAGAAAATTTTTATAATTTGCAGGCGTTTCTCGTTCGTGTACTTTACCATGATGAAAACATTGAGTTTACTGAATAAATTGACAGTGACAGTTTGATGATTAGTAAAAGAGTGCGTTCACAAATTAAATTCAAACTTGTCAAGTCCCTATTGGAAAACACTTTATATACGATTCTTCGAAATTATACAAAATATTTTAAATTTCAAATTCTTTAATTTTTTTGACATTTTAAGAGCTAAATATAGGTGAAGAGGCAACAAAAACTAAAGTAAAATAAGAAATGATGCCAAATGACATCAATCTTATTCTAGGAAATGATGCCTCAAAAACCACCTCTAAACAGATTTGATGCCGATTGGCAACACAAAAAAAGAAATATCGTGCCAAATCAAATAGACGGAACTTAGATGTTTATTTTATATTTTTTATTGTATGCCTGTTATTTGTCATTCAAATAGAATCGAAATTGATAATGTGTTTGACAGTTAGATATCAATGTAAAAAAGAAATCATAAAAATAATCTTAATCATAAAAAACTGAATTCTACTGCAGACCTTCCTTGCACCAGGGCTAAAAGCACAATGACGCCAACCATCAACCAGTTTTTTTCGCTGTAATGATTGAACGGAACAGATACTTCAAGAAGTTAATCACAAAAGAAAATCCAAAAAATATATTCAGAAAGAGAGAGAATGGGTGTTATGAATATTTGTGTTGTCATATGGCTTCAAAATACCGAAAGGGTTTTAAACATAAGTTCCTTTGATTTTTTTAAATTTAATGGACATTTTTGTCGTAGAGTAATGGGACCCAGACTAAAAGAAAGATAAACGAAAAGGAAAAATTACGAAAGTTAAAAAACAATTCTCGCTTATATCGACTTAAGCTCTTTTAAGTTATTGGCACAGTTATAGCAATTAGTGTGGTTAAGTGTATTATACAATAATTCATGCTTAATTCTAGGTTTTTGATATAAATGCTAACTATATTAAAAATAAGTGGAAAAAGAGAAAAAATAGAATTAGAACAAGGAAAGTGAAAGTGAATGGGAAGCGGTAAGGTGAAGAGAGAAGAAAGAAAAACAAGAAGACTCTGATTAACTAGCTCTGATTTTGAAAGTGTGACTGCACTTTTAAACTTATAGGTTCACATTAATTGTTTTGTAACCATTGGTAAAGAGTTCCAAAGTCTCATAGGGTGGACGAAGAAGAGATGCAATGGGTTTACTTAGTTGAAAAGAGGTATTGTGAGATTAAGTGTTCTGGGTGGCAACACAAATTGAAGCTTATCAAAAAGATACGTGGAAGATTGGCAGCACCTTATACTCTGAAATTGTTGGAGCGCGAATTATGACCGGATATTTGATGTTTTGAATAGAATTCATTCAACTTGCTTGACTTTTCCACTAGTTATTTATTTTTTTGTATTTACATTTGACATTTGAATTTGAGCCCTGCACGAGTGCACACTAAATAAAAAATTATCCCATCTCGCTCAAACGAATCAGATGCTGCACGCAACGCTATCAATATTGATACTGACTGCACAATCACTTTTACCAACAATTCGTGTGTATCTTTGAGCCAAAGATTAAGTCGAACTCCTTGACGAAGCCAGTGTGAGTGCGAGTGCAAGCAAATGATAGCATAGCAAAAGTAGAGAGCGAAGACTGTTTCTCTCATTTCACCCTTGAACTACAAGCAGAACTTCGATGTCGGCAAACACTGTGAGTACACAGGTAAAAACATTTAATTTGTAAAAAATGCTAGTAATTTATTTAATTTATTTAAAGCGACTTTTTTTTTATTTATTTGTTCCTATTTATATTTATACACATAATTTTATTAAACATTTCATCATTTCGTGCACTTGGGCTTCTTTTTTCACATATAAGGTTTCTTGCAAGTGAAAATAAACTTTCGGAGGACGCTGACGATGCTGGTACTGAAAAATTTTGCGGCTTAATTTATATAAGAAAAGGAACTAACTTTTGTTTTCATTCCACCAATGCAAAACCTTAAATTGTTCTTTCGTTGGAATTCTTATATTTAAATAAGCTACAATTTCCTTTGATAGTATTTCTTCCTCGGACTCTTCTGAAAATTGTTCAGTAAAATCAACTAAAAATTCGTCGATTTTATTTGGGACATTCGATCTCGACTTCATGCATTCCTTTTCACTATTGAAAATCGACCGCGTCATGTCCTTACACTCTTCAATTGTGAGTGTTCTGTCCACTTGCCTTAGGTTATTTGAAGGATAGAACAAGTATAGCGCAATTCTGTGATATTTAGTTACATACTTCAAAATAATATTGTCGATATAATAATTTAAGGATAAATTCAATTTTCGCTATATTTCTTTTTCTGAAATACTTTCTTTGCACATTTTTTGTATCATGTTTGCCCCGCGGTCGGTAATAATAATGGCGTCTGATAAATCCAATCCAGAAGTCTTTAAACACTTTTCAACAACAAGAAAAATTATTATTTTCTGTAGGCCTTCAATGCGTTATACATTTCGTGACAATATTTTGATACCCTATTTAAGGGTATAAATACATATAGCCATATTTCAGGAATATTCAAAGCGTACCTGTTGCTGATTTACCATTCATGCAGATCATTTCTAACAACCGATTCTGCATGCTGCCTTCTACTATACAATGCAGAGTTACGCATAAATAAGACTTCTTTGAAAAGTTGTCCGACCAAGCGTCCGATGTGATAGAATAACCATTTCCTTTCATTAAGACTATTTCCATTACAGCATACAGTTCGTTACCTTATAGGTCTACGACATTTCGGGATACCGTTGTTGGATGAGGTAGTAGTTGGCTTACATTAACATTCGGTACAAAACTAATTCCAATTTCAAGGGCAAGCGTTATAACGTCGTTAATGCCCGAATCGCTGATGATGCTGAATGGCCGACAATTTTGAACGACCCACTTCGTTACAGTCTTTGTCATCAATAATTTTGTTTCAGTATCTATGAAAGGTTCAGGAACATTACCTTTATTGCCAAATTTGTTGGCCTTATAGTATTTATGACGAACTAAATTTGACGTGACACCAATAAATTGAAATATGCTAAAGCAAGTTCTGCATGCCATATTTAGTATTGCAATGCTGTGCTCACCAATGACATGACCAAAACCTTCCTACACCTTGCTTTTACCGCGTTTTTGAGTAATACCGGATTGGCCACTCATTACTTTTGCTTTAATTTCGGTCACTGTTAATTCCACAATAGATGGTGATAAGGACTGTGAAATAAATGTACGGACAAATATTATACATGTTCAAAATTTGCAATTCCTGAGAAATAACATACTTACGAACCATAAAAAGACGAACACAGTAAACAAATCCAGCAAACGGGAGAGAGTGAATAATACAGGTTCAGACAAACAGAAATAAATAGACGCTGACATACGTGCATAGATTAGTTTATAAGGTAAGGATTAGCATTATCAGTTAATAATTTGTTGAAATAAACTATTGAGTTTTATTCCTTTCCTATTCTATGACTAGCTCTGTATTTATGTTAAAAAATGCACAATCTACACACATATTCAACTAAAGAAATCTGATATAAACAGATAAATACATATTTAAGCTATACTTATGTACATTATCAATAGAACCAAAGCTCGAATTATTGTCAACTTTATCCATTCTATTTATTAATTAAAAAGAATACCGCTGGGTGAATTTGTTTAAGTTCCGTCTTTACTGGTAGCTTATTTTCGACTAACTGCAATTTTTGTTTACAATTATTTTATGTGTACACATTGTGCATACATTCCTCAGTATGGAACTCTGGCAACGAAGTGAGCTAGAGTAAATACTACTGCGACCCTTTCACGATCATCAAAATGTTCCTAACACTGTAAGTGCGATCGTACGAAATGAGTTGAGTTACACGACAACAAAGCTTCGATTCAATGAGTCCATAAAATGAGTGAATCAAAAGGAATTGAAAATATAATTTGAAGAACACTCATGAGAATTTTTTAAAGTGTGCACAGTGTGATTCTTGACTGTTAACACGATTAAGTGTGCACTAGTACAGGGCTCTAATTTGAATCGTCTTTTAAAGTTGCAGATTAGACTCACTTTTTAAGAAGAACCACTTTTCCAATTCAACTCTGCTTATATAGTCCGACGACGCCCGAAAATCCAAATCTGCTACCAACACATCATAAACTCTCATCTACAAGAGAGAGGGTTTGCAGAATTGCAATTTTACATTTGCATAGCACATAATGGAATAGGAATCAACATTGAATTAATCTCCCATTGAGAGTGTTGTGTGAATATGTGAGTTCAATATTGGCATAGCAACAGCAGCATCAGTCGAGATCACATTCTTGTCTAGTATGATTGGCTGCAACTGTGCTGACTGTGGCTAACAACACACGTGCTGTTTGAGCTCACGTGAATAAAGCATGCTGTGCTATGTGTAAACATGTTTGTTTTTTGGCACATCAGCTACTCGCATATTCGATGGGCTTGTAACATACTGGGGTTGCCATAGTATGTAACTCGCGCAACCGAGAATACTATTATGGCAGTCCGAGACATGATCATACCTGCGAAGCCCATGAATGTACTTGACCACACCGTTGAAAGCGACTGTTAATTTATTCTGCGACACATACCCAGTTCAGTTTATCCGACAGCTCCATGTTGAAATAATCCGCATTGGTTCAATACGCTTCAATACGAATAAACACCACTTCAAACCGCATTGAAATATTCAACACACATACATTCATTCCTGCTTATAAAACGCATTGCAAATTTGTAACCGCTTTGAAATATCATATAAACATTTTTAAATCGCATGAAACATTTTACTCTCACGCGTTCTCATCATCGGGCAGGTATTAGTTGTGTATTTAAAATGTGGGATTGCAAACGAAATATTTGGAAAGACAAAGAAACAAGAACAATCTATTAGTGTTAGTGTCAAGTCTCAGTTCAATCAGCTGTTTGTTAAACTTCTCTCAATTTTCTCTCGCTCATTTTCGATAATTTCATATAAACACCAGCATTTCTACGTGTATTGAACCAATGCGGATTACGCACATTGAGCTGTCGGATAAACTGGGTAACAGAGTCCAACTCAGGATAAACTACTGTACCATACTCAATAATAGGCACCAGTAACGTTTAAACAAGTATCAGCCTGTGTCTTTTGGTGTGAAATTGGAAAATAACCAGAGTTTCTGAAATCCCGCATAAATTCGACCGACAGTGTAATTTATATGGTCTTCAGGGGAAAGTAAACGGTTCATTTTAAATCCTAAATTTGTCGCAGCATCCACAAACTTAACTTGAGTATTATTTAAATATAAGTATTGGGTGTAGTTCTTCAGTATTATTTTGTTTTTTTCGATATTGCAATTAGTTGGGTTTTAGTAGTATTAATAATAACCCTATTATTCTGTGACCAGTTGTATATCACAGATAGATCTTCAACCAAGCCAATCGGTCTTGACAGAGACATTTGAGCATACTGTACTGAGGTCATTAATGAAGGGACAAAATAAGATAGGACCTAGTATAAACCCCTGAGGTATATACTCCTGATGTTTGGAACAATGGAGAAGAAATTCTATTTCCAGCCATGACCATTTGACTACGATCACGTAGGAATGCACTTAAGAGGTACACTAAAACCAAAGTACATTTTTAATTTCATACACAGGATATCATGGTTCACTTTGCTAAATGCTTTCGAAAAATCTAGCAAACAGAGTATAATTATATGACCTAGATCATAGTTGACCCTTATGTCATCCATTATTTTAATTAGAGCTGTAGAATAACTATGATCGGCTCGAAAACCCGATTGCAGCAGAGACAGCAATTCATGTGGAGCAAGGTAATTGGATATCGGCCCCTCAATAATCTTTTCGAAAACCTTTGTTAAGCATGGCAGGATGCTAATAGGGCGAAAGTCTGTGGTCGTTTGGAATTTAGTTTTTTCTTTACGGGAATGATCTTAGCCAACTTCCAACTGTCGGCAAAAGTCGGAAGTAATGCAAAAGTTGATTACATGAGTCAGACAACTCAGAAAGTGAGGCAAAATAATTTTTATAAATCGAAGTGGTACTCCATCAACACCCACTGCACCAGATTTGAGAGAACGGATAGTATTGATAATTTTAATCTCTGATACAACATTAAATTCAAAGTCATTCGGTGAGTTGATAAACTGGACTCTGTATTTATCTGGAGACAAAAACATTATTAAGGTCGTTCACATTTGATATGCACTCAAAGTCGTTTTTTTTTACTATCCCAATGGATCGAAGATTACTTCAACGATTTTTAGGGGGTTGATCGGTAAACGATTTTATTCAAAAAGTTTTTTTTTGGCTCTACGTGTAATAAAAGACGAGTTATTGCGAGCGCGACAGAATATTCAAAGTTGAGGGATTTTGTTTCCATTTAGAGTACTTATTTCTCCGAGCCCTAATAGCATTTTTAACCTCAGACGTGAACCAGGGGCAATTCTTACTAAGAATTGCTACAGTCTTCAGCGGAACATGCATATTATAGAGGTCCAAGAGTAACGATTAGAAGGTGGCTTTCATCTAGTTGGAGAGAATTGTTATCAATTGAAGGAAAGTCCCTAAACTGGAATGATGAACATATAAAAGAGCCTGACTGGTCGATGTTGTATGTGCAGAAAATTAGGTCGTGGTCTGACACACGTTCAAGCGATATTTGATCCTGAAGTAAAACTTTGGTTCGATCAGATACCAGGCAGCGATCAGGGGGACTCGGAGAAGAGTTATGTGCAATGTGGTGTATATATTCATAGCAACATGTCTTGGAGTCAGATTTAAAAAGATCAACGTTGAAGTCACCGTAGATAATTATATGTTCATAGAGTGAACAACAGGCTTGAAATTCAGAAAATAAGGGGAGAGGGGAACAACTTCTGTCAGGATCTTATGCAACGCCGACAATGCATGAGTCAATAAAAATATGTCAAAAGTAGTCTAATTTAGGCAAATTTAAACTACAATCATTTAAGTAGCATACGAGTATTTTAAACCCTTGTGTGCTTTAGACAATATTCTAACCATCGATTTTACTGGGACTCTATCCATGCTACCAGACAAGGTCACATTGTTAAAGAACATAATTAATATCCGAGTTCATAACAATCAATGGGAACTTACATAGTATTAGAAGCTAGTGACCAAATTAGAGACAGTGAAAGGCAGTAAAGTACTGGTAGAAAAAAAAAGTATATAATGAAAGGGAGAACGAGAGTAAGGAAAATATAAAAAGTAAAACATAATATTAAGCTTCAAATTACAAAATATGTATTTCACCGAATAAAAAAAAAGGAAAATATCGAAATCAAACTTTAAATAACAAAAAAAAATTACTTGATGTACAAAGTTTTAAATTACTCCGATTAACTACAGGTGTGGTATAGTACAGAAAGCTTTAAGAGAGTGTTGTTGTTGTTAACACTTTCAGCTCGGCGTTATCTACACTTTTCTTGACATAAATAAAGCCATTACGCGTTTTTACAGAATATAATAGACCCTCTCGTCGTGTCGTAGGCGTAGAGCATAACGAAGAGAGCTATTGTCGGACGTAAGACTTTCGTGAATGTATATGCGTGATCTTTTGGCGCCATTGGTCCAAGTGTTGGTACTTTTATTGTTGCTGCCGGTAGTAGTGGCAAGGTTTGTGTGCGCGCTATGATTATAATCCTCTAGTCTTCTGTTCAGAGCGTGGGAGGAGAGTCAAATTAGCAACCGACGATCTCCGTCGGTAGTTTTGGCACTCAGGTGAAAAGCATCAATGAAAAGCATCAATATGAGGAAGTCTGTTGAGATATTTTGGCGGCGATGCGCTAAAGCAATAACATTTTTTTTTTTGTATGGAATACCACGCACAATTAAAACTTTAGGACGCTCTCTTCGCTGCAGATCTGTTAGTTCTTCTCTTACTGTTGGAGCATACAGTCGAATAAAAAAAAAAAACTTTGTATCAGTTCATAAATATATTTACTCATTTCATTTATTATCAAGTGTGAAACCTCTGTGTCACAAAAATAATTACATATGTACTTATTAAACAGTATCATTCGTACGAATTTACCGATGCCGTACCTTTCAACAGAGCGAGCGGGAGTAGATTGTATTCATATTTGTTGAAGACTCAAATCGTGAACATTTTTATTCGTTGTCAAACCCAAAAACAAGAAAAAGCAAATATACGAGTACTCCTACATTCATACTCAATCGTGTTGCACATTGAATTTGCGTTTTATTTCATTCGTAGTTTCTCGTGGGAAATTCTAACATAATTAATTTACTCTAATTTCGATATCGGCCCTTTTCTGTCATTTGGCCCGCGAGAATATAGGGAAAAATTATTCCCCCAACATTTTGGTGACCGTGACAGGACGTTTTCCTGTAAATTTCGTTGTAGACAGTCGTGTAGAATTTCGTTGGAAAGCAAACTGGTGGATTCGGAAGTAAATCCTATCAGTTACGCCGCGTCGCGTACAAATTAATTGGACAATTTAAAAATACATTCGAGCAATTTTGCGGCAGTGCTCCGTGGAATAGCTGCAGATAGCAGATATTTCATCATAGCGGGCACTCTTGATATTGGAGCAAACAGGCGGTTAAAGATAACGGGACGAGTATATCTGGTGACCATTAAGAACCGCAAGTATAAATGAAATTTCATACATAGTTGTAGTTGCTGTAGTTGTTTAGCTGTTTGCTGTCGAGATTAAAGGCGTCTTCAAAGGTCAATTAGCGTCAAATTAGGCATATTCAAGACACATTTTTTGGCGGTCTTGCATAATAATTTTTGTTAAAATGAATGATCCAGAGGAGAACGATAATCCCAAGACCTTGAGTGACCTTAAGTCCCTTCGATCAACCTCGAAAGCCAGTATTACGCGTATTCGTCAGTATGTAAATGAAAAGGCAAAAAAAATCTATCTCTTCCGGAACTAGAGTGTAGGCTTGGGATTTTAGAGTCCTATTTTAAGCAATTGCTCGGAGTACAAGCGTCTATAGACAAAATCGCACCGCAGGAAGATAGCGCGACCATTCGCGGTGAGCTAGAGAACTCGTACGTCGAGACCAAAATTTTAATCATGGGTTTCATAGCTGACTCCAAATCGAAGTTAGCCGATTCGGGTAATTTAAATGCTTCATTCGTACTCCCATCGAATATTGCACATACTTCCAACTTGCAAAAAATTAAGTTGCCATTTTTTGGAGGAAAATATTCCGAGTATCCCAACTTCATCGGGATTTTCAATAAATTGGTCCATAACAACGCGACTTATGATAGTATTGAAAAGTTTAATTATTTAGAAGGGTGTTTGCACCATGCCGCTTTATCGACCATTTGCGATTTGGAAGTGACTGAAGCAAACTATTCGAAAGCGCTGTCAAAACTAAGAGAACGGTTTGATAATAAGAACCTTATGTTCCAGGACCATATTACGAACATGTTCGAATTGCCAAGAGTTTCGGAGCCGTGTGCGAGTCAGATAAGGGCACTACTGGATAGTATGAGTGCGCACTTAAGTGCAATGCTATCATTAGGCAGCTACGAGAATGTAGTCCATGCAATGTTGATTCGCTTGGCAACTGATAGACTTGATCAAGATTCGCGGGAGAAGTGGGACGAGCCCATAGATTTCAATAAGTTGTCTTCATGGACAGACTTTTCGAACACCGCCGTTGTCAAACCTGAGAAGCTCGCAAGTCGTCTGAATCAACAACCTTTAGCGACCGTCGTCTATCTGTTCGTGAACCAAAGGATCGTGTTTATCATAACTGTATCACGCTTGGCATGTGCATTCTGTAGGGAACCTACGCACCCAATTAATACTTGTCCAGCGTTCTTAAAGCTTTCGGCCAAAGAACGATTTAATCAAACCAAAATTCTCGGGCTTTGTATCAAATGCCTGAGTAAAGGGCATACAGTTAGGAATTGCTCTCGCGAAAATTGTGAAATATGTGCCCGTCCACACCACACAACGCTACACCTCTTTATACACGTTCACCTGAATGTAATCAGCAGAGTGCAGCAGAGGGCATCTTGTCTGGTGAAGTTACCAACAGACATCGCTGATAGGTAGTTATACCCTTGAAACGGATGGATATGTCTTTCTCGCCACTGCGGTCATCAACATTCGAGATAAGACCGGTACTCTGCAGCCAATTCGCGCCCTTCTGGATTCAGCTTCGCAACTTAATGTCATAACCCAAAAGGCAGCTCAACGACTGGTGTTGAAGCAAGAGGGAGTGCATGCTGAAGTCAATGGGTTAGGAATGTGTAAGTCACAATACAGATATCAGACAAACGCAGTTATTAGCTCTCGCCTAAACAATTTTTCCGCTCCTTTGAAATTAGCTGTTTTTCCACGTATAACCAGATTTCAACCATATAGGAATATCAATATCGATGGTTGAAAGTTACCTAAAAATATTGAATTGGCTGACCCATGTTTCAATCAATCAAATAGTATCGACATGTTAATAGGAGCTGACACCTTTTTTAAAATTTTATCAGTTGGTCAAATTAAATTGGGAAATGGATATCGTCTATTGCAAACTAAGACGGCTCAGGAACCGGCTCAGCAACAAACGAGGTAGAAGATAGTGGTCCTGATGATGGTCTTGGTAATATAGTGGAACGTTTTTGGAAAACAGAACATCTAGCAACCCAAGATGCAGGTTTAAATGAGGACGAGAAAACATGCGAGGATTTGTTTGGGGAAACGGTGAGGAGATTGGCGAATGGCAGTTTTATGGTCAAGTTACCTTTCAGGGAGAATTTTAAAATGCTGGGCGATTCGCTACAAACCGCTCATAAAAGGTTTTTAAGCTTGGAAAAGAAACTAGGAAAGAATACTTTACTGAAAGAACAGTACTCCGCAGTTTTAGCAGAATATCAAGTTTCATTTTTTTTCAGTTTTAAAGCATTTTATTTCCTTAATCATTAACTCTTACATACTAACAAAAAATGCTTAAATGCTAGCTTAAAATTACTTAACAATCTTATACTAACTTACTGGCCCCACACAGGCACTCTAAGCTACTCTAAATTCTTATATCTATGTCTTTCGACTTTATGTACATTTTCTTTACTAATAATTATTTACTATACTTAAAGCTAAGACAAAAATTGCTAACAAAAACTTAGCCTATGGACATAATTTTTTATTTTTTATAAAAACTTAATATCTAACTTAAAATAAACCTTAGCCTACCTAACCTAGATGCACAATACACACATACACACATAGACATTATACACAATTATATGCATATATTAGGATATACCTTTGTATACACTAATATATGTATATATTTCTTAGATGCTAACCTAAACCTATGTAAGCTGGCCATTGCTATTTACCGAGAAAACAGATTGGTCAGCTCTGCCTCATTACTGAGGCTGGTCCGTAATTGACGGAAACGACGACGAAACATCTTCTCCATCATTCAACCACCAGAAATGCTGGTGCTGTCGAACGACATCCCTCTTATCGCGATTCCCCACCGCCCTACTGAACCTGAGGCGATCCGCACTGCCGTGTGCGACGTCTCTGTTGTAGTTGAGTCGCCTGTCCCCAGCTGTCCGAGCGACATGGAAGATTAACGGCACCGCTGATCTATCCTGGATCAACCCTATCTGATCTAGGTAGAGGAATGCTTCCGGTGGAACGAAGCCGTCAGAGCGCACACTCTCGTGGTAAAGGTAATTGGGGTAGTAAGCCCCAGATATCAGGTTATTCGTCGATGTCATTGCTCTTGCAATGTGCCTCTGGTGTTCTGTACAAGCGAAGACAAGCCCTAAGGCAAGCCCTCTCAAACACCCGAATCTTTTCCATTAAGCTTGCTCGTACATTGAACCACACGGGACAACCAAATACCTGCATGGGCCTGATAAGGGCCATGTAGCAGATTACCTTTACTCCCGCATCGAGTTGGCTGCAATAAAACAGTCTCTTTGTGAGGGCAAAAGCACCTTTAGCTCTGGCCAGAGCAGCATCTACATTTTTGCCAAAATACAGAAACTGATCTGGGCAGATTCCAAGGTATCTGACTACATTTCGACAGGCAGGAGGTTGTCCGTGTTGTCCAATGATAGAGAACTTTCGCCAATTTTTTCTGGTATCCCTAGAGGCTCCAGACAACAGCGTCCTAAAGAGAATGGTTTCCGACTTCTGAAGGTTGATTTTCAACTTCCAGTCATCGCAAAATCGTCTTATCTTATCGAAGTCACGCTGCAAGAGAGTATTAATGACCTCGATTTTTGGACCTGTTCTGTACGCTACCAAATCGTCTGCGTACGCAATAGTATGGGGAAGTGAACCTATCAAGTCGCTTGTATAAATGTTAAATAGAATCGGCGAATTGACCGCCGATAATGTGCATTATTCATTGCATTATTAAACAGGGTGGTGTAAATGTCCACCGCTTCTAGAGGAAGATGTCGAAGCACGATGTTCGGAATACCATCGGTCCCCACCGATTTCTTAGCCCTGATTGTGTCGAAGATCTCATGGAGTCCTTCCTTCGAAATGAACGGGGGTAGGCCACCCTCTCTGGCAATGACGTTATTTGCCATATTTTCGTCGCTAAACCGGGTGAAACCGGAGCCCTCGGATCGCCAGTTCCCTATTTCATTTCGAATGCAGAAGTAGTGCACCAAGACGCGATTGTCCAGGTCGTAATTAGGGCCAATGGTGTCAATGGCCTTGTATACTTCCTGGAAAGCCGTCCCTATGGCCTCAACCTTCTCCTGTGGATCCTCGATCACAAAAAAGTCGTCATCATCAGCGGCCTCATTTGGATCAATGCCTGCTATTGTCAGTAACCGTCCGTTGTCTGTTGTCCGGGCTATTTTAAGACACTGAAGGTCGTTTTGATTTTTTCTCCGAAATAGTTTATTGATTTGCGGAAACATGTTCGGGTTGCTGGTGTTTACAGCCCGAACCTTGTTGTTCCAATATGAGCTTACAGCAATTCTGTAATTTTCTTTTATTAACTTTTGCACATTTTTAATCGACGACTTCAGCGTCCTAATCTCCGGATCTTGTCTGTCAGTTAACTGTCTGTACAAGTTTTTGAGTCTTGACAGAAGTCTACTTTTCTGTCGGTGCAGTGCGTCAATAGTAGGATTGCGGAACAGGTCTTCGTTAGTTGTACGTCGATACCGTGGTATTGTAGTGTCCATAGTTTGTTTAATTGTCTCGTCCATCTGTTTTAGGTAATTGTCGATCTCCTCGTTTGACAAATTCCTATTGGACGGTGGGTGGCGCGTGTTCGAGGAGAGCGCTCTGTTCAAGGTTGCGGAGAAGCGCGTCCATCGAGTCTTACTGTAGTTGTAAGAATATCTTTGGACAAACTTCTCCAATTCCGCAATTTCGTTGGGAACTGTAATTTCGGTGCTAAAACCGCAATGGTCACTGTCATACACGAATGTGCGCAGACAGTTTAGCGTTTGTAAATTCGTGCCTGTCAGTCGTATACTTTTGTCGTACAGCAGTAGATCCAAATAAGACCCGCCTTTGGGAAACGACGGGTTATCCGTCGCTTTAAGACCGAGTCTGTACATGACATCGTGCTGACCCCACCAATCGAGTAGTAGGTTCCCTCTAGTATTTGGCAAATTATTTCCCAATCCCTGTGCCTAGCGTTGAAATCCCCGCCGATTATAAAATAATTCTCCCCCGATTCCAGCCTCAGAAGTCGAAAAAGCGTGTCGAGCTCTGTAATGAATAGGGTGGATTGTGAAGCCTCAGGTGCATAAACAGAGGCCAAGTACAGCCGCTTTCCACTGCGGAGCGGGATGTAAACGACGACTGCCTCCAACACCCGGAACCTGCGCAACACGACCTTGCACACTCTGTGCAATTTTATACCTTCTTTAATGAAGATCGCGACACCGCCTCCACGTTTGGATCTGGACCGATTTCTTCTTCTAATAATATAATTATTGTACTCCAGTTTGTGCTTATCGGTTAGCTTGGTTTCGCTAGCGAAAAGCACATCAGGAGTTTGGTCTTGTAGCAATTTAAACATCGCGGCTCTTCGTTCAATCCTAATCAGTGAATTAACATTCACCGCAAAGACCTTCGAAGTTTGCTCCACCATGTGCGTACCCATTACGGCATGTGTTGCGTTAGGCCCGGCAGCAGTGCGTAGATCTGGTCCACCCGCTTGGCCTGTTCTGGAACCTGCTTTTGCAGCTGAGCCATCTGCCCTTGGATTGCGAGCAAGATGGCCAGCATGTTAGGTGCAGCTTCAGTTGTTCTTGGCGTTGGCGCCGGAGAAGCAACAGTCGCTTGCTGTACCGTAGCCCCCCTACCTGACGCCATTTGGGCGTAGGAAATTTGGGACGTGACGGCTGGTGTTTGAAACCTGACAGGTGAACGTTTAACCTCCACCTTCTGCTGCCGAGCCAGTTTTGCGTTTTTAATGTCAGCGAACTTGGGACAACCCCGATAGTTTGCGGTGAGTCCTACGTTTCCACATAACACGCACGAGAGCTGCGACCTATCGGATGCTCCGTCAACACCCAGAGCACATTCCTCGGAACTGTGGTTCTTTGCGCACTTCACGCATCGAGGCTGCATTTGGCAGTTCGACGCGGCGTGCCCGAACCTCTGGCAGCGAACGCATTGTATAATGCCTTCGCTCCTTTTTAGTTTTTCCCAGTGAACCACCTGGTAGTCTAGGACATTGATACTCCTTAGACTATCCAGACGGCTTTCGGGACTGAGCTGCACCAGGAAGAACGGCAGACTCCGTTTCTCCCGCCTGGCTCTAGCTGTGGTAAATGGCTTTACCCCTACAAACTTTAGTCCTTCGCACTCCTTCTCTTTGAGCAGTGCCAGGATTTCCTCAGGATCAGAAGACGGTTCCAACCCCTTCAGCAGCATCGATTGCCGCTTTTCACACTTCGGTGTGAATGAGAAGTGCTCCGTCGTCGTTTCCTTTAGGAGCTCTTTCACTTTCGCGTAGCCCTCCACTGTATTACAGTGGATGGCATGGCGATCGTTCCCCAATCGCTTATTATTAAAATTATTGCCAATGACCAACTTACACAGGTCCTTGGTTTCATTTACCTCTAATTTATAGGTGTTGATAGGAGGCACCTTCTCCTTCTTCTTCTGCTGCTGCTGCTGTTGTTGCTGCTGCTGTTGTTGTTGTTGTTGCTGCTTTTTTTTTTCAGCTGCTGTGGTTTCAAGTGTTGTTTTTGCAGCTGATGCTGTATCTGCTGCTGCTGTTGTTTCTGCTGCGGTTGTTGTTTCTGCTGCTGCTTTTTTGTTTGCTGCAGTTGTTGTTTCTGCTGCTGCTGGATTTGTTGTGAGCTCGCTGCTTTTACTTGCTCCCTCTGCCTGCGTGCAGTTTGTATTTGCTTAACAGCAAGCATTTTTTCTTTCAGCTGTTCTATGCTGCAGCTAATATCTTTAATCATCTCATCCTCGTCTTCCGACTCAGATGTAGCTAGAGAGGCAAAGTTGTTGTTGCCCCCCTCATACTGGACTTCATCGGACATGAACATCAACTTTTGTTTTTTGATTTTTTCTGTTTCAGCTGCTAAAGCAGCACTTATTTTTATTTTTGATAAACTCGGAGTGGTTTTCAACCTGCTCCTCCTTTTGATGGCTTTCGCCACGGCACCGGCAACACTATTGTTGCCTTTTGCAACTCCCGTTATGGGAAGAGCGGAACGGTCTCCACCATCCATCACGTGATTTAATTTTGTAATAAACACTTTAATCTACACTTTCTTATCACTTATTGTCTTTTTAAATAGAAATAAAATAAGAAAAGAAAAACAAAAACAAAAACGTGCGCGGAGGCTGGGAAGCGAACCAACAACCCCGAGGTTTCTCGTCCGCGTTTTTGCCACTTAGGCTACCGAACACTTGATAAATTGTTAATTAAAAGTATATTTCTTTATTTCTTTGTTTTTTTTTTTTGTTTTTTTCTTCCACACTTGTAAAGCCGTCACGAAGTACGCCTGATCTCTTCGGAGGTCTATGAACGACTGATGAGCAGAATATCAATTGCTAGGTCACATGGAACTTGTACGTCCACATGAAGTTGCTCAGGTAAGGTATTATTCTCCACACCAATGCGTACTTCGTCCAGAATCGTCCACCACTAAGTTAAGAGTCGTGTTCGACTGCAGCTGCAAAACTTCAACAAACTTGTCTCTTAACGATGTTCTAATGGTAGGACCCACGGTGCAGGATGATTTGTTTTCCATTATCCTGCGATTTCGGTTTCATAAATACGCACTCACTGCAGACATTTCAAAAATGTATCGGCAAGTGTTTGTAACTCCCACCGATTCTTACTACCAATATATTCTTTGGCGATCTAGTCCGAGTGACCCACTGCTAACTTATCGACTGAAAACCGTCACATATGGGACATCGTCGGCGCCATATTTGGCAACGCGTTGCTTACAACAAATCGCTGATGATAATAATCAGACACACCCTATAGCTGCAAAAATTATTCGTAAGGACTTTTACATAGACGATCCTATAACAGGGGCAGATTCCGTAAAGGAGATCCAATCAATCCGGGAAAACGTTGAACAACTATTGTCGTCTGCTAATTTTACACTACAAAAGTGGTATTCAAATGATTTATCGTTGTTGAAAGGCCTACCAGAGGAAGATATGGAAAAGCCACTTCGGATTAATGAAGCAGATGTGATAAAAGCATTAGGTTTAGTGTGGCACCCTCGAACGGATACATTTAGATTTGCGTCTCCGCCTTTGTCTAAGAGTAGAAGGGTTACCAAACGCTCTGTACTTTCAGACCTGTCCCGCCTTTTTGACCCCCTTGGGCTAATAAATCCAGTAGTTGTTCGAGCAAAGATGTTTATGCAGGAATTATGGAGGGAGAAGATGGATTGGGATGAATCATTGCCAATAGAGATGCATTCTACATGGATGGACTTCTTGGAGGATCTTTCTGCGATTCAAGATATTAGAATACCAAGGTGTGCTTTCACAACCGATCAGATTAGAGGCTTGGAGCTGCACGGATTTGCAGATGCGTCCATGGGGGCGTACGGGGCTTGCATATATGTGCGTTCTATCGATACTGTGGGAAAGGTGGTCGTAAATTTGATAACGGCTAAGTCTCGAGTAGCTCCACTTCTAACTAAGTCATTGCCACGATTGGAGCTTTGCGGTGCTCTTCTACTAGTCGAATTAATGGAACGAGTTAAGAGCAACGTCACGATCAAACCCAACGAAATTTATTTGTGGACCGACTCCGAGGTGGTTCTGGACCGGATATCAGCACACTCGTCGACGTGGAATACATTTGTGGCGAACAGGGTGGCCAAGATACAAGAGTTAACGAAGTCGTCGAGGTGGCAACATGTTAATTCGAAGGCAAATCCGGCAGATATTGTGTCGAGAGGGTCGACAGTGGGTGGCCTGATAGACTCTATATGGTTCAAAGGTCCAGAATTTTTGTTAAGGTCACACGATTGTTGGCCAGTCCAAGAGAGGCATGTTTCAAAGCAAGTCCTTGAGAAACGGTCAAAAAAAACTGTTCTCCTTACATCGGCTATCGACCAATTCATCGCATACGAACGATATAGTAACTTCATGAAGATCTGCCGAATATTTGCTGTCATGTTTCGGTTCTACAATCGCTTGAAAAAAGGACCGAAATTAGAACTGCAAAGTACATTTACAGAAGGAGAACTCCACTCAGCGTTCTTGCGAATAGTTTGGAGTATTCAGCAGCACGTGTTTGCAGAGGAAATCCATTGTCTGGAGAAACAACAGGAGATTCAGTCTAAAAGTATGATCAAGGGATTATGTCCATTTCTAGATACCAAAGATGGTATCGGGGTACTGCGAGTAGGTGGTCGCCTAAAAAATGCCGAACTCCGTTACGACAGAAAACATCCATTGCTTCTATCCAAAAACTCAAATTATATAACAACATTTTTTAATTATTTACATAAAAAGTTTTATCACGCAGGTCCTACAGCATTGGTGGCGATTAGTAGGCAAACAGTTTGGGTGGTGAACGCAAGGGCTTTAGCAAGGAAGATTGTTAGTCGCTGCACGCACTGTTTCCACTATAAACCAGTGCTGAAGCACCAGATTATGGGAAACCTTCCAGCAACACGGGTGAAATTCGAAAAGCCATTTTTAATCTCCGGAGTAGACTTTTGTGGACCAGTTACAACAACTCATAGGATTCGAGGAAAGCAGCCATATAAATCGTACATCGCCGTGTTTGTTTGCTTTGCCACTAAAGCGACACATCTTGAAGTCGTATCAGATTTGTCGGCTAAAGGATTTTAAAGCAGCATTTCGAAGATTACTGGCTCGACGTGGGTTTTGTCAGCATCTCTACTGCGATAATTGGACGAATTTCGTGGGTGCCCGAAACTTAATGGCGGATTTTCGAAAACATTTCATTGAGCAACAGATGCAACAGACGATATCATCTTAGTGTTCCGCACAGATGGTGCAGTTTCATCACATTCCTCCCCGATCGCCTCACTTCGGTGGCCATTGGGAATTGGTGCGTACATTCAGTTCAACCCGGCTTACATTCGAGGAGCTAAAACACCTTGTGCGGAAATCGAGGCTATTCTTAATTCAAGGCCGCTGTGTCCTCTATCAACGTACCCTAATGACGAGGAAGCACTGACGCCAGCTCACTTTTGGAATGGCCAATCTTTGGCCGCGGTAGTAGAACCTTATGTTAGCCATAAAACATTATCCCTTTCAGACAGATGGCAGCAAATCTCAGTACTCAAGCAATATTTTTGGCAGAGGTGGTCGAAGGAGTATCTGCTTGGTCTTCAACAGAGGGCAAAGTGGAAGTCAGCGTCATCCAACGTCAGTGTCGGGACTTTGGCATTAATTTCCGAAGACAACTCATCACCTCAACATTGGTTATTGGGCCGAGTCGTAAGCATCAAACCGGGTTCAGATGGAAATGTTCGCGTGGTAGAACTGAAGACCAGAAAGGGGATACTTCGAAGGATGGTTCATCGCATCGCACCATTACCAATCGATGATAATTGAACGATCTCAAGTTCATTCAAAGGCGGCGGGATGTTGGAGCGTACAGTCGAATAAAAAAAACAAAAAACTTTGTATCAGTTCATAAATATACTTACTCATTTCATTTATTAAATCGAATTGTCAAGTGTAACACCTCTGTGTCACAAAAATAATTACATATGTACTTATTAAACAGTAACATTCATACGAATTTACCGATGCCGTACCTTTCAATAGAGCGAGCGGGAGTAGATTTTATTCATTCGTTGTTGAAGACTCAAATCGTGAAAATTTTTATTCGTTGTCAAACCCAAAAACAAGAAAAAGCAAATATACTCCTACATTCATACTCAATCGTGCTGCACATTGAATTTGCGTTTTATTTCATTCGTAGTTTCTCGTGGGAAATTCTAACATAATTAATTTACTCTAATTTCGATATCGGCCCTTTTCTGTTATTTGGCCCACGAGAATATAGGGAAAAATTATTCCCCCAACACTTACTTTTTGGTTTTCTTCACGTAATACAACAATATCGTTTTCAGACTGTTAAACTTTTCTACTGATAGAGAATATTGCCTCACTAAGTTTCTTATTTAAACTACTTTCTAGTTCCGAAAGCAAAGATGTGCACTTCGACATCAAGCTGAGTTCCATGTCTTTCAATTGGGTAGATAAAAATGGTTTTAATTGATACAGAAACCAATTTCATCTAGGAGTTGATAGTGGGCTATTTATCGGGTGTTGGAGAGGTTGATTTCTCTTTAAGTGCTTGAAGGCGAGTAGTTGTATTTGACATCATTACTGAGATGCGAAACAATTTTACACTAATTAATATTTGCAAACTTAGAAGTTTACGAACAAATTTTCTTTTATTATTATTTACTTAAAAATGGAAAATTAAATTGAATTTAAGCTTTAGCAACCGGTTAAAGAGAATGTAATGTCAAGAGCAAAATTTAAACACATCTATGCAGTGGACATCTTACTAATACTTTTCGCTCACAAGAACTCGACCTTTCGCGGACCACAACTTGGCGAATTTTGCGTCGCGACTTGGGCCTGCACCCGTACAAAATTCAACTGACCTCGGAGCTGAAGGTAAACAACCATAGAAAACGACGTGTGTTCACTAAATTGGTTCTGGAGCAGTTGAAAACTGACCCTAATTTTAATCGAAAAATCATATTCAGGGATGAGGCCCATTTCTGGATGAATGGGTACGTGAATAAACAAAATTGTCTAATTTGGGAAGATACCAATCCACATGAGATACAAGAACATCCAATGCATCCCGAAAAGTCACTGTTTGGTGTGGATTTTGGGATGGCGACATCGTTCCATATTTCTTTGAGAACGACGTTGGCCAGGCCATCACCGTCAACGGCGAGCGCTATAGGTCAATGATTACCAACTTTTTTTGGCCTGATTTTGATGACATGGACACCAACGACGTGTGGTGTCAACAGGACGGCGCTACTTGCCACACAGCTCCAGCCACATTAGAAATTCCGTTGTTTGCGGGCGATTCGAAGGCATGGTCATCTCACGTGGAGGTGTTGTGAAGTGGACCTCAAAGCCAACATAACCCATGCCATCGGCCAAATTCAGCCTGATTTATGCGCCAGAGTCATGGAAAATTGGACATTTCGGATGCGCGCCATTTGAACTATGTTATATTCCATACATCGCGGCATCGATAGGCCTTTCAAACGAATAAAAAATGTCGATGATATCTTACACACACTTTGTTTTATTTAAATTAAAAGATAGGAAGCGCTTAATGAAAGACCCTTTATTATCGCCCGAGCCGAGCAGATTAACGTACGATCATCTCGAAAAATAGACCACACCTTCTGCTAGTTATCCAGAAAGATACATGTCCGGGCGCATATTTGCATTAGTTGACTTTACCTTATGACAACGGTTTGAACATTTTCCAACCACTAAAGACGACCCCTAGATATTTGATCCCCTGTAGCACTTGTTGAGTTACCTTATCCTCTTCCCTCTCGCAAAAAGAACAATCTCGATGTTAGAAGGATTGATCTGACCCATAATGGTAACTGGCAGTTGATTCATAAGTGTAGGCACAGAACGATCAGGCATAGAACATAGAGTGCCCAATGCTTCAATTGTGACTACTTATAGTTGCCATCGGGTACTGCTCTCCTTTCATCAAGCTTGACCTTTCAAACTTAAAAGTACAAGTGTTGAGCAAGAATAAAATTACGAGTACAACACAAAATACAGTATGCGGAATGACTGATAAACCAACAACGGTGACGTCAACAAAGCATATTGTTACTCGTATATGAAGCTGAAGTAAGTATTTTCAGAAAATGTCTTGCAAATCGTGAGTGAGCTTTAAAAGGAAGTACATTTTTTACACCAAAGAAGAAGAGAAAAGTATATCGAAATAGTGGGTGTTCCAAATGTTAACAATGCCAATGCCCTTAATTGTGCTTTCATCGTGTTGTTCACTGCTTCCGCCTCTAGCTCCCTATGAGCTATATGTTAGATCGCAGATACTTTAGTTGGATATTACTCCTAGGTTAGGTTACGTAAGAGTGGCTGTTGGAAATACCAACATACTTAGGCCTATTGGCCCATTGTGATGCCACGTGGATCTATGATCTTCTTACTACTGGAACCAGTTTGAGCTTATAATAAAGCGTAGGAGACTGTTAACGTCTAATTTTTCTAGATCGTTTAGGGCTCCTAGATGAAGCTTCCTTCTCTGGGAGAGAGCTGGGCATGTGCAGAGTAGGTGGGGGATTGTCTCCTCCTCTTCCTGGTCCATGCAGCTTCTACAGAAATCATTAGTAAAAGCGCCAAGCCTTCTTGCGTGCTTGCCTATGAGGCAGTGTCCAGTAATAACACCTATTATGGCGCTGAGATGTTTCCTATCTAAAAGGATCAGACACTTAGAGCGACTCAGATCCAGCCTTGGCCAGATCTGTTTGGTCGCTAGACATGTTTGTCCAGCAGTCCACCTAAGGTCTGTTCTTTTATTGGCATCCAGCTTTAGTGTTAGTTTGCACGTAGCGATTGGTATACCTATACTACCTTTGTCCGGTAGGATAGGTAGAGTGATTCCAATTTTGGCGAGTTCATCGGGTCTGCAGTTCCCTGGAATGTCTCTGTGGCCCGGCACCCAACAAAGGTGAATGTTGAACTGCTCTGCCATCTCCATGAGAGATGATCGGCATTCAAGGGCGGTTTTAGAATATAATGAGACCGAGTCGAGGGACTTGATGGCGGCCTGACTATCCGAAAATATGCGGATATCCTTTGCAGATATCACGTTTTTCTTCAGCCAGGACAGAGCTTCTTTAATCGCCAAAATTTCCGCCTGGAATACGCCACAGTGATTTGGAAGGCGGAAAGAGAGGCTTAGATTTAGCTTATCTGAGAAAACACCGCCACCAACTCCGCTATCGGTTTTAGATCCATCTGAGTAGAGATGGATTGACTTGTCCTCCATGAAAGCATACTCCTCCCAGAATGATCTAGAGGGGAAGCTTACATGGAAGTTTGTGCCAAACCAAAGTTCAGGTATGGTGTAATCGATGTTCTCTGTGAGGATTCCTAATGTATTACGAATATTGGCGTGGCCAAATGAATTATTTGTCCACTGTTTAGTCTGTTTAAGGCGAATAGCTGCGGTCGCAGCTACTTTCCTGCTGAAGATATCTAGGGGTGTCAAATGAAGCAGAATGTCTAGTGCCGCAGAGGGGGTAGACCGCAAGGATCCGCTTATGCATAGACATGCTGTTCTTTGGACTCTACTTAGTTTAATGCGGTTGACTGCATTCTCCAAGGCCGTCCACCAGACAGCCATCCCGTAAGTAAGTATCGGTCTTATGACCGAGATGTATAGCCAGTGGGTTATGCGAGGTTGAAGGCTCCATTTGTTCCCAATGGCTTTCTTGCAAGAGAATAAAGCTATTGTAGCTTTATTGACTCTTTCTTGAATATTAGGTTTCCAGTTTAGTTTCCTGTCAAAAATGAGATCCAGATATTTTGCTGTATTGGTACCGTTTATTGAAGGAAGGTCTATAGTTAGAATTTTGTATTTCCTGGAAAAGAGGACAAGATCAGTTTTATGGGGGTTTATTCCCAATCCACAGCGATCTGCTCAGCGGGTTAATCTGTTGAGATTTACTTGGAGGAGTTCTTTAATGGTATTAAAAAGTTTTCCTGAGACGGCTATGGCAACGTCCTCCGCATAGGCAATCACTCTGCTACCACCCGCTTCCAGGTATATCAGTAGTTCGTTAACTACTAAGTTCCAGAAAAGGGGAGAGAGGACACCGCCTTGCGGCGTACCTCTACTGACATATCTTTTAGCAGAAGTCTCACCCAGTTTGGAGTTGATTACCCTGCTTTTTAGCATTAGACCGATCAACTCCCCAAGTGAGCCGTCTACCTGCAGAGTTGACAGCGCAGTCGTGATTGCGGATGTGTTGACGTTGTTAAAGGTGCCCTCTATGTCTAGGAAAGCAACCATTGTGTACTCCTTATATAGTAGGGATCGTTCGATGTGGCTAGTCAGAGAGTGCAAAGCCATTTCCACCGACTTTTCTTTACAGTAGGCATGTTGAGACGTAGACAGAAGTCTTGGATCAACTTTAGCTCGAATATGGATATCAATCAGTCGTTCTAAAGTTTTCAGAAGGAATGATGATAGACTTATAGGTCTGAGGTCCTTTGGGACTACATGAGAACATTTTCCAGCTGTGGAAATGAATACTACATTGACTTCTCTCCATAACAGTGGAATGTGGATAAGTTCTACACAGCTCCTCATAATATTTCCTAACACTGGTAGAATAATATCTGAGGACCTCTGTAGCTCGGCAGGTATAATACCGTCCGGACCAGCAGACTTGTATGGTTTGAAGCCATGCAGCGCCCAGAGCAGTTTGTCTCTCGTAATCAGACCATGAATTTTGGTTACGGTTGCAGTAGGCCTGTTTGGGCTGCTACTGGCCGCGAGATGGGAGCTACCTGGAAAGTGGGTGTCCAGAAGCAGGTTGAGTGATTCATCACTTGAGGTTGTCCAAAAGCCATCGGTTTTTTTCAAAAAGCTAGGCATCATAGGATTTGTGGAGAGGATGCGATGCCTCAGAGGTTTCTGTAATTTTGTCACAGAATGACCCCCAGGATTTTCGCTTTGCCTTTCTCAGTTCTTTTTTGTATAATTTGAGGGATTCTTTATATGAGTCCCAGTCGTTCACTTTTCTTGTGCTTTTTGCTGCGTTGAAAAGTTTTCTGCAGGCGTTTCTTAGCAGTCCAGTGCCGATGTCCACCAATGCGGCTTTTTCTTGCCTCTTGGTTGAATAAGAGGGCAGGAGCGGCCATAGCCTGATTGAGAGCCAGAGTAAATTCCCTGACTTTCATGTCAAGCTCATTGGTGTCACGCGGGGGACTTGATAGTTCACAGGATAACGTTTTTGACAGTATTCCCCTGTATTTTGGCCAATCAGTTTTCCGGTAATTCCGGATAATATTAAAGGAGGAGGAGGTTTCTTATCAGCATCCAGCTCATCCTTTTTGTACACCCTTAAATGTATGGACTCGAATCCGAACCGAATCATGCCTTTCGTCTGCGCCAGAGGATTAAGGGATTCCTTATTGATCACAATTAACGCGCATCTATAAGAACCCCTTAGTTCCTCCAGTTTCGCGACTTTCCAGTCATGAGTCGGAAGAGTCGGGTTACTGAGCCGGATGATTTCCAGAATACTTTCTGGAGAGGAGGGTTCGGCTGGAATTCAGGTATGAGTTCGAGGTCTACTAGGAATGTCTTCCTTAGATACGACCTCGAGTTTTGCACCTGGCCAAATCTCTCCTAAACCATCGATGGCCTTGGTGAAGAGATGGAGAGATCTCTGGTTGGAACAAGCGATGAGCTTGACATGGTGCTAGCCAGCGTCGCTTGTGATAGGAGGTGGTCCGGGGTTTTCCCGCATGATGGCCAAGAAGTTGCTCGAAAGCTTCAGCTTGACCAGCTGCCACCGTTCCGGTATGGAACCGTAGGTATCGCACCTGTCGATCACCGCGATCACCAATGCGTCCTTTAGGACTTCATTGTAAGACCGCAGAGATGTGCTGTTGGATGGCCCAGGGGTTGTAGAACTATATGTTTTGGATCTCTTGGAAACCGGTACGGTTTCCTCCAACGATCTCTGGCGCTTAGAGAAGTCTTTTGACGTTTTGGGAGCAGTGAAAGCAGTGGGTAATCCGTCTTTTAGGATGTTTTTAGCCCACTCAACCTTGCTCTTTATTTCCGCACTTCTCTCAACCTCCGGAATGGATCCGAAGGTTTTGATAATGCGTGAAACATTTCGGCGTCTTATATAGAGCGCCTTAGATGGAGCTTGCGGATGCGGCTGAACTCCAGATTCCTCCTTGGAGGGAGGAGTTTTGGTAGCAGCAACAAGTCCGTGATCTGCCACAAACTTGCTGCTGCTAGGGGTGGAGGAAGTGATAGGACCATTGCTGGCCACAGTCTTAACACTTCCTGAATTCTTATTTTAACGCTCGTTCCGTTTGCCTTTAGAGGATGGCGCACCATGGCCTGCCACAGTTTCGGCAATGCAGGAGCCTTGGCGGTAGTCAGTGTAGTCACCGTTCTACCGCCCGGTATTGAAGGAGTACCGGCTTCGGTTTTGGTTTTTTTGGTATTTTCCATGAATGGTCCCACGAGTAGCGGAGAAAGGGGTGTCCATCTGTACAGAGATCCGCTGTACACAGATAAGGCTATCTAATCCGGAGGTCGCCAGGTATCCGGATACTCCATTCGCGACTGAGCTATTTTTGGAGATACTGGGCTCTCAGCCAGGTCGATCTTCAGCACGGGTCGTGTGACACCTTGATCCAGCCCAGGGGAAGAAGGGAGTGCTTTGGGAGTTGGAGAGGGAGGGGGGAGCATTCTTTGGTTTCAGAACTCGTCTGGAGAATTTCTTCTCGAGATTCATTGACCCTACTCAGTCTCTACAACTCGACAAGTTCGATGCTCGCGGTAGAAGTTAGTTGGATATTACAATTTTATAATTTATTTTGTATTGTGAAGAATTGATAAAGTAATAAATAAAAAAAATCTTGAAATGTATTGTAGATAGTGGTAGAGTAAAATTCGCTTAGTCCCGAAGCCCGAAGCGGGTTTCTGAAACCGGCATGTTTGAAACCTTTTGCCAGATGGTTGTCATAAGGGAAATAGCGCTGCACATACGGAGATACATACGAGCAATGAGGAGAAATATCACTATATGTAGATAGCGTGCGGTTTACTCATGGTACATGAATATTTACAAAGACGCTTGGGAACCAAGAAATCATTAAGCAGTCAGCCAAGTTTACCATGTTCCGGCCAACGTAAGCTTCAGAAAAATACGTCTACGGATACCTTAACATAAGAGCACAACTCTGAGGAAATTTAACATTAAACAGCTGCAGTTGCGAAAAATCGTAAGAAAATTTGTTGATGACGTGACCCTTAATCTTAATTACACTATCCAGCAGAACAAGCCGAACAAGCAGAACAAGCGATGAAAGCTAGTTTTCACCCATTGGTCTGACCAATCCACAATCATTTCCTTCTTCGTATAGTGATGTCGATTGGCTCCTGCCCTATTTTAATACGGAGATCTACGTTTGACATTCAGCGAATGCTGTGATTAATCTTCCAAGTACTGCAACCATACAGCAGTACTAACTCGACAGTCGAGGCTTGGACTTAGTGCTGTAAACATTGCTTTTCCACACTTTAAACAAAATTTCGAAAGCAGCTTTTGCCTTCCAAATTCTGCTACTAACATCGAGTTCGAATCAGATGATGCTTTCCAGATCAGGAATGGTATGCAGTTTCTTAACCTCATGTCCAGCAATGTTAAGTTGGGACTTAGAGCTTGAAAGAGCAAGGACTTTTGCTTTAGTTGCATTTATTTTAAGCCCCACTCTGCTGGCTTCAGCTTCTAGATTCTGACTTACCTCGTGTGGATCCAAAACATGTGCGCGAATAAATAGATATCAAAAGGGAAGGGATAAAAGCCGCAGCATACGCGTGTGATGTGGTTCTTATGGCCACCGGGAAGGTCCTCCCCGCGATTAGTGAAATCCTAAATTATGCATTTAGAATCCTTGAAGACTGGGTCATACTCTGAGGGCTGCGAATCAACCCGCAAAAAACAGAGATTCTTCTATTCACACATGAAAGTATAATACCACCATTTGACTTCCTTCCCTAAATGGGACAATCCTCCGATTATCGAACAGTGCTAACTGACTAGGCATTGTATTACATAGTAAGGTGATTTGGAAGTTCAATTTCGAAGAACGAATAATTGGAAGAAAACGGGTACCTAACCTCAAGACTATTCTTGTGCGCACACAAGTGATTTAAGTACCCTTAAAATGCTTGCACACAGCGCGGGCGAAGTTAGAAAATAAAGGGAGGGCATTCCATAAGCGAGTTGTATGGCTTAGGAACGAATCACTACATGTTAGAATACGCCCGAAAATGGATTTGATGGTGTACTGATGAGCATTCATAGCGGTTAAAAGTCTGAAGTGGCGGAATGTGATTGGCGGTTTCTATGGAGCACTGGTGGTGGAAATAGCCATAAAACAGAGTGAGGCATGAAACGTTACGTCGTTGTTCGAGGTTGCCCATTGCCTGAATGATATTAGTATCACCTATAAGTTGTACGCGGCTATCGTTACACCCATCTTAATCCACGGTAGCTTAGTATTGAATTGAATTGAATTTGAATTGACACCATTCATGCCAACGGCGGGACTAGAAAATATACTTGGCCTCCTGTCTCTAAATCGATATATGCAAGAATCTGCATCGAAAAGCGCTTTAAGAGTGAATCAGCTTAAAGGGAGGAAACCAAACCCGAAAGTTTACCCCCCGATCACTTACAAGTGAACTGGGTTTATTCTCCAATACGGACTACATAATACCCCATCTCCATTTTAAAACATTATTCTCTTGCATTTTCGCAAACAGAGAGTAATGGGATAGGGACCAAATGGCAATAGACTCGATATCCATTTTCACGGATGGATCAAAGATGGAGACCGGAATTTTCACCGATAAATTGAACTTACGATTCTCACAATACCTACTGGACTACAGCAGTATCTTAAAGGCTGAGATATCGGCTGTGGCAGAAGCAGCGAAACTTACTGCAATAAAAGCAATATCCGTAGATATTACCGTATTTATTGACAGCCAGGTTGCCATCAAGATCATCGCGGCAGTCGATATAAAATAGAGGGTTGTGAAGCGCTGTCGCAAAGAGTTTAAAGGTCTTTGCGTTCAGCTTAAGGTCACGATTTGGTTGTTCCTAGCCACAGGCAATGGCCACCGGGCAGGAAATGAGCATGCGAGCGAGCTAGCTCGACAACGATCCTCCCTAGTAAGAGAACTGACAGATCAGCCTATCAAACTTCCACCCTGTACCTCACATTGTCCGTTGAACACCTCTGGAAATGAATCTGGCAGGAAATGAGCATGCAAGCGAGCTAGCTCGACAACGATCCTCCCTAGGAAGTGAACTGGCAGATCAACCTATCAAACTTCCACCCTGTACCCCACATTGCCCATTGAACACCTCTGCTTTCCTTCGACAGTGATATACGGATAAGAACGCTTATTATCATCAGGAAAAAAAGCAGTGTTGAAATACTTCCCTGCCTAAATCCGCTTTCGACTTTAAAGGCTTCTTGTTACTTATCGTTGTGTAGAACCCGGTATTTTGCAGGAATATATAAATTCCCCGTTCACGCTATCAAAAGCCTTATCGAAATCAATAAAAAGCAGGTAGAACGGATACCTATCCGGAAGATCTTTTTATGATCGATGCAGGACTATCTAGAACGAAAGCCCGCTTATTTGACATCAAGAGTCTAAATGTACTTTGATCCTGTCTTGGCTATCATTTTGTGGACTTCCAACAGACCGGCTATCCCCCGCCAATTTCCGCAATCATCCTCTGATCACATCTCCGCTCATTGTCTCATACATTAGCTATGATTGGTCTCAGTAGCTCTGGTGATGTATTTCGCGCAACTGGGAAAAAATTTGGGGGAATTCGATCAATGCCTACCGTCATGTTCTTCTTAACGGCCTTTATCGCGGTTACAATCTATATATTGCTAGAGGAGTCAGTGAGAATTTGGGAGTTTGCTACTTCAGATGGTTCATTTTAGTTCGGGACACTCGCGCTGTTGTCTCTATGGTTAAGTACTATAGCCCCTCTTTTTACTGATCTGGTCCGCATTCACTATAAATAGGAAACCGTCCTCATTTATTCCAGGGTGCTGTTTGGTGCTGCGTCCCCCTACAAGCTCATTGGTATCAGTATGAACAGCTTGTGCAGCTGGCGCATTGATGTGGTTGCGTTTATCACGTCATACACTACGCGAACTACCTTATTTCCACGCAGTATGCAGTACGCAGTACAGTTCAGATTTCTCTGATTCTAGGGCTGATGCAATCTGAAATTTGAGTAAAATACGTGTACGTTCCTCGATCCATTTCCAGGATTAATTAATTATCATATACAGCTGTTTCTCCCTTTTACCAATAAACTTCTACGCTCCGGATGTGAAAATATTTTTCACAGATCTCAAGTGTTCATTCACAGGTGCTTGCTCAGATGTGAGCTAAGATGTTCTCTTAATTGTTGGTGCACTGCGCGATCCTGGAATCTGTCGGTATTTTACTTGGGTATAGTGGAGAATGTTGGCAAGGCTGCAGTACTAAAGCGTATTTTAGCTACCATAAGATGGTCGCGTACCATTCTGATGTCGATTTCACACCTTTTACGAACATCATCAGGACAGCTTGTAAATTTCGGGCTATTAGCGATGAGGTCTGTCTGGTTTAATATTCCCTTGCTATCGGATGCGATCCAGCTGATATTGTGGCTGGCCCGGTGCTCAAATAGAGTGCTTCAATGACTAGGTGGTTGGGATTGCAAAATCGACTAACCACTCGGCATTGTCATTTCGATCTACAATGCCATGTACACCCATTCCGTGTCTGAGCGCGGTATTGTTGCTTCCTACCTTCGCATTGAGGTCTCTCATGACTATTATGATGTCACAGTTAAGCGTTAAATTGTAGGCGCCATTCAATTGATGACAGAAGCTGTCCTTATCTTCCTCAGTTGTGCATTTCGTTGCTGCGTAGCATTGAATGATGGTTAACTTTCTTACAGTACCCTGGAATCAGGCCGTTAATATTTGGCCATTATAAGGCCACCAAGGCCATCGATGGTTTAGGAGAGGTTTGGCCAGGTGCAAAACTCGAGGTCGTATCTAAGGAAGACATTCCTAGTAGACCTCGAACTCGTACCTGGATTCCAGCCGAACCCTCCTCTCCAGAAAGTATCCTGGAAATCATCCGGCTCAGCAACCCGACTCTTCCGACTCATGACTGGAAAGTCGCGAAACTGGAGGAACTCAGGGGTTCTTATAGATGCGCGTTAATTGTGATCAATAAGGAATCCCTTAATCCTCTGGCGCAGACGAAAGGCAGACGGTTCGGATTCGAGTCCATTCACTTAAGGGTGTACAAAAAGGATGAGCTGGATGCTGATAAGCAACCTCCTCCTCCTTTAACACCTGATATCACAACCTTGGATCTTGGAGCGTCGATATCCTTTCCAGAATTGGATAGCGACGACTCCAATCTGTCCGAGGTGACTACCAAGCCGTCGGTCTCCTCTTCTGACACATTGTCGGAAATGGAAACCGATGACGAAGCAATTAGAGGATCTACACGATCAGAGATAGAAGATGAGCTCTTGGGCACATCTTCAGAATCGGAGGACCTCAACAACACCGTGGTGGAGGCGACTCTGGAAGACTGTAGCAATGATACGGTTTCTCCAGATTAATCTCCACCACTCAAAAAAGGCTTCGGCCGCACTCATTCTGCGTCTTTCCAAAAGCGCAGAAGACATAATTCTAATCCAGGAACCATGGATAGCAGAAGGCGTGGTTCGTGGACTTAGGACACCCTCATACGTTCCGCTCTATACAAGAGACAAAGGTAAGATTAGAACTTGTATATTAGTGAAACGTAGCCTTAATGTATTTCTACTTCCCAACCTCAGTGACCCCGACCTAACCGTTGCCAGATTAGAGACTGCCAAAGGCTCTTACTGGCTGGCATCGGCTTACCTTGGCCACGACCAAGTGGGCCCTCTCCCTGGTGATAACCTAGAAAGGGTGGTACTGGAAGCGGGAAGGCAAAAAACTGGCCTCATAATCGGATGCGATGCTAACGCACATCATACGGTATGGGGCAGTACCGACATCAATGATAGAGGTGAGTCACTTTTAGACTATATTTTAAGTACTACCCTCTTAATTTGCAATATTGGCAATGAGCCCACTTTCATAACAAAAAACCGACAAGAAGTATTAGATATTACTCTTGTCTCCGACAGCATCACCCAAAGGCTAACAAACTGGATGGTATCGTCTGAACACTCCCTTTCAGACCATAGATACATCCAGAAAACTTTTCAACGCAGCAAAAAGCACAAGAAAAGTGACCGACTGGGACTCATATAAAGAATCCCTCAAATTATACAAAATAGAACTGAGGAAGGCAAAGCAACAATCCTGGAGGTCATTCCGCGACAAAATTACAGAAACCTCTGAGGCTTCGCGGCTAAGAAAAATCCTCTCCACAAATCCTATGATGCCCAGCTGTTTGAAAAAAACCGATGGCTCTTGGACAACCTCAAGTGATGAATCACTCAACCTGCTTCTGGACACCCACTTTCCAGGTAGCTCCCAACTCGCGGCCAGTAGCAGCCCAAACAAGTTAGTTTTAGTTTTAGTTTTATATGCATTTTATTTTCTTAACACTAACTCTTACATTCTAACAAAAAATGCTTAAATGCTAGCTTACAATTACTTAATAATCTTACACTAACTTACTGGCCCCACACAGGTACTCTAAGCTACTCTAAATTCTTATAACTATGTCTTTCGACTTCATTTACATTTTCTTAAAACTATTTATTTTGTATACTTAAAGCTAAGAAAAAAATTTGTTAACAAAACTTAGCATATGGACATAATTTTTTATTTTTAATAAAAACTTAGTATCTAACTTAAAATAAACCTTAGCCTACCTAAACTAACTGTACAATACACACATAAACACACATAGACGTTATACACAATCATATACATATATCAGTATACACCTTTGTATACACTGATATATGTATATGATTCTTAAATGCTAACCTAAACCTATGTAAGCTGGCCATCGCTATTTACTGAGCAAATAGATTGGTCAGCTCTGCCTCGTTAGTGAGGCTGGTCCGTAATTGACGGAAACGACGACAAAACATCTTCTCCGTCATTCAACCACCAGAAATGCTGGTGCTGCCGAACGACATCCCCCTTATCGCGATTCCCCACCGCCCTACTGAACCAGAGGCGATCCACACTGCCGTGTGAGACGTCTCTGCCGTAGTTGAGTCGCCTGTCCCCAGCTGTCCGAGCGACATGGAAGATTAACGGCACCGCTGATCTATCCTGGATCAACCCTATCTGATCTAGGTAGAGGAATGCTTCTGGTGGAACGAAGCCGTCAGAGCGCACACTCTCGTGGTAAAGGTAATTGGGGTAGTAAGCCCCAGATATCAGGTTATTCGTCGAGGTCATTGCTCTTGCAATGTGCCTTCGAGTCAGCTTAATTACGAAGTTGTCCACTCGTATTAGGTTCGCCCTGTTGTAAAGGACCTCATTAGGATACAATTTTTTGTACTCCGACTCTGGTGTTCTGTACAAGCGAAGACAGGCCCTAAGGCAAGCCCTCTCAAACACCCGAATCTTTTCCATTAAGCTTGCTCGTACATTGAACCACACGGGACAACCAAATACCAGCATGGGCCTGATAAGGGCCATGTAGCAGATTACCTTTACCCTCGCATCGAGTTGGCTGCTATAAAACAGTCTCTTTGTAAGGGCAAAGGCACCTTTAGCTCTGGCCAGAGCAGCATCTACATTTTGCAGCCCAAACAAGCCTACTGCAACCGTGACCAAAATTCATAGTCTGATTACGAGAGACAAACTGCTCTGGGCGCTGCATAGCTTCAAACCATACAAGTCTGCTGGTCCGGACGGTATTATACCTGCCGAGCTACAGAGATCCTCAGATATTATTCTACCAGTGTTGGAAAATATTATGAGGAGCTGTGTAGAACTTATCCACATTCCACTGTTATGGAGAGAAGTCAATGTAGTATTCATTCCCAAAGCTGGAAAATGTTCTCATGTAGTCCCAAAGGACCTCAGACCTATAAGTCTATCACCATTCCTTCTGAAAACTTTAGAACGACTGATTGATATCCATATTCGAGCTAAAGTTGATCTAAGACTTCTGTCTACGGCTCAACATGCCTACTGTAAAGGAAAGTCGGTGGAAACGGCTTTGCACTCTCTGACTAGCCACATCGAACGATCCCTACAATATAAGGAGTACACAATGGTTGCTTTCCTAGACATAGAGGGCGCCTTTAACAACGTCAACACATCCGCAATCACGACTGCGCTGTCAACTCTGCAGGTAGATGGCTCACTTGGGGAGTTGATCGGTCTAATGCTAAAAAACAATATAATCAACTCCAAACTGGGTGAGACTTCTGCTAAAAGATATGTCAGTAGATGTACGCTGCAAGGCGGTGTCCTCTCTCCCCTTCTCTGGAACTTAGTGGTTAACGAACTACTGATATACCTGGAAGCGGGTGGTAGCAGAGTGATTGCCTATGCGGATGACGTTGCTATAGCCGTCTCAGGAAAACATTTAAATACCATTAAAGAACTCCTCCAAGTAAATCTTAACAGATTAACCTGCTGGGCAGATCGCTGTGGATTGGGAATAAACCCCATAAAACTGATCTTGTCCTCTTTTCTAGGAAATATAAAATTCCAATCATAGACCCTCCTTCAATAAACGGTACCAATTTAGCTTTCTCCGATACAGCAAAATATCTGGGTCTCATTTTTGACAGGAAACTAAACTGGAAACCTAACATTCAAGAAAGAGTCAATAAAGCTACAATAGCTTTATTCTCTTGTAAGAAAGCCATTGGGAACAAATGGGGCCTTCAACCTCGCATAACCCACTGGCTATACATCTCGGTCATAAGACCGATACTTACTTACGGGGTGGTTGTCTGGTGGACGGCCTTGGAAAATGCAGTCAACCGCATTAAATTAAGCAGAGTCGAAAGAACAGCATGTTTATGCACAAGCGGAGCCTTCCGGTCTACCCCCTCTGCGGCATTAGATATTCTGCTTCACTTGACACCCCTCGACATTTTTAGCAAGCAAGTAGCTGCGACTGCAGCTATTCGCCTTCAAGCGACTAAACAGTGGACAAATAATTCATTTGGCCACGCCAACATTCTTAATACATTAGGAATCCTCACAGAGAACACCGATTACACCATACCTGAACTTTGGTTTGACAAAAACTTCCATGTGAGCTTCCCCTCTAGATCATTCTGGGAGGAGGATGCTTTCATGGAGGACAAGTCAATCCATCTCTACACAGATGGATCTAAAACCGACAGCGGAGTTGGTGGCGGTGTTTTCTCAGATAAGCTAAATCTAAGCCTCTCTTTCCGCCTTCCAAATCACTGTAGCGTGTTCCAGGCGGAAATTTTGGCGATTAAAGAAGCTCTGTCCTGGCTGAAGAAAAACGTGATATCTGCAAAGGATATCCGCATATTTTCGGATAGTCAGGCCGCCATCAAGTCCCTGGACTCGGTCTCATTGTGTTCTAAAACTGCCCTTGAATGCCGATCATCTCCCATAGAGATGGCAGAGCAGTTCAACATTCACCTCTGTTGGGTGCCGGGCCACAGAGACATTCCAGGGAACTGCAGAGCCGATGAACTCGCCAAAATTGGAACCACTCTACCTATCCTACCTTCTCTCAGAGAAGGAAGCTTCATCTAGGAGCTTTCTTCTACAACGACCTAAACGATCTAGAAAAAATAGACGTTAACAGTCTCCTACGCTTTATTATAAGCTCAAACTGGTTCCAGTAGTAAGAAGATCATAGATCCACGTGGCATCACAATGGGCCAATAGGCCTAAGTGGGTTGGTATTTCCAACAGCCACTCTTACCTAACCTAACCTAAGGCCTCTATGATAAGAGACTCTTTCGTGCGGCTGATGTTAACATAATTCCTGCATTTGGTTTTTCAGAGTATAATAGTATAGTGTTCCCGGTTGGTTAAAGGTACAATTGAGGAGGATCTTCACGTTCCAGAATCCGATCGTTGCCAGTAGTCGATGTCCAAAGGTCGTCAACAAAGTTTCGGTCCGTATCGCTGGCTCACAGATGTACTGGCACTTGTCCTGTTTTGTAGCGCAGGAGACTTGCCATTTACTCTCTCCATTTCGGAATCTGCGAAGAGACTCACAGATGGCGCCACGAGGAGGCGTGAAGTAAGACTTACTACCAGAGCTGTAAGGTGTTCAGCTGCAGAGGCTCTTTCTCGATTTTTTAAAGAACGAACACCCGTCGGAGGCCATTACTACTACAAGTAGTCATTTGCCAACCGTATTGAGTGAACGCCTGAAACTATTTGAGGGCTCATCAGATTATACAGAGTGACGATGAAGAATGCTTGCAGCTCAGAAGGGATCTCCCAGAGTTTTTTCTTTAACATCATACTCGAGAACACTTGTAAGCCAGCGGCAAAGGGAAAATTTTCCAAAAATCTTTAGCCATAGACATGACTGACAGAGCACACTCCACTGGTACGTGTGCAAGTATACAAATTGAAGCGGCAACAATTCTATTAGATTTGAATGAGGACAAAACCCAGATTCAATCCAATCAGGTAGATTGTCATACATCATAGAAAACTATAACTTTGCGGTAGTAATTGGTTCCACAGTTAGCTCTGAAAAGGATATATCATCAGATATCAATCGAAGAGACACACTCACCAATCCTCTTTCTTTGGCGTTAGAGGGCATTTGAGAAATCTACCTGGTCAACAAACGCTAAGGAAACCCTATATAGGGGTTTTATCTCCCCGGACCTGTTCTATGGCGCAGAAGAATGCTAAGGTTATGGAGGAAATCCTCAGTCGTTTTGAGCGTAGTCTTCTGTGAATTGTTGGCTCCTTTTGCATTGGCAGGCTTTTAAAGACGAAATTTCACTGGGTCATTGGCCCTGTGAGGAATGTGGGCATCATTTACATGAAGTGGCTGGTGAATATACACCGAATGGATATGTACTCCTCGGTCTGAGGAGTCTTCGTTTACTTCCCGGAGGGACAATGCAGAATACCTCATTTTTGGTGACTTCACCAGAAGAGAAAGGAGGGCTGATTCATCTTGGAGTGGGCAGCTAAATTGCGAAGTTGGCGAGAGACAGTGCTATTTTAAGGGCTTTATTGGTTGAGACCCAGGTGAACTCCAGTGTATAGTTTTATTTATGTGTGTAGTAAGCCGTTCGGCTGGTGTTTGGATATTGAACACATACTCATGCACGTTAAAAATGTAAGGACATGCTCTGCTAGCAGCATAATACTGGCCTATGCTCCCATAGGACTCACCACTCTATAACGGAAAAAATTAAAAAGATGTGACAAACAAACTAATGGCCTTGGATAGAAATGAATTCACAGGCCACGTGCAGTCGAACAATTAGCAGAAGCTCTTGACAGCTATCACGCAGATATCACCGCCATTTAGGAATTGCGATGGGATGGGCCGGACATGTAGAGGATATAAAAAACTATGATACGAATATATACTATGGTGATTGCTATGCTATACTATGGAAAAAGAATCAGAGCGAATTCGGATGCAGATTTGTTTTATGCGGCAGACTAAGAAAAGAAGTGTGGAGTTTCCGACACGTGAGCTTGGGTCTTATGAGAATCCGCATCAACGCTAAATTCGCTAAAATAAACCTAAAATGTGCCCACGCCCATATGGAAGACAGGAAAGACGCCACTAAAGAATGTTTATACGAGCTCCTCGAGAAGACATATGACCAATATCCGAATTATGACATAGGATAGGAAAAGGGGAAATCTTTCATGGGACAGTTGGTAAGCATAGCCTAGACTACACCACTTCTAGAAACGGACTTAGGCTTATTGACTTTGGGGCTGAACCAAATACATATCGCTATAGTACGCATGCGGTTTCCTCATCGCAATATATATAATAGAACATGGCGGACTCCGGATGATCAAACTCTAAATCAAATTGATCATTTTGCTATAGATGTAAGGCATGTCTCCAGTATTCTGGACGTCCGAACGTTCAGGGCATCTAACATTGACTCGGACCACCTCTTTGCTGTATCCACGCGGCGAATACGGATTTTCCAAGCCCCACAACAAAAAAGAACTATTGTGAGAAGATAAAACGCAGAAAATCTGCAACGCAGGAGACCGCCAAACGCTGCATGAAACAAACTTGTTACGATTAGCTGGACTCATTTGTTAGAATTTTTTTGCAATGGTATAAAGCATGATTTTTGTTGCATGCAATGCATTCCGTGGGCGATTGCTGCCCTTTGTTCGTTGTGGTTAATGTAGCTGAAGATCTTGTCTGGTTTTGAATTCCACAATCTTTTTCCATTTATTTCCTAAGGCTTCAAGAGATTGAAAACGTGTTTGGAGGAAATTAAGAAACTCCGTCACAGACTGCAATTCCCTAGGACTGGCAAAATTTTGTTCATAAAGAGCATGCGTACTTCGATCAATTTTCATATAAAGGATTTTAAGAATGATAGGGTCCCATGTTGATGTGGAGACCTTAAAATTTTCTAATCCCATCAGGCATTCCCTTGTGGTATCATGCACGGTCTTAATATGGGCAGTTGATGGTTGGTCGGAAACATGCCCTGGTTGGTTGAGCAACTTGTTAACAAGTGACGTAACAAGAAGCCTCGGGTTCTCGTACTCATCTTGAAGCATCTTCCACGCCGCGTTGTACTTGTCATCTGACAATGCTAAATGCCTCAAAAGTTTTTCGGCCTTTCCCTTTAAGCTAGTCTTGAGATATCACATTTTTTGGTAATTACTCAGTGGCTTCTTATGAACTATAGTCTCCATCAAATTCTGGAATGGTGATTTTTGGCAGCTGTAGCATGGATGAAGTGGCTTGGTGAACTTGCTGATGAGTGTCCATGGGAGCTTCCAGTTTGGTAGCCAACCACATTAGTACTTCTTGAACTTGTTCCTCTAATTCAATGTACGCCTTTATGTTGTAGCCTAATGAGCTGTAGTGTTGAGTGAGCTCTCTAAGATCTTGATGAAGTTCTTCCATTTGGGTCCAATATTTGTTGATTCCTTGAGTTTTTAGTTCAAAGAATGATTTTGATTGGGCTGTATTATCTATTGCATCGATAATGGCGAAGAGCCTTCTTAATGAATCAGATATTGGCCTTTGCCTTCTTATGAGCCTTGTCACTTCAGTCGACGTATTTCTTGTACCTCCTTGTGGAGCACGTCTAATTGGTTTCGGCCTTGCGTCTGTTGGTCTTTGTGTTGATGTAACTGCTTCTGTCAAGGCATCAGCTTCTTCATTAGAACTTTCTGCTTCCTCAGCAGGCGTATAACTTGCAGCTTCTTGTGGAGCTCGTTTTATCGGTTTCAGCTTTGCATCTGTTGGCTCTTGTGTTGATGGCCCTGCTTCTGCCGAGGCATCAACCCCCTTTTTCAACTCTTCTGGAGCAATCGCTTTTAATACAGCCTTCACATCAAAGAACCGCTTCTCAACTTTTCTAACGGTATCGCCGTGTATGTAAGGCGTATCTGCTCTCATTGCCGCTGCAAGTCTCTGATGATTGGTTGAAAATTATATAAATTATTTCATCTCGGTACTCAGGGGTCTTTCGTTGTGGACCGTCCTTTCCGAGGTTAATTTTAAGTTTAGTCAGTTCTTCTGCCAGAGCCTTCTGCCGAAAAATGAGATTGTAGATCTCTACTTCTTCCGTTGTTCCTTGTTTTTACTCAAGCCTCTCTGATGTGTTCGGGACTTTGTTTTTTTTATCTCGGACTACCTTACCACTGGTGGGCGGTAGTAGGAAACACAATGTTCAAAACTTTTTTTTAGACTTGATTGACTTGTTTACTACTTACCTCTGGTGGGGGGTAGCAACAAGGCAATGTTTTTAGAGAGAAAGCATAAGAGCGGTGATCACGTCGGGGTCACCATATGTTTGAGAGAATCTATTTTGATTCCAAGATAATCGTCAAGCACATAAACTTGTCGAAAGCGTTGATTGTGTAAAGGCACATAAACCAGTACAACTGAGTAAAATAAAAACACCGTCCCTTGTGCTTAACTCTTAACAAGTGAAATTTATTCTGAATATATTCTAACTTATATACTATTTCACAAATGAAGACCGTGGGAACGGAACCGGGAATTGGGAATTAATTTGGAATCATCAAGTTGCTAGCGCATATTTAACAACTGATACTGACACCTTGCGAAAAATCAAATTGCTGGTGTGCATACGACTTATATTCGCGTGTGTTACATCTAAAAAAAATAAATAAAAAAAAATTATTTATATATTATATATTTATTTATATATTATTTATATATTATATAAATATATAAAATATATATATATATTACTAAGCATTTAAACTAATTTATGTCGAAACAAAAATCTAAATTTAACCCATACATACTGAGAGAACTGTCAAAGAACTTATCCTCTATCCCAGAAACTACCGATTCAGGAGTTCCTCTCGAAACCTCTTCGTCATCCCCAAATTTCTCCAATTCTGAAACAATGAACAATAATTAATTAGAGCAAGATTCCAACGTTATAACTAACCACATGGACTTATTCAATTCATTAAGAATTCCGGATGCCATCAAGGATCTCCCGAAATTTGACGGCAACCAAAGACTTTTATATGAGTTCCTCAATAATGTGGATGAAATCCTCCTCTACATTAAAGGAATAGATAACACCCCATACGGGAAGTTTTTGTTGAGAGCCATACGCAATAAAATTGAGAGTCAAGCCATCTCAACTGGGTTGATATTAAAAAGAATCTCATCCTACATTATTCCGACAAACGTACGGAAACATCCCTGATAAGAGATCTCCAACGAATAAAATAGCTAAAAAAAAAAGATGAATCTTTCTACAGGCAAATAATAGAATTACAATCTGCTCTTTGCAACAATGTGCTGATCCACGAAAATGACAACAATGTCATCAAAGCCAAAACGGATCTCTAATCAGAAATGTGCCGCAACTCATTTCTCAGCGGACTCAATGAGCCTCTAGGATCCAGAGTCAGAGCCATGCAGCCAGACTTTTTGGCCATAGCACTGACCCAGCGCATCAAAGAACAAAATATTTCGTACCAAAATTATACTCAAAACCCAAACCATTACAGACCTTATCAATATAAACCCTACAATTCCCCACAAGACAGAGCTCATTCAAGAAATTCTATCCCAGGCCCATCCTTACACGAAAGAAACCAAACCAGACCTCTCAACTCAATAAATTCACATACTAGAACAAACCCAAACACACATAACAGGAACCCAAGATACCAAGGGCCAACAGAGCAGACTCAAACTGATCCGAACATGACATCACCCACAACTAAAAGCAAGCCCTAGTCAGCAAACCAGAAACACTAGAAGCAAAACTTCAATTGTCAAGAAATGCACAATTTAGAAAGTAATAATTATCAACAGTTGGACAGTTTTTTTCGAGAATGACCCAACTAATATCGTGAATGAGGAACATTTTTCCAAACAAGCCACAGGATACATTGATCGAATGAAACATCCGGCAATCTTGCCATACTTAAATATTTCGTCACCCTCCCTTCGGGGGACTCCTGCGATTCCTCCTAGACACTGGAGCTTCGACGTCATTCATAAACCCCGAATTTATACCTCAAGATAGGCAGATTAACTGTGAAACTATTACCATTACCACAGTATTGAAAAAATACCAGCTGAACAAAGAATCGATTTTTGCAGAATTCAATCAACCAGGATTATTATCGCTTAACGCTAAACTTGATTTCGAAAACAAAACCCTTATTCCAACAAACTCTACTAACGAAATCCATCTAAAACCCAACTATACTTCAGGTCAACTCGTAATACCTTCCAAATCTAAAATATTAGCGAAACTTCCTGTTAACAAAGAAAATGCCAATATTTATATCAAGACAACAGAACTAAGTAATACCACATCTGTACGTAAGTCAAGGCCTATACAAAGGCGAGAGCTGGTACAGCGCACTTGAACTAGTAAACCTTTCTGAAAACGAACAATAGATCATCATTGAACAACCCCTAAATGGTGAAGCGTATGATCCCATTAATTTAATCGAGATAAATAACTTCAACAGTGAAACGGATGAACATTTACACGTACGTAAATGACTTAATCAGAAAAAACCATCTGAACGCAGAAGAACGCAAAAAACTCCTTCATTCATTTCATTTCATTTTGTTTTTATTAAGACATTAATACACTTGATAATTTATGAATACATTTTTTTTTTTAAATTTATGGTAACCGACTTCAATAGTTATATCTGGTTAAACTAAGTTTTTAGATACAATAAATGTTTATAACGAAACATATATACGTACAGTTTTTATTTTAACTAATTTTTTTATTAATTCTTTATTTTTGCATGTGCTTGCTCCCGAAACATGTTCGCTTTATGGCTCTAGTGGCCGAAATTAAATTTATGACTAGAACTACTTACTTACAAACTAAATAAATAAAAAGCTACATCTTATTTAAGATAAGATACAACAATAATTGGATAAGCATCAGCATGTAATAATCATGTCTACTTAGTTAGATATATAATTATGTTTATATAATAACAAGAAGAATGTATTGTTATGAATAAGCTGAGATATCAATTCGATTATTAATGGAAAACAAAAGTCTATGTTGTATTTTTGGATACAAGATGTCATACATTTGGTTAACTTTTGGTTTAAATTCATTAAATTAGACAATTTAAAATCGTTATCCTCTGAGAACAGGTAAATTTGCCTTTTCATAAAATGGAAGTTTTAAGTTGGAGCTGGACTATGGTTCAAATAATGATTGTGATCTTAAATTCAATATATTAATAGGGGAAAGGTAAAAATTGTTATCTAGCACACTTTCGTTGATGTTTCTGTCCCAGTTTTTATAATTGGGTTGGGGTGATTGGAGGTAGATTGTAATTTATTTTTCAATAATTTAACCATATATACGCAAAGAGGTTCAATATTATTTTCTCTGTATATTGTTGCATTTGAATACCATTGTTTATTTCGTTTTCTGAACCTTCCACAACAAAATCTTAGCATTTTTCGCTCGAAGTTTTATAACTCATTTGTGGCTGTTGGTGAAACACTAAACCAACAGCCAAATCCATATGTAATTATAGGTCTTATAAGTGTTTTGTACAGTTTGGTTTTCTTTGAAATAGAACTCGATGATAAAAGTTGTTTAAGCAGACCAGAAGCCATTTTGGCTTTATTCAGCACTGCCCTGGCATGATTATTAAATTTGAATTTGTTTTGGTAGTATATAAAAAGATATTTTGGTTCCGTTTTCAGTGGGATCGATACATTATCGATTTCTAGTAACAGTGTTTTACTCTCCTTGACTGCTTTACGGTGCCCTTTTCCATAAACGTTTCTGAAACATGTCATACTACTCTTTCCTGCGTTTAATACTAATCCCCAAGAGTTGAAATAAGATGTTAATGAGGGCACACATTCTTTCAATTTGTTAAGTGCATCGTGGGGTCTTATTGCGCTTGCTAATATCTTAGTATCGTCCGCATATAAAAAGGCTTCAGTCTCATCTACCTGGATATTTAAAGGGAAATCGTAAAGATATATGTTGAAGAGTTTTGGACCAAGTAATGATCCCTGAGCCACGCCCATAAGTACTGGAAACTCTTCAGAGTATTCAGAAGCAATAGAGATTGCTGCTGTCCTAGAGCTCAAAAAGCTGATGATCATCCGAATGAACACTTCAGAAAAATCCAGCGTTATCAGTTTGAAGATAAGTCCGTTGTGCCAAATGGAATCAAAAGCGGCCTGCAGATCTAAGTCAAGAACAACAGAGCACTTTCTATTCCTAAGGTTTTGAATGATTCGATCGTTTAGCACTAGCAATGAGTGCTCGGTTGAATGATTTTTCCTGAAACCGAATTGGTTATTTGGAACAATATTTTTTTCTTCACAGAAACTGTTTAGGTGATCAGCCAAAACTCTTTCAAAAAGCTTTCCAACGTTAGATAGCAATGATATAGGGCGAAAGTCTATGATTTCTTTTCCACTTTTCTTCTTTGCTATAGGAATAAGCTTAGATTTTTTCCACGTTGAGGGAAAGTACCCATTATTTATGCATTGGTTGAAAATGCACGAAAGGGCTACATCAAGGGTGTGAGGACATTTCCGCAAAACATTTATGCTCATTCTATGAGCATTAATTTTCTCTGGAGAAGTAAAAGGTAGAGGTAAGTTATTTAAGGTAGTGTTAGATGGAAGAAAATTGGTTAAGTGTGTATTTGTATGCCTGCTCTTAAACTCTTTGACTCTGAGATTAAAATGGTTTGTTAAGTTTGTGTCAAACTGTGGTATTTTTTCTGAGTACAGGTCGGAATACACCGTCTTAAATGCATTTAGTTTGTCTTCATTATCTGACAGTTCTTCTCCGTTAAAAATCAAGGTATTCTTGGCTATATTCGTACCAAAATATTTTCTGCCCGTTATTCTGTCGATTTCCTTAAAAGCTTGGGGAGAAGGTCTTATTTTTCTTAAACGTGACCTAAAATCATTATCCGTGTCTATTTTAACTCTTGCAGCTATTATTTTGTTAAGACACTGTATCCTAGAGTGCAACTCTTTATATTCCGTGTTAACCCTGTTTAAATGTCTATGGAAAATTCTTTTAAGTTTTCTAAGCTAAATGCTTTGAATTTTCATAAGATTTTTAGTCAAAAGTGAAATGTTTTTGTATTTTAAGTTTTTACCGATTTTAGTAACGGAATGGTTTTCTACACTTGAATTTATTTTATTGCTTACCTCTTGAACAAGATCGTCAATTTCAGTATTGGAAATATTTGTACTTACTGGAAGATTCATTCTGGAAAGGCTACTGTGTAGTTCTATTCTAAAATGATCCCAGTTCGTATTTTGAAAACAAGTGTAAGTGGTAGGAGGTACTAGAACAGGGAAAACATTGAAAATTTTTATATTAGTTTCTACACCAAAATGGTCTGAAACGAAAGGAAATGTTTTACAAAGAGTGTTATTTCCTGTGTTTAATGAACTTGACAGCAAGAAAAAGTCCAATACGGACGAAGATCTAGGAAAAGTTGGACTGTTCGGCGAAATTATGTCTAGGGTAAGATATGATCCGTTATAAAACCACCTTTGTATTACGTTACCATTAGGATTAGTCACAACATCACCCCAGTCAGGATGTCGAGCATTAAAATCACCCCCTAATATCACTGCGTCATATGAGCTTGCAATGCCGAGTAGCCTATCTAACTCGCTCGAAAGAGACTGACCTGCCGCTGATGGAATGTAAATACTTCCAAGAAGTATTCGTTTCGTGGCCCGATTATTGTTCTGGCATACTAATACACCTAGGCAAGCTGAGAAGGTATTACTGTGGAAGGATACTTTATTAACTTTAAACTTTTCTTCAGTAACGATGGCTGTTCCCGTACCATCGTCGTTTCTTATTATGTTGTAACCTTCAAAGGAAGGTTCTAGTTTGGTGTAGAGTCTTGTTTCAGATATGAAACAGATTTGGGGTTTGCAAAAAAAAAAAAAAAAAAAAAAACTCCTTCAACTATGTAGAAACTACAGTGAAATACTGTAGAGAGGGCGAACCACTTTCCTTTACGAATAAGATCAAACATGACATAAAAACCACCGACGAAGTACCAATCTATACCAAATCCTACCGACTGCGCCAGTTATGTTGGGAGATCCTCGGGATATGAAAAAAAAAACTGCCTTTTTCTCTGTTTGAACAATACACAAAGCTTTATTAAATTTTCTTTGCAATTATTTATATGTTTACTTTTGATTAGTTTACAATTTTAGAATTTACATTTGTGTTGTTGGGGTTATTGGCGGTCAAGGTAGTTGACCTTGGCGTGTTGCGATCGTAACTAGCTCGGCAGTTGAAGCGTAAACATGATGAGGATTATCACAAGGATCAGGGATTTCAGTTTTGCAAAAATATTTGAATATGAAAAAGCCGTCCCCCAGATACTCTTATGTGCCGCGTTTGCTCACAATTGACAGCAGACGCAATCGTTTGACAACTTCAAATGAATGTTTGGTGAGGTTCAATGACAATCCGAAGAAGTTTTTGCGCCGTTTCGTAACCGTGAATAAAACATGGATTCTTCACAACACACCAGAGGCCAAAGAACATTCGAGACAGTGAACTTATCTGCCCAAAGCCGTAGAAAGGCAAGGTGCGTCTCTCGGCCAACAAAATCATTTCGCACGTTTTTCGGGATGCGCGGATTGTCATCCACATCGACTACCTTGAAAAGGTAAAACGATCACCGGCGCTTATTATCCAGAGCTGTTGGATTCGACGCCGATTTGAAGCAAAAACAACTGCATTTGGCCAGAAGAAAAGTTCCCTTCCACAGGAACAACGCACCGGTGCTCAAGTCAGCAGTTGCAATGGCAAAATTGCGTGAATTAGGTTATAAATTGGTCCCTCAACCAGCATATTCTCCAGATTTAGGCCCCTTCGACTATTTCCTGTTTCCAAAAATGAAGAAATGGATCGGCGGTAAGAGATTTGGGTCGAATGAAGAGGTCATCGATGAAACCAACGCCTATTTTGAGGGCTTCGGGGAATGCATTACGAGTACTTTGAGGTCATCAAAAAATTGGAGAAATGTTGAAAGGAGTTTATCGACCTACAAGGAGACTATGTTGAAAAATAAAACATTTTTTTGCCGAAAAACGAGTTCCTTAATAAGATTTCAGGGACTTATTGACCCACCTCGTATGTGACACCAGCTAGATACGTGCTGTCCAATCTGAAACACCTTACTCAGTCCAGTAGGTTTAATTTATTAATGCCTACAATATCTTCATTAAAACTCTGCAAAAACATCCGGATTAAGATCTCGAGATGAAGGACATCACAGTCTAACAAAAAGTTATGAATTGTTCATTCAGTCGTCGTCACATCACAAAAATTAAATACCCGAATCGTGCTAACACGAAACAAACATAAACATTCTTCCTAACGTAGTAACAGCAAATCTCACAGAACATCCTTATGGGAAAAATATACTTCAATTTCCATTCCCCTGTTACTTCTAATTACAGAAGAGAAAGTTACATTCCTATAACTGGCAATGACAAGTGGCAGCCTTAAGCAGACACTTCCCACTGGTAGGAGACATCTCTAGTAATCTTTTGGCTTCTACTTAAGGACCAACATCAATTCGATGAACACGCCTCTAGACACTAAAGAAACATGACCAAGTCTGTGACATTTGACTTTTGTCCATTTATTGTGGTCCTGTCTGTATCTTTACAGATTTAATCTAATTTATAGTGCAGTGCAGATGGTGAAATTTGCTCATGGTCCTTTCGTAAAAAAAAAATAAGAAAAATCGTATGCATTGAGTGGAAATTACAATACCGAAATAAAAATAGGATGGTGGATGGGATACTATAGCCCTCGAGATTTCGAAATTCAAATTAATCTTTTTCTGGTGAAAGTAAAAGACTTCAAAAAACCTGCAGACTTTTGACGAGTCATTGTCTTACATCAAAGGTATAACAAACATTTTTTCGAATGGCATGAGTGGCAGGTTACTAGGTTTACTTGCAAAATTTGAGGGATTATTTGTGAGCGATTTTCTAATGAGGAAAAAATTCCATGCCAAGACGTCCTTGGAGTTTAAATATAGAACTCAGCAAAGAAAATAATTTCCTTATTAAAACAAGAGGTGTGTTATATTTTTATGTGTAATCAATGCCTATTCGTCACCTCGCACTTGGTAATCTTGGTTGACATCAATCCCAGATGATGGTTTTATTGGCCATCTGTTCGTCTCTCCAGCTAGTAATCGTTTTTCTTCGAATTTCGTATTTGAACTTCTCCTCAACCATTTGACTTCTTTCCACTCGGTAAAATCCTGAGAATTTCAGTATAGTCTTCAGGGAATTTCCCAATTAAAGTCGTTTTAATAAATATAATACTTACTCCTGAAATCCACATCATATTGTATCAAATCAATGATCCTTACTATCAGCTTGAACTTCTGTTTTGCTTATGAACTATTCATTAATTTCATTTTACACAAAAATGCTTCAAAATTAGCTTACATACTTTACACCTTCTTATTCTACTCGGAACTTACTGGATCTATGCAGGCTCTCTAAGCTGTGCAGCAGGTCGACGTCTCTGGCGTAGTTTAGTCGCCTGTCCGCAACTGTTCAAACAACATGTAAGATTAGCCACATCGTTCGTATAGAATACCTACTTACTTAGGTGGCGCTACAGTTTGGTGTGAAACTGGGCATCAACTAACAAGCCTCTTCAGTCAGACCGGTCTTTAGATAACTGCCTGCACGGTTGATGTCCCCTTCTATTTGTGCGCCCCATTTATGTTAAGGTCTTCCTCTACGGCGATGACTCTCCGGTTTCGATTCGAAGACTCTGCGGGCTGGAATCAGGTGTCCAGTCGCAATAGCGACAATCCACCCGTGATATTTTCGACTACTTCCGGTCAAGGATTCTGGAGACCCCAACCAACATACTTCAAAAACCCCCCGCAGGGGGGTTCACTTTCTACGACGCATTCGGTAGATTGAACTGGAACGATGAAAAGAGTACCGGAGAGGCCTTTCCTGTTACAGTTAAACTCCATCAGAATGGATCAGTGGTTGGTCAGAATCTTATCTGTGACGGCTTGGCTCGGGAAACCGAAAAGGTGGAACGGGCTCCAGAAAAGGCACACTTTGAAGAACTATCGTCTAAGGGGCAGTTCAGGAGGAAACGAAGACGTGGGGCAAATGTACGGCGCAAAGTTACAGTGCTGTCAAAGGCGAAAAGTGCAAAAATTTCACTCCTCTAGCAACGAAACAGGTCTATGGCAGTGACACCCACTTAAACCAACTAAACAACCTTTCCGATCTGAAACTGTGCGCTTTTCTTCTGTCCAGAATAGGACTAAGAGGAAGAACATTTCCGGCACTCGCTCTGTCGATTGATCTTTACGCGCACGACGACGCCTGGATGAAACTATGCTGCAACTAATAAAGGCTGTATTTCCTGTGGACGGAAATCGCATGAAGCAGTGAAACTCATAGACGAAAACAAAACCAGCGGATAAGCCGAGTACTACAACCAGAAAAAGTCGTAGTTCTGGTCGGCGAATGCGGTGGGGGATTTCAGCTGAGTGGTGGTAGTGGCCTTCCCAACGCACAAAATCCGGCACAAGTTGCAGTTCTGTTGGAAGGAACTTGGACGCCGCAGAAAAACTAAGAAAACATCAAAACGCCAAATAAGACGAGACAGGCAGACCTATAAAAATGCTTCTATCTCCTCTCTGGAGCTTCGAAGTCGGAACGACGATGAGTGCAAACACTGTAGCGATCAGCTGGGCCACCGTCCAATTACTAAGGCTTCGCCCATCAATGACGTTATCTAATAAAAAACGAGGACAGAGTAAAGTACTAGTCTTATCGTAACGGTTTTCAGATGACGCCACAGAAGTTTGTTACGATTTGACCAGTTACAAGCGGCCGGTCATAGGTCTTGTTGGTGGCAGGACCATCGGTAGTCCCTACCAGAACTTAAATCACGGAACCAGGAGAAAGAGGAACCCCCGGATCTCGGTCCGGGCCCGATTTGTGGAGGTAGGCTCCTTTGTGGAAGCGTCATGGTGGCTGTGGTTTAAACCCAAATCGCGGGAAGGAACGTCCTGTTGGTTTGATCCAATGTAGAGTTGAAATAAGTACTGGTTGCTATAATTGTTTAGGCAGCAACAATTCATTGCCCTTTACACTGCCGGCTTCATACAAAATGCAAACGGCCAAAAATAGTTTTTAAAAAAAAAAAATTGTTTTGTTGTTTTTACTTACGTTGACTGTATAATGATGATTATTTGTTGAATAAGCACTGCACATGCCTGGTAGGCATCCACTCAAATAATCGAGGTAGGTATCGATTTTCCATTGCTCGTGCGGTATGCTTACCCGGCAAAATCAATTATTGTAATTAGTATTTAAGAAAAACCCAAAAATAAAGCGACACAATTCTTGTTGGAAACTCTCCAAACACATAAGCCGTTATTTTGTTCTCGTGACATGATCAAGCTAATCTCATCGTTGGCCAGCACTCTTTTTTTATAACGTACATTTGTAGTCTGGTATTCTGGTTCAATCACTAGTATTATCAGTAGTTGTCAAGGTACATTTTTTTTTATATTTTGTGCGCCCAAGGGATTTACGTACCCTTAAAATGTTTGCACACAGCGCAGGCGAACGAAAATCAGGGAGGATGGAAAGAGAGGTACCGGTGAACGCTGGTTTTAAATGTTTGAAGGTTATAATGACTAGGGAATAAAGAGCTAGTCAGCGCATTCCATAAGCGAGTGGTACGGCTTAGGAACGAATCACGATATTTCAGAGAACGTCCGAAAGTGGGCTTGAGACGAATGGACACGAGACATTACGTTGGTGTTCGAGGCTGTCCATTGTTTGAGTGATACTAGTATCACCTATGAGTTTTAACGCACGGTTCCAAATCCTATTTAGCAGGTGCAGAGATATTTTGGGAGCACCCGACCAGATGTGGGCATTGTACTCCAATTTCGGGCAGATAAATGCCTTATACGAGTATATTGAGGCCTGATCAGAGGGGGTGAAGTATTTCTTACAGCGTTTAAGGAAACCTAGGCATTTCGCAGCATTTTCGACGGCATGGAATATGTGGTCATTCCAACGTAAGTTGCCATTCAAACACATACCGAGAATGGAAAGTTTTTCAGTTTCGACGATGCAAGTGCCATTCATGGATAATGGCTGAGTGTTTAAATTTCGTTTTAACTACAGCAGACAGCATTGTGTTTTGGAACCATTAAATTCCACTCTTTTAACAGTTCCCCAATTGGTTATGCTATTAATATTGAAATTTAATGAGCTTGACATACGCTGCCGCTCCCGTTATACAGCCGAAGAGCAGGGACGTGAGTCCACGAACGAATATGAAAAGCAGAGAGTACTGTCGCCAGCAAAGGAATATATTGGATTAGAAGTAACAGACAAGATATCGTTGATGAAAATTAAAAAGAGTGTTGGAGACAGAACGGAGCCCTGGGGCACACCAGCGTTTATTTTGGGAATATCAGACTTGAATCGATCCAAGACAACTTGAATTGAACGTTCCGAAGGGTAAGAGAGAGTCGTGGCTCCCAAATGCACGCATTTTCGACAAAAGAGCCTGATGCCAAACTCTGTCAAATGCCTTGGAAATATCAAGTGCAACTATCTTGCTATAGTTGGATTGATGTACGCTTTGCTTCTGCTTGTCGGTGAAACATGCCATCAGATCACCAGTATACCTGTTGCTACGAAAACCATATTGCCGCTCATTGAGAAGTTTTCGTGTTTCGAGATATTTCATGAGCTGATGATCTATCGATGTTTCCATGACCTTGGAAAAAATTAACGGAAGTGCAATGGGTCTGTAGGAGAAGAGAGAATATGATTCGCCTTTTTTAGGGATGGGCTGTACAAATGCTATTTTCCATCTGCTCGGGAAGAGTCCTAAAGAGTAGGATTGATGAAAAAGCTTACACAGTGGTTTTGCCAGCGTGGAAGAACACCTCTTCAGAAGAAGAAGAGATATACCATCTGAACCAGCGGCTTTATGTATGTTGAGATCTTTAAGTACTCTTGATACTATGCGATTGCGAAAGTGGATTCGTCCCATTGAAGATTCGACGCACTCAAGTGTAGGCGGAGACAAAGCACAATTTGGAAGTGTTGAGCTGGCCGCAATGTGTGCAGCAAGCAGATTGGCCTTGTTCAAAGAGCTGACAGTTGGAATGTCATTGTAAGTGAGCGTTGGGATGGAGGATGAGGCACAGCTTCTAATACTTTTGACGAACGATCAAAAATTGTTACTACCTTTGGGACACTGTAGTATTTTTTGCCGCGTGTTTTTGGTCGTATTGGAATCTTATACGCTTAAGAAAGACGTTGCAGTCATTCCTGCCACGTTTAAACTTTTTTCGGTTTTTCTCTAACCCTAATGACCTCTTTACAGCTCGAGTCGTACCATGCCTTTTCTTTTGGTCTGATACTCTTCATCCGATGAGGGATAAAGGATCTCATTCCAAAGAGAATGGTGTCTGTGATCATATCAGCAGCAGCATCCACGTCGTTATCGAGGAAACATAACGACCAGTTAAAATTCCTAAAGAAGCCGTTAAGACAGCTCCAGTTGGCTTTCTCGTATTGCTATACGGTTCTTTCAGGAATTTTTTCTCTAACTGTGTGGTCAGTGTACGAGAAATTAGCTGATATGACACAATGGTCCGACGAGCCTAGAGCGGAGAGCACATCAACGGTGTACTTATCAGGGTGAGAAGTTAAGAACAAGTCTAGGGTGATGGCGGTATGACTATCAACGTCTGGTATTCGTGTGGGCTCATTTACAAGCTGTGCTAAGTTGTTTTCCGCAGCGAAGATCTCAACATACCGTCCTTCGCGTGTTGTCTGTCCAGAATGTCGGAGCCACCCCGAATTGTGTATACTCAAATCGCCCGATTTCAGTATGAGGATAAAGGCATACAATTCTTTGAATGGAGTCAGACAGTGCATCAAACTCGTTTAAATTCGAATTGTTGTCCAGTTTGGGGCTTCTGTTAATAAAGCAGTAGTGGATAATTTGGTTATGGAGATAGAATTTTAACCACATGAAATTGAGTTCCGGATTGGAACGGGGACTACATTGTGGTGGAGTTTGGTAAGCTACATCACTACGTACATAAATGGCGAGACCGCGGTGAGAGAAGAATAATGGCATTAGTTCGTAGCCAGGTAGCTTCAGATCAGAATGATCTGAGAGGTATGGACGGGGATCTACCTGTGTTTCGCTAAGTGCCAAAAAAAAACTGGTCTATATTTGCACCTTGGATAACATTACAAAACGTACACTGATCCTAAGACCAGCAAGAGGTTTTAGATCAGCCGCGACCCAACACAAGTTCTGCTTTGGTATCAAAGTGAAGATGGAGAGCGATGACAAGGCGTATCCTTGCTGCCATGGATGTATGGACATCCCGTGAAATTAACTCTTCTCGACAGGTGTCTCACGTAAAATCCTTGACTCGATGTGTCAATCAAGTGTGGGAACTAGTCAAAGCATAAAGTGCACTCTTGGAATGAAGTGCTCCACGCAGGATACTTTTGATATTTGAACTAGTCTCTGCCGAGTATTCTAACCCTGGCGACTAAGACTTTCGAGGCTTTTAGATAGCCTAAACTGACATACGCCATCTTTTAGGTTCCGAGGCAATTCAGGGAAACAGAGGATGTGCGTCTTCATACCAGGAAGCCAGAACTCGACACTGAAAAGGAGAAAATCTACACTCACAAGGAGATAAAGAATCGGGAAAACGAACACTGTTCTTCTCTTGTTATGGCTTTAGACAACGCTTCTGTCTAGGTATAACTGACATTTCTATCTGCACCATGGAAGGATTAATTTTCACTTTGTTTCCAAATGAGCGGATATAAGAGACGAGTACCCCAGTAATCATCTTCAACATCCCAAATTCGCTACCGCATCACTATGTATAAGTCTTTCCATGTTAAATACAAAACTTTACATAATACTCGTATCCATACACTAACCATGGATGTGGAATAAACGCCTCTGAGGTTTCGGATGATTAAGGGATCTTACACCACTATGTGACGTATTTATATGCCGAACTCACTATCAGCATCCAAACTTGGGCACTTTTGCAACCAAAATCTGGTTACTACAGACATATGCGACGAAACAAACGGAGGATATGGTACAAACTCGTCGTTGCGTCTGCTTATGGCCAATTATATCCTATGCGTCGGTTGTCTGCTGGAATATGCTCTCACGGAAATACGTCCTTGCGGCTTTTACTAAACTTCAAAGAGCGAAAGGGCGGTCTGTGTTGGCTGCATAGGGGCTTTAGCACGCCTGGCCTAGATGCATTGATCTATCCCCCCTCCCCTTAATATTAATATCATTGGCTTCGCTCTCAAAACCGTCCTCCGTGTAAAAGGAAGTGGTCTTTGGTACAGCACGTACTGGGGCTTTGATGACTTTACGTTACGACTGTCTTTTGTCTCTGGTTTTATAGACATGCCGTGTGATACAATGACTCCAGAACTCCTGCTGTAGAAAAAATTCGGAATCGATTTTCTCTATGCCGATGACTGGTTTCGGACAGAAACTTAGCCAGGATAGAAATGAAGTCGGGTCTTCACGAATAACTCCAAAACCTATGAATGATGTGGCACACATGTCTTTCTGGAGGACGACAACCGTAGATTTCACTCCTCGTTAGGAAAACTTGCATCTGTCTTCCAACCGGAGACATACGTAATCCTGATGGGTACGAAATATACGAGAAAGCTGCGCTTAGAGCCTTGCTCAACCCTCTTATGAATTCCAAACAAATTCGAAAATGCAAGAGATCACTGAACGCAATCGAAAGGCTAAATTCATTCAGTCTTGTCTACGTCTCAGATCACAATCGCCGATTTACTTGCCAGGCAAGTTTCAGAGGTGAGTTTTTTAGGACATGAACTACGTTAGGTATGCCTGCATCCGCCTTTAAAGCTTCCATTGACAGTTGGGTTTCATAAGAGCACAACTGCAGATGGCATGAGCAAAGGAATGCTTCCCGATATCTCTATGAAGTCAGCGGGCTTCCTGTTGTCCATCAGCAGAACAGATTGCAGGTTTCTTACTATTGTCAAGAAGTTGCACTACACTTTTGCTAAGAACTTAAATTTGCTGGGCACAAGTAATAATTGATTGATTCTGCGAAGCTTATTGTGAAAGTGTTGACTGCACCGCGGAGCACTACCACTGTGAACATCGTACAAAGCCGCAGGTACTCGGCAATGACGTGGTGGGTGCTGGTACTGCAGGCACTTTATCACTGAAGCGAATATTCGTCTTTCTTGGAAAGACTGAAAGATTCCATTGAAAAAAGTACAATGGACTAGTTCTTTGCTAGAGTGCTCTATTCTGACAGGAAAAAAAAACATGCGCAGTTTTTTAACCAGGTCGATGTCGTTGTACAGCTCTTATAGTTCGTTGTTGAATTTTCTCCTCCATAGGCCGTCATTCCAAATGAGACCGAATATTTTTCAAAGAGTTTTCCTCTCGAAACGATTGAAGATATCATTATCCGCTGTCGATAGAGTCCATGCTTCAGCGCCATAGAGAAGGACTGGGATGATCGATGTCTTCTATAGAGTTTCCTTAGTTTTCCAGGATAAAGCCTTACTAATCAATTGCCTTCTTACTCCAAAGAAACAGGGTGATTGTTCGTTTTATTGCAGCTGAGGTGTTCTTGGTAGAATTAATAGCAGAACTTTGAAGACATAGTGGTCAGGGAAGCATAGAGACTAGTTCTCTAAATATTCAAATTACAGCTGCTTTAGTAGTAGAGTGATTTGAGCTTGCCACAGATGACATAGACGGTTCGGATGAGGATCAGCTTACAGGGTGAATCGAATTAGCGTACTATCTGGACGGAAGAACGAAAATTCCAATTTTTAAGTAACAAATGGTAATGGGTTTTTGACCATTACAGATATTAAAATCACGGTGAAGGGTAGAAAGTAGCAAAGGCGCTGGGCAGAGACTAATTCTGCGGAATTTTTGCAAGCTGCACTACGACTAATGACAAACTTATGAATTATAATAATAACAAGCATATTGCGTTAATGCTTTCCCGAAAAATGGAATATTTCATGAATTTTAATAGCTTGGCTATCGCTATAGACAATTCGCCGATCCATTTGTTATTCACGGTATGTGTTTGTATGTGTCTCCATGAAGACGCAAGTGGGCGGTGTCGATTGGTTTTAAAGATTTAACGAAGTTCTAACTATGATATATTCCTCATCTGACTCCCAGTCGGGAGGCATTTAAAAATCATCAAAACCCCATTGCGAGTTATACCAAACGTCACTTTATTTAAGGCGGAAGGCTTTGAAAGTACAGGACATGATACTAATAATAAGGGAAGGAAGACCCAATATGTAGTTGAGAGCCAGACGTGATGGGGTTAGCTTATATGCAGCCGAAATAGATCGGTCTTTGCAGTCGGTTAAAAGCCTTAGTGGCGTATTTGCAGGAAGCTAATTCTACCAGACAATTTACGCAAAGAATAAAATTCGTCTTATAGCCTCGTCTTATGACCTTTTATCTCCGCGTCTTGCCGAAACGCCTTTGAAGCGACATGTTAGTCAAAAGAAACTTGCTATATAGGATGAGACCCATATAATTCGTTTCCTTGAAGTGATAGATGATTACTCCTTTCAGTAAAATATTTGATAGACCAGCCAGATTAATTCTTCTCGTAAAAGAGAAACCACCTCTGTTTTAGGAGTATTGACTGAAAACTCAAATGTCGATTATGTCTAACGCTATCTGTATGGCTACGTTATCTGCATATTTCCAAGTGTTGACATAACAACTTATGACAACGTTTAAGCTCCTTTCTGCCACTACATTCATTCAACTCTACTCACTAGATTTTTCTACTGTTTCTGTTTTTTGTAGACGGCGTAGTAGAATCCTTCTCCCTATTTCCCTCCAGTTTGAGATAGAAGAAATGGACAGTTTCAGATGGTGTCACCTTCACCAACATACTTCTATTTGTAGTTGGTGGGTAAGTAAGTGTTCGCTCTTGCCTGCATCTGCAGTCTTATTGCGCAGTGCGCCTATCAACATTTTTTTTTCTCCTTTTTAACTGACTATTCAATGGTTGTCTTCCAAACCGTGGTTCTTTTTGAGGCCGTCCAATCTTGGTGGTCGCCAGAATCGAAAAGTAGAGGTCTGCTAGACCTTAAGAGTCTGAGCCTTATAAATACTACGTTTCCACGAGCAATTTTTCATAGAATACCATCTGTCAATTCATGTTATTCTATGAAAATTGATAATTGAGACCACAAATGGTATTCTATGAAAAATTTATTTTTATAGATTGTAGATGGTATTCTATGGGCTGTCATCTTTTGTTTGACGTTTAAAATGTTTTTTTCCGCTATGGAAAAAGCACCGAAGAACTAAAGAAAAAAATCAAAAATCTGTGAACGGCTTATGTCGTTGAAAAAAGAAAATTGGATGTTGGATGAAACTACGAGTATTAAATCCGGAACATCGGCGGAAAATATTTATCAGCCGCATCTTTATTATTATGATGACTTTTAGTTCTTGGACTCTGTAATTGTTTTAAGAAGAACAAAAAGAATTTACAATGTGGTAAGAAATATTTACTAAAGCTATTGTCTATTTCATATTTGATTTGTTTGTTTTCACGGGACAACATAGAGTGTGCTTCAGAAGTAATCGAAACTGATTTAGATAATTCCGTACGAATGAAGGATGCAACTGTAGTTACATCCCCTGAACTACCAGCATCGACATCTTCTTCGTTAGGAGTGTGCTAAAAAAGGGAAAAAAGGGCTCAAAAGGGCCCACAAAGAAAAAAACCCAATAAGTTTGATAGCGCAATAATTGATGCAATTATAAAATTGCAGGAAAATATTTTATACTCCTCGTTAGCGAAAAGCATAGCGTTGCAGTTGCAACAATTGACACCAGTGGAAGCGGCTAAAACAATGGCGAAAATCCAAGAAATTACGAGCAGAAAAGTAGTGATCACACAGTCAATCCTCGTTGTCGTTATCGTTGTCGTCGTCAACCAAAAGTACTTCAAGCGATAATCTGTATGCAACCGTGGTTGATGGCGACATCCAATTTCAGGATGAAATTTGAATAAGTTCTTCATTTTGTTTTTATTATCTAATATTTATTTGATTGAAATACAAGGTTCTTTTATTTTAACCTTTGAAACATAAACATAAACATAAAAAATTAAATTAATAGAAAATTAGGATATCGTTCGTTTTTTTAATTTTAGCCCATTGATATGGAACATCACCGTCTCTCACACAATATTTCGTTATGTTGTCTCTTACTTTGCATTCAAAATGAGCTTCATCTGAAAAGAAGATTTTTTTGGCAAAATCGGCATCTTCTCTAACTCGATCGCAGGCCTACGTTCCCAGCGTTGTTCCAGCATATACACAACCATATTCGTCCAGCGGAAGGATAAAACTAATTACCTGTCAAATTAGACATGAGCTAAGTATTACCATTCACGAAATAAGCACTAGTCGAAAAACAAACGTTATATGGCGGACCCTATACTTATTGTAATCTTGGGTAGACAAAGGTAGTTGTGTAGCACACAACATGCTGTCACCAAATCGATGCGACTCTCAACATCAATTTCTATAGGACGATGGAAAATTCTGAAACGAGATGCTAGCCTCCCAAAAGCCATCTCAATTGTTAACCTTTGAATAGTTGAACACTTCCGAGATGTGTTTAAATTTGAATTTCTACTATAGGTCTTCATAAAGATCCGATCTAAGCCAAAAACATCATCAGCTATAAAATAAAATTGCGTTTTAACGTGTTGACCCTGTAATGGTTTTGGAGCGGGGATGTTTAAATTCCCGTTCGTAAGTCCATTGTACAAGTTGCAATTTTTCAGGACAACAATATCGGATGCTCTTCCGTTACCGCCCACATCGACATGCACAACAGCAAATAAAATGATGATAAAGAATCCTTTATAATTAAAGTAATCGAATCCCGAATTTGGCGGTACTTTAATTCGTTTGTTTCCTTCCATCAGTATTCGAAAAATCCCAGAATACGTCCAAATCATTGGCAATTGCAGACCATTCATCTTGTGTGGTAGATGTCTAAAGTAAACTAACGAAAACAGTAAATATAAGTAAAAGGACGACAAAGTACGAGTACCTTTAAATATTGCCATTGCATTGCCTGGTTAATGGCATTCAGTACATCTGGTAAAAATTTTGATATTGCTTTTCTCGAAATATGAGATAAAAACTCAATAGCCCTGTATGAGTCGCAGGTTAGCACCCAGTTTATCTATAGACTAAACTTCTTTACAGAAAGTTCAATCTTGACTGGCTCTTTCGTCTTCTTTCACTTCATCAAAGTCTAAACAAAATGTTTATTTCAATAGCAAATATCATAATTTTTTTAATTGATTTAACAGCATAACAGACTGGCGTGGTTACACAAATATATAAATTTTATGATGTTTCCGTGGAAATACGAGTACATACAATTTTCCAAAGGCCTCTTACAAAAACTTTCATGGTAGTTTCCTAGAGAGAGTATATGTTCAGTTCTCTGAAAGCCCACTGCCTGTGGTTGTGTGAAAAGATGTTTACTGTCCAGGAATATGTCTCCACACACTGCGTCCTCTTACTTTCATTTCATCCACTTACGAGTGTCATAGAACGCCCTTATTTTACTCGTATCTCTTTTTGCTGGGTGTATTTCTGACCAATTTGTGGTGAATCGGTTCAAACATCTCGAGTAATAGATTAACCTCATAATGGTTATTGTGGGTTAGTTTCAGGATAAAAGTCCTTTTTACCTAATGCGATTATAAGTGATTCCAAAGTACTCCGTCGAGATATGATGTGAATTGGGTTCGTTACAGTGACTGTATCGAGCATTTGAAAATACGGATAAACGAATTCGAATACGAATATGTGTGCTGAAATGTTTTCGAACATATTGTAGCTTTGTTAGCTTGTTAAAGGCGTACTTTTTGATGTAGTAATCCAGCTGTTGGAGCAGTATATAAATTTAAATTGCCTTAGTTGAGCTGCTAACTGGCTTTCAATTCTTCCCCATGGTTCAGCATCGAGTAATGTTGCTTTGCTTCCTTTATATTTTAGGATTAGGTTAGTTGAGTGAATAAATATATATGACGCATTGCAGGATGCACACTCAAATCAATAAAATAAATTGTGTGAAGAGGGTTACGTCCTGATGATTAGAACAATATTTTGAATGGAAACCAGTTCGTCATGACGGCTTTTCAAACACAGGTTTCACGTTTAATCGTCGTTCATAGTATATTTTCAGAAAACAATTTTTCTTAAAGAAAACGACTAGAGACTTACAAAATATCACGATATAATATGTGTAAAAGAAACTTAGTCGTGAAATGTCGGAAACGAGGTCGGCTACTTCAATAAAATATGAACAGCTTTGAATATCGATCACTGAAATCATATCAGAAATCAGCGACCAACTAATGGTCATAAAGTTTGTAACGGAATATGAAAATTAAAATATTGTTATCGCTCAGGAACAAGTCAATGAGCATCCAGAAAGAGAAATATTTTCGGGCTTCTTCATTATTCTTTGAGCTTTGTCCATGAGCTTCTAAATAGAACTTCCGGAGAGGAAATGCTTTTCATAGATGATGACTGCGAATACGAAGGTTGTGTTAGGTTAGGTAACAGCGGCTGTTGGGGAAGCCAACCCACTTAGGATGATTGGCCCATTGTGAAGCCACGTGGATCTGTGAACCTGCTACTATTGGAACTATTTTGAGCTTCTGATGAAGCGTAGGAGACTGTTACGTCTATATTGCTTAGATCGCTCAAGTCTTTGTAGAAAAAGGCTAGTAAGTGGAGTTTCGTTCTTTTTATTCTTTGAGGTTCTCCCTCTCGTCCGTACAGCTTCTACAGAAATCATTACTAAAGACGTCAAGCATTCTTGTATGCTTATCTTTAGGACAGCCTCCAGTGATGACACCTCCTATTTTGACAGATCAAACTGTTAGAGCGATTCAGATCCAGCTTTGGCCAGATTTGTTTGGTCACTAGACCTGGTTATCCGACAGTCAACCTAAGGTTTGTTCTTTTGTCAGCATACAGCTTTAATATTAGTTTGCATATAGCGATTGGTATAGCGGTGCTACCTTTTTCCGGTAGAATAAGTAGAGTGGTTCCAATTCTGACGAGTTTGTCGGCCCTGCAGTTCCCTGGAATAATTATCTGCCCCGGCACCCATCATAGGTGAAAGCTGAACTGCTCTGCCATCTCCAGAAAATGTATCGGCAGTCAAGGGCTGTTTTAGCATTTTGAGAGACTAAGTCTAGGGACTTGGTTGTGGCCTGTCTATCCGAAAAGATGTGAATACCTCTTGCAGATGTCACGATTTTCTTCAGCCAGCAAAGCGGAATGACAGGTTTAGATTAAGCCTATCTGAAAGAACACCGCCACAAAGCCTGCGATGGGTCTTCGAACCAGCTGCATAGAAGTGGATTGACTTGTCATACATGAAACCGTCTTCCTCCCAGAAGTATCTAGGGAGAATGCTTACATAAGTGTCTCTGTCAAACCATTATTGGGGTATGTAATCGAATGTAATCGATAATCTCTGGAAGGATTGCTAGTATATTAAAACTACGAGTATTAGCGTGACCAAATAATTTATTTGTCCACTTGAGGCGAATAGCTGCGTTAGAAGACACTTACCTGCTGAAACACCACCTTGCGGGGCAAACTGCTGACACATGTTTAAGCAGAACCCAGTGATATCATTGACTTGGTGTTACGCAGGGGTTGTTGGGTGCCGGGCCATAGAGACATTCCAGGGAACTGCAGAGCCGATGAATTCGCCAAAATTGGAACCACTCTACCTATTCTACCGGAAAAAGGTATACCAACAGGTATACCAATCGCTACGTGCAAACTAACACCAAAGCTGGATGCCAACAAAAGAACAGATCTTAGGTGGACTGCTGGGCAAACGTGTATAGCGACCAAACAGATCTGGCCAAAGCTGGATCTGAATTGCTCTAAGTGTCTGATCCTTTTAAATAGGAAACATCTCAGCGCCATAATAGGTGTCATTACTGGACACTGCCTCATAGTCAAGCACGCAAGAAAGCTTGGCGCTTTTACAAATGTTTTCTGTAGAAACTGCATGGAGGAGGAAGAGGAGGAGACAATCCTCCATCTACTCTGCACATGTCCAGCTCTCTCCCAGAGAAGAAAGGTTCATGTGTATTCGTCCTTTAAGTCTATCATACTCATACAATTTTATTGTTCAGAAATCAGTTCTGTGCATGAGAAAATGCTTCTTGTTGTAGTGTCACTGTTTTATAGAAGAAAATTTAGTGGAACTGCAAGAAACACTGTTAAAATTGCAACTTAAGTACAATAAAATGTTGGTGGGTGGTGATTTTAATGTCAACATTTTAAAATGCAATAATATTTCTAGTCAATTTTATTACTTCTGTGATAAATTAGGGCTTTCTGTAGTTAATTCCCGCTATCCCACCTGTTTTAAACAAACTTACTACAACTACTAACAACACCTCGTTACTTGACATCTTTCTAACTAATTGTGCTTCGAGTGTATTATATCATGATATATATCAAACACCCAAAGGTTGAAATCTTTAATAATCTAGTCATTTCCCTGTTTCATAGTTTTGTCCCCGTTGTAACTAAGCGTTTTAAGTGTTGTTCTTGTCCCTGGTACAGTAACGAAATTCAACGTAAAATTACTAAGCGTGAACTCCAAAAGATCTTACTTTTAAAAAAAGCTTGATCCTAAATTAGGACCAAAGCAACTGTGGAAGAATCTTAAAGCTCTGAGTGTAGTAACAGATAGTAAAATATCCAAGTGTTCGATATCTCCGAATGAAATGAGTGCGTTTTTCTCCCCGGATCCTCCTCAATCGCTATCTTTTAATCTTGATCCGATTGATTCTGAATTGTTTCCAAATTTCTGTTTTCAGTGTATTGATGAATTCGATGTATTCAAAGCTATTAACCCAGTAAAATCCAATGCCACAGAACCGGATCGTATTTCGCTTTCGATTTCTCAAGCTAATACTACCCCATATCATTTGTTACATACATCATATATTTAATTACTGTACGAGTATCTACAGCTCTCAGTTCCCGGATAATTGGAAAATTGCCAAAATTATTCCTATTGCCAAAAAGTCGAATCCTAACTGTCCTGCTGACTTCAGACCAATTAGAATTCTGTGTTTTTTGTCAAAAGGTTTGCAAAAATTCTTAGATAATAATAATAAGCTTTCCGAATGGCAATCCGGTTTTCGAAGTAAACACAGTTGTGAATCTGCTGTTCTAAAATTTACTACTGACATTTGATCCGCTTTAGATTGTAACGATATCTGTATAGCAGTTCTTTTAGACTTCTACAAGGCCTTCGACTGCCTTGATCACTCTTTCTTACTTTGTTATACTCTTCGTATTAAAAATGGCTTCAATTTTTTCCACTCATCCACCAAGCTTCTAAGCTGTTATCTTGTAGCGTGATCCATGCACAAATTATTTTTATTCAAATCTTGCTTTCAACTTAAGATTCTACTTTAAATCAGTTTTCTCCAACGTATAACAGTTCGCTCAAACATCTAAGGCCCAAACCAGTCTATTAGAGTGAACGCGACTATTATACCAATTGGTGTTTTTGGCTAAATTCCCTTAGCACTCCGCAGAGTATTTAAGGCACTGCAATACCTCCCTCTTCCTTTTTTTTCTTTTAACCTGCCTTTCATTGCTTGGGCATCTGCTGCGTAAGTCAAATTATTTTTTTGGTTATTCCCATACTTGAACCACGTTTTTTTTTGTTGGGGTTAAGATAAGCTAGTGAGTGAATTTTAATTATTTTATAAAATTCTGCCTTAGCCTCTCAGCATTTCTTTTACCTTTTTTTGTTATGGCACAGTAATGAATTTAAGCCATAAGTACCAGTGGAGTTCATAACCTTTTCTGCACATCAAATGTGACCTTGGAAAAAAAAAAAAACAAAAGAAAAGAAAAAGATATACGAGGAGGTAAGAATTTTGTATTACTTGGTGAACATATATGTACTTAACCAATTTCGCAGACACATTGACTTTTGGACTAAATTTTCAACGTTCCAATAGGGTCCATTTCATTTGTGGAAGGTTTCTAAAGACCACTGTGCGAAAAACTAACCAACTAGTTTCAAAATAACCTCCATCTGCCCATGTGCATGCCCCAAGATATGTTAAGCATCTTGAGCACATAACCTATATACTTATGTGTGTATGTATGTATATGGATAAAACCAACGCTATTTGGTCATCGCAAAAGAGTTCAAATGTATGAGGACAACAAGAAAAAAAACAAAATAATAAAAATTCATAAAGCCACTTGAAATGCACTCTGCGTACATATCAGAGTGTTTGCTTATCAAGGTCATAACCTGATCAAACGTCGCCACAAAATCAGTTGTGTACCACCTTCATCTAACTGATCGGAATTAGCCGGATACATCTCATAACCATAACATCTGTAGTCATATCCTTTATCGCGTATAGAAGTGTTAATTTATAATTGCATATTCTTTTGCACATTTGCATTTCATTGCCAAGTAGATTTGATCTTCTAGTAGTGATAAGATTGATGAATCCAAACAAAAAAAAATATATATATAATTGTTAAAAGCCAAGGAAAAGTGATATTTATATTATTCAATGAGAATCAAGAGAGATACGCAATATCCATGTGCTCCTGAAATTTGTGCACAAACTTCAACGAACTGGATATAAAAGTGAGTACAAAATTATAGATTTACTTTTCACTGGCTTATTCACATAATTTTCAAACTTATATTTATAATTTATAACTTATATATATGATTATACCTTATATTATCTTACAACACTTCTTAAAACTTAAATATTTCTGTTCTTACATACTAAGTACATACTTAAAATAATAATTATTTTAATATTTAATAATGTTTCATAAATACTTTTTTTTACGATTTGTATATTGAACATTAATATACTTAACATCCTTAAAATATATGATAATTTTACACATACTATGCAATACACACAGTTAAATGTATACAACCAAATTAAAACTTTCTTATCTAAATCCCAGGCAATAGGTTTTGCCTCCTAAATAATTAAATAATTTAATCAAATTTATATGTTTACTAATATGTACGTTGCATTGGTGTAATGAATTCAAATAAAAACATCACCAGATATCACTCTGGCCAATATATCTTTTGATATCTATAATTCTTATTTCAATATTATGATGTGTTAAACTAGTTTGCGATCGTTAAAATAGTTGGGTAGAAAGGTGTTTGAGAATAGGAGATAGGGACTGTTCCAAAAGAAATTTAGGAAAGGAACAGTTACGGTGCAAATGACGAAGCCAGTTGCTGTGGGAGGGCTCCTTTGAGTGTTAAAATACCTAAAACACTGCGATAAGTTTTTGGTTTATGTTCGTAATTCGCTTTTGTACTAAGACAACATAGTAACACTATGTTTTCTAATTCTTTTACCTTTGTTTTTTTTATTTTACGGCACGATAATTCAGTAAGTTCCAGACGAGAGCAGCAAGATCCCACCCCTCCGACGAACGAACGCCGTGCAACCGCAAGCGTGCCCGCTGCTACTAAAAACATGTATGTCATCTCCAACCACACACTCGGAGAACATTACAATCTAAAAGATAGAGTACAGTCGGTCGTTACAGATCTTGGTTATTCAAATTCTAAAAGCATTCATGCAGGCGTTCAGCAAGGCTCTGTACTACTACCACTTCTGTTCTCTCTTTTTAATAATGAAATCCCAGGTATTATTAAGTATTGCAAAATGCACATGTACGCTGATGATGTTATTATATATTTCTCGCGTCCTATTGGTCTGATAGAAGATTATGTTGCTAGGGTGAATGAAGATCTTGATAATATATCCAACTGGTCAGATTGAAGTTGAACCCAGTCAAGACAGTTTGTATTGTTTTTTTTTTTCAAATAATGAGGTGTGTCCAAATGATTTTTCACCTGTTGTCCTTGATGCCAACCCTATTACTATTGTAAATTCTGTTAAATACCTTGGCTTTCATATAAACTCTTCACTTACCTGCGGCGATGCTATAAGGGACACGCTGAAAAGAGTTTATTATGGACTGCAAAGATTACGATACTCTGCGAACTACTTGCATCACCTGGTGAAAATACAATTAATCAAAACTCTTGTAATGCCTTACTTTTTGTTTAATTGTTCCGTGTTTCCCTGTCTTGACAGAGCTTGTAAGCATCGGCTTAATATTGCGTTTAATGACTGTGTACGTTTTATTTATAATATCCCTAGGTCCAGTATATTTGCATCGCCAATTTACGGTCTAAATCTCAATCTGTATTTTAACTTCCGCAATATATTAAAACTATTTAAAATTATACAAAAGATAGCTACTTTTTGAAATGCGACATTTTGCACAATCTAATAGGGGAAACAAACTTGTTATTCCTTTTTGTATCTGCAATTCGTGTCTGGAATTATCTTCCACATGAATTGCAGGTTATCAACTCATATCCCGTCTTTCAGAAAAAGCTTTTCCTTTATCTTAACTTAGATATAACTTAGATATGACTCAATTTATATATAATTTTTATTTATTATAATTCTTATTTATTATGATTATTTTGACTACCTTTATTGTTAATTTAACGTAAAATTTGTATCGTCTGGAAAACTATGCTTTTAAAAGATTTCTTATCTTGTAGTATTGATGTAATTTTAAATTAAATATAAATACAAATACCTTTTAGAATTATTATGAATTGATTTATTGAATTACTTGAATTATTTTATTTCATTTTATTTTGCCAAACTGGCAACAGTACTGCCGAATTAATTTTATATATATGTTATGATATATTTGGCAATGCCAAAAAACAAACTTGTGAATGCAAAAGCTTTTATTGAATTAATATTGTAAGCTGTCCTTTGAAAAAGCTCTTTTTGAAATGTATATAAACTCGTGGCAAATTACGATCAGTGTGTAGTACGGTAGAGTTACATCAGCTTTTGCATGCTTTTCAGCCTAATAAAGATTTTTGTTACAGCAAAAACAATTTTTTTCTTTTCTCCGTTTGGTTGAATATTTTTTTGATCCAAAATTTTACGTCGAACACCTTTGCACCTTTGCACCTTTGCTCAGCTCTACAACGTAAAGTTTTTAATTCTTACCGATAACAATTCAATATTCCCTCTTCTAAGGAGTTTTAAGATAGAATGTTACCATGGAAAGTTAAGCATCATCTTGAGTAGCTTATTTTGTGTCACTTGAAGTTTTTTAATGTGGAACTTCGCAGAATTACCCTACACCGGGGACCCATAAAGAAGTATCAATTGGAAAATTACTTTGTTTTCCTTAGACAGAGCAGATTTTCTGTGTATAAAAAATATAATATCCTTACTGCTATATTGATATTATATAGGGTTCTCGAAATATGCTCATGAAATGTAAGTTTGCTGTCGAGATACATACCAAAGTATTTTGCACAATTGGACCAGATTATGGTCGATTCATGCAATTGCAGTTTGCTCTTCGGAAGATAACAGGATAACAAGATTACTTACAGAGAAACGGAGGAAAGTTGTAAATAATCATTTTATATATATGACCATCATGCCAAACGGAATCGATTGCTTTCTCCACGTCCAAAAGTATCATCCCGGTTGATTTTCCTTGTTGGCGGATTTTTTTTAAGACAGAATTACAAATTCGAAGAACCTGGTGGGAAGTACTATGCTGAGGTCTAATTCGAACTGCACGTCGGGGCATATGCTACAATCTGCAACATAACATATATTTGATAATTTTTTCTTTGAGAATTGTTTCATATATTTTACTTAAACTGCGTAGAAAACTTATCGGCCTATAGCTTTCGGTGCTCACAGGGGGTTTTTCAACTTTAAGAATTGGAACCACATTGGATATTTTCCAAGTACTGGGGAAGTATTAAATTTTCAGACATGCATTTAGAATGTCTGTTAAAAATTTCACTCTCCAGCTTTAGGTAAATGCTTGAGATACAATTTTTTTATAAGATCGAACCCGCCGAACTTTCTTACATTTTTAATTATCAACATTGAATTTTACGTCGTCTTCTGTAAGAAGTGCATTTAAAGAGGCGACAGGAATTAGGGTGTTGAAATTCTGGATTATTTCCCATCTATTTGTTGCTGGATCGCCTAGGCTTGCTGATAGACAGTGATTTCTAAAAAAATTAAGGGCATCTGCTTTTTCATCAACTGTGTAATAGAAATTAGAGCCATTTTGAAATGTAGGTACAATAGTTGTTTGTTTTATTTTTAATTATTCTAACTACATTCCAAAATGGTTTAGCGTTCTTATTAAGAGAATCACGTTTTTCTTTAAATTCCTTATGGCGTTGTTGAGCTAAATGTTTCGATATCAACTGGTTTAGGTGCAGCACATTATTTCGATATACCAACTGCCGATATCTTGCCAATTTCTTTTTTGCATATTTCTCAGTTTATTTAGTTTTATTTTAACTTTTGGTATAGAATCAGTTCAAGGATTAAATTATTAAAGTCAGTTACTACAGCATCGACTTCTCCTTTAGTAGATATATTTTCAACGTTCGCATAGTTTTCTTGAACTCTTATTTGCACAAGACTGGATTGTGGTCAGAGCATAGCTCGTTTGATATTGGTTGTGTAATAAAACTAGGGCTATTTGAAATAAGAATATCGAGGCCATCAACCAGAATCAGCTGGAACATATATAGGACATAGAGGACACAAAATTGATATTGGAAGTGATTCAGAAAGGTCCGAGAATAAATTCTCCCAAACATTGGCTCTTGGACAGCCCCATTCCAAGTTGTCTACAGCAAGCTTGATCCCCTTTCGCAACATAAGTTACTCGTAGCCTTCAATGATATGATAAGGTACGTCTACGGACTTCGCCGATACAACCACGCCTCACACTACCATAACTCTGTTCTAGATTGTTCCCTCAAACAATTTCTCGACCTAAGATATTGTGTGTTCATGCATAAAATTATTAAAAATAAATCTCCTGCTTACCTATTTTACAAGATACGATTTTCTCAATCTACCAGAACACTTAATCGTATAATACCTGCATATAATTATTTAAACTCCTCGCGCCTCTTCTTTATCTAACATATGTTACCAGGCTTTGGAACACACTTCCTTTAATGGTTAAGCAAGCAATGGCAGCCACATTATTCAAGAATGCAGCACTGGAACACCTTAAGCAACATCAACAACAACTTCTTCTACCACTTCTACTTCTTCTTTCCTATTTTTCCTTTTTTTTCATTATCTTTACATTTTCTATTAATATCTTTTGTTACTCCTCTCATTATCACGGATTGCATTTATTATATTATTTATTTTTGACTTGCAATTGATGAATTTTGAAATGCAATTGTAATTTATTTTAAATTAAAACATTAAAACAACTTACCCTTTCCAAATTCAAATTTAATTTATGTATTATAAAAGACGATATATGTCTTATTTATACTGTTCCAATCAAATTGAAATAAATTGAAAATTGAAAAATTGAAATTGAATTCCCTGTGTCTACTGATGAGATAAAGGCCTACCAGAAAATTATCATTTACACAGAAAAGGTTCTTTAAATCGTTTTTTAGCAAATGTTTATTTTCAACATACTTACGAGCACCAGCTAAATAGACACAGTAGATTTTAATTGTTTGATGATTTTCTAGTTCTACTTCGATGCCCACATTATTTACTAAACGTGTTTGAATAATTTTAATTTTTTTTATAATAGGCACGCGCACAAGGTATTTTATGTACCCTTAAGATATTTTTATGTAAGTTAGGGAGAACAGATACCGATGTGCTTTGGTTTTAAATGTTTGCAAGTTATACTGACTAGGAAATAAAGAGCTCAGCAGGTCATTCCATAAGCGAGATGTACGTCTTAAGAAAGAATCACGATTTTCCAGAGTACGTCCGAAGATGTTCCTGAGGGTGTACTGATGAGCATTCATAGCGAGACGGGTGTTACGGTTAAAAATTTGAAGGGGCGGAATACTACTGGCAATTTCGGAGGAGCACTGGTGGTGAAAATAGCGATACAACAAGCTGAGAAGGGAGACGTTGCGCCGGTGTTCGAGGGTGTCTAATAACTGTGTCGTTTTATCTCACGGTTCTGGATCCTATCTAACAAGTGCAAAGAGGTCTTAGGGGCACCTGACCAAATGTGGGCATTGTAGTCCAATTTTGGACGGATAAACGCCTTAAATATTGTGGCCAGGTCAGAGGAGGTGAAATATTTCTTACATCGCTTAAGGAAACCTAAACATTTCGCAGCATTGTTGGCGATATCGAATATGTGGTCATTCCAATATAAGTTCTCATTGACACACATACCGAGAATGGAATGTTTTTCAGTTTCGACGATGCAAGTGCCATTCATGGATAATGGCTGGGTGTTTAAATTTCGCTTTAACGACAACAGACAGCATTGTGTTTTGGAACCATTAAATTCCACTCTGTTGATAGTTCCCCAATTGGTTATGCTGTTATTATCGGAATTTAATGAGCTTGACATACGCTGCCGCTCCCATTATACAGCCGAAGAGCAGGGACGTGAGTCCACGAACGAATATGAAAAGCAGAGAGTACTGTCGCCAGCAAAGGAATATATTGGATTAGAAGTAACCGACAAGAGATCGTTGATGAAAATTAAAAAGAGTGTTGGAGACAGAATGGAGCCCTGGGGCACAACAGCATTTATTTTGGGAATATCAGACTTGAATCGATCCAAGACAACTTGAATTGAACGTTCCGAAGGGTAAGAGAGAGTCGTGGCTCCCAAATGCACGCATTTTCGACAAAAGAGCCTGATGCCAAACTCTGTCAAATGCCTTGGAAACATCAAGTGCAACTATCTTGCTTTCGTCAGATCGATGTACGGTTTGGTTCCACTTTTCGGTGAGACATGCCATCAGATCACTAGTGGACCTTTTGCTACAAAAACCATATTGCCGCTCATTGAGAAGTTTTCGTGTTTCGGGATATTTCATGGGCTAACGATCTATCAGCGTTTCATGACCTTGGAAAAAATGGACGTAAGTGCAATGGGTCTGTAGGAGAAGAGAGAAGATGATTCGTCTTTTTTAGGGACGGGCTGGACAAATGATATTTTCCATCTGCTCGGGAAGAGTCCTAAAGAGCAGGATTGATGAAAAAGCTTGCGCAGTGGTTTTGCCAGCGTGGAAGAACACCTCTTCAGAAGAAGAAGAGATATACCATCTGGACCAGCGGCTTTATGTATGTTGAGATCTTTAAGTACTCTTGCTACTACACGAATGCGAAAGTGGATTCGTCCCATTGAAGATTCGACGCACTCAAATGTTGGCGACGACAAAGCACAATCTGGGAGTGTTGAGCTGGCCGCAAAGTGTGCATCAAGCAGATTCGCCTTCTTCAAAGAGCTGACAGCTGGAATGTCATTGTAAATGAGAGTTGTGATGGAGGATGAGGCAGAGTTTCTAATATTTTTGACGAACGACCAAAAATGTTTACTACCTTTGGGACATGGTAGTATTTTTTGCCTCAGTTTTTGGTCGTATTGGAATCTTATACGCTTAAGAAATACGTTGCAGTTATTCCTGGTTCGTTTAAACTTTTTTTGGTTTTCCTCTGTCGGATTGGTTTTGAAGGACCGAAAAAATATATCTCTAACCCTAATGGCCTCTTTACAGCTTGAGTTGCACCATGCCTTTTTTTTTGGTCTGATACTCTTCATCCGATGAGGGATAAAGGATCTCATTCCAAAGAGAATGGTGTCTGTGATCATATCAGCAACAGCATCCACGTCGTTATCGAGGAAACATAACGATCAGTTAAAATTCCTAAAGAAGCTGTTAAGACCGCTCCAGTTGGCTTTCTCATATTGCCATACGGTTCTTTTAGGAATTTTTGTTCTAACTTATTGAGAAATTAGCTGATAAGATACAATGGTCCGACGAGCCTAGAGCGGAGAGCACATCAACAGTGTACTTATCAGGGTGAGAAGTTAAAAACAAGCCTAGGGTATTGGCAGTATGACTATCAACATCTGGTATTCGCGTGGGCTCATTTACAAGCTGTGTTAAGTTGTTTTCCGCAGCGAAGATCTCAATATACCGTCTTTTGGGTGTTGTCTGTCCAGAATGTCGAAGCCACCCAGAATTGTGTATATTAAAATCGCCCAATTTCAGTATGAGGATACAGGTATATAATTCTTTGAATGGAGTCAGACAGTTAAACGTTAAAAGTCGAATTGTCGTCCAGTTTGGGGCTTCTTTAAATAAAGTAGTAATGGTTAATTTGCTTACGGATACAGATAATTTTGTTATCATTTCCATAGGTAATAAGTTAAGCTCTTCAAAAGTGAAAAGTGTGGAATCTCGATTATGCCGCGTCATTATACTTTTTATTAGTCTGTAAGAACAAATGAAATCTACGTCATAATCTTGTTTGACTTGGAGGAGAAAGAGCTCCTGCGCAAATTATTTAAACAATGAATACCATATAATTGTATAACTTGTTACATGTAAAAACTAAAAAAAGGAAGCCTTCCATCATGTTATATATAAATAGATAATCCTTACTTATTTCTCTAGGGTATTTTATAATTCTTCTTCTCTTCAAAAAATTAATAACGAAAAGATATTAACAAATCGTAAAGACTTGGTATACTAAGGGTTCTTGTTTATTAAAGCAACAAAGCAAAAAAAAATATTTATTTTAACCATAAATATCCTAAATTGTATTTCTGACGAAATGTGAGTACATATCATATGCCAGTTAATTATTTTCCAAGTACATCGTATATTCCCTAAAGAAAGTATATGTATGTACTCTGAAAACCCACTGCCTGCGGTTGTCTGAAAACGCGCAACACAACATACCACGTCCGCGATCTTGTGCTGTGCGGGGAGCATGTTTCTTCCTAAAAAAAATCTAATTAATCGCATGAAATACAAGGACGAAAACATAACGAGTAATTAACTTTGATGCACACAACACAAATAATAAGAATTAACACAAAACCAAAGAATTTAAAAGCTAATTCACCACACCGCAACACGTTACCCAGAGACGAAAATGAGAACTGTCAAAGCTGATCAACATTTAGAGCTACAAAGGAGGGAGAATATCGTCTTCGCTTTGATTCATTACAACACCACTTAAATAATGTGGTCATAACCTCTGGCTAACAGCAGAAAAAATTCAGGATGTCCGGATTGGATGTAAGTGAGATCCACATTAAAACACAATGTACTCTAACACCCACTCAGAAAATGTGGTGACAATGTTGGCGATGGTGTATAACAAGCACATATTCCACTACGTCTACACTACTAAAATATACTCGTATATGATGAAGTCGTAATAAATTCGCTGCAAAGTAAGTAGATCAGGATGACTAATCTTGACCCTTCGTTAGTTTTTGATGCATTTCTGCATCATACTGTTTAAACTAACATATAATACATTACCAGTACTTCGCAATGTACCTATATTTAAAATTTAGTAAAACGTTGGATGATGTTGATCTGCACTGTATGGGTTTTACGAGTAATTGTTCGGTTTGGCATCATTGAAACTACTTGCGCATGGACAGTGGAGTCTGTGTTATTTGTGTTGTTTTGTTGGAGTAGTATAGTACTCGTAGTTAAGCTTTGTTGCAGATATACAGTGACCCAACTATTTGATCACATGCATACCAAATAATATGACTTTTGATTACAACTTTTTTATTTAAAAATATAATTTAACGAAATTTCATTAAATCATTAAAAACAATAGAGATTGAAATTCAATTGTTAACTTATTTTAATTTAACAAAAACAAAAATAGGGCACTTGATCAATTAGTTGACTTTACTAAACTAATCTTGTTCAGTATTTCATATGGGCTCCTTTTGCTTTGAGAACTGCTTGTATTCTTCTTGGCATGGATTCTATTAATGTTTTGCATCGATTTAGATTAATATTTTGCCAAGCAATTTGAGTGCGGTGCCATAATGTTAGTAAATTTGCACAATCTGTAATTGCATGTTTGATTTCAACCCAAAGGTGCTCAATCGGATTTTGGTCTGGCGATTGTGGTAGCCAATCAAGTGCTTCGAAATGATTACTTTGCAGCCACGCTTTGGTAATTTTGGCTGTGTGTTTCGAATCATTACATTGATGGAAGATAATGTCCAACACATTTTTGTTGGACATGTTAAAAGCCCGCCTTCCAAAATGGTGACGTATTGAGCGGCATTCATGCGATCCATTACCCTAACACATTGACCAACCCCATCCATGCACATGCATCCCCAAATCATAACATTTCCAACTCCAAACTTGATTGTTGGCTTGATGTGGCGATCGCTTATTGGCTAAATAGGCTTTTCTCCAAGTCCACTACAAATTACAAATTTACAAATTTATTTATTTCTAATTCATTGTTCACATAAGGTTTAATAACATCTTTTGAAAAAATGGAACAAGCATTAACAATATTTTAAATTAAAATTAAAAAAGGAAAAAAGAAATGAAACAATAAGGAACTATTAACAAATATAAATTAAGAAATGGATAGAGAAGGAAAGATAAAAAAGAAATATAGAGAATATAATAAGATAGAAAGATTAAAAAGAAGATTTTATGATGGGGGGGGATAAAAATTTGGGAGTATAGGAAATTAGGATACACAGGAGGATTTTACTAGAAGTTTTCAGCACAATATTTAAAAGCTTCTTTACTGAAAGAACTTGTGTTACTCATGCGCTTGATGGCTAAGGGCAAACGATTCCAAAGTTGAAATCGGCAAAAAATTGCCGAGATGTATTTAAATATTTTATTTCTCGAAAAGTTTACAATCTCGAATAGATATTCTTTGCTAGAATTTTATGCAAAAATAATATTGAACGATATTTTAAAAGGCCAAGCCGAGGAACAGCCGACAATTTGCTTGCTATATGCAGAAATGTGATCATATCTTTTTACATTAAAAATGTATCTCGCGCAGGCGTTGTATGCGACAGTTAATTTTTTGGCAGAATCGTGGTCCATATTTGCGAATATTTCACAGCCATAGAGAATAATCGGAAGAATAAATGCCCTTACAAGTTTTAGTTTAGTATTGGTTGGAAGGTAGTTAGCAGTGGGATTAAGACCTCGGAGTGCTCCATAAATTTTTGAAACAATTTTATTTATATGGACGTTCCAATTCATATTGCTACTCAAATAGACTCCGAGATTCTTAATGTGGTCAACGTATTCTATTGGGGAATGGTTCAGAAATAATGGAGGTATAAACTCTGTACGTCGTCTGGCATTTATTACCATAGCCTTTGTTTTGATTGGATTTGGCATAAGGTCGTTGTTTAGTGACCATTTATAGACATTATTTAATTCTTGATTGAACATTTCCAGCGTTTGATGCTTGTTTGCACTTGGAAAGAGTGTATATATCTGTACATCGTCAGCATATATATGGTAGCTGCAATCAGAAAAGCATTTGGAGATATCGTTTACGAAACAAGTGAATAAAAGCGGCCCTAAAACAGAGCCTTGAGGTACCCCTGAACGGACAGGAAGACATGATGATTGCTTGTTATTATGAAAAACGTACTGAGATCTGTTGGATAGGTACGAAGATATCAGTTTAACCAACGAGTTATCAAACAGAAATTGATATTTAAGTTTTTTATAGTAAGAATTCATGATTCACGCAGTTAAATGCTTTTGAAAAGTCTAAAAATGCTATTAAACCTAATTTGTCATTGTCACAACCAGCACGCAAGTCTTCGCAGATTTTTAGGAGAGCTGAAGTACAATGAAAATTTGCACGAAATCCTGATTGGTATTTCAATATCATGTTCTTAGCGTTTAGGTGTGCTTTTATTTGTCGACTTATTATAATTTCAAAAACTTTGCTTAAGAACGGTAAAATTGCTATGGGTCGGTATTCTACCGGGTTCTTGTTTGGCGATTTAGGAAGGGGTAGAACTTTTGCTGTTTTCCAGTTTTCCGGAAAAACAGAAGTCATTACAATTGTATTACAGATGTGAGTGATAGGATGCAAGACAGAAGGAAGTATAATTTTTATAAATTTAGGAGCAACGTTATCTGAACCAACTGCATTTGACTTTACACCTAATATAATATTTCCGACAGTTACTACATCTACATAAGCAAGACAAAAAGCTGGATCAGAATAAGCAAAATTGCTCGTAAGGGCTTGAGAGCTACGAATATCTAATGACATTGACTCTCTGCAAGTCGAAACGAAAGCCTTATTTAGTTCTTCCAGATTCATGCTATTGGAAGGTGATATATTTTTCGAGGTAAGACCCATCTGGCGAATATTTTCCCAAAAGTCAGAACTTGAAGAACATGATTCAAGTCTGTTTTTATAAAATGAAGATTTGTTCTTTCTTAAGAGACGTGTTACAGCATTTCGAATGATTTTAAACTCTCTGTAAATTTCCAAACAAATCTGGCATATAGCAAATTTCGTGCTTTTATCAATTCAACGACTTCCTGTGTGAGCCAAGGTAATTTAATTTTGGTCTTTTTGAAACTTCGCAAAGGCACATGTTTAGTAAAAAGATATTTAATTTGGTTATTAAAAAAAGAAACTTGGAAGCTTGTGTCATTTGTATTATAAATTGGAGACCAATCCAAGGTCTGACAGTCATTATAAAGGGTCTCTAAATTGATTCGAGAATATTGGTATGTTTTGAAATTTGTCTCAGTTTCAACTGCTGGAAATAAATATATCTACTGTCAGGAATGTCATATCATGGTGAGAGAAGCCAGGTGCAAATATCTGGTCATAATGCAAAATTAAATCTGGGTCAGATACTAAAGCAACATCCAGAAGCGATGGTTTGCGATCTGGTACAAAATGCGTCGGTTGGCTTAGGTTTGCAAAGTTGAGATTCAGTGAATTACCATTTCCTTGAAAGCTCTATTTTTGTTTCCTAAAACATTAAGGTTAAGATCGCCACAAATCACTATTTTAGTGTACTGCGAGGCGAAAACTTCGAGCAAGGCACTTATAAGTTTATAATCTGCTATATCTGGAGCCGTGTATATGCAGCCAAGCAGACATTTCTCTCTATTGTTTCTCACCTCTACAAAAAAATATTCCATTAGATCAGTTGGAGTCGACTTCTTCAGAATTTTAAATTTATAGCACGTTTTTATATAAATTGCAACACCCCCCGCTTCCTTACGTTGTCTATCACTACGAAAGATTCTCCTATATGCTAAATTAAACAAATTGTCACACATTTCGGACTCCAACCAGGTTTCTGAAACACATAAGACATCGACCATCCCATCATTAAACACGTATCTAAGATCATCAATTTTATTCCTAATACTTTGGACGTTCAAATGATATATATGAAAACCTCTTTTTTGTTTACACAGAATATCAATTAGTATTTTAGAATCAACAGTGGAATCACCCTGTCCTAGTAGTGTATTAACCATTTGTGATACATATACAATACAACAAAACTAATACAAATAAAGTGCACGAGTAACAACTAAAATAAATTAAGTAATTAGAGTATATTGCATTATAGTACAATTGTACCATAAAATAAATGAGGTGAAAACTCATATTTGAAAAAAAGAAAAAAGAGAAACAAAAAATAGAAAAAGTCCAAAGGAAAAAGGTATTCAGGTTACTTGGTACAGGGAAGAAAGAAAGTAAGGAATTAGTGAGAGAGATTGTGAATAGAAGAGAATGAAGCATTAAAGGAAGAAAGAGTAAAGAATAGAAATTAAATTTTAAATAAAAAACTGGCTTAGCAATCTTCATAGCTGTTGAATGTTGGGTACCTCCTGACTTCGTGCGGCTATAGCATTTAGCATTTCTTCGTCTTCTATTGTTATGGGTCTCCCGTTTTTAAATTCTCTTACGATGACTGTTCCATGTTTAGTGGAGACGGAAAACAGCTGTTTTCTGTGTTTGAGACGAGTTGCCTTGTGTAGAAGAGAACGATTTCTTGCGGTTAGGCTCTCATTCATATAAATATTCACATTTGCAACAGGTTCCAAGCCAACGTCATTTAGACAGAGTTGTCCATTTTTCTCTTTTGCTATGATTCGCGATCGATTTTAACACTACATTCCACTGACCAAATCACTTTTTCCAGTCACTAACACTATAGTTGTTATACTTTCTGGCGAATTCCAGCCTTAATGTTTTATGGCGGTCAGTCAGAAGGGGCTTCTTTGTTTTTGCGCGCCCGTGAAAGCCGTTCTTCCACAAAATTTTCCAAACAGCGTCAGATGTTATAGTAATTTTATCGTTTATAACAAATCTTTATTGGTCTGGGCCGCATTGTCATGTACGACATACCTTATTTGTCGCCACAATACGCCACACAGGGGGCAAAGTGGCCCAAAAGCTGGCATTAATTCAAATTACTAAATTGTGAATATCTATATATATTTTTTTATTTTTCGAACAAGTAATATCCACATTATTAAAAAATGCAAATGATTTCTTTTTAGACTTATCTGATTCATCACAGCGCTTGATTGGAGCTTGATTTTTTCTCAGTTGGCTCAGAAAAAAAAATTTATGGTTTTTCTTCTTTGTATGAAGCCCGAATTTTTGTTAATCTGCACAAATAATTTTGAAATCTTGGTATGGAGCCTTCAACTTCGGGTATGTAACAATGTGTAAGGCACAAAAAAAAAAAAAAAAACAAATTGTAAAATAGAGGTGATGTCCTGTGGTCAGTTTTTAAAAAAGTGTATTTTTAAGGATTTCCTAAATCCCGTAGACATTTAGTTGGGTTCTGGGTTCATCCGAGTTAATATTTTTGTGCCATTTAAATGTGCGTGATGTGTATTTTGTATTTTCGTCAAAAAATCTTGCTACTTTTCTGCACTTTTCGTGATATTTGGATTTTTGTATGGTGCCTTCGGTTTATACATTTTTTTCGTTGTTTAGGACTTTCTTCAAATTTCATTCTTTTGGCATGAAGTGAACTAGTTAGTATAATGAGAAGTTCTGGGAGTGTAATTGTGTTCAATTTCTTAAAAAAAAGAACTTGGTAAAATTACAAAAAGCACAGAAAATACCCAAATAGAAGTTGTAAAGAAAACACTCTCGTATTTCAAAACTGGCTAAACAGTTCTATTGAACGAACAAAAAGGGTCAAAATGAAAGACTTTAGAGATTCGATACCTGTTAATGTCCTCAATTATTCTACCCAAATAATTGAGAGCTTCCGGACAGATTCAAGCCTCCAAACTCCTAAAAGAAGCAACTGTAAGCCCCAATCGAGCTGAAAAATACAGAAAAGTTGTATGACCGGAGAAGGTGCTTTGACAGTATTAGTCGCAGTGAAACTATCACACCAATATAATGTGATAAGAATGAGTGTTTCTGAAAAATTTGCATCGTACAAAGTTGTGCAGAATGCAAAGAAAGATTGCTATCCCAACGAAGATATGATGAAAATCACAGCTACATTTGCTTGATATTACATCGAAAAGATTACCTTTGATGTTTAATTGTGTTCTTGAAACAATAGAAGATGAAGAACTTGAGAAATGTTCCTTAATATCAAAGTGGGGTTTCGATGGTAGCTCGGAACATACTCGTAGTTCCTATAAACAAGCTTTTCACGGACCAGAAACAGACGATTCTGCTCTTTTCATAACCTGTTTAGTTCCCATTCGACTTATAAGTGGTGAACATATAATCTGGCAAAACCCTCGTCCAGCTTCCACGAATTATTGCAGGCCTTTAAAAATTGAATATATTAAAAAGTCAACTGAAGTTTCGAAAGCTGAAAAAGCCCGAGTGGATTCACAGATTGCAAACCTTCAAAAAACTTCCGTAGTAATCGGTAACAGGTCTGTAAGAGTAGATCATTCTTTAATTTTCGCCATGATTGACGGAAAAATTTGTAATGCTTTAACTGAAACCACCTCAGCCCAAAAATGTTATTTATGCGGAGCAACTTCGAAGGAATTCAACAAAATCGAGGATATGATTACACGACCAGTAAAAACAAAACACTTAGCTGAGTCTGATGAGGCTGATGATGTAAATGATGACAGTGATGATATCTAAGCATATAATAACAATTTTTGGTTTTGTTTTGTATTTAATGGACAAATTAAATTTAATTGTTTTTTTTTTTAATTTATAAGTCTCAATATATACCTGCGAACAATGTAAAAAATGGTTTTACTAATTTGTTTTCCTTCACGATAAAAGGGGGTGTACAACCGGGTGGGGAAGGTAAGTGTAGTAGATAAAAATTAGATCTTCAACAAATCTTCTTTAAATTTTTCATATTGAAAAATAGGCACATTTCAGAAAAGTGGTCATTTTAGTGGGCGTGTCGGGTGGGCGGGTTTAAAAATATTTTGGGACTGGTAACAGAAGCTATCCTGAAAAATTGTAGGTACTTAGCTGTAACGGCTGATTTGATACCACATTTTAGGGCATTCTGCCCCATTGTGCGCCGTTGCAAGGTAAAATTCAAAATTGGCTTCCTTCCAGCGCAATTTTTTTCGACTTCAGTGCCCAAATTCTTGCGTATTTTAGATATGGATCCCAATGACATTAGAAATTTTCGGGAAATTTTTCTATGGCTCATTTTGGAAACAATTAACCTTTCCACTTCCTTTTCTTTAGCGTTACCAAGTTTTTTCATCTTCTATCAAATTGAAGACAGTTAAAAATACTTTCTTAAACTGAAATTTAAACTTGCCTTATGTTGGATTCCAATGCTAATTTTTTTTTTAATAATCAAATTTGTTTAATTTCGAGAGAAAACATTTTAAAAAACCAAGCTTTGCGCCATACTGCGCCAGTCTCAACAAATTGATCACTTGGATTGTCTAAGAACTTCTAACAGTACTCACGAAATAACGATACATTTCCGTTACAGCAAACAAATTGTATTTTCCTCTGATCATGTGATTAAAAAGTTGAGTCACTGTATGTATTTATGTACATCAGATAACTTGAACGCAAACAAAAAAATGAGTATCTTATGTTGTATTTCTGCACAATAATGCAAATCTATTGTTTATTTCGTGTGATATCTGTATCAATTCTTTATATTAGATTCTCGCTCTTGTCTTGTACCCACATTCTGAAGCTGAAACACAGTATTTTTGTTTTATTTAGCATGTCACACAAGCGTTTAGCTTCTGCCCAAATTACTGGGATTATCAATAGTCTGGATAGCGAAGATGACTTGGACTTTTCAGGAGATGACGAAGATGCAGGTGATACAGACGACGAAGGCTCGGAAGGTCAAGTCGAAGTTCTCAATGATGCAGATGATATAGATAATACACAAGTCAAAATGAGCCAAAATGGATCCGCACAGAAAATAAAGGATTTGCGGAATAAACTTTTGTGGACAAATCGTAATTTAGTTTGCAACGAAAATCAGCTAAACCACTTAGTTTTTCACTTATTCCCAAAATCATAAATGAAACCAATTTATATGTTCACCAGAGAGATCCAAGCACACATTTTCGTTTTATATCGTTGGAAATCCGCCAATTTATTGGAATTGTATTTTATATGTCGGTTGCACGCATGCCCCGAGTGTCGAAATATTGGTCCAAGGTTATTGGCATGGCAAGACTTTATGTCGAAGAAAAGATTTGAGGAGATAAGACGTCATATTCATTTTAACAACAACCAATGCCAGGTGCCACCTACTAATCCTCACCATGATCGTCTATTCAAAATTAGGCCTATTGTCGAAGTACTTAACAACAACTTTATAAAACTTCCAATGGAGCAATTTATGTGTGTAGATGAACAAATGTGCTCTACCAAAGCTCGAAACTCCATGAAGAGATACATGCCGAATAAGCCCAATAAATGGGGATAAAAAGCTTTAGTGTAAAGCGGTGTTTCCGGGTTTTGTTACAAATTTGAATTCGAAACAGACAAAGAAAACTTTGTTCTGCCACATGATCCGGATCTTGGTGCAGCATTAAATGGTGTTATGCGATTGACATCCCAAGACATTAAAATTACCGTAGTATTTTGACAATTATTTCACCTCCATCCCCTTATTGAAATATTTAGCAGATGGCTTAATTTTAGCTTTGGGCACGGTGAGAAAAAATAGAATACCGAATACTGAAAACTGTCAGATAAAAGCTTTAATAAGAGTGCGAGAGGTGTTTCTATCGAATACGTTGCCGATTTTCGACATATAAGTAGTTCCTTGGATGGACAATAAGGTGGTCTCAATTGCTACAAATAACGCCGGAATTTTACCCAAGCATAGTACTCGCCGATTTGACAGACAAAAGGAAACCTATATTCAAATCGAATGGCCTTTTATAGTAGCCCAATATAATAGCTATATGGGCGGCGTGGATCTCATAGACAGCATTATAGGGAGGTACAACCTTTCGGTTAGGAGCAACAGGTGGCAGGAGAAAATACTTTACCACCTGCTAGACCTTACAGTAAGCAATGCCTGGCTGCTGTATAAACGTGTTGAGAACGTGCTGAAACGTGCTGAACTCAGCCTTCAGATAGCCGAAGTCCTTACTAAACTGGACACAAGAGCGAATTTGGGAAAAAGAGGCTCATTTCTGCAAAGTGAGAAAATGGCTAAGTCGACAAAAGGAGCGGCGCAACAAATGGCCCGGTAAGATCACTTTGGACATTTGCCTGTATGGACAGACAAAAGATTGCGGTGCAAATTTCCGCGCTGCATGGGTTTTACGCAAAAAGAATGTGATAAATGTGGCGTCGCGCTATGTTTTAACAAGCGTAATTATCGTAAAAATGTTCACTTAAAGTAAATATCCTCTTGCACTAATTTGATGCAGAAATGCAGCACAGACTATTTTGTTAATAACAATTAAAAAACAAAGTAAAAACGAAAAAAAAATTATTTTTTATTATTAAATTTTCGTCGAAAGCAACAACCGAATGAAAATTGGAGCATCTGACATACGAAGGGTGAAAAGAAACAGCCGAATGGTACGTAATCCATCAGCAATTTCAAGGAATTTTTAAAAAATTTTTAACATTAATATGTTAAACCACTTGTCAGCCAGCAGAGAACTAATAAAGACAATTATTTTAAAACGAAAGGTTAAGCATTTGTTAGCTTTTTTATTTCTTCAGTTCACCTAACTGAAAGGAAAACTGTGGCTTGCCAATCACCTATTCCAAGTCCTCGGTTAGGACTCTCTCGTCTTGAGGTTTCTCCTTTGCGCGTTGGCTGCCATGGCTATCAAATATGATGTGTTGTTTCCCAGGGCACCATGGCTATCAAATATGATAGCCACCTATAGTATCATTCGAGGCTCTAGCTTCCAAAATTTATAGCAACTACGTACAAATCCGGTATGGGGCAATGTTGCCTGGCACCGCACAATAGTATGAATATTATTGGTTTGAGCAAGTAAGAAAAACTTACCGAATTACAACCAAAATTGTAAGACCATCTAATTTTGAAAGAAAAACTGTATATAAGGTTATATTATAATTCATTTCATAAACTTGAAGAAAACATTAAAGAAAACTTAAAAAAAAAAACAACTATAATTTTTGAAAAAAAAAAAAAAAATATTTCTCATTTCAAATTTATATTATAAAGTAAAACAAAAGTAATAGTATTATTCATACAAATCAAAACATTTTGGTTTTAATGCTTTGAATTGAAGCATACCCGACACATTTGAGGCTTATCCGGACATCTATCACAATACGTGTATATCTGCCTAGCTTCTTTGTGGGCTGCTGCTCGTCCTTTGGATAGTGTTATTTGTATAGTACATTTTCTTCTTAGTTTTGCTGAACGAGGTAATTCAACTCTACGAACGGTGCGAACGGGGGCTATATTTAGTTCAAGTAGTTGAGCAGCCAAAATGTCTCTGAATTTCCGAATATGTATTTTCGACTTTGTAAGATGTTTATATAACACCCAAGCACTCACAACTGATATTCTTGATAAAAGTTCTATGCCGAGTTTTCAATATCACTTGATACCTTTCCTTAGGGTAGTGGCATACGAACCCATCTGATCAGACAACTCAAACCCTGATTTTCCCTTATTATAAGCAAGTACTGCAGCAGGTTTGAGGGATTATTTGTCCTTGAAATAGTGGGTGGATTCGAACTTGTCGACGGTTGATTTTCTGCTATATTTGCAGATGTATTTCGACGTGTTACGGATTGCATTTCAGAGGCATGTTTAGTAGACAGCATTCTCACGTCACGAGTGTCTTTTCATTTTAGAATTACAATAAAATTTTCATCTTCGCGAGATATAATTTCCCCTCTGGCCAGCTTAACGAGAAGGTCTTATTTTGCAGCAATTCTATTGCCAACTCATAGCTTATATAAAAATTGCCTATATATAAGGTCCTACCCTCATTGAGTAGGTCCTTTGAAAGCCCCATGCACACGTCAAGCGTAACCAGCTGTTGAGCAAAGCTTGAAAAGTTTGACTCCATAACAATGCGTCTTATTTGGGATATATTGTCGGAAAATAAGTCGGCCTCTCCATGGTACGAGAGTTTCGTCGATAACGAAGTCTTGTATATATTCTGACAATTTTTTTCTAAAATTTCCATTAGGCCATTGATTTACCTCAATCGGGCGGAGTTATCGTTTGTTTCGTTGTTGCTAAAGTGCAAATATGAGAGCAAAGATTGAAACTTGTTCTGGGGCATAGATCATAGATCCCACCCCTCTCCCAATAATTTTCAATGCGACCAAGGGGAACAAATCCCATGTACATAACCAACCCAAGAAATTTTATTATATCTTCCGGCATTGCTTCAATCCATTTATTCAATCGGCTGCATCTTGATCTTGGGCGAGCACTTACATTTTTTTGGGCATATTGATTGGTTTCTTTTGATATCATCTCCAACACCACTCCGTCAACTATCGGGTTTTCCAATAAGGACTTGACAACTTTTTTTTAAAATAAAACGCAAACCATTGGAGATATTTCAAAAACTTTATTATTGGCTTGAGGTACAATCAAAACATTTATGAATGGAACTCGACTTCATTCATATGGCCACCGCGGGAACGTTTGCTGCGGTCGATTCGTTGGACCCAATTTTCAACGACTCGGCCACACATTTCGGCCGAAACGGCCGCTATTTCGCGTTCAATGTTGGCTCTGAACTCTTCTAACGTCGTCTTCGTGTTGGCATAAACCAATGACTTAACGTAGCCCCTCAGAATATAGTCAAACGGCGTTAAATCGCACGAACGAGGCGGCCAATCGACTGGCCCATTTCTTGAGAAAACACGCTCACCATACTTACTCTTCAATAAATCGATTGTAGCGTGTGCTGTGTGGCTTTTGGCATCATCCTGTTGAAACCACATGTCGTCCAAGTCCATATCTTCAAATTCGGGCCAAAAATAATCGGTGATCATGGCGCGATAACGCTGACCATTCACAGTAACGTGACGATCGTTATCGTCGACGAAAAAATATGGCCCAATAACGCCGCCGGCATGCAAACCGCACCAAACAGTTATTTTTTGTGGATGAAGTGGTGATTCATGAAGCACGTGTCGATTTTCACCCGACCAGTAACGCATATTTTGCTTATTGAGGAACCCATTGAGCAAAAAATGAGCTTCGTCACTGAAGATGATTTTGCGACGAAATTCATCATCTTTTCGCATCTTCTCCAGAACCCAATCGGAGAACGTACGTCGCTTCAAACGGTCCATCGGCTTCAATTCTTGAGTCAGCTTGATCTTGTATGGGTGTAAACCAAGATCCAAACCAAGAAATACGCCATAATGTGGTCTGAGCGATGCCCAATTCTTGAGAACGCCATGGAATTGGCTGGTTTGGATCGTTTGCTACGGACGCCAGAACGGGAGCGATATTTTCTTCACTTCGACCAACCCGTTGTCTCACTGGCACGGCAATATCACACAACGAATATGTAGACTCAAATTTTTGCACTAAACTTGTTATTGTCTGTCTACTAGGGCGAGAATTACGACCGAAAATTGGAGTTAACGCTCTTAAAGTTGCAGTCACCGACTCCGAATTTCGGTAGAAAATTTTTATAATTTGCAGACGTTACTCGTTCGTGTACTTTAACATAATGAAAATGTTGAGTTTACTGAATAAATTGACAGTGACAGTTTGATGATTAGTGAAAGAGTGCGTTCACAAATTAAATTCAAAGTTGTCAAGTCCCTATTGGAAAACGCTTTATTTTGGAATAAACCTCAAGAGGTGTGCTCTCAACCGAAATTTGTACCTGCAAACCCTATCTGCCCACAAATTTAAAATGTTTGTGTCTTCCGATGTACACCGACCAGATAACAGAAATTCCTGTGGGAATATTTTCTTCCTCATTATCATTCAATTGTGAATTTAGGTCCTGTCGTTCTTCATGAACTGCCATAGCTTGTATGAGATCCGATAAGTTATCCTCCTCGGAATAATCATCTCGCAAGGGCCATATGAATCAAAGTCATATGGACACAATAAGAACAGCATTGTGTGTATTAAGTTTTCTTCACTGGAGCAGAAAAACGATGTAATGAAAAAAATGCGATTGCATCGAAAGAAAATCTCAAATACGTTCTACAGCGACAGTAGAGACGGCAAAAAATCGGACGCTAGCAATAAGATTTTCATGAATGATTCTCTCACAAGATATACGAGTAATCGATCTCTTTTAAATAAAGCAATGGAACTCAAACGTTTGAACAAATGCAAATTTGTTTGGGTAAGGAATTCGACCGTTCTGGTTCGTGTAAAAGAAGGTGATCACGTCATAAAAATATATTCATTTGAGGATTTGCAAAAAGTTGAGGAAATAAGAAAGTAATTTTCAGTTTTGTTAATTATGTTAAATTCAAATATTTGTTTAGATAATTCTTTTTGTAATTCTTCTCCTAGCTTTAATAATATTGATGTTAACTTTTCTTTTCATTCCAATCATCTCAATTGCTATTGTATAGATCATTCAATTAATGAACAATTTTCTGGTTTCTCAGTAATCCACCAGAACATTCGCAGTATTCGTAAGAATTTTGACACATTTTTCACTCATCTCTCCTCTTTAGATCATTTACCAGACTTAATTTTCGTTTCGGAAATTTGGATTTTTGAAAATGAAGTTTCTGATTTTTATATTCCAAATTTTTCGTTTAATGCAACATGTAATGATTCATATGCGGCTGGCGGTGTCGGAGTGTTCTTTAAAAACGGTATATCTGGCATACAAATTAAAAAATATAATTTAATAAGCTATGACATAATCGCTTTAAGCTGCGTCATTTCTAATTCTTACTATTGCTTTATTTGTGTTTACAGACTTCATGGGTGCTCAGTTAAATATTTTCTGGAAGAGTTTCACGAGTTTCTGGAGCTTCAAACTTATAAAAATATTATTCTAATTGGTGATTTCAACATTAGTATATTGTCTCACTCAATTGATGCTGATAATTTCTTAACGACGCTATCTGCGTTCGGTTTCGATTCTTTGCTGACTCAACCTACCCGTTTTAATTCGTGCTTAGACCACATATTTCTTAGGGTTCATCGCAATAATAAAACCGTGTTTAAAACTACATCATTTGATCTCCAAATAACAGTCCATTGTTTAACATGTATTCAATTCATAAATACTAATGTTCCTCGAGCTGAATCAACTGTGCCCAAAATTGTTGACAAAATAAATTACAATATTCTAAGAACTAGTTTGAATTTTGAATTTTGGTATGATGTTTTTTCCACGTCTGATCCGTCATCTGCCTTTGAAATTTTCTTAAATAAGTTAAAGTATCATATTTCGAATAGCAAACAAATTATAAGATACAGAAATAGCAAAAATAGCTGTATTAAGCCTTGGATGACGTCCACACTTCTGAAAAAAGTTAGGAAGAAACATAAACTTGGTATTCTAGTTAAAAAACATCCGTATAATTCCAGACTCAAACAAAATTATAAAAAACTAAATAATGAACTTAAGATTGATATCAGTTTTCAAAGAGATACTTACTATCGTAGAAAGATAACATAAAGTCTTGGCAATACCAAAAAAGAATGGCGTGTTATTGATGAAATATTTAATAGGAAAACTCCAGAAACGGAAATAGTTTTGAACGTGAACAACTTAACTATATCTAATCCTCTGGATATTGCAAATTCTTTTAATGAATTCTTTTGTAATATCAGTTCTTCTCAGAACTTAAGCAATATTAATTTTCATCCCAGGAGTTATTCTATTGATATGGAAAATCAATCTGAGAGTTTTTTTTTGCGATCCATTCAGTCCCTTTGAGATATATAAATTAATTTTTAAAACATCTAAGGTTTCGTCTTATGACACAATCACAAGTTGTTTGCTAAAGAATATTTCATTTCATATTTCTGAAGTCTTAGGTCATATCTTTAATAGAAGTATATATATGGGAATCTTCCCTCATGCATTAAAAATGGCAATAGTATTACTCCTTCATAAAAATAACGATAAGACATTGTTGAATAATTATCGACCTATATCTCTGCTATCTGTATTTTCAAAAATTTTTGAAAGAGGTATTAAATCAAGAATGATATCATTTTTAGAAAGAAGGCACTTTTTTAGTGTTTGCCAATTTGGATTCAGAAGTGGGATGTCTACTGAAGCTGCTTTATTAAAATTAACTGGAGAGTTATACCAAAGTTTTAATTCTTCTGCGATTCCGGCGTCTCTGTTTATAGATATCACTAAAGCTTTTGACATGGTGGATCATTCAATATTATTAGAAAAACTTTTTCATTCTGGTTTTAGAGGTAATATACATAGCTGGTTTTCTTCATATTTGGATAATCGGCAGCAAATGGTGAGATTAAACAATACTTACAGCTCTCTAAAAAATATTACGACCGGTGTTCCACAAGGATCAGTTCTAGGTCCCATTTTGTTCCTGATTTATGTTAATTCCTTGTTTTCTCTATCATTTAAAGGTAAAATAACTGCATTTACTGATGATACCGCGATTTCATACTCATGCAAAAGTTTATTAAATGTAATTCTGGAGGTAAATCATGATCTTGATTTACTGAGAAAATGTTTTGCAGTTCATAAGCTCATTATCAGTGATAAAACAAAATTCATGATATTTAATACTAATAATATATATTTTGACGATTTGCCATTATGCTATCACTCTCAGGCTTGTACCCGCTTTCTGTTAGCGAATATTGATGACGATTATCCTTCATTTGACTATAAAGGCTCCTGTTGTAGTAACTGTTTCAAGATAGATGTTGAAAGCTTGGATAATACTTGGGCATAATCTTGGATAATAAGCTCAATTGGGACAAACATACACATAATCTAAGACAATATCTTAACAGAGTAGTAAAACAACTGTATCATCTTGGTCTTTATTGCCCCCATTCAACTCTAAAACTGGTGTACAACGGTTTACTAAAATCAAAATTGGAATATGGTATCACCTGTTGGGGCGGTGCTTACTTTACAAAAACCGAGCCTTTGTTGACTAAGCAAAAACATGCAATCAGAATTTTATATAAGGTAAACCGCAGAAATCCAAGTCTTAATCTGTTCAGCAACCTTAAAACTCTTCCGTTAAGGCATCTGTATTGTTATACTCGTAAAGTACTAAAAATATTTTTTCAAAATTCGGGTTTTTACACAGTTCGAAACACTGATAATTATAATTTACAAGTTAACTCCAGGAATTTTGTTTTAGTACCACCAGTTCATAAAGTCAACTTTGGACGCTTTTATCTTGTTTCAGCACCCCGTCTGTTCAATCTACTTCCAGATTCCCTAAGATGTGAGAGAGCGAAAAATGTATTTATGAATGGTATTATGAAATGGCTCTTGTCTTTTGACTATTCTTATATTAATAAATTGTTCATTAATGAATTTTGTTCTTTTAATGCTTAATAATAGATTAATTTTACTTGCATACTGAATTCTCCCCTCAACAACAATAATTTTATTTGTTATGAATTTTTACCTTCTGTTGTTATAAACAGTACATTCACCACTTACCACTTAGGCAACAGAATGTACTTAACTATTTCTTTTTTTTCAATTACTGAATAATTGTAATTTTATAAAACTCAATATTTTGTATTGTAAACGAAATTGGAAAATTGAAATAAAGTTTATTATTAAAAATATTAAAAAAAAAAAAAAAAAAAGTCACTTGCCAAACCAGTCGTAACTTCTTCAATTTCTTCAACCGTAAGCCAGGAAGGACTTTTATAAAACCTAAAAGTTATAAAAGTAATATATGAATAGGACAGAGAATTGATCTTGTAATAATTACACTTTTACTCAAAGAAAAATTTAGAGTAATAAAATAAAATATCCTCCCAAGCAAGCAGATTATAAATTCAAGCCGTGATAGCCATGGCACCACACGACAAGATAGTATTTCATGAAATTTTCTCAAATTTGGGTTGGCAGCCAAAGTGTTAAAGAGCTTCTATCATCGTGCATATGGCATAGCGACATGTGATAAGTCCTCAGTCGAAAATGTGAGCCTGATTGAAAGGAAAACGACAACATGTTTAACATAGTGCTGTTGATAGGTGAGCTTCAAATCGCTTACATTTACAAACCTTCCAGTAGCTCCTAGCCTGTGGAGATGATTCCAGTATAAGAACGTCCCAAGAATGATTTAACAGCCCAGATCTGTGAATGTGAACAACAAGTGTCTAGACGGGTCTTACCTGACTTTGCTAAAAGCCAACACCGTCCAAATGTCCTAGAAACTTCGATAAATATCCCTTCTGTAAACTCCACATAGCGGCCAAGGTGGAAGTTTCAGAAGTCATCAAGGCAAGATCTCGACTCCAACGCGCGCTGGATCCCTCCGACTGCCAAAAACTATGAGTGCTTTGTTGCGTATCAGGAATTTCAGAAGAGAGGTGATACCGAAATTGCAGAACAACTCTTACAATGCATGTCCAGCATAAAAAGAAAAGTGGATAAAAACAACACAAAACCTGGAATTTATCCGATCAGCAGAAAGGCTTGAGATTGGATCCTCCAATGCTCCTTCACATCACATCAACCTAAGAATGGTCCAGACCTGCTTGCAAATCGCATCGTCTAGGTTTCTAAAACAAAGTCGGACAAGGCTCACACCCATCGTAATAAGAGGTTGTTAAAGGACCTTAAAAATGAAAGCCCTACAACCTCTGTATACTTACAAGCTTTTACTATTACAGAGCTGGAAGTAGCCATCGCCTTCTGCAAGCATGGAAAAGCCGCTGGAAGTGGTGGAATCTATTCTGAATTTACTAAAAATTGCGAGAAAAGCACTAAGATCTGGCTATGAAATTTTACTGTACTGGAATGGTCTACAAACTCTTGAAGACGGTACATTGCAAAACAACAGCATATCTGCCAAATAATGTATAAAAGTTAAGTGAAACGATGTAAATCTAATATTTGCTAACGTATCGCATTAATCAAGATCTGTTGTAAATGTTTTTTGATGTAATCGTAGCGAATGGATTATACATACGTCCAGGTTCTAGCAGAATGCGTACGGACCGTGTGCATACATATATTTACTCGAAACGTTTTGAGCACTTATCGACGTTAGTCACTTAATAACTTACAAAACAGACAGAGTGCTCAAGTTGATAGAAGTGATCAGATAGGCGCCACCCAATTTTTTATGCGAAAATTGGCAAAAACAGATGAGGAAAAGAATTATCTTTTCCCTGATGGGGAATTTATGCTCATATAATTGATTTTTTTCTTTCGTTTCTTTTTGAGGGGGATGATAGGGTATACCGAATGACTTAAGAAACATATTTGGTTAAAAAATTTGTAATTCGGCCAACGGAAGACCAACAGTTCCGCGTTGTCGTACCGTTACGGCTAGAGGGTCGCGAAATTAAAGAAATATAATCTTACGTACGGTTTCAAAGCAAAGCGGAAAGAAAGCTTACGGACGCAGTTTTTATTGCAAAGATGTGTTTTTTTCTTCAAATACAAAAATCTACTTTCAAAAGGGTACTTATCTGGTTATGGGGTATTCCTGCCTATGCGGGGTCGCTCTCTAGCTGGGGTTTCTGCTGGTGGAGGAGGGTAAGCCGTCTCCGCCACAATCACCGACTTTCATCCGGTCGTATCCGTTGGGTGTTGCAGTGTCCTTTTTAGGTTGTCCGTTGGTGTATTTCTCGTCCTCGGTTTGTTTAATTTTGTTGTTTTCTTTTTCGTTTTTCAGTTCTCTTTGTCGTTGTTTTTTTTTTTGTTTGGTTTTCGCTCCTTTCTTTCTATTTTTTTTTTTTTTAATCGAAGCGCGGTAAGCTCAGCGCTTTTTGGCCGTCAAATCACAGAAGAGTGAAAAATGTCTTAATTGCGTCAAACATGTTGAACTAAAAGTTGAATCTAGATGTTTTCTCCGAAACAGCAACAGAGAAGACTTTTATAAGTTTAAATGATGAGATAACATCAGCGAATTTTCTCCGGATTAGTTTGCTTTTATTGCATTTTTATGCAACGTCTTACGTTATTTGGTCCAGTAAATAAAGCCAATTTCTTCAATTTCTTTTTCTTTCCTTAAAAAAATATCATCAAAACTGGTAGATGGGAACCCTGTGGTAATTATTACTTTGTACCACATATTTTTTACAATATTTTTTCTTATATAGAAATTTTTTATTTAGTCAAAATATGAACCATTCGCAGCTATAATTTTTTTCCAACGTTATTCAAGGGCCATTATTCCTTTTTTATAGAAGGCTTGATTTTTGAACGCTATAAAGTCTTCAAAGGCTTTCATGACCTCTGCTCGGTTTCGGAATACCTTATGCCGACAAAATGACTCCAGACTGCGAAAAAGGAGATAGTCCGTTGGAGAAACATCAGGAGAGTACGGTGGATGCGGATGAATTTCAAACTCCGAGTGTAGCTGTTTTTGCATGGAGTCTAGCAATTGGATCAGACCATGCCTATTTTCCAATGCAGGTTACTTTTCAACCACTTTTGCATGCACTATGCCATTACAATATTTGACTGCATTTATCGTTTCCCCTGGTTGAAGAAATTAAAAGGAAATTGGTCCTTTCCGTGTCCACCAGATTGTCACACTAACCTTTTCTAGGTGAAAACCTAGTTTTATGGTGTATTTTGGTTTTTCTTCTGCATCCAACGACTGCACCACTTTTCATTACACGTAATTATACGATGCAAAAACGCTTCATCTTGATGCCTTAAGTTCAGCGACGCACAGATTTCTTAGCGGCGTAGTTTTTGTGCTTCGTTCAGTTGGTGAGCCATCCACTTTTCGAGTTATTTTACTTTTACTATTAGAGATAGCTGTCGACTATTGTCATGGGGAATACTCCCATATTCTGTGCAGCAAAAAAGCAATCCTGCGATCGCCGGTTCTTTGGTGGAAAACAAATCTGCAGCGACATCGTAAAGAAAGCAAAAATATTACTAAACAGGTCTCTAATTTGGAGGAAGACTGGGGTCTTTACAGATCGAAACAAAAATAATTTAAGAAGCTAGTTCGGATTTCGAAGAGTGAATGTAATAAAGACTTTTGCGAAAAGATGGAAATTATCGGTGAAACCAGTAGGCTGGTCAAAGTCCTTAAAATGTGAAGATCAATCAGGCTGGAATCACTCAGAAAATTTGATTTGAAACCAGAGACTTTCTGTATAGTGCTTCAAACCCATTTCCAAGGTAACCTATTTAGAACCAGCTCACAACCAACTACTAGTGACCTGAATAACACAGCACACCGCAGTTTGTATATCTCATCGGGTGTAGTGACATGTGAGGCCATTAAATATGCTGCCGCTTCTTTTGATGGATTCAAGTCACCCGGCACCGATGGTATATACGGAGTTATAATACAAAAAGGTATAGATCAGCTGCTAGTAACTCTGAAGAGGATCTTCACTGATAGCCTGGCACTGGTATACATATCCGAACGCTAGCGAACAGTGAGATTAGAATTTATACCCAAAATCGAAAAAGATGACTACACGCTCGCTAAGAGCTTTAGACCTAGCTATTAATCTGACTGCCTTCATGTTGAAGAGCATGGAGAGAATGGTGGAGATCCATGTAAAGATATAGCATGCTTCCCAACGTAGGATATCCCACGAAAGTATGCTTCAAAATCTGGAAGGCAAAACTGAAGGACAAGAAGGATTACGCGCTTTTCATCGATAACGCAACGGCATGCGTAACTCGGCCTGACAAAACGGCGTAGATGAATCACTAGTTTTTTGGAACAAAACAATGCAGGTGAATTGGACTTTAATTGCGGCCAATACAGTGTGATAACGGGGGCAAACAGTGTTCACCACTGTTCATTCACCACTACTATGGTGTCTGCTCTAAAGCGCAGGCTTTAGAGTCGTTATAGACGATTGGTGCACAAGAAATGGGCTTTTAGTCAATCCTCTCAAAGCTAAGAAAAGTAGATTTTTGTACAGCACGAACTGGAGGTTTGATGATCTTGTGCGCCGACTGCCTTATGACTCTGATCTTATGGACGTGCCTGCTAATACAATGACTGTAGAACTCCTACTGAACAGAAAATCACAAAATCGACTTTCCCCGTGCCCAAGACAGGTTTCGGCCGGAATCTGAGCCAGGAATTTGCTGCAGTCGAGTTTTCATGGAATGCTCGACAACCGATATAGGTTGCAGCACTGTGAAAACCTGGTGCAGGAGGGAGATATATCTGCGTCCATACGGCAGCCAGCTGCCGTAGTATGCTAGCCAGCTAGTTTGAAAATGCAAGGCAATCGGATGGAAAACATACAGAGAGTGTGTTGGACTAGTTCCTTTTCTGAGTACCATGTTCTGGCGGGAACAAAATAAAAATAATCACCGCTCTATTTTCATCAACTGACAAGGCCCTAAAACTTCGGCGCCAACACCTTGACCCCTAAACGCCTAATGTATTCCTTTTTTTCAGTTCTTACCATATGTCATACTTTAGAGTTTAGAACATCTTCACTAGGGTTTTCCTTACAGTGTGCCTGGGTAGGGAGTAAATTTTCCTTAACGAAAAGCAGCCAGCATGATATGCATCATAATTTTTCTTCTACTACGCGAGCCCCTCGTCTTAGTTTCCATAGAAGATCTCCCGATATTTGACGAGGCTCTATGGAGAAGGGAGACTATACCTTACTGGGGTAGATACCTTCCGATGGCAAGATATTACAATTTCAAGTGCAAAACAATAGATTGCATTAAATTTAAGGTTATGCTCGCTAAAATTCCATCTAAGTGATAATGAAATTGCCGCCATGATTCGAGAATGTTGCCACCTTTGATTTTAAACTGTTAATACGTGTTATATATTAAAAATCTAGTACATTATTATTATACTCGATGTAAGCTAGGTTTAAGTATAACAAAATTTCACTAAATATTAATCTTTTATTTCTTATTACACTTTTCCTGAATAAAGGCCTTCCCGTTTGAATTGCAAAGTAATCACAAGTCTTAAATTTCAATCCACAAACATCTTTTAAAACATAATAAATTTGGCGACGAGAAAAACTGTGTATAACATAAGAAACTAATTTAAAATAAAGCAATCAAATATTTTTAACAAAAATAAAAAAATTAAATTCCAAAAGTGCACACAATAAAAGGTTAAGTATACGCTTTTGTATGAACAAATGTCTGAAGCTGATAAAGAGAGTGACGAGGAAAAAACTAAAAAAGAATTAATTATAAATCCAGCAAAAACGATGACTTCTATAATTGGACACATGGACCCATATGTCATGGGTAATGATTTCGTCGAATATGAAATGCGATTAAAACAATTGTTATTTGAATAAGTTGAAGACAACAAAAATCAGTTTTAGATCTTGAAAATAAAAAGGGATTTTATTAAAAAGAAAATGTATGGCTTCTGCCTAGCTGACAATTCAAAAAAAAAAAAGAAAAGAAAAGGAAGTGTGTCTATTTGTCAAATATGACAGATCAAAAAAAACAAAATGTGGAAGAGAGAAAAATACTCTCTTAGAAAAGATGTGAAAACAATTAAAGGTGTGATCACATTATTAATGTAACAGCTCGGCCTTCCTGAATATTTCAGTCGTCCTCGACTTCCGCTTCGCTGATATCGTAGGCAAAATTATCATCCTCTAGGTTTCGACACCAAGCTTTCATTTTGTCTGACGTGTAGACGGATTTAAATTTTCGCTGTGTCCTCTGGGCTCCGGGGATATCTTCTATTATGTACCGGTTGTGATCTAATACTGCACTTACTATATAGGGGCCTTTATATTTCGGGTCCAACTTACGCGACTCTCCGGTGGATATGGATGGTCTCTCAATCAGAACTAGATCGCCTTCTTTATACACATGGGGAGTTTTGTGATGCATATCGTAACGTAGTTTTTGTTTCGTTTGGGATTTTGAAATAGCTTCTTTCGCCTCTTGTCGCACGAGATTCAGGTCTAAACGCTGCTCCTCTTCATTATCATCATGTAATGCCTGTAACACCTTGTTTCCAAGCGGGTCTCGTGGTTGAAATCCGAAAAGCAAGCTATGAGGTGTTTGTTTGGTGCTTTGGTTTATGCATGAATTCATTCCCCACTGTATTGCCTTGAGTTGAGTATCCCAACCAGTACTTTCAATCGACATAGTAGCCATCGCGTGAAGTAGAGTACGATTACATCGTTCGATTTGACCATTCGCTCTTGGAGTCCGTACTGCATTCATAATGTGTTTGATGTCGTTTGCTAAACAATATTTCTCAAAGTCCCTTGAACTGAATGCCGTCCCTCTGTCGGTAACGATTCTGGCTGGACTTCCAAAACATGATGAAATTTCCTCCAAAATACGAATGACTGGTTTCGTGGAAACGTTTTTGACAGGCCTTAAGATCACATATTTTGTAAACCCGTCAATAATTCCCAAAACGTGCGTATTACCCTTACTGCTGCGGGGAAAGGGTCCTAAATGGTCCAGGTGAAGAGTGTGAAATGGCACAGGAGTTTTTTCAATGCAAAATAATTCTCCTTCTTGCTTCCCAGATGGTCGCCTATGGTAAGCACATTCTATGCAAGCTGATAAATAACTTTTCACTTTATTCCGCATGCGTGGAAACCAATAGTCGCGCTGCAAAAGATTTAAAGTTCGTTCTAAGGCATAATGGCCTACCTCGTCATGACAAGTCCTTATTATTTTCCAGATGGCAGATCCTGGAACCACCCATTTAAGAGAGTTACCTTCCTTCCGATAAAGACGCCCATTATAAATTTAGTACTGCTTATGAATTTCATTGTCTGCGCCGGTTGTTCCATGTTGTTTGAGTTTGGTTATAATTTCACGTAGTTTAGGGTCCTGAGCTTGAACAGTCATCAGCCAGTCTTCAGTTTTAATTTCAATTGCGAACACATCCATGCTTACAACATCACAATCCTTGGGTTCATCATGCGGCGACCGACTTAGTGCGTCTACATGTGGTATGATTTTGCCACGACGATATTCAATTTCAAAATCGTACTCCATAAGTTTTAACCACCAACGTGCGATTCTTGGTATAATATTTTTCTTGTTAATCGTTGCTCTCAGTGAATCGCAATCGGTGACAACTTTAAAATGATTCCAAGTAGATAACTTCGGAACCTTGTGATGGACTCAACGACGGCAAGAGCTTCTAGCTCATAGCTATGATAAAATTTTTCGTGTTCATTTGTTTGCCTGCTGAAGTATCCTACCGGTCGAAGTTGAAGATCTATATTCCTTTGCAGTAAAATACCCGCTATGCCCAGTGCACTCGCGTCTGTGTGTAATTCATGTTCCAATCGATGATCATATAAAGTAAGAACAGGTCTAGATGTCAATATCTCTTTCAATTTCTCGAAGGATTTTTGGTGAGCATCCATCCAGTTAAAGTCCACATTTTTCCTCGTCAACTGCGTAAGTGGTTGTGCGATGAGAGCGTGATTTTTAACAAATTTTCTGAAATAGCTCGTGAGTCCCAAGTACTGCCTCAGTTGATGCAAATTTTCAGGCCGGCGAAAATTCGAAACTGTCTCCGTTTTTCTGTTATTGGGTCTTATACCATCGGAAGAGACTTCATAACCAAGAAAATCTATTTTTTTCTTAAAAAAAATGACTTCTTCAATTTCAGTGTTAGCCCTTCATCTTCTAATAACGATAAAAATGTCTCAAGAATTTGTAAACCTTCAGTGAAGTTCTTACATGAGATAAGAATGTCATCCATGTATACAATCAATCGATTAGATTTCATTTTTCGTTTTAAATTGTTCATCATTCGTTGAAAGCACGAAGGCGCATTTGAAAGTCCAAAGGGCATTCTATTGAATTCATACTCTCCATCGGGAGTAACAAATGCCGTATATTTTTTTGAATCCTCTGCAACTGGAATCTGGTAGTAACCAGATGCTAAATCAAGGCCGATGAAAAATTCACCACCCTTTAATTGTTGCAGTAAATCCTCGATAATCGGTAATGGGTGTCGATCTTTTATTGTTTTATCATTTAAAACACGGTAATCTATTACCATTCTATCTTCACCATCCTTTTTCTTAACCAAAAGGGCTGGAGAGACAAACGAAGAATTTGACGGCCGTATAATATTATTGTCCAACAATTCTTGAACTATTCCCTGCATAGTTGACCGTTGGCAATATGCAAGTCTGTACGGGCGACACACTATTGGATCATTTGATTTCAATGCAACGTGCATCTCCAGTGTCGACGCACAACCAAGTTCTGATATATTATTTGCGAAACAATGTCGATATTTATTTAATAAATAAAGCAGTTTCTCAAGTTCGATTGTTGGAAGAGTGCCACATTCGATATCATAAGACGAAATGGGTTGTTTTGGTAGACCATTTGAATTATTTAGTGTTGAGAGACCGGGTTTTTTCTTTACCTCCAAGATAGCAATAGCACTATCGTTGTTGTTACAGTTCGCTGACGCAGGTGTTTCGTTTATGGGTTCCAGTGTGTCTTTATTTATTTTTTTGAATTCCTTGACATAGTCATTTTCTGGTCCAAAAAGTCTCAGTTTACCGCCAGTTTTTGTAATTGTTACGTGATCCTGATCTATAAAATCTCGTCCGACTAAAAGAGGTTGATTTAATACGTCGTCATCGACCACACATAGGAAAACAGAAGCCGTTACTTCATCGACCTGCAAACTGACTCGCATTCGTCCGAGAGTTCTATAAAGTCCATTTCCGAATCCATGAAGCGTAATACTATGTGGATCTAATTTCGTATATATCTCATTGGCCAGAGAAGATTTGATAAGACAAGCATCGCTTCCCGTATCTATAAATGCAGTTGTATTAATCGTGCCATTGATGACAGCTGGCTTATGAAATATATTCGAACTAATGATTGAAACCTGTCGGCGATCGTTGTTTTGATTGCATTGTTGTGTTGAATGACTCGATTTTTGGCATAATCCGCACCTTGGCTTGCATTGGGGCTTTGGACATTCGCGTGAGAAGTGACCGAATTCATTGCAGTTGAAACACTTTCTTTTGTCTTTCGGTAGCTGTTGGTTCTCGCTCCTCGAATTCTGATATTGTTTAGCTGCATTTGTTGCTTCGATGGCTGAATTTTCTCGTTGTCTCGGTTGTTGGCGACCTGTTGTGAATTCTTGCATTTCTTCGTACCATTTGAAATGATCAAGCAATTCTTCTGGTTTAGTAAAATGAGAGGAAAGTGCTCGTTTTAGATCATTATTGTCAACCCCGTTGATAATGTATTTTAAAATGGATTGGTTACTGAACGTTGCGCAGCTGGCTATTGATAACATTTCGTAAAAGTATTCTTCAAAGCTTTCATTTACCTATTTTCTCCGTTTCAGAAGACGCATATGAACATCAGATTCGTCGGTATAGCATGGGAATGCTTTTAGAACACCTTCTTTAAGCTGTGACCAACTGGAGATATGAAACTGTTGACTAGAGAACCATCCCTTTGCTGCTCCTTGTAGCTTTGATGAGGCGATTAAAAGAATCATCTGATCCGTTACGTTGTAGATATTCCGTAGGTTTTCGATTGTTTGTGTCCACTTTTTGATTGATAAGATTGATTTGTGACTTGGGTCGAAAAATGGGGCGAGAGAGTTAAGCTCGGCATGACTGTAAGTTTGTGAACTGTTCAAGTTTGGACCGGTGGAAGAATTACTCATTGGTTGTCGCTGCAAAACAGAAAGTTCTCGTTTAGTTAATTCAAGTTCTTGTTTAAGTACTTCTCTTTCTCGGCGTAGAAGTTCGAGCTCCCGTTGATCTAGCGTACAAGATCTTTCTGGTGTTATGCTCAAAAGATTGTTCACGTTCATGTTACGGCTTTGACCAATTTGCGTAAAACCAGCGGCAGGGTTCGTTTCGCCGTGATTTCTATCGTTCGTTGCCACGTTTCCATTGAACATCGTTGACTCAGCTAGTGGCAGCATCGTGTTATCCATTCTCGATTCCTCGTTGTTCATCTTGGTATTAATATAGACAGGTTATTTAAAAGAAAGATTTTGGGCAAATATCCCACTTTTGAACTGTTATTTGAATAAGTCGAAGACAACAAAAATCAGTTTTAGATCTTGAAAATAAAAAGGGATTTTATTAAAAGGAAAATGTATGGCTTCTGCCTAGCTGACAATTCAAAAAAAAAAAAGAAAAGGAAGTGTGTCTATTTGTCAAAAATGACAGATCAAAAAAAACAAAATGTGGAAGAGAGACAAATACTCTCTTAGAAAAGATGTGAAAACAATTAAAGGTGTGATCACATTATTAATGTAACACAATTTTTTATCGCAAATGATTTACCAGAAGCGAAGAAAGTACCACTTTTCTTAACCTATATCGGCTCTGATGCATTTTCTATAGTCAGAAAAATGTGTGCTCCCGAGGAGCCATCACAAAACAATTCTAACCAATTATTTCGAACCACCTGTTAACGAAATATCAGAATCTTATAAGTTCTACAAAGTTAATCAAAGTAATATGCCCATCGTCGAATATATACTCGTATATAGTCAAATTGAAAGCATTGACACAAAAGTGTAATTTTGGCGATTATCTTCAGAGAGCCTTACGTGATAAATTTGTTTGTAGAGTCCGTGATAATAGTCTACGCTCAAAATTTCTCAAAGAGTCAAAACTTACGTTTAAATCCGCATGTGAAATTGCTGTTAATTGGGAGATTGCAGAAAGTCAAATTAACATAATTGAATCCAAAAGTGAAGTCTTAAACACATTTGCAATCCGCCCAGGAAGACATGCATCGAGAGTAACACAGACAAATTCTAATAAAACCAGTTTTAAAAAAAATCAAAATCAAGGTCGGAATCACAGTCAGAATTGTCGTAGTTCTCTTCGTAGCAGCAGTAGTCACGATCAGCTATCATCAGCATCACCAAAGTCTTATCAAGTGTGTCATCGATGCGGCAGAAAGCATAATCCACAAAATTGTCCAGCACGCCAGTGGGAATGTTTTAAGTGTCACAAGCATGGTCACGTGTCATATAAGTGCCGTGAAAACAACAATCAGCATGATGGGAGTCAGCGTAAGTAGTAGCCGAATTGACAGAAGCTACCAATTATGTAAACACCATTTCTACAAAAACAATAAGTGAAATAAGTCAAGCAGCCAACGAGGAAGCCGTTATTGAAGGTGTTCCAATTATTATGGAAGTTGATTCTGGAGCTTGTTCCTCTGTAATTTCCGAAGATGAGTATAGGTATAAATTTAATAACATTGAACTTATAAAAACTAATCAAATATTGTTGTCAGTCACGGGTAAAATCATAAAATGTGCAGGAAAGATTAAAGTCGCAGTGTGTTTTCCAAACGTCTCAAGAGTTAACAACTTGGAATTAATAGTCATCCATAGTGAAAAGCCCTTGCTTGGTCGAGATTGGCTTGATGTTGTGTATCCAAACTGGCGTAAGTTATTTTTTTTTAATGGTGAATTTCAAGAAAATTCTTTAACAAGTATAAAAAATGAAAAGACTGGAGAAATAATTAAAAAAATTAAAAAAGAATTCCCATACCTCTTTCCTTCGCTAGACCATTCCATAGAAAATACAATAAAAAATTTTGAACAGAAATTGTGCTTAAGTCTGAGTGTCAGCCAATATTCCATAGTGCTTATGCAGTGCCTTATAATTTACGTCATAAAATGGAAGATGAGATAAAACGTATGTGTGATATGAAGATTTTGGAACCAGTAAGGTTTAGTAAATTCGCCTCGCCGATTGTCATTGTGTCAAAGCCAAATAAAGGCATACGTATTTGCATGGATGCAAAAGTCACTATAAATCCTTATATCAAAACGGCACATTATCCACTTCCAAAAACCAAAGATGTTTTTGCAAGTTTAGCCAATTGTAAAGTATTTTGTATAATCGATTTTTCTGGTGCTTACCAACAACTTAAATTATCCGAAAAGTCTAGGGAGTACGTCACAATTAATACCCACAAGGGATTGTTTCGGTATACCAGATTGCCTTTTGGTATATCTAGTGCGCCATCAATTTTTCAGTCAGTGATGGACCAAGTCCTATTAAATACTCAAAATGTGCCTTGTTATCTTGACGATATCCTTATTGGTGGCCAAGATTTTCAAAGTTGTAAGAAAACACTTTTAGAAGTGTTGGCAACACCATAATTATTATTATTCATATTTTGACATTTACATTATTTTTCATTCTTGCTTATTTTCACCCTTTATTCTCTCTCTTCTTTCTTTTTAATTTGAACTCTTGTACCAACCAGACGCATAATAAAACACGTGTAAGTTTTTATTCATTGATATTTTATTTCTATTAAAAGAAGTTTGTGTGATCACAAGAGATCACAACAGTGGCGACGAGGATTTTAGGCACTATCAATTTTATAAATTCATTCTCCCATCATGGAAGAAACATTCAAGAAGCTGCTCCAGAAGATGCAGGAACAGCAACACAGAGACAATGTGGCAATGCAAGCGCTGGTCTCACAGCTGCTATCACAGCAACCAGCGGCAACATCCAACACAGACAACGTTAAAGGTGAGAACAAAAGCCCAGAATTCACCATGGAAGCACTCGCATCAAACATTACGGAATTTCACTTTGAGATTGAAAATAACCTCACATTCGACACGTGGTATGCTCGTTACGAAGATCTTTTCGAAATCGATGCTTCAAAATTGGACGATGCAGCCAAAGTCAGGCTTTTATTAAGGAAACTCAATTCCATCGTTCACAGCAAGTACATCGACTACATTCTACCAAAGCACTCTCGCGACCTTACGTTCAAAGAAGCGGTGCAAAAGCTCACCCAACTATTCGGCTCTCAAACATCACAGTTCAATTTAAGATATAACTGTCTACAGCTCACAAAAGAATCACATTGCGATTTCATCACATACGCAGGTGTAGTGAACAAACATTGCGAACAGTTCAAGCTGAAAGATCTATCCCTAGATCAATTCAAATGCTTGATATACGAGTATGTAATGGGAATGAAATCAACATCTGACTTTGAGATTCGCACCAGAATGTTGACCAAGTTGGACAGTGAAGGCTCTACCATTACGTTAGATGTTTTATTAAGAGAGTGTCAACGTTTAATCAATTTAAAAACAGACACAGCACTCATCGAGAATGCCAAAGCTGATGTACTATTGAACCGACTACATACCACCAACAATATAAACAAGTCAAAAGCTATCCCGAAATCCCCAAGCTGGTTCTGTGGTAACATGCATTTCGCCCGCGACTGCTCATATGCCAAACACAAATGTGGGCAATGCAACACTATAGGCCATAAAGAAGGGTACTGCAATGTGGGGAGGAAGCAGAAAAATAAAAGTCATAAACACAACAGATTGAGAGCAAAGATGAATTATAACAACAACAAAACATTCAGGCCAGAATTAAAAAGCATTTTCATCACCAACAAAATTGATCCATCGGAGCGGAAGTATATAAGCGTCAACATAAATGATACAAATATCGACTTGCAGTTGGACACAGCATCTGACATTACAATAATATCAGAGAAAAACTTCAAAAATTTTAATGTTCCACTTGTCGACAAAGTTATACACACAGCCAGAAGTGCAACCGGCAAATTACCATTGTCAGCTCAATTTGATTGCAATGATTCAGAACGAGACAGGCATATTCGACATGTTATGTCACCCCAATCAACTATTTAAATGTTATGGGGCTCGACTGGATTAAGACATTAAAACTCGAAGATATGTCAATAAGTGCAATCTGCAATCAAGTCACAAGCGAAAACCGGGAGAGTTTTAATGAATCTATTCAAAAAAATATTTCACTTTTAAAACTTTCTTTTCCAGACGTGTTCAACGAATCATTAGGCCTGTGTAGCAAAACAAAAGCACATCTGGTGGCAAAGCCAAACATCCAACCAGTTTTCCGACCAAAGCGACCAGTCGCTTATGCTGTCAAAGATCTTGTTGAAGCAGAACTGCAGCGACTACAAGACACCAATGTGATTTCGCCAGTTAACTACTCGGAGTGGGCTGCCCCTATAGTTGTCATAAGGAAATCGAATGGAAGCATACGCATTTGTGCAGACTTTTCCACTGGTCTGAACAATGTGCTCGAAGATCATCAGTATCCTCTTCCCTTGCCAGAGGATATTTTCGCAAGACTGGCCAATGCTCGATTCTTTAGTCATATAGACTTATCAGACGCTTTTTTGCAAATTGAAGTGGACGAAGAGTCAAAGCATCTACTCACTATCAACACACACATTGGTCTCTTCCGATACAACCGAATGCTGTTTGGTGTGAAAACGTTCCCGTCAATTTTCCAACAAGTCATGGACCAAATGCTTGCTGGACTGTCAGGCGCAGCAGCATATATTGATGACATCTTTGTATCCGAAACAGACTTGGAGGAACACAATAGGAATTTGCATGAGGTTCTGTATCGTATCCAGGACTATGGATTTAAGGTTAAATTCGCTAAATGCAAGTTTTTTGTCAACGAAGTCAAATACCTTGGGTACGTCATTAGCCAACACGGACTTCATCCCGATCCTGAACGCATATTGGCCATCAACAACATGCCAGAGCCAACAAACGTGTCAGAACTTAGGTCTTTTCTTGGTGCTATAAACTTTTATGGCAAATTTGTAAACGACATGCGCAAACACAGAGGACCATTGGATGAGTTGTTAAAGGCAAATACACGGTGGATATGGACAGAAGACCACCACAATAGTTTCCTCAACCTGAAAAAGATTCTCTCATCTGACCTGCTCCTAGCTCATTACGATCCTAAGCAAAATATCATCGTTGCAGCAGATGCCTCCAACTATGGCCTAGGTGCATGTATTTTGCACGAATATCCTGATGGAACCATCAAAGCAATCTGTCATGCATCGCGATCGCTCACACCAACAGAAAAAGCATATAGTCAGATTGAAAAGGAGGGTCTCGCCCTTGTCTTTGCAGTGACTAAATTTCACAAAATGGTTTTTGGTCGAAAGTTCAAACTCCACACAGACCATAAACAACTTCTTGGCATTTTTGGGAAAAAGACAGGAATAGCCGTTCATCAAGCAAACCGTTTACAACGCTGGGCAGTCAAGTTATTGGCATACAATTTTGACATCAGCTTTATTTCAACCAGTAGCTTTGGATATGCAGATGTGCTGTCACGGCTCATTGATAAAAATATCCAAGTGGCGGAGGATTTTGTTATTGCATCAATCAAAATTGAACAATAGGTTAAACAAATTCTTAGAGACAATCTCGGAAATCTGCCAGTTACTCACCAAATGGCTAAAGTTGAATCGGCGAAGGACAATACACTACACCGAATATTTCATTTTGTGTCTAATGGCTGGCCGAGCGAAATCAAAGAAAACAACGAGTTAAAGGCATTTTTCAACCGCAGAGAAGATATCAGCATCATCGACGGATGTCTCATGGTTGGCCAACGAGTCGTCATTCCAAAACTGTATAGAAGAAGAGTTCTCAAACAACTCCATCGTGGCCATCAAGGTATCGAAAGAACAAAATCTATAGCCAGAAGTTTTGTTTATTGGCCAAACATAGACACCGACATCAAAACACTGATCCAAAATTGCAGCAATTGTGCGACAGCAGCCAAGATGCCAACAAAAACATTGCTTCAGCCATGGCCCACACCAACGGAACAATGGGAACGTCTCCATCTGGATTACGCTGGACCAGTCGAGGGTAATTATTTTCTGGTTCTCGTGGACGCCTTTTCTAAATGGCCGGAAATAATTGCAACAAAATCTATCACTACTCAGCGTACCATAGAAATTCTCAGCGAGATATTCTCCCGATTTGGACTACCAAAAACGATCGTTTCAGACAACGGGACGCAGTTTAAGAGCTCGCAGTTTCAACAGTACATGGCAGAGAATGGTATCAAACATCTTTGCTCCAGTTCATACAACCCGATGTCTAATGGACAAGCCGAACGATTTGTAGACACCTTCAAACGTTCGCTGCTGAAGTCAAACACAGAGGGAACAATCACTCAAAATCTTCAAACGTTTCTTCAATCGTATCGCTCGACACCAAACCGAAACACACCAAATTCAAAGTCTCCAGCCGAAATCATGTTTGGTAGAAATATTCGCATCACTTTGAATCTTATTAAGCCCAAGCTTAATGAAAACTGCCAAAACCAAATTGAGACTACAAATCAAAATCAAACATCCCTGTCCGAACAATTTAATCGAAAATTTGGTACCAAATCGAGATCATTCAACAGTCAAGATTTAGTTTATGTGAATATACATACTAATAGTAACAACTTCCAGTGGCAGCCAGGACAAATTGTTGAACGTTTTGGAAAGGTCATATATAATGTTTTGTTGCGGAGTGGCAGACTAGTTCGTGCACATGCCAATCAACTTCGAATACGTTATAGAGAAGACATCACTGCCAAACCTGGAGTCGAAAAACCATGGAATATGGCGCTGGATTTCTATGAATGTGATACAACACCTTGTGAAGTAGTTCCGCCACCAGACAGGGTTAACTCCCCCAACGTTAAAACTTCACCAAACAATATAGTAGCATCTTCACCATCTATCCCACGTCGAACCCAACGGACACGACGACCAATCAATAGATTTATGCCTGGATAATTGTGTCATCATAATAGATAACTCAAAGGGGAAGGTGTTGGCAACACCATAATTATTATTATTCATATTTTGACATTTACATTATTTTTCATTCTTGCTTATTTTCACAGTTTATTCTCTCTCTTCTTTCTTTTTAATTTGAACTCTTGTACCAACCAGACGCATAATAAAACACGTGTAAATTTTTATTCATTGATATTTTATTTCTATTAAAAGAAGTTTGTGTGATCACAAGAGATCACATCAAGAAGTTTTAACAAAACTGAACCAGTTTAATATTAAAATTAATTTAGAAAAATGCAGATTTTTTGAAAAAAGCATTATTTATTTAGGTCATTGTATAAGCGAAAAAGGAATTTTTCCAAATCCAAATAACTTTAAAGCCATAAATGAAGCCCCAGTCCTAAAAAACGTTCTACTTGGGAGTGTTAAACTATTATGGCAAATTTATTAAAAATGCTGCAAACGATTTATACCAGCTTCTTAGAAAAGATACAAAATTTGTTTGGAATACTAAAGTGCAAAAAATGTTTTGAAAATTCAAAAAAACTAATTACGGAAGGTAGTGTTTTAGAGTTATACGATAAAAGTAAGCCTATAATGCTTACATGTGATGCAAGCCCATATGGTGTGGGGGCTGTCTTATCACATATAGTAAATCGTTTTGAAAAATCTATTTTATTTGCGTCAAGTACTCTTTTTACAATCGAACAAAATTACTCCCAAGTACATCGCGAAGCACTCGCTATTTTGTTTGGAGTTTGAAAGTATCACAAGTATATTTATGGTCACAAATTTAAATTATGTACAGATAGTCAAGCCTTAAAAGAAATTGTTAGTCCCAAAAAAGGAACATCAACAGTTTCAGTATCCAGGCTGCAGCGTTGGGCTGTAGAGTTATCAATATATGACTATGATCTTCAATATCCTCAAAACAAAACTGTCCCGCAGATGCAACGTCGCGTTTACCTTTGCCGGATAACACAGGTGTTGAGTATATTGGTATGTTCTCTACAGGTATTGATAGTCCAGTCGATATGGAAAAAGTAAATCTACATACTAAAAATGATGAAGTCATACAAAATGTTTTAAAGTATATAAGCAGTAATGCTTGGCCAAAGGAAATTACAGCAAATGTCAAAACATTTCATACAATTAAAGGAGATCTTTCTATAAATAGTGGGTGCCTTTACTATCACGACAGAATAGTTATTCCTGTGTCATTGCAAAATGAAATTTTAAGAATAATTCATTCTAACTATGATGGTATTGTCAGGATGAAAGTGATAGCTCGAAGTTTTCTATGGTGGCCAAATTTTGACAAATGTATTGAAGAACATGTAAAAAGTTGTCCTAGTTGTCAAATGATTCATCATTTTTCAAAAGAAGTTGTTAGTACTAAATGGTCATCAAGTATGTTTCCCTTCCAAAGAATTCATTTGGATTTTTTTCATTTCGATGGAAAAACTTTTTTAATTATAGTAGATTCGTATAGCAATGGATTGGATATGGATTTCCGAGTGAACTCGTTAGTGACAATGGTCCTCCGTTAAATGAATCCAAAATATTAAATGAATTTTGTATTAAAAATGGAATTAAATTGACTAAAGCACCTGTCTATCATCCACAAAGTAATGGTCTAGCGGAAAGAGGTGTTCAAACAATAAAGAATAGTTTAAAAAAATATGTTTACTATGTTAAACTTAAACATTTGGATATACAAGACAAACTCGATGCAATCATTATGGCTTACAATAATAAACCTTCTACAGCTACTAAAAGAACACTGGCGTCCTTAATTTTTTCTTATATTCCCCAAACTAAATTACATTTTTTGAAGAAAAAAGTATCTTTTTGTTTTGATGAAGATAATAAACAAAATTCTAACGTAAAATGTAACAAAAATGTAAACGAAAATAAAAAACAAATTTTCGGGGGAAAACTCAATAAAAATGAAAATGTAAATAAAATAATGTTCAGTAAATTCAAAGAAGGTGATAGGATTTTATATAGAAATCGTTTTAAAGAAATTGTTAAATGGATTCCAGCCACAGTTTATAAAATTATAAGTCCATTAACTTATTTAATAAATAGTAATAATAATAGTATAAAATATGTACATCAAGCAACAAAAGATACACAACTACTACGAAAGCATACACAGCAAAAACAACAACAGCAATAAATATCGCAGCAGCAGCAACAGCAGCAGCAGAAGCAACAACAACAACCACCACCGAAATCAACTAAGCAACGGGTACCTCCAATCAACACTTTTAAGATGGAGTTAAAAGAAACAATTGAACTATGTAAGTCGTCCATAGGAAATAATTTTTATATAAAAAGATTTAGTTTAGATAGGCATGCGATCCACTGTAACACAGTGGAGCGCTATACTAAAATAAAAAACTTACTGAAGGAATCGACGACGGAGTTCTTTTCCTACACCCCGAAGGGGGACAAGCTGCAAACAATGCTGCTGAGGGGGTTAGAACCGTGTCGACTGATCCGGAGGAGCCAGTGCAAGACTGCTCAAATAGAAGGAGTGCGCCGAGTTCAAATTCGTGGGGGTTAAGCCATTCGTCACGGCTAGTGAAAAAAGAGAGAAGCGAAAACTACCATTCTTCCTGGTTCAGCTAAGTCCCAATAGCAAACTGGATGGTCTAAGGAGCATCAAAGTCCTAGACTACCAGGTTGTACACTGGAAAAAACTAAAGAGGAGCGAAAACATTTTACAATGTGTTCGCTGCCAAAGGTTCGGGCACGCCGCGTCGAACTGCGAAATGCAGCCTCGATGCGTGAAGTGTGGAAAGAACCACAAATCCGAGGAATTCGCTCTAGGTAAGGACGGCGCGTCAGAAAAAGCCAACTCTCTTGTGCGTTATGTAGGAACACGGGACACACCGCACATTATCGGGGTTGTCCCAAATTTCAATACATCAAAAGAGTAAATCTGGCTCGACAGCAGAAAGTGGTAGTTAAATGCCCACTTGTGCAGGCACAAACACCAGCCGTTACTCCCCACATTACCTACGCCCAAATGGCGGCAGGTAGGGGAAATACGGTACAACAACCAAAGGTAGCTTCTCAGGCCCCAGCGCCTAGAACACCGGAACCTGTACCTGACATGCAGGGGGCAGATGGCTCAGCTTCGGCGTCAAATACAGGAACAGGCTAAGCGGGTTGATCAAATATACACGCTGCTGCCGGGCCTAACGCACCTCCAGTCGTGATGAGTACGTACATGGCGGAGCAAACCCTGAAGGTCCTTGCAGTGAATGGTAATTCACTGATTAGATTCGAACGAAGAGCCACACTGTTTAAGTTGCTTAAAAACCAAGCCCCTGATGTGCTTTTGGTTAGCGAAATTAAGCTTACCAAAGGACACAAAACGAGGCACAAGAGATATAAAATAGTAAGGAGAAACCGACCCAACTCCACTAAGGTAGGAGGCGTTGCAATCTTTGTAAGAAAAGGTATACGTTTCAAAAGAGTATACAGACGTGTAGTACGTAGGTTCCAGGTACTGGAAGCATGCATCGTGTATATCCCTCTCCGTAGTGGAAAGCGTTTATACATGGTGTTTATGCACCTAAGGCTACTCAATCCACTTTATTCATCTCAGAGTTCGAGACACTTTTTCGATTCCTAAGACTGGAATTGGAGGAGAACTACTTTATTGTCGGCGGAGATTTCAAGGCCAAACATAGAGATTGGGGAAATGATACACCAAATACTAGAGGGAACCTACTAGGTGTAATGCATCGACTCGGCCTTAAGGCGACGGATAGTCCGTCATTTCCTAGACACGAGTCCTATTTGGATCTCCTGCTGTTCGACACACGAATACATCTGACATGCACAAAACCAACAAACCATAAACTGTCTACGCACTTTTATGTATGACAGTGACCATTGCGGACTCAGTACCGAAATAACCGTTCCGAACGAAGCTGCGGAATTGGACGAGTTTGTTCAAAGGTATGCCTACAACTATAGTAGGGTGCGTTGGACACAGTTCTCCAGAACACTGACTAGAGCACTCTCCTCGAATTCGCTCTACCCACCGTCCAATAGAAATCTGTCAAACGAGCAGATTGACAGGTATCTGAAACTAATGGACGAGACAATTAAACGAACGGACAAAACGATACCTCGGTGTCAATACACTGACAAGGAAGACTTATTCCGCAACGCAACCATTGACGCACTGCACAGACATAAAAGTAGACTGCTGTCAAGGCTAAAAACCTTGTACAGACAGTTTACTGACAGACATAACCCTGAGATTATGACGCTAAAGTCGTCGATCAAAAACCTCCAAATATTAATAAAAATAAATTACAGGGCTTCTGTAAGTTTGTATTGGAACAACAAAATTCGAGCTGTAAACACCAGCAACCCAAATATGTTCCCGCAAATAAATAAAATATTTCGGAGAAAAGATCAAAACAATCTTTCATATCTTAAAATCGCCTGAACGACTCGGACAACGAGACAACGAACATACTTATAGCAGCAGGCATAGATCCAAATGAGGCTGATGATGATGACAACTTCTTTGTGATCGAGGATCCGCAGGAGAAGGTAGAGGCTATAGGAGTGACTTTCCAGGAAGTATATAAGGCAAATGGCATCATTGACAAGAACCACGACCTGGAAAATCGAGTCATTATGCACAATTTCTACCTTCGAAATGAAGTAGTGAATTGGCGATTCTAGAGCTCGGGTTTCACCCAGTTCAGTGACGAGAATATGGCAAATAATGTCATCACCAACGATAGGGTACTACCCCCGATCCTATTCAACATTTACACAAATGATCTGATGGGTTCACTTCATCATGCCATAGCGTACGCAAACGACTTAATCGCGTACAGATCGGGTCCAAAGATTGAGTCATTAATATGCTTTTGCAACGTGACTTCGACAAAATTAAGCGATATTGCAATGACTGGAAGTTGAAAATCAACTTTCAGAAGTCGGAAACCATTCTGTTTAGGACGCCTTTGTCTGGGGGCTCTAGGGATACCAGAAAGAATTGGCGAAAGTTTTCTATCGTCGGACAACATGGACAGCCACTTGCTTGTCCAAATGTAGTCAGATACCTTGGGATCTGGCTAGATCAATATCTCTATTTTAACAAACATATGCGAGTAGATGTTGCTCTGGCCAGAGCCAGAGATGCTTTTGCCCTTACAAAGAGACTGTTTTATAACAGCCAACTCGATGTGAGGGTAAAGGTTATCTGCTACATGGCCCTTATCAGGCCTATGCTTGTGTTTGGATGTCCCATGTGGTTCAACGTAAGAGCAAGTTTATTGGAAAAGATTCGGGTGTTTGAGAGGGCTTGTCTTCGCTTATACAGAACACCAGAGTCTGAGTACATAAAATTCTATCGTAATGAGGTCCTGTACAATAGGGCGAACCTAATAAGAGTGGACACTTTCGTCATTAAGTTAACTCGAAGGCACATTGCAAGAGCAATGACCTCATCGAACAACCTGATCTCCGGGGTTTACTACCCTAATTATATGTATCATGAGAGATTTCGCTTTGACGGCTTCGTTCCTCCAGAAGCGTTCCTCTACCTAGATATGAAAGGTCTGATCCAGGGCAAATTCGCGGTGCCGCTAATCTTCCACGTTGCTCGAACAGCTGTGGACAGACGACTCAACTACGACAGAGACGTCGCACATGGCAGTGCGTAAGTCGGTAGGAAGTCGCTACATAAGGGATGTTGCTCGGCAGCACCAACAATTCTGGTGGCTAGATGAAGGAGGGGAAGTTTCGTCGTCGAATTCCTCCAGTAATACTTAGCTCCATAGGAAGCAAAGTCGGTCTTCTACATGTTTGATTAGCCGTGGTCGGCTTACATAGTGATAGGTAGAATTAGGGTAGATTTAAGAAAAAAAAAAAAAATTATATTAGAGCAAAAGTGGGTAACACTCTAAAATGCGGTATAGGATTAGATAGTTTAAGTAGGATTAAGTAGTTAAGATTTAGTTTTAGGTAGTTAATAGGTTTAGTTTTAAGTTTTAAATTATAACAAAAGTCCATGTACTAAGTTTTTCTACATAAAGTTTATTTTCTTAGTTTCAGTTTTAATAAAAACAAAAATAAAAATAGTCTGTAAGAAAGTCGAAAGACATAGATTAAGTATTATGTTTAACTTAGAGTGCCCGCATGGGGCCAGTAAGATAGAATAAGATTATTTGTAAGTTATTAAAGCTAATTTTTAAGAATTTTTTTGTCTAGCTTGTATGTGTAAATGAAGTATAAAAATAAAAATGCATATTAAATGAAATGAAAATATGTACATCATAATCAAATTCGATTTTCAAAATTAAATGACAATTTTCATCCGGTTTATAAATCTGACGAATGCATTAATTTAAAAACTTCAGATCCTGAAATATTAAATAAAAAAGAAATAAACAATTCAATTGAATTTGAAAATCCTTTGCATGTAACAAGTAAACAGTTAGTTTTGAGAAGAACTACAAGAACAACGCGACAACCTGATAGGTTAATGTACGAGTATGAATAAAGAATTGCTTAAAAATGAATTTAAAAAAATAATTGCTTAAATTATTATTATTGAATTTTATAAATAAGTTAGAATGAGTAACCAAACATGTAATAAAAGCGGGAAGATGTTATATACTAAAAATCTAGTACATTATTATTATACTCGATGTAAGCTAGGTTTAAGTATATCAAAAAATCAGTAAATATTAATCTTTTATTTCTTATTGCACTTTTCCTGAATAAAGGCCTTCCTGTTTGAATTGCAAAGTAATCACAAGTCTTAAATTTCAATCCATAAACATCTTTTAAAACATAATAATACGTACATCAAAAAAGTATTCCCGTTTATGTGTCATTATGTCTCCCCATATGCTCGTAATCTGCAAGTCTCCTGCGGAAAAGTAACGCACATTTCAACCTGACAAATCAACATAAAAATCGACTGTGGTTTTACTTAAAAATTCACTCAATTCAGAGCTCAGCACTCGTGCTTGAAGTCGATACTTCTTAAAAAAGCCGGTGAGCAACGGAGGTTAGCCGTTTTAGATATGATATGTGTATCTCCGCCGAAAAAAGCCATTAAACAAGAATAAAAATGTACCATGTCTATGTGGCACCTAATTTTATTTAACACAACGCAGACTAAAGACACATACACCCATGATATAACATGAACGCCCGTTCCGGCAATATAATTTACGGAAAAGAAAATTGATTGCCCTTATTATAAGTATCGACACGTACAGGAGCTTTAAACCCTTACACAGGTTAAGGATTTTTTTTGTTACTTTCAAAAGTCATGCACGTCGTTTTTTTCTGCCTCAAACCAACATCTCTGGTGTGGAAACCTTTATATATACATTTATCAACACTTTGTTCGCTCATACAGACATAAAACTCACAAGCCATAAAGTTGTCGTATTCCTAATGTCACTCCCACCATCGTCAGTCGATAGATTGGTTGTAGTCGTCGTTGTCGTTTTTGAACAATGTGTGAGGTGTAATTGTGAGTTCTCGGGAAAATAGGCTTCCAACATCGTAAACTTCTGAATAATAAATCAAATTCTCACTTATATTCGCTGGCAGCTAGGATATTTTGCCGCTGCCGTTCCCACCGTTTAGCATTGCGATTCACTTACATTTGTTGATTGAGAAGGACTGGCGCCAGGTTGTAAATTACCCTCCGGGGATAACATGTACATACATACTCGTATATAAGAGTCCCATGTGAGTAAAGAGCCTACGGCTTGAAGTTAACGTTTCCGCGGTTTAAGTACAAATTACTACTCAATTACATTTGCCATGATGCCGCCATGCAGAGAAGCATTACAAAAACCTCAAAACGTTGACGGATTCTTTTCACGTGCGCCATCAACTCCTGTGATGGGAAACTTAGAACCGGTGGGATTAATTAATTAATTAAGGACTCCTATCGGGGGTCGACGTGGTGTTGCCACACATTCACGCTGTTAGCCGTGATTTTTTTTTCTTGTATTATTCTGATCGACGTGTGGCATTGCTTTTGAACACATCAATTAGCTACTAATATCCAGGATTTAAATTCCATTAACTCGTTCAATCCTCCCCATAGAATGAGGTTGGTTTCTTTGTGTTTTTGGCTCCATCAATAATGTTTTTCCGTGTTCTTAACGAAAATTAATGTTCAAGTCATTCGAGTAAATCGTTCGCATGCGTTGTCTGCAAGACTCCCTAGGGGCTTCACAAGGGACATTTTGACCACTTTACCACACATGTGTGAGGTTGTTTCCTTTAAAATTGCCACATGCGGAGTAGGATTTATCCAATTTCACTTGGACGTTTGAGTAAGAGTTGCCACTTCCCATATTCTGATTTACTTAATAAGCAAAATTAGTTTTACGTTTAATGGGAAATGGGTGAATGAAGGCCCTCATTTCGTATTCGTCGCCACTGATTCAACTCTGACTTAAGGTGGGCTTTCCTCAACCTAAAAGCAATTTTAGTCGTCAAATCACTGCAGTACTAATCGATCGGAATGAGATCTGACATGGTCACCAATGCCGATATGGGTGTTGAAAAATCGCAGAATTTCGATACAGAAACGTCCTCTGCATCTTGGCGAATTTTGAGAATTGAAATGTCTTTTCAAAAACTTTCAACCAGAATCACATTTTGTATCTTTTTGTTTTTGTTAAAAATTAATACCGCTGGTTCTCGATGGGGTCGTTCCATTGACTAGACGAGAACATTGCTAAATATCATGGCACTTTTTAAAAGGTTATGCATATTCGCCTTATATACGCACAGACCATTGTAAACATAGTGGATGATTTCCGGCAGATAGAGTTGGCAAACAATGTAGAAGTGCGGCCATCTACGTAAGAAATTTAATTAAAATCCCCACAAGGCGTTTCCAAATGTAAATTTTTATCGAAATTACTGTTAAAGTAAAGTTAAAGTCAACTAAAGGACTATACGTCAGGTGGAACTCGCAATAGCGAAAATTCCCGGGGCACGAATTCTACCAAAATACTACCAAAACCCTCCGCCGGTTTAGGCGCTGACACAGGAGCTGCTGGATCACTTAATTCCGATGACTCCTACGGCTCTCTCTACGACACGTTCAGTAGATTGGGCTAGAATGATGGAGAGAGTAGCGGGTAGAACCTGCCTGTTAAGGTTAAACTCCATCAGAATAGATCAATGGTTGGTCAAAATCCTGTATTTGACGGCTGGCTTCGAGAAACCGTAAAGGTGAAACGTATTCCAGAAGAAGCATACTCTGAAGGACTACCGTCTTAGGGGTAGATGAAGAGGGAACGCAGACTTGGGACAAACGCACGGCGTAAAAAGACGGCAAATGTTTTCGAAGGCCCGAGTGCTAAAAGTCTGATTCCTCAAATGGCGACAGAGAAGAGAAACAAGTAGGCGGAAGTTACAACAGCGCAGTTTTCTTCTGCCTCAAATAAGGCCAAGAGGAAGAAAGTTTCCGGCACACCCTCAGTCGACGAATCTTTCCGTGCATTATAACCGAATGAAACCTGTGCTGCAATCAACAAAAGCTGCAGTTCCAGTGGACGGAAACCGGAGGTGTTAAACTCATTGACAAAAACAAAGTCAGGGGTGGTTTCAACCTCAATAAATGTGCGGATAAGCCCGATTCTACAACCAGGAAAGGTCAAATGAAGTCGGCTAATACAGTGAAATGAGAAACAACTCTGGTGGTGGCTTTCCCCGCGCACAGGATTCGGCTGAAAACGAAACAAAAGTTACTGCTCGGGTGGACGGAACATGGATCAAGCCGGAAAAGCCACCTCCAAGAAAACCCCGAAACGCCACAGGGAACGAGACCAGCGCAACTTCTCTCTGGCGCTTCGAATTGCGAAAGCTTGCAATGAGAATAGTCTAACAACTCGAGTGCAAACACTGTGTCGATCAACCGTGGGAGCTAGCCAAAGCAGAGAATGTTTGCATTCAAGCATAGGGCTACGATCTGGAAAATGAAACTTTTGGAGTGAAGTGAACAAGTCTGTGAGTGCCGAAAATCCTACAATTTGGAACTAAGACTTTCGAGGTTTTCAGGACACCGATATTGATGCGCTCCTCTCCCGTTTTCCGTGGCAGCTCAGGGAAACTTCGGATGTGCTGATCATATCTTTCTGGGTGGACTCGATACTGAAAAGTGGAGAAAGGATCGGGAAGACAGCTATTCTCTTGTTGTGAGCTTAAACAAAGTTTTTATCAAGACCACTAAATCTAGGTATGACTCACTTGACTATCTGCAACTTGAATGGGTTAATTTTCACCTTATTTCCACTTTTCCAAAATTTCACGTCTGCCACGCAAGAACAATCTATTGTTTCGGATGTTTAAGGGGTTTTACATCACTATGTAATGAGCGGTCGGAAAGACTATGAAATTATATTTACGTGCCGAACTCACTCTTACCATCTAAACTTGGGCAATTTTGCAACCAGGATTTAATTGTTGCAGACTTAAGCTATTTTCCCAATGATTCGGTGTTATCACCACCACCAAAGGCGATAGCCGAACTCATTGAATACTGTGATTTCAGGAGGAATTATCGTATGCTGCCATGCTAATGTTCAGAATACTTGTTGATGCAGTAGCAATTGCAGCGTGAGAGGCTATCACCTCCTGGATTTCATACTACCGTAGGTGTCAAAAACGTTGCTTTTCAGCCCGTATTTTTTACGAAAGTAAGACTGCAATTAATCGACTTAACGTTATCCATCAGGTATGTTAAGAAGATTACCGCCTGGAAAGTTTACCGGCTCTCCATGTCAGACCACAGGTCTATCGAACTCAGAATTGGATGCTAGGTCGCGACCTTGTTAAAGAAGAGGAATCCGCAGAAAGCAACTCGAACAGATTTACTGAGGAGCTTAGAAAGTCCGAGAGTGCTGACCCTAAACTCAGGGTGAAACAAAAGCTGGAGGAAGCTATTCAGATCCTGATCAGTACCCTCACCAAATATTTTGAATTGACATGTCCAGCTAGAAAGCAATCCTGCAAATCGCCAGGTTCTGACTGCATTGTGCATTAAGCATTGTGCAACAGCCCTTGACTGCATCAGAGTTGAAGTTGGTTGATTCCATTACCTTGAGTATGGTCTGGCTATCGAGGACAGCCCTGCGGACAGCCATAACTTCTGATTGGAAGACACTGCTTGGGTCCTCTTAGTTCTAGGTCTTCTGAGAAGTTAACAGAACCTGTTCCTTCCTCTGTTTTTCAGCCATCGAAGTCGACCAGGGAAGGGATTTCATCCGTTAGAATTGGATTGCCTGGCAGTAGCAATCCGTTAGGACCGTGCCATGTCCGAAACTACTGCTCTTGAAGTCACCCAGATTAGTGAGTCTTAACGCACTGTTGCCAGTAAGTTTTTTAATCTGTAAATCAAGAGGTGCTAGGTGCAAAAAGGTGTCCAATGCTGGATTGTACGGAGAGCACCTGTAATGGCTATGGAAGTCGTTTTTTGAACCGCTGCTAATTTTCTGTAAATCATTTTCTTGTTTGTTGCTTTCCACCATACAAGTGCGCCGTATGTAAGTATAGGTCTTACCACCACCGTATACGGCCAGTACACCATAGCAGGTTTTAAGCCCCAAATTGTTCCTATTGTTCTTTTGCAAATAAAAAGAGCATAATATGCCTTTTTCATTCGTTCCGCTATGTTAAGATTCCAGTTCAGTTCTTTGTCCAGAATCACACCCAGATACTTCGCGCTATCCGAAAGGGACAGTTCCACTCCGGTGAGTTTTGGGAGTTTGAATTGTGGTATCTTGTACTCTCTGGTAAAAAGAACTAGTTCCGTTTTGGAAGGGTTGGCCTTGAGACGACAGCTTTTTGCCCAAGTGCTGATCATCTTCAGGGCAACCTCCATAATGTTGCTTAAAATATTTAAGTATTTTCCCTGCACTATTATGACCACGTCATCTGCGTATGTAGTGTCACTTATACCCACTGTACTAAGCTTTTTGAGGGTGTCATTAATAACCAGTACCCACAAGAGTGGAGATATGACTCCACCCTGAGGGGTTCCCCTGTTTACTGACATTCTGACCGAGCTTTACCCAATGGAAAAGGGCAAGGTGTAAGGGTAAGGCCACACGAGAAATTGCAACAACTACCGGATCAGTGAAACTAATGTCGCATGCCATGAAAATATACGAGAGTCGACTGCGAACCAGTTGAACTCAATGGTACTCAATGCTGCTTTGTAGGTGGCAGGTCGACAAATAATACAATTTAAAGTTTACGGATAATGATGGAAAAATCGCAATGCTTCGAAAGATCTGCATATACGAGTTCACTGAGATCTTGTATGGACGGCGGTAAGATCTCAAAATGTGCCCAAGACGCATATTGTAGAAGAATAGTACGCGATATGTATGTGCAATGACTTTAAAACGAAAGTAAATTGGGAATAACCGGAGAACTTTAATTTGGAGTACACCAAGAGAGGTTTAAGTCTTTTGTTTTTCATCCAAGATTTTCCGTTGAAGTCGCTAGAAGAAAACAGGATACTAATTAGCTTTCCTAAAACCGAATATTGGCATTCCTGTTTTCCGAACCGGCAAAGCCGACGCATACCATCCATTTAGAAGGTATCATCGTGCCAAAATGAGAGACATTTAATTACTTAGGGTCTTCCAAGGAAATTGCGATGACGATGTCACACATACAGTTAGCGTGGAAGCGTTCAATAGCGCAAAAACTCTACAGTATTTTGTGATAGAAAAAATGCCGCTTAAACTCAAAGGTTTGCTATACACGACATACGTTCGGCCAGCTTTCACATATGCATCGTAATGTTTTACAATGTACGAGAAATATAATGGAAAAATGAATGTGATCTAATATGAACAACGCCCATATGCGGAAGTCTTTAATTAACCGATGGCAGAAAAGCTTTAGGCTTAGCAAACCATCTGGTTTTGTCATATTCATTGAAGATAGTCGGCATATCCGGTCCAAAAAGCAATCAATTTTCAAGTTCGAGTCGTTGTTGAAGAAGAGGCCGAAAGAAAAAATAGAATCACTCAAATGCAAATTAACAAACTCTTGGCCTCACTAACGGATTGATCAAAAAACGAGCGCTCAGTAAATGGTTTTAAGGTCGTCAAATTTAGCCAACACTGCAAGCGGTGCAATAGCAACTTAGGTACGTGGGAGAAAAATGTATAAATAGATGTTATTAAATGAATTACATATTTCCACATTTAATAAAAGAAGAGGAAGTCGACATGGGATAATAAAAACAAATTTTGCAACATGGGACTTGGCGTTGTTCCCGAATGTGTTTATTCAACTGAAATAAAGAAATAAAGAAAGAAGTTCACAATAGTTCACCTGGCATCTGACGTGATCTTAATGGATTAAGATTCATGAAATAGAGCGGTTCATCATCAAGAATGATACGAGTAATTCGATGTAGCAAACTCTTCCTTTTTCCATGACATTCATATCGTGTACACTCATTTTCCAATAGTTGATCGATCAACATTCAACATGTACATAGTTTTCAACTCCTCAAAATGTTCATCGGAAAGTTCTATCAGTTTTACGTCTTCAAGTCTTTATCAGTCATGTCAACCGTTTTCAAATCGTCTAAACCATTCTTAACACGCTGCACTTGATGGGGCAATGTTCCTATAGACATTTACTAGCAAATGATCATATTCAGCAATACTTCCACCCAATATTAAGTAGTAAGTAGTGTAAAGGTGACCCATGGCTTTCAGACCACTGCGCATTAAGAGTCAACGTATGTCAACGAATACCTTAGACATTTTAATAATGGACAAATACTGTGAAGAGATGTAATGTTGAACGGCTGCAATCGCAACACACAAGCAGAGTCTTTACTAATGTGTATCCTGCAACCTCTCGTCAAGTCCTATGCAACTTGTATAAAGTGCTGGTGGCATACAAAGGCCAACATGTCAGAAATGCAGCAACTGATATGCTGGGCTTTACAAGACCACCCCCACGAAACCCCTGGTTTGATGAATAATGCGACCACAAAGGGGCGCTTGATTAATGACACAGAGATCCATATGCTGCTACAGGAACAAATTTTACAAAAAGGTAAATGGACTCGAACAGAGGCAGAGATGAGCAAAGAAATGTAGAGGCACAACCGGTTATAAGGAAAACTAAATTTTATAGATTGTTAAATGACGGGTCGACCGAAATCTCGCCGCCATCCACCCAACATAAGTAAACAAGGCTGCCGTACCAGAGGGATTACCTGCTGGACTATTTTCACGTTGCAAACCCAGTTTGTAATGCCATGTTCAATGCTAGCTTCTACTAAAGCAGGGCGGATTCAACAGATTTGCCTTTCATGTATGCATGCTGTGACTCAGTCAGAAATCCATTACTGCATCTATTCCTAATATGAGTCTCCAATAATCGCTCTAGCCAATACCAAAGCTATTGGTATGTACCCTACTTTTAGACTCTGTGTAAGAGTTTCCATAATTTTTTCGATTGCTATTTCCGGTGCTTTCTGTAGCATAATCGGTAGAATACTATCCGGACTGGAAGTGTTGTACGGCTTAAATGACTGAATTGCTCACCGTAATTTTTTCCTATTAATAAGAACACTTATTTCGTTTTCGGAGAGAGAGAGAGAGAGAGAGATCAGTGTTATCAATGTGGTGTTGCATTCCAGGGTCGCCTGATACTGTATAGTAGATCCCGGTGTTACCAGAACCTCTTGGATACTTACAGCACAGGTTTCGTCACTTTTCCTGAGGTAACTAGGAATGTTTGCTTCCTTTGAAAGCATTTTGCGTAACCTCGAAATCTCGTCTGTTACCGCGATAGATTCGCAGTACTTCTGCCATGAAGCCCTTTTTGACTTTCTTGATTTTCAAATTGTTTCTTACATTCGTAGTACTCATTCTATATACTTATTATCGCTTCTGAAAAGCTTCGCCCTACTATAGAGTTTCCTAATCCCTTTATTTTTAAACCTATCACCCTATTCCACCACTTTGGTTGAGCCCTTTTAGGTGTTCTGTTAGCCAGATAAGCTTCTCGAACGCCATGGTTAGTGTCTTATTAATATTTTTTACTGCCCTATCTAATTTAACAATATTATCGCAGGTGATTGGTTGGGTATCCAGGTATATATTTAACATTTCTGTATACTTGAACCAATCAGTCTTCCTAGAATTTTTTTTTGAAAACTACATACCCTGTTCTGAAAGTACCTTGAAACGTATCCATAGGTGATTCAACATTAACGCTTCGTCGACTATGGAGAGTCAAATCTAATCCTTCTGTATTTGTAGCAAGGGTGATATCTCATCACCTCCTGAATATTTTTCACCACAAAAGTCGGTGAATTCCCTCTTTTACAAATATTGAGGTTGGAAGATAAAATAAAATCGTACAAGCACTCACCTTTTGGGTTGATATACCGCCTCCCCATTGTGTATGATGGGCATTTGCGTCACAGCCTAGTACCAGCACCCAATTTTTCTGCCTTGCCAAGTCCTTTAGCTTCTCCGAGGTCAGACACAGTGGTTTGCCACATCTCTTTTCGCAGGTTACCGCTGTCACATCTCCTGAGCTGTAGTTATTCAAAAGAAATGCCTCTATTTGGTTTTTGATAAGGATGCAGGTCCTCATCTTACCTTCTGCCTTGTACAACAACTCGTTATTTTTCAGCCTAAGACCCTGGATCTTGTTATCCTTATTGATCCAGGGATTTGGTATGAGTACGGCTGTGACGTCATGTCTGGTGATGTACTCTACAATTGCGCCAAATATGTGATGACGGAGATAACCAGAGGTTGCACGTAAAGTGGCGCTCTGCTTCCACTGGTATAGTGCATATTGGCCGATTAGTGCTTTAGAAATGGGCTTTCAGTCAATCCTCTCAAAGCGGAAAGGAGGACGACAGCCAAACTGTGCTTAGTGCTTTCAAGTTCACTAAGTCTTGTGTGGGTCGTAGTTCACAATGGGGTCACGGAAAATGAAATAGCCGATGAACTGGCTGAACTTAGAGGAGAGTTTTTCAGAACCCGAACCTATGTTAGGTCTGCCTGCGTCTTCGATCAGGGCTTCCATTGACAGATGGATTTCATATGAGCACAACTACAGATGGCATGACTCACCAGGTTTCCGGTAGACCAAACGAATACTTCCCAACGACTCCAAGAGCTCTGCAGTCTTCCTGCTGTTCTTCAGTTGAAAAGCCTGCGGTCTACGGGTGTTGCGACGGGGCACTACACACTAAGCGACGCCGATCTCAACATATGGGCTTATCGTATTCGACAACTTGGCGAATTTTAAAAGAGGATATTGGTTTAAAGGCTTACAAAAGCCAACTCGTTTAAGATTTGAATTACGCTTAAATTTTAGTCAATGGGCCCTGCAACAGCTCAATGAAGAACCGCGGTTTTCGCATCGAATTTTTTTCAGTGATGAGGCCCATTTCTGGCTCAACTGTTATGTAAATAAACGCAATTTCCGCATTTGGGCAGACGAACAACCTGAGGAGTATGTCGAACTATCGCAACATCCACAAAAATGCACAGTTTGGTGTGGTTTACGTCCTGGTGGAATCATGGGTCCGTATTTCTTTAAAAATGAGCGAGCACTACCGCACCATGCTAACGGACTTTTTGCTGCCGGAAATTGAAACCCGTGATGTCGGCAACATTTGGTTCCAACAAGACGGTGCTACGGCATGCACAGCGCGCGAAACAATGGCTATATTGAGAAACAAGTTTGGCGGACAGCTCATTTCGCGTTTCGAGCCTGTAAACTGGCCACCTAGATAGTGTGATATCATACCTTTAGACTTTTTCTTTGGGGTTATGTAAAGTCAAAAGTCTTCGCCGATAAGCTAGCTATGATCCAGAATTTGGAAGCCAACCCTGTTCTTTCAGGCCACAATATATTTTCTACAATCCAAGTTCATTTTATGTGTTTTATTTAAAATTAACAAAAAAAACAAGTCTTAATGAATCACCGTTTACATATGCTGTAAGTTAACACAAGGTGAACAATCGATTCGTCAGCATTACAAGTCAATGACAGAAATTCGCATATGTTGCAACGTTCGATACATGATACTTACGTTTCACCGGCAACAGTTCAAACAACATCATCAGTATAAACAACAAGCAACAAGTAACACTGTATTCACCAAATTACACGACAAACGACACCGTTTCAGCTAATCACATCCGCTCCCACGACAGGTAGCTGGATGGTCAGCATAATTTAGGTATTTAAGCTCTTAGTTTTAGAAACATGTACTCTATTTTTAAGTAAAATTTTGTGAGGCAGTTACGCTGCCCAAATAAAGTTATTTTATACATTTGACTTTCAATGTTTTAATTGGCGCCCGAGCAGGGACCGGTATCACGTGGTTTTTGTAGCAGTGTTCGACTGAATAAGTTCGATATTGACCGCCAAAAGTCCTCAAGTAGTTCACGTGCGTGACGAACTTATAAATCGCCACAAGAGGAGACTTCAACAACGCCAGTGTTATCTCCACACTTGGAGATAAGTTAGATTAAGCTAAACTAAGTTAATATTGTTTAAGAAAAGTAAAAATGTAATATATTAATAGTTTTAAGAAAAGTGAAACACATACAAAAACAAAGGAAAAAGATTAAATTAAAAATATCAAATTATTATAATAATATTTATATTGTAATACACATTGAATCAGCGAATAACATTAGACACCTCCTTTTTAAAATTTGTTTTTAAAACTCATTCCTTACTATTTTATGTCATTATTTAAATTCGTTCATTTTATATTTTAAACTCTTTTTCTCATTTTGAACACGTTTTCTCCAATAATACAAACGAATATGTCTAACCCAGAACAAACCTAACCTAATTCTTCTAGACCTACCCAAAACCCAACCCCAGAATTAGTTAGATGCCGACATTGTAACAGGACGGGATCAAGAAATCCGACCCGAACAGCCAGGGAACCTATCTGATTTGGAAACGACTCTCGACATAGTAAAATGTCTTAGGGAATTCTCAGGGAACCCGATAGAGTTTTCTTCGTGGAAGAAAAATGTAGATCGAATCCTGCGTATTCACGAACACCTCAGAGGAACCCCTAAGTATTACGGTATACTATCGGTGATCCGTAATAAAATAACTGGCAGTGCAGACAATGCACTCGAATCATATAACACACCGCTAGAATGGAGAGCCCTATCGCAAGATCTGGGTACCTTGGAGTACCAAATGACTTCTCTTATACAGGGGCATTCTACCATTCACGAATTTTATCAAGCAGTATACAATCATTTGACGTTAATCTTATACAAAATTGCGTGTATGGAAGTCTCTCAAGAGTCTAAAACCCTTCTCACACAAGTGTATAGGGACAAAGCGCTAGACACATTTGTAAGAGAGATCAGAGGCGATCTCCCTAGACTCTTGTGTATCCGTGAACCAGCAAACCTCCTTCAAGCTTTGAACCTTAAACTTGAGAACCAAAACTTTCGTGCCGCATATGCTAACAACAATCAAAATTCGGTGAAGACGCCTAATAACGGCTTACCACCTCAGCAGCCAACGCATAAACCCAATCCACACAATTCTACCAATTATACCAACCTGGCCATCTCAACCGCAAGGGGATTGAAACCAACAAAATTCACAGTTCCCTCGATACAATTATCAACCCTACTTCCCTCAACCAAACGAAGTTCCTCAAATCGTTACGAAACCTCAACCGAAGCTGTAACCAATGGACACTTCAACGATTAAAACAGCAGCTGCAAATCACCAAAGCAAGCCTTCAGCACCATTTGGATTTGCCACAAACAGACCTCCTGGACCCCACCCTCAACACACCAACGAAATTATCATATAGATACAAAACAAATAAATCTTGAAAATTATTTCCAAGCTGTGACAATGGAAGACGCAAATTACAACCAGACTCTTAACCAGTATTCACCTACGAAAGAAATCCCTAGCGCTACGGAGAACCACACTAACAGCGCTATAGATACCTTGACCGTTCCTGAATATACGGATCTGAATTTTTTAGGTTAACGAACTCTTCTTACCCTACTTCCGGTATATAACGAAGAGTGACGAGTTTTGAAATTTTCTAATTGATCAAGTAAGAACTACATCGAACTACCCATCTTGAATATTTCTTGCTTCTACGCTAAATCTATATGCGCGAGACGTTAAAGTTAGTCAATACACATTTTTTAATCCCTTTAACAATAATATAAAACTCAAAGTTTTCCTTCTACCTACCCTAAAGTCCTTCCATGGCATCCTCGGTAATGACAGCTTAAAAGCTCTATCTGCGGTAATTTACACAAAGGATAGCTATATGGAAGTCCTTAATAACGTCAAATTCAAAATAAGTCAACTCAAGTCCACTTCAGTTAATTCTCTTGAAACCAAATTTAACCACATGACACATTGGCAAAAAGACTCAATAAGAGTACTAACACAAACATTTTCAAATTTATTTTCTAAAGCTGATGAACGACTCACCTATACGACCAAGGTAACAGGTGAAATCCGTACTAATATTGATACTCCAGTCTATACAAAATCATATCAGTACCATGCATCCTTAAGAACTGAAATTGAAACCCTAATTGAGAAATTGAGAGATGGCATTATTCGATCGTCCCGGTCACCAGTATGGGTCGTACCCAAGAAATGCGACTCCCAAGGGAATAAGCAATACAGAATGGTGATTGATTATAGGAAATTAAACACTGTCACAATAACTGATCGATATCCGATATCGAATATTAACGAAGTTCTTTCCCAGTTTGGCAACAATAAATATAGGGTTTTCCAATAAGGACTTGACAAATTTTGTTTTATATAAAACGCAAACCATTTGAGATATTTCAAAAATTTATTATCGGCTTGAAGTACAATCAAAACATTTATGAATGGAACTCGACTTCGTTCATATGGCCACCGCGGGCACGTTTGCAGCGGTCGATTCGTTGGACCAAATTTTCAACGACTCGGCCACACATTTCGATGTTGGCTCTGAGCTCTTCTAACGTCGTCGACGTGTTGGCACAAACCAATGACTTAACGTAGGTCCACAGTCAGGCCACGTTAAATCGCACGAACGAGGCGGCCAATCGACTGGCCGATTTCTTGAGATAACACGCTCAGCATACTTACTCTTCAATAAATCGATTGTAGCGTGTGCTGTGTGGCTTGTGGCATCATCCTGTTGAAACCACATGTCTTCCAAGTCCATATCTTCCAATTCGAGCCAAAAATAATCGGTGATCATGGCGCGATAACGCTGACCATTCACAGTAACGTGACGATCGTTATCATCGATGAAAAAATATGGCCCAATAACGCCGCCGGATTTTCACCCGACCAATAACGCATATTTTGCTTATTGACGAACCCATTGAGCAAAAAATGAGCTTCGTCACTGAAGATGATTTTGCAATAAAATTCATCATCTTGGCGCATCTTATCCAGAACCCAATCGGAGAACGTACGTCGCTTCAAATGGTCAGCTTGATCTTGTATGGGTGTAAACCAAGTTCCTTACGAAAAATACGCCATAATGTGGTCTGAGCGATGCCCAATTCTTGAGAACGCCGTGGAATTGACTGATTTGGATCGTTTGCTACGGACGCCTGAACGGCAGCGATATTTTCGACACTTCGACCAACCCGTTGTCTCACTTACACGGCAACATCACACAACGAATATGTAGACTTAAATTTTTGCACTAAACTTGTTATTGCCTGTCTACTAGGGCGAGAATTACGACCGAAAATTGGAGTTAACGCTCTTAAAGTTGCAGTCACCGACTCCGAATTTCGGTAGAAAATTTTTATAATTTGCAGACGTTGCTCGTTAGTGTACTTTACCATAATGAAAATGTTAAGTTTACTGAATAAATTGACAGTGACAATTTGATGATTAGTGAAAGAGTGCTTTCACAAATTAAACTCAAAGTTGACAAGTCCCTATTGGAAAACCCTTTATTTCACAGTTCTCGACCTCCGCAGCGGATTTCATAATTTCAAAGTGGATTTAATGTCGATTTGAGAATTTAACTACCCTTGAATTTGGGGTCCCCTGAGTATGAGGGTCTCGGTGATTGCCATCTGTAACACCCCCGGTGGCTACTCCACTGACTGAAGCACTTACTCGTCTTTCATCGAACAATTCCTTTAAAAACAAGTCACAATTGGTACAATGGACTAACTCTTTGTGTGAGTACTCTGTACCAGCAGAAAAAAAACACGTTGTTGCTCTGTGAATCTATCCATGAAGAATTGTAAGACTTTACTAGTTCGACAATGAGCCCGGCGCCTCTTAAATAAACACCTTCAAATGCAATAATAAAATAATCACTTTGCTTTAATTCAACAAAAGTGGCAACTTTAATTTCCATTGCGTTGTCGGTCAACATTCCAACCAATCTACAGACCAGCGCCGCTGTTAATATATGATACTCGTAGTACTGTGTTCCCTTAAAAAAAACTAAAAAAAATGTGCGTCCAATTTTATGGCCTACAAGGCTGATGTTCTGCGATGGCGTTTGTATCGCACAGTAGGCACCTAGAAAATACTACTAAGTCGTTTCCTTGCAATTAAGGCTCGAGGCGCAGATAAGAAAGAGCTATGAGTTTGTGGTACATGGTTACGAAAAGTCAGCATTCTATTGATTGGAACATATTGGCTTGGCTAATTCACGGTTTTATCTTTAGACCAAAAGATAAGTGTCCAATGGATGGTGACGAATTGTGGTCGAGACGAATCTTTATGGTGTTTTACGATTATGACATGTCTTATGTACTTTGTGTTGGATTATAACGCCGACGGGTATTAACAGCTAATGTCTACTTTATGATGATTCAGACAGGGTTCAAAGTCCTCGTACTTACGAGTAAACTTGCCAATGTGGTTATATTATACTTTGTCTGCCAGAGACTTGCAGTAAAACGAAAACATCGTCCAGCCATTTTCTGATGCAGATAGGAATCGGTAGTTTATTCCTCAAATTGAATTATTCAATTATTTGCTAATTTTCTTAACTACTTCCTACGTACATAAGTTTGTCGTCGAAGTGTGTAACCGCGAATATTCACTGTATACGAACATTTGTACATCATCAAAATGCCAACAATTTTCGTATCTTATGATTCAAAATGACCGAAGTTATCGTCAGAATGATCGGTGGTGGGGGAGAATAGATTGATGTTGAAACAGTGAAACGGAACGTGACGAAATTTGAAAAATCAAATTACTCCATTGACGTAAGCAGAAAGTGTTTGGAATTTGTTGAAAGCATTAATGACAGGATTACCACGAGGATGGCAATTTGCGTACATTCTTGGAGGAGTACTATCAGCATTAACGTTGCGGAGCTATGACATATGGTGAATGAAATTTTTGAATAAAATCAAGCAGTACAATAAATGCTTGACACTTTGGAATGTGCCAAAAAAGTTATGCGAAATAAATGCTTGTAGGATGGAATAGAGACATGAAATCAAACTTGAAAGCAGGAACCAGAATATTGTGGGAAGAAGCAATCAAACCATGTTATGATAAAGTTTGACACATACTGTGTACATAATTTGACGGAGCTATGATAGTGTTTAATAGTCGAAAAAGATTCAATAAAGCTTTTGCAGCTTTATGCTGCTTCAGAATGCGTAATTTGCAGAATTCGTCACCGAAACTAGCTTCTCATTCCATTCGTGTGCTAGGCTTGTGCTAACTGGAGGATTACTTACTCCTCAGCAACCCTTAATGGTTCTATTGAACAAGAGGATTTCGCAATCATTCGGTATCATATATTCAGAGTTTGACCTTCCTGCTTGGGTTTTTTAAACCAGAGGTTGTTTTATATTTTTTTTATAAGTAAAAAATAAAAGATGTTGACTCGGCTAGGTTCGATCTGCGACTGACTTTTAATCATTCTTTTATTGTGCTCATAGCCATTAAAACATAGTATATAAATATTTGACATATGTATTATATATAAAATGTGGAACTATACTTCTGGTACTAGCTTTATACAACATCCCTCTTATCAAATAAATAGACACAATGATTCAAAATTTAAGATAATTTCAAATTAAAATTTCAAATAAACCGTTTATGACTAAATATGTATATGTACGAGTATATACCTATATATTTAATTTTATCAATACTAGCTTAGTATATTTGTAAGTTTACTTCATTATTACGTTCTATTGTTTTAACTGCGGCTACGAGTGCTATGAACTTTGCGATCATAAGAAGGAATAGTATCTTGTTGAGGTGAAATTGGAAATTGTATTATGAGATCTTTTTCTTATATGAAATGTGTTCCGTCTATACCTTCCCCCTTCATTTAATTCTACTACATATGACCTTGGTTCCTTACATTTATAAATAATTTTTCCCGCGTACCATTTTCTTTTTTCACATATGAGGTTTTGTTGTAATGATTTTCTATTATACTCGTATTTTTGGATTTGCGGATGGAATCTTCAACGTTGGTAGGAATTTTTGGAATAAGTAGGTTATCGTGTATGGGAACCTTAGTCTGTACGCGCCTATTAAACAAAAGTTGGGCTGGTGAATATTGCATTCCTGATAATGGGGTATTTCTGTATTCTAGCAACGCTATATTTAAGTCAATTTTTGAAGCCTGGCTTTTACTTAATAAATGTTTGGCGATTCCGACATATTTTTCAGCAAGTCCATTAGATTTTGGATAATAGGGACTGCTAAAATTAAACTTTATACCATTTTCTTTGGCAAATGATAGGCATACTGCACAATTAAAAGGAGAATTGTCTGTTACTATCTCTTGCGGTATTCCATGGGTTGAAAATATTGGTTTTAGATTTTTTATTATTTCTAAACTAGATTTATATTTAAGTTCAATTATCTCTAACCATTTAGAATAATAATCAACTAATACTAAGTATGAATGATTTGCGAAATCTAAAATATCTAATCCCAATTTTAAAAAAGGAAGTTTCGGAATGGCATGCTGAATTATAGGCTCTTTGGTTTCTGAATTTCTATATTTTTGACAAAGCATGCAGTTGTTTATGAGATTTTCTATATCCCTATTTAATGTTAACCAAAAAATCAGTGTCTGTGCTCTTCTATTTGTTTTATTTATACCTAAATGGTCTTCATGCAGAATATCTAAATACTCCTTTTGTAAGGACAATGGAATAACTATTCTATCGTTAAAAAATATGATTTCTTCTTCTAAATATAAATTGTTTCGTAATTTGTAAAATGGTTGGATATCTTTATGTACTCTATTTATACCAGTAGGCCATTTTGTCTTTAAAACAGTTTTCAATCTTGCAAGTACTTTATCGTTTTCTATTTCGTATTTTAATTGCTCTTTTCGATATTCTCTAATATTCAACGAATGAATAACTTCATTAAAATCTTCTTCTTCATTATTAATTTCAGTTTTCAAATATGATCGCGACAACAAATCTGCAATACGTAGATATTTACCTGGAACATATACTACATTTAAATTATATTTTAACAGCTTTAATTTCATTCGTTGCAATCTAGTACAATATATTTTATCTAAATCTTTCTTACAAATATTTACCAGTGGTTTGTGATCTCTCTGTACATTTACTGGTCTTCCATATATATTTATAATGGTGAAATTTATTGCATGTAAACGTTATAGCCAGTAGCTCCTTTTCGATCTGAGCATAACCGATTTCAGTTTGGCTTAAAGATCGAGATGCAAAACTTAAAGGTGCTCCAGACTGCATCAAGCAACAACCAATGCCGATTTTGGATGCATCACACTGGAGAACAATTGGTCTAAGTCCGTCAAAGATCTTCAGAGTTGGGGCATTTGCTATTAAATATTTTATTTTTTTTAAAGTTTCAGTGTGAATGGCACACCATACAAAATCATTTTCCTTTTTTAACAACTTTCGCAAGCAATCAGAAATTTGAGCTAGATTTGGTATGAAACTACGAACGTAATTAATCATGCCTAAAATACTTTGAAGATCTTTTTTGTTTGTTGGGTTTTCTTAAATTTAAAATGGCTCTGACCCTAGCAGGATCTGGAGTTATTCCTAACTCTGAAAATATGTGACCAATGTATTTAACACTTTTCATTTTATATTGAAATTTTTCTTCATTGAATTTAACTCCTATTTATCGAGCCCTTTTAAAGGCTAAATTTAAATTCCTATCATGTTCTTGTTCATCAATGTTCCCGGTAATCTACTAAAATTTTGGTAAGTATATTTTTGAAAAATTTCCGGTACTACACTAATACCAAAAGGAAGCCGAGAGAATTTAAAAAAACTGAAAGGTGAACTGAATGTACAATATTCAGTTGAAGAATCATCCAGTTCGATCTGCCAAAATCCGTGTTTTAAATCTAAAACCGAGAAGTATTTCATACCGCAGAGTTTGTCCCTAATTTCTTCAAATTTCGGAATTAGAACTTTCTCAGGTTTAAGTGCTTTATTTAAATCCCTTGAATCCAAACACACTCGAATTGGTTTATTTGACTTCTCAACAATAATTAGATTACTTACCCATCCCTTTGGATTGTGAACTTTTTTTTTATTATACCACTTGATTCCAGTTCCTCGAGAGCTTTTTTAACTGGTTCGATTAAGGTTGCAGGTAGACGAGGTGGTGGCTTAACGGATGGAGAAATTGTGCTATCAATTTGTAGGTGGCAGGGTATGGGAAATTTTCCTATACCTATGAAAATGTCAATGTTCTGTTTAATAATTCTTTGTTTTGGATCCTGAATCGTATTAACATTAGGGCGACTTACTAAACCTAGTTTCTCGCATGCAATAATACCTAGAATAGGAACTGTATTCCTATCTACTATAAAAAAAACTCTTGATCTAAACTTCGGTTGTTTATAGTACATTTTAAAATGATGCTATATTTTGGATGAATAAGTTCTCCTCCAAACGCTTCTAAAGCCCTCAAACACGGTTTAACTTTTTTGTCAGTTCTAATACGAGAAAAATACGAAGTTGACAAGACATTTACCTCAGTTCCTGTATCTAGTTTGAATAAAATTGGGGTTGATTCTACAGTGATAGATTCCATCCAACAATTTTGTCTTTTTGTACTAATATCATACTCGTATATAAAAAAATTAGTTTCATCTGGATTGCCTATGCTATCCATTTGATAGTTTTCATTATTGTTTTGAAGTGCTAATTCATTTACCTTTTTCGTTTTGCATGCATACGAAAAATGGTTTTTTAAATTACATTTCAAACAAACTTTTCCAAATGCTGGACATTTATGTGGGGGATGCTGCTTATGGCATCGTTCACAACACTCGTACCCTTTATATTGAACCTGTTTTAAAGAAAAATTATTATTAGGATTTGAATTTTGCTTTAGATTTTTAGTTTCAAATTTATTTTTATAAGTACTGATACTAGGTGATTTTTTTATAATGCTGATTGATGAGCTTCCTGTTTGTTGCATGATCTCATGTTCTTTTGTATTTTTGACGTCTGCTAGTCTAGATTTTTCTATTTCAAATAGACTAAATTTTTTGATGGTATCCTCTAAAGATATATTTCTGACCGCAAGTAATTTTTCTTGGCATGACTTCGACCGGATTTCAAAAATGATTCTATCCCGGATAGCTTTGTTTAATTCATTTTCATGAAACTCACACGTACTGGCTAATTGTTTCACATCAGTAAGAAAGTGATCGAATGTCTCTTCTTTCTTTTGTGTTCTGTTATACAGTTTAAACCGCTCATACACTTCGTCTTTTTTTGGGATTACAGTACACTTCGTACTCTTTTAATATGTCATCTAGCGTTTTCACTCTGTCAGCAGGGAAGGTGTTGTAAACGTCAACAGCATCATCTAAAATTAGATTAAGAAGTATTGCAATTTTAACTGTTTCTTGTTTGGTGTTACTTTCTGATGCACACATATATACGAGTATTTCAAACCTTTGTTTGAATTTTTTGAAATTCTCTGAGAGATTCCCATCCATGACTAGATGGCTTGGCACTTTAAATTCCATTTTTTTAATTTTTTCACTAGGTTTTAATATATTTTTAGATAAATGTGTCTTAGAGATTTTCGCAACTTTAGTGGTATTATCTACTTTAATGCCCACTTAATTCTTCCGAATCGTCGCAGCTGCTTTCACTTTTATTCACTTTTTGTATGTTCTCACATGCTTTCTTTTTTGATTGTCCTCTTGTTCCAAACATATTTATTTAATTTTAATTCGGCTGCGCCACATTTTATATTTTTTTATTAGTAAAAAATAAAAAATGTTGACCCGGCTAGGTTCGATCTGCGACTGACTTTTAATCATTCTTTCATTGTGCTCATAGCCATTAAAACATAGTATATAAATATTTGACATATGTATTATATATACTATACTTCTGGTACTAGCTTTATACATCAGAGGTAAGAATGCTATTCCTGATATTTGTTCTATAGTCTTACTAATCCAGTTCGTATCTGGAGCAAGTACTCTAGGGCAGTCCTAGTCGGCATGAGGGTGATGTCTTAAGTTTTCATTCAGAAACCAGAAACACTGGTTACTAGTAGCTAAGAAAACTCCTCACCCATTAAATTTAATTCATTTCATCTCCTCCAATCTGACGGAAGAGGTAAGGACGACAAGTATACTAATACATCGGCATACCTACCCTTCGACGATGCGATAGTTATGTTCTTTCACTAATGACTTAATAAATAAAAACCAGCTTTTAATTTCTTTTCAACTATTTATTATTTAATTCTTACAACACTTAACTCTATGGAAGGTATCGAGAGAGAGCCAACCGAATTAAACTTACCTGCGTGTTTTATATGGCAAATTTGTTGACACAGCTTTTCCGATGAACACAGGTTTACCTGTGGGAAAGGAATGCGCTTTGGCGAAGGTGTAGCGCAAAAGTGAAACGTTTGTAAAAATGATCCGCGCATTGTTGGTTATGCATTCTATGCGTGATTGGTATCTTGGCATGCAATGCAATAAAAAGATAAACGCGAATGTTAGAAAGAGGAAAACGGAAGTGAAGTCTCTGACGTAACGCGATCAAACTTTCCTTGTAGCAAGGTAACCTTATAGGTTACGCGAAGCAGTATCAGAGGAAGTCGATAGACTCGTAAGGGAGGGTATTTTAGTGCCCGTTACATACAGCAGGTGGGCATTGCCGGTAGTTTGTGTCCCTAAGCCAAATGGTACCATTAGGCTGTATATTGACTGCATGTTCACTGTCAAAAACCAATGACTTAACGTAGGCCCACAGTCAAGCCGCGTTAAATCGAACGAACCAGGCGGCCAATCGACTGGCCCATTTCTTGAGATAACACGCTCAGCATACTTACTCTTCAATAAATCGATTGTAGCGTGTGCTGTGTGGCTTTTGGCATCATCCTGTTGAAACCACATGTCTTCCAAGTCCATATCTTCCAATTCGGGCCAAAAATAATCGGTGATCATGGCGCGATAACGCTGATCATCCACAGTAAAGTGACGATCGTTATCGTCGACGAAAAAATATGGCCCAATAAAGCCGCCGGCATGCAAATCGTATGAAACAGTTACTTTTTGTGGATGAAGTGGTGATTCATGAAGCACATGTGGATTTTCACCCGACCAATAACGCATATTTTGCTTATTGATGAACCCATTGAGCCAAAAATGAGCTTTTGCAAGATTTTGCGCTGAAATTCATCATCTTGGCGCATCTTCTCCAGAACACAATCGGAGAACGTACGTCGCTTCAAATGGTCCATCGGCTTCAATTCTTGAGTCAGCTTGATCTTGTATGGGTGTAAACCAAGATCCTTACGCAAAATACGCCATAATGTGGTCTGAGCGATGCCCAATTCTTGAGAACGCCATGGAATTTACTGATTTGGATCGTTTGCTACGGACGCCAGAACGGCAGCGATATTTTCTTCACTTCGACCAACCCCTTGTCTCACTGACACGGCAATATCACACTACGAATATGTAGACTCAAATTTTTGCACTAAACTTGTTATTGCCTGTCTACTAGGACGAGAATTACGACCGAAAATTGGAGTTAACGCTCTTAAAGTTGCAGTCACCGACTCTGAATTTCGGTAGAAAATTTTTATAATTTGCAGACGTTGCTCGTTCGTGTACTTTACCGTGATGAAAATGTTGAGTTTACTGAATAAATTGACAATGACAGTTTGATGATTAGTGAAAGAGTGCGTTCACAAATTAAATTCAAATTTGTCAAATCCCTATTGGAAAACCCTTTAAGTACAGATGCTAGCCCCTATGGGGTTGCTGCAGTTTTGTTTCACATTGTTAATGGGGAGTAAAAAGCGGTTATGTTCGCAGGTAGTACACTTTCCCCAACTGAAAAAAACTACTCTCAGCTTGATAGAATAGCATTAGTGGTAATGTTCGCAATAAAATCTTTTGACATTATCTCTACTGCGCTTGCCAATGCCTCAGTTCTCACATTTGAGGAGTTGTATACTGTCCTAACCCAAGTAGAAGCCATCCTTAATTCTCGTCCTCTTTGTTCTATATCCGATTTCGATTTAAATCCGCTAACCCCCGCACATTTTCTTGTAGGTGAGCCCCTAACCGCTGTTCCGGAACCCAATCACCTAGATGCTCCAGTAAGCCGTTTGTCGCATTGGAACCATATCCAAAGTATGGTGCGAGGTTTTTGTAAGCGATGGCATTCGGAGTATCTTACAAGTTTGCAAGAACGACCCAAATTGCAAAGAACTGGTACCAACATCAAGGAGGAAGATTTAGTCATCATCAAGGAACCATGCCTTCCGCCAACTAAGTGAGTATTGGGTAGAATTATTACCCCCGAAACAGACTAACATGTTCGAGTGGCCACTGTTAGAACAGCAGCAGGATCATTTGTTGGACCTATTACCAAATTGGCAGTATTACCGGTGTCCTGAAACTTATTCTAGGGGGGGCTGCTGTTCAAACAGACATAAAAAAAACCTTTGTTTAAACATATATATGTACAATACATACATTCAATCTCACTTTTCTTATTTTTTACGTACATACTTACATGAATGCATACATTTTATTTTTTTTTTTCTTAATTGTTTAAAGGTAAAATGGTCTGCGATGTGGTATAGTTAATATCTCTTTTTGTATCTTCGAACCAATACAACCCGCAATTGAGTTTGCAGGAAATCTGCATAAGTGGATGAGAGTACACATGCAGGTTCGATAAATCGATCTTACAGGCACTCGTCCACTTGGATCGTAACATTGACACGAGCAACATCACATCAGTGACCACCAATGTCAATAAGTATAAAACGATAAAATTATATTGAAACATTAAATTGAAATACATTGTACATTAAACCTAATAAAATTGTTAATATCTCATTGAACACTTACACTTTTGAATTTTTTATTGATGAATTAACACGTTTTTTGGATAGTAAGAGGTCTTCCGATCTTGTGCTTGTTGGAGATTTTAACCTAGACATTCTGTCACAATGTGACTTTGTTGACTCTTACTGCTCAACTCTGGTCGAATTTGGTTTAGTTTCCTTGTTCTGGAACTGGGGCGATTTTGCAACATGGTATACCTTTAGATTATTGTTCAGGATTAAACCTCGATTTGTAGATTACGGATCATTGCATGACAGGTATTTTAATAAATGCTTTCAAAAGTAGAGTTGAAAATAAAAACAACAACATTTCATTTTCGGATAATTCTATTATTCGTTTTAATGTTCTTAATGGTAAACTTCGTTTTGAAAGCTAGGAAGGTGTATGCCTAGAGGGAGGCGAATCCGACGTATAATATACTACAAAAAATATTAAATAATAGCATTAAAGAATCTAGCTACGTAGCTAGGCCTCAAAAATCAAAAAAACAAAAAACTTAAACCTTGGATTAATAAAAATATTTTAAATAAAATTAATTTAAAGAATAAAGTGTGTATCAAATGTTCAAAACATCCGCAGAATGCAACTTTAAGAAATTGAAAAAATAAGATGTGCAAAAATGTCGTGTTAGATTTTATCGAAGGGAATTTGAAAAATGTAGGGGGAATTTAAGAAAGGAATGGGATGTTCATTTTGAGAAATGGCTCTACAGAAATCACTGATAGTACGATGATTGCTAACGAACTTAACATTTACTTCGCTTCTTTTGCATCTATTGCAGAATTGAGGATGATCAAATTTGCTCTAACAGTTTTTATTTTGAACATACGAGTATATCTTCCTTTGAGTTACTGAGAATAACAAAATCCCTCAATAACTTTAAATCTTGTGGTAGTGATGGTATATCCAATTATTTATTGAAAGAAATAGCGTTCAATGTGGTGGATATCTTGGCTTACATCTTCAATTTAAGTGTAGTATCTAGTATATTTCCTGACGATCTAAAATGTGCAATTCTTGTTCATCTTTTCAAAAAAGGACATCCAAAAGAAAAAAAAATAATTACAGGCCAATCTCACTTTTTCCCGCTATTTCAAAAGTTTTTGAAAAAGCAATTAAAAAGAGACTCTTACACTTTTTAAATAATAATAAGATATTTGGTCGTAAACAGTTTGGCTTTAGAAAAGGCTTGTCAACAGCTGAAGCTTGTCAACAGCTGAAGATGCATTGCTGGATTTCTGCTACTCTATCTATAAAGGGCTTAATGATACAAGGTACTGTGCAAATCTTTTTGTGGATATCAAAAAGGCATTTGATATGGTTGTTCATAGCATCCTTTTACAAAAATTGTTCAATGCCGAGTTTAGAGGTTTCATTTTTAATTGGTTCCAATCTTATCTTATTGGTCGATCGCAAAAAGTAAAAATAGGTGGTATATCTAGCAGCATTTGCAGAATGTATCTGGGAGTCCCCCAGGATCAGTCCTTGGGCCTATCCTATTTCTTGTATACATACGAGTAAACTACATTTCCAATCAAAAGTCAATAGGTAAATTCACTGCATTTGCTGACGATTTGGGTACTTCCTATGTATCTGAATGTCCATTCAATCTTATTTCTGAAATAAATCACGATGTAGACATTTTACGAAGTTGGTTTACTAAGCATAAGATGCAAGTCAGCAATAAATCCAAGTTGATGTTTCCAAGTTTTAGTGCAAGATTACCAGGGGATGACGACATATTCATTCAGATCAATGAATAGGATCAGTGTGAGTCTGAATGGTACATTATTTAACGAAAGTGTGTCCTGCTTTAAAATGATGATGTTGAGCAATTTAAGTATCTTGGCGTCGTTATAGATTATAAATTGAGCTGGCGAGAGCACATTAATACGTTGATGAAATATTTTCTCTCAACCTTACGGATCTTCTACTATTTAAAAAAAATATGCTCGATGCAGGTCTTAAGAATGTAACTTCAATCGAAGTTACAGTATGGAATTTGTTGTTGGGGTGGGGCCTACCAAAACAACATTAAGAAATTACTTATTCTTCAAAAACTCGTAGTAAGAAAAGTGTGCAAAAACCGCTTACACCATGGCATTGTTTAAGCAGTTAAAAGTCCTTCCTATGAGGCATTCTGGACGACCAGAATGTTACCGTCAATGGAGAGCTCTGTAGAAACATGATTTTTGACGTGTTATTCGTTCCTCAGTTGAATGGCATTGACGTGACAGACCTTTGGCGCAACATGCCACATGGCGCGCGACACCATCAATTTATTGCGGAAAACATTTACTGAGCGCATAATATCGCGTAATAGACATGTCTATGTCGATAAACCAGATACGGTGGACGATTTGGAAGTCAACATTCGCCGTGTTATTGCTGATATACGGCCTCAGTAGCCTGATAGAGTTGTAGAAAATTGGACTTCACGATTGCGTTTCATTCGAGCTAGCCGTGACACGCATATATCCGATATTTGAACGCTAATTGCATACAATTAGCTATCTATTAAATAAAGCTTATATCATAGACACTAACATTTGTTTTTGTTTGTTTATTTATATACATGCTGACACAGTAAGAAATACTGAAATAAACCTGTGAAAGATTAACAAAAATTTAATATACAATTTGTTTACATTTAAATCATATTAAAATAAATTTAAGCAAAAATTTAATTAAAAAATGAAGCAAAATTGAATTTAATTAAATTAAATTAAACAATATTATAAATAAATTTGAGAGATAGAGATTAGGATTACAATACTAAGAATAATTAAGTTGAATCATAAAGAAAATGAAGACGTATTCCGTTTAAAAAATTTATTTAAAATTGATGCTTGAAGTAGGTATAGGGTGAGGAATGGTTAGCTGCTCTGAAGGTAAAGTTGAAGCTCATTTCTAAAACGCTGAATGCTGTCTTGCTCTCGTATACTACGGGGCAGTGAATTCCAAAGACGAATTGCAGCGACGAAAAATTGCCTCTCAGATGTTAAACAGGTAAATCGAGGTAGTATTATAGATTATATTATTATATTATTATTATTATGTTAGATGCTGGAAGTTAGATTTTTTCGTAAACGTACGACGGCTGCTTGGTTTCAATTATGCTAAATAGGAAAATAAGAGTTCGAAACTTAAGGTTATTTGCAAATAACATGTTCACCAGGTGTTGAGCAAGATGTGAAACATGATCATATCTTCTGGGACAAAATGGTGGTATTAAATGCAACTTGTAGCTTCCTTTTGCTCTCTGTGTCACATCCGTAGGTAAGTTGGTGAATAACGAGGAGTCTTGGCCAGTAGCAATTTCGTTTTCAACGGTGTGAATTTGTGGGTAATCCATAAGTAATAAGCATAAGTATTTTTTAACTACGTATTGTATTATATTCATAAAATAAATAATAAATTAAATAAGTGAGTTTAATACAGTATATTATGTCGTAGCAGCAACATAAATACTGTTGGCGAACTATTGTATGATAGTGTTACTCGTACAGCAAGCAGAAGAGCAGTTCTAAACATTATTTTCTTCCATTATAACTGTGCTATGCTTGTTGATTGGAAATGGTTTAGATTGGACAACACCGAAAGGGAGACTTTCAATGTAACGCGAATAGCCCAATTTACAATTGTCGTAGTAAGACGGAAAACTAGCAGAGCGCTATCCAAATAGGGAATCCACTACAGCAGTTACCAGTGCTCTCAGAACCTAGGGAACCTAGGACTAAATGCAGTGGAAACCTCTATGATTGTGATCATATGCAAGAAAGTTCGAGTTGTTTCTTTTGTAAATAAAAGTGGATCTTTTACTTTAACAAACAATTTATTTAGTGAAAATATGATCATAACTAGATACAAAGAAAGCTTAGATTAACCACGTGTGCGTTTATGTTACAAGGAAGAAGAGTGGGAGAGTGAAATATGTTAGCTATATGGCATTGTCTCGAACATCAGCTCAAATGCTTATAACCTTAACGTTTTTCATCTTAACATTAGAAGTATAAGGAAACATTTCGATAATCTGTGTTCTCACTTGCAAAATTGTTTCTCTAATCTACCTCAAATAATTGTACTGTCACAGATGTGGATTTTTGACCATGAGTTGTATCATTATTCGTTACCGGGTTATATTAGTTATGCAAACTGTAATGAAGACTACTCGTCAGGTGGAATTGTCGTATATGTTAAAAATTCAATTAACGTCGCGAATGTGTATAGGCCAAATGTAAAGAGTGCCGATTGTATTATTCTGAAAATAGAAATAGACAAATTAATTTGGATATCGCCTACGTGTATCGGTTGCAATCTCTGTATAGGGATATTTTTATGAATGATTTTGATGGCATACTATCTAGAGTTAACAACACTAATATTGGGAGTTCGCTCAATTAGTGACAATTATCTTGTCCTCTTGTCCTCTCTAGGCTTTGAGTCTTTGATAAATATGACAACTAGAGTCACCGAAACCTCTGAAACATGCATCGACCATATTTTTCTTAGAAATAAGCGTATTTCCAAAGTTCGTCCATTTTAACTAGAGTGGGGTGTTACTGATCACTATATTCATTATTATCACAATAACAAAAGCATTGACTTAAACTCTAATAACTGTGAGCAAATTTGTTTTTCTAATCTCCATGAGTATCTTTCTGCTGACACCTGGGCTGAAGTGTATTGTTGTAAATGTACCTCTTATGTCTTTGAACGTTTTTTGTATATTCCATAATTGTTTATTCTGTTGTTAAATCTAAATACATCAAAGGAAAATCCAAAATAAGAAAAATTAAGCCGTGGATGACTGACTGTCTCTGCGAAGTGTTAATGGAAAAAAATCTGTTCTATCGGAATAACAAAGATAGCCTAAATATACCCTCTATAAAAACAAAACACCGGTCTATGAGAAACTACATTTTTGAACAGATAAATAGACAGAACGAGTTTTTCTATAAGCGTCAACTCGATTATAGTAGACTCAATGCGAAAAAAATAATGGAGAATAAGTGACGACTTATTAGGCAAAGGTGTAGGCGGGCACGAAATTAGATCGCTAAAGATAACAGATACTAAGCGCACTACATCTGATAAACTAGAGATGAGTAATAGTTTGAATATGTTTTTTTTTAAATATACCAATTAATGTTCAATCAGTTCAAGCAGTACTTCTTTCTAAGTACATTTAGTGAAGCTGAAGTAGTATATGTGATATTTTACCTTAAATCAAAAAAGTATTGTGGACTTGATGGAATAAGTAGCTTGGTTGTAAAAAGGATATGCAGTGCTATAATAAGTCCATTTACATACCTTAATAATAGGAGTTTTGAAACAGGGACAGACCGATGTCGCTGCTCTCAGTCTTCTCAGAAATTTTCGAGAAACTAATAAGTTCTCGAATGATTAAATATCTTGAAAAGTATGGTCTTCTCAGCCCAAGTCAATTCGGCTTTCGCAAAGGCAAATCAACGGAAGATGCTATAGTATACTTTCTTGAAAATATTAATGAAGCACTCGATAAAGATCAAAAATCAGCTGGTATGTTTCTAGATCTAAGGAAACTTTTGATCTTGTTAATCATAAAACGTTGTATAAGATACTGCTGATGTTTGTCTTCCGAAGTGATATTCTTGGCTGGTTTTCATCATATCTTTCCAATAGAAAGCAGCATGTCAGGGTTAATTCAACTCTGAGTGAGGCTCTACCTTCTGTAGAAGCTGGCGTCTCACAAGGGTCAGTGCTTGGTCCTCCGTCTTTCATCATTTATATAAATTCTATACTCATGTTGCCTCTAAATGGAAAAATTGTTGCCTTCGCTGATGACTTGGCTCTCTGCACAAATGACTTATCCTTGATGAATGTCTGGCTTAGATGTCATCAAATGGTACTGAGTAGTAAGTCAAAAGTCATGCTATTTTCTCTGTTGATTCTGTTGATTGAATGGTATAAATGGGAATGCATTACATGATTCCAGTCGTAATCGTATAAACTGCAAGAGTGACTGCATAGCCTTAAAATCGGTTTCTGAATTCAGACACCTTGGTGTAACCCTTGATAGCAGATTGAACTGGAAACCGCATATAAAGGCGATTAAAAAAAAAACGATTTACGTAGGATTAAATAAGATCTACCATCTTCACAAACTTGTACCGTCAAATCTTCTAATTGCAATTTACTATACCCTAATCAATTCTCTCTTGGAGTGCATATGTTAGTAACCTTCATCCGCTTATCATTGTTCAAAAGAGGGTTATCAGGACTATGTTGTTTAAACCAAGGTGGACGTCCTCCCGTCCTTTGTTCCAATTAACAAAAATATTACCGCTGCAAAATCTGTATATTTACAAAATTTTGAGGTTATTCTACCATCGAGGTAGTCACACCTACATAAGAAGGAATGAATTGTATTCAGTGATTATTCCTAGGTGGCGGAAATTTAATCACTCTATCGGAAGATGGTATAATTTTTGCAAATGGCGTCGTACGTCAATCATCCTTGACATTTGTGAACTAGACAGCTGCAGCATAAAAACAGACAAGCAATGGAGTGCTATACTCCGCAAGAGCATGGAATAATTTTGTCGATGTTTTTGTCCAATAATCGGTCGGTGGTGTTAGCGCAGCGTGAATTTCGACGTCGATTTCCTAATCGTGTCGCTCCCACTGGGCAAACATTCCGGCACTTAGCTACTCGACTCGAACAGAGTGGAACCACAGGAGACCATGCAGGGCGTGACCGCCACCAGACTCGTCGTTCGGCCAAGAATATCGCGACTGTGGCTGCCGATGTCACTGAGAAAACATCAACTAGACGGCGGGCCACGCAATTGGGCATCATCAGACGGACCCAACAGCGAATTTTAGTGAAAGACTTACACATGTTCTTGTACAAAGTGTTAATGCCTCCTGAGCGTCAGCGTCATCCGCAATCTCTACAACGAGGAGGACGATTTTGTGTTGAAAATCATAATGAGCGATGAGGCGCATTTCCACTTAAGCGGTTACGTCAATAAGCAAAATCTTCATTTCTGGGGCACTGAAATTCTGCGTGTGATGCACGAAGAGCCATTACATCCACTAAAGGTCACTGTGTGGTGCGGCTTTCACACCGGAGGAGTGATTGGGCCATATTTTTTTGAGGAGGCCATCGGCAATACGGTCACTGTTACTAGCGAACGCTACAGGGCCATGGTAAAAGACTTCTTGCTGCCGGAATTGGATGAGCGGGTCTTGGTGAACATGTGCTTTCAACAAGACGGTGCAACCGCACATACAGCACGATCCACAATGGATATTGTGAAGGAAGCGTTTCGTGGTCGCGCAATTTCCCGTTTTGGCGATTTGGCATGGCTATCAAGATCGCTCGATTTAACCATCCCAGACTTCTTTCTTTGGGGCTACTTGAAGTCACGGGTTTATGCCAAAAAGCCTCAGATAATCACAGCCTTTAAGGAGAATATTCGAGAGGAATGCGAACAGTTATCACCGGAAATCTTGCGGAAAGACATGGAAAATGCAATAAAACTGGCACAAATGTGTATCAACACTTGGCGGATATCATTTTTTCCACTTAACAGAAACAATTGTAAAGGACCAAGTAAAGATTTCCATCACTCAAAATCATTTTTTTTTATTTAGTAAAAAAGTAATTAAAAACAAAACTTAATGATTAATTTTGCGCCACCTTGTATATAAAAGACGTATCGCCAAATACGTGTGGACCAGAGGGACGCTAGCTATCAACTCATTTTATGGAGGGAAAATTTTCTGCAAGGCTTGAAAATATTCCGTCTGGACACAGTCACATTCGGAACAGCATCGACACCATTTCTTGCAAACAGGGTGTTGCAGAAGTTAAGATATCCGGCTGCGGCATCGATAATAATCAGAGAGGAGACGTATATAGACGATGTCATCAGCGGAGCAGATACCCTGCGTGAAGCGCGACACAAATTAAATGCGGTGAGCGAGGTGTATGCCACGGCTGGCTTTCATTTACGGAAACACGTGAGCAACTCGAAGGAAGTTTTATACCATATTCCACCAGACGAACAAGAAATAGTGTTCTCCATCCGGTTCGATGAAATACTCGTACATACAGCTAAAATACTGAGTCTTAGATGGTCTCCACTGTCGGATGTATTCTCTTTCCAGGTGCAAGTAGGCGATGATGCAGGAGTCACGAAGAGGTCTATGCTATCCTGCATTGCAAGACTTTATGATCCAATAGGCTGGATATCCCCTTGCATAGTGAAGGCGAAGATCAAGATGCAACACCTATGGGGCAGAGGAGTTGAACGGGATACACCGATTCCTATTGAAATAAGGCGTGAGTGGATAGAATTCCGAGAAAACCTAGCGATCTTGGAGACGTGAAGAATAAATACTACGAGGGATCAACACCAACGCAAGAAGTGAAATGGAAGGTCACGGATTTTGCGATGCGTCGGAAAGTGCGTATGCTGTAGCCGTCTACCTACGCGCCATGGATCGCAACTGTAACGTTTACATGCATCTTATGATATCCAAAATAAAGGTAGCCCCATTGGAAAAGGTCATTCTACCACGTTTGAAACTTTGTCAAACAACACTTCTGGCAAAACTACTGACCTATACTAAACGCGCCATGAGACTGGAGAATGTCAAAACATGGGCATCGTCACGATAGAAAACGTTCATCGGCAACCGAATGGCACAAATTCAGGCGCCATCAGAGTCCAATTTTACAGATTTATCGTCACGAGGTGTTTATAGTCGGAAACATAATGTGATGTCATGGACCGACGTTCCCAAAGCAACAATGGGAAGCAGCCTTTCTGAACAACCATGATTTTTGGAGACGCAGGAAGAATCACGGCCAACAAGGGTACACACGGTCTTGGAAGCGAAAAAGAGTGTCATTGATGAAGTACTAGAAAAATGTTCAACACCATAAAGGCCGATATGAATCATTGCGTATTGCTAAAGAGCAACCCGAATAAGGAATAGACAGCGGACAAATCATTTGCAACCCGAAGAGCTAGATTCAGCTCACAAAAACGAGATCCTTGCAGTGCAAAAATGGATGTTTTCCGATGAATCACAGGGGGAGAGGAGATATGCAACACTAAAGCCCTTTAAAGGTTCCGATGGGGTATGGCGGGTCGGAGGAAGGTTTGATCTGGCAAATATTGTCTTTGACAAAAAACAACAAATTAGGCTATAGTTCAAGTCACCGTCTAGCAGCTTTAATAGTTCAAAAGGCACATATTCGGACCCTACACGGAGGGCACCAAAAGCTTTAGTCCGTCAACGATATTGGATTTTTAATTACATAACTGCGCGATCTGCTTTCGGTTCAAAACGAAGCGAATGCTGCAACAAATGGGCAATGTGCTGGAAACAAGAACCAAGATTTCAAGGCCTTTTACGTTCACAGACATCGATTATGCTAGACCGGTGGATATAAAAACGTGGAGGGGACGAAACCCTAAGACACTCAAGGGATATTTGGGAAGCTTTATGTTCATGTCAACAAAAGCTATTCATTTGGAGTCTGTTAGGGATATTACAACACAATTGTTTATTGCAGCATTTCGTTAATTTACTGCGAGACGAGGCATTTGTAAGCGATATGGAATTAAAAGTTAAACGTGTTTTTCTTGTTCTCTCTATTCAACTGTTCAATTTTCAGTTCAAATTTTCGTCAAATTGCATTTTCCGGTTCTTAACCCCCAGTGCTCGAATTCATTTATTTTTTTTGTCTGCTGGCATATTTGGGTGCAAAACCCCTATCTGTTGTAAATTGCAACTAAACAATAAAAATTAATTCGACCTATATTTATACCATCACTGACCTACACAACTAATTTATCTACGCGACCGAGTGTTTAGTGCAACATGTCGGTGATGAACTTATTGCGACTCGATTCCTCGTATGCGATTTTCAACATCACATGGCAACAATAAATAGATATATCGATGACACACCTAACTTCCCGCAGCCTTATCAGAATGTCCACTATAATACATCGCTCATAGCTGAATTAATAGAACCTGAAGTGGGCTCACGCTTACCGCCACATACAAGTCATCTGCGGACGGTCCAACCTACTGATTCCTGCGAATTTTCTTCCCTCTTGACAACAGAGGACACATATATATTAACTTCTCCAGTCGCAGCCCCACTGAAGCTTATCAATCATTTTAATTCAACCTTCCGAAGACCTTCCGAATGGCAACGTAGACATGACAAACTTCCAAAAATCAATTGGTCACTACGCTTCTTATCAAAGGCGCCGTGCAAACGCTGATGTTGATTAAATCTCGAATGTCTTCGAAAGAAATATGGCATCACCATTAGCCATTGCAATTTGCTTCTAAAATCTCTCCACAGAAGCAAGCGCAGCTTCAAACTCTATCTTTTGGCTAAATATGAATGGCTATTCCATAATCCAGCCTGCAACAATTTTAATCTTGGAAAGATTGCAAAAGGTCGAAAAATACGACCAAGAAGCAGGATAAAGTCAATACCAAAACCAGCTAATAAGTTAGCAAGTAAATCCAAATTGCCAAAGCACTCCTCCTTTTCCCACAACAAACCCAGCCTCCCACCCATACTCCATCTCCCTCTATTCCATCCCAAACGAAGCCCCAATGTCAACGCGTCTCTTTCGACTTGGCCCCTACAACTCAAACTGCCACCACTCAACCCTTAACACACACGCCTTTTCCTAATTCCGACCTCAGAACTGGAGCTAAGTACCCTAACTTCATCAGTTTTCACATTTTAAACCCCACCTGACATTCCAGCTGTCGGCTCTTTGGACAAGGCCGATCTGCTTGCTGCACACTTTGTGGCCAGCTCAACACTCCCAGATTGTGCTTTGTCTTCGCCTACACTTGAGTGCGTCAAATCCTCAATGGGACGAATCCACATTCGCACTCATCTAGTAGCAAGAGCACTTAAAGATCTTAATATACATAAATCCGCTGGTCCAGATGGTATATCTCCCCTTCTTCCGAAGAGCTGTTCCATCAATCCTACTCTATAGGACTTTTTCCGAGCAGATGGAAAACAGCATTTGTCCAGCCCGTCCCTAAAAAAGGAGAATCTTCGTCCCTCTCCTCCTATACACCTATTGCACTTACGTCTGTTCTTTCCAAGGTCATGGAAACGCTGATAGATCGTCAGCTCATGAAATATCTCGAAACACTCAAACTTCTTAATAACCGGCAATATGGTTTTCGTAGCAACAGGTCCACTGGTGAGTTGATGGCATGATGACTCTCGTCTTCAATGGATTAGAAATTACCTTTCGGAACGTTCAATTCAAGTTGTCTTGGACGATTTCAAGTCATTCACTAAATAAATGGTGGTGTGCCCCAGGGCTCTGTTCTGCCTCCTACACTCTTTTTTAATTTTCATTAATGATCTCTTGCCTACTACTTCTAATCCAATATATTCCATTGCTGATGACAGTACTCTCGGCTTTCACGTAAGTCCGGGAACGAATACGCCCCTGCTCTTCGACTGTAAAACGAGAACAGCAGCGTATGTTAAGCTCATAAAATTCCGACATCAACAGCATAACCCACTGCTGAACTATCAACAAGGTGGAATTTAATGCTTCGAAATCACAATGCGAAAAGGCAGCAAGCAAGGGATACCACCGAATGTCGCTTTGCGCTTTCTAAGCTTACGGATAAAAAGATATATGAGAATATACGTCTATATCTCGCCTATCTGCACGAAAAATCCGACTCGGTGTGTAACGGTGCTAAAACAAAAACAATCGTCATGGTTTCCATCCAGCAGGAAGGTCTCCCCTACCGATGTTACCAGTTTTAGGAAACTTTATATAAAGTAATACGAGATTTTGAATACGCCTCTCCAAAAAGTTGCAGACCATCTTGCCGCTCTTCGGCGCTATATACATTCTAAAAGAGTCTCAAACCTCCAACGCTGTCGCCTTGACCACGATATATTTTTTGATCCTAAAAAAACATGCAAAAACCTTCCTCTCACCTTCTATTACTATAATGACGTAAGAGGACTGAGTTCTAAAACCCACGCCGTTTTGCGTCAATCTCATGCTCTTCCATTTGATATACGTATATGCACTGACTGAAACTAATAACTCATCTTATCCCCAACATAAAAAACCGGAGTTATTCCCTCTTACTTTTAATGTTTTTTCGGGATGATGACCGCACACCCCACTTGATTGACTCTCCGTGTCGAGGTGTCCTGCTGGCCATTCACAACGGCTTTGACTCCTCTCTCGTTGCAACTTCGTCTTCTTCTAAGATCGACTTTGTGTCAGTTAAAATGACACTCACTTGTCATTTGTCATTTTGATCGACTTATCAGATTCGCTTAATGATATCATTATATTCGGCGATTTTAACCAACCGCAGCTGAAATGGACTCCATCTGAAGACCTATCTATTTTCATCGCTTTTAACACCATTTCTACTAAGGAATGACCCTTCTGAGATCGATTAGCAGACCCTAGTCTATGTCAAGTCAGTGTAGTTTCCAGCTCTATGGAAAGGCAATTAGACCTTATCTTTACAACATTGAAGATAACATTTTTACAAAGCCAATTTCCGTAAAATCAATACCTATCTAAGCAGGGCTTCTTTCGAGTTTACCAATCTATCTCTGATTGATGTCCTCTCCATTTTTTACAGAAGAGAAATATCCAAATCCATCTCCCTTTATGTGCCATATTCCCGCCATAAAATATCTTCTATCCCCTCCTTGGTATAATCGTAGACTCTGCTCTCTACTAAACAAAAGAAACAAGTTATGGGCGGTATTCCTTCGCAACCACTCTTCTTCCGCCTATTCAAATTATATATGTACATATCTTCATATCGTTGAACACTACAACTCTCTCTATCAAGGCTACCTGGATAGTGCGCAAACCAATCTAATAAATGACCGCAAGCCCTTTTTTTCAATTTATCAATTGCAAAAGTAAGATCGACGGTTTTCCGACAGAAAAGTTTGCAAACGAAAATACGAAATGGAATTTTATTTCTTTCATTCTTCCCATAACACCAAGTCACTTTTTGACTGAAGAACCATTAATCGCACCACTGCAGACGTCATACCAAATGGACCAAAATTTCGAACCTCGCAAGATGGGAATGAGTACAAGCACTTACACAATCCTTCTGGCAGCAATGGAGCAACGAAGTGGATCTCTTTCATTCAACAAGATATCAAGGAGGGGATTTGGTTTTGATCAAGGATGGAAGACTGCCACCACTTAAATGGATGCTCGCTCGCGTTACAAAATTTCATCCCGGAAGAGATAACTTAGTAAGGGTGGTATCTTAAAAACGTAAGCACAACACTCAAGTGGAAGCAATAATCCACCTCGACAGTCATGAAATTACTTATCCGACATCAGCTCAACAACACTTATATCAACACTTGCCCGAAGCCTCCTCGACAGTATTCGTATCACCGGTAGTGAAGGAGCTTAGGAGGTAATCGCATCCACAAGGATTTCACCAAGTATCACAACAACACTGTCCATTAAAACCCAAAACACACGAAATCCTTATTATCCATACACCCAAACAAATATTCAACATCATCATCAACGGATGTGTACATCCGTTCATACTTGTATATGCAGATAATTTTAAATTCAAAATAAAAGAAATTACAACACAACACCTTATAACAACTACTTAATAACATTCAATAACAAACAACATTGTTTTAAAGGGTAACCAGATAAGAACGATAGGAAAAAAAATGTAAATAAAATAAAAAAATAAAAAACAACAACGGTGTGAGATATAAAATTGATGCTGGCTCTACGTTCATGCCATTATGTGCGGAATAGCACATCATTCAAATGGCCGCCTCGACTTTGTAGGTCAGTGCTTCAAGCGGTCGGTCCAATTTTTGATGACTTTCTTCAATATGTGCGGCGTTATTTCGGCAATAGCGTGCCGAATGTTGGCCTCGTCCATAGTGGTTGGCTTATTAGCGTAGACTAAGGACTGGACGTACCTCAAGAGAAAATAATCGAGTGGTGTCAAATCGCATGATCGCTGCGGCAAGTTGTTGAACCCTCGCCGTGAGATGACCCAGTCGACAAATTTCTCCTTCACAACTTCGAGCGCTGCGTCGCTTGTATGGCATGTAGCGTCGTCTTGTTGGAACCACAGCTCAGATATATTGATGTCGTCCAGCTCTGACTACAGAAAGTTAGTTAACATCGCTCTACACCTGACACCAATGACGGTAACGGGGTCTCCTTGCTCACTTCGAAACAAATAAGGTCCGATGATGCCACCCTATCATAAACCGAAAAAAGGAGTCAATCTTTGTGGATGCACTGATGCTTGGCGGAATATTTGTGGATTGTGTTCGCTTCACTAACGGCAATTTTGCTTGTTGACATAGCCGCTGAGCCAAAAGTGGGACTCGTACGAGTAGATGATTTCTTGGCCAAAATCCGGATCTCCGGCCAACATTTCCAGCGCCCAATTAGCGAACTCACGGCATTGTCTCTGATCGTTCGGCTTTAATACGTGCATCAGCACAGTCTTATACAAAATAAGCCAGGCGATGCCCAATTCAGTTGATCTCCACCGAATCCAAATTTCTGGGTTTTCTTCGATACTGGCAGCTACGGCGGCTATGTTTTCTTCATTTCACACCAATCTCTGTCTGGTTGGTGGCTTAAGATCCCAAAGAGTGTACTCACGCTCAAAGGTTTCCACTGTACGACGAATTGCCTGCACACTGAAACCATGATGACGACCGACCTTACGATAAAATTCACGTTGTGTGTTTAAACTACACCGGAATTTCGATAAATATGTAAATGCCAAATCTTACTGAATATTTTGACAGCTAGATGTCACCGGTAACTTTGACAGCTGCTGAAACATAACAATTGCAGAAACTATCATTGCTATTTGGTCACCCGTTATTTAACATTTTCTGCAAGTCACAGCAACTCAACACAACACCGTACAGATTGGGTCACTTAAATGCAAAACATCACCAAAATATTGGCCTCATTGACGAAATCACCAAAAATAGAGCGGCGTGTAAAATAGTAGTAAGGTCTCCAAATTTAGCCAAACCTATAAGTGGCGCAACAGTAGTTCACATATGTGAGAGAAACATGTGGGATTAGACGTTGTTAAGCCCTTAGTACTACTTATGGGTCTATATGAACCTATTAACTTTGGAAACTAAATTTTCGAACAATAACTCTTAGACAACCTTGGTCCCTCGCCCTCGTATTTTCAGTATTGTTCTCGCGCTTGTGCGTAGTGGTTGTGTTTAGCCGTTCTGTTCTTATTTCGGGCCATAACACAACATAAAGTGACAGGGTCAAGTTGGCCCTTAAATAGCAAGGACGTCGGTAAGTGAAAACTATTTGTTCTATTTTAAAACCTTTTCTTTGCTTTAAAATATATATTACGAGTATTTTAAGAGGTTTTTATATGCTATCATAGCACAGGTTTTTGACGTTTTTTTCTGTTTTTTTCTTGCATTTTGGCTTTTTGTTTGCCGCAGATATGGGTGGTAGAAATATACTGAAATCACGACAGTTCGACTGATATTGAAGAGGAGAGCGACGGAGGGATTTCTCCGACCCCAGATTCACCTGTGTCTCCTACAGCGCAGCGGTCTAACTATTACCATGAAAAAAATAACTGTATGCGTTGGGCTAAACAACCTCCAGCTCAAAGTCGAACTCCAGCTCATAATATTATATCTGTATCAGTGGGAAATCCTAAAGGACTAACAACCACTTTAAGCCCAGAGACATCACTGACAGATGTATTTGATCTCTTCATCGACGAACACATACATACTTGAGACTATCGTTCTACACACAAATGCCAAGATTGAAAAGGTTCAACTAAAGTACAACATTTTTAAACGCGCTCATTTATCTCGCACTACTCCTATATGGAGACCAAGGTTTATAAATTTAACAACTCTTACTGAACTAGGAGCATTTACAGGATTGCTTTATTTGGCGGGCTTATTCAAATCGAATCATGAAATTTATCTTCATTTGTGCATTAGTGACATTTTTCGTAGAACAATGACTCTCTGCCGCTTTAGATTTTTGATGTCTTGCATAAGATTCGATGATGCTAATACTAGAAGAGAAAGGGCGAAAGATAACAAGTTAGCAGCTATATCTGACATTTTTTCTCAAGTCATTGTCAAAATAACTATTCTCCTGGAGCAACACTTACTGTAGATGAGATGCTAGCACTTTTAGGGAGCGATGTACTTTTCACATGTGTATGCCACAAAAACCTGCAAGATACGGCCTGAAGATAGTAATATTGACTGATGCCAAGTAATATTGGTAAACGCCCAAGTATACTGTGACAAAACATCGGACCGACCTAGAATTAGTCGATGAACTGTGGTCAAGTCAAGCAAAAGAGAGATCCTTAGAGAATTTGTTCAGCTTTACAGCTAAAATAACAAATATATAAAATAACAATAAATATCACAGGCGTAAATATTAAAACTATATATGATGCAGTCAGTGGCAAGTCAGAAAATCTACCTAACTACTTTCGCAGGCTTGGCATAGAGTTTACAATGAAAAGATACCCCGGCAATTGCGTATGATAACATCAAGGGTGTTCAAACTGCCGATGCCTGAAAGATCTGTTCCAGCTGTGTCTAATGTTGCATCCAAAAGAAAGCGCTGCAGCATTTGCCCCTATAAAAAAGATCGCAAAACGAACAGTCTTTGCTCATTTTGTAAAATTCCAATATGCAATACTTGCCCAAAAGTCCAAACTGTTGAGAAAATAAGTAAATGTGGAAATGTGTGTCCTTTCATTATTAAATATATCATTTTTCATAAATATTTGAACATTTCTATTTGTTAACAAAATGTACATTGTTTTATGGGAGGGTCAGACTGACCCTTGAATCACCTTGAGTCACCGTGTAAAATTTATTTTGAGTAGTTTTGTTTTGAGTTAATAAAAGAAGAGAATCAAACTTTTAATTCATTTCAAGTAAGTTTAACACTGCAAAAACAAATTATTCTAGTCCCGTTCAAAAAAATGATGAAATAAATCTACGGAAACATATAAAAGGTTTCTTTTATCGTCTGCATTTTTAAAGTTAAATTTCTGCCAATTTCTGCTTATACTTGCAAATAATGGAAACTAAATAAATATTAAAAAAAAAGAAAAAAGACTGCTGAAAAAATAACACCAAACGACTCTTGAACACTGATCCGAACATGGCATTACAAAATGCAAGAAACATTTTCGTAGAAAATTTGGCATTCCGTTACTGCCATAATTTTTGGTATAAGTGCCCTTATGAGCATAAAATGTAATGTCTTACTACTTGTAATCCTCCTCCATAGCCATAACGAGAATATTTTTGAATACGCATGGCTGCCAAATTATTCATTACAGCTCGTGTACATTGGCTCTATGAAGCCTCCACGTGTCCTTAATTTGAATTAGCAGAATGAAAAAAGAAAAAAAACTAACTAAACAGCAAACATAAAGTTGGAAGGAAATAGATAAGTATTTTAGCCTGTTAAATAAAAAAGACATATGACTTTATGGGCACAAGAGTCCGGTGACACTATTGTAAATACGAGCAGCAAATGTAACCGCAAAAACGTTGTTTGATGGAACACGCTCCATCACAACTGCCAAACATTCACATTCAGCTACTGATGAAATCATCAGAAAAATGTTCGGTTCTGAATTGGTTATTGATTTTTTTCCTCGTCGAGGGTAGCACGTCAAAATCCTCTTCAAGGACAAAGTTATGTGCCTAACAACGGCGGACATCCTAAAGGTAGATGTACCAAAGGCAGATGTCCGAAGGGTAGATATGCCAGAGGTAGTTGCACCATCCACAGCTCAAATCATCCAATTAACTGAACGAAAAAAAAAATTGAGATGGAAAATCGTCCTTTCAATTGGATACACACGTTTCACAATGCAAGGTGTTGAAATGCTAATTGAATGCGTATTTGTAAAAGGAGCAATGATCCGTTTATTTATGCTTCCATCTCAATTAATATCACTACAACAGGTTTACGGATTACGAGTACAAGATTGATCAACCTCGGGCATATCGGAAAATACCATTTCAACGCTTATTGATATTTTCGCATATTCAAGTGGACAGAGAATATTAACGACAGGATATCCCAAACTCAACATATCCCAAACTCGGAGCACACTCGTATATCTCCAACAAATAATTGAAGGATTATGAAGATTTTCATGGAATTTCACCCTCAGATTGTACCATATCCATGTCCAAATCCATATCAGAGACAATATCCCAAAGTGATTGGGGCATTTCGTGTCAACATTTCGGCAGGTCCTGCTCCGGATATACGGATACCAGTTTGTATTATCATTAATATCCACAAGTGCTTGAGGCAAGCCAAAATCACAGCTAGCATATGATTCTATGTCGTTGAGTCTAATGAAATCTCTGCAGTATTTAGCTTTCTTTGTGAAATCGATTTCAGCCACTCGGGCAGATATGCAATTATCCCGGGATACTCGTAGTACCATGTATCCAGGATTGACAACAACTACCAAACGTGTGGAGTACACACAGATTGTTGATTACAATTGCTTTGGCTTGATTGTTTCAAAATCCCAAACAAGACAGAAAGTGATTTCAGAAGATGGATACTCGTGTTTGCAAATGTCGACAACAAAGTTTCATTAAGCAGCACGGAAACGTACCGAAAATCGATGCGTTGAAAGGACTAAATTTTGAAATTATGTTACAATAACATGAAAATCCAGATGACACCATGTGTTCGTCTCAATAAGAAAATAAAATAATAAAATTCCACCGAGTCCTTGGTACATCAGAGACAAAACAGGTTTCCCACTTGTGAAGATTACTTTTTCTCGAGTGTTAAAGAAATGGATGAGCCAGATTGATACTAATATGTATGTTGCCTGGAGAACAATACAAGTTTATACGGCTATTTGTTTAAAATTGGAAGGAAGGACATTTCATTTTTATTAAGTGCATCATAGGTATGGAACAAAATATAAAAAAAAATTTGGGCTGCACTATAAAAGGCTTTTCACTGATTAACCAAGTGTGGCAGCACTTCAAATGATGTTGGGGACAAATCAATTGAGGAACTGACATACATAATCTGCACAAAATAAGACAGAAAGTGACAGAAAACTGGTAAATTGCAACTGTGAGTTAGAGCTCAATGCTGGATAAAGAAATAGCGGAAGAACTACCCAGAAGGTATTGCCCTATCAGCGGTTCTTTGACATATCAAAAGTTCAAGGGTGGAAGACGCTTCAGAACCAGATGTTAAGGTTTCTCAAGCAGAGACGATGGTGGAAAAACTATAAACTAATAACCTCATAGCAAAGGTAGCCACAAAGAGCCTAGCACTCCAGACTGGAGGTTACTGATCAGGTCAACTCTTCGATTCAACGGATTCAGATTTATCGACTTAAAGCATTATCAAGCACGCGGTCCCGGCATCTGACATTCATACACGTACCTTTCATTCTCCTGACCAATCCACCACCAACTAGATTGATCACATTGCGATCGCCGCAAGGCGGCATTCTGAACTTCCGAACTTTCCGAGGGTCATCATTAACTGGGATCACTACCTTGTTATGGTCATATTATGAATGTGAGAAATCCAAACGCCGCCAAGAGGAGAAAATACTGAGAGGAAGTTTGGCATCAGAAGTTTGGAATCTCAAGAAACAGCCTGGACCTTTGCAGATAAAGTATCCCTTAACTTAGTTGCTCCCCATGCCATCCCTGATGACACCATCTCTGATGTGGAAGGTTTTGTTCGGCCGCCACTGCGAACTTCGTGGTTTGACGATGAGTGCCAGCGGCCTCATGCAGAGAAAGAAAAAGTATTTAGGGAGAACTAATTCTTGTTTATATAGCCCATATCTCTAATTTCTTGTTAAACTGGGCCTCAATCTACATCTACAAGCGTCTACAGCCAGTTCGAATTTTGTTTTAGGTCCCCTTCCACTTGCGTGTGCCACCAGAATCGCGGTCTTCCTCTACTGCGTTGTCCCATGGGGTCGGATTCGTAGACCTCTCGGACTGGAGTGTTGGTGTCCATCCGCTCTACATGACCCAGCGACGTAGCTCGTTGGACTTTCACTCTTCTAGCTAAGTCGATGTCATTATACAGCCCGTACAGTTAGTCGTTGTATCTCCCCCTCCACGCACCGTCTATGCAGACCGGGCAGAAAATTACCCGTAGAATTTTCATCTCAAACTAGCCAAGAGTACACTCATCCATTGTTGATAAAGTCTATGCATCTGCGCAATAAAGCAAGACTGGGATAATAACTCGAGAGAGGAATTTGCTAGTCAATTGCTTTCTTAGCCCAAGGAAGCAGCGATTGGGAAGGATTATGTTTATCCGTCGTTTGATCTTAGCGATGGTGTCGTTGTCTGAATTCATAGCGGAGCCTAAGTAGATAAAGTCCCCAAATACCTCAAACTTTATCTGTCGAGGGTGATGTTTTGTCCGAGACATGGGTGCTGGGTGTAGTTTCTTACTGAGAGCATGTACTCGCTGTTTTTGTCTCAATACTCGCGAAAGCGCGAGTAACATCACGCTGCTTTCTTCCGATTATGTCAATATCATCGGCGTATGCGAAGAATTGAGCGGGCTTTTGAAAGATTGTGCCATTTGTGTTGACGCGTGAGTTTTGCACTATTCTTTCAAGAATGATGTTAAAGAAATCGCATGACAGGACATCGTCTTGCCTAAATCGTTTTTTGACATCAAAGGTCTGGGTGAGTTTTTTACCGACCTTGATGGAACAGCGTGCATTCTCCATCGCATCCTGCACAAGCAGACAACCTTGGGAAGCCTGCCAAAACTAGACACTACCCTATATAGATCGTTTCTGTAGATGGTGTCATACGCGGCTTTAAAATCGATGAATAGGTACAGTGTAACGAATTGGAGCTGTGCTGTGTGGTGTGAATAAAGAATGGTGGACTTTCGTGTTCTAAAGCCACACTGATGTTGACCAATCAGCTTGTTGGCGCAGTTCAGTATGTCTCATTTCTGGAAGATCGGACAAACAATGCTGAGGTTCCACTCATCGGGCATGCTTTCGTCCGACCATATTTTACAGATGAATTGGAGTGTGCTCCTTACTGGAGTAGTAGTCTCATTCTGGAGTAGCAACTCTCAATATCCTCGACCGTGCGCATCTCATGCTCTTTCTTTTTCATCCTGAGAAGCCTGTGTTCGCCTCTTCTACTAGTAGAGCCCTTGAGCAGCTCTAGTAATTCTATGCTGATGGCTTTTTGACAATGTTGCCACTGATGTTGGGTATTTAATGACGCTCTTAAGAGGGTAAGGCAGTCCGATCGGAAAAGAATTTGGTGATCTCTTGTATTTGTAGCCGTTCGACGTCAAGTTACCTCACAGTATTAGCTTGCCTTTTCGATGTCCGGGATATTTGCAAACGTACCTTGGCTACAAAGAGGTAATGCTCCGAATGTTCGAACATCTGTAATACTAGAGGAGTGCCTTACGTCAATCGCAATGAATCTTGTACAGCTACATAAAAGGTTGCACAGCTTAGAAAGCAAATAGGTCATTAAGAATTTACTGTGAAATTGGTCCATCGATTTCGAGTCGATTAGTTACGAGTATCGCCTGGTTGTGATACCTGTCCAAAGGAAGACTAACAGTGCGAATCTACCCTCAAACTTGAAGACTCCATTAAAGGGAATTTCTACTACCTCCTGGGCATAGCAAAGGTAAACTAGTGTTTAGGTATTACTTCGCCTGAGTTGTGGATTCAATAGAAAATGTACGAAAATATGGTACATATCTCCAATAAAAAACAAAAAACTTCCCTTAACTAGAATTAAAGTACACCATCAGCAATCAGTGTCGTGTAATTGCTTTTTGCTAAATGACTTTCAGTCCCTCACCTTACCAAGTTGAAAAATAATTTATTTTTCAAAAAAAAAAAAACTTGGTTCCCCTTCAACGATTGATAAATGGGAAATACCAGAAGTTCACAACGTTAGGCGTACAAGAACTTTACTTCTCAACTTACCGACAGATAATGGGCTTCTAATGGCGTAACTTTTTTGTGAGAAATTCAATTTCACCTTCAAGGACTCCCGGGCCCCCAAATCGAATACCCGAGGGTCGCATATATCCGTAGACGTGTGTACTTTAACACGATATCCATTGTAAGAGTTATCGGTTTTCATATTTATGTAGTTAGATATTAATGAATCCTCCATTGTGAGATATAATCTAATTAATACATTCGAGAAATACCTGAAATAATTAAGTGGCCAAAGTCAGATAATCATACAAGTTAACCACTTACCAAGATCGTTGACCCGTTTATTGTACGAAAACGTGTATCTACGACCATAACGTAGGGCAACAAAAAGCGAAGCCAAACGGAGACTAAGCATGACTCAAGTTGTATTTAATTATCTGCAACCGAATTAAGAAATTCCCGTAGAAAATAAACGTATTGAGATGAAGCAACCTTATCGGGTCAGGTAAAGTATAAGATGGTTTTGTTTTCTGTGCCAAGGAATTTATGTCGTTTGGCTGTGAGCAGATACATATACTCGTAGTAGCAGACAATGTTGGATCGCAAATTATATTGATTTGGAGCTGGTGCCCTGGCAAGGTTCAACAAGGACCACATAACTATGCATTCTCATCTAGATACTACAGAGATACTCCCTACCTTAACCAAACTATTTTGGCGGTATGTGAAGCATTCAATTGACAGGACGTGACTTGGAAAATTATCTCGTTGGAGAATTTTGCCATGAGCGAAAGGTTACATTTTTCACTACGCCTTATACCCGTAGTATTTGAGGGTTTTTTTAAAGATAACTCGGGGCATAATATACGAGTACAGTATGTGAATGGCATTCCATGAAAAATGCACCCTTCGATAAAAGATACTCGTCAATTGTTGGAGTCTATGTATATCCTTGATTTTGAAGTTATTACTCACGTTTGAAAAGCACCTGTGGGTATACTCGTATTTGATGGAGATGCCCCATCGGGTAGGTTTTTCTCAGAAAAGATGTTCTGTATTGCGTTGTATGTGAACCATATTCAAGTGCTTTTTTTGATTCTTTTGAAAATCCATTTAAAGTTAGGTGAACTGGTATCTGTTCGTATTTCAGAACAAGGATATTGGTGAAGTGAGGTAGATATTGCTTGGTATGCTTACTACAGGAGCAGGGCTTCAACTGATGTCTAATATTGCATTGATCAGAGTATTTTCCCGGCTTATTGGTTATCGAGCTAAACTTAAATCTATCAAGTGTCTCCTGAGTATGGCCCACCATCTGCCGGCTGTGCTTAAAATATTTACAGTAACTTAAAACAAAGATATGCCTGAATAGCCTGGAAGAATCGAAAAGGTTTTGACAAATAGTTACTTGTGATGTTTCTCTGATTCGACACCTAATTCAGAAGGATTTTCATTAATTTAAACATTTAATTCAAATGATTGTGCAAGGATAATAGGTGGCAGATAAACCGAATGGGAAAATGTTACGTGAATAACAAACTAACCTCTTGAACGCTTATCCGTATATGTATAATTGATTTGCTGAAGAAATTACCTTCATCCTTTCGGAATACAGGTGAATAGCTATTTATAGCAACATCATAAGCTATAGCTCCATTAACCTTTACTTTCGGAAATTACTGTATAAAGCATTTAGGAAGGACGGATGCCTGGGTATTGTACTATTAGTGTAGGCACTAAGCAGCATAAACCTATAAATGACCAATGCTGTAATTAATATCGCACGTCTAATGTCATTATCGCATCGCGTCTAGCCGGTCTTGAATTGCTAAACTCATAAGCGCATATGTTGAGGTGGAGAAAAATTAACAACTTAGTACTGCCAGATATGAATGAACATGAGAAGGAGTATCTACGGTGGATGAATTCCATCGGAGGCTTCAACCATGGCGGTCGGAGTATTGAAATAAAGATAGTGGGGATGAACGATTGGAAAGGAATAAATTGGATTACTGGCTTCGGTTTGTCCGGCCCCTTTAACCTAAACGATTGTAGAAAGTATCTGGCCTTCCTGGTTCAGAGTTATGTGTAGGGTAAACTACTGGGCGACGACGTAAGAAATCTACATGGGCCAGTCAAAGGGAGGATAAAAACTATTGATATGCAAATCGGTGACTACTGAGGAGAAGGAAAACCGCGTTTATTAGAATTCAGATTTATTGTAATCGTCAGACTATGGCAGAAAGTCTTGAGCTTTCGACACGTGAGCGAACGCATTGTAACAATTTACATCAATTTGCTCGTAAATTTTTTTTTCAAGACATTTGATTGCATATTGATTGATATGGATTGATTGGATATTGTAAAATTAGATAGGAAACAAAGAGAGGTGCCGTTATAATGACTACGGCGATTTCAATGGACCATTGCTGGTGGAAATAGCAATAAAACAAAGTGAGACAGGACACATTACGTCCGTATCCAAGGATGTCAACTGACTGATTGATATTAGTATCACCTAAGAGTTTTATCGCACAGTTTTGAATCCTATCTAGCAGATGCAGGGATGTTTTAGGAGCACCTGACCAGATGCGGGTATTCTACTTCAATTTTAAGTTCGTTATATGTATATTGAGGCCAGATCAGAGGGGGTGAAATATTTCTTACATCGCTTGAGGAAACTTATTCATGTCGCAACATTTTTGACGGCATCGAATATGTGGTTATTTAAACGTAAGTTGTCACTGACATACATACCGAGAATGGAAAGTTTCTCTTTTTTTACGATGTGCATTGTGTTTTGGAAATCATAAATTCCACTCTGTTGAAAGTTTCCAAGTTGGTTATGCTGTTAATATCAGAATTTAATGAGCTTAACATACGCCGCCGTTAAAGTTTTACAGACGAAGAGCAGGGCCGCGAGTACGGGAATGGATGTTAAAAGCAGAGAGTATTGTCATTAGCAAGAGAATACGAGTATATGGGTTAGAAAGAAGTAGCAGTCAAGAAGTCATTAATGAAAATGAAAAAGAGTGTCGGAGACAGATCGTAGACCTGGAGCTATTTATATCAGACTTGAAACCATTAAAGACGTTCCGAAAGGTAATTTCTAATCCATTGAAGAAGAGAGACATCGATCCCAAATGCACGCATCTTCGACAAAATAGCCAGATGCCATCTCTGTTAAATTCCTTAGGAATATCAAGTGCAATTATTTTGCTTTCGCCAGATTGATGTACGCGTTTCGAGAAATTTCATTAGCTGACCTTCGAAAGAAGGAACGTAAGTGTAATAGGTCTGTAGGAGGATAGAGAATAAGATTCGCCTTTTTTTGTTACGGGCTGAATAAATGCTGTTTTCCATTTACTCGGAAAGAGTTCTAAAGAGTAGGAATGATAGAAAAGCTTCCGCAGTGGCTCTTTGCCAGCGAGGAAGTACACCTCTTCAGAAGAAAGATGGTATATCGTTGCCTATTGACGATACTCAAAAGTTTATAGGTGAAAAGGATCTATTAAGTGTTACTAAGTTGGTTTTAAGTGTCTCAGCTGCTTCCAGAGAAGATCGACTTGGGGTATAAACTCAATATAAACCAAGTCATGCCCTCGAGAATTCTGAAATACACCATGAGCCTTTAGGTATTCAAAATCCATCTATTCAGAGTGCCCGCAAAGAGCAACTACCGCAACTACCTATTGCGTGTCCAGACAAATTTGATGAGCTTTCAAATGTCCAAGATCTACCATCTAGTACATCCAGGAGTCCTGATACATAACATCAGCCTCTATCTAATAAAAATTCTGAGACACGTGATCAGTCTTTGAATTTTTGAATCTTATGCTGTGTTTGTTTTGAGGAGATAACATGTGCTTATTAGAGTGCGAAAATGCAGTAGAAGAGCTATCCATTCCATCTGTGCCAATCCGGGTAGATCTATATTTGAAAGCTACGGCTCTAAAGTTATATGTCCCTTATGTGCAAAAACCAAAGACAACTTACGACAGATGATGAACTTGTAGTTAAAACACTCTACTATTCAAGGCAACAGTTTATATTTTTTAGACAAAAAATATTAAATACAGATGACGTTCCCAATTAAGATATCGCATTCTATTCAATTGCAATCCACGGGAACTGGTCAGAGATTGCAAACATCATTGCATACTAAGAAATTCTTATGTTTTAAGAGGAAGATCCTGTGTTCATCACAGCGTAACAACGGTGCACCAGGAAGTTCAAATAAATGTATTCGTTTACCAAACTGCCATACTTATAATATTAAATCTTTTATAAAGTTATCTAGCTTTTCATCTCTTGATACAAAACTATCATTTCATTTCCGAAAACATTATTTTCATACGTAATCAATAATGATTTTGAATAAACACAAGGTGATGAATTTATGTATCTACTCTTTTATGCTTTACTAGATCATCTTTTGGCATTCTAAAGGATCCCTAGGCATTGTATACATTACCTAAGTAAAGCATATAATAGTGGAAGAAAAATAAAGCATTTTATACTTTGCCTAATTGATCTTATATATTTTGCCGGTGAACGATTAGGGAATTAGACTGTCAACCGGAGGATCTCTTTTAACTCCTGCTTAGCAGGATAGGAAGGTCCTGGTTGATGCGTTGACTGATTGTCAACGGTTGCGAAAAAATGCCAAATATTCTAAAGTACCAGTATGTACAATACATATTGTGATAACCACTTAAATGTGAGCAGCGACATCTAGATTCACATACTCGAAGACCAGAAGATTTCGATACTGGAATAACAAAGTCTCGACTGGAGAGTGGAATCGAATTTTCTAGCAAATTGGAAATTGTATGGGACGCTGGATGGCGAGGATTGTTCTCGAAGTATGTCATTCGAGTATAAATACCAGCATCCCAAAGGTATGCAAGTCAGTTCTAAAGTGTAATTCGAAGTGTTAATTAGGAGAAGTGATTAAGAGGTTTAAGTAAAAGATAAGAAAAGTAAAAGTTGTTGAGAAATTGGATTGTACGTGAATTGTAACTGTACTGAATAAAGGGATTTGTATTGAAAAGAATAAGTTCTATTATTTGTACCCACACAAACATTCTACATTGGTGTCAGAAGTGGGATAGGACTTATTGTGTGTAAAAAAAAGTGTTTTCTGACTATTTGAAAAAGCTAGAATGGGTCGAAAACTATTGCAGTTGACCCTCGTCCAACTCAAATCCGAGTTGAACAAGAGAAGCCTCAGCGCCAGTGGAGGAAAAAGTGACCTGGTGCTCCGTCTTCAGGAGGCTTTGAACAACGAAGGACATGATCCTGATGCATATTCCTTTCATGTTGACGAGGATGAACAGACAAGTACCGGCAATGACATTGCTGCGATGATGCAACTCCTCTTGTTAAAAATGAACGAACAGAAGAACAGCATTGAACAAAAATTCAACGAACAAACCAACAATCTGCACGGTCTTCAACAGAAAATGGATGAACAAAAGAATAATCTGGAAGAACAAAAGAACATTCTCCAGCAAAAATTCGAAGAAATCGATGACAAATTTGAAAGAATAGAGAAGAACGTTGATGACAAATTTGATAGAATAGAGAAGAATGTTGGCGAAAAATTCGAAGAAATGGACAGCAAAGTTCACCAACTGACAAAAGAGCTCGACACAGTGCGAAAACAGAAACTGCGAGAATGTTCTTTAAGCAGTCCAAGGAGAAAAGATTTGAAGCCTCCCTCATTCGATGGCCAGACCTCATGGTCTACTTATAAGAAGCAGTTTTAAATGGCTGCCTGTGCAAACGACTGGGACAATGAGGAAAAGTACTTTGCCCTAACAATGGCCTTGCACGGTCCTGCAGCAGAATTGTTGCAAACAGTAGACATCGATAAGCATAAAGATTATGTGACTTTAGTACAGGCTATAGAGAAACGGTTTGGGGATAGCCACATGCAGGAGGTCTACAAGGTCCAATTGCAAAGCCAAACGCAGCAAAGAGGAGAAACACTGCAGCAGCTCCAAGCAGACGTGAGTAGACTTGCACATCTGTCATACCCCACCGCAGGCCAGGAAATTATCGACGAAATGGCAAAAGATGCATTTATCAGGGGAATTGCAGATTCGAAGCTACAGTCAGCAGTAAGGATGGCCGGGAAAAGAACCCTTGCTGAAGCACTTGCCTTCGCTCTGGCGATGGAAGCAGCCAATCAGGCTTCCAGGGGAACACATTTCGTCAGGGAAGTAACATCTATCGAATGCTCCTGCACAAGAATTAGTGCCGAGGAACGAGATACTCGACGGGATAGACGAATAATGCGCTGCTGGAATTGCAATAAAATAGGACACCTTCAAAGGCAGTGTAAAGAACCGGTGCGACGAAAAAACTGCCCTCACTGTGGTGGCAAGCAAATAGAGGAAGAAACCCGCAGAAACAGCTATCAAGAAGCCGGTCAACCCGAAGCCATCAGTCGGGAAATGCTTAAGCACCACCTTCGCGGGGCAGAAGTTGGTAGCAGGAGGATAGCAGGACGGCCCCAGGATCATCATCCAAGTCTCGCTGGCAAAACGATGCAACGAAACCCTTCTAGTAGAAGTAGTCAGTGGAAATGGATGGCAACAATAGACACCGGTGCCACGGCCTCAATCATCAGGAGGAATCTTGTGCAGAAGTCTTGGTTGCATAACACTAGCAGTTGCAGCTTGCGAACAGCTACAGGAGCAACGATTAAGGTATATGGTGAAGTTTGCATAAAAATCCAATTGGCCGGAATAACATTCACTCACGCGTTTCTGGTAGCTGACATATGTGACGAGTGCATCATTGGTACAGACTTCATGAGAGAACATGGACTTGTAGTCGACTTGGGGGCACAAACCCTGAAATACGGAAACATGGAGATACCAATGATATACGGAAACGCCAATACCTCAGTCTCAAATGTCATCATCTGCAGCAATCAGAGTCTAGAGCCTTCGTCAGAAGCAATTTTGTGGGCAAAAGTGGAAGGTGGTCCTGGTAGCCACCGATTCTATTTGATGGAGCCAGAAAAGAAAAGAGACTTCATGGTGGGAAAGACCTTAGTGGAGCCAAAGAACAACATGGTCCCTGTAAGGATTCTAAATCCAAAGACGTTCAGTGTAAAGGTGAAAAAGGGGGAGATAGTGGGAAAATGCGTACCTGTTGAGGCTATATCGACCACAACGGAAAAAAGGGTGCAAAACCGGTCACAACAGTTCAGAGCATAAAAATCAGGAACAAAATTCTCAGCCTCTGTAATCTCGACGAAGATCAGCGAATCCTGGCAGAAAAACTAATCGGTGAGTACGCTGATATATTTGCTACACGAGACGGAGAATATGGACGTACGCATATTGTTCAACACCACATTGACACCGGAGACGCTCGACCAATCCGTCAACCTGCAAGGCGTCTTCCATTGGCAAAGCAAACAGAAGTTGCCGAAATGATGTCGAAGATGAAAGCTGGGAGTGATTGAAGAATCGCAAAGTCCGTGGGCATCTCCAGTGGTCCTCGTGAAGAAGAAAGATGGCAGCACGAGATTTTGTGTGGACTACCGACGTCTCAATGATGTCACTAAAAAGGACAGCTACCCACTTCCGAGAATCGATGACACTTTGGATATGCTTTCTGGAGCGAAATGGTTTTCAACGCTTGACTTGAAGAGCGGTTACTGGCAGGTAGAGATAAATCGTGCGGATCGTGAGAAAACTGCCTTCACTACAGGAAGCGGTCTTTGGCAGTTTGGAGTGATGCCGTTTGGACTGTGCAACGCTCCGGCCACCTTCGAGCGACTAATGGAACGAACATTGCAAGGACTCACCTGGAAAACCTGCCTAGTATATTTGGACGACGTTATCTTCATAGGTAAGACGTACAAGGAGCACCGCGAAAATCTAAAAGAAGTGTTTGAGAGGCTACGAAGTGCTCATTTAAAGCTCAACCCAGAAAAGTGTGCCTTGTTTCGTCCGGAAGTAAAATATCTGGGTCACATTATATCAGCGGAAGGAGTAAGAACGGATCCTGACAAAATCGAAGCCGTGAAAAGTTGGCCTTCTCCAAAAGATAAACACCAACTGAGAAGCTTCTTGGGACTCGCCACGTATTACAGAAGGTTCGTAAAGGATTTTGCTGGCATTGCAAAGAGCCTGCATCAACTTACAGAAAAAGGCCGACAGTTCAGGTGGTCTGGAGAATGCGAAAAAGCATTTCAAGAACTGAAGCGACAGCTGTGCAAAGCCCCCATCTTGGGTTACCCCACGCCCGGAAAAATGTTCATCGTGGACGCAGACGCTAGCAATGTTGGGGTCGGAGCTGTGATCTCCCAAGTTCATGACGGTCAAGAGAAAGTGGTCGCATATTACAGCAAAGTACTCTCCAGACCTGAACGGAACTACTGTGTAACCCGACGCGAGCTTCTGGCTTTAATTCTGGCTACGAAGCATTTCCATAAGTACCTCTACGGACAAAAGTTCATTCTCCGGACAGACCACGCAGCTCTGAAATGGCTACTCCAATTTAAGAACCCTGAAGGCCAAGTTGCAAGATGGATCGAGCAGTTGCAGGGCTACGACTTTGAAGTGCAACACCGCAAGGGAACACTCCACTCAAATGCTGATGCTCTCTCTCGTCGACCGTGCGGAGTAAAATGCGAACACTGCAATCGTAAAAAAGCAAAAGAACAGGCAACTATCCAAATGATCAGGACTGAGCCAATAGAGGGTTGGAGTATAGACGAAATCCGTTCCTCCCAACAGGCAGACAATGACATCGAACCAATATTGGCCTAGAAAGAACACGAGGAAAGACCAAGCTGGCAGCAGATATCAGATCGGAGCCAAACTCTGAAGGCATACTGGGCACAGTGGGACTCGCTTTTTGTGCAAGATGGATTGCTGAAGAGAAAATGGGAAAGTGCAGATGGGACAACATCTCGTATGCAGCTAATTGTGCCACGGTCCAGAGTCAACCAAGTGCTCCATGAAATACATGACGGAATCTCAGGAGGCCATTTGGGAATAAACAAGACGTTGGAAAAGGTAAGGGAACGTTTCTATTGGCTAAGCGCTAAACAAGATGTCGAGAATTGGTGCAAAATGTGCATAAGATGTGCGGCTACCAAGGGCCCAAAAGTAAAGCCACATGGACAAATGCAACAATACAATGTCGGAGCACCTTTCGAACGAATAGCCATCGACATCGCTGGGCCGTTTCCCGAAACCTTTAATGGAAACCGATATACTCTCGTAGTCATGGATTACTTCAGTAAGTGGCCGGAAGTGTTTGCCATCCCAAATCAAGGGGCTAAGACCGTAGCCGAACAGATAGTCAACAACTGGGTGAGCAGATTTGGGGTCCCAATGGAGCTGCACTCTGATCAAGGGCGAAACTTTGAATCAAAAGTCTTCCAGGAAATATGCCAATATTTGGGAATAAGAAAGACAAGGACAACGCCACTACACCCTCAATCTGATGGAATGGTCGAGCGATTCAATCGGACCTTGAATGAGCATCTATCTAAGGTTGTCAGCAACTGCCAGCGGGATTGGGATCGACACATACCCCTCTTCTTAATGGCCTACCGAAACGCGGTCCATAGCTCAACAGGGCACACACCATCCGAGATCTTATTTGGTCAAACAATTCGGTTGCCAAGTGAAGCAAAATTCGGATCCCCACCGACGGAGCCCAAAGAGGTGAACGAGTACGTGAATGACTTACGCAGCAGGATTCGTAAATTGCATGAAGACACCAGAGAAAAGAAGAAGCTAGCAAGCAGCCGCATGAAAACTAGGTACGATATCAAGGCGAAATCTTCCGGTTTCAACGAAGGAGATCTGGTTTGGCTGTATAATCCTCAGCGTAAGAAAGGCAAATCATCAAAATTGCAACAGGACTGGGAAGGTCCATACAAAGTGATAACCCGCATTAATGTCGTTGTCTACCGGATCCAGCGTGGGGATCGAGGAAAATTGAAAGTGGTCCATTTGGATAGAATGTGTCATTTCAACGGGATGCTGAATGACGAAGTTGTTCGGGACGAACAACTGTAGGGAGGGAGCAATGTGATAACCACTTAAATGTGAGCAGCGAAATCTAGATTCACAGAGCAGAAAATGTCGATACTGGAATAACAAAGTCTCGACTGGAGATTGGAATCGAATTTTCTAGCAAATTGGAAATTGTATGGGACGCTGGATGGCGAAGATTGTTCTCGAAGTATGTCATTCGAGTATAAATACCAGCATCCCCAAGGTATGCAAATCAGTTCTAAAGTGTAATGTGAAGTGTTAATTAGGAGAAGTGATTAAGTGGTTTAAGTAAAAGATAAGAAAAGTAAAAGTGGTTGAGAAATTGGATTGTACTGAGAGAAACAATTAAATAGTGAATTGTAACTGTACTGAATAATGGGATTTGTATTGAAAAGAATAAGTTCTATTATTTGTACCCACACAAACATTTTACAATATGTTGCACGACGAAATGTACGAGTATGTTATGCTTTGGAACCAACACCGAAGATTATTAACGAAATGTTGCGAACGATAAAGTAAAAGACGAGCAAAGTTTCCCCTAAGGGTTATGAATACAAAATTTTATCATTTTATTGTTGCGATGGTATTTATACAGACTTTGATTAAAGTTCTTTCACATAGTATGTTATTTGTTAACGTTTGACAATTATAACGAATTCAATAAATTTGAATCTGACCAGCATATTAGTTAATACATTTTTGGAATAATTCATTTATGTATAATGTTTTGTATGTACATATATATGTGTAACAGCCAGTAACAAATACGAGTATAATAAATGTAACTTACTATAATCGGTTTGCAGAGGATCGTTTAAACTAGCCTCTAAGATCTAATGGCTGTCTCTAATCCTTCTCTAGTTCTGTTATTCAAACAACTTTCTTCTGATGTTTCTGACCATGACCTACTACTCTGTACCTATGACGTAAATTTGTCCAAAACTGTTTTTGGTGACACATTTTCATATACAGATTTTGACACTTCTAAGAACACTTCTATTGCACCTCAAAACTAAATATGACTGTTTTATAACAGCCAACTCGATGAGAGGGTGAAGGTAATCTGCTACATGGCCCTTATCAGGCCCATGCTTGTATTTGGATGTTCAACGTGAGAGCAAGTTTATTGGAAAAGATTCGGGTGTTTGAGAGGGCTTGTCTTAGGACTTGTCTTCGCTTATACAGAACACCAGAGTCTGAGTACATAAAATTCTATCCCAACGAGATCTTATATAATAGGGCGAACCTAATAAGAGTGGACAATTTCGTTATTAAGTTGACTCGAAGGCACGTTGCAAGAGCAATGACCTCATCGAACAACCTGATCTCCGGGGCGTACTACCCCAATTATATGTACCACGAGAGAGTTCGCTTTGACGGCTTTATTCCTCCAGAATCGTTCCTCTATTTAGATAGTAAAGGTCTGATCCAGGACAGATTGGCGGTGCCGCTAATCTTCCACGTCGCTCGAACAGCTGCGGACAGGCGACTTAACTACGACAGAGACGTCGCACATGGCAGTGCGGAGCGTCTCCGGTTCAGTAGGGCGGTAGGGAGTCGCGACAGGAGGGATGTTGCTCAGCAGCACCAACAATTTTGGTGGCTTTTTGAAGGGGAGGATGCTTCGTCGTCGAACTCCTCCAGTGATAATTAGCTTCATGTGAAGCAAGGTGGGCCAGCCAAATTTTTTTTTTTTTTTTTAGCCTTTTTTTAGCCATGGCCGGCTTACGTAGTTCTAGGTAGGTTTAAGTTAGATTTTAAGAAAAAAAAAATATAAAAACAAAAAAAAAAAAATAAAAATAAAAAATGAAAAAAAAAACTAAAATATATATACATACATATATTTATATATTATGTATATATATATTATGTGTGTATATATATGTATGTATGTATGCATTAGATGTAAGTAGGTTAAGTAGATTAGGATTTATTTTTAGGTAGATTGTAGGCTTTTAGTTTTAAGTTGTATAAAAAATTTTAAAAAAAATGTCCATATACTAAGTTTTTGCTTAAAATTTATTTTCTTAGTTTTAGTATTAATAAATGTTAAAATAAAAATAAAATTAGACTGTAAGTTACGTCGAAAGACATAGATTAAGTATTATGTTTAATTTAGAGTGCCCGCATGGGGACAGTAAGTTACAATAAGATTATTTTTTAAGTTAATTAAGCTAATTTTTAAGCGTTTTTTGTTTAGCATATAAGAGTAATTTAAGGTATAGAAATAAAATGCATAGAAACTGAAAAACTGAAAACTCAAAACTAAATACCGCATTTTCCCCAAATGATCTCTGAAGTAGTTTACCTAAAATCGGTACCTGCAGCAGCAACACAGCTTCTAAATTGTTGAATGAATGCAAGTTTAACTTCAATCGGACTATGTATACGCATTTTATAAATTGTCAGCAGATAACAATGATAGTTTTTCTAAATACTTGTTATGTTTCAGCAGCTGTCAAAATTACCAATGACAGAAAGCTGTCAAAATATTCAGTAAGGTTTGCTATTTCATCATGCACCGTTTTACGCTTACCGAATGTGCGAAAATTATTAAAAAATATTGTAAATACTCAAAGTGAATTTCGTCGTGAGTTCAGTCGTCATCATGGCTTCAGCCTGCAAACAATTCGTCGCACCATGGAAAAGTTTGAACGTGAGTTCACTCTTTTGGATCTTAAGCCACCAACCAGACAGAGATTGTCGGTTCGGCACCGATCAACTGAATCGGGCATTGCCAGAGGGTCAAACTCGTCCTAATTTGCGGTCGGATTTGGGCCTCCGTATAAGATTGTACTGCTGCAAGAATTGAAGCCGGAAGACTATAGACAACGCCGTGCATTCGCTAACTGGGTGCTGGAAATCTTGACCGGAGAACCGGATTTTGGCCAAAAAACCATCTTCTAGGACGAGGTCCATTTTTCGCTTAGCGGCTATTTTAACAAGGCAATCCACAAGCGTTCGGCCAAGCATCAATGCATTCACAAAGATTGACCGTTTGGTGCGGTTTATGGTATAGAGGCATCATCGGACCTTACTCACTTCCTTCCTCGGCAACATCGATATATCCGTGCTGTGGTTCGAACAAGATGGCGCTACATGCAATACAAGCGACACAAGCTCGAAGTTTTGAAGGAAAAATTTGGCGACTGGGTCATCTCACGGCGAGCGTAAGATGGCCGCCGAGATCATATGATTTTACACCACTCGATTATTTTCTCTGGAACTACGTCAAGTCCTTAATCTATGCTAACAAGCCAAACACTTTGGACGAGTTCGAGGACAAAATTCGACACGCTATTGCCAGACCGAGTGATCAAAATTGGACCGACCGCTTGAAGCACTGCCAGCGGAGCCGAGGCGACCATTTGAATGATGTGCTATTCCACACATATTATCATGAACGTAGCTTCAAAATAAAGCCAGAATCAATTTTATATCTCACACTGTTGCTGTTTTATTTAAAAAAAAAATTTCCTATAGTTCTTATACGGTCACTCTTTACCATGTCTGGAAGATTTCGAAGTAGCAATGGAAGTAGAAATATGGTAACTGCTGGCCGTGGAAAAGAAAGTTAAGTTACGAAGCAACAACAAGTCTCTGATACGGACGGCTATACTGGTGTTTAGTCTTGGAAAGCTAAATATTTTAAGCTGAAAAAACTCTGAAATTTCACTGTTTAACTGAATAAAAACGACCATTTTGAGTTAGTGTTATAAACGTTATAAAATTCTGTTTTTATTTTACTGTTCATCTAAAATACTCTATGTTGTATGTTTCTTGTTTTATTTTACAATGTTGCTATACATTTCGTGCAAAATGACAGTTGTAGTTTTGTTTGATTTAGATAATTAACAATTCAAATTTCTATATAACACATTTACTATTGTTTAAACGTTCAAGTTTATTTCATTATACATATTTCATCTCCAACAACTGAAAACGAAACAAGGTCGAAGAACTCCGGATTTGCACGTGCAATGTTAGACCCCTTAATAGGCCGTGTGCAGCCAAACAACTAGCAGCGGCCTTGAACTGCTGCGAATTAGATGTTACCACCATTTAAGAGCTGCGATGGATGGGCCGAACAAAAATAAAAATGGGATGAAAAACTGCAATATCTACTAAGGAGATTATTATCGCCGGTAAAAGTAGCGCCTATTTGGATGCGGATTTGTTGTGACAGGCAGATTTAGGCAAGAAGTCTTGAGTTTCTGGCATGTGAACGAGCGTCTCGCAGCAATTTAGTATTAAGGCTAAATTTTCCAACATTAGCCTTATATTCGCGAACGCCTCCAGAGGTAAAAGATGAGGACACTAAAGATAGCTTCTATGATCTCGGCGACTTTAGTGCAGGAAGGGAGGACAGCTTTTTTAGTACTATCGGCACGACACCACCTAACTAGTTAGCATGCGGTTCACACATCTCGATATTCGCAAGCGGACATGGAGAACTCCGGATCAATCAACCGCCAACCAGATTAACCACATTTCGATCGACGTCAAGCACTTTTCCATGGATATTCGAACGTTCCGAAGAGTCAACATCGAATCGGACCGCTACCTTCTCGTAGTCAACAAGAACCCGAATGTAATTTCATGCAGTTACCAGGGACCACCACAGGGAGATAAGGCAAACACTTCGGTACGAACTTGACTATTGCGCTGCTTGCCCAATCCAAGTTGTAGCACAATTAGCAGTTTGTTGACCAATCGCAGATCCCCTAATAAATTATAAATTAGTTTTCGAATTCACAAATTACACTTTTATTCAAAAATTCAAACATTATAAAAATTACTTAGATATTGAATCTATTAAACAATTACATTTAAATTTTAGGTCTTACGCATGTGACCAACGCTAGCTCTCGTGGGTGACTGAGTCTAACTCTTTAGTTTTTTTCTTATGTGGCGGGAGCATTGCCAGCTAAAAATAATTTAAATCTACGTGGTGCTCCCATCCGAAAAAAAAATTAATTAAATCCTCGCTCCAGTTCTTTGTATTTCCACGTGCTTTTAGAGAATTCTTAAGTTAACGGTGAACTCTCTCGATCATACCGTGGTAGCTCGTAGTTCGAATTCGGTGACTTCCCAAGAGTCTCGATAGTTCCTCGATTCAAATTGAACTGCTTGGTCAGTAGTTATTCGACAAGGACAACCGAATCTTCCTATATAACACCTAATGAAAGCTTTGGCAAATGTTACAGCGGTGCCGTTCCTTAGTGGATAAGCTTCTGGCCATCTCGTGTTGCGATCTATTACTGTTAATACTATATATAGGTTAGGGTGTCCCAAAAAAATCAAGTTTAAATTTTTGTAACGCATACCCTCTTATTTTATTCGAATACTGTCAAAACAATAGTAAATAAAGTTTCCTGTACTTTGAACCAGAGGAACCCGTGCCGACTTGCATCTAAACATGTCAGTACTTGCAAGGCATGGCACGCGAGTAATAACATATCGATAACTTGTTATTGCATGTTTATTTTATTAGTAAACACATTGTTCTCGTTCTGTTAACATGTCGGTGGAGTTACGCAGTTGTAGAAAGGAGATATTTTTAATAGGGAACGTTAAACATCAAATTACTGGTTCAAAACTTCCCTCTAATGGGCAAGTACTGGCAGTTTTGTTCTATAATATTCGTGAAGTGAATTTAAGTGTCAATGAGAGCGCAAATCTTACTATTCGTGAGTGCATTATTTATTGGGAAAAGGCCCGTATCCCGACAAGATCTCTACCTAATTGTGTTAAAAAATTAATTACATTGTATCAAGTTTGGAGAAATTTGCAAAAAAATGCAAACAAAACAAAAAACGTGTTTGAGCAGCGTCGACATGAGTTTGTTACAAACTTAAACAATTTGTTTGACATTGCACATGCGGATGCACTTCAATTAATAAAGATAGATGAAGATAGGATTTTTTGGAGCGCCAAAGAGAACCAGGCCGACCTGGTCATTTAGCCGGAGTTGACCAAAAACAAACACACAAAGAAGAAAGACCGCACCTTAGAAACGTCGAGGAGCAAAAAGGACGTGCTAAATATTTTTCATCCTTAGCTCCTTCAACATCATCTTATGACCCGCTACAAGAAAGTTTGTCGTCTGATTCAGAATTGATGGATTTACAGGAAATTTTGCCAAACCTAACCAAAACAGAATCCAGTATAAATAAAACTGTTATGAGGAAGAATTTTATCACTCCAAAATTAGTGGCAGCATTAGATCGGTGTCAATTGAGTGTGAGAGATGCTGTGTTTATTATTGAAGCAACTATTGAAGCTCTTGGACATAACACAGACGAATTTCCTATAAGCAAGTGCACTATTCAAAGGGTTCGTACGGAAAAGCGAAAAGAGCGAGCGGAAGCCATAAAGGTTAATTTTCAAAACCAGGTTCCGGATATTGTAACACTCCACTGGGATGGTAAACATTTGCCGGCTTTAGATTCACGCAAATCTAAGGAAGAACGTCTGCCGATAGTTATAACGTTTGACGATAAAGAACAACTTATCGCTGTACCAAAGTTGGATAACTCTACAGGAAAGGAACAGGCCCAGGTACTTTGGAATGCTATAATTGATTGGAATCTTGAGGATAAAGTGCAGATTTTGTGTTGTGATACGACTGCTTCAAATACTGGTCGAATCAATGGTACTTGTGTACTTCTCGAACAGAAACTAGGCAGGGAAATGATTATTTTTGCTTGCCGCCATCACGTATACGAATTAGTACTAAAAAGCGTGTTTGAAGCAAAAATCTGCCAAGTTACCACAAGCCCAGACATTCCAATGTTCAAGAAATTTCGAGAGAACTGGAAGAATGTCGATCCCGAGAAAATACAGAGCTGTACAGAAAAGCTATCATGTTTGAATGTTTCTGAGATCAACAGACTTATCGATTTTTACCAAATTGAATTAACTAAAGAAATTACTAGGGATGATTACAGAGAGTTAATCGAACTTCAATAATATTTCTTGGCGGCGATGCAGAAAAAAAATTTAAGATCCGGCCTCCAGGTGCCATGCACCAAGCTCGATGGATGGCGAGAGCGATTTACTCATTAAAAATATCGTTACTTGGTGATCAATTAAGAATTTCTAATAAAGATAAAGAAGCTCTGTTAGACGTCTGCCTGTTCATCGTGACAATATACGTTAGGCCTTGGTTGCAATGCATTTTAGCAGTAAAAGCACCTTACCAGGATTTGTGTTTTCTGAAAGCTATAAAATCTTATGAAACAATAGATGAAAGCATCTCGAAAGCAGCATTACAGAAGTTTTGCTTGCATTTGTGGTATTTGACAGACGAAGTGTCTATCTTGTCTCTATTTGATGATGATGTAAGCCAAGAAACGAAAGTCAAAATGGTTGCTAACTTAGCCAAAGAATATCCATCTGCCTATGGTAAATGCTACATTCCATCGAAAGAAGAACTTTGTGGCAGACTTTATGGTAAGTTTGAAAATTAAGTTTGTTTTTTTAACTTTTTTATTTACATAACTAAAAAATTATATCAATAATCCTCCTTTTTTTGTTTTCAGAAAAAAACATCGATGACTTTGTTTCAGTCAAAAGCAAGTCCTTATTTAGTCGATTGAAAATTGATGGTGCTTTTCTCCACGAGTGCCCCTCTTTGTGGCTTAAAAATGCTTCGTACCAACATGCTAAAAGCAAGCTATTAAAACTGAAAGCAGTTAATGACTCTGCTGAAAGAGCAGTCAAGTTGATGCAAGATTTTCACGGCCTGCTAACTGTTCAAGAGGAGCAAAAGCAATTTTTATTTCGTTGCGTACAAGAACATCGACAAAAGTATCCTGACTGTAAAAAACAAACATTAAAAAGAAAATTAATAAATAATTAACCTACTTTCAACAATTAATATAATAATAAAGTCCAATACCGGATGCCTTATTTCAAAAATAAATGAGTTTTGCTTTCCCTCCATTGCTCCATACTAATTTTTATGTTTAGATTTTGGCGTTAAGTCGGCACGGGTTATCGTCATCCGATCGCAATAATATTTGATATTTCACTTATCTGGGTCAAATAGAAAAAAAAAAAAAAGTATGCGTATCTCTATCTAAAAAAAAAAATTTAACCCTTATAGCCTGGGACACCCTAATATAGGTATATCCCTGTGATGGTGGCAGAGGTCCAACCAAATCTACATGTATATGTTCAAAGCGCTCAGAAGTGACAGGAAAATCCTCGATTTCGGACTTGATATGCCGTTGGACTTTCGATTTTTGCAGCATAGGCAACTCTTAGCCCAGTAACCAGTGTCTGTGTTCATTCCTGGCCAGAAGAATTTTGCAGCACACAACTTTCTAGTAGCTCTCACCCTAGGGTGAGACAGGCCATGTAACTTATCAAAGGATGTTTTTCTAAAACATTCGGGCAAATATGGTCTATTGTTACCTGTTGACGTTTCGAACTAAATTTTAATGTCTGTATTTGGAATTAAAATGTATTCCAAATTGACCTTTTTTGATTGATTACTGGAGAGTAATTGTTGAAGTTCTGCGTCCTTTTCTTGACCTTTGGCTAATTTTTGAGCGTCCATACTAGTCAAAGTTATACTACATCATCGGGTGTGCGTGACAAAAAATCGGCTACCACATTGGCCTTGCCCGAGATGTGTATAATGTCACTTGTAAACTGGGCAATGTACTCGAGGTGTCTATTTTGACTGGGACTACGTTCTGTTTTTGACATGAGGGCAGAGGTTAAACGCTTGTGGTCGGAAAATAAAATATTGTGACTTCGCGTCCTTCAACGAAATGCCCAAAATGCTTTATAGCCAGGTAAATGGCAAGAAGTTCCCGGTCGAAAGTGGAGTACCATGTTTCTGCAGGCTGCAATTTTTTTGAGAAAAAATGATAAAGGTATCCAACAACTTTGATTTTTATCAAATTGTTGCAAAGCTGCACCTACCGTAACATTAGACGAATCAGTGGTTATATTAAAGTTTGTGTTTTCGATCGGATGAGCTAAAAGTGTGGCGGAGGCCAAGGCTTCCTTTGCGTTTTCAAAACCGATACTACATTTTTCTGGTCAATGAAATTTTCTTGAGTTTTTGGGCTGCCTGTCAATTCTTGACAAGTGCGAATAAATTGGTGCTAAATATTCAGCAAGTTTAGGGGTAAATCAATTATAAAAATTTTTCATACCTAGGTACTGCTGCGCTTGTTTGACACTGGTTGGAGGTTTGAGGGAAAGAATTGCATTTACTCTTTCTTTGGACGGTACAGTACCATCTTTGCTTACTATATATGCACGGAAAGTAAGACTTTTATTGTCGAAAATGCATTTTGAGACATCGATTTTTACATCGTAATCACTCAAACGTTGAAATACTTTCTCTAGATGAAGTTTATGTTCTTCGACTGACTTACTGGCAATCAGTATACCGTCGAGGTATGGAAACATATTAATAAACCGCTGAAAAGTCTGGGCGGCGTTCCTCAGGCCAAAAGGTATGCATAAAAATTCAAATAAGCCAAAAGGCGCTATAATGGCCGTTTTATGAATATCTTCCTTTGCAATAGGGAGGTGGTGAAAAGCTCTCACGAGATCAATCTTCGTAAAAACACAACATCCGTTTAAATGCATGTCGCATCTTGATATACATAGGATAACGATATAGGAAAGCGATCCGGTATCGTGCAAGCGTTGAGACGACGGTAGTCGCCGCTAGGTCTTATTTACTAAATGTAATGGCGAAGAAACAGGAGAGGAAGGCGGACGGCATATTCCCAGGCTAACCATGTACTCGAATTCTGTTTTTGCTAGATTGTATTTAGCTTTATCTAGTCTTCGTGGCTTTGAGTATGGCAATTCACCCGTAGTAGTAATATGATGTACTACATCATGCTTAATTGGTATGTTATAGTTAGGAGCGGATGAAAGATTTTTAAATTTTTCAATAACTTTACCATAAGGATTCGAAAGTTGGACTAATTTTGGCGTTAGGGTACTTATGTTCCTCGTTATCGCATTTACTCTCAGTGAGGTAGTTGCATCTATTAGACGCTTAAACTTTAAATCAACTAATAAATTAAATTTGGACAAAAATTCTGCGCCGATGATGGGATAACTGACGGAGGCTACAATGAAAGCGTGGGTGTAATCCCTTCGTAGGCCAAAATCGACTTTAAGCAACTGTGTACCGAATGTGTTTATGGTTGAGCCATTTCCTACCGATAAACAAAAATTAGAATCCTTTTTGTCACGGGGGAAAAATTGTACTGGAATAGTTGATACGTCTGCTCCTGTATCTATCAAAAATTTAAGTTTAGAATTTTTACATCTCACAAATAAACGGCGGCATGATTGACTACTAGCGCCAGTTTCGCTACCAGCCGTAGCTAGTTTTTTGAATCAAAATCGCATGGTTTACGACACTTTTTCGCATCTTTGCGAAATCTATGATGAAAATAACAGGTCGGATATCTCGAGACTTGGTTTTTGGTTCTGCCCCTATTCTGACTGCGATTACTACGATATGAAACTGATTTACTATGAGAACGCGATCGCTTATAGGTTTGAGTCGAAAATACAGAAAGTTTTTCTAATTTTCGTTCGATCGCTTGAAGTCTACTTGATACTAAGTCTACAGATTTGCTTGCAAAAGCAGGTATATTACCTGCTTCATGAATTTTATCATCCATTTTCATAACATAAGTGCGTCTATATCTGTATCCGATGCAGCTACTAAAATTGATTTGATTTAGCCAAATTTGTTTTAACGCGTTTGTTGGAAGTATATTAGAAGGCCCTGAAGTCACTTGCAATTAACGAAAGTATTGAGATGGGGTGCAATCGCCTATTGCAACACCGCCTAGCAATTTCGTTAACCGAATATTCTCACTTTCCGTATGCCTACTGATAATGGTATCTTCTATCTTCGCGAATATATTGGTTTCCGGAGGATTGTCGATAATATCAGTTATTATCATCAAAATGTCCTCTGGAAGTGCTGTTAAAACATGATGATATTTTAATTCGTCACTTTTTATATTGTTTATTATAAAAGTTGATTTAACTAGCGTGAACCAAGTTGTGGGACTCGAATGACAAAATTTAGGCATTTTAACCCTAGATACAGCGCTTGTTATCACATTAAATTTTGAATCTTTTTCACCCGAACTACTCGTATTTGCATCACCATTCATGTTTGCAATTCACTTGTCGAACAGAAATTAAAATAAAAATTAAATTCACTTATCAGGAGTTAACACACTTAGTATTTTTCGAGCTTTGATTTTTTTTTTTTTTTTTGTATGCTGTTTATTGTTAGAGTTGGCCAGACGCATGCACAATTTGAAATATTCAGAGTGAAATTATAAGATATCTTTGATTATTTGGTAGTAACAGGTGGATTTGATGTTCAATGTAAATGTTGTGGCTCGATGTGTGAATGTTGACTGTAGACATAATTGTTGTTGCTGGATTTTTGCGGCTATCGATCGATTTGTGTGTAGTTGTCCGATGTTCCGATCTGATTATGATGTTTGATGATGTGACGACTGGTGATATCCAATGTACTGTGACACTTGTCCTACTGTACCAACTATTGAGTGAGTACAGTTTTTAAGTACCATATATGCACATGTATTTTAATTGGATCGTATCAATAATTATAGGTGTTGCAGGTATAGCAATTGATGATGAATCAAAGAAAAGAAAGAATATTTGAAGAACAAATGCAACTTCGACTTTATTTCTCCACAGTTGTATCAAGAATAATGATTTTAAATTACATTTCAGCAAAGAACGATCGTACAAAGCATATAGCGGAATAATGTTAATACATGTATTAATGTTACGTTAAAAGGAATCAAGAAAGAGTTTACGAAAGAAGAATGCAAATTACATTATTTATACATGTCAGTTCTACTTTAAATTTTATTTCCCCAACATTCCGGCCCCCCTGAAGCAGTGGTTCAGCATGTAGGTAGGAGGACTATTTTGGTGATTGGTCGAGTGAAGGTTCCATTTGATGTTCGCAGCGTCACTACTTGTACCATGTTGTCGTCGCCTGGATGAACTTGGATGACTCTACCTAACTGCCATTTAGATGGTGGGCAGTTATCACTCTTGATGACCACGATATCGTCGACCTTGTAGTTGCGTTCTGGTTGGCTCCACTTCGGCCGATGCTGAAGGGAAGTCAGGTATTCCTGATGCCATCTTTTCCAAAACCCTTGGAACATATTTTGCGTGTTTTCCCAGTACTTCAATCGGTTGATAGGAACCTTAAGCATATTACCTTCAGGTAGAGTTGTATACGGGCGACCTATGAGAAAATGAGACGGAGTTAAATAATTTAAATCGCTATCAGACAATGCACATAAAGGTCGAGAATTTATAACCGCCTCTATTTGTGTAAGTAGTGTATGCATTTGTTCGAGAGTAGCTTCGAGGTAGCTTTACAGACCTAACCCCAGATTCCCAAATTCCGCCAAAATGTGGAGCAAGAGGGGGAATGAAATGCCAACGTATGCCATCATTGGCGAGAGATTGACTAATATGTTCATTACGCTCTCGTGATATAAACAGTTGATGCGTTTCGTTGATTGCGCGAGCGGCTCCCTTGAAGTTGCTTCCATTGTCACTATAAACATTCGAACACTTGCCGCGCCTTGAGATGAATCAACGAAAGGCCGCTAGAAATCCCTCTGTTGAGAGATCTGATGCCAACTCTAAATGTATTGCCTTTGTCGCAAGACAAACGAATAAACAGATGTATCCTTTTGTTTTTCGAGGATTGCGTCCCGGGTACAATTTCAAGGTAATTGGTCCAGCGTAATCACATCCCGTATTTTCAAATGGGTAAGCCTGAGTTACTCTTGTTGACGGAAGATTTGCCATGACTTGTTGACCAGTGTGTCGGCGTTGACGAAAGCACCTCAAACAGTCATGTGTGAGTTTCCGAACTAAATTTCTACATCCCAATATCCAATAATTTTGTCGAAGTATTACAAAAACTGCGTCGACTCCAGGATGTAAGTTTCGAATGTGTTCGTCCAAGATGATAAGTTTCGTGATTGGGCTATGTTTTGAGAGAATTAATGGATGCTGAGCACCAACGTCGATGTGAGAATGCTTGATTCGCCCACCTACTCGGAGAAGTCCTCTCTTATCGAAAAACGGTGACAGCGATTTAAGTGTCGGATTACGGTTCAGCTCAGATGTCAACACGACATTTTGGTTTCGGATAAATAACAATTGTGCGAACCGTAAGCAGATATGGCGACCTTCATCTAGTTCGTTAAATGTTAAAGCAGTATCAGTCCTTGCATTTACCCCAGCTGTACAATTGGTTACAAATCGTTTAACGTATGCCACAACTCGAACAAGCTTCCTCCAACTGGAAATTTTCCTAAGCAATCGATGCACAAAATGTTCTTCGTTGTCGTTGTGAACTGGTTCCACTGAAAATGAATTGATGCGGGTCTCTAAGAAGACTTCTGGACTCTGCAACGTGTCAGTCAATTCCATCTCCCGAATCTCAAGATCTCGGCCTAACCAAGCGGGTCCGCGCCACCAAAGTTTGAAAGTAAGTAAGTCTGAGGCAAGCAGGCCGCGCGAAGCACAATATGCGGGGTTTTCCTTGGACGTGGAGATGACAGCCATGCCAGCACTATGCTCGAATCACACCATGCATGCAATTTTATATCCGGAATTTGCAGGGCCGAGGTAATCGATGCCATTAAACGGGCCAACAACAACGCGCCACACAGCTCCAAACGTGGAAGTGAAATTTGTTTGAGCGGGTCCACCCGTGTCTTGGCCGCGATCAACGTGACACAATAGATTCCGTCTCCTTCACGATGCCGACAATAGATTACGGCGGCATATGCTTTTAACGATGCATCAGAGAATCCGTGAAGCTCAAGATCAGCAGTCGAGTTTGGGATGTAACGAGGAATTGTGAGGTTATTCAAGGCATGGATGTCATTGCGATATTTTAGCCACTTGTCAGACAAGTGCTTAGGTAGATCATCATCCCAGCTAAGATTTAGAAGCCACAGGTGTTGAAACAACATTTTGAATAATATGACAACCGGCGCCAGCAATCCCAGTGGGTCGAAGATTCTAGCTACATCTGAGAGAAGCTGTCTTTTAGTAGCCATGTTAATATCGCCTAAGGTTACCCTGAACAGTAAATTGTCATCGCAAGGGTTCCAGTGTATACCTAAGACCTTGGCAATAGAAGTGTTACTACCGCCGAATAGTGATGTCATATTAGCCTCATCAGAGGCCACCGAGTTTACCAGCGACGGGGAATTCGAAGTCCACTTACTTAGCTCCAGCCCACCTAGGGAGAGCAGCTTGATTAACTCATTTTTCTTGTTAATGAGTTCAGCATCAGTATCCGCTCCTGTGAGCACGTCGTAAACATAAAAATCGTTGAGTATAATTTTGGAAGCGAGTGGATACTCATGGGCATAATCATTAGACAACTGCTCCAGAACTCTCACTGATAGAAATGGTGCACATGATGTCCCGTATGTCACCGTGCAAAGCTCAAAATGCTTAACTGCATTCTTCGGGTCCTCCCTCCAAAGAATCCGTTGGTACCGACGATGAGACTCTGTTACCCATATCTGTCTAAACATTTTAACGATGTCTGCAGAAAAACAACCCGATACAGTCGAAATCGAAGACAGACTGCTACAAGATTTCTCTGAATGCTAGGGCCTATATACAAAAGGTCGTTAAGCGATTTTCCCGACGGATCTTGGTAGGACCCATCGAATACTACCCTAAGCTTCCTTCCTACGACTGGGTGGTGTGGGAGGTAAAAGAAGCTACCCGAAAAGGAATCAAGGTTTGTGCTGGAGACCTCTTGCATGTGCCCCAACCGCAGGTATTCTCGCATGAATTGGGTGTACCGCTCTCTTAAGGATGGATCCTTTGCAAACCGACGTTCTATTGATAATAAACGAGTAAGTGCTTCGTTGTATGTGTTACCGAAAACAGGGTCATGATCTTTAAACGTTACCTACCGTTTATATTTGCCATCACTGCATCTGCTGACCGTCGATTGGAAATGGGCTTCTACCAAATTTTCCTCATCAGAGTATTTCCTTGGTGTTACTGCGGTCTCTTCCAATTCCCAAAATAACCTTAAAGTGCTGTCGATGTCAATGACGCTATTAAATGAGGAGATTGGACCAAGGCGAGTAGAATTAGCGCCGACGACTATCCAACCAAAGATTGAAGACTGTGCTACAGGATGACCATCATCTCCTAATAGTCTGTCACTGGTGAGTACGTTCCAAAACTGATCAGCACCTAGTAGGATATCGATAGCTGAAATGGTGTCGAATGAAGGATCTGCTAAGTGCAAAGACTTCACCTTTTTCAATGTTTGAGTGTCGAGTGAAATTTCCGGAAGACAAGAGGTTAGTGTAGAGAGAATATATGCAGTGACCCGAATACTGTCTGACGAAACCCGAGATCGAATTTGTAGACTGCAGCGACCACGCGTGGTTCCACCATCTGACGACGATATTCCAGAAATCGAAAGGGTTGCGGATTTTCTACGTAGTCCAAGGCGACGAAGACAACCTTCGGAAATGAACGATATCTGGGATCCGGAATCTAGGATTACGCGACAGGGTTGAGTGCGTCCTTGGATGTCCAAAACATCTACCACTGCAGTAGGAATAAACGCGAGAGAATGATTGAGATGCGTAGCAACGTTTACAGATAATGTATTAGAGGGCTGTATCGATGGTTGTTGAGACGAAGAGTGAGGCAACGACGAATGAGCTGACGAAGAATGAGGTGACATTGAGGTAAGTGAGCACGAGTGAGGTGACGAAGAGTGAGGTGACGAAGAGTGAGGTGACGAAGTGTGAGGTGACGAAGAGTGAGGTGACGAAGAGTTAAGTGAGCACGAGTGAGGTGACGAAGAGTGAGGTGTTTGAAGCCGAAGGGAATTCAAAGGAGTAGAGGGATCCGAATGAACCAATGAGTGATGGCGATTACCACATTCATTACATCGGTGCGATGGTTTGCATTTTTTCGATGAATGTCCTTTGCGGAGACAATTGAAGCATAAGCCATGCTGCTTTACAAATTGGCGACGTGAACTAATATCCAAAGCTCGAAATTTATCGCATTGAAATAGTAAATGGTCATCGCTACATTTTATACACTTAGATAAATTCTGACCGGCATTATCCCAGGATTTCGCGACAAATGTACGAGCCGATTGCTGCGATTTCTTTTGACTCGAACGATGGCTATTGAAGCTCAATTCCAATGCTTCGCAGCGCGTATTCAAGAAGGATAAGAATTCCTTTATGGTAGGATTATTGTTTGCAACGCTAGATTCTGCCCACGAGTGTCGCGTATCTGGCTCAACCTTGTTCAACAAAAGAAATATCAACCATGAATCACGCTCGCTTCTCTCCATGGCGTCTAGGCCCCTAACCACTTCATCAGCTCCATCAGAGATTTTGCGTAAAGCACCTAAATCCGTGGCATTACAAGAGATTCGTAAGATTCATAAAATTGTTGATGAATGAGTTAACTATTTGCATAGGCCGATCATAACGAGTTTGTAAGCGTTCCCAAGCTTGGCTGTAATTTTGATCGCACACAGTGATATGAGCAACAAGGTTTGCAGCTTCGTCACGCAAAAAGGATTTCAAATAATGAAATTTTTGGGTATCTGTTAAATGTGTTTTGCTAGCGATTGAACTTTGGAATAGATCTTTAAACGAAGGCCAATCCTTATAGGAACCAGTAAATGATGAAATAACAATTTTCGGCAATTCACAATCCTTAACCACAGTTGAATTTGAACGAGCAGAAGGGGTACTAGTTAATTGTTAATTGTAAAAACGAGGCTTGCTGATCGGCTAAACGATTAATGGCTTCGGTACTGCTATCATTGCCGCTTCCAGTAACCGTTGAGGTTTGAGAAACTGTAGTTCGAGCGCGAATAGCAACCAACATCAACCCGCGCGCCTTAAAATATTTGTTCTCATACGCTTCAAAATCTATGTCTGGATCCACATAACCGGTTTCTAATTGAAACGCATACATCTCATTTTGAGTTTTAATAAATTCGTCCCAAGTTTCAGACAGTTTTTCGGCTTTTAGTTCAATGAATTCGAGAATATCATTTTCCGATATCTCTTCCGCATAGGTTAGCAATCGCGTTATAGTACCCTTCAAACGACTTCTAATAGCTTGAAGTGTATGCATAGTTACTGTAGCCATAACGGATAACGGATAATAAAACACCAGGCGAAATATCACAATGCAAACCGTATTATAATTAAATATATATGTATATGTCGATACGTAATCCAACGAAGATTTCCCCAATAAGATAATATGTAATAAATTGATAGAAATACCTCCACCTTGGTGTCAGTTACCAACTTTTCCAATCCCACGCTGAAGTGTACTTCTGTCTGCTTTTCCTTCCGATTAATTTCCGCCAATTAGTGCTCCGCAACGACCAAATGATTTCGCAAACTTCCAGCTACGAATTCCCTTCACCACTCTTCACGCTCAACTCTACTTATAGCAAATTTTTCGCGAATTTCGAATTTATGATGCAATTGATGCAATTTGATGAACTAACTCGATTGGTTTTATTCGTTGATAAATCCGACAAAGAAGGACCATATGATGATGAATCAAAGAAAAGAAAGAATATTTGAAGAACAAATGCAACTTCGACTTTATTTCTCCACAGTTGTATCAAGAATAATGATTTTAAATTACATTTCAGCAAAGAACGATCGTACAAAGCATATAGCGGAATAATGTTAATACATGTATTAATGTTACGTTAAAAGGAATCAAGAAAGAGTTTACGAAAGAAGAATGCAAATTACATTATTTATACATGTCAGTTCTACTTTAAATTGTAGTTCCCCAACCGCAGTTGAATTTCGCTTACAATGTTAAAATATTTGCAGCTTGATTCAATTATTGATATGATGTTGTTTAATTTATGTTTGCGTTTGATTAATATATATGCATTTAACGTGGTCACCAATTATTGAGTGTCGTGATTCATTAACCCAACAAAAAAGGGAGTAAGTCTTTCAGAATTTTAAATTTTTGAATTTATCAAGAAATGTGCTATTACACATTCAAAATAGTAGGCTTTGCATTTCGTGTTACTTTAAAGTTTTCGGTGTGTGAAAAAGTTAGTTTTTTGTGACTATAGATTGTGAAAAAAAAATTTAAAGAAAAAAAAAGTAAAGTGGCTTTATAAAATGGAATGGTAAGTACAAAAAATTAATAAAATCTGATATTTGACATCAGGGTTATTGCAACTACATAAACAGAAGTTTGATAAAATAAAAACGTGATCAGAAAAGCATATTTATCATATTATTATATCAAGCTGAATAATGGCGTTGCGTTAACGCATCAACGGGATATGCAAGTGTTAGATATATTTTTTTTATGTACGAATAAATGTCTAACTGTTGGAGAAATTTTGGAATTTCTGGAAAACTTGACTCAAGACGATGATGTTCCAGATGCAATTTTTATAACTCCTCCAGAAGATGGAAACTTAACAGATGAAGAGTCGGGAGATGAGGAGAATGAAAATGCAAATCGACTGGGAAGTAGGCAACTTATGTCCAGTGGAGAAATGATATTTCATAGAGACAGCTCTTCTAATCACATCGGAAGCTCCTACACAAGTGAGGTTTAGAATTCCCCAAAAGTGGAAACGTGGTACAAAGGAAAACCTTACCTTGAAAACTATGGTTTACAACAATAAGTTTTCAGATATAAGTTATCCTAAGCCTCTTACCTTATCTTCGGAGAGCTATGCTATTGATTTCTTTAAACTTTTTATGGACGAAAAAATTATTAATGTAATTGTCGAAAAAACGAATGCATACTCACTTGTAAGAAACAATAAGATAAGAGTACTTCAAGTCGATAAAAATGAAATATATACATTTATTGGAATACTTACAATAAGCGGATATATTCATATACCAAGAAGGTGAATGTTTTGGGAGTCCCGACGCTCATAACGCTTTAGTTGATGAGAAGAAATAAATTTGAAGACATTTTTTCCAATTTTTACTTTGTTCAACCAACACTACTCCCCTCTTCAAAGGACAGAATGTGTAAGGTAAGAGCAATTCAAGGTAGTATTAGTTTTTACAAACTCTTGTTCACTAGCACACTATCTTCCGATAGATTCGACCTTTGCTTAATTACCTAAATACAAAATTTTTCCAATACTATCCGATAGAAAGCAATATATCTATGATTCCATACTTCGGAAAACATAGTTGCAAGCAGTTTCTTCGGAATAAGCCCGTAAGATTCGAATATAAAGCTTGGGTAGCGGCTTTGAAGTTCGGATACTGTCTGCAGTTTGATATTTATCAAGGAAAGAGACAGGATAGAGATCCTCTTTTAGGACTAGGAGAATGTTCTGGACTTTAGCGAAACGATCGCCAACGTTTAAATTTTTATTATGTTTCGATAACTATTTTTCAAGCCCAGATCTTATATACAAACTTTCGCTAATGGGATTGGTGGAACAGACACTTTGCGTGAGAACCGGTTGAAAAATATAAAATTGGATGATAGAAAGAAATTTTTAAAGAAAGATAGGGGTTACTTTACCACGTACTATGATAAAGAAACTGGCCAAATTGTAACAAGCTGGAAAGACAAAAATGTAGTTACTATAGTGTCCAATGTCTACGGTACTTATTCAATTAAGAGTGTAAAAAGGTTTTCATTTTCTGAGTAAAGGAGGAAAGATATCCCTCAACCAAAAGTCAATAATGAGTACAACTCTCATATGGGTGGTGTAGAATTGCTAGATGAGCACATTTCGTGCTACCGAATTGGATTTCGAGGAAAGAAATGGTACACCTCCATTGTTATGTGGATGATTGATCTAGCCATTGTTTAATACGTGGTCCTTAAACAAACATTGTGGAAAAGGCTTAGACCAACTGGAGTTCAGGATTCAGCTGGCAATTGGTCTTTTGAAAATATACAGTTACTCACCTGTGCGAAGTGGAAGACCGAAAACGCATGATCCAGAAGAAAGAGTCAATGGACAACATCTAATCGTCACAGGAGGTAACTAAATACAAATTCGTTTAATAATTTGCGTGATAAAATTGAAAGTTTTTTCCAGGACTTAAGCGAAAACGTTGCCGGATATCCCGAACCCAGACCAAACAAAATTTGTAGTCAATGCAACATTGCATTACACGATAAATGTTTTGTGCAATTCCATCCAATAAAATAGACATTCCTAGCATTGTATAAACACATTTATTTTTTTTTATTTATTTATTTATTTTATTTATTTATTTTATTTTGTGTACATACATTCACAATAAGAATTCACTTATAAAGTTGTGAAAGGAAAATATTTAGTTATAACTTAAGTTTAATTTTATTAAATTTATTATATGTATTTTAAAAAAGAGTTACGTTAAATTTTATATACTATAATTACATCAATTTTATTATTTACATGGTATTTGATTTTTAAGTGGAAAAATAAATTGAAATTGCTTGAGGGGGGGGATTAAAGTTAGTTGTTCTGTTTAAGAAAGTGTTGAAGTTCGCTTTTAAACCGTCGTGCGCAGTAAACAAGCAGATCTGTTGGATGCCGGAAACTGGATTTTTTCGTAAAGGTATGTTGGTTGCCTACATTTAAGAATGCTGAAAAGAAGAATGAGCGTGCGAAATTTAATATAGTTTTCGAATGACATGTTTACTAAGATTTTAGCAAGATATGAAACGTGGTCATATCTTCTGAGACAATAAACATATCTAATTGTGGTATTGAATGCTACTTGCAGCTTCCTTTTGCTCTCGGCGTCGCAATTATAAAAAATTTCGCATCCATAAATAAGTATGGGAATAACTAAAGCCTTAGCAAGAAGCAGTCTTGTTTTGAATGGTGTAACCTTTTGGACAATCCATAGAGTTCGAAGAACACCATATGTCTTACCTACTATAGAATTTATATGGTTGTTCCATGTTAGTGTTCTATTGAAGACTACACCTAGATTTTTTGAAGAATCAACGAATTCAATATTTGAATCATTCAACATTATATTTGGAAAATATGACAAATCTAATTTAGTTTTAGAAATAATCAAACATTTAGATTTCCCTGGATTGATTACTAAGCCACATTTTAATGACCAATCTGAAATTCGTTGAAGCTCTTCATTTAAATCATTAGCACAATCCTCAATGAGGCCTAACGGACAACTTCGATAAATCTGAATATCATCAGCATAGATGTGTTTCGACGAGTTCAATATCACGGTAGCTATGTCATTTATGTAAACTGAAAATAAGAGAGGCCCTAAAATCGACCCTTGGGGTACACCTTTAGTTAAGGGAAGAAAATCAGATAGAACGCCCTCTGATAACACAGCCTGCTTTCTTTCACTTAGATAAGATGAGATTAGCTTAATTGCACAAGGAGAAACGGAAAAGTAGTGTCTTAATTTCTTGATCAGAATAGAGTGATCTAACATATCAAAAGCCTTAGAGAAGTCTAATAATACTAAAAACGTAATATAATCATTATCCAGTCTATCCCTAATATCTTCAACTACATTTAACAGGGCTGTTGTACAACTATGTTTAGCTCGGAAGTCTGACTGAACTGGAAGCAGCAAATTATTATGAATGAGAAACTCATTTAGTTGTTTATGCATGATCCTTTCACATATCTTGGAAAGAAAAGGCAGGATTGCTACGGGTCTAAATTCATCACCGATTGAGTTTTTAGGGATCGGAATTATTTTTGCCAATTTCCAATGTTGGCAAAATTGCCTTAACAAAAACTGGATGCATCTCATCAACTCCTATAGCATGTGACTTGACCGACAAAAAGCTTTCTACTATGTCGGTATCATCGACCCTATTAAAAGTAAATAACGTTATAGCTGGAGAGACGGCACCATTAAATAAACAATTTGCAACTGAGGTACTTGAAAGTGGATTTGACAAGAACTTGCGGTTTAGGTCATTGCGATCAATATTGTTAGAGCAAGTTAACTTTTGTTTACCAACTCCTAATTCGCGAATACTATTCCATATTTTCCGACTGTTTAAAGAGGAGCTGAAGCGGTTTGAATAAAATTGCGTCTTAGCAATTCTTATTTCACGGACGACACTATTTCGCAAGTTCTTATAGACTTGATGAAGCTCTTCCACCCGAAAACGTTTCCACCGTCGATACGCCAGATCACGTTCCTTCATCAGCGCTCGAATCTCATTTGTAAACCTTACTTTAGTTCTTTCTCTAACAGTTCCTGTTTTGATCGGAACGTACGTATCAAAAAGAAGATTTACGTTTCTATTTATGAAATCGACTTGATCATCTGGTGAGGGCATAGAATAAACAAGGCTCCAAGGAATACAATTAATATGCTGTCCAAGAGAAAGTCGGTCAATATTTTTGAAATCCCTGTATGTATAACTTGCTGTTCCGACAATATCCCCAATATCAAAGTCATACGTAAGAAACAATAAATCATGCTTCGAAAAGGCTGGTGAAGAAATTTGGTCATAGAGCAATACCTTGTCAGTATTATTTACAAAAAACACATCTAAAAGGGTACTGGAGGAACTGGTGAAATGGGTAGGAACTTGACTAGTGACTGGTTGTAGGTCAAATGATTGCATATTTTGGGTTAAGAGATCTTCATCCAATAAGTTACTATTGAAGTCGCCACAAATAATTACATTAGTTGAGCAGGTTGACACTGCTTCAACTATTTCATAAATAGGCGTCAAATCAATATTTCGATTTGGCCTATACACCACCCCTAAACAAATACTCCTATCACCGCGTATAATGTGTACAAAAAAATACTGAATAGCTGATCCTTTCGGCGACCAACATTTTCGATTACAAAACAAACCATTTCTAACATAAATTGCTACTCCACCACCAGTACGATCACTTCTATCAGCTCGAAAAATACTATAACCATTCAAAGCATATACGTCATCTTTCACGCCATCAATAAACCAAGTTTCCGACACACAGATTGCGTCAACCTTCGAGTTAACAAAAATATCTCTAAACTCATCTAGTTTTGGGTTCATTTGAAAATTAAAAATAAAGTTTTTAAAAAAATTTCACTAATGCTGTTTGTTGCCCAACATTTAACGCAACATTTCTAAAAAGCTAAAATCTCGATAGAAAAAAAAATTGATTACGTATTTGCTTAAGTTAAGTGTTTTTCCACATAAATTGAATGAATTTAAATAAAATATTGAAAATAAATTAACTCGAGCATAAATGGGTTAATTATAAATTAGTTTTCGAATTCACAAATTACACTTTTATTCAAAAATTTAAACATTATAAAAATTACTTAGACATTGAATCTATTAAACAATTACATTTAAGTTTTAGGTTTTACGCATGTGACCAACGCTAGCTCTCGTGGGTGACTGAGTCTAACTCTTTTAGCTCTTTAGTTTTTTTTCCTATGCCAGCTAAAAATAATTTAAATCCACCACACAGTGACAATTGAAAAGTCTCACGGCAGCTCTTAAGCTGATGCGCTAGTTAATTCATCGTTTCGCTTACTGTGTTCATATCGTGAAAATGCCCCAGAAAATTTAAGCTCACCCTTATGACTGGATTATATGGGCTGAAGGTAACAACGTGAAAATGTTTAAAACAAAAACGGCTCCTTTTCTTGCCATAAGGGTTCTGCACCATCTTTACAAAGACATTATAAGGCAAAACACTCACACATGAGCATGTCGGCGACATTTATGATGGATTGTCTACTATCGAAGAAGGTACGAATCCATGTAATTACTGGTAAATTATGAATCTCTTTCAAGCAGATGGTTTCGTACAGCAAAAAATTAACTTCTAATGATGAGACGGTAGTAAAAGACATATAAAGACAATCAAGTCGCTGGTTTATTGACATTATATAATACATCACATCTTGAGACTTGATTGACAACCTAAACTTAATCACTTCATCATTATTCCAGCTCACCACGAAGAATCTGTGTTTGATTCTCTCTCATGCGACTCAAATCTTCGATCTTTTAGACAGACTTTCTTCTGTATTTGTAATGCGAATAGCAAAATTGTTCCATTTAGGGATTGTGGTCTTAATCGTTTGACATTCGTGGGAAAGCTTCAGGATTCGTGTCGATGTCTTCTCCAAGTTGGCTTCGATTACCTCTTTCGTCGACAGTTGTTGTGTTACATAACTTTGCGTGCGCAAAGCGGTACCTCCATTTATCACTATTTCATCTATTACAAAGCTGAAACCAATTACCGGAGAGTAACCAACATCTAAGAGGTCACTGACTGTTCAACCGACCACGTCAAAATTAGATCTGTCAACGGCACTTCTTCTGGTGTGACTTCTTCAGCATTCATTAGGCATATTGAATCTGAAAATTTTTCAGTACATCTCTAGATGGATTCAAGTGTAACTTTGCATTGGGCTTGAGGCAAGTCCACTATATGGAAAGACTTCGTTCAAAAACCAATAAATCAAATTCAAGCCAGATCTATTGAAGCTAAATGGGAGCACATGCCTGGTGAGCACAACCCGGCAAATTTATGGTGGCAAGTACAATATCTTCGTGGCTGACATTCAACGAAGATCATAGACATTAAACTTTTTAAGCTTTTGAGTACTTGGAGGCATATATGCTCATATTCATCAGCATATTTTCCGAGCTCGACTTCGGCCTGAAACAGTAAAGCAGTTAATCAGTCAGTCATTTTAATTTGGTAGGTGACTACTCTGGAATGCTTCCTTCAAGAGCATGAAGAAGGCAAAATACAATAACCGATAGGACTTATCTCGTTTTTCAATAATCCCAATACACATAGAAGGAACAATGGCTTTTCCAACAGAAAGATTCCTTGCTGCATATGAAAGATTCAATAGGCGCCAAGGTATATGTGGTACGGTTACAGGTGGCGGACCAATTTTGTTGAAGCCATCTTCTACTGCCTCATTGATTCAAAAAAGTCGCAAGTAATATCCGATTAGCCTGTATGCGATCTAAGTCATAATAAGGCCGATCTTCTTTCCGAGCCATTTTTAATCATGCCATATCCGACAGCTTTATTTTAAAGTAGTTCAGTTGGTCATTTCTACTAACATTGTTTTATTTTTTCGTTGTTTGCTGCCACCTTATAACTTCATAACAGCGTTGGATGTGTTCAACGGAATATCCCAGGTCGCACTAGTGGACAAACTTTCCACAAACGAGAATGCCACAGCCCGGGCATGTGGAAGCATTGAGGGTAAGCTTTTCGATATGGTGATGGTTCACCTCATCAGCAACCAAGGGGGACCGACCTATGCTTAGCATTGATTCCGCCGAGACGGTTAGGGGATATTAGGTGGTCAAATGCGAAGACTAATTCTTCAAGGACTTCCTTATTGAAAGGTTTGTGACGCCTGAGATTTTTTGAAGCACAAGCTTAACTCAGTTAATGACATCCCAAGGAAACTCCGAGGCCTCACTTACGAGTAGTTGCCCAATATCAAGATAGATGCGTAAGGGCTCCTCCAATGTCTTAAACTCCTCAAACCGGTGGTTCCAATTTACGATTGAGCAGTTATTAAAGCGGAGGAACCCCATAAGAACACTATGTCCTTCCTGCTCCTCATCAATAACGAGTGCCTGGCAGCACTAGAAAAAGCTGATTAAAAACTTAGGTTTGACATCAAGCACGCTAAACCTAAGGTCTTCCTGTCACTGGGACCTGCGCTACAATCAGCAGGCCATCGGTAAGCCCAGAAATGCATACTCGCTAAGAAACTTATTAACACAAACGACATGATTGCGTTTCCAATCGATTACATCACACCCAAACTAAACTTCAAGAAAAACTTCCACCTACGAGTTGGATTTCGGACCAGAGGTCAGTGGAAGAAAGATGAAGTAATAAAGGGGTATCAATTAAATGACAGAACACACACGGTACCCTTAGTACCGTGCTTCTGGTGGTATGACGAAATAAAGGCGGCACTCAGGGCAACGTGTCTCTATGCTCGTCAGAGAATGCAGCGATCTAGAAGAATGCCAGATTTTCATCAAAACCGTAACGGGCAAGACGCCACTTAAGAACTGCGATGAAAGAAAGTACAGCGACATGCTTCAGGCGCCTGTATAACGAAGCTGATCTAAATCCTTGGGGTAATGCATATATTCGCAACACTGCTGTGAAAGCTAAAAGTTGAACTTAAATTTCGCTCTCATAATTTTATTTAAAATTATAGTATAAATTCCAGTTTGTTTCTTTTTTTTTTAAATAAAAAGTGCTGAAGTTGATTGAAGATAACATATATTCAACAAATCGACCATTGACAAGGTAAAACTACGGTAATCCTGCAAAAACTTAAGCATTTAACTTGCAATCTGAGGTCATACTCGTATGACTGACAAAAGAAAAATCGGCGAAACCTCACCAGAAGAATATAATATTTCCAAACGCGCCATCATGCCCATGTCTGATTCGGATTTACAAAAAAATACAAAATACAGCTTCTTGCCGAAGCAAAATGATGAATTGTCAATAAAAGTTAAGCAATTTGAAGAGAGATGCAACTCATTGGAAGAACAACTAGAATCACAAAGTCGTGAAATAAGAAATAAAAATATAATCATTCCCAAAGATGATCCTCATACAGATCCGAAAGAAAAATTCAGACTGTCACTCGGCTTTTACTTGGCAATAAATGTACTCAACAGTACTCAGAGTCCGTTAAAATAAGTGAAAATAAGTGAAAACTTCAACTAAAATCAAAGTAAACACCAATTCAAGTGCAATTAAGGCAACGAATACTCCTTCACTACAGAAAAACAAAAAGAAGCTATCAACCAAATATCATAGTTCGAATAAAAAATAACGCCATTTTAATTAAAAACAAACTATTTTATTTAAATCATAATAATAATCTTATTTACATCAACAGTGATGGTGAGTGTTGCAGCTACTTATTAATTTTGTCAACCAAATGTAAACTCGCCCTTGCTAAGTGTCGACTGGCCGGGAATGGCCACTTGACGATCTGTCGTCAAACTGCAGACATGACCTGGTTCCGTTCGTTAAGCTGCGAACATGGTGGGGTTCTTCTGGCCTCATAAGAGTAATTCGGCCAATGTCTGACAGTCGGCGTATAGGCGAGGCAGAAAAACAAAAAAATAAAATTTATTTCTTTTATTATATGTACACTTTATTGCGAAGTATTTTAATTTGAAAATTGCCAGAATCGCCTCAAACAAGAGCCACAACAGTGAGCTCGAACTACAACACATGCTAGGTGACATTAACTTTGATGCTGTCAAAAAAATCAAATTACCAATTGAACGTTAGAATCACAACCAACGTACTACTCGTAGATTAACAACAATTGATCGTCAACCAAGGGTACCACCTGTGAGCGATAGTAGTAGCAGTAAAGTAGTTCATTGAGAAATTGAGATATAGGGCCTTATTAACAATGAATCGTTAGTTGCAACTTAAAGAAGGTGTTGACTTAAATATTAATACAGACTTAAGTCTAAAGTGTACCAATAATGATTTAATACTCAGCTTTTACTTAAACTTCACTCATTCAAAGAAACTACCACATTTTCATTGCATCTACTACATAACATTGGTTTGACGTTTGTATTAATTTAAAATGATTTCGATTTCCAATGAGGAAATTTATAATATATGGATAACCAATTAATTGCGGAACCAGTTCTTTCGCGAAGCGTAAAATTAACTAGCAAATCGTTCGTCTCTTTTGTCCAATTGATGCAGCACGGACGTTATTTTACATACATACACTATAGATATGTACATCAGCAAACGCCAATACTCCTGACACTCGAAAGTCGAAATCAACAAAATCAGTTGAGATTTTTTTCTTCGTTTGTGCATATGAAAATGTGATGCCAGTGTACTGAAGTTAATCCATTGGCTCCGTTTTTCCTTCCTAAATGGAAATCGGATTCCATAAGTGTTTCTTTTAAAACTCTAAATCAACATTGTTTTCATCAATCAATAACTTTGTATGAGGAAATATGTAGTAATTAAGAGGACATTAATGGGTAAATCCTAAAATATTGAATAATTTTTTTTGTTCCTTTAAAATGTTCTAAAGATTATGTAGAATTAATACGTATTTAAAATATTTTCCGATTCATAGCATCAGGAGATGATTGAGAAAGCAGTACAGGTAGGCCATAAAAGAAATGTTTCTATGGCATCGAACAGATCTAAGAAAATATAGAAACAGATGCGAATACTAATGCGATTTTATTTGCCGCGCGCTTTCGACTGTGCACAGCGTGTGTTAACCCTCGTGCGTTTACTTTCGCAAGTCCCCTATAAAACGTAATTACCATTCCCAAACGCAAGATCACCTGAATCCGAGGGCAGCAAAACCTCCTGAATTCGTTCATCTCCTAATGAAAAACCTTAATACTCATATATCCGATTATTCTATTAAGAAATTTTAAATCGGCATAAAAATAGTATGTGAGTCTGTAGAATTATTTAACGCTATCCTTAAAAAACTTAACTCAGACAATTGTCAGTTCTTCTCGCATGACCTTAAGACCGCGAAAGCTTTTAAAGTGGTTCTATATGTTTAGAAGGCATAGAAGAAATTCATCTTAAAAATGAGCTTGTTAAGCGTGAACTAAAATGTTTCAAGGTGAAAAAAATATTTAAAAACTATAGGCACTACAGTGACACTTTTTATATTGCCTCCTTTCAAAATGTCCTAGACTTATTTCTGACAAATGTTCCTAGTCAAATATCGCAACCAAATTCTGTTAGTGCCTTGTGTTCAGATCACAACCCTGTTTTATGTCATATCCGTCGGGAATAAAAAAAAGTGCAATATATATTATACAACAATTGTATAAAACTAATTTTAAAATGTTTCAAACAAGCTTGAATACAAGTCTTCGAAATATATCCATTGATTTGGATGATGTTTCTTGTAATACTGATGTTGAATGTATCGTTCAAGGTTTTACACAAACTATTTTAGCTTCAGTGGATAAATGTGTTCCTAAAGTAATAAAAAAAAGACAATTGTTCAAATAAGAAACTTCCGGTACACGTTTTGGAACTCATTAAATTGAGGAACATTCATACAAGAAGCTGGCAAAAATATCGTTAGCCCTTTTGTCGAAACATGGTTTCTCATTTCAACCAACTTATTTCTAGAGAAATTTCGAAATTCCGTACTGAAGAATGGAATAATAAACTAAAAGTTCTTGATAAAAATGGAAGCCTTTCTGGAACATTGTAAAAATAATGAAAAACAAAAACAGGACGATTCCGTTTTTGAATGATTCTGCCCAAGCCAATTTATTTGCAAAGCATTTTTCAACAAAAAACTTTGTGTCAAAATCTAGGCGATATGGAAACAAATAGTTTAGTGAATAGAAAAATTAAAAAGTTCGATGCCTCCAATGAAACGACGCCTTCTTACGCATTCGCTGCGGATGAGGATATTAAAATTATTATAAACAATCTGCAAATAAAAAAAATGGTCCAGAGGCATAATTGGGCCATTTTCTTGGAAAATGAGCAAGGAGTGGCCGGTACAGTCAATGGCGATCGTTATCGGGCCATGTTGAACGAATTTTTGTTCACAAAAATTGAAGAGGAGGATATTGGCAACATTTGGTTTCAACAGGACGGCGCTACGTGCCCCACAACCGAAGCTACACTCGATGTTTTGCGCCCTGTTTTTGAAGATCGCATTATCAGCCGCAGAGCTGATGTCGTTTGGCCACCTCGGAGCTGCAATTTGACACCGTTCGACTATTATTTGTGGGGTGCCGTAAAAGATAAGTGTTACGCCGACAAGCCAGAGACAATTGACGCTTCAAAGGACAATATTCGTGAAGCCATTGGTGAAATACAGCTGCACACAATCGATAATGTGCTTAAAAATTGGACCGATCGTGTAGGCTACTGCATGGCCAGCCGAGGCAGCCATTTGAATGAAATTATTCCATTATCAACCGGAAGGATAAAGCTAATTATCTGTCAAATCAGACATGAGCTAAGTGTTACCATTCACGAGATAAGCACCAGTTGAAAAAAAAAATGTTAGATGGCGGACCCTTTATATCTTGTGAAAAGCGGTATAAAATATCTGACTTTTATTATAAATGCCTGTTTAAAAATGCAATGCTTTCCAACTAAATAGAAAATGGTAAAAGTTGTGCCTGTTGCCAAAGCTGGAAAGGCTCCCGATATTGCTGGTAGTTATTATTTGTTAAGCCGCATAAGCAAAATCTACGAGAAGGTTTTAAAAGAACGAATCCTAAAAATTGTTCATCACAAAAGAATACTCCCTGATGAACAATTCGGATTTAGAATGTTTCACTGCACTTCTCATCAGGTAAAAAGAATTTGTCAGCAAATTCACGACAACCGTACACAAGGCAGGTCAACTGGAAGTATTTTACTTGACATAGAAAAGGCGCTTTATTCGGCCTGGCATAAAGGAATTATATATAAAATGATTACATTTAAATTCCCGTTATATATATGTAAAATAATTCAAAGTTTCTTGTCAGGTTTATGTCGATTATGGTATTTCTTCTTTAGTGACGTTTAATTTTGGTGACCCTCAGGGATCCGTTCTTGGCCCACTGTTATATAACATATATACATCGGATTTTCCCGCAATGTGAATCAGCCATATTTGCTGATAACACCGCAATATATTTATCAGACAAATTCGTATTCATCATTCATTCATTCATCATGTATAGAGAGGAATTTAAAACTGGCCGTTGAAATATTGGAAACTTATTATAATAAATGGAAAATAAAATTGAATGCGGAGAAATTTCAAGCTATATTTTTCTCACGGAAAAGAAAATCTTGTTATCTTCCCAGCAGTTTACTTAAAATCAATGGAAAAGACATAAATTGGGAAAAGTCCATAAAATATTTAGGTATACACCTTCATACTAAACTTACGTTCAGCTATTATATTATAGTAATAATACACTGAAGAAAATAAGTCTAGCAATAAAATTACTTTATCCTTTCATAAATCGCAAATCCGTATTAACAAATGGAAACAAAATCATTATATTCAAGGTAATCTTCCAAGCAATATTTCTTTATGATTGACCTGTATGGGGAAAACCTACCAACAGTTACATAAAAAACTTCAGGTCTCACAAAATAAACTGCTTAAAATGATGTTTAATCTAACATATAATAGCTTGGCATCATTCGACTATACATCTCCACCAAAAAGCTAATGTTGAGCTGATTTCTGAACGAATTCAAAAACTTGAAAACAACTTTGTTTGTAGCTGTAATAGTTCTGATAACCCAATAATTAACCAAATGTATGCATATTAATTGGGATAAATATTTATCCTTTTATTTTTTGTTTGTTAAAGAATTTACTCGTATATGAATATACGTGTATTACATATATTATATTTTGTTCCTTTTCTTTTCTTTTTGTAAGGTGTTTATTAAATTGTTTATTTTGTATTTACTTATTATAATTATTTATTTATAAATTTATTAATTTTCTTTAGTATTTTTATATTAATAGCAACAATGTACAAGTTTTAAATACAATGAAACAAAATTACATAGATACGGTAATCATATACATTACTTATGAAAAACTATAATGCAAGCGCATTATTTTTTTTGTTTTTTTTATTATTAATTTACATAGTTATATGTTGAAATGTTAATTTTTTCTTTATTTGTCGTTTATTTGGTTATTCGTTTTCAATCATGTTGTTCAATTGTATGCATTCTAGTCATTATCATCCTTTTCTTTTCTTTCCTTCAAACAAACAATATTGCCGTTGTGTAAATTTTTATAATAGTGTTACGATAATGTTTCAGATGTAAGATAATTATAGTCAAATCTCTGAATTGTAAAATGAGCGGTTACAACACATTTGAAATTGTTTTGCAAAATAGAATATATCTATCTATCTAATGTGATTTTGAAAAAAATTTTTTAAGGCATATCGTTTTATAGAGTTATACTATACTATATATACTGGTATACCTAGCATTTTTAAATGTGATTTTCTCGAAACAAGGTTTTTGAATCTGAGCACACGATAATTAGAAAACGACTGGATAGATCGCGTTAAAATATTGCGTGCTTCCTTTAATTTGTCGGTGAACCTACAAAATTTTAAATGTATAGATAATTAGTATGGCATCACTCTGTTCTTTAATGTCACATTTAAAAACTTAGACTTGCTCTACATTAAAATTTAACTCCATACTAACACTAAAGCCGACTATTAAATTCGTTATTGTTACAAATATTTTGGAAAATGTGGAGATTATACTTAAGCTGTATACTTAATTTGGTTGTTAGAAAGGCCCATAGTCGCAGTCAGCTCATTTAGTATTAATGTTTTTAAAATAATGTATCAGGGCTAAATAATAAGATCACGTTCATAGATTTTTTCAGTTTTATTAAAACGTTTGAAATATTCTTTATTGTTATTGCCAAAAACTCAAGTAAATTTACCAAATACTTTAATGAATATAAACTGCAACCAAAACATCCTTAAGAGGTCGAGCAAGCGGTGGATGCCTATATGGAATACATACATCGAAGCTGAAAAGCTATGACTTTGTAGAAATCCAAGATATAGTCATCGTAAAGCTTTTAGAGAAACCCAATAGGTTTATTATTCCTTTTTATATAAACTGTAACAAATGGACCGAAGACTTTATAAGACTGAACAATCTTATGTTTGACCTATCAAGCAAAAGCGTAATGTTGATCGGCGATTTCAATGCCAGAATAAGCTCTAACTATATAACAGCCCTGTAGCATATAAATATCCAGCTGCTCGCTCATACTCACACACTACATCCCTGACTAGAAAAAAAGACTGACATCCCTGTTTTGACAAGAAAAGTGCCTGTTTACACTGGTGCGGGCAGGAAGATTGTCCAAAAGAGAGGGAACACTTTTTATTGAAGTGGGAAGAAGAAGGGTTACTTCCACCGAAAATTCATTTCCACATCTGACAGATTTTTTCATTTTAGTTTTGATCGTTGATGAGCAAAGAAGTGTGAAGAATAGGAAAAGATGTATGTTTCGGGCCAACTGCTCAAATTTAACAATTAAAAATGCTCCGATTCAAGTGTTTCACTTGTCAAAAAGTCTTTCAGCCCCATGAAAATGTGAACACGACGTTCATGGTGAGGGCTTTCATCCCGTCGCCAATGTAAACAGGCACAAAAAGATTAAGTTGTCAGATTCGCGCCTTTGTTGTCTTTCTATTCTTCGATTTGGCGGCGAACACAACATTATTTGGAAAAAGTAAAAATAGGCTTATTTTAATAAAGTTTATTTATTTTAACAAGTTTATTGTGCATCGCAACCGCACAAATTTGTGACCTCGATGTGATAAAAAAAGAAAAACGTGATACAAATTTAATCCAAAATATATATATTTGTATATATTATATATAAATAATTATTTAAAAAAACCAACGCAAGCGTCATAGACATCGCCTTTGCCATCGCTATCGCCAGCGTCTTCGCAATCAGGACTACAGTTTAACAACATATAATAATAATAATAATAATAACAATAAGCAACATTTTCTGTACGAAGTACATACATATATAGGGTGGCCATGATGTAGTGGTACTAGCAATCGCTTCTCACTCGGAGGGTCACGGTTCGAATCCTACCCATGACAAGTTTTTCATTTGTGTAATTGGAATTCCGTCAGAAAAATTCTGCGTGTGAAGGCATAACACTGACATGTAGATTTGGCTGTTGTAGAGTTTCAAGCACAAAAAACAAGTGTGAATTATATCCTTCGAATCACTCTGAGTGAAGAAAGAAAAACTCTATTCGGACTCCCGCCCCTGGAGAGCTAATATCGAAACCAAATACACCTGAGTTTCAAACCACTACAAAACAATTTTCCTTTCTCCTTCTTCTATCTTTCCGCCCGCGCCCTGGCAACAGTAAAAGGGTATCTATCCCCATAGGAGGTTAGTAAATTATAAAAAAAAAATACACATATTACTGTGTTACACCAGCTCCAGCGTCATCGCCATCACTATTGTCAGCATCAGCGCCGAAAATTGCGACAGCACCACACAGGTTCCAGACACTGTTCAACAGCACCACGAATCCCAGATACTCGCCATCAGCAGTGAGTGAGTAAATCAATCATTTATTACCAAATTTCAAATAAAATACATTTGTATGAATAAAGTCATAGATATAATTTTTACTTATCCTCTTCATATTCCAATTCTTACTATAGTATATTATTATATTAATTACATTATAAACATTCTTAGTGGGTAGAATTACAATTTCAACATTCTTTTTCTCGCTTACGTGTGTGGATTTTTCGTGGAAAACATCGCGATTGAAATAAATGGCTCGCTCAGTCGGTTTCGCTTAAGGTTACGGTTACGTTTATACATTGCAAAATAATAATAATTATAAGAAATTGTTACGTTGAATTGAGCTACCGCGATTCATTTCATTTTACTTAGACATTTTCTGGTTAGTTTACGTTTCGAAAATGTCCCGTGATGGCAAAAACACCGAACCCAACGGTACCGGGAATAATTTGGGAAATGCATTGATGGATAGTCAGTCTGCCTCTGATTCTATGCAGCAAACATCTTTGATTTCAATTAAAATTCCACGCTTTTGGAACAACCGACCGCATTTATGGTTCTTACAAATCGAAACGCAATTTCGATCAAACAATATTACGGCTTCAAATACTAAGTATGATTATTTATTGGCTTTACTTAATAGTCAAACCATGGAATCAATTGCCGATATCCTCGTTTCGCCGCTTACGCAGCAGAAATATGATAATTTAAAAAAAAAGTTTTACTCGAAAGAAATCGAGATAGCGAAGAAAAACGGTGCTAAATAAAATTGAACACGGTGATATGAAACCTTCTGAACTATTTAGGAGCATGGAAAGTCTAGCCAATGGGAATAATCAGTCAATTCGCCACTTGTTAAAAAACTGTGGTTAAATCTACTTCCGTCGAACATTCGCGTTTGCCTAATGGCAGCTGAAAGTTCCCAAACCAAAACGAATATTTTTTTTTTGGCTGACTACAGGCTACATGACTCCTCAACAGCTTTCAATACCCAAGTCTCGCAGGTCAGTGTACCTGAGACTTCTACTTCGGATAGAGAACTCTTAGAAAAAAATAGTTCATCGCATTGAACGTTTAGGAATGCGATTTCCAAAGAACAATAGCAGAGAACAATAGAGGTATTTCGCGGGAAAGATCAAACAACAGATCCCGTTCGCGAAGTAGGAATAAGGATGATAAATCTTTTTGTTGGTTTCTTCGAAAATTTGGTCGGAATGCAAAAAAATATCGGATGACAACAAAAATTCAAAAAACTAATTTGCCAGATCTCAGATACGGCTATGAGGGAGGCAAATTTTGCCGCCGTCTTTTCGTTCGGGATAAAAATTCCAAATTTCAATTTTTAGTCGATACAGGAGCAGAAATTTCGATTATTCCTCGTAAATGCTGTCAAAATATCAACCAACCTTACGATTTCATTCTTATTACCGCAAACGGGGGACAAATTCACACTTACGGCTGTAAACGATTAAAAGTGGACTTGAATTTAAGACGAGCTTTCGATTTTACTTTTGTAATCGCAGACATCGATCACCCTATTATAGGACCTGATTTTCTGCACAAGTTTAATTTAATTGTCGATCTTCGGAACCAACGAGTCATAGATAAAAACACTAATCAGCTGTATTTTTAAATCCGCAAACACGAGTTTTCCAAAACCTTTTTCGATTTCTTCGTTGCCATTCTTGATGAGTTTCCTGAACTTAAAGCTCCACCAGATTTTACGTTACCGGTAAAACATGACATTGTTCATCGAATAACCACTAATGGTCAACCTCCTACAGCTAGTGCACGTCGACTCAATCCGGAGAGGTTAGCTATCGCGAAACGTCTGTTCCAGCAAATGATCTATTTAGGTATTTATCGCGTTTCAAAATCACACGTCGCTTCACCACTTCACATTGTCCCGAAGAAGAATTCACTCGATTTCAGGCCATGCGGTGACTGCCGATGGTTAAATCAAGCGACCATTCCAGATAAGCACCCAATGGCAAATGCTCAAGATTGCTCCGCTAACCTCAACGGTTGTTCGATATTTTCAAAGATTGATCTGGTACGAGCCTACCATCAAATACCGGTCGCCGAAGAAGTTACTCATATAACGGCAGTCATAACGCCTTTCGGGTTTTCCGAATTTTTGTGAATGCCTTTTGGAGTGCGTAACGGTGCGCAAACCTTTCAACGTTTTATGAATCGCATTTCAGATGATCTTTCATACGTTTTTGTTTACTGGGACGACGTCCTGGTCTCAAGCAAATCGGTCGAGGAACATAAAGCACATTTACGTGAAGCTTTCAGAAGATTGCAGGAGCACGAGCTAACCGTTAATTTATCGAAATGTGATCTCAGAGTAAACGAACTCAACTTTTTGGATTACTGCGTTTCAAAAAATGGAATAACTCCTTCCGATGAACGAGTAACGATTTTCCTAGTCCAGGCTCTGTCAAACAACTTCAGCGCTTCCACGGCATGATAGTAAAAATTAAACCGCTTTATACCAAACGTGGCATACGAAGCCAAAATTCTTTACGAGCAATTAAAAAATATTAAAACGGGCGATATTTCAATGGTCGGACGAGCGCGAAAAAGCTTTCCAAGTTCCCAAAAGAGATTTGTCCCAACGTACAATGCTTTTTCATCCCAAACCTTTAGCGCAAATCATGCTTCAATAGATGCTTCAAATGACGCTATCGGAGGAGATCTCCAGTAGTTTAATAATAACGTTTGGGAGCCGTTAGGTTTCTTTTCAACTCGTTTAAGTCCAACCGAAAGAAAATAATAGACGATTCGATCGCGAACTTCTCGCAATTTTCAAAAACGTTAGGCACTTTCGTTATTATGTGGAAGGTAGACTATTTACAGTTTTCACCGACCACAAGCTGCGCACAAATGCAATTTGCTCTAAAACAGAAAAATCACCTCGTCAAACGCGCCATTTATAATTCACCGCTGAATTCACTACCGATATTCGTTATGTCAAAGGGATTCAAAACATAGTCGCCGATACATTATCGAGATCATTTGTCGAATTGATCGATTTAAAAAAAGTCAGTATTCCAAATCTTGTAAAATAGCAAGAAAACGACGAAGAGCTCAAGTCACTTTTATAACTTTCACTTTCATCTTTTAAATTACAAAAAATAAATATTTCATTCGACGAAGTTGAAATATGGTGTGAAACCACCACTGGAAAACACCGTCCGTATATTCCGCACATTTTTCGTAGCACGATTTTTGATAACCACCAAAAACTGTCACATTCAGGTTCAAGGGCAAAGCGTAAAACTATTACCGAAAACTATTTTTGGCCAAAAATGAACAAGGACGTTGGAATAAAAGTTGTATTTCTTGTCAAAAATCTAAAATTTCTAGACACACTACATCGAAACCCGGAATATTTCCAGTTCCAGAAGGCCGTTTTTCACACGTCCATATGGACTTAGTTGGGCCGTTACCTCCGTCTCAAGGTTTTACTTATTTACTAAGAGTAAAAGATCGATTTTCATCCTGGCCTGAATCCATTCCATTAAGAAATATGAATGCTTCCACGGCTGTGTCCGCTTTCGTTCAAAACTGGGTTTCCAGATTCGGTCTTCACCAAACGATCACAGTCGATCAGGGAACTCAATTCGAGTCTAGTCTTTTCAAAGAAATTTCTGAAACCCTCGGTACCAAGCGAATCAGAACTATTACGTATTATCCTCAGGCGAACGGATCGGTTAAACGATTCCATCGGAAACTTAAAGAATCTCTTCGCGCATACGACGATAAACAAAATTGGCATTCAAACCTACCTTGGATACTTCTCGGTTTCTACAATAATTTATGACATTAACGTAAGAGCATACGATTTCAATCGACCGACTTAAACCAGCCTTTTGTGAGAATAGCGATGAAAAAAACACGCCCGAGAAAAACACAAAGCAAGTCACTTTCAATTTACATTGAAATATACCTTCGAAGAATGTAAATTAATTTAAAAAAAATATTCACTTATCTTTGCCTATTAAATAAATCGTATTAAAATAAAACACTGAATGTACATATTATATATATCATATACTCATACGTCATTTGCCTATCGAATGATTTTATTAAAGTAAAATACTGATTGTAATACCCATGTAAAAAAAAGGAGAACAACTTATTTCGCTATTGAATTATTGTATTAAAGATAAAATACTCACTGTACACATAAATATGAAAATATGTAAAAATTAAATTTAAACTTTTGTACGGCGGGGTAGTGATGTAGCGTATAAATTTACAACGGCTCGCTCATACTCACACACTACATCCCTGCCTAGCAAAAAAGACTGACATCCCTGTTTTGACAAGAAAAGAGATTGTCAGATTCGCGCCTTTTTTGTCTTTCTATTCTTGGATTTGGCGGCGAACAAAACATTATTTGTAAAAAGTAAAAATTGCCTTATTTTAATAAAGTTTTTTTTATTAAAACAAGTTTTTTTTATTGTGCATCGCAACCGCACAAACCCTAATTGAAATATCTAAAGTAGTATTATTAAATTTTTATAATAAAATAGAACATCCAAGGATAATATCTGTAACCAAAATGGTATGAAGCTATTAGAAATGTTACAAATGTACGACAGCATTGTTTTGAATGGATGCACGAAAGGTGATTCCGAAGGTCACTTTACCTTTGTTGGTGGCCAAGGTAATTCGGTGATCGATTACTGCACGGTAAATAACGATTGAATCAATCTTATAAATAAATTTGAAGTTTTGAGTAAACATTTTTCTGATCATATGCCGTTAGTAGTTGAATGAATCACACTTTGAACCGACACACAGATCTCTCAATTTAATGCCCCGATTAAAATGGAAAATTTTGAATTTAGAAGCCTTCCACAACTATTTAGATAATTACCTTTCACACACCTCTCCAACTAACCAGTCGACTGCCGCACTCTCAAACCAATTGACAAGTTGCATAAGAAATTTTGCAATCTACTCAAATTCAAATACGAGTACAACGAGTTTATTCACTCAAAAATGGTTTGATAGAGAATGCTTGAATGCCAGAAAAAAATCATTTGCTCTACTAAGAGCTTTTTGTAGTTGTTCTTGTGATGAAATTCGTAAATGGTACATAAAAGCTAATGACAAATATAAGAAAATTTGTCTCGCAAAGGAAATCCATTTTCAATCAATGTAAGCTCAATCACCCAGCCAAATCAAAAATACAAAGCAGTTCTAGAAGATGGCAAAGAAATAAACTGTTCACGCAACTCTATTGGCCTAAACGTCTCTGCAGATAATCTCTCCGAATATTTCAAAATTCTTCTTCAAAACAATCCAAAAACAACTTTCTTATACGCACAACCGCTCGTTTGTGATGAAATATTAGATTCCATAATATCAGTTAATGAAACTAATGAACTACAATTCGTTTTCCAAAAATCCAGAGACGGAAAAGCCCCAGGTGGAGATGGGATACCTTACGAGTTCTTTAAAAATGCATCTCCTACTTTCTATAACCATCTACTTAAGATTTTTAACAACATTTTTGGAAATGCTGAAATACCCTCCTCATTTAAGAAATCTATAATTTCCCAATCCATAAGAAAGCAGATTTAAATGCAGTTGAAAACTACCGAGGCATATCCTTCATGACTGTCATTGCAAAGATATTTTGTGGTGTTCTCATTAACAGACTTGAGAAATGGGTGGATATAAACAACGTTCTTACGGAGCTTCAAGCAGGCTTCAGAAAGAACTATTCGACTGTTGACCACATATTTGCTTTAACATCAATGGTAAAAGCATTCCAAGCCAGAAATAAAAGACTATACATGTTGATCGTCGATTTAAAAGCTGCATTTGATTTGGTGAGTTGAAATGCTTTTTTTTATGAACTTTCCCAACTTGGAGTATCAACAAGATTCATTCAAATAATCTGATGTTTGTACAAATATACTGAGGCAGCAGTTTGGGATGGCAAAACGTACTCAAAACCAATTAAAACAGGGATGTATTCTCAGTGCTCTTCTATTTGCTCTCTTTATAAATGATATAGTTACGCACATTCCAGGCGGTATCCGAATTGCAGGTATCAAAATTAATGTGTTACTTTATGCCGATGACCTTCTCTTATTATCCGAATCAGCAGAAACCGTACAACTGATGATAAATCGTCTAATGGACTACTACAATAATTGGGGTTTAATCGTCAACATTGAAAAATCGAAAGTCATGGTTTCCTCGCGTTCCACTCGGAGTGAAGTTAGGAATAACTGGATGATTAGTTTTGCTCAATCCAACCCTAGATTTTAGCAAACACCTTGCAGAAAAAGCTAAAATTTCACAAAGTCTGATTAATCTTACATGGAAGAAGATTTTCTCTAACGATCGCATAAATCTCTCAACTAAATTTCAAATTTTCAATGCAGTCGTAAAATCTTCGCTTTATTATGCTATACAAATATGGGGAACGCAAAAATACGAAGAAATTGAAAAGTTTCAAAGAAATTTCACCAAACTATTCAATTTACTTGGAAACAGGCTTACCAAAACTTTTCACTTCAATGTTTAAGTTGTTCGGTTTCCAGGAAAATCGTTTATGTAAAAAAAATGATGTTTTATGAAATTCGGAATAAGGACTGGTGGTTCAGGACATGGGAAAACATTTCTGCTACCTGTGGAGAAGATGTTCAGATGAACCCCAACAACATTAGTATGATGAAAGTGAAATTCTACGAAATCATCCAAAAACTTGAAGACTCTTCTCGAAATCAAATGATGGAAAAGGCCTGCCAATCGGAAAGCAGAATACTTTATAGCCAGCTTGATTATAACTTGGGTGACAAGAACTACTTGTTGCAGTAAATTTTCCCGCAACAAGTTTGGTTCTCTTTTTCCTTGTAAGTCCCTTCGGCCACTCTTTCCTTTGAGTGGGAACACCGAGCTCTGGCGGAGGTGGAGGGCAGCCATGGTCCCATCAGCCAGTGGGCCACCAACCCCAGAGCTCGAAAAACAACGCACATAGGTTCACGGGAGGAACCCCAGGGTGCGAGAGGAGGTCCGTTGTCGGAGCCCATAGATAGACGGGAGACTCACAACGGGAAGTATCAGACAGGACGTCTGAAAGTCGCCGACGGGTGGTTACGGACGGTCCATTCAATCCAGACACCCCAACACGATGATAACGGGTGGGGGAAGAGGATCCCTGGAACATACACCCCAACGAAAGCCAACAATAGGAGGCTTAAAGAACACCCAATCCAGCTACCGATGTGGGTGCGAACACCGGCATCACATACCACAACTGATGTGGATGCAGCTAGCAACGAGCCAAGTGATCGATGGGTGAAGAGACGATGATCTCTTTTATAGCAACACCCCAACGAGGGAGCAACAAAGGAGCAACAGTGGTGTACAGGCGAACGGCCAGCATAATCGGGCACACCCCAACGACGCACCAGCTGTAAGAGTCAGGTTTGATGGGTGAAGGGACCCAGTACCCCACCGATAGAGCGTCGAAAGAGCAGCAGAGGCGTGTAGGCGGACGGCCAAGTAATAAGATCGCCTCCACCGAGGGAACAGACAAACACACATGCAATACATAAACGTACAACAACCAACAACAAAGGAGACCAACCAATAACAACCAGCAAATAACGAACAACGATTCTACAAGAAAAAAAGAACAAACTAACAAACTGGCAGATAGGCCAGAGGGCAGAAGGGCCCAACTACAAAAACTTAATAAATAATTGTAAGGAGTGACATGCTATTGGTCAGTCGCCCCCCCCCCAAATCTGAACGCCGATCCACCGGAGTAGTTTGGGACCCGCAGATAAAAATATAAAAATTGTAATTTGCACAGGCACTAAACGTAGCTTTTGTAAGGGGCGGCGATAGAACGGATGGTTGGGTCGAGATACAATCCCTTTTGGATTGTATCTACAATTTTTCCCTTTCGTTCCAACACTCCAGCTACCATCCCATCGCATTTCCTTTCTCCTTCGTGATCGTGTTAATTTTTACAAACAATTTTTATTAGTGTAATGCGATGATGGGGGAAAAATGCCCGGGTAATAGAAAAGAAAGAAAACTCTGCTTTTCGCAATTTCTGTTGTAGAACCTAAGAGTAGGAGAATTGCTAGGCATAGTTGCGATCCACAGCTTCCATAAACTCGCACAGTGGAGTTCCCAGTCATAACTGGAAGTGGAAGCGAACTCCGAGACTGAGGAGTTTAGTATGAATGTGGAAAATAGCATGTGTGAGAGGCCTAGCAAAGCTTGTTAGTGTTGTAGCTAGAAATCCCGTCGTTGAGTCCACTAGTGCTGAATCAATGTGTGAGAGAGTGGGCTTTTGGCTTGTTTGTGTGTGTCTGGCGGGAGCTGTGGATCGTAAAAGATCTGGAAGTCACTTTGGTGACGACCAACGCAGCAGGTCAGCTAAGTGTTTTGATATTGTTTTACTATTTTTTTTTTTAATTTTGCGAAAAGCAAAGTTTTTTTCTTCTTTGAGAGTTTGCGAATTGCGAAAAGCAATTCTGTAATTTTTTTGTAGAGTAGATCTTTTTTTCCTTGACTAGAGTCGCGAGTTGTGCTTGGAAAACCTCCGTATCGGCGCCGAGAACCAAACATAACATACTTCCAAGATTCCCTCACTAATCTCATTAATCTTTAAATCACAATCCTTAGATCAATAGCTCCTCTATTTAAACGGGAACCCATATAATGGAAACTTTGATCAATTTTGCAATTTGTGTACCTTGAGAGCTAAGGAAGATTGTTTTCATTTTTTAAGCTTATGTCCAATTTTTAAGCAGCAAACAAGAGCATACTTTGGTAAACAACACTCTCAATACCGGAGACTGAAATTTGAAATGAATCTGATTGGGCGAAATTTGTAATTTTTGTCAGAGTTAACTATATACAAAATCATTTATTTTAATATTTATACTATTTACTAGTTCAATTATATTAAATACTTTGAAGTTACCAGTCAAGCTGACGGCTAAGCCAATGCCTTATAATTCATAAAAACTATTGTAAATGTATTGAAAAATTGCAATAAATGAATCTTTGAGTTGAATTGAATTGAATAGTATGGTAATGGCCAAAGCAAAGGGCTATAGGGCTCACAAAATAACATGCCCCACTGTGGTGACACTTGATGTTAAGAAGTAAGCTAGTTATCCATAACAAAAGCATTTTCGAGAATGCATACACCACGCTATTTACTTAAGATAGCAAGAAGCTATCTCAATAATAGGCAGCTTCAATAACAAACAGAAGATGGTATCAAATATTACAGTGTCTCTGCAGGTGTACCACAGGAATCATTACATTACTGTGGAATATTATATACGACGGTGTACTGCGACTGACGCTGCCATGAGGAGTTTAGGTTTCGCTGATGACATTGCTATTGTTACGGTCGCCAAACACATTCACGAAATAAAATCTGCTATTGCGCAAAGAAAAGATTGGCTTTGTTCAGCTGGACTTGAACTTGCTGAACACAAAACTAAGGCGATTTTAATAACCAGTCGTAAGATCGTGGAATATGCTACCTTCCTGGTTGGAAGCCAAACAATTCGGTCTAAGGGAGCACTGACATATCTGAGAATAATGATAGACAATAGAGTCCAGTTTGCATCAGATGTCTTCTATGCCAGCGAGAAGGCATCTTTACTACAAGCGGCATTATTAGGAAATCTACCAAATATCGGTGGGCCTAGTTAAACTAGAAGGGAGTTACTTTAAAGAGTGATCAGCTCGGTTCTGATTTACGCTGCCCCTGTTTGGGCCACGGCACTAGTCAGAGGGGATCCTAAGAAAACACTATAGTCGGCACATAGACTATGCGCATTAAAGACGATATGTGGCTTTAGAACGATATCGGATGAAGCAGCATATATTATAGCTGGAGGGATACCATTACCATATCGATATACTCGTGGATGAGGTGTTTAGGTTATACAACAAAATTTCGTCAAACCGCAACATAGAAAAGCATGAAATAAAAAGGATTAGATCAATAATTAGGTAACAGGATAGATGGTACAACACTGCAAAAGGCCGATGAACCTATAGAACCTATTCCGTCTATAGAAGTGTGTGGGTAAATCGGACACATGGGAACTGCAACTACCACCTCACACAGTTCCTATCTGGTCAGTATCTGTACCGCTTTAAACACGATAACTCTTCCTTGTGTCCAAATGGCGCCGAAGATGCGGACCATGCAATATTTTATTGCAGTCGGTTCATAGAAAGAAGAAGAATCGTACCGAATCCACAGTCCATTGACGAACATATGTTACGATCAGAGGAAAACTGGGCGGAAGTTTGTGAGTTTATAACCGGTGTGTAGAAATAAATCCGCCGAATCGAACAAGTAGGATGTGCTGAAACAGCAAGGACTCAGGAGATAGCATAGATACTTACCAGCCCCACGAAGTACATTAATACCTTAAGGGAGTACCGCGGGGAGAGGGATTGAAGTGTGTAGTGAGAGTTACATTTCAACATTTAGGAGTATGAATTGCGTATGCTATTCGTTGCGTGAAAGACCTGAAGATGTTCCCTTATAAAGTACAAACCGTTCACGAATTGCTGCCTGTTGACCGTCAAGTGAGGTTAACTTGTGTTTAACAGCAACGTGGTACAAGAATAGAATAATGTCATATCCAAAATCATAATTCTGGGGCCGGACATCCACATTAAATGCACGAAGAACCATTGCATACCCTCAAAGTGACTGTTTGGTGCGGCGGTTGCAGTAAAAAACTAATTGGCCCTTATTTTTTTAGAACGCCGGCGGCAACACCGTAGCCATACCTGGTGGGCGCTATAGATAGATATTAAACTAGTTTTTTTTTGCCGCAAGTTTCTGAATTAGGTTTGGAGCATTGTTGGTTGCAACAGGACGGAGCCACCATTCACACGGTTCCGAGCATTGTTGGCTCTGGCAGGATGGAGTAACCGCTCACACAGCTCCGGGAGCGATGAGATTTTGGATCACTAATTTTCTGGTCATGTGGTCTCCCGTTTTTGCGATTTGAACTGGCCGGCCAGATCGCCAGATTTAACGGCACCACACTTCTTCCTTTGGGGCTTTTTGAAAACTCGACTTTACCACAACAAATCACAAACCTTGCATGTCTTGAAAGCAAACATTGAAGAAGAAATCACCAATTTGGAGCCAGATATCTTGCGAGCAGCAATTCAAAATACCGTTAAACGAGCACAAATGTGAATCAATCCAGGAGATGGTCATTTGACCGATATCATTTTTTCAACTTAATGTCATCAATTTTACACCTTCAAGTAAACTTTTCGTGACAACATGGCCCAACTATTTTCATTTCCAACAAAATGGCAGCCTATTCACATAATGACATTACTTTTGCCACACCTTGTTGAAAGAGTTAGTTCTTTAAATGTGAAACTTCACCGACCTAACAGCAGCCCCTATTTTCCTCCGAAATGCTGTACCAGCATGTGGACTAAACATCAATGTCGTGTTATTATTATTGAGACTACGTATACACATTGACTATAGAGGATACGTTGTAAACATTAAAAATTAATTCAATTCTTGAAGTAAATTTCTCTCGTCTTCCTTTAAATTTAAAATTTTGTCAAACGTCAATATGCATTAACATATTTATGAAATATCGTATTTCCGCCCATGTGTGTATATGCTCAAACATACCATGAAACTGGAAACACATGCTTATGTATGATATTACTCGTATCTTCGTCCTCCGCATCATATCTAATCATCCAGATATTTCCCAATTTTCAGAGAACACTTGTTGTCATTATGATAATTATTAATTTTGTTTTCCACAACATTTTCTTCTTCAATAATATCTTGGCAAAATTTAATAAAAAAGAAGAGAAAAAAATATATTTCTTATAAATCCTTTCCTTTATGTGGTTTGATTGAGAGTTTCGACTATTGCATTTATTTTCAAAAACACTCAACGACTTATTTGTTAATTAAATTAAATTAAAGAAAGTTAATCGAACCTGCAAAAAGGCTGCTTACACTTTAAAGTGGCTCTTTAATAGTGATTTGCGGCCTTTTTGGCTTTATAGTAATTTATGTCGGCGTATCTCCAAGAACATGTAAGTTTAAGTCTTATTTTAGGTCAAAGGATAATGTTTACCCAGTCGAATTAATTACAAGGATATAAAGCCTTCCTTATTAACAGAGTTAGATGACCCTTTTCGTTTGAACTTTTTTAAACTAATAATACTCTTAGGCTTACCATTTGCACGAGTATAAAAAGTAAAGTTTCAGTTTTACGAAAGGAACAGTTTTCTGAATAAAATTAACTTGACTGGCATGAAGCTGATGTTACCCTTTAAATTTGTAGAACGTTAATTTCCTTTGAAATACAATAGTTACTCCCGAAAGTAAAAATAAGTGGACAATCCCAAAATTTGTAATTAAAATAGAATTGAAAACTTTTAATATACGAAAATATTTCAAGAGTATCTGCCGGAGCACCAATCCGTAGATACCAATCCACCAAAAATGAAAATTAGTTGTAAAGTGGATGCCTCTATTAACTGCAGCGAAATAACAATCTGAAGAGTTGATTTTAATAAAAAAAAAATTAAGTTAAGTGTTTTTGTCCAATCCTTCCTAAAGATAGGAACCAAAGAGGACCAAACCCAATCACTGTCTTTTGGTGTTGGGTCTTCAACGAAAGCGCTTTGCCCAGTTATCACGCTATTTGTGTGAACTCGGTAAAGAAGATATTTCTCTCTAAGATTTAAGATCCATTAGCCTCATGTATATACTGATGAAAGCCTGTAACTAGTTAAAATCGTACTAGAATTAACTCTTGGTTAATACTCAAAATAAATTTTACACGGTGACTATTCAAGGGTGAGTCTGACCCTCCCATAAAACAATGTACATTTTGTTAACAAATAGAAATATTCAAATATTTATGAAAAATGATATATTTAATAATGAAAGGACACACATTTCCACATTTACTTATTTTCTCAACAGTTTGGACTTTTGAGCAAGTATTGCATATTGGAATTTTACAAGATGAGCAAACACTGTTCGTTTTGCGATCTTTTTTATAGGGGCAAATGCTGCAGCGCTTTCTTTTGGATGCAACATTAGACACAGCTGGAACAGATCTTTCAGGCATCGGCAGTTTGAACACCCTTGATGTTATCATACGCAATTGCCGGGGTATCTTTTCATTGTAAACTCTATGCCAAGCCTGCGAAAGTAGTTAGGTAGATTTCCTGACTTGCCACTGACTGCATCATATATAGCTTTACTATTTATGCCTGTGATATTTACCATTGCATTAAATAATAACATCGGCCACCGTCGAGTAGCCCTGGCAACCGAGAATTTGGCACACTTTTGGTCAAAGGCGTTAGCCCCAACGTTAGTCTCATTGTAGAACATGATCATCGCAGGCTTATTGTGTTGATCAGGAACTATCTCATCTCTTGTTTTATGGGATAAAAATTCTCTTAGGACCTCTCTTTTGTTTGACTATGAACCTACATATGTTAGTTTTTTAGGAACCACAGTTAATCGACTAATTCAATGTTGGAGAACCAATACTCACCAGTGATATTCCGATTGGAACCTTCAACCGGAGGGGCCAAGCGAAGTAAAACTTGAGTTGGTCAAAGCTTGTCATTTTTAGCTCTAGGTCACAGTAAACTTCGGCATTTACCATGTAGTGGGTTTTGGCATCAGTCAATATTACTATCTGACAGGTTTTTTTTTTATTAGTATCTGACAGGTTTTTTGGCATATATATGCGAAAAGCACATCGCTCCCCTAAAAGGTGCTAGCATGTCATCTACAGTAAGTGTTGCTCCAGGAGAATAGTTATTTTGACAATGACTTACCCATTGAGAAAAAATGTCAGTATAGCTGCTAACTTGTTATCTTTCGCCCTTTCTCTTCTAATATTAGCATCATCGAATCTTATGCAAGATGTAAAGCGGCAGAGAGTCATTGTCCTACGAAAAATGTCACGTCCAGTACCATCTGATGCACAAAGTGAAGATAAATTTTCATGATTCGATTTGAATAGGCCCGCCAAATAAAGCAATCCTATAAATGCTCGTAGTTCAGTAATAGTTGTTAAATTTATAAACGTTGGTCTCCATATAGTGCGAGATAAATTAGCGCGTTTAAAAATTTTGTACTTTAGTTGAACCTGTTAAATCTTGGCATTTGTGTGTAGAACGATAGTTCGTCGATGAAGAGATCAAATACATCTGCAAGTGATGTCTCTGGGCCTAAAGTGGTTGCTAGTCCTTTAGGATTTCCCACTGATACAGATATAACATTATGAGCTGGAGTTCGACTTTGAGCTGGAGGTTATTTAGCCCAACGCATACAGTTATTTTTTCCAAAGTAATAGTTAGACCGCTGCGCTGTAGAAGACTCAAAAGGCTCCTACTGGCTGGCATCGGCATACCTTGGCCACGATCATGTCGGTCCTCTCCCTGGTGATAACCTAGAAAAGGTGGTAGTGCAATCTGGAAGGCCAAAAACTGGCCTCATCATCGGGTGCGAGGCTAACGCTCATCACACGGTATGGGGGAGTACCGACATCAACGATAGAGGTGAGTCACTTTTTGATTATATTATGGGCAATGAGCCCACTTTTAAAACAAGAAACCGAAAGCAAATGCTAGATATCGCTCTTGTCTCCGACAACATCACTCAAAAACTCACGAACTGGATGGTATCGTCTGAACACTCAATCACTCAAATACATCCAATTCAACCTAAGTAATTCTGCTCTCAGCAAACCAATAGAGGAATACTGTCAGGAACACTGTCCTCTGATCTATCAAGTCCCCCGTGTGACACCAACGAGATTGACATGAAAGTCAAGGAATTCACCCTGCCTCTCAAGCGGGCTATGGCTACTTCCTGTTCTCTTATTCAACATAGAGGCAAGAAAAAGCCGCACTGGTTGACATCAGCACAGTGGCCTCTTAGAACGAAGTGTAGAAAACTTTTCAACCTAGCAAAAAGAACAAGAAAAGTGACTGACTGGGACTCATACAAAGAATCCCTCAAAATATATAAAAAAGAACTGAGGAAGGCAAAGCGACAATCCTGGACATCATTCTGTGAAAAAATTACAGAAATCTCTGAGGCATCGCGGCTAAGAAAAATTCTCTCTACAAATTCTATAATTCTATGAAAAAAACTGATGGCTCTTGGACAACCTCAAGTGATGAATCACTTAACCTACTGGACGCTCACTACTGGAGGCTCACTTTCCAGGTAGCTTCCTATTCGCGGCCAGTAGCAACCCAAACAAGACTACTGCAACCGTGACCAAAATGTAAAATCTGATTACAAGAGATAAACTGGTTTGGGCACTGCATAGCTTTAAACCATACAAGTCTGTTGGTCAGGACGGTATAATACCTGCTGAGTTACAAAGGTCCTAAGAATATTATAAGGAGCTGTGTAGAACTGATCCAAATTCCACTGTCATTTAGAGAAATCAACGTAGTTTTCATCCCCAAAGACGGAAAATGCTCTCATGTTGTCCCAAAGGACCTCAGACCTATAAGTCTCTAGAACGACTGATTGATATCCATATACGAGCTAAAATTGATCCAAGACTTTTGTCAACGATTCAACATGCCTACTGTAAAGGAAAGTCGGTGGAAACGGGTCTACATTCACTGACTGGCCACATCGAACGATCGCTACTATACAAAGAGTACACAAAGGTTACTTTCCTGGACATGGAGGGCGCCTTCAACAACGTCAACAAATCCGCAATCACGACTGCGCTGTCAATTCTGCAGGTAGACGACTCACATGGGAAGTTGATCAGTCTTATGCTAAATAGCAGGATAATCAACTCAAAAATAGATGGGGCTTCTGCACAAAGATGTGTCAACAAAGGTACGCCACAGTTCCCCTTCTCTGGAACTTTGTGGTTAATGAACTGTTGATATACCTGGAAGTAGGTGGTAACAGGGTGATTGCCTATGTGGATGACGTTGATATGGATGTCTCAGTTAAGCATCTTAATACCATTAAAGAACTCCTTCTGCTAAATCTTAACAGATTAACGCTTTTGGATTGGAAGTAAGCCCCATAAAACTGATCTTTTCCTCTTTTCCAGGAAATATAAAATTCCAGTCATAGACCTTCCATCAACAACCAGTACCAGTTTAGTCTCTTCTGATACAGAAAAATATCTGGGTCTTATTTTTGACAGGAAACTAAACTCGACACCTAACATTCAAGAAAGAAAGCTACAGTAGCTTTGTTCTCTTGCAAAAAACGCCATTGGGAACAAATGGGGCCTTCAACCTCTCATAACCCACTGGCTATACATCTCGGTCATACGACCGATACTCACCTACGGACGGCCTTAGTCAATGCAGTCAACGGCAGCAAACTAGCAAACTAAGCTGAGTCCTAAGCGGAGCCCTACGTTCTGCTCCCTCCGCGGCATTAGATATTCAGTTTCACTTTACACCCCTCTCTGAAGAAAAACATGATATCTGCAAAGGATATCCTCATCTTTTCGGATAGGCAAGCCACTATTTAGTCCCTGGACTCAGTCTCATTAAATTCTAAAACCGCCACAGGAATATTCCAGGAAATTATAGGGCCGACGAACTCGCCAAAATTGGAATCACTCAACCTATTCTACCGGAAAAGAAAACATCTCAGCGCCACCATAGGTGTCATCACTGGACACTGCCTTATAGGCAAGCATGCAATACAGCTTGGAGCTTTTATATACAAGCGATTTCGGTCGAAGCTGCATGGACGAGGAGGAAGCGGAGACAATCCTCCACCTACTCTGTACATGTCCAGCTCTCTCCCAGCGAAGAAAACTTCACTTAGGAGCTTTCTTCTACAATGACTTAAGCGATATAAGCAAAATAGACATAAACAGTCCTCTATGCTTCATCATAAGCTCCACGTGGCATCACAATGGGCCAATAGGCCTAAGTGGATTGTTCTTTCCAACAGCCACTTTTGCCTACCTACCTACAACTTTAAAGCTTACTGAACAAACAATGAACAAATTAAGTTAATATAATATTATTTTATATAGTTTTTGAGAAACTGTTTATACATACATATTAAAATTAATTTTTATAAAGCTTGTTATAGTATTGTTACCTCTTAAACAAACAGTAAAAAACTGAAAATAAAACCGAAATTTTATAAAGTCTTACAACACCGAACAGATAACAGTGGTTTTATTTCCTACCATAATTTAAATATATTTTATACAATTGGAAAGATCTTAAGTAGAAAATCGAAGGACATTCCCACCCAACACAACGCATTACCATACATGTAGACTATCGAAAGTGAAATAATGAACCATCAACATCTGCTAATCATAGTTTTAGGGGTAAACGTCTTCTTTGCAAAGGAAAAAGTAATTTTATAAAACATCGTGCAGGAGTAATCTCCAACTTGGTAACCAATTTAAAAAGAAAGCACATTATGAAAATTATCTGAAAATAAAGCATCATGAATTTGAAAGTCAGAGAACAAAAACTAAACAGGAGCAATTTGACAATGACAGTTGATTTCATTGTGCAAACAGCATCTCCAATCTCCATAGTAGAAAATCTACACTTCAAAAAGTTGTTTGGCAAAAAGCAAATTTAAAACTTCCAAACCGGAAAATTATTTCAATAAAGCTAAAAAACAGATATGAATCCATCAAAGAGAAAATAAGAAATGAAGTGAAAGATACAAAGGACCTTTGTACCGCTTTTAATATTTGGTCAAACAAACATAAAAGTTTCTTTGGTTACACATGCCACTGGTTAGATAAGGATAACCAATAATCCAAATTGGCTGCCTTAGCTTGTAAACGCTTCTTGGGATCACATACCCATGATCGAATTGCTGAAATTATAAATTGTATAAGTGTGGAATTTTATTTTAATCCGTAACTTTTAGTTCAGATGGAAGCGAGTTCCACAGTCTTACGGAGTGAACAAATTTCCTAAACCTGGAAATATGATCAAACTTGCGCAGGTGGAAGACATATCTAATTATGAAATTAAACGCAGGTTCCAATTCTCTAAAGCATACTCAGTCTAGTGAACTGTAAACGAAGCAAAAGTACGCAATATGTGGCACAAGGAGAGATCTTACTAGTTTGAGTCGAATGTCAGTCGGTATATAACGGGCGGATTTCCACAATAATCGCAGCCCAGCGTAAATTTTCTTTATTACAGCGTCGGTATGATCGGTAGCTGAAAGATAATTGTTAAGAATTATGCCAAGGTTTTTGAATGTAATAGAAAATAATTTTTTTTCTGTAGACAAATAAACATCTGAGTATTCCTCAATTTGTCCAATTTTCTTCCCAATTGGTAAGCATAAAGTCTCTTTAGCTCATTGGAGGAAGCCCAAAGACTTTCGGATCTTCATTTAAATGACTGACACAACTCTGTATACAAGTTCGCTGGCTGGAAACGTATAATTGGACGTCATCAGCGTATAAATGTACAATCGCATGTCTACAAGCTAGGGGTAGGTCATTTATAAACAGAGCGAAAAGTAATGGCCCGAGTATTGAGCCCTGTGAAAGGCCACAGTGAAGCCTTAGCATGCTTGATACTTTGCCATTTATATGGTAGATATTAACGCTTAGATAATTTTTAATCAGTTCTACAGTTCTTATTCCTAAACCAAACCTATTGGGAAAATGATGAAGAAACGCAGCATTTATAATTAAAAAGAAAAGCTTTATTTATTCTCACAAGACGACTCTACTCCATGAGAGAAAATTCTAGAAGAAAGAAAAAAAAGATTGGCTTAACCATATGGAAAAATATATTGTAGTCTTGTCATTAATACGGTGTTGCCAATATTTTGGGTAGTCACCAAGAATAATGTGTGGATTGCCAATTAGATGGACATCGATCTTTAATACGCCCTCTCAGACCTCACATCACCAGCAAACTCCTCGCGTCGTTAAAGCCCATACCCTCCAAGCACTTTCCATGCAATACGCTGGGTAGGGATTTCGTCAGCACGTCAGCAATCATTTGTTCCGTCGGCACATGTTCCAGCACAAACATTTTACAAATAATCGACTCGCGGACAAAATGGTGTTTAATGTCGATATGTTTCGTGCGAGCGTGAAAAACTGGATCATTTGCCATACATTGAGCTCCTCGATTGTCAACAAATATAATTATATCGGCCCACTCACGTAACTCGAGTTCACATAGTATGCTACTCGAAATAGCCTCCTTCGCCGCCTCCGCTAGACTTACATATTCCGCCACTGTTGACGACCATGCAACAGTCCGTTTCTTCTGGGATTTCCATGTTATAACAGCGCCACTAAGAAAGAACACGTATCCAGTGTAAGAACGACGATCAACAGCACAGCCACCCCAGTCAGAGTCTGCGTATCCAATAAGCGGCTTGTTTGTTTTTGAGTACTTCAAAGCGATGTCTGCACTTCCAGCAAGATACTTCAAAATTAGTTTCGCAGAAAGCCAGTGTGACTTATTCGGTTTACCAGTAAATTGCGCCTGCCTCGAAACGGTATTTGCAATGTCCGGCCGTGTGGCCACTGATAAATATATGAGACCACCAATTAACTCACGGTATGAATAACTTTCTTGCAATCCACTGTGACTAGTATCATCAAAACGCATGTGGACTTCCGAAGGGGAAGACACGGGGTTACACTTGTCCATTCTATACTGTATGAGAAGTCCCAGTATATATCCAGTCTGTGAAAGCCCGATTTCTCCGTTAGCTTGATTTATTTCTAATTCAAGACAATATTTAGCAAAACCAAGGTCCTTGATCTCGAACTCTTCCAATAGGCTGTCGCGCAAATTCATCGTTTGGTTCTTCTTAGTTGTTGCAACCAGTATATTATCAACGTAAACAGGAACAAATAGCATATTATCTCCACAATTTTTTTGAAAAAAGACAAGGCTCATTAATTGTGGGCTTTAAACCCCAACTTAAAAGTTTTCCACTGAATTTTAAATACAACTGACGTCCAGATTGGAGTAGCCCATAGAGAGCCTTCTGCAAACTGCATGTGTTGCCACCATTGCGTATATTCTTCAGCATCTCTTCTGCTCGAAGTTCAAAATTTGAGTTTCTATCTTGCTTAGTACTATCTCCTCTAGCATCTCACTTAACATCTCAGGAATCTTCATAAAAAATTTCCTCATCCAATGTACCGTTTAAATACGCCATCACCACATGAAACTGCCACACTTTTAATCCAAACTGTACCGCAAGAGCCAAAAGCAACCGTAATGTTTCTAACCTTGCCACCCGGTGCAAAGGTCTGATGGTAGTTGACGCCAAATTTTTGGGTATATCCTTTGGCTACTAACCGGTCTTTTCTTCTCTCAACTTTTCCATCGGAACTGTGTTTATTTGTTAACACCTAACGACATCCAACGATGTTTCTACAAAAGGTCTTCTTAACAATCTGCCAGGTTTCGTTTTTAATGAGACTCATCACCTCTGCTTTCATCGCGTCCTTCCACTCATCACATGCATCGCTCACTAGTGCCTCCTTCATGCTAATTTCTGTCAAACCCGCAAAGACTTCATTTTCAAGCTCAGACTCATTTTCTTTATATTGTGCCGTAGTAGAACGTGTAGTACGAAACAGCTTTCTCGGTCGCTCTCTGCTTCCCGTTCGTAACAACCTTGGCCTTCCAGGAGTTCGTTTGAGTTCTTCTTCAGGTTTCCTTTTCATCGTCTGCTTTGATACATTTGAGCAACAACAGTATCCATCAATGGACGAGGTGAAAATTCAACCGTTCTAAGCTCGCTATTTTCGCCCTCTGATTTCACGGTTGGTGCTAGTAGTAATTAATCCAACGTCTCCATGTTGAAAGGTTTTTGCGTCTCTTCAAGGAACTTAACGTCACGACCTTTGACGATCTGGTGTTTACTCAGCATCCATATTCTATATCCTTTGCTATTTCGAGGATATCCAATAAACACGCCTTCTGATCTCTGTGCAAGCTTGTCTTTGTTAGGATCCTTGTCCAGAACGAGTACTTTGGAACCAAATGTCCTAAGGTAATTCACTTTTGCTTGCATCCCGCATCCCAATCGACATCTCATAAGGAATCTTTCCGCTTAAACTACTCGTAGAGAAACGATTGCAAATATGACAAGCAGTAGCTATAGCTTTAGACCAAAACGACGCACTCAAGCCAGACTATGAGGGAAAATTCAAGAAGAAAGAAAAAAAGATTATCTTAACCATGTGGAAAAATATATTGTAGTCTTGTATGTCAAAGTGCCAACAGCTGTCATTAATACGGTGTTGCCAATATTTTGGGTAGTCACCAAGAATGATGTATGGGTTGCCAATTAGATGGACATAGATCTTTAACAAAACCCATTAATTAACTGCCGACATACTTTTCCATGATTAACCGACTCAAATGCCGTTGAAAAATCCAAAAGACATAGTAAGGTTACATGTGACTTGTCAAAGCTTAAACGAATGTCATCAATTATTTTTACAAGTGCAGTGGTACAACTGTGCCTTTTACGATAAGCAGATTGATGTGGGCTTATTAAATTGAGTGAGTCTACGAAGTTGATTCTTTGTGACGATCTCAAGAATCTTAGACAGGGAGGGAGGTGTAAAGGTCCCTTTTTAGTTTTCCGTAAATAACTCGTAAATGATGACCCATAGCTACAAAAAAGATTCTACATACTCGTACTTTTTCGCTGGAACCAATATTTAATGAGATATGGAGGGAAGAAGATGGACAATAAAAAATAAACTTACATTTACATATTCCTAAAAATAAAATTCCTAATTATCTTCTAAATCTAAAATATCGTCATTATCATCGCGACAATATCTTCGATGGGGGCTCCGTTAGTGCATGAGCCGGAGCATACACCGCCATACACCACTGGAGCAGGTAATTCGTGTTTTCCGGCAGCCGCATCGCATTCCACATCTAGTCGTTCATCGGCAAAATATGGTGTTGAGAATGGAGTCAGGTGCCACTGCCTCGTTTGTTGTCACTAGGCTTAAGATGTTATCGTCTCCTTTGGCCCCTCCCCATTGGGTAGGTGGTAGGGGGTTGCCGAGCCATTGTAAAAAAGTAATAAGATCAACGTAAATATTTAGCTCAAATTGATATTTTATGATTAAAGATACCTGTAGGTACGAGTATATTCTGAACGAGTGCTGTTTGGAAGCTCCTCTGGTAGGAGGAAGAATGGCCAGATCTGATTTAGGCTTCACCGATGCTTTCAAAAAACCTGAGTAGCAGTATTTATTGAGGTCCTGTTCTTTGGCAGGCGCTTTATGAATCGCCAGAAACAATTTCTCGCCGGCCTGTTCAAAACTCAGAAACAGAGCTCGAAAATTACTCTCAACCTTTACAAAGGTTTTTAAATTACTCTCTGCTGTTGAGATTATAAAATAAGATCACTTAACAACCGATTTGTTTTACCGTACTTTTTTCGCTCTTGGTCGGAGAGAAACCCTTACTTTTTGTTTTTTAGGTTCTGGTCAATCAATGAGATATATCACTGAGAGAAAAAAATAAATTGCATTTACTGTAGTCGCTTAGTTAGCAAGCCGTGTATACGGAAATGCAGATTAGTGGTTTGATTAGTCATTTATTGTGTAACAAACATTCGTCTAATAAAGTTCAGTGGAAGTGAGTGCAAGTTGAAGTGACTATGGGCAGAAAATCAGATAATACAATTAGAAACTTTTTTTTCAATATAATGCGAGTACAGTAAAATCAAAGTGCAATGCTTGTGATTTGGAGTTGCGTGGGCGTTATTTAACTAATTTAAGAAGGCATTTACGAGTAGAGGTGAAACACAAGGACATTTTGGAAAATACTGTTATTAAAAACAACACAGAAAATGCCAACGAATTGCCTAAAAAAAAAGTGAAAATATGTTTGGAAGTGAATAAGGAAGATTTTATTAATGCAATAATTAAAATAGTTACCAATGATGGAAGACCTTTTACACATTTAGACAGTGAAGGATTTAGAGAAATAGTTAATCCAATATATGCAGGTTTGGGCATTTTGCCAATATCTTCACATAATATCATGGAGTTTGTTGAATTGAAAGTTCAGTCTTTAAAAAATGAAATTCGTCTTTGAAAATTGATAGTGCCACTCGAATGGATAGATCAATTCTTGGTGTAAATTTATAGTTTATTGAACTTAAGGCGAATTCAATGAATATTGCCGTAAAAACGTTAGGAATGATGCAGTTATTTGAGCGTCATACGGGGCAATTCCTCAAAGAAAAAATTCTAGAAATTCTGGCAGATTTTGAAATTCAGCTTTGTCAAATTTACAGGTAAGTTCTTCCATACATAACTAGCTAAAGGTTTCGAGAAGTAATTTTACTTCGATGTTTTATTCTATACATTACTGTTTTATTTTTTTACTATTAGGTATAAAGGTATATAAGGTATAAACTTATCCTATAGGTTATATAAAGTTTGATACATAGTTGCATATAAATAATCAGTACGGATAGCCGATTCTATTGAGTCATGTCTGTCTGTTCTCACTTTTTGGGCCTTCAATTTTGATGTAGAAAGTTGAAATTTGGTGTTCAGGCGTTTCTAAATTGTTTTCCCAAATTTTTACTAAAAATTATAAAAAAAATTGCGTTGAAATAATATTTTAGCATTAACGTTATCTATAATTCACCCATACATTAAATATGACCTCGGACATGGGTTAAGAGATAGTGTATCATACCGTCGGCCATATGCCAGAAGCATGAATGTGCAAAATTGATAATTTTTCGAAACCATGTTTGATTGTTCTTTGTTGTCAAAAAATTCGTAGGCTTAGTATTGCTTTTTCTACGCTCTCCTCACATTCACAGTTCCGGGACAGCTTGGTGTAAAGAACGATTTATCAAACTCAAAAGCTGGAAATTTGCACATTCATGTTTCTAGCATATGGGGGACGATACGATCCATTACAGATAGATTGCAACTTTTCTGTGTGTTTGTTTTTAAGTATTACTTTAGACAACGGGAGAAACATGCTGAAGGCAGTAGAAATCCTTAATGAAGATTCCGATTTAAACAAAGACTACGACAAGTTAGAGTGGGAGGAAATTGTGGATCCAGTTATATTTTCTAATATTCACTCACTACGTTGTGCAGCTCATACCCTTCAGCTGTGTGTTAATGACGTACATAAGGATGTAAATATTTGCCAAAAAATTTAAAGTGGAAGGAAACTATGCAAGATTTTAAGAACTGCAAAATATAGGTATATATTCGTAAATATATATTTTTTTTAATTTGTTTAGTTTCTGTATGTACCATAATTTAAAAACAATTTTCAATGTCTTATGCTCTATCTCCTACATAGACGTATATTAAATCAATCCGATAAATGTATGCCTCCACTTGACGTTTCCACCAGATGGAATTCCACCTATCTAATGCTCAAAAAGTTACTTGAAGTAAAATCATTTCTTGAGGAACACGAGCAACTCATCTTTGAAGCAACAACAGATTGGGAATTCGTTGGAGAGTATATTGATTCTTTAAAGCCTGTATGGGTCGCTACTCTTAAAATGCAATAAGAGCAGCTTGTACTTAGTGATTTTTTTAAAATTTGGATGGAGCTTAAATTGAACTACGAGAACAGCTCATGCGACCTGAAAAGAAAATTACTAGATTCTCTAAATGAACGTGAAGGTTTGCTTCTGGAGAACGCCGCAAGGTTGAGTGCAATCTTTTTAGATTCTAGGTTAAACTTGGTTTTGACTAATAGTCAAAAATCATCGGCAAAAATTCATTTAAAAAAAATTGCGAAGAATATATTAAACATAAAACAGGTATAAAACAGAATATGAATTTAAAAATCGTTTCTTCCATCTACGTTCTTGTTTGCTCTGCCCTTTCTGTTGGTTTCGTTTTCAAAGATCTTAAAAACTTAATTTAAATCTCATAATATTTTCTATGTAGAGTTTTTGCTCAGTTCTTCAAGAAACGAAAGCAATATTCAGCAATGATATTCCAACTACTTCAACTACGAGACAGCGACAGAAGACTCACTTTTAAGCTTATATTTAGATAGCATTGAAGAACAAGAACGAGAAGCAAATCGAAACAGTGAAATTAATAAAAGTAGTGAGATCTTATCAAAAATATACGCAGATATTGAAAATTTTGAATTAGAGTACACACGTTTGCCGTTAGATACAAATATTCTTTCACTTTTCGACAAATTAAAGCTAAAGTCCCCTTATATTTTTGAAGTGGCATTGGTAGTGCTTGGCGTTCCGGCAACGCAAGTAACTGTCGAAAGAGCTTTTTCTTCTTTATATTTTATTTAAGGCGAGAAAAGGTATAGCTTAAGTTCTAAAACACTTGAGAGTCTACTTTTAGTAAGACTTAATTCCTAAAATATTGAAATTATTATTATTATTATTATTATAAGTTTATTGATAACGAATTCAATAACATTGACAATAATAGAAAATACAGCTTGAGCAGCTAAGGCCTTCAGCTAAATATTAAAATTATTCCATACACTTTCACCATATGAGATCCCATAAAAACAACGATTGAATTCTATATATTGAACACTTTTGATTTATTTTCTGCGAAAAATGCTTTAGGTTGATCAGTTCCATTTAATTTTTATAAAAAAAAGTCAATAGAGGACAGATATATTTGAAATTAAAAAATAAATCTCAAGCGAGGAGCGAAAAGGTGAGTACATATATGTATATATATATATATATATATATCTGCGCAAGACCTAAATATCAATGCTCAATGCAATATCTCTCAGAGAGAAACCAAATGAAAATAAAGGTTGAGAGTTATTTTCGAGCTCTGCTCTCAGGTGATGTTGAGGGCGTCTAGCTTCTTTTGAAAGTAGAGTGGCAAGCGTGAATTTTTTGTAACAATTCACGTGATATATTGCATCTACTGCGTGCCTTACGATGTCTTACTAAGTCGTTACCCCACTCATCCTTTCTTTCTTGTCCACGAAGAAACATGGATTTGTGAAACGCAGTTGTACAAACTTTGACAATAGTACGACGACCTTTTTATTGACTCACTTCTGACGTATTCTCTTCTGCAAGCGTTGTTAACCACACCACTTGTCTTATACCTAAAAACTGTACCTTTACCATCTTTCCGAAGCGCACTTGCCTTCACTATCCCAATTATGCCCTTACTTACACTTACTTTACACAAGTCCATTTCGACTACATCATCACAAATTAAAAATTTCTCACACACTGTAGTGTAGCGCAGAAAAAAAAAATTACAGGTGGTACACCCGCCCCGAATTGTGAACTCGCGACGTAATGTCATGACAATGTCAATGTCAGTCCATGACAACTTAGTTTGCGCACGCAATTAATTGTGTATTGGAAATCGCTCAGTCTGAGCGGTGCAACCTGACAGTACTATCGTTCGCACCTACGGGGCACATGCACGGGCGCGCGGGCTGTCCGTTCCGGTTAGATGATTGAGTGCGTCGAAATCACTTCGAATACTGTCAGATTACGCGATTGTGAACTTGACGCGAAACGAAGTAAATACGTCGTATTTGTTGCCTATCTGGTGCGCTAAATGGTGATGTACTCGTTTTAACCTCCCAGGCCGATTTTGGCGCCAAATCCGTCAAACTCAGCTCGCACACAGCCACTTCACTGGCGCTCTACTGAGCCCCCTGGCGGCCGCGGTCCCATGTCACCCCGTTAGAATAAATTTATTCAAAACTATAACATTCATTATGTGTAGAATTGATTATAACTAGCTTTCCCAGTTTAATATCTTTTTAAATATTTATCCCAGCGAAAATGTGTATAACATCTTTTTTGTAAAGAATTTTATGTCTAAGAAAATTTTTTGCTATGGGCCACCGTTTGTCATTTTAATAACTCCAATTTACCTGACCTAAATTGAAAAGTTAAATAACTTATTTATTTATAAAAATTATCCGGAGTGTCCTTCCACTTGGAATTTTTTCACACCACCCTTAAAAAAATATTCAAAGCAAATTACTTACGAGACAGATGCGTCGCATTTTCAGTTGTAGAGTAGGTAAACTTCTTGCGACATGGTACGTAAATTGTAGCGGGACTTTTGTCGGAAGAATATAAAAATACCAGAAAAATATGCTCGGACCGAGGTACACTAGGTCAAAGGTACACAACATTCCCCTATTTTATTAATACTGAGAAAGACAAAATTCGTGTCTGCCAAAAGTGCTTCAAACGATGTTTTAACGAAAGTTTTTTGAAATCAGTAGTTGAAAAAAAATAGAGCATCCGAATATCTCATTTAAAGATCAGAAATCAAATGTCTGAGGAAGTGCTTAAAATTGTTAAGGCCTATATAAATAGTTTTCCTACATACGAAAGTCACTACACGAGGCGTGACACATCGTGTGAGTGCAATATTTTCATCATATCAAGGCGGACTTGGCATACGACTCTAAAAGAGAAGACAAAGTTCTGCCCAAAGGAAATTCGGAAATCAAGGCTTTTGCATTTGACCATCAGCAGTGCCTTCCGACACCATACCTGCGAAAAGCAATAAGTTTTTACAAACGACAGTTGTGGACATATAATCCTACCACGACACGACTTTTCCTCAAATACACCGGTATGTTTTATGTGGCACGAGGCAATGGCTAAGCGAGGTGGTAATGAAATTGCGTCATGTTTATTGAAGCAATTACAAGATGTTAGCTTCGAATATCAAGTTAAACCCTTGATATTTTATAGTGATTCGTGTAGCGGTCAAAATAAGAATTCAACTATGTGCATAATGTTTTTGACATTTTTTCAAGCTCATTCTAACATTGAGATAATAGATCACAAATTCTTAGAACCAGGTCACACTCATATGGAGTGTGACGTAGATCATGCACTGATCGAAAAAAAAGGAACGAACAGAGGTACGGATTCACCATCCTCATGACTGGTTCAACTTTATCCGAACTGTGGGTTCAAAAACCCTTTCAGAGTAATTGAAATAAAGAATGTAGATTTCTTCGACTTTGGTTCTACTTCAAAAACAAAACTTCTGTGGAGGAACCGGGATGAAGATTGCAACAAATTTGCTTTTTTTTATTTATAATTTGCGCGCGCTCAAGGGATTTAAGTACACTTAAAATGCTTGCATACAGCGCGGGCTAAGGCTGGAGGATGGAAAGAGAGGTACCGGTAAACGTTGGTCTTAAATGTTTGAAGGTTATAATGACTAGGAAATAAAGATCTAGCCTGGGAATTCAATAAGCGAGTTGTACGGCTTAGGAACGAATCAAGAGGGTATACTGATGAGCATTCATATCGAAATCGGCGATTTCCATGGAGCACTGGTGGTAGAAATAGCGATAAAACAGAGTGAGGCACGAGAAATTACGTCAGTGTTCGAGGGTGTCAATTGACTGACTGATAGAAAGGGTTACAGCTATACGCTGTAATCTATTTGAAGTCATTACGGGAATACCTTTCTTTGGGCTGAATATATGATTCAACGGCTTGTTATCCGTGACCAAAGTAAATGGTCGCCCAAATACGTAATGGTGAAACTTTTTTACACCAAATAAAATGGCAACCGCCTCCCTGTCCAATTGCGAATACTTCTGTTCCGTTTCCGACAATTTCTACGGGCTTTTCCTCACCTTCTGGTGATACTTGTGATAATATCGCTCCTACGACTACTGGGCTTGCATCGACTGTAATTTTAGTTTTAAATTGGGGATTAAAATGAGCTAAGAACGTATCTGCTTGCAAACCTTGTTTTAATTTATCAACCGCGACTTTACACTCTTCCGACTATTCAAACATTTTACCTGCCTGCAGTAAGTTGTACAATGGGGCACCTGCACTTGAAGCGTTTGGCAAGAACCGCCTATAGAAATTAATTACTCCTAAAAATGCCTGCAACTCTTTAAGATTGGTGGGGTATGGCATACTATTGATCTCTTTAACCTTTTCTGGATTTCTATGCAAGCCATCTTTATCGAGGATATGACCTAGATAACTTATCCTCTTAGAGAAAAATTTGCATTTACCTTTGGCCAGCTTCAGACCAGCATTCCTTAAGATACTGAGTACTTTTTCTACACGTTCAATATGCAATTTTCGATTAGGAGCTGTTATTAAAATGTCGTCGATGAACACAACAACTCCTTCTAAACCCATCAGTAAGCACTCCATTAACCTCTGAAAAATTGCAGGAGCTGAGGCTAATCCGTAAATTAGCCGCGTAAATCTAAACAGACCCTTGGTCGTAGAAATAGTTGTGAGTTCCCTTGATGATTCATCTAACTCAACTTGCTGATAAGCTGTTGACAAATCCAGCTTTGTATATTCCTCACCCTCGTGCAATGTTGCAAAAACATCTTCTATACGTGGTAGAGGATGTTTTTCCACCATTAATTGTGGATTCAAAGTCACTTTAAAGTCACCACAGATCCGCACCTCCCCCCGGAGTTCCCCACTCGCTAAAATCTACTGGCTCAAGCACTTTAAGTTTTACCAATTTTTCTATTTCTTTTCCCACTTTATCTTGAATAGCTAATGGCACTGGCCTAGGCTTAAAGAATTTAGGAGTTGCTCCCTCTTTTATTTGTAATTTTGCTTTACCTTTTCGAAAATACCCAAACATTCTAGAGTACCATCGAACAATGAATGAAATTTTTCTAATAAATGGTTTTCTAATCGTTTTTCTAATCGTTTTTCTACACTATCCATGCAATTTAACACAGCTATATTAATGTTAAACATTCTCAAAAAATTTCTACCAAGCAGTGGAGGACCTCCATCTTTAATCACTACCATTGGAATATTTTTGCTCATGCCATTGTAAATCATATTCACATCACAAATTCCGACCGGAGTAATCATTACGCCGTTATAAGCTCTTAAAATCATATTAGTTGGTTTAGGCATGCAATTCTTAAAATAGCTTTTAAATGTACATAAAGAGATAACACAATTCTCTGAACCCGTGTCCAATTACATACCCAACGGAACCTGATTTACCAATATTTTTAGTTTAATCGGGCCATCCTTATACGTATGATTGCTAACCGTTAACGAAAATAAACATATGTCATCATTATTAATATAATTCAAATCATTCTTAAATGCACACATTTTCTTTAAATGTCCTCTCTTCTGACACTTGTTACATTTATAATTTTTGAACTTACAGCTACTACTGGTGTGGTTAGTATATCCGCAAACTGTACATAACTGCTGCTGCTGTTGTTTATTTCCGATATCTGCCTGGCTCTGACGAATCTGCTGTTGTCGATGTGTTGGCTGCTAACGCTGTCTTTGTTGCGCATCCACGCTACCCTGCTGATTTTTCTTGCCCTTTCCCATATACAAGAATGAATCATGTGGTTCTTATTTTACTGCAATGGTCTCGTACTGATGGCGAATGTATTCGGTAGTATTTGCTATTTCCAAGGCTTTATTCATACTGCATGACGTGACATTTTCCAAAAAAATTTTATCGCGGGCTGGACCCTTTTCCAAGCCAGCCTATTACAAATTTGTCTCTTGTTGCGGTATCTAAGAATGTACCAAATTCACAATTTATTGCCAACGCCCGCACTCTTACCGCCCATCCGTTAACTGTTTCCGTTGGACTTTTACTGGCGTTATAAAATGTATAACGTTCTGCGAAACCCGATGCTAATGGCTTAAAATGGTTTTTCATAACACTGGCACACATATCAAACGTTGTCTCTGCACTTTCCACTTTTAACGGGCTTATTAAGTTCCGTAGCAGAACGTACGATTTTTCAGATATACTTGTTAAAAAAATTGCTTTCCTTTTAATACCGTCCGCTATACCATTCGCAATAAAAAATTGTTCTATTTGGTTTTGGAATATATTCCAATCATTTACCTCGTGGTCAAAGTGAGGTACACTGCCAATGATCTGCACAGCACATTTTTCACTTTTTTTTTTTTTTTGTAATCCTCGTCGCCACTGTAATGACCGAGTAAACGTAACACGTCAGCGAGAGATACAAGACTGATTTATTATAATTATGTAGAGTACATCGTTGCGAAGTGTATACATATAAATGTTTACATCGAGTTAGAGAGTGCATACATGTAGGTGTTTACATTGGTTACTACTACATCACTACAGTTTTCTAAAACCACGGCATATAATAATCGTGTTCATAAGTTTAAGTTTCTTTTTATCTGATTAAACACACATATTAAACGACATATAAAAAGCAAATAGTCCCCACCTCCCCGTACCGACGCGATCAGCGAAGATAGCTAAAACTTTAGCCAAGCAGCATTGAAGAAATTAACTCTGCTATCAAATTAATTTAATCCCAGCAGACGATCACTTATCGCTAACATAAGTTGTAATAAGATTGTTCGGAGAGCTCAGTTCAGAAAAAAGTAAATTAAAACACGCACAAATTATTAGAAAAACTTTATTGCACAGCAAAGGATAATTGTGAACTGTATTCTTGCACGTCTGCTCAGCACGGAAGATACGACAAAGATAAAAAGAATTTCAGTTGATGATATCGCACAACGCCTGGTAGCCAGTGTTGTTTGTTGTTGCTTTAGCATTGCTCTTTTGTTGTTGCTCCAGGTGGCCTGTAACTTCTTTATCGGTAGAACATTCCGCTAGTCGCATGTCATAGAAACCAGAATCCATCATCCTCGTCGTCGTCATCGTCACAGCACAACCAAAATTGTTGGTAACCTTGCCACTGAATCTCGCTGACATTGTTCTCGGTCGGAAGTAACGCTCATCGAGACACTATGAAAAAGGGTGTGGCGTGCGAACTTGCATTTGCATGTCGATAAATTGGGTTTCGACTCGATCGTCGGCGCCGTTGTTGATAAGGGTGGATGTGGTTGTTGTTGCGCTCGTACCCAAAGACATCTGCTGGCCAAAAAATAATTTCTTGGAGGCGCCGTTGCTCTGCACGTAAAGACAATGTGCAAGTAGGTACTCGTATTCTGTCTATTTGCACTCGATGACACCGCTATGTGATTATTCTCGTATTCATTTTGCTCCGATGATCTTGTTGTGTCTGATTGACGTGCTAGGGTGGCTGGTACGAGCTATGAGCTATAAATGCCGCCCGTTGCCTTTGGTACATACTTATGCACATAACTTCTCATGTTAATCTCTAACAAAGATCACGCCTTCAACGTGGGATTTACTGTACATACGAGGGGCGTTCAATATATTCTCGGTACCGACATGAAGGAAAATGCAAATTCAATTTAAATTATTTTTATTTTTCAACATAATCTCCCCTAACATCAATGCATTTGTTACATCTTGAGATAAGTTTTTTTAAACCCTCAAAAAAATAAATTTCCTCTTTCTCTGCAAAATACCCATTTATTGCCGACTTGAGTTCTTCATCATCCGAAAATCTTTTTCCACGAAGACATTTTTTCAAATCCGGAAACAGGAAATAATCACTAGGGGCAAGGTCTGGACTATAGGGTGGGTGTTGGGTTTCTTCGAAACCACAATCTCGCGCAGCAGCCTTGGAAACTCGCGCCGTGTGAACAGGAGCGTTGTCATGAAGAAGCAACACACCCGCTGCGAGTTTACCCCGTCTTTTCTTTTTAATTTCCTCCCGCAAATTATGCAAAGTGGAAGCGTAGGATGTGGCGTTTATGGTTTCACCTTTTTTTTGTACTCAATGAGCAAGATTCCCTTTGAGTCCCAAAAAACTGTGGCCATGACCTTCCCGGCAGACGGAGTGACTTTGAATTTCTTCGGGGGGTCTGTTCCTTTTTTATGCCACTGCATGGACTCTTGTTTGCTTTCAGGGTCATAGTGGTGGACCCATGTTTCGTCCCCAGTAACAATTCGATCCATATCACCATCCGCGTTCTCACTACACATCTCCAAAAGCTCTCTACAGCATGCGATTCTCACTTTTTTCGGAGGCACTGTGAGCATTCGTGGCACCCACCTTGCACTGACCTTTGAAAGGTTAAGATGGTCATGAAGAATGGTGTGAATGGTACCAATTGAAAGCTTGGTGATCTCTGCCATCATTTTCACCTTTATTCGGGCATCCTCAAGAACAAGTTTTTCGACTTCTTTGATGCTTTCTCCCGTACAAGCAGTAGCCGGGGTGCCGGAGCGGGGGTCGTCTTCAATGCTCTCTCTGCCTCTCTTGAACTCACTTGACCACGTTTGCACAGTTGATAATGAAGGTGCGGAACCCTGGTAAACAGCCACCATCTCTTCATGAATAGTTTTTTGACTTTTTCCTTGCTAAGTGAGAAATTTAATTACAGCGCGATGCTCAATTTTCACCATCATCGTCTCAGTTGCCATTATGATTCGGTTTAACTAGAGATAAAAAGCGAATTAATAATCACATTTATATGAAATTTTACATGAATGCACTAAAATAATAGTATTACTTGATAAATAAGTCAATTTATATATACAAGCACAGCTTCAGCCCGATACCGAGAATATGTTGAACGCCCCTCGTACATACATATTTAAAGACCCTCAGCAAAAACTACCATGAGGAGCAGAGCATCAGAGCATACAGTTTTCGTACCTTTTCTTGAATTTTTGTTTAATAAGTCATTTGTGTTGATTAAAACTTCTAAGGCCTATCTTAAAATAATTTTTGTAAATATCACAGTCAGTATCATTATCACAGTAAATTTATTATCACAGATCGAATGTACTATGTACTCGTACATACATGTAAATTAATATTAGATTCTTTTCATGCATTAAGTTCTTGTGAATGTAACTTAATCAATGTAATAAAAGCTCTATAAAAGTTCCGGTTTTTGTGCGCACAACAACTGCTGAGGAGAACAATATCAAGGTATGTTACATTTTCATTTATTCACACATTTTCAAGAACTTTATATCACCATTTGAATTTAAATTTGTATGATTAAGCTTTCTTTAAGGTATTTGATTCAAATGAAATTAAGTCCTAAATATGAAAATATTAACTTCGATTTGTCAGTATTAATAAATTTGTTCAAATATGATAAAAGTGATGGTTTTGTTTTGATAATATGAAGAAGTAGATAGATGTGTCAGTCGTCGACGAGCTTTTGCCCACGCTTGACTTTATAAACCGGCCAATTTTGCGCATCCTTAGTTAAATAGAAAAAATTCCGAAACGCGGTAGATCACCGAAATCCGAGGGCTTTTCCAATCCCTCGATTAAAAAACCTCGTAATATGGGAAAAAATTCGGGGAAAAGGGACTCGAGGCATAATTACTGGAGTCCCTTGCAGTGTTTTGATAGTGATGAAATGGACGACGTAATAATCTCACCGACTGCTAATAAAAAAGTGTATGTTCCTCCAATCAAATTATTGCAAAAAACGAGTGAGTTTGTGCATAATCTGATGAGATCTTTAAACATCTCCACATATTCAGTTAAAAAAATTTCTATCGGCATAAAAATTATTTGCGAAACTGTGGATTCCTACAACTCGGTTCTTCGTTCTCTTAAAGAAAAAAACTGTCAATTTTTTACACACGATGGAAAGAATGAAAAAGCCTTTAAAGTTGTTTTGTTTGGACTTGATAATATGGATGTGGATTTACTTAAAAGCGAATTGATTGAACGCGGACTAAAGTGCATCGAAATCAAAAAAATTATAAAGAAATAGGAGAGGTACATAGACACGTTCTATATTATTTCTCTAGAAAATGGTTCGGTGAAATTAAACGACCTAAAAAAGAATTTTCGATCAATTTTTCACACACAAGTCAGTTGGAACTTTCAAAGAAAAATGAAAGGGAAACTGACACAATGCCACAACTGTCAGATGTTCGGACACGGCGAGCGCCACTGCCATATAAAAACGTATTGTGGAATTTGTGCGGGTTCACATAAGACTGCCGATTGCAACAATAGTGCAATTATTAAATGTGCTAACTGCAATGGTGATCATAAAGCAAGTGATACATCTTGCCTAAGTAGAGCTAAATACTTAGAGCTTAAAAGCAACATGGTAAATCGGAGAAATGAATCTCGCTCGGGCTTAAAAAAAGCTTTTTCCCACGTGAAAGCTCCCACTGCTGCACCAGTTCATAATGTACATATTGATTTGCAATCAATGACGGATTTCCCATCTCTTTCACTCAGGAGACAAACGATTGAGAAAAACAACAAAAACAATATTTCAACTTCTGCTTTTAAATGTTATCGTATAGATAGAAATAATAGAAGAGGTGGAGGTGTAGCAATCCTGTTAAGGAGATCGATTCAACATGAGCCTTTGCAATGCATTCAAACTCAGTTTGTCGAAAATATAGGTGTAGAGGTAAAGCTGCAAAACGGCCAGGCAATTAAAATTTTCTGTGTATACTTTCCAGGCAAGATATCCACAAATGCAAACCAAGTAATACTCAGGTCAGATTTAAGAAAACTATTCACTATGAGTGGTGAGTTTCTAATTGGCGGTGATCTGAATTGTAGGCATAGAATTTGGGGTTGCACAAGAGCAAATTCTTGGGGCAACGTTTTATCTAGTCTGTCTGCAATGTTGCCAATTTGTGTTTTATTTCCGTCTAGTCCTACGTATTTTCGAGCTGGTTCTCGTGGTTGTCCATCTGTTCTTGACCTGTTTATAACTAATATATCTAGTCAAATTTCTCAACCTATATCGATTCATGATCTGTCATCAGATCACAATCCAGTTATTTGTCGAATTCCTAGATCTGGAGAGAAAAAAATGCAATATTTTTTAGATATGAAAAACGCAGATTGGTCAATTTTTCGGTCCGAACTGAAAACAAAACTTCAAAATTTGCCAACTACGCTAGAAGGTATATCTACAACACAAGATGTTGATAACATTATCAGTACGTTTTCTGAGCATATATTAAACTCTGCGTGCCGCAGTATCCCAAAAAAAGAAAGAAAACATAATTGTATTAAACTTCCAAAACACGTCATTGAACTTATTAAAATAAGAAATAAACATAGAAGAAACTGGCAGAGGTATAGGCAGACAATCTCTCACACCATGGTTAAATATTTCAATAAGTTAATCGCAAAGTTAATACAAAATAAACGAAATGAAGTGTGGAATACTAAGCTGAATTCCCTTGACAAAGCTTCCAAACCTTTTTGGAATATTGTCAGGATTGTCAAAAGCAAAAATAAACAAATTCCAATTCTTAAAGATAATTTTACTACATACTACACGGATAATGACAAAGCTAGCTTATTCAGCCAAACTTTTGCCAAAAATCACACTGTTTCGGATAACTTAGTGGATGTGGATACAATTAAAGTAGTAAGCGATTCATTGGAGGCATTTAATCTTATCGATGTTGAAACTCCAGTAAATGCGTTCATTAATGAGAACACAATAAAGAACTACATAAAAAACTTAGTGACTAGGAAAACACCTGGCCTGGATAATATCAAAAATTGTTATCTGAAACATCTACCTAAAATTGGAATTGAAAATTTGACATTTATAATAAATGTATGCCTCAAAATTCAATACTTTCCTACTGTCTGGAAAATAGCTAAAGTAGTTCCAATTCCGAAAGCAGGAAAACCAACCGACAGCCCGGAAAGCTACAGGCCAATTAGCCTGCTTAGCAGCCTGAGCAAGATTTTCGAAAAAGTTATCAAGGACAAGCTGCTAAGTATTATTGATGTACACAAAATAATTCCAAATGAACAATTTGGGTTTAGACGATTTCACAGTACCACCCATCAAGTACTTCGAATCACCAATTTTATCAGGAAAAATCGACGTGTAGGAAAGTCGACGGGCATGCTACTCCTCGATATAGAAAAAGCATTTGACTCCGTCTGGCACAATGGACTTGTATTCAAAATGCTTAACTTTAACTTTCCTCCCTTTTTGTGCAAAGTTATTCAAAGTTTCTTGTCAAACCGTAATTTTAAAGTGCTTGTGAATAATAGCTCGTCTAGTTTGCTAGGTGTGCCCGCTGGTGTCCCCCAAGGCTCTGTCCTAGGTCCACTCCTATATAATTTATATACATCCGACTTCCCAGATCTACCAGGATGTGAATTTGCAACATATGCTGATGATACAGCGATACTTTCGTCGCATATGTTCAGTCTAAACATTGAGACGAATCTTAAATATGCGGCCGAAGTATTTAGTGATTATTGCCAAAAATGGAAACTCAAATTGAATGCGGGAAAAATACAAGCTATCTTTTTCTCTAGAAAAAGAAAACATTGTTTCCTCCCATCTGAACGAATCATAGTCATCAGGCAGCCGATAGTCTGGGAAAACACAGTTAGATATCTGGGTATACATCTTGATAAGAGATTGATATTTCAGGAGCATATAAGCAAAACTTTGCACAAAATTAGCATTGCTATAAAAATGTTATACCCATTTATAAACAGAAAGTCTCTCTTATCAGACCAAAATAAAATAATTATACATAAAGTCATTTTTCAAGCACTCTTGCTTTATGGTTGTCCTGTGTGGGGAAAATGTGCCAAGTGTCATATTAAAAAATTACAGATTCAGCAAAATAAACTGCTAAAAATGATGCTAAACTTACCTTGGTACTATTCGACCTCTAAATTGCATCGGCATGCCAGTGTTGAATTGATCTCTGACAGAATAGAAAGGCTAACTAACTCTTTTCTTATGAGATGTAGTATACCTGGAAATCCCCTAGTTAATGAGTAAAATGCCACTTAGCTTAAGTTGAAATACAAAACAGAATCGAGCTTAGTAAATCGTTATTTATTTATTTGTTATATTATTTTCTTATCTATTTGCAATCTTGTTGTTAATATATAAATACTCGTATATACTCGTAGCTCAGTATCTATTTATTTATTTTCCTATTTTTTGTTAACTTGTTTATCTCTTTATTACAATTTGTTATTTATTTATTTATTTAATTACTTATACACATATACTTATTTATTTATTCTATTTGTTTATTTATATATTTATTTTATTTATTTATTTATTTATTTATTTAATTTTTTTTTCTTCTAAGAGGGTTTTAATCGTTATTTTCCCTTTAAAAATATTCAAAAATACAAAAAAGTTCGTAAACAATCTTGTAAAGTTTTTTCTCAGTTGAAAGATATATTAAATATCATATCTCTGTATGTAAATTGTGTGGTGGCAAACCTTGTACAAATTTTACAAACGAAATAAATATCTATCTATCTAGACAGATGTGACGAGAACATGTGTGGGTAGATTGAACTACACGTAGGTTGAAGTAAAGGAGAAGAGTTATATAGAAATAGGGGGTTATTCCTAAGAAATCTGGACAAGGGAATGACCATGGTGAGGAGCTCTTTTATAAGATGCTAGAGAGACTATCCAAGGTAGTGGTAACATCTCATTCTGCCATTATTACAGCCGTTACAGTTTTTTTCCAGAATTAAAATGAAATTTCAAAGTTCTTTTTCCGATAAATACGTTTAGGTTTTTGCGGTTTTTGCATGTGGCCACAAAAATTTGCAGAAGCTCCTGTATCAATCAGGAACTTAAGTAATGTACCTGAACTATGTTTAATTACGTCAATGTATCCGGCTTGTTGTCCGAGGTAATTAATGGAAAATTTGTGTTGTCTATTTCGTGGTTTATTTCTTCACTATAATTATTATTAGTGCTTTCCGTTCCACGTTGGTTTTCACGTCGTATGGTTCTGAGCTGTTATTAGTGTCTAAGTTTGGATAGCAAGTTAGATGTTGTTGCATGTTATGTATTTATTTGGTCATTAGATTAGGTTTAGTTACGAGTACTATATTGCTTATGTTACTGCTGATGTTATCGTATCTATTAAACGAAGTTGACCCCCCGAAAGTCGATTTCTGAGATTTTGGTATTGATTTGTGGAAAAGTTATACCCGTTTTGAGAACTGGGTACTGATTGAGTATGGCTATTTGTAATGATTGGTTGCATATTTTCTCTTTGGTAGATTAAAATCGGCGTTTTTCACAGAAAGAGTGTTATTTTGAACAAAGGTAAATGGGTTCTGATTAATTATTGGTGTAAAGTGTTGTAGAAATGGTTTAGTACTAGCTCTATAACCGGAGTATCTCGTATAATAAGAGTTATGAACTTTCCTGCGAAAGTAGGCCTCTCAGCTCTGAGCAGTCGAGCTCAAAGGTTCCGCTAATTCAATAAGAAATCACAGGAGATTCACTGTCGTGAATTTGAACGGTTGTTGAGCGATGATAATATTTGTATGATCTTAAGGCAGTATAGTTCCACGATGTCGTTTCTCGGTCTGATACTACGAAGTGAAATCAGATTACAGTTGATTTGGACTGATTTCAGGAGGGTACCGAACACAGTTTAATACCTCAATTGCCTCACCCGTAACTTTGTTCCTAATCGCTCTCATTATAATTTTTGAATATGACGTGCTACCCATAAGACTCATTATCTCCTCAACAGTCTGCGATTACTGCTAAATTGCAGTAGATCTTTAATAGGATTCGGAATTCTCAGATAATTAAAAATGACATTAAGTTAAATGGTATTCAAGCAACTAGTCACTATATTCTACTCAATATTTATACTGCTCTTTAAAATGTTATGCTAGACGTTAACTATATTACAACTTAACTTATTGCAATCAATAGATGCCATTATTGTAGCACAACTATTGCGTATTATACTTAAATTAGTTCTTCCAGAATTCGCACCAGAAAATCCGCTACCGCCACTTGCGGTTTTAAGAGTTACATTATTGATAGCCATATTTATTGAACAGATATCAATGTTTTCTTCACTACCACTATCTTTTATACCTAGTACTACCTCGCAACGGGTGGTGTCACAGAGAATCTTTGCAATCGCTGTTTTGAACGTTCGCACCATTCATTCAGCGGCTCCATTGGACTCCAGATTGAAAAGAGCAGAAGTGATGTGTTGAATCGAAAAACGGCTACAAAAATCTCGAAATTTAGCTGACGTGAGTTGAGTTCCGTTGTCGGACACTATAGTTTTCGGTAACCCCTCCAGAGCAAATACTGATTGTAACGCTTTTATAGTTGTTTTTGATGTGCAAGAATCGGAAAATTCGAGAAGGAGTCGACAACTATTATCCACATGTGTTTCTCAAACGGACCCGCGAAATCTACATGAATGCGCTCCCAGGATTCTTCTGTGCATGGCCAACTTGTAAATTGCTTTGGAGCATGACTTGCGTTCATCTGACAAGCACCACAATGAGAGACAGTTTGATGAATGGCGTCATCGATCCCAGGCCAGCAACAATACCGACGGGCCAATTGCTTCATCCTGGTCTCCCCCCAGTGACCTTCGTGTAATAAGGAAAGCACTCGTGACTGAAGACTCTGTAGAATAACTACTCTGGTTTTATCAGTCTGCAGTAAAACAATGTTAGTACATATCCATAAGCTTAACCTGCGTCTGAAGAAAGGAATTAAATTCTTTTCACTACTTGGCAAATGTCCTGGCCACCCATTTTGAATGTACCATGCTACTCGGCTTATAATTGGACCTTTTTTTGATTTACCAGCGACGGCCGAGGCGTTTATAGGGAAATCTTTAACCACTGAGCCGTACATATTGTCTATAGTATGACACGTTTCTGATTTATCAAAATCTTCGTCCGGTCCGACTAGTAAACGAGAAAGACAATCAGCGTTGCTGTGCTGCTTCGTTGGTCGAAAACGTATAGAATACGTGTAGCCCATTAGCGTGATTGCCCATCGCTGTAGACGTTGAATTGTCATCTGAAGCAATTTCTTAATCGGGTTAAAAATCGTCAGTGATGATCTCAAACTTACGACCATAGAGATATTGGTTGAATTTCTTCACGCCAAAGATTATCAAGAGTGCCTCCTTTTCAATCTGGCTATATTTTTTTCGAGAATCTGTCAATGTCTTTGAGGCGAAGACGATAGGTCTTTCTGATCCATCCGGGTACATGTGTGATATGAAGACCCCAATGCCATGTGACGACGCGTCTGTCGCCAAGGATATAGGTAAATCCTCCCGATAATGAACCAGCCTTTTTCATGCTTGTTGAGCGGACTTGCAATCTGAGAGAAACTATCGATGAATTGATAGTAGTAGTTCATTTTTCTGAGAAATGATTCCAAATCTTTCAAGTTAGTTGGTTTAGGCAAATCAAAGGCAATCTTTGAAGCGCAAACAGTCCGCATTCAGTTGATAAGACACAAATTTTCTTAGACTCGCCGTCTAAAGGAATCTGTAGATAGGCTTCAGACATGTCTATTTTCGTAAAATGTTCTCCGCCTTGAATACGATGAAAAAGTTCTTCCTTCTTAGGCATCGAGTGGCGATCGACTTCCAGTTGAGGGTTAACCGTGACCTTGTAATCACCACATATTCGAAAAGAGCCATTCGATTTACCTACTACTACAATAGGAGTCGCCTGTTGGCTCGTCTGAACGGGGCGGAGTATATCAAGTTGAACCATTCGGTCTATTTCTTCTTTGACGATAGATTTCTGAGCGTAAGGCACTGGACGAAAAGGCACGCATTTAGGGTGAGAACCGGCTTTTAGTTTCAGATGTGTTCGAATTGAGTACTGCGTCCTAGGCCAGGACTGAGAACTGTTTTGTGAGACTCACGCATGGTCCAATTGCAAAACGCGCTCTCCCGGTGAACTGTATAGGGAAAATTTAAATGCCTTTAACCAATCTAGGCTCATAATATTGGAACCCTGCTCAACCTCGACGACTAGTAACGGCAAAACGAGTGTATTTTCCTTCCAAGTCACGTTAACATAAACGATGCCTTTGACCGGTACCTCAAAATTTCCATAAGCTCGGAGTTTCTTATCTGTAAGCTGACAGATAGGTTGACCTAAATCTCTATAGTCTTGCATTCCTACTAATGAGCAAGATGCACCTGTGTCTAATTGAAAATTTAACTGCGAGTTATTTATCGCTAGCGATACCATCAATTTTCCATTAACTGTCGAGTTCTTGATTGTGCCTGAAAGCGTACAAATCTCTGCATGGTCTAGCTGACAAATGGAATGAGCAGTTTCATTTGCGCTTCGGTGACAAGTGACTTTGGAGCCGTTTTGACGAGAATTTGTGCGCACCTGCGACTGCGAAGAGTCATGGCGAGCGTACCTACGGTTCCTGGAGAACTCTTTTTTGTGAAGTCGAGAGCGTGAAGCTGACTGTGAGGTTTCTAATTTTCTCTGATTTGCCATACACACGCTTTGTATGTGTCCCCTATGGTGGCATTTATCACAAACTGAATCCTGATACCTACATTTACTTCGATCATGGCTCACATGGCAATCAGGACAAGGCTTGCGATTTAAAAAAATTTGTTGGTAAATTTCGCTTACTTCTGATAAAACTATTGAGCTTTTGTCACAGTCGGACTTGTTCATGTGGGGTATAGAATGCAATCATATCTTGGATCATGTAGTCGCCATATGATTGGTTAAATCCTTCTTTTTTACAAACGAATGCACAGTTTTTTGCGATTCCTCTGAGATCCGCGATCCAGTCGCTATAGTTTTGCCCCGGTAACATTATGTGACGGAGAAATTTACATCTCGACGCGAGTATATGTTGATTAGATTGGAAATGTAGGGTTAAACAGGAGGTTAGCTTAGCAAATGTATATGTACTTACATCCGATGTCTCATATAAATTTTTTAGTAGATTAAGAAGGTAATCCCCACACGACGACAAGAAATATGATCCCTTTCAATTTTCATCTGTGATAGCATGCGCTTGAAAAAGCTGCTGGAGTTGAAAATAATAGTTATCCCAATTTGCCTTGGCTGGATCGAAGGCTTCGAACCTAGGAATGCTGTTTGGGATGCTTGAGTTGCTGGTGGGCGCTGCACCGGTGAAACTCATAATCAATTGCTGCTATGTTTTCTGTATCCTGTTTCATCATTTTTGCAAACCACTCTTGCTGCTCTTTAATTAATTCCTCCATTCTCGTCGCCAATTAATACGAATGTGGGTTTAGGTAATTCACAATTTTATTAAAGTATTATTGATTAACTTTCTCTAGTAAGACAAACTAATTAAATATTTATATATATCGACTGAAGGGCGATGAGTGGTGTTAAGACGAAGTGTCCGCTGAGAAAGTCTACGACATCTAGGTACTGGAAGGTAAATCGGTTTCTTGTGTTTGAAACGCCCTGTAAACACAACAGAAAACTTACGGATAGTTATCAGTCGCTTGTTCATACGCCGAAAATTCAAGACTTCTTGCCTAACTCTGCCACTAACAATAAATCCGCATCTAAATAGGCGCTGCTTTTGTCGTTCATAACAATCACCGTAGAAGATGGCCCAGTTTTTCATCCTCTTTTTGTTCAGCCCATCCCATCGCATTTCTTGGACGGGGGTAATATTTGCTTTGCAGAAGTCCAGGGCGTCCGTTAGGTGTTCGGCTGCACATTCCACGTTAAGACCCGAAATTCGTTGTACTTGTACTCCAACCTGGAGGGATAGTTCAATTGTAGATTATCGTACGACGAGGGGTCGGTTAAATCGAAGCCAGTAACTCCCGGATGTAAGCGCTGCCGTTGGTCCATTAAGGGCTCGTCCGCAAATTAGTACAATTTAGTTAATTTTAAATCATTTGACATTTGCTGCTCGTGCCAAACCAATCGTTTGTTTTTTTCTTAATTGATTTCAAAACAAATCAAGATGGCAGAAAAATTAATTGAGTTTGTCAAAGGCCACGACGTTATATTTAACAAAAAAAAATATATTCGTAAGGGATAAGCTTCTTGGCAAGCTTTCCCAGGAAATGGATTTTCTTGGTAAATATGGACTCAATTAATCAGAAAATATTTTTTCGACCTCGCCTCATTTTTTTCCCAGAACGAAATTAAAACATAATTGGAGGACGCCGGGGGATGGGTTCTACAAAGAAAAAACAAATTGGAAGTGGATGAAGACATGCCAATCTATGGTATGTATGTTTTAATGGAATAATTCTGTCATATTGTACACTTATTGCGTTCTTATTAACTATAGCACTTCTGTTCCACGCCTCCACACCACACCGCGACACATGAGTTTGTCGATGTGAGTTTTCTGGAAAGCCCAGGAATTCCAGAATCAATTTCAATTTTTTCAATTTATTTATTTAAGTAATGATTAAGTGCAAGTAAGACTTAGTCTTTTCAGAGTAGTAACAAAAATAGTTTTACATTAGTTATGCGCATAGATACATATCAATAACAAGCAAAAGAAAGAAAGGAAAAAAGCTACTGCTGTTCAGAGAAATATATAAATATGGCTATCCTGAATTGAGAAGCTCCCGATACTCGCTTTATGTGTTCACGAAAGGAACATAGCCTCATGGTGAAGAAAAGACGCGATGAATGAGTATAATTAAACATTTGTATACAAATTCATATGTAGATTTTATTTTTTCTGCTTAGATATTATAATTTACATATTTTTCCTTAAATATGAAATATGAAATCAACAAAATAATTGAGTTAAGTTACATAAAATTATTCTGAAACTAAACTACTGTCATCGCTGTCTTCAATTAAATCAATTTCATCAAATTAGGAAGCACTTATATTTTGTGAATTATTTGACAAATCTTCAATTTGTAAGTACCACCTTGATCAAAAAGTTCAGAAAATTAAAAATACAAGTTTATTCATCTAAATCCATATGGTCCCCTTCAAAGTAATCACCATCGACTGCAACGCACTTATGCCAGCGCTTGATCCAATCCTCGAAACATTTTTTATATTCGGTTTTCGGTATCATCAGTGCTTCCTGCGATTTTTCCATTACTTCCTCTCGGCTGCTGAACGCGTTCCCCGTAGTGGTTTTTTAACTCGATTGAACAGAAAGAAATCACAGGTAGCCAAATCAGGTGAATTCGGTGGCTGTTGGATGGTATTTGTTGCATTTTTCGTCAAAAAATTACGAATAATGATGGCACTGTGCGATGGTGCTTTGTCATGGTGCAAAATCCACGAGTTTTTTGCCCACAATTCTGGTCTCTTTCGGCGAATTGCTTCACGCAAACGTCTCATAACGCCCAAATAATACTCTTTGTTTACTGTCAGGCCTTCTAGCAAAAATTGATGCTGCACTACACCGTTGTAATCCACGAAAACTGTGAGCATTGCCTTCTTTTTTGACTGAAAAGTACATGGTTTTTTGGTCTCGGCTCATTTGGTTAACGCCATTCACTTGCCTGTTGTCTGGATTGCGTGTCGTACTCATAAACCCACGTCTCGTCTCCATTAATGATCCTTTTGATGAATGTGGGATTCAGCCTCGCAAATCATCTCTTTTGCGACGTCAACACGGTCTCTTTTTTGCATGAAATTGAGGTCTTTTGGCACCAACCTTTCTGCTATACGACGGAAACCCAAATCATTAACCAAAATGCCTTGGACGGATCCATGGGCAATGTTCAAGTCCTCCGCTATCTCTCTGATGGTTAATTTGTGGTTATTGACCAACATTTCTTTTACTCCATCAATGTTTTCGTCGGTTTTCGCTGTCGTTGGTCTGCCACTTGCAGAAAAACTTTTCCAACATTTCCAACGTTCGCGCACCATAAATCCGTTTTTTACGCAAAATTTAATACAAGTTCCTTGTTGCAAATTGAAATCCATTTCTAAAATTGTAAAAAATCGCCAAAACACACGGAGATAGATGTACTCTTGGCTACGTAACTTTTGCAAATGGCAAGCTATTAAGCTAAGATTTAGGGAAAATGTCAACAGCAGATTTACCAACTTAACAAAAAAAAAATAGAACTCAAATCGGAACAATGGGAGCGCCATACGGTGGTTATTCCGGGAAGGTGGTATTTACATACTTATTTCTGAGATATTCCTATTTGATTCCTTTAAATAAATATTTCTATGTGTCGAAATGAAAGGATCGGAAGTAAGTAATAAAACGTTCATAAGATCCATGTATGTATGATTTCTACTCATCTTACGCGTCTAATTTAATCGATTTTTTCTTATTTCCTTATGTCGAGCCTCTAAAGCCTCTTCTGACAGAAGGCCTATTGGTAAGTCGAAAGAATCGATGACATCACAACCATGAATCTGCATGACGATAAAACTCTTAAAATCATACGAAAGTTTTTTTATTAAATTTGAATCTATTCCTGTTATTTCTGAGTCGGCAAAGAACCTCCATCATTTGTGGATCCATTGCCCAGTTTGGCTTATCCACTAAGAGCCCCATAGGAATTTTAAAAAGGTCTTGAATTTTTTTTTATTTTGCGCGAATATAGTCTTATTTTCAGCTCCTCTTACTTGCCACATTTTTAGCGGACAACGATAAGAAATATGAAGAAGACATTCAAAGTCATTATCCACGTGTGCAGAGTGGATAACCCAAAACGGTAATGATCGGTATTAGCAACCGTTTCAGAAACCACAATCAAATTCATTTCATTTGGGGACACTCCACATATATAGCATTTAGCAGAGCAATTAGTGTCTGATAAAATGCCACATACCATATACTTCTATCTAGCATTATAAAATGTAATTCGTACTTAGCTAGCACAGAACTACCATCGAAATTAATTTGATACGCAGATAATTGGCGTATAGCATTTTTCATTAAGGGCTCTTGATCCCTTACTAAATGCTGATTCTCCTTCATAAAAATGAACTTAATAGCTCTGCAAGACAATGTGGAAGAGGAACGTGGATTGATGTATAACTCAGTTTTACTGTCATCTACTAATTTGAAAGGAACAAAAGCTATCAAGAACATAAATTCATCAACTTGAGATGTATTTTCCGTGAATTTCTGTTTGTGAATGCTATGTCCTGTACTGCCTTCAAACCCCCACTTGCAAATTAGCTTTAAATCTAGTTTTAGTTAGTTTTAAATGCATTCTATTTTCTTAATCACTAACTCTTACATACTAACAAAACATGCTTAAATGCTAGCTTAAAATTACTTAACAATCTTATACTAACTTACTGGCCCCACGCAGGCACTCTAAGCTACTCTAAATTCGTATAACTATGTCTTTCGACTTTATTTACATTTTCTTTATTTACTGTACTTAAAGCTAAGAAAAAAAATTGCTAACAAAAACTTAGCATATGGACATAATTTTTTATTTTTTATAAAAACTTAGTACCTAACTTAAAATAAACCTTAGCCTACCTAACCTAAATGTACAATACACACATAAACACACATAGACATTATACACAATTATATACATATATTAGTATATACAAAGGTATATACTAATATATGTATATATTTCTTAGATGCTAACCTAAACCTATGTAAGCTGGCCATCGCTATTCACAGAGAAAACAGATTGGTCAGCTCTGCCTCATTAGTGAGGCTGGTCCGTAATTGACGGAAACGACGAAGAAACATCTTCTCCATCATTCAACCACCAGAAATTCTGGTGCTGCCGAACGAAATCCCTCTTATCGCGATTCCCCACTGCTCTACTGAACCTGAGACGATCCACAATGCCGTGTGCGACATTGTTGCAGAATATCAAGGTATTGTTCCTTTATCATTATATCCTCGATTTTTACCAGCGGACCGACATTCCACCAGGTTAAACATCCCCACACCATTAAGCTTCCACCTCCATGCTTCATGGTTTCCTTCACCCGGTACTTTTGGAACTCCTTGCCATCTGACTGGAATCTATTGATTTTTGTCTCATCGGACCAAATAACTCGTTTCCAATCATCAATGCTCCAGTTCTTATGTTCTTTGCAGAACTTAAGGCGAGCTCTAACATTTTTGTCGAAAAGTGCTGGCTTCTTTTGCTTAACAGCTGCGTCTAAGCCATTCTTACGTAAGGCACTTCTAGCTGTCCACTCGCAGACTTTTTTGTTTAAGGCTTTCGCCACCGACTTTGATGTCTTGCACTCTCTTCGCCTCATCATGGATTGACATTACTGGACTGCACATTTCTTCTTTTTTTAGCCAAAAGTACAGTGCGTTGACTTACCTGTATTCTTTTGGCTATTTGTTGTGAAGAATGTCCTTCCTCAAGTAGAATTATTAAGCTGTTTTCTGTATTTGCTGAAATTTTTCTAATTTTTACTTTTTTCTCTCCAAAAATCATTTTTTTACGCTAAAAATATATAAGCTTGTTTTACAAATATTCACCTTCAATACAGACCTAATGAAGGGTTTTCCAATAGGGACTTGACAACTTTGAATTTAATTTGTGAGCGCAGTCTTTCACTAATCATCAAACTGTCACTGTCAATTTATTCAGTAAACTCAACATTTTCATCATCGTAAAGTAAAATTATAAAAATTTTCTACCGAAATTTGGAGTCGGTGACTGCAACTTTAAGAACGTTAACTCCAATTTTCGGTCGTAATTCTCGCCCTAGTAGACAGCCAATAACAAGTTTAGTGCAAAAATTTGAGTCTACATATTCGTTGGGCATCGCTCAGACCACATTATGGCGTATTTTGCGTAAGGATCTTGGTTTACACCCATACAGGATCAAGCTGACTCAAGAATTGAAGCCGATGGACCATTTGAAGCGACGTACGTTCTCAGGATTGGGTTCTGGAGAAGATGCGCCAAGATGATGAATTTCATCGCAAAATCATCTTCATTGACGAAGCTCATTTTTGGGTCAATGGGTACATAAATAAGCAAAATATGCGTTATTGGTCGTGTGAAAATCCACATTTGCTTCATGAATTACCACTTCATCCACAAAAAATAACTGTTTGCATGCCGGCGGCGTTATTGGGCCATATTTTTTCGTCGACGATAACGATCGTCAAGTTACTGTGAATGGTCAGTGTTATCGCGCCATGATCACCGATTATTTTTGGCCGGAATTGAACGATATGGACTTGGACGACATGTGGTTTCAACAGGAAGATGCCACAAGCCACACAGCACACGCTACAATCGATTTATTGAAGAGTAAGTATGCTGAGCGTGTTATCTCAAGACATGGGGCAGTCGATTGGCCGCCTCGTTCGTGCGATTTAACGCCGCTTGGCTATTTCCTGTGGGGCTATGTTAAGTCATTGCTTTATGGCAACACGCCGACGACGTTAGAAGAGCTCGGAGTCAACATTGAACGCGAAATAACTGCCCTTTCAGCCGAAATATGTGGCCAAGTTGTTGAAAATTGGATCCAACGAATCGACTGCTGCAAACGTGCCCGCGGTGGCCATATGAACGAAGTCGAGTTCCATTCATAAATGTTTTGATTGTACTTCAAGCCGATAATAAAATTTTTGAAATATCTCAAATGTTTTGCGTTTTATTTAAAAAAAAAAACGTTGTCAAGTCCTTATTGGAAAACCCTATACAAGACTAAGAATAAAACAATTAAAACAAAGAAACAAAGTCTCATCAAGATTAACCTACATTTATGAGTATGTTCATCGGCTACATGAAAACTCTTACCATTAAGTATACTAAGTTCTATTAAAGCTACATATGCCCACTTTTCTAATAGTCCTAAGCGACAAAATCAATTTAAAGAGTTTCAGGAAAACTTTAACTGCAAATAACATAAAATTCTCTGATTTGTAAATACACGTTGGCTTTCACTGTCATTAATAGACCGTTCGAACAATTCTTTTCCATTATTTTACACTTACTTATTTTAAAGATTGACATGTGGGTAATAGTAAGATAGTTTATGATTTTTTTAAGGAGGAAGAAACCAGACTTTATTTATTTTGCCTCACTGAACACAGAACAGATTCGGACAGAAATTGTTGTCACTGAACAGGAAAGCTTGTACTTTTCTGTTCGGAACAGTCCGGAACAGTCTCACTGAACAAAGCTTATGACAATATGGGTGGAATTGAACAAACAAAAAAATAGTTTAGAGAGCTCAATGTTTGAAGAACTATCAGCCTACATGCTGCATTTATGCTGTCTTCCACACAGTAGTGTTTCTGCTGAGCGAAAGTTTTCCCAGCTTTATTTAATAACAAATGAAATGAGAAACAGATTGAACTCAGAAACAATCTAAAATGTATTATTAGCTAAAGAGTTAATAAAAGATACTGCAATATTTGAACCAACAGACGAATTGGTAAAATTTTGTTTGTCCTTTCAATTTGTTAATGGAGATTGTAGAGTTAAGTAAATATAAATTAAATACTTTCTCTGAAAAAAAAACGTTCGCTCAGGAGAGCATACTATAATTTTATAATCATTATTAATTTATTATGTATTATTTTTCTTTTTTTGTGAATTCAAACTATGTTTTTGTTATGTTATTTATCTACTTATTTGGTTTGTTATGTTAATTGAAATAAAAATAAAAAAACCAATGGTACCTATGTACTACATTTTGTTTGAAAATGCTACATTTTGTTGGCTAACGTACTACATTTCCTCTAGATTTTAGTTGCAACGCTGCTCATGTTGCAGTGTTACAGCAAGTACCGTTATGTTTTAAGAGAAAACATTTCTGTTTTTGTTTGATTGAGTCATTTTTCTACAATAATACATTTGTCCAAGGCTTGCCGCACTGTGCGACTTGTAATTGTTCATAAAGACAACGTGCTGATTTCGAATATATGATTTTATGCTTAGAAAAAATATAGTTTCTGGCGCCAAGATATTGTGTCATTGAACAACCTAAAATACATGATCGTATCTTCTAAGACAATATATGGGCCAACACCCCCATATATCTGGCTTAATACAAGCTTACAAACTAGAACTTAAAAACTAAAAGAAAATAAGGTTTAGCGATATGTAGGACTTATCACTACGGCTTAAAGCTAGGGAAGGTGAAGGAGATCGGATTTGAGGGAGAGAGTGGCTGCGATTAAAATCGAAAACGGAAAGGTTGGAGTTTACCTTACGCAGCATACGGGAGATTGGTTCGTTAGAGCCATATGTGGTAGATAAAAAATACGGTGGCAACATAGATTTCGAGGGTTATTATAAAAGCAAATGGAGTTGTAAAGATAAGAGCAATCGACGGGGCCTGAGAGGAGTCGGTGAATGAAAAGAATGTCTGTTGCGTCCCTTCGTTCCTCAAGCGTATTCAGGTTATTGAGCTTGAGACGGTCTCGATAGGGAGGTAAGATTAAAGAATCATTCCAAGGTAGACCTCGAAGAGCAAATCGAAGAAAACGACGCTGGCTAGCGTACTCAAGAAGGGGACGAATGTGAGTGACGTATAATTACAGAATTGTTTGGACCATTTTTTAAAGAAGCCAAGTGATGAGTTTGCTTTAGTAATTATAATCGTTCGTCGTTTGGTCACTTAGATGTATCGGGTTTTCCAATAAGGACTTGACAACCCTTTTTTTTATATAAAACGCAAATCATTTGAGATATTTCAAAAACGTTATTATCGGCTTGAAGTACAATCAAAACATTTATGAATGGAACTCGACTTCGTTCATATGGCCACCGCAGGCACGTCCACTCGGCCACACATTTCGGCCGAAATGGCCGCTATTTCGCGTTCACTGTTTGCTCTGAGCTCTTCCAACGTGGTCGGCGTGTTGGCATAAACCAATGACTTAACGTAGTCCCACACAAAATAGTCAAGCGGCGTTAAATCGCACGAACGAGGCGGCCAATCGACTGGCCCATGTCATGAGATAACACGCTCACCATACTTACTCTTCAATAAATCGATTGTAGCGTGTGCTGTGTGGCTTGTGGCACCAACCTGTTGAAACCACATGTCGTCCAAGTCCATATCTTTCAATTCGGGCCAAAAATAATCGGTGATCATGGCGCGATAATGCTGACCATTCACAGTAAAGTGACGATCGTTATCGTCGACGAAAAAATATGGCCCAATAACGCCGCCGGCATGCAAACCGCATCAAACATTTGCGGATGAAGTATTGATTCATGAAGCACATGTGGATTTTCATCCGACCAATAACGCATATTTTGCTTATTGACGAACCCATTGAGCCAAAAATGAGCTTCGTCACTGAAGATGATTTTGCGATGAAATTCATCATCTTGGAGCATCTTCTCCAGAACCCAATCGGAGAACGTACGTCGCTTCAAATGGTCCATTGGCTTCAATTCTTGAGTCAGCTTGATCTTGCATGGGTGTAAACTAACATCCTTACGCAAAATACGCCATAATGTGGTCTGAGCGATGCCCAATTCTTGAGAACGGAATTGACTGATTTGGATCGTTTGCTACGGACGCCTGAACGGCAGCGATATTTTCGACACTTCGACCAACACGTTATCTCACTGACACGGCAACATCACACAACGAATATGTAGACTCAAATTTTTGCACTAAACTTGTTATTGCCTGTCTACTAGGGCGAGAATTACGACCGAAAATTGGAGTTAACGCTCTTAAAGTTGTAGTCACCGACTCCGAATTTCGGTAGAAAATTTTTATAATTTGCAGACGTTGCTCGTTCGTGTACTTTACCATGATGAAAATGTTGAGTTTTCTGAATAAATTGACAGTAACGGTTTGATGATTAGTGAAAGAATGCGTTCACAAATTAAATTCAAAGTTGTCAAGTCCCTATTGGAAAACCCATTATAAACAATCGTGTGTGCATCCTCAGCCTAAAGCGTATCAGTTTTGTTTTCTCTTGTATTAAAAGATATAATAATAACCGTCTGCCAAAATGTCTATTAAACATTGCCCTAATTGTAATCAGGAGCTCGCCGATAGTGATTTGTTATTTTCTTAAATCGATCAATTGCATCGCGAAACTGGTGTAAAATCGCAAATTATTACTCGCTCTCAATTATTAACTGCTTCCGATTCTGCTCGTGCATCTCCTTCTCTTAAGCCCTTCAGTATCACTTAAGAAGTGCAATGCTAATAAAAAAATAATAATTTCAAACACTCCCCTCACCACACGGGTTATTGCTTCTAAAGCTAAACCTACCAATTTTCCGTGCAAACAAATTCAACTGAGCAAGCTGCTGCTGTCGTTGTGGATGAAGAGAAAGTTACGAGTATTACTGCTGCTTCTAGTGAGGAAAATCCATCAAAATCCACAGATGAAAACACACTTTAGTTCGTAAACTTTAAACTTGGTGTGCCTGAAGAAGATATGATTTCTGCGTTTCTTAACTCCGATATTTGGAAGAATGGGATACGCATTCGGATTTTTAATCCTAATCCAAAAAACGAGGTGGTCACTCCAATCGAGCTCCCTCAAACTTAACAATTGCTATTTCTGTTCCCGTTGCTGTTGATGATGTCTCGCTGCCGCTCTCTAGTTCAATTTATTCGAGCTCATGTTTTTCAGCGCATGATTCTTGGATGGTGTGGGTGTCGCTGGTGAAGTGTCGTCTGTTGCTGCTGCTGCCGATCAATTGATCAATAATTGTGCTGTTGATATTGCTGTAGAGGCTGCTGGCGTTATCACTGATGCTGATTGTGTGCTTAAAACAAATACCCCGTCTACCACTTTTTCTTCATCATCATCGCCATGTGAAATTAGTGTATACTACCAAAATATGAGCGGTTTTTCTTCGAAATTAAGAGAACTGTCGATAGCGATTGATGCTTGCGATTATGACATCATTGCTTTAATGGAGACATGGCTATATAATGATATTCATACAAATGAAATATTTGATGAGAATGTTTTTGCTGCTTTCCGTTGTGATAGGTTTCATTTGAACAAAAGCCGTGGAGGTGGCGTTTTGATTGCTGTTAGTCTCAAGTTGACTGCTTTTGAGATTCCCATTGATATTATTTTGGTGGATAGCGTATTAAATATCGGCAAGTTTGCGTTCGAGTGAGCTGCCGCGCTGCCAATGCTGGAGATCCCGATCTACTAGTATTCATTAGTTATATTCCTACAAATAGTCCCGCATCTGTTTATGATAAGCATTTACAAATTATAGATATAGTCAATGTGGAATTGTGGAATTTCGTAGACCAACGTTCCATTAACATTTGTGTTCTTGGTGATTTTAATTTTAGTAAGCTCGATTGGTTTTCTGATGGCAATAAAGTGTTACCGTATCGTTTCTCTTCGAAAGTTGAAAAGACTACATTGGATTTTCTCTAGTCATTAGATCTCTGCCAATTTAGTAATGTTCGTAGTTCTTTTAATAATTTGTTAGATCTTGTTTTTGCATCTGATGATATGAATATTTCTGTTAATTCTAGCTTACCTTTGATAAGAAGTTCTGTGTCTCATAATGCTATTATTATTTTAATCAAAACTTACGTCTATAATAATCAAATGTTGTTTAGTGAATCGACTGAATTCATTTTTAAATTTAATAGTTCCAATCTGAAAATAATGAGTGATCAGTTTGCGTCAGTGAACTGGGGTGATGAACTTCGGTATAACTCAGTATAAACTTTAACGCTTTTTCGAAGATTTGTTTAATGTTTTAAATAATACTGTGCCTAGAATGCAAAAACGAGTAAACTCTCATCTACCATGGTATAAATAACGGTTACTCAATCTTAAATATGCCAAAAACAGAGTTCATAAGAACTTTAAAAGGAGTAAATCTCTATCGGATTACGAATTATTTGCTCGGTTGAGAAAGGAATTTATTTTTCTTTTTAGGTTCCTCTCGAACAATTACATTCAACTCTTGGAAAGGAATCTGAAGTCCAACCCAAGGTGCTTTTGGGCATACATAAATTCCAAACGGGCTAGTATTGGTTTTTCGTCAACTATGAATTTTCTAGGCAAATCATCCAGTAATCCCAAAGATATTCTGAACATGTTCGCGTCGTTTTTTCAAGGTATTTATGATTCCTCCAGCCTTTCTTCGTTTAATGAGGATTATTTCGATTCCTTGAATGTTTTTACTGCCTCAAGCTCTCTGGTACTTATTAGATCCGAATTATTGTTGGCATTACAGGATTTGAAGGACAGTAAAAATCCGGATTTCTTGGGTTTTTAGCCGGTTGTTTTAATATCTTGTGGTGATTCTCTTAGCTACCCCCTGCTCTATACTTTCAATCAGTCATTGGCTAGTGGGACATTCATTGTTGATTGAAAATATTCACTTATAACACCAATTTATAAGAGTGGTAAAAAAGATAAAATTTCGAATTATAGACCAGTTTCTAAACTGTCTATTATACCTAAACTCTTGGATCGCCTAGTGAAAGAACGGATGGTATTCATATTAGCAGCCTTATTAGTGATTCTCAGCATGGATTTCGGAAAGGGCGTTCGACTTGCTCTAACCTAGTTCAGTTCACCAATCATTGCTTAAGTTCCATCGAGAAGCACAAGCAAATGCACGTAGTCTATACTGGTTCCGTGAAAGCCTTTAATAATAGAACACAATATAATCTAACCCCTGCTTATCGTCTTTTGATCCTCATGTTAACAAATTAATGTCAAATCCTAACTCTGCTCTAGGATTTCTGAGAAGAAATTCATCGGACTTCAAGGATCCGTATACTCTCAAGGCATTTATGTAAGCATTGTTCGTCCATGTCTGGAATATTGTAGTGTTGTTTGGAATAGAATAAAAAAAGTTCAAAAAAACTTCTTGCGCTTTGCATTACGCCGTTTCTTTCTGAATGACAATGTCCACTATTCTTATCGCTCTTAAATGCTTGCTCTTGGGTTTCGATTCCCTCGAAGTTCGTCGTAAAATGCTTTGTGTTATGTTCGTTAGAGATATACTATGTTTTTCCATTGAGTGTGAGAACTTACTTTCATTAATTGGTATTTATGCGCCACTAAGGGTTCTTAGGTCAAGACCATTGTTATTTGAAGTTCATCACTTCACTTCATACGGACCCAATGAGCCTGTTACGTTTTGCTGTAGATTATTTAATCTTGTATATGATCATCTCGATATTGTATTACCTAGAACTAGATTTAAGGAACTCGCATTGTTAGCTTTAAGATAATTATTAATTATTGAACTTTATATATACCATATTTTCTTTTTTTCTTGATCTGTTGATGTACCTATATCGTAGATCTAAATAAATACTAAATACAAATTAACTCATCAATATGCGAGCGGAAATTAAGCTCCTTGTCGCATAATATGCCAAGGTAGCGGATAGACTCAACAAGGGATATACCTAGGTTGGCCGTGGAGAAGGTGATTTCGGGGAGGAGACTTGTTGCATTTCCGTGAGAAGGTAATCGATTGACATTTGGTGACTTTGAGTTCTAAGCAGTTCTTGATGCACCAGGTGGAAAAACTATTTAGATCTATTTGAAGGAGGCTGGAGTCATGTTGTGAGGATAAATAGAGAGAAAGTGCTGAATGACCCTTTCAAAACCGTTAATAGTTAGGATGAAGAAGAGTGGACCTAGATGACTACCTTGAGGAACACCTGAAGTGGCCAGAAAGGGGCCGATAGGGCAGACTGAAACCAACGCTATAAAAACAATTATCCAGGTAAGAAGATATCCATTCTAGCAAAATGGGTTCAAAGCCCAGGACGGACAATTTAAACAGAATTATTTTATGAGATGTCTTGTTAAAAGCCTTACTGAAATCAGTTGTTATAACGGCAACTTCTTTACCACATTCTAAGGCTGAGAGAACAGAGGAAACGAATTCGACGAAGTTAGTGGTAGTTGGTCTACCTTTCAGAAAGCCGTGTTGATTAAGGGAAATAAGAGATTTGCACTGGAAGCTTAAGGAAGACTTCCATATCGTGGAATTTGACCTTGAGAGAACTATAACTGGAAGATATTTGAAAGGGGACGGGAAAGAGGAACACTATTTAAGAAATATTGTTGCTTCCCAACAAAATCAACGGCGCGCTGGAAGAATAGGAGATTGTGTGTTTGCAGGAAGCTAATTAATCGCGTGAAATAAAAATTTAAAACATCGCGAATAATTAGTTTTGATGCACACAACACAAATAACAAAATATAAACAAACAACGAATTGACATGTTGCTTCCCAACAAAATCGACGGCGCGCTGGATGAGTAGGAGATTGTGCGTTTGCAGGAAGCTAATTAATCGCGTGAAATAAAAATTGAAAACATCGCGAATAATTAGCTTTAATGCACACAACACAAATAATAAAAATAAACACAAACCAACGAATTGAACACAAACTTAGCCGCACCACAAAACGATTTGACTCGGGACAAACTCACAAAAATCAAACTGTCAAACATATCTGTCAAGAACATATCGATCTCGCTTTGACGAATTTCAACGCCACTTGAAGAATATGGTCATAATCTCTGACCAAAGGCAACGAAATTCCAAGATGGCCGAATTGCATGTGAGTGAGATGCACTGCAAAACAATGCACTCTAACACCTACTCCGAAAATATGGGGGCATTGTTGGTGTGTTGTTCACATATTACACTAAGGTAAATAACCCAGGGTGATTGACCTTAGAAGAAACAGCTGAGTGGTATATAAGCCATCAGCAGCTTCGAGGGAAGAAGAAATGTATATGTTAAATCACTCTTCAGCCAACAGTCAACAAATAAAGTTAGAGTTAGAAATCAAAGGTCACGAGTTTTATTTAATTACATTTATTTTACTGGCTTCAGTTCATCTAACTGAAGAAGTTATCGGTTTTTTTTCTTCTCTTCAGTTCATCTAACTGAAAGGGTAGCCACCGCTTGTGAATCGTCTATTCCAAGCCAACTTTTAAATCCCGCTCAACTCAGTTAGGGACAAATATGGATGTAAGTCCACTTGGGCCGGGTAAGAATTCATCTTTAAGTTGTTGTAATTTATTTTCTATTACTGTATGATCAAAACTTTGAGAAATATAGAGGCCAATGGGGAAGTTAAGTAGATATTTGAAATAAGAGGTATCGCTGTAGAGATCGTTATAAAGCTGGCCGAATTGAAGGTATAACCCAAGATAGTTGGAACAGTCAGCAAAGAAATGGAAGATGGAAAACTGGCCATAATTTGTTTCGCTTGTTACGTAAAGAGCGAAGTTTACCATTATACCACGGGGGGCTCGTAGAAGTTTTTCTTTTTGCGGGAAAAAAGCACATAGAGAGAAATAGTATTGAATAATTCTCTGTAGATAGATAGAAGAAAGAAGAAGTGGTGGGTGAAAGTATCAATAGTCGATAGTGAAAGGGGACAGAGCGAAACAGAGAAGTTTATGAGGTCAGTGGTGAAGATGAGGTCTAATTGCCTACCCATATAGTTGGATACCCCACTAACTTGGCAAAGGCTAGAATCTGTAAGCTTATCCAAGAAGAGGCATTCTTTACTCGAGTTAGAATTTGCGATAAAAAAATTCATCATCTGATTGAATCTAGTGCAGTTGGGGTAGATTGAAATCGCCGAAGACGATAATATCATCGAGAGGATCAAATATATTAATTATTTGATCAATTGCATCGATAGCGAGTTGGTAGCATTCGATAGGTTGCGCCAGTAGGATTTAAAAACACATAACGTACAGGGACCTGCAGGGGAGTGTTATCTTTATTGAAACGTAGTCATTGTGGATGGCCTGTAGAACACCTCGACATGGAGAATCATCTTTTGGACGGGTAAGGTCGTCATCTCGAAAAACGTTGAAACTAGGGGGGAATAGATTAGAATTAGATTAGTTTCGATCAGAGCGGAGACCTCAAATGCGAGAGCGTTGGGGGAGATAGGCGTAAGATAGCACGGATTTTAGATCGCAGTCCCCTTACGTTTTGACAGTAGAAGGTAATAGGAGAGTTATTTCGAGAGGGCGTAAGACTGGCAATGACAACACATTAGGGACACAAAAAATTTGTCGTTTTCAGCTCTGGTGTGAGATTCTTTTTGACAGCACATAGTTACCGAAAGCAGCAAGGTCATCTGAGACTTTTTGGGGAGACATAATGAAAATCTCGTGGAACTTAAATATATACTTAACAGATTTGTAAGGTCAGTAGGGAGCCCTTCCTGCTGTATGGAGACCATGACGCTTGTTTTAGTTTTTCCCTCATAGAAAACTGAGTCGCATTTGTCATGCGGATACTCTAGAAGGAGACGTATACTCTCGTACGTCTCTTTGTCTCTAATGGTCTTCTCTTCGTCTTGATGGCGAAGCAGCGGTAATTGAAGGGGATTTAGATACATTTTCATATGAGGGATTCATAATATGGGAACTAATGAAATTGGGATATTAAGCTCCGGTTTTGAGATAGAAATTTGTAAAATAATTAGGGAAAGGCGTAAGTGTTAGGTGTTGAATGCTGCGAGATTGAGTTGTAGGGGTTCAGTCGAAAGAGACACGTTCACGTCGTGGCTTGGTTTGGGGTGGAATAGAGGGAGTTGGAGTATAGTTGGGAGGTTTAAAATTAGGAAAAAATTTAGTTTTAAAACTCTAATTGGAGCAGGATTTGTTGTGGGAAGAGGAGTTTACTTACTAACTTATTAGTTGGTTTAGGTAAGGTGGACTGCTCGAATTTATCTTGCTTCGTGGTCGTGCAAGGTTGCAATACCTATATTACATCAATGTGAGTTATAATGGGAACGAACAAAGTTTTCAATAATTTTAAGTTGGTAACGCTGGCACATGTCCATAACTTGTGAAATGAGTCATAGATACGGCATATTATATAATTATAATTATTAGTATAATAGATCTTGACAAGTACATTTGGATGTCATCAGCATAAAGGTATCACCTTACATACATGGGCTAGATCACTCATAAAAATAAAAAAGGTAGAGGGCCGAAGATAGAACCTTGAGGTACATGTTCACGCAAAAATCTGCCATTTGAAACATTCTCACTGACCAGACCTCTCTGGGAAGCTATCTGTTTAACTGCCCAAAGGCCAAAGATAAAATAATGGCGGAGCTTTTTTTTTATATAAGATGCTGTGGTTAACCCTGTCAAATGCTTTAGAGAAGTCTAATAAACATAAGGCCGTAAGGTAGCTTTGATTATACTGCTGCCTTATATCATCAATAATTTTAACCATTGCAGTAGATGTATGTTGGGGCGCAAAACCCAACTAAAACGATGAAAGCAAAGAATTTCTATTTCAACGATCAACTACTTACCTTGTCAGTATTTTCTCAAAGACGACACTTATAGGTTTAGGGAAACTATTGTAACATTTGCTCCATGTGCATTGCTGGGCGCAGTAATATGTACAGTACTACTGCACATCTGTTTCAGCCATTCGGCTAAAAGAAAAACCCAAAGCAAAAAGACCAACGGCGTTAAATCGCATGATTTGGGGGGCAAATTCTGATCACCAAAAAGGGAAATTAGACGACCTGGAAATGACCCAAGCAGTAATTGAACTATTTCTTGGGCTATGTGGTATGTGGCATCGTCTGTCATCCACATCCATATCTGGTAATTTAGGCACAAAAAACTGGATTAACACGTCGCGATAGGGACCACAATTAATTGTTATTACCAGACAGCCGCATTTTCACATAATAATGGTCCGATGATGCCTCCAGCTAAAATTCGCACCAAACAGTGATACATTGTGTCTCAGTAATCACTAGTGGGTTTCTGAACCCCAAATTCGGCAATTTTGAAGATTAACAAGGGTGTCAAGATGAAAATGAGCCTCACCGCTGAAGATATTTTTATTTGAAAAATCAGCATTCACTTATTGTTATTCTATAATCCATTCAATTCTGGACAACAGTACTGTATTGATGTTCCTCAGCAACACTCTCACGAACTGCTTCGATATTTTGTGTAGAACAACTTGTTGAAGGACGGCCGGAGTGTCCTTGCCATCCAAGGTGTGCGATGGGATAGGCCGGATATAAGGTGGTTGAAAAACTGTGACACGTGTATAATATGGTGATTGCTATACGTAAAAGAAACAGAGCTTATTCAGATGCGGATTTGCCATATGCGGCAGACTTAGAAAAGAAGTCTTGAGCTTCCATCACGTGGTGACCGCCTTATGACAATCCGCCTCAAGGGTGAATTCGTTAATATCATCCTAATATGCGCACATACCCCTGCGGAAAACATGTCTCTACTAGCTCCTCGTCAAGACATATGAGCAATGTCCGAAGTATGTCGTTAAAATTGTATTGTACTTGGGCATAGAAGTATATCCTACACGACTTAACATCTGGTAATGGACTTAGGCTTATTAGGCTTATTGAAGAAATATTACTACAGCAAGCCCACGGTTTCCTCACCTCAATATACACAAGGGGACATGGCGGTCTCCGGATCATTAACGCTAAATCAAATTGATCATTTTGCAATAGACGTAAGGCATGTCTCTAGTATTCTGGACGCCCGAACGTTCCGCTCAGCCTATATTGACTTGGATCACAACCTTGTTGCAGCCAAGATGCGAATGTGGATTTCCCAAGTGTCACAACAAGAACTACTATGCAAAAATATAACGCGCAAGTGACCGCCAGAATCTTCGCCGAGCGCTTATACCGAAATCTCTCAACAACAACCTCCTCTAGCATCAAGTACTGTAGGCCAGGGAGCTCTACGAGCAGAAAAGACGAGACGAACATCGGCTACTCCAGACGAAGAAAAAAGAGCATGAGAAGTGCACGATTGAAGATACTCGTATTGAGACGATGTACTCCAGCAATAACGTATGGAAGTTTTGCTAACAGGTAAAAATATCGTGCCAAGGCAAGAATCTTGTAGCAAAGACACAGTCCGTGCTGCAGACTGTAGACCGACTAAGAAGCCAACCATGCCGCCATCAGGCAGAATAGACCATTAAAAATCATCGTCTAAGATGATAGCCAAAACTTCCGTCCACCTGACCAGAACGAAGTAAGGAAAACAATATCTTAGCTAAAATCTGACAAATCAGCTAGACCTAACAGCTTACCAGTCGAGGTATTCAAGGTAGCTGGAAATGACTCATTAGATTTATTAAAAGCTCTGGACCCACCACAATAATAATAATAATAATACAATACACTAACGATATCAACAGGGAATCACAATGGACCATCTCATATTACCTAACTTATCCTGAGAGCTATATTTACATTTAAACCAGAAGTACTTGTCGATACTTTGGATTGTTCGATTATTCTAAAATAAATGCAAGGGAATACCTAAAACAGCCATCAAGAAAAAGACCCCTCTTTCCGAAAACTAGTGATGTAAATTCTAAAAGCCTGCGCCCCTTTCGCTCGGCATAAGTTTACATTTACTTACATACGTTAAAAGTGTTCCACAGGAGTTCGAAGAACCGAAAATTCCTATTAGGATTTATTCAATTCCAAGCAATTCGTCTAACCCCACCATGACACCATTTTACGTGACCAATCTTCTATGCCTTTAATTTATTTTTTATTGATTTTGTTACCGAAAAAATTTCCATCAAATAAGTAGGAAAGGATGCACCATAAACAGGCATAGATACACATTTCCATCAATGTCATGACCCAAACACTGATGTCTCCTTAATTAACATTTATTAAACCTTCAGGACCATCCCTTGGTGACATATTCTTCCCGGGCCAGATGCTTATGTATTCGTCGTCCTTCCCAGAAATATCTTCGGATTTCCTAATAGACTTCCAAGGATTAAGTGTAGGTCACCAAGGCAGATCAATCAAGTTCGCTGACAGATTTCAATGTCAATGAAATTAGTTCGCCTATCATATCGAATGAGAAACAGAAAGAATCCGTTTCAATCCCCTTACAATGGGAGTCAATGGTATATTTCTCAGAGTCACGTTCTCACTAACATTTAATCCAGTAGTTGTGCACTTGTGGCACAACTGTCGTCGTCACCGTCGCCGCCGCCGCCAGGAAATGGATGAAATGGAGAAAATTTTCACTTTTAGGATTTTATGGTATGTGGATACACTGAGTAACCGCCGCTGCCAGGATAAACCAGAAAAAACAGAAATCCAAAGGAGAACGCAATTGGAATGTGATTTGCATTTTAATTGAGCATCAATCCTGGACCGTAGTCGGACAACTCGGGAGTCTGAAAATAACCAGCTCCTGGGGAATTATGCAAGAGGAGTGGCTAAAAGAACGCCACATCACGAACTTTTAGCTACACATCTGTTGAGCTAAATGGATTAGAGGTAACGAATTGCCACAGATTTCTGAGTCTTTCCTTGGAAAATTGTCAACGGGTGGGCCTGAATGTAAATTAATCGTCGCCTTCATGGTGTTACCCTTCCGTGCGCCTCAGCGCTGAAGCACTTTAAATTATTTATAGCGCGCTATATATAACTTTTTCTTGGCGACGAAAGACGATTAATATAATGACAAGCCGGGGAATCTTTCGCTTTGGTGATAATCGTTGGTGTAATTCGCTGTTGTACGACTTCGAGTATGGATACGAGCCGTAGAACCACAAGGAGTACTAGTCAAGGCAACTGGAATTGTGTTGTACTTTGGCCAGAATTGTAGGAATAATAACATTACTTTCCGATTAAGAAGACTTTATGGAGGAGAAATTGGTGCAAGGATTAACATTTTTATTTCAGGACTTATGATTTTGTCATAATTCTCGACTTGTAGGTGTTGACTTCAAAATGTGTAGTAACGAAAGGCTGCGAATGTCATATACATAATTAAAAGTCGTGCAGTAATGTTCGCTGCAAATGGGGATTTTTGCATATTTTAGTAGGAGTGGTATTGAGGAATCTGGCATCATGTTCTACATATTTTTTTTATTGTTATTCTTGTTATTGCAGTGTAACCAGCAAATGGTACGTTTTTTTTTTATAATTTACGCGCGCCTAAGGGGTAGATATACCCTTTTACTGTTGCATGGGCGCGGGCGGAAAGTTAGAAGGAGGAGAAAGAAAAATTGTTTTTGTAGTGGTTTGAAACTCAGGTGTGTTTGGTTTCTATGTTTGCTCTCCAGGGGTGGGAGAGTCCGAATAGGACGGAGAGTTTTTCTTCACTCAGAGTGATACGAGGTATATCACAGTATTTTTTCTTTTCTGTGCTTGAAACTCTACAACAGCCAAATCTACGTCTCAGTGTTATGCCTTCACACGCAGAATTTTTCTGTCTGAGTTCCAATTACACAATGAAAAACTGACTTGCCATGGGCAGGATTCGAACCTGGACCATCCGAGTGAGAAGCGTTTGCTACTACCACTACACCACGGCCACCCCAAATCTGCTTTGTTCGAAATCGGCCATTTGCTTTTATACGAAATGTTCAGCAATCGAGCTGAGAAAAGGAAAAAAATAAAAATAAAATAAATTTCTTATAATATTGTAAAAAAAAATACAAAAATCCTGAAAACAAATGTAAGATTTCATATATTGTATATTATTGTAATAAACTTATTGAATTACTTATTTAGAAAATTTTAGCAAGTCCTAAAATGACGCTGAACGTCTAAATAAAGATTGCTCAAAATATGCAACAAAAGGAGTATTTTAATTCGTTTCAACATTCCTAAAATTTTATTTTATTTAACCAAATCATCCAAAACTAACGATGGAAACATAAAGCGATCCCAAGTCAAATATAAAAACCCACTTGAACCAACCATTTTACACGGAAAACGGTGAGTACCATTCAAGCTTTACCTCCTTTAAACCAGAAAATGCTACGAACCACTAGAAGGTGTTCTCTTGGCACAAACTGTACCACAAACTGTTCAACAAGATGATCACCCAGCAGTCTCGGGAACCGCACGGCAAAATACAAGAAACTCCCTTTAGAAAAGTCCACCTGTTCATTCAAAATTAATCAACCCGCATCATCAAGAACTCCCTTTACAACGTGCTTTTCCACCCGTATCAACGCACCCACCATGCTTTGCGTTTTTTTGTCGGTAAAATACCTTCTAAGTGCTCACTTTGATCGGTGGGAGGGTCGAAGTCCTTTAATTGCAAACCTACACTTTCTGTACCATCGATAAAACATGGGTATACTTTTTTTACGTCCAGAAAAAATTCCATAATTTGGGAGCCCAAGTCGTCCTTATATTTTTTTTAAAGGCAGTATTTTCGATAAAAAAAAGTTCCATATATTGATGAAGGTGGTCTGTTGTTTTTCGGCATAAAATTGTTTTTTTCAGAAGCTTGTTCTGATTTTCCAGATCATTAATTATGTTGGTTGCATCGGTCTTTTTAACATATTCGCCTTTGCTGTGGTTCGTAATTTCATGTTTTTTTTCTCTTTTTTTAAATAACTTAACACTCAAGAGGGTATGACTACTCTTAAAATGCCGGAGCACGTGTTAAGTTTTTCGGAAAATTGTATAGAGAGAGAGAGAAAAATATTTGGGCTCAGTGGTTATTTCGCTCCATGGGTGGCATCCAACATTTAATGGGGAGACTAAATAATTAGTGTAAATTGTCTTGATCTTGTATTTAGGCAACCATTCACCTCACGATATTTCAGTTGCCTGAAAAAAATGTCTTTCGGTCACGGCTGGTATTGAATCTCGAACCGTCCGAATGGGAAGTCAATATACTACCACTTGAGCCACGTGGATCTAGAGAATATTTTTTCAACACCTATACATATACAAAAAACTAATTTAAATAATGATTGTTTGTTATTGGAGGATTGAAAGTAGTCTATGGGTTCGTAGGTTTCACTCTTAGAGATATTCCGCGTGGAACAGGTATCATCGGTGTCATTTAACAGTGTATCAAGATGGCGAATGGAGGTTTCATCATTTCTGTATCTTGTAGAATTTAGCTCGGTAAACATAGCCTGCACGACACCACCTTCAACATTGTATTCAGGCTTATTCACTTCGCACTATTGATTCTGGATTTCCGAATATTCCAAGAGGCAAGCATTGACTCGGACCACTACCATTTTGGGCACGGTACGAATGGGAATATCTCTCATCCCTCTAAGAAGAGGAAATAATGTGAGAACGTTTGCAGTCAGAAGTCACTGGAAAGTACATGGTCTTTGCCGATCAACTGTCACAGTTGCCAACAAGTGGTATGTCGATGAACGCGTGTTGGTGGACGCAGAGAAAGAGGGTTCATATAGAGCAGTGCTGCAAATTTAGCGAGTAAAAAACGAGGCTCCAGCGCCGGCTTTCAAAAGAGAGGAAAAAGAGCATGAGAAGCTTGGTCGAGAAAATTGCGAAATGTCATAGCAGGAAAGTCTTTCAGAAATTGTACCGGAAGCAAAAATGAACTAACATAGATGGAAAACTCTCCAGATTTTGGCTATTCCAAAAACCGGTTTTCACTGATTGCCTCTATCCGTGTGACCTTATCTGGGAATACGTGTGACGTGTGAATTGTCAACAATGTCAATTTCTCTCAGATTTTACACAAAAACGTCACCCATATTACATATATAGTGTGTACGTAGCAAGTTTACGTGCAAGTTGCTGTCACTTTAGCAAATTTTAACAATTTATTGGCTTGGACAAATGTTTGTAATTCACTTACAGTGCATTAGTGAGGAGTTTAAGGGGTTGCAAAAGTATTAGCATAATTTTCCATCAATATTAGTTCTTCTAAACCAGAAGTAAACAAGTCATAAGTATGAACTGACGCCTGGAATGACGATTCGTAGTCAGTATAGAGGATATGGAGAACCATTACACTGCTAAATGATGATGACGATCAACATTTCGCTGTCAAGCAGAGTAGACAATTCAAGTTGAACAACTATGGGCAACAGTTCTGTCGAATCTACATCGACAAAGTGATGATAGCCAGATCCAGACTTAGGTTGCTAGTGCTGATGATCTAGCCACCAAGGTTGCGGAGATGACTTTGTGAAGAGCATATGTATATACCATATACACGAGTACACACCAAAACATCTCCAGAATGTGGTGGGAGAAAAGCATACTAGTCCGAGGAGACCTTTATTGGACGCCAACTATAGTGGCATCAGTCTCTCAACGTCAACTATAAGATCTTCTCTGCCGTACTACGAGTATGCTATCGCCTAAAACCGTTTGACAACCAACTGATAAGTCCTTATCTGTGTGGTTTCCGGCAATGGGTTTTGAAAAAGACTCTCGAATTCTAAATCGACATCCACCACCTGTTTCTTGATTTTTAGGTGGCCTTTACATACAGATATAGGGAAATATGATATGATGCCGTGGCGAAAAAGAATTCGACAAGATGATTCACTGCCGCGCGATTTCTTAAATATCGTACTTGAGAGTATAGTGCGAATCTCGAAAGCCAAAACCTAAAGCACAATCTTTTAAGAATTTGTGCAGCCTCTTGCCTATGCGGTATATTCACCACACAGCAAGCTATTTTTGAGGCACTACCAAATATTCAAACAGAAGCGGCCAAGATGGTTACGGCGATACACGATGCAAAAACGAGGTAAATGCTGTCATTGAGAAAGGACACACAACATCGACGATTCGGATACAGCGCCACAATAACTTCAAGTTAGTCAAGGTCTTTGCCTACCTAGGGTCCAGGTAAAAAACAACGACATCATCTAAGAGATTATTCATCTGTCGGACAACCAAATTAGCGCTCTTTAAAACACTATTCGTCCGAGTTTTCATCTATGACGTAGGGTCATGAATATCAGCCTAAAACAATAAGGATACATTTACTCGTTTTGGGAGAAAAGTGAGAAGTGATCCACGGCCCTGTCGGCATTGACAGATAGTGGAGTAGGAGGTTTAACCAAAAACTATAGGCCATACAGCGACATGGACTTAGTTAAAAGAGTCAGAAATCATCGGGTTAGATAGCTGGGTAATATAGGGTGGATGGACACCAGTGCTGCAGTTCGGAAAGCTTTGAAACCATCGCCGTTTCCAACCTTAGCCCTCTAACCGACAAACTGCTAAAACTGAAAAAAAAAAACGTTTAGATAATTTTTTCTGGGGTAATTATGACCCAGTAAACTCAAAAACATTCAGAAGTAATTTCATAATTTATTTTATGAGCTAGGTGAAAAAAGGTGAAGAGTGCCTCATTGCACTGTTGCGGGTTTAGGTTAAAAAAAAACAACAGATATTAACATTTTTATCCACGTCGATTTTTTTATTGTTTTATTTTATTATTTTATTATAAACAAAATAATAAAATAAACAATGAAAATAACAAAAAAAACGATGAGGAGATGTTTTACTTCTTACGATGGTATTCCAAAAAACAGTTTTTGCCATTTGAGCAGCACAAATGAAGGTTGCATTTTGAGCAAAAGCACTGTGTTTGTGGTTGTGATTTTTTACACAAGTTAACGAATCCCTTAAGTGGATTCTGAAAAAAGCCGCGAACGGAGAGACTGAGCCTCCCCCGCACTGTTCGACTTACTCGAAATAAATTCAATATTATTATTCTGAAATTCTACTTTATTGCCGATCCCTCACAAGTCAAAACTTAGACTAAACTTAGAACTACTTCGTTTCCCATAGGAAACCACTGTCCCCATCATCCAATATGCAGACTCATCCATTTCATGTCGGCGCGTGTATCCGGAGCGACGTAACATTATCCCGGTGCAATGCAATATCATTTGGTTGTTGTCGTGGGAACATGTATGCACCTGAGCAATCTGTGTCAGTAATTTCCGTGCAGTCTGTTACCTTGCATTGGGTTCAGGGTCAGGTGCGTCGTGTTAACTCCTCCCTCCTTAAAGGTCATGTAGATCATGTGTGACATCAGATTCAGACGACCAGATTCGGGACGAATGCGATTCGGTTACTCTTTGATTTCCTGAATCGGCCCTGGGATCAAGCACGATATTATGCGGATTCACAGACGGTAGATTAGGACCGAGATGGGTTTTCTCCAGACAATCCAGGCTACGGCTGCTACTATTATGACGATCCCCACATTTGTTAAGGAAAGGTATGTAGTTTGATTTTGTAGGTCCTTCAACTGAGCAATGTTCTTTACGCTGATGCCGTGCACATGTTCCAAGTCAATCTTTTGTACCCGTTTTGTGATGTTCGTCAATGCCGATGGGAGCAATTGGGAGTGCGAATAAGAAGAACTTGTAAATGTTCTGTTCTTCAATTTGATTGTTTCGTTACTCAATTGGATCACGTATGTACCATTAAAGACCCTTGAATTGTTTTCTGAAGTCAGTTGCCCAATGAAGTTCGTAAGGAAAATTGTGTCTTCTTTGATTAGTTCGATTACCTCTAGTATATTAGTGCGGAAGGTACATGCTGTCTGTCCTCCTTTTAAAAGCCTTGGTACACAGCTGCCCTCCTCAAGTTTTTGTACTGATTTGGTATTACAGATCATCTTACTATTAATACAAAGGCATTCGCCGATGATCCCCTAGGTTTCCTGATGATTAATTAGGATTCTATCGTAATCCACGTCGATCTGTAGGCCGTCTGTAATCGATGCTCTGGTTGAAAGTAGATTAAATTCGTTACTTCTTACTTTTGGCATAAAGAGGACATAAAGGAGAAGTGAACCATTTGTGTATACGGATGGCGATCCATTTTCTATGGCTTCAACTGTGTTGACATATGGTAAAGTTTCCATTTCACCAATGATTCTACTTATTTCTTATTTCTTCTTTGTCCAGGAGGTTCGTGTTTACCGTACCACTTTTTGCCATTTGGCAGCCGTGTACTATTTCGTTAATCTCGTCCTTTATTATATTGTTCATATCGTCCAATCAAGGTTAATTTAATCCCATTATTAAACTGGTCTATCATAAAATTAAGCTTCTTCGTAGTCTCCTCTAGGGTACTAAAGAGCCGGGTATTGATTTTGTATTGTTGGTTATTGTTAGCTACATTGTGTTCCTCATTGGAAGTTACTCTATTCCAGTCTGCAGCATCAGGGTTCCCTGCAACCCACTTCCAGGCCGATCTGATCCAGTTAATAGATCTGGTGGTTCGATGTTTTTCTCCTTTAAGCGAGGTCAATCTGTTGTTCGTTTTGTTGAGGTAAAATTTAATTGTGGTCCTCTTTTCCGTTGAGAAGTTCCCGGTTATTGATTTGTTAATACTTTGCACTAGGTCCTCGAATGGAGTTAAATTAATAACATGTACTAATTTAAAGTGTCCGTCGACAATCCACCCCTTGCCTTCCTTTATAGTGACGATTGGTGAATGATAGCTAAATAACTGATAGCCTAGGACGGAAGGCAGTATGGTAGCAGTTATTAGGAGGTTCACAGCACTGCACATCATATTAGTTTGTTTGGTACTCGATTCCTTGATGCTACGATTTACGAGTACACGCTGCGTTGAGAAAGAAAAAAAAGAAACCGAAAAGTTAAGCGTTTAAATTCGTTTCTTTTGGGTACCGCTCTTTCGGAAGGATCGTATTATCCTTTTTGGACGCGGATATTAAAATGCACGTCACCTACTAAGGCACGATTTGCTTCACACGAATCCCCTTGATTCCCTTTTTACCACCATTCGTGTTCTCATGGGTACGATCGGATGCTCTTGAATAGTCGATATATAAGCGCAGTGTTCTCGTGGGGACTGGGCTTTTCGTTCAATGGAACGTATCGACTCTGTATTCTGGTTAGAAGATCTGAGAGTGTCAAAGGAAAAAAGAACGCAAACGGGGAGGATAAGCCTCCCCGCCACTATTCGACTTACTCGAAATAAATTCAATATTATTATTCTGAAATTCTACTTTATTGCCAATCCATCACAAGTCAAAACTTAGACTAAACTTAGAAATACTTCGTTTCCCATAGGAAACCACTCTTCCCATCATCCAATATGCAGACTCATCCATTTCGTGTATCCGGAGCGACCTAACATTATCCCGGTGCAATGCAATATCATTCGGTTGTTGTCGTGGGAACATGTATGCACCTGAACAATCTGTGTCAGCAAAATGAAACCCCAGTTTAAAGTAACATGGTCTTTTATCATTACACATAAACACATATGTAAATGTAATCGACTACATAGTACATAATTTATAAAACCAACGTAACATTTAAATGTTTGTTCTACGATTTAGATAGTCCGTAATAGATATCTGAGAACTGCAAGCTAATTTTTGAGAAAATGCTTCAAAACGCATTCTTCGAAGCAGAACAATGTCTTGAGTACTCATGTCATTCTCCTCCGCCCACTGTAAGCATGTGTCGAAAGCCTCTGCAGCCTGTTTGTTGACTTTTCTTTGTTGGTATGGTTTCCTCTTCTAGTTGTTTTGCAATTCCAGTTAAATTATATCCTCATCTGTAAGCATATATTGTCCTTTAAAGTCTGCATCTGCACTACCTTCTGCCCATTTTCGAGCCGCTTCCTGACTAAAATGTTCATCTCCTTTGGAATAGAACCGCCAGCGGAATACTATCTTCCAATTCAAACTCTGCATCAGCATCAGCAGTCATATTGTGATCTGAGAGCAGTTTAGTCCATGATTTTTGTATAATCAGCAGCCAACTCAATTACATCTTTCATGTTAAACTTCTTAAGTTTCTCCATGTTTTGGATTACGTTTTGTTTCATTGGTTGTATCAACGCAGTGCAATTTGGTGGTAAAAAACGGCTGAATATTTTCCCATCTTCACTTTGCAATTCTTCTTCTGATGGATGCCCAGGATTGCCCAATAAAAGGACAGCTTGTTCTTCTAGATTGCTAACACGAAGGTGATTTCTGACACTTGGAATAAACTCTTTTTTAAACCACTCGAGAAAGATTGATCTTATGACCCAAGAATTTTTTTTGACCTTCATAGAATACTGGGAGAGTAGTTAAACGAAATGTATGTGTTTTTTTTTTGTTGCTTTTCCAATCACCAGAAGACAAAGTTTATGTTCTCCGGAAGCATTTGCGCAAGGCATGGATGATATACGGTCTTTTAATATTTTTCTGCCTGGATTCAGTTTCTCTGCCTGACGATAATGTCTTGTCCGGTGAAACTCGCCAAAAGAATCCAAAATAGTATATTTTTTGTAACTTCAAACTAAATGGTTCAACCGCAGCTTCGTTATTTGTTAGAATCTCTGCTGTTACTTTGAGTTGCCTTATACCGTGTCTTTTCTTAAAGCGGTTTATCCAACCGCGACTTACGTTAAAATTCTTAAAATTGGTTATCCTTTCGTGAAATAAACGTGCTTTTACTGCTAAAACTTGTCTTGAAATCCGGACGTTAAGCTGTCTCTGCTGAACAAACCAAGTAAAAATCGAGTTTTCAACATTTGGGTTCTCAGGCTTTCGCAGTGTCTGCCTCTTCCCTGGTCCGCGTTCAGTATGGCTTAGAAACTCCAAAATTTGTTGTTGTTTTTTTTTTTTAATCACCAACAGCTGATTTTCCAATGCCAAATTTTTCTGAAATTACGTGATAACTGACACCACGTTCTAACATTTGAATAACTTCTAGTTTATTTTTTATGGTCAATGTTGGATGTTTATGCAATGGCGTCATTTTGCAAATACTATGTCTTTTCACGATAGTTCATGACAATAAGAATCGCAGTTAACATATTTTTGCACGTGTTCACGCATGTGGGTATGTGTTCTGCCTGACATATAATTGTTAACTGAACTGTATGCAGTTGCAGTGGAAAAGTACTGGAGACGTTACGAGTGCCCGTCCGGATTACCGAAATCACCGGATTAGCCGGGCTCCGGATTAACGGGGCTCCACTGCACCTGGTTGTGAATCTTCTTGTGGAGTTGCCGAACGCGATGTTATTGGCCGGCTGCTTGGCCCTGGTGCTGGACGACCAGCCGCACGTTTTGTTGTGTATGTTACAAGACAGTAGCAATTTCTTCTCGAAAGTGAGGTAATTCGAGCAACTCTTTATCTTCAGCTGAAACATTGCATGAATCGTTGCATTTTTCGGCGTGTATGCGTCGATATAAAATATAAGCATTCGCTACTGCCATATCGATGAAATGATAAAAAAGTCGAGTCATCGGATCGCGTGTTTTTGCTCAAATATGGTAACGGTCCATAAGTCCATCCATTAAATCAACGCCGCCCATATGGCTGTTGTATTCCCGTATAATTTTTGGCCAATCCACCTTAACATATTATTTTGCTTTTCGATCATAACATGCTGCCTTTGCTACTTGCAAGTCGGTATTTGTTCTTGCAAATGGTTCAATTCCAAAGTAAGTTGAAGGCAATCGCATACATTTGTTTCCCTTTCACAAGATATTGCTGATATCAATACCATAAGAGTTCCCACAAATTCTGTCGAGAAACCTCTTGGCTTGTTTTTGATGGCATTATCCGCAGGAAGCTTGCAATTTGGAATTCGATTGACACGTACGGTTCCCGGAATGTATAATCCCCTTGAAGGCAAATAAAAACCAACAAGGGCAGCGACGTGTAGAAATCGTCGAAATATACGATGTGGTGCATAAAGTTGTTTACGTTTAGTCAAACGCACAACAACATTCGCAGTTGCTCCAAGATCAAGTGTGCCAGGTAAAACAACGTTATCGCCTGCACGATTATAAATTTCGAATCGATAAGCAAAGCCGAAAGAATCACATAAAACGAACAATTTGATTCCCTATTTATGTGGCTTATTTGGCATGTATTGTCGAAGATGATGTTCCATTTTTGTGCTATACATCTGCTTGTCGACACACAGTTCAGCATGTTTTGGAACGAAATCAAACCGCTTGTTGAGTTCGTCTGCCAAATTTCGAATGCGAAACAATGTATGGTAAACGGGTTGTCCTTTCTTGACTCGCTCGCTTTCATCTCGTAATGAAAAGTATTTTTTTATCGTCTCAAACCGTTTGCGCTTCATCGTGTTTTGAATGGGCGTGAATGCATTTCTGCCCCAGTAATTATCCAAATTTAGATAACGATAGACTGACATGTAAAGCAGGATTCCAACATACTGATATACAACATATTTCATCAACGTCCACTTTGAACAATGTGTTGATGTTTGTTATAATAGCTGTAATTTGCATTATATCATTTATAAATACAGAAACACAGAAAATTTCCATTGGTGTTCACATATCTTTTATATGGAAAGGCAGTGATATATTTTCTTGAAAAATTTCATTGGTCATTGCCGCTGTTGATTCAACTTGTTCCACGGTTGTTAACTTATGTTCGACGACAAATTCACTGCATTGGCAATAAATAGATCATTGTTTTCAATGTTTCTAACACACTGTGAAATACATTATTTCATCCGGCATATAGTTTCGATCATTGAACTCATCGTCACTACTGATACCTTCTTCTTCGTGATGTATTTTCTTGAAAAATTTCATAGGTCATTGCCGCTGTTGATTCAACTTGTTCCACGGTTGTGAACTTATGTTCGACGACAAATTCACTGCATTGGCAATAAATAGATCATTGTTTTCAATGTTTCTAACACACTGTGAAATGCATTACTCGTCTTCTAGTGCGATTTCATCCGACATATAGTTTCGATCATTGAACTCATCGTCACTACTGATACCTTCTTCTTCGTCAGATTCCATTGAATTCGTGAATTCAATGAATTCAAAGCGGACAATTTGATCCGTCTACGATCTCTATCTGTCATGTCTATCGATTTATACATATATCTACATAACTAAATAGATGCAAAGGTGACAAAAATATAACGAACAATGAAATAGAAATGGACAATGAATAGAAATTTACACTCAAAACCGCCACAGCGCCCTGAGGCACTTCTCAGTTATTCACTTCACAAGACAAAACTTTTTAATTTTCACTTTTACCAAAGTTTATTCATCAGTTTATTTTACAATTTTATTCATCTAAATCTATATTGTCCCCTTCAAAGTAGTCCCCATCGACTGCAACACACTTATGCCAGCGCTTGATCCAATCCTGGAAACATGTTTTATATTCGGTTTTCGGTATGTCCATCAGTGCTTCCTGCGATTTTTCCATTACTTCCTCTCGGCTGCTGAAACGCGTTCCCCGTAGTGGTTTTTTAACTCGATTGAACAGAAAGAAATCACAGGTAGCCAAATCAGGTGAATTCGGTGGCTGTTGGATGGTATTTGTTGCATTTTTCGTCAAAAAATTACGAATAATGATGGCACTCTGCGATGGTGCTTTGTCATGGTGCAAAATCTACGAGTTTTCTGCCCACAATTCTGGTCTCTTTCGGCGAATTGCTTCACGCAAACGTCTCATAACGCCCAAATAATACTCTTTGTTTACTGTCTTTCCTTGTAGCAAAAATTCATGCTGCACTACACCGTTGTAATCCATGAAAACTGTGAGCATTGCCTTCTTTTTTGACTGGAAACGACGTGGTTTTTCTGATCGCGGCTCATTTGGTGAACGTCATTCACTTGACTTATGTCTGGATTGCGTGTCGTACTCATACGAGTAAACCCACGTCTCGTCTCCAGTAATGATCCTTTTGATGAATGTGGGATCGCAGATCATCTCTTTTGCGACGTCAACACGGTATCGTTTTGCATGAAATTGAGGTCTTTTGGCACCAACTTTGCTGCTATAGTACACGACGGAAACCCAAATCATGGATCATTAACGGATCCATAGGCAATGTTCAAGTCCTCCGCCATTCCTTTAAAGGTCAATTTGCGGCTATTGACCAACATTTCTTTTTCTCCATCAATGTTTTCATCGGTTTTCGATGTCGATGGTCTGCCACTGCGTTCATCATCCTCCATTGACTCACGACCACTTTTGAACCGCTCGTGCCTCTGGTAAACTATCGTTTTCTTTAGAGAATCGTTGCCTAAACACTTTTCCAACATTTCCAACGTTCGCGCATCATTAAATCCGTTTTTTACGCAAAATTTAATACAAGTTCGTTGTTGCAAATTTAAATCCATTTCTAAAATTGTAAAAAATCGGCAACACACACAATGATAGATGTACTCTTGGCTACGTAACTTTTGAAAATGTCAAGCTATCACGCTAAGATTTAGAGGGAATGCCAACAACAGATGTACCAACTTAAGAAAAAAAAAACTCTAATCGGAACAATGGGAGCGCCACACGGTAGAGTTATTCCGGGAAACTTTTTGATCAAGATATATTAACATATAGTTTAATACCATACCTTTTCAAAAAAAAATTGTTTCACTTTGATCGGACAATAATTTCAACTGTTTTGCGGTTTTGCAAAATCAAGTTTTCTTAGAAAAAATGTTGCCACTGCACATTTTGATTTCTTATTGGAAAGTGCCGATACAATCAAAACGCAATGTCAAAATTACTTCTAACCTTGGAGAGAATTGCCACGTGTTATGTAACCCAAGGCACAGGAATTAGTTTCATGAAAAAAAATTCACTTGTAAAGTAAAATTTAGTTTTGTCATGCGTGCTTTGAGGCACTCTTACAAGTTAGAGGGTTAAGTGGCGCGTGCCAGCGGATAGGGACCTCAACCACGAATTGGAGGCATCTGACAAATAAAAGTTCTAGCTGGAAAGCCATATTGGTTGGGGTCCAGACCCTCCGGTGTGGGGCAACGTAACGCTACCAGAGAAAATTAAAAAAATTCAAAGTGACGTGCTTTAGTAACCACAAATCCAATGCTGAATTGATGCCTATCCATATGGCAACTACATTTGACGTCTTAGAACGCTCTTATGCGGGTCTTATGACCAACAACCTATCTGAGAATCCGATTCGTATTCGCTAGATAGACGTCAAGATGTAGCTTTATATCGAGCAGTGCGAAACTAGTTCTGCTCACCATCAGATGAAACCAATCAGAAGCTTGACTGGTGTTTTTGCACCCAGATCTGGTCATTGTATTACAACAACAAGCCGCATATATTGTATGTATGTCTGAAATCCGGTAGGAAACATAATCAGTGCAAGCGTAAACAGTGACCTTTTCAAACCGCCATGCTAACCGACAACATCTCCAACTGCAAAGGAGTGGAAAACGTAATTTAATTAATTTCCAACCAACCAGTCACCAGTTACCAGTCACTTTTCAGATTGCCTCAAAAAACCATAAAATTCCATTCCCAGGACATCGTCAAGTACTCCCAGTTGAAATTGTTTAATTGGTTAATGTCACTTCTCGGCGTGCTTTCGCCTCAGTTATTAAAGTGACACATAACCTCACTCCTTGATCTATATATTGTATATGGAATAAACCCTGCAATTCATACGGTTGATGAGTTATGATACGAGTATAAGCAATTCCAGTTGCACAGAGATGTGGTGGTCAGTGCAGTCATAACACTGTTTAAGATGTCCATGTCCATGTTGCTGTCCATGTCCTTCGGAGCCAGTGTCAATTCGAATGCATTTGTCAATTTTATAGGGAGCTCTCGCATTACTAGTCACAGTAATTGGATGCTGTATTCCTTTTCCTTTTCTCTTTTCATTTCTTTCCACTTTCATTCATGAATACGAGTACATACTCGTACCTACGTAGAATACAGGCTTCTTCAAGTGCCGTCGGCGTTAGTTCTCATTTAAATTCTAGAGAACCGTCGAAAGCGAACGCCACCCTACAGTATCCTTGAACCATGTTAGTGATATTGAAATGAGAGCATGGCAACTTCAGAAGTTGCGAGGACGGGCCGGTGTAGGCTGGGAGCAAAATTTATTGCGTCTAATTTCGTTAGATAAAGTGAAGACTTAGCAATTGGACTTTTAAGAAATGTGGGTGCACCTCATGGTGCCCTTATGATTTGAATGTGTTGAGGGAACAGCAGGTCATTCAACTGTGATACGGCCTGGTAGATGTTGATGGAGAAGGGATGAAATTGGTTGGTTTTTACGTTGAAAAAAATTATAATAAAACGTCTGATAACCACGCCAGATGGTTTTGCTCCATTTCTCACCATAAATATTAAAGCCCTCTGTTATAGTGTGACACCAGCGTGGAGGAGTGATAACGCTTGTTGAAAGGTGAAGATAAAGGACATGTTGACACTTTTAAATATTTCGTATACTGTGCCTGGTAGTTAAATTAAAAGAATCTTGGATGACAGATGCGTGTCCAAGTAAGTATACGAGTATTTAAGGCATAATAATATGCGATAGGCGGTAACTCATTGACAGAACCTACTTGAAATGTCAATGGCCTTACTTTTAGTTAACATGTCGGCATATATCTTTCAATATACTTAAATCTCACCGATTAAAGTAAATACGAATACGCTCTACTTGGAGTAGCCACAGAGGGATATTGAATAAGAACCTATGTATGTATATGACCAGCATGTGGCTTAAGGACTTCGATAACGATAACATCCATGCTCGACAAGCATTATTACTTTAAAGCAGTTCAGGAATATAAAACGATTTGCTTTGTGTGTGTGCAATTTTCTCTCCACATATGTACTCGTATGTATTGTATACACACGACTCCGTTGTGGTTTGTGGTTTTTGAGAGCATTGAGCGGAACTTCGGAGAGGTCGTTGAAGAAGGATTTTCTTAATGTTGGATGTTTGCCCCTAACTACAGTTGAGTCCTCTTGAGCAGAAGGTTAATGGCGACACCATGTCTGGCTAGTTCGCATTCAGAAGGGCATGGAAGGGTTGATAAGTCAGCGTTTTTGATTATAGGTATTGTCAACACAACAAGTGTCGCATAAGGTTCCACGAACAGTAGGAATATGTATATCTCACTTCGGTGATTATTGTTTTTTTTTTCTAGTCTCTCCAGTCCATCAAGTCCATTGTACTCCTTGTATGTTCTTTTTACTGGAATTTATCTGTTTTTCATAGAAAGATGCGTAAACACTTTATCAACCATATTAGCACCGATTAACTGCAACCTGATGTGAGAATAGGCCAAACTGTCACATATAGTAAGTACTGCTCCGCGGTGTCGTCATTACTTTCACAACACTTATATGCAGCATACAAAGATGCTTAACAAAAGCGTACTGCCCCGTCACGACCCACGCCAGTAAGCTTTTCCTACTGAGGGACACAGGAAAGTAGCTGATTTCTTAGAGCCATCAAGAAGCGTTAGTTTTGTCCGCCGGCAAGCTGGAGAGTCATTCCAAGTGCAAGTATGCTCATATGAGCATGAAAGTCATAAACGAGGCCACAGGCATTTCCGGGTCCTGAAAAACTCTCCTCTGAGCCTTGCCCACCGAGTTCATTGATAATTTCATTTAATGTGATCCCTTAGTGACCTGGAATCCAAAAAAATGAGACCTGCATTCTCGAACTAGCTTGGAAGTGAGAGAGAGTTCAGCAAGGCTTTAAATGCTGCTTGGATGTTGCTACAGACGCAGATGCTTCGCCGTTTCCACCGACTCTACACAATATAGTGCAGTGTCCTATAACTCCGCTTGAAGAACGGACCAACATTATTTTTTAACTAGAAGTGAAGTCCAAATATTATCGTCCTCCTGATATACAGCGGCGCCACATTTAAGATCGGTTTTAGGACTATCCATGATATCTCAACTACATTCATTTCTTGTCTCAGATTCTGGTCGGAACCATAGCTGGCCATAGGAGAGTGGATTTTATATTTTCGTAGCAACAGGAGCTCTGGTGTCATTGCATCAAACGGCGTGTCCACAAGACGAGAGGCAAAACAAAATCGACGAGCAAGGGCATCAACGTCATAAATAGAAGTTGGGTTTGAGAGTGCAGCCCACGATATGAATAGCAAAGGGAATGAGATTCATCTGAGCGTCTAGAGCAGATCTAGGGGTGCTAAGGAAAGCCCTCATGCAGCCGAGACAGACTGTTTTTTAGAGTCTGGTAATAGCAGCGGCGACATGTTCTCGTGAAAGTTTGTTCCACCCGACGACCGACATATGAAATATAAAATTGGCCCTATCATAAAGCTGTAGACAAGAAGACCCTTCTCGGTGACAAATCCATTCCAAATCATTCTATGCCGAAAGCCCCTTTGCACTCTCAAAAGCCTGACAGCGACTTGGAGGCTTTTCATGTGACGTGTTTAGTCCAAAGAAATTTGTTTTCCAAGATGACGCCCAAATACTCAGCTTCGGTAGATAAACGCATGGTGATGACTTCATACACAAGATGAGTCAGACCAGTCAGCTTCCCTCCCTCCCGTAACGAAAACAACCTCAGTTTTCATTGTTTGCCTGAAGGGCCATTTTTAGGGCACCAATCGTCTATCATGTCTGATGCTATTATATGCTATTATACATTTACTTCAGAGCAGACAGTTGCCTTGCGAGCAACCCCTGTTAACCTCCGCTATCATCATATCTAAAACGTTCCTTAAACCAGTCAGACGTGTGTTTCGTTTTCTCCCTATTTTCCTGTTCAATTTTCAGTTTACATTTTCGTCAATTTCCTTTTCCATTTATTTTTTGTCCGCTGGCAGTCTTCAGAGCAAAGCCCCTATAATGAATATAAACAGTAATAGTAGCTACCTACCTATATTTATACCCTCCTGACCTACTCAATTAATATGTCGAAATTTTGCGGTAATTTAAATTGTGTCAGATTTCAGTGCCTTGTAATGGTTTGTTCGGTAATTCGCATTCTTTGTACTGGTTCAAGTTTATTGTACATATATATTTTTTTTAAAGTAGCCCAAGTCCTTCCTTGGTATTCAAGCTATGTCCATGTCATCACCAATATCTATTACCCCATAAATTTAAAAGAGATTCGATTAATGTTGTAGGAAAGGGACTAAGTTGGCTCTTTGGAACGTTGGACGAACATGAATAACACGACATAAAAAACCAATTAAAAAATAACGACAGCACAAACAACGATCTAATTGAGGAAATCAATCAGCTGGTAAAAATAAATAACAATTTTAATGACTCGTTAGCTTTCTTAAAAGATGTTTGACAATCGGCCAGACATAGAATTATAGAGAAAATGATTACGAACGAAAGTCTTAGTAAACAAATAATATTACGGGAAGACTTTTTAGAACAACAAATGCGAATGAACATTCTAAAAGACAAAAATAAATTTGGTACAGGAGTAGGGGTTGTACACCAAAGTATTAGGTGCACGCTGGATGGCACCAGCAGTAAGTGCTGGTCGATTTTGACATATCTAAAACGTCAATAAACCGTTTTGACATATTAGTGATTTTGTTTCGGCGTCATATACAGGGTGGGCCAAAAGTCCCTTTCCGGTGTAAATCTGGAACAACTTTTGAATGAAAAGATAAAAACTAATGAAATAAATTACAAATAAAAGTTTATTTCATGGACATTTTTTTTACTATGTATAGAAAATCACATCGGTTAAGTGGCCGCCATTAGAAGGCACTCACTCATAGGCTCTTTTGATAGCACTTTTCATGACTTTTTGAAGTGTTACCGGAGTAATTTGATAGATTTTTTCTCGAATGTTGAGTTTCAGCTCCTCTATAGAGTGTGGTTTGGTAATGTAAACCTTTTCATTCAGGTAACCCCATAAAAAAAAGTCTAGAGCCGACAGATCAATATCAAAATCACCGTTTTTTCAGACAATGCGATTTAGGAATTTTTCGCGATAGAAATTCATTGTCTCACGAGCGGTGTGAACGGTAGCTCCGTCTTGCTAAAACCGCATGATCTCAACATTGTTGTCTGCTTGCATGAGTGGAAAAAAGAAGTCCTGAAGCACTGTTCTGTAGCGATGCCCATTAACTGTAACGCTTGTACCCACATCATTTTCAAAGAAATAAGGTTCATAAATTTTACGCGAGGTTATTCCACACCAAACAGTAACACGAAGTGAGTGTAAGGGACGTTGATGGAGATTTTTGGGATTCTGTGTGCCCCAAAACCTGAAATTTTGTTGGTTTGCAAATCCACTCAGATGAAAATGTGCCTCGTCGCTCATCATAAAGGTGCAAATCTTTCCTCAAAATCTGACGAATCGTGCCACGCGATATGCTTAACTGTGTTGAACGTCGTCGTGTTGATGTTTCAGGATCGGCTGCAACACTTTCACTAACGACGTGCATGTTTTCGGTCGATCGTCCATAACGAGGTCTACCGATACGCCTCACATCGCCAATGTTCCTATATTACTCAAATTTTCGCCATTATGGCATGAATTGTGGGAGCTGTTGGAGCATTTCGGACTTCATAAAATTGCCGGTAGGCACGTTGACCGACTGTTTTCCAAAAATAATACGACGATTTGTTTTCACTATGCGTTCGTGTAGTGCTCCATGTCAAATCTCCCAATTCTTATGTCTGCAACAAAAAAAATTACTCAAAAATATCTATAAATAAAAGAGTTGTTATTTTTTTACACAGGAACACTTTTAGCCCACCCAGTACTTTTGGTTGTGTGAAAATGTCTGATTTTGTACAAAATAATCGTTATTTTCGTAAAGTGTTCATTTTTTTCCTTTATTCGAAGAAAACGGCGACTGAAGCGCATCGAGAGCTCCAAAAAGTTTACAGAGATGCTGCTCTAAGTGATACAACGTGCTTTGATTGGTTCCGTCGCTTCAGAGCCGGTGATTTCGATGTTGACGACTGTCCGCGTGAAGGAAGGCCAAAATTCTTTGAAGATGCTGAATTGTAGGCCATGCTCGATGAGAATCCATGCCAAACCCAAAAAGAGATTGCGTCTTGCATTAGGCGTTACCGGCTAAGCCATTTCCAAGCGATTGCATGCGTTGGGAACGATTGAAAAAGAAGGAACTTGGATTCCTTATGATTTGAAGCCAAGGGACGTTGAGTGTCGTTTTTTCGCCTGTGAACAAACTGCTACAGCGGTAAAAAAGGAATGCCTCGGGTGATGAAAAATGGATTCATTACAACAACTCAAAGAGAAGAAAGTCATGGGAAGTCCTATCCCACCCGCCATATTCCCCAGACATTGCGCCGTCAGATTAACTTGTTCCGTTGGATGGCACATGGTCTAGCTCATATGAAGACATCAAAAAAGGCTTGATTTGCGGATAACCTCAAAAGATAAACACTTTTACCTAACGGTATTACTATCCTCGGATAATATGACCCTCGGATTTGCACGTGGAACGTTCGAACCCTTAACCGGCCACGTGCTCCCGAGTAATGGTGGTGATATCACTACCATCTGTGATACACATATACTATGCTGATTGATATAGAGAAAAAAAAACAGCGTTCATTCGGGTGTGGATTTGCCATATGCGGTAGACTTAGGCAAGAAGTCCTGCGCTTCGGACACGAGAGCGAACTTCCCTAAATTAGATAATATTTTTTTTTTATATTGAGCGCGCGCTCAAGGGGTTTGTTTACCCTTAAGGTGATTGTACACAGCGCGGGCAAAGGAAATTTAGAGAGGAAGAAAAGAGAGGTACCAATGTACATTGTTTTTAAATGTTTGCAAGTTATAACGACCAGGAAATACAGAGATCGGTAGGGCTTTCCATAAGCGAGTTGTACGACTTAGGAACGAATCACGATATTTTAGAGTACGTTCGAAAATGGGCTTGAGGGTATACTGATGAGCATTCGTAGCGAGACGGGTGTTACGGTTGGAAAGTTTCAATGGGCAGTGGAGCACTGGTGGTGGATATAGCGAGAAAACAAAGTGAGACAGGAGACATTACGTCGGTGTTCGAGGGTGTCAATTGAGTGACTGGTATTAGAATCATCAATAAGTTTTATCGCACGGTTTTGAATCCTATCTAGCAGGTGCAGAGATGATTTAGGAGCACCTGACCAGACTGTATTGTACTCCAATTTTGGGCGGATAAATACCTTATATATTGAGGCCAGATCAGAGGGGGTAAAATATTTCTTACATCGCTTGAGGAAACCTAGACATTTCGCAGCATTTTTGGCGACATCAAATATATGGTCATTCCAACGTAAGTTGGAACACACATACCGAGAATGGAAAGTTTTTCGGTTTCAACGATGCAAGTGACATTCATGGATAATGGCTGAGTGTTTAAATTTCGCTTTAACGACAGCAAACAACATTGTGTTTTGGAACCATTACATTCCACTCTGTTGATAGTTCCCCAATTAGTTATGCTACTAATATCGGAATTCATTGAGCTTAATATACGCTGCCGTTCCCGTACTACAGCCGAAGAGCAGGGACGTGTGTCCTGGAACGAATATGAAAAGCAGAGAGTACTGTCATCAGCAAAGGAATATATTGGATTAGAAGTAGCAGTCAAGAGATCATTAATGAAAATTAAAAAGAGTGTCGGAGACAGAACAGAGCCCTGGGGCACACCAGCATTTATTTTGTGAATATCAGACTTGAAACCGTCCAAGACAACTTGAATTGAACGTTTCGAAAGGTAATTTCTAATCCATTGAAGCCTGATGCCAAACTCTGTCAAATGCCTTGGAAATATCAAGTGCAACTATCTTCCTATAGCTAGATTGATGTACGCTTTGCTTCTGCTTGCCGGTGAGATATGCCATCAAATCACCAGTGGACCTGTTGTTACGAAAACCATATTGCGGGTCATTGAAAAGTTTTCGTGTTTCGAGATATTTCATGAGCTGGCGATTTATCAGCGTTTCCATGACCTTGGAAAGAAGGGACGTAATGGGTCTGTAGGAGGAGAGAGAAGATGATTCGCCTTTTTTAGGGACGAGCTGGACAAATGCTGTTTTCCATCTACTCTGGGAGAGTCCTAAAGAGTAGGATTGATGAAAAAGCTTACGCAGTGGTTTTTCCAGCGAGGAAGAACACCTCTTCAGAACAAGGGGAGATATACCATCTGGACCAGCGGATTTATGTATGTTGAGATCTTTAAGTACTCTTGCTACTACAAGAGTGCGAAAGTAGATTCGTCCCATTGAAGATTCGACGCACTCAAGTGTAGGCGGAGACAAAGCACAATCTGGGAGTGTTGAGCTGAAAGTCATTTCTGGCTCGTTTGAACTTTTTTCGGTTTTCCTCTGTCGGGTTGGTTTTGAAGGACCGAAAAAACATTTCTCTAACCCTGACGGCCTCTTTACAGCTCGGGTCGTACCATGCCTTTTCTTTTGGTTTGATACTCTTCATCCGATGAGAAATAAAGGATCTCATTCCGAAGAGAATGGTATTTGTAATCATAGCAGCAGCGGCATCCACGTCGTTATCGAGGAAATATAAATATATATGCCCTATATGCTCCCATGCCCATACGAAAGACAAGGACGACGCCATCAAAGAATGTTTCTACGAGCTCCTCGACAAGACATTATGAGGAGGTCAGATAAAAGGGGTCTAAGTGCAAATTTTATAAAAAAAATGGAGATAAGTGCGTAAATTACCACATGAATGACATTATTTCTTTGGTGCACAAAGGAAACAAGTGTAGGCTTGATTGGTAGTGAAATCTATCGGGAAAAAGTATAACTACTCATCGTTAGTAGTTTTCGTTTAAAGTTAAACAAGCATCTCTCAAAATTGTGCTACTGTTAGTTAGACCCCTTGTGATCTGACCCCTCATGTGAGAAATTTCCAAATTATGACATTTCCAGGATAGGAAAGGAGGACATCTTTGGCAAGTAAGATGGTAAGCATAGCCACCGCGACCAAGAAGATCTAATCTTTCCCAACGGAGCCGTAATGCAATTAGGCTACGGAACATTGATAATCAATTAACTAATGAAGAACGACAAATTGCACGAGAACAGCGCCGCGTTGGTATGGCACGAAGTAGGGCGCTAACACAAGAGCAAAGAGAGGCAGCCCGTGAAATGGCTAGATTAGAAACGAGAAATCGTAGAGCTTATCAAACGGATCAACAACGAGATAATCTTCGAAGTGCAAGAAGAAATATTTCAAGTGTTAATTTTAATCATTGGATTTAATGCATTGGTCTAACGGACGTTGTTTGCGAGCATTATGGGGCATGGGGCATTGAAGTTTGCTGGAGAAACGTCTGGATTGTGCTGCCTTAATGGCAAAGTGAAATTGCCATTATTGGTTCTGCCACCATAGCCATTGCATTCCTTTCTTCGTGGCGATACACCAGAATCACGTCATTTTCTAGCTAACACTCAAAAATACAATGGCTACTATCAAATGACTTCATTTGGAGCGGAAATTCCAGAAGAACACAGATTTAATCCAACATTCAAGGTAAATTACGTTGAAGAGTAAATGTTCATTTTCTACTATGATAAAAAATTTGCTAAAATGTAGTTTGTTAGGTATCTGTAGTTGTCTCTAAAAAAAAGTAATAGTATCATTAAAAGCATGAGATTTTAAATCAATAATACCTACTGACTTTGCTCTCTAATTCCCACTAAAACATCAACTCCCCCACTGTGTTGCAATTTACGGATGAAGGTGGAAAAATGCAAAAATATAAAGTTCGCTTGGATGTGGCGATGCTCAAAAAAAAATCTAAAAAAGGTGACAAAAATTATAGGAATACAATTAACCCATCTATCAACACATTTTTCCATGGGCCTCAATGTCAGCTAGAGATTCGCGAGGTTCTTGCGATAATTATCTCTTTTGTGATCAAAATACCTGTGAACACGGTTTTTCATATAAATTAATTAAATCCTAAGTTACAACTTTATGTTTTTTTTAAATATTGTTATTTTTAAAATTAGCATTTAATCGTTTGGCATCATCATGATAATAAAAATAAACTAAGCAAATCTACTATAATAGATTACTTTAACTATTGTCGTGAAATAGCCGACATTATATTGTCTCACGTTGATGTTAACATTATTGGCGGCAAAGAAAAAACTGTTCAAATCGACGAAACTTTTCTTACGAAAAGGAAATACCACGGAGGCCGTATTTCTGAATAAATGACAATCGTGGTATTGCGGTTGTTTTGCAAAGAAGATAAGGTCGGGCGGTTCTTTAAAGTAAACTTAAATTGTAAGGAAGATTTGTGGCCTTATATCTATAAATACGTTGACCCCAACACCAGTCGTATTTGTACCGACAGCGCGCGCCAGTATTATAGTGTTGCCGAAATAAGTAGTTCTATTTTCCGTGTGCCTTATACTCGTGCATACTATCTAGCACTCGTATGTCTAGTATCAGTCCAGTTCGAAATAATTAACTAATACTAGTAGAACTAAAAACTATTCTTTCTCACATGAACAACAAAAAAGATATAAATTTCACTAACCCCAAAATTGTTAATTGTCATTTAAACCATCATCAGTAAGTCCATTATAGGGGTATATGGTATGGGGTATTTCCGAACTCGTTAAAGAAATCAATTATAGTTCCAATGGCAAAAATCCATAATCCAAAATTTTACATTGACTTTAGAATCGTAAACATGTTACCAACACTAGAGAAAATACTGGTAAAAGCCGTAAACAAACAGCTTGTAAACTGTTGTATATTCAAACCCATAATATTGTAATTAAACATCAATCCGGATTTAGAAAAGATCATTCTTGTGAAACAGTCTTAATATGCACAATACAAAATTAGAAAAAAGCTATTGACGTCGGCAAGAATGCATTCGAGATAATTGATAGGCAGATTCTACAATACTTGGCAAACTGGAAAAATATGGAGTAAGAATTGTTGAACTTAAATGGTTTAAATCATACCTTAGTGGACTTTCGCAGGTGACCAAAGTTAAAGATAACTTTTCAACTGGAAGACTGATTAATGTTGGGCTGCCGCAAGGTTCTACATCGGGAGTTACCCTGTTCTTACATGACAGCTTTTCTGATTGCTGTGTTTCAGCAGCTGTCAAAGTTGCCAATGATATCCAGCTGTCAAAATATTCAGTAAGGTTTGCCATTTCACATTGCATCGTTTTACGCTTGCCGAACGTGCGTTATTAAAAAATATTATCGAAATTCCTGCTCAGTTGTAAATACTCAACGTGAATTTCGTCGTGAGGTCGAAAAGTGGAAAAGTTTTGGCGTAGGTACCCTCTTTTGGATCTTAAAACATCAACCAGACAGAGATTGGTGCAAAATGAAGAAAACATAGCCACAGTATCGAAAAACACCCAGAAATGTCGATTCGGCGCCAATAAGCTGAAGTGGGCATCGCCAGAGAGTCAACCCGGCTTATTTAGCTGTTTGATTTGGACCCACATTCATATAAGATTACGCTGAAATAAGAGTTGAAGCCGGACGACAATAGACAACGCCGTGAGTTCGCTAACTGGGTGCTGGAAATACTGGCCGCAGATCCGGATTTTGGCCAAAAAATCATTTTCCCGGACGAGGCCCATTTTTGGCTCAGCGGCTATGTCCACAAGCAAAATTTCAACATTATTCACAAGTGTTTGGCCAAGCATCAATACATCTACAAAAATTGACTGTTTGGTGCGGTTTATGGCATGGTGGCATCATCAGATCTTATGTCTTTCGAATTGAGGAAGAAAACACCGTTACCGTCAATGGTCTTAGGTATAGAGCGATGTTAACTGACTTTATGTGGTCAGACCTCGACAACATCGATATATTCGAGATGTGGTTCAAGCGGTGCAACGCTCGAAGTTGTGAAGCAGAAATTTGGCGACTGGGTCATCTCACTCCAAGCATTCATCAATTGGCCACCGCGATCATGCGATTTGACGCAACTCGATTAATTTCTCTGGAGCTACGTCAAGTGATTAGTCCACTCTAACAAGCCAACCACTTTGGATGAGCTGGAGGTCAACATTCGACATGCTATTTCCGAAATAACGCCGCTCACAACGGACCGACCGCTTGAAGGTCTGCGAGGCAGCCATTGGAATGATGTGCTATTCCACACATAATGGCATGAAGGTAGCTTCACAACAAATGCACAATCAATTTTATACGTCACACCGTTGTTGTTTTGAAATCATATAATGGCAGGTGGAAGTCATTCAGACGGAGCCATACCTTTACTGAGCATAAGTCGATCATAACCACTTGAGTGTTAAGTTCTTTACAAAAAAAATGCGAAAATGTATTTTCTTTTAGCATTTTTTTGACCGCACAAGAATTCTGTATAACCCAAGCGTGGAATTCAGCAATTCAACGCCACCTACGAGTATATACTTTTTATAAAACTCAAGAGGCAAAAACTGGCCTCATCATCGGATGCGACTCTAATGCTCGTTTCAACTTAGCAAAAAGCGCAAGAAAAGTGGCTGACAGTGACTCATACAAAGAAACCCCCAAATTATATCAAAAAGAACTGAGGAAGACAAAGCGGCAATCCTAGAGGTCATTCTGTGACAAAATCACGAAAACCTCTGAGCTGTTTGAAAAAAAAACCGATGGCTCCTGGACAACCTCAAGTGATGAAATCACTCAACCTGCTACTAGTCACCAACTTTCCAGGTAGCTCTCAAACAGGCCTACTGCAAAAAGGCAAACCCCCGATTATTTTCCTATTAACCACATGTCTCGGAGCCTGCCTGACGAAGTCGGCATCGCTGTACAACCCGTACACTTCTCTGTTGAAACTTCTCCTCCATTCTCGATTGATGCAAACGCAACCCAAGACTACTCGAAGAACTTTTCTCTCGAAGCGCCCGAGAGCATTTCCATCAGCTTTCGTCAATGTCCACGCTTCTACGCCGTAAACCAGGACTATGATGATCAATGTCTTGTATAACGCCGTTTGGTTGGTCGAGAAAGTGCTTTACTACTTAATTGCCCAAAGAGGCAGAGATTAACAAGAGTGATGATTTCCGTGTTGGTGTCGTTGACAGAGTTAATAGCAAAGCCAATGTAGATAAAGCTCTTTACTGCCTCAAAGTTGTAGCCGTCAATCATGACGTTTTGTCCTAGATGTCAACAAAGAGAAATTGTTGAGAGCATACACTTTGGTTTTCCTTTTTTGACCACTAAACCCATCGTTGCCGCTTCTGCTTCAATATGCGATAAACGCTACACATTTCTACCATTTTCTACCCATATGCCAATTTCGTCTGCATATGCGACTGACTGAACGAGCTTTTGAAGACGGTGTCTCTGGAGTTGACTTCTGAGTTTCGCACAATTCTTATAAGAACGATCTTGAAAAAATCATATGGTAACGCATTGCTTTGTTTAAGTACTTTTCTGATATTGAAAGTCCCGATTGTAGCATTACCGACCTTGACGGGGCAGCATCCATTCGCCTTCGTCATCCTGCCAATCTGTATAGTTCATCCCTATAGATATTGAGATATCAGTATGAGGCTTTTAAACAATGAAGAAGTGAAGTAAAGTGAAGAAGATTTGGAACTCTTGGGTTTTTCCAAGTTCCACCGAAAAAGAAATTTTCCCAGACTTAAACCACATTGATCGTGGCCGGTCTGGCGGGTGACAAAGGGTCCTAAGCATTTATATAACACGGCAGACAGGATTTTGTTTGCAATGCTGAGGAGACCTAATCCTCTGAAGTTGGTGCAGTTCCGGGGATCCTTCTCCCTTCTTAAGAATCAGGCAAACAATGTTGAGGTTCCATTCATCGGGCATACTCTCGACGAGCCAGATTTCAGCGATGAGTTCATGTATGCTCCGTATTCAATCATCACCTGCACCGGAGTGAAACCATCTAGTCCAACAGCTTTGTTAGACTCAAGCTTGGAAATCGCTGTCCTGACTTCATCTTGAACGGGAGGACGGAAATATTGTCTGCATTCGTCTAGGTTGAATGATTCATTCTGTTTGACAGTGGGACGCTATCATCACCGTTTAACCGTCTGCAGAAATATTATTTCCAGATTTTCAGTACCGACTCTGGTTCTACTATGAGGTTTCCTTCTCCATCCTTGTAGAATTCAGTTTGAACTTTTTGGCATGTTCATTTTATTTTTTGGTAAGACTTTCTAGCTTCATTCTTCTGGTAGCACCTATCTAAGGCCTCGATCGAGCATTTATCGTGCTCTTTGTTGTTTTCTTCTGAAGAGCTTATGTATTTTCTTCTGGGCGGCTCTGCACATCCTCTTGTTTTTCTAGACTTGTATGTCTGCGTTTGTCATCGAACTAGGGGTGTCTTTGTTGAGGCTCTATTTCCTCGACCGCGCTATTTGCTATGCTCTTTCTTTTTTCATTTTCTCCTTCTGAGAGGCCGCTGTTAATCCCGTATTTTCTACAAGTAAAATACGCAAGCAACTCCGTTGCTTCTATGCGGCACCGTTTCATAAGCCCCTAGTGTAACTGCATGCGCTTGGATCTATTCTTCGTTGAAACAGAGATTTTGTTGTGGTGGCGAAGAGACACTCATCAGAGGATCAAGGGTGACATAGGATCCCTTAAGACAGTGGTTCCCAATCTTTTCTAACTGGTGACCCAAACTGACTTTTAGCAAAAATTCCGAGACCCAATGTATTTAAAAAACTATTGAATGCTACAAATAATGACCATATGTTGCAGAATGTGGTAAGAATTTGGTAAGGATTTAGTTTCTTTAATCTTTAACAATAATTACAATACAATCTTTTATAAGTAAAGCGCAGATTTTATTTATTTCAAATTATACACGTATAGGGTTTTCCAATAAGGACTTGACAATTTTTTTTTTTATATAAAAGGCAAACCATTTGAGATATTTCAAAAACTTTATTATCGGCTTGAAGTACAATCAAAACATTTATGAATGGAACTCGATTCGTTCATATAGCCACAGCGGGCACATTTGCAGCGGTCGATTCGTTGGACCCAATTTTCAATGAATCGGCCACACATTTCGGCCGAAACGGCCGCTATTTCGTGTTCAATGTTGGCTCTGAGCTCTTCCAACGTCGTCGGCGTGTTGGCATAAACCAATGACTTAACGTAGCCCTACAGAAAATAGTCAAACGGCGTTACATCGCACGAACGAGGCGACCAATCGACTGGCCCATTTCTTGAGAAAACACGCTCACCATACTTACTCTTCAATAACTCGATTGTAGCGTGTGCTGTGTGGCTTGTGGCATCATCCTGTTGAAACCACATGTCGTCCAAGTCCATATCTTCCAATTCGGGCCAAAAGTAATCGGTGATCATGGCGCGATGACGCTGACCATTCACAGTAACGTGACGATCGTTATCATCGCCGGCATGCAAACCGCACCAAACAGTTATTTTTTGTGGATGAAGTGGTGATTTATGAAGCACATTTTGCTTATTGAGGAACTCATTGAGCAAAAAATGAGCTTCGTCACTGAAGATGATTTTGCGATGAGATTCATCATCTTGGCGCATCTTCTCCAGAACCCAATCGGAGAACGTACGTCGCTTCAAATGGTCCATCGGCTTCAATTCTTGAGTCAGATTGATCTTGTATGGGTGTAAACCAAGATCCTTACGCAAAATACGCCATAATGTGGTCTGAGCAATGCCCAATTCTTGAGAACGCCGTGGAATTGACTGATTTGGATCATTTGCTACGGACACCTTAACGGCAGCGATATTTTCGACACTTCGACCAACCCGTTATCTCACTGACACGGCAACATCACACAACGAATATGTAGACTTAAATTTTTGCACTAAACTTGTTATTGCCTGTCTACTAGGGCGAGAATTACGACCGAAAATTGGAGTTAACGCTCTTAAAGTTGCAGTCACCGACTCCGAATTTCGGTAGAAAATTTTTATAATTTGCAGACGTTGCTCGTTAGTGTACTTTACCATGATGAATATGTTGAGTTTATACTGAATAAATTGACAGTGACAGTTTGAGGATTAGTGAAAGAGTGCGTTTACAAATTAAATTCAAAGTTGTCAAGTCCCTATTGGAAAACCCTTTATAATATATTTGCATAGTACATTCAAATACATATATACATATATATAATGTATTTGATTTTTATTAATTAATTAATTAACAGTTTAATTTTTTTATTAGTTTCCTAGTGCAAAACTTGATGTTGACATTTCGGTACCAGTTCAGTAATTCTTGGGATTGGTTTTGTCAGGGCCAGTCTCATGTCGTTCTTTACATCTAGCTTATTCCTAGATTTGGTTTTAATGTTTACAAGAGTAGTTTACTGCACCAAAACTCAGTCAATGACTTTCTTCCAAAATCATCTTTGGCAAAAGAATTATTTTTCAACTCAATGAATTCCTCTTGAAGGCTATTCGGAATCTCAGAAACACTTATAGTAAGTTTACAGCGAAAGGATTTCGGATTGGTGTGAGCTGAACATTGAACAAATCACGGAAGTATGTAGTGGCCTCCTGCTTTAAATGATTCAAGTGGTTGATAATTAGATTTTCCAAATTTTTTTTAGAATATCCTTTCCTGGTTTCTAATGTTGTGCTGAGTTTGCGAAACATTGCTACATTATGTTCAGTTACCTTCCTACTCCAGTTTGTGAGTTTTTCAACAAAAGATTCCAACTGGTCCTTAAATTGAATGATGTTGGAGTCCTGTCCTTGCATTTTAAAGTTTAATTTGTTGAGTTCTTCAAATATGTCTGCCAAATAAGCGACTTTAACCCACCAGTCATAATTCTTCAATTTGTTTGAAAACTCGGTTTTTTTGTTTGCATATATAAAAATATTTCAATTTCTTCTTTCAGTTCAAAGAAACGATCAATGGTATTTCCTCTTGCTAACCACCGCACATATGAATAAGATTTTGATAAACGGCATCCATGTCTGCCTAGAGTTCCTTTGACAAACGACTGTTAAGAGCACTCGATTTAATGTAGTTAACAATATGTACAATGTCATCAAGGACTTCCTTCAGAAGAACCGACAGTTGCAAGTGCATACCTGTGAATCATACAATGGGTCCCAATTGCTTGAGGAGCAGCTTCTTTTATTTTCGTTTGGAATCCTGATTTTGGACCAAGCATAGCAGGAGTACCATCAGTGCAAACACCATAAAGCTTGTGCCACTCTAATCCTTCTCGCTGAAAAAATCTTTGGATCAAATCAAAAATATCTGAACCTTTGGTTGTAGTTTCCAACGGCTCACAAAACAGAAACTCTTCTTTAATATTTTCAGCATGTATATACGAGTATCTTGCGTAAACTAGCAGCTGAGCACAAGAGGTCACGTCCGTTGATTCGTCAATTTGTGTTGCAAAATATGGTGATGCCTTTATTTCAGCAATTACTTGGGTCTTAACGTCCAACGAAATATCTTCAATGCGTCTGGATACTGTGTTGTTTGATAACGATATTTGCTTTATTTTATTTTCAGAAGGTTCACCAAGAACTAGTTTAACCGATTTAAGAATGCAGGGCTTGATTAAAGTTTCACCGATGGTGTGCGGTTTCTTTCTTTTTTTGGCTTTTTCCAATGAAACTTCATATGAAGCTTGAATTTTGTCGCTGAAAACTTCCTCCGCTATCCAACCTCGGTTTCCGAACAGAAGCTTGATGACGTTGGAAGAAGGCTAAGTCCTTACCAATATGTTCTGGGTGCTTAGTTTCCAAATGGCGCTGTAGTTTTGAAGGTTTCATGGATTCCGCACTGAGAGCTACACTACAAAGAACACATTGAGGTTTTTCGATTCCATTTGAGATCAAAGATGTGAAACCGAATTTCAAATAATCTAATATAACTAAAATAACTAGTTGAATATCTAATCGTAGAACGCCATAACTTAAGATTTCAACCTTGTCCTTTTTTAATAACCATACTACCAATAGTATTTAAAAATAAATAGTTGAAGAAAAGTTTCAATTTCTTACCTTTTTGGCACAGAGTTTGTACAAAGATAAATATATTTATTTATTATTAGAAAAAACAACAGCACTTGGACTCTGGCTGAACTGCAAATGCAAGCAAATAACTTCACTTAATTGCAAAATTGAAATTTAGTTCAATGTAAATTCTTGTCTCACATTTGAACGATTTCATAAAAAAAGGAAAATAGAGCACCCAGCGACACAACTAACAGATCCCGCAAACTTTTACTTGACTTGCTACTTTTTTTTTACTCTCCTACTTGGAATGGATAACACTATTTTAAGTATAAAAATTCGACATACACAGCGAGTTTGCATAATGAGTGAGTGAGGGTTGTTTACAGGTAAAAAAAATAGCATTCTGCAATTTTGCCTCAGCTGTTGTAGCCAACGATGAATTTGACGGTGACGATAGCCCGTCATTATTTTGTTGGTTAGCATGGGGAATGGCTTCTGGAAGGTGTTGCTCTAAAGTAGGAGTAGAGTTTAAAAGAAAAATATTCTTCGAAAAAAATTAAACATTGACCTTACCTGCTTGTAAATCCACAGCTGTTTGAATGCAAAATGGTTTGAAGATATTTAACAAAGGTAGTTTAATTTTTTATTTGATGCAAAATAGGTATCAGAATAAACAACGCGTTGCCAATTGGGATCTGCAAATATTTCGAAATATTTGAAGTTAGTGAAAACTTCCTCTTCCTCCTCAAGTTCTGTGATTTTTAAAATGCCAATCTGAAGAGAGTTAATTGGATGCAAGAAAACCGGTGAAATATTTATAAGCTTCTTTGCAACAATGTAATGTTTCCCGTTTTTATTCCTAATGCAGTTATTTTGTAAGGACTGTCATTCAAACAGCAAAAATTATTGGGGAACTTTTTTGATAGAAAAGTTTGATTAAATCTAAAAGAAATTAAAGATCTATCTATTATTTCATTTTCAGTTTCAAAATTTGTTTTAATAGGGATATCATCTAGTTTATTGCTTAATTGCATTAGAATATGTTGGGGTTTTTTTACTTTTCATTTAATGATTTGCATACAATTTTCAAAAGTGTAGCTGTTTGTTAATACAATTTCATTTATTGAATCTACTAAATATAATAATCCATGTACTTTGTATGAAATACTATCTTGTCCATAAAATTTTGAAAAATTTGCAACAAATAATTGAAACATTTGCTTTACTATTTTGGTATTGGCTAGAAATAAATCTCTATAGAGACATATTCGATACGCACAAGATAATAGTAAAAAATGCTCGTACAGTTCAGTGTTTAGGACCTCCTTGAATATAACTATTCCTGTATACAGAATCAGTTGGCGAAATTCTGTACCTTTCCACCTTGGGAGTTCCTGAAAATGTCTCGGCTTCCTGGAAAATTCTTTAGGAACGAATTTTATTAAGTCCAACAGCCTAACCGATAATTCTGTTTTTTTTTGTGGATCAATATTATATGGTTGTACTAATTTTCCGTTAATAATTTTTATTAATACTTTTTTGGCTACTCCAAGATCTATTAAGTGGAGAAGATCAAATGGAAAATGTGGGACACATTTTACACCATAACCTTCCAATACATTTGGTTTATTTCTATATTCAAAGCTATGATGATCGACATCGATTCTAATTTTAAAACTCTCATTGGTTCTTAAAACCCCCACTGATTCTGAGTACACAGTTCTTTTGTTAATTCGAGTACCAACTTGATCGCAAAAAGGGCATCCATGGTAAGAATTGTGGTAAACAGTTGAAGTCATAAATGCCCTTGCAGGTGCATCACAGACGAAAGCTGTAATATGAAGTTTAAAAGTAGTATTTTTCACTTCAATTCCATGTATATCTATATCTTTTAACTCTTCCACAAATTCTTTTAAAAATTCGTCCACATTTGTTGGTTTTCTGGGGCCAACAAAGGAACCTATTATAAAAAGTCGAAGATTAGACTTATTAACAAATGCTCCTAATATTGGCCATAGAGCCGTGCCAGAGCTTTTAAATAACGGGAGACCATCTACATTAACGTCTATTTCAACTACGTTATTTATAACTATATTTAGTTCTGCATACTTTTTAACCATTTTAGATATCCCAAAATGCATAGAACTACCAGGCTCTATATCTATTATTTTGTTACTTGCTCTATTTTTTAAATCAATTAAAGTTGATACAGATTGAACGTCTAATCCAGCGTCGTTCAAAATTCTTAACAATTTAGTTCCCGCACTATATGAAATATTTTCTTCAATTACCCAATTAGCTACTTTGTCCTTCAATGAACTTACCGACCCACTATTAACCCTTTCTTCAACATCTTCAAAACCATTTGCACCGCTAACGTCAGTAAAATCGTATGAATTAAGATTAACACCATTTAATTCCTTATCATTTGCATCTCCCTCGCCTTCCGATATTTGATTAACACTACGTATTTCTTTATTATCTGTGTCTCCCTCGCTTTCCGATATTTTTTCGATCATTTTTTAAGCAACCGCTTGTAGTGACGCTTTGAATATCCCATAGTAGATGCCATTTTATGTAGGTACTTACCAACTATTTAATTTTGTTTACTATTTAAAACCACTATTTTTAACTTTCACTGCTTACTTTTACATCCTCGGTATGCAACAGTCGACACTAGAATAACAAATGGGTACAATATTTCGTCATTCTTCCCTCTTCCTAGAAATTTGAAACAAATCAGAACATGTTCGAATGCTTATGAGTCATATTTTGTTTCCATACGCGGGAACACTTATATTATATTTACCTTATAATAAGGATCTTACTAAGGCATTGCGATTTTGCATTTCCCTTATAAATCCCTTAGCCTTATATGCCTTATAAAATTTTTTGCTGGGAAGATACAACACATACAAGTCAGAGTGTTCCTTCTTTTTTAGTGTTCGTGAATAATACGATCTAACTAGGTTCATACCAGACATTAAAATGGGGTGATTCGTTTTTGCTTGAATTTTGTTAATATTGTTCAAACAGGCTCGTTTGTTGGCGGCATCGTCGTCGGCGGCTGGTTAAATTGCATTATTAAAATTTTCTTTTAGGTTTCCAAATTTTTTTCCAACTCCAAATCAAAGTGTCAATGTCAATTTGTTCTTTCGACCCATTTAAAATGGCCTGGCGACACAATGTTCGGTCGCGACCCATGGGTTGGAACCATTGCCTTAAGAGTTTATTTGGAAAAGGCATTACCGATCTCTTGTGATTGTAGTCGTCTGGCGTTAAATTTGCACACAGTATTTTCTTGTCTTCGTGATGGTCGAGATATTACGGGTACACGCAACCGTACCCTAGCTTCAACAAGCTATTAGTGGTCACTAGGTGGGGTGAAAAGTAACCTCCTTGACCCCCAGAATGCGCTGCTACTGCAAAATAGTGTAAAATGTTTGTGTGGGTACAAATGATAGAACTTATTCTTTTCAATACAAATCCCTTTATTCAGTACAGTTACAATTCACTATTTAATTGTTTCTCTCAATACAATCCAATTTCTCAACCGCTTATACTTTTCTTATCTTTTACTTAAACCACTTAATAACTTCTCCTAATTAACACTTCAAATTTCACTTTTGAACTGATTTTGCATACCTTGGGGATGCTGGTATTTATACTCGAATGACATACTTCGAGAACAATCCTCGCCATCCAGCGTCCCATACAATTTCCAATTTGCTAGAAAATTCGATTCCACTCTCCAGTCGAGACTTTGTTATTCCAGAATCGAAATCTTCTGGTCTTCGAGTATCGACATTTTCTGCTAGATGTCGCTGCTCACATTTAAGTGGTTATCACATTGCTCTCTCCCTACAGTTGTTCGTCCCGAACAACTTCGTCATTCAGCATCCCGTTGAAATGACACATTCTATCCAAATGGACCACTTTCAATTTTCCTCGATCCCTACGCTGGATCCGGTAGACAACGTCATTAATGCGGGTTATCACCTTGTATGGACCTTCCCAGTCCTGTTGCAATTTTGGTGATTTGCCTTTCTTACGCTGAGGATTATACAGCCAAACCAGATCTCCTTCGTTAAAACTGGAAGAGTTCGCCTTGATATCGTACCTAGTTTTCATGCGGCTGCTTGCTAGCTTCATCTTTTCTCTGGTGTCTTCATGCAATTTACGAATCCTGCTGCGTAAGTCATTCACGTAGTCGTTCACCTCTTTGGGCTCTGTCGGTGGGGATCCGAATTTTGCTTCACTTGGCAACCGAATTGTTTGACCAAATAAGATCTCGGATGGTGTGTGCCCTGTTGAGCTATGGACCGCGTTTCGGTAGGCCATTATGAAGAGGGGTATGTGTCGATCCCAATCCCGCTGGCAGTTGCTGACAACCTTAGATAGATGCTCATTCAATGTCCGATTGAATCGCTCGACCATTCCATCAGATTGAGGGTGTAGTGGCATTGTCCTTGTCTTTCTTATTCCCAAATATTGGCATATTTCCTGGAAGACTTTTGATTCAAAGTTTCGCCCTTGATCAGAGTGCAGCTCCATTGGGACCCCAAATCTGCTCACCCAGTTGTTGACTATCTGTTCGGCTACGGTCTTAGCCTCTTGATTTGGGATGGCAAACACTTCCGGTCACTTACTGAAGTAATCCATGACTACGAGGGTATATCGGTTTCCATTAAAGGTTTCGGGAAACGGCCCAGCAATGTCGATGGCTATTCGTTCGAAAGGTGCTCCGACATTATATTGTTGCATTTGTCCATGTGGCTTTACTTTTGGACTTTGGTAGCCGCACATCTTATGCACTTTTTGCACCAATTCTCGACATCTTGTTTAGCGCTTAGCCAATAGAAACGTTCCCTTACCTTTTCCAACGTCTTGTTTATTCCCAAATGGCCTCCTGAGATTCCGTCATGTATTTCATGGAGTACTTGGTTGACTCTGGACCGTGGCACAATTAGCTGCATACGAGATGTTGTCCCATCTGCACTTTCCCATTTTCTCTTCAGCAATCCATATTGCACAAAAAGCGAGTCCCACTGTGCCCAGTATGCCTTCAGAGTTTGGCTCCGATCTGATATCTGCTGCCAGCTTGGTCTTTCTTCGTGTTCTTTCCAGGCCAATATTGGTTCGATGTCATTGTCTGCCTGTTGGGAGGAACGGATTTCGTCTATACTCCAACCCTCTATTGGCTCAGTCCTGATCATTTGGATAGTTGCCTGTTCTTTTGCTTCTTTACGATTGCAGTGTTCGCATTTTACTCCGCACGGTCGACGAGAGAGAGCATCAGCATTTGAGTGGAGTGTTCCCTTGCGGTGTTGCACTTCAAAGTCGTAGCCCTGCAACTGCTCGATCCATCTTGCAACTTGGCCTTCAGGGTTCTTAAATTGGAGTAGCCATTTCAGAGCTGCGTGGTCTGTCCGGAGAATGAACTTTTGTCAGTAGAGGTACTTATGGAAATGCTTCGTAGCCAGAATTAAAGCCAGAAGCTCGCGCCGGGTTACACAGTAGTTCCGTTCAGGTCTGGAGAGTACTCGTACTTTGCTGTAATATGCGACCACTTTCTCTTGACCGTCATGAACTTGGGAGATCACAGCTCCGACCCCAACATTGCTAGCGTCTGCGTCCACGATGAACATTTTTCCGCGCGTGGGGTAACCCAAGATGGGGGTATTGCACAGCTGTCGCTTCAGTTCTTGAAATGCTTTTTCGCATTCTCCAGACCACCTGAACTGTCGGCCTTTTTCTGTAAGTTGATGCAGGCTCTTTGCAATGCCAGCAAAATCCTTTACGAACCTTCTGTAATACGTGGCGAGGCCCAAGAAGCTTCTCAGTTGGTGTTTATCTTTTGGAGAAGGCCAACTTTTCACGGCTTCGATTTTGTCAGGATCCGTTCTTACTCCTTCCGCTGATATAATGTGACCCAGATATTTTACTTCCGGACGAAACAAGGCACACTTTTCTGGGTTGAGCTTTAAATGAGCACTTCGTAGCCTCTCAAACACTTCTTTTAGATTTTCGCGGTGCTCCTTGTACGACTTACCCATGACGATAACGTCGTCCAAATATACTAGGCAGGTTTTCCAGGTGAGTCCTTGCAATGTTCGTTCCATTAGTCGCTCGAAGGTGGCCGGAGCGTTACACAGTCCAAACGGCATCACTGCAAATTGCCAAAGACCGCTTCCTGTAGTGAAGGCAGTTTTCTCACGATCCGTACGATTTATCTCTACCTGCCAGTAACCGCTCTTCAAGTCAAGTGTTGAAAACCATTTCGCTCCAGAAAGCATATCCAAAGTGTCATCGATTCTCGGAAGTGGGTAGCTGTCCTTTTTAGTGACATCATTGAGACGTCGGTAGTCTACACAAAATCTCGTGCTGCCATCTTTCTTCTTTACGAGGACCACTGGAGATGCCCACGGACTTTGCGATTCTTCAATCACTCCCTCAGCTTCCATCTTCGACATCATTTCGGCAACTTCTGTTTGCTTTGCCAATGGAAGACGCCTTGCAGGTTGACGGATTGGTCGAGCGTCTCCGGTGTCAATGTGGTGTTGAACAATATGCGTACGTCCATATTCTCCGTCTTGTGTAGCAAATATATCAGCGTACTCACCGATTAGTTTTTCTGCCAGGATTCGCTGATCTTCGTCCAGATTACAGAGTCTGAGAATTTTGTTCTTGATTTTTATGCTCTGAACTGTTGTGACCAGTGTTGCACCCTGTTTTTCCGTTGTGGTCGATATAGTCTCAACAGGTACGCATTTTCCCACTATCTCCCCCTTTTTCACCTTTACACTGAATGTCTTTGGATTTAGAATCCTTACAGGGACCATGTTGTTCTTTGGCTCCACTAAGGTCTTTCCCACCATGAAGTCTGTTCTCTTTTCTGGTTCCATCAAATAGAATCGGTGGCTACCAGGACCACCTTCCACTTTTGCCCACAAAATTGCTTCTGACGAAGGCTCTAGACTCTGATTGCTGCAGATAACGACATTTGAGACTGTGGTATTGGCGTTTCCGTATATCATTGGTATCTCCATGTTTCCGTATTTCAGGGTTTGTGCCCCCAAGTCGACTATAAGTCCATGTTCTCTCATGAAGTCTGTACCAATGATGCACTCGTCACATATGTCAGCTACCAGAAACGCGTGAGTGAATGTTATTCCGGCCAGTTGGATTTTTATGCGTACTTCACCATATACCTTAATCGTTGCTCCTGTAGCTGTTCGCAAGCTGCAACTGCTAGTGTTATGCAGCCAAGACTTCTGCACAAGATTCCTCCTGATGATTGAGGCCGTGGCACCGGTGTCTATTGTTGTCATCCATTTTTCTTTTCCACTGACTACTTCTACTAGAAGGCTTTCGCTGCATCGTTTTGCCAGCGAGACTTGGATGATGGTCCTGGGGCCGTCGACTCCTGCTACCAACTTCTGCCCCGCGAAGTTGGTGCTTAAGCATTTCCCGACTGATGGCTTCGGGAAGGTTGACCGGCTTCTTGATAGCTGTTTCTGCGGGTTTCTTCCTCTATTTGCTTGTCACCACAGTGAGGGCAGTCTTTTCGTCGCACCGGTTCTTTACACTGCCTTTGAAGGTGTCCTATTTTATTGCAATTCCAATTCTTGTGCAGGAGCATTCGACAGATGCTACTTCCCTGACGAAATGTGTTCCCCTGGAAGCTTGATTGGCTGCTTCCATCGCCAGAGCGAAGGCAAGTGCTTCAGCAAGGGTTCTTTTCCCGGCCATCCTTACTGCTGACTGTAGCTTCGAATCTGCAATTCCCCTGATAAATGCATCTTTTGCCATTTCGTCGATAATTTCCTGGCCTGCGGTGGGGTATGACAGATGTGCAAGTCTACTCACGTCTGCTTGGAGCTGCTGCAGTGTTTCTCCTCTTTGCTGCGTTCGGCTTTGCAATTGGACCTTGTAGACCTCCTGCATGTGGCTATCCCCAAAGCGTTTCTCTATAGCCTGTACTAAAGTCACATAATCTTTATGCTTATCGATGTCTACTGTTTGCAACAATTCTGCTGCAGGACCGTGCAAGGCCATTGTTAGGGCAAAGCACTTTTCCTCATTGTCCCAGTCGTTTGCACAGGCATCCATTTCAAACTGCTTCTTATAAGTAGACTATGAGGTCTGGCCATCGAATGAGGGAGGTTTCAAATCTTTTCTCCTTGGACCGCTTAAAGAACATTCTCGCAGTTTCTGTTTTCGCGAGCTCTTTTGTCAGTTGCTGAACTTTGCTGTCCATTTCATCGAATTTTTCGCCAACATTCTTCTCTATTCTATCAAATTTGTCATCAACGTTCTTCTCTATTCTTTCAAATTTGTCATCGATTTCTTCGAATTTTTGCTGGAGAATGTTCTTTTGTTCTTCCAGATTATTCTTTTGTTCATCCATTTTCTGTTGAAGACCGTGCAGATTGTTGGTTTGTTCGTTGAATTTTTGTTCAATGCTGCTCTTCTGCTCGTCAAGATTTTTCTTTTGTTCATCCAGCTTTTGTTCGAGGCTATTCTTTTGTTCTTCCATATTTTTCTTTTGTTCGTCCATTTTTAATAAGAGGAGTTGCATCATTGCAGCCATGTCATTGCCGGTACTTGTCCGTTCATCCTCGTCAACATCAAAGGAATATGCATCAGGATCATGTCCCTCGTTGTTCAAAGCCTCCTGAAGATGGAGCACCAGGTCACTTTTTCCTCCACTGGCGCTGAGGCTTCTCTTGTTCAACTCGGATTTGAGTTGGACGAGGGTCAACTGCAATAGTTTTCGACCCATTCTAGCTTTTTCGAATAGTCAGAAAACACTTTTTTTTTACACACAATAAGTCCTATCACACTTCTGACACCAATGTAAAATGTTTGAGTGGGTACAAATGATAGAACTTATTCTTTTCAATACAAATCCCTTTCTTCAGTACAGTTACAATTCACTATTTAATTGTTTCTCTCAATACAATCCAATTTCCATATTTTCCAGTTTGCTAGAAAATTCGATTCCACTCTCCAGTCGAGACTTTGTTATTCCAGTTTCGAAATCTTTTGGTCTTCGAGTATGTGAATCTAGATGTCGCTGCTCACATTTAAGTGGTTATCACAATTGACACCCGGTAAAGTGCTTTCAGCGCCCCTTGGTGGCATTTTTTGTACCTCCACGACTGGACAGATTTTGGCTGGGAGCAAAATCATATGTAAAGTTTAATTTCGGTGTGGAACAAAATAAATAAATTAGTTAAAGAATTTATTTTTGTCTGAATAAAGTTGAAATGTCGAGAAATAATACGCGAGTTTCGAAATAGGTGCTTGTGAAGTGTGTAGATGGGTTAATTTGAATAGAATCGTGCTTTAAAAAATGTAAACAAAGCACTTGTGAAACACGAACAAATTGTTGTGTTGTTACTTTTCTATTAAATATTTAGTGAATACTGTGTAATATAGTGTCTTTTTGTTAAATATATGGTTAAACAAATCAATAAAATAGTGAAATGCTGCTGAAAATTCGCATAGTTGGAATACTACACAGTGTATGTACGAGTATATGCATATACTCATAGCAAAATATTTTAAAAGGACTATTTCGTTTGGTGGAAGTGAAAGAATACTGAAAGCTGGTTGCAATTACTCTCTTGCACTTGATCCTGCTTCAATTATAACTTAAAAACCAAACCAATTTGCACCAACTATTCAGTTTCACCAGCGGAAACATTCCCCTTGAAATAATATTGCTGTAACATTAATAGGATTCCATCTATGAAAACTTTAAGTTGCATTTCACTGTCTTTATTGACTTGTTTAACAATATATTAAATAAACACTTTATATTATTCACTACCAACTTAATATTGAATAAAGAAATAACAAGAAAAACAATTTCTTCGCGTTTAACAAATGCTTTGTTTACATTTTTTAAAACACGATTCTATTTAAACTATCCCATCTAAACACTTCACAAGCACTTATTTCGAAACTCGTGTATCTTTTCTCAACATTTTAAGCCAACACGTATTTGAAACCAAAAATTTCTTTAACAAAATTAATAATATTATTCCGTACCGAATTTTCACTTTTCATACGAATATGCTCGAGCCAACGATCTGTCAGAAATTTATATAGTCGATATAGTACAAAAAATTTCCGCAAGAATTTTCGTTCCGAGTCTCAATAGGTTATGGTGCCTTGATGTCCGTTCATATTAAGGCAGACATGCCAAATTTCGTGCGATACTGTCTTTAGTTTTGTTTTGACAGCTGATTGTTGTTGAAGTGTTTGGTACATAGATAATTAACCTAGATGGCAAACTCTACTAATACTTTTGCAAACCCTTAACTTTCGCACAGACACACTGTAAGTGAATTCTAACACTTTTGCATCTCTACAACTTTGTCAAAATTTGCTAGAATGAGAGCAATTTACAAGTAAAATTGCTAGAATGAGAGCGATTTGCACGAGTGTACATATGTAATGTGGATGACGTTTTTTGGTTAAAATGGGCGTGGTTTGTATAAAAAAGGAGGGAAATTGCCATTGATCACAATTCACACGTATTCACAGACAGAGTCACACGGTTAGGGGCGATCAGTAGAAAACTGGTTTTGATTTTCCAATATCTGGAAAGTTTGCCATCTAGGTTAGTTTATCTATGGTTTGGCATCATGTTGAGTATGGACAAAAACGATTTTCGTTCTCTCATAAAACATTATTTTTTGAGAGGCAAAACGGCGAAGGAAACAAAAGAAAAGTTGGATAAATATTATGGGACTAATGCTCCGTCAGATTGCACCGTAAAATATTGGATTCGAGAGTTTCATGGTGGCCGCAACTCCACTACCGATCAAGTCCGCCGTGACAGGGCCTCCGATGCGGTTACAGAGGACAATGTCGAAAAAATACATGAAATGGTGACCGGAAAGTGAAGGTGCGCGAGCTAGCAGATACCACAAAGATTAGTACTGAGTGCACACGCCATATTTTGGGCAATATTCTGCATATGAAAAAGTTATCCTGCCGCTGGGTGCCGCGCATGCTCACTCCAGCCCAAAAACACGAACGCGAGAGCATTTCGAAAGAGTGTTTGGACTTGCTGATGCGGAATCGGGCGGGCTTTTGGCGTCGATTGGTAACTGTCGATGAAACTTGGATCCACTATTACACACCAGAGAACAGAATGAGTGCCCGGCAATGGACTGAAGCCGGCACGACTGCTCCGAAGCGGCCGAGGGAGGCTCGATGGGTCAGAAAGGTTATAGCGTCGGTTTTCTGGGATTGTCATGGCATACTCTTCGTGGACTACCTCGAAAAAGGAAAAACCGTCAACAGCGAGTATTACTGTGCATTATTGGAGCGATTGAAAGCCGAAATCACTGCAAAACGGCCTCACATGAAGCGAAAAAAAGTTTTGTTTTTGCAAGACAATGCGCCGGAGCACAAGAGCATCGCAACCACGGCTAAAATCAATGACTTACGGCTCCAATTGCTGTCGCATCCACTGTATTCGCCCGATTTGGCTCCCTCGGACTATCGTCTCTTCCCAAACCTCAAAAGATGGCTCATCAATAAAAAATTCAGCTCACGCGAGGAAATCATCGACACCACGGAGGTGTATTTTGCAGACCTTCCGGAAAATTACTTTACTTTACGGGATCAAGAAGTTGGAAAATCACTAGAATAAGTGTATTAAGGTAAAAGGGGACTATATAGAATAAAATAAAAAATGAAACATTTAAAAAAAAATTTTTCACCCCACCTAGTATGTACGTTCGCAGATCCACCACTCTGGAGGACTTTCATCGGCCGATCTCAACAACTATGCTCAATCTGATTGACAGTTGATTGACTGGAAATTAATATTAAAATGAGAGTATCGCAGATCTATTAGATATCAGCATTTCAAATTACTAGCACAGGCTACCGACAAATATGAAGACCGCAAATTTATAAACCTTGAATCGGACATAAAAGATTTTTATCAAATTGTAAAAATTTCATCGCATCCTTTTATTTAAAAAAAAAAAACAATTCAGCATACAATTAAACTAGAAAGTTCCTAGAACTTTGTAATGAAATCGCCATTTAAAAAATACTTAAAGTTCCATTAAAACCTAAGCAACAAAATTCGCCTAAAGCTAATAAATTCACATTGATGATTCACGTCACTTCAAATCAATTAGCTGCTAGCCAAGCTTGAATCTTCGGTTTGTTTTGCTTAACCCAGTTAATATTGGCTTTGACATTTTCTAGAGCTTCTTTGCGTGCAGCCGTACCTGCACCAGCTTCTGGATATTTTGCAAAGAAATTCTCCATTTCTTCGAGTTTCTGATTGGTGATGAAACGTCCTGTGATTGAAGGGATCAGTCGGCCCAAGTAACGTTCATTGATTCCAAAACGTTCGACCAAATTCTCCCAATTTTCCCGAACATAGTCCCAAACGAGACTTTGTCCGACTGGATTGCCGGCAATGTATTGCAAGCAAGTGAAATAATCTTGACCACGAACGTTGTTTTCATCCCAAGCCAATTCAATAAATCTGCAAAAGAAATTGTGATTTAGAAAAAAAAAGACAGGGAGGTCAGTCGAATTCAAACGAACCTTTGTAGAATCCATGGTTCTTTGATGGCAGCAAGTCCATTCATCAGTTTCAGCTTTTCACTGGCATCAGTTTCAGCTTTGAAAAGATCCCACAATTGTTTCCATTTTTCTTCAGTGCCTGCTGACGACATGCCGTAGTAGTAGATGATGTTACGAAGATCTGGCTTTGGCCGGTCACTTGGATCGCTCAACCAAGCAGTAAATCTAGTACCAACTTCTTGCAGACAATTAGCATGGCCAAATTCACAGGCAGCATCTAGGATTTTGACCCGGAGTAGGCTGTTTGAATTCAGAAAATAAGATCACGAGGTAGAAAATATTCTAAGGTCGGCTTACTTCTTAAGATGGTTGTTTGCATCGACCTCCCAACCGACGTATTCGTAGGCCTTATTCAAAAGTTCATTTGAATAAGTTCTAAGACTTTGGAAAGCATCGGTGTAGTATAAAAGATTCTTCATCGAAATAAGTTTGGATGAAGCCACACTCCATGGCACGTACTCCAACTCGCTTTCGAGGTACTTGGTGAGATCTAGGGCAATATCGAATGACAGTTGTGTAGCGTCAGCTAGGGCAAATGCATCGTTCAACAAATGAGCACGATCCGATACAGAGAAAGCCGTCGGCGTGCCTATTAAAGCATTTTTGATCTGTTGCCAGATGTCCTCTGGATAATTCACGCGATAGTATCCCACTTGATTTTTGTTAATCTTGAGCCATTGAACAGATGACGGCAGGCTTAGAGTTACTATTCAAAGGGTTTCAGAATTATCAGAATTAGTAGACGAAAGCAAACAAAAATTGAAATTCTTACGCTCGGAATCATTGTAATTGAATATAATGGATTGGGTAACAGGGTTCGCACTTGTAATATATGTAATTGGAATAGACCAACGGTAACTGGAAGAAAGAAAGAGGTTGTTTTAAAATCATGAACAGACGATTTCACTTTTCACTCACTTGAATTCTGAGTCCGTGTAGGTTCCCTCGTAGTCGGACGGGTTCGAGAAGAACCTCTTTTGGGTAAGTTTGAATTCAGAATTGGATACCTTGGTTACTTCAACAACTGGGAGACCCATCTGTGCAGTCCATGTCTTCATGATGAGCCTATCATGCAATAAATTTGAATGAAAAGTTTCCTTTAACGAAGCAAACAAGGAACTTACTTTACGTCAAAGTCCAAGTTGAAGGACTCAAATTCGTTGAAGAAGTCTTCAGTTTCAGCATTGATATACTGGTAGTTGTATAAATAATTATGAACAACCTCACGGAATACATCCTCGCTAACAAGTCCTTCTAACATCCGAATGACTGATGCACCCTTGGAGTAGGTGATGCTATCGAAGAGTTCGGTAATTTCATTCGGGCTCTCGACCGTTTGTACAATTGGATGGGAAGCCAAAGTTCCGTCCAATTTTAAGACTGAATGCAAATCAGAGATTATGAATTGATCCAACTGAAGAAAGAGCGTGATTGAGTACGAATGTAGGACAAATGTAAAATTGAACTTACCATCTTCCACTCGGGATGCACGGCATGTACACCTCTATATTCGATGTAAGAGGCAAACCCTTCATTGAGCCAGAGATCGTTCCACCATTTCATTGTTACTGAAAAGAGAAAGAAAGTCAAATTACATCAATCACAAGGCTTTCAAGAAAATTTGAATAATTATTTCTCGAAAATGAGTACTCAGTCTGAGAGGTCATCTTTCTTCATCCGCAGTTTTTGCAAAATATAAAACGCTATGAACATCTACACTTCATACGATGAACACTTTTTGTTCTCACATCGTGCAATACACGAATAAATAAAATGAAGAAATTGTAATGAGAGAACCCCTTGGGCCAGTAATAAATGAGCAACAAGTAAGGCTTTCCGTGCTACCCCGATCTTCAAACTCTGTCTTATCTTACTCGTATGTTGCAAGTTATACAATCGCTCCAGTCGCAGAATGCATTGAGCAATTTAATCTCCCGAAATGGACTGTGCATTACCAACGATTCAACTTTCCAATGAGATAGAGGGAAAACACGACTACGAATAGTTTTTTCGGACAGTTTACGAACCTCAGTTGCATGACCTCTAAGACTGGTAGGCACTATCAGAATTTGAGTGAATTCTCAAAAATCATCTTTCTTCCTTGAAACGGGATCAACAACCTGCTGAATATTTTGGATCATAGCTTGCCCAGCTATGCAGACTAGTAATTTTGCAGAATATCCTCGAAGACCCTCCAGATCGAAGCCTACGAAGATATGAAGCAAAATTTTTCTGGTGGAGGAGAAGTGGATATTTCATACCGTCATCGAGAAAGCATGGACGGCAGAAGCCGCTACAAAAACCGCATTACAGGGGCTATTAGAACGACTCCAACTGCAGACATGGAGACGTTTTTAGACCTAGCTTCGTGTCATTCAAGAGGAAACCGCCATACAAGCTTTCAAGCTACATCGCACAAACTACTCCAAGCAGGGTAACGTTATAGGTCACCTGGGAACACTAAAAAAGGATAGAAGGCATCTTTGCCAAATCTCAAACTCTAGACCAAATGGATTATACCTTTAGATTTTCCAAAGAGGTATAGGGTCTACTATCCCACAAGGGAGGAATGGAACACAAGTTCTAAATGGCTGAACGATGATTCACAAAATGTCTCAAGGCATAAGAGCAGGAGTGGTAAGACCTCGATCCGACCTTTTAATTTGAATTGAAATTCGATAGGATTTTGGCGTATGAAATCGACTACTTAGACATGATACCCATGACGGATCAAAAGAAAAACAATCAACAAGGCATCGTTAGTCACAAGAAATAGCTTCGAAGCATTTTTTGGGCTCCTCAACTTTTACCATTCGTTTCTTCCACAGAGCACACTTCACCGTTTGCGAGACAATACCCACAAATTCGAATAGGCAAAGCTATATGAGACAGCATTCATTTACCTTGAACCGCTCATTTCATCAGGCGAAACACTTGTCACTGCTCTCCCTCACCTTATGGAGTAAGCATTGTTTTAAATCATTACTACGAAGACGGTTCGGAAAACTTAAGAACATTTTCAAAGTCATTTCGGTATTACTCCCAAAATAATAGGGAAAGCGTAGCAAGTTGGAGTCGAACAATTTGATTTGTATTCGGCCGGCGACTTACGATCATCATAGATCACCTTCCACCATTAGGAATACTCAATACGAATAAGCACAGGTGGTAAGACGTCAAATCAACGCAGATGATGACGAGATCATTGGGTGCAAAAGTAAAGATAATACGCGCCATCATAAGGTAAGACAAAAAAATTGCCTTCGTAAAACAGTAGAGTAAATCGAAAACCTAAATACAAAGGCAACAGCTAACAAATGTAATATTCTAAGAGGATTAGGAGAACTGTAAGACGATCAACACAACGATTGGCATAAATGCATGGCTAAATGGGATTAAGTCTACAGCCGTGCGATCGCGAAGAAGGATTGTATATTAGAAGTGCCGCTTTTCGATGGCTGTTAGTTCGGTAGATAATCAGACACCGTTCTAGATGTTGCTGCTTGGATCCTGCATCACGGATCATGATAAAACAATGCGTCGAGAAGAGGTTTCTGCTTCAACTGCTTTTCATCGAACTTGAGAAATGTTTCAAGAGCGTGAATCGTGAGCTTCATATAAACAGCTTTACACAGGAGAGCCATTTCTGGCAATATATTTATTGTTAGCAAGGAAACATATGAAGTTGCAAACGGTCGCATTGTATACAATCCTAGGTTGTCAGATACTTTTGACATCCAATGTATAGTAGTGTAGGACTGCTGAATGCAAGCATTGAATCAGCACCATTACATTCACTCGAAAACCCAAGCCCAGAGAGCAAGTCAGCAGCCGATCGATGTACTTTTTAAGTACAATAGACAAACGAAATCCAGCACTGGTACATTGGCACAACTTGATTTTGGTGGGGGCTAACGCCCCCTAACGAAGTGCTCAATTTGAAATCAAAAACGGGGAGGATACGGAGCATGCGAGAGATTGGTTCGTTGGAACCATAAGAGGTGCGAAAGAGACACGGACTTCGTAAATTACGAGGGTTAGTATTGATAGAGTGAATAGAATTGTAAAATGATGCGCAATCCGCAAAACCAGAGAGCGGTCAATGAATGAAGAGAATGCAAGCTACGTCTCTGCGTTTTTCGAGGGTATTCAGGTTAAGAAGTTTGAGGGGATCACGGCAGAGAGGAACGATAAAAGGGTCATCCCAGGGTAGTCCTCGAAAGGGCAAATCGGGATATATGATATATGAACTCTCAAGATCGTTTATAGTTAAAATGAAAAAGAGAGGACCTAGATGGCTGCCTTGTGGGACACCAGAAGTGGCTAAAAGCGGGGTTGAGAAGGCCGTTACCTAAAACGAACGCTATAATCCAGATAAGAAAATATCCATTTTAACAATATGGGGTCAAAACCGAGGAAAGACAATTTGAAAAGGATCAGTTGATGTGATATATTATCGAAAAGGAAAATCTGTAGCAATAACATCGATTTCGTTGCCATTTTCTAAGGCTGAAAATGCAAAGGATACAAATTCAACCATGCTGACTGGGTGATATAAGCGACTTGCTCTGAAAGCTTAGAACTTCATATGAAGTACTTTCAAACATTTTTGGTATGCGAGAAAGCTTAGCAATGAGACGGTAGTTAGTTACTTCATTCTTTGATCCCTTTTTGTAAACTTGGGTAATGAAAAAGGTCTTCCAAACTTGGGGGAATTCCCCTTCTGCGAGGGATAGATGAAATAGAGAGGAAAGTAGGTGCTAAAGATTGGAGACACACTTTTTAAGGAATATTGCAGGGTAAACATTTTGTAACTTTTCTTCGATAAGGTAGGGTCAAAAAATTGTGAGTGAGGGACCAATAGGAGCAAATGGAAAGGTCAATATATTGGGTCAGGTATCAAAAAGTTGTTTGCAAATTATTGTTTAAAAAAAGTTTACAAAGTAGTTGGCAATAGTATGTGGGTCCGTCGGTGATACGAGTATGTTTCGAACGAGATAGGGGTGGGGTAAACGTCTGATTTTCTTTTGTAGTTGACGAATTGATAAACAGTATCGGGATAATTAATAAGGTTGGTCTGCGCAGTGTCAAAAAAGCGTTGATAGAGGCAGTTATAGAAATGAGTGAATTGGCGGTAGGTACCAAGATAGAGTGTTCAGAATAAGAATTGGTGTGAAGAAAAATCCTGCATAATTTGTTTATTTTGTTTCGTAAAGATCGAAGTCTTCTGATATACCAGAGAAATAGAATTAAATATTTCACTGCAAAAAATGGAGGCAGCATCAGTTAAAGATAGATTGGTAAAATCAGCAGACGGGATTGATGAGCTTCTCTTTCAAAACAACCGAGTGCGTCCTCATTGTCTGAAATCGTTTCGGTAGTGAATCTACCAGCCTTAAGGAAGCAACTTCCAGTCTTCACCGATGGACGCTATCACAAAATTTAGAGCATACCGATATGAAATCCTAGTCTACTTTCCAAGATCTACGATTCCGTGAATCTTTGGCCAGTCCTGAATACTCCTGGGCTAAGACTAGACCTAATTGTGAACTAACTATCGACAAATCTACTTGCCGAGGATTTTAACTTTAGCACAGATTACATGTTGGTGATTAGCTTTGGTAAGTCATCTACTTGTACTTCAACCATTTCAGAGATAAACCAGTCGATTTCAACAGTCATTTCAATCTGAATCTGAGTACTTCTATCTGTTTTTCAAAAGGATCATGAAGTGAAATCGTTTTTTTTACAAGAAAACGGAATCTTTGTCATTACTATATTGCCGTTTAATAGTTCGCAGGGAATAGTAGATATATCATATTTAAGCAGCACTTCCAGCAGCTACTTAATGGGCATCAGGTAGAGAGAGTGATAGGGCAAGAAGAGAACCCACATCCAGTCAATGAAGTATCCACTCCCTCGATAGAAGAAGTTGGCTCAGCTTTCAAATATCTGTAGAACAACAAGGCGGCTCTGATGGTCTACCAGCGGAGATTTTCAAGTATGGAGGTGATGTTTTGATAGGGTGCATGCATCAAATTATCAATAAGATAGGGGTAAATGAAGCCATGCCCGATGACTGGTCTATCAGCTTCAAGAAAGGCGATCCTATGTCTTATAAGAACTACCGAGGCATATTCCTGCTAAATGTAGCACATAAGATCCTATACAATGTACTATGTGAACGTCTGGAGTTTTTCTGCAACACACTAATCGGCACGTACCATTTTGGCAGACCGACAATCGACCAAATTTTCGCACTAAGGCAAATCCTGGAAAACACCATCGAATTTCAAGTCGGGACTCACTATCTTTCGTTGATTTCAAAGCCGCATATGGCATCTTTCATCGTCTTGAGCTTTAAACGGCGATAACCGAATTCTGGATACAAGCAAAACTGATCCAGCTATGTCGCATGACGCTGGAAAACACGCGGTGCAATGTGCAATGTGGAAACGGTTCCTCCAAACTATTCCAAACCTATACTGCATTTCGGCTAAGAGATACAGTTATGTGGTTTCTTCAATTTAGTGCTGGAACATATAGTGCGCAGGGCAGGCAAGTGTTAACACGGAAGGCACTATCTTCAACAAATCTGTTCATCTGCTGAGATATGCAAACGACAACAACATCATCGGTCGCTCATCGTAGAAGTTTTACGGCAATTAAAGACTGCAGGTCAAACGAGTTGACGTTGAAGTAAATTAATTTTTCCACCGCCTAGGACAAAACGTCACTATTGGCAACAGTTACTTCGAAGTGATTACCTATCTCGGTGTAAACATCAACTCCGCGAATGGCACCCTAGTGGAGATTCGGTGAAGAATTACGCAAGGCTACCGCTGCTACTTCGGTTTTACGAAACAAATGAGTTTAAAACTCCTAACTCGGAAGACGAGAACCATGCTCTGCAAAACATTGATTCTGCCAGTTCTACTTTAGTGCTGAACGATAAGCAGGCAAGCAGAGCAGATATTGAACACTTTGAAACTATTTGGCCCGGAACGAGGAGGAGATACAACCGCGATCTCTATGATGTGTATCAAGATGTGGATGTAGCCCAGTGACTACACTGGTTCGGCCACATCGAGCGAATGGACAATAATGCCCCAACAAAAAGGATCTTCAAGTCACAACCCCCAGTTTCGAGACGACAGTGAAGACCGTTACTCTGTTTTAACGACCATGCCATCGCGGATGCCAAAGCGCTTGGTCTATACAGCTAAACCGAAGGGAAGCCCGTTAAGTAGGTAAATAAAAAGTCCACTCCGAAGTGTAGTGCTTCTAATTAAGTTTGTAAGTTAGGGCAGTTCAAAGTAGCAACAGTGGCCCAGGTCTATTCTTCGTATAAATGAACAAGATGGTTTTACTTTAAAACAAACTTGTTCCACCTGCTCATCCATTGGCGTAAAGGTATCAGTTACAACTGGACTAATTAGGAGACAATAGCACCTCAAGTGTTCGGGACTGGCCGCAGTACATCTGTTTTCAAAAACATATAAGAAGAAGGCAAACGACAATACGTCTTTTTGTTAAATCCGGTGCACAAAGGTATTTCCCAAGCGGTGTGCGACACAACCGAATCAGTTTTCTCGGCAAACAGTCAGCTATCGCTTTATAAAGTTCATTGCAATGAATGATGCGGCTTTTAGGTCGATAGTGAGATGGTGAATAACGACCTGGAATTCTTAAATCTTTGCCAAACGATGACGCAATGTGAAGGTCCTATCTATTCTCGATTTGCCTAGTTGGAAGTCACACTCACATTGTCCGATTTGTGAGGAACAAACGGGCTTAAAGCGATCACGCTACACAAATTTCGGTAGGCAACTCTCAGCAGAGCTATTCCTCTTGCATAAGATTCACAAAATAACAAATGAGCTTAGTTGTAAACGAGGCCAAACCAAGGTAGTACCCAACAACAACGGTTTGGACAGCACGCTACAACAGGATTTTGTCCCCTCCAGTTTCAATGGAGCCTTAAATAACACAACCGGAGAAATCGGACGAAGAATCGGTCTTGTCAATCGCTGTTTGTTTGGAATCGTAAGACAACCAAAGTACTCACATAAATCATCAGGATCCCCATTAACGTTCAGAGCAACAATCTATCGCCTCAGGCAACCAACCAATGACCGCACTGGAAATACTACTTCACAGCGTATGTAGGAGCGTAAACAAAACATTCCAAACAAAGGACATAACACAAAGAAGGTATACACCACCATGGATCAGCGATTGCGTATGAACCATAGCCTCTCGCCAGTAGAGTCTTACAAATTACTAACATTTTGACCTTAACGACAGTTGCGCAGACTACAACAATTGTCCAGTATGGTAAAGATTGCCGCCTTATCCCATCCTTATCAATGGACCAATTGCCTGCATGTAGTGTTCTCCACCGACTGACCGCAAAAAAAAACTGCGGACGACAGGCGATACCGATATGAACAGGGTACTTGAATTAATCGCTATCGCGTGCTGAGTGGGCGATTAGATTTGCAAGCAAGCTTTGCTTATCACTTTGCTCTTAATCACCTGACACACATAAACCCGCTCTCCAATTGTCTGACAAACATTGTTACTTACCCAGATTTCCGAACCACATATGAGCCAACTCATGAGCAATAACTGTGGCCACTCGCTGCTTGTTTGCACTTGAGCTGGTATTCTCATCATACAGCAGAGCAGTCTCTCGATAGGTAACCAAACCCCAGTGCTCCATCGCACCCGACACAAAGTCCGGAATGGCAGCCATATCTGCAGAGAAAATCAATTTTAAAGAATCATCTACCAAGAAAACCTTTCAATAACTCACCCAACTTTGGAAGAGGATACGACAGATTGAAGTAGCTGATGTAATTCTCTATGACAGCCACTCCAGTATTCAGAGCATAATCTGTCTTGTTCACCTGCGCTGGTGTGGCAAACACCCGCATATCAAAATTATGCCCAATTGAAGCGGTGACTTGCTTAATTTTGTAGTCAAAGTCTGAAATGATGAAGCATGCAAGGTATGTGCTCATGAAGGCAGTGTCGGCGAAGAGTACTTCCGTGATGTCACCCTTTACAGTCGTACTCTGGAAGAAAATTCAAAATTAAGACCTTTCTGGTGGGCTTGTATCCCCCAAGTATACTCACAAACACATCCATGTTGGACAAAGCGTGATAGCCACCACCCGTTGGATGGACAAGTGTCACCTCGAAGTAGGTTTTCATCGCTGGCTCATCGAAACAAGGGAATGCCTGCCGGGCGTAGGTGGGTTCGAATTTCGACGTTGCTATCCATCTGAAAGGAAAAAAAATCACAAGTTAGCCAAGCAGACAAGACACAAAAGTTCTATGAAAATGCAAGAGAAACAAGAAAAGTTTTAACCTAGTTTCGTTCGATATCGTGTCCAGATAAGAACTCTGATAGAGCCCCACAATTCTATCAGTCAGACTTCCATTAAATGCCAGTTTGAGGGAGTAATTTCCCACATCTAATGGCTCAGAAAATTCAGTTACCCAGTACTCAAACTTCGGATGCTGGAAGGTAAGAGTCGGTGTAAGTGGCGCTGCAACACTACCATCCGTAGCCAAGCTGAACACTTCCTGTGTCTCCACCGTCAATTTGTTAGCATGCACAGGAATGAATTGAATTGGCTTGAGGACTTCCAATTTGATTGTGATGTTCCCAGAAAATGTCTTTTCCTTCAAATTCGGATGCAAATACAATTTATAATGCTTCGGACGGATCTCCTTCGGCAACCGGTATCCCAGTTGACTGAGAATTTTCGACGCTGCTACAATTTCTTTGCTCAACATTGGTACTGGTGGCTTTTTCTTATCAACTGACGGTTTAATTGCGTTCGATTGATTAGGACGGAAGAGCACGATTGGCTTGGTTTTTTGATTTATCACAGAATCACTGGCAGCATAGATTAAAGATCCGTCGTCGTCTAGAGTTTGCTCCAGTTGTTTGCCTGTCACATTCGATAAACTTGTTGCACTACCATTTGCCATTGTTCTTCCAACATACACTAGCGCCCCTAGCAGGAAAGCACATAAAACTACTAAAAACACACAGAAGCCAATCAGTGTGAAAACTGTGTTTGAGTGTTTATTCCGTCTGAGGTGAGCATCTTTCATTCGATGATGTTCATCTGTGGAGAGACTGGATCGCGGGCGAACAGGTGGAATTTTTGGCTGAAGTGACGGATACATGTCCGAGGCGATATCCGATGCGGATGTAAGTGAATGACGGTTGTTGTTGGCGCCGTTCGCCGACTGGTTTTTGTTAAATTTAAAGTTCCTCATTGGTTTGGTGTTGCTTTCTTTTTTCAGTTGTTTCCGACGAAGTTTCAATTGAAAATCACATTGAATTTAGTATTTTTGTTTTGCTATTATGTCGAGAGTGTCTTTTAGAATGTTTAAATCATTATGAAGTTATCACAAATCAAATGGGAGTACTAAGTGATGGACGCCCCCTAAACAGTGATAAATATTGACTATAGTTAGGCGGTGATATTCGAGTCGTTTGCTTAATCAGCTGCGATTTTAGCTCACAAGGTTGTCGAGTAATGAACATTCCGTGATATAGAACGTGATTTCAGAAAAAGTTTCGAGGTTTCAAAGAGCAGATAATATGGAAAGTAAACCACAGAGAAGGCAAAACTGTTCTTGTCAACACGGTAGAACTGTTGTGTTTTTGTATGTCGATGCTGCTTTCCCTATCTTATAAGCATATTCTCGGCCGACGGTGGCACATTACTCAATGTGAACAGCAGATCTGTTATATGGGCGCAGTATGTGCAAAATAACATCCACTGTTGCAAATATATGTTCTTTTATCATTCCACACCACATTTATAACAGGGAGCGGCGTCCTGAGTCCACTATCATAATTGACACCGACTGTCTATTTTAGACCTTAACAATTTGCAGGATAAACTCTCAGGCATATTCAAGTAATCTGACTGTACTCTTTGTCGAATCTTGTCTAGCGACCGCTTGGTCTAAGGCTGACAGTCCTAGCCCCATCAAAACTGATGTTGTTCCCTTTAAGAGGAGCTTAACTACATACTGACTTGAATAATGCCCAAGTCGTCACTATACGCCCTTCATCGAATCAAAGTATTTGGATATTACTGGGATTACAAACTTCTTTGGACTTCTCTGGACTGTCGGATTTCATAGATCCGTCGCCTTTAAGGATCAGTCTGTACATACATATTGGCAGCACGCGGATTTTGACCAGCACGCCTAGCTCTACTTTAGACACACTCATGTATACCTATCCCTCACCTAAATATTTATTTGACGGTCACCACTTTGTAGACCTTTTTAAGGTTGCCCTTGGTGCCTCCGATTGTTGCGATAATACAAAGTGGAATTTCCCAAGACTGGCTAGAATCTGAACCTGTAAACAAGCTGGTCAGATCTTCACAGATGGTTTCAAAACCGGTCTAGGATCTAGGCACGGATGTCTTTGTAAAGAATGAAAATCCTAGACTTCCAAGTGAAAGTGTACGTAAATTAAATGGCCGTTGCAAGGTTTCTCTGAAAGTATGCCAGTGGTTGAATTAACTGGGTCTTTTAGAAGTCCCAGCGCATAATGGAAACGCGAAAAATTATATCGCCGTTAATCGTAGGATCTGCTCCGATATTTGGCTGGCATCGTCCTCAGATAGGGCTTCCGTTGGCATTTACATTTATTGTGAGTACAGCATGTGGGTCAGGTCAGGCTGACAAAACGGACAATTCCCGACGTCTTTAAGAATTTGAAAGTCAACGGCATTCCTGCTATCCCTCAGTGGGAAAAATTGTAATTGCTTACCGACGTCTTGTCGGGGCACCAGGTTTTTGGTAGTAAGACAGGTAGGATATTAGTGTGGTTACGCATAAGTGACGCAAGCTCTTTCGATACTTTCTTTAAGAGTGACGACAACATCGCAAAGCACTTTCTCTATGAATGTCCGGCTTACACTCGCAGAAGGCTGCATGTTGTGGTTTTGGTACTATAGGCACTTCATCACAGAACCGATTACCCATCGTGCACGAGGGAAGCAGGAGCCGTATGATTATTAGGTTCCAGGTGGACAATGCAGAGTGTTTCAAATAAACTGGATATATTGCATTCACTGAGGGTTAGACTAAAAAAGCTTACTTTCGGCATGTTATCCAGCTCCTAAAGAAGCAATTCGACAGGTTTAAGGTACAAGCTACAGCCGTTTCAGTGCAATATTGATTCCGAATTGACCCATGAGCAAGGGGCAACAAAATGAGTTTCTCTATCACTGGGAAGGGGAAAACATTCTTAAATCGACGTCTTCAAAACATATCACGGGTTTGCTAGCCTAATCGTATATGCGGCATCTAGCTCAAGGGGAAAACATAGTCATGCGTGATGCATCATAAGTTATCCCCAATGAATTCTCGAGTCATTACTAGTAAATGTTTTGGTACACGAAATGAACACATTCACTCTCAAGAAGCAATGAACGCACCCACTCTAACTTGACTGCTATTTGCCAAGTGACATTTAGGCAAAAGTTTTTGACGTCAGTTGTTTGCAATCATGGAATGGGGTTCATATCGAAAATCGCGCTGTCGCAATTGTCTTGCAAAAAGGCGGCTACGAAAAAGGCGAACTCTTTCGGAATTTGCGGCCATTGAAAATCACACGAAACTTTGTGCATCGTACCGTGAAGTTAATATTTATTATCATTACTATTTGAGAATACTGGTGGAATACTTGACCGTCGATCCGGCCGTCCGTGCACTCTGCGAATGCCACAAGCGTTAAAATCAGCTGCGCAAACAGAAAATCATGTCTCGGGAGATGGTATTCCATCTCACATTTTAAAACGTGATTTGGGACTCAGCGCATATAAGAGACAAACCGGCCACTTACTCACAGAAGCATTGAAACAAAAAGGAAACAAAAAGCCCTGCTTTGCCAGTACACGAAGAACAGTCACAGACGAATCACGAACATTTTTTTATGGACGAGAAAATGTTCACCGTTAAAAATTGAATTGAATTGAATGGTCGCTGTATGCTCTGTCATTACGAAATGCGATTGAACTCGTTCCGAGCGTTTAACATGGCCACCACCCAGTTTCTGTGATGGCTTGGTGGGGAGTCGCCTACGATGGCGTCACCGAGCTAATTTTCTGGGAGAAAGGTGACATAACGTCGGCGAGCGTGCATCAAACGGATGTTTTAGAGAACATTGTGAAGCTCCTCAACAAAATACTATTCGCAATGCAACAACTCGGCCCCAGCACATAAGGCAAAAACGATTCAAACATGGCTCAAAAGCCACGTTACGAACTTCATTTCCACATTAGATTACACACAAGACTATGGTCAGTTTTGGAGATTATGGCTTGGACTACTCGCCCATCACATATTAAGTCGCGCGCGTGGAAAATGTTTTAATGCATTAAGTGCGTACTGCAATCAATAAGTAGCCAGGCCAACTTCGTCGTTCTTGATAGGCAAATGGGGACCATTTCGAATAAGTTGTTCTACAAATTTTATTGGCCATTGAGGGTCCCAGTAATTAGAAACAAAAAGTTTTGGAAATTATTCATTCGTTTCCATTTTAATATTCAAAAACCGTGTACCGAAACATTTTTACATTCAGCAAACAAACATAAAACACAACCACCGACAATGCTAAGCAAAGTTGTGAAGTGAAAGTATTTATTTTGGTTTAAGGAATCAAATTTTTGTAGGAGTTATGCCCTTACAACAAGAGAAAACAGTTGATAGATGGATGCTTGACATACGTTCTGAAACCCGCTGGTACTTCAGTTCAAGACTTAGTCTTGCAACGAAATTCCTCCTCCAAATACAACGATCCGAGTCCGTAAAATGACTTTTGGAAAGGATTCTTACAGGTTGACTATAGCATATTCCCAAAGAACGGCCTCTAAAAACCCCACCAACCGGGCCAAAGAATGTGTAAAGCACTCAATTTTGTTCATGACTGTTCAACAGAACATGAGAAAGTAAGTACCAGCTTTTCAAGTCAATTACCCTACCCACAACCATCATAGATACATCGAACATACTCGTAATCAAATTCAAATAGCCCTTAATTTTTTTCTCATAATTATTGCAATCCAACGATCACAAGCGCAGCAATTTTTTTTGTCATTTATCTAGAAGGCCTCTCCTTTAAAGAGCAATTTTTGAATAAATTATTATCTATCCCAAACGAAGTCGACGTCGTCATAGTTAAGACTCCAATCTCTGACCACGAATCCTCCTAATGCATTTCAATTGGTCTCTCTTCCAGAGTGGTCTGTCTCGTCAGACAACTATTTGTGTGTGCCGCGCCGTGTGCTAGGAAATTCACTTTTAGAAAGTACTGAACCAGAAAAACGATTTGCGGGTATGATACTTGTTTCCTACTTTTTACTTTATTTTTTTGTTTTGTTTTTGTCTTTAAGAGTCTTTCCAGCCATGGATACTTCAGCTAATAATTACTATCACGACGACCAGTTTTCAAATGTTCGCTGTAACTAGTTCAAGTTTATTCCCAGTAAGCGGAGGCAATTGGCCCTCCTTTTGCTCTCTCTCTATGTGGTTCCTCTCTGATTTAATTATATTCAGTGCCAACGACTTTTTTTCACTTTTTTTCGAAATTTTATTCACAACAGAAAGTGTAGAATACGAGTATCTGCAGTCGGTAACTTGCTGTCAAATGAATGGAGATCAATAACCCATAAATTCATTACACGGACTTACAGAGCTGCAGTACCCCTGAGGAAGATGCCAATGCTGCGCCTGTCTTCCTTGCAATTATGGATCAATTGAGAGGCACCATACAGTGGATTCGATGGGAATGTTTCTTAAAAAATATGAAGAATTGGCCACCAGAGACAGACCGGTTCAGGTTTGTCCAAATGTCCTAATGTAAGCCCACTTTGGAGGGTAATTATCCGTAGTTTCGTGGGCTTGCGATTTCCGCATTGTATAAGTACAAGTCGCACTGTAGTGAAAGTTGATTTAACCCAACAATTGAATTGACGCTCGAAACCTCCCAAATAAAAGACGTCAGTGCGCCTGAGATTCACTTGACTACCACTGCATGCTTTTAATTGCTTGGAAATTTATTTTAATGTTCAAGTTGAAGAAAAAATGTGACAAACGGCCTACGGAAGTCCTAATTAACGTAGAGATGAAATTTCATGAAAACTGCTTGCTATCTTAATTGATGAAATTCAATCTGACGATATGAGATACTCTGACTTTGGTCGAATTGGGCTCATTGTTTTGATGAACCTGAATTGATATTGACCTAATATGTGTGTAATTACAAATTACGAGTAGTTGGTGAATCTAACAGAGACTTTGGTATCTTTGGTATTGTAAGAGCAGCCCCAGAACTAATCGAAGAAAGTGAATCAGATGTGATAACCTTGACTATTCCGGAATTCGTGATTTGAAGATACGAGTTCAGACATCATTCCAGCCAACAGTAATCTTCACCTTTGCTATATGATTTTGCATTCATATTCATAAATGAATTTCAACATGTGCTAGCTGGGGGAGTATTCGAATATTTGTCTCAAAAGCTGAAAAATGTAGAAATACTGGTGCTCTTTGTCGTGTTGTCGTGTTTTACATCCAACACCAATGTTTCTGATAGTAGAAAAAAGGCCACCCATTGTTTCATAGGCTTCTTGTCTGCCTTGTTACAGCAGAAAACTTAAGAATCAGAGGTTCTTTGAGTTCGAAAAAGAAATCTTCACACGAGTTGAATGGCTGATAACCTCCTGATTAAAATCAAATGGGAACTGCGAGCAGATGTGGTCATCATCAGCGAATAATATGTGAACAAGAAAGGGCCAAACTGGATACGCAAGTAAATTCCCCATCAAAAGCCAAGGCATACAAAGATGCTTTATTTGGATGAAAAGCGATGGACTCCGGTAAAAAAGTAGGAGATTTGGAGGACTTCATGGCTGAAATCGAAAGGTTGATCCTACTAAAAACTAGGAGCTAAGGCGACCAGCTCTGCCCCAAGTGAAGAAACGATGTAGCGCTTAGTAGACACGCTTTTCTCAACTCATCCTATCAGGCCCAACGACAGCAAATTCCAACTTTCAGCGAAGAAGAGTTTAGTCTAGCGGAGAAAACTCCACAAAACTGAAAAGCCCCCGAACAGGACGGAATACCGACCGAAATGTTGAAAGAGATTGCCCAAACCCACAGCTACTGCTGAACATGCACAATAGCTGCCTTTTGAATGCGGTCTTTCTCAGGAGTTGGAAGACGCAACGTTTGTTACTGATCAGCAAAGGCAAAAGTGGTCCGGATTGTCCATCTGCGTACAGACTACTTTGAATGCTGGATATTGCCGGGAAACTCCTATAAAAGATGCTGAAACCACGGCTCACAGATGTAGTACAAAGATCAGGTGACCTGTCCACAAGACAGCACGGCTTTAGAAAGGGCCACTCTACGATCGGAGCTATAGGAGAAGTAGTAAAGGTTGCCCAAACCAAAGACAAGAGTAACCACTACTCAAAGAAGGCCGTAATGTTGGAAATTCTGGACATGCCTTCAACTCAACCAGTTGGAACAATATACTGAATGCGCATCAACATACTTCCAACATTACAGTTTATCTCTTGGGGATGCTCATAGACCGAGAGATTTCTGAAGATGCCTTCCTGGTAGAGTACGTAGATGATATCGACGCGGTAATTACGGCAAAAGACGCGGAGAACGCTTAAATGAGGCTGAACCAGGTTATGAGACGGTGGGTGAACTCATGGATGGATGGAAATGGTCTTACCCTAGCTACAAAAAATCCGAGATACTCCTTCTCACCAAGAAGAGGATCCCGACCTTCTTTAACTTCCAAATCGGGCCCGAAGTTATAACAATCAATGAAGCACTGACTATCAATATGAAACTCACCTTCTGGAAACATATAAAGTCCGTATCGGAACGAGAGTCGAAGGTGGCGATGTCACTAAGCAGACTGATGGCAAACGTAGGAGCCCTACAGCCAGCAATGTCAATCACACGTGCCATTCTGTGAGATCACACGGCTGTGAGATCTGGGTAATCGCTCTACGCATGGCAAGCCCGTACCGAATTGTGTCGAAACCAACCGTCCTTGTAGTCCTAGGAGTGACCCCTATTGATCTTTTAGTGAAAATCGTGGAAGCAAAGGAGCTCGCGAAACGGCAGTGGCAAGAGCGTTGGAACTCGGATAGCAGAGGACGATGGACTGCGAAGCTGATCAAGTGGAATGGAATGAAAGGAAACACGGCGAATGTGTTTTGGAAGCATTAAATTCTACTCTGTTAGTGGTTTTCCAATTATTTATGCTGTTAATATCGGAAATTAATGAGCTTAAAATAAGCTGCCGTTCCCGTTCTACAGCCGAAGGGCAGGGACGTGAATCGGGGAATGGATATGAAAATCAGAGGGTACTGTCGTCGGCAAAGGAATATATTGGATTAGAAGGAGCAGACCAGCGTATGAAAACCATACTGCCAGTCATTGAGAGGTTTTCGCGTTTCGAGATATTTCATGAGCTGAATGTTTATCAGCGCTTCCATGACCTTGGAAACAAGGGCCGGAAGTGCAATTGGTCTACGCCTTCTTTAGGGAGAAGCTTACGTAGTGGTTTTGCTAGCGTGGAAGAACACCTCTTAAGAAGAAGGGAAGATACCCCATCTGGACCAGCGGTTTTGTGAATGTTAAGATCTTTAAGTACTCTTGCTACTACATGAATACGAAAATGGATTCGTGCCATTGAAGATTCAATGCACTCATGTGTAGGCGGAGACAAAGCACAATCTGGAACTGTTGAGTTGGCCACAAAGTATGCTGCAAGCAGATTGGCCTTATCTAAAGAGCTGAGAGTTGTAATGCCATTATAAATGAGCGTTGGGATGGAGGATGAGGCAGAATTCCTAATGTTTTTGAAAAACGACCAATAATTTTTACTACCTCTCTGACAGTGTACCATTTTTCACTTCAGTTTTTGATCGTATTGAAATGTCACACGCTTAAGAAAGACATTGTAGTCATTCCTGGCTTGTTTGAACTTTTTTCGGTTTTCCTCTGTCGGGTTGGTCTTGAAACACCGAAAAAATATTTCTCTAATCCTGGCAGCCTCTCTTTATAGCTCGAGTCGTACCATGCTTTTCCTTTTGGTTTGATACTATTCATCCGATGATGGATAAAAGATCTGATTCCAAATAGAATAGTGTCTGTCATATATCATATGATATGATATGATGAATACTATTTGTTAGGGTGAGAAGCTAAAAACAAGTCCAGGGTGTTGGTGGTATGACTATCATTGTCTGGTATTCGTGTGGGCTCATTTACAAGCTGCGTTAAGTTGTTTTCTGCAGTGAAGATCTCAACACACCGCCCTTCTGGTGTTGTCTGTCCAAAATGTCAAAACCAACCAGAATTGGTGTACATTGAAATCGCCCTTAATAATGATTGCAGTGTGAAGATACAGGGACACAATTCTTTGTATGGAGTCGGACAGCGCATCGAACTCGTTAAAGGTCGACTGTCCTGATTGGGGCTTCTGCAAATAAAGCAGTAGTGAATAATTTGCTTAGGGAGGTGGAATTTTAACCACATGAGGTTGAATTTCGGATTGGAACTTGGATCACATTGTGCTGGAGTTTGGTAACCTACATCACTATGAAAATGGCGAGACCGCTGTGTGAGAAAAATAATGGCCAGTTCGTTGTCAGCTAGCTTTATATCTGAAAGCTAGACATTTCGCAGTCGAAAAGCATTCACCTGCGTGCAAAAACTGTCCTGGATTGGATTGCTACTTCCAACAGAACATTCCTGAAAATTAACAAGAGTGATAAAGACAGAAAGGAAATATGGGGCACACCGGCACCTATTTTGTTATCGGACTTGAAATCATCCAAAACCATTTGAATTGAGCATTTCGAAAGGTTCCACTTTCCGGTGAGACATGCCATCAAACCACTGTTACGAAAACCCTGCTGCCAAGTTAAGAATTATTCGTGTCCCGAGACATTCTATGACATTAAAAAGAAAGGACGTAAAGGTAGACATAAGCACAATTGCTGGGTAGTCAGTAAATTTATTACATTTAATATTTGACCTGATCAAACGAAAGCGGAGAATATCCGGCTACCTATGAAATGCAAAGCGCTTTCCAATTTGACATTTAATACATTTCATTTCAGAAATAATGCGATTTATCATAATCATAAAGAATGTACGCTGTTTCTCAAGTCTGATTTTTGCCAGTTGTTCAAATGTCAGTCACAAAAAGAGTAGAAAGTAAGAACGTTAAAAACACATTTGTTTTAATCGTACCCATAAACAAGAATACTTTTCCTTGTGACAAAGTCAATTACAATCCAACAATTTATGGTTGTGAGGTTTTCAGAATTCCTACAGACCCACCGACCCGCAAAATCACATATTTCCACCAACCTATGGCATCGTCATTTTCTCAACGCTTTAGTAGCTTTTCAAGTTCAACTAGATAATAAAAAAATCTAAAAAATCGACAAAAAAAGTAACAAAATTGGGAGAAAAAAAAAACAAACCGAAATTAACAACAATAAAAAACTACTCGAAACCTGGTTAAGTTATTCACCATGTCGTGATTAAAAATAATTTCCATTTTGTGCAGCGATGGGGCGTAACAAACCGGGTTGGGGTAACCGATATAAACAACATAACAGACGACAAGACTTACGGATATTTGCTAAATTTCCATTTTTCTCCAATCCGTCAGATCTTAATGAATCCGCTTTGCAAAATGCTCGTAACTCATAGTCGAAGGAAAGTAAGTTTTGAAGGTATCATACTCGTAATAAATGTAAATTCTCTATGTTTTTTGTCGACTTTACTCTCACTCTATTTTTGGGCGATTTCGTAACGATTTTTGTTGAATTGAGTCGCAATCGGAGTTGGAGTACATAAATCCTCCACTGATCTAGTGATCTTTTCGTTGAACGTAACCAAATTTGCATTTATCCACACAGAGACGCGAAAATTGCGCCAATTATTTTCATCTAGTGCATTCGTATACTGCACACACTATCTACGACAAGACGTATCAGTATCAGATACTTTATACAGGCAGTATGGCAGTTACACTATTTGCCATTTAAATGGGTGAGCAGTAAGTAGTGAATAATGAATAGTGAGTACTTCCAGATCAAAAGTGTGTACACGGATAGGTCATGTGGTATGTTTGTATGTAACAACGTAACAACGCTATCACACAACTTATACTCGGAGAGCTCCTCCGGTGGACTACAATATTTTTACTGAATGCTTTTTCGCAGAGTGATCGCGTATTATAATTAGAAGACAACGACACCGTTGATGACGATCACACTTTTGTAGAGAGACTGCATCTCTGATCCGCAACTGTGGCTGAAGTGGTTGGCCTACTAAGAACCACTTGTACAGATGAAATTGTCATAGATACGTATACGAGTATCTGTATTTAAAAAAATATGAAAAAAATTTGTTTATGGGTATGAGTTGAGAATTAGTGTCAAACTTTACAATTAAGAAATTTTTTCATCCGGAGAACGTACGGACCTTTAGAGTATGAGGAATGATCAATTAAAGTTATGTACTAACAAACTAATTATTTACGACAGAGATGGTGAGATCATACTAGCTCTCAACTGAAAGATACACTTGTTTCAAATCATTTTGAACGGATAGTTTGCAGTGTTCCATGAGATCTTAGGGTGAGTGTGAGAATCGTACGTCTTTATTAATTAAGTATCCGCTAATGGGTGCAGATAAGAACATTTATTCCAATCAATTATATTGTTGAAGAAAGGAACAAATTTATAATTCCGTTAAGCACATCAATTAACCATATTATGGCATGCAACACGCAATCGGAGATAGGCATCTTCTCATTGTCTCTTGTCACTTTGACTAAATGGAATCAAAGGGTTCTATATGGGAATATGGGGTGCATCACAGTCATTCAAATACCTCCCTGGCGAATATATATGTTTTGACATCTTGGCGATAAGTGCGAGTACTTTAAATAAACATTCAGATACAGTATTGCAGGTGGAAATTTAGGCCGGCGTTGGTGACGGTCAAATAACTCTTGCGTCGAGTTCAATTTACACATCGTCCAACAGGAATCTATCAACAAATAGACAAAACCGACGGTATGACAAGTAGGTATTAACACACTGACAACGAAGACAAGAAGACTACTTTCGTAACTAAAATCTTTGGCAAACAGTTCACCGACAGACATAACATAGACGTCATGACATTGTAGCCAACGACAAAAAATTTCCAAAAATTAATAAACGAAAACCACAGACCTTCTGTATTGGAGTAGCGAAATTGTAGGCTATCAACTACAATATGTCCCGTAGTAAATAAAATATTTCGGAGGAAGGGTCAAAACAACCCTTGAACGACGAGCGACGGACAATGAGGGTGACAGGTGAAGCTGTAGGCTAAGATAACTTTGTTGTGACCAAAGATCCTCAAGAGAAAGCTAAGGCCATAGAAGTTACTTTTCAGAAAGTGCACAAGGCGAATGATATCACTGCCTCAAACAACGAACCAGAAAATAAGGTTCCTTTCCACAATACCTTAGGAATAATACGGAAAACTAGTGATTCGAGAACTCAGATTCCACGGAATTTAATTATGAGAGGAATCTACCGCCGTTCAATTCGAAGGAAGAGCACGAAGCATCATTGAAAGGTAAGAACATTGCACCTCGTCATCCCCCCAAAGAAGCCATGGACATCTTTAACACCTGTTGCAATGAGTAGGTGGTTGGGTGCATTGAGAGGTGTCAACTTGGCGATATCCAGTGTTGTACTCGTAAGTGTTTCTACACATCAATGTGTTTCAAAGTGTTTCTGCCATCGGGTACTGGTCGATGTCCATCTGGACTCAACTTGTCAAACTTATAAGCGCGAGTAAATTTAGAGCACTTAAGCTACTTATAGCAGCACTATAAACCGGACAGAGGATGAATTCTCCAGATGGAATCAAGGGTGAAGTAAAATAGGGGAATAAAACAAATGAGACCTTATCTGGTCTACTACGACATAAGTACTCGTCTTTGGAGCTCATGGCGGTAAGGATTTTCAAGACTAAGTCAGGACCTTGGAAAAGAGATGGTCGCGGATGAACCCTTAGTGGACCAACGGTAGCGTTCACATCCCCAAACGGGTTACTGGCTTCGGTATTCGGTCCGCCAATGGAAAAAAAAGTTAAGTTACGATGCAACAACAAGTCTCGGATATGGACAGATCTACTGTTGACAACCCCTGCAAACGAAACAAGGACAACGAATTTCGGATTTGCACATGCAATGTTAGGTCCCTTAATAGGCCATGTGCAGAAAAACAACTGGCAGAGGTCCTGTTACCGCCATCTAAGAAATGCAATGGGATGGGCTGGACACAAAGATGACGAAAAACTGCGACATCTACTACGGTCAACATTGTTAACATTAGCCTAATATGCACGTATGTCCGACAGAGGTGAAAGATGAAAGCACCAAAGATAGGTTCTACGATCTCGGCGATTTTAATACAGGAAGCGAGGGCATCTTTGATAAAATTGTCGGAAGGTATAGTCTGCATGATACCACATCCGATGATGGACTCAGGCTAATCGACTTTGAGGCGGGGGGGAACATTGTCGTGGTTAGCATACGATTCTCGCATCTCGATATTCATAAGGGGACTTGGAGAACTCCACCGACGTCTCGAACAGAACGCCACCCTCGACAGATATAACTTCTTTGAGGTAGTTAAGGGCTTTGCCTACCTAGGCTCCGCTATTAATTCTTCAAACGAAGAATAACTCTCGCCAATCGCTGCTTCTTTGGGCCAAGAAGGCAGTTGACAAGCAAAGCCCTCACTCGAACAACAAAAGTGACCTTAATACTCCCAGTCCTGCTCTATGGCGCAGAAGCATGGACTTTATCAAAAATAGATGACGGTGCTCTTGGCTACTTTGGCAGAAAAATTCTTCGGGTTATTTCCGTTCCCGTCTACATAGAAGGAGGAGATACAAAGACGAACTGTATGGACTGTACAGTGACATCGACGTAGCCAGAAGAGTTAAGGTGAGATGGCACCAGTGCTCATGTCCGAAAAGTCTTCGAATCTGCCCACGAGGAACAGCACTGTAGAGGAAGACCACGACTTAGATGACGCACGCATGAAAGGGAAATCAGCAAACTTACTCGTAGCTTGCGAAACTAGAGGCAGCTAGCTAAAAATCGAACTGGCTCGAGAAGATTGTTGGTTGAGACATGGAGAATGCCTTCGAAACTGTATGATTAGAGGGACTCTTGTTCATGCTGCACAGACTGCGCATGAATAAATCACTGCCGTATGTTCTTTTCAATATGCTCCCTGATAGACAGTTCATACTAAAGAACTGTGAAGTGAATTCTGTTGGAGTATTGGAAATTAAAAACAGTCTGCGGTTAATTGGTTGATCCTATTTAACATCTAGACGAGAGATCTCCTGGGATCACTTCACCATGCCACAGAGTGTATGCTGCAAGATGACTTTGATAAGATGACACACTCTTGAAAGTCGAAAAACATTCGATTTAAGACGCCTTTGTCTTGGGCCGCTACGGGCACCAGGAAGACGTTTTCAACCGTGCGTTGACACTGAAAACAACTTCTATATCGGAATGTAGTCAAATATCCTGCGATCTGGCTAAATCAATATCTATACGTATTGTAATAGTCATATAAATGTTACAAGTCTTCTGTGTGGTTTAACGTTAGAGTAAGCTTGTTGTAAAGCAAGTGTAATCTTGTTTAAATAGAAAGCTGTAGCCGAAGTTAAAAAATTCTGTTTTCATGAAGTCCTAGATGCGGATAGTAATAAGAATGGAAATTTTTAACCTCATACTTTATGGTACGAGAGTGTGCACTTCAACGGCTTTACCCCCTCAGAAGCGGTTCTCTATCATTATGGGCAAGGGTTATGCTCTTCAAACAAAGTTACAACGAAAACTATGTAGCATTTATAATGCATAGCTATTTGTAATGAAATATGAATTTTAGCTCATTTGCCAAGTATATAAAGCCCCTCGTCAGGGTCCGGAAAAAGATTGAGAATAGCTCTCCTAGAAAAATCAAAAATGCTAAAGTAAACATCATCCTGTCAAGCAAATGCTTGAACAATATCGCCAAGATGTCAAGAATTATGTAGAAATACATAGTACTAGAACTTTTTTCCCAATTGTATAGCAGGAAAACTGCGGCTAAAATTCTTCATTCATTCATGCCCATTTCAATACTGGGAGATCAGAAGCTACTCGACTGAGATCACAAACCTGAATATCAGGTTTGACCCAATGCCGTTTTGGGGTTATTATGGCCAGCAATCCACAACTTCCAGCAGATAACTCGAAGAAAGTGAAGCTGAGCGATAGGCAAGGTGGAAAAAGTCAAGTGAGATTTTAAATGCACAATAGTAGTGAAAAACAAGGAATTTATTGAACCACTGTATAAAACCAGGGGGCTAATCATTTTCGGCTTTGATCCTGAAATGTACAAGGCAGATACAGGTATTGTCATCAAACAACATTGCTGCCTCGAATACCGATTCAAAAATGAGGTAAACATTCTAGAGAAGGAACCAAATGATGACTCGTTATTCCCGGAGGGGTCTCTCGTTATTTCTTGCATCCACCCCACAATAAAGTTAGGTAAGGAAACACCCTTTCGTCAAGCATAATTCTAGAATACCACATGCATTTGATTTAGATAATTAGATAAATAATCATCACTTTTAGGCTGCTCCTACTAACCCAGCACTAATGCACCATTTTTAATCATAAGAGATAATTGTTCTAATTCAAAAACTCTGGATAGTAGACAGAAAAACATGCAAAATGAAGGCTAACGAAGATGAAAGTTTTCTCGCGAAGAGTCACCTTATCTAATTATTTCTTTCCAATTTCAGCAGTGAGGCTATAGTTGCAGCTATATTTGAACTATGGGAAATACTTCTTACTACACAGACAGAGCTGATGCAAATACGCATCACACTATCTAGAGGAACACAGATATCAATAATAGAGCTAAGCTACCGTATGATTTATCAGTAGATATGACAAGAGAGTTCAGGTACTGATAGCACTCTAACCTTCCCTAACATACGGCATGTGGTTAAGGACTGGAAGGTATTCCTTTTTCAGACCACAAATACCTTCACTACAATCCAAATGATAAACCTCCCATCCAACGTAATTGAAACAAAGTCAGAACCGGAACAGCTGACTAGTGGACTAGTTGACTTCACAATACACGGAGGAAGGCAGATGACCTGTTGGAAACCGAAGGGATACCTTGGTCGCGATTTAAGGAAAGCCAATAGATTTCCAATGGAGCTCAAGCCAACAAAAATAAATAAATAAGGGGTAGGTGGATGCGGTTGTCTGGTAAGGTCCTTCCAGGAACGCAAGTAGAGCCGATACATCGTTTTGATACCTCGATTGACATGACCTGGATGCTGAAAGGTGTTGTTAAGAGAAACATCCTGTGGAGGTCAGAAAATGAATAATGTTGCAGAATTGTATGGTAGAAATGTCTGATAATTCCTTAAAAAAGCTTTGTAAGTGTGAGATGTCTGGTACTAGCTAGTGCCGGGCAGTTAACTGAAAGTGGAATAGGGTTTCCTTTTCATGTGAGTTGTTACAGCAACGGCAGTGGAGGTTAAAAGAAATGCCTAACTTGGCAGAGTGTACGCCAATTGGCCAGTGACCCGTGCTAACTTCTATATATATTATATTTATTTCATTTCTATGCTGTGTAGTCGAAGGAAAATTGAAAAGAAAAACAAAATGTCCACCCATCTGGGAACGAAGTACGATGAAAACGGTGGTGATAACAATATGCATCAGGGCAAGCAATTCGGGGTCCAAAATGGACAAGCAGAAACCAAAAGAGCTGCTCTTGTAGAGCTGGGAAATCGTGTTGTACTTCGGAAAGTTAGGGATGGCCAAAAAGAATTGAAGGGTCAGAAAAATCAACTAAACGTAAGAATTGCCAAGGCACGCGTGGACACGTACTGGGAAAAACCCAAGCAGTTTCAAGACGAATTCGGTTAAAAATAAAATAGTTACCCGGTCCAATTCGATCAAATCTGAAACAACGGGGCTACTAAATGCCGCTACGAATAGGCAACAACTACCCAAAACAACGACGATACATCTTGTTAAAGATTGAATCGCCTAAGGAACAACAAACGCAAGGAGTAATTATAGAGCGGAATGATAGTAACTTGTCGCGTAGATTGTTGTCTAAATTAAAGGCAATCATCAAGCAACAGCAACCGATAACCAAGCCAGTGCAGGCAGTTATCTCCAGTTGTAAGACTACAACAGAATCCAAGGAGAGCGATAAAGTAACACATTTGGCTAAGTGTGAAACCAAAGTTATTGGCATGCCGTCCCACTTAGCAAAACTACTAAATGCGATGGAAAACATTGATACAAACGATAAAGAGAACCCAATTTAGGTTTCAGAATATGTCAATGATATTTACTCGTACCTGTTTACGTTAGAGACACGAATGCCCATCGAGCCGGACCACTTAAAGGATCAAAAACAGATTGTTCGAAAATGCGTGTAGTCCTAATCGATTGGGTGAATGAGGTACACCATCAGTTCCACTTTCTGACAGAAATATTTCATATGTGTGTAGACAGATAGGCTGAGTTCCAAAACGCATAAAATGCGCAATTGATGCAAAGTCATGTGTTCCGAAAATTAAAAAAAAAATGTTTACAAAATCACGAGTTTCATAACGCAGCTTCATGGCAGATATGCGCATTCACTGCGCAGGGAACGCATTCATTTTTATTTGGATGCTTCCATTTGACGACTTGACGTTTACTCAAAGAAAAATATGGAGTCTTCTCGAGAGAAGTAAGCAAAATATATTTTTCTTAAGTTTTCGTTTATTTTCCAGTTTTTATTGTGTGTTTTCTTAAATAATAGTTTGTTGTTGTCTCAATTATTATTATTACGAGTATTATTTATTTCAGTGAAAATACTTGGTATCACGACCAAAGAATGCTGCTTTTAAACTGCAGAGTTCAAAAGCAAAAGAAAAAAACCATTGATTTTGTGGCAGAGGGTTTTGCAGAAAATTCTAGAAATTAGTCCTCAGTTTCCATTTTCTAGGGAATAAATAAATAAAAAGTTCATGAACCTTATGATAACATATGGAAGGATAAAAAAAGGAATAACACAAGCGGCGAAGCAGCAACATGATGGGAGTATTTTGACATGTTGGATGAGGTATATGGGACTCGAGCGCATATCGTTGTACCTCAGGACAATCTTGATTCCAGTTTAAACAACATCGAGGAAATTCTTACTAATGAAGAAACAACGAATGAAGACATACATATCTGTTCCAGAAAATCAATTGCTTGACCCATCACCGCAAACCCAACCACCTCTAAACAAAAGAAGAAAGTGTTGAGTGATGGATTTCTTGAAAGATGAGGCAGTGGAAGACAGACAAATGCTGAGGGAAGATATAAAATTAGAAAAAGATAAGCTAAGAGTTGAAGAAGGGAAGGTGGAGGTAGAAAGAGAAAAGGTTTCCGAAATGAAAAAATTGAGGAAACTTCGTGATCAAAAATAAATATTGGTATTAATATATTGTGCATTTAGTTTTTATTTCAACCGGAAAAGAAATTAGTAAGGTTCACTTCGTGGATGGTCAAAATTTTGTAGCGGGTCTATGGCTTCGTTGTGATCGTGTTCTGTAAGGCCTACATATTCTTCTCCATCACTTGTGCCTTCAAAATTTATAATAATATTATGTAGCATCATACAGGACATTATAATATGTTTGGCCAGTCTTGTGTTTTGACTTTCAAAATGCGAAACCTTTTTTTTTCAATTCCAAAAGCCTGCTCAACATGAACCCTAGTAGAACTTAATATTGTGTTAAATTTCTTTTGTTCGGGTGTTACAAAACCATTGTCCCTGTATGGTACCATAAGATTAGTTTCCAGTGGATAAGCTGCATCTTCAAGAAGATGGCACTCTGTCGGAAATCTCAATTTCTTGTTAGTGATTGTTTTTCTAACGGACTGTTGTGCCAGACATTAGCATCGTGGCAGCGTCCAGGATAACCGAGAAAAGTGTCAATGAATTTCATGGTGCTATCAACAACTGCCTTGAGTAAAAACAGCAATAATTACAAGCTTTGAATATGAACATACCATCAATGCACACTAGCACAAATGGAAATGGATGAGATCGGCTGTTTTGGAAATATTCTATGGTTCTGCTTTGCGTAAGCTCGGAAAATAGAAACCTTATGATACTGTATTTTAGCTCAGAAATGAGCCTTATAGATTTTAAAAAGATTGTATGGGATATAGCACGTCCAATGTTGATACGGTCGGAAATTTTTCTAAAGCTATTTAAATTACATAACTTGCAAAGTGTAACATACAGGCATTGCTTAAGGGAATATTCCGGACGAACTTTTTGCTGAACACAAAATGGAATCTTCAACATATTATGCAATTTCTGAAAATAAAGGAATAAATTTAACTTTTCGAATAAAATATTTTATTTTAGTACATGAAATGTATTCCGCGTTATTCTGAAATGACTATAGAAAATGTCATCAAGATATTTTTCAATTGTTTTAAAAAAAACGCAAAGATTTAGAAAACTCCCTTCGGAATAGCTTAGCTTAGAACTTTTAATAACGTTTCTATCAATATTTTAACATAGCTGTTGGATATTTCCGTGGGATTTGCCAAACATTTAATATTTTTTTTCAAAATTTGATTGAGTTGGAAATTTGCCATGATAATTGTAGAGAACGGCTACTCTGGGAGCCAACGACAGAATAAAAAATGAAAACGGTTAAAATCCTCATCAAAAACACTTCCTTCCACCTCTTTCACTTTTAGTTCCCTGAGTGCTATATAAAATGAGTTCCGTAAAAGTTCAGTAAAAGTGTAAGACTGCCGCATTTAAATTTTATTTTCAGCGTTTTGGAACTCAGCGATATTTACAAGCCGTAAAGGCGTCAGCAGTTTCAGTTGGTCGGAGTGACAGCACTTTTGATCGCTTCCAAATATGAAGAGCGATTCCCACCTGCAATTGGTGATTTTGTATGCATAACCGATGATACCTATACAAAGGAGCAAATTTTAGACTTGGAAATGAGAATAATGAAATCGCTTCACTTTAATCTAGTTCGCGCATTGCTGATTAATTTTTTGCGTCGTTTCTCGAAAGCTGCTAGCGCTGAGGTCTGTCACTACACACTGTCTAAGTATTTCTTGGAATTGGTCGCAATAGAATACTCGATGGCCAGCTTTCATCCATCAGAATTTGCCTCTGCATCTTTAAATTTGTCACTGTAGCTGATCAACATGCAAAAATCTCCAGAAAAAACGATATGGAAACTAACGATGGAATTCTATTTACGCTATACTCCTGATCATCTTGAACCGATTGTCCAAAAATTGCAACTTTAGCCAGAAACGCATCCAACGCCAAACTTAAGGCCGTCTTCGTCAAGTACCAATCATTTCAGCTGGGCAAGATTTCCCTACGTTCAAAGCCCAAAGGATCCAGTTATTTCTTATATATTTGTGGTATTTCCCTGCCCCATTTTTGTAATACGTTTTGTTAATTATTTCCTAACATTAAACATTTATTTGTTCTCACTTTACCTACATTTTGCATCTCATATTAAAAAGGAGCAAAACAAGGAAACATATGCTGGCTTGAAAATGAAACAAGTCTCTTGCTTATCCCTCAGAAATCTAGCTCGAACTACGACTGATGTGTAAAATTTATTTTAGAAATTGTGTGTATTATTTATTATAAGTACGATTATATATTTTTAATTGTAACGTTTACGTTCACCATATTTTTTACGTATTGTGTTTTGAAGTCGTTCCCTCTTTTTCTTTTAATAGCAATTTTCAATCTTGAAGTCTTTATTCTAGACCTTGTCACAACATGTGGTCAATATAAATGAAGATACCACACTTAAGCACAAAAGTCTATTGGACATTAGTCAACTTTGATCCAGTAACGTTCGAAAGAACGGCTAGTAGGCTTTTCGGTCTAGCTAAAAAGACTGAATGACATTTAAAGGTCTGAATGGCTTTCTAGTCTACATTTATTGATAAAAGCCCTGGCTATTTACAAACATGTTGTGAAACCTTTACTTAATAAACTTTCTATTCCAATATATTTCAACCTGAACTGTGCCTTAATCTTTAACATCTTTCCGCTATAGCTAATTAAAAAAAAAATTAAAACAAATGTTTTGGGAATGTATGAGTTCTAACTTCCTCTTGAGTCGCTATAGAAGCAGCATCAAGACTTCAGTATCTTCTAAGCGTGGACAAAAACAAAAATGAGCCAATGGTGAACTATGAAGCGAAAAAGGAAGCTAACAGACTTTCTAGAATGACTTCTCAGAAGGTTATACAGAGTGATTATTCCACAATACATACGAATACCTACATAAGTTAAACATATTACAAATGAAAATGACTCATCATCGGCTGATTGCTCATAGCTCCTTTAGAAAACTGTTAAATAATCTGAGCTTGTTCGGATCATTTATGGTTGTCGGATTGATTTATTTTGAATTTTTTTGTCGCACATGAGTCAGTTTAACCACGCGCTGCCCTAGCAAATATCAAATGTCAGAATATGTTAATAAAAGTCGTTGCTAAATGGAATGGTTCATCCAACTATGTGGTACTATTGCTCATAACATCAACAAATCAAAATCGCAACTATGATATCACCAGCGGTATGTCCAATAACACCAAAATATATTTAAATTAGTGGCACGCATAAATTGGTTTAATGAACCACCAGCCCACGCTAATTGTTTAATTGCTAAGTTTTGAAATGTTGAAAACAATTATGATATACTTATTTGTAATAATAGGTAATCGGTTACCTTTAAGAGCAGCGTTGCCATAATTATAATAATTACATACGTGCATTTGAAATCCAAGCACTATTAAGAGGAAGCTTTTTTTTTATTATGAAAGCGGAAATGGCTTTAGGATATTCGAGATACTTGTACCATTTACAACATAAATACTTGGGGCAGGTTATGATATTGATTCTATTGATGATATTTTACGTCGTCAGGTTTATTTGGGTGAACTTACGGGGTTTATGAGCAAATCCAACAGCTTTCTTGCGAAGTAAGCATTATGGTTATTATCTCGTTCACCTCTAGTGTGGTCACTTGTCTTACAAAGCGTTTGCCAAGATCGATGATTTGGTCAGGATCGTGAAAGGTAAACACCAAACGAAATTTGTAACAGAATGCAAAATGCCATGAAGTTAGTGCTTCTCAATCAACCCCCGAAAGCCTGTACTAAACCCCTCCAGTATTAGGAAAAAGGTGAGTCTTGAGTAGATCTCTCTAAACGACACAATTCCTCTAAAGAAAACAAATATCTAGGAGTAGTTCTAGACACAAAATTGAATCTCACATATAAATAACAAAATTACCAAAGCTACCAAAGTTAGTTGACATACATTTGCCAAGACCTGAGGGATATCCCCAAAAGTCACCCATTGGATCTATACCCGTATGATGGAGTAAGATACTATAAATGAAAAAAATACCACATCAAAGCTGCAACGTTTTCTGAGACTCGCATGCATAGGTATTCATACGAACCTGCCCCACAGTTGCCATTAAAGCTTTCATTGTTCTCACCCTACTTCACATATATGCATTACACATACATAAATGCGAATATGTTTATCAGTTAGGTCAGAGATTCCTGAAGTCGATATGATCAGCGCGGTAAATGACCTCTTACCAAAACTGTATGCTTCGACAGGAGGTTCCCAAATCGACAACATGGCACTTCCAAAAGCCAACATCAAATTTTAGAGATAAGAAGTGGTATTCGGATGGATCCATAGTGAACACCGGCGTCACGGCGTCTTTCACCCTGAGCTCAATATGGGTTCCAAAAAGGAAAGTGCACTGAATGGCTGTTGGGGAAACTTTCAGGGTTGGTCACTATGGGGTTAAATAAGAACCATCACCTATTCGTTATGTTCATAGATTTTAGCAACGCCTTTGACACATTTTGACAGCTTTTAAACAACCTATAAAAAATGGATAGAGAACTACCTACAGGGGAGAATTTTAAGGGTGAAAGTATCCGATACAATAATCAATGAGAAACAGACCCTGTATGGTGTACCACAAGGCTTTAAACTAGGCCCAATACTGTTTATTTTGCTTTCCAATAAACTGTTACGTGTATTTAAAAAATACACAGCATTTGCCTACGCAGATGATATCGCTGTCGTTGTAGAGCACAAATGTCTGGATGTCGCAAAAAGAAAAAAATAATAAATGAATTTGATAATGCCACACGATGATGCCATGATCATAGTTTGGTAATAAACTCTGGATAAATCAAAATCATATACACACGTACACCAAATCAACCAACAGCTACCATAAATATTTACCACAAAAACGAAGATCGTCCAACCACGAGAAGAAGCGAAGCTATCGAAGTTGTCAAAACCATCAAGTATCTGGGAATCGTCGTAGATGATCACTTTATCTAGCGAGAGTACACTCGTATAACGAGTGATCCAAATACAACAGTGTGTTTACTGTAAGGGAGTTTTGGCCGATAGGAAGGAACCAGCGTGAACTCTGTACGCATGTTTGTGCAAACAGTTTTTAAGACTGGCTTGCTCGCGGACAACACTCACGGTTACCCTCGTCGGGAATATGACTGCAGTAACCGAGAATGTTCGACTCAATTCAGGAATATCGACACGCCATCGATCTTAATATCTCAACATTTCACGCACCAGACTTATGAGAATTTTTCACAAAGATCTCGGAATATTCCTCTAAAAACACCAATTGGCTCAGCAATCGAAAGCAAACAACCATCCGCTCCGTTATCGCTTCTCAATTTGGGCCTTACAGCAGCTCGAATTGGACGACGAATTTGGCCGAAAAATCATTTTCATCTCGGTGGCTATGTTAATAAACAAAATTTCTGCCTATGGGGATTGGAAAGATCGCAAGTGATTGTCGAGAAGCCAATGCATCCGCAGAAAGTAACAGTTTGGTGCGGATTTTTGAGTGGGGGGGGGGGCATCATTGGCCCATCTTACTTCGAAAATGCACTACAGAGCCATTATTACCGAATTTTTCTGGGCTAAATTTGAAGACATGAACTTGGACGATCTTCGGTTTCAGCGCGATGGCGCTCCATGCCACACAGCCCATCGAACAGTCGATCTTTTATTTTTATAAAATATTTTTCTTTAAGAATCGTAAAACAGAAATCAAATTACACTTTCTTATATTAAATTGTATTACCCAAGATTTAAACTTTTTTAAGATTCAAAACAATATTTGTATAATTATTGTATTTTGCACAAAATTCATAATGTAAAACAGTTGCAGCTTTTAAACAATATTCTTTCTGAGAAATGCAAACAGCTGCAGACATGCTACAAGCTTCGCAGGTAACGCATTCAATTGTAATTTTTTTTTTATATTTATATACATAATGTAAATTTAAAAAGAAAAAATAAAGATGTCCCATGCATATACTCACGGACAGTCAAGCAATATTGTAGGCTTTCAAGACTGGAGTGAATCCAATGTAAATCAAGATTTGGTGGCAAATGGAAAAATCGATGACCTGTCTATAAATGGTTCAGCTGATCGCAGCGCAGAGCCTTTTTGTGTCATCCCGTATCCAACAATATATTCATTGGTCAAAAATTGGGAAAACAAAGTGTGTCTATACGTTTGGGAGAGGTCTAAAACCGCTTTGAACCCTTCCAAAACCAATTCAAATTATCTTTGAAGTTCAAGAGAGATCATATCAGAAAACTAGTCAGCTTTCTGACGAGACACAGCTTCGATAACACTCATATACTCGTAAACTTAGAATTAGTCAGGAAAGTGAACGTCTTTGTATGGAGGGTGACGAAACTGCAGAACACACATTCGTACAACACATGTGAATGTGAGGCTTTATTCGCCATAAGGAGACATTACTTTCCCAGAGCTATGTATCTTAGTGACTGAGACTAGAGTGATCCTCCAATTTATTAAAAAAGTTGAGGCTCATCTTGCAATTGAAACTGACTTTGTGGTACAATAGACCTTTTAGTTCGCCGTGTACTAGACTTGACTTTCTGAGCGAGCGTTGAGGACAAGAAAAATGGCAACAATAACATACTCTGTCAGAAATGACAAACAGAAGCCTGACACAGAACAAATGAATTGAAGTAATGTTGTCACCAAAAGTCAGGATACAAGAAACCTTAAATGAGCTACTTTAACGTGTTGATGGCAAGTCAGAGCGCTGCAAAAGAGATGGTGGCTGCAGAACTTTTAAAGAAGCAAAGGCAGCTCTCATATCGTAAGAGTGTGCTACTGCGTCCAAAATACCCACCCACTTTTGCCAGCGGGTCCCAGAAGGGGTAGAGCCCTCCAAATTGGCGGCTGTGCATAGGATTAGTAATCCAACAATGTAAAAACCTCACTGTTTCCAAGCAATCATCGGCCTCAGATAAGGATGGATATGCTGTTGACGATCCTCCAAAACCAGAAAACAACAATGACGTTCGGTCCGTTAATAAACCACGTGCATCTGATGCTCGGTGAATTCCCTAGACTACCATAAAGCAAATACCAACGCCATTCAGGAAGAGTGTTCATCACTCTGGGCCGAACAACAGAAGTATGAAAAATTGGGACATACTGACTAAATTCACCAACATCGGCCTGATATGTGATCACGTTCCCATGGAAGAAATAGACTATTCTACCAAAGAACTATACTACGATCTCTTCGATAAAACCTATGAGCAATGTCCTAAGTATGACGACAGGATAATTTTATTTGATTTTAATTCGAAAATAGAAAAGGACTTTCGTAGTACAGTCGCAAAGATTGGCCTACACAGCACTATTATATTGAAACGGACATAAGCTTATTGAATTTCCTACAAGACGAAATATCACTATAACTACTGCACCTCAATATTCACAAAATGGAATGTAGTCAAAAGGCAGTCAATTAAATTGGTCATGTTACGATCGTCGGAAGGCATTCGTCAAGTTTTGAAGAAGTCTGAACATTCCACGCATCTGATATATAAAAGATCTTGACCAGCAACTTTCAATAAGATGCATACATCTAAGGATATCTCAGTTGCTACAACAACAGAAATGTACTGTGAGGGGATTTAATGTTAAAGACTCCAATCGCAGCAGTCTCTACTGATTGCGCATTCCTCAACCTCTCGCCAACTAGTAGAGCCTACAATAAATTGGTAATATCAGTGGCATCGATGCCAACAGGCTCTCGGAAATATGCAACTGATGTGTTGGGTTTTACTTTACCAATAGCCTTAAATCCCTGGTTTAATGAAGAGACCAGGCAGGAGCAGGTAGCTAAACCACTTGCCTATAAAGTGGAGCTGCACAGAAAAATGAGAGCTGCTCGGGCGTTCCACGAGCAACAGAACAAATGTAGAGCCACCAAATCAAAAACAACTTTTATATAACAGACCCTAACAGAAACCTGTACAGATGAACAAGAAATTTAATAGTATCTAAGATTATAGTCGGTACTGAGTACTATATATAAAAAAACACTTCTGCAGCTGATAAATTGCTTCATCATCAAGCTGAATAAGCCATTCAAGTTAGAAAATGAACTCTGGGATCATCAAACCGATCAATGAATATTACAAATCGGGTGATTTAATGCAGCAGGAATGCTTGGCAGAGAACATATACAAACTCATTTCCTCGAATTCGTCGGAGGAAAGTGTGTTTATAACAAAAGAAACCTTAGCATCGTTTGTCCTACTCATGAAAACTGCCCCAGATATAGGGACATCAGTCTTCTAAATATCACGAACAAGATTTTCTTTGCCATATTGCATGTGCGCCTGAAACCAATTGTCAAAAAATTAATTGGTCCTTATCAATATGATTGTAGACCGGACAAGACCACAATCGACCAAATATTTCTACTACGACAGATCCTAAAGAAAACTCCAGAAGTCCAGATCGATACAAATCACCAACTTATCGATTTCAAGCTTTCAAGCGATTCAAGCATTTCTAGCTTTGGCATTCATACAAAACTCGTCAGATTGTGCAGAATGGTTGATTGTGCAGACACCAAGATATTTGAATTCGAATACAGTCTTAGACACTGTGATGAGAAAACAGCGCAAAATTCGCAAAGTTAAGACCAGAGCCACGCGTTTTTAAAAGTTTGTGGAACTAAGTCTAAGAACATATTCTAAGAAACCAATTGAAGAATACATTCTTATCAAGGACCACTAAGCGGACTTTATACAAAAACCTGATCATTCCTGTAGCTTTTCTGTGGTACAGGAATATGGGCCTTAGTAAAGATGGATGAAGATATCGTGGGCCGTTTTGAATACAAGATTCTTTGAAACGACTTTTGGAGAGGAAATATATCATCGAACTATTTCAGCTGACTCGAACGGTCAGAAAAGTGCGCAGTAGTAGCCTGAGATTGCTAGGAAATGACGAGCGAATGGATATTGACGTACTAGGTTGCAGAATCTCCTATCTGGAGGGCGAAGTATTGTAAATATCGCCTTAGGAAATACGAATAAGTGGAAAGGGACCTTAATCATCTTGGAATGCACTACTGCAGGCAGTTAGTTAAAGACTACGCCAGCTTTAGATGGTTATTGATTGAGGTTCAGGTCAATCTTAGACTGTGGCGCTATCTAAATAACTTCACCATCGACCAGATAATCACCTGACGGAAGATCTCGGAAAAAAATCTAAAGAAGTTCAAATCAAAACCTACCACTTGTTTATCAATGTCAAAGTCGACTATGGAAGTATTTATAGAGACGAGGTATATGGGGCCTTGTTAAATTTTGGCATCCGTGCTAAACCCGTTCCCATAGGATTACAACCGCAGCTCCATTAGCGGTAGAATCATTGCGATATTTGACGTCATAGAACGAAAATTTCCGAGGTTACACGTTTTACTGTGATTTCTTCAACTTGCGAGCATACACTAATTTTTTTCACTGATTGCGGCTGTTGAGTGCGGCCAATAGTTGATGGCGGGGGTAAACAGGGGTCCTATCTCCACTACTATCGTCCATGTTAGTTTACTCACTGCTTACCGTTCTAAATAGTTCTGACGTCTATGCTCAAGCAAATGTAGATGATGCAGTTGGACTACCTGTTCTAAAGCGCAGACAGCTTTGGGCCTTCAGTCAATCCTCTCAAAGCTGAGGTTGTCTCTTTACGAGAAGGAGGCAGCTGTGCTCTGATTCATCTAGTGCTTAAAGGCATCATCATCCAATTCTATAACGAAGCTAAATATATGAGTGTCATTCTGGATAACAAACTTCTTTGCACTTAACATATTACGTCGAAAGCCACCAAGCCGCTGTCGACATTCTAGAAGGGTAAAAAAGGAGTTAGCAAGACATGGGGTTCTTTGAACCTAGACGGCTAATTATATTATATCCTGCGCGTCGGTTGTGTAGTGGGACCTCGCACAATTATAATGGGTAGAGTTTTCAGGTAGATACAACTTGACCAGTTACGAGCGGCCGGTCACAAGGTCCTGTTAGGTAGCAGGACTACCGATAGTCCATACCAGGACTTAAAATTCGTTGCTTTGGGAGCCAGTGACCCCAGGACTTCGGTCCGAGACTGACTTAAAAGAGGTAGGCCCTTAAAATCGAAATCATAGGAAGAGTCTTCTACTTGTGGTTGACCAGATATAGAATTGGAACAAGTGCTGCGGGCCGTTACCCTGGGGTGGAACTTTTGCCTCCAACACGGGTTCCATTTTGGCATCAGAGAAGAGAATTGACGGTAAGCTATGGTATGGCGTGTCCTTGTTCCCATGAATGTATGGGCAGTCAGTCAAAATTAGCCTTATGCAGACAGGAGTTCACTTGAAATCCAAGAAACGTTAAGTCTGGTGCAACAGTTTCACGAAAATACGTCACGGCTGCTTTTACCAGACTCCAAAAAATGGTCTGTCTCGGCTGCATGGGATCTGTGCCTAGCAAGCCTGGCTCTACGCTAGATGCACTGATATTCATAACAAGCCATCTTACTTTTAAAGAAATGTGGTCTTTGGTACAATACGCACTGACTCTGATCTTATGGATATGCCGCAGATACAAAGACATCGGTGCTCTTTGTGCGGAAAAAATACGAAATCAACATTCCTTGCGCACCCAAATGGAATCGGCTATAATCTGGCCGAGGAGAGGAATGAAATCGGATCTTCAAAGATGGAGCCAAAACTAATTTAAGATGCGTCGCTGGCGTCATTCTGGAGGACGACAATGTTGGATTTCACTCTTCGTTAGGAGAAAACCTTCATTGGTTGCATGTAAACTCAACCGCAGATGGCATGATTCTCCAGGTTGCCGACAGACCAAACGAATACTTCCCGATATCTCTAAGGGGTCAGTGGCTTTTCTGCTGTTGCTGGCATCGTGACGGGGCGCTAGGCTTTTGCTAAAGACTTAAGTGTTTTGGGCATAAGTGACACAATAATGACAATTTTGTGACGCTTGTTGTGAGAGTGATGAGGATACCGCGGAACAATACCTATGTGAGTGTTCTGCCCACGTTCTCATCGAGATGCAAGTACTCGGCGCTGATGACCGAAGCGTTTACTTATCGTTCAATGAAAGACAGAGAAAGTTTAGTAAAAGTAACATACAATATAAGGAATACAATAGAATAGTTCTTTGTCTGAGTGCTTTGTTCCGAGAAAAAAAATTCGATCGTTGACATTATAGGAAGAAATTAGTGAGTTGTCACTGTAGCATTTGAGACCCGCGAAGACGGATTTAGTAGCAAACAATTTTAAAACTAAGTACCTCCTGTCCACAAGAAAGGAAACGATACCACCATAGAAATCAAACGAATAACCACTCTTGTCAATCGGTTTCTCTACATAATGAAGGCAAGTAAGTCTCTTTACGGACAACTAAAAGAGCACTGTAAAAGACTTTTAATCTGTCCTTCTGTATGGCGTGAAAGCATGGGCTTTACCTAAAACGGATGAAAAACCTTGTGCTATCGGAGGGACAATGTGGTATATGAAGACCACACTAAATATTGTAAGCTCAAGTGGAACTTGTTGTGGGTAAGGAGGCGATTAGAGCAAGACCGCTCTAAATGAAGACAACGTTAGGTTGAGGTCTAGGCCCACTTCAGACTGCAGCTTATTTGAGAGAGTTGAAGCAGCATCAAAATTGTTAGGAAAGCAGTCCCAACTCACAGTCATATAATTGTAGAGCTTCTAACAGAACTGACTGAGAGTCTGGAAGCATTGCCGTCAAAGCTGTCCAAGAAACGGAAATTTTTTCTGCTTCACTTGAAGCCAAATAAATTTTATAGCTTGAAATTGATTCATCCTGCTAAATCGGAAGCCCACACAATACATACATTTAGAGTCCCATTGAAAAAAAAAATCTTCATTCATTAATGGCGGGACTAAATACATTTTAACCTCAACCCTCTAGGCACTTTAGATACATAATCACCATCACTGTTGTCATCACAAAACAAACTTCGTAAAACTGCGAAAAATTGTATAATCAACTTGAACGGTAGTTACGTCGGATTGTTTGGCAATTAATTGTCCACCTTTCACTTGTGCAAGGCTTTTAAAATAGTTTCTTAAGCTCAATTGCCAAATCCTTAAGTCAACTGATTTTGTTTACATAAACCTTGAATGGCTTGCACATGGGCTAACAAAAACTAATGTCCCCATCCCTGGTACCTACTAAATTTAATTTATGCAAGTTTTTTGCCTTTGAGTCTTTTTACAAAATTGGAATGCAACATGACCGGACTGTGAAACCGATTTAGTGCAGGTAATTCGAATTTTTCAAATAAAATTCACTACACGGATGCCCCCAAAAAAAGACAGCACTCAACGAGCACGCATTCACGGTAGTAGTATGTCATCAATCGTGATCCGACTTAAAGAAGAACGTGTGCAAGTGATATGACCAAAACTAAAACCGTTAATTACTTGTTATTTTTTTTCTTTTTACTTCTCTCTACTACTTGTTCTACAAATACACCTGAGACCTGATACCGTTTAGGTCTCCGACAACTAAACACTGGTAAAAGTCCCTCTCCTTGGCGAAAGAGAAAACTCTTTCCACGAACTTTTCTGTCCCAGTTAAATGTCTCAATAAACGATACACGGCTTTAACTGAAGAAGTAGCTGTGTATTGTCTCGTCTATATCCCCATTTTCAGTTTTCAGTTTTCCCAAACGATCACAGCATCCCACAAAAAAAAAAAGACCGAAGCATTAGATGGAAGATGACAAACATCGATGTTAAAGATGATGGGTAGGCGAATGGAGAAGATGTAGTTGACAATTCTGAAGAGCTCGAAACAACCTTTGTGGCACTCGTAAATCACAATAAACAAACGAAAAGAATTTCACTTTTATCACAATCACATACACAAACGCACTAGATACTTTTTTTTTCTTCTCCGTCGTGATCAGTTGCGATCGCGCGCTCTATAAGCGCGTTCTAATGCTGCGATCGTTTTGTATCTTTTATTTTTCTTGTACCCGTCTGACGGCGAAAATATTAAAACCCGATGATCGCTTCGTTCGTGAACGTGCAACCTGGCTTACGAATACTAAGATCGGTCTGAACACCGACGCCTCGTGCGATAAACTGGCAATAGCAAGTGATTTCGTGCAGTACGATCACCAGCTGAAAAGCACGATCATTAATCTTCAACTTTGGCTCTCTCTAGTCTCTACAGAGACAGACTTTAAGCGAGTGAATAACATGTGACGTGAGACCGGCTTTTCGATCGGAGTCGATGCACGTTTCTGTTTTGAGTGGAAATTCATTGCTTTCTACGCATTCTACGTGAATGCCTTGACGTGAACTCACTCAAACGAAAGCCACTCGAAACTGGTGAGAGACTTTCTGTCATTTAGTAGCGGTCTTCAGGTAAAGGGGAGGAATGTGAATGCTAATGGATAGTTAAGCATGGTTAGAGTTTAAAATATGTGGGCGGGTTAGCGATTGTAATTGGTTATCTTTTCTTTAGAAGATGGTCTTGAAGTTCGTTAAATTTAAATACCTGATGATTTATGGTGCACTTTTGGAAATGGGTTTCCAAATTGTACTAGCGCAGTTAATTAGGTCCAAGTACTGGAAAAGTAGGGCAGACGTCATTGGTTGTCAAAGTCAAATAAATTCAACAAATACGAGTGGCGTGTGTACGCAAAACTATCTAGATTGATTACACAGGCTTGTTTCAGTTTTTCAACCATTAATTATATCTGCAAAATATAAGCCAACAGAAGCCCTTAAAACTTTAGGGCTACAGCACCAAATAGATTTAGAAATGAAGTCCAGAAGGATACAGAGACCAAATGTATCTCATATGAGCCCAATATGTATTGGATGTGAAAGGGGCAAACAAAAACGTAACCCAGTAATACGTTTTGCTATTAGAAAGCCAACTGTAAGACTAAAAAATTTTCAAATAGCATAGAACATCGGTGATAGCCTCACCAAGATATGCCATTAGGCATGCTATCACGAAATTTGTCGTTTTTTTTAAGAAAATACTTTTCCGAGCTTCTAATCCCTCTCGCAATAGGATGTTGCAATGCAATGTTGGGAAACAACAGTTTCTGTATTCCACTACGCTGAGCTTTACCTTGCAAATACAACTGAGTACTGTGGCATATTCAATCACACTGAAACGATTCAGTTCAGATAATGGTTAGGTTAGGCAATAAGTGATATGTTAGTCCCTAAAAGACAAGCATACATGGAGGCCTATTGCTCTATTGTGATTCCCTGTTGATATTATTAGAATTCTCGTGCTTGAAAGTTTATAAGCGGTCGCAGTTGAATAAGAGGGCTGGAATAAGCCATAGCCTTATTGAGAACCAGGGTGAATACCTTGACTTTCATGTCAAGCTCATTGGTGTCACACGGGGGTACTTAATAGTTCAGAGCATAGCGTTTCTGATAGTATTCCTCTGTATTTTGACCAATAAGTTTTCCAATAATTCCTGAATGCTGAATTGGATATATCTGTGGTCTGAAAATGAGTATTCAGACGATACCACCCAGTTCATTAGCATTTGAATGATATTGTCAATGTTGCAAACAATGAGGTTAGTACTTATAATATAATCAAAAAGTAGATTCACCTCTTTCGTTGATGTCGGTACTGCCCCATACCGTGTGATCAGCATTGACGCAGAATGCTGATGGCACTGATATCATTAGAAGAACACGGCAAGTTGTCACTGGTGCGTTGGCAGTTATTACAACAGAAGTGGAAAATGTGGGTTATAGCTATAAATGAGGACAAAACAATGGATATGTTGCCATCACTAGGAGACGCAAACCATCAAGAAAGTCAAAAACACGTTCAATTAGACAGACGAGTTACTTTTGGCAACTGCTGTTTCAACAGCCTTAGAAGGAAATTAGGCAAAGAGAGATTCATGTGAGTTATGAAAATATTTCCTGGTTTGAGCGTGTGCTTTGGAAATATTATAGCCGCCTCGAGCTGGTGTGAGTGACAAACTTGAAAACGTATCAACAGTCGTGTTTTCATGTGTTTTCGCATTTGCGAACACAATCGCAGTGTCTTTACTTCCAGATATCTCAGGATCTCTTCAGCAGAATCGAAAGTTGCTTAAGAATGAAATATATGTATCTATCATGCATAAACAGTGTTTGTTGGCACTTAGTAAGCAAATGGAAATCCACAACCAAATACTATGAAATAGCTGTCAGTTTTCGCAGCGTGTTAAGTTGATACATACTCGTATGTTAAGTGAACTGAGTACGATTTAGATAAAGTTTGATAAAAACGTTTCAAAATTTATTCCTCACCCACTATGTAAACATTACCCTCGCTAAATGGTGATAAATTATTTTAAATTTGAATTTACTCTAATTAAATTCTTACCGCTGCTGCCAACAGTGACACCATTTAAATTGTATTTTCTCTACAAGCAAACACATAGACAAACAAATTACCCTGGTACCCATGTTGTCTATTGAAATTGTTTAATCATTTTAACCACAAACCAAAGCTGACACCAATTAATTTTTTTTGCCTCCTACTTCGTGCCTCTCCAAAGCGTCAACTAGTCAAGCATGGCTTTGTTGCAAAATCCAAGTTAATAACCTTAAACAATTTGCCGTTTGTTGACAGTGCTAATTTTCCCACCTACCTTGTGGCAGAATGTATGATCTTATAACCAATGCCAGTATCTGTATCTATCGGCTACCTGATGTATCTATTAGCACTTCTAAGTCTAACTCAACAAGTTCAACGGCTTCGCTTCAGTGGAGCTACCACGATGAGCATCACTAAGCTTTACATGGCCTAAGTAAGATTCATTTAAAGAGAAATCTCTAGTTGCTATTGATGTTGTTGTTTGGTTTGTGACAACTATTCTCAATGCTCTTTGGAATGTGTTTCTTACATTTTCTTGTGTAATAAAAAAGAGTTCTACTTATTCGAATTAAATCTAGGACAACTCACTTTTGATTTCCATCTTGGTCAATGTAGGAGCTGGAGTAGAAACCATTTAGTCCATTTAAAGCACCGCGGAAGGACACTGACAGAGTGTAGGGCAAGTAAAGCTGCAGTTGTTCCCCTAATTCGATTATTAGCAGCTCACGGGTCGGATCTGTGTAGTAGGCTTTGATTTTGATGCGCATTTTAGCCATAACTGGTAGGACACTAACACCGGCAATATCTAAATCTTTAGAGTGTAGAGCGATGACATTAGTTGGCCTATCAACACCTAGTCCAATATTGATAGTTCCTTCGAAGGTACCCTCTTCAAGGTGGGGATACAAATACAATTGGTATTTAACTGGCCTTATGTCGGTCGGCAGTCGATAGATGATCTAAAAAGAAAACAAAAACAGAAAAATTTAGTCTGAAAGTATGTAATAGGACCTTGATTTGGAGTGAGTAAGGTCATAGCACTGGTTCTGCTGGTCAATGTATGAGGATAATTCCGATTCCAATATCCTAAAACTATTCAATAATCTTGGACAATGTTTGTGAAAATATATTAGAAAATCCAGCCAGCAGTATCAGGAGCTATGACGATAAAGGTTTCAGTAATTTGCTGTAGTATGCTCAAGGGGATATGCTGTCGTCAAATATTGACGACCTTGTTCAGGGTGACAATGACGTGGGAAAAGCCTTCTGAGTAAAACGTATTGAGTGAAACACGCGTTTCCACATGACATATCCAACGATAGAGAGATCGTCATCGAAACATACTTTAACCAGAGATTTTGTCTAGCATGCCAAGAGCTCAGCTAAACATCAGTTACTATAATTGACACGATTCAATCCAACCGATTGTCCCGATATTGGGGACTAAAGAGGGAAAGACGGCTTCACACCGGCCATCTGACTCCTTGTCATGAATAAGATCTTGATAATATTTAAAGGCAATGGCTTTAACTTGACGTCTACGCTGACGATGTGGTCATCCTTAAATCGGGCGCATTTTCTATTCTAAGCAACAGTCTCAACTACACGCTTCTACTGGCGAAAATTGTGCTAGCTGGTATCATTCATTCGAAGGCCATTTGTTTTTCAGCAATAAGGTATCAATCCTCGCAATCAAGTCCGCAAAGATTGCGCCAAATCTGAGCATCGATTTCTAGGCTAACACGATTCCTAGGTGCGATACCAAATTGAACTGGAAAAATTATATCGAAGCAGGTAATAGGAAAGAAGGTGGGACTTTTACTCCAAAAAGATATACAGCACTACCTGGCCCTTCAAGCCGCATTTTTTATTAGATTTTTATAGCGGTATACACTGATGTGTGGCCTTCGAAAAGCACTATCAATTCTCAAACCTCACCAAGATCCAGAGGATAATCTGCATAAGCATTCTGCGACAAAGTAGGACAACACCCACAGTGGGATTGGAGAAAACGCTTAGCCTAATTGGACTGAATATACGAAATTCTGAGAGAGATTATTTGAGAACAGATTCTCTATTCGAATTTCAGACAATCAATTACGAGACTTAGTGCATAATGGTATACCACAAGGAGATCTGCAGGAGTTGTAGATAAATACAAAAAGGAGATTGTAATGCTAGCCTACAATATAATGGTCGTATTCCTGGACATAGAAAGTGCCTATAACAACGTCAACCCAACGGGGCTGTCAATTCTGAAGGTAGACGACTCACTTGGAGAGTTAATCAGCCTTATGCTAAATAGTGGAATTATAAACTCCAACCTAGGTGGATGTTCTGCTAAAAACCGTGTCAGCAGAGGTACGCCACAAGGCTGTGTCCTTTCACCCCGCATCTGGAACTTAGTGGTCAATGAATTGCTGATATAAGCGGGTGGTTGCAGGGTGATTGCCTGTGCGGATGACGTCTCAGGAAAGCATCTTAATACCATTAAAAAATTCTTACAGCAAAATCTCAACAGACTAACCAGTTAACTGGATCACTGTAGATCGGAAGTGAACCCCCATAAAATTGATATTGTCCTCTGTTGCCAGGAAATATAAAATTCTAATCAAAGATCCTTATGCCAGGTTAATCTTTTCCGATACAGCGCAATATCTGGGTCTTATTTTTGACAAGAAACTGAACTGGAAAGCTAGTATTCTAGAAATAGTAAAGAAGCTACGGTAGCTTTATTCTCTTGCAAAAAAGCCATTAGGAACAAATGGTGCCTTCGACCCATTGGGTATATCATGCGTCTCGCTTATAAGACCGATACTTACTCTCACCTACGGGGTAATTATCTGGTGGACGGCTTTAAAAAATGAAATCAACTGCAGCGGACTAAGCAAATTCTAAAGGATAATATGTCTGTACATAGGCGGAGCCTAACATACTATACCTTCCGCAGCACTGAATATTCTGTTTCACTTGACACCACTCGATATTTTCAGCAGGCAAATGGACGCTGACCCAGCTATTCGCCTTAAAGTACCTACACAGTGAACAAATAAAATACTTGGCCACGGTAATACTTTGGACATTAGCAATACTTTTAGAGAATATCGACTACATTATGCCTCAACATTGGTTTGACAAAGACTTTCATGTAAGCATCCTTTCTAGATCTTTCTGGGAGGAAAATGCTTTCATGGACAACAAGTCAATCCATTTGTACAAAGATTAATCCAACAGTGATATTGGTATTGGTGGCGGTGTTTTCTCAGATGAGATTAACCTAAGCCTGTCCTTATGGCTTCCAAATCAATGTCTCATGATCCGGGCTGAAATTTTGTCGATTAAAGAAGTGCTATATTGGCTGAAGAAAAACGTGATATCTACAAAGGATATCCGCATATTTTCGGATTGTCAGTATCAAGTCCCTGGACTCAGACTCACTAAATTCTAGAACCGCCCTTGACTACCGATCATCTCTTAGGGAGATGGCAGAGCAATTCAACATCTACCTACTCGTATATTCGGTGCAAGACTACAGAGATATTCCAGGCAATTGTAGGGCCGACGAAGTTGCCAATATTAGAACCAATCTACCTATTCTACCTGAAAAAGTATCATCGGTACGAGTATACTAATCGCTACGTGCAAGCTAGAACTAAAGTTGGTTGCTATTAGAAGAATAAACGTTATGACCCAAACTTAGTTGGGTCAGCATGTGTAGCGATCAAACAAAGTTGGCCAAAACTGGATCGGAATCGCTCTAACATTTTGATTTTTCTAAATAAAAAACAGCTCATCACTGTAAAAAGGCTTGGCATTTTCACAAACAACTTATGCATAAGTTGGATGGACAAGGAGCAGGAGGAAACAATCCTAAACATACACTGTACATATCCATATCTCTCTCACAAGAAAGAAAACTCCACTTGGGAGCTTTCTTCTACAATGTCTTAAGCGATCTAAACAATATAGATGTTAACAGTTTCCTACGTTTCATAAAAAGCTCAAATTGGTTCCAAGAGTAGGAAAATCACATATCCATGTAGTATCAATAGGCCTAAGTGGGTTAGCTCTCCCAACAACCACTGTAATGTAGCCTAACCTTAACTACTTCTTCACAATACTGCAGAACTTACGTAACATTGAGCTAAACAACATCATCCTTACAATTTAGCGGTATCTCATCATAGATGTCCAGGAGCAGTCTTAATCTCGCAAAATGGACCCGCTTCTGTCCAATCGTTAACTTGCGCAAGCAGTGGGCTACTATCCTTTTAAACGTCTATCCCTCAAGGCTTACTGATCATGTATAATACAACATAGGGTATAATACGATTTTAATTTACGCCAGTGATACTTTCTATGATGAATGCTATACTCGTAGCGAACCGAAGTAGCACATATATGGATGGGGATTTGTCGTTAGCAAGGAGTGAGCACCATGTGAGCCAACGCCTAATGCTGTATTTGCCAACATAACCCTTTTAGACTCTTATGCTACTTCAAAGGAGGAGACGATTTTGCCAAGGATTAGTTCGACGAATGTTCGAGTAGCTGTACTGTCATCCGAATTAGGATTACCGCATGATTGATACAAAGCTCACCAGAAGAGGAATTTTCTTCAATGCTCTATGAAAGTTATGGCGCCACCACGGTGCATTTCACCTTTTTTTTTAATTGTAGATTTTTTCGTAGAAATAACTCCAAAGCCAAAGGTTTGTCCTCAAAATCGATCAACTAAACTCGCTACATATTTGTCGTATTGCGTACAAATTTCATACCACGCACGCAAAGCCAACGTAATGTGCGTAACCGGGATAAAATACGCTTCCGCAGGTGGCGGATAGGGGAAGGCCACCAAGTGTGGCCAGTGTGCGGATATTTTTATCAAAAAATTGTTTTAATTAACGAGGCATTTGGACAAATGGGTTTGTGAATAATCAAAATTGCCGTTTCTGGAGTGCGGCTTCTGTTTGGTGTGATCTTCAGGTTGCGGTCATAATCGCTCCTTATTTTTCAAAAATGTGGCCTGATCAGTCAGTGGATAACATTATCGGGCAATGATCAATAATCATTTAAACGAAAATAAGAACGATCTGGATGATACGTAGTTCCAGCAAAACGGTGCTATGTGCTATACTGCTCACGATGAACCACTGATGAACTGAGGATAACATTATATCGCGAAACTGAGCAATGAATTTGCCATCGTGCAATTTGTCATTACTTAATTATTTATTGTAGGGCTATGTAAAACCCTATTCAGGCCAGGGAAGCCAATGTTCAGTACTTTATTGGCACGACAGGATGCCCTATCAGAAACCGTCAGAACCGGACGAAGAAACCATATGCCTTTTGATATAAGCTCAATTCCTGGCGTTATTGCTTCAAAAAAGTTTCCATAGCTCTTACAAAACAGTCTTTAGGGGGTGCTGATAGTATAGCCACTTTGTCACCAAAGAGATTTCTGATATTTCTATGAAAGACTGAGAAACTCTATTAAAAGGAACATACAAGGAGGACAATGGACTAAATATTATTTGTCCCAGTGCCTTATTCCTTCAGAAAAGTGAAATACTGAAACACTAGAACAAAAAGAGGGAATGGAAATTTAATGAACTCCCTATGAATACTTAGAGACGACTGGCAGACAAGGAAGTCATCTGTCCAGTAAGGCTTTCCGTTCATGTTGGACTGTAGTGATACTTTAAATAAATCAGGACGAGTTTTCTCAAAGAAGATAAAAAAGGATATATCTTTCAATAAAAAAAACAAACCTGTAGCCGAATATTGATTCAATAAATCAATCAATAAATCTGTCCGTGTGAGTCCCAATATTGGTCGATAAGCAGAAAAGCAAAGCGCTACTGAGCTTCTTAAAGCGAGAAATGCTCTGTCAAATATGTGGCCCGGTTTGCAAGGAAAGAACTCTATAAATTGCATCAAGGATATAGTCCGTAATAGAATTCGAGTATCAGATCGAAATATTTTCTGTAACTCCGCGTGGAAATAGTGAATCATTGTACAAAAACAATTAAGAAGATTAAGTGCCCATAAAACTAAACTTTAGACCTTCATTCCCACCGGATAGCAACCGTAATAAAGATCGTATCAATCAATGATTATTTACCGATAAATTTGTCATAAATAGTTGTAAACTTTTCACTTTATTGACTTATAAAACCATTCCATTCTTTTAACATCCAATAATATCCACAGTTGTTGGTTTTTCTGTAGTCACACTCGTACTACTACTAGAATCCGTCACAATAGTTAAGTTGGTTGAATCACCGGCAGCTGTTGATTCACCGTTTTCCGTCGTACTTTCAGAACTTGGATAAATTGGTGCCGGTGTCGATGCCAGTAGTGATTCCATATAGTCCAGCTTAATTCTGGCATCAGCTAGTTCAGTCTCAAGATCAGCCTTCTGTACTGCCAGAACAACAGTTGATACAATAAATGCTGTTGCGACTAGTCCAAGAAAGATGCTTAGATTCTTTGCGTTAAAAACTATAACAAAAATTTAAAAATTCTTGCATTCTATGCATGCTTTGGTAAATTGAGAGCCGAATAGTTACCGGAAAACTGCATTTTGTTTTAAATTTCGAAGCTGACACTACTGTAAGTAAAAACCAACTGAGGTCTCGGACTATTGTATTTAGTTAAGACCATTGGACTAAGCCATTCGACAAATGTTATCGGGCAATAAAAATTTATCGATGTTGGTTATTTTAATTGCATAGAGAATAATAATCGTATCCAGTCTTTATCATATCGGGTATCGAATCGTATCAATTTTTTTGCAGTTCATTCTGGCAGTTCGGTTGAAGGTTCGAAGCTTGTAAAACAGTTATGAACGTTTGACTGTGCTCTGATGTTTAAAAATGAAAATGGTTAAACAGATCTCAACCAGTTTGAGGTATGCATACAACTTTTCGAACATTTGAGTAATACCGGGCTTCTCATAAATACTTGCTTCCTGTTTGATATCGATACAATTTAAGGTCGACGATTTTTCATTTTCCAGCATGGATGAATGATGTCAACAAATGTATCTTTGACTACAAGACTGTAAAACTACGTTTTGAATCTGAATGTCTAGACTCATACCAAACATGCATGCGCAACGTACAGTTCCGTCGGAGACGCTGAGACCTTCGCATATTTCTACAAGCCCCTAAAAGTATATTTCTTTAACTTTAAGAGCAATTAACGAAATTTTTAAAATTTTCGACAAGGCGATTGGTTTGAGTATTATAACTAAAAAGAGAAAAATAATAATAATACACTCAACAGTCCAATGCGGACCAGGCCTAGTTTTTCCACTCACTACGATTTATTAGTGAGACAAAATGGTGGTTAAAGGCTGGAGATTACACTTCTAAAAGTTTGCCATTACACGCCGAAGTGGTGGTAAGGCTAATAAATTGAAATGTCTATCATTCGCTGTTTGCCTGTGATTCAAACCCAGAAACTTTGACGTAGTAGTTGACAGATTTAACCACTGCTCCATGAAACTAGTTGGTTTAATCTTATAAAGGTGTTCCAAAATTCACGCAAAATTTAAATTATGTGCTAAGTTTTACCAATGACAAAACAACGCGTTTTTATTGTTGAGAAATATCTTAAAAATAATGAAAGGATATATGATCGCAGTAGTGACTTAACTTCATCAACTGTGAAGAGATTAATTCAAAAATTGAGAGGGGCTGGATCAATTGGTGATTTTGGACACTGACTGTCCTTCAACAAGTCATTCAACGCAAAATATCTAAGCAGTTCGTTAGAGTGTTGCTGAGAGTCCGGAAACATCAACTCGGCACCGTAGTCAAGAATTTGACATTTCGAGAAGCTGTCTACAGCGTATTCTCACGAAAAATTTGCATCTTCATGCATACAAAGTGCAGTTGACTCAAGAATTGAAGTCTACAGACCACGCACAAGGAAGAGAATTCTTTGAATTGATTATGGAACAGCAAGTGGATTCATGTTCAGTGATGATTCTCATTTTCATCTTGATTGCCTTGTCAAAATTGCCGAATTTGGGGTTCAGAAAATCCACGAGTGATTGTTGAGAAACAAATGGTAGCTGAAGCTACCATCATCAGTTAATGGTGTTGGTAATGATAATCCAGGTTTTTGTGCGAGATAGGGATGTAGACGACATGTGATCTCAACAAGATGGTGCCATATGCCAGACAGATCATGAAACAATTCAATTACTGCATGAGCCACTTCCTGGTCGTGTACTATTAGTCTATAATTTCCCGTTATGGTGATCAGAATTGGCCACTCAGATCATGAGATTTAACGCCCTTGGAGTTTTTTCTTGGCGTTTTTTTGAAGTCTAAGGTTTACGTCAACAAGCCCAGGACCACCCACGCAAAATTGAGCGCTTTGTCAACGAAATTCAGCTACATCCATGCAAAAATGTCAGAGCAGTCGATGAATGAAGAGAATGTCAGCAAAGTCCCTGTATTTTTCGAGAGTATTGAGATTAAGAAGTTTTATGTGGTCACGATAGGGCGCTAAAGTAAAAGGGTCATCCCAGGATAGTCCTTGAAGGGCAAATCGAAGGAAAAGATGTTGAGTGTTCCGATTCGGGATATATGAACTCCCTGAAAGGGTGACCACACTTGGCTGGCATATTTGAGAAGGGACCGGACAAGAGTAATGTAAAGTGACCTTGTCACATAGGGGTTGCAAAATTCTTTAGACCATCGTTTAATAAAACCAAGTGATGGGTTAGATTTAAGGATCATCTCATCAATATACGAATAAAAGTTAAACTCTCTGTCCAAGATCGCGAAGGCATTGAACCTGGGGTATAGGTTAACCATGCAAAAAATAGGAGATTGATTGGACTTACGTGACAAAGTCATAAATTGACATTTGGAGATATTAAGCTCTAAGCAATAAGACACCAAGCGGAACACCTATCGAGGTCTTCTTGAAGGAGAATAGAGGCTTGGAGTGAAGAAATTGTTTTGAAGAACTTAGTGTCGTAGGAGTAAATGGATAGGGTGCAGTGTTTAACAATCTTCTCAAGATCGTTTATAGTTAAAATGAAAAACCTAGTGGCTTAAAACGAGGTCGAGAAGACTGACCTAAAACGAATGATTTAATAACGGTTATCCAGATAAGAAGATATCCATTTTAACAACATGGGGTCAAAACCGAGGGAAAAGGATCAATTGATGAGATATATTATCGAAGGCCTTAGGAAAATCTGTAGCAATACCATCGATTTCGTTGCCATTTTCTAGGGCTAACAGCGCAAAGGATACAAATTCAGCTAAGTTTGTAGTAGTTGATCTACCTTCTAGAAACCCATGCTGACTGAAAGCTTAAAACTTCATATAAACTTTCGAACATTTTTGGTATGAGAGAAAGCTTGGCAATGGGATGGTAGTTATACTTCATTCTTTGATCTTTTTTTGTGGACCGGGGTTATGAAAGAGGTCCCCTTGTGTGAGGGACAGATGAAATAGGGATGCTAGTGACTGTGAAATATTGGAGGAAAACTTTTTATAAATATTGCGGAGAGTCTGTCAGGCCCGAGTAAAAATTCATTATTGAGATTTTGTAACTTTTCTTCGATAAGGGTAAGATAAAAAGATTGAGAGAGAGAGAGAGAGAGAGGGACCAATGGAGCAATTGGAAAGGTACTTGAAATATATTGGGTCAGCTATGAGGAAGTTGTCTGCAAATGATTGTTTAAAAAAGTTTGCAAAATAGTTGGCAATAGTATGTGGGTCGATCGGTATTACAAGTATTTTATCGAACGAGATAGAGGTGGGGTAAACGTCTGATTTTCTTTTGTAGTTTTGACGAATTGATAAAAAGTCTCGGAATCGTTAATAAGGTTGTCTGCGCAGTGTCAAAAAAGAACTGATAGAGGCAGTTATAGAGCTGGGTGAATGAAGGTAGGTTCCAAGATTGTTAGAGTGTTCAGAATAAGAATTGGTGTGAAGAAAAATCGCCCATAATTTGTTTCTTTTGTTTCGTAAAAAGCGAAGCCTTCTCTCATACCAGGGAGGGGAAGTAGATGATGTTTTATGCTGAGAAAAGGGGACGTAAAGGGAAATAGAATTAAATAAATATTTCACTGTAAAAAATGGAGGCAGCGTCAGTTAAAGATGGGTTCAAAAGGGTATTTGCCGAAATAAACATTAATTTTGCAAAAATTAGTTTCATGAAAATTGTAAGAAGAGAGACTAAGGAAAGAAGTGGATTATGTCACTGCATTCGTACTTTCTTAGCAACGGCCTGATGAATTGAATCCCCTACACCATTTACCATCAGTGCTTCTCTTTTAAAACAATCGAGTACGTCCTCTTCCGAGTCGCTTTACATTGTCTGAAACCGTTTCGGTACAGTCATTATCAGCCTTAAGGAAGCAAATTCTAGTCTCCACCGATAGACGCTATCACAAAAGGCAGGACATACCGATATGAAATCTTAGTCTACTTTCTAAGATTCCACGATTCCGTGAATGTTTGGGCAATCCTGAATACTCCTGGGTCAAGACTAGACCTAATTGTTAACTAACTATCGACAAATCTACTTGCCGAGGGTTTTAACTTTTGCACAGATTACATGTTGGTGCTTAGCTTTGACAAGTTATCTACTTGTACTTCAACCATTTCAGAGATAAAGTAGTCGATTTCAGCATCTTATGTCATGAATTCCTTTGCTACAAAATATTTATTTATTTATTTATTTATTTCTGGTAATGCTGCCACTTGATTTCTCGACAGAATGAGCATACTCTGGCGGGTTTCTTAGGATGTCGTCTAATCCAAATCTTTCTTTATTTCCTTTGTTGTAAGAAGATATCGGTACAGGTGGACCCTGAGTACATAAGGATATTCAAATTAATTAGTGAGTGTCTTGCATCGATCACAATTTGATCAATCTGATTGAGGTTTAATTAATCGAAAGGCACTACGTTGCTGGCTATTGCAATATTTTAACTCTCCATAAAATCGATGAGCCTGTACGCAACTTAACGTATCGAGTAGCTATAATGTAGCTATTAAAGATTGAATTTGCCAATATTTGTAAAAATGATCCAAGACTGCCTTGCTATGATATTGCTCGTTACGTTCTCTTGCGGAAATCGTAGAATCTACATTTCGCAATATTTATTAGATCATGAAGGCTTATAAGTCTTATTTGCAAAAATTGTAGAGTTCGCTTACGAGTCGAAAACTTTACAATTCCTACATAAACCGTCATATTTTAGCGATTTCACAGCGTTGTTGCTGCTTTTAATAGCAGTTCTCGTAGCAGATTTCACAATCTAACTGCTAGTTGTTCTGTTGCATGTAGTTTGCTCAGCAGTCCAACATTCTACGTGCAGTTAACCTTGTGTCATTTGCAATTGTCATTAACATGTAAATCTTTTATGCCTGAGAGCGCTATTTTTTCTTATTACAATACATATATTTATAAATTTTTTTCGTAGTAAAGCAGTCACTTCAGTTTTTTAGGAATCTCTTTCGGTTGTAGAACCTCGATTTTTAGTACGTTTTTTAGTTCGACGTCTGGAGATATTTTGATTTTTTACTTCTTACCCCTCGATAATAAGTTTTACTGGATTTCCGTAAAATAAAACACACACTTCCAGCATTGTGCCGATTCCAATACCGATTTAAAAGAAATCCGTCATTTCCTTCTTGTTGATTCTCATTATTGTATGCACCAGATTGATAAATTGAATAATGATTTTAACACCGAAATCCATAAGATACAAAATGAAATCAAGGACTGTTTACGATTCAAAAAAAAAATCAATTAACAGGTTATTTGTGTGTACTTAGTTTTTATGGTGAAAATCAGGTCAATCAGGTGTCTATTTCCTAAAGTCTGAGCCCGAATACTACCGGCTGATTAAGACTTGTTAAAAAAAAAAAAAAAAAAAAAAACTAAAGCCAACGATGGGTTCATGTTTCAAGATGGTGTTACCATGGTGTTATATAAATTAATTAAATTGAGAATTATTGAGAAAAAAAAATCACTTACGTCATTTGGATTTGGAAAATCGGTGTCTGAAGGTGTTGAAGTTGACGGTGTTGATGTTGACGGTGTTGTAGTTGAAGGTGTTGTAGGTGAGGGAGTTGGTGGTCCTGGTTGAGTGGGTTTCGTTGGATCGGAAGGATTACTAGGATTAGTAGGATTTCCACTATCAGTTGGAGTTTGCTCAATTGGATCTGTTACCCCTGTGGGCTTACTTCCATTTCCTGGGGTAGTACTTGTAGTCGTTGTTGTACTCGTATCTTTAAGATTCTCTAATTCAGTAAGTGCTTCATCAAGTTCATCCTGTAGTTCGCCTTTTTGAACAGCTAGAACTATAGTTGACACAGTGAAGGCAACAGTTGCCAGTCCAAAAAATATCGCAAATGCCTTAGCGGTGAATACTAGTACGAATAAAATTACATTTTATATGTTTAATAGCTTTTTTTTTTTTTTTTTTGTTTTAAATTTACATTGCATCCTGACTAAGTATCCTTTAATCTATTCTACTAAAAACAAATTTCACTAATTATTATGATATCCTTGTGGATTAAAAACTCTGGGTCATTTTTCAAAAGCTGAATGAAAGTCGAACCTTTTTGCCAGAGAACTTACAGTGAAACTGATACTTAAACTATGATTTGAGAAACGATTTCATCTTTTTCCGATATATCCATCTGATACGAATAAAAGAATAAACGATATCAAATTTTATTGCAAACTTATCTTTCAAGTCTAGTCAAAGCAAAACTAAGTTGATTTCTGCGTTTAATGGCTAAATTTTATCAATTTACGATACACTTTGTTTATTGTGGTCAATTGTAAAAATCATATAAGATTTGAAAAGCCCTCGCCTGAATGTCAATTTTTTTTATTAATTTATGCTTGCATTGTGTAACGGGCAGAATGACTTGTTGGTTTTTTGTTTATTTCTTATGTTATTTTATTTATATTTCCTTTATTAATATACAGTTTTTTTATAGTCATAACCGTCGTTGAATCAAGTGGTATTAAACTTTGGAATTTATTTATCGAACGTTATAGTTACAGATTATAAATTGGATAAAGTATACAATTTTCCTTTTTCTCGGAATGGGGCATGTGAACATATATGTGCAGCATGCTCCTTGTTTTTCTCTTGGAATTTGTCAGTCTTTTGTAGGAATGTAAACCAGACAGTCGTAGATTAGAAAAATTGTGGTTTCCCATGAAGACTCTGATGAATAGATACAGTGCAGTCTGCTTTTTAGAGATCCTGAGATGGGAAGCATTCGTTCCGTCTGCCTACTCCTTAAAGAATCGTGCCACCTGCAGCTGTACTCACAAGAGACCTAAATGTGCCAATGAAACTTATGACCTACAGCTTTGAGAGTGATCGGACGCAGATCAAATAGTAGATCTTGGTCAGAGCCAAACGTGTTATTAAAGGCCTAAGCCGATACAAATCATGATATACGACCTAGTGAAAGTCACAGTCAGGTATTAACTTTAAATTGTATTTCACATATAAACTGACACATAGGATACAATGGATCATAGGAGGCTAGTCCCATATCAAGTTTAAAACACACACGTGCTATGTTGTGCTTGTTAAGCCCAAGGAAGTTTGCTATCGTTCATACTCATAACATCCAAATAGGAGTGATGACTCCTTTTAGCAATATTTTGCTCAGATCAGTCATCTTCTTCCTACTTAGGTAGTTTATACTTTTTTGAATAATAGCTGGTTATGAGCCACTTAAGCCATTCGTGTATGCAACAATGTGGGCTTTTTCACCACCACAACCAGTTACAGATAAAAACTGCAACTTTCGGGTATTTTCCTGCGCTCATTGATATTTCAGCGTGTGTGCCAAGGATAATTTGATAACCGAAATTTGAACTATTGATTGTGAGCAGTTAGAAAAGATTTCATTGATCCGTAGGTCATATTCCGTAAAAAAGTGAAAAACTCTCCGAAAAACTTTCTCCAATATCAACTGGTAGGTATGAGCTATCTCTTGCCAGAAGCCCTCTACACCTCGGCTCAAAAAACCTTCTCCATACTTCTCCAGTGGTCGTGCACAGTTGTGCACTCAAATTTGCTGACTGTTTCCGCGTCCATGTTGCGATGATTTGTGGTTTATATTGATATGGTTCCTGGATTCTGCGGGATTTTACAGTCTCTCGGAGTTCTACATTGAAATTATCAGCCAAGTATCTATTAACCAGTGTGGTGCGAGGACGTTTTCGGTACCTGAGTTTTCAATATGGCATGTAACGTGTTTCGGGCGTCAAGAGCTTCAGAATTATTGGCTAATCGCAAATTATGACAGATGCATTCCTCAAACAATTTGCCTCCGATGATTAGATATTGGTATTGTGGAGATCAACAAAACACAAGACATTATCGTTTGGGTGTATTGTGGTATTGCAGCATTCTATTTCGGAGTTGTGGTTTCCTATCTCAAGTACAATATCACAGGAAGGCGCTTAGTTGTAGGCAGGCAGCAACCTATATTATACAAATTGTTCTTATCCTCCGTTTTATTTAATTTTATTTATTGTATGGATGTAGCGAGTTTTACATACAAATAGCAGATTGCTCCCCATTTAAACAGAAAGTCTCTGCAGCGGCCGTGCTTAGCCCTTGTCTTATTTAGTTGTATCCACGTTTGTCGATGTAGGTCGAATCCTGGTACGCAAGTAGTAGGGTTAACTATTGTCTTGCTGGTGAGCCGTCCCTCAATTATCAAGGCTTCTTCCATTACTGAAATTGTCTAATAAAAAACAACATACAGTGCGGGTATCCCACCTCTACCGGCCCTGGTCGTAAGTACTGCTGCTTCCACTCAGGCAGTGGCGGAGTGTAGGTACTAACTGATGGATAGCGGGTTGTAAGTAAGTAGTAACGACATAACACCTACAGCAATTTGATTCGGTAAACCAACGTCGGAATTTTCACTTCGCAGCCTTCGCACCGTTTTTTTATAATGACTCGGGATTTATGTTTTGGCACTTAGTGAAACACAGGAAGATCCCCGCCAACACCTCTTAGATCACGCTGATCTGAAGCTGCCTGGCAACGAACTAGTGCCATTATTCTTTTCTCATCGCAGTTTCGCTATTTACGTGCGTAGTGATATTGCTTATACCTGAAACGTCGCCATAAGGTAATTCCTGTTCCAATCCGGATTTCAACCTCATTTGGGTGAAATGCCATCTCATTCAGCAAATTATCCACTATTGCCTTATTTACAGAAGCCCCAAACTGGACAGCAATTTGACCTTTAATGAGTCTGATTCCATTCAAACAATTGTATCCCTGTATCCTCATACTGAAATCGTTATTACGGGCGATTTCAATATACACAATCCTGGGTGGTTTCTACATTCTGGACAGACAACACCCGAAGCACAGTGTGTTGAGACCTTCGGTTCGGAAAATAACTTGACCCAGCTTGTAAATGAGCCCACGCGAATATCAGACGTTGATAGTCATACCACCCATACCCTCGACTTGTTTTGTATTGTATCATACTAACAAATACAATCTAGAATCGTCGGACCACTGTATCATATCAGCTAATTTCTCGTATTGTGCGGTCGCTGTAGAGAAAATATTTCTAAAAAAAACCGTATGGCAATACGAAAAAGCTAGCTGGAACGGATTTAACATATTCTTTAGGAATTTTAGCTGGTCGTTATGTTTATATTATCACAGACGACCAAAAAAAAGTAGTAAAAGTTGTTCTTTGTTCGTCAAAAATATTAGAAAATCTGCTTCATCCTCCATTTTAACGGTCATTTACAATGACATTCCAGCTGTCAGCTCTTTAGACAGAGCCAATCTGCTTGATGCATACTTTGCGGCCAGCTTAACACTCCCAGATTAAGCTTTGTCTCCACCTACACTTGAGTGCGTCGTACCTTCAATGGGACGAATCCAATTTCACACTCGTGTAGTAGCAAGAGTACTTAAAGATCTCAACATACATAAATCCGTTGGTCCAGATGCTACATATATCTCCCCTTCTTCTGAAAAGGTATTTTTTCACGCTGGCAAAACCAATGCGTAAGCTTTTCCCTAAAAAAGACGAATCTTCTTCTCTCCCTTCCTACAGACCAATTGCACTTACGTCCCTTCTTTCCAAGATCATGGAAACGCTGATAAACCGTCAGCTCATGAAATATTTCGAAAAGTGAAAACTTCTCATTGACCGGCAGTATGGTTTTCGTAGCAATAGGTCCGCTGGTGACTTGATGGCATGTCTCACCGACAAGTGGAACCAAAGTATACATCAATCTGGCGAAAGCAAGATAGTTGCACTTGACATTTTTAAGGCATTTGACAGAGATTAGCATCAGGCTCTTTTGTAGAAAATGCGTGCATTTGGGATCAATAGATCTCTGCTTCTCTTGTCTGCTCCTTCTAGTCCAATATAATCCTTTGCTGACGACCGTACTCTCTGCTTTTCGTATTCCTTCCCGGACTCACGTCCCTGCTCTTCGGCTGTAGAACGGGAACGGCAACGTATGTTAAGCTCATTAACAGCATAATCAATGCTGTTGGCTATCTGCTGTCGTTTAAGCGAAATCCAAACACCCAAACATTATGCATGAATGGCACTTGCATCGCCTAAACCGAAAAACTTTCCATTCTTGATATGTGTGTCACTGACAACTTAGGTTGGAGTGACTGCATATTCGATGTAGCCAAAAATACTGCTAGATATCTAGGTTTCCTCAAACGATGTACGAAATACTTTCCCCTTTCGATCTGGCCTTAATATATCATATAAGCACAGATGCTATAGTTTACACAGATATTGTACGCCGAAGGAAAAAATCTAACCAGACCAGTACGTCCCAGTTCGATCGAACTAGGGTGAATCATACTCAGACATGATGTTACTCTTAATTGTTTTGTATTATCAAGTTGCGTGCTCTGTTTGTTGGATAGAAGTTTTCCGTTTTTCGCAACGTAATTGTTTTAAATCAAATTTGACTGATAATAAACATTATATTTGAGAACCGTAGGAAGGTCAAAGCAGAATGCGCTCACTTTAATGTTGTGTTTATTGAACAGTTGTTTTACGTTTTTTTCCAGATAAATTTTTTTTTCTATCACGAACAATGCTTCCGTAATAGAACGAGGAGAGCAAAGTATAGAAGGTCCTTGCGATGCTCACATCAAGGACTTTTTTCATCGAACCATTTCGGATCTCTAGTATTTGTTATTCTGATGGATTCCAAGGCCAAGTTAGAGTTGGGGATAAGTCTACGTTTAAAAATTCTACATCGTCATCATCACAGTTACTGAAAGGAGAAAAATTAATAAGATTTGACGAGAGAATTTTCGACATCAAAACATTAAATTCGTAAACAGACGGTTTTTTGTTGTAAGCACCTTTGATGCGAATAATAGAAAATACATTTTCTAATACATCTTGATGAATTCTCTTTGTTAGTAAATAATCCACGTTCTCATATAGGCCATTGCTTATATCATGACAAATTAATAAGACACCGTTTATAGTTTGTTCCATTCCTTTTAAACAAAAGTTTCAAAAATTATTTCAACACATTATAAGCTGGATTCTCTAGCTGAACTCCCCGCCTTAAAACATTCTTGTCATAATGTGAACCACTATCCATGCAGTCAAATATATTGTTCACTTTTAGTACGAACTCTTTCGTTGCTACAGCTTTATTAGAGCTTTCTTTTAAGCAATTAAGTTCAAAAGTGGTTTGAATCGATGCGGCAGCTGTCCGGCTATATTTCTGCGTTGCAAGGTGAACATGCATTTTTTCGAAGGCATTTGGTGCTATATGACAACTTCTAAATTTTAAACATGTCTTAGCTACTCGTACGTTGTCAACTTCCAAATTGTATATTTCTCTGATAACATCAAAAGACACTTTACCATCTGGAGTTTGTAGATCTGATTTCAATAGAGCATTACGAAGTGATTTTAACAAATGAGGGAAATCTTTCTTTCTCTCTCTGTCCTATTTTCCTAAAAACTTAACACGTGCGCAGGCATTTTAAGTGTATTAATACCCACTTGACTGTTAAGTTCTTAAAAAAAAAATAAATAAAAAAAACATAAAATAAAAAAAAAATAATTTTTCATCATTCAAAATTATAAATGGGTTTTTTTCAGAAACACCTAATATTTTATAAGCTTTTCTATTATTGGCCCCTTGGTCGCAAACGATAGCACATACCTTTAGACCAAGTTCTTGACAGATTTTCAAATTGTTTTTTATAATTTTGCTTAGGTTATCCCCATTTACACCGTTTGCTGACACAAAATAGTTTAAAACACTTTTCCAACTATCAAACAAACCATTTAGCATGAAAACACATATTTCATTAGCAAACAATCTACTTCTTTCTACACCAAGGTCTTCGAAACCATCAATTAAATCATTTTTTATATTATATGTGAGGTTTTTACGAATCCTAATGTAACAGAATACTTGTAATGTAAACAGAAAGAGGAAATGTGAGGAAGTTTAAAGCCAAGTCTATCTCTCAAAAATTTATAGGCGCTTTGTGATCTGTAATAAATATTTTGGGAAAGTTCTTTTTCGTGGCTGTTGTATTTTGTAGTCTTTGATTGTTTCAGAAGCATTTTACAAAATGTTATTTTTATTAAAAATTGCCTTCAGCCACAAATTATTTAAAATTTCGTTTTTTCCCTAGAAGGACATTTAAAAATTTTCAAGTCATTTTAGTTTTCCTACAAACAGAACAAGAAACTCCAGATAATATCTTGTCACCCATTGCTTTCGAAAAATAATATGCAAAATATTATATGTATCGCTGAAAAAGTACCGCTGACAAAATTTACTAAGAAAAATTGTTCAATCACATAAATAAACATCCAAATCGGTCGAGAGTCGACAGCGAATGAGGTAAAGCAACTACACAGCTAGCGAGCGCTCCACGCAGCTCCGTGAACTGTGGTTGTTTTATGTATGAATATAAGGGTTGAAAACAGAAACCACAGACACATCTGCACGGCGCGGCGCATGCCTGCTCGTCGGCTGTACACACAATACGGTTTTATAATATATTTTGTTCATACAAATTGTTCAGAACTTGAAGTTCGAAGTAAAAACAGGCAATTAAAAACTGGTTAGATTTTTTCCTTTGGCGTGCAATATCTATATATGTAAAGTATAGCATCTGTGATATAAGCATTTATCCGTCCTAAATTGGAGTACAATGCACACATCTAGCCAGGTGCGCGTAAAACATCTCTGCACACTTTAGATTGGATTCAAAAACGTGCGATAAGACTCTTAGGTGATATTAATATTACTCAAACAATGGACACCCTCGAACACTTACGTAATGTCTCGTGACTCATTCTGTTTTATCGCTATTTTCAAAACCAGTGCTCCATCGAAATTGCCAGTAGCATTCCGCTCCTTAAAACCTTCAACCGTAACACCCATCTCGCTCAACGGTATACACTCAAGCTCACTGATTCGTTCCTAAGCTGAACTACTCGCTTGTGGAATGTCCTGCACAGCTCTCTATTTCCTTCAAATTGTAACATTCAGATATTTAAAACCAACGTACTTCGGTACCTATTTTTCTTTCCTCCCTAGTTTTCATTCGCTCGCGCTGTGAGCAAACATTTTAAAGGTACACAAACCCCTTGAGCGCGCGTTAATTATAAAAAAAGTGAATATATCAGAAGCAGAACTAAAATCATCCAACAAGGTTGCTGTTGCGGAAGACTTATGGGCCCATATTTTCGTGTTCGAAGCAGCGGGAAGTGGCCTGATAAGAGATGAAGGAATATATACTCGTATGTATATGTATCAACTAATCGGTAATATTTTAAAAAGTATACTCAATAAATGGGACCTCAGCATAATTTTTTGACGCCGTTTTTAGTTAGTTTTTCTCTAGTTTTTCTAAGAAAAATTCTTAATGCAAAATTTTGGTGAGGAAATTGCTGCGCACAAGATCTCTTTAGTTATTCTATCAGAGATGGTAGTCTACTTGAATTTGATATCCATCGATGCAATATATTATCAAGTGCCGCCCTTAGTTACATATTTATTGTAGAAGGAGCTATAGTCCAAGGTAGACCAGGACCTCAGGTAGCTTGTCTTTTCAGCTGGAGCAGTTTAGCGGTTAGCTGCTTCCATTTACGCGCAATAAGTTGTGTGCGCTCATCAGACGAAGTCGTCCTGCGTTGTCCCCTGGGTTACAGTCGACCATTTTCCGACCAGGAAGCTGATGTCCATGCCCTCAAGGTGCATTAGTCACCTAAGCTGGATTTTTCGAGCTTTTCTGATGAGGTGTCATCGCTGTATAGCCAGTATAGTTCGTTGTTGAAAAGTCTCCTCCTTCCTTCATCGATGCAAATGGGACCGAAAATTATCTCTCGAAGCTCCCGAGAGCATTTCAATTCGCTTTCGTCAGTGTCCAAATTTTTGCGCCGCAAAGCAGGAGTATCTTGTATAATGTCGTTTTTGTTGCTTAAGAGAGGTTTTTACTACGCAATTACCTTTTAAGCCATAAGAAGCAGCGACTGGTGAAAGCGAACTGAGAACCTCAAAGTTGCCTATTGTGACGTTTTGTCCATCTCGTCAATGATACGAGGGTATTTCTTTGTTGACATCATATACTCGTATTTTGTTTTGCCTTTATTGACCGCTAACCCCATCTCTGACACTAGTAGCAAACACATCATTGACAGCTAGCTGTTTTCTTCTCATTATGTCAATGTCGCCTTTGAAATTGACTTGTACATTTCACACAATGTTTTCAAGACGTTGAAAAAATCACATAGCAGCGCATACCCTTGTTAAGTCCTTTTCAGACACTAAAGTTCTCGGTTTTGTCATTTCCGAACTTGACAGAACAGCGTGCATTCTCTATCGACTTCCCTCACAGTCGAATGAGCTTGGTAGGGATGCCAAACTGGATAAAGCTCTGTACAGATGCTGTAATACCACATGCGGCTTTGAATTCGATGAAGAGGTGGTATGTATCGATTTAGGACTCTTGAATTTTTCCCAAAATCTGCGTAGTGTGAAGATTTGATCAATGGCCTAAAACCACACTGGTAGGTTGCGATCAAACTCACTAGGAATGGATTTTCTCGTTTCCGTAATGCAGTAGACAGAATTCTATGTGCGATGCTGGGGAGATTTTTTCCCCTGAAGTTAACGCAGTTCAGCGGATCCCCAATGTTTAGGGTAGGATAAACAATGCTGAGGTTCCATTCCCTGGGCATACATTCATCGACCTAGATTCTAACGACGAGTTGATGTATTCTGCGCGTATCCAATCAATAACTGCACTGCCTTAAACAGGTCTGTAATTAAACCACCGGGTTCAGCAGCTTTGTTAGACTTAAGCTTGGAACAGATTTGTTAGGTTTAAGTCTAGAAATGGCTGTCCTGACTTCACTGTGGTCTGGTGTACGGAAATGGTGTCTGTCATCGTCTAGGTTGATGGTTTAACAGTGAACAAAAATATTCTTTTCAGATTGTCAGCATCGACTGTGGTTCTACTGGGAAGTTTTCTTCTCCATCCTACAAATTTCTGTTCAGGCTTTATAGCGTTTGCATGTATTTTTGTTTTTTTTGTACTCGTAAAACTTTCGAACTTTCTGGAGAGAATCCCTTCTCCATTCTTAAAGGCTCACGAATCAGTCATGTTCTTTTCTGTAGGGCTACTCTGTACATCCACTGTGTTTCTAAATTTTAACTGTCTGCATTTATCATCGAACCAAGGGTTTCTTTATTGTGGTAGGTTGATACCCAACACGTCAGGGGAAACGTCTCTGATCGTCTTTTGGCAGTGATACCACCAATGTTCTACGTTTGATGATGGCGGCATCGAATTTCTCGAGAGGTTAGGGAGAACTCGATCGGAAAAGACCCTGGTGTGCCGGCTATAGTTGCATTACATTCCGCTGCAACATAAATAAGCCGGAGGCAATGTCGTGGTGTCAGTACTTTCTGACCGTATTATAAAAGATGTTCACCTTGCCTAGGTTGGCATTTAAATCGGTAGGAATAATTTTCACGTTCCCCGTAGCAGACGAGGATCTCCACTAGTTGTTCGGGTATACGTGGTCTGTTAAGGCTCCAACTTTCCACGTTCTCTATTGTGTTCTCTGTTTGTTTGTCATGGATGTCAATAGTAAATTGATAATTTTATCAGAGGCTATTACATGGTTTGACATATTATCACTTTCGCATAGAGTTGCAATCCCTATGAAGGCGTAGGTCATATTATGCTACTGGTCGAGCACGTATGTACTTACAATTATAGCCTGCATAACGTAGGATTTGCTCATGGTGTTACCGGTGGCAACCACTCGAAGGCGCTGCTGACCCCATCTAGGTGATAGGTCAGTTTCCCGATCAATCGCCCCGTTGATTATTTATAGTTTTATGTAATAGTTTTATGTACTTTCAATCCATTTATTTATATATCTCTTATTTATTGCTTCTCCTTTAAATATTTATTTATTTGATTACATTTTTGTCCTTATGATATTTGTAAATATTTACTGAAATCAACCGTCATTAAGTTTTATTCAAAAATCTTGCTTTATGGGAAAATCCGTAGAATTTCCTACTTAATTTCGCCCGTAAAAAATTATTTTATTTTTATTTATTAATTATTTTCTTTTACTTTCTACTTATGGGAGAACCCCAAAAAGGTCTGAATTACCGACGACATGAGGTACTATTCGTGTAATATTGGCTTTAAACATATCGTCGGGAATATATGACACACAATAAAATTAAGTTTTATCTGATAATATTTATATAGACAATAAGAATAAAAATTCATAAATGTTTATACTCCTGCAATATCCATTAGCGGAGGTGCTTTCAAAAGAAAATTACTGCAAGTGCCTACTTCTATGGGAGTAAAATGCAAAAAGGGTGGGGTAAAATAAGTTAACAATAGTTTAGCTATAATTCTTTAAATTGCGATATGAGGTTCCAGACGTATTTTGCTTTTTCTAATTCATGTAGTGAAAAACCCAAATGAGGAATTACTGAACTGTTCGTAAAGATTTGCCAAATTTGTATTCGGTTTCGCTAATGTGCATTGCTCTAATCAACACTTAAAATATTGTATATCCGTAAATAGGCATTGGCATTTTGGTGTGACAAAAAGAGATCTCAGAAAAGATTTCTGTATAAATTGTTCATAACGCCCCAAATATGAGTTAACTAGAAAGAAATGTAGAATATTTCTATCCATGGGAAGCCTTGTGCAATAAAAAAGAATTTAGTGAAATTAGTGTTCAGTTGTCTGCTGATTAAAAACTGTGATGTGATAAAGTTATTTTAGATATTCATTTCGAGCTAATGTTAATCAAAAGAGAATGCCCTCATATTCGAGGATTGGTAAGCAATTTATGGATAAGCTGTTATAAGTTTTTGCTTGGCAAAATAGTATATATAGGGTGACTAGATAGCAATGATAGTTTTTCCAATTGTCTTGTTTCAGCAGCTGTCAAAGTTACCAATGACATCGAGCTGTCAACATGTTAGTAATCTTTGCCAGGTTTACCTGAAAGCGGGTGGTAGCAGGGTGATTACCTATGCGGATGACGTTGCTATAGCTGTCTTAGGTAAGCATCTTAATACCACTAAAGAACTCCTTCAAGTAAATCTCAACAGATTAACCCGTTGGCAGATCGCAAAAAAGCCATTGTGAACAATTGGGCGCTTCAACCTCGCATAACCCACTGGCTATACATCTCGGTCATAAGACCGATACTCACCTACGGGTTTGTTGTGTGGTGGACGGCCTTAGACAATGCATTCAACTGCAGTAAACCAAGCAGAGTCCAAAGAACAGCATGTCTATGCATAAGCGGAGTCTTGCGGTCTACCCCCTCTGCGGCATTATACGTTCTGTTTCATTTGAAACCTCTCGATATTTTCAGCAGGCAAGTCGCAGCGACTGCAGCTATTCGTCTTATAGCGACTAAACAGTAATAATAACAAATAATTCATTTGGTTACGCCAACATTCTTAATACATTAGGAATCCTCACAGAGAACATCGAATACACCATACCTGAACCAAAGTTCACAAAGTTTGACAAAGTTTACCCTCTAGATCCTTCTGGGAGGAAGATGCTTTCATATAGAACAAGTCAATCCATTACTACACATCTGAATCTAAAACCAATAGCGGAGTTGATGGCGGTGTTTTCTCAGACAAGCTAAATCTGAGCCTCTCTTAACGTCTTCCAAATCACTGTAGCGTGTTCCAGGCGGAAATTTTGGCGATTAACGAAGTTCTGTCCTGGCTGAAGAAAAACGTGATATCTGCAAAGGATATCCACATATTTTCGGATAATCAGGCCGCTATCAAGTCCCTGGACTCGGTCTCATTAAATTCTAAAACCGCCCTTGAATGCCGATCATCTCTTATGGAGATGTCAGATCAGTTCAACCTTCATCTTTGCTGGGTGCCGGGCCACAGGGACATTCCAGTGAACTGTAGGGCCGATGAACTCGCCAAAATTGACACCACTCTACCTATTCTACCGGAAAAGTGTGGCATAGGTATACCAATCGCTACGTGCAAATTAATATTAAAGCTGTATGCCAATAAAAGAATTGGACTGTTGGACCAAAATGTCTTGGACCAAACAGATCGAAGAAGACCCAGAAATGTTGATTGGGTGCCGATCAGCTGAATTGGGCATCGCCAGAGAGTCAACCCAGCTTATATTTATACATCCGTATAAGATTGTGCTGACGCAAGTATTGAAGCCGGACAACCATAGACAAAGACGTTATTTCGCTAATTGGGCCCTGGAAATGATGGCTGGAGATCCGGATTTTGGCTAAAAAAATCATATTCTCGGACGAGGCCCATTTATGGCTCAGCGGCTACGTTAACAAGCAAAATTTCCATTCTTGGTGCTAACACTATCCACAAGTATTCGGCCAAGTATCAATGCATCCACAAAGATTGATTTTATGGTGCGGTTTATGGCATGGCGGCATCATTAGACCTTATGTATTTCAAAATGAAGAAGAAGACACCGTTATCGTCAATGGTCTGAGGTATAAAGCAATGTTAACTGACTTTCTGTAGTCGGGCATCGACAACATCGATATATCCGAGCTGTGAAGGAGAAATTTGGCGACTGGGTCATCTCCCGGCGAGCATTAATTAATTGGACGCCGTCAACATGAGATTTGACACCTCTCGATTATTTTCTCTCGGGCTACATCAAGTCAACAAACCAACCACTTTGGACGAGTTCGAGGCCAATATTCGACACGCTATTGCCGGAATAACGCTGCACATATTGGGGTGAGTCATCAAAAATAGGACTGACCGCCTGAAGCACTGCCAGCAAAGTCATATTGAGCCGTTGACAGAGGTCGTGGATTAATTTTGGTTCCTATATGGATATCAATCAGTCATTCTAGCGTTTTCAGAAGGAAAGGTGATAGACTTATAGTCCTGATGTCCTTTAGGACAACATGAGAGCATTTTCCAGCTTTGGGAACTACGAGGGGCGTTCAACATATTCTCGATATCGGGGTGAAGCTGTGGTTGTATATATAAATTGACTTATTTATCAAGTAATACTATTATTTTAGTGCATTCATGTAAAATTTCATATAAATGTGATTATTAATTCGCGTTTTATCTCTAGTTAAACAGAATCATAATGGCAACTGAGACGATGATGGTGAAAATTGAGCATCGCGCTGTAATTAAATTTTTCACTAAGCAAGGAAAAAGTCAAAAAACTATTCATGAAGAGATGGTGGCTGTTTACCAGGGTTCCGCACCTTCATTATCAACTGTGCAAAAGTGGTCAAGTGAGTTCAAGAGAGGCAGAGAGAGCATTGAAGACGACCCCCGCTCCGGCGCCCCGGCTACTGCTTGTACGGGAGAAAGCATCAAAGAAGTCGAAAAACTTGTTCTTGAGGATGCCCGAATAAAGGTGAAAATGATGGCAGAGATCACCAAGCTTTCAATTGATCCAATTCACACCATTCTTCATGACCATCTTAACCTTTCAAAGGTCAGTGCAAGGTGGGTGCCACGAATGCTCACAGCGCCTCAGAAAAAAGTGAGAATCGCATGCTGTAGAGCGCTTTTGGAGATGTGTAGTGAGAACGCGGACGGTGTTATGGATCGAATTGTTATTGGACATGGGTCCACCACTATGACCCTGAAAGCAAACAAGAGTCCATGCAGTGGCATAAAAAAGGAACAGATTCCCCGAAGAAGTTCAAAGTCACTCCGTCTGCCGGGAAGCTCATGGCCACCGTTTTTTGGGACTCAAAGGGAATCTTGCTCATTGAGTACAAAAAAAAACGTGAAACCATCAACTCCACATCCTACGCTTCCACTTTGCATAATTTGCGGGAGGAAATTAAAAAGAAAAGACGGGGTAAACTCGCAGCGGGTGTGTTGCTTCTTCATGACAACGCTCCTGTTCACACGGCGCGAGTTTCCAAGGCTGCTGCGCGAGATTGTAGTTTCGAAGAAATCCAACACCCACCCTATAGTCCAGACCTTGCCCCTAGTGATTATTTCCTGTTTCCGAATTTGAAAAAATGTCTTCGTGGAAAAAGATTTTCGGATGATGAAGAACTCAAGTCGGCAATAAATGGGTATTTTGCAGAGAAAGAGGAAATTTATTTTTTTGAGGGTTTAAAAAGCTTATCTCAAGATGTAACAAATGCATTGATGTTAGGGGAGATTATATTGAAAAATAAAAACAGTTTAAATTGAATTCGCATTTTTCTTCATATCGATACCGAGAATATATTGAACGCCCCTCGTACATTAACTTCTTTACATGACAGAGGATCATCATCATTTCTACGCAGCTCCTCATGATATTCTCTAGCGGAGACAGGATAATATATGCGGACTTTTGCAGCTCGGCACGTATTATACAGTCCGGACCAGCAGACTTGTATAACAGAAAGTGGATGTCCAATAGCAGCTTGAGTGGTTCATCACTTGAGATTGTCCAAGAGCCAGCGATTCTTTTGAAACCCTCTCGTTGAGTCAAATTAATGACGAAATTATCCACTCTTAACAGGTTCATCCTATTTACATTCTTCTAGGATAGAATTTTATGTACTCAGACTCTGGTTTCCTGTATAAGCGAAACCCTAAGGCAAGCCCTGCCAAGCACCCGAATCTTTTCCAATAAACTTGGTCTCACGTTGCACCACACGGGACAACCAAATACAAGCATAGCCTGGAGAAGGTTCATTTAGCAGATCACCTTGACCCTCGCATCGAGTTGGCTGCTTTAAAACAGTCTCTTTATAAGGGTACAAGCACCTATGGCTGTGGAGAGTAACGTCTATATGTTTTTTAAAATATAGATATTGATCTAGCCAGATCCCAAGGTGTCTGGGACTTGACCAGCAAGTGGCCCGTGCTGTCTCACATAAGAATATTTCTAGTTCGTAAAGTTTTTGTAAAAGTCCGTTTGCATTCTAGGCAAGTATTTTGAGCACGCATTCCGCTTATTGTGGCAGTTATTTTCGATCTTAGCTAACTTCTGGAAAATAAGTTTATTTATTTTGTTTTGCTCTTCAAGTTTCTCTAGTATAATAGAGAAAACATGAGAAGCAGGGTCCGCCGAGTTTTCGGTCCTTTCGTTATGTAATCTTGCTGCTTGAGCATATGTTTTCCCGGTAACAGCCGTCGTCTAAGGCTTAATGGCTTTTCTTTAGCTATTTTTAGTTTTCCGCGCTCAGATTTTTCCCTACTTGACACTTTTTAGTGCTCATTTGGCGGGGTTGGGAATTTATCTTGGCTTTTTCGCAACTCCCTGGCTACTTCACAACCTCGATTGTTAGCTGGGTGTTTCCTTGCCAATTAATACACGTTACAGGGGTTTGCTTGCTTATTTCACAGTCTTTGGAAGGATGATTTCTTGCGCATTTCATGTAACGTGGCTCTTTGTGGCAAACGTATTGCGTGTGATTGAACCCATGACAGTGCTTAGAGTGAGGGATTAGTTTTACGTTGAGGATCGATTTCGATAACCATGCTTTTATTGTATAATTTTTTTGAAGATTCTCTCCTTTATCGAAGGTAAGCATGGAAAGAGGAAGGCAGCGTTTTGCTGTAATTTCCTTCCCTTTCGACTTTTGTTCCTTTCACGTTTAAAGTGCCTATTTTTCAGGTCACTAACGTTGTCTTCTTTTTTGCACTACGGATGAAGCCCTCTAGCTACGACACCTATTGGCCTTTCCGATTTGTTCTCGTAATTATACCATTGAATTTTCTCAGTACTTAACTTTCGAGACAGTAAGCGATAGCTGTCATTGTCTTTGATATTGACTTTCCATAGTCTGCGATGTGACAGTATAATCAGATCGCCTTCAAGACGTCTTCAAGATGTTTTGAAGTTTGTTGTATTCGATTCTTGGGATTTCTATTTTCTTCGGAATGAGTACTTATTATGTAATTTTTTCTAGCTTCAGGAGGAAACGGCTTTCCGTTTCTTGTCTGGTCAGCAGTATCCAGTCTGTTTCACGACTAAAGTCATCTAGGTTCATTTCAAATGGTGTTATGCCTGACAACTTACTGCAGACACTTTCATATTTTGGGTTATACCCTTACTAGTTTCGTCTTTGGATTTTAGTCTTTCCAGCTTCTTGTTAACTTGTTCGCAGAGCGTTTCCATTTTAGATTGACTGGACTTTTCCTCACTGAGGGTTTTAGTTTTCGCTGAAATCCATTGTTCTTGTGCCGATATTTTTGGTGTCGTTGGACTTCTTATTTCGGACGTAGTTATTTCAGATCTAGGTGGTGGATATCTCGATAACCGTAAAACATAATACTTGAAATAATTGTGCGGAACTAACAAACGAGTTGAAGGTGGAAATGGACGACATATTCATACATGCATGTTCGAAGAAAGAAACAGTCCTTTCAAAAAATCACATTTAAGATCGTAGGTGAGAACTTTCAACCGATACTGGGTACAAACAGTTGAAAAACAATGGGATTCATAGCACCTGTTAATCAAATGAATGACGAAAAGAAAAGACTGGGTTGCTGCAATGAATTTGAATACAATATAGACTTATTCCTAACTCGCTTTTTAAAATTATACCTGCAAGACAAATGCCTTATGCAATACGTGATCAAGTCGAGGCGGAACTATAGCGGATGTTGAAAATGGACGTCATTATATCAATAAGCAAGTCAAGCACAAATCATCAAGGAAGCACTGGTCATTCGATTTGGTTGCACTAAATTTCATGGCTAGGAACGGACCATAAACCCCTCGAGACTATCTTCAGAGACCCTATACAGAAGGCGCCTCTTCAACGGCAGCGCATTTTGTTCGACGTCTTAGTATACTCACCTAAAGTCAGCTACGTAAAAAGTAAAAATGTCCCAATCGCTGATACCTTTACCCGAGACTGCGTAACTACGGAGATCTCAGATTACTTACTTACTTAGGAGGAGCTACAGTTCGGGGTGAACTTGGGCCTCAACTGACAAGCCTCTCTTTAGCTAACTGGCCCCAGTTGTGCACTCTGAGTCGGTTGAGGTACACTTCTACTTGTGCGCATAACTTAAGGTGAGGTCTTCCTCTACTGTGTTGTCCATCCGGGTTAGATTCGAAGGCTCTGCGGGCCAGAGCATTGGTGTCCATTCGCTCTACATGTCATAGCTAGCTCAGACGACTGATGAGCAGTTTTCTTACTAGTTCGATGACTATATAGCTCATATAGTTCGTCGTAGAATCTTCTCTTCCTCTAATTCATTCTGCAGAGAGTAACGAGCTTGGCAGGGATGCCAAAACTAGAATTGGCTCTATGCAGCTCGACTCTATAAATGCTGTCGTTTAAAATCGATGAAAAGCTGGTGGGTATCGATTTGGACTTGTTGAGTTTTTTCCAGGATCTGCCGGAGTGTGAATATATGTATCATCAATCGATCAGGTTCTTGACAAAGGGTTTCAGATGTTCACAAAATATGTCAGACAAGACCTTGTATCCGATGTTGAGTAGACTTTTACCTCTATAGTTGGCGCGGTTGAGGCGGTATTCTTCTTTTTGTGGATTATCAGAGACACACTCTTCTGACCAAATCTGAAAAATTAGTTGTTACATGCTCTCCACAGAGTCATTTCTAGCAACTTCGAATACCTCAGCCGGTAGGCTATCAAGTTTAGCTAATTTGATGGATTTTAGCTTAGATATTGCTTTTCTTACTTCGTGCTGGCTATCATAGTCTATATTGAATGGTCTATTTTGCCTGACGACACAAGCACAAATCATCAAGGAAGCACTGGTCATTCGATTTGGTTGCACTAAATTTCATGGCTAGGAACGGACCATAAGCCCCTCGAGACTATCTTCAGAGACCCTATACAGAAGGCGCCTCTTCAACGGCAGCGCATTTTGTTCGACGTCTTAGTATACTCACCTAAAGTCAGCTACGTAAAAAGTAAAAATGTCCCAATCGCTGATACCTTTACCCGAGACTGCGTAACTACGGAGATCTCAGATTACTTACTTACTTAGGAGGAGCTACAGTTCGGGGTGAACTTGGGCCTCAACTGACAAGCCTCTCTTTAGCTAACTGGCCCCAGTTGTGCACTCTGAGTCGGTTGAGGTACACTTCTACTTGTGCGCATAACTTAAGGTGAGGTCTTCCTCTACTGTGTTGTCCATCCGGGTTAGATTCGAAGGCTCTGCGGGCCAGAGCATTGGTGTCCATTCGCTCTACATGTCATAGCTAGCTCAGACGACTGATGAGCAGTTTTCTTACTAGTTCGATGACTATATAGCTCATATAGTTCGTCGTAGAATCTTCTCTTCCTCTAATTCATTCTGCAGAGAGTGACGAGCTTGGCAGGGATGCCAAAACTAGAATTGGCTCTATGCAGCTCGACTCTATAAATGCTGTCGTTTAAAATCGATGAAAAGCTGGTGGGTATCGATTTGGACTTGTTGAGTTTTTTCCAGGATCTGCCGGAGTGTGAATATATGTATCATCAATCGATCAGGTTCTTGACAAAGGGTTTCAGATGTTCACAAAATATGTCAGACAAGACCTTGTATCCGATGTTGAGTAGACTTTTACCTCTATAGTTGGCGCGGTTGAGGGGGTATTCTTTTTGTGGATCATCAGAGATACACTCTTCTGACCAAATCTGAAGAATTAGTTGGTACATGCTGTCCACAAAGTCATCAGGCTATCAGGTTTAGCTAATTTGATGGATTTTAGCTTAGATATTGCTTTTCTTACTTTTTTTTCTTACGTCTATATTGAATGGTCTATTTTGCCTGACGGCGGGGATGCTGGGCTTCTTCGCCGTTATACAGTCTGCAAAAGGTTACAAGGTTTCCTTCTTCTCTACAAGTTTCTTTACGAGTCTTCCTGCCTTGATACATCGTTTTTACCTGTTGGTAGAACTTCCATAGATTATTCCTTGAGTACAACCTCTCAATATTTTCGATCACGGACTTCTTGCGCTCTATTTTCTTCTTCTAGAGAAGTCGACGTTCTTTCCATCTCTTCTGCTCTTGCAGCTCTTGCCCTTCATTGCAGCTCTGGTTTGTAGGCTTCATGTGCTTGCCTGCATTTTTCATCAAACTAGGGTCGGGTGAAACCCAACACACCATTTGCGATGTCCCTGATGGTACATTGGCAGCGTTGCGATTGGTCTTCGGTATTTACTGGCAGCATAGCAATTGTTGAAAAATCTCCTGATATACAAAGATCAGGCGGTCTCTTGCAATTCCAGACTTTCTGCGCTATATTATATTTATCTTCTCACAGTAGTTCTTCTTTGTTGTGGAACTTGAGAAATACGTATGTTATATATAGAAATTGGTTGCAACAATTTGGTCATCCGAGTTGGCTGTACGGAAGGTTCGGACGTCGAGAATACTGGAGGCATGCCTTACGTCTACAGCAAAGTAAACAATTTGATTTAGTGTTTCATGATCCGAAGATCACCATGTTCCCCTATGTGTATTGAGATGAGGAAACCGCGTGATTGCTATAGTGATAATTTGTCTCGCCGCAAAGTCAATAATCCTAAGTCCTTTACCAGACGTGATTTTGTGAAGGCTACGCCTTCCAACTGTCATACCAAATATGTCCTACATTCCTATCGCCTATTACGATTTAAACGTCATACTTCAGACATTGCTCAGATGCCTTGTCGTGGAGCTCGTAGAAACCTTCTCTAATGGCGTCGTCCTTGTTTGTGGTAGGGGCATTAAGCTTTTGTTAGCGAATTTAGTCTTGTTGCGGATTGTCATAAGACGTTCGCTCATATGTTGGAAGCTTAAAACTTATTTCCTAAGTCTGCCGCATCCGAATAAGCGCCTTTCTTCCTTTAGGAACTAAAGTATATATATATATCATAGTTTTTCATCCTCCTTATGTTCAACCCATCCCATCACACTTCTTGGTAGTATCTGCGTAATGGCAGACAAGGGGCTTTGGTAATTACTCGGCTGCATGTGACCTATTAAGTGTCCGAACTTTCCACGTGCAGTTCCGAAGCTCGTTGTCTTTAAACGTTTGCTAGGGGCGTCAACAGTGAGTAAGTTTTTATCCGATGTCATTAGTTAGTTCGTCACATCTCGTTAATCTCTTCCTCATAGGGTTGTGAGCCCAGTACAATGCTACAGGTGGGGCATACCCCTGTCATTTTAGCCTGCATGAGTAAGGGTTTAAGAGATCTCATATGGAAGACGAAAAATATTGTGAGGGGCTTAAATAATGTTGAAAGACTGCAACCGCCATTAGAATTGCCGCAATTGATGAACTGGGTTTCATCCAATGAACATTCCATGAACAACATTTTACTAAAAGGTTATGAAAATAAACGAGTCAAGCCGACAAAACCTGAACAGCAATCTGTAGCGATGAGCAGGGATGAGCACTGTCAGTGCTTTGGGTATGGAATAACCGCTTCTGCAGTCTACAGAGCAATCTTTTTGTGAGTCTTCTCAAATTGCTGTCTCTTTAAATTGCAGGTTGTGCCCTCTGACCACTTGCAATTGGCCTCGACTATCGCATCTTGTTTGAATATGAATTTAGATTTTGCAAGTGGCATATCAATACCTTTATGCTGTCAAGGGCTGTGTCAACTTAGTTTCGCAGTTTCCCAAATATTTCTTTGAAATAACACCCAGAAAGTGTTTTTTTATACGGCCATCTTGTTGAGGAATACAATTTTTATTAAATTCGAGTTCAGTAATTTTATGTCATATCATGCTATCAGCATCGATGCATCGGTGATATATCATGCTATCAGCTAGTATATGTCACATTTCACTAAAGTCAACAGAGGTCTCTTTAAGTGCGAGGATTTCAACCTGAAATACCCTACAATGCTTGTGATGGCGAGGCATGATTTGTTTGGCGAATACATATGTAGGAACACCTGGACACTGTTTTTAATAGACTGTCAAAAGGATGCTATGGTAATTGTTATTGGGGAACACTTACAATGCCAATGGGGAGCACTTTATTGATGCTGTAATTCCAATTCTATTTTCATATGTAGATGTCACCATGGTTGAGTTGAAAATCTGCAATAAATTCAGTTGATTGTCAATTGACATGCAAAAAACTTCCGACTAAATTGAACATTTTTTAGAAGCTGGTCACCAGAAACAAACGAGTCGCCAATATAGGAATGCCACATAATAATTTCAAAGATCTGATGGCAATGCCAGGGTTACCAAAAGTATAACATTAATAGGCCGAAAGATTCCTCGATATGGCAACATTAAAGGACAATTTTGCATTAGTTATTGAAATCTTCTAACAACTCGTTATAAGTGCTGTGAAAGTGTTTCGATATCTGATTCTGAAGTTATTTTGTAGGTTGTAGCAAGTATCCCTCTGAGAATATCCAGAGAAGTGGAATCGAAACATGGACTCATATGATAGATACATAGAATCGTCAGAAAAATTACAAGTGGTTATTGCTTTAGTCAACGCGCGGTAAAAGGCTAAAACGAATCTGCACTTGTTCCAAATTAGATTGAACTGCTTAAGTCAACAACTAGCCGATTTTTTACGAGAACACCGGGAAAAAACGGGCTGAAGAACAGCGAGACACTAGGACTTGATAGTTTTCCTTCGGAACTTTGCGCATGGTGCCAACAGCAGCAAAATAGCTTTCTCTTCAGCCATTTGTGGAGAAAGCTTTGGGGAATTTTCTATATGAATGGAATAAGGAAGAGGTCTTATAGTGGCAGAGAAATGGGAAGGTATTTGTGTGCTTTCCGTACTGACGAAGGTTATAGCTAAAGTTGTACTAAAGTGGATGAAACGACACTTAGAAGACACATTCGATCCACACCAACCTTCTGTGTCGACCACATCATAGGTGACTGTCTAAGTATCGATTCGCAGTATACCTATCGTTTATTGGCTTCGAAAAGAAACTCGACAATATTAATAGAGGCATTGTCTGGCAGACCGTGCGGAAGATTCTGGAGAAATAAAAAGTTGTTTTTCAAGGCGACGAGTCAAAGAGTCACATACTCCATAGAGAAATTTTGATATACGAGCACATACAGTATGGGATAACACAAGGCTGTATACTGTCACCAACATTGTTCCTATTTAGTATCAGAGATGTTGTCAATGCCGCCTTGAAGATGGGGAACGGCAACAAATTTATGAACTTCAACTTATAACTAAAAAGGTTTCGACAAAGTTAACGATGTATCCTTACTTTTGCGCAGTATAACGAACATTCATAAAGTGATATCAAGTGTGGATAGCGAAACAGGATATTTATCGTAACGTTGCCTTTTTCTTTATTCAATCTTATAAACCTAACTTATTGGTGATTTAACCACACAGTGACAGACTCCTTATTCTCCTCTAGCCACTTGATGTTACTCTTAACAGTTTCCAAAGCCTGCTTTCTGGACGCAGTTCCAGCCCCAGCATTTGGATACTTCGCAAAGAAATACATCATTTCGTTTAGTTTAGTTTCAGTTTCAAATCTCTCCGTAATCGACGGTATCATCCGACCAAGGAAACGTTCATTCAAACCAAACCTGTTGACAAGTCGTGTCCAATTTTCTCTGACATAATCCCATACTAGTGACTCCCCGACTGGATTGGCAGCAATATTCTGCAAACAATTGAAGTAATCTTGCTGTCGGACGTTACTCTCATCCCAGGCTAGTTGGATGAATCTTAAAGATTAGAAGGATTACAATAAAAATATATTCCAAATAAACTCAAACGAAATACCTGTAAAGTATCCAAGGACTTCGTATCCCTGCCAATCCGTACATTAGTTTCGTTTTTTCACTTGCATCTAACTCAGTTTTGAACAAATTCCACATTTCATTCCACAGTAACTCGGTGCCAACCTTCTGCATTCCGTAGTAGTACACGATTTCACGCAAGTCAGGCGATGGTCTTTCAGATGGATTGTCTAACCAGGAAATGAGTCGTGTTGAGGCTTCTTCAAGGCATTCGGGTAGACCGAGCGAGCAGGCTGTAGTTAATATTGTTACGCGAAGACGGCTTAGAAAGAAAAGAAGGTTTAAGGTCCTTAAAATTTCACGCTATCTACATACGACTATGTGAAGCATACTTTTTGACGTGGTCATTTCCTACTGTCCAGGTGACATCTTGATACGCTTGCTTCAACAACTCTCTGCTATAAGCCAGAAATCGTTGAAATGTGTCAGTATTCCGAAGGATATTCTGCAATGCTAAAAGTTTTGTTGATGCCACATTCCATGGCACATACTCTGATTCATTCTGCAGGTAGGTTGTCATATCCAAAGCCACGCTATAGGACAGCTGACTCGCATCAGCCAGAGCAAATACGTCGTTTAAAAGATGAGCTCTGTCGGCTATAGGGAATTTCTAAAAAAAAAAATCAAAAGAAAATCACTTCAGGTATGTATATACTTTGTATACTCGTAATACATACGTTGGAATTTCCAACTAATTCTGAGATCAAATTACGCCAAAGATCGACAGGGTAATTAACTCGGTAATAACCGACTTGCTTGTCGTTGAGTTTAATCCAGCTAACATCTGCCGATACTTCTACTACAACTTTAATGTAAAAGTTACAGATAGTAAGATACAATAAGTTTTTGTTTTCAAAAAGTTATTGCATACCTTCTTCAGCTTCTGGTTCCAACCAGATCCTTTGGACTTCGGAATTTTCGCTACTGACATAAGTTATTGGAATGATCCAGGTGTAGCTATTGATAGAAATATGTACACGGACTGTTTAATGAACAAAATTGTTTAAATAGCGTCAGCTTACTTAAATGGTGAATCATCATAAGCCACATCGTAGTCTTCTGGATTGTAAAGGAATCTCTTCTGCGTTAGCTTGTATCTTGTTTCAGAAACCTTGCTCACTTCGACTACAGGTAGTCCCATTTGCTCAGTCCAGGTCTTCATAATTTTTCTAGAACACATAAGACACACTTTTTTTTTAGAAATATAAAGATATCCTTCAAAAGGTTAACATTTTAAGCTCTAGACTGGGTTATCTTGGATATTTTTCTTTTGTAGATTCGAGCAAGACATATGCAGTTGCGGCACCACTACTCTATGTACGTAACCAGTTGTAAAGACTTTTTAAGAAAAATAGTCTTTCCATTCTTGGAAAAATTACATCAAGAACCCCTAGGAATCCTCGCATCCAATAATCTTTAGCGTTGAGCAATCTGAATTTGAGATTTAAGTGCTGTAGTCATAAGCTACGAAATGAAATGAGAATGGTATTAGTTCGTTGCCACGTCAGCTTACATTTGGTACCTGATTTGGTACCGACAAATACACTAGCCCAACACATGATATCAAAAAGATAGGACTTATTATACGTTGCAATGCTAATGTTCGAAACATTTTCTGAGCCTTGTGACGTGAACTGACGTGAAGACATCTCTTATCGTTTGACTTGGTTAGCAAGACCAACAAGTTACAAGGTTATCTGATAGAAAGTACTATCCTAGGTTTCTATATTAGACCATTCCGAATCGAATGTAAAGACTCAACCTTACTAAGAGAAAGAATGCGATAAAAACTACATGAAAACGTTTTAAAAAAGGGATTGGCAAATCCGTCAAAATTCCTATTAACTCAGAACCAGAGAGACGGTGGTGGAAGCATTTCAAAATCTGAACAATGGCAGAAAAAATTCTGCCGATTCTATAGAGAAATGTACATCTGCAGCGACTAGGCGAGGAAACCAGAAAACTTCTAAAGAGGTTACTTAAGACTAATTTGGAAAATGATTGGAATCTTCATAGATCCAAGCAACAGGAACATAAAAGACTGATTTCGAAAAGTACCTCCTATTGAGACTTTTACAAAAAGATCGAAAAACTTGGTAAAACCAGTAGGCTAGGTTAAAAATACGAGGGACGTTCAATATATTCTCGTTATCGATATGAAGGAAAATGGGAATTCAATTTAAATTGTTTTTATTTTTCAATATAATCTCCCCTAACATCAATGCATTTGTTACATCTTGAGATAAGCTTTTTTAAACCCTCAAAAAAATAAATTTCCTCTTTCTCTGCAAAATACCCATTTATTGCCGACTTGAGTTCTTCATCATCCGAAAATCTTTTTCCACGAAGACATTTTTTCAAATCCGGAAACAGGAAATAATCACTAGGGGCAAGGTCTGGACTATAGGGCGGGTGTTGGATTTCTTCGAAACCACAATCTCGCGCAGCAGCCTTGGAAACTCGCGCCGTGTGAACAGGAGCGTTGTCATGAAGAAGCAAGACACCCGCTGCGAGTTTACCCCGTCTTTTCTTTTTAATTTCCTCCCGCAAATTATGCAAAGTGGAAGCGTAGGATGTGGCGTTGATGGTTTCACCTTTTTTTTTGTACTCAATGAGCAAGATTCCCTTTGAGTCCCAAAAAACTGTGGCCATGAGCTTCCCGGCAGACGGAGTGACTTTGAACTCCTTCGGGGGGTCTGTTCCTTTTTTATGCCACTGCATGGACTCTTGTTTGCTTTCAGGGTCATAGTGGTGGACCCATGTTTCGTCCCCAGTAACAATTCGATCCATAACACCGTCCGCGTTCTCACTACACATTTCCAAAAGCTCTCTACAGCATGCGATTCTCACTTTTTTCTGAGGCGCTGTGAGCATTCGTGGCACCCACTTTGCACTGACCTTTGAAAGGTTAAGATGGTCATGAAGAATGGTGTGAATGGTACCAATTGAAAGCTTGGTGATCTCTGCCATCATTTTCACCTTTATTCGGGCATCCTCAAGAACAAGTTTTTCGACTTCTTTGGTGCTTTCTCCCGTACAAGCAGTAGCCGGGGCACCGGAGCGGGGGTCGTCTTCAATGCTCTCTCTGCCTCTCTCGAACTCACTTGACCACTTTTGCACAGTTGATAATGAAGGTGCGGAACCCTGGTAAACAGCCACCATCTCTTCATGAATAGTTTTTTGACTTTTTCCTTGCTTAGTGAGAAATTTAATTACAGCGCGATGCTCAATTTTCACCATCATCGTCTCAGTTGCCATTATGATTCTGTTTAACTAGAGATAAAACGCGAATTAATAATCACATTTATATGAAATTTTACATGAATGCACTAAAATAATAGTATTACTTGATAAATAAGTCAATTTATATATAAAACCACAGCTTCACCCCGATACCGAGAATATGTTGAACGCCCCTCGTACTTCTACAACCAGAAAACATCTACACTGAGTCGAAAGAAACTGCTCTCAGGTTCCTGCTCGAAACTCTTTACTACTCGTAGGTTACCTGAATAAAAATACATAGTCTAAAACAGGCTTCTATCACTAGAGCAGCAAGTGATTCAAGTAATAGAACCCGGCGTTTCTTGTATCTGGCATCGGTTGTGGCCATTATCTAACTTTCATCCTGCTAGAGAGCATGGAAAGAAAGGCTGAGCTTCATGGGCACAAAACTGTTTTAAATGCGTCCTTTGCTTAAGATTAAATAAGAACATAAATGCGGTATATCTTCAAGAGCGTACTCGACAGGAAGGAGTACGCGCTGGATATTTTCATTGACATCGAGGCTGTTTTTAATAACGCATGTGTTACTCGGCCAGTCAAAACCGCGTAGCTGAATCACTAGTTTTATGAATTGAAGCATGCTTGTGAAGATATCTCGGATTGTTGTGTATGCTCACTGCTATCAATATGTAAAGGCCATGGCGAACAAGAGTTGCCCACAGGGCGTTGTTCTGTCTACAATGTAATAGTGCTCGTTGGTCAACTCTCTGTTTAGCATGCTAAAATGTCTGCTTTCAGCCATTTGCAGAAGATGTGGTTATACTGTGTGCTCTAAAGCGCAGGTGGCTCCAGACATAAACAACGATTGATGCAAAAGAAATTGACTCTCAGTAAATCTTCTCAAAACAGAGGTTATTTTCTTCACGCGCTCGATCACCATCCGCTTTTCTAACGAAACTAGGTATTTGGATGCCATCCTGGATAACAGACTACTTTGGATAAAACATAGGCACTGTCGGGTCTTTAGTGATCGAAGGGAGCTTTTGGGAAAGCATAGTGTTTATCATCGAAAATGCCAATTCTACCCGACCAACCTAACGAAACTATTCGAGTGATGCGGAATACAGGCAAGTAGATGTACTAAACAACTCGCCTATAAGAGGCGATACATTGTACATAGAAGGCCTAGAATGAAGCGTGTGCTCTACCAGCAAGAGAAGAGAAACAACATTGGCTACTATAGAGAAAATATAAAATAGACGGTAAGTACTCCAGAAACCGCTTTCGGAAGTTTTTCCAAAAGAAAATAAGCAGAAGGCAAGCCGACAAGGCCGGAAAAAAAGAGATGAGCAAAACAAATTAAACAATAGAGCCACATTTGATGTTGAGAATATCGAAAATACACCACCGCAGACTGTAAAATGGCAGGACGACCCGAGTTCCGCCGTCAGGCAGAACCAGCAATTCAACCCGGGGGATGAACGCCGTCCACCCAACTAAAACGAAGTAAGAATAATAACATCTATACTTAGGTACAACATGGCTGATGGAGCGGATGATCTACCTGCCGAGCTATTTAAGGCACCGGAAGATGACTCATTAGAGAGAATACAACATACCGAATTATCCTGCACCGGAAATATAATTACATATTTCAAGGGGTTATGTATAGTGGAAACCGCATAGTCTATCATGATTTTAATCTAGCTATCCTCGGAGTTAAACGAGTTAGAGAGGTATAGTATCAATCGTCCTTCTCAGGCAACAAAAACTCCTTTATTCTTTGCTAGTACAGACTTTGTTACACTATTACGCGGGAGAAAGTAGACTAGAGAAAAACTACTGCGTAAAATGAGAAGAACCTTTACAGTTTTACAGAATAAGGATGCCGGCAGAAATCCGAAAAAAAAGAGACTTGAAGTTTTTTTTCCATAAATGTTCCGAAGTACCCCTAGTACGTTTCAGAAAAATAATAAAGGTAATAACCAAAGCGTGAAAAGCCAAAAACAGTGCGTACACCCGAGAATATTGCTGCTGTGGCAGAAAGTGTGCGTGAAGCGCCATCAACATCAATTCACCGTCGTTCTCAACAATTGAACATTTCGGAGACATCATTGAGACGAATTTTGCATAAAGACCTTGGTATGACGCCATACAAAGTCCAATTGATTCAGGAGTTGAAGCCAACTGACCATCCAATGCGTTTTCGCTTCGCTAAGTGGGCCTGCGATCGACTTAGAGAAGATGCCGATTTTGCCAAAAAAAATCATCTTTTCAGATGAAGCTCATTTTGATCTTGGCGGGTATGTAAACAAGCAAAATTGTCGCATTTGGGGCACAGAAAACCCGCACGCATACATTGAAAAGCCGATACACCCAAAACGAGTCACTGTTTGGTGCGGATTTTGGTCCAGAGGCATAATTGGGCCATTTTTCTTCGAAAATGAGCAAGGAGTGGCCGTTACAGTCAATGGCGATCGTTATTGGGCCATGTTGAACGAATTTTTGTTCACAAAAATTGAAGAGGAGGATATTGGCAACATTTGGTTTCAACAGGACGACGCTACGTGCCACACAGCCGAAGCTACACTGGATGTTTTGCGCTCTGTGTTTGAAGATCGCATTATCAGCCGCAGAGCTTTGGTTGGCCACCTCGGAGCTGCGATTTGACACCGTTGGACTATTATTTGTGGGGTGCCGTAAAAGATAAGTGTTACGCCGACAAGCCAGAGACAATTGACGCTTTAAAGGACAATATTCGTGAAGCCATTGGTGAAATACAGCTGCACACAATCGATAATGTGCTTAAAAATTGGACCGATCGTGTAGGCTACTGCATGGCCAGCCGAGGCAGCCATTTGAATGAAATTATTTTTCATTATTAACCGGAAGGATAAAACTAATTATCTGTCAAATCAGACATGAGCTAAGTATTACCATTCACGAAATAAGCACTAGTTGAAAAAAAAATGTTAGATGGCGGACCCTTTACAAGCAGTCCTTCCACCATCTGCTCAACCGGGGTGACCAATGACGGATAACTGGTGTAGCTTTTTAGATTATTTTGATAGAGAGTATGCATCCAATTTTCGTCGAAACTGGGAGCATAAAAGAATGTCCGATGGTTGGAATGTCAACTGTTTCTCAGATCCTTTGATATGCAACAAGCAGAAAGGTATATATACAGTCGTATACCTGTTCTTAAAATGAACCAACAAAAGTCCTTTGCGTCTCTAGATCCATTTTGCAATGTATCAATATCAGCGTAGCTTGCGGCCCAACATATCAACAAAGATCATCGTGATATTTTGCCAAATTTAAAACTGGTGTGTCGCACAACGCATTAACATACTCAATTCGTTCATTACGAGTACCTACAATTTATTTCAAAACTATTGTACATCGAATTCTGGTAAGGAGACCAGACCCTTGCTTTCTTCGAACTGTTAAAACTCGACTATGTAGAATATCAAGTAGTACTTTGTTGTTATGAAAATAAGACAGCAAGTAATCGACTTAATGCTATCCAACAGGTACGCTAAGGCGATTATAGGCTGGAAAGTACTATCGGAAGTCTCTATGTCAGACCAAAGGTACATCGAGGAGCAATCTGCGGAAAACCCACTAGACCCACTTTGAGGGGAAGATCATGAAATCTATCAATGTTCCTCCTAAACTCAGAATAATATAAAAGCCAGAGGAAGCTGTGAAGTACTTAAACGGTTCACCAAGTACTTTTAACTGACATGCCCAGCTACGAAAAAATCTTACAGATCGTCCGTTTGTTGATGCACAGCAAATCTGTAGCGACTACGTAAAGAAACTAAATAAGTCACTTACGAGTAAGATCAATTTGGAAGACGACTGGGGTTTATACAAACCTCTTAGAAAGAACCTTGGTAAAATAAGCAGGCATGCCATAGTCCTCAAAGGAAAAAAGGAAAACTTAGAAAAAATTAAGAAAATTTGATCGTACATACACTGAGTCGAAAGCAGAGACTATCTATCGTATGTTTGAGACTCACTTCCCATGCAACCTAATCAGAACCAGCTTGCAACTAGTTCCCATGAAATAAGCTGAAAGCCAGCGGAGTAACGCAACACACCATAGCTGGTATCTTTCATCAGTTGTGATTACAGATGACTCCAAGTCGCTTACTAATGATGGCATGTGCCCATTTAAGTCACAAAAAGGTATACACCAGCTGATGGTAACTTCTCTGCCAGCCTCGGACTGGCATAAATACCAAAACGCTGGCGACCGGTGGTAATCTTTTCACCGAAAATCAGAAAAGATGACTACACACTCTCCAATCCGTTCAGACCTATTAGGCTGACTTCCTTCATGTTGAAGAGCATGGGGAGAATGGTCGAGCTTTATGTGCTCAAAACTGCTTCGCGAATGCAGCCTCTATCTAAGATGCAACATACCTACCAACACGGAAGATCCTACGAGAGTGCGCTTCAAATTCTGGTAGGCAGTGTTGAACGCGCAATTGACAAGAATGAGTACGCCCTCGACATTTCCATCGAAACCTCTGGAGCTGCTCTAAACGCACTAATGAAACTCCCTTCCGTTGATATTCATATCACGCACTGTCTTTTGACTTTGATCTTATGGACATGCCATCTGATGCAATGACACTAGAGCTTCTGCTGCGGAAAAAGTACGAAATCTACTTTCCCTGTGCCCTGGTCTGTGTTTGATCAGAATTTGAGATAGAGCAGGAATGTAATCGGGTCTTCACGGATTGCTCCAAAACCGATTCAGGATGCGGCACTGGTGTCTTTCTGAGAAGGACAACGTTAGATTTCACTTTAAGTGGAGATATACGCAATTCTGATGACTATCAACTATATTGCGAAGAAACCATGAAAGCATATCTGAATCCTCTCACGATTTCCAAAGTTAGTTCTAGAATGCAAGACTTCCCTGAACACAATCGGAAGACTGAATTCAATGAGTGTTGTTTGAGTCGCACTTCACTATGGGATTATGGGAAATAAAATTGCCGATGAACTTGCTAGGCAAAGCTGAGAGGAGAGTTTTAAAATCACAATCTGTGTGAAGACTTCCATTGAGACTTGGGATTCATATAATGTAAGCATGACCCTGCAGGTGTCCGGCACACCAAACGACTGCTTCCCGACATCTCTAAGAAGTCAAAGGCCTTTCTATTGTCCCTCAGTAGGAAAGACTACAGGCCCCTAACTGGCGACCGGATGGAGCACTACGCTTTTGCTGATTACCTACGTAAGTGTGTTTGTCATAAGCGACACAAAATCCTACGACATTTGCTGTAAAAGCGATGACAATACCGCGGACCACTGCATTTGGCTGCAGGTACTCTGCGTTGATGTGGTGGGCTCTGGTTTTGTAGGCACTTTATCACTGAAGCGCTTACTTAACTTGATAGGGTTATCGCTGGAAATGATCCTGTAAATTATTTCACTGCTCGTGTAGTTTCTTTGGAGCTACACTAAGTCTCTGGTCTATGTCAGCGAGCCAAAGTCTTTAGACGACGCAGAAATTGTGATGTGAAGTTGCGGGAATACCTGCCGAAATATGCGAAAAAGTCGTAAAGTATTCAATATCCAAGCGATTCCTTGGACAATTTTAGCCATCAATTATGTATATTTCAATTCTAAGTTAAACATACGTTTTTTATTTAAAAAACAAAATGGTATGCATCTACTGAACAACACTGTATTATAGCGAGCATTACGTGCTGTCTTACTACATCGACCTGATCAGAAAAGTGCTCATCAATCGGCTATGACGGATAAGCATACAAAGGGGCTCTAGAAGTCTTCGAATTCTACCTGGTAGCACAACGCTGTAGAGGAAGACTTCGCCTAAGGTGGAGGGAAATGAAATAGGACCTCAACTATCAGTTATATGAGCGACTAGTTGTTTGAGGCCACCAGCCGAAATGTAACCACTTAAGTAAGCAAGTAAGGAAAATTTTTACATTCAAGAGGTCAGTAGTTTTCCGAGATTGACGGCCAATGGCAGTCAGGAAAGAGAGCTTAATAGGTTCTTCGTTACGGCTCGCTAAAAGAGCTCAGATTATCCTGTGTATTGGGGCAGGAGACTCTCCGTCCGCCATGTTCACACTTCACAAGGACAGCAATGAGTGTTCGTCTGTAAAAGCATTATCCCATGTTTTTAGTGAAGCCGTATTCCAATTACGATTTTTCGGAACATTTCCTCCCAAACATTTACGTAATATTTTGTCAGTTTACCCAGGGTCGATGTAACATCACTGGATGAAGAATGTGGCCAATGGCAAAGTCAGTGTACGTGGAAATACCTGATCAATAATCTAACCTCGAGATAACCTCGAACAAAACGTGAATTGTTTCTTGGTCTTCCATGAAACTTGTCTATAAATGATTGCTGTTCCTGATGTACAAAGTCTGCGACAATCCTTAACTATTGTAAGTATTTTCCTCAGGCAAGTTGTGGCAATAGTAACTCAGCTCGGATTTGAAAATTCGGCCTTAGACCTTTACCAACGTTATTATTTCTAAAATTGACTTACTTTACATTTATATGTGAATCCGATACTACTGCTTCAACTTCCGTCAAAAAATCGTCGGTTATGGCGTTTTTGAACTTGAATTTCTCCAAATAATTTGTGACGGCTTTCTGAAAATTCTCGCTTCCAACAAAGTCTTCCAACATTCGAATAACCGAGGCTCCTTTTTCGTAAGAGATCGTGTCGAAAATCTCTGTAATCTGATCTGGATTCGAAACAGTCTTGATAATTGGATGAGAAGCAACTGAAGAATCATACTTCATTACACCGTGAAGAGCATGAATTAGGAATTGATCCGACTAAAAGAACTCGATGGATGGAAAGAGTCGAACAACTTTAAAAAAATAAAAAATAGTTCTCACCATATCCCAGTCCGGATAGATTTCATTTATACTCTTGTACTCCATGTACCTGGCGAATCCTTCGTTTAACCAGAGATCATTCCACCACATCATTGTCACTAACCGGAAAAATCAAATATCAGGACCTTTGACTATTAAAAAAAAAAACACTCGTACTTACCCAAATTTCCAAACCACATGTGGGCGATCTCGTGTGCTACAACGGTTGCAATCTTTTGAATATTCGTTGCAGAGCTGACGTCAGGATCATAGAGCAGGACCGATTCTCGGTACGTCAATAGACCCCAATGTTCCATTGCATTTGAAACGAAGTCCGGTATAGCGGCCATATCTAGGAGGAAAAGATTTCAGTGTATATCCTGGTCTAAACATTGGGCTAACCTAATTTGGGTAGAGGATACTCAATTTTGAAATACTGAATATAAAACTCTGTCACAGCCACAGCAGTGTCCAAGGCAAACGTGACCTTATTCAGTTGATGAGAGGTAGCAAATGCACGAATTTGAAAGTCCGAACCAATGCCGTTAGTTTGAACTGTTCGCTGTTCGAATTTGAAATCCGAAACTATGAAGCAGCTTAGGTAAGTACTCATGGAAACACTCTTGGCAAAAACCGTCTTCACTAGTCCCTCACTGGTGGTGACTTGCTGCAGAATCAAAAATCTGAAAATGGCTTTAAATTTCTCCATTTTACTTACAGCTTGATTCATATTCGACAGAGCGTGGTAGTCCGCATCTGGACGATAAGCTAGAGTCACCTCGAAGGTAGCCTTCATTGCAGGCTCATCGAAACAAGGAAACGCTTGACGTGCGTAAGTTGGCTCGAATTTTGAAGTTGCGATAACTCTAAAATGGTTTTTAAAAAAATAAATTTGACGAATACAGTTTGAGATGTTCTGTTGCAATAATAATAATAATATTAGAAAAACAGTTATATTCGTTGCATACCGTTCAGGCGCCAGAAAAACTTTGTTTTAAACTTCAACGGGTTTACTTACTTTTGCGATCCATCGAGTTTCGTGTATTTGCTGCTGTAGAGTCCGACGATTTTGCCTTCCATTCTGCCGCTGAAACTGATGTCGATGGTGATTGTTGTACCAGGGACAAGATCCGTATCCACATTGATGATGAGAAATTCTCGTAGAGGCTCTAATTCATAGTCCAACACTCGTATGGGTTCTGAGGACGGGCCAGTGACACGAACCTCGTTAATGTCTAATTTATTGGAATGCAAAATAATTTGACGTGTAGCTTGCGCGATATTGATTTCGATTGCCTCATGCCCAGAAAAGTTTCCGGAGTCCACATCTGGGTGCAAATATAAATCATAGTTTGTAGGAACTAGGTTTCCAGGTAGACGATAGTTTATGACCTAGATTTGGATGAGATTTGAGATATTTGTAGAAAGTTAAACATTGAATGAGGATTTAAATTAATTTATTGTAAAGTTCATACCGTCTACCTCGGAAAATTACCACTACCTTCACATGGCATTGAAGAAAGTCATACCTTGCCTAAAACACGATCATTCTCAGACAAATAACTAGTGCATCGAACTCCTTGTAGGTTCATTTTACCAGAATTTCTCAGTCTTTCATAGAAAGATGAGTAAACGCTTCAGTGCCAAATGTACTAGCACCCACCATATCCGCACCGATTACTTGCAACCTGATGCGAGCTTAGTCTAGGCGACACTCACAGCGATAGTGTTCTGCAGTGTCCTCAAGCTATTGTGTATGTTATGACTCGCACGCTTAGTGCCGCTCTGCTCCGCCAATAACAGTCCATAGTCTCTGCTACGGGCTAAACACTAAGGGAGGTCGAAAAGTCTTTGCTGTATCTGTCGGAATACTTGGAGCAAGTTCGGGTCCTGATAAAATCTACTTTGAGCCCTACCTAGCAAATTCATCGGCAACATTCATTCTAGTGATCTGAAGAGCAACCTTGGAAGTTATGACAGAGACCAGCAAAATTCTAAAGGTAGCTTGGCTATCGATTCTTCACAATACAGTTCATCGCCACTTGGTAGACAGACGCAAATTTTCCCAAATAGTATCCACTCCTAATACAATAACGTTGTCGTTCTTCAGAAACACATCAGTTTTAAAGACATCCACCCGACTACATTTCGTATTCTTGCAGTAATAGGAGTTTCAGTGTAATTGCATCCGACGCCATGTCTATAAAAGACAAAAGACGGTCGGCGCGGAAGGACATCGAAATGACTGTGCGTGCTGTACCAAAGGCCGCATATTATTTAGGAGAGGAAGGCTTATCAGTGTAATTCGAAAGGCCACAATCAGTCGAGATAAACCCTTCTTTTAAATTAAGTGACAGCAGCAGTGACAGTAATAAGCCCTGTGTCTTGTTCAAAGCTGCTTTACAGTGCCAGATAGCCAACATCCCCTTAGAAATTTTTCACGTGATATGTTTAGTGTTTAGTTTAGTTTACTTCTTCTTGTCACCGATCTTTCTTTTGTTTGGATGTTCTGCATTGGTAGGCATGTCAGAAAGACAGGTTTAAAGTTATCGGCAAGCATTTTCCGATTTTCGGTTTCGGCTACACTTACTGTTCGCCAGAGATTCGATTCGGTATGCATATTATGCGCCATTTTCAGGCTTGCAGAGTTATTAGCAGCTTTTCTGTATCTTTTTGTATCATAAATTGATGTATGCCATGGATGCCAGGCGACTTGAAGTCATTAAATGAAGCGCGAACGTGTTTGATCATCTTATCCGTCACCACAGCCAATGTGGTGCAAAACTCCTTATGACAGTTTTGTTCGAAATCTATGTTATTTACTTACTTAGGATGGCGCTACAGTCCGGGGTGAACCTGTCCCTCAACGAACAAGCGTGTTCAGCTAGCTGCCTCCAGTTTCGCACGCTAAGTTGATTGAAGTCCATGAAGTTGATTGCGGTCTTCCTCTACTGCACTGTTGATATAGTTGTACAGCCCGTACAGTTCGTGGTTGTATCTCCTCCTCTACTCACCGTCTGTGCAGACGGGACCGAAAACTACACGAAGAATTTTCGTCTCAAAGCAGCCATGAGCACCCTCATCCACTTTTGATGAAGTCCATACCTTTAAGCCATAGGACAGAACTGGTGTTATTAGGTTCTTACAATATATAGGGGCACTTTTGTTGTTCGAGAGAGGACTTTGCTAGTCAATTGCCTTCTTAGCCTAAAGAAGCAGCGTGCATTCTAGGTCGTCAACCTGCACGAACGGCGAATTTGACAGGGATGCTAAAATTAAACAAATACGCGGTCTCAAGATTGATAAATACTCGTAGGTACTGTGTATCGGTTTGGAGCTCATGGGATTTTTCCAACATCTGCCGCAGTGTGAATATTTGGTGGATGGTAAACTTTCCTGGTTTAAACCACGCTGATATGGACCAATCAGGTTGTTGACGAATGGCTTCACATAATACGGCTGATGCGATCTTATAGCCGATGTTAAGAAAACTGATGTCTCTGTCAGTCCAGGGGGTCTCCTTTCATGAGTATCGGATAAACAATGCTGAGGTTCCATTCATCGGGCATAATTTCGTCCAAACATATCTTACAGATTATTTGGTGTATGCTCCTTACCAAATCATCGCCTGGCCGTCCACTCCAGCAGCTTTGTTGGACTTAAGCTTAGATATGGCTATCTTCACTTCATCCAGGTCGGGTGAGCGGAATTGTTGGTATACATCTTCCAGCTTGAAAGGTTCATTCTGCCTGACGGAGGTATTTGATTTGTTATCGCCGTTATACAGTCTAGAGGAATGCTATTTCCAAATCCTCAGCATCGACCGCGACTCTACTACTACTCGTACGTTTTCTTGTTCATTTCTACAGCCTTCGGTTTGGGGCTTGTGTCTTTACCTTTTGGCGAAACCTACGAATCTCATTCCTGGAGCATCTCTCAAATCCTCGACTCTTTTTCCTCTTGAGAAGCCAGTGTTCGTCCCACCTCATTTGTTCGTAGAACTCGTGAGCACCACTAGTCTTGCAATGCGATCTTGCTTAGATGCATGTGTTTACCAGCACTCGTCGTCCAACAAGGGATTCCGTTGTGATGGCCGAGTGAAACCCGAAACCCAGCACATCAGAAGCGACATGTCGGATGGCTTTTTGGCAATAGTGAGACTGGTCTTCGATATTTGATGTTGGCGGCATAGGACCTTTTAAGAGATTAACGGAGACTCGATCAGAAAAGTTTTTGTCCGACGTCAAACTTCCTCACAGTATTAGCTTGCCTTTGCGATGTTCAGGATATCAGCAACCGTACCTTGGCTACAAGAAGGTAATGGTCCGAATCGATGTTGGCCCGTCACTAATACTAGAGGAGTGCCATGTGTCGATGGTAATGTGTTCAACCTTGTTGACGCTTGTTTGATCAGGAGTTCTCAAAGTTCCCTTATAAATATCGAGTTGCGGAAACTGTGTGCAAGCTACGACAATGTTTCACCCCGTGACGAAGTCGATTAGCCTGAATCCGTTAGCGGAGGACAATTTAAATGTCATAGCTAGAACATTGCTTGTAGGTCTCGTCCAAGAGCCCATATTTGGTGTCGTCATCTTTCTCTATTTAGACGTGCGCGCATATAAGGGTAATGTTGGCAAATTTTGACTTAATACGGATTGTTACGAGGCGCTTGTTAACATCCCGTAAACTCAAAATGTTTTGATACCTGAGCGTGTCCAATCCATTTTGTTGCATCCCCGAATCTGAGAAGAGATGTAAGTAGCAGATAGCTCTGAGAGCTCGTGGAGGTAATAACTTCTTAAAGTTTCATGCCTCAAATGGGAAAGTGGCACAAAGGTGGAGGGAATTCTCTCGTGAGCCTATATTCCCATAACCTCTGTAGAGGTCTTCGTCGGTAAAGTGCAGCTTTATGGCGTGCGCCTCAAGAAGATTATGAGCTGTGAGTTATCCAACAAGCGTAGATAGTTCATCTCTGCTTTTCAAGAGAATCTTACTTGTTCTTGCTGAGTTCCAGCCATAACTGATTTGTGGTCTCAGAGGTTGCAAAGTTTTTTCACCTTTCATTAGCTTTTTTGTTGTATTGTATTTTCAGAGTGTAGGGTGGAGGTTGGATACTTTGATTTGCCAGTTCCCTTTCTAGGGAGGATCCTTTTCGAGCTGCAGGTACATTGCCCGCCATTCCTCTGTGGCCATAAAAACCACATCATCCGCCTATGCTGTGGGATTCTATTTCTTCCTTTTTTAGATTCAGGAATATTTCACAGTACCACTAGAGCCCATTGAAGAGGTAATATCGCTCCTCCTTGAAGGGTGCCCCTTGTAGTGTGACCCTCAATACCGTGTTGTCTAGTGATGCATTGATGTTAGCAGGCTCGTTAATGCAGGATGAATTCCAGTATTTCCTAAATTTCTACTTCTAGCGGGAATGTAGGCATAGTTGATTGCTCCTTCAATGTCAAGGAAGACTGCTAATGTGTGCTCTCTGTCGGAAAGACTTTTTTCCATCGTGCTGATAACTTCATGTAGGGCCGTTTCCTTGACTTTTCCTTGTACATAGGCATGCTGGCTTGAGGTTAAGTCTTCTAGGTGCAGATTACTACAAATATGAGTGTCAAACTCTAAGTAGAGTTTGCGAATCTCACCGAGTGGATATCTGCTGGTTCCTTCAACATTCAAAAGGAAAGGGAATGAGAATACTCCACCGGAGCATCACACACAGCGACATAAATATACCTATTGAAACACTGAAACACAAAATGGAACTTACGAGTATAGCCAAAGCACGAACCTACAAATCATTGATCCCTTATTAACTAGCACATCCTAACCTACCCTATCAACCACGTCAACTTACTGAAATTTGCTTTCAGCACAGATTTTTATAACCATATTTCTGAAGGAATGGGATGAAAACAACGCATGGGATGAAACAAAATCAGGCGTAGGTGATAACCTGGTTGTTTTATCCAAAGAACTACTCCAATCCTTCAATACTCTTCCATACGAAAGGCGCTCTTCTACGTCAAAATTTAAGCAATTCCACAGGCCGGCGCTTGGCCAACATGTTGAATCCAACACCCTCGACGGGTATTGTAACATACATAAGCACCAAAGCTGCGATCAGATCACTCACTTCGAATAAAATAGAATTGAATGTATCTCTCAAAAATATAGCCAAACAGCTCAAATTATAATTGCCTTCCTTGTGAATCAGAAGACTTCAATCTCCAGGCGCAAATAGCAGGCAGGTTGTCACAAAAAGAAAAAAACACTAGAAAAAGTTGTCATAGGCTAGCTATAAATAGATAGATTTATATTGTATACGGATCATACTCGATGGCAAATGGTCAAGAGAGCTGACCAACCTAACGAGTGTTTGACTTTTTTATAATGCGGGAATTTAGAGTGGATATAGCCGATATTCGTGGGCTTAAAAGCAATCACTTTTCTGCGTACGTCCTCTTCTGTAAATACAGATCAGCTGTTTTGGCACTTAGTGAAACACAGGTAGAATCCCACCCACACCCCTCAGAACACTCTGATGTGAAGCTACCTGACTACGAACTGGTGCCATTATTCTTCTCTCACCGTAGTCTCGCCATTTACGAGCGTAGTGATGTAGCTTACCAAACTCCACCACAATGTAGTCCCTGTTCCAATCCGGAATTCAATTTCACGTGGTTATAACTCCATCTCCGTAAGCAAATTATCCGCTACTGCTTTATTTATAGAAGCCCCAAACTGGACAGCAATTCGTCTTTTAACGAGTTTGATGTGCTGTCTGATTCCATTCAAAGAATTGTATTCCTGCATCCTTATACTGAAAGCGGGCGATTTGAATATACACAATTCTGGGTGGAAAACAACTTAACATAGCTTGTAAATGAGCCCACCCGAATACCAGACGTTGATAGTCATACCGCCAATACGCTGGAATTGTTTTTAACTTCTCACCCTGATAAGTGTACCGTTGATGTGTTCTCCGCTCTAAGCTCGTGGGACCATTGTATCATATCAGCTAATTTCTCGTACACCGACCACGCAGTTAGAGCAAAAATTCCTAAAAGAACGGTATGGCAATACGAGAATGCCAACTGGAGTGGTCTTAACAGCTTCTGGTCATTATGTTTCCTCGATAACGACGTGGATGCCGCTGCTGATATGATCAGTGACCCCATTCTCCTTGGAATAAATATTTGGATAAAATATCTCGAAACACGAAAACTTCTCAATGACCGGCAGCACGGTTTTCAAACCAACAGGTCCACTGGTGATTTGATGGCATGTCTCACCGAAAAGTGGAACCAAAGTGTACATCAATCTGGCGAAAGCAAGATAGTTGCACTTAATATTTTTAAGGCATTTGACAGATTTTGGCATGAGGTTATTTTGTCGAAAATGCGTGCATTTGGGATCGACGACTCTCTTCTTCAATGGAGTAGAAACTACCTTTAGGAACGTTCAATTCAAGTTGTCTTGGATGGTTTCAAGTCTGATATTCACAAAACAAATGATCTTGTGCCCCAGGGCTCTGTTCTACCTCCGACGCTCATTTTTAATTTTTATCAATGATCTCTTGTCTGCTACTTCTAATCCAATATATTCCTTTGCTAACACAGTACTCTCTGCTTTTCATATTCGTTTCCGGACTCACGTGCCTGCTCTTCGGATCTAGAACGGGAACGGCAGCGTGAATGGCACTTGCATTGTCGAAACCGAAAAACTTTCCATTCTCGGTATGTGTGTCAATGACAACTTACGTTTGAATGACCACATATTTGATGTCGCCAAAAATGCTGTGAAATGTCTAGGTTTCCTCAAGCGATGTAAGAAATATTTCACCCCCTCTAACCTGGCTTCAATATATAAGGCGTTTATCCGCCCATCTGGTCAGGTGCCCCTAAGACCTTTTGCACTTGGTGCTAGATAGGATCCAAAATCGTGCGATGAAACTCATAGGTGATGCTAACATCAATCAATAGACACCCTCGAACACCGACGAAATGTCCTGTGTCTCACTCTGTTTTTTCGCTATTACCACCATCAGTGCTTCATTGAAAACGTCAGTAGCATTCCGCGCCTTCAAACCTTTAACCGTAACACTCATCTCGCTATGAATGCTCATCAGTCTACCCTCAAGCCCACTTTCGGACGTACTCTGAAATATCGTGATTCATTCCTATGCCGAACAACTCGCTTGTAGAATGCCCTGCCGAGCTCTCTATTTCCTATTTATTATAATATTCAGACATTTAAAACCAACATACATCGGTACGTATCTTTCTCCCCTCCCTAATTTTCTTTCGCCCGCGCTGTGTACAAACATTTTAGTGGTACTTTAAACCCTTGAGCGCGCGCTACTAAAAAAACAAAACAAAGCAAGGACACTGTGCTAATAGAGCACACGCGCAATGACTGAGAATTCCTAACTATGAGTTCTGCAGGAACTGCACCGATTACGAGGAAGAAAAATCTAGTACGTACTTCATTTACAACTTCCTTGCTATCATCAGACTGCAATACCTACGCACTTGCCACATCCGAGATTTCAACCATCTCTTTACAGATCGCTACAGAATCTGGATAAATTTATCAAGAAATCTCTATCAGGATATCATCTTCCCACGATCTACCAGTGGTATCGAAATGAGCCTTTCAAGGGTTCAAATGCTTTTCAATGTGGACCACTCTAACTTAACCTAACCTATTCCCCTTAGTGAGCATAGGTGACACTACCTCCTAAGTCACTTGTTGCCAGAATTATGACTGTATCGCAAGGCACTTTCATAAGTATTATATTTGTCCAGCTTATGATCGGATCACTGAAACGGTTTCTACTAGATAAAACGGTATGGAGTGCAAGATACTGGTTTTTGTCTGTGACCTCTATCAAAGAAAAACAAAAACAAGGTTGGTTCGTTCAAAATATTCCGCCACTGATACTCCGGTTCATTTTAATTATCCATCAGATAAGCTCGCACAAGTTCAAGTTGTCAATCTCCGATCAGCACTCCTCTGGATTTTTATTGTCAATATCATTGTGTGCACATTTTATCTCCACTTAACTATTCCGATAAAAAAAAAACCAAATACCTGACAAGTGCTGTAGAACTTCAAGTACTATAATATAATTCGTTCAAATCGTTTGATTAGATTCTTATCAGACATCGCTTTGGACTTTCCCTATCTTCTATCTAATTGGCAACTTGAATACCTACATTGTTAGCATTGTAAATAAAATTACCAGTAACTGTATGTTGTCGTCTGCTATCATCAAAAAAATGTCAATATTGATTTAAGAGTAATATTTAGTAAGAGATACGATATGATACTTACTTACCTCAAATGGTTCCTCGGTTGTCGGAGTTGGTGTACTCGTAGTTGGTGTGGGTCTATTCAAATTTTCCAATTCATCTTCCAAAGTATCCAGGGTATTCTTAGCTTCCCTTAAATCTCGATTGAGTTTGGCCTTTTGAACTCCCAACACAGTTGTGGCCACGGCAAAAGCTACGACTACCCAGGACAAGCCGACAACTAAAGCATTTCCCGACACTAACATTATTTCATTCCGTTCCTACGAATAACGACACCTTGACTTTGATATTCCACTTAAACTACAAAGTCACGTCCAACATGAGTAATAAGTTGAGGAAGAAAAAATTTTATAAACCCTGTGAGTATAAATTGATAAGCTATGGACTTGCAACTGATAGCAACAGCCTCGCGCTGTGTCCAATTTAATTCTATTGGCCGCAATTAATGGATTGTAAATTAACAAAAAAGTGGACTGTTACTTAAAATTTGTTTGTTTCTGAAAAATAGCACAACATTGATAAGATTAAGGTTAATAAAATCTGCTTTTACAAAAAAAGCAAGCAAGCAGTACGAGCAAGAGCAAGTAGTGATACAACTCTTAGAGTCCACCTTAAATATGCTAGGTAGTAGTCTGAAATTTACAGAGAGCCTAGAGCACTTCTGTACCAACTTAATAACTTTAGTCTAGTTCCAAAATTTATAAAATATTTTACATAAGGTCGACAAGTAGTTGGTGGGTCTAAGAAACGAATAGCTAGGTGCCTAGCAGGAGGAGTGTTGAAAGTCATACAGATTAGCACGCAAGCCTAAAATGTACCGAGTGAGCTTGGAAAATGATGTCCTGTCATCTTGGTCAAGTGGATGGTTTCCGGTTACGGTGATAAGTAGTACGAGGTTTCAAAGACTACGAATACACACAGCAACTCTGGCGTACTCCAGGTGTTCGAACCGCCAACCAAACCGAACATGTGCTGAGCTAATAGATGCGAGGTACGCATCAGACATTCTAAATGTTCAAACATTCAGACGTGCAACGACTATCCAATGAAAAGAAGCTGCCAACCGCCCAGAAAAAGAAATTCAACATTGGGACTGGAGTAGCCAGAGCCTACAGAGAGCTTCTGAGCGAGAGACTCTCCATTCTACACCCAGTATCGCGACATCATCAAAGGGTAGCCAAGACCACCGTATTATACCAGCCACCACCGAAAATGAGGCCTTGGTGTGATGATGAGTGCGTACGCCGGATAAAGGTGACAGAACATGCACACCTGCATGAAAACAAGGGCAGTGAGGGAAGAGTACCGAACCAGAAGAAGCGAGGATAAGAAGATCTTGAGTAAAAAGAAAAGTGACTACTCAGTCTCCAGCTCAAGAATATCGAAGAGTCCCGCGATAGAAACAACATCTAAATGATTTTCAGGAAAGTTAAGCGGCTGGCAGCTGGCTTCAAGCCCGGAATGGCTCTTCGTAACAGTGAAGGAAAGCCAATCACAAAAGCGCAGGGAACACTAGCTACTTAATGGACATTAGGTGGAGAGAGTGATGTGGTAAGAAGAAAATCCAGGCAAAGAAAAGATTGGCTCAGCTATGAAAAAGAAACAAAAAAAGCAGCCGGCTCTGATGGTTTACCAGCCAAACATTGAGGTGATGTTTCGGTAGGGTGTGAGTACGAGTGGATAAAGACCGGACTATCGGCTATATGCTCCATCTTCAAGAAAAACGATCCTATGTCTTGTAAGAATTATCTAGGCATATAGCAAGGCATGTAGCATACAAGATCCTATTCGGTGTACTATGTGAAGGTCAGAAGCCTTTCTGCAATATACTAAGTGCCATGTACCAATGTGGCAGATCGAAAAACGACCAAATTTTCCTAAGAAAAACCAACGTATTTCAATTCGAGACTCCCCATCTTTTCATCGATTTCAAAGCCGCTTTTAGCTTTACATAGCAATGGCCGAATTCAGCTATGTCGCATGACGCAGGAAAATACGAAGTGCAATGTGCAATTTGGAAACACTTCCTCCGAACTATTGCAAACCTGTACTGCATTTCGGCAAGGACTATCATCCGATTTCTTCAATTTAAGGCTGGACACAGAAGGCACTATGTTCAATAAATCTGTTCCGCCGCTGGGATACGGAAAGGACATCGACATTATCATAGAAGCTTTTTCGGCAAAACGAATTGGTCTTTTGAAGTAAATGAGGAGTCAAAAATTCTTCGTCACATATTTGCACCGGTACGCGAGGAGGGCGATTGGACGAGAAGATACTCGTACAACCGCGAGTTCTGTGAGTTGTATCAAGATGTAGATGTTGACTTAAGAGCTAAAACAATCTACACTGTCTCGGCCACATAGAGCGAATGGACAGCAATATACCAGCAAAGAGGGTCTTCGAATCACAGTTGCCAGTTTCGAGGCAACAAGGAAAACCCAACCTACGTTTTAAGGACCAAGCCATCGCGGATACCAGAGTGCTTGATCTAGAACTGAAAGAGAGTTGTAGGCTGCCGTATGTCAGGCGAATACTCTTCACGGGAGCAACTACTCATCGAGAGCCCGTTAAGAAGAATAAGAACTTTTCCGGACTATTAAACGGCTGGCATACCGGTGGCAGCCGGGACGCATCATTCAAGGTGAGTGAGACCGAGTAGGCTGTTGTCCTTCGCCGGGTGGAAAAACGAAGCAAGTATAAGAATATTTAATCGCAAACTTATCCAATCCGCAGAAGCTAATGTTTAAGCTGCCGTACTTTTCAAGCACAAAGGAGATAATTTGATGAAATGAACATATCCTCGATGAATAAACTATCGAAATCGTCTGCCCGGTCGTGAAAAAATATGGGCCACTGCTGCAGTATATGTATATAACTGTCTTAGTTCAAGGAATATGCATCACAAGAAGTCAACGTAGTAAAGGAAGACCTAATTGGAAAGGGGACCTCAACCAACTCAGCGATCGCAAATGGAGGCAAGAATTTAGGAATCAATGCTCCCAAAAAGGCATGTTGCTTGAGACCAAGACTTCGCTCTCGCTTTACTAGTAGCAGTCAGGAGCTCTAGTTCGTTGTTTTACTAGCCTCTTGTGACCTAATTCTTCGATGATTCCACGTGTGGATATTTACCGAATTGAGTTAACAGCCTAAGGTTTAGAATATGACAATTTTGTTGGAAAATGGTCATGAATGTATTTCAGGGAATACTTTTATAAATTAGAAACTACTATTCAATAAATTATATTCGATAGATAGATAACTCATAGATACTGATAAGATATTCAAAGAAGGTCCTTCCTCTCTAATCGAATGGTAGGCGGCTTATATCCAACATTAGATAAAGCAAAAATGTCCACGCGTCAAAAGGGGTGTTTTTATTGAACTTCGCATTGAACTTCACTTATCGTCCACCAGACATTCTATTTAATTACTACTTAGACTACAACATTACTGGCAATTATGAGTTACTTTGCACGTCCTGATAGTAAATATCTAGTATATTGGTTCCTCAAGTAATAAACTTGCATATCTGCAAATACAAGAATTTAATTGCACTGTAAAGACATAAAAAAGTTAGAAATGTCGACTTGAGTCAATAAAGAGACCTTAAGTCCTATGTTGTACTTATGTAAATTATATTTAAACCGAAATATCCCCCCGCCTAATAAAAATATGAGTATGGTATGTTATATGTCCTAATAATGCGCCAAGTGTCCTGCAGCTTCTGTTTTCTCCGTAACCGTCTATGGTACTCGCAATTTTCAAGGTCAAGAGTGATGGAAACGGCAATAGTGTTGCTCTCTTAAATAAAAGTTCGATCGTTTCGGTCGATTTGAGAAAAGCACAAGTAGTAAAGTTTATTATACATTCTTTCTTTCGACGAGTTTTTATTTTTTGCTAAGCTATCCAGTACCTGAGCTGATTACGTGCCTGTTGTTCTACCTTCGGCGCCATATAGAAATACACTATTATACACTAGGGCTCTTTAGAAAATGACTGTTGTGTATGCTACTGAACCGTGCTACTTTCCCAGGAGTTTGTGTTGAGTTACACCCCGATAAATCTACACCATCTACACTGGTGGTACTGTGCATTGAACAAATTCCTCGACTACTACGCCAGAAAGTTTATGTTAGGGCCACAAACCAATCACCGAAACACAGAAAAAGTAATTTTTTGACGTCACTACCTTTTCGGCAGACAATGAAAAATATCCGAATATCAAATCTATTGTACTTGCTACGAAACACTTTCCGTTCGGCGTTGAGATCTTTGAGACTTTGTCGACACTGGATTGTTGCCCTAATAAAGGGTGACCTGTTAAGAACGGTAGGAAAAAAAACTTTAATGAAACAACAACGGTGTGAGATATAAAATTGATTCTGGTTATTTTAAATCTGCGTTCATGGCATTATGTGTGGAATAGCACATTATTCAAATGGGCGCCTCGGCTTCGCTGGTAGTAATAGCGTGTCAAATGTTGGCCTCGAACTCGTCCAAAGTGGTTGGCTTGTTAGCGTAGACAATCGACGTGACGTAGCTCTAGAGAAAATAATAGAGTGGTGTCAAATCGCATGATCGCTGCAACCAATTGATGCCAAATTTCTCCTTCACAACTTTGAACGTTGCGTCGCTTGTATGGCATGCAGCGCCGTCTTGTTGGAACCACAGCTCGAATATATCGATGTTGTCGAGGTCTGTCCACATAAGGTCGGTTAACATCGCTCTATACCTGAGACCATTGATGGTAACGGTGTCTCCTTCCTCATTTCGAAAGACATATGGTCCGATGATGCCGCCATGCCATAAACCGCTCCAAACAGTCAATCTTTGTGGATGCATTGATGCTTGTCCGAAAACTTGTGGATAGTGTTCGCTGCAGTAATGGCAATTTTGCTAGCTAACAAATGGTTGTCTGGTTTCAATTCTTCAATTCAATTCGGCTTCTTATACGGATGTAGGCGAAAACCCAACCGCAAAATAGGCCTGGTTGACTCTTTGACTATGGCCAATTCAGCTAATCGGCGCCGAATTGACATTTCTGGGTCTTTTTCAATACTGGCCGCTAAGGCGGCTATATTTTCTTCATTTCGCACTAATCTCTGTCTGGTTGTTGGCTTAAGATAGAAATGAGTGTCCTCATGCTCAAACTTTTCCACGGTGTGACGTATCAGGCTTTTTATTTATTTTTAATACTTGGAGCAAGGACGTTATTATTTCTGACACACAAAGCCAAGCAGACCAATTAGCGCCACGGCCATCAAATAGCTGAGCACAGGTAATAGCACGCTACAACATATACTCAGCCATGTGATGTCAAACACCACTTGGCCTACTCTCCCCGCGATTTGGGTATAAAGCATAGCCACCACGATACTCCTACAAGGGGGCCAACTCCTAGGTCACGCCGGAACTAAGTCCCGGGGGCTCCTGACCTCCCGTGGTACCAGAATATAGCCTTCGGTTGAGCTCCGCAACCTTGCGGTTACTTCCAGTGGGGCACCTTATTCCCCAGAACTAGTCGCCTTTTGGTCCTGCTCACTGAGCTTCAGGGTAAAGCTACCTATTTCGACGCCTAGCAAACACTATGTTCGCATAGTCCTGAATCCTTGCTATTTGCGCGTTGTCATCTAGAACACTGCTAACGTCACAAACACCGTCTTCAAAACTTACGCCCGTAGCTTCAAAATCTCTTACATCATCATACAGAGAATATTCACACAAAACGTGTATCCAGTCCTCACAAAGAGCTCCACACGAGCAGCCTTCCACCTGGCTTAGATCCCTCTCATGCAAAAATGCATTAAAGGAACCATGACCAGTAAGAAGAAAGCCCAAGTTGAGGTTAAAACTCAGCTCAGGCCGCTCTCGCATAAATAGGACATTCTTCAGGAAACGGTAAGTAACTCTTCCGTTTACGCTATCGTCCCATATAAATTGCCATCTAGATATGACGCATTCGTCTATCAGGCTCTTACGCTCCCGGAAGGACATCTGGTTGTCTCCATTGTCAGACACCCAATCACGCTCTCTTAGTGGTATACCTCTCCTCACTTTGAAGTCTAATCCACGACTGATAGCCTCCAAGAAAAGGGGTGGTACTCCCAACAACACCTGTAGTCCCTTCGTAGAGACAGTGCGGCAAACGGGTAAACAGCCAAGCAAGACCACTCTTTGGTAAGACAGGATTTTTCTGAGACCCCACTTATTCGTGAATATGTCACTCCACACTGATGCCCCGAATGTTGCACAAGCAACAAACAGCACGCCTACCAAGCCCCCAGTCAGACCGCATAATACGCCTTACCTAACCCACAACGTTTGTGAGTTTGTCCTTGGCTCTTTCCAAATGTGGTAAGAAGTTTAATTTCTCACTCATGGTTATGCCCAGATACTTGACTTGCGTCACATAACTAAAGGTATTACCATTCAAACGGATTGTGGGAGGTCGTCGTTTAAATGAGTTTCCCTTGAGGACCATCATTACAGACTTTTCCTCTGATACGGCGACGCCCACACTGTCGCTCCAGTCCGCGACGATTTGGATTACCCTGTTTCCCATTTCTTGCAACACTCTCCTGGAGCGTCCCTCAAGAATAAGTAAGAGGTCATCCGCATATGCGCAGCACTTGCAGGTCACACATATCTGTCCTAGCAGTGGGTCCAAATGAATGGACCACAGATAGAGCCCTGAGAACATTCACGCTCCACACTCACACGCACACTTTCATTTCCACCTGAATTCGTTGCACATGCGATTTCAGCTTTTCCAAAGCTCAATTTCCTGGCATCCCACATCCTGCAATCTCTGAAACACACTTCCCCAGCCTAAGACATAGTCCTCCCTACTTGCCTGGACACAGTCTTTCACATATGCTCAAACGTCCTCAATAGACATGCCTTTTTTGAATCCGAATTGAAAAGGAGACATTGGTTCGGTCATATTCTCCAGAAGTCTTTCCACCATAACCCTTTCCAGTACTTTTCGAAGTACCGAAAGCAGGCTGATGCCCCGATAGGATTCAGGGTTTGACCTAATCCTGTTGGGAGACTTCAATAGGACGACCACCTTTGCCTCCTTCCAACCCAATGGAAAGTGATTCGTCTCAATGCATCTACTGAAAGTGCAGTCTAGATAATCCGGAACGACTTTCCAAATGGCTTTCACTATTTCGCCAGTCATTCCATCTAGTCCAGTAGACCTCTTTGGACGGAGAAGTGAAATAGCGTGTTCCACCTCCTCGGTTCGCAGTTCTGAGTTAGCTACTGACTCTGCAGCCAGAGGGGCCTCAGTTCGGTCATCTCTTGGGAAGAATGCATTGAGTATGGCACCCATGCCGTCCCTCCACTCCCTATGTGTAGTATCACCCACACGTATACGTCCAACCTCGGGTAATTTATTGTTAGTTCTACATATTTTGTAGAGCCTTCCCTAAGGATTGTCCCTATTTGAATTCGCGAATCTTCTCAGTCATCTTCCTTAACTTGGATAATCCTTCTACTCAGCAAGGCATCACCGGAAGGCAGAGCCCAACTGAGTCAAGTTTTCAGCGTTGTTAGCCCGAGCACTTTGGAATTTCTTCCTTAGTTTTCGGACTTCCCGCCGCTTCGCATTCAGACTGCGTGTCCACCACTTCACTCTTTTGAGATTAACCTTACGGTTCCTCTCAAAGAGATCGTCGTTGACACGCTACACACACTCGTTAATGTACTCGATTTGCTGATCGATGTTCAGGCTTCCATACATCTGAAGGGGTATCGAGGATACTTCTGCAAGTATATGGCGCCCTAACAATGTCCTGATAGGTGACCTCAACTTGTATCCAGCTGTGGTCACTTATGCTTCTGGAGATTTTCCATATAAAAGAGAACGCTCTAAATGCGGATTCATTTGCAAATGTGACGTCAATGTCGCTTTTTCGACCATGCGTATCAAAAGTGTACAACTCACTCGGCCGATTAAGAGGGTGCATATCAGATGAGTTACTGGACATCTTACTATGCCATAAAAGGGAAATCGCATTAGCGTCAACGTCGAGGTGTACAGTATGACAATAACACAGAGTACACACTACACACCCATCTGAGTTTTGATCACAAATTCGACCCTATTGGGTATATTACGATTGTAAAATTCGATTCCAATGCCGGAAAACGCACTGACTTATCAGTCCTCGGAGTCGAGTTAATCTTCAAATGCAAATCACTTAGTAATTGGAGGGGCTTTATTTAAGCATACGACTTCTGAGTCTCATCTGAGAGGTAATGGCCATCCACACAACTTATCCATTTCGCAGTAAACCAACGCTTCAGAAGCTTTAACATAGATTTCATCTTCAAGCACTGGTGGGCAATCTCATGACACTCTAGAGGAGTAACTCGGCGATCAATGTTAAGCAAGCTTACGTGTCGATTCTTTTTTCATAGATCATCGGTATCATAGTTGGAGCCAAATTGCATATGCATAAATATCATGGCCTTTGTCTAAAGTCTTTGAAAGCAATGCTTGAATTATAAAAACTTAGTTGAGACTGTTCAATTTAAATGTTAAACTATTACTAGTATAGGAATATACAAATTTAGATGTGGGCATTAGGTACTCGTATTTACACTTTTTCGGATAACTCCACGATTGTCAACAGTATGCCAATTTACAATAATAAGTTCCAGCTTTTCTTCCCCGAATTGCGCGAACCCCATCCAAAAACGCATGCTCGGTGGCTTTTTTCTTTAGGCGATTTTTCTGTCTGACGGTTATGTCACATGAATTTCCACTCAAAATACAAATCCTGATACTCTACATAAGGATTCAAATTCCCGAATTACAGATCATGCTCTGTAGATGAAACCACCATAGGTAAAACCAACTTATATGAAGAGTTCTTTAAGCTGTTGGGAAGCGCATAGGTAGAAGCTCTATTGAAGGAGCAACATTCCAGTTGCGATTAAAGTCTAAGCCCTCCACTTACTGTGAACAACTTTTTTTTTGTTTTGTTAATTATTTTCATTAGTGTAAGGGTTTTAGAATTCTTGTCTCATTTCATAGGTTTGCAATTCGAAACCGACCCTCTAGCTTAGTAGTCGAGTAAGTAGCTTAGCCCCATGCCGCCACTTTGTAGAAAACTCACCACGTATAATACTATGATACAGGGTGTCCCAGTTTAGGTTTTCGCCTGCTGAAGTTTTATCTCGAAATCAGAGGTTCTTCACTTTAACGGCCTATAACTTGGAGGAGGGTGCAAATAGATTTTTGTTCGCCATAACTTCAGGAATTTTCAGCTTTCAGGACGAAAACCTAAACTGGGACACTCTGTATATGCAAACCAAGGAAGCGCCCACCTACCCCAAAGAAAACCCGCGAATACTGAGTACTTACACCAGCAAAGGGTAACAGAAGAAAAGATTACCTCGGAGCAATTTAGATGATTTAGATGATGCCAAAGTCCGTCAATGTAAACGTCACCAATAATCGTTTGATACAGGATAAGAAACAATCAAGTCGTTAAGTTTAACACTTATGTATATTCAAAGTACAAATACAATTGGCTTATAAACAATTCGAAGGGTTCATAATTAAAATAAGTTCACTCCTCGGTGGGTTTAATACTGAGCAACATACATTTTGTTGTGATGGACGAGAATAGAGGGTGTACTCGTAAGTACATAAAAGAAGAAAATATGTTGGTGCTGAAGCACAAGTAAAGGACTTAGACATTTATAATTTAAGGACTTCATTTTTTTTAATTTTAAGTTTAACTACTATTTAACAATAAAAACAACAAAGGCTTGAGATGGTTTAGTCTTACAGATTCCTAAAGGCTTATTGTAAGCCCGCGTATAGTTGATCGAAGGCGGCGTTGATCTTGGCTTTACCAAGATCACTGACGGGGTCCTTTAATTTCATGGAAGGCAGTTGGTACATAATGTCTCCTTGATCACGTACCACGTGATCTTCTTATCGGAGTGAGCGGTGGATCCAAGTGAATGACAGGCCATATTATAGAAGGCAATTATGTTGCTCAACATACTGATTGTCTGATAGAATGGGCAGAAACAATAGTATGAAGAGTAGGAGTTCTGTTGTAAGAAATCGTCGTAGAGCAGTTTGTAAACCTCCAGAGTGATCTTATCGGTCTCAGTCAATGAAACCTTACCGATGAGTTGCACCGTGGCCGTGGCTCAAGTGGTAGTGTATTGGTTTCCCAATAATACGGTTCTGGGTTCAATACCAGCCGTGCTCGAAGGACATTCTTTGTTTCAGGCAACTAAAATCCCGTGAAGTGAATGGTTGCCTAAATACAACATCAAGCCAATTTACACTAATTATTTAGTCTCCCCATTAAATGTTGGATGCCACCCATGGAGCGAAATAACCACTGAGCCCAAACATCTTTCTCTCCCCCTCTATTTTCCGAATAACTTGACACGTTCTCCGGCATTTTAAGAGTAGTCACACCCTTTTGAGCGTTAAGTTCTTTTTTTTTTTTTTTTTTAAAGGAAGATCTTCCTATTGTACGATTTTCCCGACCTAGGACCAAGTTGCACGAATTCGACAAAGCTCTTGTCATAGAGATTATCTTGTCATATAGTGGCGATACAGCAGCAGCAATTGAAATGGAACCTTCACGTTCTGGGTTACCCAAACACCTTTGTAGAAGGAATTCAAACGGCCATCCAAGTAGGCCGTGTAACCAGAATTGGCAGGCATTTCAGCGGGATGACCTGAAATTTCACGAAGTGCCTCAGCCCAGCGAGAGGTAGAATCAGCCATCATGGATGCTTTGTTACACATATTACGGGAATATTTGGACAAAGTGTTACCAGCGCAGATGGAAGCTTCGCAAGCAGCGACAGACATGTACGGTACGTTTCATAATAGATTCGGTGAGACCATCGATTTCAACTAACAACTCGGGGAAATCACGAAGTACTGCAGATACTACTTGGGGTATTGTACTTAAACAGGGCTTGTGGGATGATAGTTTTACTACAACCGAAAGCTCCGGCAACAAATCTAATACATGTTGACTGGTCAGTAGTTTAGAAGTTACTTCTCAGTAAATGGTCGTGATTGACGTACATTCCATACTTACAAAATATATTTTGCTGGTCTGTTCATCGAATTCGGTTTCAAAGACAAAATTCTCGACATTGTAGTTGCCAGCTGGTGCAATGTAACAAACTGTTGGCGCGGGGTCCACATCATCTTGAGCTTAACGAGAGTGTTTTCGTGTACCAAACCGTACAAGTCATCTCCGGTAATATGCGATTCAACTTTCACGTTGAGTGGATTGAACTCCCATGCAACTGAACGGTATAGAGCGGGCAAAACACTCTTGAATATAAATGGAGTTGGTCAGCTCGTTGATGTCTTTCAATGGACGTTGGATGCCGTCGAAAATGCTGCCCTTAATAAAGGGGCCTAATTCAATTGAAAGTTCTTTGCCAATACACAACGTTGGATCAGCAATAGTGACGTAAGGTGTTTCTTCATATATCTGAATGGTGGCCAGGCCACCTTCGAGGAGAATACTTTCACCCACTAGTTCGAAGTAGCCAACACGCATCAACTCCTACATAGCTGGTCCAGAAATCACGCCTCTATAGTTGGCGCATTTAAGAGGGTCTTCTTTCTTTTGGATCAAGCAAACGATTCTCAGGTTCTATTCATCAGGCAAACTTTCTTCAGACTAAACCATGAAAATGGATTGGTGTCGGATCTCAATTTTTAGATGTTGCCACTTTTATTTTATTTTAATCATGTGGACGTAAATTTCGGATTTCATTGAAAGCCAACTTGTTCGTTCTGTTAAAAGCAGAATTTGGATCATAGCTAATCTCCACAGGTTCCTGTTCAGGTCATGTTGCCTTACCACGTTGTTTTGATCTTCTTGGTAAAACTTCTGAATTGCCGAATATTTTGCCAGTTTTTCAGTATCTGTGGCAATGATATGCAGCAGCAGATTGTATAGGACTGGTTGAGAGGTTGCAAGAGATACGATTGGTAATTGTTTCTGTGATTTGTTGTGATTGTATCCGTTCAGCGTTTAATCTCGCCTCAAAACTCACATTTGTGGCATCTGAAATATCCGAAGATGTATCCGAAAATTCATATAACTGCGGGAGTGTCTTGCATTTATCACAATACGATCCATTTTTTTTATGCTTTCGTGATCAAATGACCTTCATGTTTGTTTGTGAATATTAAGGTGAAAAGGCCTCTTCCTAAAGTGATATCCCACTCTGCAGCGAAATCAATTAGCCACATAATTGAAGCGGCTTTTGTGGCTGTGTTTTCAGGCAGAACTCCCAAAAATATCCTTCTTTCCTATTTTATGGATAAAATCACTTAACGTCATTCCTAGGATATTGCGCAAAGCTTTTGTCATTCTTTGGAGTCATCATCTATTGAATTTCTTCTGCGGTGGCGTGAGCGGAATCCAAGCTAATGTTGACTAACTTAACATTGACACGGATTATTGCATCGCGATGCCAATCTCAAGACATCTTGTAACGCTGGCAGAAGTTGTCGCTATCGTTGGATCAATCACTTGGATGCATTCTTTCGAGCGTCAGTTCGGTTGGTTATGATCAGTACTCGGTAGCTACTACAAGAAGATAAAATAAGCACAAATGATGTGTAGTCATCGTAACCGCACTGGCCATCGCCACATTGGTTCAACTAAGTGCGTCCGTAAAACATAACAACGGCCAGATTCCATATACAATATGCCTTGTCGTCCCTATGCTTTGTAAAAACTATCGAAGGGTACCCTTCGTGTCGCGTCTTCTCTAACATCTTGGCGTTGGCACTAAAGGAAACGCGATTTGCTTTTTGATTTTTCTTATTCAACCATCGAGTTTTGAAACATCATAGAGCATTGCCAGGTTGATGTCTACCCTAAAAATACATTATCCAAACACCCTCTCCTATTCGAATTTGACGTTCACCAATGTCGCCCTTACAGTCGTGCTCGGGCATTACCCTTATTGATAGAAATTTTGACCAAATTTCCCTCCTGCTTTATCATCATGCTTAAGTTAGTACATTTGGACTTTATGCGGGATGTAATTAGAAATTGACGTACCCACTTACTTACTTAGATGGTGCTACAGTCCGAGGTGGACCAGGGCCTCAGATAATGTGCCTCTCCAGCTAGCATGATCTTTTTCCAGTTGACTCCAGTTGCGCACACGAAGTTGACTGAGGTCCTTTTCCACTGCCTAAGATGAACTCATCATCTATTGCGTTGTCCCTTTGAGTTGGAGCTGAAATTTTATAGCCCGTACAGTTCGCTGTTCAAAAGTATCCATGTTGCATCTCCATCGATGCAAACCGGACCAAAAATTTCCAGGAAGAACTCTATTCTCGAAGTACCCGGGAGCATTTTCATCGGCGTTCGTTAGTGCCCACGCCTCTGCGGCTTAAAGCAGAACTAGGATGATCAGAGTCTTGTATAATGTCTTTTTGGTTACTCGAGGGGGCTTTACTACTCAATCACCTTCTTAGCCCAAAGAATCAGCTATTAGCAAGTGACTCACTATATGATTACCGCGCTGAAGTTGTTGTCATTTAGTCCTTGCCGTCGATGTTGTGTATCCCTATTTGTTGGCAGAACGTCTCTTGTGTTTAAAGTGAACTCCTATCTAGTAAAGACCTAATTTCATTGACTGTTCATACATTCGATAGAGCTATGTTAAGCCTTGTCATCGCTCTCTTTCGATCCCTCTAACACCAAAGCGGAACTATGTGGAGAACACGGCTCCACCCTTGCTGTTCTTAAGTTCACTGCACCCAGAACTTTTTGGAACTTTACATCGGGTCAAAATCAATTAAGACCACAGCCGCCATGACTCTGTGGCGCTAACAAGTCAGGCCCTGACCGAAGTCCATTCAACAGGACTTATGACCGGCAGCCTGTAACTGGTCAAATCGTAGCAACCTTCAATTAAATTTCAGTTAAGTTCTGAAAACCGTTACTATAACACCAGTGTTTGCTATACCCTCGCTTTTTATCAAACAATTTCATTAATGAAAGAAGCCTTGATAATTCGGCGAGGGCCCCCTCGTTGTTAACAGCATACATATAATTTGTTTTTCCTTCGTTGACCGAACCCCATCTCTGCCACTTCTACTTTAATAGTCGCAAGTGCTCCACTGACAGCTCGCTGTGATCTTCCCATTACGAAAGATGATGTCTCTGGAGTTGACTTGTGAGTTTCGTACAATTCTTTGAAGAAAGATGATGAAAAAATCTCATTACTGCGTATCGACGTGTTTAAGTCCTTTTCTGACATTGAAGGTTTCGACCGACTTTGACGGAGCAGTGTGCATTCTCCATCGTCATCCTGCGTAGGAGAATAAGCTTGGCAGGGATGCCGAAACTTTTCATATCTCTGTATATTTCATCTCTATAGATGTTGTCATATGTGGCTTTGAAATCGATGAAGTTGGCGCAGTACAAGGGATCTTCCTTCTTTAGGATCGGACAAACAATGCTGTGGTTCCATTTGTCGGGCATACTTTCGTCGACCCGGATTTTTGAGATGGGTTGATGAATGCTCCGTAACCTGTTAAACGATTGGCAGTTAAACCATTGGATCCAGCAACTTTGTTGGACTTAACCTTAGAAATGACTGTTCTGACTTTATCTTGGTCGGGTGGGCCGAAATGTCATCTGTCTTCGTCCAGGTTGAATGGTTGGAGAAATTGGCTTACTTACCTAGTACTCAAGACTTCTTACCTTAGTCTTCCTCTGACAATAAATCGGCATCCAAATATTTAGGTGCCAAATACACAAGGGCTCTCACGAATATGCACACTTCTAATTGGTCTAGGGTTTTATGCACCAGCCGAAATGCATGTCTAACCACCGAATAACTTTTAGATGTTGACGTTCATCTTTGTAGACTTCCATTCTGGCTTTGTAGCTCGTATAGAACTTTCTAATGTCATTACTGCAGTATTATCTCTTCATTTCCTCGATCGCGCGAGTTATATAAACTGGCCTGAGCCAAAAACCACCACACCAACAACATGTTGGGCAGCGGTGAGTTGCATACTCTGCATGAGAAGGAAAAAATTCACCACCAATTTACTTGGCTTAGCTTGTGTAACGGGACATTATAAGAGATATTTGCTGTTAAGAAAACAGTTTTAGATGATCATTTAATAAAGAACACTTGTTTCTATGATAAGTTGGCGTCTTTTTTTTTCAAAATATATATAACATATAAAAACATAACTCACGCTTCTTGTGCACTTTCTTTTTCTTCGCAAGGAGCCTACGATTTTCCTTTCTATTTTGCTCGTAGAGTACTCGCCGTTCGATGCAACGTAGCTTTGTATGCTTCTTGTTTCGTAGCATTCACTTACCTTCAGGGTACCTAAAGGGCCAGGTCCTGAATAAAACTCCTGGGAAAAGGACCCGGGTAAACAGTAAACATAAAGCAGCCAGCTGCTTTATTTTTATAAGAGCCGCCTATGGTCTCTTCAGGTTTATTGCGCGGTCATCCCCACTGAGCTCCCTTTACTCCTTTGCACTAAATACGTCGAACCAGCTGTATAGGGAGGTATACACCAAGTAATTCACGCTGGCTATAGTGTTGCAATATTTTTGCGTATCGTTATCTGTAAATTTTGAATCACGTCGTACATCAACATGCAGTCCACAATGCCATATTGGCTGCTTTGATTATATTGCGCTACCTTCTGTCCAGAAATTGTAGCTAGCGATATTAGCTCAATGGATCAGTCTATGAACTCAAAGTACCAATTTAAATTCTATTTTAACAATTATTTGAATTTATTTTTTAAGTTTTCCTCATAAATAATTTTTTTGAGTAAATAACAAATGAAAACTCAACAATTTTCAAAGTAACAAACTGACTACTTAGCTACTCTGCTTTTTCAACCATGCGCCTACTTTATCCTTGTTCTCTTCCAACCATTTGATATTGTTCTTTACAGTCTCTTGGGCCTGAACTCTAGCTGCTGCACCTGCACCAGCTTCTGGATATTTATCAAAGAATTGTTGCATTTCTTCCAATTTCGTGAGAGTGTTGAAACGTCCAGTTATTGATGGAATCATGCGACCTAAATATCTCTCATTCAAACCAAAACGATCGACTAGATTTAACCAATTTTCTCGTACATAGTCCCACACGATACTCTGGCCAACTGGATTCGCTGCTATGTACTGTAGGCAGGTGAAGTAATCCTGTCCACGAACATAGCTCTCATTCCACGCTAGTTGAACGTATCTAAAAATATTTCGAAATCAGAATTGGGAGTTTTTTTTTTTTGTTCGAAAATCAATAAACCTGCTTAGAATCCAGGGAACTTGCACACCAGCTAGCCCATACATCAATTTGGACTTTTCGCTGGCATCCTGTTCGTTAATAAATACTTCCCAGACCTGGTCCCAAGTTTGTTCATCACCCCTATTCACCATGCCATAGTAGTAGATAGATTCTCTAAGATCTGGATGAGGTCTGTCGGTGGTATTCGTAAGCCATGTATCAAAGCGACCAGCGACTTGCGTATTGCATGGTTCAAGACCAAGGGAGCAAGCTGCACTGATTGCCGTTATCCGGAGACGACTGTAAATAAGGAAAAACAATATAGTCCCTGTTCAATATGGACAGATCCGGTAATTCCATTACTTTTTCAGATGATCACTTCCAACTTCCCAACCAGCTTCTTCGTAAGCTCTTGTAATAAGTTGCCTAGCATACGCGATGTAATCCTTAAAAATGTCTGTGTACATGAGAGTATTTTTGAGGGAAGTCAATTTCGAGGAAGCCACACTCCAGGGCACGTAGTCAATTTCCTTGGCTAAGTACGTGGTGATGTCCAGAGCTGTGTCATAGGGAAGTTGAGTTGCATCGGCCAGAGAGAAGGCATCATTGAGAAGATTAGCACGATCTCCAATGGAGAAGACCTAACATTGAAATATTGGTCAGTTTCTTTTTTCTTTTCGAATATTCTTCTTTCATTCGTTCTTGAACTTACATTTGGATTTTCAACAAGCTGCTCCACCAAAGCAGTCCACATTTCTGTTGGATAATTCACACGATAGTAGCCGACTTGGTTTTTGTTGAATTTTATCCATTTAGTTGTTTCTGGGACAGTTATAATCACTGAAAATAGAGTAGAATGACACAAGAATATTTGCTGATTAGCTGAATAAAAAAAAAATAAACAAACTAACAACTTGTCTTAGAAAAGGTATTCGATGGAGACCTTGTCACTCAACTGCTTAAGTAGGTGACATATTGTAGAATAAAATGCTTATGCAAGATAAAGTCAATCATGATATATGTCAGGCAATTAAGGCGAATTAAAGGCGCCAATGAAGTAGGGGTAACGTCTAAATTTAAATTAAAAATTCTAAGCTAAAACGAGTTCTAATATGCAATCTTCAGTAAATTTTCTAAAATCTCTAGGAAGTAAGGATCGATGTTCAAAATGTCTCAAATTTTCAAGTCTTCAACGAAGGAAACTGACGTCTCCGCTAAACATATCCATCTGTGTGGGATTATAAATTGCCTGCTGCTCATTAGTTCCATCCCCGCATAGATACCAAACGAAAAAGATGATATGGTGTTGACCTAAATGGACAGAATTAAACCAGTACAATTGATATTTCTGCTCTAAAAATTTTTAAGTCCAAATAAAAGCTGCAGTTAACTGAAATATCATTCTGACTGAGGCTCTAAAAGTCAAATTCACTTCGAGATTTATCGCCACAGAAAAATAGCACTTCATTGAAACCTGCACATTGTACCAGTATCTACCTAATCAGCCTAACATCTGCATTCTGCAAGCTTTTCTAATGATATAGCAAGTGTGCAATTTACTTTCTAGAGGTATGGTGACCGTGGCTCAAGTGGTAGTGTATTGACTTCCCATTCGGACGATTCGGGGTTCAATACCAGCAGTGAGCGAAAGACATTTTTTCAGGCAACTGAAATCTCGTGAGGTGAATGGTATAGTCTGTAGTCGTAGTCCAACCGAAGCCGGAAAATCCTAGTGTAGCATAAGGTCTAAGAAGTATCCCTCTAAGTCCATAAGGCCAATTCCGTGACTCAAATGTGATGTCGGGGTGCATTGTATTGATAAATTCTGCTTCCCATTCAACTCTAGTCAAAGAAGTCCTTAGCGAATTACAAAGTGTTGAATAAATTGAACAACTTCATGAGGGTAGTTTTTATTTTTTCTGCAGATCCAAACGTTTCAGTCATTCTACGTGTTCACACCTTAAGGCTGTTTGATCTGTATACACCTCAATTGGGCGATCAAAACGCCCAATGGAGGGGCTTATTAGCCCTCGTAGGTCAGATTGTTGTCGAAAATAGTGCAAGCAATGCTAACTTTATATTGTGCCAGAAGTAAGAGTTCTGGTTTCATTGTGTAAGTACGGATAAGACAATTATCATTCTAGTACGAGTTGTACCCATTGCCATCTTTCTTACCGGAAAATGGATTTAGATGGCCATGATATCAATAGTAACGAAGGAAAATTTAGCATTACATCAAGATCAGAGCCAGGCGTGCTATGAAAAGACCATATTCAACCGAGTCACTTAACTGTTTTTTCGAGTCTCGCGAAAACAACAACCGTTTGTCTTATGTACAAAATTCACTTCCCAAGTAAACAGTAAGCCAGTTATTACACTCAGCATCAATTACTGAAGCTGCAAATGAACCGAATGACATAACCCTCCATAGCTGGTCTCTGTAATCGGGTGTGATGGCGGTTAGGGACATTAAATAATCTGTTGCTTCCGTTGACGGTGTCAAGTCGCCCGACGCTGTTGGAATATACCCAGCAGGTTACACCAGATGCTCGCAACTTTAAAGATAATCAGAATCTAGGCTGCAGAGGCTAACTGTGGTCAATATGTGATAAAACATTTCCAATTTCTATGCTCAGGCTTCTCCAGAAGAAGAAAACAGAGCACGAGAAGCGTGATCTAAGATATTGAGAGTTTGTACTCCAAGAACAATGCACGGAAGTTTTATCAAAGATTCATACAGAAACCTGTAGAAATATAAAGGGAAACCTTGTAGTAGAGCCACACTCCGTGTTGAAATAAGGTTAAACTTCTTCTGCAACACCGATTGCTCGATTCACAAAAAAAAGACCCCCTTAACCGCGCCACATAGAGAGGTATAATTCCCCTCAATGTTGTGTTAATGTCTGATAACCTTCGTCAACGACTTGATTGGCCCCTATCATTGTAGTTTTGACACTTCCGCAGAACCTGAAAAAAAAAACTCAAGCAAGGCAAATCGATATCCAGCACCGTAAAGTTGAAGGTCATGTATGACAACATCTATAGAGATGAGCTATATAGAGCCATGCATAGTTTTGGCATCCTTACTAAACTCGTTCGTCTGTGCAGAATGACGATGACACACCGAGAACTTCGATGTCAAAAACGCTTTTAGCTAAGGTGACGTGGAGTCTTATTTCACATCATCCTTGAAAGAATTGTGCTGAACTCACAAGCGAAGACCAGAGACAGAGTCTGCAACTATTAGCGTACGCCGATGATATTGGCGTAATTGGCAGAACTTAGTGGGCGGCCACCGGTCCGTTCGCTGGTATTGAGACGAAAGCTCCCAAAATGGGTTTAATGGTAAATGAGCACTAAAGCAACTACATATATGATGTAAACAAGAAGGGACATTCAACATCTACAACATCGTCAATAATATTAGAAATCCTGCCTCCATCGCAACGTTCATTTACAATGACATTCCAGTTGTCAGCTCTTCAGTCCGTTGAATCTTCAATGGAACGATTCCACTTTCACACTCGTGTAGCACGAGCACTTAAATATCTTTTCATATACAAATCCACTAGTTCGGATGGTGCATCTCCCCTTCTTCTGAAGAGGTGTTCTTCCACGCTTCGTCTCTCTCCTCCTACAGACCCATTGCACTTACGTCCCTTCTTTTCAAGGACATGGAAACGGTGATAAATCGACAGCTAATGGAATATCTCGAAACTCGAAAACTTCTCAATGATCGGCAATACGGTTAGCATGTCTCACCAAAAAGTGCAACCAAAGCGTACATTAATCGGCGAAACCAAAATAGTTGCACTTGATACTTCTAAGACATGTGACAGAGTCTGGCATCAGGCTCTTTTGTCGAAAATTCGTGCTTTTGAGATCAACGACTTTCTTCTTCATTATATTAGAAACTACCTTTCGGAACGTTCAATTCAAGTTGTCTTGGAGGTTTCAAGTGTGATATTCACAAAATAAATGCTGGTGTGCCCCAGGGCTCCATTCTGTCTCCGACACTCTTTTGCATTTTCATCAAATATCTCTTGTCTGCCACTTCTAATCCAATATATTCCTTTGCTGATGACATTACTCTCTGCTTTTCATATTCGTTCCAGAACTCACGTCCCTGCTCTTTTTGCTGTAGTACGGGAACGGCAGCGTATATTAAGCTCAATAAATTCCGATATTAGTAGCATAACTAATTGGGAAACTTTTGAACTTTTGAAGTTCAATGGTGCTTCGTCGAAACCGAAAAATTTCCATTCTCGGTATGTGTGTCCACAGTTTCGATATTCGATGCCACCAAAACTGCTGCGAAACGTCTAAGATTCCTCAAGAAATGCAAGAAATATTTCACTCTCTCTAATCAGGCCTCAATCTATAAGGCGTTCATCCGCCGAAAATTGAATTACAATATCCACATCTGGCCAGGTGGTCCTATAGCTTCTGTGCACCTGCTAGATAAGATTCAAAATCGTGGGATAAAACTCATAGGTGATACGAATATCAGTCAGTCAATTGACAACCTCGAACACAGACGTAATTTCTCCTGCCTAACTTTGTTGTATAGCTTTTTTCACAATCAGTGATCCATGGAAATTGCCAGTAGCATTCCGCCTCTTCAAACCTTCAGCCCTAACATCCGTCTAGCTATGAATTCTCATCAGTATACACTCAACCCCACTTTCGGGTGTACTCTGAAATATTGCGATTCATTTCTACGCCGCACAAATAACTAATAGAATGCCCTGGCGAGCTTCTTATTCCTGATCATTATCACTTGAAAACATTTAAAACCAACGCGTGTCGGTATCTCTCCTTCTTTTAAAGATGTAATCCCTTGATCGCGCGTCAATTACAAAAAAAAAATAACGTCACGGTCGACGGCTATAACTTTAAGGTAGTAAGGGTCATTGTCTCTCTGTAGCTCTGGTATCTATTCTATCAATAAAACCTCAGTAGAAATAAAATGAAGACTAACTCTTGACAATCGCTATTTCCTCGGGCTAAGAACTCAATTGAGTAGTAAGGCCCTATCTTAAACAACTAAGAAGACTCTATATAAGACCTTGATAAGTCCAGTCCTACCATACGGACTCTATCGAAGGCGGATGAAAATATCGTCAGCCGGTTCGAGGGAAAAATCCTTCGAAAAATATTCAGCCCCTTTTGCATTGACGGGATTTGGAGTAGAAGATTCAACGATTTTTCTGAGAGAATCTAAACAGCTTTAGTCCACCGAAAGCCCTACCAGAATCAAAGAAAAACCCCTAAGGATCCAACACAAATGATGTTATGAATGATCTTCGAAACCTGAACCCTTGGCTTAGTAGTTGCTAATCACGTACGCGTATACTGATACTTACATCCATCCTCATTGTAGTAGAACCAATCCCTTACGACTGCACCATTTTCATTTGTGTAGTAGGTGATGGGAATGGACCATTTGTACCTAAAATGACATTTTCTTCAAAATACAAAACACTTCAATCACAAGTGAACTGCGCTCTCACTTAAAATCAGGTGAATCATTGTACTCTCCCTCATAGTCCTCTGGATTCGAGAAGTATCGTTTCTGTTTCAACAAATACTCAGTGTTCGATATCTTTTCAATTTCAACAACAGGAAAACCCATTTGCTCAGTCCAAGTCCTCATGATATTACTGCGAAACAAAAAGGGGAAACGTTAATCCGTCTGTTGGGAAAAGTCTAAGAAAGACTAGACTTACGTCACATTTATACTGAGTCCCAGTTTATCAATTTCGGCCAAGAAGTTGTCGGTAATAGCATTTGAATACTTGTACTCAGTCAGATAATTCGTAACGGCCTCTTCGAATACTTCAGGTGTTAGAAAATCCTCTAACATCCGAATAATTGAAGATCCCTTCGAGTAAGTGATCGTGTCGAAGATTTCCGTGATCTGATCTGGAGTTGTAACAGTCTGAATAATTGGATGAGATCCTAAAGTTGCATCTAGACTGAGTACACCATGCACTGTACCGATGATGAATTGATCGTCCTTACAAATAGAATTTGTTTAAATTTAAATTTATTTTACCAAAAAGTCAGCATTTTACCATAGTCCATTCGGGGAAGATCGAATGTACACCCTTGTTCTCAATGTAGCTAGCAAAACCTTCATTTAGCCACAGGTCATTCCACCACATCATTGTAACTGAAAATATCATATCCGTTAGATGGTCGTTCTTGATAAATATATTGTATCTGTGGTAATTTGAAGGCACCTACCTAAGTTACCGAACCACATGTGAGCCAACTCATGAGCTATTACACTTGCCACACGTTGTTTGTTCACTGTCGAACTTGTGGCTTCGTCGTATAATAGTGAAGTTTCACGGAATGTCACCAACCCCCAGTGTTCCATTGCACCCGAAACAAAGTCCGGAATTGCGGCCATATCTAAACGTTAAGGGAAAAATGTTCAGACCATTCAAAAGTTGTAGGCATCACCAAACATACCCAATTTCGGAAGAGGATATTCAATATGGAAATACTGAATGTAGTACTCGGTGATCCTTGCTCCACAGTCCAGTGCAAAGTCAACCTTATCAATTTGTTCTGGGCTGGCAAATACCCGCATTGTGAACTCATTTCCAATCCCACCAGTTTCAATTTGCCGGTTTTTCTCTTGGAAATCTGAAACGACAAAGCACGACAAGTATGTGCTCATTGGGACACTTGTCTTGAACTGAACCTCTGTGGATTCGTCAAGTTGTTGTTGGGACTAAAAGGTAATATGTATTTTTTTTAAATCAATTTGCTGATAAAATTATTTTAAATTTTCGTACTAACCCCAATATTCATATTTGACAGAGCATGATACCCTCTATCCGATGGATGCACCAGGCTGACGGAATATGTGGCCTTCAGTGCTGGTTCATCAAAACATGGGTAAGCCTGACGGGCATAAGTTGGCTCAAATTTTGATGTTGCTATTGTTCTATTTTAAAATACACAAATCAGAGTCACCAAAAGAAAAAAAAGGATCAGGTGGACAACTTACTTTAAAGTTCCGTCAGCCTTAGTATAAGAACTGCTGTATAAACCGACAATTTTACCATTCATCTGTCCACCGAATAGAATTCCAATTCGAAAGTTTTTGGCTTCAGCAGCAACCTCTTCGGCCATATCGATGATTAGGAACTCGCGCACAGGATCTAGAGTATAGTTGGAAACGAAGTTTGTCGCACTACCACCCAAAAGGTAAACATTTGTAACATCGAGATTGTTGGCATGAAGGATGATCTGTTTGGTCGTTTCTATAACTTGCAGACTGATTATTTCCTGTCCAGTGAATAGGCCGGTATCTACGTTGGGATTAAGATGCAAATTGTAGTGAGTGGGGACGACCTTTCCGGGGAGGCGATAATCAATCTGAAAATAGGAATCAATTAAAAAATTAATAGAGTGAGTAGAGGCATAATAAGAAAGCGATCCAGCTTTTAAATTGTGCTGAACCTAACTCAGACGGATGTTTGAACTTAAAAAGATATCAGAAACGTGATACACGGTATTCCAAACTTAGTAATTTCTGGTATAGTAAGGGGTTGACGAAATCATTGTAAATGACGTCATCCTAACACCAACTGGCATCAACATAAAGTCGCTCGGATAAACTTGAAGCATGCAAAGTGTGTACCAGCTATCCTAGTCGATTTTCTCTGGGAGAAAAACATTGGCCATGCTCTTATCCAAGACCCTGGGGTCCGACGCTGCCATGTATGTACAAAAAAAAAACAAAAAAGGTGAGTCACGATCATTTATTTAACGACAGTCGCCGTAGAGAAAGAAATAGAGATAACCATGTTGTGAACAAAAACCTTTTCCTTTCCTTTTTCGGTATTTTTTTTTTCGGTTACACTGTCGGCAAACTGAAAGCGCTTTGAAAGTTTTCCGAAGAATATTCCTATCCAGGATGGCACTCCAAGCTTAGTTGGAAAGACGGATTTTATCCATCCATCCCATGCCATGACAGATACTCTTAAGTCAGTTTTCCCACTTCCATTGCACCAACTGTCGACCACGTCTAGGGTAGTCTGCGCTTTATCATAGTTAGTTGGTACGCATGATCTAAAAGACAGCACAGCTACATCATATGCATATGCTTAAGCGTAGAATTTGGTTAGAACCGTTGATAGCATTAATCCTCTGTTTAGCGCTGCCATCATATATTGGCCGCGGTTGGCATTCGCAATCAGGTTCTGTTCACCAGCATTGCTCTAATCTACAAAACTATGCCATGTTCTCTGTTGCATGAAAATGGATGGAGGCCTTCAATTTTTCCTCCCAGAATTGCAGGAGTAGTCTCGTAGGATTTGCCGCATTGTTAGACATGTTGCATTTTAGAGAGAGGATGAATTCACAAAAAACATGAAGCTCAACTATGCTCTTCAAGTAAATCAGACTGATAGGTCTAAAGCTTTTGGCGAGTGTACCTTCATCTTTTCGAATTTTCGGTATAAAGGCTACACTTACTGTCCACCAAGGGTTCGGTAGGAACGCCAGTAGCCAAAGAGATTTACTTCAGAGTTGCCAACAAATAGTGTCAACCTCTTTATAGCATAATTGCGTACATGCTGTGTGACAGCCGATTTGAAGCCTCTTTCGTCATCACAGCCAATGACAGATACAAGCTATGGTGGATTGTGGAACTCAGTTCACTTGCAGCTACCGTGATAGAAATTGGTTGTAACTCGGTCTGATCGGGTTACCCAGCAAATGAGTCTATGTAGATCTGCCAACAGATCTGCCGAGTCTTTCCAGTCTGACTGATTTTCCTCTTCTAAAAACTTTGATCAGTTTATCAGTCACTGATTGTTTCGATTGCTTCTCGAAATCCGAATAAGCATCTGGTATTCTTTTCGTTTAGAACTGTGAAGATTCCCGTCTTACTCCAAATTAGTCTTAACTAATCTGTTTAGAAATCTTCGGGTTACCATAAGTAGTAGCTGCATTCAGGACGGCAAAGACAAACTCTATTGAAATTATAAATCCAACAAATCGACTTTCTTGCGAACTCCACCGCATTTATCGAGTATGAGTACTTCAAACTTACTTGCCACAAGGGCGGATAGTTACAATGGAAGAGGGAAGATGCTCGATACCATACTCATAATCAATAACATTAATTATCAGAGCCGAGCACCACCATAAACCTTCAATTTGGCTATTAGCTTTAAAAAATATTCACACTTGATGAAGTAGGAATCAAAGTAGGATACGCGTATGATGTGGTCATTTTAAAGTCAGGAATGTTCACTTCAGTGTTCAGCGAAATATCTGAAAATTTCTAGTTAGGCTAATTTACACGAGCAAAACTGAACTAGTACAGTTTACCTCAAAGAATAAATAAAAGTAAACTTACCCTTTCCACACATTCTAGTCATTTAGGAATCACTATTAATCCCAAACTGAACAAAATATAGATCACCGAGTTCAGAAGGTCTGTGTTCCATTTTTTTCCAAACCTTGGATGGAACTCTAGTCCGAGGTGAGCCTGGAGGCAATGAGAAAGAAAATGTTTCCTCTAACAAGCATTTGACAAGCCAAAAGACCAAATGATATCGATATCTATCTAAACATATGTATGTATGCTTTTTGACAATATAAAATATACATGTTATCCTCTGTCGCTGTCAACATATCCTTGTCGTACATTGCGCTCTCTAAGCTATGATATATTTTCCCAGAAAAACTTCAGCAGATAATAGTTGCGATTTAATCGAGGACAGGCACCCTGCTTAGGAGCCAAAGTAAGACACTAAAAATCCTCCTAAGACGGAATAATTCTCTTAAATCTGAGTATCAAGGCAGTTCTATTGGAAATTTTAATAAAGTTGACTGGCAGAAATTTGGTCAGACCATCTGTGAAAAATTAAACACAATAATACAAGCCTTCACAAGGCATATGAACTTAGATTTTCCAGTAAGATTTAGAGAGAAGACCTTACTTTCAAAAGGTTTACCAGGCGAAACATCAATATCTGCTATGAGTAAAAACTAAATAAAATTAAAAATCACAAAATCAATAATATCAGTGAAGACATAGGACCAGTAAAAGTACGGCCAATTCATTGAAACCATTTGCGAATATTTTGCGAGACTAACAAGATTCTATCCATTGGGCTAGCAGCGCCACAATCAAGTTAATGGCGAATTGCTGGAATTACCTGCCAGTGGTGGTCCTGGGTAACTTAAGCATAAACACTTACTCATGTAGGCTAAAATGGCAAGGGCATGCTCGGCCAATAGCATAATACTGGCATACGTTGTCATAGGGGTTACAACCCTATACAGGAGAGATTAAAAAGGTATGACGAACCTCGCAAACGTTTAAAGGACAACTACCTTTGGATCTGCATTTGAAATATTCGGACCCTGCACAAGTCACGTGCAGCCGAACAATTGGCAAAGTTTCTTGACTGCTATCACCAAATATAACCGTCATCCAGTAAATGCGATGGGATGGGCCGGACATAAGGGGGATGAACAACTGTGATATATTCGTATACTATGGTGATTGCTACAGGGAAAAGAAACAGCGTTTATTTGAATGCAGATTTGCCATGTGCGGCAGACTTAGGCAAGAAGTCTTGAGCTTGTATCAAGTCTAAATTCAATAACATAAGCCTAATATCCGCTCACACCCCTTGGGAAGACAAAGACGACGCCAACAAAGAATGTTTGTGCGGGATAATCAACTAGACATATGAGCAATGTCGGCAGGGTAGGTAAGGAGGACATCTTTGATAGGTTAGTTGATAAGCATAGCCACGTCTGGGTTAGACTTATTAGCTTTCCGGCCGGACGAAATATCACTATAGCAGGCATGGCGGTCCCCGGATCATAAAACACTAAATCAAATTGATCAAGTAAATCGTGCCTCCAATATTCTGAATGTCCAAAGGTTCCTGGCAGCCAATCTTAACTCGGAGCACCATCTTGTTGCATCCAAGGTGCGAATGCGGATCTCCAAAGCTCCACAACAAAGAAGGACTACTATAAGAAAATGTAGCGGAGAAAAACTGCAATCGCAACAGACAGCCAGAATCTTCGCCGAACGCGAAATCCCGAAATCTATCAACAACTCCTATGCCACCAGCATCAAGTACCGACGATCAGTGGCAACGCTGCCATCAGGAACGCCTCAACTCATGTGCTAGGTTTCACCTGACCACCACCAACAAACCAATGGTTTAATCAAGAATCCAGGCAAGCACATGCTGCTAAATAAGAAGCTTACAAAGCAGCGCTGCAACGAAGGACGAGATCCGATCGTGAGCTCAATATGCAGGAGAGAAAATACGAGAAGCGCGCAATAACGTACGGAGGTTTTACCAATAGTTAAAAACAAGGTATCCAGGCAAGAAGATCCATACAGAACAGTAGAGATGAAGAAGGAAACCTTGTAATAGAGCCACAGTCGGTGCTAAGAATATAGTAAAACTTTTTCTGCAGACTATATAACAGCGAAGAAGTCCAACATCCTGCCGACAGACAGAATATACCCTTTAACTTAGACGATGATAGCCAAAATCCCGTCCATCTGACCGAAATGAAGTAAGAATAGCAATATCCGTGCTGAAAAGCAACAAAACAGCTAGAACTGATGGCTTACCGGCCGAGTTTTTCAAAGCTGCTTGAAATGCCTTTGTGGAAAGCATATACCAAATCATTTCTCATATCTGGTCAGAAGAGTGTACCATATGCCTGATGAATATAGCATAGCATAGCATTGTTTCTATAGCGGTTGGTCCTCAACATCGCATACAAGATCTTATCTACCATATTGTATGAACGTCTGAAACAATTCGTCAACAACCTGATTGACTCAACAAGTCCAAAACGATACCAATCATATTTCCGTTACATATGACAGCATTTATAGAGATAAGCATACCTGCCAAACTAGTCCGTCTGTGCAAAATGACGATTGAGAACGGTCGTTGCTTCGTCAAGGTCGTTAACGACTTAACCGAGGCCTTTAATGTCGAAAAAGATTTTAGGCAAGGTGACATGCTGTCATATGATTTCTTTAATATCAAACTTGAAAAATCTGTGTGGAACTCACAATCGAATACCGGAGGCACAATCTTGCAAAGGTCTGTGCAACTACTAGGGTACGCCAATGATATCGACATAATTGGAAGAACACAGCCGGCTGTCACCGGTGCGTTCATTGGTATTGAAACGAAAGCTGCCAAAATGGATATAGCGGAAAATAAGGGCAAAACCAAGTATATTATGTCAACAAGAAGGGATACACAACATCGATGAATTCGACAGAACGTCACAAACGACAGCTATAATTTCGAGGAAGTGAAGAGCTCCGGCTGGTAGATTCTTCGAATCTAACCTGGCATGCCCTTGGAGTAGTTCACCTTACGTGGCACATACAAGTAGAAAAGGACCTCAACCGACTTGGACTGCACAACTGGAGGTAGTTATCTAAAGACCGGGCTAGCCGGAGAGGCTTGTTAGTTGAGGCCTAGATTCACTCCGATCTGTAAAGCCACCTCTGTTGAATCATATTTCCTCGTGAAGGCATATTATTGTAGTATTATATTGATACCCAAAACTGAATGAAGAGGTAGGTAAGCAAAACACTGAGACCTTTATAAGTTAGACTGGTAAGGTCTCTAATGTAAATCTCAACACGCATAGAATAAAGTCTACAAAGTTCGAAAATTGTGTCTGCAGTTAAGAGGCAAATTCATCATCATATATTCATAGGATCTGCTTTTAAGACCATCCACACGGAGTCTATCCAAGAGCCTCTCATTAAGCTAGATATTTGGTCGTCAGTAAATTCGGTCAAGTCCGACAGAAGCGCTCAACGTAACAATAAATGAACTACCCCTCGTTCTACGCACGAAAACCCTTGCTTAGCCAATATTCCCTACCCAGTTATATGTATAGGATAGCATCCCTGTCTTCGGAATGATCCTGAAAACCAGATGCTACAAAGGTGTTCCAAGTACATATCTACTTTCTCAAATTGTGCAAAAATGGATATGGAGTTATGGTGAGCGTCTTTCCAAACTTAGCAAAAGAATCATTCCGCTTCCCAAATTTCCTGGCAGAACGTGGGTTATGTAGGCAGATCGACTCTTAAACAAAACATTGCTATCTTCATCGAGGGTCTGATAGCGATTCACCTCCAAGCTGGTTGAAGGCTGAGCAGAGACACTTGGCCAGGCAAGCCTCATTTCAAATTTGTTCTCCTCTGGATTTCCGCCCAGAAGGACATACAATAGAACGGAATGGATTATCGACCAACTATCCAGATGTGACTCCACTATTCTAAAATCATTGGCGGAGGAAGTCCATCCCCCACTCGGGTTCATGATGGGGAAAAAATCTCTTACGGTGCACCTCAAAGGCAGGTTAACGATTTTGACCAACTGCGCCATTTCCATGAGGCTCCGGCATGGATACAACAACATCAGCGAAGAGCAGAAGCAACTAGACAAAGCCTTCATGATGATTCGAAAAAAACTGATGGAGCATACGTTCTCTCTTTTGATCTGCAAAAAGCCTTAGCCTTTCCGAAGTTAACTACATCAATGGCATACTACAAAAGGAACCTAGGTATATTTATACAACTTGGGAGTACATTGATTCAATAATAGTACGGGATACATGAATGTCAGGGATTTTTTTTTTTTTTTTTATAATTTACGCGCGCCTAAGGGGTTAGATACCCTTTTACTGTTGGTAGAAGGAAGAGAAAGAAAAATTCTTTTTGTAGCGGTTTGAAATTCAGGTGTGTTTGGTTTCGAAATTTGCTCTCCAGCGGTGGGAGTCCGAAAATGACGGAGAGTTTTTTCTTCACTCAGAGTGATTCGATGTATAATTCACAGTATTTTTTTCTGTGCTTGAAAACTCTACAATAGCCAAATCTACGTGTCAGTGTGGAGGTTCCCAAGATATTGCATTTAAAAACGCATGCGGCGTTAAAAGAACACATTATTACGTACTTAGATTCTTGCACTGGACAAAATCGAAACATTAAAACTGCGCTTTCTTTCTTGTAGCTTGTAGAGGGCCCTAAAAACAGAATTAAGACTACTGACTACAAGTTCTTGGTATCAGAGCATTCTGATCTTCCCAATGACGGAGAGTTTGGTATTATTAAGAGCGCCAGTCGTCGTTATGTTCAAACATATAGTGCAGACCAATGGGTCGACATCATAAGGAATGCCAAACGCAAAACTGCTGCGTTAGAAGCATCAATCACAAACAAAAAAAAGACAAAATGTGGTTATGACTTTAGTTGGCTTAATATTAGATGGCTTAGATTTGAAGAAGATTACACTCTGCAGTTTAAATTCAAAGAAACCCAGACACACCGTTTTATGAAGTTGATCTGAGTAAAAAAAAGCAAGGACGATCAATTACCAACTTATGCAACATTAAACCTAGAACACTAAAGCGAGTAGTACCCAAATCCGATTTCACTACCTTTCACTGACTCTATGTTTCTCAAACTCTATGTACCTTCATTGTGTTGTTAACCATTAAAGTAGGCAGATCGCTGCATTTGTAGATGCTTTCTTTGTATGCTTTTTAATTTGTTTTTTTTTTGTCACGTCGCCTGGTGTACTACGCCTTAGTGTTAAGGTTATTTTATAATTTTTTATGTAGTTTTATGCACGACGCCATAGTGTTTTTAGACTGATATTGTAAGTAAGTATGCATTTATATTTATTTTTTGTGTTTTAGCCTACGTTTTTGGATCTTAGATTTTGCAAACATAATGGCACTATACAGAGATCAAATTTTGATTTATTTAGACGGTGAAAATAAAGCAGAGTTTGATAATGTCGGAAGTGGGACTAAGGATTGTGAAGAAGTTGATTTTCATTGGGGCACAGATGACACTGATGGCGATCCAGACTCTGATCCTGAAAATGAAGAAAGTATGAAGCAACGGAGAATTAAATTTCCAATAACACGGAATGAGCTAGCAGATTTAGATTTAAATTCGGATTCTGATGAAGAAGAAATATCTACACAAGTAAATGAGAAAAGTGGTTCTAAGAGAAAAACTAAAGATATTCCTCATGTCAAAGGAAATTCAGCAAAAAAAAAAGCAAAAGTATGAATACAACTAGTTCAATATTTCGACGTTCAGAAGACAATGCTTACACTATTGAGTGTAATCAAAACATTTTGAAGGCCCAAGGTAAAAGTTCAAAGTAAATATGGAATACAAAATGTATTGCACCATCTAATAGACCAACACACCATGCAGGCAGAGACATAATTCACTTCCAAAGAGGTTCAAAAGGGGCAGCATTGAATAACACTAATCCAAAAGACTTATTTTCCTTATACTTCACTAACGAAATGAGATAAAAAATAACTGAGTACACCAATATGACTACAAGTTCAAAACGTGCTAATTATGCAGAAGAGTGTTCTACTATATCTGACCGGACAGGGGAGGCATTTGATGCTTTTCTCGGCTGACTTGTTGCACCTGTTGTACAGAAAGACAACCGTCTAAATATTAAAGAATTGTTCGATCCAGAATATAGTGGTGGACTGTATAAAGCTGCAATAAGTGCTGATAGATTTGCTTTTATTTTGGATTGTTTACGGTTTGACAACCCTAAACCTGGAGAAGAAAGAAAGAAGGAAGACCCATTCAGTGCTTTTAGAGAAATCTGGAGTTATAGTTTATCCAAGAATAAATGTCAGTATAGAAAAGATAGGACATTTGCCTCTTAGTCTGGTTACAATAACATGCAGAAATGTGTCCCTCTTTAAAGCTCTCATAGGGTTGCCATGGTGTATATGATGAATCACCACAAAGAGAAAGAGCATTTCGCTTAGGGTTACCATTTTAGGTACCCATTTAAAATAAACAAATAAAATACTGCTGAACTGTATAAATTTCATTTATCTTTTTCCTCGCCATCCAGCGTCCCATATAATTTCCATTTTGCTAGAAAATTCGATTCCACTCTCCAGTCATCAATGGTTGAGACTTTGCTATTCAAGTATCGAAATCTTCTGCTCTGTAAATCTAGATGTCGCTGCTCACATTTAAGTGGTTATCACAATTAGATCACTAATTGCACAGTCAATGAATTCTAGTTTCGAAACACCGCGAAAATAATCCTTTTTTTCTTAAACACAACATTAACACCGACACAACAGAGTAATTTGAACCACTATTATTTAACACAATATCACTAAAACTCACATAGTCCAAAAATAATGTGATCACTTATTGCACTGCTTTGTTGCAATGCATGAAAATAGCGCGCGAATAAAATTTAAAATACAAAGTCGAAAAAAATGGTTTGACTATATTTTTACGGTTTCTCAAAAAGAGGACAAAAAAACCCAAATGACAACACCACCACACATATTATTACACAGTAATTCATTTTAGTGTTCTCAAAAGCTTCAAATCCCATGTGCTTTTTAACAATAACACTGAAAAATCAGTAACGATGTGCTAACATTTGAGAATGGTAACACTGCTTTGATGAGATTATTTTCAATGCGCAGCCAGCAGTAATGTTGAATGGTGATTTTATGATCATTCTGCCCACGGCTATGACGCCGTGGCTGTGGTTAAATCTGAAAATAATTACAACAACAATTGTGCACAAAGTTCAGTGGCTTCCTTTGTGTTTTAGTGGTTATGTGCCATAGAGTCCACCCACAGGCACCACTGTTAAAAAAAAGCTTTCCCATAAGCCCTGTACTGACATGTTTTGTTGGACAAGGTATAGTGCATTATCAGCTGCAATGATTTATACAAACCAGGTAGCTATTTAACCATAGACGAACAGTTAGTGGCATTTCGAAGACGCTGCCTCTTTCGAATGTATATGCCCAAGAAAGCTAACAGATATTGTAAGAGAAAACGGTAAGTTAGTTAACAAAAGACGAACAATGAGAAGAAGAGAACTATCTGTAGTTCTTTTCCCCTTTCCTGTTTGATTTTGCTTTTATTGCATGTTGCACTCGTATTATGCCTGAAGGGTTTAGTTGGTGCGCGAATCTCACCGACAGTGCATGTGCATAAAAGAAAAAGTGTGTCAGTAGAAAAACTAAGGATATCTAGAAAAGAAAAAGATAAATAGACTTATCTACTCGTAGAACGCTGAGTTTGTTCACTGAGTTGTTTTTCCTATATATAGTAGTAGTGGTAGTAGTTTTGACTCTTTATCCTAACTATATCCTGAAATCGGGCTATAAAGGAAGATAACGGGTCGTGTGTGGCAGTTGCTTATTGTCGGGTCCCGCTTGAGTGGTGTCGTGTGTGTCCGCTCCACTCAATGTTGTGTGTGTGAGATTGGTATAGCCGTCGGTTCTACTCGTTCGCTTATGGTACGTAGTTTGAGATACGAGGGCGGGTCAATAAGTCCGTGATTTTTTGAATTTCTGACCTCTTTACTGAAACAGCAACACTGCTCCTATCAACAGGCATCTGTCAGTTGACTCCTGTCAAAATTTAAACTTGCTGCGTCAGTTAGTTTATGTTTGACAGCTATTTTTATCAGACTACTCACTAATTTGAGGAGAAAATGGAAAAAAGTGAATTTCGTGTGCTTCACTTCACAGGAAGGTTTGGCGTTGTTTAATCGCAATATGGAGGAGTTTTTGCGCCGTTTTGTAACCGTGGACGAAACATGGATCCATCACAACACACCAGAGAACAAACAGTGGGTTTCTAAGGGTGAATCGGCGCCAAAGAAGGCCAAGGTGGGTTTGTCAGCCAATAAAGTTATGGCGACTGTTTTTTGGGATGCACGCTGGATAATCCACATTGACAACCTTCAAAAGGGAAGAACAATCAATGGGGAATATTATGCCAACTTATTGGACCGATTCAATGACGATTTGAAAAAAAACCGACCTCATTTGGCCAAGAAAAAAGTTCTTTTCCACCAAGACAATGCAAGGGTGCACACATGTGCAGTTGCCATGGCAAAAATCCATGAATTGGGCTATGAATTGCTCCCTCATCCACCCTATTCTCCAGATTTGGCTCCGAGCGACTACTTCTTGTTCCAAACCTGAAGAAATGGCTTGGTGGAAAAAGATTTGACTCCAATAATGAAGTCATCTCGCTATTTTGAGGACCTCGACAAATCATTTTTTTTGGAAGGGATAAAAAAATTGTAGAAGCGTTGGACAAAGTGTATAGAGCTCAAGGGAGACTACGTTGAAAAATAAAATTATTTTTTTGTAAAAAAATCTGTGTTTTATTCCAAAAGTCACGGACTTATTGACCCGCCCTCGTAGATTGTGTATACTTTCGTGTGTGCGTCGCATTGCCGGTTCCCCTTAACCGAGAAGGTATAGGAGTGTGTGGCGAGATGCTGCGGTGTACTCATTGCACATCTAATCTCTTACTTTTCTTCCTTATTGAATTTTCATCTCGTATCTAAGCATGATAGTACATTTACTTTTCTTTTATTTGCTATCCAACTCAAAGGGTTTTTTTATACCTTTGCAGAACCAGTTTTGCCGATGGACGACATAGAAAAATAAAAGAACTGATTGTGTAAAAATATGAGTAACCTATCTACATTGGACTTAATAAATAAAAAAAAATGAAACAAACGACGAAATCTTTTATTTTTCTATCATTTTATCCTTATCGTTATCCTTATATTTTTCATACATCTTACAATATGGCATCAAGTTAGTTACGATGTGTGGGACTCAAACAAAGTATATGGTAGACGCCATTCCGTATATCGGTACAACAACTTATAAAGGACCATTGTCCTTGGCTCAGTATTTCGTCACGGAATTGACAAGAACCATGCGAGGATTCAATTCAATTCAATTTATTGCTATAAATAAGTTGTACATTAAGACAATGTCTCTTATAGTACTAAGTGATAATAGTTAGTTACAAAATGATAAGTGATAGTAATTATAATGATAATAATAAAAAATAAAAAGGAAAAAGAAAGATAAAAAAAAAAAGGGAGAGGAAATAAAATAGTTAAGAAATTGGAGAAAGACTGAGGTAGAGTTGATAGTAAATAGATAAGTTAAGAAGAAAAGTACACATACAAGGCAGTTTTGAAGCTAGCAGTATTTGACAAGCACTTTATATGAGACGGTAAGTTATTCCATAGTCTAATAGCATAAATGAAAAATAATCGCTAGGAATTGAGGTATTTGCAACGCTGAGTGCTAATGTTGAAAGTTCTTCTGGAAAGGGAAAATTCCAGTTTGGAGTAAAGGTAAGGGGGTTGCGTTGTGTTTATAATTTGATGTAGAAATATGCAATTTCTGAAATCAAGGTACTTTCTCAATGTACAGCCAAGAAACCGGCATGAGAATTCCGAGATTCTATCGTATCGTTGCCTTGCATAAACATACCGAACAGCATCATTATAAGCAACCAGGAGCTTGCGAAAAGATAGTGAGTCAAGGTCACTGTAGACAGCTGCAGCATATGAAATAATGGGCATTATGAGGGTGAGCACAAGTCTTCGGCGAGTATTCAAGGGCGTATAGTTGGCAGAAATCCAAAGTTTACGCAGGCATCCGTACACGCGACCAACAACGACGTTAACGTGGTTATAGCCGGAAAGCTTTCGGTTTATGGTAAAACCAAGACTTGTAGCCACCTCAACTAACCTAATCTTACTACCGGCTAAGCAAACATCAGGAACTAGACTTAGCTCAAAAGACTTGTTTGATATTGGAAGTACTTGACATTTTTTTGGGTTCAAAGCTAGTCCATTTTTAGTTGCCCATTCAACAATGGAAGCAAGATCCTCATTTAGTAGTGACACTAGCTCACCTATTTTATTAACCGGATGAGATAGGTAAAGTTGTACATCGTCTGCATAGAAATGAATAAGCGCGTGCTTACAAATTGATGCTAAGTCATTTATGTACATGCAGAACAAAATTGGGCCCAATATTGATCCCTGCGAAACCCCTTGAGAAACTGACCGGAGACTTGAGCGATTGTTGCCAACAACGACTACTTGTGACCGTCCACATAAAAAGTTTCGAATGAGCCTTACAGCTCTTTCACTAAAACCATAGTAATGGTGCAGTTCCAACAAAGAATGGAATGATTAACTCTGTCAAAAGCCTTAGAGAAATCAAGCAGGCAGAGCAGCGTCACAAATCCTTTGTCAAAATCTTGCCTGATATCATCCAAGATTTTACCATGGCGGAAGAACAGCTATGGCTCTTCCTAAAGCCCGATTGGAATGGGCTCAACAGGGAATTTTCAGCCAAGTGTTTCTGAATTTGTGACTCTATTACCTTTTCAAAGACCTTAGACAGGCAAGGTAAGATACTGACAGGTCTGTAGTCAGAAGCATCGGTAGCAGTAGTATTTTTAGGAACAGGTACAACCTTAGCACATTTCCATATCAGAGGAGTAGTAGATGTTGCTATACAGGATTTGATTATATGTGTTAGATGGCCTATAACGTGCGGCAAAATAAGTTTTATGAAACGAAGTGGCAAGCCGTCTTCACCAATAGCATTTGATTTTAAACTTTTAATAATACAAAGGACATCAACCTCCGTAACTACTTCAAAATCAATTTCCTGTTCAAGGCCTCTGCTGGAGACAACGTCATACTCGAAACAATCGGCAGCAACATCATTTGAAACAAAATAGTCGTTCATTTCATCTAAATCAATAGTACAGCTCCTGTCACTACTTACACCAATGCCAACTTGGCGTAGATTTCTCCACAGTACCTTGGAGGGTAAAGAAGTGCTCAGTTTAGATGAGTAGTAGTGTCGTTTAGATTCACGAACAGCATCGGTTGCAGCATTACGAGCAGCTTTGTACCTGTTCCAGTTAATCGCGTTTTGTCTACGCTTCCACTTACTGTACAGTCTGTTTCGCTTCTTTAGAACACCAACTACCCCTTCCGTGAACCAGGAACACGCACTGTTTCGGATCGCGACTGTTTTTATTGGTACATGATCATTGAATAATTGCATTACAAGCGTCTGGAAAATGATTAGATTTTCATTTGGATCGGCAACCATTCTGCAATTCAACCATGGGACCGAGTTTGCTGCGGTCGTTAGTGCTTCATGATTTATCGATGAGTAATCCCTATAAACAAAGGAGCTTGAAGAAGAATTGTGGTTAAAGACAACATTGTAGGTACAGAATAGGAGATCATGTTCGCTGACACCTTCAAGAGAAATCTGATAAAACAGTAAGACAGAGAGTGAATCATATACAATAACAAGGTCTAAAAGGCTCGGTGGTGCACCTGGCCGGAAACATGTTGGATAGAAATTATTTACAATTTCAAGTCCACTTGCCGCCGCCATATCTTTCACTTGGTAGGACCGCGAGTCGTTTTTAAGCATGTTGGCATTAAAATCACCACAAACGACAATGTTATTATATAAAGGGGAGAATTCAGATAGAGAAGAGAAAAAAGGTTCAGTTGAAAAAACACGATTTGGATTGTAGCAGCAAGCAACCAAAGGATCGAACAGCAATATTTCTTGTGACAACTGGTTCGCATCAATACCATTGGCTAATGAACTTTTAGAACCGGAATACAAACTAACTTTGATAGGAACTATCCGAAAAGATAAACCAGATCTTTCAAAATAAATTGTAGACTCTAAGACTAGAGAAGTTGGCACAAGTGTGTTTTGTTTTGACTGGGCCAAAACACTATCAAACAAAAAGTAATAGAACTGTTGTTCTTCTGTCAACTTGCCATGAAAAATCTTCAATAAATGAGCACAGTAAGAAGCCGGGTATCATAAAATATATAAACAAAAGGACTTGTAGATGCCTTGCACCAAATGTGCAATAATAAGAAGATGGCCTTTGTTCTTGTTCTACAACCTTGTGAACATAACTCTTGTTAATTCATATGTATTGTATATGCAGAACTCTGTTCAAGTCAAATCTATTCCACTAAAAGAAAGCAGTTTATAAAAGTTATATGTACACAATGAGTTGAGAGATTACGACTCGTTCAAGTAATAATAATTCTAATGAGTGTTCATCTGATGACGAAATCGAATACGAGTACATCACGAAATGGAGTGAAGTAACTCCAATTTTTTTTTTTAATTAAATTTATAAATTTAGTTTTGCTTTGATTTTCATGTTTGTAAAGGTTATTTGGTTTTTTACGAATAATAAAAAAATATTAATTTAAAACGTATAGTATTTTTTTTCTATGCATCATTTTGCAAAAAGCTTATTTTCTTGAAATTCAATTGTATGGAGATAATTCACTATTAAATTGAGCGACACCTATAGTTCATACGTACTAGAGGCGAAAACAGTGAATAAAACATAGATAAAAAATATCATAGAATTCATCAGTTTCCGAGTGTAATGGGTTCATAATAAATTCTTTACCATTTTTCTGTTAAATGAATTAAAGTTGTGCAAAATAGATTAGAAATATCATTTCTATTTGATTGGCGTTTTTTATTACAAATAAGACAGATAACGTGTTTTTGAGAGACTAGAAGTTTGTTTATAACGCCATACTTAGGCTTAGAATGAACTAGCCCATAGTAAATATATAGCGAGAAATAAAATTTTAAAAAACATAATTTGCCTAGTCGCAGCTATAAGATATCTTTCAGTCGAACGAAACAGCAAGATATTTGAGAGTCTTAGCATTATCTATTTCGAAACACATATTAGATCATATACGCAACTCGAAAAGTGTCTGAAACTTTATGAGTACTTCCGAGTTATAAATATGTATGTTATGTTTGTGTTTATTACATTTTGTACAATGAGAAAACAATTGTCCCAAGTCTACTTGTCACTTATAATCATTTTGTGGATCTTGAATCAGTGGCGTAAGATTTCTAGATCATGATTTACAATACCATATATCAGCAGAAAGATTTAAAGCAGAGTCACTTTGAAAAGCACATGGGATATCGTCAGCGAATGCATTAACTTAAATTAATGCATTAAAATTAAATTAATGCAAATTAAGGAAAAAAATCGGACCAAACACAGAACCTTGGGGAAATCCTATGGAAATAAGACCAATAGAACTGAGTTGTCCATTAACTTTCACCCTTTGCCATCTTTCAGATAAATATGAACATAACCATTTATGCATTATGCATTTATGCATGCCCCTAATACAGGGTGTCCCAAAAATCAACGTCAAGCAGGAAACGGGTGATAGGTCAAATGGTGTCGGTTATGACAAAATTATAAAAAAAAAATCTAAGTTATGTACTTTTAAAATTATTGGCACTCAAAAAAAATTGAGAAATCTGACATCCTGTGACGATCTTTCAATTGCTGTGACCGCAAATCTTTACTTTTCTTCGATTTTTTTTTTGTCACGTAACTCTTCCGTAAATCGAGGTCCAAAATTGAAACATAACTATATCGGTTTTAACTAAAATATTCCTTTTTTGTCCATCCATGTATCTGAAAATCATTAATCACCCAATTTGAACTGACTGTACTGACAAAAAAATGTACTATGCCATTTTGCCAAATAACTTTAAAAGATGGCGTATTTAGTCTGAATTCCAAAATGGTATGACACTTGCTAGACTAACGCTTAATTAAGGACAAAAAAAAATATTTTGTTAAAGAAACCCGGTTCATGGTTAATTCTTTTTAATAAGATAAAATGACTACCAATTGAGACGGATAAATACGCCATTTCGATTAGTGTGAGCGAAACAGATATAGATGCCACCCTTGTTAAGTAGTGACGCATAGGCACATCATGCAATACTGCCGTACGTTACGCTCCTTCACTTACAGAGCATTATTCTGTATTCGTGTTGATTTCGTGCTTACAATTTTGGCTTTCTTTATTGGACTTCATTGCATTGCGACTTTGATTTGCTATCTGACCGTTTCTATCGAACCTGGATTTGTTCTAGACAAGTGTTGATCGTTGATCCCGTGATTGTGTATTGTGTATCACTGCTCAGGAATATGTAACATGTATCTCATTTATGGGGAATGCAGGTATAATCCTAGTGCTGCAGCCAGACTTTGTCATGAGAGATACCCAAATGCTCAGCGTCATCCGGATCATCGAGAGTTTGTAAATGTGCAACGGTCATTCCAAATCGCTTTCGCTTTCCAAATCTAATGGTTAGAGAGGGAAGACCCGTCATGAACTACGAGGACGAAGTCTTACAAGCAGTCGCACAAGACCCTAGTACTTCAGTACGTGCAATTGAAGAAAGCATAGGAGTACCCAAAATTACAGCACATCGAATTCTAAGGAAAAATCAGCTCCATCCGTACCATGTACAGCGAGTCAAAAGTCTGCTACCCAGAGATTATCCAGAAAGAGTCAAATTTTGTCAAACGATGGTGCAGAGGTTCAACGAAGATCCGAGATTCTTCGAAAAAATTCTATGGTCGGACGAATCAATTTTTAAAAGGGACGGTTACATGAACCTCCACAATTTGGACGAGTGGCACGTGGAAAATCCACATTTGATGCGGGAAGATAGATCACAGTACAGTTTTAATGTAAACATGTGGATGGGAATTTTGAATGGTAGAATTATTGACCCATTCGAGTTGTCGCAGAATTTGAATGCGGAGGTTTATTTAGATTTTTTGGAGAACCACTTACCAAATATATTGGAAGACGTGCCACTTAATATTTATGCATGCATGTGGTATCAATAAGATGGCTGTCCAGCGCATTATGCTCGCACAGTAAGAGAGTTCCTCGATCGGGAATACTCCAACAGGTGAATAGGGCGGTCTGGTACAATTTCGTGGCCAGCCCATTCACCTGATTTAAATCCACTCGATTTTTTTTTACTGGGGAGCAGTAAAAGAAAAAATTTATTCTAAGCCGATAGAAAATTTAAACGAGCTGCGCCAAAAAATTGCAGAAGCTGTTGAAGACATCAACTTGGGGTGGCCGTAGTGTAGTGGTAGTAGCAAACGCTTCTCACTCGGAGGATCCAGGTTCGAATCCTGCCCATGGCAAGTCAGTTTTTCATTTGTGTAATTGGAACTCAGACAGAATAATTCTGCGTGTGAAGGCATAACACTGACCGTAGATTTGGCTGTTGTAGAGTTTCAAGCACAGAAAAGAAAAATACTGTTGATATACCTCGAATCACTCTGAGTGAAGAAAAACTCTCCGTCCTATTCGGACTCCCACCCCTGGAGAGCAAACAGAGAAACCAAACACACCTGAGTTTCAAACCACTACAAAAAAACAATTTTCCTTTCTCCTCCTTCTACCTTTCCGCCCGCGCCCTGGCAACAGTAAAAGGGTATCTAACCCCTTAGGCGCGCGTAAATTATAAAAAAAAAAAAAAAACTCCAGAAGATATGCCCGTCTTATTACCAGATCATTTGTAAGAAGACGTAGAGCTTGCATTGACGTTGGAGTTTGAACATTTGTTGTAAGATACAAGATCGGTAGATGGCGTTTATTCGCGCAACAAACAACAGTTGTATAAAGCGATACTGAGAGTATACACCAAGAGAACGTAGTGTTCTGTGTGCTCTGTGTTGGGGAGAAAATAAAATGAAATCTGTTTCACTCACGTCGAAATGGCGTGTTTATCCGTCTCAATCACGGCGTCACTGTCTGTCTCGCTCACACTTCGTACTCATTTTAACTTATTAAAATGAATTAACTATGAATCGGGTTTCTTTAACAAAATATTTTTTTTTGTCCTCAATTAAGCATTAGTCTAGCAAGTGTCATACCATTTTGGAATCCAGACTAAATACGCCATCTTTTAAAGTTACGTGCCAAAATGGCATAGTACATTTTTTTGTCAGTACAGTCAGTTCAAATTGAGTGATTAATGATTTTCAGATACATGGATGGACAAAAAAGGAATATTTTAGTTAAAACCGATATAGTTATGTTTAAATTTTGAACCGTGATTTAAGGAAGAGTTACTCAGGGTTACGTGACAAAAAAAAGTTGAAGAAAAGTAAAGATTTGCGGTCACAGCACTTGAAAGATCGTCACAGGATGTCAGATTTCTCAATTTTTTATGAGTGCCAATAATTTTAAAAGTACATAACTTAGATTTGTTTTTATAATTTTGTGATAACCGACACCACTAAACGAGTCTTCATTTAATTCGCAACAGATTTTTCGAAAATCCTTGAAAACACGGAGAGTAAAGAAATAAGTCTATAATTATTAACTGATGTTTTTTTCTCCCTTTGTAAAAAAAAATATATAAAACAACAACGGCGTGAGATATAAAATTGATTCTGGCGTTATTTTGAAGCTTCGTTCATGCCATAATGTATGGAATAGCACATAATTCAAATGGCAACCTCGTCTTCGCGGGCAGTGCTTCAAGCCGTCGGTTAGATTTTTGACGACTTGGTCCAATATGTGCACTGTTATTCCAGCAATAGCGTGTCGAATGTTGGCCTCGAGCTCGTTCAAAGTAGTTGTCTTGTTAGCGTAGACTAAGGACTTGAAGTACCCCCAGAGGAAATAATCGAGTGCTGTCAAATCGCATGATCGTGCTGGCCAATTGATGGACGCTCGCCGTGAGATGACCCAGTCGCCAAATTTTTATTTAAAAACTTCGCGCGTTGCGTTGCTTGTATTGCATGTAGCGCCATCTTGTTCGAACTACAGCTCGGATATATCGATGTTGTCGAGGAAGGAAGTCAGTAACGGGGACTCCTTCCTCATTTTGAAAGAAATAATGTCCGATGATGCCACCATGCCATAAACTGCACGAAACAGTCAATCTTTGTGGATGCTTTAATGGTCGAACACTTGTGGATTGTGGTCACTCCAGTAACGGCAATTTTGCTTGTTGACATAGCTGACTGAGCTAAAATTGGGTCTCGTCCGAGAAGATGATTTTTTGGCCAAAATCCGGAACTCCGGCCAACATTTCCAGCGCCCAATTACGGAACTCACAACGTTGTCTATGGTTATCCATCTTTAATTCTTGCGTCAGCATAATCTTATACGGATTTAGGACCAAACCCAACCGCAAAATAAGCCGGGTTAACACTCTGGTGATGTCCAATTCAGCTGATCGGCGCCGAATCGACATTTGTGGGTGTTCTTCGATATTGGCCGTTACGGTGGCTATGTTTTCTTCATTTTGCATCAATCTCTGTCTGATTGGTGGTTTAAGATCCAAATTAGTGTACTCACGCTCAAACTTTTCAACGGTGCGTCGAATTTCCTGCACGCTAAAGAGATGATAACGACAGACCTCACGACGAAATTCACGATGCGTATTTACAACAGAGCCGGAATCTCGATATTTTTTTAATAATTTCCACACGTTCGGCTAACGTAAAACGATGCATGATGAAATGGCAAATATTACTACTAGATATTTTGACTATCATTGCTATATGGTCACCATTTCGGCTTGTATTGAGCAATTCAATACCAAATCCAAAATTCTATTTTGTGCTGAGTTCTGAATCTTGGGTATGTCGTCTGCACGTGTAAGAGTTGAATAAAAAATTAAATAACTCAGGTGCAAGTTGCTCAGGCACGTTATCGTTATCGAAAAAAATCTATTTATGACCAAGCATACGAGTATATGTACGAGTTTAACTACAAAATTGATTTAAGGGCAATGGTATTAAATAATTTTGGTTATTCCTTACCTACAGTTATAAAGATTATTATCCAATAAAGAAGTAACACAAGCACGATAATATATTGGATAGCTATTAATGACTACGACAAATAAATTCAAAACAATCCTAAACTATAAATTTACCTGAAAAAAAATAAATAGTAAATAAAAGATAGATTTGTTGATGATAAGTATGCAGACGTGCTAACACGAGTATAATAAATTTTAATAAAAGTTAATCAAATTGTGAGGAGAACTGAGAAAGAGAAAACCTTTGACTCAGAAGAACTGTGGTCTTGGCCAAAATTAAATGACTGGGCCTTGCCCCGACTTTTGATATAAGCCGTAACTCTTTCATTATCAAAATTTGAAAATCTAATATTGTACGCTTACTATTCCATGTATAGGTAATTAATACAAAAATTACTGAAGTGTTTATTGCATAGGGATGCATATGTTATTTATTTGGATTTATGTACAGCATCATATTTTCCTCATCTAAAAGCGGCTGCTTGAAGACTAGATTAACATGACACTGAAATACTTTCGATGGCGTGCACAAGCCAAAAGGAACCCAGTTGAACTTGCATTATTCAGGTTACCTACCTATGTAAATACTCGTAAGACCGCTCTGTTTTTATCGGTTTTTAGGAAATAATTTGTCCTGGCTCCATTGCTGCTTTCGTAGGCACCCTTCTGATTAAAAACTGGATCTATGGTACGATTCCGGTTAAAGTTTAGATAAAATAGCATACCGACTTTTGGTAAAAATTATCAAGTTAAAACTATAGCTCCTCAACAGCTAGCAGGGGAGGCATTCGCATATTTTCGACTGTAAGAGTCCGGCTGCAAGAATCCATAAAGAAAACGTTCTCGGTTAAGATAATGTTGTTCGTAAAATCTAATATTCATAACAGAATACTGCAGCAGTAAATCATTTTAAAGGTACCTTAACCCCTTGAGCGCATTTAGCATGCGGCGCGGCAAAAGAAAAATCGGGTATTCATGTATTCACTGGTATGCCATATGGATGAAAGGAGAATATATCGGGTTTTATATTAAGGTCTACACATTTTTATTTTTGACCCCAATTGCTCAATTGTTTGGCCCACTGTGTGGGATTCTGTTGAAACCAGAATTGAAACCAATATTGAGTGCAAACAATTACGGCCAGAAATAGTGCTAAGATGTCCCGATAATGATTTTCATTAACGTAACGCGACGGCCATCATCACCAACGAAAGAATACGGCCCAGTGACGCCGCCGGCATGAAAATTATAACAAACAGTAAATTTTTTGTGGATATAGTGGCATGTCATGAAGCACAAGGGGGTTTGTAGCTATGGAAGATAGCCCATATTTTGCTGGTTGATAAAGCTATTTAGCCAGAAAAGAGCTTCATGGTGAAGACGATTTTGCGATGAAATTCCCAATCAGTTGTAACCATTTCCAGAGACCAATTTGAGAAAGTTCGAGGCTTCAAATGGTCATCTGGCTTTAATTATTAAGTCAATTTAATCTTATACAGATGTAGTCCGAGAACCTGCGAACGGCATAGAGTAGCTGTCAACAGATCCACTTACGGCCTCAATATTTTTAGTACTCCTTGCATTTCTTTCTGTCACTGGCACCGGAACATGAAGCAGCGAAAACGTAGACTCAAATTACGAATTGCGAGTCAGGTGGGGCGAGGCCACCGGCTCCGAATTTTGGCAATAAATTTTAATTAATTGTAAATGTAAGTGGTAAGTTGGAGTATGATTGTGGCTTGCAAAACTGAGTCTAGGAAGTTTATCTTTACAGGCTGCATGAAAAAAGTAGAGATGCTTTTGTTGAGGAATTTGCTACTCTGCTGTCTGATGTAAAGTCAACAAATTTAGTCACTCTTGGTGATATAATTTAGATATTTTATCCAATTCTCCTAATGTTTTAAATTATATATCTACGAGTATTTTACCGGTCAGTGGCTTGGAATCGCGCTGTAGAGAATGTACAAGAGTAACTCAATCACACAAACACAGTTCTAAGCTTACCATCAATAGCTCCATGGCAGATTTTAAAATCACTGATCATTGTACGGTTGGCTTAGTTTTTCAACGGAAAAGTTTGTACAGTTTGAGAAAGTTTCAGCATTGAACTACGAACGTGTTAACCATGTTCTACTGCATGAATTTTGGACAGATGTGTAACTTCAAAGTAATCGCTCTAATGCTTATTGAAACCCAAAGACAGTGTTAAGTTAAAAGACTTAAGCCTTGGATGTCTACGAATTTATTAAAAAATATTGAAAACAAGAATAAATTACGTACAAAATGTAAAAAGAAACCGAATAATATCAGTCTTCGACATCTCTACAATAGATTGTGCAAGGAGGTTGCCACGGATGTGACTATTTACAAAAAAAATTATTACTCCAACAATTGGCAATAGAAAATGGGCTGAGAGGTGCCTAGAAGATGTGTATTTTGCGCCAAAACTTAAAAAGGGAACTTTTCCCTTCAGGAAGTGGCATGGATAAAAGGTATGAAATGATATTAGATAATGAAAAATGCGAAATAATAAAAAGAAACCGTACTATTGCAGTGGAAGTGCGCTGTCGACGTCTCAACAAAATGATGTTTAAAGTGATTGTGAGCGATATTCATTCCAATGCGGCATCAAACGTTGTAGTGAAAGGTGAGTCTGCTCAGTTGTGTCATGAACGACTTGGACATTTATGCATTAAGCAAGTGAGATCTGTATTAAGAAAGCATAATGTTCCGTACGTTGATAATGACCTTTTCTTCTGCGACGCATGTTGAGAACTACTACTACCGACTACCGATTAATACAAGGGCATCAAAATCAAAAGCTGTTGCTGGATTAGTTCATACGGGCTTGTGTGGTCCCATGTAGCAATCTGGATCGTGGATCGAGATACTTCGTTTTCTTCAAGGATGACTTTTCGCATTACAGATATGTGTTTTTCATTTGAGAAAAAAGTGAACTGCCTAATATTCTTAATAATTTTCTACATTTGGTTAAGCTGGACGCAAATTGTGAAGTGAAAACTCTACGCTCAGATAATGGAATAGAAAAACAAGGATGTGACTGAAATTTTAAAATGCCAACTAGTGTCTCGTATAATCCTGAACAAAAGGGGCGCGCCGAACGTGGCTGATAGTCGAGTTAGCGAGAACTATGTTGCATACAAAAGGGTTACCTGTTACGTTGTGGGCAGAAACCTGCTGAACTAAAGAACAGGTATGGTTCAAGCTCCAAAAGAGGAAAGAGTCCCCTCGAACTGTGGTTAAAAAGGGAACCTTCGATTAAGGACTTTAAGGTGTTCGGTACTGAACTATTTGTCCACATTCCTAAGCGAAAAACAAGTGGGATGTGAAAGCAAAGCGTGTTTACTTTGTGGGATACCCTGAGAACCAAAAAGGCTATCGCGTTTGGGTTCCAGGCAACAACAAAGTTGAAGTTTTGCGAAATATTGTGTTTAAGAATGAAAAGTATACTCCACACGTTAAGGAGTGATATTGAAGTAAGTGATATCCCGGAAGATACGAATTGCCAAAAAGTGACCACCAGGGATACTTATAACGTAACGGATGAAATTGGCGAGAATAGTTTAAAAACCCAAGACGATTGTGATATTGATTCTAAATCAGCGCTGAGCGATGAAGAGAGTGGGCCTGGTAAACCAAAGTCAAGACTCATGTGTGGAGTACCGATCCAGACATAAAAGTCAATGGAATGCCTGGAACCAAGAAATTACCGGGAAGTTCTGGCATCAAGTGAGAGTAACAAGTGGAAAGCGGCTGTGCAAGAAAAGATTGATACATTGAGATGAAATGGGACTTGGGAACTTGTTATCATGCTAAGTGATAGAAAAGTGATTGACAACAACTGGGTTTTTAAGGCCAAGCTATCAAAAGATAACCAAATAGAAATATACAAAGCGAGACTTGTTGTTAGAGGCTTCACTCAAAGGGAAGGTGTCGATTCCTCGGAAACATTTAGCCCGGTAGCACGGTTCGCATCTATAAGATCTATTCTCTCAACCGTTGTAATGAAAAATTTAATTTCAAAGCAGTTCAACATTAAAATTGCACTCTTCTACGGAGAATCAGAAGAAAAAATCTATATGTCGCAGCCCGAAGGTTTGACATGATAGCAGTGGTCGTGTGTGCTTATTGAAAAAAAGCTTGTATGGCTTAAAGTAAGCTTCGAGGTGTTGGAATCAAAAGTTTTCCAAACTTCTTAAGGAATTCCAATTTCGACCGAGTGCTGCGGATTCGTGTGTTTCTGTACGTCAAGTAGATTCTTACCTGATAATGATGGCACTATACATCGACGACGGACTAATTGCTACAAGTAATGATGGACTTGTACTTCAGGTTTTACAATATTTGGAGAAGGTCTTCAAATAGAACGCAGAAATGATGGTTCCATTTATTTAAACCAATTGAATTACTCTGAAAGATTACTGCAAAAGTTTAATGTATCCGAATGTGATCCTGTATCCACGCCGGTAGAAACATCCTTGACAAGGAAACTGGAGTCAGCAGCCAAAGTGAGCACGTTTTCGTTTCGTGAAGCTGTAGACAGTATATTGTATCTCGTAGTAGCGACCAGATTTGACATTTCGTTTGCATTAGGAGCGATTTCAAGGCATTTGGAGAACCCATCTGCTGATCATGTTAACGCAGTGAAACGAGTTCTGAAATACATAAGTGTAACAGCAAACTATGGTATGCTTTTTCAAAACAGCTTACGATTTAACATTGTTTCTTACAGCGACGCTGATTATGCTGGTTATATCGATACAAGATGTCCGACAAGTGAATTCGTTTTTTCGTCAACGAAACACCTATTTCGTGGGCTTCACAAGGGCAGAAGAGCGTTAGTTTGTCAACAACGGAAGCTGAGTATATCGCCGTATCTGAATAAGTGAGAGCGTTAAAGCTATATTGGAAATTTCACTCATCACTGTGTTTCCTTTCTATCTATGACTATTATTTCTAATTTCATTGTAAACGAATAACCTCTATTTCTTGTCATTCGTAACTTGTCAATAAATACCTTCTTCTTGATTTGCCACTGACTGTGTAGAATGTGTTTTCTTTCATCCTCGGCTCAACAGAGCTTATAAATAAAAAACTACCAATATTTTACAGGTGTTGCCTCCAAGACTAATTCTAATGCAGGTTTCTCTGAATCTTCTAATTACTGTATGGAAGATTGTTTTAGCAGTGAATGGAGTCCAATCTCCTACATTAGTTGAACAACTAGACTGGCAATTCTTACCTAAGGAAACAAGCCAGCTATGGGCGCTAAATTTGCGGGGATGATTCCAAAATGTCACAAACCTCGAGGAAGGGCGTACGTAGAACGATTTCGAAAAGAAAGGTAAGAGTATCGCATAAACTTAGCCCGGTGTCTCAAAAGGCCAGCCCAGCATTAGAGGCATTGAGTCGGAAATTACAAAAGGTGCTGTGACAACCCATAAGCAGACGATAACCACAAGTAAACGAGCTAACATTTCAAAGATTGGAGCCCAGCGAAGAAAACACATACAAGAGATCCAATGGCTAAAGTATATTGAACATTATCAGCGGCACCTGCTAACGGATAACAATGAGATTTTCAATAGATAGAAAAAATACTTAACCAATGACGTGCAGTCAGACAAGATCACATGCCGACCAAAGAACGGGCGGCAATCAAAAACTTTGTTTAGTAAAATGATAAGAGGCGAACAGATGCCTAATCAGTAGAGGAAGAGCAGAAGCCACGACTACCAATCAGTGAAACGAATGTCGCGTATAATAAAAATATACGAGAGAGTTCTAGACGGTGGGCAACGCAATATTTTAAAATTCATTGCAGTCAATGTTGCTTTGTCGGTCGACAAAAGACGCGATTCAAAGCTTACGAGTACAGATAATGATGGAGAAACATCGAGAAGCTCCAAAATATCTGCAAATTGTCTCTACCGAAAGAGTTTTTTTTTTTTTTTTGATTTTTGATTTTGCGGCCCGGGTCAATCCCGGACAGATTTATTAAGCTTATTGCAAGCAAACATATACTTAAAACTAACATTTTCACTTAAAAACTAAAGGGTGGGAGCGGTTAAAGAAAGTTAGGACGTGAGGCATAGGTAGAAATAAGTATGTTCTTGAGGGAGAGTTTGCTGAGATGGTAGTCGAAGAGGGGCAGAACATCGTTAACTTCGCGAAGCATCCTAGACATTGGCTCCAGGTGTCCGTAATTCGTTCTGTGAAGATTGAGCCGGAAAAGTGGCACAGACCTAAGATTGCGGGGATTGGTGTTAAAAGAAATAATTTGAAGTAAGGAAGGACAATCGATATTACCTACTAAAATTTGATGAATAAAGAGAATGTCGGCAACTTTTCGACGTATAGAAAGGGGTTGTAAATTTATAAGTTTCAGCCGGTCAGTGTAAGGTGGTAAGTTTTGGCTATCATCCCAGGGAAGACCACGTAAAGCAAACCGTAAAAACCTGCGTTGAACAGCTTCTATCCGGAGGATATGAGTTCTGTAGTAGGGTGACCAAACTTGGCTGGCATATTCAAGAAGAGGCCGAACAAAGGTTATGTAAAGAGATTTGGTAACATAAGGATTGGGAAACTCCTTAGACCAGCGCTTGATAAAACCAAGGGCAGAGTTGGCTTTTTTTTATTATACTATCAATGTGAGAACGGAAATTGAATTCCTTGTCGCAGATAACACCTAAATCACGCAACTCATTCACTAAGGGAACAGGCAGATTAAAGATTTGATAGCAACGAGGTGAAGTAGGGAGGCGTTTACGGGTATAAGTTATAGCCTGACACTTATTGACGTTAAGCTCAAGAAAATTCTTCTGACACCAAGTACAAAAGCTGTCTAGATCTTGCTGCAGAAGTAGGCTGTCTGAGGAAGATGATATGCGAGTATATCTAAATATTTTCATATCATCTGCGTAAACATATACGTATGAATTTTTAATGATACAAGCAACATCATTAATGGTCATTATAAATAATAAGGGACCAAGGTGGCTGCCTTGGGGGACACCAGAGGAGGCTTTAATTGGGTCAGAAACCATGGACCTAAATAGAACATAGTAAAGTCGTTCATTTAAATAGGATTGAACTCAAGTTATAAAGTTTATCTGGAAACCAAGAGCCTTTAATTTTAGAAGGATTATATCATGAGAAATTCTATCAAAGGTGGCAATCACATCAACTTCATTTCCAGATTCCAGTGCACATAAAGTGCTTGATACGAATTCTGTTAAGTTGGTGGTCGTAAATCTGCCTTTGAAAAATCCGTGCTGGTTTAGGGAAACAATAGATTTACAATGGAAAAGCATTATGTCATAGATAATGCTCTCAAAAAGCTTAGGTATGCAGGACAACTTAGCAATCGGTCGATAGTTGGAAATATCGTCTTTTCTACATTTTTTATGTAGGGGAATAATAAACGACCTTTTCCAGGTTGATGGAAATAATCCCTGGGTGATAGAAAGCTGAAAGAGAGCTGTAAGAGGTTGGGCTAGATGCATTTGACATTTCTTTAAAAATATAGGGGGAAGATCATCAGGGCCAGCAGAATAATCATGTTTGAGTTTTATTATTTTATCTCTAACTTGCTCTAAAGTTATAGACACCGATTCCAAAGTTGTTTGTGGGCAGCTGTTTAAGTTGGAAAAGTAAGAATGGTCTGGCTCTTGGGAATGGATGGCGAACGCTTGGACAAAAAAGATTGCGAAGAGATTTGCAATAATTTGGGGATCGCCCGAGGACCTATCAAGAAAATTTAGGGATGATGGATAGTTATCCGATTTGCTTTTAGTTTTGATGAACTGAAAGAATCTTTTGGGGTCGGAAATGAGTGTGTGAGATTGACCATACTGAGGAGGTTGTTCAGTTTGGCGTAGTTAGCCCTATGAAAATTAAAACTGTAAGAATATTCATAGGAAACGGGATTAAGACCATTGTCATATGTCAGCGTAAGAGAAAGGGGAGGGTGGTAACTATCCAACTTAGAAAGCAGATGTTTACTTTCTAAAACGACGCAGTTATCTGTATCATTGGCGAAGACTAGGTCGAGTTGTCTGCCGATGTTATTAATGACACCACTTAATTGATATAGACCAGAGTCAGTTAGGCAGTCAATGAAAAGATTCTCTTTATCAGAGGTAGGATTTGTTGCAGTATAGTAGCACTGATCAGTCTGAGTCCATATAAGTTTGGGTAGATTAAAATCACCTAAAAAAATAACAACGCCATTGGGATCAGCAGCATTAAAAATGCAGTCGATTGCATCAACAGCTAGCTGGTAACCTTGAATTGGTTGAGAGGGGCGAATATAGCAGCAACAAATATATAGGTTGCGTTTGCAAATAGGAATTCTAGCGCAAACGAATTCGAAGAATGCAGTGGACGATTTTTTAAAGGGTCTAGACTCGAGACGAGAGTGTATAGCTAGAAGTACACCACGGCCATATAAATTCTCCTCTTTATCTAGACCATCGTCACGGTGTAAATCGAAGTCTTGGGAAAATAATTCATTATTCTTAATATCAGGGGTGAGATTGGTTTCTGTGAGGGCAGAGATGTCGTATGGCAGAATCTGTGAATTAAGATATATAGCAGAAATCTTAGTTCGTAATCCTCTTACGTTTTGATAATACAGGGACAGATATTTGGGAGGCTTCGGCAAAGAATTGAGTGGTGGGTTAGGAGCGATGGTAGTTTTTGAAATTAGACCGTGTTCTCTGCAGGTGTAGTATGCGTTTGGAGCTAACATGAGACGCAAAAGAAGAGAGATCATTAGCCACGTCATCAGGAGTCATATCTAATTGTTCATGAAAAAGTATAAAAAGTTGTCGCAGATCATTATGATTAGTGGGGAGGCCTTCTTGCAGAATGGAAACTATTGCATTGGTTTTCGTTATACCGTCGATACAGACAGAATCAGGCTTGTCATGTAGGTAGGCGAGATATAAGTGAACATTATCATACATTCTGCGGTCTCTTAAACGAGAGAGAACATATCGGCCATCTTCCCCAGAATCGATAAGGTGCTTGGTTAACTTTGCCTCTGGAGGAAGAATGGGGTCTAAAAAAGAAGGTGGTGTGGTATTAGGGTGGGAGTCTAGCTTAGAACATGGGGAGGGATTTAAAATATGGGAGCGAATAAAGTTGGGGTATGCCGTTTTTGTATGAGTGGAATGAGGAGATGTTGGGTTTTGTAAATGACTGGGAGGAGGATCTAGATTGAAGGATACGCGCTTAGGAATTGAGTTGGACGCGGTGGAAGAACGTTTAGTATATACGCGATTGGCAGTATGAATTGAAGGAGGAGTGAAGACAGGAAATGTCCCAACTTTAAAACTCCAATTTGTATCAGGAGTTTGTTTGTTAGGAGTTGGGTTTTTTTTTGGAAGAGTTAGGCTTCGGTATAGGGTTAGACTTAAAATTAACATTATTCTGTTTTTTAGATTTTGTGGATTTTGAGGTAAAGGTAGTATCCTTGCGATGTTTGTTGATTCCTCTATTCGGTTTAATTCTTTCCATAGTTAATCCACCCAGATTGATGACATCGGAAGCAGGGTTGATAAACATCCATTCATATTTTGACGGGATGCTTACCTTAAAGGTGTTGGTGGAGATCTTACGGCAGTTGCTGACATCTATTTTAAATTTAGATTTGAAGAGACTAGTTAGCCTGTTTCGATCGAGGAGAGTACCTCTTATTAAAAAGGCAACTGACTCAGCTTTGTTGAAATTGTTCAACTTTTTTATTCTCGTGTTCCACTCCGAAAGTGTCCATAAGATTCCGAGTCTTGAGATTGTGGGTTCAGGAGTTGGTGTAGTAGCATCGTTTACCGAAGAGGGTTGTGGTGGAGGAGAAGATGATCCAGGAGTTACTGGTGGTTCCATAATTGCAGATTCAAGCATCTCAGTAAGAAGCGAGGTGTTGTGTGATGTAGTCGGTGGGGGCTGGGATTGCACTGGTATATCTTCGATTTTACTGGAAGTTATCCGGATGTAATCAGCAATTTCGATTAACAGCGCGCGTGATTCGGTTATCTAGTTGCTTAAATCGCTTATTTGGCATATGATGTTTATGAACAACTAATCATTATTAGGCGGAGAGGGAACGCTGCTTCTGGATGTACTTTGAAGATGAAAATCGAGGGAAGACCGTAGAGCACTTAAAGAGTCTGTTATTGTGTGGATGAGTTCGTACGTATATAGGAATGATAGGCAATACGCCCAAGTTTAAGTAGGAGTAAACCAACACAAAGTCCGCAGCCTTTTAATGTCGTATAGGATTGTCTTTTGAAGCAACACATTAATGAATCCGAAACAACTTCTCTTCTGTTTGCCGGTGAAAGCGCTATTATAATACAAGTAACTACATATAAGTCAGCGTTAATAATTTGAAGAAGGCTTAAATATTTGAGCGATATCAAGGAAATTCTGTTAACAATGTCGAACATAGAGTTTTTGTGGAGTGGCAATAATGGCGCGAAAGCTCCGCTGTAGTTTGTGACACAAAAATGGGGTTTTATCTTTTTAAATATGGCAGTCATTTGCTCTGTCAATGTTAATGAACTCTGACAAGGACGGGATTAGAATGTTTCGAATGGCAACAAGTCTAGCAGAATAAAATGTAATAAGAAACACGCGGACTCGCGGAATCTCTTCTCTTGAGAAGATGATAGCCAACTTCAAGCAATAGCGACTCACGTTCGCAAAGGAAAACAAAATCTTCAAAGGCCAGAAGTCGGCACCTCTTTCTCATACGAAAGGAAAATGAACTTGGCAAGTGGGTACCTCATGAACTGAAAAAGATTTGGTGCTAAAAATGTCTAATTTTATTGGCCATATTGAATATAATATATTAGAATATTATAATACGACATCTTCCATGGGATGAATCCACTTTCACACTCGTGTATAGTAGTATCAAGAGTACTTACGGTAAGGTGTTTCGTGTTTCACTTCATGAACTGATAAGGCCTCCCAGAATGTAGAGACTCCTTCTGTTAGTGAATTCTCTGTCGTGTCGATGATTTTTCAAAAAAAAACCCACCCAAGTGTAGATTGCCGCGCAATGAAAGTACCGATTGGGCCCTTGATCATGCCAGTGCGAAGAAATTGTCTGAGTTCGCGCGGTCGACAGCGGCTGGTGTGTGGAATTGGGAATCGCCAAACTTTTGATTTTGGTATGTTTTGTGGAAGGTAAAACGTTTGTGCAGAATCTGTGCGCAAATTGTCGTGATGGAACTGTGGTCAAACGACGATAACGTGAGCTCAACTTCGCCTTTGGAGTTTCCAGCTCAAGTGGGCTATTCCTTCAATCGTTGTTGAAAACGGAGATTGTTTTAGTTTTTGTAGGAAACTTTCGCTAATGTAGGAAAAATGCGATCCGTTGTCGAATAGAAGTCTGGCTGGTTGGTACGAGTATCTTCTTGAATGATCAATGACCTTAACAATAGCAGTACCGACCAGCACGCGGTATTCAGTGTGTGCAAGAAGTGACCGCATAAACTGGCTGCTTGTGCTTGGGCCTAGCAAAATTGATGTCACTTCTTGATGTAGGAGCGTTCGATGGAGTACCTGACACACACGAAATGTGTTAGGGCACTCTCTTGGACAACTGCAGCCCTTCTTAGAATTTCGATGTATATAAAATGTTGTGCTTTGAAGAACAGTAGATACAACGGCTAACGTTGATTGGGTTGCTCAGCAGGAGCTACCGTGTGGTCTTTGGTTTATTTTTAGATTGTTGATTTGGAAATGGAAACTGCTGTTTGATGGTGTGAATTTATTGCATCCAATGAGAGACATTTGGTTTCAGTAAATGAGACAAGCGTATCGAAACTCGCAAGATCGGCGTTCGTTTATAATAGTTCCCATTGCCTATTGGTTTCAGTATCGAGTCTGCTGACTGTCGTCCCATCGTCCCTGAGTGGTATCTTAATGTTCTTTCAGAGCAGTGCATGATTCACCGTTGACTTTCTTCAAACCGAATAGTGTGCTAAAGTACGAGTCAATAATGATGCGTTAGATGTTATAACGTTTCTTCAAAAGTATCCATGCCTCGATTTAGTCGTCGTCAAGGAAACACTTTAACAACATGGAGCGCTTCACCCTGTAAACTTTAGGTTGCAGAATGTCATTGAAAATACATTTCTTGCATTTTTACAAAAAAAAACCTTGGAGTGCTGAGTAACTAACAAGGAGAACGCTTTCACCAGGACATAAAGAAGAACGAAGAACGTTATCGAGGTCGGTGGGATGCACCCATGTTAGGGGATTACTGTTGGTCTTTAATGCGAGAAGATTCACAAACGTAAAAGCTGAATCATAGAATACATGCTTTACAATAATTAAGAATTACAAATATTTATGTTCTAGAATGAATTAAATGAGTTTAGCTTTTTGAAATTTTAAGTTTCAATGCCAATATTTCGATATTAATTCTCGTATCCATAACACGGAAACAGTACGTGTTACAAGATAATCATTACTATATCCTTAAATAGAATTCCCACTTGATAAAGGAATAACTAATTTTACTAATGTTACACAAAAAAAATTGAAACTTGTCACGGAGTGTTGTCAGAATCCAAAAATAAAAACTACAAGGAAAATAGATATCAAAATATGAACTTGCAAGGTTTCAAAGATGCGGCAGAATGAAGATGCATGCAGCTTCATCGGGCGCACTCATTTCTTCGTTAAGGCATAACAGAACCGAAATATATCTCAAAGCGCAATACTCTCCAGAAATGATAAGTTTATTAGACATTACCCCGGCTGTTGACGAATGTTTCCCACAAATATGATTTTTTTTTTTTTTTTTTTTTTTTAATTTTTGGTCCGTTTACTTTTTTCTCCACTGTTTGACTTAAAATGAATTTTCTTTCGGTACAGTTAAAAAAAACATTTTCAAAATGTTTCGTATACTTTAATTCACCAATGTTTTGTTCAGATTAGCTTTTAGACACACTGTTATTATTTCATTCAGCCACTGTGCACCGTCATTAAAGGTTGGAGATAGACTAACGATGTTGCAATTTTGCAGGAGTAGTATTAAACTATTTATGATTATATTGTAACACTATGTACGAGTAACACATTCCATTGAAAGTACATATCTGTGTATTGTTAAGCAATTAAGTTAACACGTAAAAGAATTTAATTTAAGGTTTAGCCTTAAGCGGAGATCACTACGTTTCATTTAAGCATCTGGTAATCCTTAGCATGATGAAGACAAAAAACGGAAAAAAAACCTCAATACTGATCTTCACCCAGAAAACGTCATAAAGGGTGTTTTTTCCAGAGGTTTGGTTTTTAAACTGGCAACTCTGTTTCTACAGATTGCCAATTTGACAGTGAAAGTTGTGGTTAGTACGTTTCGTCATTTTACGATGAATAGTTAACCCCAGTACAAAGCGTACAAATTTTGCAAACTTATTTTAAACACCATGGTTCGGTTCGCTTATCTGAGCTTAGTCCATTATCGTGAGCTACGTCCATTTTACGGTCGACATAATCGTCCATCTGAGCAAGTTATTTGGAACACGGTGAATCGTTTTCGCACCACATACGAGTACACTCTAGAGGATAATACGCATCCCTAAAGACGAGAAACAGTGCTAACAGAAGAAGTTAGTGCCGTTGTGGAGCGCAGTGTTGAGGAGATTCCGAATGAGTGGATTCGCCATTTTGCACAGCAATTGGAGCTATGCCCACCCACTTTGTGGAAGATTTTACGGAAAGATAAGCCAAGATCTTACATGCTTATAAGATCCAGCTTGTGCAAGAGTTGAAACCGTGTGACCATTATACGCATCGTAGGTTCGGTGAATGGGCCGAAAACATGATTTAGCTTGACTCTCATTTTCAACGCAAAATTTTGTTCTCCGATGAGGACCATTTTTGGTTAAATGGATATGTACTCGTAAACAAGCGAAATTACCGAAGCGAAATTATCTGAAGCCTTTGTCGAGACGCAAAGCAATAGAAACATGATTTCTGACTTGTTCGTTCCTCAGTTGAATGGCACTGGCGTGACAGAGCTCTGTTTTCAACAGGATGGCGCAAAATGCCACCATCAATTTATTGCGGGAAACATTTGCTGAGTGCATAATTTCGCGTAATGGACTTGTGAACTAGCCTCCACGATTCTGTGATCTCACACCTTTAGATTACTTTCTTTGGGTCACTAATCTATGCCGATAAACCATAGACGTTGGACGATTTGGAAGTCAACGTTCGCCGTGTTATTGGTGATAGAGGTACGGCCCCAGTTGCTCGATAAAATTCACGATTGCGCTTCATTCGAGACAGCTGTGGCGCGCATATGCCCGATATCATATTTAAACACTAATGGCGTAAAATTATCGATTAAATAAAGCTAATATTATAGACATTAACATTATCTTCAAGTGTTTTATTTCATATTGAATCTGTATATAAAAAACACACCCTTTAGTTACAATGTCGGTCAAATCAAAAGGACGAATCCGCTTTTGATATCTTCAACTAGGAGAAACGATGAAAGCCGTAAATTTTTTTGGGGAAACTGACACAGTGAATGAAAATTGACTGAAAAGCAGCCTCCGTTGGTCAATATGTAAGGTCTAATGTTTGGCAATGCCAAAGCTGCAACAGTTGCCATTTGAAATTCTTCCCCATCCACCGAACTCTACTAATGTTTCTCCAAAGGACTATCACCTTTTTCGAAGTCTAAATTCATTTTCGCGGTACAAATTATTCCGAAACTAACCAGACGGGATTTGAGGATTTAATCGTGTCAAAAACTCAAGACTTCTACCGAAAACGAATATTTGATCTTGAATCACGTTGGAAGTGAATCATAGATACCAAGGGATTTTGAATAAATAAACACTTCTTTTACTCGAAAATCTGACTTTTCATATCGTACACTTATTACTTATTTTTTGAATTAATGTTAAGTTTAAAAATTCTCCGCTGGACACACTTAATAAAATTTTGAAAAAAGCCACAAATTTTTCAGCGCAATTGACCGCATAACACACCGAACCGGTATGCCCCTACGTAATCGAGCAACGTTATGTAATTTTAAGGAATCTTGTGTTTGCTGGAAAAAATTATTAGAAGATTACTCGTACTGTATTAAGCAATAAAAATGGGTGACTAAAGTATTTTCTATTTTTAAAATAGTAAACGAAATTTAAATAAGAAACTAAAAATGAATCGAGCCGGAGGAATCCCGCATCTAAAACTAAATTTTCACTATATTCTTGTTTTTTCTTAATTTTATGTCTTAATGTCCTTTTAGTTTTGAGACGGGATTATAGAGACCTTAAAGAGGAGCACTATTGAATATTATAAAATAGTATTTTTATATATTATTCAAATTTAATTGACTTACAACTTCTGGTGCAACAGTTGTTGATGTTGATGATTCTGTGGTCGGTGTTGCTACCGTTGTAGTTGTTTGTCTCATTGCTTCTTCGAGTAAATCCAATTTTTGTTGTGTTTCAGCTAATTCGTCTTGTAACTCTGATTTTTGTACCGCCAGCACTATAGTAGACACAGTAAATGCCGTCAATGCCAAACCAAGGCAAATTGCCACAAGTTTCGTTGTAATAATCATTATCTTTTTTTAAAAAAAAAAAAAAAAAAACAATTAAACTAAAATAAACTTAAATCTTATATAACTTTTAACAAAATGCAATGCCCTGGTAATTATTATTTTTTAATATAAATTAAGCGCGCATTTTTGCACCACTTAAATTACCGCTCTCGATAATGACTCCGAATAAACTGAAAGATCGTCTAGCCTTAATCGAGTGTTTGCGACCAAGTAATCTTCAACAAGCAATAAAATTTATCTTTATCATTAATGCTGTAAAAAGTCATATCACGCGAAAAAGAAAAACCGACTTCAGCACGATTAAACAAGATGTCCAGCCGATGATTACGAAAGTGGTATACATTTCTGAACGTATATATAATTAAATACTCGTACTCGACCCTTACGCATACTGGGTTGCCATCATTTTGCAAAAATTTGAAAAAAAAAAATTACTAAACACCTCCCTATCACATTGTCAATCAAATTTCGGCAAACTGTCGTTGTGACCAAAAATTGTACAATAGTTGTTAGACGTTTGTTTATACGCGTGTAGGTTTTTTTCTTTCTACTCGTAAAAATATTTGTAGTTTATTCAAAAAGTTCTGATAGAGATTTTGTACAAAATGTACAACTGACACTACTGTATTGTGCCAATGGTACCAAGTAGTTTCGTTCTTTCTTTAGCCTCTTTAAAAGCTTCATCACAATAACTTGAATTAGTAGCCAATAGAGCGATCCAAGAGAGGGACTTTTCTTTAACTCCATTTCGGACTAAAATATTGATTATATGGGGCTCCCTTTGTTTTCTAACTAATGAGCCACATTTTTAAATATTTACAGGTTACAATGAATAAAGTTGAAGGGCTCCATAAGTGAGTTCGACCGGTATTTCAGAGTACGTCCGAAAGCGGGCTCGAAGATGAGTCTGAATGATGCACATTTGATGTACCTACTTTGAACGACGAACATCTCCATATCTTACCACGAAAAGGCATGCGCCATAGGGTCATATATAGCGGGGATTTAATGAGATTCCGGGTGTTGGAAACCTACATCGTATACATTCCTCTTCATAGTTGTAGACAAATGTATGTGTTGTCGCTTTATGCATCTGAAACACCTAATCCCATTCAATTTATAACTGAGCTCGAAATACTTTTTCTTTTAATTCAGCTTCAAACACCAGGGGCAACCAGTTATACTACTGGTGGGGTCAACATATGATTGAGTACGGACTTGAACTGTATGCGACGAATATCCCATCCTTCCCATCAGCCGGTTCTTTCCCGGACTTGGCATTAATAGACAGCAGACTAGAGCTGACTAACGTGGATTGAAGCACAAGGAACTGCTTGCGAGCATTCGAGTACGATTATGATCACTACCGACTTACTGCCACAATACGGATCCCAAACGAGCAAACGCAGCTTGAGCACTACGATCAAGTGTACTCATACGACTAGCGTAAAGTAGGGTGGTCGTGCTTCTCCAGTATCTTAAAGCGTAAGTTACGTTTGAGTGGAATTGAGCCCCCGACTAACTTGACAAACGAACAAATCGGCCATAATTTATTGACGATGCAAGACGTTGTTAAACGAACTATGGAGCAGACTATCTCTCGGATAGAATACTCCGACGAAAGCCAGATCGAAAAGTACAGAACTCTAACAATCAACGCATTGTACGCATACAAAAGTAGACTGCTCCCTTAAGAAGCTGTACAGACAGTTCACTGACAGAAATGACTTGGAAATAAAAACACTATAGTCACTGATCAAAAACCTAAAACAATTAATTGAAGAAAATTACAGTAAGTCTATAAGTCTGTACTGTAATCTAGGGCAATAAGATTCGGGCTATAAAATCCTGTGGTCCGAATATGTTCCCGCAGATAAATAAATTATTCAGGCAGAAAGATCACAATGACATTCAGTGTGTCCGAATTCCACAAACGACAGGAAATAGACAGACACTACTGACCGTTGGCATAAGTCCAGAGAATGCCGACTCTGGCGACGCTCTTTTTGTGCTCTTGTCGACAACGGGACGGAAAGCAACGTTACAAGATCGCCTCCTACAGCATTTCGGTTTATCACGTGACGAAAACGATGAAGACGTATGTAGCGATGGGACTATAACAGATCCCGCAGTAGAAACAACGGTCGAGAGAGGATTTTTTTTGCTTCGTGATATTGAGGATTCATTTGCAACAGTTGACGGCACGGGATTTCCTGAGATTACTGTAACGGTGCGGTGGAATAACCTACAGAAATTCGTATATGCTAAACAATTGCTCAAAGGAGCGGCCAAGCTTTTCATCCGTAGTCAAACAGAAGTGAAAGATTGGACAGCGCTAAAGGATTTACTTTTTGTCGAGTTCGGGGTGAAGATACTCGTATCGTCCGCTGAAGTTCACAATCGGTTGAGGAACAGCAATAAGAAACCAGGTGAGTCCCTGCGTGAATACCTGTACAGTTTACTGGAGATCGGAAAAGCCGCAGATGTGGGTGACGAAAGTATAATCGACTATTTCGTTGAGGGAATACCTGATTCATCGGCGAATAAGATGACGCTGTACCAAGCTAGAACAATAGTGGTGCTGAAGGAACTGAGGGTAAAGGCTGAGGGTGTACGAAATTGTTCTCAGCTTAACTCAACAGTCGCCATACTCAAGAGGAAGCCACTGAACGCCGTTAGGAGGAAATTCGATGTTTTTAGATGTGGAGATACAGCACACATCGCAAAGGACTGTCAATCGAGAAGTGCTTTAATTGTGGGCGTCGAGGTCATCGTTCATTCGAGTGCAAGATAGCACAACCGTGAAGAAAACCAGAAGGAAGTAACGTTCATACTGTGTTAACAGATGATGAAGCTATGTATATTGCCGGAGGCGAGAGTACTCGTATGTTTTGCAACAAGCTCAAACAGAGTTTTTAAAACAGGTAAAGGGTTATTATCTGTCAGCATTGGTGGACACGGGAAGTGACTTAAGTCTCATTCGATATGATGCCTTAAAGATGCTAGACTATGTCGAGTTAGACAAAGCAAAGACTTGTCTGTCTAGTATTGGACAGAACAAAGTAATAACGTTTTGAAGCTTTCCCGTAGATTTCGAGGCAGACGGACTAGATTTGAGTATTAGGTTCCATGTAGTTCGAGAACAAGATATGCAGTATTCAGCAGTAATCGGCAACGTTGTAGTAGGCAAGGTAGATGTGATTTTGACAGATGAGAGTGCAGAATTTAGGAGAAAGCAGGGAGGCGGAGAATTGCCTGATGAAGTAGTAGTTGCAGCAGATATTGAGGCCGTTAAATGTGTTGAAGAAGTACGGATTAGTGGCTACACAAGTACGCAGAGTTGTTCAGGGGATTGCTTGAAGATGAAGGAAGTGGAAGCATTTTCCGAGTTTTATTCCGAGTTTAGATCCATTTGCGTTGCGGCCGAAGAAGGAGAATTAAAGAGTGAAACGAATATAGAGTTAAATCATCTGCCAGATGATGAGAAGACAGCTGTACTGGAACTTATCAAAGAATACACTCCCAAGAATCACCAGTCGAAATGAAATTAATATTAACGGATGAAACTCCAGTATATCAAAATACACGATCATATGCAGATCAAAAGGTGGTGGAACAACAGGTTGCTGATTGGTTACGTGAGGGAATAATACAACCAAGCACCTCAGAGTATGCCTCACCAGTCGTCCTAGTGAAGAAAAAGGATGGGACGCAGAGATTTTGCAGTGATTTGAGAAAGCTAAATCAAAATATTGTACGGGACAACTTTCCGATGGTGTTAATTGACAGCGTACTCGAGAGGCTTCAAGGAGGCAATGTTTTTACCACGTTAGACGTGGCGGATGGATTCTTTCATGTGCCAATACAACCTCAAAGAAGTATAAGTCGTTTGTGACACACAATGGCAAATTTGAGTTCCGATGTGTACCGTTTGGCATCTCCAACTCACCAGCCGTTTTTGATGGTACTATATGACCGTCAGTGGAAAAAACTAAAGCAGTAAGACAGTTTTCAGTGCCAAGTGACAAGAAAATGATCCAACGTTTTCTGGGACTTACGTCGTATTTGACTTAATAGCTAAACCATTGACCGACCTATTGTGACAAGATGTTATATTTAAAATGGATGTTGAGCAGTTATTGGCTGTCGAGCAATTAAAAGTGGCCCTAACGAGTGCTCCTGTGCTAAGGTTGTTTAATCCAACGGCACCAATTAAGGTTCATACAGACGCTTGCATGTATGTTACTGTAGAAAAGTTCTGATGACCATGAGTTTACCACCCGGTCGAATACATGAGTCGCAAGATTACACCATTGGAGCAAAGATACCACTTTTATGAATTAGAAGTGCTGGCTATCATAGAGGCTCTAAAGAAGTGAAGAATATATCTGTTGAGAACAAGGATAGTGACTGTATCAAATTGTAATGCGGTCGGGATGACCATGAAGAAGAAAGATGTGCATTGAGGGTGTCGAGATGGGCAATGTTCATGCAGGAATTCGACTATGAGATCGAGCACCAACCAGGATTGAAAATGAGGTATGTCTGTAACTAGAGGAATCGTTAGTCCATCGTATCCGAGAGGCACAACAAAGGGACATGTGGACGAGAGCCGTACGGATAGTACTGGAAAAGGACAAATATGAAGATATTTTCTTGAAAGCGGACATATTGTATATGGATCCGGTGAGGGAGCTTATAGTAATTCCAAAACACCGATGGAACGAGAATTTATAACGATCGCACACCAGCTTTTCAGTCAAGAAAACCCAGGATTTCGTGGAAAAATCGTATTACGAGTATATTCTAGGTGTTGCAAAGAAAGTTGCGGAAATCGTAAGAAGATGCGTTAAACGTATAGTTGCAGAAGCCAAGGTCGGAAGGAAGGAAGGATTTCTGATACTCATCGACAAAGGGGAGCGCCCATTGGGAACGTACCACTTAGACCAAGCCGGCCCTATGGAACTGACAAAGAAGAAGTACAATTAATCCTTGTGGGTGGTAGTGGATGCGTTTTCGAAGTTTGTCTGACTTTATCCGACGAAAAGTACCGATGCCGCCGATGTCATCGAAAGGCTGAAGGGACAATCCGTCACTTTTGATAATCCGAGAAGAATTATTACCGACAGTGGAACTGCATTCACGTCACACGCCTTCAGTGAGTACTGTAAAAGTGAAAATATACAGCACTTGTTAATCGCAACCGGAGTACCGCGAGGAAATGGACAGGTAGAGAGAGTTCATAGAGTGATCATGTCAGTGTTGACTAAGGCGAATTTAGAAAGTAGCCAGAACTGGTATAATCACGTGGATCGAGTGCAACAAGTACTGAACAACACTCCGTCAAGTGTCACCCAGTTCACTCCATGCAAGATCCTTACCGGAATGGACATGCGTTGCCGATTATGCGGATATCCGAAAGCTTTTCGAGTGGAAGTTGAGCTGTGAGAAAGAGAGTTAGAGAGAGCATTATACTCCTAAGTGTTCAGCAGGAAAATAAAAGAACATATGACAGAAGGAGAGTACCGGAACGAAAGTACGATCTAAACGATCTGGTCGCAATCAATCGCACCCAGTTAGGTTCGGCACCAGTGGGCGGGCACCAAGACCCGAACTTTATAAATACTGTTGCGGAGTATATAAAGCCGTGGGATCCTTCATTCTGGAATGAACGTCAGGACAGGACAGTTAACTAAACGAACGAACGAGTGCATTCACGGACAGACAAATTGACGCGAACCTACCAGAGAGCTAGCATCATTATCTATAGGCAGTTCACTAACAGAACCCATCTAGGCCGGCCGCTAAGCTGATTAATAGAACTTAGAATTATTTAATTTGTTTTTTTTTTTTTAAACTGTTAAAGACACAAAATAACTAAAAAAGGAAAGAATCCGCCAGAAGCTTTTTTCCATATTGATGCTAAAGGGTTAGTACCAAGCAGGGATAGTGTCCCGGTAATATAACACCGCCATCGCGTTGCTAGGGACAAGCGGCTCATGTTGCCAATGCTCTGGAGTTCCACCGACCATGGATCAAATTTTCACGTTACGGCAGATCCTGGAAAAGGACCTCCATACCGATATACACCACCTCTTCATCGATTTTAAAGACGCATATGACAGCGTTTATAGAGATAAAATTTATAGCGTCATGTCTAGTTTTGACATCCTTGCCTCAAGATCATTCGGCTGGAGAATACACGCTGCACGTAATGAGAAGAACACAACGAGCTATAAATGTACACATGTACAATAAATGTTTTTTACTCTGTTTACTCTGATAATAACGCGGCATCATGACAACAGAAGAGGAGAGTTTAACTTATTTCACATACTGATCTCCCAGATTACCTTGCATTTTTGCTCCCAGTCTTTAAAAAAAGACCAAGCATTTCACATTTGTAGATGCTACTATTAGTTGGAGGACCTATAAGACCATGTCCCATCGTCGACACCAGCTCGCATTTAGAGACCCTATTGGGAAGGTTTTCGCATATTTATGCATAGTCTTGTCATCTGTCTACGCAGCTCATTACCTGCTGGATACCAAGAGGGTGGACTAGATACCGCTTGGTAGTGTCTTGATGATGTTAAAATGCCATAAGCTATTGATTCATCAAATATGTAGGTGCATATCAATTAAATAGGAGGATACTCATAGCTCGGAGATGCTTTAATCCAATTGGGTTGTTCAAAAAGTTATTGCTATTACTTAATTATTATTTTTTACAGAAACCTCTGAGGCTTCGCGGCTAAGAAAAATCCTCTCCACAAATCCTATGATGCCCAGCTGTTTGAAAAAAACCGATGGCTCTTGGACAACCTCAAGTAATGAATCACTCAACCTGCTTCTGGACACCCACTTTCCAGGTAGCTCCCAACTCGCGGCCAGTAGCAGCCCAAACAAGCCTACTACAACCGTGACCAAAATTCATGGTCTGATTATGAGAGACAAACTGCTCTGGGCGCTGCATAGCTTCAAACCAAGTCTGCTGGTCTGGTCGGTAAAATACCTGCCGAGCTACAGAGGTGATCAGATATTATCCCGCCTATGCCAGAAAATATTATGAGAAGCTGTGTAGAACATATTCACATTCCTCTGTCATGGAGAGAGTCAATGTAGTATTCATTTCCAAACCCGAAAATGTTGTCCCAAAGGACCTCAGACCTATACGTCTATTATCTTTCCTTCTGAAAATTCTAGAACGACTGATTGATATCCATATACGAGCTAAAATTGACCCAAGACTTCTGTCAACGGCTCAACATACCTTGTAAAGGAAAGTCGGTGGAAACGGCTCAGCACTCACTGACTGGCCACATCGAACGATCGCTACTATACAAATAGTACACAAAGGTTACTTTCCTGGACATGGAGGGCGCCTTCAACAACGTCAACACATCCGCAATCACGACTGCGCTGTCAACTCTGCAGGTAGACGACTCACTTGGGGAGTTGATCGGTCTAATGCTAAAAAGCAGGATAATCAACTCCAAACTGGGTGAGACTTCTGCTAAAAGATGTATAGGCAGAGGTACGCCGCAAGGCGGTATCCTCTCTCCCGTTCTCTGGAACTAAGTAGTTAATGAACTGCTGATATACCTGAAAGCGGATGGTAGCAGGCTGATTGCGTATGCGGATGACGTTTCTATAGCCTTCTCTGATAAGCATCTTAATACCATTAAAGAACTCCTTCAAGTAAATCTCAATAGATTAACCCGCTGGGCAGATCGCTGTGGATTGGGAATAAACCCCCATAAAACTGATCTTGTCCTCTTTTCCAGGAAATATAAAATTCCAATCATAGACCCTCCTTCAATAAATGGTACCAGTTTACTTTTCTCCGATACAGCAAAATATCTGGGTCTCATTTTTGACAGGAAACTAAACTAGAAACCTAACATTCAAGAAAGAGTCAATAAAGCTACAATAACTTTATTCTCTTGTAAGAAAGCCATTGGGAACAAATGGGGCCTTCACCCTCGCATAACCCACTGGCTATACATCTCGGTCATAAGACCGATACTTACTTACGGGGTGGTTGTCTGGTGGACGGCCTTGGAAAATGCAGTCAACCGCATTAAATTAAGCAGAGTCCAAAGAACAGCATGTCTATGCACAAGCGGACATTAGATATTCTGCTTCACTTGACACCCCTCGACATTTTTAGCAAGCAAGTAGCTGCGACTGCAGCTATTCGCCTTAAAGCGACTAAACAGTGGACAAATAATTCATTTGGCCACGCCAACATTCTTAATACATTAGGAATCCTCACAGAGAACACCGATTGCACCATACCTCTAGATCATTCTGGGAGGAGGATGCTTTCTTGGAGGATAAGTCAATCCATCTCTACACAGATGGATCTAAAACCGACAGCGGAGTTGGTGGCGGTGTTTTCTCAGATAAGCTAAATCTAAGCCTCTCTTTCCGCCTTCCAAATCACTGTAGCGTGTTCCAGGCGGAAATTTTTGCGATTAAAGAAGCTCTGTCCTGGCTGAAGAAAAACGTGATATCTGCAAAGGATATCCGCATATTTTCGGATAGTCAGGCCGCCATCAAGTCCCTGGACTCGGTCTCATTGTGTTCTAAAACTGCCCTTGAATGCCGATCATCTCTCATGGAGATGGCAGAGCAGTTCAACATTCACCTCTGTTGGGTGCCGGGCCACAGAGACATTCCAGGGAACTGCAGAGCCGATGAACTCGCCAAAATTGGAACCACTCTACCTATCCTACCAGACAAAGGTAGTATAGGTATACCAATCGCTACGTGCAAACTAACACTAAAGCTAGATGCCAATAAAAGAACGGACCTTAGGTGGACTGCTGGACAAACATGTCTAGCGACCAAACAGATCTGGCCAAGGTTGGATCTGAGTCGATCTAAGTGTCTGATCCTTTTAGATAGGAAACATCTCAGCGCCATAATAGGTGTCATTACCGGACACTGCCTCATAGGCAAGCACGTAAGAAGGCTTGGCGCTTTTACTAACGATTTCTGTAGAAGCTGCATGGACGAGGAAGAGGAGGAGACAATCCTCCACCTACTCTGTACATGCCCAGCTCTCTCTCAGAGAAGGAAGCTTCATCTAGGAGCTTTCTTCTACAACGACCTAAACGATCTAGAAAAAATAGACGTTAACAGTCTCCTACGCTTTATTATAAGCTCAAACTGGTTCCAGTAGTAAGAAGATCATAGATCCACGTGGCATCACAATGGGCCAATAGGCGTAAGTGGGTTGGTATTTCCAACAGCCACTCTTACCTAACCTAACCTACTTAATTATTTAGGGTGTTCGATGACCTTCTGCCAACTTTTGGGCAACTTCAAAATACCACATTCATAAATTTTCCTATTTTTTCTCTGCACGAAACTTGTCAAGGTGCTGTTTTATGAAGTTGTAAAAGTAAAGGTTGTACATTAAAGAGCTCTTTTGTTTTACCTATTTAATTCACTTTTATTTTATTTAATCACGATAATTTAATCATAAAATTTTATTTAAATTTTGTTTATCCGTGGCACTCACTGCTCTACCAAGACCACAGGAGAAAAAGGAAACCGGAAAATCATTTTTGAGCATCGCCGGAAATTTCGTGGTGACAGCTAGTGAGTGCGTTCGCAGCAGCGGGTGCGTTCATAGTACATTGGCTGCATTCAGCTGTGATTTTGTAGTGTTTTAAAGGTGGTTGCTACATGGCTCCCCCCTTTGCGAGAACAAAACGCGAAGGTGGTTTAATGGTCCTCCCAGACCTTGTTATTACCTCTGGGTTCTACGAGCATTATGGTTGACGTAACGGTACTTCATTGTAAGAGGTTGGCTTTCCCTCAGAACTATCTATCTTATATGCTGGTTTGAGATGCTGGATAGAGACGTGAACTTCCTTGTTTGGCAAGGCAACCTTGAATGTGTGTTATTTGCGTTCGAGAACCGCGTAGGGTCCGGAATATGCGGGCTGCAAGGGGCGCTGAACATGATCGTTGCGGATTTAAACGTGCGACGAAGTCTTTAACTCCCTTGGGATGAACACAGGCATCGAAGTACGGCTGGAGAATGTTGGTGCAAGCCGTTGAATTGTCTCCCTCAAATCTTGTATGAAGCTAACTGGTTCTTTTGAAGTGGTGTCTGCTTCAAAGGAATCTCCTGGGAGACGCAATTCGGTGCCGAACATTAGCTGTGCGGTTGTGGTGGCAGATTCCTTGACCATTGAGCAGAGTCCGAGGAGAACGACTGGTAGCAAAGTCAGCCAACTGTCAGGGCTGCCTTAAGTGAGCGGTGCCACCGCTCCACCACTCCGTTTGCTTGAGGATGGTATGCCGTTGTGTGTATGCGTTTGCAGCCGAGCAGTTGGGAGAAGCGATGAAACAAAGTAGATTCAAACTGACGACCTTGATCCGTGGTCTAGTGTTGAGGACAACCGAATCGTGCTACCTAGTTGAAGAGGAAAGCGTCCGCAACAGAGGCAGCAGTGGTGTCGGCAATTGGAATGGCTTCTGGCCAGCGTGTCGCTCGATCGATGCATGTGAGTAGGTAACTGAATCCGTTGCAGGTTGGTAGGGGGCCGACGATGTCAATATGCACATGTTCTAGCCTATCAGCTGCTTCAAAAGTTCCCATAGGCGGGTTGGTATGCCTGTGTACCTTGCTTCGCTGACAGTCATGGCAGCTCCGTGCCCACTTCCCGACGTCCACGTTCATTGAGAAGAAACGAAGTGCTATAGTTTTACATGAGGCTCTTACCCCTGGGTGGCTAAGTGTGAACGAAGTGGTCTGCGAAACAACACATCTGCTGCAGTGTTCTCTGATCCGCAGACATGGCGAATGTCGGTGGAGAATTGCGAGATGTATTCCAGATATCGTTGTCCTTGCGGTGTCTCTGATTTTCATGGTGGGTTGTGAATGGCGAACGTCAACGGCTTGTGGTCCGTAAATATAGCACAAGGCCGTCCCTCGATGAAACCATGAAAGTACCCGATTGCCAACTTAATTGCTATCAACTCACGATCGAAAGTGCCATACTTCTTTTGCCTCTCTGACAAAGCCTTGGAGAAAAATCCCAGAGGTTTACATTTCCCATCGACGACTTGGAAGAGTACTGCTCCGACGGCTGTGTTTGAAGCGTCGGTCATGAGACGTAACTCGGAGTCTAGAAGGGGATGTGCCAACGTGGCAGCTTCTGTAAGTGTTTGGCGACAGTGGGGGAAAGCTTATTCGGATGATGGTGTCCAGTTAAATGGTGTATTCTCCCTTTTCCTTGAGCCATGAAGCATATTGCAGAGAGGTGCTTGATCGGCCGCAGCATGAGGCATGCTAAGCCTGAAGAAGTTGAGGGCGCCGAGGAAACGACGAAGTTCGGTAACGGTTGTTGGTTTTGGAAATTCTGACATCGACTTGACGGAATCTTGTGGCGGTCGAATACCCGTATCATCCACTTGATACCCCAAAAATGTTATCGTTTCTTTTCCAAATTCACACTTTTCCCGGTTCAAGGTGATGCCGTTTTAATCAAGTCGTTTGAAGATCTCCTCCAGATGATTCAGGTGTTCCTTTTGTGATTTTGAAGCTACTAGCATGTCATCGATGTAGGTGAAGACAAAGTCCAAGTCGCCGAAGATAGAGTCGAGGAAACGTTGTTGAGTTTGGACGGCATTGCGTAGCCCAAATGTCATCCGCTTGAACTCGTATAACCCGAAAGGGGTTATAATGGCGGTTTTTGGTACGTCATCTGGTGCCATGGAGATTTGGTGATACGCACGGGCCAGGTCGAGGCGAGTTAGAAAGTACGAGTTTGAGTACAAAAGTATTTGGCATTATCCGCTGGAAATCCATGCGACGAGGCAGAGGATACCTGTCAGGAAGTGTTATGGCGTTTAGACGTCTGTAGTCACCACAGGGACGAATTATGCCGTCCTTCTTAGTGACGACGTGAAGCAGACTGGCCCACGGCCTTCATGAGGGTCTACAAATGCGTTGGAACTCTGCTTTAGCCAGCGTGTAGGACTTTAATGGAAGCGGTCTTGCACGACAGTAAACCGGTGCACCGGTCGTTTCCAGATGATGACGTACTGAATGCTGTGGTTTTCGAAGCGCATTGAGCGGGCGAGCGATGACAGGATAGCGCTGAATTAGGTTTGTGTAGACGTCCTCTTGGTTGATTGCATATAACGAGACCTCATCGGATGACGTGAGAAGGCGTGAAGTGCTGCAGTTGGAATCCTGTTCGACGAGTCGGATTGAGTGCGGGATTGCGGCACGAGTGAAGCTCCAGCGAAAATTGCGCCCCATGCAAGAATCCAGAACGAGAGTTGTGGTACCAAAAGTTCTTATGTGTGTGCCATTCACAGCTCGCAGTATTGTAGGATCTTAGTGTAGTCTTGCTGTGTTCTTGACTGATAGAGCTAATATGGCGGCTCCGCTATCTACGAGAAACCGGTGGCCAGAAATTTTGTCGTGTAAAAATAGGCGATTTAACTTACCAGCAACTGCAGAAGCCTCACCTAAAGTTGCTGGTGGTCGTTTCCTTGCTTGTAAGTGCATGGTGACGAGCACTTTTTGGCCTTCGCGTCGTATCGTCGGTGGAACCAACAATGTCCGGAAATGGTGCTGAGTTGCCTGCCTTCTGACTTCTGCCGTCCGCTTGCGTTGGCAACACTTGCTGTTTGCTGGTGTGTAGCTCTGGCTTGGTCATACAGCTGATTATCGATTGCGGTTAGCCTCTGCAGGATTGCTTTGATGTTTTTGTTGCCCGGATATGAGGTTGAAACCGGAGGTGGCAGCGCGTCAATTGATTTGGGTGAAGAAACGTGGCTTATGATATTGTCGACCACCCCAGCCAGTGTCTCAGGTCACCCGAGACGGATGAGAGTATCACCCTCACGTGGGAAGGCAAACGAGATAGCCACATAATCTTTATAACAGTGTCCGGAGTTCCTGAAGATCCGGAGAGGTCGCGGATGCGCCGAAATAGCATCACTTAATTTATGTAGATACCCACAGTTGATATCGGAATAAATCGTTTTGTTGTTTAGAAGCACCTCATAGAAGGCTGATCCCTTCCAATCGTACCAGATTTACTGCATTACCATCTTTTGGTTAATGCCCACCTTTTCATGCCTTTTCGATGCTTCAACTCGCCTACTCTAACTTCTTTTTTGGCTGACATTGTTGTAAACAATTAATTTTTCGCCCATGATCATACGTCTCAAGAATGTATCGCTTACTTCGCGTTTGGTGAGTTAATCGCAATATTTTGTGTGCTTCATCAGATAAATCCAAATAATGAGCTTCTTTACGAAGCTAAGCGATTTCAAATGACCATGAATGCTTTCAATGAACACTTTTTGAGCGAACCATTAAATGTTTATTTCCCTGCACTAATGCTTTGATTTTATCATCGTCAATCTCGGTAGGCCTACAGCAGCAATGGGGGACTTCAACTGAAAAATTAACCATCAGGGAATCGGAAACCAGTTCTTGCACTGGCGTTTTTCGATGACATTTCTGCCATAAATCTCGCGCAACTTTTCCCTTATCTCAGTACCTTTTTTCCCTTTTTTAAAGTAATAAAACAATATTGCGAAAATGCTCTTCAAAATTTTCCATTTTCGAACCACAATTGCAAGCGACCGAATCGCGCCAACTGTTTTTTTTTTTTTGATGTTAGTTTAAGTGTCAATAATAAAACGCGTGCAAACATTTGGCATATATGTCACGCCCAAATACAAATAAACGCGGGCAAAGCCATCTATTGCAAAACAAACGCAATGACTTTTTGGACCCCCCAATATGCTAGTACTTTTTTTCTAATCCTTCGACTTGACTAGCCACTTTATAGTGGATAGCAAATCTATCCATTTTAATTCAGATATTTTGGCTCACTGTGATTTCACGTCGATGTTCAACACCTCGACAAAGCAGGATAGACTGCAGTAAAGTATCCATTAGTTGTTACAGTTTGTGTCTTCTCTGCGTTTATAAAACGAAACCAGGAAATTCTCTCTCGCATTGATCTTGATAGCTGTAAATGCTGTGTAAAATTACCTGAAGATTTTCAGAACCTACATTTTTATTCAAAATAATATATTTCAACCAAGGAACCAACAGCACGGCCTTCCCTCAACAACAAACTTATTAGAAGAAAACATAAAATATTCTTAAGTAAGTAAGGACTCATTTTATTGCATATCCAGATGCCAGATACAATTATTTAATCACAGTAATGCTGTTTCTCCACACTAACGCATACATCACATTTCACTTCGCAACACCACGAAAACTTGCAATTGCAACGCTTCTGTCCAACCACTGTTTGACCCCGAATTCGCAATCCACACAATCTGCATAGATTCCTACAAGAGTGTCTTTCCTGTGGGCTTATGTGTTTACCCTTCTCCCGGGAACATTGCCTTCCACGCATTCCACTCCATCCGGGAATCGCATCCGCATTGCAATAGTTTGGAGAATCTTGCACATAGACTAGAACGTCTTGAGGAATTTCTTTCCAATCTACCACTCCTGAGTTGTCCGTGCTGACGACAAGCGCTTTGTCGTACATCTGTCGGATATCTCGGGCGACATCTGCAAATGGTCGTAGGGAGTGCCAGCACTTACCTTCATTACATGGGATCAATTCATTTTCACAACGACAATAGCGTCTTAAAGCCTTTCGAATGCTAAGTTTGGCTACCCGATTATTATGAAGCATAGCGTAAGCTTGTACATCCAGACTGTCACCTTGACGAATGTTTAGAATTGTCTCGATGACTTGTTCTGCGTATTCGGGATTGTCCGAACATCCGCCGAATTGATTTTTTTCGTCTTCTAAACAACCACACCCTGATATACGACCCGAAGAGCAATCCTTCGTAATAGTGTAGATGTGCGCTGCTGTTGTTAAAGCCACGACATAGGCACCTTCGCGATCCAAATGCTTTGAAGTTCTTTTGGCGAGGAAGTCTTTACTCGGGCAATTCCATTGGTCCCATTTGAAGTTGTCCTGACAGTTGGTAAGAGCCAATTCCAGACTTGGCCCGACTACATCTTTCAGTGGAAATACCGATTGAAACGGCTGAAATAACAACAAATGGTTGAATTTAGAAATCTTGTGGAGGCATGTGTTTTTAAGGAAACTCACCGCTCTATTGACTAATTCAGTTTTCATTGCTATGACGTCAAGAGTATCTCGAAAACTGTGAACACACTTTGATGTCAAGATTAACAGTATCAGGAGAATGATAATGATAATGTGAGTAGAGTCCATTTCGGAGTCCTTTCAAGCAAGAGACTAGATAACTAATGCATGACAACCGTAAGACTCACTTCGTTTTATATACTCGTAATTTTGTGAACTGTTTTTTTTACAAGTTTTATGATCTCGATTAACGCAGGTATGAACCAGTTTTAGGTAACTGCCAATTATTTTTTATGAATGAACTCTTTTCGCGCCATTCATCAATGAATTAGTTTTATTGTCCCTTACATGACATTTACAAATGTTTTGAGAACTCATTATCATAAAACCATAAAAGTGCCATTCAGAAATGTAATCCATTTTTGAGCACAAGTTTTTGTCAATGAGTTAGGAGGCCATAAACTATCTCTTTGATGTCCTTTTTTTCCTCAAAAAAATCAGCGGTCATTCAAATAGCTCCTTTTGTGGCTTTTCCAAGTGATCATTCATTAAAGAATCGGGTTTTCTTGACTCATTAGTGAAAACATTTATAAAAAACGTGCACGTTGTAAATATCACTTTTTAAACACGACCCGACTTTACACTTGTGTTTGTGTTTTTCGGCATCGCTACATAAAATTTCTAGTAAATTGAGGAACTACCTTCAAAAATGTTTTCCAAAATGAAAATTGCATATACCACCTTGATCAAAAAGGAATTTATGCAGAAAATTAAAAATACAAGTTTGTTCATCTAAATCTATCTTGTCCCCTTCAAAGTAATCCCCATCGACTCCAACACACTTATGCCAGCGCTTGATCCAATCCTCGAAACATTTTTTATATTCGGTTTTCGGTATGCCCATCAGTGCTTCCTGCTATTTTTCCATTACTTCCTCTCGGCTGCTGAAACGCGTGGTTTTTTTAACTCGATTGAACAAAAAGAAGTCACAGTGACCCAAATCAGGTGAATTCGGTGGCTGTTGGATGGTATTTGTTGCATTTTTTGTCAAAAAATTACGAATAATGATGGCACTGTGCGACGGTGCGTTATCATGGTGCAAAATCCACGAGTTTTCTGCCCACAATTCTGGTCTCTTTCGGCGAATTGCTTCACGCAAACGTCTCATAACACTTAAGTAATACTTTTTGTTTACTGTCTAGCCTTCTTTTTTGACTGAAAAGGACGCGCTTTTTTTTTGTCTCGGCTCACTTGGTGAATACCATTCACTAGCCTGATGTCTGGATTGCGTGTCGTACTCATAAACCAACGTCTCGTCTCCAGTAATGATCCTTTTTATGAATATTGGATCGGATTCAGCCTCGCAAATCATCTCTTTTGCGACGTCAACACGATCTCTTTTTTGCAGAAAATTGAGGTCTTTTGGCACCAACTTTGCTGCTACACGACGGAAACCCAAATCATTAACCAAAATCTTGGACGGATCCATAGGCAATGTTCAAGTCCTCCGTTATCTCTCTGATGGTTAATTTGCGGTTATTGACCAACATTTCTTTTCGTCGGTTTTCGATGTGGTCTGTCACTACGTTCATCATCTTCGATTGACTCACGACCACTTTTAAACCGCTCATGCCACTGGTAAACGACCGTTTTCTTTAGAGAATCGTTGCCGAAAAACTTTTCCAACGTTCGTGCACCATTAAATCCGTTTTTTACGTAAAATTTAATACAAGTTCGTTGTTGCACATTTAAATCCATTTCTAAAATTGTAAAAAATCGCCAACACACACAGAGATAGATGTACTCTTGGCTACGTAACTTTTGCAAATACCAAGCTATGATGCTAAGATTTAGAGAGAATGTCAATAATAGATTTATCAACTTCACAAAAAACACATAACTCAAATCGGAACAATGAGAGCGCCACACGGTGGTTATTTGTTCAAGGTAATTTCAAAAGACCAAAAAGTCCGAAAAATATTCAAAGCCCTTGTTGAATAAGTTTGATCATAGGGCATTTTGCTGTAACTGCCTCCCCAGATTCCTCGCCGTCCTTTTTTTATAAAATAAACGCCAACGCAAGGGATTATGAACACTTTCTAAATGCTTCCCCACAGTTCCGAAGGGAGGCAAATTAAGAAGAAGAGAAGGAAAGATTCTGGAAAGAATCACAATCAGAGTACTTCCTCAGATAAAACTTACTTACTTACTTACTCACTTAGATGGCGCTCGGGGTGAACCTGAACCTCAGCAAACCTCTCCATGTATGTATGTATGATATAGTCTTTAGTTAACTGCCACCAGTTGCGCATTCGAAGTCGGCTAAGGTTGCCTTCTATTGTACTTGTGCGTGCCAGATAAGGTGAGGTCTTCTTCCACTGCGTTGTTACTCCGTGTTACATTCGAAGACACTGCAGATCGGATTATTGGTGTCCCACCCACCTTAGGCGACTGATGCGCAGTTTTCTGATTATGTCGATGTTGCTGTACAACTCGTATAGTTCGTCATTGAATCTTCTCCTCCAAAGCCCGTCAACGCAAACTTGACCGAATATTTTTCGTAAGATTTTTTTCTCGAAACGACTGAGTATATCTTCATCCGCTTTTGATAGAGTCCATGCTTCAGCACCATAAAACCATAAAATAGGACTGAGACGATCAAGATCTCATATAGTCTCTTTAGTTTTTCGGCATAGGGCCTTAGCACCCAATTGCCTTCTTATCCCAAAGAAACAGCGATTGGCAAGAGAGTTTCTTCGTTTTATTTCTGCTGAGGTGTTGGCACAATTGACAGCAGAGCCAAGAAAGACAAAGTCCCTCACTGCCCCGAAATTATACCTGTCGACTGTGACGCTGAACCCATTTTGGCAGCTTCCATCTTAATATTAACGAACGCACTGCTCTCAGCCCGCTGAGTTCTACCAATTATGTATGTCAATATCAGCGTACTCTAGTACCTTAACTGACTTTTGACAGATTGTGTCTCTAGTGTTCGCGTGTGAATTCCCCACAATCCTTTTAAGTATGACTTTAAACAAGTAACCTGACAGTGCGTCACCTTGTCTAAAACCTCTTTTGACATCAAAGGTCGTTACCGTCGTTACTGACTTTGACGACGTTGAGGAAATATCCTTACAAATCCTTCTCAATCGTCATTTTGCACAGACGGACGAGCTTGGCAGGGTTGCCAAAACTAGACATGACTCTATAGACACAGGGTGTCCCAGTTTAGGTTTTTGTCCTGATAGCTGAAGATTCCTGAAGTTATGGCGAACAAAAAATTGTATTGCATTTGTATTTTCACCCCCATCCAAGTTATAAGCCGTTAAAGTGAGGTACCTCTGATTTCGAGGTTAAAAGGCCGTAGCCTTCTAACGGATTCAGCTTAAAAAACCGTTGAAGGAGAATATCAGTTTGCATAAAATCGTAAATCCAGCCAAAATTGTGGCATTTTAAAGCTAACATTTTGAAAAATCGTTGGACCAATTTCATCAGAAAAATGCGTTTATATCGAAATTTTCAACTTTTAGGTTAACTTTTTTTATCAAAACTTTTGTCTTCTCTTCATTATCTACGATTTTTATGTGTAACTTTTCCATCTACGAACAACGGAAGTTATTGCAAACCACTATTTTATTTAGGCAAATGGGTCGCAAAATATAGTAAATAGTGTGTTCAAATAAAAAGTAAAAGTAAAAAGTAAAAAAGTTAACAAGTAAAACAAAGTTGGAGAATTAAGCCAACGTAACTTTTCCGCTATTTTGTGGAATGTTTTTGTTTAATTCGGTGACAACTTTTGAAATGTGCCGATGTTACTTTATTTACTGATTAAGAGTGAACGAGTAAAGTGTTTAGTAAATGTTTAAGAGAAAATGTTTTCGATTCGCGAATACGCCGATATTATTTTCGTGTACGGTTTCTGTAATGGGGATAGTGACTGATTTTTTAACGTAAGCCACCTGTCATGTAGACTTATGTTTACGGGATGCCCATACATCCATGGGGGCAAGGATACGCCTTGCCATCGCTCTCCGTCATTCCATTGGTACCAAATCGGAACTGTTTGCCGGCACAAATTCCCCCCTTGGTATGTCGAGGTCGACCTAAAACCTCTTCCTGCTCTTAGGCTCGCAACACCCAGTACTTATTGCAACTCTACATTGGGTCAACGAAAAGAAGACCCTTCCCGCGTTTTTGGGTTTAAACCACAAATACCATGACGCTCCCACAAGGGGGCCTACCTCTTCAAGTCAGGCCCGGACCGTGATCCGGGGGGCTCCTGACTCCCATGATACCGTGATTTAAGTCCTGGTAGGGACTACCGGTGGTCCAGCTGCCAACAAGACCTATGACCGGCAACTTGTGACTGATCGAATCGTAGCAACCTTCGGTAGCGTCATCTGAAGATGTTTACGATAAGACCTGTACTTTGCTCTGCCCCCGTTCATTATTAGACAAAGTCATTGATGGGCGAAGTCTTGATAATTGGGCGGGGGCTCTCTGTAATGAGGATGCAGGTTTAGCTAGACGGAGGATGCCTTCTAGGCCAGCTTTTGTCAATGCTTTTCACCGCCTTTCAACCGTCGGCTCAGCATATGGGTTAAGAAGAGAAAGATTGTCTAACATAACAGCAGCAGAAGAGGAAGGAAGAATTTGAAATTCTGTAAGAATGCATTAGCACCAGAAGGCTTGCAGCACAGTTGCAAACTCCAAGAACTACAATCCATAGAGTTCTTCAAGCCAACCCCTTTCATTATACACCCGTACAGGAACTTTTGCCAGTAGTAGTATTTTATGCACACTGAAATTCTCTTTCAAAAATGTGCACAACGGGTTCTTAAGCTGAATCCGTTAGAAAGCTACGGCCTTTTAAGAAGTTTTACCTCGAAATCAGAAGTTCCTCATTTTAACGGCCTATGACGGTGAAAATAGGAATGCAATACAATTTTTTCAGGAATCTTCAGCTATCAGGACCAAAACCTAAACTGGGATACCCTGTATAAATGAATGCTATCATATGCGGCCTTAAAACCGATGAAAAGATGGTAGGTATCGATTTGGACTTCTTGAGTTTCTTCCAGGATCTGCTGGAATATGAAGATTTGATTGATTGTGGACTTTCAATTTGTTGACGAAAGGTTTTAGACGTTCCCAAAATGTGGCAGATACGACCTTGTATGCGATGTTGAGGAGACTTATACAAGGTGGGGCAAGGTAATGCCATCATGTGAATTGACTGTCATTTTGTTAGAAATGAAAAAATGTTGACTCTGTTTTCACGAAAAGTATATTTTAAGATGTGAAATTGATGATTTTAAGTTGAAAAAATTATATCGGTTAAATGACCACCTCCTGAGTTGATGCACATTTGTGCTCGTTTTACGGCATTTTGAATTGTTGCTCGTAAAACATCTGGCTCCAAATTGGTGATTTCTTCTTCAATGTTGGGTCTCAAAACTTGCAAGGTTTGTAGTTTGTTGTGATGAACGCAAAAGAAGAAATCTGGCGGCCAGTTCAAATTGCAGAAACGGGAGATTACACGGCCTGGAAATTGCTGATTCTAAATCTCCATCGTTGCCCGAGCTGTGTGAGCGGCTGCTTCGTCGTATTGGAACCAACAATGCTCGAGACCCAATTCAGTAACTTGCTCAGCGTCCTCAAAATATAAGGACTAATCACTTTTTCACTGCAAATTCCACACCAAACAATCCCTTTGCAATGGTTTTTCGTGCATTTCATGTGAATTCACCATGCCCAAAAAACGAAAATGCTGTTTATTCACATATCCACTGAATTTGCTTTGTCGCTCATTATGATTTTGGATAAGAAATCATCCTCTTCTTGCAACAGGTTTAACAGAGCATGGGAGTAAGTTAATCTCACTTGACGGTCAACACGCCAGAATTGGTGAAGAGCTTGCATTTTATAAGGAAACCTCTCCAGGTATTTCACTAAAATTCGACGCAAAGAACGTCTGCTGATGCCAAATTGTGTGCATCATTGTCTCGTCGATGTTTTGTGGATTCTCTCCGATGTCCTCGGCCACGAGCAATAAGGGGCCGGCCACTTCTTGAGACATTTCTAGTACCCCTAGTTTGCACGAGATGCTCAGCCAAATGCTTAATACTTCGCCCACATGGTGCAATACGACAGGGAAAACGACGAAGAAATTCACGATGCGTAAAAACAACGCACGGGAAATTGATAACAATTGCAGTAAAAACAATTCCACTTTCTTCAGGTGTGTGTCGCTCCATTGCATATTGTCAACTAATTCTCTATCTCTATACGAGTAAATGTCAAAGCACAATAAGACTTGACGTCATTTGCAAAATTATGGCACATTCACATTATGATATTACTTTTACCCCACCTTGTACTTCTATAGTTGGCGCAGTTGGGGCTGGGGGTTTCCTTTTTTGTGGATCTGGGAAACGATACTAAGATACCATTCATCAGGCATACACTTTTCCGACCAAATCTTAGAAACGAGTTGATGTACGAGTATGCTTTCCACAATGCCGTCTCCAGCAGCTTTGAATACTATAGCCGGTAAGTCGTAAAACCTAGCTGTTTTGTTGGATGTCAGCTTAGATATTGCTATTCTTACTTAATTTTGGTCAGGTGGACGGAAGTTTTGGCAATCATCGTCTAAGTTCAATGGACTATTCTGGCTGATTGCTATTTGTTAGGCTCATTTGCCATTATACAGTCTGCTGAAGGTTGCAAGGTTTCCTTCTTCCTTCTTCTCTACTGGTTTCTGTAGGGGTCTTCCTGCCTTAACACATCGCTTTTATTTGTTGGTAAAACTTCCATAGGTTACTCCTGGAGTACAACCTCTCAATATTTTCGATTGCGATCTTCTAGTGCTCTTTTTCTTCTTCTGTAGAACCCGATGTTCTTCACGTCCCTTCTGCTCGTACAGTTCACGACCGGTTCTCGTTTTTCGTTGTTGTTTGCCGGCATGTGGCTCAACGTTGGCTGCCCGAATACTTGATTTAGCGCTCACTGTTTCGGCAGCGTCTTCGAAGTAAATGGTTCTATAACAGCTTCAGTCCAAAATCCAAATCAAATAGTAACATGTTTAGGATGCATTTCCTTCTCATGAAGGGCGCTTGAAGGGCCCCCACCAAATTATTAAGGCAATGCCCATCAATGACGTAGTCTAATAATAAACGGGGATATAGTAATAACGGTCTTTTCATAAAGGCTTTCCGGTTGACGCCAAAGAAGGTTACTACGATTTGACAGGATACATTATGAGCATCCGGTTATGAATATTATGAGCGCCATGGACCACTAAGACTTGAAAGGCGGTACGATGGAAGTCAGGGCCCCTCGGTCTTCGGCCCGGGCCTGACTTGGAAGAAGTAGGCCCCCTGGTGTAAGCGTCATGGTGGCTGTATTTTAACCTAAATCGCAGGAAGGGCTTGTGAAAGACCGTTATTGTAGTTGACCCGATTAAGAGTTGCAATTGAGGTGGGCCTCGACTCAAACCATGGGTGGATAGCCATGCGAATATCCTAGTCCCCATGGATGCAAGGGCATCCCATGAACTTACGAATTTTGTAGACATGAAGCTCCGAAATGTTCAATTCTTGACCATGATTTCGGGTAAGTGTTGCCACATTCTGGCGTACAAATGTGATTTTTTCACCAGGACGACCTTGACAAATGCGTGTCGGTGGTCTAATATCGGTATTCGACCCAAACTCCTCTTTGACTGTCTACCACTGAACTGTTATAATGAATTGACTCTTAAAGCACAACAGCAAAATTTAAATTGTCTGCTCTTGTTATGACCCCTTTAACTTTTTTACTTCCTCTCTAACATATTATCTTGGTAGATTTCACATTGTAACTATTTTTAAATTGGAAATTTTAATTTGGCTCACATCCAGATGGTGACCATTTTTAGTCTCCAAATGTTGAAGCAACATTTTAAGTAATCTTTTTGTTGCATAGTTTCAGGCTGTTCACAATGACAGCATTGCGTCCGATTGCACAGGGCAGTCAAAAATCATCAGAACATCGAAAAATTCTCTCGTATTGCGAATGTTGTCTTATGTCATCACGACTCCATCTTTTGTGCTATATTCATGCAGAACGCGAAATATTTGTGCTAATATTTATGACAATAGTCGGTCAGGAGTTTAGGTTTAATGTAAACTTTGTCGTCGATGCCCTCATTGTGTAGCACCAACAAGACAACCACTGTGAGGTTTGGCTGCGCTCAACACGAAACTTTAGCACACTTTCCTTTGAGAATATCGCTGCTGTGGCTGTATACTCGTATGTCCAAGAGCAAACTAGTCAATGAAGCATGCAATTGGGGACCAATGGATGGTTTTCATAGGGAATCGTGAGTATTTTACACTAAGAACCATAACATCCTTCCAAATGAACTGTTTGGTGCAGAGTTTATTGGAGATACTGATTGTCCCATACTTGTTCCGAGAAGGCGTCGGCAACACTGCGTAATCAAATATTTCTTAAGGATAAACCCTTAACGAATCAATGATAGCTTTGATATTCCCAGACTTTGATATTCAGTAAAATGATGGCCAAAGGATCCCGGAAAGACATTGTCCTTCCATTTAACCCGACCACGTAAAAACTCCATTGTTGTGAAGCAACCAAGAGCTGCGGATATCCACGTATTTACTGTTGACGATCCTGCAAAACGAAGATGGAATTTTCAAACTACCGAAGGCTTTTACTGCTCTCAACCATAGATTACGGCCATCCGGCAAGTGCAGTGGCAAAAGAGTGCAAAAAACTGTGATTACTACGATGATTACTAAAACAGAATCTGCATCTATGTATGTACGTAAGTTGTACCATGCAACAATAAAAAGTACAAAAACTCTTTGAGAAATAACATCGTAACTTCAAGCAAGACTTGTGCAAACTCTGAAACGAAAACTAAAGTAGCAACTACTCGCTGGTTCAGGCAGTTTCACCAGTAAGCAAGAGCAACACTGGCTCTTTAGATTTCCAAACTGACTGAGATCGAAACGAATCATGAAATTACGGTTTCTGCGCCCCACTACTCATCCTGAACAGAATAAATAAAAAAAAAACTAAGTTTACACAGGGATTCACATTGACGGCCAACGAGAAACTGACAGAAGTTCAGCATATCTCTTGGAATGAGAAGAAGTCTGTCAGTCATCGAGCATGTTCATATTCCACCAAAAGGCTTACATAACCCATCTGGAGAGTCGCACTAATAAGCCAATGACCGACTGTTACTTGAGGAGTAGTACCAACACTTCGAAGAAGACAAAGAAATCGATGGATCTCAAACCCTTCTCAGCAACAGTGAAAGATCTCCTCTTCATCGCAATTGATCTCATACGATGAGATCTACGGCAAATTAATGAATTGATTGTTTTCCACAGATAGAGATAAAGTATCTGATTATCTATCAACATCATGGCCTGCGAAACGGAAAGCAAACTCCAAAAAGCATCATCATTCACCGATAGCAACGAGCAAAAAAAGAATGACAGCTTCATGAAAATCTTCCCCTCTACAGACTAATTTACTCTGCGCGTTTTCAAAAATTCTCAGTTAGACTATTAAAATTTGTTTAGATCGAATCCAGCAGGCTCATAGAATTTATGGAAACGGGCAACTCAGCCAAGATGGAGCACCTACAAAATGAGTCGAAAACAGAAACTATCAGTCTATCAAATGATAACTGCCTCACAACTAGCTACTATCACTGCAAGTCAAAGTGAGCTGAGTAAGGCAACCCGCCGTGGCTCGTATTTGGCACCGATTCGGGTTACGGATGAATACCTTAAATAAGCTGTTTGGTGGCTGAGAATAGAAACTCCGAAAATATTTTTAATTGCTCGTCAAGAAGTTCAAAACTTTCCTAAAAGGCATGCTGAGAATAGCTAACCTCCATATCCTGCAAATGCATAGTCTTAACATCAAAATTAAATAGAGAAAACTGATGGTGCACTCCACAAGACGCGTTGGGCGTCGATATTGAGAGTGCCTCCGACAACATTGCTTTTAATGGCATTTGTAACTAGAAATGGCAACACGGCAGAGACATACTATTATTCCGAAGGAATAAATCAATGCCAGGATTGTATATAATTTTTTTTTGAATTAGGTTATTAGTACTCTTTGTTAGTACTATTGTACTATAGTACTATTTGTTTGCATACAGCGCGGATGAAGGAAAATTAGATAGGAAAGAAAGGAATGTACCGAAGCATGTTGGTTTTGAATGTCTGAATGTTATAATGACTAGGGAATAAAGAGCTCGACAGGGTATTCCATAAATGAGTTGTACGGCAAAAGAAAAAGGAAAGAAGGGGCGTAAAGGCAATGAGTCTGTAGGTTGGACCTGCCGGACTCCTCCTTAAATTGTGTCCAGTTGGTTTCCTGTGGATCCCTCCTCTTCAACAAGGTCGAGACCTCGCACCCGATTCTGAATTCGATATACCTGTGGTCTGACATCGAGACCGCCGATAGTGCTTTCCAGTCGGTAATCTTCTTAGCATACCGGTTGGATAGAGTTAAGTCGGTTACTTGCTGTCGTGGTGTCCTAACAAAAGTTGGTTGAGAGCCAACATTGTTGACAATCAGCTCAGACGATAGTTTGAAATCCAGGAGATGATTGCCTCTCAAGTTGCATTTGCTACTGCCCCAAAATGTATTCTAAGCATTAGCATCCCAGCATATGATAAGTCCCATTTTCCTGGAGTCACAGTGTTCAATGAGTTCGGCTACCGACTTTGGTGGTTTTGATAGTAACGAATCATAGAGAAAATAAGCAGACGCAACGACAAATTTGTGACATTCTCCGTTCGCTTCGTAGCTTATGTCTGCAGCAACTAAATCGTGGTTGCAAAATTGCCCAAGTTTAGATGGTGGTAGTGAGTTTGGCATATAAAGATCCCTCCGCATATAGTGGCGTGAAATTCCTTAAACATTCGAGACCACAGGTGCGTTTATTCCACGCCCATAGGCCCTGTATGGATATTATGTATAAATAGAATACAACTTGACTTCGTGAAGGAACTTTTCAAAATAAAACACCACATCAATCGGTCGACTATATTTATTGATCGTTTACACTATATTGTACTATACTTACAGCTGCTACTCAGTTAATCCAAGTAGTCGGTCTGCCCTCAACTCGGTATCCATTATAAGCTGCAGCCTCAGATCGTCTACTAGGTTCTCCAGCCCAATACGAAGGTGCTACCTCATACATAGGAACACTCTTACTACTATTGTTCTTCAGCGCCGAGACTACTAGCAAAAATATCGCCAACTTTCCAATTAATATCGACTTCACCAAAAGCAGTTTCAACTTGGTCACCAGAAAAGGAATGATTGCAGATTGTATGAGAAATGGTAAAATGAAGAGCGGCAGAATCTTTGATACCATATCGAACTTCTTTCCACGACCTAAAAGACACCAATACATTACCATAAAGTACACAACCTGTGAAACTCATATTTACCTTCTGTTTCCGGATCATTCCATCGGGCAAGTAGAATATCCTTCAAACTCTCTTCATCCAGGTTAACACTTACGATGTCGTTCTTCATGTCCAAGCTTATATTCACTCCCGTTCCGACATTGTATCGATATTCATCATCATAACTATAAAGCAATGGATCCTCTGATGCTACCGCTCCAGTGCGCTTCTTTTTATTCCTTCGCCTTCTCTTCTTCTTTCGAGGTTTCTGACTGCTGTTGTCCGACGTGGGCGGATCTTCCGTGGTCGTAGTTGCTACCGTGTATCGATCTTTTAAGAGTTTCCGATACTGAGACGAAGTTCTATTGCCCAAATAGGTGCTTTTGTAGTTTTTATAGATCCCTAAAAATATATTCCTTAACGGCTTGGATTTTTTCTTGATGATCTCATGCTTGTCCTGATGATGTTCATAAATCTGCTCGCCAACTCCGTCTTCACTGCCCTCGGCTGAGGTTTCATCTACTGTCTCATCCGAAACGCTTAAGTCAACCTCGTCATTATTAGTACTTTGGTCAATCACAAGGTCCTCAGACTCTTGATTGTGCTCCTTAGATTCGATGGAACACACTAAACTTAAAACTAAGCACACACTCAACAAAAGCAACTTCATCTTAAGACATTTCTCTGAGACACCCAGCAATACTATGTGCTAATCGTCTAACACGTCCGGACGGCTAGAAATCCCGTGATACGGATACGTGACTTAATACTCGAATGGTCATCGACGAAATGCTGCAAATCTCAGGCCATTTGAGATTTTATTAACTCTTTCCGCAACTGGCAATAGCAATGGCAATGGCAGTAGCAATAGCGAAGACAGTGGTGATGGAGATGGTTTCGGCATCATTGGAAGCCAATGGCGATAGTGTGGCATCCAACAATTCCAGAAATTCCAGCGAAAGCAAGAAAGGAGATACATCCAAGCACTGCAGGTTCTTTCTATCTGTATCTACTCATTCCGTGGTTAGCCAATATCCAATAGATACGAGTACAATTGGTATGAGTGTGAGTACGAGAATACTCATCGAAGCGTAACTGTTATGGTTATAGCGAAATCGTATCCCACATTTACGGATATCTGACGTGTCTCGGGAATACTCGTAATCTAGAGAGGAGAGCGAAACCTGCTGGTGTCCCACTTTTGCAGCAACCTCACAAACATGATCCCATAAAAAGAAGTGCAAGAGTTCAGGGGGACTCCTATGAATAGGAGTACTAGATCGGATTCCATATGGGTGTATTGCTATCGAAGAAGGAACCGAACCAAGCCCCACCTGGAAAAATCTCAGCTATTGATGGGGGAATCGAATTCTAGATACAATTGAGTGCAAATCTTTGTTTTCTTGTTCCACATCGATTCTGGAATATCTAGATCAATTCTAAATTGGATTTTTTTTTTCTCAATTTCATCATCTGTCTGGGTATCTCTAGTCGATTCAACAGAAAGGAGAGGATAACGCTAATGGTCTCAATAAGATGTGTTGATTAAAGTTCGTGTCGTATGGTCAATATTGGTGCCTTGTCATTTTATACCGCTGATTATAGTCTGGATCGCAATAAGAATTTCTAATTTATGATCGAACAACTTGTAGATGTAGGAATAGAAGAGCGTGTTAGTGTGTTATGTTGCGACAAATATGGTTATGAAGCTCATTAATTGGCATAAAATGAAGGTCACAGCGGCTTAACAACTTGACAATCGCTATATGTGCCTGGTCTTACGGAGTGATATGATAAAATTCACCGTTTTGCACAAATTTGTATCGAAGTGGTCTCAAATATTTCAGTGTCACTGAGGTAATATGAATGACAATCAATGCCACCCTATACTCGGTTGTACTATATGATGATGTCTTAATCTTTGAGATACATACCTGTGTACATGCGGATCCAGTCCATGGAATTTATTCCAGTGAAAATAATCATGGAGTCCCAACTGAGGGCTTAATCAATGAAAGGGATGATGGATGATTATGCGATCGGATATTGATCTTGCAGATGCAATTACATGTTCTTTGGTAAGAAAATATGCTTAAGGATAAACAAATGAAGCAATAATCAGTTTTTGCTTTTCCATTACAACAGGTCAAATTAGTAATTTTATTTGTTTTCCTTTGTTATGTTATTTGATTGAAGAATTGTAGTTGGAATAAAAAGTGAATTTGAAATTCATATTTGGCACTCCTTGTATGTATCTTAATATGATCAGCTGGGGTACTCGTATATCTCATTTCAGAAGAGAATTTGTTCAATATTCAATATTGGGGCACACAAGCTACCTAAAAAGAAAAGATGTGAACTATGTCGTTTACACGGCCGAAGTGTTATTGCGTGGCAATGTTTATGGGTAACGCCTTTCAAAGTCATCAGGCTTAATAAGTTAAAGGCGCTGTATAGTTTTTGAAGACTCTTAAATTTGACGATGACAAAGATATTGAAGCTATCTCAGAAAACAAGTCTCTTATAATACAGCATTCAAATTTTTTTATACATTTTCGAGAAAAAAATAGAATTCTCTCGAAATTAGACTTCATAGTGTGGCTCTTCACGTGGTCTGGTTAGGTTATTATGCAACAGTACGAAGTTCGTAAATACCACCGTAGTCGGTCCCGATCTTAGGTTGAAAGAAAGCTCGCTAGGAATAACCTTACCAACATTCTGAGGTATGCTAAACCTGACTACACAAATGTTATTGAATACTCAGACCCGTGCAAGCACATTTGAGTTAGAAACTTCCAACATGAAGTTCACCAATAACTAATTTTAGCTATTTGCAGATGTTATACAGATGTTAAAATAGAGATTATGACGAGGACTTTTAAGCAAACTAACCAGAGCGCTTTGGCAAAATAAGATGGAAAAGTATCAAAATAACACGCCTTTAACAGAAGAAAAATACGACTTTCTCAAAGATTGCCTTACGAGTCCCTCGACCATAAGTATGAGCAATGTCCTGGTACAACTTTAAGACTGCCTTTAAGTTAAGAAAGGAGAACATCCTTGGACAGTATAACCTCCGAAAAAAGAATTTGGCTAATTGCCTTCAGAGCGGGGCAGTCATCGTAAGTAGCATACATTTCGCACACAGTCACCTGATCAAAACGATTCGAGGAGCCAACAGTGATTCAAATCACTACTATGTTGTAGCCAAAGTGCGAATGCAAATATCCCGGACGGAAAATCACCGAAGAAGTAAAATGTAGAAATCTTGGCGTTGTACGGCTACAATCGAAAAAAAGTGTGAGAGCCTTTTCTGATCAAGTCTCCTCAAGCACCCCGAAAAGTCCCATACTGCCTGCATGAAACGTAGAAGATAAGTGGCGACATAATCAGCAAGTAATTAGAGAAGCCGCATTTAATCCAGCTGGTTTCACCAGACTACCACTATAAATCCACTAGATTAACGAAGAGTGTCAGCAAGCTCATTTAATAAAACAAGAGGCATACAAAGCAACACTGCGAAGAACGACAAGAGCAGCTCACGAACTCTATAAACGAAGGATATGAAGGGAACATCGGCTTCTCTCAACTAATAAGACTCTCCAGTTAACCAAGTCTTTCGCTAACTGCCTGCCTCCAGTTGGGCACTCCAAGCCGGTTGAGGTCCCCTTCTACTTGTGAGCGCCACCTAAGATGATGTCATCATCTACTGCGTTGATCATCCGGGTTAGATTCGAAGACTCTGCGGGGTGGAGCATTGGTGTCCACTCGCTCTACATATCCTAGCCATCTGAGCCAACTGATGCTCAGTTTTTTGAATTGGTCGATGGCGCTGTACAGCTCGTATAGTTCGTCGTTGAATTTTCTCCTCCAGAGCCCGTCCACACAAACGTAACCAAATATTTCATGAAGGGTTTTTCTCTTCAAACGGCTATCTTCTTCCGCTTTCGATAGAGTCTGTGGTTCAACGCCATGAAGTAGGACTGCGATTATCAGTCTTTTTAGCTTTTCGGTATAGGGCTATACTAGTCAATTGCCTACTTCGCCCAAAGCAACAGCGATTGGCAATAGTGATTCCTCGTTTTATTTCTGCTGAGGTTTGTTGCCAGAATTTATAGCAGAGCCACGGTAGATAGAGCCCCTCACTACCCCGAAATTATAGAAATATATAGAAATTATATATTTGTTTTGCCTCACATACCGGTGAACTCATTTTGGCAGCTCCCATTTTAATATTAGCGAACAGCCCGCTGAGTTCTTCCAATCATGTCGATATCATTGGTATACGTTAGTAGTAGAGCAAATTTTTGAAAGATTGTGCTTCCAGTATTCGCTTATGAGTTCCGCTCAATTCTTTCAAGGATGATGTTAAAGAAGTCACATGACAGTTCGTCACCTTAGCCAAAACCTGTTTTGACATCAAACGTCTTGGTTTGGAGCGTTCTCCATCTTCATTCTGCACAGAGGGAAGAGCTTGGCAAGAATGCCAAAACTATACATGGCTCTGTATACATATTGACTTTTCTGGTCTGAAACCGCACTGATAGGTGCCAATTAGGTTGTTGACAAAGGTTTTAAGAAGTTTACATAATATATCAGACAAGATATTGAACGCAATGTTGAGGACCAACATCTATATTTGGCACGGTTGGTGAGACCTCTTTTTTTGTGGATCGGAGAAACGATGATGCGATTCCATTCGTCAGGCATACACTCTTCTGACCAGATATGAGAAATGAGTTGGTTTATGCGCTCCACAAAGTCACTACCGGCAGCTTTGAATAACTCGGCCAGTAAGCCGTCAAATCCAGCTGCTCTGTTGATTTTCAGCTTAGATATTGCTATCCTTACTTAATTCTGGTCAGGTGGACGGAAGTTATGGCTATCAGTTGATAGCTATTCTACACTGGCTTCTTCGCTGTTATATAGTCTGCAGACAAAATTTTCCCATATCCTCAGCACCGACTGTTACTCTACTACACGGTTTTTTTCTTCATCTCTACAGGCTTATGTACGGATCTTCTTGCCTTGACTCGTTCCTTTTACCCATTGGTGGAACTACCGTACGTTATTCCTGGAATTCAACCTATCAATATATTCGATCGCGCGCTGCTCGTTCCCTTTTTCTTTTTCTGGAGAAGTCCATATTCTTCCAGTCGCTTCCACTCATAGAGCTCACGAGCAGCTTTCATCCTACGTTGCAAGGCCGCTTCCTGTTTAGCTGCATGTGCTTGACGGCATTCTGTTATCAAACCAGAGATTTCTTGGTGATGATCGGGTAAAACCCAAGTTGCGGCGGCTCTGATAACACGTTGTCAGCGTTGTGAGTTCTACTTGATGTTGCCGGTTTCTTGCGATTGTAACTTTTCGATGTTATACAGGGTCTTCCAATAGGGACTTCCGAACTTTGACAATTGATAGCGGCCATATTGTTGAAGCTACATCAAATCAAATTGGCTGTCATTTATTCATTCTGTTTTGCGAAATCACCATGCATGGACATGGCATTCAACAATATAATTCGATAAATTTGAGTTCAATTGTTCAGTAAACGATAAACCAACACCCATAAGTCGACGAAACGCAAAATCTGCCGAAAACATAGCCGCTGTCAGGGAGAGTGCGCAGGTAAATCCGAAGCAGCCGATTTCTTGTCGCTCACAAGAACTTGGCCTTTCGCAGGCCATAACATGGCGAATTTTGCGTCGTGACTTGGGCCTGCATCCGTACAAAATTCAACTGACCCAGGAGCTGAAGGTATATGACCATAAACAACGACGTGAGTTCGCTGAATGGGCTCTGGAGCAGTTGGAAACTGACTCTAATTTACATTGAGAAATCATCTTCAGCGATGAGGCCCATTTCTGGATAAATGGGTACGTTAACAAACAAAATTGTCGAATTTGGGACGATATCAATCCACATGAGATCCAAGAGCGTCCAATGCATCCCGAAAAGTCACTGGTGTGGATTTTCGGCTGGGGGCGTAATCGGTTCATATTTCTTTGAGAGGCTGGGTCACCATCGTCAACGGCGAGCGCTATAGGTCGAGCGATTCGAGGGCATGGTCATCGCACGTGGAGGTGATGGGAACTATCCACCGTAATCATGCGATTTGACCCTGTTGGCTGCGCGGAACGTTCGGACGTCGAGAATACTGGAGACATGCCTTAAGTCTATCGCAATATGATGACACGTTTCATGTACATATATTGGGATGAGGAAACTGTGATTGCTACAGTGATATTTCGCCTACAATGCTCATATACATATCTTGTCGAGGAGCTCGTAGAAATATTCTTTGGTGGCGTCGTAGTTGTCTTTGGTAGGGGCATGGTGCATATTAGATTGTCAGCTCAATTGTCGGAAGCTCAAAACTTCTAGCATAAGTCTGCCGGATAATGCAAATCCGCATCCGAATAAGCGCTTTCTTTTCCTTAGTATACGAATATATCACAGTTTTTCATCCTCCTTTTGTCCGGCCCATCTCATCGCACTTCCTGTATGGCGGAGTTACCTACTTGCTTCATAAATTAGGACTCCGAAAATGAATACCTTGCTAACTTCCTTCAATCGGTCAAAATCCATCTTAGCGTATCGTAAGGTTTATGACTCATATTTGCACTTTCATTGAATCGATCTTAAAAATTTGGATGGGCTTTTTCCCAAAATGTTTTGTTGTCCACTTGCGTACGTATTTGCGTTGCGAGGCCCTTCTTGACTTGAACTCTAAAACTCCCATTAAAAAGCCTGCACGTCCCAACTTCCGTTTTTAATGTTTCGCTCATGAACAGTCTGAATACCCCAAATCGTGCCCTACGTATTACGTTCCCCCGAAATAAAATGCTGCTCATTACCATATCGATGATTATATCCGTACGCATTCTGAATACGAAATTTCAGTGAAATTCATCGATATGGTGACCTAGAAATTTCGCTTTTTCTCATTTATTGACAGTGAAAAGTGACGCGTGGCCCAAATTTGACAGATTTTTCAGTGAAAACGGCCAATCTGTCAGTCCCGTGCCCCATATTCTGTCAGAGAAAATCAAAATTACATCTGTCAAGATAGTCTACTTTATTAATCAAAGTACTACTTCTGGCCAATATAACAGTTAAACTGCGGTTATTACTGTATAACTGAATTTCGTTAATAAATAAATAAATTAATTAATTTATCCTAAACTCTAAGATATCTAGCATCTAGTGGTTTTTGGTCTTGCTGCACATCTCCTTCATCATTTCAGTTCTAGTTTAGTTTAGAGGATTACCATTCCTTCTCAAGCCAAACGGGCTGCTGTGTGTGGGCATGAGAGTAGACAATTGGAATGGGAGCATGTAGAGGAGCGGCATGTACTTGGGGTAATGCACGAGCCATGACTTGTGAAATGGCGAGGACCAGCAAGATGATCTGTAATTAAGGACAAACGATTATACGATCCAAAGTAGGAGCAACAACACTTTTAAACGTACTCCAACACCCAATCCTTTCATGGAAACGACTGTTAGGGCAGCCAATAATGTGGTGATGACACCGACCACAAATGCTGCTGGTACAACAGCGAAGCTCATCCTCTTCAAGAAATGATGTCCAAATGTACGTCCTTCTGAAATGTCAAAACGGATCGTTAACAACAACACCCCGTTCTCCAAATTTTGAATATTCTTCACAAACCGGCCACATCGGAGTCACTATCGCTGGATGTATTTTCGTTAACCTGCTGACAGAGCACATCGTTGATCACAAAACACAATATACACAAGGCAACAAGGATTTTCTGATTGAAAGCCATTTCGATTTTTTTGTTTTTTTTTAATTAGTCCTTTGAAAGTACGAGTAATCCAAACTGACAGTCGATTGAAGTAGTCTCCACAAAACACACTGCTGGTGATTAACGGTTGGCCGTTGAACAACAATTGAATAAAAACTCCCAAGCGTTGGTGGTTTTTAATCACCCAAAAGCGAATAATTGACCACCAAATGAAAACGACATCACGACGCAGCAACTGTTGAAAGAAGGTACGAGTATTCGTATTCGTACTCCCATCAGACTATCCATTGTCATCGGTTGTAAATCAGTGTCACAAATTTCGTTTGAACAATTTTGGTGGACAAGCCGAAGTTGAAGGTTTCCCGATTGGTTTTTTGGTAAAAGAAATTGCACAGTACTCTCGTGGAATATTTAAGTGCTGCGGATAGAACCGACCAAACAACGGACACTGCAGTTTTAGAAGAGGAAATGCTAAAAACATCACCAACAACAACAATGCACACTGAACTTCACTACTTGGCTATAAAAGGGTTCGCATACGATACCTTTGCAGGCACGAGTACTCTTATGTTGGTCAGGTATGCTGATAGCGGATTTATTGTAACCAACTATAGCGCTGGCGGGAATGGTAAAAGTTTGCAACAATCTATAATTCATTCATGAAAAAAAATCAACAAAAAAAAAACAAAAACAATTGAAATGATTTTTTCAATTCGTTTTTCCTCTTTGATTATATTTTGACGTTTTCGGCTGAACGTTATCAGAGTTATGTTGATCATGCAGCACGCAGTGGCATTTTTAACTATCGGGACCTTTTTGTGATGGAAATGCGGCCACACTTCGCTTTCATTTCAATGATTGTGGATGGCGCTGATGGACTAATGAACTAATGGATGAAAATATTTGGAATAGAGGTAAGAGTGAAGAGGCACTTAAAGCGGCAGTTATTATTAGTAGATGCAGACGTGATAAGTTTTTTGAATTTAATCACGTGGCAACATTGTGAGCTCGGCAACATGTCAAGAATTTGCTAATGGATGTTAAAATGCCGTGATATCATCTAGAGGTTATCATCATCATCATTAAGTTTGCAGTTCCTGTGGGAGAACAGTGCATACTCAAAGTCATCCTCATGCTTATGACCCCGAATAAAAGAAGAAAAAATTGCTTCGAATTTAAACTAAACATCTTGTAACATGTCGATGAATCCGATAAATGTCGCAATCCGTTTTCAAGTCAACAAGATACGGAGTGACATTTCTAAAATATCTATAAAATTTTAGAAGCCAGACCCGACCTTTGTTTCAGGCAATTTCCAAAATTCCAACCCTCTGGAATTAAGAACGACAAAACAAAATATCATACAATCGTGGCAGGTATAGAATGTTTGACCTTGGTAAGTGACATCATCCTAAACCCTCCAACGAATCTATAAAAGACTCCTAAGTAGAGACATGTTGCGCATTAAGCTGATGCAGCGTTTATCACGACACATGCAAAGTATTGTCAAGGTGAACCATGCAGATCGTCTAGGTATAACTGCAGGTGCAGACAAAATCTCGAAGGTAACCGAAAATTCTTTCACAACCATGGTAAGTACAAAACCAGCCGCATCGCCTGTAGGCCAACTTTTCCAATTATCTCCGCAAGTCGAACAGTTAAAAATCAATCTATCAGATGTTACTTCAGGCCGGCAATCCCGTTCAAAATTCAGGCAAAGCAAAAGTCGTGGTAAGGTACAATACATACGAGCAATAGCACTAATACAAATGATTACACAGCAAGAAGAAATTGTCGACCTCCATATGCTTTTGACAAAAAAAAAAAAACGGGAGAACTAGCGTGAATGTCAGTCAACACGGCAAGTGACATCAGTAAATCGAACTAGCACTTATTTATCACCAGCCCAAACACACACATACAGTTTCTCATCGATACGAGCGGATGTCCGTTTTTCCACCCACAACTAAACACGAACGTCAAGCCATGAGCTTCAAAAATTCGATACAAATTCTTGGTGAACAGCCAACGAGATCGTCCTGACAAAGATCAAAGGACATAGAGCACTTCAACTAACACACCCGACAGTCTTGGAAAATATTATTAGGACACTGTTTCCAGAATAATTACCAGATCGTTTCCGCGAAGTCATAGAAATTGCAGCTGAAGAGATCCCACCTGTTACAGAAGAAGAATTGCAACTGGCATGCAAAAAGATTGGTGATAGGACAACACCAAGCCCGGGTGGAATACCAAACAGAGCCTTTAAAATAGCAATTACGCCGGCACGGACATTTTTACAGAAGTAATTTATGTCTGTCTTATGATATAGCAAGGGCATCCATCGAGGGATGTCGATGGTTTTTCGGAACTACATTTACAAACTACATCCTCGGAATTATGTCTAGCTACTTCACAAACAGAAGGCTAAGCTATGATACCGACGAGGGTACCAAACACTACAACGTTACGTTACGGTGTGCCACAAGTATCCATCATAGGTCCTTTATTGTGGAATATTATGTATGACTCAAGCAAGTCTGCATTTAGCAGAATATAAAACAGAAGCAGTTCTTTCCACCAGTCGCAGGGCCGTTGAATACATGCATGTACGTGTAGGAGATCAAGTAATATAATTAAAACTGGCATCTAGGCGTTATGACTGATTCTATACTTAGCTTTAAAGCTCACCTAGACTACGAGTATGTGAGGAGAAATCATCGATCATCCAATCTACGCTGACGAGATTAATGCCAAACATCGATGGAGCCAAGTGCAGTCGCAGATTATTAATGTTCAAAGTAGTTAGCTCAGTTATACTGTACGCGTCTCCAGTATGGGTAGACGCACTGACAATAAAAAAATCTAGGAGAAAAATATATCGAATTTATAAACTAATCGCTTTGAGAACAATGTGCGCCTTCCGGACCGTCCCAGGGGAAGCGGTGGGCGTCTTAGATGATATGATGCCCATTGAAATAATGGCCGAAGAAATGAGACGCGTACTCACGAGAATACATTCTTGTCCACCCAACTAATCAAGAGGTAAGATCCATTCAGAGGAAAAGTAAATGGCAGAACCGATGTGATAATACCATCAAAGGAAGATGGATACATCAACTTATTCCCAACGAAAAACCTTGGATGAAAAAAAGAGCTCTAGAACTAAACTTCAACATCACACAATTTCTAACCGGTCATGGTATGTTCAAAAATTATCTGCACAAATTCGAACATCACTCCAGATCAGTAGGAGGACGCAAGTCACGTAAGTTTCCATTGCTTCAGAAGACCAGGTAGTAACTTTTCACATGAAAGCGTTATTATTAGCGAAATGACCCTCTCAGGGGAAAAATGAAGTGAAGTTGGCCAGTTAGTGACGGCCCTCCTAATTTAACTGAAAAGAGTCGAGGGTTAAAGATGGCAAAATGATCCAGAAAATAAAGGTATCTGCTTGCTGTAATCGACTATTGGCATTACAGTAAAGAGATGGTAGCTATAGCCTCTGTGGAAGCTAAGAGGCTTTACCATTATCAAGCGTTTTATGAGCACCAGCCTCAGAATTTAATTTGTATTTATTTTTTAGAAGAGTTTTAGACTTCAGAATTGATCACATGAGTGGTGGAGAAAAGAAGATTCATCTGTACAAAGATCCGGGCCCCCGCCCAATTATCAAGTCGTCGCCAATCAATGACGTTGTCTAATAATAAACGGGGGCAGAGCAAAGTACTGCTCTTATCATAAACAACTTCAGATGACGCTACCGAAGGTTGCTACGATTTGATCAGTCACAAGTTGCCGGTCATAGGTCTTGTTGGCGGCTGGACTACCGGTAGTCCCCACCAGGACTTAAATCACGGTACCATGGGAGTCAGTAGCCCCCCGGATCTCGGTCCGGGCCTGAATTGAAGAGGTAGGCCCATTTGTGGGAGCGTCATGGTGGCTTTGGTTTAAACCCAAAGTCTCGGGACGGGTTTTCCTTTGGTTGACCCAATGTAGAGTTACAGTTCCGATTTGGTATCTTAAGTAGGCGGTAGAGCGATGGCAAGGCCTATCCTTGCCCCCATGGATGTATGGGCCAGGCTGATTATCGGCACGGGTGTTATTTAATTTATCTTAATTCAGTCCAGTGGAAGGGAAAAGTGGAATGGAAAGGAAGGTGGTATGGGAGTTTTAGGGTTGACTATAACTTGGATTCGCACCTCACCTGGGAAATAATATTCCGATAAACTTTGTTGTCTACTGAGCCCTTATACTACGATAAGGTGTGTATTCATGTAGGAATATACAAATAATGCATACGCAAGTCTCAGCAGCAGTGCGTAGATTTGGTACACGGAAATAGCCACCTCCTGTAACTGACGTTGTAACTAAACCATTTGGTTAGATAGCAAGATAGCCATCATTTTAAGTACAATTTTTGGTATTAATGTCAAAGAGTTCTCTCTGGATTGTCGTGGGGTGCGCATCTTAGAATCTTAGAACTTAAATATAATTTTTTTATTTATTTTTTTTTTCGTTTCCTCAATATGAACTGTTCCGATTGTTCGCATAGAATCGATCGTAATTGCTTAACGAAAATCAAATGTGATGATTGCTCGCATTTCTTTCATTTTTCGTGCGTGAACATCACTGAACAAGATGCAGACTTTTTTAAGACAAGCGGTAGTGCATTTCGTTGTGACAAATGTGCAGCACAGAGACGCCGCTCTTTGCATTTGCCGCTGCCAGCTTCGCCAATGTCAAACAACAACCACGCCTTGGCTGCTACTAGAAACAAAAAAATTCAACCGGAAAGTAGCACAGCACAAAGACCAACTGATCGGTCTACACAGTTCGATGACATCGAGGGAGAATGCACTCTTCAAATGATCTACAGGAAGCTGTCGAACTTAGAGGAAGCTAACCACCGCTTTCTACAACAACTTTCTTTGATACAATCAGAGAATACAGAGCTTAAGAAGAGAGTGGACTTCTTGGAGAGTAAACTAAATTGGCAGCAACAACATCTTCTCAATAATTGTATTGAGATTGTTGGAGTGTCGGACGTGAATGACAATAACGTAATGTCCAAGGCTAAAGAACTCTTTAAGAATGCTCTATCCATCGATGTTCCTGACAACAAATTTGAAAGATGTTATATCAAGAAAGTTATAGCTAAAACCAACAGCGATGCAGACTCCTCTGTCGCTAAACCGATCATCTGTGTAAGATGAACAAAAACAAACTTAACAGCAGCAGTACTAAGAGCAGCAGCAGGGGAACCGGTATATATATTAATGATTCTCTCACTAAATATACACAAGCTCTCTTCATGAAAGCGAAAGAGACAAGAAAGCTGAAAGATGTAAATATGTGTGGTTCAAAAATAATAAAATCCTTGTCAGAAAGGTTGAGGGAGGAAAGGTCATGTCAATTAGATCATTCAGTGATCTCGCACGTATTTAGTGCATTTTTTTCCTTTTTTTTCCATCTGAAAAAATGAATGATGAAAATGATGTATTCGATGACTTTTCTTCCGTTGATCTTCGCAGCTTTAATTTTGATAATATTTTAACAGATAGTTCCTTCTGCTGTAATAAGTTCTTCATTGTCCATCAAAATATCAGAAGTCTAAGAGAAAATTTCGAAGCTCTTGTCACTCATGTTGATTCCTTTCTGTGCATTCCAGATATTATTTTTGTGTCCGAAATCTGGATTTATGAGTTTGAAAAAAACGATTATTTTTTGTCTGGCTATAATTTTTTTGTTAACACTAATGAAAATTACGCTGCGGGTGGTGTCGGTTGTTTTATAAGAGAGAAAGAGGAACACATAATTCACGAGGTCCTTTGTGTTGATTGTTTGAGTGCTGATATTCTAAAGGTTTCCATCGGAACTAGCAATGAGATCTATGTCTTTTTATGTGTTTATAGATTACATATGTTTAATGTTTCGACAGTTATAGAAGAATTTTCTTGTCTACTAGAAAATGAAAAATCAAATAATGTCATTATAATTGGTGACTTCAATATTAACATTTTGGAAAAAAGTGAAATTGTCTCGAGCTATATGGAATTGTTAGCATCGCATGGCCCAGCTAGTTTCATCAATGAACCTACTAGACTTGTCTCAGGTAGATGTTTAGACCATATTTATGGACGGTTCAGGAATGGCTCGTTCAGTAACTGTGAGAAATGTGTTATTGATTTAATGATTACTGATCACTCTATGACTGGGTTCATGTTTAATATTTCCGATAGAATGTCCAATTTGAATTCTGTACCTCCTGACAGGGTAACGAAGATAAACTACATCAATCTCAAATACAATCTTTCTTGTGAGTTTTGGGAAGATGTCTATCTGTGTTCTGATGCTTCTGCTTCCAAAAGGCTTAAACCTTGGATTTCCAGTTACTTATTGAACAAAGTTAAGGCTAAAAACAAACTTAGAACTAAATGCTATAAACACCCTGGTAATCTGTATTTGAAAAGCAAATACAAAAATCTGTGTACCGAACTTAAAAGTGAAATTCCAAATTGTCGTGATAACTATTACCGTTCTAAGTTCAATTCTGCTAGAGGTAACTTAAAAAGTGAATGGCAAATTGTTAACAGTATCTTAAACAAATCCTCTGTTGCAATAAAACCGACTGTTATTCGTGTCAATGACTGTGTTGTATCTGATAAACTAGCCATTGCAAATGCATTTAACTGCTATTTTATGAACATAGCCACCTGCATGCAACCATGTCCTGTTCAACCTACTTGTCGTTTCTGTTCGACTACTGATTGCTTTGCTGAACCAATGTGTTCTAATAGTTTTGCATTAGAACCCATTACTCCGCTTGAAGTTTTAAAAGTTATCGGCACTTTAAGAAATACTTATTCATGTGGTGCTGACGGTATCTCTAATATCCTCCTTAAACAAATTGCTTGTCATATAATGGATGTCCTAGCTTACATTTTTAATCGCTGCATATTTGAGGGAGTTTATCCTGAAGACCTCAAATGTGCTGATGTTATCCCATTATTCAAAAAGGGTTCTACTGTTGAAATGTGTAATTATAGGCCCATCTCACTCCTCCCAGTTATGAGTAGGATCTTTGAAAAGCTTGTGAAAAATAGGATAGTGAGTTATCTCACAAAAGCTAAGTTTTTTAATTCTACACAATTTGGCTTTCAAAAGGGAAAATCAACCGAGGATACATTCCTACAGTTTTGTGGAAAAATAATGTCAAACTTAGATGGTAAAAAGTGTACTGCTGGTCTATATATTGATATTAGCAAAGCGTTTGATATGGTTGATCATCTTATTCTACTGGATAAACTTGAAAAAGCAGGTTTTCGTGGCTTTATGTTAGAGTGGTTTAGATCTTACCTAAAAAATAGAACACAAAAAGTAAAAATTGATGAAATCAGGAGTGATCTTATGATTCTCAACTTAGGGGTACCCCAAGGTTCTGTCCTAGGTCCGATTCTCTTTCTAATTTACATAAACTCACTTTTTACTCTTAATTTTAAAGGTGCTCCAACGGCTTTTGCGGATGATATAGGTTTCTCCTATGGTTCAAATAGTCGCCTAGACCTGGTTTCCGACTTAAATTGGGACCTTAGTCTTGTAAGAACATGGTTTTATAAAACACAACTTGCTCATAAGTCGTAAGACTAAGATTATGATTTTTAATTTGTCGTTTAACCTTGATCTGGATCTGAATGTTTATTTTCACTCACCAGAGTGTAAAAGATTCCTGTTTGCGAATTGTAACTGCTCCTTCTTTTGATGGCAGCCTAAATTGCATTGATAAATGTTTCCCTATCGATATTGTTAGTGAGTATAAATACCTGGGACTGACTCTAGAATGAGCTTTTCTAGTCATGTAGAAGCTTTGAGGAACTATTTCCGATGCACGCTTAGGCACTTCTTCTATTTGCGAAATATCTGTTCTACTAAATTGCTAAAAATTATTTATTATGGTATTTTTCATTCAAAATTACAATACGGTATTACTTGCTGGGGAGGTGCTTATAGGAATAAAATACAAACCCTTTTGATAATACAGAAATATATCCTAAGAAAATTATGCCGCAAACCTAGGAGATATTCTACGTACCCTCTGTTCTGTGACTTAAAAATTCTTCCCGTCCGACATTTATACTGCTTTAAGGTGCTGAAGACCTTTTTTATGAAGTCTGGTAATCGGAACTTCCAACTGATTTTTAACTTTAACCTGCGTGGAAACTTTTCATACTCTGTATCTGTTCCACCCTTCCATACCACTGCTTATCGTAATTTTTATTATATTTTGTCTTTTCGTTTATTTAATAGACTCCCTATATCGCTCAGATCGATTACCTTGCCTGGATTGTTTCTCAAACTCGTAAAATCCTGGCTTCTCAATTTCAACTTCACTAGCTTAGAATCTGTTCTCTTTCACTCTCTGGTATAACCAATGAAACAATTTTTATACTAATCATCTATTTGATGCTCTATAGCAAATTTGTTCTATTATGTGCCTGCTTAAGTTTGCTTTATAATATTTGAGTAATTATTTGTATCAGTTTTTTTTTATTTGAGGGTCACCCCACCCATACATACATAATTTATTTGATTTCTCATGTTGTCAGGGTAATGGCATTCAACACTATTTTCATTACCGTAGTATAGAAAATACAGAATGTCAAATGAAGTTCTTAAATTTTATATCTAATCTTATTATTATATAGATTAATGTAAATGAATTTATTTTGAATTATATTGTTTAAGGAATTTACAGAATAATAAATAATAATAAAATAAACAAAAAATAGATGCAATCTTCGCTTTCTGTATCATACCTTAACTACCTGCCGCTTCTCTGATCTGTTATCTTCTCCTGAAACTCCTGTAGGAGCAACGAACATTTCCTGTCAATATTCAGATGACGATGCATATCTTAATAACTTTTCAACCCAAACAACATTCAAAACTTGGAAGATTTTAATCGTAACAATACTATCAAGACACTATCGGGCAGTAGATCATCCTCCTTTTATTAAACTTTAATGTGGACCTTCAGTGTATCTTATAGAGCCAGCGACAGTTTTGTATTATTTCTTACAACCTGTCATAAAAACGTACAATTCCCAGATGCACCGGAACCATTTAGATCTACTTTCTCGCCCCTAAGCCATAAACTCAATACTTGTGCTTAATACCGCTTATAACTCAATTAATTTATAGACCTTGTGATGCTCATATTTTTATCCACGGCAACCAGTCTGTTGTTCATTCTCCAAATGCCTTCTCAATTAGGAATCTCTGAAAGCAAAAATGTTTAGTTAGCATCCCTCTACATGAAGATCGTTCTCCTTTCCATCTTTACGCACATTTGTTCCACTTTTACTATAGAGGACAGTTGGCATGGTATTCAGGTAATCGTGAAAATGTCATGGTCACGACCTAATAAAATTCCATTTCGGAATCAGCTCCTACGTTGCACATACTCGTGCTCTTACATACTCGTATGTGTGCATAAAAAGCAGCTCAACTGGTTTCATTCATTCAGAAACGAAGTGCGAACTATGTCAACATTGCGCCTACTTTGGTACCTTTTCCATTGAGATCTCATTTAATGATCTTCGCACAGTCTATGCATCAAAATTCCCTCAGATTTGCTTACAGTTCTTATCTAACACGTTACGTTGCATCCAGCCCAGGTGCAATAAAAGCACGGCCAAGACCAATATCAGCTGACCCCACAGCAAATTATTCAACAAATCCATCATTAGCACCGAGCCCATCAAGTCTCTGTCCAAATGTAATCAAATCCATTTCCAATTCCCCATTTCCAACCGTCTAACCAGGTCAGATACGAGTACATCTTCCATTATCTAATGCTTCTTCAACTGCTTCCACAGAAAAACCAGAAAATCCACTAGAACCACAAACGTTCCAGCGAAGTCGGAATGATCTTGCAAAACTTCAACCTTGATTGTGTCTCGCCTTGCAGTCGCTTGCTGGCGTTAGACGAATAAGTTTGCACCGTTCTCCCAGTTCGATCGATTTTCAATTACAAAATGCGATCATTTACGATATTAATCGGTTTTTACGTGATTTGCTTTATTTCACCCTCGAACCAACAAATTATCGAAGAAAATTGGAAGGGTTTCACCGATTCACCAATAGATGGGGCCACCTATAACATCAAAAAAACTAACGACAAAGTGACAAAAATCGTTACATACGTTAGGGCTTCAACACCAGAGCGAATTTTGGAGTGCGTCCGAAAATTCTCCATTCTGCGATGCACGAAATTATTTGTGATTCAAAAATTAGAAGGACGCAAAGTCTATCCGAGGAGTGGTAATCTAACAAAGGACTTTCTGGATCAATTTTTCGATAATGACGGTGATGACATGGGCAGCTTAGTAAATGGAAAATTCTCCCACGCATCCGATGTAGAGCTAACGCAGCGTGTCGTTTGGAATTTTAAGAGATTCTTCAAAAATCGAAACATTCAGCTGCGCTTTCTACCGGGAATTATGGTGAAAATCGTCCCCAGCAAGGAGAACAAGATCAAGTTTTCCCTGAAGAAAAGCAAGCGACGTAAGTATAGATATAAGAAAAAAATAAAAATCTTATCATTGGATTTGATATAGAAAATTCTTTACAGGACATATACAGGACATTGTTAGTGGTCGGGGTAAAGCCGATGGTAGCATTAAGAAGAAAAATAAGAAAAAGAAGGATGACTTCTCCTACAAGGATACCATGATTCAAATGGCGATTCCGGTAATGGTGATGCCGGCGGTTTTATTAGGAACGGTATTGCCATTTGTATTGCCAGCTTTGAAACTTGCAACGATCATGTCGACCATCATGAATAATAGTGCGTTTTTGGCAGCTCTTTTCTATGCCGCCAGGACGCATGCCTTTAGCAATGATAATGAACCGCAGCATGTGTCGTATGCGCATTATGGTCCTTCAGACTTTCATTAGAGTGAATTTTGAGTGGATTTTTTATAAGAACTGATTAAATAATAAAAATGTTAATTTTTAAGAATGATTCATTGTTTTGAGTTATAAAAGGTATGCTAGTCTCTAAACTACTTTAGATTACGCATGGACATTCTTATAGACTTTTCCAGAAAAGTGTACCTTAAATCCTTGTTGTGAGATGAGCAGATCTCACATAATAGTAAAGCTGACAAAACATCTTCACAGTTGACAAAAGCAGCTCAAAAGGAGGAGGACTTACCTACATATTACAGAGAAAAGATCATCACCATGATCGGCAACCTTTGAAAAGTTTTAACGAAGACTTACTCTGGAAGAACAAATGCAGCATTAACCATTCGGCTCGGTTATTAGCCATTCGAGTCAAGTTGAGCAGTGCAAACTTGTGGGGATACCGGTCAAATTAAGTGCGTCAGAGCTGGATTTTTCAAACCCGAACTCTACAATCAACATTATGACATGACTCATTGGACTCTACGTCATAGGTCGCAGTTTCTAAAATTCCATATCTATCTTTACGTCTGACTGTCAGCCATATTATTTCTTCCTGTTTTTTAAATGGTAGTGTTCCTACCAGCGCGGGGTCTGAATGTTTAACATTTGGCTTATTACGCTCGCCTACATTCTTATGTTCTTATATATTATGGTTATCGTCATACGCATTGCAGTTCTAATGGAATTCTTGATGGGGCATGTGAGTGGGCACCTACATATCGAGTATGGTGCTAGGAATTGGGACCTTCACATGGTCAAAAGCGACTCGGTCGGTAGAGCCTATTAAGCAAGTAGTTCGCGTTTAAAAGTTCTAGCACTATCAAACCTTGGACTTTGTTGAATAATTTTTGGTGAATAGCGGTATTTGGGGGCCAACTCAAATTACGATACTTTATTTAACGCTACAAACCGTGGTAGAACTGGTACTCATCCAACAATTCTGTTTTTTTTTTTAGCGTGGTCTTACACCAATGGCCCTCAATCTGCGTTTACTTTGGTATTTCTGCATTAGTCTCTGGTATGGACTCAACGATTTTAGGAGCGGAGAGTTCCTGTTTACTCGTTTAAGGTATAACGTGTAACGCCATATTCGCCAATATATTAGAACCCTTGTGACAAAGTCAATCCTGTTCATAGAAAATCTTCTGCTCATTGTAGCATCTTCTCTTAAATCCTTAAAATGTTGCGAAGACATTTTCCAGGTACTACTCCTATAAAATACCACTGTATCCACGTTTGATCGGAACAGAAACAGATTGGTTTTGTGGTGAGAAATTTATTTCTCCAGATTTTAGATAGCATACCAAAAGCAGTTAGGCTTTGCAAATTCTGGTGCCCACATTCAGTTCGGCACCACCATATTCTGAGACCTTACTTACTAGATAAAGAAAGCTGCTTACTTTCTCGAATTGCTGTTCGCCAATGTTGAGTTGAAGTTTAAACTCTTGTGGCCATACTTTGTTCGCCACTGTCTCTAAGTTATAGGTTTTCTGGTGCTGGTCCAATATCCCGTAGGAGAGTATTCAAACGTCATCAGTGTAGACAAGTGGTTTAAGATTCGATTTTTTCACGGACGGGCAGATCTGACCGGATCACATTACTGAATTCCGCAAGGAATAGCGTGGCGAATAGTGGCGACAGAGTGCACCATCTCGTACTCCGCTGCGAACCTTAAGTTCCTCTTTCACCTTACCGTTGTATGCACCATCATCCAAGGTAGGCTTTATAAAAGCGACTACTTTTAAAAGGACATTACGAAAATGATGAACAATAAATGTAGCGGAGATCTACTCGTATACCCAACGTCTTTTTCAGTGATGATCCGATGCAGGAGGATTGATTTCGAAAGCTTGCCTATTCGATACGAACACTACAAAAGTTCTTTCAGAATTACATACTCGTAAGCTGTTAGTTTAGCCAACGCAGGTATTGTAGAATTTATATATTTATGAAGTTTCCATATTCCGAAAGATTTCCCTTTTTGGACAACTTAATAATCATTCCTCTCTTCTAATCCTCGAGGAAGGCTTCAGTTTCCTAGGCTTTTCTAGAGATAGGTTGGCCGCAACTGCGGCAATGGAGATTGTAAGGGATACCTTGTTTGGCCGCATGGTCCCCAATTGGCGAATGCCCTGTGATTATAGCCATGATTCTGGCGATATCTGGGCGAGTTCTGTTTAGTAGGTCTTTTATTATATTCTTATTGTAGGTGGGCAATATATATTGATTATATAACCTCCATTGGAGGAAGGAACTGTGAGTAGATTAGTCCTTTAACGGCTCCTAGCTGAATATGGAATCTTGCCGCAAATGAGCCGTGCAGAGCTGAGCCCTGCCTGGCTAGTTCATCAGCACGCTCGTTTCCTTTTATGTCACTGCCCTGGAACCCAAAACAGCCTGGTCCTGAATCGTTCACTAAGGCGGGCAAGCTCATTTCGAGAATATAGTAGCCGAGTCGATAGCTTTGATAGCGGCGTGCCTATCTATAAAGGCAAAGGCCCATAGAATCCGTTGCGTCCGTTACGATGCCGGATAGGTTGACGTTAATGTATTTGACGGAAATAACAGTCCCATAGAATCCGTGGCATACGTTGGCAGAATAACGAACGAAACGAAACAAAAAAAATTAAATGTCATTTAATCTCAATATTTTCTTTCAGGCTATGACAATTTCTCTTCATTCTCTCAATGTCTCCACCAATGAAAGTGCTTACTCTCAATTTGTGAATGCATGAACCTCAATATGTGAAAGTATGGTCCTCAATCTGTGAATGTGTGAACTGCCAACGGATTGAAAAGTAGAAATTAAATCTACGAGTATTTTATCCGTCCGTTACGTCATATCCTTTGTTAATGGGCCTGCTTCCATAACAACGTGTATATTCTATCGAGCTGCCAGTCGACGCAATTCACGCAACGGACGCAACGGATTCTATGGGCCTTGGCCTAAGGATAGCGTTTTTTTGTTTGTACGTTGTGTCACACCTGGAAGACGCTGGCAAAATCCAGAAAGCGGTATGATATTGATATTTTCAGCGGTTCAGAGTAGACACCGGCCTCATACCACAGTTTATCTTTGATCGGTCGACGTAGATGACAGTGGCGGTATCCTTTACTACTTCGTCTTTCTAACACTGGGCTTTGGTGGGAATTACTGCGTGAAAGTTTGGGTGTCATGTAGTCGGTTGGAAACCTGACCATTAAGTTTGGTAACGAGTCCAAGATGTTTCTGTGGCCATAAGGCCCCTACACTTTCCTAATTAGTGGCTGTCAGATTACCCCCGAAGTGTGGGGCACAGGATGGAAGAGTTTATGCCAATTGCTTTATTTTTCTTGAGACTTCACTTCGCCGACGTTACTTGGAGGGGAAATGCGGATATGAATATTTGTTTCTGTGGATTGCTTGCATAAATTTGGGTCTAAATGGTAAAGCACTGATGCAAAATGTTCTCGCCATGCTGGAACTGCTCCTCATCCATAATTGCTAAATTTCCGTCTAGTCAGTTCAATAGATGCAGTTTATTTTGACCATCAGCGAGTTCCTTAGTAATACTGTAGACAGTTGTGCTGTCGCGCCTATATGCTGCTTCCTGAGCCTTGATGGCTGGTACTTTATGTAAATAGTTGAACTTCTTTCGTCTTATACTACGTTGCACCTCTTTTGTGCAAGCGGTTCTTGACTTTTTGTTCGAGGCACTATACTGCTTAGGCCGTTGAAATCCGTAAGCTCGATAGGTACTCCAGGTTTCTGTTGTCAGTCTAATACTTCCGCCCCAGATGTAATACTCCTACATTAGCGTGTTTGTGGTCGTCGATCCTATGAAGAGAGAAGCAGCTGACTTTTTCCGCATTTGTTACAAAGTGTTTCCCTATCTGTTGGCGCAGATGAGGATCCCCGAATTTGTAGGTATTATACCTGGATATCCTTAGTGACTTGGATCGGCTACTGTTAGCAGATACAGTAATTTAGTAGCTAGCATTAGCTGGTGGTGTCTCTCTCTTTCGTTGACAGCTCAACGTTTCTTTAGGAAGTGTTGGATGTAATTTTAAGCGTCGGCTAATGGTTCGGTGTATTTATTTTTAACCTAGAATTTTAAGGACCCTCTTTTCCGTTGCCTATTAGGGTCTGGTAGGTGTTCTTCATTCAGTGCTCCTTCTACTATAATAGTTACATTACTAGTCATTTTCCCACCCTCAGTAACATATGCTTTGTTTTGTCCTCCTGTTTTAGATTGGTGGACTTGAGCTTCAACCAATAGCCCTCTGCAGCTAGCGCGGTCTCTGGCTAACTGTCTGCAGTTTCTATCTATGTTATTTGAGGTCCACTTCCACTGCGCCACCTAAGCTGGCGTTAATATCCTGGGCAGGAATCAAAGACTTTTTGAGTTAGTGTTCATTCGCTTTAAATGTTCTAGCATCTTAAGCGACTAATGTGCATTTTTCTCAGCAATTCAGTACCACTGTACAGCTCGAAACTCGCTCGAAGAAATTTTCGTTCAAAACAACTATGGATATCTTCATCCACTTTCGCTAACGTAAAGGTCTATGGGGATCATGAAGGTGTTATAAAGACTATCCTTCGTGTTTCTTAGCAAGGCTTTATTGCTCATTTGCGCTAACGCTTAGATGGCGGTACTATCCGGGGTGGGCCATGGCTTCAACTAACACGCCTCTCCACCTGGCGCAGTCTTTTGCCAGTTGCCTCCACTTGCGCACATGAATTTGTTTGAGATTCCCTTCCACATATGTGCGGCACCTAAGATGAGGCCGTCCTCTACTGTCTTGTCTTTCTGGATAGGAGTCGAAGACTTTCTGGGCTGGGACTCTGGTACCCAAGCGCTCAAGGTGACCTAGCTATCTAAGCCGGGTTACCCGAGCTTTTTAAACGAGCTCGCTACCGCTGTATAACCCACACAATTCGCTGTTAAAACGTCCGCTCCACTCTCCATTGATTCAAACGTGATCCAAAATTACCAGGAAACATTTCTCTTGAAGCACCCGGACGCGTTTTGATCCACTTTTGTTGTCTTGTATATAGTAATGTCTGTTTGGTTGTTAGAGAGACGACTTTACTACCCAATTGTCTTCTAAGCCCAAGAAAGAAGCGAAGCAAAACGGATTCTCCGCATGATTTCCCGCCAGCTCCATTTTCGGAGTTGATAGCGGAACCGAGACAGATGAAGTCCCTTACTACCTCAAAGTTGTAGCTGCCTATCGTGATGTGTATCATAGACGTCGATGTATCCGCTTTGTTTCTCCTTCGTTGACCGCTAAGCCCATTGACGGAGCAGCATGCATACAGCACAGTCGAATTAGCTTAATAGGGATGCCAAAACTAGACATGGCTCTGTATAGTTCATCTCTGTAGATGCTGTCGTATGTGGTGGTGCGTATCGATTTGAATTTCTTAGGTATTTTCCAGGATCTGCCATAGCGTGAGTATTTTTTCGATTGTGGTGTTACCGGGACAAAAATCGCACTGATGGAGGCCAATCAGTCCATTGATAATTAGCTTCAGGCGTTCACATAAGCCTGCATATATAATTGGCACAGGGCAAAAGGTTTTAATATTGGAAATAAGGTAGTGCAATCTCTCTGCTAATTCATCTTTCGCTGCCTTAAATAGATCGGTCCAACACCCTTGTTGTACGTAAGCTTGGGTCTAACTTAGTGTCATCGGCTAAACGGTTGATTATCGAGATGTGTAACTCTCGTAAGTGGAAAACGACCTCAATAACTGAAGTCAGGTAGCTTTCGATTAAGCGAAAAAGAGAGGCTTGTTGCCAGAATTCCGTGTCTACCGGGGACTTCAGCGTTCGATCCAAATGGTTCAGACAAAAAGGCGGGAAAACGTCTCGCAAAGAAGTGGCATGTCTTAATCGATGCACTGTGTATTCCGTTCCCCAAATGACGTGTTCAAAATATCAAAAACCAGTAAGTGGTATAGCCAATAGCAACCACATATCGCAATGATAAAAAGTCAAGTTTTCAAAAATCTGATAAAATTACTCGCCAACCATGAACCTCGCATGTCATCATTTCTGTCCGACACCATGTGACACCATCCATAACATAACACAAAAAAAAAGTAACTACTATAGCATTTTGTCTACATTGTCTCGTTTATTTTTAACCAATGCGATTTATCTAAAAATCACAAAAGCATTAAACCCAGTCACCGAAAATTGATGACGACATGAACAATATTCTCATCTCACACTACAATACCAGGCAATGTGACAGGCACCAAATCTACTTATTTACTTTCGCATATTTACAAAAAAAAATCCTTAAGCACTAAATTAATTTCTCAGTTTTTGTTTTGATAAAAATACTACCTCCCTAATTATATCTTAACACAGCTATTTATAGGTCCTTAATTATCCTTCTTAATAATATTAGCAGCTTGACGGTCATCTTCTCTCATGTCCACATCATCCCAACCCCAAACGAGGTTTTCTTCGTTGTCATGGTTCAGTTGCAGCAACAGTTCGTCTGTTGTTGTATTGTTGTTAACATCATTTGAGGCATATGCGTGACTACCATCACCGGTGCGTAGCACTCTTTTGCGAATCATCTCTTCCGAGACGGTCTTGAGGTCATATGCGAGCCCTATAAAAAAAAACAAAAAAAAAACCGGTTCGGTGAGTAATCGTGTTGCCAAATGTCACATTCAAATCTGAGTCAAAACTTACCAAATCTTGCAAAAAAGTTAATCAGTGCGGTTGACCAATTGTAGGTGTAGGTTCCCAACTCAGCTGCTTTGTAATCCCAAGGGAAAACATGATGATAATTGTGCCATCCTTCACCATAAGCCAAGATCGACACGATCTTATTGTTCGCGGATGAGATTAATTTGTCATATGGCTTCATGCCATAGAAATGTGCCGCACTATTCACTAGCCAAGTGTAGTGTAGCGACAAAACATAACGAAACATGGAGCAAACGAAGAAGCACACTTTGAAGCTCCATCCGAAAGAAAAGTATGGAATCAAGGTTGGCAAGATAAAACAGCAAACGGGCATAATGTAGAAGTAATAACTAAAGAAGGAGAACAAGTCAATTGAGATTGAGATGCGTTTTTTTTATGTTTTTGTAGAGATCATTTGTGGTACTTACTTCTTCTGGAACATCACAACTGGGTCAGCTTCAAGATCACTCATGTCAATTTGTTTTCCCTTTTCTTTGACATCAGGGTGCTTCTTACACATCAGCCAGCCCATGTGGGAGAAGAAGAATCCACGCTGTGAGTTATGTGGATCGGCATTGGTGTCGGTGAATTTGTGATGCACCCTGTGATCGCGTACCCATTCATGGATACTATTTTGGAATGCGATCGATTGGCAGATCATCAGAAACACCCTCATAGGCCACTTAGCCTTGTACGCCCGATGTGACCAGAGTCGGTGGGCACCAGCAGTGATACCAAAGCCTCCAAACGTACCAAATATGTAACCTGAAAGTAGAGAATAAACGTTAACAAAGGGAATAGAAAGGAATTGGAGTCGATAACTAAAACGCCATTGTATTATTGTTCTGTGATATCGAACAATTGAAGGACAGCTGCCACCAGCTGGAAATTCAGAGGAGAGTTGGTAGGACAACTACGAATAATTTGAATTCTTGGAATTGAGTAAGCTTGCCCTAGTTTTGGATATTTCAAATGAATTCCAATTAAAAAAATAAGAAAGGATTATCACAGATACCTGAGGTCGATATCTGTGATTATAGTACTGGCAACTAAGAACGGTTTCTATTATAATGTCTATAGCACTGTTATTATCTTTTCGTTTTATACATCGCCGCAAGAAATTTCTATGACGATGTCTTATTTCTGGATGTACGAACATCCAGAGCAAGCCCATTAAGTTGGCGCGTGCAACAATTTGAATCGAATCTGTGGTAAATTTTTATTAGGAAAATTGCCAGATGCGATCCATCAACCACATAAAATGCAACCACAAGATGCAAACATGTTGCTTTTATTGATGACCTAAATATATGAGCAGACAATTCCATGCTGATTTTTATGGAAAACAGATACACTTGTACAAAACACCCGACAATGTCAGCTGTTTTCCAAGTCGGATACCGCAATTTACAAATATGGTTTCTTAGCTATGTATTATGTTTATTTTTAATATTTTCGTCTTCGTCTATACTTATCATTTAATCATCGAAAAGTACACGCTTCAACAAGGTTCGAAAGTTATCCCAATTGCTTATCAATATTTGCGTTGGTTTTGCGAAAACTTTACGCATCCTAAGTCATCCACATAAGCAATCAATTGAACGTCTGTTTGTCTTTGAATCAACATGTGCAGTTCATAATGTTCACATACCAACAAGACTGAGTTGCGTAGGAATTAACGAGAACTTTGCGCCCGCAAATGCAATTGTAAAATATATCCTGAATCCTCCATCAAATAAGAAACCTACGACCCAAAAACTTAGGCTGAACGAGCATCAACTATAACATAACAGGTAGTTCGAAGAGTTCCGAGATTAATATTAAAGATTATTCATCAAGATTGTCTCCTTCTTGAGTGATACAATCATTTCAGCGCCGCTCTAACACTTCTATGCCTTTCTTATAGAACGATTTGTGCAACCCTTCAAAATACGCTTTAGTTTCGGCGATCACCTCTTCAAAACATTCATGCAGTTTTGACATCGTTGCGACCAACTTGTGACACATTGTCTTGGTGAAAGAGCAGTTTTTCTTCTTCATTTTGGACGGCTTTTCTGCGATTCAAACGCACCAATAACGCCACATAATATTCGGATTGATAGTCGACTCTCAAAATACGGACGCCATAACCTTGCCAGCCAATTTTAGCGTTTTTGGTCACTTTAATTGGTTTTTATCTTTTGCTGATTGCCGATTTGTCTCCGGAGTGTAGTAGTGGATCCATATTTCATCCATTACCACACACCCCATGAAAAAATTCTTTTTATTTTGCTTAAACAGCTCCAAACAGCGATCTGAATCATCAGCACGTTGTTGTTGTTGGTCCAATCGTGGTACCCACATCGAACAGAGCCTTCGCATACCCAAATTCCCGTGAAAAATATAATGAACACGGCCTATTGATATCTTTATGATGACAGCTATCTCACGCACTTCCGCTTTACGGTTGTTCAAAGCGTTCAGCATCATTTATGTACGACTGCGTTTGAATTCAGCAACCCAGAGACAAATGGTTGCTTTCGACGGAGCAGATTCCATATAACACTTTTCAAGCCATTTTTGAGTTTTAACGGTATTTTTCCCCATCAAATAACAGCGTTTTATCAACGCACGAAACTCGTTTCTTTCCATGGTCATGAAAATATCAAAAGGTGCGTCACTAAAACTTCAATAGCTCGATCACTACTGGTCGAAATATCATCAAATTTGTACACGTATCGTTCGAACAGCGACCACACGCTGTTTTGGCTTAAGGGTTTTGTTAATGAGAAGAATTGTCACCTTTTGGGCCATCCCATCTACTAAAATTGAATCTTTCATTCAGGCTTCATACCACTTCATACTGGCTGTGTTATCTTCCAACTGGACAAGTCAATTGGCCGGCTGCAGTGGGTTCCCTCAGTGATGTTTCTTTCTATAAAAATGGCATCGATCATTTCTTAACCAGAAATCAGGGCACTCAGTCAAAGAACTAGTCATTTGCACTCCTGGCATGTTCCTTTTATTTAAATTCCTTATTCCTTCGTGGAAAGATGCGTAAACGCTTCAGTGATAAAGTGTATGTAGTACCAACATACACCACATTGGCGCCGAGTACCTGCAGCCTTATATGACCGTAGGGCGAACACTCACACAGGTAATCACTCACAGTAATCTTTGCAAGATATTGTGTCACTTATACATACTCAGGTGTTTAGCTCTAAGTGCCCAGTACGACAACTGTAAGCAATCAGTCTTTTCCACTGAGGGACTGCACTAAAACGCTGTGCACTAAGAGACCTTGGTCTGCCGGCATTCTGGAGAGTCACGCCATCTGAAGTTATGCTGTTATGAAACCCAACTCTAAATTGAAACGATAACGCAGGTTGTCCCAAAGCACGTTCGGGTCCTGAGAAACTCTTCTTCCAGTCGTGCCTAGCAAGTTCATCAGTCCATTTCCTTGTGATCCCTTGGGATCTAGGACACAAACAAGACTCAGTGAAATGCATATTCAAACTAGCTTCAAATTCGTGAGAGAGTTCGACAAGGCTTTAGGAGCAGTTTTGTTGTTACTACAGACGCAGATACTTCGACCCTTCGAGTCCTCAAAATATAATTCATTCGATGGTTGCGTATATCTCCGCTTGGAAGACAGACGCAAGTTTTCCTAATGAGGAGTGAAATCTAACGTTGTTGTTGGCCAGAAAGAAACCAGAACCGCATCCTACAAGTAGTATGTATTTTGATCTATCCATGAGGACCTGATTACATTGTTTTCCTGGCTCAAATTCTGGCTGAAACAAATTCTGAGCACAAGGAAAGTAAATTTCATATTTTCACAATAACAGATCAACCATTATTGCATCAGACGGGATGTCCACACCGTGAAAGCCGAAAGTGCCTTGAAAGTTTTCGTCGTGACGTGTTTAGTCCAAAGAAGCTGACTATCTAGGCACTCAAATGAGTATATAGATTAGATGGTTCCAACCAGTCAGCTCCCTGCTTTTCGAAAAGAGAACAAGCCAATTCTAGTACACCAATCGTCGATCACATCTACGTCTGTCTGCACTTTAAAAAAAAACGAAAAGGTTCTAGTTTCGTCCAGTTTTGGGTACAAAGGTGACGCCATCAAATGTGCTTTAAACGCGACTCTAACATCTTTATTTTTCAAAGTCAATCCCCTGATCATTCAGCAGTCGGTCGATATACTCGTAATTGCTGCTTTCAGCTTGCTTATATAAAAGGTGAGTATCTCAAAGAAAAAACGCTGCTTATTCGGTTTTGCGCGTGATAAGGATACTTTTTGAGTGGAATACTTATTCAGAAATGCAATAGGCCTTGTTGGCACTAAAGCGTAAGGAACAAGAGTGTAATAGCTGAGTACTTTCCAGAATTAGTCATAAATTTCACTAAATGAAGAAAATTCTCTCATTTTGACCGGAATCACTTGGTCATTATATCCGGCATGGAGAACACCATGATATTATGTTCTTTCTGTTTGAATGTTGAATGTGAAGTCTGACATTCGTAAAGTAAATGCTTGTGCTCCCAAGGGTAGCCTTATATTTATATCTGATATTTTTTTGAAATTCCGCATGAATCTTTTGTCTGCTATTTGAAATTATCAAAATTATTCGTATACTCATACTCAAATTAGCGGGCGATTTAGGGTGCAAATCTGACTTTTTCAACTTAACATCTTGTACACTTGACAAGCTAAATAATGAAACACATTATTAAAGAGGTGGTGGCGCTCTTGAAGGCTCAACCTGAAAAACCAATAACTTCAAAAACAGCATACTCTAAAAGGCAGCTATTAAAGAATAATAAGAGGAAAGATTAGGCACTCGAAGCGCTGCAACAAGCATCAGCCAAAGACCAGTTCAGTCCCTTCTTGACCAAGATAAAAAGTAGTGGATCAGCGGTCACCCTAATGTAAACTAACCAGTCTCTTACAACGGACGGCGTTTCCATTTCTCGTGATCCATAAGGCAGAAAACATCCTAAAATACCAGATTAAGCTGGAAAAAGGTTTGCGTACTCTTACAACATGCATCTCTGCCGACTATGAATGCACACGAATCCAGAATGAAGCATGTGCTTGAATCCATAAAGCTAACAGCCGTAAGAGGCAAAAATTAATTGTAGTGGAAGGAATAATAATAATAGGTTAGAAAGGCATAAAAAACGCTAACATCAGCGGAACACTTGCATATGTAAGATGAAGCTAGTCATAGAACCAGCAAAGCTGGTAGCATCTGTGGACTGAAGTACATAGCTGTATCGAACAAATCCGGTGATCTGTATACCTCTAAAGACTCTTCTGAATGAGTCTACTAAAAGAAGAGCAGAAGTTGTGAAGCATAGAAAGCCATGCTTGCCCCAAAATTGTTAGCCCGTCAGTCTGGCGAAAGACAACGATCCATTTTTCGTCCACTCCGAAGCGGAGTAGAGTGACTTACTTTTTTATAGGCAAACATTTTAGTCTTCAAGCTCATCTGATTGGGCCAGTTGTAGCAGATAATGACTCTCATTACGTAGATGTATTGGAGCTGAAAAGCAGCAACACTCTGTCTTCGTCATGTATCTACCACCTGTCTAATAGCTGCCTAAAATCTTCTGCATTAGTCTATTTCTCTGATAACGCGATCTTCCTTTCCTTTCTAACAGCGTAGCTCAAGATCCAAAACTAGGCTGCAATGGAACCTTCATTCATACAAAATGTAATCAACACAAGAACTCAAGCCTTGAGACCAAAAAACATTGCACAACATCACAGATTGGGAGTTGGAGAAGCAGCCAATTGATGCTGAGTTTTCGAGGAAAATCTTCTTCAACGATGGACACAGTCTAAGCTCTCTACGTTTGTTAATAAGAAGAACTGTCGTGTATGGAGAAATAAGAGTCTTCAAATGATTGTGTAAAGGTTGTCAAAAATTGGCAAAAGGGTGGATATAGGTACATTTAATGGCCCGCATTATATACGCCTATTAACTGATTATTTCTGACGCAAAATCTGGAAGACACATCGCTCCAAAAGGATGGAATATTATGCCACAGAGTGAGTGAAACTAAAATTATTGAGAGCGAAAGATTTGACGGCCACATCATCTCATGTTTTGACAAAAACGACTGCCCACTTAGATTTCCCTATTTATCGCCACAAGGCTTACTTCTGACCTCGTTCCTAATAAAAATGGTAAATAAGGAGAATGAATGAACTTCATATCAGAAAACTGCTTTGCGAGAACGTAGAAGATCTTGTGGGCAGAGAGCAAAACATTTTTGTTTTTTTCTTTCTTTTTTTATAATCTGCACGGAAAATTAGGGAGGAAAGAAAGGGCGCGTTGGTTTTAAATGTTTGAAGACTATAATGAAATAGCGCGCTCGACAGGGCATTTTTTAAGCAAGTTGTGAGCTTAGGAAAGAATCACGATATTTCAGTGTACGTCTGAAAATGGGCTTGAGAGTAAACTGATGAGCATTCGTAGCGAGACGAGTGCAACGGTTGAGAGTTTCAAGGGACGGAATGCTACTGGCAATTTCAATGGAACACTGGTGGTGAAAATAGCGATAGAACAAAGTAAGACAGTGGACATTATGTCTTTATTCAAGGGTTTCAATTGATATTGTGTGATATTAGCATCACCTATAAGTCTTACAGCACGGTTTTGAATCCTATCTAGAAGGTGCAGCGAGGTTTTAGGATCGCCTGACTAGATTTGAGCATTGTAGTCCAATTTTGGGCGGATATATTGAAGCCAGATCAGAGGGGTTGAAATATTTATTATATCGTTTCAAGAAGCCTAAACATTTCGCATCATTTTTGACAACATCAAATATGTATGTAGTTCCAATGTAAGTTGTCATTGACACACATACCGAGAATGGAGTGTTTATTGGTTTCAACGATACTAATGCCATTTATTGATAATGGCTGGGTATTTCAATTTCGCCTTAACGACAGCAGACAGCATTGTGTTCTGGAAGCATTAAATTCCAATTATTTATGCTGCTAATATCGGAATTTAATGAGCTTACCATACGCGGCCGTTCCCGTGCTACAGCTGAAGAGTTGGGACATGAGTCGGGCAACGAATATGAGAAGCAGAGAATACTGTTTTTAGAAAAGGAATATGGTATATTAAATTAGAAGTGGCAGACAAGAGATCATTGATGAAAATTAAAAAGAGTGTCGGAGACAGAACGGAGCCCTGGGGTACACCATCATTTATTTTGTGAATATCAGACTTGAAACAGTCCAAAACAACTTGAATTGAATGTTCCAAAATATAGTTTTTAATCCATTGAAGAAGAGAGTTGTCGATCTGTCAGACTTTGTCAAATGCCTTAGAAATATCAAGTGCAACTATCTTGCTTGCGACAGATTGATGTACGCTTTGGTTCCACTTTTCGGTGAGACATGCTATCACATCACCAGTGGACCTATTGCTACGAAAACCATACTGACGGTCATTGAGAAGTTTCGCGCTTCAAGATATTTCATGAGCTGACGGTTTATCACCGTTTCCATGATCTTGGAAAGAAGTGACGTAAGTGCAATGGGTCTGTAGGAAGAGAGAAATGAAGATTCGCCTTTTTTTAGGGACAGACTGAACAAATGCTGTTTTCCATCTGCCCGAAAAGAGTCCTAAAAAGTAGGATTCATGAAAAAGCTTACGCATGAGGCTTTTGACAGGGAACGGTTATCCGGATGTACACAGCTACCATAAAATTAATTTTAATCCATAATAGTAAATAGTCTTTGGTACAACTTGAACTAGAGTTTCGATAATATTGCCCGTCGTTTGATTCTTTTCTCGTGAACATGCACTCTGACGCTATAAAACCAGAGTTCCTTTTGCTGGTCATCCAGAATTCGGGTCAGAAAAAAAATACACCAGCCGGATGTTCACGGAAGGCTCTACAACTGATCTGGGGTCTTCGAGGGTGAAGACAACCTAAGGTTTCACTCTTATGTTAGGTAGTCATGAGCCTATCTTTCAAGTGGAGACTTACATAATCCTTACATAATCGCAATGAGTTATATTGTAAAAAACAAATGTTGAGGGCGAAGTATCTGCATTTGAAGCCAGAGTAAAGCTGCGCCTTAGCCCTAATATCTTTACACCCTTTTCAAGTTAATTCGAGAATACAAGATCTCTTTAGACGAAATTGGAAATTGTTTGGATCAAAGGCCACAATGAGATCGTGGAAAATGAGATTGCCGATGAATTTGATAGGAAAGGCTTCCACTGGGAGTTGGGTTTCTTATGTTGTGTGCTTCCCTACATCTCTCCACATTTTCGAATAACAATAACGATTAACTAAAATGTACTGGGCGTAAGTTTCAGAACATCGAGTGGCATTTCCTGTAAGTTTAATGATGAGTCGTGGGATACTTCCTCAGTAAATACCCGACTGCTGAAAGGCTGCAATTAAAATTCCTTCTGGAGTTAAGAACAAGTTATCTACACCTTAATGATCTCCTATGCATAGCCATTGGTACATTGGCCATTGGTTACCTTAACTCTAGGATGGGCAGCAATTCGTGGAAAAGAAATTATTTTCCTCTGTGAATATCGAAAAGCAACCGCTGAGCCTAAGTAGGCCCAGAGTTTGATTTCGTTTGTAGTGTGTACTTAGCATTAGATTTGTGACTGAGGTCTGGGCATAACGATGGGTGAGTGTATGAACTTCATGCCTCACCTGGTTCGAACCAGACAACGCATGCTGAGTGCTGTAGGCCAGATAAGGCGCATTTTGCGATCTGACTGGGGACTCAACAGGCGTTCTGTCCGTATCATATACGATGGCCTTTTTGTTGTCTGTGCAACATATGGAGCATCGGTATGGTACGACAGGGTTATGACTGTGGATGATCGAAAGCGGATCTTGACTTGCCAAAGAGTCGCCTTGCTTAGGTGTTTACCGGTGTGCCACACTGTCTCCACAGAGGCAATGCAGGTGTTGCTAGGAGTGCCACCTCTGGATCTGGAAGTGATACGTCGTGGTATTGCTTTCAAGATCAGAAAAGGACTCCCTCTAAATGGGCGCGATTGAGTTTCCCCGGAAGAAGTGGATGGCCTATCCCTGAAGCAGCGTAAAGCCTTGCTACACGCATGTGTTCTATCTAGATGGTAATCTAGATGGGATGCTAGCGAAAATGACAGGGTTACTTACGGCTTCCTAAGGGATGTGCTAACCATGAGAATATTTCCTGAATGGAAAGCCTTGGCTTTTTGTTGACCGGGCATGACTCTCTTAATGCATTCTTGCATAAGAGGGGGCTTAGCGGAGTTGCGAGCTGCTCATGCGGAGCCACTTATGAGAACTGGCTTCATGTCCTATGTGAGTGTCCCAATTACGCTGACATTAAGAACTTGCAGGCTATGGGCATCACCTTTAATGGTGAGACCTACGATGTCAGTGGAATTAGCACTGATACCGTACGGTTCGAAAGAACCCGTAGTTTTGCAAAAGAGGTATTTAATAGAAGACGCAGTAGGCAGCTAGCGGGTAGATTATAGGAATTTCAAATTGTTGAAAGGCCGCCAGTGGGCAGTGAGGTGCCCAACTGGTAGTAACCTCAAGGTTGCGAAGCTCGACCGGAGGCTATATTCTGATACCACGCGAGGTCAGGAGCCCCGGAACTATGGTTCCGGCCTGACCTAGGAGTTGGCCCTCTTGTGAGAGTATCGTGGTGGCTGTAGGTTTTTACCCAAAATCGCGGGGAGACTATACAGAATGGAGCTTGGACATCTCATGGCTTAGCATATGTTGTAGTATGCTACGACCTGTGCTCAACCATGGGATTGCTATGGATCATCTGGTTTGCTCGATGTCGAGTTGCATTGCAACCGGGTGCCATGACCCACAGAATGGTGGAGGTATTAGATAGGCCTCGACCCTTCACCATAGGTGAAAGTCGTGCCTTACACACGACTTCGAATCTGGTACTGGTGGTAGTGCTTGTACTACCCGAAGGGCGCTTATCAACGCATTGTTTTGATATCTTGTGCGAAGACGCACGTTGGCTTAAGCCTTCACGGTAGGTACCTACATAAAACACAAGAGACATCTGTAGTATGTACTATATGAAGTGTCTGCTCGGGTCTATAAAATTATAACTGTGTAAATTATAACTGATCAATTTTTTTTTTCTTTTGGTAAGAATTACTTTTGACTTTAATTGTTATTGGTTGTGGTTTCAGTGGCATTTTTGATGGTTTGTTTATGATTCTTGGTTCTTGTGTAGTGAAAAATGGCTGAACAAAATGAATTGTATGATCCTGTGTGTATGACAGATATAGTTCTGAATCAGGCAACCAGATCTGGACGGCTAGCTGAACACGTCATAGTGACATTGTTGATGGAAGATATTACTGAGGAAGAGGATCAATTTGATTCTGATGATGATGAAGATATTGGAGATTATGTGCCGGATAATGTTGCTGCTGATGCATACAATATTGAAATCGAGTTGGTAGTGAAAGAGGCGGAAACTGATTACGATGTTGGTGATGATGAGATGAATGTTCTTCCCCAAGAAGAACTTGACGCTGTTTTGGGTGCTGGTTTTGTGCCCGAACAATTGTCTGATGAATTTTATTCATGCAAGGATGGAATTATGTGGATGAAAGCTCCACCACGAACTGGCAGGTCACAAGCGCATAATGTGCCTGTTGCTGCAAGAGCTGGGGCCAGTAGTAATTTCGTTCAAAATCACATTTCGATTTGCAAATAGTTCGTGACACCAGAGATGGTTGATATAATTTGCCGTGAAACAAATCGGAAATCAAACTATATAGTGCGCACTTGAAACGAAGCACATCCAACAGCAAATCTAAAGGTTTGGCAGCCAACGAATGAAAATAAATTGTATGCATTCGTTTTTTTGTTATTGTTTTCTGGCCTCTTCAACTCCAACACCCAGCCGACCGAAGAATTGTGGACGCCTTGTCATCACGACATTTAAACAGCAACAATGTCTCTAAAATGTTTTAATATTTTGCTACGTTAAATTCGTTTTGATAATGGCAATATAAGCGAACAGCTCTTACTAACCAGTAAATCTGCGCCATTGACGACATATGGACCATGTTGAACGCGAATTTAGAGGGAGCATATACGCCCAAGCGCCAACACCGCGGCTATAAACGCTTCACCCAGTATATAAACGCAAAACCATCCAAATACGGCATCAGTATATGGTAGGCTTGCGATTCACTCACAAATTATCCTTTGAAAAGAAAAATATATACTGGCAAATTACCCAATGCAGAGCGAGTGGTGAATCAAGGCGAACGAGTGGTGCTATCATTGATCCAACGATATCATAGTCGCACTATCTATTTTTACCTCATTTCCTCTGGCAGAGTATTTGATTCAAGTTGGACTCGCCATTGTGGGAACTGTTCGCTCTAACAAACGTTTCGTTCCGGCTGATTTGAAAAAGATAAAAAAAATCGTCCATTGTTTGGTTTTTACAATGAGAAACACGCATTGTGTTCGTACGTGCCAAAGCCAAACAAAGCCGTCGTGGTGTTGTCGACAGAATATTATACCTGTGCTTCCGCCCAAGAAAATACTTCCTAAAACCGAATCAAATCTTGGACTATAATGCCAATAAGGCAGGGGTTGACACCATGGACCAAATGATCTCGGGATATTCCTGTAAACGTAGAACCAATCGATGGCCATTGGCTCTGCTTTACAATATATTGGATATTGCTGGTTTGGCTTCGTTTATTATTTACAACCATTTGCAGCCAGCAAAGCAAAGCGACAAACGTCGTAAGTTTTTAACTCAATGGCCATGTTTACTCCACAAATGGAGGTTAGAGCGATCTCGTATCAAACAAGCAATGGCAATGTTCGATGTTATTGTAAGTAGATACGAGTATCTTCTACAGCACCAACTTCGACTACAACACTAACCCCAGTTCAGGTAGTTTCACCCACAACCTCTGCATTAGCTGCATCTGCCTTAACAGCTGCTGGACAATCGAAAAAAGAACGGAAGGATTGTGTTCATTGTAGAGCCGAAGGTGAACCGCGCCGTAAAATATTCCATAAATGTATTTTTTGCCATGAATTTATGTGCCTCGCACACGGAAAAGTAGAAACAAGCGCTTCATGCAATGTCTGTGCTGCCAATAATTGAATTTTTTATACTTTTTTAACATACATATATGTATATCCGTTTCATATACTTACGTACATCATGTATTTAACTTGGCACAATATAAAATCTAAGACAAAGACTGTTTTTTTATTTATTCTACTCCCTTTTCCACAAAATATTCATCTGGGCCTATCGAGCCAGAGCAGGCTATGTTACTGCCTCACAAACAGCTGCCCATCGTAGGGTTAATGGCATATCCCAGCTTTGGCGAGTTCAACATATTGCACAACTCATTAGAGCTGCATATGATGCTGAGAGTCCAAGTCGTTGATTTTAGAACTGGACGACTTTAAGACAAAAAGATCTTGTTGGACGTTTAATCTTATAGTTCTTACGTCGGTAACCGGCTACAGCAGGAAAGAGAGAATAAGGTTATTGGGTTCATGTACAACAATTGAAAGATTCAGAAATGTGCTTATGGTGACGGAAGGCTTGGACAATGGTTCTCTTTTGATATTGAAACATTTTAACCTCTCTCTCTCTCTCTTTTAGGGTACTCATTGCTTTGGGCTGTTAACTTGACAGAGCAAACTATTTCCTTCCGTCAAAATGCAAAGACTTGTTTTCCGATTAAAAAGAAAGAATGACAACAAATCATTATTAAAACTACTTTGGGGGAAAAAGTGGAATGGAGGTTGCGGTTTTCAGTCAGACCTTCACCAGTAGATGGTGACCCAATATGACCTCTCTCTTGTACAAAAAATAATTTTAAAATTAGTCAAACATGAAGGAAGTATACTGACTCCACGAAATCGAAAGCGTTATCGTGCTATCAAGGTTATCATGAGTAAATCTTTGGACAATCTTAAGTTGGTTCTAAAAGATTGAATTTAGTCGTTCAAAGTTCTTGTATTTGCATTGCCGTATGGATGTACATATATGTATAGTGTGCATCCAACTGACAGGCAATAAAAAATGTTGTAAAAAGTTTTTATTACCGATAATCAACCATCTACGGATCATAAAAGCATCATAGCAACCAAAAACTATTACATCCAATCTCTGAAAGTATCTTGCATCTAAATTGTTGATTTTTTTTTGTTGATTCAAATCCAATTAGCAGGGTCAGTAACCCATGTGAATAATAAATCGATTATCCAACGAATTTTGTGAATGAAACACACGTTACAACGCATGTTGATGCCCAATTAAAACCGTTGTCGTTGTCGCCGTTTCTGGCTGTATGTCAATATCACAAGCGAAATAAAATTAATCGTTATTGAGCCAAAAATCTGCATAAAAATGTAGGTAACATCCCAAATAAATATCTTTAGCACGTGATGGCTTAAAAATGTATTCCGCGATCACTCCAAACTGGATTTGGAATCAAATATCTTTTAATGGATGCAACACATGGGCAATCAGTAATGCTTTCGATTTCAGTAAACTATACTTTTCCTAGGCCCTGTTTTGATATATTCATTAGGTCTTTCAAAAAATTAGCATAGCTTCCTGGTGATTCTTTCGCTAATCAATTAAATTAAAACTGGTTCTTATTTGACTTCTAGTCGGCAGAGTTCATCATGCCTCAAACTATGTACCATGTATCTTTTGTTTGGAAAGAAAGTGCCTAAGGGCACATCTTAAATAGACTGAATTTGAACTCATCTATTCACTGATCTGTTAGGGCTACTAATTCTACATGCATGCGAGTAGATTCGAATAGATACCTTAATTCCTCTTGTGCCTATTGGCACTGGGTTGGCAATTTACAAATCTACGCAATGCATTATGCATGCTCGAATGAGGAAGTAATTTTTTGGGAACAGCCTAAGTTTACATGGTCTTTGGAAACCTGAATTTTAGACCTTATGATAATTTTAATTCTTTAGGTTTATTGATACATATGAATAGACCGGTATAGGAAACATTTTTCTCAATTTGAAATTCCATTTTCAGGGTTCTTACATCGTTTGACTTTGAAAGAAATCGAATTACAATCTTAGAGATGGTATAATGACGGTCAGGGTTAACTATAATCTCATGCGTAACGTGATTAGAAGTGAAGAAGAAGAATGTACGTTAAACCAAGGCTATGCAAACGATCTTTTTAATGGAAAACATTCGAGAGTTATCGGAAAAGCTGCGACTACGAGTATATCAGCTATATTACAACAGAAGCAGCTCCTATTTGGACGCTGATATGCCACAGTCTTGTGAAAGACTTTCTAAGTTTTCTGAATGAAAACGAGCAACTCATGACAATTCGTATTAAAGCTAAATTTCCCATCAGCTGCATAATATACGCGCCTGTCTTCATGAAGTAGAAGGACGACACCAAAGATGAGGTCCCGAATACAACTCACGACCAGTGCCCTAGATATGACGTTAAAATTGTCGGAACATAGAAAGGACGGCACGTTTGCTAATGCTATTTGAAAACTATAGCATCAGCACGATACTACCTCTGATTTTGCAGCACAGTTAAACAATATCTGGGCTATTACTTAATTCCTGCATCTAAATGTTCGAATATTAATTATAGTGATCGAGGCAAGTTAAAACTTCAAATTAAACACTAAGTTCTTAGATTTAATGGCAACTCTTAAATCTATTACATTGCATCTACATATGGTATGTACCATTGACTTACATGTCAAGTTCATTGGTGTCACACGGGGGACTTGATAGTTCAGAGGATAGCGTTACTGACAATATTCCTCTGTATTTTGGCCAATCAGTTTTCCGGTAGTTCCCTAATGCTGTATGGCTGGGGAAGCATCACTCAGGGTAAATTGGAGGTATCTGTGGTCTGTAACCGAGTGTTCAGACGACACCATCCAGTTCGTTAGCTCGTTGTTGGAGACAAGAGTGATATCTAGCACTTCCTGTCAGTTTTTAGTTATAAAATGTTTTCCAATAGGGACTTGACAACTTTGAATTTGTGAACGCACTCTTTCAATAATCATCAAACTGTCATTGTCAATTTATTCAGTAAACTCAACATTTTCATCGTGGTAAAGTACATGAACAAGTAACGTCTGCAAATTATAAAAATTTTCTACCGAAATTCGGAGTCGCGCTAAGTCCAATTTTCAGTCTTTTCGGTCGGTAATTCTCGCCCTAGTAGACAGGCAATAACAAGTTTAGTGTAAAAATTTGAGTCTACGTATTCGTTGTGTGATGTCGCCGTGTAAGTGAGATAACGGGTTGGTCGAAGTGTCGAAAATATCGCTGCCGTTCAGGCGTCCGTATCAAACGATGACCATTTGAAGCGACGTACGTTCTCTGATTGGGTCTGGAGAAGATGCGCTAAGGTGATGAATTTCATTGCAAAATCATCTTCAGTGACGAAGGTCATTTTTGGCTCAATGGGTTCGTCAATAAGCAAAATATGCGTTATTGGTCGGATGAAAATCCACATGTGCTTCATGAATCACCACTTCATCCACAAAAAATAACTGTTGGTGCTGTTTGCATGCCGGCGGCGTTATTGGGCCATATTTTTTCGTCGACGATAACGATCGTCACGTTACTGATTCACAGTAACGGTCAGCGTTATCGCGCCATGAAGAACTTCAACAAGGTACTGCTCCGGTTAACGGCTATTTATCGTGGCTCCTTTCCATTAAACTAAGCCCCCGATTTGCTTTTGGTTAGCGAAACTAAGCTTACCAAAAGACACAAATTGAAGCACAGAAGATACAAAATAGTACGTAGAAACCGACCCAACTCTATTCAGGGAGGAGGCGTTGCGATTTTCGTACGAAGGATATACGTTTTAAAGGAGTATACAGTCGTGTACTACGTAGGTTCCAGGTGCTGTAGGCATGCATCGTGTATATGCCCCTCCGTAGTGGAAAGCGGTTGTACATGGTGTCTGTCTATGCACCTAAGGCTACTCAATCCACCTTATTCATCTCAGAGCTCGAGACGCTCTTTCGATACCTGAGGCTGCAATTGGAAGACAAATATTTTATTATCGGCGGAGATTTCAACGCCAAACATATTGATTGGGGAAATAATAATCCAAATACTAGAGGGAACCTACTATTCAATTGGTGGGGTCAGCACAGTGTAATGCATCCACTCGGGCTTAAGGCGACGGATAGTCCGTCGTTTCCCAGACACGGGTCCTATTTGGATCTTCTGCTGTTCGACTCACGAATACAACTGACATGCACTAACCAACAAACTACAAACTGTCTACGCACTTTCGTATATGACAGTGACCACTGCGGTCTCAGCACCGAAATAACTGTTCCCAAAGAAATTGCGGAATTAGATGAGTTCGTCCAAAGGCATTCCTACAATTATAGTAGGGTACGTTGGACAAGCTTCACCAGAACATTGACTAGAGCACTCTCCTCGAATTCGCTCTACCCACCGTCCAACAGAAATCTGTCAAACGAGGAGATTGACAGGTATCTAAAACTAATGGACGAGATAATTAAACAAACAATGGACAAAACGATTCCTCGGTACCAACACACTGACGACGAAGACTTATTCCGCAACGCAACTATTGACGCACTGCACCGACGTAAAAGTAGACTGCTGTCAAGACTAAAAACCTTATACAGACAGTTTACTGATAGACATAACTCGGAGATTATGACGCTTAAGTCGTCGATCAAAAACCTCCAAGAAAATTACAGAGCATCTGTAAGTTTGTATTGGAACAACAAAATTCGAGCTGTAAACACCAGCAGCCCGAATATGTTCCCGCAAATAAATAAAATATTTCGGAGAAAAGATCAAAACGACCTTTCGTGTCTTAAAATCGCCCGAACCACGGACAACGAGAACATAATTATAGCAGCAGGCATAGATCCAAATGAGGCTGTTGATGATTACAACTTCTTTGTGATCGAGGATCCGCAGGAGAAGGTAGAGGCTATAGGAGCGACTTTCCAGGAAGTATATAAGGCAAATGACATCATTGGCCCAAACCACGACCTGGAAAGTCGAGTCCTTGTGCACAATTTCTACCTTCGAAATGAAATAGTGAATTGGCGATTCGAGAGCTCGGGTTTCACTCAGTTCAATGACGAGAATATGGCAAATAATGTCATCACCAACGATAGGGTACTACCCCCGTTCATTTCGAAGGAAGAGCTCCAAACGATCTTCGAATCACTTAGAAGTAAAAAATCAGTGGGAACCGATGAAATACCGAACATTGTGCTTCGACATCTCCCTTTAGAAGGGGTGAACATTTATACCACCCTGTTTAATAATGCAATGAATAATGCACATTATCCAGCGCATTGGAAAACGGCGGTGGTACATCCCATCCTCAGAAGGCATAAAGACACTTCCAATCCGGCGAATCTCCGCTCGATCAGTCTCCTTCCAAATATCAGTAAGGTTTTCGAGAAGGTAATCAATAGAGTCCTGACTAAGTGGGTTGAGGACAAAAATATACTTCCGGATAATCAATTCGGTTTCAAGGCGGGGCATGTTATTATTCATGCTGCGTCTAAACTGGTTTCTGATATCCAATGGAACAAAGGCAAGAAACAGTGCACTGGTGCCCGCCTAATTGACTTGGAGAAAGCCTTCGATACCGTATGGTTAGAATGACTATTTTTCAAGCTGGGCAAGTTGGACATTAGTAAACCACGGCTGTATATTCTTTTCGATATGCTCTCCAGTAGACAATTCATCGTGAAGAATGGCGATATGAATTCTGCTGGAACATTTAACATTAAAAACGGTCTGCAACAGGGTGCGGTAAATTCGCCGATCCTATTCAACATTTACACGAGTGATCTGATAGGTTCACTTCACCATGCCATAGCGTACGCAGACGATATAATCGCGTACAGATCAGGTCCAAAGATTGAGGTCATTAATATACGTACTTTTGCAGCGTGACTTCGACAAAATTAAGCGATATTGCTATGACTGGAATTTGAAAATCAACTTTCAGAAGTCGGAAACCATTCTGTTTAGGACGCCTTTGTCTGGGGCCTCTAGGGATACCAGAAAGAATTGGCGAAAGTTCTCGATCATGGGGCAGCACGGGCAGCCACTTGCTTGTCGAAATGTAGTCAGATACCTTGGGATCTGGCTAGATCAATTTCTGTATTTTAACAAACATATAGATGTTGCTCTGGCCAGAGCCAAAGGTGCTTTTGCCCTTACAAAGAGACTGTTTTATAGCAGCCAACTCGATGCGAGGGTAAAGGTAATCTGCTACATGGCCCTTATCAGGCCCATGCTTGTATTTGGATGTCCCGTGTGGTTCAACGTGAGAGCAAGTTTATTGGAAAAGATTCGGGTCTTTGAGAGGGCTTGTCTTAGAACTTGTCTTCGCTTATTCAGAACACCAGAGTCTCAGTACATCAAATTCTATCCTAATGAGGTCTTGTACAATAGGGCGAACCTAATAAGAGTGGACAATTTCGTCATTAAGTTGACTCGAAGGCACATTGCAAGAGCAATGACCTCATCGAACAACCTGATTTCCGGGGCTTTCTACCCCAATTATATGTATCACGAGAGAGTTCGCTTTGACGGTTTTATTCCTCCAGAAGCGTTCCTCTATCTAGATAGTAAAGGTCTGATCCAGGACAGATTGGCGGTGCCGCTAATCTTTCACGTCGCTCGAACAGCTGCGGACAAGCGACTCAACTACGACAGAGACGTCGCACATGGCAGTGCGGAGCGTCTCCGTTTCAGTAGGTCGGTAGGGAGTCGCGACATGAGGGATGTTGGTCGACAGCACCAACACTTTTGGTGGCTAGTTGAAGGAGAGGATGCTTCGGTGTCGAATGCCTAAAGTAATAAAGTAATAGATAGCTTCATCTGAGGAAAAGCGGGTCAGCCTAATTTTTTTTAGCCATGGCCGGCTTACATAGTTTCAGGTAGGATTAAGTTAGTTTTAAGAAAAAAAAAAATATAAAAACCAAAAAAAAAAAAAAAAAAAAAAAAACATAACGGAAAAAAAAAATATATATATACATGTATTTATATATTATGTATATACATATTATGTATATATATATTTATGTATGGCTATGTTTGTGTTAGATGTAAGTAGGTTAAGTAGATTAAGATTTATTTTCGGTAGTTTGTAGGCTTTTAGTTTTAAGTTTTATAAAAAATTAAAAAAAGTTCCATATACTAAGTTTTTGCTTAAAATTTATTTTCTTAGTTTTAGTAGTAATAAATGTAAAAATAGAAATAAAAGTAGACTGTAAGATTCGTCGAAAGACATAGTCTAAGTGTCAGGTTTAACTTTGATATCCCGCATGGGGCCAGTAAGTTAGAATAAGATTATTTGTAAGTAATTTAAGCTAACTTTAAAGCGTTTTTTGTTTAGCATATAAGAGTAATTTAAGTTAAAAAATAAAACTGCATAAAAGCTGAACTGAACTTTTCATTAAACTACATCCCCTCGACCTGGAAAGGAGTTCGAGTTGTTTTCGTCACTAAAATGGGTAAAAGACGCCATGAGTCGGCAAAGAATTTTAGACCCATTAGTTTTGAATCCTCCATGTTCAAAACCCTAGAACAATAACTTGGATATGCATATATCTAGGACTCCTTCAAACGATTTGCTCTATTAAAGTCCCAACATGCTTACCTTAAAGGTAAATCCAAGGAGACAGACATAAACGGGGCCTTCAATAATAAATCCATTCTAAAATCTCTCACCAAACTTGGCACAGAAGATTTCGTTAGCAACTGATTCATGTCCAAGTTAAAAATCTAAATCATTTAGTCACAATTGAGAAGCAACCTCATAAACAAACATAGGTACCCCGCAGAAACGATGAAAGGAGGGCATCCTTGGTAGGACAGTTGGTAAGAATAGCCTTCACAACACGACTTCTGGCAACGGACTTTGTCTTACTGACTTTGAGGCGGGAAAAAGTATCACCATAGCAAGTACATGGTTTCCTCAACTCAATATATACAAGGTAACATGGCGGTCTCCGGGCGGATTACCACCTTCATACAGTCAAGGTACGAATGCGGATTCACCAAGCCCCATAACAAAGGATAACTACTGTGAGAAGACATAACGTAGAAAAGCTGCAATTGCAAGAGACCGCCAGAATATTCGCCGAACGCATATCCTGAATTCTCTCAACAACTCCTATGACGCCAGCATCAAGTACTTACGACCAGTGGCAACGCTACCAACGTGCCATAAGCAACGCCTCAACTGCTGTAATGGGTTTCATCCGACCACTACGAAGAAATCCCTGGTTTGATGAAGAATGCCGGCAAGTACGCGCAGTTAAACAAGAAGCGTACCAAGAGGCGCTGCAAGGAAATACGAGAGCCGCTCGTAAGGTCTAAGAGCTGAAGAGACGGGAAGAACATTGACTTCTACAGAAGAAGAAAAAAAGAGCACGAGACGCGCGACCGAAGATATTGTGGGGCTATACTTTAAGAAAAATACACAAAAGTCTTACCAACAGATGTTAATGCAAGAAGTCCCATAAAAAAGCACGTAGAGATGAAGTCCTTCTTTGTGCTGAGTCACAGTCGATTCTGAGAATAAAGGAAAACTTCTTCGGCAGACTGTATAATGACGAAAAACCCGATATCTGGTCGTAAAGCAGAATACCCCATTCAACTTAAACGATGATAGCCAAAATGTCCGTCCACCTGATCAAAATGTAGTAAGGATACCAATATTTAAACTGAAGGCCAACAAAGTAGCTTGACCCGAAGGCCGAGGTATTTTAAGCTGCTGGAAATAATTTTGTGGAGAGTGTACACTAACTCATTTCTTAGATCTGGTCAGTAGAGTGTATGCCTGATGTATGGAATCTGAGAATCATTTGCCTGATCTAAAAAAAAGGAGACCCTTTCTAATGCGGCAATTATAGAAGCATAAGTCTTCTCAACATTTGTCGATTGTCGATTGTCTGAATGCTTCGTCATATCCTGATCGGCCCCTCCTAGTGCGATTTCAGCCCAGGAAAGTCCACAATCGACCAAATCTTCACACGCTGACAGTTTTAACCAAACTCCCTACCAAACTCGTTAATCTGTGGACAAGGACGATTAAGAACACTCGCTGCTCCGTTGAAGAAAGGCGTACGCCGATGATATCGACATAATTAGCAGAACACAGCGGACTCTCACCGGTGCGTTCACTAGTATTGAAATGTAAGCTGCCAAAATGTGTTTAGCGGTAAATGAGGGCAAGAAATTCTGCCAACAACACGTCAGCAGAAATAAAACAAAGATACACTCTTGCCAATCGCTGTTTCTTTGGGATAAGAAGGCAGTTGAGTGGACTCTATATAAGACCTCGATCATCCCAGTCCTACTGTATGGCGCTGAAGCATGGACTCTATCAAAATCAGATGAAAATATCCCCAGTCATCACGAAAGAAAAAAAAAGACGGGCTTTGGAGGAGAAGATTAAACGACGAACTATACGAACTGTACAGCTTCGTCGACCTAGTCAAACTGCGCATCAGTCGCTTAAGATGGCTAGCATATGTAGAGCGAATGGACACCAATGCTCCGGGCCGCAGAGTCTTCGAATCTAACACGGATGAGCAACACAGTAGAGGATGACATCATCTTAGGTGGCGCTCACAAGTAGAAGGGGGGTTTCAATCGACTTCCAATGCCCAACCGGAGACAGTTGAGGCCCAGGTTCACCCAGAACTGTAGCGAAAACGGTCATCCTCAGCTGTATTGTAGCTTTCCCTGGCTCTGCTCAAGGCTCACCGATGAATTCTCCTCCCTTTAATATATGAGCTGAACATGAGCTGAGTTCTCAAATCTATGTTCCGTTTAAAAAGCAGGAGTCTGGTACAACGCGCACTGGAGTTTTGATGACTTTGCACACCATCTATCTTTTGACTTAGATATTATTGACATCTCATTTGAAACCAGCCAAGAGACTTTCCTTGTGCCCAAGAATAATTTCGGTCAGAATCTGAGACAGGAAAGGAATTTAGTCGGGTCTTCACGAATGGTTTGAAAACCAATCTAGGATACTGCGCTTGTGCTTTTCTGGAGGATGATACTCGTATCGTTTGACTTAACTTTTCACTAGGAAAATGAATGAATGAAATATATTGTGAAGAATCTGTGGAGTGGGCAAAGTATCTGCATCTAAAATGACAGCCAATCTGCACTGAAGACTTTGCTAAACCCTCTTACCACTTGCAAGCTATTTTGAGAATGCGAGACTTCCCTGAACCAACTCGGAATGCTAAATTCATTTCATTTCATTCATTTCACAATCGGATTACGTCGATGAACTCAGTGAGAAAGACTAGGAGGAGAGTTTCTCCAGTACCCTACCTGGTCCTCGGTTAGGAATTTGTATAAGCATGACTCTGGTACGCATCCCTTCGAAGATAATTGGAAAGATTGTTTTAGAGCCGCTAAATATTTAATTAACAAGTTTTTGGTCCGGATTCGAATTGTTAGACCATACAGAACCACACAGGATAATTTGTAAGATTTACATATGTCTCCGCTAAATCTAAAAGCCTTTGAGCTCTTGATCCGAGACAATATTTTTAACCTTACGCGGAAGGCGTTTCCGAAGGAAAATCAGTTATGTTACCAAACCTATATGCCATGTTCTTTACAATAGTTAGGCGTCGTCGTCGCTACACTTTGAATTTCAAATTGATACCCGCCGAGGTTACACCCCTATTGTTTTGGTGAACACTAACGGATTAAGTTAGTCCTTCTTCTCTGTTCTCAAAATGATAATACGAAAAGCCCAGCAAATGGACTAACTCTCAGACGTACGCAGCAGAATGAAGACAGCTTATGCTGCACTTGGTTTGAAGTCTGGAAAAAAGTACTTTTAGCCTAAGAATAAGTTGCGACTAGCTCTTTAGTTGAAAGCTGCCAAATTTTGCGAACAACAAGGAAACATAAAATGTTATTGATTCAGTAAAGAACTAAACGAGAATCTATAGGCATTATTTTACAAAGGCGAAAGTAGAAATCTTTGCTTACATTAAGGACATGAATCCACTCACTTAACCCATCAACCTCGGTCCGGAAGAGTTGTAGAGAAACCCAGAAGACTCAAAATAATTGAAACATCCTCCACGAAACACGTTGGTTCTGTTGGCCGCTATTGCTTCGAAGAGGAATAGTATGGTAAGCGTTGCCTTTACAGAGCAAAAAACTGGAAAAGTCCTACTAAAGTTAACAGTCGCTATAGACTTTTCTTACGAAGAAGTTTATGGACCAAAATATAGCGGAACACAAACAATTTGGAAACTTCACAGCGGCGAAGATATCATGCCGTGTTTTCTACTACATTTTGACGGGAATATCGTCATTAAACGATTTCCAACTAAGACATTATAGTATGACACCCCATCCGACTAAAATGAAATCTTCTCACTTTCACATGACCAGCGTCAGGCAGGGAAATTTCACTACAACTCCACTTTGAGCCGCACTCACACTCGGACTCAAACTTGCATATCATTTAATTGAATCGCCATCAACCTTATTCAATAAGTGGGTCAAGTGAATGTACGCCATAGTTCAGTAATTAGAACCATTAAAAAATTCTACCGTCTGCATACAGTAATCGTCTACGTGGTGGTTATAATTGGTGGCAACGCGCATTTCAAACCACACTCCCCCTCCTTCAAGTGTCACATTAAAAATATACAAATCAATTCAATGGAACCATTAGATACTCATATATTAGTAGAAAGTCGAACGTTTGTCCGATTCTCCTTATAAATTCGAAACTCATTTCTATGGTGCTTTAATATGAACCATCAACTACGTCAGACATTTGTATTCCGAGACAGGCAAGCCAAAGTCACAAACCGCTCGTCTCTGAGAACGAAAAATAAAAGTTCTGACCAGTATGTGCATGGAATATATTTTTTGGCAGGAGGACATCACATATCTGTATTTGAGGTTACTGAATCCACGAAACCTAACTAAAGTCCAAGTTGAATGAATTGTAGCTGTCAGATTGGTATTGAAGGACAGCTTCAAAGAATTTCTTGGGTTATTGCTTCTTTAAAAAAAAAGGTCTTAGATACAATAAATGAAAGATGATTTGATGTTGCTACCACATCAATATGATGGCCAGAATTTCATATTTGAATTCAGCGCTTTATAAGAAAAGAGTGCAATGACTGAAGAAAAATTTATAAAATTTCAAACTTTAATCTTCCATATGACTTTGCGATTACAATGCAAGTCACAACTTTGACAGCACGAGTATGAACCAAGTCGAGTGAAACCGGTGCTTTTGTAGCAGCCCGAAAATTATTACTACTCAAACATTTGCTACTATGTAAATACTCAGTTTCTTTGACACTCTCAATAGCCCTACAACGGATGTTTAACTATGGATTATGTATCTTTTATGTATCAAAATCCGCTGCCAAATTGGCATCAATCTTCCAAAGATATATGAGAATGGGGCATGCCATAAGGATTGCTCCTATATAGTCATGTCTCTCTGCATATTTTGAAGTCGATGAATAAATTTTTGAAGCAACTTAACGTCTACACTGAGTAATTTAAGTTGATGGTCGAAGTCACACAGATCCACAAGAACGGATGATATTTATATGAACCCTAACAGAAATGCCCGCAGAAGACTGTTACATGAGCTCAGAACTGTTACAAGTTCCATATTGCACACAATTACAATTAAACGAGCTGAACTTACACAACAGTCCATAGACCTTCCAAGTGTAATAAATTGAAGACCGAAAAGGTCAGAAAGAGTGGAGAGCTTGGAGGCTGTTATTCAGAGTTTCTCATGCATACAGCAAAATTCGAGTGATACAAAGGTGTACATGGATCAGTGAAATACCAAACGCAGTTCAAGGGTAACATATATTTCGGATAGCCTCTAAACTACAGTAGAGTCAATAATGATAGAAACGAGTTGGTGCGAATCGATCAGTTAGTCCTTTAAATTTACGTAAAGTTGAATGCAAAACAAGAACAAGAAGCGGATCTGAGCTTGTAACAATGGATGACAACCGGAGACAATTTCCAACCACAAAGACGCAACTAAAAGCAACATCCGGAAGAAGCCTTAAACTTTCCTCAATGAGAACTTCGCTTTTGTGTTAAATCACCTGGGCGATGATAGGATGACCTCGTGATTGCGAAATTTTTCTAAATTACGAGAAGTACTCGTTCATCGAAGGTTCATCGTTCATCGAAATGATCGTCAGGTTGCCGAAGAAGATTAATCTGATAGATTGTGGTGACGAACAGATTATATTGGTGCACCCTTCCGGTCAAAACAAATAAGAAGATTGGTCTGAACAGGATCCAACTACATAAATTCCGGATATAAGTAGGCTTTCCCTCTAAGTCCTCCTGGACCGACCATACTGAAATGTTGGGAATAATTATAGAGCAATGTTTAGGGATGTGTTTTTAACAAAATAATTGAAATGCTTAAACAGACACTTTTGAAGCTCAAAGCCAAGCCAACAAGTCCGATATAAGCCACGCCGCACAGTCATACAGAAGCAGAGGGATCCCATTGACAATGACTTATTATTGGAAATATATGGACTACCCTGACTACTCCTGCGTAAGCAACAAGTCTAGGGTTTGGGACAAATGGGCCCAAAACCAAAGCCCTTAGTCTTTTAAGCTCCATCATTCAACATAACATTGCTAAATAGGAAATCGACAATGTTAACATAGTTGTCATTACCTTAAAAGTATCGTCTTCTTGATGGTATCGTCTTGTTGAAAGTATCGTCTTCAAGATAATTAGCCGCTGAACTAGGTGAGGGTATCAGAATTGAAAAAACAAAACAGTATTCGCTACAACCCTAAGGCCAAACTACTTAGTATTGTAAAGTATGACATGTGTTGGAATTTGTCGCCATATGGAAAAGGTTTTGGATGAATTGGAAAGAGCGGCAGCACGTTGCAGAAAAACAAACAAGTTAGCGTAAAGTATGATAAGTATTCCAGCCCTCTCTACCACGAGGGGTCATATAAGTAAGTGCAGTCAAAACTAAATAACGTAGGAAATATTGGTCTAATATTATTAAACGTGCAATCTCTCTAATCGCATAGAATACAGATCTATGGCTATCTGTAAAATTTAAGGCTATTACAAAGGCGATCTACGGTGCCATGTGTTTCATAGGTTTCACTAACAAAATACCAAAAAAAGATCGAGTTGATCAAGTTATCTAGGGATAAGCCAGCAAGAGCTAAAACACTTAACCATAAACCATGTAAAATGGACCTCGTACTAGAAGATCTATTGTGCCACAAAGCCAATTTAAGATGCCAGATGAGCTTCAATTTTAATAAAAAGTTTTAGAATCACTTTGGTAGAGACCAACCCAAACAGGTGTACTGCAACCTCGACCAAAATTCATGGTCTGGTTACAAGAAACAAACTGCTCTGGGCGCTGCATAGCTCCAAACCAAATTGATCCAAGACTTTTGTCAACGGCTCAACATACCTAGTGTAAAGGAAAGTCGGTGGAAAAGACTCTGCATTCATCGACTAGCCACATCGAACGATCACTGCAATATAGAGAGTATACACCGTAGACGGCGCCCTTAACAAGGTCAACACATCCGCAATTACGACTGCACTATCAACTTTGCAAATAGACTAATCACTTATGGAGCTGATCAGTCTGATGGTAAATAGCAGGGTAATCAACTCCAAGCTGGGTGGGGCTTCCGCTAAAAGATGTGTCAGCAGAGGTACGCTGCAAAGGCGATGTCTTTTCTTCCCTTCTCTGGAACTTAATGGTTAATGAACTGCTGATATACCTGAAAGCGAGTGGTAGCAGGGTGATTGCATATGCGGATAACGTTGCTATAGCCGTCTTAAGTAAGCATCTTAATACCATTAAAGAACTCCTTCAGTTAAATCTTAACAGATTTACCCGTTGGGATTGGAAGTAAACCCCTATAAAACTGATCGTGTCCTCTTTTCCAGGAAATATAAAATTCCAATCGTAGACCCTCCCTCAACAAACGGTACCAGGTTAGTCTTTTTCGATACAGAAAAATATCTGGGTCTGATTTTTGACAGGAAACTAAACTGGAAACCTAACATTCTAGAAAGGGTCAAAAAAGCTACAGTAGCTTTATTCTTTTGCAAGAAAAGCCATTGGGAACAATAGGGGCCTTCAACCTCGCATAACTCACTGGCTATACATCTCGATCATAAGACCGATACTCATCTATGGGGTTGTTGTCTGGTGGACGGCCTTTGATAATTCATTCAACAGCAGCAAACTAAGCAGAGTCGAAAGAACAGCATGTTTATGCATAATCGGAGCCCTACGTTCTACCCCCGCCGCGGCATTAGATATTCTGTTTCACTTGACGCCGCTCACTGAAGAAAAACGTGACATCTGCAAATCTGCATCTTTTCGAATAGTCACGCCGCTATCAAGTCCCATGATTAGGTCTCATTAAATTCTAAAATCTCTCTTGAATGCCGATCATCTCTTATGTAGATGGCAGAGCAGTTTAGCCTTCATCTTTGCTGAGTACCGGGACACAGAAACATTCCAAAATTGGAACCACTCTACCTTCAAGCTGGATGCCAATAAAAGAACATACCTCAGGTGGACTGTTGGACCAACATGTCTAGCGACTAAACAGATCTGGTCAAAGCTATATCTGAAGTGCTCTAAGAGTCTGATCGTTCTAAATAGGAAACCTCTCAGCACCATCGTAGGTGTCATCACTGGACACTGCCTCAAAGGCAAGCATGCAAAAAGGTTTGGTACTTTTACAAAAGATTTCTGTAGAAGCTGCATGGGCGAGGAGGAAGAGGAGACAATCTTCCACCTACTCTGTACATGTCCAGCACTCTCCTGGAGAAGAAAACTTCATTTAGGAGCTTTCTTCTACAATGACCTAAACGATCAAAAGAATATAGACGTAAAGACTCACTCGCTTCATCATAAGCTCGAACTGGTTCCATGAGTAAGAAGATCATAGATCCACGTGGCATCTCAATGGGCCAATAGGCCTAAGTGGGTTGGTCTTTCTAACAGCCACTCTTACCTACCTACCTCCCTACATTGGTAGAGATATTTTGCAATTCCCTCAGGATTTGTCTGTTGTCTGTGATGTGTGATTTCTATAATAGTGTCTGATTTTTAAACGTAAACCACCTGTCATGGAGACTTATGTTTACGGGATGCCCATACATCCACGGGGGCAAGGATACGCCTTGCCATCGCTCTGCCACCTTCTTGAGATACCAATTCGGAACTGTGTTGCCGGCACAAGTTAGACTGTAGGTATGAGTCGAAGCCGACCTAAAACCTCTTACTGCTCTTAGGGTCGCAGCACCCACTACTTATTGCAACTCTACATTGGGTCTACCAAAGGAAGACCCTTCCCGCGATTTTGGGTTTAAACCACAGCCACCATGACGCCCCCACAAATGGGCCTACCTCTTCAAGTCAGACACGCACCGACATCCGGGGGGCTCCTGACTCCCATGGTACCGTGATTTAAGTCCTGGTAGGGACTACTGGTGGTCCAGCCGCCAACAAGACCTATGACCGGCAACTTGTGACTTATCAAATCGTAGCAACCTTCGGTAGCGTCATGTGAAGATGTTTACGATAAGACCAGTACTTTGCTCCGCTCCCGTTCATTATTAGACAACGTCATTAATGGGCGAAGCCTTGATAATTGGTTGGGGGCCCGATTTCTGTAATGTCTTGTACTGACACATGAACCACGCATTCACATAGTATGTATTCTGCGTTTTATAGAATAGACACACTTTGTTTCCCCATCTCACCAAACTGAATGAAATTACCATTGAGCAAGCCTTTTCTTTATCATTTCAATACCATTCAATACAATACTACTTGTCCCCTAGAACCCATCAGAGCTTGTGCTCTGATTTAAAGTCTTTACACTTTCGATGCTGCTTGACGGTCCGTGAGTATATAGACGGGGACGCCTTTCATTCCTATTACCAGGATGAAACTGGCACATTCTTGGATGGCATGAAGCCCAGCTTAAAAGACCCTGGGGCTTTTTTTTCCATAGGCCTTGCAACGTATGGTTTTGGGCCATGGATACCTGCACCTATTCCGGTGTCCCTTTAGGATCCATCCATGTATCACTTGTTTCTTTTAGGGTTCGACGATTTCAGAATTCCCATGCTTGTTGGTTTGGAATCTCTATGTTAGACCTCCTATCGAAGCATAAGGTTTTTGGTATGCGGTTATTTACGCAGATCATGTAGAGTTCGAAAATTCCCTAGGTAAAGCTTCCGAGTTTCGTTTACTCTGTTTATAAAAACCTGATAGCACTCCAATTTGCCACTTTTTTGATATATATGGTAAGTGAAGTGTGGTTAGGCCAATGAAAGCTTCAGTGGTAATTCGCATAGCACCGGAGATACGAGTACCTACTTATGCATGCAAGACTCTGAAAGCGTAGCGTAATAAGTGGATGCTTGAAACTGTATTAGCAATATCATAGAATCAATGAGTTCTTTAGGCCTGGTAAGTCCACCATCGACCATCGACTGGGAATAAAACCAGGACCTTCAAATCGAAGGCCGAATGTCAGAATTTAGAGACAAGCTATATAGAATTACGTCAAACGCTGACAGTTAACATCCCTGGCAAAATTTTCTGCCTGTGTAGAATAACAATAAAGAACCCTCCCTGCCCCATAAAAGTCGGGACATTACTCATCGAGAAGACATTCAAATATATTTCAAATCTGTATAATCAGAAGCGATATTGACATCATGGGAAGTAATAATCGAACTATCACTGTGTCTATAGGAAGATGGGGAAATAAAAAGAATTCGGCGGTAAATTGTGGCAAAACAATGTACAGTACCTGGCCATATTATTAGATCAAAAAAAAAATAAATTTTTTATTTTTTGCGAAAAAATTCAAAAGACTTATAAAGTATTCTTGTGTCTTATTTGAATTTACTGTTTTGTTATGCGGGAACCAATTTGTAGTAATTTCCGTGAGCTTAACCGTTTGTTATGAGTCATTTGCTGTTTACGTTCGTTCGAGAGGTATTGTGAGGTAATATTCCAATAAGGATTTTTTTTTGAATACTGGATGTTTAAATACTGCTGTTTACATCAGTAAAATCTTAAATAAAACGGAAGTATTAATGTCATGATTTGGCATATGGCCAGTTACATCAGCAGACTTACTCAATTATTATAAAAATTAAAAAATTACTTACTTTAGCATTTGAAAAATGGAAAAGAAGTCGGACCTTTCGCCGGAGAAAATATCTGAGATGGTTGGAGTTTCAAGAAGTTCAGTTAAGAACTTGAAGAAGAAAATGGACTCGGGGATGACACTGGACCCAAGAAGATAAGCTAACTGCGGTAGGCCCCGGATGACCATAAGATAAGGGATGTTTGTGTCCCAAATAAAGCGTTTTCCAATAGGAACTTGACAACTTTGAATATAATTTGTGAACGCACTCTTTCACTAATCATCAAACTGCCACTGTCAATTTATTAGGTTAACTCAACATTTTCATCATGGTAAAGTACATGAACAAGCAACGTCTGCAAATTATAAAAATTTTCTGCCGAATTTCGAAGTCGGTGACTGCAACTTTAAGAGCGTTAACTCCAATTTTCGGTCGTAATTCTCGCCCTAGTAGACAGGCAATAAGAAGTTTATTGCAAAAATTTGAGTCTACATATTTGTTGTGTGATGTTGCCGTGTCAGTGAGACAACGGGTAGGTCGAAGTGTCGAAAATATCGCTGCCGTTCAGGCGTCCTTAGCAAACGATCCAAATCAGTTAATTCCACGGCGTTCTCAAGAATTGGGCATCGCTCAGACCACATTATGGCGTATTTTGCATAAGGATCTTGGCTTACACCCATACAAGATCAAGCTGACTCAAGAATTAAAGTCGATGGACCATTTGAAGCGACGTACGTTCTCCGATTGGGTTCTGGAGAAGATACGCCAAGATGATGAATTTCATCGCAAAATCATCTTCAGTGACGAAGCTTATTTTTGGCTCAATGGGTTCGTCAATAAGCAAAATATGCGTTATTGGTCGGGTGAAAATCCACATGTGCTTCATGAATCACCACTTCATCCACAAAAAATAACTGCTTGGTGCGGTTTGCATGCCGGCGGCGTTATTGGGCCATATTTTTTCGTCGATGATAACGATCGTGTTACTGTGAATGGTCAGCATTATCGCGCCATGATCACCGATTATTTTTGGCCCGAATTGGAAGATATGGACTTGGACGACATGTGCTTTCAAGAGGATGATGCCACAAGCCACACAGCACACGCTACAATCGATTTATTGAAGAGTAAGTATGGTGAGAGTGTTATCTCAAGAAATGGACCAGTCGATTGGCCGCCTCGTTCGTGTGATTGACTATCTTCTGTGGGGCTACGTTAAGTCATTGGTTTATGCCAACACGCCGACGACATTGGAAGAGCTCAGAGCCAACATTGTACACGAAATAGCCGCCGTTTCGGCCGAAATGTGTGGCCGAGTCGTTGAAAATTGGGTTCAACGAATCGACCGCTGCAAACGTGCCCGCGGTGGCCATATGAACGAAGTCGAGTTCCATTCATAAATGCTTTGATTGTACTTCAAGACGATAATAAAGTTTTTGAAATATCTCAAATGGTTTGCGTTTTATTTAAAAAAACAGTTGTCAAGTCCTTATTGGAAAACCCTAGAATCAACACTAGTTTCGCAAGGGACGGTGCGCATGATCCAGAAGTGTTTCGAATGGGCCAAAAAATATACAAATTTTACCTTTCACGACTGGAGAAAGGTAATATTAGAAATTGTCCGTAATTACTGATTACCATAAAGAAAATGTATCCTTCGAACGCGAATAAAAACTTTTTAATCTTGTTTTTCAGGTCTGCTTCTCAGACGAATCGGTTTTCTAGGTCATGGTGAAAAAGTCCAATTTTGTGAGAAGAACACCAGCCGAGCAGAATAAACCGAAATGTATCGTTTCAACGGTTAAACATTCACCGCCAATAATGGTTTGGTTTGTGATATCTGGTAGAGGCACTGGACGACTTTGCGTCGTAGAAAATACGATGAGGCAGGACCAATACAAAAAAGTTCTGGAAACAAGACTGATATCCAAACTGCCAGAATGGTTTTCTGATGGTGAGAAGCCAATTTGTATGCATGATGGAGCTCCATGTCATAAAGCCAAAAATATAACGACCTTTTTGGAGCAAAAGCAAATCGAGCTTTTGGACTGCCAGGGTAATTCTCCCGACATGAACTCGATGGAGAACGTCTGGGAGCCCCTAAAGCGGGCCGTAACTAAAAGTGTTGTTACCACCAAAAGGGAGTTCACCGAAAAAATCATATTTAAGTGGAATCCCAACACGCACCTCCAGGAAACCATTCAGTCATGTATAGACAGCATACCCCGAAGAATAAAGGCACTAATCGCAGCTAAAGGTGCACACATCAAATATAGAAAGAAATGTATATTCTGCATTTCAAAAGTTATTAACATTAATAAAAAAAAAATACTTCTTTGGTCGAAATTGTTTTTTCTTCTCCTTAATATATTGTTCTTGGAATAGACAAAGGCCATAAAACTAACAATTCTGATAAAAGTTCGAAGAAATCTACCTCTAAAGGTAAAATATTGAAATTCCTTGATTGGGTCTAATAATATGGCCAGGTACTGTACATGGACGTATCTATTTACGCTGTCAAGAAAGCAGGAAACTATGGCTTTGAGATGGTTAAGGGCTTTGTTCACGTGAGTTAATTTGTTAATTTAAAAAAAGACCCAACTTAAAATCACTCTTGCGAAATGCTGTTTCTTTGGACTGAGGGCTAAAAAAATAAGTCCCTCTAAATAGAAATGAATAAAGACAAGACTCCTTTCATTCTAGTCCTACCATATGGCGCGAAGGCATGGATTTTCTCAAAAGCGAATGAAAATTCCCGTAGTTGTTTCGAGCGGAAAGCTCTTTGTGTGACATTGACAGAAGAGCTAGAATTCATCGAAAGGCCAAGCTGTATATAGCTTTGTATTGAGGCCCAGGTCCACTCCGAGATGTAGAGAAGAAAAGACAAAAGTTAATATAAGTTCAGCAGCCAATATTGTAGATGAGTTCCTGACAATACTTAGGGCGATCGTTTATTTGGTCTTATTAGCATATTGGATCGTTGTTTGGTACACTTTCAATCCTAAAGTATACAGAAAATTGGATCTGATAGTCCGTAATACATTTAATGTGCCAGGAAAACTTGAGTTCTAATCTATAGTTATCTAAAGAACTACGATGGCGCTAAAAATATCTATGAAGGTTACGACATACAATGCATTATAATCAGACTTACCAAAACAGTATGCCAAATAGGCATTCTCTGCGAATATTAAGTACAGTCCATACAATCCCAGCATATGAAGGACAACAAATATCGCAACATTTCTCCAAACAATCTCAGTGCGATACTCTTTCTTTGGTTTCTCGATAGCTGATGTTGTTCCGCCGCAATCTTTTGCAACAATCGACTCCCCTAAACCAGGAACCCGACCGTTTGTGCTTATGCTACTGCTGGTGGTGCATACGGAAGAGTTGCTGCGACTTCTGTTATTGCTTGTCTTGTCATCAGAATTCAAAGCGGTCTCTGCCAAGATGAAGGAACTCCCTATTATGTTAGGAGCCATCTAAAAAAAAAAAAACACAAACAGCACGTGATTAGTAATAATGTCAGTCATGTGGGTTTCGGAAAAAGGAAAAACGAAATAAAAAACTGAAGAACAAAAAAATCACCCTCCATTGTGAAGTATCTGTTTGTTATGTTAATTACGGGACTAAACTTAAATTAGCGATGCACTTGTTTGTCGATTTACCTCAAATCCAAAAAGAACACCGCTGAAACGTAGTCTAAACGTGATTCGAATAATATACTCAAAGAGTTAGACAAACGACAGTTTACGATTAAGATGACAGCGTACTAGCATTGTTCACACTTTTCAAAGTGATGAATAGTGTGAGTATCTCTAGGTGAAACTAATGAATGCTCGTTTAATACGCTACACGCAGCCATTTGCTATGACTACAAATATTGTATAATTGAAAACAAATGAACGTGTGATTATAAACGAGATGTCGTCGCGCTGATAGTTGCCATTGTGGGAGATGCGAGTACATATTTTCGGAATGCAAACTATTTCAAGGCCCACCTGTAAGGACAAAATGGTTGATATAGAGTTTCTTCTTTTTTTTTCTTCAAATTTATATACGTTGACATTAGTGACAAATTTCCTATTATTTATTTTTTTTTAAGTAAAATGAAAAACTACAATGTCAATAATTTTTAAGAAAATTAATGCGGTGAAGAACTATCCAATTCAATAACATGTTATTAATTTATAACCGATGTCCGTAGTGATATACGACTATCTCCGCCTAATAACTAACATACGATTTATCTATTCTACAGAGTTCAAAACATGTTTTATTAGAACATGTTTTGTCAGAATTTATTCAGAAAAGGCAGATGATATATAAATTGCGAATCCTAATGGGTGTACCTCTATAGGAATTGGCTGAAAGAGTGACATAAAATCAGGTCCCTGTAAAAGATAAAATCAGAATGACGACATGCCGAAAACGGGCGATAAATTTTTGTTCTAACTAAAAATAGAATTTCAAGATAAATTCAACCTCATGCTAAACTTGCGCAGAACCCAGGAAGTACTTATGATATTTAGAATTGTATCCGGATTATTAAACTCAATGCGACTGGTGGTAATACGATAATTACCATCTTGAAACTTTAATTTATGATAGCATTTCTTGGCAAAAATTTTTAAGTTTATATTCTTCGACCACAAGATTATTGAGAAATACGATCAGTTTTGTGCAACAAGGTAAAAGAAGGTGGCTGCTAAAAATACCACAGTTTCTTCGTAAAAGCCGAAGGACATTTGTTCAATCTATTCGTCCTCAGAAGGTCGTTAATGATGATTTCCTGGTGGACGTGGTGTAGTGGTACTAGCAATCGCTTCTCACTCGGAGGGGTCTAGGTTCGAGTCCTGCCCATGGCAAGTCAGTTTTTCATTTGTAATTGGAACTCAGACGGAAAAATTCTGCGTGTGAAGGCATAACACTGATACGTAGATTTGGCTGTTGTAGAGTTTCAAGCACAGAAAAAAATACTGTGAATTATAACTCGAATCACTCTGAGTGAAGCAAAATCTCTCCGTCCTATTCGGACTCCCCGGACTCCCCCCCCCCCCCCCCCCCCTGGAGAGCGAATATCGAAACCAAACTCACCTGAGTTTCAAACCACTACAAAACAATTTTCCTTTCTCTTTCTTCTACCTTTCCTGCCCGCGCCCTGACAACAGTAAAAGGGTATCCAACCCCTTAGGAGCGCGTAAATTATAAAAAAAAAAATCCGAGGACAATTAAACCCTTAAAAAGTCGGCTAAAACCACTCAGGGTTTATTTCGATTTTGGATGGGTCAAATAGGGGCTTTGTTCGTCTTGATTTTTTTCTTTTTAATTTTCTGACTTGCCAATTGCGAAGTAAGGCACTTTGACCGTAAGGGGCACACCTGGTGTGACAGCCTAAGAAAAAGGCGATTTTTGGGAATTTAAAAACGAAACTACTGTATCAATTGTTTTAAAATTTTAAGGGTATCTTTATACATATTTTAAGAATACACAGTAAAATTTTTGAAGCAAAAAATTAAATATTTTTCCAGATACACGCGATCTCCGACGGCGCTAAAAAAAAGGTCCTCCACTGCTGCACTGATTTCCGGCCTTCTCCGTGGATGAAATATAAAAAAAAAACAATTCTCGTTAAACTAGAAAATATTGTCCGTACAATGACCTACGATCGAAAAAAAAATCAAAAATTGACAAAATGGCGGCGTTTTTTAAAAAAAAGTTGAATTTTACCCAAAATTTTGGTCGTTTTTGGCCTGCCAAAAACTGGTAGGTCATTGTATGGAGAACTATATACAGAACATGCAGAAAAAATTTGATAGTGATCGGATCATTTGTCTCGGAGTTATCACTGCAGCAAATTTGAAAAATGCTGTTTCGAGAAAAACGCATTTAAAGATAAAATGATCGTTTTCACTGTTATAAATGGATTAAAATCATACTTACAGCTAACCTGCTATTCCAGGCCCATATATATACATATACCTGTATACCTGAAAGCCTACAATAGAAACTGGAATCGTATTATAACGGTTGGAACCATTAGGAAGAGACGGTAGACTCCGAACAATACCTCAGGTACGCCCCGTATGCTATACAACTATTAACTGCCGAGCAGTTACTCTTCAAATGGCTGTAACTCAAAAACTATTTGAGATATCGATTTAGAATTTTAGTATGTTATTTTTAAAGGTATAACTTATCGAAATATGAAAAAAAAATCGATTTTTTTTTTAAATTTCACACTAGGTGTGCCCTTTAAAGATCGGTTTTCTACCTTCCGAATGTAGCTGATAACACTACTAGCCGAGAAATTCATTAGTTAGTCGGAGCCGAATTGTTCCCTGAAGAAAATCGTTTGTGTAATTCCGTTGAGGGCTGTACATTCACATAAGATGTGTTCAGCTGTTTCGTCTTCTTCAAGGCAAAGTCGGCATTCCGGAGAGTCATCGACTAGAATAATTTTGTGATGTAACTAGATTAATCCTGTGAGGTAACCTACTAAGTTTTTGATATCGTGCCGACTTAGATTTATACATCTATTGGCCTGTCTGAGCTATTCTCCCAATGTGAGATGCATCCAGCAAGGGCCGGACCTTGCATTGGAGCCAGTGGAGCAGCCGCACCGAGCGCATATAGATTCGTTAAATAGTGCTTTGCAAACATCATATTTAAATAATCGCAACGCTTCAACACTTCATAGTTTACATCCTCATAAGAATAATACACACCCCAATTGTACACTAATACCTAACATCAGCTTACATTCTAGTCGTTCATAGACCTCCGTGGAGTTCTGACGTGTTTCGACTTGCGAGTGAATCGTGAAGAGAGAATAGTGAATGGTGAATAAAAAAAAACAATAAGAAGAGACATTTGAGCGTTTTTTTATAGGCTCCAATTAGCATAGTGGCAGTGTGTTCGGCCGACAAATCATAGGTCGTCAACAACTATAAGGGAAACAACAGCAACCACAACAACAACAACAACAAAATACATCTAAAACAAGGGTTCCACATATAAACACTTATAAGATGGAACTCAATGAGACGATAGAACTGTGTAAGTCGGCCATAGGCTGTAATTTTTTTTTATTAAAAGACTTAGTTTACATAGGCACGCGATCCACTGCAATACAGTGGAGCGCTACCACAAAATTAAAAGTTTATTGAAGATTTATTGACGACGGAGTTCTTTTCCTACACCCCGAAGAGGAGAAGCTACAAACAATGCTGCTGAGGGGGTTAGAACCGTCGACTGGTCCAGAGGAGCTTGCACTGCTGAAAGAGAAAGAATGCGAAGGGATACAATTCGTGGGGGTCAAGTCGTTTGTCACGACTAGAGCCAAAAGGGAGAAGCAGCAACTGCCGATTTTCCTGGTCCAACTAAGTCCCAACAGCAATCTGGATGGTCTAAGGAGTATTAAAGTCCTAGACTACCAGGTTGTACACTGGGAAAAATTAAAGAGGAGCGAAAACATTTTACAATGTGTTCGCTGCCAAAGCTTCAGACACGCCGCGTCGAACTGCGAAATGCAGCCTCGATGCGTAAAGTGCAGAAAACACCGCAAGTCCGAGGAATGCGCTCTGGGTAAGGACTGAGCGTCTGAAAACACGAAACACACCACAAATTATTGGGGTTGTCCCAAATTCCAGTACATCAAAAGAATAAACCTGGCCCGGCAGCAGAAAGTAGAAGTTAAACGTCTACCCGTGCATTTACAAACTCCAGTCGTTAGTCCCCATGTTACCTACTCCCAAATGGCGGCAAGCAGGAGAAATACGATACAACAAGCGAAGGTTGCTTCTCAGGCCAGGCCCCAGCGCCCAGAGCACTGGAACCAGTACCTGACATGCTAGCTATCTTGCTCTCTATCCAGGGACAGATGGCTCAGCTCCAACGTCATTTAACTGAACAGACCGCGCGGGTGGATCAAGTATACGCGCTGCTGCCTGGCCTAACACACATTTGGCCGTAATGGGTGCGTACGTGGCGGAGCAAACCCTGCAGGTCCTTGCTGTGAATGTGAATTCACTGATAAGGTTCGAACGACGAGCCGCACTATTTAAGTTGCTAAGACCAAGCCCCTGATGTGCTTTTGGTTAGCGAAACTAAGCTTACCAAGAGACACAAAATGAGACACCGAAGATACAAAATAGTACGGAGGAACCGACCCAACTCCATTCAGGGAGGAGGCGTTGCGATTTTCGTAAGAAAAGGTATACGTTTTAAAAGAGTATACAGTCGTGTAGTACGTAGGTTCCAGGTGCTGGAAGCTTGCATCGTGTATATTCCCCTCCGTAGTGGAAAGCGGTTGTACATGGTGTCAGCTTATGCACCTAAGGCTACTCAATCCACTTTATTTATCTCAGAGCTCGAGACACTTTTTCGATTCCTAAGACTGGAATTGGAGGAGAATTACTTTATTATCGGCGGAGATTTAAACGCAAAACACAGAGATTGGGGAAATAATTTGCCAAATACTAAAGGGAACCTACTACTCGATTGGTGGGGTCAGCACAGTGTAATGTATCGACTCGGCCTTAAGGCGACGGATAGTCCGTCGTTTCCTAGTCAGGGGTCCTATTTGAATCTCCTGCTGTTCGACACACGAATACACCTGACATGCACAAACCAACAAACCATAAACTGTCTACGCACTTTTATGTATGACAGTGACCATTGCGGACTCAGTACCGAAATAACCGTTCCGAACGAAGCTGCGGAATTAGACGAGTTTGTTCAAAGGCATGCCTACAATTATAGTAGGGTGCGTTGGACACATTTCTCCAGAACAATGACGAGAGCACTCTCCTCGAATTCGCTCTACCCACCGTCCAATAGAAATTTGTCAAACGGGTATCTAAAACTAATGGACGAGATAATTAAACAAACAATGGACAACACGATACGTCGGTATCAATACACTGCCAACGAAGACTTATTCCGCAACGCAACCATTGACGCACTGCACCGACATAAAAGTAGACCGCTGTCAAGACTAAAAACCTTGTACAGACAGTTTACTGATTGACATAACTCGGAGATTATGACGCTTAAGTCGTCGATCAAAAACCTCTAAGAAAATTACACAGCATCTGTAATTTTGTATTGGAACAACAAAATTCGAGCTGTAAACACCAGCAACCCGAATATGTTCCCGCAAATAAATAAAATAATAAATAATCGGAGAAATAATAAGAACGACCTTCCATGTCTTAAAATCGCCCGAACTACGAACAACGAACAAATACTGGTAGCAGTAGGCATAGACCCAAATGAGGCTGTTGATGATGACAACTTCTTTGTGATCGAGGATCCGCAGGAGCAGGAGGAGGCTATAAGAGCGACTTTCAAGGAAGTGTACAAGGCGAATGTTATCATTGGCCCGAACCACGATCTGGAGACTCGAGTCCTTGTGCACAATTTCTACCTTCGAAATGAAATTGCGAATTGGCGATTCGAGAGCTCGGGTTTCACCCAGTTCAGTGATGAGAATATGGCAAACAATGTCATCACCAACGATAGGATACTATTCCCGTTCATTTCGAAGGAAGACCTCCAAAATATCTTCGATTCGCTTAGAAGTAAGAAATCAGCGGGAACGGATGAAATACCGAAAATTGTGCTTCGACATCTCCCTCTAGAAGCGGTGAACATTTATACCACCCTGTTTAATAATGCAATGAATAATGCACAATGCACAACTGGGGTGGTACATCCCATCCACAAAAGGGATAAAGACACTTCCAATCCGGGGAATCTCCGCTCGATTAGTCTTCTTCCAAACATCAATAAGATTTTCGAGAAGGTGATCAATAGAGTCCTGAATTAGTGGGTTGAGGACAATCAATTCTGTTTCAAGGCGGGACATGATGTTATTTTCTGAATAAATTCCGGGTACGTTTTGATCATGGTGGTATGTATAGAGGAATATAGTATACATACATAATTAAATGTTTTCGATTTTGCGATCGTTTTAAAATTTACTCATATTGTTTAAATCTACATTTTATTATTATTACTCTGCGCCGGGCACCAAAATTTATCGAACCGGCCCTGCATTCTGCTATTTATAACTAAGCAGACAGCTGATTTAGTACAGGAGAAGGATTCAGGTCCATTAAAGGGAGTGTCTGAGCCCTCTCGGGCTAGTTCTTCGGCCTTTTCGCTCCCATCAATACCCTCATGACAAGGAATCCACCACAGTTCGGTTTTAACTGATGGATCATCTAATAAAGAAAATTTTCAAACCGTGCTGCTTTATGTTTGTTTAGTATTATTTAACAAATCACCATGCACGTATCATTCAAACTTAGATCAGTTAGAAATCACGGCCTACACCCATATAAGATCTACTTATTTATTTATTTTATTTACATTTTCTAATTTCTGTATATATATTATTTATTTAATTAAACGTATGAAGTTTGTAAGTTGTATTTGCTTGAAAAGGAGGTGGGGAATTTAAAAATCTAGTTGCTTTGACTTGAAAAGAAAAGCTGTAACTCGCCCTTAAATCGACGTGCATCATTCAGTTCTCTCAGATTACGGGGTAGTGAATTCCAAAGGCGAATAGCAGCAACGAAAAATTGTCTTTCGGATGTTAGGCAAGAGAAATGTGGGAGAATCAAACATGCAGATCTGTTTGAAGCCGAAAACTGGATTTTACTCGTATTATAAAGGTATGTCGGTTGCCTTGTTTTTGTAATGCTAAACAGAATACCAAGAGTACGAAACTTGACGTAATTCTGAAACGGCATCCCCAACAAGTTTATTGCCAAGTATGAGATGTGGTCGAATCTTCTGAGACTGTAGACATAACGGAGAGTGCTGTTGAACGCTACCTCTCAACATCACAGTTATAGAATATTTCACATCCACAAATTAACACAGGAATAACCAGAGATTTAGCAAGAACTAACTAATCTCCTCAGCGGTGTAAACTTTTGAGCAGTCCACAAAGTTCGAAGAACACCATATGCCTTACCCACAATCGCATTTATATGGTTATTCAATGTGAGTGTTCTATTGAATACCATGCCAAGATTTTTTGAATTTTCGACGAATTCTATTGTCCGATCCCTGGGGAACACCTCACACTAAAGGAGGAAATTCTGACAGACACCCTCCAGAGCCTGTTTTCTTTCTCTCAGATACGACGAAAGTAACTTTATAGCAAAGTGAGACATATTAAAATAATGACATAGTTTATCCATAAGAGTGGGGTGGTCAACCATATCGAAAGCTTTGGAGAAGTCTAGAAGGATGAGGAAGGTAACATGATCCTTATCCAACTTCTCTCTTATATCTTCTACCACGCTCATTAGAGCAGTGGTACAGCTATGTTTTGCACGAAATCCAGATTGAATTGCAACTGCAACTATCAGATTATTACTTATGAGATACTCATTTATTTGGTTATGCATAATTCGTTCACACACTTTGGAAAGAAAAGGTAAGATTGATATGGGTCTGAATTCATCACCTGTCGAGTTCTTAGGGATTTGTATTATTTTAGCCATTTTCCACTGCTGGAGAAAGATGCCGGTCATAAAAATGGTATTCATCACGTGTGTAATATATGGCAGCAGTAATGGCAATATCGCTTTAATGAAAACAGGATGCACTCCATCCATTCCTACAGCAGCTACAAAAAACTTTCGACTATATCTGTGTGCTCTATTCTTGTAAAGAAAAACGGCTATAGTATGTGGAATCGAAGAGAACATACGATTTAGTTCATTGTTATCAATATCACTGCGGCAGCTTAATTTTTGTTTACCAATCCCTAGCTCACGAAGATTACTCCATAATTTGCGGCCATCTAACGTATTCAGGCGATTTGCATAAAACTGTGACTTGGCAACTCTTATTTCACGAACAACACTATTTCTTAAGTGTTTGTAGACTTGGTGGAGCTCGTCTATCGTCTATCGGCGGTAAGCCTGATCGCGTTGTAACACTAAGAGTCGGATTTCGTTCGTAAACCATGCCCTTGTTCTTTCCTTTACCGTTCCAGTTGTTATTGAGACGTGTGTATCAAAGAGATGGTTTATGTTTCTGTGGATAAATTCAACTTGGTCATCCGGTTAGGGCATATCGTAAACGAGATCCCATGGAACGCAATGTATATCGTGTTCAAGAACAGACCTGTCTACATTTTTAAAGTTCCTGAAACTATAATTAGGCGAATTTGTTAGACCAATAATATCAATGTCAAATGTAGAAAAGATGTGGTCATGTTTTAAAAAAGCAGGTGCAGATATTTGATCATAGAGTAATACTTTATCAATATTGTTTACAAAAAACAAGTCCAACAAGGTACTTGAAGAGCTCCCGAAATGGGTAGGAACTTGGGTATTTACTGGGTGTAGATGAAATGAGCTCATGTTGTCCGTAAGGTGGCTTTCAACCAGAAGATTGCTGTTAAAATCGCCACAGACAATAACATTGGCTGAGCAGATTGAATTTTTTTCAATAAACGCATATGTAGGTGCTAAATCAATATGTCTGTTTGGCCTGTAGACAGTTCCTAGACGAACACTACTTTCGCCACAGATTATGGTGATGAAAAAGTAATCAACCGCAGACTCAATTGGTGAGCGACATTTATCTTTATAGGTCAAACCCTCTTTCAAATAAATTGCTGCTCCACCACCAGTTCGACCACTTCTATCAGCACGGAAAGTTTGTAACCACTCAAAGCACTTATAATGTAAAATTACAAAACCAAGGGAAAAGCTCGAGCAACTAAGGCCATCGGTTTTTTTTTTTTTTTTTAATGGCTTATATGTATATATAAGGTGATATAAGTTACATTGTTTAAAATTTAATATAAGGGTGTTGATGTTTTTAAGGGTGGGGTTCGAATGTAAGATTAATGGGTTGGTATAGTGAAATATTCGTCTCCTGACGTTAGGAAAGCGGGGGCATGTATTGAGGATATGTGAAATCGAGATGGTTGCCTGAGTGCAGAAAGGATGATATGTTTCTGTCGATATAGTGTTGATGAGACAGTTTGGTGTGACCTAGTCTAAGTCGTATGAACTTATGCAGCTTTGTTTTGGACTCGCTATCTATTTCATTTGCAATGAGGTAATCCTTAATGTTAAGTTTGGTTCCGTTAGCATTTTTCTACCACTCCGAGGAATTTAGCCACTGTTGTTGGAGTTTGGTTTTGTGTTGGAAGTTTAACCACTTTTTGATGTCTTGAGGGTTGAAGTTTGGGGTACAAAGTAAAGATAAGTTGGAGGCATTTTTGGCGATTTTATCTGCAAAGTCATTCCCTGGTATTTACACGTGTCCGGTGTTCGATGTGAGTGTTCCATCTGTATTTGCTGTTGAAGTGGATTCCATTTTTAGAGAGTGCACTCTTGGAATGTGGTAGTTGCCAAGGAGCATATTGCATGTACATCTTTTAGCAGATGTGTAAATGCTCGACTGAGAGTTTTACGCCTGAGTACTGACACCAGTCTGCAATTTTGTTGGGGGCTAAGGTCGATATTGCCTTTGTTGTTCTTGTTTAGCTTCTTAATTATGTGAGAGTCATCGACGTATGCACAGAATTTGACTTCCTTGTATATTGTCAATATTTTGGGTTAGCTTGTGGTATGCTATGAAAAAGAGAATAACTGAAAGGGGCGATCCTTGAGGTATTCCATTATGCATTGGCAGTGTAGTTCCTAATTCGCGTTTTTATCTGTCTGTTTGTCATAAAATGGTGGATATAATTTAGAGCCTTTTATCCGAAGCAGGTTTGAGAATTGGGATAACTGTGCTAACTTTATATGATTGTGGGATATAATGTTTAAATATGTTGTTGTAGAGCTGTAAAAGTTGTAATTTGCAGGAAAGCAGTAGATTTTAGATTAGGGGATATGATATTCTATCGTTTGCCGGGGTTATCCCATAAAGACTATTTAGGGCTAATGCGCATATAAGATCTAGCTAGGAACTACATCTACTAAATCAAGGTTTGCGATGAAAATTCGCGGATTGGAGTATTGAGTAATTTTAATTTAATTTAATTAATTTAGTGGGGGCTAACGCCCCCATTTATTTCGCTTAATACAAGCTTAAAGTAACTTAAAAACTAGGACTTAAAAACTAACAAGAATTAGGGGTTAGGAAGTAAGGGAATGGTGGAGGAGATCAAATTTAAGACGAGAAGTACTCAGGTTAAAATCAAAAAGGGGGAGGTTTGAGTTGACCTTACGGAGCATGCGGGAGATTGGTTCGTTAGAGCCATAAGAGGTTCGGTGGGTTGGGATATAGAAGAGACGAGAACAGCGTAAATTACGAGGGTTAGTGTTGAAAGAAATAGAATTGTAAAGGGAAGCGCAGTCCACAGAACCGGAGAGTAGTCGATGAATGAAGAGAATGTCAGCTACGTCTCTGCGTTTTTCTAGGGTATTCAGGTTAAGAAGTTTGAGGCGATCGCGATAGGGAGGTAAGATAAATCGGTCACTCCAGAGTAGTCCACGAAGAGCAAACCGAAGAAAACGACGTTGAATGTTCTCGATTCGGGATATATGAATTCGCTGAAACGGGGACCATACTTGGCTGGCATATTCAAGGAGGGGCGGGACAAGGGTAATGTAAAGTGACCTTGTCACATAAGGGTTGCAAAATTCTTTAGACCAACGTTTGATAAAACCATGCGATGAGTTGGCTTTAAGGATTATCTCATCAATATGCGAACGGAAGTTTAACTCTCTATCGTATAAAATTCCAAGATCGCGAAGGGATTGAACCTGGGGTACAGGTTGGTCATGCAGAAAATAAGGTCGAGAGGGGAATTGATTGGACTTACGAGACAAAGTCATAGATGGCATTTGGAGACATTAAGTTCAAAGCAATGTTTTAGACACCAAGTAGAAAACCTATCGAGGTCTTCTTGAAGGAGAACAGAGTCCTGAGGTGAAGAAATAGTTTTGGAGAACTTAGTGTCATCGGCGTAAATGGATACGGAGCAATGTTTGATAATCTTCTCAAGATCGTTTATAGTTAAAATAAAAAAGAGGGGACCTAGATGGCTGCCTTGTGGGATGCCAGAAGTGGCTAAAAACGTGGTTAAGAAGGCTGACCTAAAGCGAGCGCTCTCCAGATAAGAAGATATCCATTTTAACAATATGGAGTCAAAACCGAGGGAAGACAATTTAAAAAGGTACAGTTGATGTGATATTTTATCAAAGGCCTTAGCGAAGTCTGTAGCTATAACGTTAATTTCGTTGTCATATTCTAGGACTGAAAGCGCAAAGGATACGAATTCAACTAAGTTTGTAGTAGTTGATCTACCTTTTAGAAATCCATGCTGACTGGGTGATATAAGTGACTTGCACTGAAAGCTGAGAACTTCATATAAGAAACTTTCGAACATTTTAGGTATGCGAGAAAGCTTAGCAATGGGACGGTAGTTGGTTACTTTATTTTTTGATCCCTTTTTGTGAACAGAGGTTATGAAAGAGGTCTTCCAAACTTGGGGGAATTCCCCTTGTGTGAGGGACAGATGAAAGAGGGAGGAAAGTGGGTGCGAAAGATTGGAGACACATTTTTTGAGAAATATTGCTGGGAGCCCATCTAGACCAGATACAAATTCGTCATTGAGATTTTGTAACTTTTCTTCTATAAGGGTGGGATCAAAAGGTTGAGAGAGAGAGAGGCCAATTGAGAAATTGGGAAGGTACTTGAAATAGAGGTTGCCGAAGAGACAGAAGAGGTTGTCTGCAAATGACTGTTTAAAAAAGTTTGCAAAATAATTGGCAATAATATGTGGATCGGTCGATGATATATTATCAAACGAGAGAGAGGGGGGATAACCGTCTGATTTTCTTTTGTAGCTAACAAATTGATAAAATGTCTTAGGATCGTTGATAAGGTTGGTCTGTGCTGTGTCGAGAAAGCGCTGATAGAGGCAGTTATAGAGCTGGGTGAATTGCAGGTATGTTCCAAGATAGTTAGAGTAGTCATAATAAGAATTGGTGTGAAGAAAAACTGCCCATAATTTGTTTCTTCTGTTTCGTAAAGAGCGAAGTCTTCTGTTGTACCATGGAGGTGAAATAGATGATGTTTTATGCCGTGAAAATGGGACTTAGAGAGAAATGGAATTAAATATTTCACTGTAGAAATTGGAGGTTGGTAAAATCAAAAGAACATTTATTTATGGAAGTTGTAAGAAGAGATGTTAGTTGAAGAAGTGGGCTGAGATGGAGAGTTATGGAAAAATGAGAGAAGAAGATGGGGGTGAAAGTGGACACAACGTTACTGTGGAGTTAATAGGATCACTAGTGAAAATAAGGTCTAATTGCCTACCGATAGAATTAGGGACGTCGCTTACTTGACACAGGCTTGAGTCAGCTATGCTATCAATGAAAAGACATTCCTTAGATGAACTGGCGTTTGACGCGGTAAAAAATAAGTGATCATCCGATGGAGTCCACTTTAGCAGGGTCAGATTAAAGTCACCAAAGATAAGGATATCGTCTAGGGAATCACTTACGTCAATTAGTTGGTCAATTGCTAGCCAGGATGTAGGATTCAATAGGTTGAGCTGGGAGAATGTAGCAACACATAACGTACAGGGACCTATTGGGAAGTGTTATTTTAATTGAAACAAAGTCAAGTTTAACAGAAGAAGAGATAGCGATGAGAGAAGAGTTGAGGTAATTGTGAATGGCAAGTAGGACACCTCTACATGGAGAATCTACTTTAGAAATGGCAGGATCATTAAAGGATTGAAGGATTTATTTGTATCAAAAAATTGTGTTTAGGCTCGCTTTTAGCTCATTACGTTTGTGATTAAGCAAAATTGACATCTCTGGAATGAGGCAAATCCTGCTCAATTACATCTACATATAAAGTACTTGTCATCATCGGTCTTTGTTTTTCTCAAAATGAGAACGAAACACGCGTTACAGTCAGTGGCCAATATTAGCGAACAAAGATCGGTGATTATTTATTCGATGATATGAACGACAGTGATACAGACGTTATGTGGTTCATTACATGTCACATTGTCTAAAACATCACTGACTTACTAGGAACATTGTATCCTCGAGAAAGTACAATCGCTAGAAACTGCCAACAACTCTTCCAATGTAGTATACTTCAATTACTTAATATGCTTTCTGATACATTTTCTGAGAGTATTACACTGTTGACAGGCAATCGAAACCCTCCAAATATATAAAATCCTTAAACAAGTGCCTCATTTATGTTACTTGGCCTTCAGAGTTGGCAAAAAACCGTATGTTTTTCTGGCTATGTACAAAATAACAAGATGAACAACGCGGTAAATGTAATTCGAACTTAAGCTTTAAAGGATTGCGGGAGTTGTTAAAACTTTTGCTGTACATTTTCCTACGATGGATCATGACAGGGGAAAAAGAACGCTTCGTTGTTGGCATCCCTTCGCAACAATGACTCTAACGTAAGTGCTATCAAGCTAAGTTTTTATTTTCCCTTTTACGTGTTGTACTGTCTACTCTATGTTTTGACTGATCTGACTGATCTAGGTATGATCGGTGTTATTTATAGCACGTTTCGAACCCTGATAATTCATTTTATCTACAATTCTCGAAAAAAGTTACTTTGCCTTCAACTAATCCTCCCTAGGAGATCTTAGGATGCTGTCTAGAATTTACGGCTAGAAGCTTAAACCTCTAAAGTCTGTTGTCTGGTGAGACTTTCTTTTTGTCTTCCTAATTCTGCATCATTTTTTTCTCTGCTCATAAGTTTTCTTGTTTCAGTTCTAAACTTGGCGAGGTTTTAAGATCACCAAGAAGTGATTCTGTTGCCTGTTCCAACTTGGCGATTTAATGCTGTCTCTAGTTAGAGTTTGTGGTAATATAAGTCCCAGTCAGTGGATCTTGGTTATCTGAAAGAATCTTAGAAGGTATTTTGTTGATTAAAAAGCCGCGTTATACAAAGTTATATTGTACTCGAGCATCTCTAGCGAAACCGTTTAATTTTGCAGAATGGCGATGGAGAACTCTCGCTGCTCCGCAAACACCGCAGGTGGAGGTAAGTATCCTCACCGAAACATTGGATGTTACGGAAGGGCTTACACAGGGTTATCCAAATCGTAAACCTAACATCATTCAGCATTATACTTGAGAAAATTGTACAAAACTCCCAAGCCAATACCAGAGGTACAATTTCCCAAAAGTTTGTGCAACTAATTACGAGTACTTGCAAAATGTGATGACATGAATCTTTGACAGAATATTGAAACAAAGGCGTCCAAAATAGGTTCAAGAAAATCGGACATGAGATGGCTACCCTGAGGGATTACCTTGTCTTAAGTGGCGCAAATAAGTTCCCTTCCACTTCCACCTCTGTACTTTTGTTTCTGTTTTGTATGTCACGATAACTAAACACGATAAATGATTTCATCTGAGTCCGTACAGCTTAACTTATCCATTTCAATAACGTGCAGCACTTTAAATGACAAACGGTTGCGAAATTTGTAGTTTCCATCGACGAAAAATCGAAATTTTCACGAAATTGTCGAATTGCCAGACAATTTTCTCATCACGTTAACTTTTGAAGGACAAACTAGTAAATTCCATGACTACTTACACATAATCGGATATGCATGTACTCATATGTTTAATACTTCTTTTTTCTTTATGCGAATTGCCAAATGTGAAAAGTCAAATTTGTTGCTTCATCCGTTGGGTAGCACTCCTAGAGTAACCATTACCCAGCAGATTGATTCATTATACTTTGTTCTGCTGATCTTTTAAAGTCAAAGTCTTTCCTCAGTACGCAGTGATTTTTTCTATTAGCAGCTAAACCTGTTCTCAAGACGTATGCATGTACATTGTACATTCTATTCGGGTTGACTGCAATTCTAAAAGTAAATTCTGGGTTAACCAGAGTCACATCTGCTAGTAAGAATAATCGCTTGAGTACAGCCGCATCAGGTTGGCTACCTCCTTAAATTCGAGGTCAACTAGTTTGGATTTCGCTTTGTGAGGCCAGTGCCATAGTCAGCCGCTTACTCGTATCTAAGGCCGTGTCCCAATTCTTTGAGAAAATAAAAGAATATTAGTTGCACGTTGCAGACTGTGTAGCCGTCGCCGCTGGGGTAAGCAGACAATTATGCGGTGTTCAGACTAATTACACTGGGATCTAATGTTATCGTTGTTTGCGAGTACGAATGGTACCCGCAACCCCACCCTGTAGAAGTTTTTACGTCATTAGTTATTCGTAGGAGATACTCGTGTCTTATGTCGCAAAGATACAGAGGAGTCGTAAATCATACTCTCTCTAGATAAGTGGATTGCATATTAAATTTTAAAAACTTCAAGTTGATTGGGAGTGGGATAAACAGTAGATTATGATGGAAAAACAACTAATTAGAACTTGAGAGAGATTTTGTTGGAGTACGGGTATCTGGTCATTCATATTCAGGTGCTAACTACTCGTGATTGGGGTGAACAATCGATGAATTGTCTCCATGCATAACGAAAAAGATACGAGTAGATGCGTTCGGTAGTCAGTGAAGTTGCACATTTTTATGAATATTCACGAGTCATGTGAATCCGCGAAAGTTTTGCAAATTGAAATCTATTTCCAACCATACGGACACGGACAGGGACACTTTGTGTCTGATTTATGCAATGCAGAATAACAGATACAAAATTTTCTTAATGAAAAAGCGTTGGTTGTAGAATGTAGAATTAACTGAAATGAACAAAGGTATATGGATATCTCATTTTCTGTCACTGAATCAAATTTAAATGAACTTGTGATGACGCAGGAGTTGGTTATGGTTGTATCTTTTCTGACAATTTAAGCAGTGATACGTGACAGTGGCATGAAATGTATAAGCTTTAAATGCTGCATTTATATTCATATATGTACGTTATGTGAAGTCAACTTGAACGTCACTGACCTGCCGCAGGTGTGATTTTGATTTCTCAAAATTGCATCACTTCAGATCGCTTGCAGAGTGAAGGAAATGACGGCAATGATACTACAGCAAGGTGTAGCTTATCTTTGATTAAAAACGATGTTCCCAATGCCATTGTCAGGGAGTCGTTATAAGGAAATGTATCAAGCCTTTACAACTTGAAACGTGAGCCTCATTCCAAACGTAAATGACGAGAATGAAAACTTTACTTTTTGTACTTTGGTCATCTGAACTCACATGTGGCATATGGGGTTGAATTTCCTGCAAGTCATCCCCAAAGACATAAATTCGTCCTCGACTCTTCTGCCTAAGACGGCAGTTCAATACCGCTATTTTTTAGAACCGTAATTGTAGACATAGAAAACAGCTTCATTTGTCGACTTGCACTCGACAATATTGAGTTGAATGGCGCTGGTGTTGTGAAGGGAAGAATTATAGTGCTAAGGAGCCTTATTTTGTTCGCCTTTGACTCCAAGTTGTAGACCATCCCGTACAGTTTCAGTATCCTATATAAGTGCCGGCAAACATAATCAGCGTAGTCAAGATGTTTAAGAACGGATAGTTGTTTCTGAAGGAAACCTAAGCTTTTGTCCAAATTGCTATTGCCTATGTATTTAAGTTCTGCTCCAAAATGTTCCAGCAACATCTCAGGTAAGGAAAGGCAAAGATTTTGACCATCTGCATCTGCTTCTGCTATCCGGAGCCCGGCATCTGTTGGCATTTTAAGGAGTTCCTAAATAGTGCGATAAAGATTTGTGTATCTTCTTCACAAATTGATTTATTACTCTGTATATGTAAGTTTTAGACATCTTATTGCAGAAAGTTCATAAAAGCCCTCTTCCTTCTTTGATTTATGTAAACAAATGGGTCAAGACAACCTAACTTGTAAGACTCAGATCATGCACCCTACAACGTTCATCTTATTTGGCAGTGCACAGTTCGGGACAATGAGCAGAATCATTCGTATGAAAATGCGAATATTATGGGTGAAGAGGAATAAAAGGGTTATTGAATTTTAGCCCCTGATTTGGGATCAAGGGCGAATTACAGCCTCGTAATTGGGCAGAGATCTTCATAGGAACAGAAATGCATTACAAGGCAACATTAAAACTGACAATAATCAATCTATTATTATATTGAGCAAGCAGGCATCGGGACCTGCGTGGCAATTAATCGAGAAACTGCTGACTGCTCTATTACCTGGATTGGACCAGCAGCGCAACAATCAAGCTCGTAGTGAAGTACTTTCCTTACCTCCCAGTGGTGGTCCCCGGTAACTTCAAGTGTAGGGGTCAAGATAAGGTAAACTCTTACTCGTTCAGGATAAAATGTCAAAGGCATGCTAAGCCAGTGGCATAATACTGGTCTACATCGATATAGGGCTCAGAACACTATACGATAGGAACTAAAAATATGTGACAAACCAGCTAATGGCCCCGTCCATGACGACGATTTCAAACGTTTAAAGCCAACGACTTCCTCAGTATCGTTTACTCGATCCACAAGAAGGGAGACCCCTTCAGCTGCGACAGCTATAGAGGTCATCGCGTACAAGTAACCCTTCGCCAACAACCTGATTGGTCCCAATCAGTGCGATGTCGCACCAGGAAAGTCCACAATCGACCAAATTTTTACACTCTGGCAGATCCTGGAAAGAGCTCAAGAAGCCCAAATCGATTTTCAGACCGCAACTGACAGGATTTATAGAGACGAGCTATATAGAGCCATGTTTAGTTTTGGCATCCCCGCCAAGCTCGTCCGTTTGTGCAGAATGAGGATGAAGAACGTTCGCTGATTCGTCAAGGTCGGAAACGACTTAACCGAGACTGTTGATATCGGCAAAGGTTTTAGACGATGTGACGAGCTCTCATGTGACTTCTTTAACATCATCCTTGAAATAATTGTGTGGAACTCCCAAGGAAACACCGAAGGCACAATCTTTCAAAAGTCTGTGCAACTACTAGAAAATGCCGATCATATCCACATAATTAGGAGAACGTTCACTAGTACTGAATCAGAAGATGACACAATGGGTTTAGCGGTAAATGAGTTCAAAACTAAGTCTATTCTGAGAACAAGAAGGCACACAAAACATCAACTATTTCGACACAACGTCACAGTCGACAACTATGAATTGAAGATAGTAAGGGCTGTGCTATAAATTCTGCCAACAACATCTTAGCAGAAATATAACGAAGTATCACTCACAGCCAATCGCTGTTTCTTTGGGCTAAGTAGGCAAATGAGTAGTAAGGCCCTATTCCGAAAAACTAAGGAGACTCTAAGACCTTGATCATCCCAGTCCTACTTTATGGCACGGACTCTATCGAAAGAGGAAGAAGATAGTCGATTCGAGAAAAAAATTCTTCAAACAATATTCGGTCACGTTTGCTTCGGCGGTCTCTAGAGGACAAAATTCAACAACGAACTATACAGCGACATCGACCTAGTCAAAAAACTGCGAATCAGTCGCCTAAGATAGCTAGGACATGTAGAGCGAATGAACACCAATGTTCGGACCGGCAGGGTCTTCGAACCTTATCCGGAGTGACAAAGCAGTAGAGGAAGACCTCACCTTAGGTGGGGCGCACAAGTAGAAGGGAACTTCAGCCGATTTGCAATGCGCAACTGGAGGCAGTTAGCTAAGAACCGGTTGAGCGGTTTATTAGTTTTATGCCGAACTGTTGCGCTACCTAAATAAGCAAGTAGACAAGTCATCTACTGGACTGGCAAAAAAAGCCAAACAAATATCAAATTTTAGACAATTATCTCTAGAGTACACTCAAAGTAATCTTGTGTAATGTGCCATACATCTTATAGTGATGAATAAGCTTTACCCCTGTCTTGAGTCATGATGCTCCCTCCAAATCTCCAAGCATTTACTTTGGACATTCTGAGAACATTCCAAGCTAAAAGAAGATTTCAGGTGATCATATTTTGAATTTCCCAGTTAGCAAGCGCCGTGTATTCCGAAATATGGAGTGTCCTCAAAAAGACTTCTCTATGAAGGTAATGTCCAATGTTGAAAATTCGCTTAAACCGCTTTGGAAGTATGATACTTGCCCTCCACGTCATTAATGCTGGGCACAAAAAAAGGAAAAACAGATACTACTTTTCCAAACTTAAGCGCCTCCCATGCATTTTGTGCCTCCAGTTTGTTGATATCTTATCCATGATTAAGCTCTCCCTGGATCAATTTAAATGGCAAATATATTTGACGACTACTACTGCTGGTTTCCAAAATGTCAAGGTAGGTAGCTTCTTTGACCCCTCTTTAAGGCCAATCTCTATATATTTCTATCATAGAAGCTGGGAAGCCCACTGTTATATTCAGCCTCGAATATGTTGTGTTGCGGCCTGAATCAGTACTATTTACGAAATTTTTTTTGCAAGGTAACCTCATGCAGTAATTTCTTATTTTACCTTTCACTTTTAGTGACAATCAATTTTTCGGATCATTATATTTGCTTGAGACCCAATTTTAGGCAGGCTTAAGGCTTGTGACGATCAGTTGTTTTTGGATCGGTTTGTGGCATATATTTCTCTTAAAATAGCATCAATTCTTTTTCTTGCTGGGTTTGTCCACAGGCCTTCTTCTTAAGGAGCCTTCCTGGGAAGCGAACCATCAAACCATAGAATAAATTACGTTTTTTGTGTAGCTACCATTAGAATGATGCTAATTCAACTTTTGCTCTAACAGATAGATCGCATGAATTCTACTACCCTCTCGCATTTTTGAAAAAAAAAAAAACTGTTAAGCTCGAAAGCTCAACCGAATCTCATAAAATGCTATTCCTGAACATTTTTCCTTACAAAGAAATATTTACACATGATACAAGGTGGTCCTGTCAACTACAATAATTGAAGTTGGATTGAATTTGGACATATGCCAACGTCAAGCTGATTAGTAGTAAACTATATCATTCGATATATTTATAATGCTTAACATATTCTAAATATGCACTGTAAAGAATATTGATGTAATACTTTTGAACCATGGTAAGCAATCTACCAGTTCCAGACTGTATTCTTGAACCCAGTTCATGTCTCACATAATTTGTACTGACTCAAATGTAATTGAACTCGGTGTAGTCGCGCAGTTAGCTATTCTCATGTAATATGTAAGGAAGCTATCAGGTCACTGTCCCTAAGTTCAAACAAATGGCTTCGGCGCTTAGTACAATATTCAGGTCTTCCTTTCTAGACTAATTGAATTCGTACGTACTCAATCAGACAACTAGACTAGTGCACTGCACGCTAAGGCGCATAATGCGTTTGCAAATTTATGAATTTTGATAAGTTCTGAGCGAATGTGGCACACGAAACATCGTTTGTCGCCATATGGGCGCTGCTTGTCAGCCGTTCTCTAACATGTGTTGTAATTCTAATTAATGAACTTATTTTTCATTAAACTGAAATAGTTTCAAAAAAGAAGAGCAGTATTTGAATCAGACCAACAAGCATCCAGAAACAAGAAAGAGTGGAGAATAACGACTTGAATCATCAGACTAGAAATGATCATCATAATCTTTCAAATCTGTTCAATAAAGCTATCGGAAAGCAGAAATATGAGCGATCTTTATTCTCCGATTTCCCACAAAGACCAATTACGGATGACGGACATAGAGATACCGATTTACGTTGGTCTTGAATATATGCCAGTTGTAATGGCCTCAGCATTTCACAAGTGAGTTGCATAGTTTAGGAATGAATCGCGATCCTTCAAATCACTTCTGGGAAATGGCTAATGCGTGTATTGACAATTTCGTATAACCATATTTTACAGATGATTTGGTGTTGGTATGATCATTGGCAAGTCATTGCATGTTTGTCCGCAACAACTCTTTTGTTGGACTTAAGCTTAGATATGGCTATCTTCACTTCATCCAGGTCGGGTGGACGGAATTGTTGGTCTACATCATCCAGGTGTAAAGGTTCATTCTGCCTGAAAGCGATATTTGTTGAACTTTACAGGTTTCGGTTCAAGGTTTGTGTCCGTGTCATGTATTTTTTTAACCCTTTGATAGAACTTCCGAAACTCATTCCTGAAGTAGAATCTCTCAATTTCCTCGACCGCGTGCTTCTTATGCTCCTTCTTTTTCCTCTTGAGGACCGGGGTTCGTCACAGTGCTTGCTGCCACTCGTTGTCAAACCAGGGGTTATGGTGGCCGAATAAAACCCAGCACATCAGAGGTAGCATCTCTAATGGCTTTTTGGCAATGTTGGCATTGGTCCTCGACACTCGATGCTGGCAGCATAGGACCCCTTAAAAGATTAAAGGAGATTCGATGGTGAAAGGATTTGGCATTCTCTTGCGATTGTAGCCGTACGACGTCAAACTCCTTCACAGTATTAGCTTGCCTTTGCAATGTTCGGCATACGAATCTCATATGCAATCGTATCTTGGCTACAACAAGGTAATGGCCGGAGTCGATGTTAGCCCCTCGGATCGTTCGAATATACATTATATTGGAGGAGTGTCTTGCGTCGATCGCAATGGTCAATTGGTTGATGGTTGATTGACTAGGAGTTCTCTAAGTCATTGCCGCCGAGGGCAATTTTAATGTCGTAGCTAGGACATTGCTCGTAAGTCTTGTCCAAGTACTCGTAGAAGCTATCTTTGGTGTCGTCGTCTTTTCCTCTGTGTGAGCATACGCGCATATAAGGCTAATGTTTATAGTTTTAATACGGATTGTTGCGAGGCGCTAGTCAGCACGCCGGAAACTCAAACTTCTTTCCTAAGTCTAACTCTAACAACAAATCCTCATTCAAATAGTTTCTGTGTTTAGCGTCGAAAGCTATCGCAGTAGTAAATGTAGCAGTTTTTCATCCAGCCCATCCTATCCCATGTCTTGAATGGCGGTCACATTTGCTGCACAGCATGGCCTATGAAGGGACGTAGCATTATTTCGTTTGCATTTTTTGGTAACAGTAGATCTCTGCGTTGTTGTTGCTTCCTAACTGGATTTCCTTTCTATGGCCGGGCAGTTACCCCAGAAGCACAACCTCCAACCTGGAGGGCAAGTTCTATTATAGACAACTATAAGATGAGGGGTCGGTTACACCGATGTTAGTTAGCCGTTCGGGGATGTGAGCGCTGCCATTCGTACAATAAAGGCTCATCAGCCACCATCTCTTTTCCTAGAACCTGACTTAGTCTAAAAAATCCTTACCGGCCGGAGCTCCAAATATGTTATTTGTTTTATTTCACCGTTGATTCCATCTGTGAAGTTCGTCCGCGGTCCCGTTTATAGGGGGCCCCCGCCCAATTATCAAGGCTTCGCCCATCGACGACATAATAATAAACGGGGGCAGAGCAAAGTACTGGTCTTATCGTAAACATCTTCAGATGACGCTACCGAAGGTTGTTACGATTCGATCAGTCACAAGTTGCCGGTCATAGGTCTTGTTGGCGGCTGGAACACCGGTAGTCCCTATCAGGACTTAAATCACGGTACCATGGGAGTCAGGAGCCCCCCGGATCTCGGTCCGAGCCTGACTTGAAGAGGTAGGCCCCCTTGTGGGAGCGTCATGGTGGCTGTGGTTTAAACCCAAAATCGCGGGAAGGGTCTTCCTTTGGTTGACCCAATGTAGAGTTGCAATAAGTACTGGGTGCTGCGACCCTAAGAGCAGTAAGAGATTTTAGGTCGGCCTCGACTCATACCAAGAGTGGAACTTGTGCCGGCAACACAGTTCCGAATTGGTATCTCAGAAAGGCGGCAGAGCGATGGCAAGGCGTATCCTTGCCCCCATGGATGTATGGGCATCCCGTAAACATAAGTCTCCATGACAAGTGGTTTACGTTAAAAATCAGACACAATGTCCCGTTTATAATGCTGCTATTTTTGTCTACTCGCGCTTATGAGTTTGTCAAGTCAAGCCCGAATGGACATTGACCAGTACCCGATGGTTACCATTTGGAGGTAAAAGAAGTAAAAAGAGAGAGAAAGAAAAATGTTTGGGCTCAGTGGTTATTTAGCTCCATGGGTGGCATCGAACATTTAATGGGGAGATTAAATTCTTAGTGGAGATTAGCTTGTTGTTGATTTCTAGTCAACTACTCATCGTATTTGATTTTCGTTAACTGAAAGAAATGAATGTCTTTCAGGCGAGGTTGGGATTCGATCACCGAACCTTCCAACTTGGAAGCCACTTGAGCCCCGGCCACCCACGATGGTCTATTATATACAGACACAGTTACAACACTTGGTATCACCGGTTTGCCACTTCTCAGTAATTTCTACAGCACTCAACCATCTGTCACAGTAGAGAATTGATCGAAAATAAAAATTTGAAATAGTACTGGAGACAAAACAGAGCCCTAAGGCACCCCAGCATTTACTTTGATGATATTAAATTTGAACAAGAATTTCAGGCCGCATTTTTATTTTAGAAGAATGGGTCCAGAGATTCGTGTAAGATAAGATCTTTAATGACTTTTGGTATAGCAAAAGTAAATTCACCCCATAGGAAATCTACGCACTCAAGCGTAGCCGATGATATGCCACAATCTAAAAGTGTTGTTGGCCGCGTATCAAGCAAATTGGCCTAGCTCAAAAAGCTGAAATCTGTAATATCATTTTAAATCAGATGTAACAGAATCTCTTATATTTTTAAAGAACGCCCAATAAATTTGAGTGCCCTTGGGACATGGGTTTGCCTAATTTTTTGATCAAACAGAATCTTCATACGCTTAAAAAAGCCGTTGTGGATACTTCTGACTTACTCCTTTGTACTTTCTTTTTCTATTTTTCCCTTTTCTGATGGGTTGGTGCTGTAAGATCGAAATACTCTGAGCCTGACAGCTTCTATCCAACTCGATATGTACTACGCCTTTCTCATAGACTCAATAGACTTATACAAGAAGAGGTCTATGCGATGTAGAATCTAAATTGACAGTCGCACCTCTGACACACTGTCTTAAATGGTAACCGACGACGAATTAAAAAGAGATCCTTTACGAACAGATAATGACGATCAACCCTTGGGCACATATTCAGAATCGGAGGACCAATATCTCCTACAAGCACCCACTGCTGCTTGCCTTGTAATGGGGAGAAATTAATCTAGTTTTCATTTTCAAAGGCGGAAAATGCTCTCACGTTGTCCCAAAGCACGTCAGAACTAAAAGTCTATCATCTTTCCTTCCGAAAACTCTAGAAAGACTAATTCATATTCATATATGAACTAAAATTGATCTACAACCTTTGTCAACGGCTCAACATGCCTACCGTAAAGAAAACTCTGCAGGAACGGCTCTACCCATATTGACTAGCTACATTATAGAGAGTACACAGTGGTCGCATTCCTGGATATCTGAAATCACGACTGCGCTGTCAACTCTAAATGTTGTCACTTGGGTAGTGGTTAATGAACTGCAGATATACCTGGAAGTAGCTGGTAGCAGAGTGATTGTGCCTACAAGGATAACGTTCCTATATGCGTCTCAGGTACTCATCTTAATTCCATTAAAGAACTCCTACAGCTAAATCTTAACAGATTGCTGTGGATTGGGAGTAAACCCTCATAAAACTGATCTTGTCCTTTTTTGCAGGAAATAGAAAATTCCAATCGTAAACCCTTCCTCAATCAACAGTACCAGTTTAATCTTCTCAGATACAGAGAAATATCTGGGTCTTATTTTTTACAGGAAACTAAACTGAAACCCTAAAATTCAAGAAAGAGTGGAAACAAATGGGACTTTCAACCTGGCATCAAGTCCAGCATATCTGTGATGAGGGGTGTTATAATTGCAGTAAATAAGGCTGATTCGACAGACAATGTTTTGAAGATTGATTCATGATGCTAATGCTTCCTATTTTAAAGAAACTGGGTAACAAAAAAGTATTGATCGGCGATAGTTTAAGCTCGCTCTTAAATGTGAAAGTGATACAATTTTGCGAAAAAAGTAACATCGAATATGCGACCCATTTGTTGCAACCTTTGGATGTGGCTTATTTTAGACATGTTAAAAGGGAATATCGCAAAATCTTACGAAAAGAAGAGAGACACTGAATATGGCAAGAGATGTGCTACAATTCCAAATGATTGCTTTCCAGGTCTTTTGAAGCAATTGCTTCAAAATTTGGAGCTAAATGGTCCAGAAAGCTTAAAGTCTGGCTTTCGTAAGTGTGGCATGGATCCACTTAATATAAATGCTGTTCTTTCCCGATTGCCCAAAAATGTATTAGGAGCAAGACTTCCATCGGAAGGCATCTTAGCTAACTCCTTTATTGAGTTCCTGCAAACCCAATGTGATGAAACGAAAGCGAGTAAATGTGGTTCCAGGAAACACCATAGTCTTTAAAGACTTTTAGGTTTTAGACAAGAAGAAATAACAAAAAGAGTCGCAAAGAGAAGCGTCCTTCAAGTTACACTTCGGAAAAAAGTGACATGGAATCGTATTTCCTGCGAGAAAGTTATTGTAGCGCTTTTGCTGTGGAATCGGATCCTTACAAGCCAGTTGCGGGCTCTGATATTGAAGAATCTAATCCTGACAATCCAGTTGCAGGGCCATTTCATTTAAAGTGGCCGGTTACATCCTGGTTCTAAACGATGATCATCAGTATCCAAGCAAAATCAAGGAAGTTGATACTTTCTTGGTTACCACCATGATAAAATGTGGACTGTTCTGGAAATCGCCGGGATGAAATTTAGTACGACATAAACAACATTATTATGGTGATTAATGTGTTTTAATGATATATGGGGTAAGATTCAACCAATCTTACATTTCGACAGTATTACCAAACGATTTCGTTCGTTTGGAGTAACTTTGTACCACACTTTAGAGTCTTGCATGTTAAAAATGCTAGTTCCTTTCAAAAATTTAAAAATGTTTCACCAAAGTGATGTAAGTTTATTTTTTCCTTTCTTGAGGAAATAAAGGTTTAAAAACAAACATCAAAACCTACCCCAAAGTAAGCCCACTTTAGGGTATACACTGCTTGTCTGGTTAAGGAAAACATCTCCGACAACTGAATACTTCTTCCGATCTGGCGATTATAAAAAAACCAACTGACCCAAGTTAAATGATATTCTCTTGCAAGACTATCAGAAAAGATGAGGATATCCATTGCAGATATCACGTTTTTCCTTAGCCAGGACATGGTTAGATTTAGCTTATCTGATAAAACACCGCCACCTACCGCGCTATCAATTTTAGATTTATCTATGTAAAAGTGGACTGATTGACTTGTTCTCCATGAAAGCATCATCCTCCCACAAGGATCTAGAGGGGAAGCTTACATAAAAGTCTTTATCAAACCAAAGTTCGGGTATACCATAGTGTAATCGATGTTCTCTGTGAGAATTTCTAATATATTAAGAATATTGACGTGGCCAAATAAATTATTTGTCGCTTTCAGACGAGTCACAGCTACTTGCCTGCTGAAGATATCGAAGGGTGTCAAGTGAAACGGAATATCCAGTGCAGTGGAAGGAGTAGACATGCTGTTCTTTGGACTCTGCTTTGTTTGCTGCAGTTGACTGCATTGTCTAAGATCATCCACCAGATAACAACTCCGTAAGTGAGAATCGATCTTATGAGTTATGCTAGGTTGAAGGCATCATTTGTTCCCAATGGCGTTTTTGCAAGAGAATAAAGCTACTGTTGCTTTCTTGACTCTTTCTTGAATGTTAGGTCTCCAGTTTAGTTCCCTGTCAAAAATGAGACCCCGATGTTTTGATGTTTCGGAAAAGACTAAACTGGTGCAAGGCACCTTAATTTGAACACAACTGCCTTATTTGATGAGAACGGGCAGAACTACATATGTATGATATACCACCAACTGACGAAAAAAAATTAGAGATAAGCATCGAGCAGATAACGATAAATGCGTTCGGTATCGCAGAATTGGTGCATAAAGGAATTGTAAAAACACTTTCCTGACAGGTACAATTGAGAGTGTTCCTTGTTTTGTCTCCTTTTTTGTTATTTTTACTTATAAAATGCGCTGTACTTCGTATAATCGGTTAGTAAATACATTAACTAAACAAAAGAAAAAAAGGACTGTTGTGCTACGATGAAACCTTTCAAAACACTTTCCTGACAAACTACTTATGTATTAAAAAAGAGCATTTTTTTTTCTATGACTTTGAATGCTTTTCAATACCATTCAGGCCACGACCCTAGAAGTTAAACGACTGTGTAACCCCTAATCAGCATCACAATCACTGCAAAAATGTTTATTTTTATGACGAGTCATCTTTGCCATCAAACCAAAAACCAAAAACCTGACAGCGTGTTTCTTGTTTCAATACTATAATTACCATAATTGTGATTCATTACTTTACTAAGAAAGGAATTTCCGATACATTACCATTATTGCATTATAAAACTACCTCGCGTCTAACCCAAAAAGACTACACGTCTTTCAGACATCTTAAAACATCAAAAATAATTCATTCGAAGTGAATTGACATACAATAAATGTCATACCACCTGAATTGACATTTCTGTCAGACACACTGAGCATAATTAATATAGAGTCCCTTTCTCTTTAGTATTTCCATTTTCCGTTTCACATAAAATTTACTGAAAATTATTAATCAACGAAAATCATGACATTCAAAACTATTATGAACCCAAATATCAATTAAGGTCAAGCAAAACCATTGTAAAATTGATTACAACCCAAAGAGTTGCCATTTATGCTAATGTTCGAGTACCAGTATCTATTCTTCTATTTCGAATTCAAGTACAAAAACCGGCACAAGCCAACCGGTAGGAAGTATCAATAGAAATTAGTAAGTCCAAAAATAAAACGAGGAACTTGTCAAACCTATTGTGGAATTCGAATCTAGGAAGACACTTGGTGAGTACGTGACATCTGTCAAATTTGTTATTTATATTTTCTATTCCTTTTTTGAAAGACCACCACAAAAATGAATATTTTAATTGCGATTGTTGATCAGATCCGTTTGAAAACTCAAGCAATTGTAAAGCCAAGACCTGAAACTAAAAATTAACAAGTTTTGAAGGCCTTCACTTTGAATAGGTTAATCGATTCAAGAAGAAGAGCATGGATCGATTCTGGAATCCTGTTGAGCTGTAAAACTAGAACTAGATAAATAGAATTCGAAAACTGGTTTTTACCTTTTTGACATTAATTTTGTGGTCAAACGCGATTATCATGTGCAAATAATTAAGGTTGCATAACTTTCGCAAAAGAACAGAATTTGCGAAAAACTATAATACGTATAATAATTGAGGACTTGTGGATTTTTAACTTTTTCTGAGGGATTTTTTTTCTTGCGAAAGTTGTCTTTCAAGGTTGGCAACTATTGTATTTTTGAGAGAAATGTGAATCTTAAAATTTTGGGCGGCGGCGATGCTTATTAGTATTGGAAATTTACGCAACACTAATAATGGAAAACTCACAAGAACCATGGTCCATACACTGGGTTCCTCGAAAAGCTAATTCTTTTGTTTAATGAAACTGACATCCACAGCTGAGTTTGACACTGTGCAGTGTGCACTGTTGTCATGTGAGTTTTCTGAATATAAGGTACCTTTCCTTTATACAGAGTTTGAGTTTTCCATTAAAGACTATTGAACTTGAAATTTAAATAAAACAAGTTGTACGAGTATATGAGATATCATAAATTTTTTTTTCCCCAGCAACTTGCTGGGCGCTGCGTATCCAATAGGTCCAATTTTCAACGACTCGATGACATGGGTTATTTTTTTGAAGGCATTAATCGTCTGCGGCGTATTCGCTTAGACCCGTGATTTAACGTAGCCCCACAAGAAAAAGTCTAATGGCATTGGTAGTGTCTGTTGAAGTCTCCGAAACGCAAGATAACCATGCCGTTGAATTTGTGGTACAGAAGATCCGGTGTTGGAACCACATGTTATTGAGATCCATATCTTCCAAATTAAGGTACAAAAAATTGGTTATCATCGACCCGTATCTCTCGCCCTTACCAGTAATGATCACATGCGCTTATTTTCGAAGAACTACGAGCCAATGACCCCATCGGACCAAAATCCACACCAAACAGTGACCTTTTTTGGATTCATTTGCAACTGATGGATTCCATGTGGATTGTTATCTCCCCAATATGAGGATTTCGCGTCCATCCAAAAATGGACCTCATCGCCGGAGATTATTTTCCATCTGAAATCGGAAATGGCTTCCAACTACTCCAGAGCCCAGTCAGCGAACTATCAGCACTGTCTATGGTCAATTAAGTTCAGTTTCTAGATCAATTGAATTTTGTACGAACGCAGGGCTAAGTTACGACGTGAAATTCGCCAAATTGAGGTAAGCGAAAGGCCAAGTTATTAGGCGCGGCGAGTAATCGACTGCCTCGAGTTATGCTGCACATTCTCGTTCACTGCAGCAATGTTTCAATGTTTTCTAGAGACCTCACGTTTCAAGAACCAGATGAATCCTGAAACTAAAGGATGTTCCCCCTCCCACCGCATCCTTCATTATCAACCACTCCTTTTTCCCCTGAGTTGAATATCAAGGTGTCATACGACCCGTTCCAAAGATCAACCTGGCTAAGGGCCCAGCATCTCCAAAAATAGCTCAATCGCGAACGGAATATCCGAATATCTGGCAATCTCCGGATTAGCTAGCCGTATCTATATATATAGCGGATCTCTGTACAGATGGACCACCCTTTCTCCATATTATGGACAATACGAGTAGCTAAAATAAAACAAATCCCAAGGCCGTTACTCCTTTAATGCCGGGCGGTAGAACGGTGACTACAGCAACTACAGGCAAGGCTCCTGCATTGTCGAGCGGAGGTAAAACTTAGGCAGGCCATGGAGCACCATCCTCTAATGGCAAGTGCTACGAGCCTAAAAAGAAATCTTCAAAAAGTCTTAAGACTGTGGCAAGCCATGGTCATATCACTTTCTCCACCCCTAGCAGCAGCAAGTTTGTGGCAAGCCTCGGACTTGTCGCTGCTATTGAAACTCCTCTCCTAAGTAGGAATCTGGAGCTCAGACGCATTGGCAAGCTCCATCTAAGACGCTTTACCTAAGATGCCGAAATGCTGCTTTACACATCATCAAATCTTCTGATCCACTCCGGAGGTTGAGAGAAGTGCGGATATAAAGAGCAAGATTGAGTGGGCTAACAACATACTAAAAGTCGGATTACCCACTGCTTCCAGTGCTACCAAAACACCAAAAGACTCTTCCAAGTGCCAGAGATCATTGGAGGAAACCGTGCTGGTTCCCAAGAGGCCCGAAATTTACAGAACCAAAACTCCTAGGCCATCCAACAGCACATCCCTGAGGTCTTTCAGTCCGACAAGAATGATACCGACGGATCAATAACACCTGAACGGTGGCAGCTGGTCAAACTGAAACTTTCGAGCAACTTCTTGGCCATCATGCGGGAAAACCCCGGACCACCTCAAATCACAAGCGATGCTGGCTGGCATCAAATCCACGACAAGCTTATCGCATGTGTCAAGCCATAGGTGGCCATAGATGGTTTAGGAGATTTTTGGCCAGGTGCAAATTCGAAGTCGTGTCTAAGGAGGACATCCAGACCTCGAACTCGCACCTGGATCGCAGCCGAACCCTCCTTCCCAGAAAGCATTCTGGAAATCATCAGGCTCAGCAACCCGACCCTTCCGACTCATGACTGGAAAGTCGCGAAACTGGAGGAACTAAAAGTTTCTTATAGATGTGCGTTGATCGTGATCCATAAGGAGTTCCTTAACTCTAGCGCAGACAAAAGGCATGATTCGGTTCGACTTCGTGTCAATACACCTAAGAGTCTACAAAAAGGATAAGCTGGATGCTGATAAGCAACCTCCTCCTCCTTTAACGGAGACACCAACACAACACAACCATAGATCTTGGAGCGTCGATATCTTTTCCAGAAATGGATAGCGACGACTCTAATCTACACGATCAGAGGAAGAAGATGAGCTCTTGGGCACATCTTCAGAATCGAAGAACCTCAACAGCACCGTGGTGGAGGCTACTCTGGAAAACTGTAGCAATGATACGGTTTCTCCAGATTAATGCCTATCACTTAAAAAAGGCCTCGGCCGCACTCATTCTGCGTCATCCTAATCCAGGAACCATAGCTTGAAGAAGGCGTGGTTCGTGGACTTACGCTCCGCTCTATACAAGAAACAAAGGTAAGATCAAAACTTTTACATTATTGAAACGTAATCTTAACCAATAGGCCTAAGTGGGTTGGTATATCCAACAGCCACTCTTACCTACCTACCACGTTTCAAGGACGTACAGATGTTGTTTGATTGTTTACTGAACCAGTTTATTCAAATCCTAATAATTTGCACATGTTGCTTACCACTGTAATGATTCTCGATGATTTGTGCAAAAGTAATTAGTAATTACTATAACATCCAAATTTGACAGCTGTAGCAACTCTAACAAAACCGCTGTACTCTGTCAAAGTCCCAGCACCCCTATAAGAAAAACCCGTCTTATCATTTTGACATTAACAGCACTTCACTCTTTCTCTTTCTTAAGAACGATATTATGTTGACAATCCAGAAATGATTAAGGCACTACCCGCATGCACAGAATTTCGTGAAAGGCAGCCTCAAACTATTGAAAATATTTTACTGAGGGGATGAGCTAGTGTTAAGCTAGTCGGACGAGCTTTTTTATTCAATCAGTAACGGGAATCACTTAATGAACTGCAACTTAAAGATATATTCAATTAAGTTTCTTATAGTTTGCGCAAGCCGATAATGACATTGACACCTGTCATTTTTTTTGTATTTTTCTCATTTCACTGAAGTCATCAGGAATAATTTCAAAGCCGCTGTGAACTGAACTAGCAATTAGTGTTTTTCGGTTTTGACTCTATTCCGCTGCATACAATCGATCTATTCAAACTCGGGATCCAAACTACTAACTAATCCAAACTTCGTCTCATGCAATGATAATGGCCGCAACCAGCAACTTACATATCTGGCAAGCTCCTTAGCAAAGACAAAAATAAATTGGCTTATAAAACATTTAAACTTAGTCTCGACTTAAAATATTTCTCCACTGGTAGGCTTGGTTAGAAGAACTTTCTCCAAAATAAAAAACAGCAATCCTATTGAGAAACAAGCGTGTTTTTCATCCCAAGGCTGGGTAACATGCGCGGCGAGCTTAGAGAATAACTCCATCCTAATCGATATGCACGTAAATGTTTCCTTAGCTAAATCGAGAAGAACGCTATCCACGATATCTCCGAAATTGAGGCAACTTCTTGCAACACCGACTGTGATTCAATCAAAAATGTTTTATCTTGCAAAGGTGGGTTAGGGCGTCTCAGAGAGTCAATGAATCAAAACTAATTAAGGAAAGGTCTCCGTAGAATTCTTGCAGTAAAAGGATGTCCTTTTGATTATTTTACAGTCTGCAGTGCCCTACCCTGATGACTCACATAATAATGAAGTTACTGGTACACGAATTCTAGCTTACGTATACAAAACATATGGCACTATGCCTCCGAGAGTAGAATATCGCAATAATTTCACAACTAATTTCTTTCAGTTTCGAGACACGAGTACATATAAGCTTTTAAATCGCTTTTTTCATGCCTTTTTTCAATTTGGATTTCTGTTCTAATAAATTATGCTATCCTGACACGAATTTGCCATTTTGATGTGAAAAGCATTACTTTCTTAAAACTTTTTTGCCGGATTCAAAAGTGCGCGGCAACTGCCCTTTTTAGGGAAAGTGTCATTATTGCATTAGGCAAAGTATATCGGCGGTCTATCTCTCGTAATTGAAAAGTAGTATCAATGTGCCGATATTACAGAAATGAAAAGGGTTTAATTTTTATCATAACGGTTGTGCCATTATTGAAGGCAGTGAGGGATATATCTATTGTCAATACATGTAAAACCAAATAACACAATCATAGTGCCGTCTACAAATGATGACTCAACCATAGGTCTTTCTTATTTATTGAACCATTAGATGTTCCAGATAGAAAAACTGGACTGGAACTGCTACTTCAAATGACAAAGTTGGGCTTATCATTATCTATATTTTTGTAGTAAGTATATATATATATACTCTGGCTCTCAATCAGGTTATAGCCGCTTCCTGCCCTCTTATTCAACCTAGAGGCAAGAAAAAGCCACATTGGTGGACATCAGCACTGGGACTGCTTAGAGACTCTTGTAGAAAACTTTTCATCGTAGCAAAAAGCACAAGAAAAGTGACTGACTGGGACTCATACAAAGAATCCCTCAAATTATACAAAAAAGAACTGAGGAAGGCAAAGCGATAATCCTGGAGGTCATTCTGCAACAAAATCACAGAAACCTCTGAGGCATCGCGGCTAAAAAAAATCCTGTCTACAAATCTTATGATGCCTAGCTGTATGAAAAAAAAACGATGGCTCCTGGACAACCTCAAGTGATAGATCACTTAACCTGCTACTGGCCACCCACTTTCCAGGTAGCTCCCAATTCGCGGCCAGTAGCAACCCAAACAGGCCTACTGCAACTAGGACCAAAATTCATGATCTGATTACAAGAGACAAACTGCTCTGGGCGCTGCATAGTTTCAAACCATACAAGTCTGCTGGTCCGGACGGTATAATACATGTCGAGCTACAGAGGTCCTCAGATATTATTCTGCCTATGGTAGAAAATATTATGAGAAGCTGTGTAGAACTTATTCACATTCCACTGTAATGGAGAGAAGTCAATGTAGTATTCATTCCCAAAGCCGGAAATGTTGTCCCAAAGGACCTCAGACCTATAATCTATCATCTTTCCTTCTGAAAACTCTAGAACGACTGATTGATATCCATATACGAGCTAAAATTGATCCAAAACTTCTGTCAACGGCTCAACATGCCTACTGTAAAGGAAAGTCGGTGGAAACGGCTCTGCACTCAATTTGATGGGGGCTAGCGCCCCCCTTTTATTTCGCTCAAACTAACTTAAAAACTATGACTTAAAAACTAACAACAGTTAGGGGTTAGGAAGTAAGGGAATGGTGGAAGATATTAAGTTTAAGACGAGAAGTGCTCAGGTTAAAATCAAAAAGGGGGAGATTTGAGGTGACCTTACGGAGAATGCGGGAGATTGGTTCGTTAGAGCCATAAGAGGTGCAGTGGGTTGTAATACAGAAGAGACGAGGACAGAGTAAATTACGAGGGTTAATGTTGAAGGAAATAGAATTGTAAAGGGGATACGCCGTCCACAGAACCAGAGAGCAGTCGATGAATGAAGAGAACGTCAGCTACGTCTCTGCATTTTTCGAGGGTATTCATGTTAAGAAGTTTGAGGCGGTTACGATAGGGAAGTAAGATAAATGAGTCATTCCAGGGTAGTAAAGTGTAAGTGTAAAGTGACCTTGCCACATAAGGGTTGCAAAATTCTTTAGACCATCGTTTGATAAAACCGAGCTATGAGTTGGCTTTAAGGATTATCTCATTAATATGCGAACGGAAGTTTAACTCTCTCTCGTATAAATTCCAAGATCGCGAAGGGATTGAACCTGGAGTACAGGTTGGTCATGCAGAAAATAATGTCGAGAGGGAGATTGATTGGACTTACGAGAAAAAGTCATAGATTGGCATTTGGACAAATTAAGTTCAAAGCAATTTTTTAGACACCAAGTAGAACACCTATCGAGGTCTTCTTGAAGGAGAATAGGACTAAACAGATCTGGCCAAAGCTAGATCGGAATCGCTCCAAGAGTCTGATCCTTCTAAATAGGAAACATCTCAGCGCCATCATAGGTGTCATCACTGGACACTGCCTCATATGCAAGCATGCAAGAAGGCTTGGCGCTTTTACAAACGATTTCTGTAGAAGATGCATGGACGAGGAGGATGAAGAAACAAACCTCCACCTACTCCGTATATGTTCAGCTCTCTCCCAGAGAAGAAAACTTAGAGTTTTTTTCTACAACGACCTATGATTCATCATAAGCTCAAACTGGTTCCATTAGTAAGAGGATGCCATTGTGGCTTCACAATGGGCCAATAAGCCTAAGTGGGTTGGTATTTCCAACACTCTAACCTACCTACCTACCTATATACACATATACAAATACCATATATGAAAAATAAGAATTATGACGCCGAAATGTCTTCAAGGATGAGTATGTCTCAGAGTCTTGCCATAGGTCAGTAAACCATTTTTTTTAAACAATGAATAAAACATTGCGGTAAGAAGCATCTGCAAGTCTTATGTCACTCATATATATACTTATCCACTAAATTGTGATTTTAAAACGTAGTCTGGTGTGCGCGTTCTGGCATATTCAGTCGAATTGTAAAACTAGGATGTGCCAAAATGTATTTTGGTTATTTTTTAAGATGTTCTCACTGTCATGTTTGAAAAAATACGGGCCAATGATTCCGCTGGACCATAAACAGCACCAAACAGTGCATTTTTCCATCTGCATTAGCTGCTTTTGTATTGCCTTGGGTTGTTCATTGGACCAAATACGGCAATTTTGTTTATTAGCATACCCATTCAACCAGAAATGAGCTTCGTCCCTGAAGACAATTTTTCGATAAAAAAGCGGATCTTCCTCCAGCTTTTCTAAGGCGCACTTACCAAAAACTCGACGCTATGGCAGATCGTTCGGCTTCAGTTCTTGCACGAGCTGTATTTTACAAGTGTTTAGACCAATCTACCACGTAGTCGAGTAACAAAATTCCAATTTCTGCGAACGGCGACGAATGGATGAACAGCACGAATTTTGATAATAAAATTTAATAATTAGTAATTGTTGTTCGGGTGTAAGTCTATGACAACGAATCACGTGTGAGCTATCAAAAATAGAACACTGAGAAACCAAACAGCAAAAAAATCACCCTTTACATGCGCCAAAATAAACTTTACGGCAGGCATAAGTATTGGGTTGTTCAAAAAATCATTCGGTGTTCTGCAATACATAGATGGCTTTGCCCGCGTTTATTTGTATCTGAGCGTGACATAATCAGATGTATATGTCAAATATTTGCGCGCGTCCTTAACCTAAAATCAAAAAAAAAAGAAATTCGCGCAATTCATCCAAGTTTTGTGCTTACAATTGTGGTTCGCATATGGAGAATTTTGAAAAGCATATTCCTCACGTATACTTCAAAAAGGGGAAGAAAGCAACTGAGGCAATGCAAAAATTGAGTAAAGTTTACGGCAGAAATATCATCGAAAAACTACAGTCCCAGAACTGGTTCGCCCGATTGCGTGGTGGTGATTTTTCAGTTGAAGGCGCTCATCCATCCGGTAGGCGTTCTGAAATTGACGACGATAATATCAAAGCATTGGTGCAGGCAAATAAGCATTCAAATTTTCGAGAGCTTGCTATCACTCTTAAAGTGCCCATTGGAAGCGTTCATGGGTATCGACATTTTGGGTATCTCATGAGTTGTAAAGAAATTCATCTGATAAAGCGCATAAAAGTCTGCGGTCAACTCACCATGTCCACGGGCGGGGAAAAAGGGATTCTCTACAATAATATCAGCCGAGAAATACTTGGAATTAACATGATGATGACATGAACAATTCGGATTAGTTTTGGACATATATCTACCACGACTGCTTCGTAGAAAGCGCATTCTAGATGTCCAATTTTCGAAAACGTTTTTGTGTATATCACGTATTAGTCGAACAATACCATATTTTACTCTAAATCGCCAATCGTTACTGGTCACTGGTGACTTGATGTTTTTTCGCAGAAATAATCCAATGGCGCCTTGGTGGTCAACTGGCGGATCTATTTCTTGAAATGACTCTGTTGCCAAATCGTGTTCTCAATAAAACAATGTTTTTGTATGTATATGAGCACCGTCCTATTGGAATCACAATTCTTCTACTTTGATATCACGCAAATTCAAGAACACAAGTGACACAAACTCTTGCTCCGGTCTCATTTTTGAAGAAATAAAGACCGATGATGCTACTGACGGCGTACAATCCAGACGATGCGATATATTTTTCTGATTGCAATGGCATCTGTTGAACTTTTTGAGGATTTTCCTTGCTCCAAATACGGCAATTCCGCTTGTTTACGTGCTTGTTTCAACAATTTAAAGTTGTTCAATCTTTCCATGATGAAATATCAAATTCTACTAAAAATGATTGAGGAATTGGTGAGATGTCCTATATAGTATATCTAACTGCAGAATTCTAAGAAATGATAGCGAAACATGGACATGGGGTGGTATTGCAATATACATACGAGTATGTATGTCAGGTCGGCCCTTAACTACAAAATAATAAGAAAGCGTCTCAAAGACTCAGTTCTTAATTGTGGAAGTTTACGACGGTTGCATTAAATGTCTTGTGATAGAAGCTGCTCTACTTATGCTTTTTCTCCAAACTATCAAAATTGTCTGCTATACCATAATATCAGGACATCATATTGTATTATAAGTTTCTTGATATCTCAATGCAGATTTGTTCAAGAATGACTCACGAGCTTTTCAAATTAAAAATTCTGCATCATCTTTAGGACTTCATACAATAAACACTAGCTATCCAACGAGATTCGTTAAAAACTGTTCACCCAGCCTTCTTGACCTAGTAATTGTATTTGAACCGTCTTCAGTTATTCTTTTTGATCAGCTCTCGCTTGACTGTATATCTGACCACTATCACTGCAAATATCTTGATTTCACCAGATTGATGTACACTTTGGTTCCACTTTTCGGTGAGACATGCCACCAAATCACCAGTGGACCTGTTGCTACGAAAACCATATTATATTTCATGAGCTGACGATTTATCAGCGTTTCTATGACCTTGGAAAGAAAGGACGTAAGTGCAATGGGCCTGTAGGAGGAGAGAGAAGAAAATTCGCCTACTTTTAGGTACGGGCTGGACAAATGCTGTTTTCAATCTGATCGGAAAGAGTCCTAAAGAGTAGGATTGATGGAAAAGCTTACGCAGTAGTTTTTCCGGTGTGGAAGAAGACCTCTTCAGAAGAAGAGGAGTTGAGATATATGTTGAGATCTTTAAGTACTCTTGCTACTACGCGAGACACTCAAGTGTAGGCGGAGACAAAGCACAATGTGGAAGTGCGGAGCTGGCCGTAAAGTGTGCAGCTAGCAGATTGGCTTTGTCTAAAGAGCTGACTGCTGGAATGTCATTGTAGATGAGCGGTGGGATGGAGGATGAGGCAGAATTTCTAATGTTTTTGACAAACGCCCAAGAACTTTTACTACCTTTGGAACATTGTAGTATTTTTTGCCTCAACTTTTGGTAGTATTGAAATTTCTTTAATTTCCTTAAGAAAGGCGTTGCAGTCATTCCTGGCTCGTTTAAACTTTTTTCGGTTTTCCTCTGTTGGGTTGGACCGAAAAAATATTTCTCTAACCCTGACAGCCTCTTTACAGCTTGAGTCGTACCATGCCTTTTCTTTTGGTTTGATACTCTTCATCCGATGAAGGATACAGGATCTCATTCCAAAGAAAATAGTGTCTGTGATCATATCAGCAGCGGCATCCACGTCGTTATCGAGGAAACATAACGACCAGTTAAAGTTCCTAAAGATGCTGCTAAGTCCGCTCCAATTGGCTTTCTCGTATTGCAATACGGTTCTTTTATGAATCTTTTGTCTAACCACCACAGGTCGGTATACGAGAAATTAGCTGATATAACACAATGGTCCAACGAGCCTAGAGGGGAAAGCACTTTAACAGTGTACTTATCAGGGTGAGAAGTTAAAAACAAGTCCAGGGTGTTGGCGGTATGGTGGGTTAGGTTATTTTCCGCAGCGAAAATCTCATCACACCGTCCTTCGGGTGTTGTCTGTCCAGAATGTCGAAGCCACCCAGAATTTTGTATATTCAAATCGCCCGCAATAACGATTTCAGTATAAGGATACAGGGATACAATTCTTTGTATGGAGTCAGACAGCGCATCGAACTCGTTAAAGGTAGAATCGCTGTCCAGTTTGGGGATTCTATAAATAAACCAATAGTGGATAATTTGCTTATGGAGATGGAATTTGAACCACATGAAGTTGAATTCCGGATTGGAACAAGGATTACACTGTGGTGGAATTTGGTAAGCAATGTCACTACGCACGTAAATGGCGATACCGCGGTGAGAAAAAATAGTGGCACTAGTTCATAGCCAGGCAGCTTCAGATCAGCGTGATCTGAGGGGTGTGGGCGGGGATCTACCTGTGTTTCACTAAGTGCCAAAACTGGTCTGTATTTACAGACGTGGATGTTCACAGAAAAGTGATTACTTTTTGCCCACGTATATTTGCTACGTCTACTCTAAATTCGCTAGTCAATACAAAAAAACCAAACACCAAAAAACACAGACACCTACGATGCTAAGCAAGGCTGTGAAGTGAAAATTCAAACGTTGGATTATCGAATCAAATTGTTGTAGGTGTTATGCCCTTTCAACAATAAGAAACTGTGCACCAACTAAATTCACACTCACAACTTGCTATCCATCGGTTGTTACATGTTAATACCTTGCAACTAGCCGCCTCTTCTGTCCTTTGGGGTAACTCCCGGTTAGCTGCTGATCCTGACATAAAGTTGGCCAATTTTCAATAAATGTCTTATAACCAATATTTACCGACTAAAGCGTTTCGAATTCGGAATAAAAACTGTCCTTGATTTATGACTGAAATTTCTACAAGTATTAAAGCCCGGAATAAGCCCTTCAGCATTTTACCGTGCGTCTTAGGAAACTCATAGCAAAATAGATCGTCAAACACCTGTCCTATCACAGTCTATTCTACGCGGAGCAATCTGTTTTCAGTGATAAACCCAGCTGTTCGGCTGCTATGGTCAAAGTACTGGATAATATAAAACTAAACTTCGATATGGGATATATATATATATAACGTTATTTTGTTTACTCGATTTATGTAAGGCTTTTGGTAAAGTCAACCATAAATTTCTGTGCTGGAAATTATAAAATAAGTTTATGAGTTACTCCTGACTGGCTTTCATTGGTCTTGCCAGTGTAGCAAGGTGTTCCGCAAGGATCACTACTTAGCCCTATTTTGTTCGCGTTGTTCACTAATGACTTGCCGTCTGTATGCAAGCACACCTTCGTACACCTGTATGCTAATGATGATCTTGTCCAGATTCGCTCCTGATTGGAAACAAATGGTCTGCTTCTCAATGCCACTAAGTGTAAAGTCACCCCGATTTCGTACAAGTTACCACCTATTAACAATTTTCCTGAACTTTTATGTGGAGATCCCACAAATTGTAAAAACGGTGACTGACCTTGGCTTCATTAGAGGTCGTAATTTTTCGGGTTATGAACATACAAATAATGTAATTAAATGAGTATATGGGTGTCGCCGCAGTCTTTAGCAAGTTCTACCCCCATCGAAAAACTTGTCGTAAATCTAATTATACCATTAATAACGTATGCTGAAGTGGTATCGATTCTTTATCGCAACGTAAGCTACAGGTGGCATTTAGTGATGCGGCACGATAAGTGTACGGTGTTCGTAAATACGATGTTATATCACACTATATTTATAATGTGTTTGGAATCTCCCTTAAACGGTATATTGACGCTAGAAATTGTACTTTGTTGCACAATACAAAAACTAATACAGCAGAAGTCCCGTGTATTTCTATGACAAACTAAACTTTTCACGGTCAACCAGAACAGTTGCTCTTATTCCATCCCTAACTATTAAGTTATTGAACTCATTACCAATAAATATAAGAAATGTTTCTAAAGACACTATGTGTCTGTCCCTATCCTATCACTCTCCAAATACAATAGAATAACAAATTTTGTAATATAGTTTTTATGTTTTTATTTTGTAATGAAATAAACTTCTGATTTATTAGATACAAGTGTTATACATAAGAGATTTTATTTTTGATGTACCATGCTTGTTTGTATGTAGTAATAAATTGAAAATTGAAATTGAATTGGCGGCTCAATGTGGCAGCTAGTTTGACATTTAATCCCTATTGAATATTCTGACATTACAAACAAAAAAAAAACAAAAACACCAATTATAAGTTCAAAAACTTTAGAAGATCCCAAAAATTAGCCAAGCGTAATGAAGTCAACTTCTCTTTGGTACCAAATCACTAAACAAAGTTCTGGTTTTTCCTACAACACACTAAAAAGTAGCGAAACTACACTTAGCGCACTAGAGTGACATTCAGCGAATAAGACAGACTAAGGAAACCATATTTTCTTTAACCACGAACTCTAAAAACATTCTCAACTAACATACAACAGGAATGAGATCAGGAAACTTTTCGAACTCTATTCCACATTCTGCGGCATTTACATAAAATGTACCTGTCTTCCAAAGCAGAATGCCAGCTCGGCTTACAGGATTATAAAACCAAAGAAAATACAATATGTGATGTTTTTTTACTTAAGAATAATTTCATGAGCCCAGAGCGCATAATCGAACCCATGCTTAGTGACTTGAAGAAGGTTGAATAGTTTCTGGCGCAGAATATCCCGGAGGTGATAGCAAAGTCACTACTCTATAGACACAATCCGGCAGACTAATTGGCCAAAACAGGAACCGGACAATACCTCGTAACAGTGTTATCGAAATGAGCACCTACTATATTTCTATAGACGTTGCAGATATGAAGACCAGCAAAATTCTAATATTCATTCCATATTCATGTACTTCCCGGGCATAAAGAAGACGGTGCAGGTAAATGAAAATACATTTACGAAAACTGCAACGACGTACCCATTATCGACAGATGACTGTAAATTTCTCACTCTTGTGAGTTTGATTTTTACAGTCAAAAGGAATTCAATTTTCGGCATCAATAAAGCCTTAGTCACGGTAAGTCGGCTATAACCAAGTGCTATCCCGCAGCAAATCCTAGATATAGGAATACTTAAAAACAATATACAAAAGCACAAAAAACAAGTAAAGGTCTGACCCATAGAATCTATCGACGTCGTTCTGTTGACGTTTGACGTTGACGTTGAGGTTGACGATCATGTACTGCCGGAAAGGACCACTCCATCAAATCCGTCCCATACCTACGTTAACAAAAGACAGCCGATGACATTTTGTTATTGCTGCTGTTTTTTTTTTCTCTTCATGCGATGACAGTTTCTCTACATTCTCACAATGCATCTACTCACAATTTGTGCATACCTGCACTTGAATATGTGAATGTGTGAACTAGCAAGAGATCGGACTGAAAACGTAGAAAATAAACTTACCTTATCCGTCGAAGTTCATAGATCCGTTGGTGTCAGTTAAAAACGACGGAGCAACGGATCGACGGATTTTATGGGGTCGGGGTCCTAGTTCAGAGTCCAGATTAAAATGTCTTCCCAGGGTGCCGGGTATATCCGAGTATTGGTAAAAATTATTCTAAAAATAAGAAAGTATCCAGAAACTTTAACAATGACAGGCATATAGACCCAGTTGCTGGAAACTCTGGAGATAATCGTCAATTCTACGCTGAAATTGGCACATGTTACAAACCAAATCCTTAACAATAATCGGAAAAGATGACTACATACTTGCCAAGAGCTTCAGACCAATCAGTCTGATGGAAGACAGAGAGAGAATGATTTGTCTGCATGTTCGCAAAATTGGTTTTCAAATTATACAACATGCAACATGCCAACGTAGAAGGTCCTTTAATTGTTCAAAATCTGGTGGACAGAATGAAGGCCCACTTGGCAAGACAGAGTATACGTTGGACATTGTCGTCAACATTGAGTGTGCTTTCAATAACGCAACCAGACAACACGGCGAAGATGAATACTTGTTTTGTGCATACTCGTATGAGCGATGCTGGAGATGCGGAAAACGATTTTGGATGATGACTGCGGCGATTATGTGAAGATGAAGTTAATAAGGTTTTATTCATATAGCAATGTCCTGTCTTCGGGGAAAAAGTACGAGTACATGTGAGTCGATTCATTGCATAATGTTCTCAATGGTCGTAAAAGTCTACTTAAGCTTACGTCGCTGATGTAGCTTTACTGACTGTTAGATTATGCCTGCGCAGGCAGACATAGACCAGTTACTCGCAATCCTCTTAAAACTGAACTTACAATTCGTTACTCCAGCGAAGCTAAATACTTTTTTGAAACGAACATGTCGAAAACCTCCAAGGCGCTGTCGGCTTTTTGGCAGTGACAGGAAGCTTCTGGGAAGACATGAGTCTTGTTACAAAATATTATCCCTTGGAACTACATGGCTATGATGAGACCAACTATATCCGATGCATCAGATGTATAATGCTTTTACCAGAGTCCATAGAACTGCATGGGTATTCTACATATCACGCCCGGCTCTACTCTAGACGCACTGACTGATGATTTCGTCTTCGCTTGATATGCGTGTTATGGGATCCACTCTCAAAGCCATTTTCTGTTTAAAAATAAGTTTTGATGACCTTGCATGCCGATTGTGTTCTGGCTTTGCATAAAACCAAAGCCAGACAGGACTGCTATAGCTGTTTCGGTTAGAATCTGACCCATAAAAGGAATGTAATCGAGTCTTCATGAATAGCTCCAAGCCAAAGTATATTTCAAAGGTATTTCGCCTCAATAAACAATCATCTTCTTTGAAGAATCATAAAAATACCTGCGCTCGCCAGCAAAATCTGACTTACAACTGCAAAATTAAGTTTAAGTTAAAATAAACTTGGGATATAGCGTTGGTGTCTTTTTGGAGGGCGATATGCGGAAACATACGCAATCCTTATGGCAATAAAATATACTGCGAATATTTACTGGAGAACGCGATTTATCTGCTTCTGAAGCGACAGCTAAGCCGCGCTAAAATCCTTACTCTCACCACTTCTGAACTATATGGCGAATGTAAGACTTTTCGGAACACAGATATCAGGCTGAGTTCACTGAGCCTTGCTTGGGGTCAAGATCATGACAAATCAAATCGCTGATGAACTTTCTGACAAATATTCAGAGAAGAGTTTTTCAGCACCAGAACCTCCATTAGGACTCCCTGCATCTTTCCTGTAAGAATAACTCCAAATGGTATGACTATGCACGGTGCCGACGCACTGACACACGTCTCTTTCGATGTGATTTTCCTGCTGTCCCTCAGTTGAAAAACTGTGGATACCTAAATGTATGTGCTAGGAATATGTGACACAACATCCTGCACCATTTGCTGAGAGTGCAAACGAAACTGCGGAGCTCTCTATGAATGTCCGGCCAACACTCGCATTACCCTGCAAGTGTGGGTGCTGGCGTGACTTAAGCGTTTTCGCATTGAAAGGCTTATATTATTCCACTATAAGTGTTCTATTCGGACTTTAAAGATGGACTTGATGGGATTTCCAGAAGTGTTTATGTCCTAAAACTGAAAATCAAATATGAGGCTCAACCACGACATGAGTTTCTCAGGAACATTAGATTATAATGTCAAAGCAGCACCTAATTTAAATCGGGTTCATAATGTTAAATCATCATTCCTACGTACTTTCCTCATGGGTCTGGCACTTTTTTTCAAATTTCTTTTAAACACCTTTTTTATAAAACACTCTTTCAGTCCGAAATCTAATTTCCTATTTTTATTTTTCAAAATAATTTTGTTCCACAGATATTTTTTGAAAATTCCTTTTTTTCAAACGAATCAACGTTAAAGTTTTTTAAATATTTTACAAATAACAACTATCTAAAGATATTTGTTTTTTACTCACCGCAGTTTTGTTGTTTTAGTCCTTTTACGAGCACAAGAAAAATATATTTTTATATTGTTATAAGGGTTCAAATAATTTTTAATTCTTTTTGCTATTTAACAGTCACTTCACAAAACCCAAAAAAAAAAAACAATTACTTCGTATTTTCGGTGAGTTCCGAGTGTTCTCGTTAGATCCTTGATCACCGATCACCTGTTTCAACGACCGAACCGACAATTCAATTCGTTTTGCACTACAGAAGGGAATTGTATCAAGATACCCAAAGTGGCACTCGTACAAACGACAGCGCTATTGCAGTCGCTACTTAATTGCTGACTGTCCGGAGTCAGTTCACAAACAGTTCTACCAAAAGCCGCTACACCGAATTTTATAACTTTATGGCAGCGACGAATGGCAACGACAGCCGTGTGTATGTCTATGTATACTGTGTCGAACGTCTCGTCGGAGTTATGGATCTATGGTAAGGGTATCACGTAGTCATACTCTACACAAATGTATCTTTCGCTCTATGAGTTTTGTGGTATGCCCATTCGGATGGCGGTAGTCTATTGTAGATACTGATACACGCGTATGGAAAACAAGTTGGAAGCCGTGGGAGTTTTGGGCACGAGCGTAATGATGCGTTTATAGCCGGTGCACCAAAAAATAAATAATTTATGCAAAATCGGAAGTAATTTGGAGGTAATATGAATTTTAATAAAATCCAAATTCAAATTTCAATGAATCGGTTTTATATGCACGTAGATGTTTATCAATGAGCGCGTTCCGAATTCTACGGACTGAAATTTCAGTCAAACGTAACATATGGAGCGGCAAATTTGCCTGCAAATGCCGGTTATATTTATATCCATATGTCACATACGTCATAATTGTATACCTACTTTCAATTTTGACTTGAAACTAGTTGAAAAATTGCTAACAACTAATCCATATTATTAAATAAGATAAAAGAGGATAAAATGAGTGACGTAAGTAGGTGATGAAATACGACAGGGATTGGATGAAGGCTAAAACCAGGTCGTTTGCTTTTCTTAAATTACTACGAAGACATAATACTTCATATGCCAATCGGACTTTTAGAAAGGAGTAAAACTTTTAAATGGAAGAAAAAAACCATATTGGATCTAGTCTCGAAGCGTACGACTCAGATCTCTTTTAAACATCGCACAGACATCTCTGAGAATTCAGTACGCAGAACCTTACATTATTGATGAGCATCTAGATGTACCATTCGAACTCGCAGAAATCCTTCAAGTCATCAAAGACGCTAAATATAACAAAGCCCAAGGAGAAGATGCAGCCCAAGGAGAATGAGTTTAATCGACTCTTTGAGAGTGCAGAATTGCCACAAAGCTATAGAAAATCGATAATATTTCCGCTTCATAAAAAATGAGATTATACAAACCCAGTAAATTTTAGAGGGATAAAAGCATCTTGCACGAACCCCAAGTTGGCTTTATAGAGAATTACACGACGGTTGACCAAATTTTCACCCTGCTAAACATTGCCCAAATGTACAAGCAAAAATATAAAAAAACTGTATGCCGTGTTTGTAGACTTTAGCTAGTAATTCAATTCCTCGCCAAGCGATTGTATGTATAAAGGGTTTAAAACAACAACGGCGTGAGATATACAATTGATTCTGGCTTTATTTTTAAGCTACGTTCATGCCATAATGTATGGAATAGCACATCATTCAAATAGTTGCCTCAGCTTCGCTGGCAGTGCTTCAAGCGGTCGGTCCAGTTTTTGGTTAATGGGTCCAATATGTGTCGCGTTATTTCGGCAATAGCGTGTCGAATGTTGGTCATGAGCTCGTCCAAAGTGGTTGCCTTGTTAACGTAGACTAGGGACTTGAAGTAGCTTCAGAGAAAATAATCGAGTAGTGTCAAATCGCAGGATGGCAGTGGCCAATTGATGAACGCTCGCCGTGAGATGACCCAGTCGCCAAATTTCTGCTTCACAACTTCGAGCGTAGTGTCGCTTGTGTGGCATATAGCGCCGTCTTATTGGAACCACAGCTCGGATATATCGATGTGTCGAGCTTTGACAACAGAAAGTCGGTGAACATCGCTCTATACCTGACACCATTGACGGTAACGGTGTCTCCTTCCTCATTTCGAAAGAAATAAGGTCCGATGATGCCGCCATGCCATAAACCGCACTAAACAGTCAATCTCTGTGGATGCAATGATGCCTGGCCGAACACTTGTGGATTATGTTCGCTCCAATAATGGCAATTTTGATTGTTGACATAGCCGCTGAGCCAAAAATGGGTCTCGTCCCAAAAGATGATATTCTGACCAAAGTCCGGATCCCCGGCCTACAATTCCATCGCCCAGTTAGTGAACTCAAAGCGTTTTCTATGTTCGTCCGGCTTCAATTCTTGCGTCAACACAATCTTATATAGATGTAGACCCAAATTCAACCGCAAAATAAGCCGAGTTGACTCTTTGACGATGCCCGGCTGATCGGCGCCGAATTGACATTTCTGGGTCTTTTTCGATACTGGCCGTAACGGCCACTTTTCTTCATGTTGCACCAATCTCTGTCTGGTTGGTGGCTTAAGATGCAAAAGAGCGTACTCACGCTCAAATTTTTCCACAGTGCGACAAATTTCCTGCACAGTGAAGCCATGATAACGACCGACCTCACGACGGAATTCACGTTACGTATTTACAACTGAGCCAGAATTTCGATATTTTTTAATAATTTCCGCACGTTCGGCAAGCGTCAAACGATGCATGATGAAATGACAAACCTTACTGAATATGTTGACATCTGGATGTCATTGGTAACTTTGACAGCTGCTGGAAAAACTATCATTGCTATCTGGTCACCCATTAGAATGGGTGTAAGTAGTAAATTGGTTAATGTCATAAAAGCTCTGTACGTGAACAACAGAGCTGCGGTATTGGACGAACGCTCTTTGTCTGACGAATTTCGAACGACGATGGGTGTGAAGCAAGGTTGCATTTTGAGCTCGTTACTATTTATCTTGTTTATCAACGACATAACAGACGATAACAATACCATGTTTAATGTATTCCGACGATATTGTCTTTCTAGGCGATCCAGTTGCCAGAATGAAGCTTGAAATCAAGGACGAAAATTCTGTTGTTTCGAAATGAGGGAAGATGATTCTCAAGAAACGAAACCTGGACTTACCAAAGAGAGCCCGTTGAAGTTGTTAGAGAGTATAAGTATCTCGGTGTTCTGATAACAGCTAATATCAACATGGAAAACTGGAAGCAAAAAACGAGCTATAAATTCAGTGTGGCGTACTTACATACAATGTAAATATCTAACACTCACCTCTAAACAAAATATTATTCAAGCGACTGTTATTTTGTACCCTACACAAGTTTGGGGACATGCTAGTCTTGACCTCGTCGAAAAATTCCAACGTTATTGCATAAAACACATCTTTTGACTACCCAATTGCATTCCAAATTACATGGTACATCTGCAAACAGGTTGTTCACCCCTTATTTTACATACGTTAAAGGTTCACTTTGATTATATATAGTAATGAAAGTTATGGAAATGAAAGAGTAATGCTTACCGAAAATTGTGCTGAAACATATGATAACAATCAACGCTCATTGCATCAAAGAATGGCAAGAACTTGCGAGTCATTATGGATGCAGTCTTAATTTTTTACCTAGTGACGGAGCCACCACACTGAAAAGTGAATTCGATAACATTATGGAAAAACCTGGACCATATTCATCCAGCAAATACGTAAATTAAGCTCTGGCTTCTCAACATAAGATGTATTACAGCAACATTAATAATAATCTACAAGAAAACACATACCTTATGGAAAGGAATAAATCAGAGATGATAAGAACTATATTCATGATACGAGGTGGATTATTAAGCTACCTACAATATATTGTGTGATCTCCGCAACATTAAGGAGAGGGAGTACATCTATCATTATTTCGTTGTGCCCCATACTAAACGAAATTCGAAGAATGTACTGAATGGACAATTGAAAATGAGGAACTAATGGCTATTCTGAATGGTGATCGTGGCTGGGATGTAAAAGGTGTTTTTTTTAAAGGTATACAAATTCAATATAAAATAAAACACTTGGAGCTAATGTTAATGTCTCTGATATTAGCTTTGTTTAAATATGATATCGGGCATATGCTCACCACAGCTAGTTCGAATGAAGCGCAATAGTGAAATCCAATTTTCGACAACTTTATCGAGCGACTGGTACCGTATATCAGCAATAACACGGTGAATGTTGACTTCCAAATTGTTCAACGTCTCTGGTTTATCGGCATAGACTAGTGACTTCACATACCCCAAACAAAATAATCTAACATAAAGGTGTGAGATCACAGGATCGTGGAGGCCAGTTCACACGTCAATTACGCGAAACTATGCACTCAGCAAATGTTTCCCGCTATAAATTGATGGTGCGCCATCTTATTGAAATCAATGCCATATCATGTTCTTATAGCGCTCTCCATTGACGGTAGCAATTCTGGTTCGCATCGTCCTTAAAGAAATATGGGCCGATGATTCCAGCAGCCCATAAAGCATACCAAACACTGAGTTTTAATGTTTTAATGGTTGTAAAGGTGTCTCGACAAAGGCTTCTGGGTTATCTCCACTCCAAATTCGGCAATTTTGCTTGTTTACGAGTACATTTAACCAAAAATGGGCCTCATCGGAGAACAAAATGGGCGTACGGTCCCATTCACCGAATCTACGACGATTATAATGGTCACGCGGTTAGAACTCTTGCACAAGCTGGAACTTATAAGCTTTTAAGCCAAGATTTTTCCATAAAATCATCCACAAAATGGATGGACATAGCTCCAATGGCTTTGCACGATGACAAATCGACTCATTCGGATTCTCCTCAACACTGCGCTCCGCAACGGCAATAACTTCTTCTGTTCGCACTGTTTGTCGTCTTTGGGGGTGCGTATTACCCACTAGAGTGCACGTGGTGCAAATACGAGTCATCGTGTTCCGAATAACTTGCTCAGATTTACGATTATGTCGGCAGTAAAATGGAGGTAGTGCACGATAAGTTTGGCGAACAGAACCATGGTTTTCAAAATAAGTTTGCACAATTTGCACGCTTTTTTCTGGCGTTAATCTATTCAACGTAAAATGGCAAACCGTACTAACCACAAATCAACTTTCAACTGTCAAATTGACAATCTATAGAAACAGTGTTGCCAGTTTAAAAACCAAACCTATAAAAAAACCTTTTATTATACAGATGCACTACAAGTGCTCTACAATATAGAAAACCAATAAGAGAAAGAGATTTTCGAAAAAAAAATTTGTTTAATTTTGTTTGATTAGTTTGCTTTAATTTGTTAAATTTTATTTTGTTATATGTTTATAAAGATACACAATTGTCAATCTGGTAGACCTAATGACTTTGTGTTTAAAAAAACAAAAACTACTATATTCAATATTCCAATATTCAACATTGTTTGGGATGTCAGATTTACGCGGCCAGCCAACTAGGAATCGCAACTACAATGAAGAAGTTATTCCAGCGTATTCCTTGGCTGAATTCCGTGCCCACTTCAGGGGCCCGATTCCGCAAGGGTGAGTTTTACTGTGTACGCGAAGAAATGTGTGCACTTGCTAATTGCGATTCCGCAAGTTTGCGTTTTAGTTCTTTTGACAGTCGTCGCGTACACAATTGAAGAAAATTATTCACTCTGTTTTCGGCTGTGAATGAAGGCAGTGTACAAAAAATTACCGAACAAAAAAAAGGTAAAAAGCCAGTGATGAGCAGAAGGAGTATTTGCTAACATATGTACAAGGGGCGTTCAACATATTCTCGGTATCGGGGTGAAGCTGTGGTTGTATATATAAATTGACTTATTTATTAAGTAATACTATTATTTTAGTGCATTCATGTAAAATTTCATATAAATGTGATTATTAATTCGCGTTTTATCTCTAGTTAAACAGAATCATAATGGCAACTGAGACGATGATGGTGAAAATTGAGCATCGCGCTGTAATTAAATTTCTCACTAAGCAAGGAAAAAGTCAAAAAACTATTCATGAAGAGATGGTGGCTGTTTACCAGGGTTCCGCACCTTCATTATCAACTGTGCAAAAGTGGTCAAGTGAGTTCAAGAGAGGCAGAGAGAGCATTGAAGACGACCCCCGCTCCGGCTCCCCGGCTACTGCTTGTACGGGAGAAAGCATCAAAGAAGTCGAAAAACTTGTTCTTGAGGATGCCCGAATAAAGGTGAAAATGATGGCAGAGATCACCAAGCTTTCAATTGGTACCATTCACACCATTCTTCATGGCCATCTTAACCTTTCAAAGGTCAGTGCAAGGTGGGTGCCACGAATGCTCACAGCGCCACAGAAAAAAGTGAGAATCGCATGCTGTAGAGAGCTTTTGGAGAAGTGTAGTGAGAATGGCCACAGTTTTTTGGGACTCAAAGGGAATCTTGCTCATTGAGTACAAAAAAAAGGTGAAACCATCAACGCCACATCCTACGCTTCCACTTTGCATAATTTGCGGGAGGAAATTAAAAAGAAAAGACGGGGTAAACTCGCAGCGGGTGTGTTGCTTCTTCATGACAACGCTCCTGTTCACACGGCGCGAGTTTCCAAGGCTGCTGCGCGAGATTGTGGTTTCGAAGAAATCCAACACCCACCCTATAGTCCAGACCTTGCTCCTAGTGATTATTTCCTGTTTCCGGATTTGAAAAAATGTCTTCGTGGAAAAAGATTTTCGGATGATGAAGAACTCAAGTCGGCAATAAATGGGTATTTTGCAGAGAAAGAGGAAATTTATTTTTTTGAGGGTTTAAAAAAGCTTATCTCAAGATGTAACAAATGTATTGATGTTAAGGGAGATTATATTGAAAAATAAAAACAATTTAAATTGAATTCGCATTTTCCTTCATATCGATACCGAGAATATATTGAACGCCCCTCGTATATGGAAGAAAATATGGAATTTGCACACGATAGGTTTGTTTGTTTAACGAATATTATATTTTTTCTATATAAATATTTAATTTATTTTTTTTCCATGCAGATTTGAATCATCTGATGGTGCACATTTGAAATTAAACAAATGGCAAATGCTAACCGCCAGTTTAAATGCAATTTCAGTAGCGGTTAAAGACCTACACCAATGGCGCAAGTATTGGAGAGACCAAAAGTAAGTTAATAAAATTGTTTTATTCTCGTATATGTAATGAAATATTTTCTTTACTTTAACATATATTTAGACTTCATGCTAAAGAGCGGGAAGCTCTGATCAAATCATCTTTTCAAAGAAGCGGGATTAATGGAGTGAAACAAATTAAGCAGCTAAGTGCATTTGAGGAGCGTATAGTTGCACTCTTAGTTCCCGCTTCAATAAGCGAATCAATAATAAGCGGATTCAAGGTCATGCTTTGGTGCAGTTATCTTAATGTGAGTTCCATCTATAAGTCTCACAATCCCGGGGAAAGATGCTATATTGTAAAACTCTGCTTTAATTGCGGCTTGCTCTACCTCGTCTGGAAATGTAACATATTCATGTGCTATTTCATTTAGAATTTCTGCTACTTCATGAACATAGCTGATGAACTGATGTTTGAGACATACACCCCATAAAATCTTGTCCAAGTGCTCGTTAATAGTTTCCTGTGGCAAAATATCGCAAAGCACAAAGAAAACGAGTAGTAATACTAATTGCAGATTGCCGCTCATTTTTATAAACACGATGTTTAATTTTTTCCAGAAATTCCAAACATAAATGCTTTGGGAAACGAAACAAGTCCATGAATTGATGTTCTGTTGTTTCCTTAAGTGGATCACGAGAGTTTCTGATATTCCTTCTGATAATTAGTAATTTTCTCCTGTGGAAATATAAATGATAAGATGCAACAACTTTATTAAAATTAATTTAGTTTACCTATTTTGTCGTCTAATGTATCGCCTTACAATAATGTTATATGTTGAGCTCATTTTCACTTTTAATAATCAATTCTTTAACAAATAACAAAACTACAAACAAAAATTGTGCGAGCAATTCCTTTTTTCAAGAAAAATGAAACGTCGAACTGAATTCAGCTCACTCAGCTGACAAAAACATGTTCACTCAGCACATTAAAACTCACAGCATGTTGCGGAATCGCACAAACTGCAATGTGTGTACACGGGCAGTGAATGTGAGTTTTTTTTTAAGGGTATACACAGGCAAAAACTCACTCTTGCGGAATCGGGCCCCAGGATGAGTCGGGCTTGTTTTTCGGTAAGTCTCATATACATATATCCTTTATTTAAACAATGTTTACGAATTTTGTCCCTCAGAACCTTATGCAAAAGGTTGTAAACAACGAGCGCATCGAAAATATTGACAAAAAACTACTATATTCAGTATGGATGCTCAGAAAGTGGGAAAGTTTTTTTATCGACTAGTGACCGATTTAATTTTTCGATAAGTGCAGCGCACAGGGCATTATGCGAAATGCTAGATGTCTTATATGATTTGGTCAAAGACTATGTAAAGAGATGCTCGGCTAATTGCAGTTTATTTCATATACTCACATGTACTTGTATCTGAAATTTACGTTAACAATAATACTTTAATTCAGATTTTTAAACAGAAAAGTGGGGGATATATTCGCGGAATCATCGGTGCAGTCGATGGACGGCATATGCAAATCAAGTGACCAACAAGAAATCCCATTGGCCTTTTCAATTGAAATACCATACATTCTGTAATATGTAACAAACACGTTCTTTTGACATTTTCATAACCTCTACTATCTCTCTTACTTTAATTCGGCGGTCGTCTAACACCATTTGGTGAACTTTAGCAATGTTATCGTCAGTGGCTGCAGTTTTTGAACGTCCCGAACGTTCATCATCTCCCAAGGTCCTACGGCCACGTTTAAATTCAGCTGCCCAAAATTTCACTATGGTAAATGATGCTGCAGAGTCCCCACACACAGAGTCCAACTCATTTTTGATTTGCGTAGGCGTATTGCCTTTCAAAAACAAGAATTTAATAACAGCTCGATACTCAATTATTTCCATTTTCACAAAAAACACTCACATCGACTCACTCAAAGGACTGTCAACTAAAAACTGCGCGTACAAAATGACTGAAACTTCGGTAAGTAACTGTCAAAAGATGGACAACTAGCATTCACTAGCTTTTATTGACAAGTGCCGCTATCTTTACGTTGCGGTCGGAAACTTTTCAGACAACCCTCGTAAGTTGTAAACGAAGTCGTTACAATTTTGTTTAAGGCGTATGTGATCAGAGGACAATCTCCACAAATATGGTATATTCGTTGGAGTACCGATTGCATGATGTATTGTCATGTAAGTGAACAGCAGAGTCAGTTAAACGCATGTCTCAGGTCGAAAACAGCGAAGTGTTTAATCAATCCAATCTAGATACTATTAACGCAGAAAATTAACCTGAAAGTGGAAGTGCAAGTGAAAGTGGAGATGGACAGCGCGGTATCACAAAAAGAAACTTTTTGCTTTCTATATTTTAATGTGATAAGAAATGTTCTTTGTATTGTTAAATATTTTAAGAAATTCATTTAACTTGATTTATTTTACACAATTAACTTAACTTAACTTAATTATTTAGGAATCTCTTTCTTGGATAAATCGCCTAAGTTGTTCGGAGCTTTACTATTTAATAGAATCTCACAATGGATAGAGGACAAGAAAGTTCTAAATGAATTCCCAGCTGGATTTAGAAAGAATTACTCAACAGTGGAACAAATCTTTTCACTTGTCAACATCGCTGAGATATATCATATAAACGAAAACATAAGAAAGTGTATAACTATTTTGTGGACTTCGGTGCGGCGTTTGACTCCATAGGCGTTTGACTCTACAAATTTGAAATGTCAAGCAAAGTCATTAATATCCTGAAAGCGATGTATGCTGACAATGTCGCCTATGTTAGGGATGAAGAACTTATATTAGAAGAATTTGAAACGACTGTGGTACTATTCATCATATTTGTTAACGACATAATACACACTGTCTGAGGTGGTATCGAAATCGGTCGGAAAAATATTCCAGACCTTAAGTACGCAGATGACATGGTCTTCCTGGCACTAATGACAAACAAACTCGACGTGTACTGTAGAACTTGGAATCTCTGTATGAATCTGAAATAATCAATGATGATTTTTAGAAGTGGTGGCGGCAGTATTCGAGGAATGAAAAGTGAACATATCAGGGAGAAGGCATCGAAATCGGTCGTGAATACAAATATCTGGGGGTTTTGATCTCGTCGAACTTAAATATGAACAAACATTTTGCGGTCAAATTATCCGAAGCTAAACGTGCAATTAGTTCCGTCTGGTATCGCTGCATGAAAAATAAGTACATTACACACAATTCAAAGCAGAAAATATTTTGCGCAGCTGGTAAGTCAATTCTTCTATATGGAGCTCAAGTGTGGGTGTATTGTTCTTCTAAAAAAGTCGAAAAGTTTCATTTCTACCACATAAAATGTGCGATGTTATTAGTAAAAATTTAAAAGCCAATATTATTTTTACGTAAATTTTTATGCAATCAAAACAGGATCCGTTGGCATCTGTGACATTCTTCCAAAGTGAAAAAACCATGATGTAGTGGTACTAGCAATCGCTTCTCACTCGGAGGGTCAAGGTTCGAATCCTGCCCATGACAAGTTTTTCAAGTTTTTCATTTGTGTAATTAGAACTCAGACAGAAAAATTCTGCGTGTGAAGGCATAAAGAATAGGCGCGCGCAAATTATAAAAAAAAAATATTTCTTTTGCCTAGAAGTGCTGACTTTTTGAGGCAATGCAATCTTCAAAGACTTTTATGACCTTCTGCCGGCAAAATGAATCCAGATTACGTAAAAGATGATAATCAATTGGGGAAATATCAGGAGAGTACGGTGGTGCGGAAGAATTTCAAACCCCAACCGCAACAGTTTTTGCACCGTTACTTGTGAGGTATGGGGTATAGCATTGCAATGCAAAAGGATCGGACCGTGCCTATTGACCAATCGTTTCTCCTGGTTGTATAGAGTTTTCCAATAAGGACTTGACAACTTTTTTTTTTAAATAAAACGCAAACCATTTGAGATATTTCAAAATCTTTATTATCGGCTTGAAGTACAATCAAAACATTTATGAATGGAACTCGACTTCGTTCATATGGCCACCGCGGGCACGTTTTCAGCGGTCGATTCCTTAGACCCAATTTTCAACGACTCGGCCACACATTTCGGCCGAAACGGCTACTATTTGGCCCAATAACGCCGCCGGCATGCAAACCGCACCAAACAGTTATTTTTTGTGGATGAAGTGGTGATTCATGAAGCACATGTGGAATTTCACCCGACCAATAACGCATATTTTGCTTATTGACGAACCGATTGAGACAAAAATGAGCTTCGTCACTGAAGATGATTTTGCGATGAAATTCATCATCTTGGCGCATCTTCTCCAGAGCTCAATCGGAGAGCGTACGTCGCTTCAAATGGTCCATTTAATTCTTGAATCAGCTTGATCTTGTATGGATGTAAACCAAGATCTTTACGCAAAATACGCCATAATGTGGTCTGAGCGATGCCCAATTCTTGAGAACGCTGTGGAATTGATTGATTTGGATCGTTTGCTACGGACGCCTGAACGGCAGCGATATTTTCGATACTTCGACCAACCCGTTGTCTCACTGACACGGCAACATCACACAACGAATATGTAGACTCAAATTTTTGAACCAAACTTGTTATTGCCTATCTACTAGGGAGAGAATTACGACTGAAAATTTGAGTTAACGCTCTTAAAGTTGCAGTCACCGACTTCGAATTTCGGTAGAAAATTTTTATAATTTGCAGACGTTGCTCGTTCGTGTACTTTACCATGATGAGAATGTTGAGTTTACTGAATAAATTGACAGTGACAGTTTGATGATTAGTGAAAGAGTGCGTTCATAAATGAAACAATTAAATCAAGTCCCTATTGTAAAACCCTTTAGAAATGAAAAGTGGATTGGTCCTTTCGATGTCCACCAAATTGTCACCATAACATTTTTTGGGTGAAGATCGGGTTTGGGGTGTGTTCTGGTTTTTCATCTACATCCAACCACTGCCTACATCTTTTACGATTATCAATACAGTTTCCACTTTTCAGTATCAAGTGACTATCCGGTGCAAAAACGATTCAGTTTGGTTTCTTAATGTAAGCGAGACGCAGGTTTCCAGGCGCCGTAGTTTTTGGGATTCGTTCAGTTTTTGGGGCACCCACTTATCGAGTTTCTTTAGCTTTCCTATGAGAGAAAGGTGTTGACTTATTGTCATTGGGGATACTCCCATGCTTTGTACAATCTCCCTCACCAATTTCGTTGGGTCCGCCACCACCGTTGCTCTTAAAACATCGTCGTCAACTAACGTTTCTGGCTTCCCACGTGGTTCATTTTCAAGACTGAAATCTCCCGAACGGAACTTTCCAAATCAACGTCGTATAGTGCGTTCGTTTACCGCTGCATTCTCAAATACGTCATTTATGGTTTTCATTACCAATGACGCATTATGTCCCATTTTAAATTCGTAAAGGAAGAGGGTTCGAATTTGAACTGCCGACAGCATGGTAAATAATTCCTACAAAAAAAAAATAAAGGGACTTGTAACTACTTCTCACACATCAAGCACACGTACCACTTTATTTTATATGAAAAAGAAAATTTAACGTTCTGGCACAGATGTTCACTCGAGAACTTCTGACTTAGACTGAGCGAAAATCGAACATTTCATGTGATACAACCCAATATGTCCCATTGGGTGTTCTCGTTTTACTAAAAGCTAACATTTCCACATGTTCTTATGTATTCTTTTCCCATCAGTTTTTTACAAGCAATGTGATCATAGACGTATGCTTTATCCCATTATGTCCTTTGTTCATGCACAAAGAAGTTTCAGTTTTTTAATCAATTGTGGTACGTATTAAATCAATGGACGAAAAAGTTGCTTATTTTTATAGTTGTACTACGTGTTATTTATTTTAAAACTTGTTGGAAAATTACAAAGTAATCTAATATCAATAAAAAGAAATAGTTTTTAACTAAAAAGCCTAAATAGTATCTAAGGTATACGCAAAAAACTAAATCTGGGGCATGCGTGTCACAGCAGTAATTTTCACTGCGGCACATGTGTCCCAACAGTAATGTATTAAGTACGTAATTTTTTTTTCTCATAACCATCGAACGACATTCGAATAAAAAGCGTCAGAGGGTGATTGCTGAGGATACCATTCAAAGCTTGTTGAAAAGCATCAATTCAGAGAGCAACAATAATTTCGATGATGACAGCGTTCTTGATCCGAATTACTCCGATAAAGTTGATAAAAAAACAGTAATATATTTACATTTCTTACCTCGAAAAAAGATGCCGAATTTGGAGCAGTCAATAGATGTTATTACGAGGGCGGGTCAATAAGTCCGTGATTTTTTGAATTTCTGACCTCTTTACTGAAACAGCAACACTGCTCCTGTCAACAGGCATCTGTCAGTTGACTCCTGTCAAAATTTAAACTTGCTGCGTCAGTTAGTTTGTGTTTGACAGCTATTTTTATCAGACTACTCACTAATTTGAGGAGAAAATGGAAAAAAGTGAATTTCGTGTGCTTATTAAGCATTATTTCTTGCGAAAAAAAACCATTACCGAGACCAAGGCTAAGCTTGATAAATGCTATGGGGACTCTGCACCATCGATTTCAATGGTAAAAAAGTGGTTTACTGAATCTCGTTGTGGCTGTACAAGCACTGAAGATGCCGAACGTCCTGGACGCCCAGTTGAGGTCTCTACACCCAAACAATCGAAAAAATTCACGATATGGTGTTGGCCGACCGAAGATTGAAAGTGCGAGAGATTGTGGAAGCCGTAGGGAACTCGCATGGCTCAGTGGTTTCAATTTTGAATGATCACTTGGGCATGAGAAAGCTTTCCGCAAGATGGGTGCCGCGTTTGCTCACAGTCGACCACAAATGCAATCGTGTAACAACTTCACAGGAAGGTTTGGCGTTGTTTAATCGCAATATGGAGGAGTTTTTGCGCCGTTTTGTAACCGTGGACGAAACATGGATCCATCACAACACACCAGAGAACAAACAGTGGGTTTCTAAGGGTGAATCGGCGCCAAAGAAGGCCAAGGTGGGTTTGTCAGCCAATGAAGTTATGGCGACTGTTTTTTGGGATGCACGCTGGATAATCCACATTGACTACCTTCAAAAGGGAAGAACAATCAATGGGGAATATTATGCCAACTTATTGGACCGATTCAATGACGATTTGAAAAAAAACCGACCTCATTTGGCCAAGAAAAAAGTTCTTTTCCACCAAGACAATGCAAGGGTGCACACATGTGCAGTTGCCATGGCAAAAATCCATGAATTGGGCTATGAATTGCTCCCTCATCCACCCTATTCTCCAGATTTGGCTCCGAGCGACTACTTCTTGTTCCCAAATCTGCTGAAGAAATGGCTTGGTGGAAAAAGATTTGACTCCAATGATGAAGTCATCTCGCTATTTTGAGGACCTCGACAAATCATTTTTTTTGGAAGGGATAAAAAAATTGGAGAAGAGTTGGACAAAGTGTATAGAGCTCAAGGGAGACTACGTTGAAAAATAAAATTATTTTTTTATCAAAAAATCTGTGTTTTACTCGTAACATTGATAGGAGTTCAAGAAAAATTTAAGTTTTCTTCAAAATTTTTCCAAGAAGTTTGTTTATAAAAATTGCCGATTGCACAAATAAGAGAACTGAAGTACTAAACAGAAAAATGCACAATATTAACAAGAAGGCTTTTTCATCCGCTTAGAAAAACCAACAGTGCAGGCTACTTATCCCTATGAAGTGATCGTTGTTATCCGTGTGTACTTGGTCATGTCTTTCAACCGACTACCACACATAAGTATATATTGGTCACAAAACTTGTCTTCGGGCAATATAGCTAGAAAAAATTTTATAAATCAAGATAGGTTTCTACTTCAGTCATCAAAACTATATATGGATCACCCAGAAAAGCATTGATGAAATGGTTTTGTGTCTAAAGTATACCTCTAAAAATTACCGGACCGACTGTGTGTTCCAATCAATCGACGAAGCTCTAGCAAAATTCAAACTCAGGTTTTATTTGAAACAATACAATCCAATGCGACCCATCACAAGAGGCACTCAGATTTGGCAACGATGTGATTTCACAACTGGATACACCAATGATTTAGACATTCACTCTGGAAAAGAAATAGCTTAGTCGAAAGGTACTCTTGAAGAACGAATTGTAAAGAAACTGGGTTGTTCAATCTCAAATCATTAAGCAGTCTTTTCACTATCGTAAACTTAAGGCCAATTTGGAGTTTGATTTAGTAGACACAATTATGTGGAATAGGAAATTGTTAACAAATCTTGATGGGTCAAAGGAAATGAGGGACTGCGTCTTGAAATATAAAAGTATCGGATGCTTGATTTGTAAATGGCGAGACATCAAAGAAGTTGTATTGATCAGCAATTGTCCCACTGACACCGTAGCATGTATGCAAAGAACCAGTAAAACAGGAGACGCTATGGGAGTTCTATGTCCTGAGATCATTGCTTTCTACAATGTATGGACGGAGTTGATCTTTTAGAGCAGTTTTCATCTCTTTATGATCCTGACAGGAAAACAGGAAAATAGTAGAAGAGAGTTTTTCAAAAACTGCTCATGGTTTGCGTATCCAATTCTTAGATTAGTTTCAAGAAACAAGGCATACGCAGATACCATTAATTACTTTTCTCATTGAATTGACGGATCAGAATCTCGCATATGGAAAACAGCGAGCAAAAGTTAAACTTCATATCATAAGCGGGCGCCCTTCCCAGCGATCAAAAAGCGTGTCAAGAGTTGGAGAGAATTTTCCGGTTGAGGGAACTATACACCGCTCTTGCAGAAGGTTTAAAAATAAGAAAAGAGAACAACGTACCAACGTACCTAATGACATTTACTGACGGGACATTCCTGTCCCTGGGCATTTTCTCTATTCTTAGATATCCTGTTTTGAAATGTGTAATAATACACATTATTTGGACCATAAGCAACCGATATACGTCAGAAAAGATTTGGTATCTGTAAAAAAAAAAATCCATATTTTTCAATAAAAATAAACAATAAATACATACGGCCATCCTATCCTCGATCTCGCCCTCGATATCAGAGTGCTCTTCGTCGCTGACGTCATTGACAAAACCCTCCTTAGGAAGCTCACACCAGTGCTACATTTTTTCCGACGCCTTGACAGTGTCAAGCTTCCGCTGGTTTCTCTGCGTGTGAGTGATATCCTCTTTTGGAGACGATGCATGGGCCTCGATATCATGGCTCCGGCTTCCGAGACTCACCTGTGTAGGCTCGTTCTCCACCAATACAAATTCCCCTGGCTGATACCGCGTTGGCAACCTGTGATCCGCGTTGAATCTTGCCTTCTAACGGGCCTGGCCATGCTCAATGTTAACTAATGCTTCGCCCGTAATACTCCTCGGTGTGTAAGCAAATAGGAGTTTGTACGGGCTCGCCTTCGTTGTGCAGTTCCAGATGGAATTCAGTCCCCACTGGACCGCTTGTCCAGTATCTCCCTTTCTGGAGTATGCACACATACACCTGAGTGACGTCAGAATACTCCGATTACATCTCTGCCCATTTGCTTTGGGTGTTCTGACAGCGGTCTTAATCTGCTGAATTCCGTTCTCGTCACAAAACTGACTGAAAGTTTACGAAGTAAAAGCAGTTCCTCGGTCGGTGACAATCCTTCTCGGCAACCCAAAATAGCTGGCCACTTCGTTCAGGATGCTGAGGACCCCTTTGGTATTCGTGGTCTTGACGGCTCGGAGAATGGTATATTTAGTGAAATTGTAAACTAAAGCAAGAACGTACCTGATTCTTCCCCTTCCCCTCGTAAAGGGCCTAAGATGATCGTGGCGCACGGTTTCGAATGAGAGGGGAATGCGATCTATGCTGTGCAATTCCCCCTTGGGTTTTCCGCCTTCTTCTTTGCGTAAGCGCACTCCACGCACGACTTGATGTAGCTTCTGGTGAATCCTCTCATCTTCGGGAACCAAAACGTTTTTCTGAGCCTTTCAACGTCTTCTCGTCAGCGGGATGTCCCACATCATCGTGACACAGCTTAAGGGTCCTACACCGGATTGCTTTGGGGACCACCCACCTCTCCGCATCATCTACCTAGCGGAAAAGGTGGTACCCTCTGTCAGTATAGTCCCTTTGCAGCTGTTTCCTCGCCAACGTCATCTCAACTGCCTTCAGTGTGGAGATCATGTCTCGCATTGGTGCGCACTTCATGAGCGCACTCCGGATCAGAGAGGCGGATTGACGAGCCTCTACTTCAGCTTATGAAACGCTTCTTCTTCATACATACATAATCCGGTCCTCTTTTACCCTAATGTGTCGAGGTGGCATCAGTGGTTCCCTCCTTTTTATTTTCTCGTGAAATTTCTCCACTGGGTCCTGTCTCTTGCTATTTGTTTAGTCGAATCCCATCTTTCCGCAGCTTCTTTCAAAATTTTTGCGAATGCAGTGTTCCATGTGGTTTTGGGTCTTCCTCTTCTGTTTTTTTTTGCTATTCTTGTTTCCCAAATTTTCTTCTCTTCCATGCGCACAAAATGTCCAAACCATCTTAGTTCCTTTTCCTCGATTATTAATTTAGCCGAATTGGCATGTACATATGTACTTGCTTTCTAATATATTCGTTCCGTTTCTGGTGTATTCTCCTGGCTCGTATAACTCTCCTGAGGTATTTCATCTCCATGGCTTGTATTTGTTTTTCTAGTCTTCCTATGAGTATCCAGTTTTCGCCTCCGTGTAACAGCACAGGTACTCGTAAGTACGTACTCGTACATCGATTTAAAAATCGATATTTTTGTTCCTTGTGTGATTTCGTTATAGTATAGGAACTTTTTTCTTAATTCTGCATACAGTCTATTTGTCGCTTTTATCCTCGCCATCAATTCGTCTTCCGAATTTCCTCTGATGCTTATAATACTGCCCAGGTAGTTACATATATCTTTGCACCTGCTCAATGACTTCTGCATTAACCACTCTTGCTACTTCACTTTCATTTCCGATCATGGCCACTATTGTCTTATCAACATTGAGCTCTTGAGCTTTACACTATTTTATATATTTTTTTCACTATTAGCAAACAGCACTACTAGTATGTCATCCGCGAACGCACATGCTTGAAGATAGATTGATTGAAACTGTCTATAACCGACTCTGTAACTATGCTCCCCCCTCCAAACAACAAACAAAAAAAAGAAATACTTTACTCGTAACTATCTTAAGATAGGGATTACATTCCACTTCGATATTCTCTCAGGCAGAAGATATCCACCTTGTAATGCAACTCTCCATCAAATTGTAGGAATTTCCCATCTTGGAGGTCTTCTACGTCGATGATAGACTTCACATTCTAGAATCCTTCGTGTATCATACGGTGCGCCGTTCGCTGAGCCACTGCCGACTCACACTGCTCCTGTTTTATAACGTAACAAGATCGCCATAAGTCAACTTCACTTCGAAATCTGTGACGAAATTTGTAGACGAAGTAGCGGTAGGATAACCTACAAAGGAGTAAGGTATTTCTTGTTATTTAAAGAAGTTACACCCGTCGGTAAGTGACAATTCTACGAGACTTAAAAATGATATCCAAGAAGGGCTTGCTTAGAAAAATTACAATCTCAAGAAGACCGTCGACAATAGACAATTTTACCCATAAAGCGCCTAATTTTTTCTACATTTACGGTAAGTAGTTAGTTATTTACTACATCCGAGAAATACCCAATGATGCGCTTCGCCAATCCAAAGTATATGCTTCTTTATTTTCTGGTGTACTAGCATAGTCCGGAATCCAAATTAATGTCAAAGTATCAATGTTGGACCAAATTGGTCTTAGTCTTACGAACTTGGGCTTTTAGCCCTGGTCTGATTATTGTACTCTTCTTCTACATTGAAACTTACGAGTACATCTAGAGCACAATTTTGATGCAAGATTAACTGAACTGAGAAAAGGCCAAGAACAACCGAATTATCTACTTTCCACGAGATTCCTAGAGGCTGCTGGCGGACTGCGTTTTGTCCCAAAATACTTTCGCTGTCAACAGCGTTCTCAAACTTTATTTTAACATCTAAATTGACATTAGGTTTTAAAGAAACGCTCAATTTTATTAATCAGCCAATACCTGACCTAGAGCGATATTGACTATGGGCCTAGGAGAACCAATTTTGCCTAGAAAGGGGCTACCAGGGCGATATTCTGAAAATTTCAGCAGTTCAGAAAGTAACGTACAATAAAAGTGATGCAGATTTTGGGTTCCCAACTAGAAACTTTTAACTGGCCTATGAATTCTGAGAAGGAAAGACCATTTGCAATACTACAAACGTATGCGGCAATCCTTTAAGATACTAAACTCAGAGCGTGTTACCTGTATATTAAGGCCTACAAAATTGTGCTTTTGCTTATGTAATTCTGTAATTCATAACGACCGTACGTACTGATAAGTCATTTTCGATATACGAACCGCAGATAAAGAACAACTGCTTTTAGATATAAATTGTTTAAGTGTCCCAATCTTTGTAATAAATCTTTATATCGTGTTGGTTCGCATGTTTAAAGGCCATTGCGTGAGTTTTATCATTTTATCAATGTTTTACTTTAATCTGCTTTTCTTTTTTTTAGTTAATTTAATTAAGTACAATATTAACTAAAAAAACTAATACAAATAACTTTTTTAATTTTAATTGTTTAATTTAGTGTTTTTTTTTTTTTTTTTAAGCATACTTTAATACTAACAGATGTTGAAATTCATAATTAGTGTTATAATAATACGGGAAATAATCTTACTTAACGGGCTTCCGAACCGTGAAGAGTCTCTGCCTGCTACAATGCAGAAATCGTCTGCGATCCCGGGCACGCTGCTTCCAGTTATGACACACCAAGTGCTCTGGCATCCGCGATGGCTAGGTCTTTAAAACGGAGGGTTGGCCTTCCTTGTCGTCTCGAATGGAGCATTATTGTCTATTCACTCGATGCAGACAACAACTCATAGAGTTCGCGGTTGTATCTACTTCTCCATTCGCCCTCCTCGTACACTGAACCAAAAATCCGGCGAAGAATTTTTCTTTCGAAGGAGCCATCAATTCTTTCTTCCTGCTTATGGTTCAGCACTCGGCGACATACAGCAGAACTGGCAGGATAAGGATTATGTAAAGCATACTTTTTGTCTTTCAAGTTAGGAGTTTTGAACGCAATTGTTTTGCCAGACCGAAGTAATAACGGTTTCTTATGGTAATTCTTCGTCGGATCTCCACTATGGTGTCATTCACATTTACCCCGAGGTAGGTGAGCTCCTTAACTACCTCGAAATTATTGCTATAGATAGACGTTTTGTCCTAGGCAGTGGACAAATGCTGGTTTATTTGTTGATAGCATGTACTTAGTCTTGTCCTCGTTTACTTCAAGGCCAACAAATTCTTCAATCACCGTGAAAGCCCCTATCACGGCATGCTGGAAATGACCGATGGTGTCAATATCGTCCAATATATCCGTTGAAGATACGAGTAGTGTCTTCCGTGTTGACACCAGCCCTGCGCACTATGTGCTCCAGAACGAGATTGAAGAAGTCATATGATAGCGCATCTCTTTGTTGAAATTCAATGCACGTTTGAAATATGATACGAGTAGTTCGGAGGAGCTACTTCCAGATTGCACATTGAAGCGCGTGTTTTTGTGCTTTTCAGTCCCACGCGACACATTTGGATCAGTTTTGTCGGGATCCCGAATTCGGTCATCATTATATAGAGTGAATACTATCGTATGCTGGATTTATCTCAGTGTGAAAATTTGGTCTATAGTCGATCTGCCGGGCCGGAAGCCATACTGGTACATGCCGATTAGTACTTTCACACAGTAAGATAAGATCTTATATGCGACGTTAATCAGGGATATGCCTCGATAATTCTTGCAAGACATAGGATCGCCTTTTTTGTAGATGGGGCATATGGATCTGATAGTCCAGTTATTTAGTATGCTTTCTTCCACCCATACTTGGTGATGAGTTGGTGCATGCACATTACCAAAGCATTGCCACCGTATTTGAAGAGCTCCACTGGTAGACCATCAGAGTCTGCGGCCTTGTTGTTCGTAAGCCTTTTTATAGCTAAGCTGACTTCATCTATACTGGGTGGTGGAAAACTGGATTTTCATTGACTGGATGTGGGTTTCCTTCTAGCCCTATTACTCTCTCTCTACATAATTCCGATTTAAGTAGCGGGAAATGCTACTTAAACACATCTACTATCCCCTGTGCTTCGGTGATTAGGCTTCCTTCGCAGTTTTGAAGAGCCTGTGTTCCGGTTTTGAAGCCAGCCGCCAGTTGTTTGGCATTCTTTTAAAACCTCCGGAGGTTGTTTCGATCGCGGGACTCTTTAATCTCCTTGAGCTGAGAGGCTGCGTAGGTCATCTTCTTTCTACGCAGGCTCGATACTCTTCCCTGTGCATCTTCTGTCGTGTTTTTCCGGTATACGCATTCATTATCATACCATGAGCTCTTTCTTTGGGGTGGTTGGTACCCTGCAGAGGTTTCGGCTGCCTCTTTAATGACTGCAACTGATTGTTGGCATTGGTGGTGGGCATTCACAGTGGAGAGTTTCCCACTCAGGCGTTCTCTGTATACTCTGGCTACTCCAGATGTGCTTAGGCGTCCAACATCAAATTTCTTCTTTTGGGTAGTTCGCAGCTTCTTCTCGTTGGACAGACGAGCTCTGAATTTAGCCGCGACGAAAAAATGCTCAGAGTCGATGTTTGCCCCTCGGAATGTGTGCACGTCGAGGATGTTGGATGCGTGCCTCGCTTCGATTAGTACATAGGCGATTTGGTTGGCGGTTCGACCGTCTGGAGAGCGCCAGGTTGCTGTGTGGATCCTTAGCTTTGGGAACCTAGTGCTACTTATCACCATATTACGAGTGGCAAAATTGATTAGGCAGAAGCCCTTGTCTGTTGTCATTTCGTGGATACTATGCTTATCAACTTTTTTTTATTTTACAATCACCGCAAACCCGCAAAAGAGGTTTTCCGATTTTAGCATTGAAGCCCCCGAGCGCAATTTTGCAAATGGCATCGTACGTCAATCATATTTGACATTTGTGAACTAAAGAGTTGCAGTATACAAACAGACAAGCAATGGAGCACTATACTCCGCAAGAGCGTGGAATAATTGTGTCGATGTTTTTGTCCAATAATCGGTCGGTGGTGTTAGCGCAGCGTGAATTTCGACGTCGATTTCCTAATCGTGTTGCACCAACTGGGCAAACATTCCGGCGCTTCGCTACTCAACACGAATACAGTGGAACCATAGGAGCCCATGCAGAGCGTGGCCGCCGCCGGACCGGTCGTTCGGCCAAGAATATTGCGGCTGTGGTTGCCGATGTCGCTGAGAACGAAGAAACATCGACCGGACGACGACCACGCTATTGGGCATCACCAGTCGGACCCTACAGCGAATTTTAGTGAAATACTTACACATGTTTCCATACAAAGCGCAAACAGTGCATCAGTTAATGCCTCATGTGTGTCATGTGTCAATTATTGCAAAGCCATCCCCAATCTCAACAACGAAGAGGACGATTTTGTGTTTTCACTTAAGCTGTTACGTCAATAAGCAAAATCTTCACTTCTGGGGCACTGAAAATCCGCGTGAGTTGCACGAAAAGCCATTACATCCACTCAAAGCCACTGTGTGGTGCGGCGTCCAAGCGGGAGGAGTGATTTCGCCGTATAGCGTTACTGATGAACGGTACAGGGCCATGATAAACGACTTCTTACTGCCGGAATTGGATGAGTGCAACCGCACACACAGCACGAGCCACAATGGATACATTCCAGACTTCTTCATTTGGGGCTACTTGAAGTTGCGGGTTTATGCTAACAAGCTTCAGATAATCGCAGCCCTTAAGGAGAATATTTGACAGGAATGCGAACAATTACAATCAACCCGAAATCTTGCGCAAAGTTATGAAAAATGCGATAAAACGGGCACAAATATGTATCAACACTGGCGGCAGCCACTTGGCGGATATAATCTTTTCCCCTTAACAGAAACAATTGTAAAGATCCAAATAAAGATTTCCATCACTCAAAAACATTTTTTTTTATTTAGCATTTTTATATAAGCAAAAAAATATTCTATTCAAATAATTGGAGCAAAAAAATCAAAACAAAATTTAAATACTCGCATTCGTCCACTTCTGCACGTTCTGTTTTAACCCAGTTTACTGCTGACTTTCAGTATTTAGTTCAAAGGCCCTTATTTTTAATTACACTTTTTACTCCTTTTGGCAAGCTTTCTACCAATGTTTCGATGGATACGTGGGGAATACGTTACTGCAACAACCCGTTTTCACGGGTGCCCACAGATTTTCGATGGGGTTCCAATCGGGACTTTATCGTTTGAAACTGCTGTCATTTCAAGGTAAGATATCAAGGTAGTCTTCTTTTTTCATAGTACCCATTATTCTTATCATTTTACGGATATTCCAGCAAGTGAAGGACCCCCACACCATTAAACTCCCACTCCCGTGCTTCATTGTTCGTTTGACCTGACGGTTTTTGAATTGAGTCATGTGAGCGATGCCAATAATATTGCTTTCCATCTGATTGGAAACGGTTGATTTTCGTTTCGTCGGACAAGATTACACGTTCCCAATCTTCTATGGTCCAGGATTTGTGTTCCTTGCGAAATTTCAACTGAACCTTGATATTTTTCTCAGGCTGAAACCATTCCAACGCTGCGAAGTGCTTTCCTGGCCGTCCTCTCACTCACTTCCTTCTTTATTGCTCTAGCGACCTCCTTTGGGATCCTTGCTCTTTTAGAAGTCATCATATTGATAATAGCCTTGGACGACCTGCAGAGCTTCATACGGTTTCCGTTCCATCTTTTCTTCATCATCCATCATGAGGACTGTAGAATGACTGTTTTTGCAATTTTCCTGGAAGAAATATCTTAGCCAATGAGGGCAACAATATTGTCTTGCAAACTTCTCGATGGGCCCTTGGAGCCACAAACGAAATGTGCAACATTAGACGAATGCGAGCATTAACATTTTTTTTCCGTTGATTAAACGGAATATTTTTTTGCTTGTTATTATCTTGTGTAAACATCAACAATTTAACTATATCAATGGAAACCTTAAGGGGTGAAAAGTCCCGCAACAAGGTAAATTTTTAAGGATTTTTTAGTCACTGAAAAATTGGTATCTTACTAAAAAAAGTCTTTTATTGTCAAATAGAAACATCTGTTAACTATATAAAAAAAAAATTATTTTTGTTTTCCAAACCGGCGGCGCTGCACGGCGTCAAAGTAGAGCGTTTTTGAAAATTGCATGCAATTTTTCATCTGTAACAAAAAAATCAAACTAGGTCTTGTTAAAAACATTATTTCTCCTACTCCAAGCCCTTAAAACCCAAAAAAAAAAATTTAATTTTGCACAATTTATAGAGATCAGAAAAAGTGACCTTTTTTACCAATTTGTTGAAACAATTTATTTAATTTGCATTGAAAAACATGTTTCAAAGGTTTAGAGTATAGCCAAGAGTGTCAAGAAGATCTCCTCAAAATGTTAAAACGATCGGACAGTTATTTTTGAGTTATGTTGCATGCCGTTATGAAAAATGCAGTTTTGAGAAAAAGCGATTTAAAATTTTCGGAGCAAAAAAAATTACAAAAACGACAAGGGCATAGAAAATTCCTTCTAATTCTTCGTAAAACTCATCTTGAGCTGTTCTTCCTTGTTTACGAAGTGTACGGACTTCTTTTGAAGCCAAAGATGACTCTTTGTTCTGTTAAGAAAAGGAGAAGGCGGAGCGTCCCCTGTTCATGCGGTCTGAACCGTCTGCTGTGCGCTTTAAAATCGAGTGTGCACCTGCGGCCGAAAACGCGCTGCCATTTCGAAACGAATAAAAATTTTGCTTTGAGATTTTAAGGAGACATTCTTGAGACGTTGTAGAATAAGTAGAAACATTTTCAAAAAATAAATAAATTACAAAAGATTTTGAGGATTTTTACAATTATTCTATCGGTTTTGCTCGCCACTGTATATTTAATTTTCAAAAAAAGTTTGCATTTATAATATAAAATATAAATATAAATAAACTACTCAAAACAATATAGGGCCCACTAAGTTTTTAGGCTCTCATTTGAAAAAATGACCACAAACGGTAAGTTCCGTGAATGCATGGGTCGGTAAAACGTTGACTTTGTGTTCTCCACACGCGTACTCGTTTATCGTCACTAAAAAATTTGACCTTTCATTCGTCTGTAAAGATTACAGGCTTCCAGTTGTCTATAGTCCAATCCGAATACTTACGGGCGTAACTTAAGCGCGCTGCCCGATATGCCCTTCTCAGTTTCAATCGAATGGCTCGCAGTCTGGACCATTGACAATTTTCGTGGAGTCGATTACGTACAGTTTGATCACTTACTTGAGTGCCGGTAGATTGACGTAGTTGATTTTGTAACGCCCGGGCGGTTACGGTACGCTCTCGACGTGCAATTATTCTTACGTACCGGTCTTCTCGTGTAGTTGTGACTCTGATTCTTCCTGATCCAGGTCTTCTTGCTACAGTTCCAAGAAGGAAATGCTCCCTGACGTTTTGGATACCTCGCCGCGATATACCGATACGAATTGCGACAGACCTTTGAGACTCTCGCTCCTGAAGCAAATTTACCACTCTTACTGCGTTTTCGATACCCATATGATGACAAGAACCGGGTATGGTAATCATAATAACGTTGTTGAAGAAAACTATTACAGAAAGTAACACTTAGCGACAACACTTATAATTTGACTGAGAAAACAAGTACCTACAGGAAATGTTGCATTAGTTGTTTTTTTAGAGCAATCGCTTTCTCTGCCTACTTAGTTGGAGGCAACGTTAAACTTGTTGCTCAAAGTATTGATGAATACTCATAGACAGCTAGTGAAATACTTCGCTTCGATAATGTTTACCAATAGAACAATCATAATCAAAATAAAAATTTGGTGGGCCCTATTTTGTTTTGAGTAGTTTATTTGAATAGTTTTGAATTTTTGAATTTTTGAATTTTTTTTGTTTACCATGGGAAACTACCAACATCAGATACAAAACAATCTGCTAATTGATTTCTAGCTTGAATCGACTGATTAGATGCTCTTGAGGCTCTTGAAGAGTCTTGTTGTTTAATGAGTCCTTTCGATCTTATATCCACCCATAGCTCTTACAAAGTTATGGAGAGCATTAGATAGCATTAGATAGTATTCCAAATTCATATTCGACATACCTCCTGGCATGAGACAACCTGTAGTTAGATATCCTTTTTTTGTCCGACAAAACTTTACCGCTGGAAGGTCTCATTATATTTTATTAAAGTGCAAATTCCTAATCAACAATGAACGCATAAGGCATATTTGGACGTACAGTATCTGCGAGAGGTTGGCCCTTGAAACTGTTATTTCATTATTTTCAAGTTTTTTTTATAAAAAATAGTCCCTTCGCATATAGTGCTGTCCGATTCTTTTCCAAACGCACCAAAGTTAAGTTATATTTTGTGTCTACAATAGCAAGCAATATTATTGAAAAAAAAAAAATTGTAAAATAGGAACCCACTCATCCACTTTGCCGTCAATGGCACTTAAACAGTTAGAAAACTGGCTATATACATAAAAACCTTCCGCAATTTCCTTCCATCGCCCTTCAGTCAACTCTGGAAAAGATTCTTCTCGCAAACATTCCCAAATAGCACTGCAAGCGTCTCTTAAAATCTTTCCCATTGTTCTGTGTCCAATTCTGTACGTCAAATGCAAATCAATTTGATCCCATCCAGAACCCATGAGTGCAACAAAGTTATGACTTAAATAATAAATGCCCTGTGGTATACTCCAACTGTCAATTGAAAACAATAAATTTGCCAAAATGCAAATGTCTAGCGTTCTAAGAATTCAGCAGCTCATCAAAGTGTAACTAAAAGCAGAGGTTTATTGTAATGATATTATTTTTTCTAAAGACACAATAAAAGTGAAAACCTTGTAAATTACTCGTATGTTGTGTCTGTAGGTTCCGTCATTATATGAGTACCACCCAACCAGTTACACCAGATCTTGTCATTGACCTGTGAAACGAATAAAAGTGTGTGTTTCTATTTCAATTTGAATTTCAACTTCAGTTTCGTTGACTAGTACGAGTACGTCTGCTTGCACTTCTGAAATTTGCTGTCATTGTGGATGGAGACATTCATGTCTTAAGACATATCGTCGTAATTAAGGGAAGAAGAGTCAAAGTGAGGTATTACAAAGTCTTAACGCACACAAGTGTGCGACAACGTCGCGGTTAATTAAGTTATTTGACGGTCAGAAGGTTAGGATATATAGATAGATAGCTGCGTTTAGGTACTCGCACTTGTACCCGTGTTGGCCGTTTGACATTTATTTTTGGTCCGCATGTGTCATTAATGTCAAAATTAGTGATCGCAGTCCAATTTAAGATTTCATTAAATTAGAATACCGGTCGGTAGGTTTAGTTAGATGAGATGTTAAGCTAAGATTGAATACAATACAACAGAAAATTTAAAGAAAGCTAAGTATCTGCTGTCCGTTTGATATACGCCAAACGTGATGTCCAATCAAATTGGACTGGTTGGCAGGTTTTTTTCAACATTTGTCAGATGTTTTAATTGTTTTGTGGAGACTTGTGGTATGGAGTACGTGCCTTTGTATAGTATTGTAAGTATTCATTCTATATGCGTAAGGTATGATCGTTGGTAATCGAGCCTTTTGAAAAGTGAATCATTTTAATTACATCATTTTAATTACTTGGAAATAAAGTATAAACTTTGTGGCTTTGGAAGGTTTAGCTTCTACGTGCCCGATTGAGACGAACGTCATATTGATGATGGTCAAACTTCGAGGAAAACACCGTTAAGCTTGGTAGTCCTGGTCAATTTTTCTTTTAGATGAGCAAGCACAATGATATTTTTCTGCTATGACAGAGGACTTAGCCTGTAGTTTGTTTACTACAGCTTTATATCTTTTGTTAGAAGATGAGTAATCACTTTTTTAAACACTCATCTGCTGATGTACCATTCACTAGCACCAAATTGCGAGGCCTAATATCATATTTGTTCGTCATCTTTGGTAACAAACGTCTTTGGGCGTGAGAAACGTTCACTTGGGGCTTGTCACCGAGCAGGATTCTATGGTATGATAAGATTAGTTATGCCCTATGCGTCCGTGGTCTGGGGGAACAAGCTCTCACGAAAACATGTCGCTGACAACCAGATTTCAAAGAATAATCTGATCTGTTCTAGTCGGTATAAGGTATCGTTGAGATATGGGGGTACGGCAAAGGCCTACGTATTTGTCTGTTTCTTCTATTAACATTTTCAGGAATTGGATCAGCCCTCTCTGCGAGATCGCCTTCAGATTCTGTTCATGGGGAATATATTTGTTAGAAATGTTTCTGTTGAATAGTTGCTGATTAGGTGTTCTCTAGACTCCTCAGTTCCACAGCAAAATCTACATGTGCTAGTGTAGATGATTCTAAACTTTTCAAGATGTTTATCACAAGGAAAGTGACCCGTTAGGGAAAACTGATAGAGTGTGGAAACTGGAAATATATATGCCTCTAGCAGTAGCCAAAATGAATGAATCTGGAATGAATCAGAGAGTATTTGAAATCAACTCTCGACGTCGCACAGGTATGCTTTCGCGCTGTATCCTCCTATGTCGACCACAAAAATAACTTACTGATCATTATAAAGCAATGCATTGAGTACAGGTCTCCGCTACATTTACTGTTTATCGACTTCGAGAAGGCTTCCGATAGTTCGAATCGAGATTCTGTATGGTTGGCCTTACGCAGGAGAGGCATCCCAGGAAAACTCATAGCTATTATAAAAGCTACGTGCGAAGGTAGTAAGTGTCTCGTTTTGCACAATGCTAAGATGTCTGAGGATTTTGAAGTCCAAAGTGGAGTACGTGAGGAGTGTGTACGTGGTAACACTATTGGTTTTGGTGGTTATTAGCGACGTACTCCGTGCAGCATTGACGGAAGGCGGCTGTGGAATTCGATGCACAATGACATCTTACTTCTAACACATTGACTACGCTAACGATGTTTACTTTCACATCGAATAATGGACTCAACATAAATACACAATAAACACAACCAAAATGAAAGCCCTTAGCACTTCCAACACCCGCGCTCAATTTAACATTGCCTGACAGGAGGTCGAGAAAGTTGACAATTTTCTATACTTAGGAAATGTGGTCTCGGCTAACCGGGGTGGCACCAAACTGAATGTGTGTAGCAGAGTCGGGATGGCTAAAGCTGCGTTCGGAATTCTACCCAGAATCTAGAAAATCAATGTTAAGAACGAAGAACGTACATAGATGCCGAATATATCTCTGATGTACAGCTTTATCAGAGGATGGGCCAATATCCTATAGACATTATTATACGGAGACGAAAGTGGCAATGGATTGGACTCACCCTACGATGCGAAGACAGTTCCATTGCGAAGTACGCCATGCAGTGGAATCCGCTTACCCAAGCATCTAGACATACATGGCGCAGAACAGTCGAGGAGGAATCGAGCTCATTAAGAATGAGTTGAAGAGAGCTCAAACGCGTTGCAGAACTCCGAACAAGATGACGCGCAGGCGTTGTTGACGCCCTATGCACCCCGAGGGGTTAAAGATTTATATATATATATATATACGGTACTTTTTTCTATTTCCCGTCAAGGAGAAAAGTTAATTTGACTAATTTTTTATATTAATTTAGGAATTTTTTTAAGTGGTTAAAACCATCTATCATTGTTTGATTGTGCATTATATTGCCCGGTATTTTATTTCTGTTTCAAATCGTTATAATACAAGCCAACGCTTGTACTTTCTGCTCCTTTCTTAGCCGGGTGGTACGCCTTTTTATTGCCATCAAGGTTATTGAATGCTTCATGACATTCTAGGAGGGTCTTCCAGAGTACGCGTAGCTACTTGTTGTTTTAAGTGCAGATTGACTATCAGAGAGTAAGTATAGTTATTTTGACTCTTACTGAGTAGGGTGAAAACAACTTCCAATAGGGCAGTCACTTCCACATGAAAGGTGGTGATATCCTTACTTCCATGTCCTATCACTCCTGCTCCTATGCCTTAAGACGTTTTCGAAACATCAGTATACCGCTTTTGTGAATTTAGGATTTGCGTTCCATATCTCCCTTGTGGGGGAGTAGACCCTGATAGGATAGGGTCCAGCTGGTCTAGAGTTTGAGATTTGGCAAAGGTGCCTTATGAGATAACCAATGAGGTTACGTTGTTTGAAGTGGTTTTCACAATGTAGGTTGAGCGCTTGCTAGCATTGTTCTACACGTACTAATTAATCCCTCTCCCTTCGACATTCATATGATGGGCTGAACTCTTAAAGCAATCTTCCATTTAGAAAAAGTGTACCACAAACAAGCGCTCGAGCTTCTATTTCATTTGACACCCCTAGATATCTTCAGCAGGCAAGTAGCTGCGACTACAGTGGACAATGGCAACGCCAGCATTCTTAACACCTTAGGAATCCTCACAGAGAACATCGATTACACCATACCTGAACTTTGGTTTGACAAAAACTTCCATGTAAGCTTCCCCTCTAGATCATTCTGGGAGGAAGATGCTTTCATGGAGTCAATCCATCTCTACACAGATGGATCTAAAACCGATAGCGAAGTTGGTGGCGGTGTTTTCTCAGATAAGCTAAATCTGAGCCTCTCTTTCCGTCTTCCAAATCACTGTAGCGTGTTCCAGGAGGAAATTTTGGCGATTAAAGAAGCTCTGTCCTGGCTGAAGAAAGACGTGATATCTGCAAAGGATATCCACATCTTTTCGGATAGTCAGGCCGCCATTAAGTCCCTGGACTCGGTCTCATTATATTCTAAAATCGCCCTTGAATGCCGATCATGTCTCATGGAGATGACAGAGCAGTTCAACATTCACCTTTGTTGGGTGCCGGGCCACAGAGACATTCAAGCAGTTTCCTTGACCTCGCCGATGAACTCGCCAAAATTGGAACCACTCTACCTCTTCTACCGGAAAAGGGTAGTATAGGTATACCAAACGCTACGTGCAAACTAGCATTAAAGCTGGATGCCAATAAAAGAACAGACCTTAGGTGGACTGCTGGGCAAACATGTCTAGCGATCAATGAGATCTGGCCAAAGCTGGATCTGAAACGCGCTAAGTGTTTGATCATTTTAAATAGGAAACATCTCAGCGCTATAATAGGTATCATCACTGGCCACTGCCTCATAGGCAAGCACGCAAGAATGCTTGGCGCTTTTACAAACGATTTCTGTAGAAGCTGCATGGACGAGGAAAAGGAGGAGACAATCCTCCACCTACTCTGTACACGTCCAGATCTCTCCCAGAGAAGAAAGCTTCATCTAGGAGCTTTCTTCTAAAACGACCTAAACGATCTAGAAAATATAGACGTTAACAGTCTCCTACGCCACGTGGCATCACAATGGGCCAATAGGCCTAAGTGGGTTGGTACTTCCAACAGCCACTCTTACCTACATACCTACCTACCTACTCTTTAAGACAGCATTAGTCCAGCCAGTCCCTAAAAAAGACGAATCTTTTTCTTTCTCCTCCTACAGACACATTGCACTTACGTCCCTTCTTTCCAAGGTCTCGAAACACGAAAACTTGCCAATGACTGGCAGTACGGTTTTCGTATCAGCAGGTCCACTGGTGATTTGATGACATGTGTCACCGACAAGTGGAACCAAAGCATACATCAATCTGGCGAAAGCAAGATAGTTTCACTTGATATTTCTAAGCCAGAGTTTGTCATCAGGCTCTTTTGTCGAAAATGCGTCCTTTTGGGATCGACGACTCTCTTCATCAGTGGATTAGACATTACCTTTCGGAACGTTCAATTTAAGTTTTCTTGAATGGTTTTAAGTCTGATATTCACAAAATAAATGCTGGTGTGCCTCAGGGTTCTGTCTCCGACACTCTTTCGAATTTTTATCAATGATCTCTTGTCTGCCCCTTCTAATCCAATATATTAATTTGCTGATGACAGACCTCCCTGCCTTTCATATTAGTTCCCGGACTCACGTCCCTGCTCTCCAGCTGTAGAACGAGAATGGCAGCGTATGCTAAGCTCATTAAATTCCGATATAAACAGCATAACAAATTGGGGGACTATCAACAAGTGGAATTTAATGCTTCCAAAATACAATATTGTCTGCAGTCGTTAAAACGAAATTTAAACACCCAGCAATTATCCACGAATAGCTCTTGCATCGCGCGAAAATAAAATATTTTCCATTCTCGATATGTGTGTCAATTACAACTTTCTATTGCAATTTCTTTGGAATGACCACATATTCGATGTCACCAAAAATGCTTCAAAATGTCTAGGTTTCCTCAAGCGATCTAAGAAATATTTCACCTCCTCAGATCTGGCCTCAATATATAAGGCATTCATACTTCCAAAATTGGAGTATAATGCCCACATCTACTCAGGTGCTCTTAAAACATCTCTCCACCTGCTAAATAAGATTCAAAATCATGCATTAAAACTCAGGGCTGATATTAATATCAGTCAGTGAATGGACACCTTTGAACACCAACGAAATGACTCGCGACTCACTTTGTTCTATCGTTATTTAAACCACCAGTGCTCCATAGAAATCAACAGAAGCATTCCACCTCTATAAAACTTTAAACGGTAACACTCGTCTTGCTATGAATGCTCATCAGTATACCCTCCAGCCCACTTTCGGACGTATTCTGAAATATCGTGATTCATCCCTAAGCCGAACAACTCGCTTGTGGAATGCCCTGCCGAGCTCTCTATTTCCTAGTCATTGTAGCATTCGGACATTTAAAACCAACGTACGCCTATCTTTCTTTCCTCCCTAATTTTGCTATGGAAATATCGGTGTAAATATATCAAATCTAATATCAGCGTCGTAAAGTTTAAGACTTTCGACATGGATTAACTCAACAAACGCGTGCCGATCAACTCGCTTCGACTTTTGGTGATAAAGCACCATCCTGGGCCATCGTGTTTTGCTGATGGTCGTCGTTCACTCCAGGACAAATTTCGTGAAGGTTCCAAAATCGCTTCTTATGTCAGAAAACATCGATGTTGTGCCGAAACTGAAACAGGAAGATGGTATGTCACTTTCGTGAAATTGAGGCGTGCTTGGGCATTAGTTACATTAAAATACATTTATTATTGCATCAACATTTGGCCGTCAAAAAGATTTCTTCGCATTGAATACCGCAGAATTGGACAAACACTCAAAAAATGGCTCGTATGGACTGATCCAAAGAAATAATGAAAAAATTCGATAGCGGTGCTTCAAAAGACGTCTATATGTTCGCGATAGGTTATAAATCATGTATCTATTCAGTCGACTGTATGGGTCTTTCAAGACGACCCAAATCCAACAAAAGTTCTTCGCGCACGAAGCACTTCGTAGCAATTGGTCGCCACCGTGCCATTAAAGCAACGTAGTCGGAATATGTAGTACACCATCATTTGTTTGCCAGAAGTGTTTGCAGAAATAATAAAAAGTGTACGACAAATATGGATCATTCTCCACCCTCACCGGTCGGCTCTAACAAGTGACTTTTTGAGCACTCAGAACATCGAATTGATGAGTGGTCCGCCGTGCAGTCCTGATTTGGCACCCAATAACTTTACTTTTATTCCCGCACATCGAAAATAAATTGCGAGATCAACGGTGGAAGAACGTTTTGTGTATACGCGATTGGCAGTATGAATTGAAGGAGGAGTGAAGACAGGAAATGTCCCAACTTTAAAACTCCAATTTGCATCAGGAGTTTGTTTGTTAGGAGTTGGGTTTTTTTTGGAAAAGTTAGGCTTCGGTATAGGGTTGGACTTAAAATTAGCATTATTCTGTTTTTTAGATTTAGTGGATTTTGAGGTAAAGGTAGTATCCTTGCGATGTTTGTTGTTTCCTGTATTCGGTTTAATTCTTTCCATAGTTAATCCACCCAGATTGATGACGTCGGAAGCAGGATTGATAAACATCCATTCATATTTTGACGGGATGCTTACCTTGAAGGTGTTGGTGGAGATCTTACGGCAGTTGCTGACATCTATTTTAAATTTAGATTTAAAGAGACTAGTTAACCTGTTTCGATCGAGGCAATTAAAAAGGCAACTGACTCAGCTTTGTTGAAATTGTTCAACTTTTTTATTCTCGTGTTCCACTCCGAAAGTGTCCATAAGATTCCGAATCTTGAGATTGTCGGTTCAGGAGTTGGTGTAGTAGCATCGTTTACCGAAGAGGATTATGGTGGAGGAGAAGATGATCCAGGAGTTACTAGTGATTCCATAATTGCAGATTCAAGCATCTCAGTAAGAAGCGAGGTGTTGTATGATGCAGTCGGTGGGGGCTGGGATTGCACCTGTATATCTTCGATTTTACTGGAAGTTATCCGGATGTGATCAGCAATTTCGATTAAGAGCGTGCGTGATTCGGTTATCTCGATGCTTAAATCGCTTATTTGGCACATGATGTTTATGAGCAACTGATCATTATTAGGCGGAGAGGGAATGCTGCTTCTGGATGTGCTTTGAAGATGAAAATCGAGGGAAGACCGTAGAGAGCTTAAAGAGTCTGTTATTGTGGGGATGTAAGATTTTATTATTGATTTAACACTATGGGATAGAAAATTTTTTGAATCTTCACTAAAGTCATGTTTGTCTGTTACTGACCGAATCACTGAGACACTTAATAGCAAGTAATATGTGGGACGGAGTGATGTCTTTGCGCTCATCACAATAAAACAAAAAGTTGTTTTTAAAATCTTTTAGGTACGCGATGGATCTTTTACTCAAGCCAATGCAAAGGGCATGGAATGACTTGCTACAAAGACCACTGCAGATCACCATAACAGCATTTAGGTCACTTGTTAGGGAGCAATTCACACTTCCACATAATTCAGACATGATGACGATGATTTAGTTAGGGTAGGTCAGTTCAAAAATTTTAAAACACAAAAGGCGGTGAATGAGAATTGGGTTAGTTGTTAATTTCACTTTAATAAACAAATCGAGTCAGCAAAACACAACAAAAGGCGATGAACGAGAAATAGGTTGTGCGAATTATTGCAATTAGGCAGGAAAAAAAATTAAATGGAAATAAATTAGCAGAGCGAAATTTAAACACGTCTGAACTTAATGAATGAACAACAGTCTCATCTACAGAGACTACGCTTATCGCAATGAACAACCGTCTCACTGCATTGGAGCAATCTGCAAAAATTGCGAATGAAATAAAAAAGGAAAACAAAAACCTAAAACTACAACTAGATGAGTGCAAAGAACGTCTCAGCAGAGCAGAGCAGTCAATCAATTCAATACACACCAACTATTTGGAAATTCGCGATATCCCGATTGTTGTCAATGAATGCGTCATCGATACCGCGGTAAATATTGTGAACACTGGGCTCGGTCTGGAAATTGGCAAAGAAGACATTGACCTCTTCTACAGAAAGAAATTAAGAGTGAACGGCAAATCTTCTGATTCTGAAGTACTGGTACTGAAGACTGAAGACTATCTGCTGACTTAAAATATATTCTTAAAAAAGCTAAAACAGCAAGAAATTAACTTAATTATGATTTTCTCTGGGTACGACGACGTGGGAAAATAATGATGAGACGATCAAATGGAATTGAGGTCAAATACATCAAGACTCTTGAAGATCTAAAACATAATACGTATCTAAATCTCTGTGATAATGTTGTGTAACGTATGTAAATGACCTTTATGATCCAAGTAATGTAATTCAGTTAGTGACTTCACAATTGTACATCAAAATATTAGAAGCATGAGAAGGAATTTTGATAACTTTTGTGCTCACTTACATAATTGCTGTTCGACCATGCCTCAAATCATTGTTTTAACCGAAATCTGGGTATTTGATAACGAAGTTTCTAACTTTTCTATTCCGGGTTACAGTGTTTATCCAAATTGTAATGAAACTTATTCATCGGGTGGCACGGTTGTATTTATTAAAAGTGAATTCGAAGTACAAGAGGTTCTCACACCAGTCATTGAAAGTGCAGATTGTGTAACTGTAAAATTGAATCTTGGTAAGATCTTGCTTATGACTATTATTTGTGTATATCGACTGCAGTTTGTCCCCAGTCATATTTTTCTTAAAGATTTAGAAAGTATATTGTGCTCTATAAACTGTTGGAATGTTTGCCTGGTAGGCGACATAAATATTAATATATTTAACCTACCTAAAGAATGTGATGAATATATGTATGCTGCTCTTATCCTCACTAGGTTTTCAAGCGCTTATAAATTTACCAACAAGAGTAGGTGAAAAATCCAGAATCCTGCATCGACCATGTATTTCTTAAGTCCAATGCTTTATCCAATATACAACCATATATTTTGGAACTCAGTATTACTGACCACTACTTAACTGGTGTTATATTTAAAAATGTCTTTAGAAATGACTCTTTTGGGAATAGCTCTACTCACACTGCAGATATTGGTGCGACAAAAGTGTCTCAAATAAATTATTATCCCATTATAGACTGAGTTTTTTTGAGGTGTCGGATTTTCTTTTTTTTAGTATGTTCTTGATTATGGTTGTCTTAACAGTATATAAGCTTTTAAAAATTGGTCTCGTGCTCAGTTTACACAAAAAATGCTGGTACCATATGGTACCACTAGTCTGTTACGGTGTCGATTATTCCAAATATAAGTGTTACCTTTTTAATTGTAAATAAGTATATCGAACCACAAAAATAGGAATTAAATAGACAGAATTAGTTGCAGAAAAGTATTATTTGTTATTTTGAAAACAAATTGAAAAATTAAGTATGAAATTGGTAATTACATGCAGCACATAACCCTACATTACATTTCATGCACTCCAATCATGTTCGGGGCGTTGCAGTTTTCTTGAGCACACACACACGAAGAAGGAACAAGCAAGTGATTTCGGCCGTCGAACCTTATATCATCACTGACCCGATTGTCAGTACGAGAATGCTTCGCAGACTTCGGCCGTCCTCCGCTAAGAGGAAGGTTTTGAAATCGAGTCAAATATGTCTGCGCTATGTGTCTGCGAAAATCCAATTGACTTTCAGCATTTCCTGTTTTTCTTGATAGGACTCAAGCATTACAAATAGCTGCATCAATCAAGTATGTGAAAATGAACCACCACCATTTTTTCCCCCTTATTCCAATGCGATATGTATTTATGTTTTGATCCATTAAATCAGTTCCACCCATAAATCGGTTGTATTCAGTAAATACCGCTGGTCGTGGAACACTCACCTTCTTTTTTTCCGCTGCACTATATCTACTTACATCTGTAATAAGGCTAACTCCATGGACAGTGGACATCGCTGTTACAACCGAATTGTCTTTCCAACATACAAGAGACATATTATCTTCAACACACTTCACATTGTCGTAAGTTCCCCGATCTTTCTTCTGCATTTCTTTTCTATTTATCAAGTGTTTATCCTTAGATAGCTGGCTTTCACTTACAGTTCCAGTACCATTATAACATCGACCTTCCAGATGTAATAGTAACTGAAAACTGGTAAAAAGGTTATCGAAATAGAAACTCATGGGCAGAGCTTGCAGACTTCTAGACATATCAATCATCTTTACTAAAGGAGCTGGAGCTTTTCCAAATTCCTGGTCATATTTAGGTTTCACATTTATGCTTTTGCCTTGATATATTCCAAAATCTAATTGGTAGCCATGTGGAGTATTTAGGCACCAAACCTTGAAGCCAAATCTGATAGGCTTTCCACGTATATATTGTTTACACCCATTTTTTCCGAAATATTCTATCATTGACTCATCATAGTTAAGAGCTTGTGATGGTACATAGTTTTGGCGAAAATAGGTCCTTAGTAAATCTGTGAGAGGCTTTAGTTTCCACAATTTATTAGTAACATCAATTTGTGTATTATCTGCACAATGTAGAAAGCGCATGATAGTTTTGAAACGATCCCGTCTCATGGAGTTATAAATCATTTCGTTTCTCATGTCTGAGCCTTGATCCCAGAAATGTTTTTTGGATGGCACGATGTTATAGCCCGAAATAACGAGAATCGCAATAAAAGCTTTCATTTCGTCGTGCGTTATGTTTGGGTTAGGACAATTTAAGAACGCAGCGTATTTAGTCGATTGATCAACTAACAAGTTGATGACTTTTTCTCCCCAGAGCAACTCAAACATTTCTATTGAAGATTTTTCCCTATATTTAGAGTAATCTCCATCAGGAAATGCAAACAGCTCCTTTGATAAATTTTCTTTCACCCAGGTACGTGCTGTTGTTTTCTTCTTTTTTTTTTGTGCTGGTTCATCGTCATGCCAACAATCTGAATCTTCGCCGGAGAAACTAGAGCGGATTACTTAGCCCTGGAACTGCTAGCATTGCCATGTATGCTACCACTAATACGTGAGCTGACACGACCACGTCCACGACCTTTGGAAGTACCACGTTCATAAATTTTTCCGCGAGACTCCATTTCAGGTGAAAATACATTACATGTTTTCTCACGATATAAACGTTGTCGTCGTAAGTTATTTTTCGACAATATAACCTCACAAGGGGCACTGAGCTGTCGACCACTGAGGTTATTTATCAGTGCACCAGTGTCCTCGTCTCCTGAATCTTCGTCTGAATGCACAGCGGCTTCTGGAGGTGCTATAAATATCTGCAAAGGTTCGAGATCCTCATCTTCTTCCAAAATAGCCAATATTTCGTGTATATTGCACCGGAACAACAGAAAAAAAAAATATTTACTCTAGGGAACATTAAAATTATATTTATTCCTAGATAATATATATATTTTTATAAAAAAAAAAACAATATGTTTAACAGCATTACGATCTGAAAAATTAAAAAATTTAAAAGATATGACAAGCGGCTAGGGGTACCATATGGTACCCAGCAATTAACAAACAAAATTTTCGATATAAATAAACACTGGGTTAATGTAAGTTAAACAAATTATTAATACACTTATAAAGAACACATAATTGTAATAACATTATTGTTTCGTTAGAAAACTGGAAAAATACAAATACTTACTTTGACAACTGGTCCATTTTTTCGAGAAATTTCCGACACACTCACTTCAGAAAAAAATATCACTCAACTGAAAACGATAACTGTTAATTTCGAATGTTTTACGAATAGGTCAAACCTCCTTTCATTCACTGCATCAATTAGTGTGTATCTACCGAATTGCGTGTTCATTCACTATAAGAAAATAAAACATACGAACAAGTGGTACCGTTTGGTACCTAAGCAATGAATGCAAAATTACCACAATTAAGAACAGATTTAAAAAAAATCAAACCCTAGACTACTGACAGGATTTGCTTTAAGATTGAAGAAAAGAATAAATTCCAAGCAAAAAAATAAGAATAAAATTAATCAACCTATAATTAAACATAAATACAAAGATTTGCAATCTAATGTGCGTAATCTTATATATAAGCAAAAACATGAATATTATTCCAATAAATTTTCGAAAAATCGGAATAATCCAAAAGAGCAATGGCGTATTGTTAATGACATACTTGGCAAGAACACAAAAGAGCCAAGTTAAAATACTTCAAAAATTTGGCAATAAAATCATCAATGACAACCTAAATATGGCCAACAGTCTAAACGATTTCTTCAAAAATGTTGCTGAAAAATGTAAACCAGGTGTATCTATTGAACTAAATAGCAGTAATATAAAATTCTTAACTGTCAAATCGAGCCAGCTTTCCTTCTATTACGGGCCCATTGGCAATCTAGAGCTTCTCAATATTATCAACAGTTTAAAATCTAAGAACTCAAGTGGAGTAAATGGTATTAGTAATATGATTATTAAGAAGGTTGGGAAATACATAATAAATCCGTTGAGGCATATTCTTAAAGAAAGCTTCCAGTGCGGTATATTTCCTAATTGCCTTAAAACCGCTTTAATTAAAAAAGGCGATAAAGGCGCTTGTGTCTCTCGTTGTTATAATTGTTGTTTCTGTTGCACTTGCTAAAATGAATTCACAGACATGGGGTACTTCCATTGACAAATCGAAAACTTTATTTAATATTCTTTGCAAATTGAAAAACGGTTTTAATATATGTTGTTTAAATGCACAGAGTCAAAAAACACAAAATTGATGAGTTCCGTTATTTGTTTAGTGATAGTATAGTCGATGCTGTTTGTGTAACTGAGACATGGTTTGACTCGGAGTTAAAATCAAATCTAATAAACTTAAATAATATGCAGTTTTTTCCAGCTCACAGATGCCGCAAAGGAGGAGGTGGTGTTGGTATCTATTTAAAAAAATGTCATAAGTGTCACATTATTAAAAAATCATCACCAACCGACTTATTGGAGTACGTATTCATTGAGGTCAGGACTATTAACGAAATTTTCCTTCTGGGGTGCATATATATGGCTCCGGATGTTGCACACCATACACTAATAAGAGATGTGCTCGAGGAATTATCTCCTTTATATTCCAAAATCGTTATATGTGGTGACTTAAATCTAAACATCTTAGAAAAGGAAAATAATGCTTTTAAAGAACTGATTGAGTTCCTTCGTCTGAGTTTCGTAAATAGTATCCATCCTACTCATTTTGCACCCAACAAAACGCCCTCTTTAATTGATATTGCATTAGTGTCTGAAGAAAATTTCGTGCTTCGGTACGATCAACTTCCTGTTCCAGCATGTTCGCATCACGACATGATTCTGTTAACAGTAAACATACTTTCAGAAGTAACGAATAATGATTTCTTCGAGTCATTTGATTATACAAAACTTAATCCAGTAGTACTTTTTCATGACTGCCAGACAATAAATTGGCAGCCGATATATTCAACAAATGATACCAGCTTTCAAATCAAATATTTCAATGAGAACATTTTATACCTTTTTAAAAAGCATGTGCCAGTGGTAAAAAGAAGGTCCAAGAAATGCACATTACCTTGGCTTACTAAAGAAGTCTTTCATCTCATGAAAGCCCGGGATATGCTATACAGGAGATGGAGACGGTAGAAATGTCCTGAAATACACACAGAGTTCAAAGTTGTTCGTAATGCGGTAACCTCATTAATCAGATCTAATAAAAGGTCATTTTATGCAAACAAGTTCAATGCAGTTAGCTCAAACACCGACTTTTGGAAGACTGTGCGCTCACTCGGTTTGACTTTTGAAAAGTCAGCCCTTCCAAGCCTCATCAACTTAGACGAACTCAATGCTAAATTTGTTTCTGCATATGATATACATAACCCAACAAATATATCTGAACCGCAATGCAGTAGCGACGACACTTTCTCCCTACAATGTACCGACGAAATCAGTGTTGGTAAAACGATCCTTGATATTACATCTAACGCAGTCGGATGGGATAATATCGTTCCCAAGTTTATAAAAATCCTGCTTCCAGTCATTCTTACTCATATAACCCATATTTTTAATTCAATACTCACAACTTCAATCTTCCCTGAAAGTTGGAAAATTGCTAAAGTGGTGCCAATTCCGAAATCTCCATCGCGCCCAGAAACTGAATATCGACCCATTGCCATACTTCCATTTCTGAGCAAAGTCTTTGAGACTATCGTTAGTAAACAAGTCAAACATTATTTAAACGATAAACAGCTTATTACAAACTGTCAGTCGGGTTTCCGTGCTAAGCATAATTGCACCACAGCTTTACTTAAGGTTTGCGAAGATATGCGTGAGGGCTTAGACCACAAAATGTTAGCACTAATTGTGTTTTTAGACTTTTCTAAGGCATTTGATTGTGTTAATCATAAAATACTAGTCATGAAACTTCGGACCCAATTCTTGTTCGACCGGTCTCTATGTAATTTGGTGTCGTCATATCTAAGTAATCGGTCACAGTATGTGTGTCATGAGAAAAAGCGCTCATCTTGTCTTTTTGTTCCATCAGGTGTTCCCCAAGGATCCGTTTTAGGACCCCTACTCTTTATATGTTATATAAACGACTTAGCCATGCGTCTTGTGAATTGTAAACGTCATATATATGCAGATGATGTGCAGATTTATTCTGTTTTTCCCAAATCCCAAATTAAGCAAGCGATAACTAATCTAAACGACCAATTAGCAACAATTTGTAAGTGGTCATTTGAAAATAAACTCAGTATTAATCCAACAAAGACTAAAGCAATGATCATTAATGCTAACCGAGTCAAAGTAGACATTCCTCTTCTTTATATTAATCGAACTCCAATTGAATATGTTGAAACATTCAAAAATCTTGGGGTTTACATGAGCCAACAATTTACCTGGAGGACTCATATTACAAAAACTGCATCGAAAGTTTATGGAGCCCTTAGAGGACTTAGCCCAACCACCAACTATCTTCCCACCAAAGTTAAGTTAAAGCTTGTAAAATCATACATCCTGCCTATTCTATTATATGGGTGTGAAATATACTCCGACATGGATTATGAATCTCGGCGAAAGCTGAATGTTGCCTATAATAGCTGTGCGAGATACTCGTACATATTCGGCATAGGAAGATATGACCATATCTCTTTCTACTCCCATCAGATTGTAGGCTTGTCAATCGACGAATTGATGAAATATCGAACTGTACTATCACTACACAAAATTTTAACAACAAAACAACCGGAATATTTTTTTGAAAAAATTAATTTTCCGCAAAATGTTAGAATGTTGCAATTGATCATTCCAAGATGCAAATATGTTACTACATCTAGACAATTTTTTGTTAACTCGATTCGCCTTTGGAATAGTTTACCCGTAGATATAAAGCGTACGACGAACAGAACCGCCTTTAAGAAAAAATTGTTTCTTCATTATGCTAATAATTCCTAATAGAGTTGCCTACTTTCCTATCTCTTCTTTCCTTATGTTTCTTTTTCTTAGTACTTTCTTTTCCTTTATTTTATTTAAACTTAACTCCTTAAACTAAATTCAAATTAAAGTAATGTACAAAAGCTTGTTCTATTTTTTAAAAGATGTGTTTTGTACACAAGTCTTATGTAAACAATGAATTCAATATTAATAATAATAAACTAAAAGTAAACCTAATAACTACAGGCCAATAAGCTTACTCTCGGTGTTTTCTAAGATCTTCGAAAATGTCATAGTAACTAAAATGCTTAGCTTTCTTGAAAAGACTAGGTTCTTTAATAAGTCACAATTTGGTTTTATGAAAGGCAAGTGTACTGAAGATGCAATTGTTGTATTTTTGAAGCGAATTTATAATGCCTTAGACAATGACCAAAAAACAGCTGAACTATTTCTTGATCTTACAAAAGCATTTGATCTCGTAAATCATAACTTATTAATACAGAAACTCGGTAAGGCGGGTTTTAGAGATAATATTTCTGTATGGTTTAAGTCATATTTACTTAATCGAAAACAGATGTTTATGGTTAATGGATTTGTAAGGAAGGAAGAAGCATGTCCGCATACTGGGGTCCCACAAGGTTCAGTACTCGGACCAATCCCTTTCCTTGCTTATGTTAATTCTATATTTAGCCTACCTGTTAACGGTCATTTAATTGGCTATACTGATGGCATAGCACTCTCATATGCAGACATTTCTCTAGTTACCATTCGAGATCAAATTATCTATGACCTAGATGTGCTCAGAACCTGGCTCAATTACCATCAGCTTGCCCTTAGCACAAAGTCTAAGGCGATGTTATTTTTCCTAACCAACTTGAATGAAGTAATTGAAGGCATTATTTTTCATGACATTTCTTGTGACAAGATTAATTGCAATAACAATTGCTTTATGCTTGATTTTTTGAAGGAGTATAAGTGTATAGGAATTCTAATTGACAACAGATTAAACTGGAGGCCACACATCACGTCTCTAAAAATAATGTTATACATATCCTTGAACAAAATCTTTCACCTACGCAAGCTTATCCCGCATACTTTGCTTTTAACTATTTATTATGCCTTGGTTCAATCTCGACTTGAGTACGGTCTCACATGCTGGGGCTGTGCTTACAAAAGTAACCTAAGTCCTATTATTACCGTACAGAAAAAAATAAAGCAATTGTTAAAACAATTAAAAGTATGGCTGCTTTCAAGAACTGAAGTGGAATCTCTTCTTCAAGTATTATCTTAGCACTCTACTCATCTACATTTTACGAGTATTGCTTCTATATTTTCGTTTTCACTTTATTTTTCATCTCTCGTTTTCTTTTTACGGTCTCGTCTTCCTTGTCCTTTTCATTCGGTGCACTCTCGCTGTTTATTTCGTCCTTCTCCACCACCACTATTCGGCTTTAATAGTTATATTTTTAATTTTTTTTTTTTAGTCACACGCTTGCAATTGGTTGTATTACACCACAAAGTGTATTTTTATTTCATCATACATCGCATATTTTAATAGAACCCAGACTTCATTTAAGTTGTATTTTATAGAAATTATCAACTAATTGATGTTTTTATAACTTATTATAATATTATATATTTAGTTATTATCTTGAAATAAAATTGAAATTGAAATTGAAAAAATTGAAAATTGAAAAAAAAATTGATTTAAACGCATGCAACAGTGTATTGATCTCCATGAAGAATACTTTGAAAAACAATAAATCCATTTTCGATGATAAATATTTATTAAGTAGAAACCTGCTTAATGGTGAAGGAGCTAAGACTGCATTTGGAATAGCGAAAGCAGGATTGGTGACCAAATAAATAGCTGATAAAATGATGATGTAATAATAGCCTTCTATCATCAATAGAAGACAAGGAATTCCCTTTCAATTCACTGCCATTTAAGGATACTTCTTACATACCCCGGCGGTCCCCCACCTCAATCAACATGCCTCAACATGCCTCTCCAACCAGCTCGATTTCTAGCTAGCTGCTTCCACTTACGCATACCGAGTTGGTTGAGGTTACCTTCCAACTAAGCGCGCCACTTAAGGTCGTCTAGCTTACTTTTTTAGTATACGCTGTAAACGAAATCTTCTGAGAACATACACGTCGTTATACCTTCTCCTCCACGCTCCGTCACCTCAGGTGGGGCCAATATCACATGTAGAACTTGTCGCTTAAAGCAATTAAGAGAGCTTCCATCCACTCTAGAGAGTGTAGACGTCTTACAACAGGGCAGGTACATTTGATGAGGGTCTTGCATAGTATCTTCTTAGTTGCTCGAGATACGACTTTGCTGCACAATTGCCTTCTTAGCTCATAGAAGGAGCAGTTCACGAGAGCTATTATTCCATTACTGGAGTTCACTGCACAGTCTACTCGTAGGTAGTAAAGTTCTTTCTCACCTCAAAATTAATGCTACCGATAGTCACATTTTATAGTACCTCGGTGTTGGCATCGGTGTTGATTATCCTGTTTTGAAAAAAGCCTATATTTTGTTTTGCTCCCATTCTTGCTGCCTCTAATTCAGAGCTCACAAGAGCACCGCTAACATTGCGCTGGTATCTTCCGATTATGTCAATGTCATCTGCATATGCCAGAATTTGGACAGAGTTTTGAAATATTGTTGTGGCTTGTGAGTACTATGTCAAGGAAATCGCGTAATTACGTAATATGAGTCAATTAATACAATACATACGCTTTGAAAAAATGCCACCCCTTATGGATGCATGTTTCGTTCATTAAACTCATTATCAATATATGGACAATATATACTCGTACATATTAAAAATATTATTGCTCACAGATAGACTTCCAGAAACAGCACAAAAAAGAAAAACTAAAAACAAAAAACAGACTTGAAATTGAAATATATACATAACATGGGAGTTAATAGGTGCTTTGTACTCTGTCGCTCCGTGTACCATGCTGTATCTACTATGTATCTATAGGGTGACCAGATAGTGGGAATAAAGTTCTCTCTCAAAGAGAAAATTTGAGACTATTTTGTACAGATAAAATGTCAAATGTCTTTATTTTGTTTTTTTCCCAAAACAGAAAAAATTAAAAAAAAAACAGATTTAATGAATTTAGCAGTTTTTTATTCAAAATCTTCGAATTTCAGGTCGAAGATTACGAGTATTTCACCCTAGACATATCTGAATGAGTTCTTCCGATAATTTCTCTTTGTATTTTCATTTAAATTGCCTGCTTTTTAATACATTTTGTTTGTATACACTTTCTAAAAACATTTTGCCATTTGAAACTTTAATTATTAATTATTAGTTTTCTGTTATTAAAATCTCACTTATTTTTTGCAAAACTAAGTAAAAAAATTGTTCCATTTCAAAATAAAAACAAACCCAATCACAGTTTCAAATAAAAAGAAGCAATTTGACAGTTTTTTACAAATTTGTACGAACAAATTTTTTGGATTAAAATGGACAAAAGAGGGGAAATGAATAGCTTTCTCATTTCGCTTTCCTCTGCGAAAAACTACGAAAAATATGAGTACGCGAACGAATTTTGGACTGTTTTCGTAGATTTTCGTAGTTTTTCGTAGGTTTGCACAGTTATTTTTCAGCAGCTATACCAATGACATTCAGCCATCAAAATATTCAGCAAGGTTTGCCTTTTCATCATACATCGTTTGAAGCTTGCCGGACGTGCGAAGATTATTAAGAAATGTCACAATTTCTGCTCAGTTTTAAATACGCAACGTGAATTTCATTGTGAGATCAGTCGCCATCATGGCTTCAGTGTGCAGCCAATTCGTCGTACCGTGGAAAAGTGTGAGCGTGAGTACAGTCTTTTGGATCTTAAGCCGCCAACTAGACAGAGATTGGTGCGAAAGAAAGAAAACAGTATCAAAGAAGACCCACAAATGTCGAGTCGATGCCAATCAGCTAAATTGGGCATCGCAAGAGAGTCAAGCCGGCTTATTTTGCGGTTGGATTTGGGCCTACATCTTCCTCATTTCGAAATGTAGAAGGAGACACCGTTACCGTCAATGGTCTCAGGTATAGAGCGATGTTAACCAACTTTCTGTGGACAGAGCTTGACAACATCGATATATCGGAGCTGTGGTTCCAACAAGATGGCGCTACATGCCATACAAGCGACACCACGCTGAAAGTTGTGAAGGAGAAATTTTGCGACTGGGTCGTCTCACGGCGAGCGTTCACCGATTGCCCGTCGCGATCATGCGATTTGACACCACTCAAATAATCGCTTTACGGCTATGTCAATTCCTTAGTCTACGCCAACAATCCAACCACTTTGGACGAACTCACTGCTTCAAACGCGTAGCTTCAAAAGTACGTCTTGTGTCTACCAGGTAGCAACGCCCCTGTTGAAAGGGTGTTTTCTAATATGAATAAGATATGGACCAGTTAAAAAAAAAGTTAGGAGTTTCGACTTTGAAATCCATTCTTATAATAAACAGTAACGTAAATAAATCGTGTCGAGAGTTCCATGCATATTTGAAAACGAAACCTGGTATTTTAAAACAAATTTGCTCATCTGAAAAATATAAAGAAGCAACCCACGCAACTGCTCAAGAATAAATTTTAATTTATACGAGTATTAAGCAAACATTGTACATTAGAAATGTCATATTTGGTTTAATTAATATACTTTAACTTTTAAACGCAATAAAAAACACTTTCATTTTTTATCTAATGCATGTGAAATATACATTAACATTACTTTTATTTATTTTAAAAAATAAAATAATTAGAAAAAAAAATTATGTGTTTTGCCGAAAGAAATGCACATGTGTTCCGCTTTGAGAGGAAAAAATTATGGTCACGTTATGCATGCGTAATAATCGGTCTTCGGCCGATGAAAATTGGTATCCTTAGCAAAATGTGACTTACAAATGACAAGAAAATATCAGAAAATATCCAAACCCATATTACAGAAGGTTTGCTTTTCTCTAATTACTCGCATGCTGGAGGTGCGAATAGCTGTATTTGCGCTATAGCTTTTAGCAAGTGTTTTTCTTAGCAATTACAAGTACTTCGAAATAGAATTTAGTCATGGTAGTCATGGTAGTCATTAGGCTATACAATTTTCCGTGGTGACAGAGTCGGTCGTGTTGGTGGTGGAGTCGCTGTTTACATTAGAAATGGTATATTTCGTGATGTTAAAATAATCCAAAGGTAATAATGAGATGGATATTTTATTTCTGGATTTAACAAGCGATACCGATACAGTTCTCCTCGGAGTGGTTTACAGACTAAATAAGAATGTTAATCTTTCTCACCTTATCTCCTTGTTAGAAGAAGTATCTGTCACTTCGCCTAACGTCATCGTATGCGGAGACTTGCATAGTGATCTCTTGTCAGATCGCAATCTGATCGATAGTATGTGTTTACTTAATCTTCTTCCAGTTAATTTTTCTACACCTACTCAGTTTAAAGATACTCGAAGCACTTTACTTGATGTCTTTTTTGTTAGTGAAGCCACAAGGGCACCCTTTTATGACCAATTGAGTTTAGAGATTTTAGACACATTGGCTACTTGCTTCTAGAAAATGATGTGCGCAGCATTAACTGCGACTTAATATATAATAACTTTTTAATATTCATGTGCCGCTTAAATCTAAAATTGTGAGATATAGCGCTAATCCATGGTTTACAAGTGACATCCGAGAACTTAAGGAAAGGCGTGATGGAGCGTATAACCAATGGAAACGCTTTCGTATAGAAGATCACCATATGTTATACCATATTCTCCGTAAACAGGTGGTTTGCAAAATTCCCGCCGCAAAAAGACGATTTTATTTTGGGCGACTAAACGCATCAATGACCGGAAAACAGTTGTGTAAGAACTTGAAGGAAATTGGAGTAGGAAAGCAACAGAACATCCTTTTTGATAATGTTGATCGTGACGAACTGAATCGATGTTTTGTGTCTTGCGCTCCCCCTTCCAATGAACCTTTCGAGTTTTCTCGCGTTGAACAGGTTGATGTGGTTGAGAGTCTACTTTCAATCAAATCCAACTCTGTTGGCGTTGACGAAATTCATCCAAAGTTCATTAAGGTTATCCTGCCCACCATACTTCCATATGTTGCCCATGCTTTCAATCACATTCTAACAACAGGTGTGTTGCCTTCTGCCTGAAAAACTCAAAAATCCTACCTAATCCCAAGAATCGAACAAATAAAGATTGCTATACTTTCTTTTCTCTCGAAAGTCTTTGAAAGATTAATGCAGAAGCAAATAAATTGGTACCTTAATGCGAATAATTTATTGAATTCTCATCAGTCTGGTGTCCGTGTAGCATAGCTGTACCACAGCACTTTTGACTGTGGTAGACGACATACGACACAAGTTAGATAACAATCATGTCACGTTTCTAGTGCTCCTCGATTTCTCTAAGGCATTTGACAATGTCAGTCACGCAATACTATGCAATAAGCTTTCAAGTAAATTCAACTTCTCTTCTTCCGCTGTGTGCCTAGTATCTTCGCAGCTCGCTAATCGTCAACAAGCTGTGTTTGTGAACAATAAAATGTCACACTTTCTTCCCAATACACGTGGTGTCCCCCAAGGTTCCATCCTAGGATCCCTTCTCTTTTCTTTGTAAGTTAAAGAATTGCCCTCCATCGTCACTAGTTCCTATGTCGAAATGTACGCTGACGATACTCAGCTACACATCAGTTGTTCACCTGACACAATCGATGACACAAACGCCGACTTGAGTAAAATTTTTAATTGGTCGCAACAGAATTCGCAGAATACCATTGAGGTATCAATACTTTTACTCGATACTGTATCGGTCATCAAGTATCGATACTTTATTGGTATCAATTGAAAAGTATCGATACTTACTCGTATCGAATCGTTTTTGGAAAATTTAAAGTAAAAATCGTTACAAGTATTGGTATTTTTTATTGATAAGTAAAAAATTATAAGAATTTATGAAAAGAAGTCTGTTTTTGTAGTGCTGCTCCAAAATATTAATTTTTCCAAAAGTTTGCCTTTGTGACTGTTGCGCTAGCTTTGGAAAACAGCCTTTCGCAATGTACAGAGTTACCTACTACGCTCAAAGGTATGCGTGCTTGTTTATATAACGCTGGGAATACGGCCTTTAAATCCTCCCATTCCTCTAATGGGTTGGCTTTTAAAGCGCAGACTGGATTAGCCAAATAAATTGACATTTCATCGGCTTTTGAGGAAACACGCCTCCGCTTCTGGCGTCATGTGATGTGACAAAAAATCAAAATCTTCGTTGGCGGTTTCATCTTCAGACCCAGTGGTTGACATTGTCATATCTTCTTTAATAATGTTTTTTTAATTTTTGTATTGCCCTCTTACATGCATTTGCGTCTTGAAAATTGAGATTTTGGAACCGTGGGTCTAAAATTATTGCCAACGCTGCAAGTGTGTTAAATCCAATGAGACCAAGTCTTTTTTTACATTCAGCCAGTAGTTTTGTTTGCAACTGATTAACACATTCTATTGGTGATGAAAATTTCGTTAGCTGAGATGGGAGACAATTAATCATGGGTATGATTTTGGATAAGGTAACGTAATTCTGGCCTATTGATTCTCTTGTAACAAATTCGAAAGGTTGTAACAACGGTATCAACTGTTTCAATATTTCAATTTCCTGTCCAGTCACCAATGTAGGACTATCTGTAGCATCGAGTAATAGTTGTGCAGCAATTTTGGACAAATGTGAAAATCTATCAACTAAGTATATAATATAGTGAATTCCAGCGCGTCTTAACGTCAAGAATAAATTTTTTAGTACACCCCTCAGGAACGCCACTATCAATCTGGATTTTTCTTGCTTTATCTGATTGTATAGCACTATTTTTAATCCATTTAACAACATCTCTAACTTTATTGATAATACTAGTAATTGCAATTGAAGTATTTTTTAATGACAAATCTACTATCATATTTATTGTATGTGCAAAACACGACAAATGTTTTCCATCATTCATTTCACCATATTAGCGCCATTGTCTGTAACTACGCAAGTTACTTTAGACAGTGGTATATCCCAACTTTTAACAATATCGGAAAATACTTCAGATATGTACTCTGCTGTTTGGTTTGATTGGAGTTCCCTAGTAATAATATTCGATCTGGTAAGGGCTGCTTTCTCTAAAAAATGTACTGTAACTCCCAAAAAACTCTTTTCATTCATGGTTTCCGTCCATATATCAAGAGTCACACATAGCTCAGTTTCGTTAGATATTCTTCAAGTATACTCCATCTTTGTATTGTCACAGAGCAACTTTTTAAAGTGTGTCGACGAAGGTACTTTGTAATAAGGGACTAATTATTTTATCAATTTCAAAAAAACCTTCTCCTTCAACAACATTGAACGGTCAAGTATAGACAAACAAGCTTGCCAACTACACAAAACTAAGACTAGGATGCGTTCAAAAACTTCAATTTAAGATATGCAATTTAATAAAACCTTAACTTGGAGTGATCACATTAACTTAACAGTTGGAAAAGTTTATGGTTTCTCTTTGGGCGACTCAATGCTTTACTCCCATAAAAACGCGAGTCCTGTTAGCTAAGACATTAATTATCCCAATCTTAACATATGGTTGTGAAGTTTTCAGAGAGTGTAACTCGATTAGTAACCGTAAGCTAATTGTCGCTTATAATAATAGAGCTCAATACATCTTCGGTCTTCGAAGTTTCGACCATATTTCACATTTCTCTTACCGAATATGCAACATCACGTTCGAAAGGCTCTTACAGTACCGTACCATACTAATGTTGTATAATATAATTTCTACACGTCAACCCCGCAACCTCTTTAACCGACTAACGTTCTGTGTATCCATCAGGACTAGACAAATTTTATTCCCTCGCTATTCCTGCCTAGCGTCTGAACGTAAATTTTTTGTTAACGCCACTAGACTCTGGAATTCCCTCCCTCGTCAAACCAGAGAAATAAGAAAGAAAAAGAGATTTTTAACGCACTTACTCGTAAGATCCTACTTCTCCAACAATTGAAAAATTAAAAAATAAAAACAAATATATATATATATATTATTATGCACCCTAATTCTTATTGTATAAGTAAATTTCAATTTAAACCGTTTATATGTTTCATTTTCCACATCATTAATTTGTATCCCTCTCGTTAAATGGTAGCCCTCATTGTCTCTTTTAAATAAATTGTTTAACTTATCACTATTTTAAAAGATAACATATCTTAATGTGTAAGCCTTCAAACATCTACTTAAATAAAAAAAAAAATTGAAATTTACGTTCTCGTAAACACTATCCATTTCGTCACTTCAGTGCAAATAGAGTTGAATCACGGATAGGCGGTACATTAACATACTTAGTGCCCGTGAGCTAATACAAAAAATGTTTTTATGTCGTTCTATGATAAATGTTTACAGAAATGGAGTTTTGCACTATTTCTTTTTTGCTTTTTTTTTTTTGTAAAGAACTTAACACTCAAGTGGGTATGACTACTACACTTAAGGTGCCTGAACAGCACGTGTTAAGTTTTTAGAAAAATGTGACAGAAAGAGAAACATTTAACATTTAATCGGAAAACTAAATTATTAATGTGATTGGACTTGTTGTATTCTAGCCAACGATTCATCTTACGTGATTTTAGTTGCCTGAAAAAAGAATGGTATTGAATCCCGAACAATCCGATTTGAAAGCCAATACACTACCACTTGAGCCACGGCCACCCACAAATACTAGTGAGATTGACATTTTTCATGTATTGACATATGAATTTAGGAGCACCTTGTTTTCAGAGGATTCAAAAGGTCGCATATAAAAAATACGCACATTAAGTCTTGAGAAAGCCCAGCTATTAAAAAATCATAAAAACGAGGTTAACAATATTCAAAACACTTTTTCTAAATTATAATGTAGCATCGCTCAAATGACGTATTATACTTTCAAAATGTCTTTATTTATTTTTTCACTGTTTGGATTTAATAGCAATGAGATGAACTTGCTTTTTTTTTTAAGTAAAGACGTTAGTGACATTTGAGACTCATTAATAATATAAGCCCCTTGTACTTCTTATTACTCAAACTTCTTAGAGATGTCGAGAAGCTATTAGGTCTCTCTGAAATGTGGAAAGTCATAGTATTCTCGAACATTCTTAAAAGAATTCAAACCATGGGTGTGTGTTGCCATCACTTGCCACTTTCCATAGCACGTCAGCATGATGCGATATTCTAAGTTTGACCGAGACGTGGTGCAAGCAGCAAGAACAAGACTTCTTGTCTTGATTCAACAGAAACCCCATTTCAGTTAATAAAACTTTCGAAGCTCAGGTCAATTCAGGATTATTTGGCATTTAGCCAAGAGGACATTGCAAATGGATAAGTAAAGACCCCAACAAATAAAAGAAGGACGCCCACCTTCAGCTATGCATGTGGAATGTTCTGGTCCTCAACAGACCAAATTCAGCCGAATAATTAGGCAAGCTTTAGACCTCTACAAAGAGAATATCATTCACATCCATTAAATGTAATTACAAGAACCGGAGAAAAGAAAGATGAAAAAGTATTACGTTTACTATGGTATACGTAATTGCTATGGACAGAAGGAAGAGCCCCTATTTCGATGGGGTTGTCGTAAGATAAATATTTATGCAAGATGACTCGACTTTAGTGAATTAAGGGCTACAGTCCACAGCAAGACTAAATTCAACAGTAGAGGGCTGTAATGCACTCACAGTACTACAGATAGGAAGAACGAATTTGGCAAAAATTACTTCTCAAGGCTTCTTAACCAGACATACGAATATGACGTTATGATCGCCATTCATTACTTTGATACTAAATTAGAAAAGAGGTTTTGGACACGAAGGAGTTTTCTGATGACATAGAGGTAGTCAGCCTTGTTGAAGAAACGGTTCGATATGCCTTTAACCACTAGATGAATCAAACCAAACAGTTTCCTCCTTCGGGTACAAAGAACCACCCCCAGTTTTGAGAGGGTTTACTGAATATGTGGCAATCATCGATCAGACCTAGGACTCCCCGCCCTTCAGAGCAGACTATCACTAGGCATGATCCAGCAGACAGTACAGCTACACCATCTGAAAACATGTCGACCGCAATCAGTCTGGATCTTCCGCATTGCTAAGTATGTTCTTCGATAGAGGATACATTCGCAAAGCAGCTTTGCGCACATAAACCTCAATTATTCCACCCATGCTCTTAAATGTGAATATGAAGGAAGTTAGGCTGATAGGGTTGTACGCTCCAAACGAGAGTGCTAGGCTAGCAGTAAAAGTTATTTTCAGAGATGACACCAGGTGTCTCTTTTCGTTTAGTATTGTAGTATTGTAGTATGGCTGGACATGTGCAATTGGAGCTAGGCGACTCAAAACCATTAAAGGAAGCAACAGTGTATTTGGTGGCCTCTTCACGATGTATTTTGTTACTCAGACCTCCTGTAACTTCGCTGAGGTGGTTCTGACCAGGTTTTGGCCAGGTTATTGGAAGTGAGTCTTAAGAATGAGACAGAGTGTCTCTGCTGTGTTTGACCCAGTGAAATAAGGTTTTTTTTAAGTGATTCCAATCAGACCGATTTCTGCCCTCTTCTTGCGTCGATCTATCAAGCTTCCAGTCTTCCTCCAAATTATTATCCAGTGATCTGTTTCGTACTTCTCACTGCAAATCCGCATTTTGCCATGGAGTGGGAGTACTGCAGGAGTTTTTCATGGCTGGAAAGGTGAGAGTGAGGACGTCGTTCAGACACATGAACGGCTTTCTCTATTTTCTGTTTCATTCTGAGTCTAGGCGGAACTTACCGATCTGCACCTTAAACCGAGTCCAGTAGGTTCTGCTCGGAATTACTTACTTAGTTACTTAAGTGGGACTACAGTTTGCAGTGAACCTGGGCCTCAACTAACAAGCTTCTCCAGTTACCCCGTCTTAAGGCAATTGCCTTCAATTGCGCACTCCAAGTCAGCCTATTAGTAGTCGGCCTTCTACTTGTGAGTGCCACCTAAGATGTGGTTTTCTACTCTACTGAATTGTTCTTCCAGGCTAAATTAGAAGCATTGGTGTCCATTCGTCCTACATTTCCTAGCCATCTCAGGTGACTGATGTGGCCGAATATTTTTCGAAGTATTTTTCTTCATCTGCTTTCGATGCAGTCCATGTTTCAGCGCAATAAAGTAAGACTGGGATGATCAAAGTCTTATATATAAAATATGTTGGCTGCCCGGAACGTTCAGACGTTTACAATACTGGAGGCTGTGATCAATTGATTTAGAGTGTCATGATCGATAATGATAGATAAGGAAACCGTGTGTTTGGTATGGTAATATTTCGTCCCGCAGCAAAGTCAATAAGCCAAGGTCCTTTGGCTAACATAGTGTCGTGTTGTTTACAAGCTCTTCTAGCAAAGATGTCTTCCTTTCCTATAAACTAGTACGATTTTAACGTCATACTTCGTACATTGCTCACATGTCTTGTCGAGGAGCTCGTAGCTTTCCATTCTCTGATGGCGTCGTCCTTGTTTTCCGTAGAGGCATGGGCGGGCACATATTAGGCCTATATTATCGAATTTAGCCTTGATGCGGATTACAATAAGTAACGCGCTCACGTGTCGGAGGCTCAAATCTTTTTGCCTTGGTCTGCCTCATCTCGCAAGTCCTCAGCCGAATAAGCACCGTTTATTTTTCCTATAGCAATCACCATCACAGTTTCTCATCCTCGTTATGTCCCTCCCATCCCATCAAACTTCCTGTATGGTGGTGATATCTGCTTGAGAGCAGCCAAGAATCTCTGCTTCTCTGTTAAGGGTCCGAAGATTCCACGTGTAGATCCGAAGGTAGTTGTCCTTTAAACGTTTTCAAGGGTCGTCGAAAGTGAACCATTAGCTGGTTCGCCACATCTTTTTAATCTCTTCCGTATAAGGTGATGAGTCCAATGACGACGTAGAGCAGTATTATACTGCTGGTTGAGCATATGTTTGGAATTTTTGCCTGCATGAGTAAGGATTTCCAACTGGGAGGTAAAGCAAGCACTTCACAACAAACTTGATTGTTGCAATAATGGCCCAATCCAAATTATAGGATAGTCAGTTCCCTATCCTCAAGAGTTTTGAGGACTAAAATTAGACAGAAAGTCTATTCGTTGATATTACCAAAGCATTTGACATGGTAAATCATGAAATCCTTCGGTGGAAGATTGAAAAAGCAGTGTTTCGAGGTTTTATGCTCAAGTGTTTCAAGTCATGTCTTTGGGATAGATCTCAAAAAGTAAAGCCTGAAGATATAAGGGGTGGAATAAAATTTGTAAAACTAGGGGTTCCCCAAGAATCTTGTTTCGGACCTGTTCTCTTTCTGATCTATTTTTACTCAATATTTAAACTACATTTCCAAGGCCATCTCACAGTCTTGCAAATGATGCAGACCTAATCTACGGTTTCGTAAGTCCTCTAAATTTAATTACTGATGTAAATTCGGATTTAGACTTACTTAGAATATGGTTTGCAGTGCATAAACTGATTGATTCTAATTGATTCTAAAGCAAAAGTGATGTTGTCCAGTTTTTCAGCGCAAGATGACGTTGATGCCGAAGTTTTCTTGCATGCACCTGAATGCCAAAAATGTAAGCTATTGAACTGCTTCTGCTACCCAAGCTCTTCAAATATAGCATTTTGTAGCAATCTTAATCTTTATCTGAAAATTCTTCCTGTCTGTCATTTATATTGCGGTAAAGTCTTAAGCGGCCCCTAGACGCAATATTGCTATGCAATATACTGCGCAATATTATTTGCTGGGTGCCCTAGACGGTGCAATATTTTTCCCAATAATTTAGTTGAGCTAATATTTGTGTAGACAACATGTTGAGGGATACTGAAGTTTATTGCGTAACAATTTATTAAATGAGCTAGTAGTCAACCGAATGGTTTTCGAAATTTTCTGTTACTAGTCGGTACATTATTTAATGAGCTGCTGGAAAATATTACTCCATTAATAAATGTAATAATGTTATGGGAGATCGAGATGCCATTCCTTCTAGCCAGCATTTGCCAATTGCACTACGATACTATTCTACTAAAAATCCTTTCAAAGATTTAAAGTTTACAAACGCTGTATCCCTCCAGAAATCCATGTTATATAATAGAAACTTTTCGAGTACCTTTAGTATACATCCTGAAGGATTACATACAGATAAAGAAAATCCAGCAATTATTGAAAATTATTTAATTTATTATTAGTTTTTATTTATCTATTTATTGAAAGGTTAAGCAAAATTGAGCAGTAGTACGATCCTGTTATGATTCTGAAGTATTTTGAGATTGCTCTTCTTGTGGTGTTTTCATTTTGTATGGAGTAGAAGTACGGCTGTAATTATTAATTTATACGTAATCCCTACGCAGAGTGCCTGCTCATTTGGCCTTCAAATCAAATATCTCTAATTGCTTGTTTTGCAAATACGAGTAATGTGTTGCTGGGGTTCCATTTTCTGAAAATCTGTCATCAAAGCTGAGGAAGTTTGTTCAAATATATAAACTCTTGTGATTCATCATATTTTGTCCACTTTTTTTGTTGAGGTTCATCTTTGAACTGTAAACAAATACAAGCACATACACATATTTAAAACAGATAATAACCTTTGTATTAATATTATAATAACTTTACTTGAAAATTACAGATGCCAGACACAGAAGCTGAATGGAAAATGAATGCGAATGGATATAATGATCGATGAGACGTAGACGGAAAGTATGTGCCAATTAAAAGGCCACCAAATGCGGGCCCATACTACTGCAATTATAAGAAATATCATAGTTCGAGTATATGGCCGTTGTAAACTCAGATTAGGAATTTATTATGGTAGATGCCGGGCATACTCGCAAACGGACGAATATCAGACGGAGGCGTTTTAGGTCGCACGGCATTTGGAAAAGTACACGTATTATTAAATAAATTACTTGCAATTGTATATTACCAAATAGGAGAAAAAAAACTATCATTTGTTTTTATTGGAGATTTTTTTTACGTGTAGCTGCGTGCAGATATAAGATATTGCATGCGAGCTTTGCGACAGTTCGGGACTTGACCCACCCAATAAAAACACCCGGAGAAAGCATGGTGTTACCATCCTTCCAATAATCGCACCTAGTCGTTAAACTAATCAGCAATTTGTTTCTAATACTTGTAAATCTATGTTATAATAATTTAACTTTGGTCTGTTACCTTTTGCTTTTTTAATTCGTTATCACTTTGTTCGTGTGGTTATGTTGTAATAGTAGAACGAGATAAAACATACGATCTGGAGGAGAATGATGTTTTAAGCATCGGAGAGGTCGATGACGAAGAAGACACAGCTAGGAGCAGACTGTGGGTTGGTAACGACAACTATACAAAAGTTATCTCCGACATCGTTTCGACTTATTCTCCCAAAATAATAACCTCGAAATGCATTGAGATGAACCTCGTGCTAACGGACGAAGTCCAGGAGACTAGCCCTACCAGAAAAGAAAGCTGTGTACAAGCAAGTGGAGGAATGGTTGGACAAAGGTGTAATCCGTCACAGTCGATCAGACTTTGTTAGTCATATTGTCCTAGTGAAGAAGAAGGACGTAACTAATCGTTTGTGTGTAGACTACCGAAAACTGAATGCTAGGATTGTCAAGGACAGGTACATGGAGGTACTAAGTGTGATTTTCTGAACAGTTCTACTAAATTCCTTGGACGTACGAGTAAAGGAGATCGGAAGTACGAGTATAAAGGCATTTGTTGAAAAGATAAGCGCTGTGAGGGGTTTTCCGAGACCGACTAGGCTGACTGGATTCTTCCGTAAGTTTGTACCTGTTAAAAAATATATAATAAAATTGCAATCTAAAGTGTATTCTCACCCTAAATGTAAATTTGTACTTGTCATTTGAATTCCTTCTTACAGAACATACATACTCGTATGTTGAATAAAGTCAGTTGAAGTTTAGAACTCAAACGAGTAACAAGTTTCGGCTTTGTTCGTAATATTAATATACATTATTCGGTGATCGCAATTATTTTATTACATGGTGCCGAAACCCGGAAGGTAGAAAATGCATTTTTGTTGACACTCTTTAGTTGAGGGAATAGCTTCAGCAAAGCCATCGGACACCATCTTTTGGATAGCTGCTTCATACTCTTGAAGAAGGGCCGGATTCTTAGATAGCCGCATCGTCAGGGACTTCAATCGATTAATTGCGTTTTCTTTGTTGCTGCGGAGAATAGCATCTGGATTTTTCCATGGCAGAACAGCTTCGTAGCGATGCCCCCTTCGGGTTATACATTGAGATTCTCTGCCAGAAATTGGGTTTCCACTTCTTCTTGCCGAATGCCAATGTTTTCAAGCGACCAGAATGATTCGCAATCGTTTTCCAACGCTGATAGTCACAGAGCGGCACTGCAAGAAGGGATACTTGAGTTTTTGTTCGAAAAAATATTCTTACCGAACGATGACTTTCCTTGTAACGTCCATCCAAGAGTAGTCTCAACTGCTCTCAAGGTGGGTGAAATGTAGCGCTGTTTACCGGTGACTACTGACCAATACTTGTCAGATCCGATCAGCAAACTCAGTCCGTCTTCTGCTTCGATCTTTGCATGATGAACATCAGCCATAAGGAGACTTTGGATCGAAGCGCATAATAAGTCAGGTGGAGGCAGAACATCGATGCAAATATTTGGGACCACTACCGCTTCTATCTCCACATATTGATTGCCATACTGACTTTGGAGTACAATTCGTACTTTGTTAAACAGCCTTGATGGAGTTTGATTCCTGGATCGCCGATGTGGAAAAGGCCACTGAACAACAACGACCGTAATACTCATCGCTTTGTGTGGTTCACTCCAGGGGCACTATCTCGTCAGATGAACCAGTTTATGGAGTACCGAATGACAAGAGTTACTTTTGGGGTCAATTACAGCCCATTTTTGTTGACAGCTATCATACGATAGCATTTAAATCTAGAAGAAACTAATTTTCCTTCAACATGTCCACTGCTACAAAAATGTTAGAGGCTATCCGAGTAAGTCAAGAAGCTGTGAAGATAATGGGTAAGGCCTCAATGAATTTAAGGAAATGGAACTCGAACAGCAGTCGCGTACGAGATGTTTTGGGTTCAGGGCATGCAGCTGTAAATCAAAAGGTGCTTGGATTGAACTGGTATGGGCTTGGCGACGAGATTGGAGTGGCGACGAACTCGATGGTGGAGTCACTTAGGCGTGGTGGAGCTAACACGAGGATTGTTCTAAGTACAATTGCGAGAGTTTTCGATCCTTTGGGCATGCTCAGCCCAGTTATTGTGAAGGTGAAGGTGCTTTTCCAGTTCATATGGAAGGCCAAGCTGTCCTGGGACGAACCGCTAACCGGACATCTACTAGCAGAATGGGAACAATGCGTCAAAGGCTTACGGCATCTTAGCGAGGTAACTATACCGCGAGCAGCTTTGACATTTTGCGCACCGAATGCAAAGGATGTGCACATTTTTGCTGATGCAAGTCTCAAGGCATTTGGGGCTGTAGTCTATATTACAAGCGTAAATGCATTAGGAGACAAGATATCAGCATTTCTTTGCGCGAAGAGTCGGGTAGCCCCATTGAAAGACAACGGCCTAACGTTGTCGCATTGTAGTGACAAGGAAAATCCGGCTGATCTTGTGACGAGAGGTGTCAGCGCTGACATTTTACAGTCATCTTCTCTTTAGAAAAACGGGCCAACCTGGCTAAAGAGTGGAGATTTTCCAGCTCAATGCACCGAACAAGGGGGTGACGTTGCTATGGTAGTGGAAACTGCTTCCGAAGCTGAAATTATACTGCCTTCGGCTTTACTCCCATATGAAGAGGTGGGGGTATGGAAACATCTTGTACGAGTAACGACATACATACAGCGTTTTGTTAAGGCCTGTCGTACGAAGAATGGTTCTGCATCTAAACATCTAAGCGCAGAAGAAGTCATGGCTGCAGAGATTTACAGGATCAGGTATACTCAATCTATTTGTTTTACTAAAGAAATTCACTCTTTGCAGGATGGGAAGCCGGTTCCGAAGTAATCGAAAATTGTTGAACTGCTTCCTTTTCTTGATGACAGTGGGCTTTTGAGTGTTAATGGTCGTCTTCAGTATCTTGACGACTCTTCAGATATACGCCATCCCATTATATTACCAACAGAGTCCCACGTCACGGCCCTTATTATAGACGACTATGACCAATGCACCCTACACGGGGGTACGAATATTGTGCTGTCCGAACCTTTGCCTGTTGATCGGCTCAGATTACTAAGGCCGTTTGATGTCATTGGCGTCGATTTTGTTGGTTTACACCTTTGATGAATCCGACATCAGGGGCAAGGTCTATATGATGGTCATCACCTGTGCAGCCGTTCGAGCTGTGCACCTCGAGATGTTGTCGAGTTTAACAACAAACAGTTGTCTAACAGGGATTCCATCCATCATATACTCCGATAATGCCAAGACGTTCCGCAGAGCTGCTTTTGAGTTAAATGGCGTTGGGTTTGAAGATGCAGCGCTTCAAGATTTCTTGGCGCACAAGCGTATAAAATGGAAGTTTTCAGCCAAACGAGTTCCTTGGTGGGGCGGATTTTGGGAGCGTCTCATTCGAACCATCAACAATGTCCTAAAGGTGATAATAGGAAAAGCAAAACTAACTTCGGAGCAGCTAAGGACTATTATAATCGAGACCGAAGGAGTTGTGAATTCGCGCTCATTTCATCACAGTAAGGTATGTGCATCTTCAACATTTAAAAGGGGCGATGTCGTTCTTGTTGCAGATACTGCGAAGCCGCGACTGAGTTGGAAGTTGGCTACAATAGAGGATGTTTACCCTGGTCGAGATGGTCATATAAGGGCATGCGAAATACGTTATTCCAACGGGTTTATAACTAGGAGACTAGATGTCGCTGCTCACGTTTAAGTGGTTATCACATTGCTCCCTCCCTACAGTTGTTCGTCCCGAACAACTCCGTCATTCAGCATCCCGTTGAAAATGGACCACTTTCAATTTTCCTCGATTCCCACGCTGGATCCGGTAGACAACGTCATTAATGCGGGTTATCACCTTGTATGGACCTTCCCAATCCTGTTGCAATTTTGGTGATTTGACTTTCTTACGCTGAGGATTATACAGCCAAACCAGATCTCCTTCGTTGAAACCGGAAGATTCCGCCTTGATATCGTACCTAGTTTTCATGCGGCTGCTTGCTAGCTTCATCTTTTCTCTGGTGTCTTAATGCAATTTACGAATCCTGCTGCGTAAGTCATTCACGTACTCGTTCACCTCTTTGGACTCCGTCGGTGGGGATCCGAATTTTGCTTCACTTGGCAACCGAATTGTTTGACCAAATAAGATCTCGGATGGTGTGTGCCCTGTTGAGCTATGGACCGCGTTTCGGTAGGCCATTAAGAAGAGGGGTATGTGTTGATCCCAATCCCGCTGGCAATTGCTGACAACCTTAGATAGATGCTCATTCAAGGTCCGATTGAATCGCTCGACCATTCCATCAGATTGAGGGTGTAGTGGCGTTGTCCTTGCCTTTCTTATTCCCAAATATTGACATATTTCTTGGAAGACTTTTGATTCAAAGTTTCGCCCTTGATCAGAATGCAGCTCCATTGGGACCCCAAATCTGCTCACCCAGTTGTTGACTATCTGTTCGGCTACGGCCTTAGCCTCTTGATTTGGGATGGCAAATACTTCGGGCCACTTACTGATGTAATCCATGACTACGAGAGTATATCGGTTTCCATTAAATTTTTCGGGAAACGGCCCAGCGATGTCGATGGCTATTCGTTCGAAAGGTGCTCCGACATTGTATTGTTGCATTTGTCCATGTGGCTTTACTTTTGGACCCTTTTTATGCACTTATGCACTTTTTACCTTTTCCAACGTCTTGTTTATTCCCAAATGGCTTCCTGAGATTCCGTCATGTATTTCATGGAGCACTTGGTTGACTCTGGACCGTGGCACAATTAGCTGCATACGAGATGTTGTCCCATCTGCACTTTCCCATTTTCTTTTCAGCAATCCATCTTGCACAAAAAGCGAGTCCCACTGTGCCCAGTATGCCTTCAGAGTTTGGCTCCGATCTGATATCTGCTGCCGGCTTCGTGTTCCTTCCAGGCCAATATTGGTTCGATGTCATTGTCTGCCTGTTGGGAGGAACGGATTTCGTCTATACTCCAACCCTCTATTGGCTCAGTCCTGATCGTTTGGATAGTTGCCTGTTCCTTCGCTTCTTTACCACTGACTACTTTTGCTGGGAGGCTTTCATTGCATTGTTTTACCTGTGAGACTGGGATAATTACCCTGGAGTCGACTCCTGCTACAGACTTCTGCCCCGCTAAGTAAGCATTTCCTAACTGATGGCTTCTGGAAATTTGACCGGTTTCTTGGTAGCCGTTTTTGCCGGTTTTTCTTTCTATTTGCCTGGAACCCCAGTGCAGGTAGTCTTCTCGTCGTACCGGTTCTTTACAATGCCCTTGCAAATGTCCTACTTTATCGCAGTTCCAGCAGCGCATTCTTCGTCTCTCCCGCGGAATATTTCGTTGCACGGTAGTTGGTCTTGAGCAGGAGCATTCACCAGATTCTATTTCCCTTACGAAATGCATTCCTTTGGAAGCCTGATTGGATGCTTCCATCGCCAGAGCGAAGGCAAGTGCTTCAGCAAGGGTTCTTTTCCCGGCCATCCTCACCGCTGATTGTAGCTTCAAATCTGCAATTCCCCTGATGAATGCGTCCTTTGCCATTTCGTCGATTATTTCTTGGCCTGCGGTGGGATATGACAAATGTGCCAGTCTACTCACGTCTGCTTGGAGCTGTTGCAGTGTTTCTCCTCGTTGCTGCATACGGCCTTGCAATTGAGCCTTGTAAACTTCCCGCATGTGGCTATCCCCAAACCGTTTCTTGATAGCCTGCACTAAAACCATATAGTCTCTATTCTTTTCGATATCGATTGTTTGTAACAATTCTGCCGCATTACCACGTAAGGCCATCGCTAGGGCAAAGCACTTCTCCTTATTGCCCCAGTGGTTTGCACAGGCAGCCATTTCAAACTGCTTCTTATAAGTAGACCATGAGGTCTGGCCATCGAATGAGGGAGGCTTCAAATCTTTTCTCCTTGGACCGCTTAAAGAACATTCTCGCAGTTTCTGTTTTCGCACTGCGTCGAGCTCTTTTGCCAGGTGCTCAACTTTGCTGTCCATTTGTTCGAATTTTTCGCCAACATTCTTCTCTATTCTTTCAGATTTGTTATCTATTTCTTCGAACTTTTGGTGTAGAACGTTATTTTGTTCTTCCAGTTTTTGTTCTAGACTATTATTTTGGTCGTCGAATTTTTGTTCAATGCTGCTCTTCTGCTCGTCTAGATTTTTCTTTTGTTCATCCAGCTTTTGTTCGAGGCTATTCTTTTGTTCTTCCAGATTTTTCTTTTGTTCGTCGAGACTGCTCTTCTGTTCGTCCATTTTTTGTTCCAGACTGTTCTTCTGTTCTTACAGATTTTTCTTTTATTCGTCCATTTTTAATAAAAGGAGTTGCATCATGGCAGCCATGTCACTGCCGATACTTGTCTGTTCATCCTCGTCAACATCAAACGAGTATGCATCAGGATCATGTCCCTCGTTGTTCAAAGTCTCCTGAAGTCGGAGCACCAGGTCACTTTTCCCTCCACTGGCGCTGAGGCTTCTCTTGTTCAACTCGGATTTGAGTTGGACGAGGGTCAACTGCAATAGTTTTCGACCCATTCTAGCTTTTTCAAATAGTCAGAAAACACCTTTTTTTTTTACACATAATAAGTCCTATCCCACCACCAATGTAAAATGTTTGTGTGGGTACAAATGATAGAACTTATTCTTTTCAATACAAATCCCTTTATTCAGTACAGTTACAATTCACTATTTAATTGTTTTTTATTTTTTATTCTTTTCTTATCTTTTACTTAAACCACTTAATCACTACTCCTAATTAACACTTCAGATTTCACTTTAGAACTGACTTGCATACCTTCGGGATGCTGGTATTTATACTCGAATGACATACTTCGAGAACAATCCTCGCCATTCAGCGTCCCATACAATTTCCAATTTGCTAGAAGATTCGATTCCACTCTCCAGTCATCAATGGTCGAGACTTTGTTATTCAAGTATCGAAATCTTCTGGTCTTCGAGTATCGACATCTTCTGCTCTGTAAATCTAGATGTCGCTGCTCACATTTAAGTGGTTATCACAATATTCATCATTCGGTGATCGCAATTATTTTATTACAGTAACTAATTATTCTGTTTATGCAAGACCGCTTTCAAACTTGACCGAAAAAGAGAGTGCTTTCGTTTTTGGCCCGGATCAGATCATTAAATTTGAATCCGTAAAGGATGTGCTGTGTAGAGAGCCTGCACTAAAGCTATTCAACCCAATGCTAGAGACGGAGCTGCATACGGACGCGAGTACGGTCGGATATGGTGGTGTTTTGTTGCAGAAACACGTAGGTCAGTTGCATCGTTTCAAAGCAACGGCGGAGAAACAAATGACACCAGCTATGAGCATGAAGTATTGGCTATATTGAAGCATATCAATTATGGGATGTAGTTCAAAACCTACACGGATTGCAAGGCATTTCAGGCCACGATGAACAAAAAAAAATCATGCCCACGGGTAGCCAGGTGGAGAATTATGTTGCAAGAATATTCTTGTTTGCACCGCTCAGGATCATTCATACGTCACAGCGATGCATTTATCAGATACCCAGCAGTGATACCGATTGTGGGTGGCATTCTTGAGAGAATTAAGAAGTCATAAGGTAAAGACGAATTCTTTCAATTAATCGTAAATGTTCTCTCGGTAACGGGAACCTATAAGGCCAGCGCAACTTCGGGTCTACAGCCATGCCTAAATATTTAACTGAGTTCGAATGCAGAACTACTTTGTTATTTATGTACACAGGTATGTGCTGTACGTTTTTATTGTTAAAGTTAACATGAATTGGACCTTTTGGTCCAATCAGATACATATATCATTTACTGTCCTTTCCATTTTTTTCTATAATCTCCTGCACGATTTTTCCTACAGCAACTACAGCACAGTATCGTCAGCAAATGTTGCAACAATAGTTTCGCCATTTTGTGGTAGGTCATTCGTGTATAGGAGGAAAAGTACAGGTACTAACACACTACCTTGCGGTACTCCAGCTTTTATATATTTCAATGCGCAGTACTCATCTTCTTCTTTAATTCTAAATTATAGCTGGCTTATAAATATAATATACGACTCTAGTATTTCTGGGTATTGTTTCGGAAGATATTTTTGTAGCTTATGGAATAATCCCTTGCGCCAGACTTTATCAAAAGCCTGTGTTGTTACATTAAGGAAAATTGTAGAGCATACTACTTTATCAGTTAGTCTGAACCTGATCTATAGTTGAGTATCTATTTCTAAATCCAAATTGATGGTTTGATATCACGGTCTTTTCTTTTATAGCGTGACCAAATAAGAACAATAGGAAAAAAAATTAGATAAAACAACAACGGTGTGAGATATAAAATTGAGTCTGGCTTTATTTTGAAGCTACGTTCATGCCATTATGGGTGGAATAGCACATCATTCAAATGGTCACCTAGACTTCGCTGGCAGTGCTTTAAGTGGTCGGTCCAATTTTTGATGCATGTGTCCAATATGTGTGGCGTTATTCCGGCAATAGCGTGTTGGCCTCGAGCTAGTCCAAAGTGGTTGCCTTGTTAGCGTAGTCTAAGGACTTGAAGTAGCCTCAGAGAAAATAATCGAGTGGTGTCAAATCGCATGATCGCTGCGGAAAATTTATGAACGCTCGCCGTGAGATGACCCAGCAAATTTCTCCTTCACAGCTGCGAGCGTTACGTCGCTTTTATGCCATGTATCGTCTTCTTGTTGGAAGCACAGCTCGGATATATCGATTTTGTCGAGCTTCGACAACAGAAAGTCGGTTAACATCGCTTTATACTTGAGGCCATTGACGGTAACGGTGTCTCCTTCCTGAATTGAGAAAGCAATAAGGTTCGATGATGTCTTCATGACATAAACCGCACCAAACAGTCGATTTTTGTCGATGCATTGATGCTTGGTCGAGCATTTGTGGATTGTGTTCGCTTCAATAACGGCAATTTTACTTGTTGACATAGCCACTGAGCCAAAAATGGGCCTCATGCGAGAAAATGTTTTTTTGGCCAAAATCTGGCTAACATTTCCAGCGCACAATTAGCGAACTCACGGCGTTGTCTATGGTTGTTCGGCTTCAATTCTTGCGTCAGCACAATTTTATATGGATGTGGACCCAAATCCAACCGCAAAATAAGCCGGATTGACTCTTTGACGATGCCCAATCCAGCTGATCGGCGGCGCCGAATTCATATTTTTGGGTCTTTTTCAATACTGGCCTCTACGTAGGCTATGTTTTCTTCATTTCGCACCAATCTCTGTCTGGTTGGTTGCTAAATATCCAAAAGAGTGAACTCACGCTCAAACTCACCGTGCGACGAATTTCCTGCACACTGAAGCCATGATGACCACCGACCTCACGACGGAATGGCAGAATCTATGCCGTTGGTCTTTTGTGACAGTGAGTATTCTATACTAGCATCGTTCGTCAGATTTGTAAGGTATCTTATCACCGACGCATTTTTTAATTCTATGATTTTTTTCTGAGCTTATTGTCTAAACTATTAAATCTTGTTTTATCACTTGGCGAATTTGGCAATTGCCAGCGTTTACGAACTCTCCTCTTTTCAGGTATAATGTCGCATATTTCTTTGGGATATACGTTTCTTTTTACTTTACTACAATATTTGATTCCGGCGTTGCAGCCCAAGCAGTCTTTTGTACGAGTATATGTAAGGTGAAAGTCTGTTCTTCATTTTCTAACTGCTCTATCTATCGATTGTTAGATTGTTCACTAGACATGGGTTGCGTTCCTTCATTATAATTTTATTACCAAGTGTAAGCAGCACAGATGAGTGATCTGAATCAAGATCTGGCCCTGCCTGAATTTGGGTAGTATTTGAGGAGATATTCTTACTTATATATAAAGAAGTCGACAACGTCCGGGATTTTGTTCCTATCTGTGAGCCAGTAAGTAGGATTTCCTGTTGAATGGTAATTAGCATTGCCTTATTTTGTAAAAGGTTTTCCAATAGGGACTTGATAACTTTGAATTTAATATGTGAACGCACTCTTTCACTAATCATCAAACTGTCACTGTCAATTTATTCAATAAACTCAACATTTTCATCGTGGTAAAGTACACTAACGAGCAACGTCTGCAAATTATAAAAATTTTCTACCGAAATTCGGAGTCGGTGACTGCAACTTTAAGAGCGTTAACTCCAATTTTCGGTCGTAATTCTGGCCCTAGTAGACAGGCAATAACAAGTTTAGTGCAAAAATTTGAGCCTACATATTCGTTGTGTGATGTTGCCGTGTCAGTGAGACAACGCGTTGTTCGAAGTGTCGAAAATATCGCTGCCGTTTAGGCGTCCGTAGCAAACGATCCAAATCAGTCAATTCCACGGCATTCTAAAGAATTGGGCATCGCTTAGACCACATTATAGCATATTTTGCGTAAGGATCTTGGTTTACACCAAGATCATGCTAACTTTTTTTTTTTTTTTTTTTTTTTTTATATAATTTACGCGCGCCTAAGGGGTTAGATACCCTTTTACTGTTGCCAGGGCGCGGGCGGAAAGGTAGAAGGAAGAGAAAGGAAAATTGTTTTGTAGTGGTTTGAAACTCAGGTGTGTTTGATTTCGATATTCGCTCTCCAGGGGTGGGAGTCCGAATAGGACGGAGAGTTTTTGCTTCACTCAGAGTGATTCGAGGTATAATTCACAGCAATTTTTTCTGTGCTTGAAACTCTACAACAGCCAAATCTACGTGTCAGTGTTATGCCTTCACACGCAGAATTTTTCTGTCTGAGTTCCAATTACAAATGAAAAACTGACTTGCCATGGGCAGGACTCGAACCTGGACCCTCTGAGTGAGAAGCGATTGCTAGTACCACTACACCACGGCCACCCAAGAATTGAAGCCGATGGACCATTTGAAGTGACGTACGTTCTCCGATTTTGTTCTGGAGAAGATGTAAGCAAAATATGCGTTATTGGTCGGGTGAAAATCCACATGTGCTTCATTAATACACCACTTCATCCACAAAAAATAACTGTTTGGTGCGGTTTGCATACCGGCGGCGTTATTGGGCCATATTTTTTCGTCGATGATAACGATCGTCACGTTACTGTGAATGGTCAGCGTTATCGCGCCATGATCACCGATTATTTTTGACCCGAATTGGAGATATGGACTTGAACGGCATGTGGTTTCAACAGGATGATGCCACACAGCACATACTACAATCGATTTATTGACGAATAAGTATGGTGAGAGTGTTATCTCAAGAAATGGGCCAGTCGATTGGCCGCCTCGTTCGTATGATTGACTATCTTCTGTCGGGCTACGTTAAATCATTGGTTTATGCCAACACGCCAACGACATTGGAAGAGCTCAGAGACAACATTGAACGCGAAATAGCGGCCGTTTCGGCCGAAATGTGTGGTCGAGTCGTTGAAAATTGAGTCCAACGAATCGACCGCTGCAAACGTGTCCGCGGTGGCCATATGAACGAAGTTGAGTTCCATTCATAAATGTTTTGATTGTACTTCAAGTCGATAATAAAGTTTTTGAAATATCTCAAATGGTTTGCTTTTTATTTAAAAAAAAATTTGTCATGTCCTTATTGGAAAACCCTGTAGATTCAAGGAGTTCTCTTCCTCTTGTATTTGTTAATCTTGATTCCCAAAGTTTGTTCTTTGCGTTGAAATCTCCGTCTATTATCGAATTTACTTCCGAATTTACGGAAGATGCTTTTCAAATCGTTTTGTTTCAGCCTGTAGCTAAGAGAACAATATGCCTCAGCTACCGTTACCTGGCCGATGCTTATTTTTATGTTTACGGATTCGGCTTGTATTTCACACGACTGGTATTCTTCATCTTCATCATCCCTAACACCTTCCTTAATTATAGCTGCAGTCCCCCCATCTTTCTGGCTGTATTTTAAGGATGTGGGATATGGTACGAGGGACGTTCAGCATATTCTCGGTATCGGGGTGAAGCTGTGGTTGTATATATAAATTGACTTATTTATCAAGTAATACTATTATTTTAGTGTATTCATGTAAAATTTCATATAAATATGATTATTAATTCGCGTTTTATCTCTAGTTAAACAGAATCATAATGCAACTGAGACGATGATGGTGAAAATTGAGCATCGCGCTGTAATTAAATTTCTCACTAAGCAAGGAAAAAGTCAAAAAAACTATTCATGAAGAGATGGTGACTGTTTACCAGGGTTCCGCACCTTCATTATCAACTGTGCAAAAGTGGTCAAGTGAGTTCAAGAGAAACAGAGAGAGCATTGAAGACGATCCCCGCTCCGCCGCACCGGCTACTGCTTGTACGGGAGAAAGCATCAAAGAAGTCGAAAAACTTGTTCTTGAGGATGCCCGAATAAAGGTGAAAATGATGGCAGAGATCACCAAGCTTTCAATTGGTACCATTCACACCATTCTTCATGACCATCTTAACCTTAACAGTGCAAGTTGGGTGCCACGAATGCTCACAGCGCCTCAGAAAAAAGTGAGAATCGCATGCTGTAGAGAGCTTTTGGAGATGTGTAGTGAGAACGCGGACGGTGTTATGGATCGAATTGTTACTGGGGACGAAACATGGGTCCACCACTATGACCCTGAAAGCAAACAAGAGTCCATGCAGTGGCATAAAAAAGGAACAGACCCCCCGAAGAAGTTCAAAGTCACTCCGTCTGCCGGGAAGCTCATGGCCACAGTTTTTTGGGACTCAAAGGGAATCTTGCTCATTGAGTACAAAAAAAAAGGTGAAACCATCAACGCCACATCCTACGCTTCCACTTTGCATCATTTGCGGGAGGAAATTAAAAAGAAAAGACGGGGTAAACTCGCAGCGGGTGTGTTGCTTCTTCATGACAACGCTCCTGTTCACACGGCGCGAGTTTCCAAGGCTGCTGCGCGAGATTGTGGTTTCGAAGAAATGCAACACCCACCCTATAGTCCAGACCTTGCCCCTAGTGATTATTTCCTGTTTCCGGATTTGAAAAAATGTCTTCGTGGAAAAAGATTTTCGGATGATGAAGAACTCAAGTCGGCAATAAATGGGTATTTTGCAGAGAAAGAGGAAATTTATTTTTTTGAGGGTTTAAAAAAGCTTATCTCAAGATGTAACAAATGCATTGATGTTAGGGGAGATTATATTGAAAAATAAAAACAATTTAAATTGAATTCGCATTTTCCTTCATATCGATACCGAGAATATATTGAACGCCCCTCGTATGTCGTGTATCCGCGCAGTTTATATTTTTCTCCAAATTCGAAAGTTGCTTGCAATTCGTGTTAGCGATTCTCGAGGCCATTTGCATTCCATAACAAGAGTTGTATGTTTTTGTTTTTCAAGGAAATATATTCTTTGAAAAATTTTCTTATTATTCTTTTCCATATGAAGGCTTGGGGTTTCAGACTGGTCTGACAACGTTGCTCAAAGTAACCTGGGCATATGTTTTCTTTGAACCGGTTATGAGACTTAAGTTCTCATTTTTGCTTGAGGGTACATTTTCTTTAGCTTTATCCATTTTTGTATTCTTTTGGGCCCTCGATTTTGGTCCTAAAGCTCTTTTGTTTCGGTTTTCTCTGACTTTAGGCACGTCTTTTTGAGCAGGCTTTTGCATTTTCTTTTGCGTGTTATCTTTATCTTTTACCTGCTGCAGCTCTTTTGCTACTATGCAGCCTCTGTAGTTGGCTAGGTGCTTTCGCTACATTTGGCGCATTTTGGGGTTGCCTTTTTTTCCCTAATGCAGTCTTTTGTATGGTGGTCTCCTGCATATCTAGCTAGAGTTGCAGTATTTCTGAGTGTGACCATACTTTTGACAGTTCTTACACTGAGAAACCAGCTTTGATTTACGTATCTTGCTCAAAAGTACTTCTTTAGGTCATCCGCAATGCGTTCAGGTGTGCATGCAACAACCTTTATCGGTCTTGTTTGTTTATTTTCAAACGAATACCATTACACTTTTTTCTGATTTAGTAGATTTGTCAAGCTTCTGTAGGATTCTTCATCTTCCACATTAATTTTGACATCATTACTTTTTAGGAGAGCTGTATTGGCTTTTATTTTGTTTTCTTCTAGTATATTTAATAAGCTTTCGTACTTCGTAATACAAAGCACTATTATTCTGGGAGGGTTTATTGATTTGAGTGGTTTGGTATCTTTGTTTTCAATCTTTCCTGGGTTTCTGGTCTACTTTTGGTGGTAAAATCTATAGATACATGCCCTTTTTTCTTCTTTCTTTTTCCTTTTTGTCCTACTGAATGATGGTTCTGTCTCTCTCTGAAGTTCTTCTTCATGCGCAGAATACACGGCAATTGTTGTTGTCTACTCATGTTTATTGTTATTATTAACCTATTCTTTAAGCAACTGCAACTCAAGCTTTAATTTATCAATTTCGCTTGTTAGCTTTTCACTGATTTTCTTTAAATTGATAAAATTCTTTTGTTGGTTGGGATGGTGGTGTTCTTACCATTTTACGACTCTTTACGAAAGTGTAATCTTTTAGCAATAAATGGTTCCTCTCCAGAAGCCATGGAACCGACCTCCGAAGAGGGTGGATTCATCATTTTGCCTAGCGTACCACCTGGTGTAGTTATATTGTTATTCATTGCATTGTTTTGTTCATTGCATATTTCATTTCTTTTTAAACTTTTTTTCAAAAAATTTAAAAATTTGAGCTCTATTCGCCACTTACGTCAGGCATACCTACCTCTGGTATATTCTATCCCCTAACCGGAAAGGTAAGATGACGCTTTCACTCTAACAGATAATTTTTTGAAACTGTTTGGCGGCTTAACTATGAAAAACGAATTTTCAATTATCGACTGAGCGTAGTATTGTAGAAAACGCATTTGGGTTTCAAGATTCGGTGTATTTCAGCGAAATATTCATTACCTCCTCAGAAAGCTTAAATAATCGTCTTGGCGTGTTGCTATTTGCATAATTATTTAAGAAGATATCAGCCACAAAAATATATTTCAAGGAGCACTCCTGAGAAAATGCATCGCTTCAAAGTACCACAATGTTGCCTCCACTACAAGTCGTTTACACCTACACCACTCTTTTCAGAGTCAGAAATTCTTTTCAATTCTTTTCTGAAATTAGTGCGTAAAGAATTGGGTTTTTGAATCAACTGCTGCTTATTAGCTTCGTGATAGCTTTCTCTGTATTTGGTGAGCATTTTATTCCTATTACTGTAATCTTTGCTACTTACATTCTACAAAGCCGGCAGAGTTTCATAGGAAATAAGTTTTCTGTTACCCTCTTTTGGTTTCTTAGACATTTTCACTCAATCACTCCCGTAGGTGTTTACTGCATGATACTTGAAAAATAACTGACCAATGTGTGGGTAGTATCCGCAGGCGATACAATTTTTCAGTATTGCGCAATAAATATCAAACCCGTTTTGATTTTACACAATATATTGCACCACCTGCAATATTGTCTATACACGATCCATAGTATTGCAGAATAATATTGATCGTTTATGGGCCGCTTTAAAGCTCAATTAATTATTTTTTTTTTTAATAAAAATTTCAATAAACTTAGATTACAGGGTAGCTATCAACTCGGCTACCATATCCTCCAAACTCGTGCAAGAGTGCCAGAACGACCTTACCCGCTTAGGCGAACGCTTTAGGATCACACTTCTCTGGGTTCCAGAGCACAGTGGCATAATAGGAAACAAGCGTGTAGATGAACTGGCCAGGCAGGACTCATCTCTGCATGGTCTCCCTTACAACCCCCACTGCCGCAGACGCGGGAATGAAAATAAGAAGGAAACTCTCTCTCTCATTTCCTCTACAAAGCCAGAGCTGTGTGCGCTAAACCAACCATTCTTTGACGACTTTAATGACATCTCGGGTAAAGGAATACGAGATCTAATCCGTTTTCTTAACTCCACACGCTGGATTTAGGCACCGACTGTCTTGCATCCACAGCAAAACATATCATCAACTAGGTCACATGAGTCGTCGTAATAAAAAAACACATTCTAGTGCTACGTAGGTTCACGGTGAACCGCCACCTTTACCTACCTACCTATTCGTAGCTTACAGGGTGACCTCACCCATTCTATTTTGTTACATTTTGTTAACCTGTTGAGTGCCTTTTAATATAATTTCTGTTAATGAGATATAAAATTTCACAGAGGTTCTAGACCTATATGAACTTAACCTAGTATAAGTTGAATTGTTGGAATTCAGTACCCTTAAAATGATTGCGCACAGTGCAGGAGAAGGGAAATTAGGGAAGAAAAAAAGAAAGTTGTACGAGTATACGATATTTCAGGGTACGTCCGAAAGTCTGCTTGAGGGTAAACTGATGGGCTGAAGGTTTGAGGGGCCGAAATGCTACTGGTAATTTCATTGGAGTACTAGTGGTGAACAAGGTAATGCAGGAGACACTATGTCTGTGTTCAAGGTGTTAATTGATTGTGTAATATTAGCATAACCTATAAATTTTATCGCTCGGTCTAGTATCCAATCTAGCAAGTGCAGCGATGTTTTAGGAGCATCTGACCAGATGTGGGCATTGTATTCCAATTTTGGGCGGACGAATACCTTATATATTGAGGCCAGATCAGAGGGTGTAAAATATTTCTTACATCGCTTGAGGAAGCCTAGGCATCTCGCAGCATTTTTGGCGACATCGAATATGTGGTCATTCCACGAGGTAAGTTGTCACTGACACATATACCGAGAATGGAAAGTTTTTCGGTTTCGACGACGTAAGTGCCATTCATGGATAATGACTGGGTATTTAAATTTTGCTTTAATGTTGATAGTTCTCCAATTGGCCATGCTGTTAATATCAGAATTCAATGAGCTTAGCATACGTTGTCGTTCCTGTTCTACAGCCGAAAAGCAGGGACGATAGACAAAAAGAGTGTCGGAGACAGAACGAAGGCCTGGGGCACACCACCATTTATTTTGTGAATACCAGACTGCATACCATTCAAGACAACTTAAATTGAACATTCTGAAAGGTACAATAGTTTCTAATCCATTGAAGGAGAGATTCGTCGGTCCCAAATGCACGCATTTTCGACAGTGTTTCTTCCCGTAGATGAACTAAACTAGATTAGATGGTAACGTTTCCAGATATTGGAAATCCAAAAGCCGCTTTCCACTGATCGCCTCTATCTGTGTGACCCTCTCTGTGAATACGTGTGAATTGTCATCAATATCAATTTCCCTCCCATTTTACACAAAAGCGTCATCCACAGTAGACACATATTTTACTCTAGCAAATTCTAACAGTTTACAGGCTTGTACAATATGTTGGTAATTCACTTACAGTGTGTCTGTGCGAAGTTTAAGGGTTTTCAAAAGTATTAGTAGAGTTTTCCATCTATGTTAGTTCATCTATGGTTCCCTCTTCAGAAGAAGGGGAGATATATCATCTGGACCAGCAAATTTGTGTATGTTAAGGTCTTTAAGTACGAGTGCGAAAGTGGATTCGTCCCATGGAAGATTCGAAGCACTGAAGTGTAGGCGGAGACAAAGTACAATCTGGAAGTGTCGAGCTACCCCAAAATGTGCAGCAACCAGATTGGTCCAAAGTCCAAAGAGCTGACAGCTGGAAAGTCATTTGAAATGAGCGCTGGGATGAAGGATGCAGCAGAATTTATAATATTTTTGACGAACGGCCAACAATTCTTACTACCTTTGGAGCATTGTAGTATTGTATTTTTTGCCTCAGGTTTTCACATGCTTAAAAAAGGCGTTGCAGTCATTCCTGGATCGTTTGAACTCTTTTCGGTTTTCCTCTGTCGGATTGTAGAACTAAAAAAAATATTTCTCTAACCCTGACAGCTTCTTTACAGCTCCTTTGTTGACCGCTAAGGCCTTCTTCGCCGTTTTTGTTCTTTCATTGAGTCAATGTCATTTACATACGAAAGTACCTAATTTGTGAAACCACTCTCAATTTGAAATAGGTCGATCTACGATGTATAGGTAGACTTTATGGGGTTCTATGCCACAGGGGAGTGCATCAAAAATAGAAACTCCGAGGATCCCACGTCAACATGCAAAGAGGTTCTGGCAACACTGATGGTAACCCACTTTCCGGAATCCACAGTATCAGGCGAACCTGGCATGCTACAGCACACTGCGAACACTGATCTCTCTCTCTCCTAAGAGGAAATAGGTGTTCTTATTACTAGGAAAAAATTACGATGGGAAATACAGTTCTTTAAGCCATACAAATCTCCCGGGCCGGATGGTATTCTACCGATTATGACAGACCAATAAGTCTGTCATCATTTATGCTTCAAACCCTAGGACGACTATTGGAGATTCACATTAGGAACAAATGCAGTAATGGCTTTTTGACTGAGTCACAGCATGCATACATGAAAGGAAAATCTGTAGAAACCGCCTGCACGAGGTGTTGGGGGAAAATAAAGAAGCGTCTATACTTCGGGGAGTTGCGATGGCGGCCTTCCTCGATATTAAAGGAGCCTCCAATAACGTGGAGTGCACCGCCATTAAAAATGCTCTAGTAGACGCTAATATTGAGCATGGCATTACAAACTGGGTTTGCAACTGCTTGCAAGCAGGAAAATAAACTGGTAAAGCTCGGTTAGAATGTCCATAATCAGGGAAACCCCTCAGGGTGGAGTCATATCCCCACTCCTGTGGGTACTGGTTATCAATGACATCCCCAAAAAGCTTAGTACAATGCGTATTAGTGCAACGGCATACGCAGATGACGTGGTCATAATAGTGCAGGGAAAATACTTAAATACTTAAATATTTTAAGCGAGATTATGGAGCTTGGCCTGAAAACGATCAGCACTTGCTCGAAGAGCTGTGGTCTCAATGCCAATCCTTCCAAAAGGGAATTGTTTTTTTTACCCAAAAAACTCAACGGAGTGGAATTGTCCATTTCAGATAGCGCGAAGTATCTGGGTCTGATTCTGGACAAAAAACTGAACTGGAATCTTAACGTAGCGGAAAGAATCAAAAAGGCAAATTTGGGGCTTTAAACCATACTTACATACGGCGCATTAGTATGGTGGAAAGCAACAAACAAGAAAACGATTTACGGAAAATTAGCGGCGGTTCAAATAACGGCTTCCACAGCCATTACTGCCAGGTAATCCAATTCTAATGGATGAAATTCCTTCCCTAGTCGACTTCGACATCCCGTACGATATAATTTATCCGGAGAGGGAGGACTAGGAAAAGAATGCAATAATTAGGTCAAATGAAATCAAAAACAGAGGAAGGAACAGGTAGTGGTATCTTCTCAGAAGACCCAGAACTAAGAATGTCTACTATAAGACTACCGGATGCAAGCAGTGTCTTCCAATCAGCGGTCCTGGCTGTCCTCAGGGCGGCTGAGCTAATGCAGATAAGATCGGTATCCGAAAGGGATATCGCTATCTACATCGATAGCCAGGCCGGACTCAAGGCAATAGAATTAACCAACGTCAACTCTGATACATTCAGGGGCTGTCGCACAGTGCTCTAGGAACTATGCAGTCAGAACAGGGTAAAACTGTGCTGGGTGCCACGACACTTCGGTATTAAAGGAAATGAACAAGCGGGCGAGCTTGCAAGAAAAGGAGGGCTACTCGACAATAGTAAGGTTGCCAATATCAAACCACCTAAGGTGGTCAAGCGTTGACGGACACAGGGTATCCAAGGCTCTTTGGCCGCTTTTTGATGGAAAAAGATCTAGGAAGTTAGAAAAACTAAACAGGAATAAGCTTAAGACAGTAATAGGAATCTTGGCAGAACACTGTCTCTTGCGGCAGCACGCAAAGAGACTCAAATTGTCAGATACGGATATCTGCAGATTCTATGGTTATCTGCAAGCTGTTGAGGACATAACACACATACTGTGTGAATGCAAACAAGATCGCGGAGTTGAAGAAAATTTTTGGCAAATACTTTTTCGAAACCCTAGAGGAAATAGACGACACGAACTTCAAAGGCCCTCTTGGCTTCTGCAAGAAAATTGGATGCTTCACCAGGACGATTGTTTAGGTTTTTGACATTTGAAGACAAATTCAATTGGTTCCACAGGGACTGCAGTGGGCCCGTTTTAGTGACTAGTGTCTGTTTAACCTATTTAACCCAACCTAACCTAACCTATCCCACGTCAAAATAGTTTCGGCGACCCGAGCCCTTAAAGTTCTCAAGTCATTTAACTTTGCCGTTAAGCTGATTATCTGGGTTCCTTCAATATCTTACTTAGATTAGCAAGGTCAGATTAATGTGAGTTCCTACACACAGAAGGATCCCTAGCAATGAAGCTGCTGACTTGTCAGTGCAAGTGCTCATTCCCTTTTGATTGACGCTTAACCTATTGGTTCCTTTCCTGTCAACCCAGTAAAGATGGACCTAACCCAATAGAATGGCAAAAATTCTGTATTTCAGGAAAACATAAATAACTTGGATTAGTAATTTATTTATCAATTTCTCAAAAAAATACTTTAAAACGAAATAAGGACAGGATCTTAAACGACATCCCAAGTGGTCACTGCAAACTCAAATATTATCATAAGGCGCAAATTTACAATCAGATAATTACCAGAGATGGCCAACATGTCGATTTGATCATGTCATCATTTATGATGAATTAATCGGGCCTGAGACGTGCCAGTGCAAAGTTGATGACTAAGGACTTCGATTTCCTGCATAAAAACCAGAGTGTGGACATTGTAAGAACAAACATGTTGACCAAATATTCATCAAACTCATCACTACAGGAGACGAAACTTGAGTTTATGAGTACGACACGCAAACCAGATATCAAGCGAGTGAATGGTGTGCTCCAAATGAACCACGGCCGAACCAAGTGGTTTTCAGTCAAAGAAAAAGGTGCCGCTCACTATTTTCATTGATTAGATTTGTGTATTATGATTTGCATTATTTTATCCTGAAGTCCGAAATGTCAATGATAAGACGATTAACGCAAAAAAAAAGGAATTACTTTGGACTCGAGAATATCGATAAAATTTCTGGTATTCGAAATAAGACAGCTCTTAAAATACGGTTATGTACGATAGATACATGAGTTCTTTCATTCCGATCTACACGCAAACTAAAAATAGACACACACGTTTATATTTTTTTTTGTTTTGAGATGATCCCATAAAACTCTACTGACGTCAATACAATAAATGGTTAAGTAAAATAATCCCAACACGATTATTATTCGGTCAGTAATCACAGCGTAACAATCCGCCATCCAGCCCGTAATACAGCCCAGTCACGTTCGTTCGAAAGTCAACTATTTTTTATTTCGATATCAGAATGCTATAAAATTAAATTTGGCAGACATATGTGTTCAACAGGATCGCAAATGTTCGAGTAACCCAAACAATATATACATCGTCACCTCACCATCAACCATGATCTCTTTCATTCATCGCAAGTCGCCGACTTTTTCCTGTCCCGCATACCAAATATCGTAATATTTTGGGAGGAAACACTATCCAAAATTCGAATATTTTTCCTCATCTTCATGGTCTATTGCATAAATAATCACTCAACCGAGATATGTATGTATGTTACTACTCATAATCAGCTGAAAACCTTTTTCTATGTCAAAGCCAATGTCAATCCGATGGTCTGTCCAGAAACCGCCAACGTGTAACATGAAATTCAAATCATGCAAACCAACCGGCAAAATGAGATTGAACTGATTTTCTGTCAATATCCGTGGAAACTAAATGTATCGTAGATACATTATTTGCAAACCAAACAAGCAATCCGAGAGTACGAGAATAGGTTTGAGGCGAACGACGTTCCGGTATGCTGTCGGTCAAAGTGCTCTAATGCATTTTTAATATTTGCATGATTGAATGTTTTCGCGCCTTCGGCTCTATGAGTGTTACTATGTATGAGTCAGATACTGGGTTACAAGCGCACTTCAAGCGATTGACGACGTCCGACAGGGGTTAAGAGTCTTACAAACCAAAGGCAATAAACGAGTGACCCAAAACCTTGGCAATAAGGTAAAGAGCTTCGTACGAATACCAACGAGCAAAAATTTATTTCAAATAAATATTGTTTATCTGTGAAGTTTGGTGTTTATCTCTGGTAGTGACCCATAGATTCTTATTGTTGTACGAGTATATCGTGTATTTGTATCTAGTGGGAAAACTAGTTTCTACATTCGTAAACTGGCATGGAGTGTATGGGAGATTCCATTTGCGTTAGACTATTATGGCCTTTACACTTTAAATATAGGCAGCTTGAAGATAGCCAGTGTAATGGGTCTATAAACGCTGTGACTTTGAAAGAACAATAGTGTTATCAGAAATGTTTATCTGTCAACAGAAAGAGCCATGAAATTTGACAATGGACTATCTGAAATGTCTGTGAGTACATGCCAAGTCTTCATAGTGAAATGAATATGACCAATTAAAAGAAACTTAAGATAATAAGAGTTGGTGTACAGCGGAAGATCAAGGAAACGCGCACAACGTGATTAGTTAAAGGGCTATGCCATCAGTACAGTATCCATTGATGGTATCTATCTAATACATACTCGTACACAATATTTCAACATACAGAACATACCACATACCATGTCGGATAAGACCTTTTCAAAACGGACAACTACATCTGAATCCACAGCGCCAAGATCAGAAGAACAGTGAGATATACCATATATTGTGATTACTTAAAAGAACAGAACCAGCGTCTACGGCAATCACAATTAATTTAGGATTTGTTGCAATCGGCAGAGTTAGACAAGAGCTTGGACGAGCAAATAAATGAACGAGTAGCAGTCCGCGTAAGGGCTAAATTAGCTAAAATTAGTGACTCAGATCATTCCTCCGGTTATATATGTACGTATGTTTAAATCTTTCGGCCAAAATAGGCTCCAACAACTATCTGGTTGGGGCTAAGATACGTTTACGGATATCTTAGATGCCACCACAACGGATATATGTATTGGGTCTCACCTGACCAGTTTTAGGAAATCGATGGCTTGATAACACGCGATAACAGGCGAGCACATGCGGAAATCATCGCAAAGAGAAGAAGATTCACTTCTCCAGAAGTATGTGATCGAGGAAATAGAGAGGTGCTATTCCAGGAACAGGATCCGTGAGATTTTTCATATAGTAAAGAGGACTTGTCAAGCCATCAAGAACCGAAAAGAAATCTGTGCATATGAACAATTTAGTAATAGAGTCATAGTCAGTGTAATATGTCCGCTGCGAGATTTTTTTTCTTTTCTATCGGAACAGACCAAGAACTCTGTAAGTTCATTTTAATAAAATGTTTCAGTCTTTCGAAGAGAGATGAGTAAACATTTCAGTGATAAAGTGCCTACAGCACCAGCACCCACCACGTCAACGCCGAGTACCTGCAGCCTGATGCGAGCGTAAGCCGGAGAGGTAGTGCTCCGTGGTATCATCACCACTTTCAAAGCAAGCATCGCAGGATGTTTGTATCACTTATGCCCAACACATTTTAGTGTAGTTCCCCGTCAAGATGCCAGAACGCAACCTGCTGTCTTTCCTACTGAGGGACAGCAGGATGGCTTTCGTTTGGTTTGTCTGCAACCTGGAGAGTCATGCCATCTGCAGTTGTGCTCATATAAAACCCAACTGTAAATGGAAGCTTTCACCGAGGGCGCCGGCAGACCCAACGTAGGTTCGGGTCCTGAAAAACTTGCCTGGCAAGTTCATCGACGATTTCATTTCCCGTGATCCAATTGTGACCTTCGATCCAGACAAGCCTTAGTGAATTTAGCCTTCCGACTGCGTTCAGTGATGCCTTGCATTCCCGAACTAGCTTGGCAGTCGTAAGAAATCTGTGGGGAGAAGCAACAACTTTCGTATCAGGAAGGAATTCGTCCACTTGCAGGGGCTTTGCGAGAACTGCCTTAGAAATGGTCATCAATTTGTCACAGCTGCTACTAGCAACCATGCCCAAGATGTTCAGGAAAACAGATGCGCAATAGTGTATTGTGTCCATCTCGCGACAGTATTCAGCCAGCTGCTACTATGAAAGCGGGGCTTCCTCCAAAAAATAAATGGAAGTTTGATTGATAAGCAGAGTCGCCAGCAAGCGGAAAAAGACAGCCAGCGAGAGCAGCCTCCCATTTTTTAAGCGGAAAGAACCCTAGTTCGGCGACAAATTATTTAGACTGGAGAGGTGTTATCAATAACCAGGCGTATAGAGGTGTATAGCGTGGGCGCATGGTAAGATAGCTTTGGGAAATGGACCAAATCGGATCGTATTCAGAGAGGACAGCAGAAGAGCACTCGGTCGAAGACAACTTCTTACGATTCCAATATAACCTAACACTAAAGACAGGGGTAGTTCAAGAGCAATAACTTTAAGACGATCTATTTATCTGGAGAGAAAACTCCAGAGAGAGCCAGACCTAAAACAAAAGTACAGACCTTATGCAGGAGTATGAATGTCTTAGCCATATGATTAGAGCTAGTGAATATCCGAGAGCGGACCAACTAGCATACTATATCCCGTACCACTGTGTGACGATGAAGTTCCGAATGATGTAGCCATCGGACAGTTCAGGGAATTTTCCTCAACGAATTGGGAGAGCTTGGAGAGCAATTACAGCGAGATTGCGAGAGTTTTGGTTTACAGTTGTCACTATGGTATGACTGCGTCGCCACACAATGCCGTAAGGACTCACATAGCCAGTGTGCAGGTTCAACTCTGACAATGAAAGGACGATAAATTTCCACTGCAAGCAAGAGTATTAGGTCTACAATGGCTCATCGACACTGATGAGTTTACATTTACTGCAAAAGTCGCTAGAAATTTATGAAGATCTTACAAAACGAAAGACATTAAGTTGTATGGCACAGCTATGCGATCTATATGCATACAACGCGCCAGTGACAATTTGGGTAAAACAATAATTCAGCATCTGTAGCCCAGGAGTTCGGATTGAGACCAGAAGGTGCCAACTGAAATAATGAACAGATGGAGACAAAGGGGATTCAAGGTCTAGAGCAGTTCAGAATTGATAGGTGGTGATAACCCTGCAGACTTATTAAGCCAGGGAATAATACCAGCAGAGCTAGCACATAGCAATTTACGGTTATATGGGAAAGTAAGTGGCCAGCTAATCCGATAGAAAGTGAGACAAGTAAGCAATGAGCATATAGTTGCAATGCAGTATTTTATCCAGAAAGCACAACAGGAAAGTTATGCAAAGGATATTGCTCCATTTCACAGTGACGAATAGTTAACGGAGCGTAGCAAAATAGAGTCATATAATCTAAACTTCGATAGAGATAACACCTTACGTGTTAGAGGACGTCTTCGCAGAACTACCGGAGAGTGTGATATGAGACATCTAGCAATCATACCAGATGGAATGGTGCTAGCATGGTTAGTCATCGATGAAGGCCACAAGGCAACGAAGAATGGTTCAGTCAAGTAATGATGCAATTTATACACCAGCGGTTCTGGACCTCGATATTGAGAAATAAGTTCAGAGGCTTCAAACACAAGTGTGTTATCTGTGCACGATACAATTACGAAGGGGAACAGCTGTTAATGTCCGATCTGCCAGCTGACAGAGTGAAAGCTGGAAAGCAATTCTTACTTACAGGTGTAAGCTACGCCGGGCCTAGAGTTAGAGTTCTGGGGAGAGGATGCAAGCAAATCATTCAGAGAAAATCTTTGTTTATCTGAAGACGAGAGAAGTTCACATCGATGTGGTGGGTGATTTAACCTACGTATGCTTCCTAGTCTACTACAATCGCTTTATCAGCCGACTGGGTCGGTGCGCACGAATGTGTAGCGGCAATGGGACTTCATTTGTGGGAGCAGCGAAGGAAATTAAGCGAGCCTAGAGAGAATGGAAAGGAATGATGTACTCAACGGTCTAAGTATAAATGGAATGAAAAGAGGCGCACGGTCCAGCAGCCCCGCGTCAAGGTAGTATATATGATACAGCGGTCAAATCCATGTAATATCACTTAAAACGGATAGTCGGACAGCGAGCGCTAGAGTGTGAGCAGTTTATTGCATTATTAGTCAGCATAGACGGTATGATAAATTCACGCCTGATCAATCCTTTGAGTAATGATCCAACAGATCTGCCAAGCAGCAGTGGCACAAAGTTGTTGGAGGAAAGACAATTCATGCTAGATCACTTTTAGAAAAGATGGAAAGAAAACTAAGGAAACTATTAAAATATGATATTGTGTTAATCAAAAATGAAAATTTTCCGCTCTCCCAGTAGTCTACAGGAAGATTCTGCCATCTAATCAAGAGCAAGCATAGAATAGTAAGATCGGTGATATTACGGACAGAGTCTGGTCAATTCGTTAGACCGGTACAGAAGATTTGTATTCAAATGAATCATTCTATTCAGATGGACCACCTTCATTAATGCGGGTTATCTCACCTTGTATGGACCTTCTTAATCCGTTGCAATTTTGATGTTGTACCAAAATTTATACAGCCACACAAGATTTCCTTCGCTAAAGCCGGAAGATTACGCTTTGTCTTCATGTGGTTGGTGGGCTAGCTTCATCACTTGGCAACCAAACTGTTTGACCATAAAAGATCTCTTATGGTGTATGTCCTTGTAAACTATAGACCGCGTTTCAGTAAGCCATTAAGAAGAGGTCGAATGCACATCCAAGGTTCTATTGAGTCGCTCGACTACTCCATTGGATTGTCTTCCTTATTCCCAGATATTGGCACACTTCCTTTAACTTTTGATTCAATTTTCCGCCTTTGCAGAAAATCTGCTTACCCAGTTTGTTTACATATCTATGCTGCTACAGTGTCTTCATTTGGAAATTCGAACACTTCTGGCCACTTACTGAAGTAATCCATGACCACGAGGGTCTATTAAAGTTTTCGGGAAACGGGATATGTAGTGGCTATTCGTTAGAATGGTGCTCCGACATTGCATTGTTGCATTCGTCCTTGTGGGTTTACTTTTGGGCCCTTGGTAGCCGCATACCGTACGCACTTTTTCACCAATTTTCAACATCTGCGCTTAGACAATAGAAACATTCCCTTACCTTCTCCGACGTCTTGTGTTGTTTGTTTAGAGTTGTTTCTGTCAGTTTTTCCTTCTATTTGCTTCTTATCCCAGTGAAGACGGATTTTTTTTTCTACCGGTTCTTTATAGTGCCCTTGAAGATGTCCTATTGCGCAAGAGCATTCACCAGCTGCTCCTTCCCTCACGAAGTGTATTTCTTTGGAAGCCAGATTGGCAGCTTCCATCGCCAGAGCGAAAGCAAGTGCTTCAGTAAGGATTCTTTTCACGGTCATCCATACTGCTGACTGTAGCTTCGAATCTGCACTTCCCTCGATGAATGCGTCCTTTGCATTTCGTCTATTTTTTCTTGGCCTGAGGTGGCGTATGACAAATGTCATACATTCCCTTACCTTCTCCGACGTCTTGTGTTGTTTGTTTAGAGTTGTTTCTGTCAGTTTTTCCTTCTATTTGCTTCTTATCCCAGTGAAGACGGATTTTTTTTTCTACCGGTTCTTTATAGTGCCCTTGAAGATGTCCTATTGCGCAAGAGCATTCACCAGCTGCTCCTTCCCTCACGAAGTGTATTTCTTTGGAAGCCAGATTGGCAGCTTCCATCGCCAGAGCGAAAGCAAGTGCTTCAGTAAGGATTCTTTTCACGGTCATCCATACTGCTGACTGTAGCTTCGAATCTGCACTTCCCTCGATGAATGCGTCCTTTGCCATTTCGTCTATTTTTTCTTGGCCTGAGGTGGCGTATGACAAATGTGGTGCCAGTCTACTAACATTTGCCTGGAGTTGTTGCAGTCTTTCTCCTCGTTGCTTCATTCGACTTCGCAATTGAACCTTGTAAACCTCCCATATGTGGCTATCCCCTAACCTTTTGTCGATAGCCTGATAGCCTGTCGATTGTTTGTAACTGCAGAACCATATAAGTCCATTGCTAGGGCAATGCACTTCTCCTCATTGTCCCAGTGATTCGCACAAGTAGCCATTTCGGTCTGCTTACTATACGCAGACCATGGGGTCTGGCCATCAAATGGGAGAGGCTTCAAATCTTGTCTCCTTAGACCGCTTAAAGAACATTCTCGCAGTTCCTGTTGTCGCACTGTGTCGAGCTCTTTTACCAGTTACCCAACTTTGTTGTCCATTTGTTGAACATTCTTCTTTATTCTCTCAAATGTTCTTCTTCCAGATCATTCTTCTTTTGTTCATCTATTTTTAGTTGAAGACCGTGAAGGCTGTTTTTTTTTCGTCTCGATTTTTCATCCGTTCGTTCAACTTTTGTTCGAGGCTGTCCTTTTGCTCATCTATTTTCGCCAAGATGAGTTTGTTCTTCCCCGTCAACGTCAAACGAATATTTATCTGGATCATCTTCTTCAAAGCGTCCTAAAGTCAGAGCACCAAAACGCTGAGATTTCTCTTGTTCAACTCTTATTTGAGTTGGACGCTGGCCCACTGTAATAGTTTTCGACCCAAAACGCTTATTTTTTTTTCGGGTTAACACACAATAAGTCCTATCCCACTTCTGACTCCAATGTCACAAAAATGTTTGTGTGGGTACAAATGATAGATCTTATTTCTTTGAAAACAAACGCTTTAATCAATACAATTACAATTTAGAATTCAATCGCTTTCCTCAACCATTTTTACTGTACTTTATCTTATATGTATTGTGAATTAATTGTATTCGAAATTTACCAAAAATGAAAACACCCCTCGAACTGCTTGGTTAAAATAACGGTCGTTTACAGCGCTCCCTACCGTCGGATGGCTTAAATACCAACCACTATAATCTCTTTTTCCCACAGATGTCTCATGTATTTCGTTTGTTTATTTCATTTTGTAATCAGCTGCTTGTCAAATGTGTTGTCAAGTTTTTTAATCACTAAAAACTCAGTCCCCTGTCTTTGTTAGAAGTTCTTCTACGTCAAATTCTCTAAATTATTAATCACTTCCTTGAATTCTGAGATTTCCTTTAAGAAAATAATCTTAAAATGACGTCTTCCCGCCTGTAGTTCTGGGTTAAAGACTACAGATTTCTGGAAAATAAACTCAAGGTTGAAGTAATGGCAGTTCAAGGAATTGAAGCCATCAAAGTTCTATCAGAAGATCAAGGAAAGGACACAACCATGAACCCCGTGGACAGATACAGGTTCCAGTTTTTACACATTTCGCATTTACACCAGATAAATTTTGTATATTCCAGAAATGAATGGACACAGATATTAGTGTCACTGCAGAACTTTGAAAGTATTCGAGACCTTGCATTCAATGGAGACCTTAAAGTCTCAAAGTTCAGAAGCATTTACTGGGCGTTATTGCTGCGTGTATTAAATGCGGACTATAAAACTTGGATAGAACAACGATTTCAACAAAGGGAAAGGTAATATGAGCTGACGCTTATGTAAGGAGGCTTTGGTAAAAATTACTTGCATTCTGTTACAGATATGAAAAACTTAAGCATGAGTTTGTGAAGAATCCACATCATGAGAAGGCGCCCGATGATGACCCTCTATCTCAGTCGGAGCAGGTTTGCTATAGAATAGGATGATGTCAATTTTGTTTGGCTTAAGTTGTTTCTATTTACAGAGTATTTGGAATCAGTACTTTAGTGACCAAGAACTGTTTGCTGTTATTAAGCAGGATGTCGTGAGGACATTCCCCGGAGTGGATTTCTTTAGGAAACCCCTGATTCAATGTGCAATGGTAGGATGTGATGCTAAACTAATGTATTATTATTGACAACGACTCTCATTTAGACGAACATTCTGTTTTATTATGCAAGGGAGCATCCATACATGTGCTATCGCCAAGGAATGCATGAGATCCTGGCTCCAATTTTATTTGTGATGTACGGTGATCATCAGGCTTTGCTCCATTACAAAGAGTTGAACAATGGCATTGAGTAAGATCCAACAAAAGACAATTATTCAAACAGAAGTCTTAACAATCGTTCGTTTAATTTTTAGTGACCTACTTATGGAAGTATTGAATCCAGATTGCCTAGAAGCTGATTCATAGTAAGTTCATTGACCAACATTATCAATCCACTCACTCTAACTCCAATTCAGTTCGATATTTTCCCGCCTGATGGCCTCCATTGAGTCTTATTACCGGGTCGCCAGCTTAATTCAAACGGAAAATGGTTACTGTTCCGTTCAGAATGACCAAGTAAGCACTGCTCAGACATATTTTACAAAGCATTTCCCTTCTTAACAGAGCTTTTCAGAATATACTAGAACCAGTAACAACCGAAGCCGAAGTTATTGGTCAACTGAACTTGATTCGAGATAAAATTCTTGCCAAGGAAGATCTACATTTACACAATTATCTCCTGAAGCTGGACATTCCTTTGCATATTTTCGGAATGTAAGTTTGATTGCTTCACTGCCATCACTGCTTGTTTAATATTTTTGTTTTTGCCTCCCTTAAGACGATGGCTTCGGCTTCTTTTTGGAAGAGAATTCGCTCTCTTGGATTTACTGGTGCTTTGGGATGCAATATTTGCCGACAGTGATCGTTTTGATCTCCCCAACTTTATTCTTGTTGCAATGTTAATTCGAATACGTGATAAATGTAAGTTCAGTCTGTTTTTAGATTCGGATTAATTAAACAGCGCTTCTCATTGCAGTACTTTTAAATGACTACACAACTTGCTTGACGTATTTGATGCGTTATCCATCGAATGCCGATATGAACTTGATTCTCCGTCATGCCTTACACATGCAAAGACCTAAAAAATTCGATCGCCCCGCAAATGCCTTTATTTACTTCACCATGAACGCCGAAACAACGCCGTCTTCAACATCATCATTGTCACAAAAACCGATTGCTTCTGCTGTTTCCACTAAAACAACTAAGACCCTATCGAATCCTTCAACATCACAACTGAAGCTCGAAGAACCAATTGAAAAACGTGATCGCGCTTCATCTCTCGATTCGGAAAATAATTTGCACGAGCAAGTAAATGAAATTCGACACCGTAACGCAGTAGATTCTGCTGCTATAGCCAGATTAAAAACCGCTCCCCAGTCGGACAGAGTGATAATTGATGGATACTCTGAAAATGTAAGTTTCTCAATACCTACCACCTTGTCACTCAATTATATTCATATCATTTTAGAGCCCGGAACTCCTTCGTATGGAGTTGAAAAATGCGCAGACCATCATCAACATATCCAGGAATAAGCTGGAAAAATATCTCGACACACTTAAACGAAATGTCACAAAGAATTCTCCTGAAGAATTCACTCAAGCGCTCGATGGAATTGAAGAACTTTGCAGTTTTCTTGATGTTAAATTTATTTTTCCCTACAATTCAAGATCTCATAAAATTGATCAAGCATTGGAAGCCGCTGAAAATCGTCAGGTTAAAGTGGCATCTACTGAAAGTAAGAATATGAGTATTATTTTGACTAGTAAGGAGAGTAAACTGGATCCTGGTGTTAAACAGGATTCTGGTGCCAAACAGTTTGAAGAAACAAAAGAAAATATTGAAGTACCTCTGATGGTGAACGGAACAACTGTTTATGAGAAGCCTGACAATGGATACATGATGAACTCATTCCGGTTGTTAGGCAATCGAAAGGAAGTAGAACTATTGCCAGTTGTTACAGATGAACGGATAGGAATTGATAGCAGGTCAACGTTAAGCGGTGTGCCCTCAGTTGATCCTATTGGCTGCAGAGATGAATGATTCATGCTGACTTACTAACATACCTACTATTGGACTGATTTTGTTTGTTACAAATTATATAAAGCTTTTCTCGCGTTTTCCTTAAAATTAAGGTATCGACAAAAAACTTTTGCAATTGTTTGCAATTAAAAATGAATTATAGGGCAACAATTTAAAGAAATTTATTAATTATATTTTTTTTCAAATCGAAGTACATCAGTCACTTAGCTCCTTAAACCGAATGATCAATCACGTTATCAAGTAACGTACTTGGATAGTCATTGACCTGCAACTCAACTGGCAATTTGACGTGAAAACAAGCTGTAGGGACTGCTAATCTTCTATCGGCTGCTGATTCTGCAGCATTTTGCACTTGCCATTTCTTCGGCACAAAAATGTTATATATATGTGTACAAATAAATAAATATAAATTGATCCTTGGTGTAGGTTGTAGTAAGCAGTGAACGGCACAAGCTTGACGATACCCGGTGTTGTCATTATGATTTCCTTTTGCTACTGACCAATCTGACGTTATTCCGAAAGGTACTTATTTTGTTCGTATATCCGTAATTTTACTGGAGTTGTGTTATATCTTAACTCTTCCTAATTGGCGTGTTCTGTGTGTTTCGCTCGACTCCTTCTTTTTCCACCCTGAGTTAGCCGATAACATTTCATAGAAATGGAGACGTTGCCTGTTAGTTCTCTCATGGACCACCGAGTTGGAAATGCGGTTTAGTAATAAAATCTTTAAGATCTTTCGTAATAACTTATTCAAAAACATTTGCAGGGTGCTTGTAATAGTAGTGTATATTTTCCAGATGTTGCAACCAGTAGTTGGACTGGCTATATATATTTCAATCCCACCCTCATCAGAGACGGTACTTCAAAGGTATTGGAAACTCATCACCCTCTCTGCTGGTTGTCCTATAATACTAACGTGAGTTTGAAGCGGAGAACTGATTATTTCAGTTTTGGTGAAGATAATCTTTAGGCTAACGACGATTGCTTCCTTCTTCACGCCAGTTGTCATTTAGTGGAGATTTGTAATCCTATTGTATTAGAAACAGACACTCATTCTTTATCACAAGTTAAAACAAGCTTGGTTAGAATACATTCTTGTGACACGCCACTCTTGGCGTTTTTGAGATCTTCAACTGCTACAAAGCAGACATAACACCCATCGAAGAAGCACGATAGGATACCTCGGACAAAAAGAATATGAACTATATGAATTCACCATAAGGGAAAGACTTAGGGAACAAGACTTTAGCTTCAGGTAAGGTAATAAGGAATGTGCTAGTCCCTAAGCGACAGCGGAGGCCTCTTGATCTATTGTAATAGAGGCATGCAAGCAAACGCCTGATGACGATTCGCATAAAGGATCAATTCGTCAACATAAGCCTCGTAAACGCGGATATCCGTAACACCCCAAAACCACCGAACCATTTTGAGAAAATTCAATGTCGAACGGCTACAATAGCAAAAGACCGCCAGGGCCTTTTTCCTTAAACTATTGAGGAGTCCGATGCCACCAGCATCGAACGTAAAATACCAGTGGCATCACTGACAAAAAGCAATTAATGAGGCCGCTTCTGATGTACTGGGTTTTAACCCGCCTAAACAAAGAAACCCCGGGTTCGTTGACTAATACTAATAGGCAAACCTAAAAATGGATGTACCTGCAGAAAATGACAGAAGGTCTACGCGAGCTGAATGAACAGAAAAGAAGTTAAGAGGATAGGCTCCTCAGCAGAACAAAGAAAAGCACGACAAGCACTCGACCGAAGCCTTAGAGAGGTGAATATTTATCAAAAAATAAATCTAACATGCCAAAGCTGTGAATCACGAACAGAAATCTGCAGGCATGGTGAAGGACCCCTCATAATAGAACCACTGTCTGTGCTGAAAATATGGAAAAAATATTTCTGCGGACTGTTAAACGGTGATGACGAACAACATCCCACAATCAGGCGAAATAAACCATTCAACCTGGAAGAAGACAGACTTACATTTCCATCCACCGGACCAAGATGAAGCCTGGACAGCCATTTCCAAGCTTAAGTGCAACAAAGCTGCTGGACCCGATGGCTTACTGCCGAGCTCTTTAAAGGACCAGGGTATGATTAGATACGGAAATACATCAATTCATCTCTTGGTCGATGAATGTATGCCCGGCATTGTTTGTCAGATCCTAAGGAAAAAAGCACCCCTGAAATGCGCCATCTATAGGGGAATAAGTCTCCTCAAAATCGCATATAATATCCTGTCTACCGTATAATGTGAACGCTTATAATCTTTCGTTAACAGTGTGACCGGCCGCTATCGGTGTGGTTTTAGTCCCTCCATAGATCAAATTTTCACATTACGGCAGATCTTTAAAAATGCAGAATGACAATGAAGAATGCACGCTGCTCCGTTAAAGTCGGTAATGTCAAAACTGAGATCTTCAACGTCAGAAAAACGAAAAAGGAAGTACTCGTATATGCACAGTCAATAAAGATTGACATACAACATCGACGCCTACGACATGATGTCACGATGAACAGCTACAACTTTGAGGTAGTAAAGAACTTTATCTACTCTCCCCCGCTATCAACTCCATCAACATTGTTGTTGCTAATCGCTGCTTCCTTGGGCTTAGAAGGCAATTGAATAGTAAAGCCCCTTTTCGAGCAACCAAACAGTCCTGCTTTACGGCGCAAATGCTTGGACACTGACGAAAGCGGATGAAAATTCTCTCGGGCGCTTCGGGAGTAAAGTTCTTCGGATAATTTTCGGTCCCGTTTGCAGCAATGGAGATTTGAGGAGACGCTTCAACAGGGAATTTAACAGGCTATACAGTGATGCCGACCTTGTCAGAAAAGCTCGGATAACCTGACTTAGATGGTTAGGTTGCTTTGAGCTCATGGACACCAACGTCGCAGCCCAGAATGTTTTCGACACAGACTTCGACCTCATCTGTGGAAGAAGAAATCGGCTAACTCAACTGGACGCAGCTGTTAAAAGATCACGCCACCTGAGATGTATGTTAGCTGAAGCCCTAGTCAACCACTGACTATAGCGCCATCTAAGTATGTAAATAAGCGAACGCACGTTACTCTCACGACCACTGCGTTGGGATTTACTCAGATGAAGAGAATAGAAGGATGCCTGCATGATTTTTACGGGTGTGGGTGGAGGAATTTGATTGATATAAGGAACGACCCTTATCCACATGCGAATTGAAAGAAATTGTTGAATATTTGTGACGTTGTGACTGAGAAACCGGCATGATTCAAATGCCAACCCAGCACCGTTTCTAACTTTTTATAAATATTCTCATTTTAGAAAATAAATAGACACCCTATACATATTTCGATTATAATATACAAACCCATGCATTGTATTTAAATACATTCCATATGTCAAATATGTGAATGACATAAAGCAAGTAACGGCAGAAAAAAAGCATTTGTCAGAAGTGGGATTCGAACCCACGCCTACAGAGTAGACTGCGACCTGAACGCAGCGCCTTAGACCACTCGGCCATCCTGACTTAAAGAAATTATTTGTCAAATCTGTTATAGATTATAAGCAGAATTACAGAATATCCAAAAGAAATATGAGAGTACCTCCACGAGTATCGTCACAAGATCTTTCGTTGTTAAAGGAAGGATGCGTCTTGCACTAAAAGACATCGACTAAGGGGAAAGATATAAAGGGTTTTCCAATAGGGACTTGACAACTTTGAATTTAATTTGTGAACGCACTCTTTCACCAATCATTAAACTGTCACTGTCAATTTATTCAGTAAACTCAACATTTTCATCATGGTAAAGTACACGAACGAGCAACGTCTGCAAATTATAAAAATTTTCTACTGAAATTCGTAGTCGGTGACTGCAACTTTAAGAACGTTAACTCTAATTTTCGGTCGTAATTCTCGCCCTAGTAGACAGGCAATAACAAGTTTATTGCAAAAAATTGAATCTACATATTCGTTGTGTGATTTTGCCGTGTCAGGCATCCGTAGCAAACGATCCAAATCAGTCAATTCCACGGCGTTCTCAAGAATTGGGCATCGCTCAGACCACATTATGGCGTATTTTGCGTAAGGATCTTGGTTTACACCCATAGAAGATCAAGCTGACTCAAGAATTGAAGCCGATGGACCATTTGAAGCGACGTAAGTTCTCCGATTGGGTTCTGGAGAAAATGCGCCAAGATGATGAATTTTATCGCAAAATCATCTTCAGTGACGAAGCTCATTTTTGGCTCAATGGGTTCGTCAATAAGCAAAATATGCGTTATTGGTCGGGTGAAAATCCACATATGCTTCATGAATCACCACTTCATCCACAAAAAATAACTGTTTGGCCCGAATTGGAAGATATGGACATGGACGACATGTGGTTTCAACAGGATGGTGCCACAAGCCACACAGCATACGCTACAATCGATTTATTGAAGAGTAAGTATGGTGAGCGTGTTATCTCAAGACATGAGCCAGTCAATTAGCCGCCTCGTTCGTGTGATTTAACGCCGCTTGACTATTTTCTGTGGGGCTACTTTAAGTCAACAACACGCCGACGACGTTGGAAGAGCTCAGAGCCAACATTGAACACGAAATAGCGGCCGTTTCGGCCGAAATGTGTGGCCGAGTCGTTAAAAATTTGGTCCAACGAATCGACCACTGCAAATGTGCCCGCGGTGGCCACATGAACGAAGTCGAGTTTCATTCACAAATGTTTTGATTGTACTTAAAGCCGATAATAGATTTTTTGAAATATCTCAAATGGTTTGCGTTTTATTTAAAAAAAGTTGTCAAGTCCTTATTGGAAAATCCTATATTAGTGCTCTGGCCGAGCACGTCCGAGAGAGTCCACAAACATTGACGAGACAACGATGCACACAATTTGGTATCAGCAGACGTTTGTTGCGTCGAATTTTGGTGAAAAAACTGAAGATGGTCCCTTGTAAAGTGCAAACCGGTCACCAATTGCTGTCTTCTGATCATCGCTATTACACCTGGTGCAAGAATAGGGTGATTTCTTATCCGAAATCATAACCATTTCCCTTTATGGTAAGTGATCATGTTAATAAACAAAATTTGTGTTTCTGGACATGGAGAATCCACATGAAATGTCCGATTTTCGATCAGTCGGAAATAAGAAGTTCTCGAGTGAACATCTGTGCCAGAACGTTAAATTTTCTTTTTTTGTAAAATAAAGTGGTACGTGTGCTTGACGTGTGAGAATTTTAAGGTTCGTTGCAAACACCGTTATTTTTTTTTTCGGGGAATTATTTACCTTGCTGTCGGCAGTTCAAATCCGAACCCTCTTCCTTTACGAATTTAAAATGGAGATTTAAGCCTCGAAAATAAGCCATTCGGAAAGCCGGAAACGTTAGTTGACGATGATGTTTTAAGAGCAACGGTTGATGTGGACCCAACGAAATCGGTGCGGGAGATTGCACAAAGCATGGGAGTATCCCCAATGGCAATAAGTCGACACCTTTCTCTCATAGGAAACGTAAAGAAACTCAATAAGTGGGTACCCCATGAACTGAACGAATGCCAAAAACTACAGCAAACTGAACCGTTTTTGCACCGGATAGCCACTTGATCCTGAAAAGTTGATACTGTATGATAATCGTAAAAAATCTGATGAAAAGCTAAAACTCACCCTCAAGCACGATCTTCACCCAAAAAACGTTATGGTGACAATTTGGTGGACATCGAAAGAACCTATCCACTTTTCATTTCTTCAACCAGGAGAAACGATTGGTCAATAGGTACGGTGCGATCCTTTTGCAAAACAATGTTAGACCCCATACCTCACAAGTATCGGTGCAAAAACTGTTGCAGTTGGGATTTGAAATTCTTCCGCATCCACCCTACTCTCCTGATATTTCTCCAACGGATTACCATCTTTTCCGCAATCTGGATTCATTTTACCGGCAGAAGGTCTTTGAAGATTTTATTGCCTCAAAAAGTCATCACTTCTACGAAAAAGGAATATTTGACCTTGTATCACGTTGGAAGAATGTCATAGATGCCAACGGATCCTACTTTGATTGAATAAAAATTTACGTAAAAAAATATTGGCTTTTCAATTTTTACTATATATAAAATCGGACATTTCATGTGGGAAAACCCAATACCAGACAGAGGAAAACCGACAGAAGTTCAAATGAGCCAGGAATGACTGCAACGTCTTTCTTAAGCGTGTGAAATTTCAAAACCACTAAAAACTGAGGGAAAAAATACTTTCTGGTCATTCGTCAAATATATTAGAAATGCTGCATCAACCTCCATCACAACGCTCATTTATAATGACTGTCAGCCCCTTGCGACCAACTCAACACTTCCAGATTGTGCTTTGTCTGCAACTACTCTTCAGTGCATCGAATCTTCAATGAGACGAATCCACTTTCGCACTCGTGTAGCAGCAAGAGTACTTAAAAATCTTAACGTTCACAAATCCGCTGGTCCAGATGGTATACCTCCCCTTCTTCTGAAGGCAAAACCACTGCGTAAGCTTTTTCATCTATCCTACTCTTTCGGACACTTTCCGAGCAGATGGAAAACAGCATTTGTCCAGCCTGTCTCTAAAAAAAGCGAATATTCTCCTCTCTCCTCTTACAAACCCATTGCACTTACGTCAAATTGCAAAAACAAATTTTTTTTTCGCTTCATGTGAGGCCGTTTTGCAGCGATTTCGGCCTTCAATCGCTCCAATAATGCACAGTAATACTCGCTGTTGATAGTTTTTCCTTTTTCGAGGTAGTCCACGAAGAGTATGTCATGACAATCCCAGAAAACCGACGCCATAACCTTTCCGACCCATCGAGCCTCCCTCGGCCGCTACGGAGCACTCGTGCCGGCTTTAGTCCATTGCCGAGCACTCATTCTGTTCTCTGGTGTGTAATAGTGGATCCAAGTTTCATCAACAGTTACCAATCGACGCCAAAAGTCCGCCTGATTCCGCATCAGCAAGTCCAAACACTCTTTCGAAGTGTTCTCGCGTTCGTGTTTTTGGTCAGGAGTGAGCATGCGCATTCATATGCATAATATTGGCCAAAATATGGCGTGTGCGCTCAGTACTAATCTTTGTGGTACCTGCTTCACTTTCCGGTTAGCCAACACCATTTCATGTATTTATTTGACATTGTCCTCTGTAATCGCATCGGAGGGCCTGCCGCTGCGGACTTGATCGGTAGTGGAGTTGCGGCCACCACGAAACTCTCCACGGAGCTTTAGCCCCATAATATTTATCCAACTTTTCTTTTGTTTCCTTCGCCTTTTGCCTTTCAAAAAATTATGTTTGATGAGAGAACGAAAATCGTTTTTGTCCATACTCAACATGATGCCAAACACGTCAACAACAATCAGCTGTCAAAACAAAGCTAAAGACAGTAGCGCACTGAAATTTGGCATGTCTGCCTAAATATGAACGGACTTAAAGGCACCATAACATTTTTTGCAGTAGCAGCGCATTCTGGCTGTCAAGGAGGTTACTTTTCACCCCACATAGTAGTTTCGGAAAGTATTTTGTTTAATGCGGCGCAAGTGTGGGGCTGTAAACAGTATGAAATGGTCGAAATATTGTTCAGGTATTTCATTAAAAGAATATTTCGTCTTCCTTCCTTTCTCCACTCTTCATAACAACATTAAGATTGCAGACAGATTATATCTTAAAAGTCCTTAATATGGATCATAATCGGTTCCAAAAAAATCGCTCTTGAAGCAGTAAATATATAGTAGGACTATCTGGTATGCTGAGTGGGTGGAAATAGCGCGCGATTGTGGAAATGAACTGAATTTCAATACCGAGAATTTCAGTAACTGGAAAGCAATTCTTTACCAGCTTATAAAAACTGTGGATGTACAATTTAGAAAGCGTTTTCAACAGCAGGCATCGATTCGTTGCACAGGACAATCTACAGTGACAAGCATACTATAGGCGAAATATCAGCAATGCTTAAATTACGTGGTGAATTTCTTCCCCTTAACTACATTCCTCATTGAAGTGAATTACCTATACTTTGTGGGCTTTGCAACTCGACGGAAAGAGAGGATATTATGCATTTTCTAAGCAAGAGTCCAGTTATGAAAAGCGCAAGATGATCCATGTTTGGCCGAAAGAGAGGGAACGCTTTTTATTGAAGTGGGAAGAAGAAGGGTTACTTCCACTTCTTCATTTCAACATATGTACTCTACACTTCTCTTCTTTGGGCTCGTAACTAGATACTAAATTCTCTATCGCATCTCTATATTTGGGATTGCCTATGTTCAAAACAGGTTTGGCAGTATTTGTTTTATAAACGTCGAATTGGTTTAAACTTCTACCGGTTCAGAAACAACTACTCCATTCGACATAAGTTTAATGCTTTTACCCGCAAGCACGTCTCTTCCTATAATAAGCGGAGGCATCATTACTGAGTCAGACATAACAAACACCCTAGTGCGGTAACAACAACCGTCCACCTTAACATCAGTAATAAAATATCCATAAGCGTCTACCAATTTCAATGAAAGACCACGTACTACCATCGATGTTTTGGAAATCCTTGGAGCGCCAATTTTACAGAAAACGTCGCTTCGAATGAGGCTAATATCGCTGCCGGTGTCGATTAACCCATCTTGAATACATTGACAAAGAGCTTAAATTAGACGTATTCAGTTAGAATTCTTCTCTTCCTTCTTCGAACAATTTATTGCTTTGTTTCCGAAATCATTGCACGCAAAACACTTGGGTTGTTTTTTCAGTGCATGCCTTACTCTTATGGCCCCTACGACAGTTAAAACAACGACCCTCCGTCGAAACATCCGAAGTTTGCCAAACCTCCCTCGGTCTGATAGTACCACCCAAACTCTCTTAGTAACGTTGATAAATCGACAGTTTCTCTTTAAACTGTTTCATGGCTGTGGAACCATATAGAAGAATTTTGTTTTGTGGATAATCTAGTATACCATCGATGACATACGCTATAATTGAGATGTCATCCAGCCGACCTTTTGATCCTATTTCCCTCATCGACAACAATTAATCATTCATTGTCTCGCCCCTTTGTTGCTTTCTCTGTATCATTTTTCTATGCATATCCGCCACAGTCGTTTTATCGAAAAACTCCTCGATTAAAAATCTCTTAACTCACACCATTTCATCAGATTCGGCTTGGATATAATTGCCAACTTTGCAGAACCCTTCAATAATCTTTTTCCAAATAGTACACACTCAAAATCGGACCAGTGCATAATTTCAGAAGCCTTTTCAATGTCGTAAACCCAACTATCATCTCTTCCATTATACTCTGGTACGACCGCAGCAATACCTTCAAATGTCATACTCGCCCTATTTTTAAAAATTTTCAATTCAATTAAAAGTTTAATTTAGTTAAGACTACCGATTAAAGAATACAATTATATATTTAGTTAATGAAACAATAAAAGGAATTTAAACTTCGGAATAACTTTACAGAATTTTGCCGTTCGAAGAACTGCTTTCCAACATTGCTTGTCAACAATGTCAATTCCCCTCACATTCTACACAAAAACGTCTCCATAATACACACACATTCTAGCGAGTCAATTACTCGCTGATTGGAGGAAAGGGATTATAAAAGCATTAGCAGAGTTTGCCGTCTATGTTAACTCATCTATGCTCATCATACGCATGTAGGCTGAAGTGGTTGCTGCAGGTACAAAACGATGTTCCCATATGTTTCGGTTGGCGATATTCATACGAGTACACACAATCTGAAAAAAAAAATTGAAAAAGCTTCTATGCAACAAGTTCTACTTCCGCTCTAGTCCTCTGCAACTTTTTTAACAGGATCCAAGTTCTGAATTTGGTCAACGATATCCACAAAGTTTTCAACAATAAGTCAACAGCAAAAATCGGAATATAACAACACATCAACAACATCATTTGGGAAGAAACAAACATTGTAAAACTTTAACTATATATAATTATTATGTTAAAAATGCACCACTCGTAGTTGTAAACAACTTTAACGGAAAATCCCCACGATGAAGTGGAGAGTATAAAAGGAGCCGCCCAAGCAATGGACATGCACTCAAGTTTGGTATTTCGCCTTGCGAATTGTCACGAGCGTCCACGGAAAAATACCGCACTTGCGGCTTGAGGATAACATTTGAAATAGCATTTGAAAATAAACGCTTTATATGAAATTTTTGAAAACATTCTTTTTTATTTTAAAACTTTCCATTTTTCTCCCTATACGTTTTGCCATCGCTTAGCTGCCTACTAAGCGTGTACTGGGGTTCTCGGATAGCATACGCGCGGTGGAGAGAAAGGCAAAGTGGCTTATAGAGGGAGTTCTCCGAAGGAGAGTGGAGACCGAACAAGAGAGCGACAGCTGAGCTCTACAAAATGATTTTTCTTTTCCTTCTTTTCTGGCTCCTTCGTGTTTTGGATGGTTCCTCGAGCCGCGCTGGGTGCTCTGAGCTCCGTGTTCAGTGGGCTTTTTTTCGCAGGGACGCTTGCAGAAAACTACAATATTACAACGGCATTTTGTGAGTTTTCTATTTCCACCTCATGGGGTGGTTTCCAGCGCCATATAATCCTTCAGTATCCAGAAAATTGACTTACAATCATTAAAATGGATGGATCGCCAGCATTTCAATTCCAGAATAAAAAAAAAAATTTCAGTAAAGTTGTGTTGGAAGGACACTTAACAAAATTAAAAATGGACTGTTTTGACGCTGCAGTTTTAAAAAAAAATCGTTTTCTTGTGCGGTGAAAGAAATCTACACAATTAAAATTTACTTTGCACTACCTTAAGAGGACCTTCGTGGTGATTGAGAGGGAAACTGCTGACTGTCCTATAACCTGGTTTGATCCAGCAGCGTAGCAATCAAGTTCGTAGCGAAGTGCTTGCCTCACCTCCAAGCGGTGGTCCCCGGGAACTTCATGAATAAACTCTTGCTAAAATGGCAAGGGCATGCAGCCTACGCATGGCTCACAACTCGGATAGAAATGGATTCATTGTTAACGACCCTAATAAACGTTTAAAGAACAACGACCTTCGTATTTGCACGCGGAATGTGCGGACCTTTAACAGGTCACGTGTAGCCGAATACCACAGCGTGACAAGGTTTTGGTAATATGAGTGATGATGAACACGACACTACGTAGGCTTATTGACTTTGTGGCGGGACGAAATAGCCAGCACACGGTTTCCTCATTTCAATATACACAAGGGGACATGGCGGCCTCCGTATCATCAAACGCTAAATCAAATTGATCATTTTGCGATAGACGTAAGGCATGCCTCCAGTATTCTCGACGTCCTAACGTTCTGATGACGAATGCCGGCAAACACATGCAGCTAAAGAAGAAACCTACAAAGCGGCGCTGCAATAAAGGAAGAGAGCTACTCGTGAGCTCTACGAGCAGAAGAGACAGGAAGCACATCGGCTTCTCCAGAAGAAGAAAAAACAGCATGAGAAGCGCGCGATCGAAGATATTAAGAAGTTATACTCCAGAAATAATGTATGGACGTTTTTCAACATGTCAAGCCAATCAGACCCATACAGAAGCCAGTAGAGATGAAGAATGAAACCTTGTTGTACAGCCTTAAACGATGATAGTCAAAGCTTCCGTCCATCTGACCAGAACGAAGGATAGCAATATATAAGCTAAAATCCAACTGCTGGAAATGACTTTGTGGAGAGCATGCGTCAACTAATTGTGGAGAGAATAGTGAATGGAATCTCAGCACCGTATGCCCGATCCACAAAAAAGGAGACCCTATCAACTGCGCTACTTATAGAGGTATCGGATATAAGATCTTATCTGCCATCTTATGTGAATGTAAGAAACTCTTCGGAAATAACCAGATTGATCTTTATCAGTATTGTTTCAGACCAAGAAAGGCCAAAACCAACCAAATCTTCACACTCCGGCGGATCCCGGAAAAAACTCAACAAATCAAAATCGATACCCACCATATTTTCATCAATTTTAAGGCCGCATATAATAGTATTTATAGAGACGAGCTCAATATAGAGCCCTGTCTACTTTTGACACCTCTGTCAAGCTCGCCGGTCTGTGCAGAATGACGATTGAGAACGCTCGATACTCCGTCAAAGTCGGTAACGACTTAACCGAAACTTTTGATGTCAAAACTGGTTTTAGAAAAGGTGACGCATTGAAATCTTCAAAGGCTTTTATGACCTCTGCTCGGTTCCGGAAAACTTCTTCTCCCGCAAAATCCAGATTGCGGAAAAGATGGTATTCCTTTGGGGAAATATCAGGAGAGTACGCGGAGTGGATGCGGAAGAATTTCAAATCCCAAGCAATAGCATTGTCATGCAAAAGGATCGGACCGTGCCTATTGACATTTGGCATGCAAAATGTCGATTTCCTCATAATATCTGATAGCGTTTATCGTTTCTCCTGGTTGAAGAAATGAAAAGGTTATTTTGATGTCCACCAAATTGTCTCCATAAACTTTTTTGGGTGAATATCGGGCTTAGGTTTTTCATCTGCATCCAACCACTGCCCAGATCTTTTACGATAAATATGCGGTATCCACTTTTCATTACAGGTGACTATCCGGTGCAAAATCTGGGATTCGCAGATTTCCAGGCGCCGTAGTTTTTCGGATTCGTTCAATTCATGGGGTACCCACTTATCGAGTTTCTTTAAATTTCTTATGAGAGAAAGGTGTCGACTTATTGTCATTGGGGATACTCTCATGCTTTGTGCAATCTGCCGAACCGATTTCGTTGAGTCCGCATTCACCGTTGCTCTTAAAACATCGTCATTAACTACAATTTCTGGCTTCCCACTTGGTTCCTTTTCGAGGCTGAAATCTCCTGAAAAAGAAAATTTAACGTTCTGGTACAGATGTTCACTCGAGAACTTCTTATTTCCGTCTGAGCGAAAATCGGACATTTCATGTGGTAGAACCAATACTCGAAAGAATTGTGCGGTACTCACATGCGAACACTTTCAACAGTTTGTGCAACTACATACTAGCGTACGCCGATGATATCGACATGATTGGGGAAACTCAGCGGGCTATCACCGGTGCGTTCGCTAGTATTGAAACGGAAGCTATCAAAATGGATTTAGCGATAAATGAGGTCAAAACTAAGTATATGCTGTCAACAAGAAGGAACACACAACATCGACAAGTTGCACTGAGCGTCAGAGTCGACAGCTATTATTTCAAGGTAGTAAGGGACTTTATTTACCTTGGCTCTGCTATAAATTCTACCAACAACAATCAATATAACAAAGAATCACTCTTGCCAATCGCTGTTTCTTTTGGATAAGAAGGCAGTTGAGTAGTAAGGCCCTATACCGAAAAATTAACTCTATATAAGATCTCGATCATCCCAGTCGTATTTTAGGCGCAGAAGCATGGTCCTAATCGAAGGCGGATGAAAATATTCTCTGTCGTATCGAGAGAAAAATCTTTCGGAAAACATTCGGTCCTATTTGCGTTGACGGCTTTGGAGAAGAAGATTCAACGACGAACTACCATATTTGAGCTGAAAACTGGGCATCAGTCGCTTGAGATGGCTACGACATGTAGAGCGAATCTAACCCGGAGGGACAAGATAGTAGAGCAAGACCTCACGCTAGGTGGGGAGGCAATTAGCTAAAGACTGGACTAACTGCCTCTTCAGTTAGTTGAGGCCCAGGTACACTCCGAACTGTAGCGCCACCTATATAAGTAAGAAAGTTACCCAGGCGTCATAACCCTCAACCTAGAGCTCCAGTTCCAGTATAGATATCCCTAAGGGAGGGGTCGGTTAGTGCGAAGCCAGTAACCCGTTCGGGGATGTTAACGTTGCCGTTGGTCCATTAAGGGCTCATCCGCCACCATCTCTTTTCCAAGACCCTGACTTAGTCTCGGAAAGCCTTACCAGCCAGAGTTCCAAATATGTAACAGCAGCCCGGATAAGGTCTTATTTGCTTTGTTCCGGGATTTTACTTCACACTTGATTCCACCTGGGGAATTCATCTGCTATCCCTTTTATAGTGGTGCTATCTTTGTTTGACGGTCCGCACTTGCGCTTATGAATTTGGCAGGATGAGTCCGGATGGACATCGACCAGTACCCGATAGTTACCACTTCGACGTAACATAATTTAATTTAATTTTGGTGGGGGCGAATGCCCCCATTTATTCGGCTTAATACAAGCTATAACTTAAAAATTAAACTTAAACTAAAACTTTAAACTAAGGTTGGTTGGAGTGGTGAAGGAGAACAGATTTGAGGTAGGAAGTGGTGCGGTGGAAGTCAAAGACGGTAGGGTTTGAGTCATAGATAAACTAAACTAGATGTCAAACTCTACTAATACTTTTGAAAACCCTTAACTTTCGCACAGACACACTGTAAGTGAATTCCAACACTTTTGCATCTCTATATCTTTGTCAAAATTTGCTAGAATGAAAGCAATTTACAAGTAAAATTGCTAGAATGAGAGCGATTTGCACGAGTGTGTGTAATGTGGATGACGTTTTTTGGTTCAAATGGGCGTGGTTTGTATAAAAAAGAAGATAAATTGCCATTGATCACAATTCACACGTATTCACGGACAGAGTCTCACGGATAGTGACGATCAGTAGAAAACCGGTTTTGATTTTCCAATATCTGGAAAGTTTGATATCTAGGTATAGTTAGCCTATGGTTTGAGTTGATTTGACGTAGCATAAACACAATTGATGTGTAGAAACAGTTATTACACTGGGTATCCCCAAGTGGGCACCTCCTTTTAGTGCCTATCCTATTTCTATAGCACCCAACCATCGGAAAAGGACTTATCAAGACCAGAATTTTCATTAAGGCTGTATTCATGAGCTGCCGCTCAGCATTAAGAGACCGGCCGGAGTTCCCCTTGCACATGTCAGCCGCCTGTTAAGGGGAACTTTATACAATTCCAGGTGTATATACCATATGGTATACTCGTATATATTTGAGATGGGGCAGGGCCGATAACGCTTGTCAACCCTTTTAGGGTTTCCACCGAATAAAATGGAATATCGAGACAGGTGGCCACTCCCAAAAAGAATTATCAAGCCAGTTCAAATCATCACTATGTAGACGATTATGTACTCGTATTGCAGCTTCAAAAAAAAGGTAGGTACATACTATATTACAATACTCGAAAAATAATTAAAAAAAAGAAATCCCGCCAAATGACCCCGACGTGATTTGAACACGCAACCTTCTGATCTGGAGTCAGACGCGCTACCGTTGCGCCACGGAGTCAACTGAAAGTTATTTAATAATTTTTGCCTATCAGAGAAATTTTATTAAATAATATATTGGTGTTAGTAATGTAGTTCATCCTAAAAATTATTGCAGATACTGTACATATGTGATTTGGAGTATATATTTATTTTCGTACTTGTAGATGAAATGTTAAATAACTTAATAGGATATGTGTTTCATATGGGTGTATCCAAGTCGAACACTGTAACTTTGTAGGGTTTATTTATTGTTTTTTTTTTTTTTTTGCAGGTTAAAAAGAATTTTATGAAAATATGGCAACATACCCAGTGCATGATTGTTTTAAAATCTTGAAGTTTATTAGGTTTCCGAACGCTCTATTGTTACAACGCAAAGGAGATAACAGAATTATGAAGCACAATATGTTGAACTCGAGGTAAGGAGTCAGCGTCAATTACAATACTCGTACATCGTCTTTAGATACACGGTTTGGTGTGGAATTACGGCGGATACAGTCATCGGTCCTTATCTTTTAAAAGACAATGATGAACATCAACAAATCATCACTGGGACGCCAAATTGAAGCCTGGTAGGAATTTTTTACGTCCGACAGTTCAAATATATTGTAAAATGTTTGTGTGGATCCAAAAGATATAACTTATTCTTTCAACAAAATCACTTTATTCAATACAACTACGATTTATAATTCAATCCAATTTATCCTTTGCTTTACTTTATCTTTTACTTTAACCACTTTATCACTACACTTCATTTTTACTTCTCAAATTCAACTTTAGAACTGACTTCACCTCTGTTCGACGCTGGTATTTATACTCAATGCCATCTTTCGAGAACTTTCCGTACTAGCCAGCTGTCCATACACCTTTCCATATTGCCAGAATATCAGTTGTCAAAGATTTTCCATTATTCCTCTTTCTGTTATTGAAATATTGATGCTAGTGTTTTGTCTCAAAATAAGAGGCTACAACACTACTCCCTCCCTAAAGTTGTTCGTTCCGTCCCGAAGGCCGTTTCGTTGAAGTGACACAATCTATCCACATGGATCACCTTCACTTTCCCGATATACCCGCTATGAATGCGGTAGATAATGTTTTGGCGATTGGTTGCCAGTTTAAATTTAAAACACAAAGCTTTTTTTACTAATATTATTTTATTCACTACAATTTGTTCTTCTATGTAAAATGCGTAATTGAAATTAGAAGTTTTATCTGCTGCGTACTAAACCGAAGTGAATGGCTGTTATCTTTTTTAAAATACCATCGCCATCGAAAAAGGCAGATGGTGGAAATTTCCTTTTCTTGTTGACGTTGCCATCTGTTGTCGGAAGCTAACACTTACTTCTGTTGTGAAGTTGCCACAATGTCATTGATCCGGGTTATCACCTTCTATGGAATTTTCGAATCCTGTTGCAATTTTGGTGATTTGCTTTTCGTACGCAGAGGATTATACAGCCACGCCAGATCTTCTTCAATTTTGGTTTAATGTCGTACCTAGTCCTGTCCGCACCTATCAGTTTCATATTTTCTCTGGTGTTTTCCTGCAATTTAATCCACATAGTCGTGGTGATTCGAATTTCGTTTTACTTGGGTCTGGATGGTGTATGGCTTAGTGAACTACGGACCGTGCTTCGGCTGGCCATTAAGAAGAGAGGTATGTGTCGATCCCAGTACCGTTGGAAGTTGTCGACAAACTTAGACAGATGCTCACTCAAGGCCCTATTGAATCGCTCGACCAATCCATCAGTGAAAGCCTCTTGATTTGGTATCACAAACACAAGCACGGCCACTTACTGAAGTAATGGATAACAGTGACATCTATATTTCAATAACAGAAGAAGGAATATTGGAAAGCCTTTGACAACTAGGGAGTATAAATATCAGTGTCGAACAGAAGTATGTGAAGTGAATTAAGAGTACTATAGTGATAAAGGGATAAATTGGATTGAATTATAAATTATAGTTGTATTGAATAAAGTAAATTTGTTGAAAGAAATAATTTCTATCTTTTGAGCCCACACAAACATTGTTTAATATAGTTTCGGTATGATGGAACTACAATATTGTGGCTGGAATAATGCAAAAGGACGAGCAAATCATTCTAAAATAATCTTGGGCGAATACCTAGTAGCCCCGACTTTTCCTGGCAGATTTTTTCGTGAAGAAACCGGGGGAATTTACTTAATTTACATACTTAAGTACTTAGATGGCGCTTCAGTTTATGGTGAACCTCGGCTAACTAACAAGCCCGATGCTCAGCTAACTCCCTCCAGTTGTGCACTCCAAGTTGGTACAAGCATAACACTTATGATTTAATATTATGTGTCAACACGCAGTTTGAAAGATGGAGATATGGTGGAGCTTGAGGGGGTATATTGGAACAAAGATAAGGCTAGGTTTGTTAAAGCTAAGTTGGTTAAGTCATTCTGGTTGCACGTTCGTTACAACCGTAATCGGTGCAATGAAAAGATACTTTGATGGGTGTTAATAGAGATCATGTGGACCAGTACCGAACAGTGAATACACCTAGTAAGCAACTGTTGAACAAAACGCAATTCAAAAATCTTTCGTCGTTTTTGTTCCGGTTGAAGATTTATTTGTTCTAGGCTATCTGCCTAAGCAAGCAAGTTGTAAGAAATCTGCTCAAGAAAGACCGTGTAATACAAAAAGGAAAAATCCACGTTAAACTGTTTCAATGATAGACTGATAGATGACTGAGACTGTAGTAAAAGGGAGACCAAACCTGACTTGTATACTCCAGAATAGGTCTAATGTAAATAAGGGCGTTAGAGTTTGATTAAGATAATGATTAAAGGCCCAGGTGGATTCTTTGAGGCACTCTTATTACGGATGTAATAGGATCGGAAATAGACGATCTACGGATCTCATTGTATTCAAGTTTTTTTTTTTTTTAAATAAGATTTGATCCAAAATATAAGCCTAGGTTGAAAACCGTGGGTTATAAGTTTCAAAAGGATTATTTAATGTGAAATGTTGTCGAAGACTTTACTGAAATCGGCAGCGATAATATTGATTTCTTTCTTGCAGAGCACACAGTGTATAGAGACAAATTTTGTTAGGTTGTTGGTCGGCATTTAAGAAAGCCTTGATGGGTAGGAGAAAAGATAAGTTACAATAAAATAACATCAGACCGTAGATTATATTCTCAAAGAGTTTACGTATTTTTGTTTCTTAGCTCTACCACAATTCACTATGTTCATTGAAAAGTGAAAAAATTAAATTCTCTTAAAACTATAAAATCGTCGTTAGGTTCTACAGGATTAAGTACGGAGTCAATGGGACCTAGAGCAAACCGGGAGCTCTGGATTAGCTAGAAAATCGAATGTACGCTTGGAACGGCTTTTTCACACAAACGAATTCCAAGTTTACAGACTACCAAGTTTTGATGCGTTCGGAGTCGAGACCAGTATCTATGAATTGCCAAGAGTACACCACGGCCAAAAGAAACATCCGCATTTTCATGGCCGTCATTGGGGCAGACTTCTAAATCTGTAAATAATTCATTATTTTTAGTATCGAGATAGAGATCGGTTTTAGTAAGCGTGAAAATAAACTGATACAACATATGTAAATAAGGAAAGAAGCTACCTCTGGGCGCTAAATTTTCTAGAATGGCTCCGAAATGCCATAAACCAGAAGGAAAAATTTAAGTGTAATGTCGAAGCTGTGCTCGGTGTCTTAAAAGGCTGGCTTCACATAAATATAATGAAAAGTGGTGGTGGAACGGGGAGAAGATGGCGGTTAAAAACAAAAGACCGATAAACTGCGTGTGAGTTTGAATACGAACGTTGCAAAAAGAGGCGAAAAAAGCCGTATTATTCTGAGAATTAGAAGAGATACCCTTCTTAAATAACCTTAATTTACACAACAATCTTACATCCGGCTTTAGCATCCAGCACGGAAATGATAGTGCCACGAATGTAATGTAATACGCGTATATAATATGTGGGTTTCCACATCCACTGGTCATGCCATGTTCAATAGAGGCCGTCGAAATATCCGGTCCAAAAAGGAATAGAAAGTCGAATTTCAGCTTATGTTTGAAGAGTGTGTGCTTAGTACTTGTTTGCAGAGTCTGAAGCTCACCCAAAAGGAGAAAGGACTTTCATGTGTTGAGACTTTTGAAGTTATAAGGTGTCGAAGAAATCGCATGAGTATGGAGGGGGATCGAAAATGTATCCTCCAGAGATGCAAAGGTTTTTAAAAAAAGTCTTACGCTGTGCTGTTTTGCCTTCGATTTAAAATAACATTGTTGGGGACTTGCCGTCACCAACACCACTTGCACCATATTACGAAACAAACAAACAGAACAATCCGAATCCAAAACGAACAGCCCTAAAACACAAACTTCAGATCGATGTACATTTATTTAAAAACAAAAACTGTTAGACTCAAGAGAAAGAACAAATAAAACACTTTTATTATAACGTTTGACCAAAATAGTTGTCCTTTCATTTCATCGTTTAAAAGTATTAAAAGTACCTTCAAGTTGGGATTTGCCTTGCACGCGCCTTTAATATATTTTTTTTTCTCTTGAATTGGATTCGATCAGCCCTTTTCATTTCCTCATTGTTCATAAACGAATAAACATCTTCCACCTGTGGACACTTTATATTTTGACATTCCTAAAGAAATGTTGCTTCATTTTCAGTTAATAAAATAGCAAGGCGTCAAAATCAATCAAAATTGGAGAGAGTCTTGAAGAATTTGAGTGACTTAGAAAGTGAAAAAGGCCCGGGACTTGGATTGTTTGACAATTCTTTTGATAACCTCAATTACTCGTACCTTATGGAGAAAGTTCAAGTAGCGCAGTTTCTCGGGAAGATGACTTTCTTGAAGATGACGTTTCGGAAGGTGAAATTGAAACAGATTTAGGTAGACCGGGAGCAACGACACAGCACCTCGCATGGCAACCTGTTGGTAGAGTAAGACAACAATTTAGTAAAGATTTTGCGAATGATGGAGTAGCTCCTGGTGTCAGCGCACAACTTATTGGAAAAAATCCAGTCGATTTTTATGATTTTTTCATCAGTGATGAAATAATTATTCTTATTGTTAACGAAAAAATCGGTTTGCTGCACAAAAAATCAGTAACTCACCATGTACTTTACGTCAAAAACCAAAATCATCGCAATGGACGGAAACAAACCCTGGAGAAATTCGAACATTTTTAGGTTTAATTTTGTGAATGGGCCTTGTTCGTTTGCGGCAATTGAGAGACTATTGGTCAAGAAGCTTACTTTACGAAAACAAAATGTCAAAAATTATGAGCCGAAACCGTTTCGAAATGTTACTTAGTATTCTTCACTTTGCGGATAATAATATCGAAACAAATGATCGCTTGTCAAAAATTACGGACCTGGTAAAATATCTGGAATTGAAATTCAAAGAAGCCTATACTCCGGAAGAAGAAATTTGTGTTGACGAGAGTTATGTTCCATTTTGAGGTCGAATTTTCTTTCGTCAATACATTCCAAACAAAAGACATCGATACGGTATAAAATGATTCAAACTATGTGCCCAAGGGGGTATGCACGGGCGTTCAAGATTTATACGGAAAAAGAAACAGCACATCAAACACATCTGTATCAGGAAAGGTAGTTATGTAACTGATGCAAGGTATTTTGGACTGCCGAAGGACATTATACACTGATAACTGGTACACAAGTGTTTCCTTAGCTGAAGCTTTGCTGAGAAGAGGCTGAGCAAAATGAGGTTCCAATTATTGTTTTGAAGTGGAAGGATAAAAGAGATGTTCTTATTCTGAGTACCAAACATGATAGCTCAATGCAGCACATTACAAGCGGAAGAAAAGTTACACATAAGCCTAGTATGGTGATTGATTACAATAAAGGAAATGCGTTCATAGATCTATTTGACCAAATGTCCGCCTATTCACGATATCTTCGACGTACACTAAAATGGTATGAAAGGGTAGTATTTCATCTGTTGACTGCTGTTGTAAACGCCTTAATTTTATATAATAAAATAAATAACTTAAAAATGACTAAGTTCAAGGAAAAGATCGTGTAAGGTCTTATTTATAAAAACTGCGAAGAGAGGCAAGCGCTAATACCTCCCCCATCTTCCTCAGCAACAAAGCGAAAGCACTATCTTCAAGAAGTACCTGGGCAGAAAAGATTTACTCGGAAAAGATGCACAATGTGTTATAGCAACATGTCAAAAGAACAAGGAAGTGAATATGCAAGAAAGGAAGCTTAAAGAGTGAATACTATTTGCGATCAATGTAATTTTCCAATGTGTATTTCATGCTTTGAGGCAACACATAAATGAAACAAACCCTAATTGAATTGTTTTATTTTTTTTTTAATTATTAATTTTTTTTTATTTTCAAGTTTGACAAATGAATTTCTAATGAATTGTTAATTTTTTTTATTTGTTTCTAAGTTATACTGTCAAATAAAAGAAAAATTTAATACTATACATCAAAAATTGTTAATTTTTTATCAAAACACCCCAATCTGCTAAGCCCGACATATTTTTAGTACACCAGAGGACCGACAACTCGTTTGGCATAAACAAAATGAATATATTTCGTGTCCACCGGTTTTGTTTTTGTTTTTCTCGAAAACCTAAAATTATGATTTTGTTTATCATTTTTATAGGAGAAAAATATCTTATTAGCCCCAGCTTTTGCACCTTTGGTACGTGTACCTAGAATTTACAAACAAAAAAATGTCAGGTAATTTCATTTGTAGTCAATGGTTTTCAATATACGACAAAACTTGTTCAAACAATGAAACTCAAAAATGGGGTTCTTTTACAATAGCCATATAAAACTTGGAATTTTTTTTCATAAAATAAGCTATTACTGCGCAATGTAAATCCAATAAAAAAATTTCCTCTAAAAGTGGAAAAATATTACAGGTCCTTTTTCTGGAAAAAAGCAGATCTCTTATGAAATTATATAAAAAGAAGAAAATATAAAAATTATTTACATAACCAGTTTGTAGTTTTTAATCGAAATATTGTCGTTTAATTCATACGTAATTTATGTTTATGGTTTCTGCAATGGTAACAGTCACATCGAGATTGGAATATCTGATCATATCAGATAGGATTGCGTAGGGATGAAACGATACGTCCACTTTCATACGTCACAAGTTTCGAAAGATTCAAATGAGTGCAAAAGAGAGAAATAATGAAACAAAAAATACCCAACTAACCAAATTCCCACTGCATGTGGGTAGCAATTTCATTGCAAGTTTTTGACATTTCTTTTTCTCCTTATTCTTTCTTTGTCGCATTTGCTTCATTACTTCTTTCGCTGTGTTACGAACACAACATTTCAGTATGGCGGATGAACTGAAATGGACCAAAGAATTAACAAGGGGGCTCATTTTCAATTATGAAAGACTGAGCGCCAAAGATGAAATGAAAGAGAACTGTCAAATAACATGCAAACTCAAAGAAGGGGAAAGTCTTCATGTAGAGTTGCGCGCATCACTAAATGACAACTCAAAAGAAAATAACCAGAACATGCGCATTACACACTTGCGACGTATGAAAGCGGACTACGAGTAAATACAAGTATGTACATACTCGATACTTTTCTCCGATACCAAGTACTTTTAGTGCCTGTTTACATTGGCGACGGGTTGAAAGTCCTTACCATGAACGTCGTGTTCACATTGTCATGGGGTTGAAAGACTTTTTGACAAGTGGAACACTTGAATCGGAGCATTTTTAATTTTTAAACTCACGCAGCTGGCCTGAAACATACGTTTTTTCCTATTATTCACACTTCCTTTCTCATCAAAGATGAAAACTAAAATGAAAAAATATGTCAGAAATGGAACGAAATGGAAAAAAACGATGTGTTGCACCCGTGAATCCACTTTGTCCGCTTTTACACGTCGCAAGTTTCGAAAGATTCAAATGAGTGCAAAAGAGAGGGATAATGAAACAAAAAATACCCAATTAACCAAATTCCCTCTGCATGTGGGTAGCATTTTCATTGCATGTTTTTGACATTTCTGTTTTCTCCTTCTTCTTTCTTTTTCGCATTTGCTTCATTACTTCTTTCGCTGTGTTATGAGCACAACATTTCAGTATGGCGGATGAACTGAAATGGACCAAAGAATTAACAAGGGGGCTCATTTTCAATTATGAAAGACTGAGCGCCAAAGATGAAATGAAAGAGAACTGTTAAATAACATGCAAACTCAAAGAAGGGAAAGTCTTCATGTAGAGTTGCTCGCATCACTGAATGACAATTCAAAAGAAAATAACGCATTACACACTTACTACGTGTGAAAGCGGACTTTAGAAATGGATTCTCGGTTGAAGTAACCCTTCTTCTTCCCACTTCAATAAAAAGCGTTCCCTCTCTTTCGGACAATCTTCCTGCCCGCGCCAATGTGAACACGCACTTAGTATCGATACTTTGATATTAAGTATCGAGTAGGTATCGGTCAAAAGTACTCATATCAGTAATCAGTATACCATTGTCACTATTTCGTTTTAACATTGATAAAAAAATTCAATCTTAAATTGAAGTTTTTGAACGCATCCTAGTCTTAGTTTTGTGTAGTTGGCAAGCTTGTTTGTCTATGCCCGAAAAAAAAACAGTCAGCATGGCAGTCAGCTGGCATGAAATATAATAATATAAATACTCGTATGTGCATTTTGTATTTTATATGCAAGGATATGCGACCGTTCAATGTTGTTGAAGGAGAAGGTTTTTTGAAATTGATAAAAGAATTGGCTCCTTATTACAAAGTACCTTCGTTGACACATTTTAAAAAGTTGCTCTGTGACAATACGAACATGGAGTATACTTCAAGAATATCTAACGCAACTGAGCTATGTGTGACTCTCGATATATGGACGGAAACCATGAATGGAAAGAACTTTTTGGGAGTTACGAGTACAGTATATTTTTTTTTAGAGAAAACAGCCCTTACCAGTTCGAATTAGCTACTAGGGAACTCCAATCAAACCATACAGCAGAGTACATATCTGAAGTATTTTGCGATATTCTTAAAGGCTGGTATATACCACTGTCTAAAGTAACTTGCGCAGTTACAGACAATATGGTTGCCGCGATCAAAGAAGCTTTGATGATGGAAAACATTTGCCGTGTTTTGCACCTAATATAAATATGATAGTAGATTCGTCATTAAAAAATACTTCAATTGCAATTACTAGTATTATCAATAAAGTTAGAGATATCGTTAAATTGATTAAACAGTGTTATACAATCAGATAAACTAAGAAAAATCCAGATTGATAGTGGCGTTCCTGAGGGCTGTACTAAAAAATTTATTCTTGACGTTAAGACGCGCTGGAATTCACTATATTATATATTTAGTTGATAGATTTTTACATTTGTCCAAAATTGCTGCACAACTATTACTCGATGCTACAGATAGTCCTACACTGGTGACTGGACAGGAAATTGAAATATTGAAACAGTTGATACCGTTATTACAACCTTTGGAATTCGTTACAAGAGATTCATTAGGCCAGAAATTCGTTACCTTATCCAAAATCATACCCATGATTAATTGTCTACCATCGCAGCTAACGAAATTTTCATCACCAATAGAATGTGTTAATCAGTTGCAAACAAAACTACTGGCTGAATGTAAAAAAAGATTTGGTGTCATTGGATTTAACACACTTGCAGCGTTGGCAACAGTTTTAGACCCACGGTTCAAAAACCTCAATTTTCAAGACGTAAATGCATGTGGGAGGGCAATACAAAAATTAAAAACACATTATTAAAAAAGATATGAAAATGTCAACCACTGGGTCTGAAGATGAAACCGCCAACGAAGATATTGATTTTTTATCACATCACACACACCTCGCAGTTGGCCAGAAGCAGAGGCGTGTTTCCTCAAAAGCCGATGAAATGTCAATTTACTTGGGTAATCCAGTCTGCGCTTTAAAAGCCAACCCATTAGAGGAATGGGAGGATTTAAAGCCCGTATTCCCAGCGTTATATAAACAAGCACGCATACGAGTACCTTTGAACGTTGTAGGTACCTGGCGCAACAGCCACTGCTTCCAGAAATCGCCTAACAGGCAAAAATTTATAATTTTGTACTTATCAATAAAAAATACCAATACTTTTAACAATTTTTACTTGAAGTTTTCCAAAAACGATTCGATACGAGTAAATATCGATACTTTTCAAATTGATATCGAGTAAGTATCGATACTTGACAACCGATACAGTATCGAGTAAAAGTATCGATACCTCAATGGTATCGTTTCATCCCTAGGATAGTCCCAAATCGCAAGACATTTATTTGAGCATTTTCCAAGTTGAATGCAATAGGAACAACGCGGAAATCGTTGAGATACTCACATCCTGCTTTAGTAGAAGGCGTTCGCAGTTACGAAGATGTTTTACATTAGGTACGTCAGAAAACATCAAAATACCAGTATTAGGCATTTTAATCCAAGTAGGAGAATTCTACTTTCATTCCATCGTATACCAGTACTGGAGCTGCTACCTCTAAGGGACTTAGAGAAGCGTTTAGAATTCTGCAATTACATTCTGGAAAGATTATGAAAGATTCTATGAAGGGATGAGTCCCAATTCACCAGGGATTGAATTACAAATTTCCACAATTTATATAATTTAACTTAATTTTGGCGGGGGCGAATGGGGGCAATTTATTCGGCATTTGGGGATATTAAGTTCCAAACAATTTTTGAGGCACCAGATCGAAAAACTATCTGGGTTTTTAGAGAAGGAGTCATGGGGAGAGGAAATGGTTTTGAAAAATTTGGCATCGTCGGCGTAAAGCCGAGTGTTTGATGATCTATCGAGATCATTTATGGTTAATATAAAGAGAAGGAGACCAAGATGGCTGCCTTGTGGAACTCCAGAGGTGGCCAAAAATGGAGCCGAATGGGCTGACCTAAAACGAACACTGTAAAAACGGTTTTCGAAGTAAGAGGATATCCATTTTAACGGTATGGGTTCAAAGCCGAGGGCAGACAATTTGAAGAATATTAATCGATAAGAGATTGAAGGCTTTGTTAAAATCGGTTGCAACTACATCGACTTTAATTGCCCGCCCATATAATTGGATATACCACTGGTCCTGGTTCTTTATGTCGGGAATCAAATTGGTTTCAGTCAGGGATGTTGTGGGGTAGAGGTGTGAGGCGGGATGCTTTAAGTGCTGGCAAGGGAGGCACGTTATGGACGAAAAAAATTATCGTGGTCGGCTCGGCTTCGCTGTATGTGTGAGACTCGTTTAGAGTAAACGTAGTGGCCGAATGCAGCAAGGTGTCTGCTACTTTCTGAGAGGACATGCTAAAAATCGCGTGGTACCTGATATAAAGATTCATGAGACTGATAGGGTCATACCTGGGCAGAAAGCAACTCGCACTCCATGAAACACATAGCTTGCGTATGTGGGCAGGAATATTCGGTAACAAGCTGATCGGGTCCTATCGGCTTCCTTCGAATCTTTACCTGGAATTTTTTGCAAAACAAAGTACCAGAACTCTTAGGTGATACACGAATGGAACAAAGAACAGCTATTTTGTACCAGCAGGGTGGCGCCCCCGCACGCTATGGCCATTCAGTTAGAAAGTAATTGGATTGCATACATTTATTTATGGGGACAGATGAAGAGCAACGTTTACTGATCAAAAAATTGGAAAAAATGGACATTGTTAGAGCCCTTCAAAGACGAGCTCTAGCATTTATACAAAGCAATGATTTGCACTTTAAACAATTGATACAGGGTTTGATAAAAAAGAAATAAATAAATAAAAGTGTGAAATCGATATTTTTATTTTTTTTCATAAAATGTTTAACAATTTTTAGTTTAATGATTTACATATATTCAAAGTTGGCTCGTATCTTGAAAACTACTAACTTGAGATGAAGTGACCTGACATTTTTTTGTTTGCAATTACTAGTTACACGTTTCAAAGCTGTAAAAGGTGAGTGTTAATAAGATATCTTGCCGAAGAAAATGATGACAAAGTCAAATTTGTAAGTTTTCAAAACAAAAACAAAAACCTTTTGATCGTCAATAACCTTGGACACATTAATTTAAGGCAACATTTACTTCGAAACAATTGAAGTGCTCTTACTTTCTAGCTCAATGATACCCCGCATACATTTAAAAGATACTATTTTCAATAGGAGTCAAAACAGGACAGCATAATGCTTTGCGATTTTTTTCTCAAAATAGAAGTATGTCAAGAAATCTCCCCTTATAGTTTTCGAGTCATTATCCTAAACACCAGCTTTGTTCAGTGAGGCTGTTCCGGACTGTTCCGGATAGAAAAGTACAAACTTTCCTGTTCAGTGAGAAAAATTTCTGTCCGAATCTGTCCGCTGGAGTCCAGCGTGGACCATGGCCTCAGCTAACATGTCTCTTTAGCTAGCGCGGTTAATGCTGTCAATGTAACTTAACCATCTAATTCCGATGCGGTCGGCATTTCTATATTTATAGTACTGTACAGTTCGCCATTGAAATGTCTCCTCCATCCTCCATCACGAATAACTTTTCGCTCTTTTTGGTTGCTCGAGAGACGGTTAAGCTCAAAGAAGCAGAGATTAGCTAGAATGATTCTTCGCATGATTTCCGCGCTGATTTCATTGTCGGAGTAGACGTTTTGTCCTAGGCGCTATGTTGTATATCCCTCTTTGTTGATAGCATATTGTACTTCGTTTTTCCTTCGCTGACCGCTAAGCATATCTTTGCCGCTTCTGCTTCAATATTCGCAAATGCTCCATTAACAGCTCGCTATGTTCTTCCCATTATGTCAATGTCGTCTACATAGGCGAGTAACTGAACAGATTTTTGATAGACTTGTGCTCTTGTTTGAAACTAGAGTTAAGCCCCATTTACAATACTGCGAGATGCGATACGAGAGTCGCATTCGAATTCGAATACGAGAGCTCTCGCATTCAGACATCGGACGTCTGTTTACAATGATGCTTACTTACAATAACAAGCTCAAAATGAAAACAACAACAATTTAGCTGTGACGCATTGCGAGATGCGAGAGTTTTCCAGATTTTCGAAATTGACTGCGATGCTCGCTGCGAGACTAGCATTATTGTAAACGAACACATTGAATTACATGTTACGGAAATATTTTTGACAGTTCATGCGCTCTCGTTTTCAAACAACGTATCGCATCTCGCAGTATTGTAAATGGGACTTTAATTTGCGAGCTTCACACAATTATTTCAAGAACTATGAAGACAACGCATCCCTTGTTTAAGTCCTTTTTTGACATTGAAGGTCTCGGTTTTGTCATTACCGACCTTGACAAAGAAACGTGTATTCTTCATCGTCATCTCGCATAGAATGAGCTTGGCAGGAACTCAAGAGATATGGCGCCGCCATATGCAGCTTTGAAATCGATGAAGAGGTGGTGTGTATCGATTTAGTGTTTCTGGGTTTTTTCCAAGATCGGCCGTAATGTGAAAATTTGATCTATGGTGGTATTTTCTGGCCTAAAACTACGCTGATAGAGGCCAGTCAGAGTGTTTACGAAGGGTCTTAGGAGTTCACATAATACGGCAGAGAGTATTTTATATGCGATGTTGAAACTTACATACTCCCCTATACAATAGTTCGCGCAGTCCAGAGCATTTCCCTTCTTTAGAATCGGATAAACAATGCTGATGTTCCATTCGTTGAACAAACTTTCACCGACCCAGATTTTGAAAATCAGTTAACGTATGCTGCATATCCAATCATCACCTGCCATTCTTCTCCTCTTCTAAAACCTCTCTAAAACATCGAGGAGCCTAGGCTTTTTCCTTCTTTTTTGCAGGACCGTTCTGTATATCCCTTGTTTTTTTTCAGTGTTGGCGGGGTCGGATTCCTTGAGATATTAGGGGAGACTCGATCGGAAAAGTTCCTGTTAGCGTTTTCCGATTACAGCCGTTCGACGTTGAACTTCCTCGCAATGGTTCGCTGGTTTTGGACTAGTACGGATTTCCGCATCCGTATCTTGGCTACCACAAGAAATTGGTCCAAGTCGGTGTTAGCTGCTCGGAAGGTTAGAACATCCAAAACACTAGAAGAGTGCCTTGTGTCAATTGAAATTTGATCAGTTTGGTTGAGGGTTGTTTGCTGATCTGGCAACAGCCGGTTTAGTAGAAGTATAGCCAAAATTCTTTTGAATTGCTCATATTTTGAATTGATAATGAAGTTTGGTTTAACCGGTTCAATGCTTTTTAACTTAAAGAACCAAAGGGAACTATGATCCCACCAGTTCGATTATCTGAAACCGAATGCTAGTTCGTTCGCCTTTCATCCTCTGGGTAAGAGAGTATAAAATTTAAATTTAATTAAATTTATTTTCTTTTAATTGATTGCTTATGTTTGCCATGGCATGTAAAATATATATGATATACATGTAGTGGACGATAATATTTTAAAATTGAAAGGCGCGTTACTTTTGCGATCTAAATAAGCGTTTTATTTCGTATATTTGTTTTTTTTTACAATTTGTTTTGTATTTTTAGTTATTATTTTTACTCTGATCGACGACCTCCGTGCTGCCACTAGGTTGTTGGACTACTCTCGCTTCCATCGTACGCCGCCTTTAAATAGTGATCTTCTACTTAGTCATCAGTTCAGTCCAGCATGTCCCAGATGCCCACGGCACTTAGCAGCTTGTGCCACGTCCACCATTTCAGGGCTAACATCAACAAAGCCCATCCACCGCCTACCCCAATTACCATAATAACGATTGTTTTCATTGGCGACATTGTATCTTCAAAAGACAACATTGTTCATGTTACGCTGGCTTTTATGCTTCCAAATGTAGGTCGCACAACTTCCATTCGTAACACTGTCTTCTTTGCAAACCAATGCACATTGTAAACAAACCCCAAACGTCTGGGTCAACATCCGACGACTGACGACTCATACTTCTGAAACTGTATCTTCTCGAATTGAATGACGATTTATTGGCGCAGATGGTGGTCGTCGACCGTAAATTACTCATTGTTTATTGATACTCTTATCGTTGTTTATAATATTGATTGGTCATAGTCTATCGCTGCTACATACATATACTCGTATGTACACATATATTTATTTTTTTTTTTATATATAGAATAACGGTTGTTTGAAAATCGCCTTATCTGTCAGGATGGCCGAGTGGTCTAAGGCGCTGCGTTCAGGTCGCAGTCCACTCTGTGGGCGTGGGTTCGAATCCCACTTCTGACATCCGATATTTTGCTGTATCAAAGCTCAAATTCGCACTTATAATCTGAATGTTAATTACTCTCTCATAAATTCTTTTTCCAATCACTTTAAAGTAACTCAGAGCTATCTGAAAACCTACACTGCGCAATGGTAAGATGTTGTTGGAAGAACTAAAATTGAATATTCACCCAGGTTTGTTTTTTTGAAGAAATGGCGGAATACTATGTGTAAAATATACTTAATATCCTGGCATTTACTAGGTTCCTGTTCTTGGATAATATTCCGAACGTGAATTTTGGCTCCGATCATCTTGTAAGGGCAGATAGCTGTCGTCAGTGTAGTCAAAGTATTTGAGACTATATTTTCAATTGTAGTCCTCAGCTTCGTTGAGGCAGTCCTGGGCGGTAAACATAGCTAATTAGCACGAAAAAAAAGAGAAGTATGTAACACCCTAACGTTTTATAACATTGAATCCTGAATTTTTAAATTATTTTTTTTATATTTTAGTTTCATTTTGCCATACTGGCAGTACTGTCTTAATTTAATTTTGCAAGTCTGGCAATGACATATTTATAATGTATTGAATTATAAAGGTTTCTTTTGTAATATTGTTAGAACTTGAATATCAGCTGTAAGAAAAAGCTTTAATTTTGAAAAGTATATAAAGTCTGTAAGATTGTGATCAGTTGCAGCACGGTAAGGTTACCTCCGTAGAAAAACTAACCTAGATGTCAAACTTTCCAGATATCACGCCTATCTGTGTGACCCTGTCTGTGAATACGTGTGAATTGTCATCGATGGCAATTTTCCTCCCATTTTATACAAACCACGCCCATTTGAATCAAAAAACGTCATCCACATTACACAGTCTCATGCAAATCCAGCAATTTTACTTGTAAATTGCTCTCATTCTAGCAAATTTTGACAAAGTTATAGAGATGATAAAGTGTTTGAATTCACTTACAGTGTGTCTGTGCGAAATTTAAGGGTTTGCAAAAGCATTAGTAGAGTTTGCCATCTAGGTTAGTTTATCTATGGTTACCTCAGGCTCTGCATGCTTTCTTTTCAGCAACAATACTACAAAGAATCAGCGTTTTTGTATTTTATTCCGTGCATTATTTTCTTCATAAAAATTTAGCGGACCACAAACCCCCCTACATTGCTCATCTCTGTCCAAGGAAGACCCCGTAATGGAAATCGAATAAATCTGCGTTGCATATTCCAGTATGAGCTTAACGAATGTAAAGTAAAAGGATTTACCCTTACGGTCAGGGTTAGAGAATTCTTTGGACTATCGCTTAATGAATCCCAGTGAAGTATTAGCCTTGTTAATAATATATATTATCAATATGCGCCCGGAAACTAACACCTTAATTGTAAAGGGTGACAGGAGGTATTAATTCATTGCCGATGAAATATGAATTTAGTGGTAATGGCACACGTTTACGCGAATAAGTTAGAGTTTGGCATTTGCTAGCATTAAGCTAAAAAAAATTGTTTCACACCAGATTCAGATCATTTTGAAGTGCTTATAGATCTTCATATCATTTGCATAGATGGAAATGTGGGATTCTTTGATAATGAAATCTATATCATTGATTGTCAATATAAATATCATAGGACCGAGGTGACTTCCTTGAGGTACACTAGATGTAGCTGCAATGGCATCAGAAACAGGAGATCTAAAAAGGACATTATATTGACGATTTGTCAAATAAAATTTGATCCACAAGATGAACCCAGATTTGAACCCGAGAGCTTCAAGCCTGAGAAGGACAATTTAGTGCGAAATTTTATCGAAGGCTTTTCTAAAATCAGTAGCAATTATCGTACATCGATTTCGTTTCCGTTTTCCAATGCACAGAGAGCAGTAGAAACGAATTCTGTTAAAGAGTCACTAATCTTGATCTTGCTTGTAGAAAACCGTGCTGATAAGGAGAGAAATTAGGTTTGCAGTGAAAGAACATCAGGTAGTAAACAATGCTCTCAAATACAATAGTTTTGTTATGCAAGAGAGTTTAGCGATGGGACTGTAATTAGAGATTTAATTTTTGGGACGTTTTTTACAGCGGAGCTATGTACGATCGATATTTTGCGATATAGAGAGAGCTGAAAGAGGATGGAGAGTGGATTGGCCAAGATGTTTGCACATTTTTTCAAAATAATGAGAGACAGCCCGTCAGGACCGAAGAGTACAGGTCTTTGAGCAAGTTTATTTTCGCCATTCCATGTTCAATATTAATAGCAACTGATGTAAGTGAAGTCTGGGCACAGCTACTTACTCGTATGTAAGAAAAATAGTGGATATCAAGTTCTCCAACGAATTAATCATTTACTTTTCGAAAAAAGGTGTATTTGATCCATACTTTTGAGTTAACCTTTAACCTTGAATAACTTTCAGATATTTAATATACTTATAGTAGCAAGTTCAACGATACCAAATAGGCATGACATTCAAAAATGCAAGGTTTAAGGGGAGACAAAATATGGCTACGCAAAACGTTTCTTTTTCAAACAGGTTATTCGGGACACCCTGTATATGTTCATATTAATCTTATGTTTTTATTAATAATTTTTAGTGTACGCAGGTATTATGTTGTTCCGTTAGGTGTTTAGAGTCGTTTGTTATCATCGAAGTTTGTTATATAACCGGAATGTGTGTTGTGATTTTCTTAACAGTGTACGTACACACTATATGTATAAGGAGGACTCGATTGTAAAAGGATATGTATTTAAATATGTGCTTTGAACTTGTTTTGCGTTGAAACTCAACCTTGCAACTACTTCTCGTGCATATACAAATGTACATATGTATGTATACACTTAATGTGTCTAATTCCTTCTCCTTTTCAAGTTATTGTTCCATCTACCTAAAATATTTCTAATAGGTGCCAATTTGTCACGAACAGCAGAAGTCGTAGACGCAGAAGTCAAACATTCTTCCCGATCCGGATACATACATATATGCATTTGCTTAAATTTCTTCAATGACATTAAGGCTCTAAATATTGCTTGACCAGTCTTAGCATTCCAAAGTTGTGTCAAACATTCACCATATGAGCAATATACTCCAGCAAGCAGCAATAAACCGAAATAGCATACAATTACAAATGCTATAGTCTACATAGATATTGCACGCCGAAGGAAAAAATCTAACCAGTTTTTAATTGCCTATTTTTACTTCGAACTTCAAGTTCTGAACAATTTGTATGAACAAAATGTAGTCATTTTGTCAATTCTTGGGATCGTATGTGTTGTATTGTGTGTACAGCCGACGATCAGGCATGCGCCGCGCCGTGCAGATGTGTCTGTGGTTTCTGTTTTCATCCATTATCCTAATATATAAAACAACCACAGTTCACGGAGCTGCGCGGCGCGCTCGCTGGCTGTGTAGTTGCTTTACCTCATTCGCCGTCGACCCTCGAACAACTTTTCTTAGTAAATTGTGTCAGCGGTACTATTTCAGCGATATAATATTTTGAAGTTTATTTTTCGATAGCAATGGGTGACAAGAGATTATCTGGCGTTTCTTGTTCTGTTTGTAGGAAAATTAAAGGAATTACCCTGACTTGAACATTTTTAAATGTCCCTCTAGGGAAATAAATGAAATTTTAAATAATTTGTGGATGAAGGCATGAGGTTTTAAAAATGGAGGCAAATACTTTGTTTGTGGAGATCATTTTTGTCCCGAGTTTGTAGGAAAAAAATATCTTAAGGCGGGTGCTGTTCTTTCCTTAAATTTAAATTCTGATTTGGATTCAAACTTGAATTTAGAAGATCTGAAGTCCCCTTTAACTAAAAGAAGAATGTCGAGCAGTTGGAGTATTTCATGTGCAAGGTGCGATCAGTTATTGGAAAGATGTGCAAAAGAGGAGAAAAAAAATGCAACTTTAAAAAAAAATATTGTTAAATTACAAAACTTTAATTAAGAAATTTAAAAATAAAACATTATACAAAAAAACAGATATAAAATAAAATATCTACCACGTCTCTAATCGAAAGGCTCAATATTTCAGACCATTCAAAAACATTTTGTAAAATGCTTCTGAAAGAATCAAAGACTACAAAATACAACAGCCACGAAAAAGAACTTTCCCAAAATATTTATCATAGATCACAAAGCGCCTATAAATTTTTGAGAGATTGACTTGGCTTTAAACTTCCTCACATTTCCTCTTTCCGTAGATGGGCTCCAGTAAAAGGATTACAACCAGGATATGAAAACAATGCTCATTCGTATCTTAAGTCAAAGTTCGCTTTATTAAACCAGCGAGAACGTTGTGTTGTCCTGATATTTGATGAAATTAGGATTCGTAAAAACCTCACATATAATATAAAAAACGATTTAATAGATGGTTTCGAAGACCTTGGTGTAGAAAGAAGTAGATTGTTTACCAATGAAATATGTGTTTTCATGCTAAATGGTTTGTTTGATAGTTGGAAAACTGTATTAAACTATTTTGTGTAAGCAAACGGTGTAAATGGGGATAACCTAATCGAAATTATAAAAAACAATTTGAAAATCTGTCAAGAATTTGGTCTTAAAGTATGTGCTATTGTTTGCGACCAAGGGGCAAAGCTTATAAAATGTTAGGTGTTTCTGAAGAAAACCCATTTATAATTTTTAATGATGAAAAAATATTTTGTTTTTATGATTTCCCTCATTTGTTAAAATCTCTTCGTAATGTTCTATTGAAATCAGATCTACAAATTCCAGATGGTAAAGTGTCTTTTGATGTTATCAGCACCAAATGCCTTCGAAAAAATACATGTTCACCTTGCAACGCAAATATTTAGCCGGACGCGGCATCGATTCAAACTGCTTTTGAACTTAATTGCTTAAAAGAAAGCTCTAATAAAGCTGTATCAACGAAAGAGTTCGTACTAAAAGTGAACAGTGTATTTTACTGCATGGATAGTGGTTCACATTATGACAAGAATGTTCAGCTAGAGAATCCAGCTTATAATGAGTTGAAACAATTTTTGTCTTACTTTAAAGATATACAAAAATCAGTTAACCTTCCAAGAAACTTTTGTTTAAAAGGAATGGAACAAACTATAAACGGGGTCTTATTACTTTGTCATGATATAAGCAATGGCCTATATGAGAACGTGGATTATTTACTAAAAAAGATAATTCATTCATCATCATTCATCAAAGGTGGTTACAACAAAAATCCGTCGATGCCGAAAATTCTCTCGTCAAATCTTAATTTTTCTCCTTTCAGTAACTGTGATGATGACGATGTAGAATTTTTAAACGTAGACTTATCCCCAACTCTAACTTGACCTTGGAATGCATCAGAATAACAAATACTAGGGATCCAAAATGGTTCGATGAAAAAAGTCCTTGATGTGAGCATCGCAAGGACCTTCTATAATTTGCTCTCCTCGTTCTATTACGGAAGCATTGTTCGTAGAAGATAGAAAAAAACATAGCATCCAAAAATCAAAAAATTCAAATTTTATCTGGAAAAAAACGTAAAACAACTATTCAATAAACAGAACACGCAACTTGATAATACAAAAAAATTAAGAATAACATCATGTCTGAGTATGATTCACTCTAGTTCAATCGAACGGTTACGTCCCATTGAGTGGAAAAATGGTTAGATTTTTTCCTTCGGCGTGCAATATCTATATAACTTATATTTACCATCTGTGATGCAATGTAACCAAATCGATATTTTCCCATTTCTTTTTGTACTTTCTTACGCCATACAAATTTGACATATTCAAAATAATGCCTTCAACTGGTTTCTTGGCACGTGCAGTTGCTTTTGGACCTAAAACTGTCATTGCTTTCATGGTCCGATGGAACAAAATCGGCGTCTTCTGCTTCGTAGAAACTAAAATCACTGTCCGAGTTATTGTCAATGTCATACTCATCCCTTTTTCGATTTTCACGCAGAATCCTGTCCATGTTTACAAAATGCAAACGAAAAAAAAAACACTACGAAACACAATTTATGCACTAAAGATGTTTACTTGAAGACGGTTACACTGTATCTGATCGTATACACAAGAACCGATTCGTAACTATTTAAATTGGGAGAACCCTACGCATGGGCGTCAACTAATTATGGGAAATTCCGATTATTCAAACTAATTAAAGCTATTTTCCAAAAATTCAGCGAATTCCATAGGCTGGTTTTTACGAAATTCAATGCTAAATTCGAAAATTGTATACGGTCATATACAAAGAACCGATGACAACGATTGTCAATTGTCGTGAAAAACGCATGTAAAATTTCATAAATTCCTTTTTTAAATACTGCAGGTTTTCCCAAGTGTCATTAAATCTATGGGTCTTTCAGCAAACTTGTTGACTACTCATAGGAAAAAATAGTAAAACGTTATGGTTATTACGCATTTTCTAGAGAAAAATGACCTCAAAATCAAAAAATGTAATTTGAAGATTCAAACAATATATCAACTTTATTTAAACCCAATTACAAAGATACCAAGTTTCTACCATTAGTATTAATAGAGCAGTTTCCGTTAACATAGGTCAGGTTACGATAAAGTAAGCCTTTTCTTAAATTCTCGATAAATGGTGTCAACATTGGAGAAAGACCCTTACTGTAGAATAATTTTTTTTCTTAGAATATAGCCAAAAATCATTTCTCAAATTATCCTTGGCGAATTAGGGGACACCCTTTATACGAGGGGCGTTCAATATATTCTCGGTATCGATATGAAGGAAAATGCGAATTCAATTTAAATTGTTTTATTTTTCAATATAATCTCCCCTAACATCAATGCATTTGTTACATCTTGAGATAAGCTTTTTTAAACCCTCAAAAAAATAAATTTCCTCTTTCTCTGCAAAATACCCATTTATTGCCGACTTGAGTTCTTCATCATCCGAAAATCTTTTTCCACGAAGACATTTTTTCAAATCCGGAAACAGGAAATAATCACTAGGGGCAAGGTCTGGACTATAGGCTGGGTGTTGGATTTCTTCGAAACCACAATCTCGCGCAGCAGCCTTGGAAACTCGCGCCATGTGAACAGGAGCGTTGTCATGAAGAAGCAACACACCCGCTGCGAGTTTACCCCGTCTTTTCTTTTTAATTTCCTCCCGCAAATTATGCAAAGGGGAAGCGTAGGATGTGGCGTTGATGGTTTCACCTTTTTTTTTGTACTCAATGAGCAAGATTCCCTTTGAGTCCCAAAAAGCTGTGGCCATGAGCTTCCCTGCAGACGGAGTGACTTTGAACTTCTTCGGGGGGTCTGTTCCTTTTTTATGCCACTGCATGGACTCTTGTTTGCTTTCAGGGTCATAGTGGTGGACCCATGTTTCGTCCCCAGTAACAATTCGATCCATAACACCGTCCGCGTTCTCACTACACATCTCCAAAAGCTCTCTACAGCATGCGATTCTCACTTTTTTCTGAGGCGCTGTGAGCATTCGTGGCACCCACCTTGCACTGACCTTTGAAAGGTTAAGATGGTCATGAAGAATGGTGTGAATGGTACCAATTGAAAGCTTGGTGATCTCAGCCATCATTTTCACCTTTATTTGGGCATCCTCAAGAACAAGTTTTTCGACTTCTTTGATGCTTTCTCCCGTACAAACAGTAGCCGGGGCACCGGAGCGGGGGTCGTCTTCAATGCTCTCTCTGCCTATCTTGAACTCACTTGACCACTTTTGCACATTTGATAATGAAGTTGCGGAACCCTGGTAAACAGCCACCATCTCTTCATGAATAGTTTTTTGACTTTTTCCTTGTTTAGTGAGAAATTTAATTACAGCGCGATTCTCAATTTTCACCATCATCGTCTCAGTTGCCATTATGATTCTGTTTAACTAGAGATAAAACGCGAATTAATAATCACATTTATATGAAATTTTATATGAATGCACTAAAATAATAGTATTACTTGATAAATAAGTCAATTTATATATACAACCACAGCTTCACCCCGATACCGAGAATATGTTGAACGCCCCTCGATATATGAATTATTGAGTAAAGTTCAATGACTATTTCAGCACTTGTCAGGATGTTGAAATATCATAGATGTGATAATGGATGAACCTTTATTGGTCAACACCAGCTCCAATACTCTCGAAATGAGTCAATGACTTCGGAATATCCGGCTTCTTTCATCCATGGAGAAAGGAAAATGACTTAACTTTCTGTACGTGGAACATTAAAAGGCTAACCATAATACATAGACTTTGGTTAGCTTAAGCCAGCGTAATGAAATGTCTTATTACCACAGTAGTGCATGACTATAATGGAAGTTTACTCGGTTACGTCGAGTTTCGTTAAGTTTAGTTGGCTTAAGCAAAGTCTCAATAGAATGGGAAAATCAGTGCGGAAATTTGACAGCGGACACAAAGGAAATTCTTTTTTTTTCTATTTCATTGGTTTTTGTGGGGGTATTTATCCCCCACCCCCCCCAATTCCAAATGCAATAATTTGCCATTTTTAGTTTTCTGAACTTATTTTCCTGCTATGAAATCAATCTGAATGTAAACAGATTAATAAGTTTGCTCAAGTATTGTACATTATGGGTAACTTGAGCTTTTGACAAAAATTAAGGCGGTTTTTCGTTTGGTTTTGACATAAGGTTAATCCCACTGAAGTCTACTATGTATGAGTAGGTCTGAAGTCCTTTAACTGGCCATGTGCAACAGACAATTAGCAGAAACCACAGACGCTATCAAGCAGAAACTCTAAGGACTAACGATTAGTAAATCTAACGTCGCATGGCTGTCTGTGTCGCTATACTAATGAAAAATTGCTGATGGATGGCAGTTTTCGACAATAAAATAGTACAAAGGAAGGAAAGTATACGAATGTCAATGGATGTATGAATGTGTGACTGAACTTAAAGTGAGCGCGTTTAAAATAGCCTTTAACACTAATCATACCAAGACTTAATATATACCTATTTCTACCATAGCGGGTCAAATGACCCGACTTTATGTTTCATGCTTGAATGTATGAAATATGGATGTTAGGAAGGAAATAAAAATATAAATTAAATTTATTATAATTAAACAAAATAGTATGTTGAGCATTTCTATTACAAAAGCAAAAAATAAAAATTTTTAATTCATAGTTCATCGCATTTTTTACATATAAGTGTTTCCATTGTACATTTTCCGCAAACATATTTTTTACATTTAGAGCAAATTTTGTTGGTTTTATTTTCTTTACAGTATCCTATTTGACATCTCATACGTTTATAAGCATCTGTAGTAGACTTAGGCAACGATCCTTTCGTATTTGTTTCTTGTTTTGGTTGTTCACGGGCTTCTCGAAAATCGGCGCCAAGTTCTTCTGCTAGCTTGAGTAAAAAATCTTGTCTCGAGATATTTTCTCCTGTCGTTTGCTTGTACAAAATCCAGGCATTTATGCCAGCTAAATCAAGGATATTGAAAAAAACTTGGAGAGGCCATCTGCAAGACATAGATTTTGTAGTAAATTTCCTCGCCATTTGATCGGTCATGTCTACACCAAATTTGGTTTTATTGTAATATGAAACAGTTTCAGGTAAACGTTTATCATTGTTTTCTACTTTAACGAATTTATGTTTAGAACTAAGTAAAAGTACTTTTTTTGTTGGCTTACTTTTATAGATTGTAAGAGTACAATTATCTGTTGTAAAAATTTTCGATGAAAATCGTTCCATATCATCTTTCTTTTGCTTCGCAATTAGTGGTAATTCTCTTTTATTTGATCGAATAGTTCCAACTAACGTAGTTTTTTTGGCTAGGAGTTGTGTTGCTAGGGATTTGCTTGTGAAGAAGTTGTCTGTGGTCACAGTTCTTCCGCAAACCGTAAATGGCTCAATGAGTTTGAGTACAACATATTCAGAGAGTGGTACTGAAGAGGGCCTATATTCATCTTTTCCAAGATATGGAAGTGCATTTATGACGTATTTGCTATCGACGTCCGATGCTAACCAAAATTTGATTCCAAATTTATCCGGCTTGTTAGGCATGTATTGCGTAAATCTACATCGTACTTTAGTCAGAAATAGCTGTTCGTCTATAGTAATATTTTCACCCGGTTTGTAACAGTTTTGGCTGTTCTCAATGAAAATATTCCAAATTGCAGATACCATAGCGAATTTATCTGTTTTCAAACGTTGGCTCCGCTGACTTTTTTTCATCAAAACGAATAAATCTAAGAATTTCGGTAAAATTATTTCTGCTCATAGTTTCAGAAAAAAAATTAGGCCCCCATATGTTATTCCACAAAAAGGAAATATTCAAATTATTTGCTCCATATGCAGATCGAGCATATAAAATTGCAATAAATGCATCTAATTTTTTTTTAGCTCGAGCATATAAAATTGCAATAAATGCAATGAAATTGCCAATTATCAATGAAAATGCAGTACTAACTTTACCTTTCATTATATGGCGTTTTGCATACCCTGTTGGGCCTACTTCTTTCCTGAAAATGTTATGAAGTGGTGCTCTTCCAGGTGTGCCACCTACTTGCATTTGTTGCCAAACAGATCCATCATTCACAACATTTTGTTCATTTATTTCTACTTCACTTTCTTCCGAACTTGAGAGTAATCTTATTCTTTTTCGGCCACTACATACATTCACAATTTTTTCCTCTTCATCGTCAGTATCTGTAGAATCAAACTCATTTTTATTTGCAACCAATATATCTTCATTTTCAGAAAATTCCTCTTCACTAATTTCTGAAAACTCTTCGCCAATATTATTTATATCTTCTAAGAACTTGTACTGTCTTGTTTGCTTCGACATTTTTCTGGGTAAAAAATGATCTGTATTACTATAGCTATCAAAATAAAATATAAGCTAGGTACTTACCAAGACTTTCAATTTTTGCCACTTTTTCTTACACTAAAAAGCTATTTTCAATCTAAAATTTGATATTTTCTTGAAATTATTCTGAGCTATTTTCGTTGAACTACTTTACGCAACAGTCTTTGGAAGAATGTGCAACTTACTGACTACAAATATGACTAGATAATCTCATAAAACAAAAAAATTCTCTCCGGGTCAAATGACCTGTTGTGGTAGATATCGGTATACAACAAGGATTACTCAGAATAAACAAAACAAAACAAAACAAAAATATTTTTATAACTGTACATTAATTACTTAGAAAAAGTCATGAAGTCAAATGTGCAAACGCAATAAAATTATACGTGCTTTTTCAATGCAAAAGTTCAAAATGGGTCATTTGACCCGTTATGGTATGTTTAGTGTTAAATTGAAGAGCCGATCATTATAAAGCCTCGAAATCAGCGTTAAATGGCACATGAAACAATAGTCAGCGGCAAATCCAATCCAAAAGTAACCCCAAACAAACGAAAAGATCAATTAAGTTCTAAATAATGAGCTTTCCATTAGCCTCAGTGACGATATTATTGCACCGAGGTCCGCAAACACCAAAACCATAAATAGTAGCAATGCAGATCTGTCGATGAAACATTTGTCGTAACACCCTACATACCTGGGCGCGTTACATATTTCAGGGGAACTGAATACAGAGCAAATCGTTCCTATGCCAGAACTATAAAATAAGACCAGTTTTTTTTAAACCTCTTCTTTACTAATGTTATTAGAGAATGAAAGCGGACTATGGTGTAGTAATTGTTTTGTTTAAGGATAGATACTGCGTCAAAAAGATAGAACACTCATGTTAGGTCTGTTCACGTACTATCCAAAACTACGAAAATCTATGTAAAACCGTTCAAAATCCGTTCACGTACTCATAAATTTCGTAGTTTTTCACAGAACAGATTAAAATGAGACACTAATTCATTTCCCCTCTTTTGTCAATTTTAGCCCAAGAAATTTGTTTGGGCAAATTTGTAAAAGCCGTCAAACTGTTTTTTTTTTTTTTATTTGAAACTCAATTGGTTCGTTTCTACAATATTTGGGAGGAATATTTTATTTACTTTATTTTGGCAAAAATAAGTGATATTTGAATAGAAGATTAAATAATAATTTAAATAAAAAACTTCTAAATTCATTAAGACTTGTTTTTTAATTATTATTTTTTTGGAGAAATGGTAAACAAAAAAATCAAACTAAAGACAGTTGACATTTGTCTGTACAAAACAGTCTCAAATCCGTTCGCTTACTTTTTAACAAATTTTCTCTCTGCGAGAGACTTTTTACCTCACTCCTCCGGATTTGACAGTTTTTACATAAATATTTAGTCCAAAAAGTAGAACGGACGTATTATTTTCCAAAATTTATTTTAAGGAGTTCTCTCTTCGTTTAATTTTGAGTAGTAATTGAGTGCAATTAAAGGGTCCGCCATCTAACGTTTTTTTTTCAACTAGTGCTTATTTCGTGAATGGTAACACTTAGCTCATGTCTGATTTGACAGATAATTAGTTTTATCCTTCCGGTTAATAATGGAAAATAATTTCAAATGGCTGCCTCGGCTGGCCATGCAGTAGCCTACACGATCGGTCCAATTTTTAAGCACATTATCGATTGTGTGCAGCTGTATTTCACCAATGGCTTCACGAATATTGTCCTTTAAAGCGTCAATTGTCTCTGGCTTGTCGGCGTAACACTTATCTTTTACGGCACCCCACAAATAATAGTCCAACGGTGTCAAATCGCAGCTCCGAGGTGGCCAAACGACATCAGCTCTGCGGCTGATAATGCGATCTTCAAAAACAGGGCGCAAAAAATCGAGTGTAGTTTCGGCTGTGTGGCACGTAGCGCCGTCCTGTTGAAACCAAATGTTGCCAATTTTTGTGAACAAAAATTCGTTCAACATGGCCCGATAACGATCGCCATTGACTGTAACGGCCACTCCTTGCTCCTTTTCGAAGAAAAATTTCCCAATTATGCCTCTGGACCAAAATCCGCACCAAACAGTGACTCGTTTTGGGTGTATCGGCTTTTCAATGTATGCGTGCGGGTTTTCTGTGCCCCAAATGCGACAATTTTGCTTGTTTACATTCCCGCCAAGATCAAAATGAGCTTCATCTGAAAAGATGATTTTTTTTGGCAAAATCGGCATCTTCTCTAAGTCGATCGCAGGCCCACTTAGCGAAGCGAAAACGCATTGGATGGTCAGTTGGCTTCAACTCCTGAACCAATTGGAGTTTTTATGGCGTCATACCAAGGTCTTTATGCAAAATTCGTCTCAATGATGTCTCCGAAATGTTCAATTGTTGAGAACGACGGTGAATTGATGTTGATGGCGCTTCACGCACACTTTCTGCCACAGCAGCAATATTCTCGGGTGTACGCACTGTTTTTGGCTTTTCACGCTTTGGTTTATCGATGAGGATGCCAGTTTCTTTCAATTTTTTCACAAGATAACGAATATACGGAGCTCTTCTTCCAAAATCCGTACGCAATTTTCGCACACATTCTGCAACATTACCATGATTTTTAAAGTAATGTCGCAATATTTCCCAGCATAGTTCAAGCGTAAACACAACCATATTCGTTCAGCGGAAGGACGAAACTAATTATCTGTCAAATCAGACATGAGCTAAGTGTTACCATTCACGAAATAAGCACTAGTAAAAAAAAAAAAACGTTAGATGGCGGACCCTTTATTTGAGTTCATAAAGAGATTTACCGTTATTCTGGAAAAAAACCGAATATTATTCGTGCGACGAAATGAATTTGCATTCTGTTTATTTTGAGCGAAGTTCGAGTAGCTCTCAATCTTCAAAGAGAAAGTATGACAATCGGTGAAATCGCAAAACACTTATGTAGAAGTTAAAAAGTAATTATGAATCTATCTAAAGATGCCGAGAATCATGGCAAAGCTCAAAGTAGTGGACGACCGAGATCTGTAACACCTAGAGAAAAGCGAGCTATGTTGCGTATGACATCTAATTCCAACCTTACTGCTAAACAAATCACTTACAAGGCGAGCGTCAAAACTAATGTCCGCGAAGTACTGGGAATTCTAAAAAACATATTGCAAAACAATATGAATGTGCTACCTTTTTGTCACGTTGTGTGTACATTTTTATGTATGTTATCATATAAAGGTGGAAATTTTAAAAAATAGATGCATCGGCCGGGAATCGAACCCGGGCCGCCCGCGTGGCAGGCGAGCATTCTACCACTGAACCACCGATGCTTGCGTCAACTAATCGCTGTAATTTAGTTTTGTTTTTCTCATATGCTAAAACAAATCAGGTTCCCAAATGTCGTCTGCGTCAACTCTCCGTTAGTGCCTGGCCACACAAGCGTGGGATTGAAAGGCATGCCATTGAACGAAGTGGTTACACACAAAAAAAGGCGTCATAGGAATGAAAAAATTTTTGAAAGATATAGGAACAGTGAAATCTGAAACGAACCATTTGAACATTTGTTTTGTGTTCACCTGATGAGACCTTTCCCGTATAGCAACACTTGCAAAATGAAAATTTACGTCAAATATGATATGATGTGGAAACGAAAAACATTCATGCCCAGGTAGAAAGTCATATTTGAAAATGATTTTCGGTGGATTTTTGGTGGAATCAACCTTTCGCTTTCCAACTTATTAAAAATCTACCTATTTCACCCGACATGCCTTTCAATCCCACGCTTGTGTGGCCAGGCACTAAATGTGGCTGCTTACGCATTCATAATAGTGGAATAAAGCTCACGGTACCCAATCGGTACATCTTTCTATTTTAAAACATAAGCCAGAGAAAAACCAGCTAAAATCGACATCAGTCAGGAAAATAAACTGGGAAGGTGGCCAGCTCTGGGTGCTAAACTTCCGAGAATGGCTCCTAAATGCCACAAAACAAGAGGAAGAACTATGCGCGTGAGTTAGGTATGTCAGACAACTTCGAAGAAAAATGTAAGAGTAGTGCAGAAACTATGCTCGGTGTCTCATAAGGCTGGCTGCACATAAATAAACAAATGTGGTAGTGGATGAAATCAAACTAAAGAGCAGGTAAAGAACAAAAGACATTTTCAAATTAAATTCATTTTTATTTAATTCATTAATTGACACTTACAAGCTATACAAAAAACGCTTAAAAATTAGCTTAATTAACTTAAAATTATCTTATTCTAACTTACTGGCCCCCTGCGGGCACTCTAAGTTAAACATAACACTTCAACTATGTCTTTCGACGTTTTGACAGGTTTTGTTCTTATTCTTATAGTTAGGACAATACAGCTTAAACTAAGAAAACATTTTTAAATAGAAAAAAACTTAGTATATGGACTATTTTGATTTTAATTTTATTATAAAACTTAAAACTAAAAACTTACAGACTACCAAAAAATAAATCTTAATCTACTTAACCTACTTACATCTAACACAAACATAGCCATACATAGATATATATATACATAATATGTATATACATAATATATAAATACATGTATATAATATTTATTTATTTTTCATTTTGTATTTGTATTTTTTTTCTTAAAATTAACTTAATCCTATCTAAAACTTTGTAAGCCGGCCAAGGCTAATGAAATAGTCAGACGACCGACTTTGCTGCCTATGGAGGTATCTAGTACTGGAGGAATTGGACGACGAAACTTCCCCTCCTTCAACTAGCCATCAAAATTGTTGGTGCTGCCGAGCAACATCCCTCATGTCGCGACTCCCTAACGCCCTACTGAACCGGGTCCTGTGATTATCCGGACGAAAAAGGTGGACAGATCTTAAATGACACGGGTTGGTGTTCAATGGAGTTTGGGAGAGTATTGTGGGATAGTCGATGATGCCGGTTAAGAGTTTGTGGATGAAGAGAATATCGTGGGACTGCCGACGTTTTTCCAAAGATAGGAGACCGAGTAGTTTGAGTCGATTAACATAGGGGGGGTAGTATATTGTGGCCAGCCCATGATAGCCCACGTAAAGCGAATCGCAGAAATCTCCCTTAGACAGTTTCAATGCCCAGAATATGTAAATCGTAGTAAGGGGACCATATCTCTCTGTCATACTCGAGAAATGGACGAACAAAGGTTATGTACACTGATTTGGTGACATAGGGGTCGGAGAATTCTTTTGACCAACGTTTGACAAATCCGAGAGCGGAGTTTGCTTTATGACGTTAACAACATCGTTAATAGTCAAGATAAAAATTAATGGACCAATATGACTGCCTTGTGGAACACCCGAAGTGGCGAGAATTGGGTCAAAAAAAAGGGATCGAAAATGGAAAAGACGGTGGCGTTTTTTAATGTAGGAATTAATCCAAGAGGTCAGTCTAGGTTCGAAACTAAGAGCTTTGAGTTTGAATAGAATTAACTTGGGCGAGATTCTATCAAAGGCCTTACTGAAGTCCGTGGCGATTACACAAATTTATTTCCCTTGCTCTAATGCGCACAGTGTACTAGAAACAATCTCAATGAGGTTGGTGATTGTTGATCTGCCTTTGAGAAAACCATGTTGGTCTGTTGAAAATATAGATTTACATTGAAAATATAGTGCATCATAAACAATAATTTCAAAAACCATGGGGATGCATGGTAGTTTAGCAATGGGGCGATAATTGGTGATATCGTGCTTTGGTCCTTATTTGTGAATAGGGGTAATAAAAGCGCTTTTCCGGACAAAGATAGTTTGAAAATACTAGTGAGGGGATTAATTAGATTATCATCACATTTTTTTAAGGCAACTGCGGGCAATCCATCAGGACCTATGTATAGAATCGTCTTTCAGTTTATGCATTGGATTTTGTCTAGTAACTGCACTGAAGTAATTTTAACTGACGAGGGAGATATTTAACAACAGTTGTTCATGTAAGAAAAGTATTCAGGATCGGTGTCATCAGATTGGGCCGAAAACGATTGACTAAAGAAGTTCGCAAATAGATTAGCGATGGTTGTTGAGTCATCCGAAGACATATTAGCAATCGGATTTTTTTTTTTTTTTTTTTTTGTGTTAATAAATTGATAGCATTTTCTAGGGTCTGAGATGATGGTAGATTGCATTTGGATGAGATATCTTTGGTAACAATATTCAGCAACTATGGAGAAGTGATTGTAAGCTAGGAGGTAGTTTTGTTTATCAAAGTCAAAACCAGATTTAACGTATTGGTGTCATAACCTGTTTCTCCCATTACGAAGGGTACGAAGTTCTTTGTTATACAATGGAGGAGATGACGAAGGATTTCTGTGTCGAATAAAAGGAGTAGTTTACCTTATACAGTGGAAGATCTTATCGTAGAAGATAACTACAGAAGAATCTGCGGTTGCGTTACTGTTTTGTAGAAAACTAAAGTCTACATTTTTGAGAAGATTGTTGAGCTCAGTGTAATTGGTTTTACGGAAATCGAAGGAAGGAAGTTTCTGAAAGCCTCAAGGAATTATTGTTATCATATGAATAAACAAAGAGGAGAGGTGGGTGGAGACGGTCTAATTTCGAAAGGAGAAGTTCACACTCGAGAGCAAGGTGTACATGGTGTCGGATGTAAAGAACAGATCTAGCTTCCGACATATTAAGTTAGAAATTGGGTTTATTTGAAAAAAGCCAGAGTTTGTGAGACAATCTGTGAAGATAATTTCTTTGTCAGAAGCTGCATTTGTGGCAACAAGATAGGATTCTTCATCCGAGTGAGTCCATTGGACATGGGGGAAATTAAAATCAACGAGAACAATAATTTAGTCACAGGGATCTGTGATTTCAAAGAGGGAATCTACCACATTATTCACCATCTGATAACTGTGTATTGTTTAGGAGGGAAACATAGCAACAGAGGATATAAAGTTTGTATTTGGAGGGAGTAACTTTAACACAGATGAATTCGAAATCGGCAGTAGATGACTTTTTAACGAGCTCAGGGTTCAAACGAACTTTGATTGCCAAAAGATTACCTCGTCCTATAGAATCATCATTGTTTCCACTTCCATCGTCGCGAAATAAATGGATTAGTTTCGGTTAAAGCAAAAATATCATACGGCAGCTTTTGACAGTTGAGATAAATAAAAGATGGTGGTTTAAACTTAACCCAGGATCCTTGGGTGCGGTAGCGCGAGTTAACACAATCTAAAAGACCATCGCAAGGACCCTCCCTGCTACCTCACTTCACCCTTATGACCCCCGAGCACAGGCAACTCTAGAGGCCAGATCGGGCAAAGAGTAGTAGGGGTACCGACCCGTTTTAAGCTGCAGGAATGCTTGTGTTAGCCCCGATCTATGCTCGCCGGAATGGAGGGATCTTGCTGCTATACCAAGGCCGTGTCCTTAGTTACGTTCAATCATGTCTTGCTCTAGGTGGTAGTTGAGCGGTAAGTACTACTAAAAGATAGAACCCGAATAAGTCCTTAGCTGGAGTATGACCACGATGGTGGGGTTGTGTCCTAAAATTATAAACCTTCACCATGAAAAACATCCCTTCCCTCAAGTCTATCGCCACCCCAACCTAAATCAAAGAGAAGAAAGCCAACACGTCACCATCCTTAGCCCCCTGGAGATCCGTCACGCCCCTCCTAAATCCCCTTTAGCTACTCATTCGGGCAGAAATAAAACGAAATGAAAGTGCTTCTTCTTCTTCTTTTCCTTTTACTAGCCCTTTCCTCGCTACACGAACTTATGCATACAGCGTCTGCATACAGCTCGGTCCAGTATAAGCTTCGGCGGTTTTCCCTTCAATTTAAGTGGAAATTTTCGGTCACAGAAGATTCCCGAATTTTCTCGCCATTTCATCCACCCCACACTTACTCTGTGCCTTACGTCGTCGTCACATTTCGCTTCTATGTTAACAATTGATCCTAAATACTTGAACCTAGTGGTTTTTGGAAGAACTATTCCGTCCAACATTATATCTGGAATAGGTCGTAGTGGATCCGAAAATGGGCAGGTCAAATGTTCCGTCTTTGATCGACTTATTTTAAACCCGTTTTTCTCTAGCGCGTCTTTCCATTTACTTAGGACGTTTGTAAATCTACGACATTATCGCTTAACTGACTCATCGGCGAAGAGAATCGATATTACATTTGCTTCGTGTATGCAATCTTTCAAAAGATAGTCTAGTACCACGTTAAAGAGGAAAGGGCTAAGAACGCTTCCTTGAAGCACTCCGACATTTACCGGAAATTCTCTCGTAAGTCTGGCGGTACATTTAACAGCAGTTTTGACGTTTCCATACATGTCTTGTATCATTCGTATATACGTTTCCGGTACCTTTTGAGACCTCAAAGCGGTCCATATGAGATCTCTAGGCACGCGATCGAATGCTTTTTCTAGATCAATAAATACCATGTGCAGATCTTTTGACGAATCCCGATGTTTTTCCATTAATATTCGCAAGCTTTGGATTGCGTCCACCGTCGATCTTCCTTCCACGAATCCACACTGGCTATCGTCGAGCTTTATGATTTTGCGAAGACGTTCGTTTAAAACTCTTTCAGCGATTTTCATCGTGTGTGAAAGTGCTTCTCCTGAAAAAAAAAACAATAATAAAAACGAACCTGTATGAACCGATTAGAGTTCAACCCGCCTAATGGAAAAAAAATCATGTTGATATGGACAGGTAAAATATAAATTATTCCAAGATTAATTCGTAAGGGAGGGGGGTGATTGTGTTAATCAATAGCCAAGATATAATATAGATAAACTAAAAAAAAATTGTTTGCCCAGTTTCTCGGACCTTTTTTTTTTTTTTATAATGAGCGCGCGCTCAAGGGGTTTGTGTACCCTTAAACTGATTGTACACAGCGCGGGCAAAGGAAATTTAGGGAGGAAGAAAAGAGAGGTACCGATGTACATTGTTTTTAAATGTTTGCAAGTTATAACGACCAGGAAATACAGAGATCGGCAGGGCATTCCGTAAGCGAGTTGTACGGCTTAGGAACGAATCACGATATTTTAGAGTACGTCCGAAAATGGGCTTGAGGGTATACTGATGAGCATTCATAGCGAGACGGGTGTTACGGTTGAAAGTTTGAATGGGCGGAATGCTACTGGCGATTTCAGTGGAGCACTGGCGGTGGAAATAGCGATAAAACAAAGTGAGACACGAGACATTTCGTCGGTGTTCGAGGGCGTCCATTGATTGACTGATATTTGTATCGTCAATAAGTTTTATCGCACGGTTTTGAATCCTATCTAGCAGGTGCAGAGATGTTTTAGGAGCACCTGACCAGATGTGGGAGTTGTACTCCAATTTTGGGCGGATGAATGCCTTATATATTGAGGCCAGATCAGAGGGTGTAAAATATTCCTTACATCGCTTGAGGAAACCTAGACATTTCGCAGCATTTTTGGCGACATCAAATATGTGGTCATTCCAACGTAAGTTGTCATTGACACACATACCGAGAATGGAAAGTTTTTCGGTTTCGACGATGCAAGTGCCATTCATAGATAATGGCTGGGTGTTTAAATTTCGCTTTAAAGACAGCAGACAGCATTGTGTTTTGGAAGCATTAAATTCCACTCTATTGGTTATGTTGTTGATATCGGAATTTAATGAGCTTAGCATACGCTGCCGTTCTCGTACTACAGCCGAAGAGCAGGGCCGTGAGTCCGGGAATGAATATGAAAAGCAGAGAGTACTGTCATCAGCAAAGGAATATATTGGATTAGAAGTAGCAGACAAGAGATCGTTAATGAAAATTAAAAAGAGTGTCGGTGACAGAACAGAGCCCTGGGGCACACCAGCATTTATTTTGTGAATATCAGACTTGAAACCGTCCAAGACAACTTGAATTGAACGTTCCGAAAGGTAATTTCTAATCCATTGAAGAAGAGACTCGTCGATCCCAAATGCACGCATTTTCGACAAAAGAGCCTGATTCCAAACTCTGTCAAATGCCTTAGAAATATCAAGTGCAACTATCTTGCTTTCGCCAGACCTGTGATTAAAATGAACCTTATAATATAACTAGTACTCGTACTACAACTTATGCTCATATATCCGAATCGACACGGAGCACAATTATAACACAGGTAAAACTTTCCACGAAACAATTTTTTTTTTTTCGGAAAAGGGGAGATTCACTTCGGTTGTGGATACCACTTTTGGCTTAGCTGTAGCTATTGTACCACTTGCAGCAGATGTGACGACTTGGACTGAAATTGCCTCAGCTGCTGATACTGCCACTATCGTTAATTTCGTCCTTGTAGGGTCAGTCTAGTTTATACTGGACTGTTGGTTTGCTTTTTCTCTTTATGTTATTATTTTATTTTAACTTTCACCTACTGTTTTCTTAAAAAAGATCTTTTACTTTAACTTATGAATTTCTTTTCTTCTCACTGGATTCCTTCCCACTTCTCTCTATCACCGCCAAAATAAATGTAGGAGCGATAGACTATGAGCAATCAATATTATAAACAACGATAAGAGTATCAATAAACAATGAGTAATTTACGGTCGACGACCACCATCTGCGCCAATAAATCGTCATTCAATTCGAGAAGATACAGTTTCAGAAGTATGAGTCGTCAGTCGTCGGATGTTGACCCAGACGTTTGGGGTTTGTTTACAAAGTGTTTGCGAAGAAGACAGTGTTACGAATGGAAGTTGTGCGACCTACATTTGGAAGCATAAAAGCCAGCGTAACATGAACAATGTTGTCTTTTGAAGATACAATGTCGCCAATGAAAACAATCGTTATTATGGTAATTGGGGTAGGCGGTGGATGGACTTTGTTGATGTTAGCCCTGAAATGGTGGACGTGGCACAAGCTGCTAAGTGCCGTGGGCATCTGGGACATGCTGGACTGAACTGATGACTAAGTAGAAGATCACTATTTAAAGGCGGCGTACGATGGAAGCGAGGGTAGTCCAACAACCCAGTGGTAGCACGGAGGTCGTCGATCAGAGTAAAAACAATAACTAAAAATACAAAACAAATTGTAATAAAAACAAATATACGAAATAAAACGCTTATTTAGATCGCAAAAAGTAACGCGCCTTTCAATTTTAAAATATTATCGTCCACTACATAAATATAAAACATCCATTCATCCGAACCGAAAGACGATCGTCAGTCAAAAAAAAAGTACCGAGTTTGGTTAATTTTTATTTTTTTCCTCTCTTTAATTTGGAATCTTGTAGGGTCATTCACCCTGATGGTCTTTATGATATCAAACAGCTGGTCATTTATGTGTGTAGGCGGTGTTTAGCAAGGCATTCTAATCGATTAGGATGGTGGAAAGGCTAAGTAATAGGGGAAAATAAAGAAAGTTTCAATCAGGATGGGAAATTCGTTTTTTCTTTTACTCTGTTCCGGATTGAGCGATGCCGGGTTGTTGTATTCGCTAGGTTGCTATGTTGGTCGTCCTAGGAGACGGTTACCAGAAATGGTCAATCCATTTAGGTCGCAAAGTCGTTCCCCACAATGTTTTTGTACGCAGCCCCTCACATTTTGCTAGTAGAGTGATAAACGATTGATTGCTGGATTGTGGAACGTGTTAGGGACGATAGTAGTTTTTAAACCTAGAGCGCGTTTTTTGGAGATGCAAGAGATGTTTGGAAGAGACATGAAAGACGTATATGTGGGCAGATCTTTGGGATCAGTGGGGAGTCCTATAGTTGAAAGTTGGAATCAAGTTTTTGGTTGATTAACTTTAAATCCCTTTTTATGTCGTTAACGCTAATAGCTTTGAATTTAAAAGTTGTATCTATTGTACCATGTATTGGTATTTCCTTTAGTATTGTAGTTTTTGTGATTAACATCGCGTTTGTAATTCTCATCAGGTCATATTGAATCACCCTTTCTAATAAGTTGGGATCATTGCTATTTGTACAGAGTGGTCCAAAAGTCCGTTAACAAAAGTATATGTGCATGTCCACAGTAGTCCTACGTAGTTCTGTGGACATGTATCATTCCATCTATCCGAACATGTCTGTGGAACTACTTAAATCCGCGGACATGAATCTCTTTTAATTCTGATACATCGTTGGAACTAAATAGTTCCACGGAACTAGTTCCATTCAAGAAAAGAACCGTTCCATGTTCGTTCCGGCAAAGGAACGATTTAGCACAACTCTACATGGCACTAAATTGCCATCGGCCGCTCTAACATTCAGTACCTCGCCCGTCCCACCTCTCCCTCGCTTCTTGTCGCAGCTGCCGATTCAAATGTTAACGGACTTTAACCGACCACCCTGTATTTAGTTCGCTCTTTCTTAATTTGTGGAGAAATACTGACCTGTTGTAAATAAACCAATTAGTTTTGTTGCTCTCATTCCTTTCCAAGTTTCCTTTCCTATTATTTTTCTCAATCACAATCGTGATCACTTATTTTAATTTTGATGCCATATTTGTTATTGCCATATTTTGTTATTCTAGTCGGCTCTTTCACTATTTGTCTGCAATTGTTTTCTACTTCAATTGTATTTCTAATATCTTTAGTGTACAGATTCGATTCACTCGTCTAGTCGATATTCACGTCGTTTGAGGAGACAACAAGCTCCTCTAACCATTCTATATAAATACAATAGATTGCAGAACACACTTTCCGAAGAACTTGGGAAACGATAAACTAAGGCTAGGTCTACTGATTGATTATTAGCTGTAATTTTAACGACTCTTTTAATTACGCGGACATCAAACATTTCACATAAATACAGAGCCCCCTGTGTGTCTTAATTTGCTATTACATCGAAATGGTATGTAGTCTTTAAGAGGAATTTCATTATCAATATTCTCAGTAAGATGAGTTTTGGAAAGTATTATGAAGTCAAAGTTTTTATCCACAAAATTCAATTCAGGTTAAACTATATTACCAGTTAGTTCTTTAATATTATAGTATACTCCCCTTATTGTATGTCGTTGCTATATTACGAATTTATTTTTCTCCGATTGTATGTATATATTAATCTTTTGTATACCTGACAGCTAATCCCGGCTGTCATGTTTAGTGTCGAGTTTTAAGGTATACTTCAGCTTTCAATTTATATGCATTTTTATTTAATTACTTAATTTACTCTTACTTGCTAGACTTTTCGTTATACCATGTACAATTTGCACAATTCAGTTCAGTAGATGCACATTCCCGAGTATCATGGTTACTAGCGCATTTCGCACATTTTGTGGTATTCTTACAATTTTTAGCGATGTGTCGATATCCACAGCAGTTATAGTTGAAGTTGAAGTCTTCAAAGACACGACATTGATTTTGCTATTATCAAGAGCATTTTTGTTCTTGTTTTTGTTTTTATACTCTTTTACACACTTTACCGTACCAAACAAATTGTTTTGTTTTTTTTTATAGCCACTTCCAGATCTTCTTTGCTCCATTTTTCATTCACCTCTGTTATCATGTGGACGTCTTCTGCCAAAAAATTCTAAATAAGCTGCTATTCCATTGTATATCGGAGATCAGTACAATGCGTCACGAATAGTGTGTACCTCGCCCTAAAACCAAACTGATTTTCTGTCCACCACACACGTCGCAACAGCAAAGCGTATAAGTAGAAGAAATATGTAGCAGAGGTAATTATACCGTCAGATACACATTTCAACGATTAATGAAAGATGCAAAGAAAAAGAAATAAATTCCAAAAGTTTATTTGTTTTAACATTTTATTTTCTCTACCTTACATTAAATGCTTATTTATATAAGTAATCGATAAAAAAAAAGAATTAAAACAACTATTGATGCTCCCTTTACATGATCCTGACATCTATATTCTACCAAAAGTTGGGTTTCAATTGGCTGGTTGAGAAGATATCAGAACCAGATGGATATGTTTCCAACAAAATGTGAACAACATATGATATACAGAATTGATTTTCTTAAAGACCTAAAGAAGAAGGTACGTTAAATTAAATACCTACTCTTCCTACTTCTATTTTTCCTTCTTCGTATCTAGTCCTCGCTTACATCTGGAGTATTAACCAATCTCTCCGATTGATAGTATTTAACAAAACCGACTAAAACAAGAGGTTCCACTAAGCACATCCAATAATATCAACTGAATATCAACTGAACTGAACGTTTTAAAAGAAACGTTCCCTCGATTCGATGTGCACATTTGTAAAATAAAATAGAAAATATAAATCTCCCGAAACGAGCGCGTAGCTGAGCATACTAATTTTACTAGTATAGACCACCACATCGAAATCAGATTCCGTTTAGACATGGGCCAACAGGCCATCCGAAATAAAAATCATTTGTTTGCCACTGGTCTACGACTTTCTAATTGGCGCGCTCTCAAAGGATTCTGCGTACCCTTAAAATGATGATTACGACAGAGAAATTAAAACAGAGGACTGGGTACGTAGAAGAAAAGCTAAACTCTGGTAAAATTCACAACGATTTTACTTGAACAGAAATAAAGAAATAAAACAAAAAGCACTAACTTTACCAAAATGAACGTCCTTTTCTTTTCATGAAAAATAATAAGAAACAAACTCAAGAAACTCAATTCGTCGTTTCGTAAGTTTGGTCAGATTGGCTGGAACCAACTTGGTTACTCCCGTTCGTTGGTGTTTGATGATTTATTATATAACCTCCAAGCGGCGCAGCTGTAAGCAACACTGTCGACGATGCTGCTGATGCATGTGATTCATTCTCTGTGATGGCTCGCAGTTCTAGTTCACAAATCAACTGCGACACTCGCATCTTTGTTTCAGCAATTAATTTCGGCGATAACGCCTTCACACTAGAACTGACACTTTCAAAAAACAAGTCTACATGATTTTTTTCTTTCTTTTCCACAGTCGCCGTTGTGAACAATTCGTTGAACGAGGACATTAATTCGTTTTTGTCCTTTTGAATTTGTAGCAACAACTTTTTGCGATCTTTTTTCACAGCACTTTTTGAGGAGGATGAATGAGGTTTTTCTGTGTTTTTCGTCGACGTCGGCAGTGCGGTCACATCATATAGGTGGGGTGTGCCATCATGATTCTGTTGAGAGTCGTCCTCATTTTCAAATTGAAAGTCATGCAATGTCTCCTGGGTACCGGAATCATCCAATCGTTCTTTTCTACTAAACCATAAAATTGAGAAAACAACAAAAAAAAGAAAAGAAAACAACACACAAAAACTGCTTAAGAACACGCAATTACCACGGAAACCAGTCAATTTACATACTTTCCCTCCATGAAGTCAATGTCCATGAATACACTTTCGAATTTTGATTCATCAGCTTCGACTTCCTCGGTGGCTTGAGCTTTTCTGGTGTATTTCTTGCGTTCCTTGCGTTGGCCAATGTTTTGATTAGACGGCAAGAGGCCATTTGCGTTGAGGTATGCCTGTAGATTGGAATGATGTTTGGTGGTACGCTCGTGGCGTTGAAGGTGGCACTTATTGCAATTTAGACGGCATCTGCATGCGTTACAAAAGGGCTTTTCTGGGTCTTCCGCGTCTCGGGCCAGCCAGGGCTTGAAGCGTTCGATCCAACGTTCGACGAATCGTTGTCGGTAATATTTCTTATTATCTTTCAGAATTTTTTCAGTTTTTATTTTTGTTGCTTTCCTGCAAATTGGAATGTTATTGTTAAATGTGTTTTTGGGTTGGGTTATGTTTACCATTCCGAATCGGAGGATTCATTTGAAAAGCTCATTTGGATTGGGTTTTCCGTGTGAGGTTGGCCTTTATTTTATGGAAATAGTGCAAATTTATTTAAGAGCACTTCACTGCGCGTCGTTTTGATGTCGGTAGTTGTCAAAAATTTGTTGACGTTTGTGGTTGTTCGAATGACAGCCAGATTTCTTACTTGTGAAGCTCTAATTATGTTGGTTTTACAGTGTGTGTTAACACGAAAATAATCTATTTATAGTTGCTGTTCCGTAACTTTGCCCAGAATCCAGCATTCAGATTATAAATATTCTGCGCTCAAGTCCTGTTCAGGGTTAATTATTTTCTGAGCTCTATAGGCAAAAAAGAGGGTAAGAGCACAGTCTTCTCGGAGAGAATAAGAAAGAGAGCGGGAAGTGCGCGATCGTGGGAATAGAGAGATATTACTTCAGGGTTCTGAAAATTTTGCCAGAGAATAAAACGACTACTAGTAGTAAATAGAAACGGCTGCAGAAAAAGTTAGAAGATTTTACTGCGAAGTAGTTTTGTGTTTTTTGATGAGGAAAGTTTTAAGAACTATTAAAATAATATGTTATAAAAATATATAACCTCCTTCTTTTGAAAAAAGCTAATCTAAGATTTGACTGGTAAGATTTGACCATAACAGTGCAGTTTCAAACCAGGAAAGTCCAATATCGATCAAACATTCACACTACTGCAGATCTTGGACAAGACAGAGTGCTTACGGACGAGTTATACAAAGCCATGTCTAGTTTTGACAGCTCTCCCAAACTCGTCAATTTGTGGAGGATGACAATGAAGAAATCTCAATGACAAGAAAGGTTTTAGACAAGGCAACCCGCTGTGATGTGACTTTTTAACATCGCCCTAGAAAGGATTGTACAAAGCTCGCTGGCGGCTACAGATCCAACGTTTGAGATGACAGGGCCATGTTGATCGATGGGCACCACAGCTTCGGCCCAAAGAGTCCTGGATTCTAAACTCAAAAAATTAGGCATCAGGGGACGACTGCATCTAAGGTGTCGCACATAAGTAGAAGGGGACCTAAAGCATAAGTTTTCCAGCCGCATCAGCAGAAACAGCTATTAGAGAACCGACTGGGCCTGTTAGTCACGTCCGAAAACATCGTCATTTTATCAGGACTGGTGGATGTCCTTACGATCAGTCGGTAATAAAGGAAAAGAAAGGGAGGAGTATACGCTGGGCTGCGTGACTTGCCTGTTTTTTTGGTGCGGAGCCAAACTTCCCTGACTCACTTGAGCTGTCAACAAGGCAACGTAGCGAACACAAGAGTGTTCCTTCGAGATATCAGAAGGAGGAAACACCAGGTCTCCGAACGAGCAGTCGCTTTAGGAGGTCTGAAAAGAAGCTCGGCGAAAAAAGACATGATACCCTTCGGGGTGTTTACGGTGGAGGTCTAATGCTAACGCAGTACCTGAGTGAATCAAGGGTTTGTACGATACCTACCATTGCACAAGCCTCATACTACCGTAAGTCTCTACTCTTCCACAAAAAAAAAAAACTGGGACCGAAGAGGTTGGTTGTAGCACCACCTAATCAAGGAAATAAGAGTTGCACTCGGATAACCTTAGAGACTAAAAATATGTCTAGCAAGTTCTTCGGATTTACATTTCCTCGAGTATCTCGTGTTCAGGTACCCAGTTGTTTGGCCTGTTCGTTGAGATATTTTGATTTAGCTGTGAAAACTATATTTACTTGTACCTACGCCCATTACCTGAAGATGTATACTTAGCTACGCCGGAAGTTATTTGGATTTCGGCAGAAAAACGCCATCAGGTCTTAGGGACTTCAATGGATCAAAGCGGGTTTTTGATTTCTTTTCTGGTTTTCTAGTGACCTACGGTATGGTTGCAATGAGGTGTCTGCGAGTGACTCTATTTAGTTCTTTGTGACTCCCGAGAACATCTCTGGAAATGTGATTCTAGTAAAAACGTAATAGTTCCTTGCTGTTTCTAAAAACTTGGGGCAGTTACATTAGATACGAGTATTTAACGAAGCCTTCAAGTTTCGGAGGACTCCTCTAACAGGATAACAGGATATCCAATATTTTTTCGAGCTGTCCTTAGTTCAATTCTGAATTACGGAACACCCAGTTAGAATCTTTAGTAGATTTAGCCCTATTGAAAAGTCGTTGACTCTCACTTCTTAGATCTTAAATCGCGAATTTCCCTCCTGAATAGTATCGGATTACCCCTATGTGGCGTATTGGTAATTTCCGAACGCCTTGCTTATTATACGAATATATTCTACAGATCCAGCCGAAAAGAATATAAAAAGCTAAATGGGATTTCGATCTACGCCTCTTGCAAAGACTTTTGTGAAAAGAAAGAAACATTTGGTGAAACTAGCAGGCTGATCAAAATCCATAAAAGTGGCAAACCAGTCGAAAGTCAAAAGTCTTATCCATGAGATTTGCTTTCCAGTTAAGCTGTTAAGAACCAGCTCACAAACAGCACCTATTACCGAGGCTGCAAGAGAGCTGAATAACACAAAACGTAGTAACTGGTATTTGCCATTCGTTGTGATGAGGGATGAGCCATCAAATAGGCTGCTGCTTATTATAATGGCTTCAAGTCGCCTGGCATCGATAGCATATATCCAGTCATGGTACTAGAAGGTATAGATCACTTGCATTGTACATTTTCATCACCGTGACTTTTGACGGGGTTTGCAACACGAAGTAGACAAATCAAACGTCAAAAGCATATGTTTGCATTGCAAGTGTTAAATGTTTATGAACGGATAACTTGCACAATTTTCATTTCTCAATATTTTAAAGCATGATTATTCAACCAAGATGTGTACTTATTTTAAACAACTTACTTAATAGTTGCCAAGCTACCAAACACACTAAAAAGAACGAAAAAAATGCTAAACTCCAAACATAAATTCAAAGTGAAGTGTGCAACAGTACTTTGATAGTTGCACAGATGCTCTTGCTTTTGCGTAAAAAAACTGAATCTATTGTAAATACTACGTTTTAGGATTGTTTGCTTTGCAGTTGTGCGTTTGCGAATCTCCTGCTTTGCACATTTTGCGCAACATATGCGTTTACGAATTTGGCCATAGTTGTACACTCTGCTATAGGAAGAGATTGTCTGCTCGAAAAGGCAGGTAGCCCTTGACGTGACCGACTAGAAATTGGCATACAGTCAATCCTTTCAAAAATTATTGTTTTATTTTTGCGTCGACTTAGCTGACTAGTCTTCTAGCACTTAAAGGCATAACCATACGTTTCTCCAACGAAGCTTAGCCCTTGAGTATCATCCTGAATAGCAAACTTCTTTTGACTAAACATATTACTTCGAAGTCGCTTCTGACAGTTTAAACGAGCCTTAGGCAAAACATAGGGTTCATCACCGAGATCACTGGACCTACAGGGTTATGAGTAGATCAAATATGTTCTATGCATCGTTTGTCTGGCGGAATAAGCCTTCACGAAATAAAACGTCACTACTGCTTTGGCTGCATGATTTATCTTCCTCCCCTTGATACTCATATCATAGGCTGCACTCTCAAAGCCGCCTTCCGTTAAAAAAGAAATGTTGTTTGGTACAACCCGCACAGGAGTTTTGGTCACCTTGCGTACTGTTTTTTTGACGCCGGTCCTGTAGCGAGCGGAGTAGTAAGCCTTGCTAAATTCTTTAACGGCTTCCAAGCTAGTTCGGGAATGGAAGAATTCTTTGAACACAGTCAGAAGGCTGCATTCTTTTTGCTCCCCCTGCGCGACACCGCGGATCACAATCTCTTTGAGTGCTCACATCAGGTAATAGATGCAGGACCAGAATCAGTTGATGGACATAGGGACATGGCACTGTACCACTGAAGCGTTTACTCATCTATATATATAAGACTGAAGAATGCCAGTAATAGGAGCGTACGAGCGTACAATGGACTAGTTATTTGTCTTAGTGCTCACGTCCCCTTGAAGAAAATATCCATTTAGGCATTTCGGGCAAACTTATTTGTTGGTCTGTTTATATTGGTAACAACTTTACCAAAACCTTTGGTAACAGAAAAGTTTTAAAGAAAGGCGAACTATAAGACAATAATGACATAGACATACTTTGAAGTATACAGTGATCTACTTAAAATGGATCCAACGGTGAATGAAGGTAAAACAGTGTACGTCGTTTTCATGAACGGTTCGTAGCACATGGCTATCTGCAAATATCTCCAGGCGGATTGCAGAGCGTTCAGAACATAAAACTCGAATTACGGTATCTTGTGCAATAGGGAGCTTGAATGCCAATATCAGAGTAAATGTGAAGAAATGCTCTCACCCGACATGCATAAGTAGCCGCATGTGGTAAACGCAGTAACAGACCCACTTACAAAATCGCAAAGGAACTAATACGCACCAAAGCTCCATTCATTATTCAACATATAAGTTAAAAGTAAGAGGTATGGATTAAACGCGGCTAACGTAGATTAGAAATCAACTGAGGATATGCAACAAGCATTTCGTCGAGGTAATTAACCATTCGGACGAGAGTGCTGGATGCTTCTCAGGATGCAAATGAATTATCCTTTGCAACAAATTCCAGATTAATTCGCACCAAAAGCACTGAAGAAAGAACTAAGAAGATGAACAATCCGGCGAATGGAACTTGAATGACAGTACTACCCTTAAAAAAGGATCATTTGTCGAGTGTTATAGTTATTTCGTGAGTTATTTCAGTTTTTACCTCGCTTGAACACATGGCTCCGGGGCCAAGGAAAAAACCCGGGAATCGGTTCGCCGAGCTTTCGGACGACCTACCTCAAGCCAAAAAACATAAACCCTCATCTTTTTCTGATGAATTTCCTACTCCACCTACGACTTCTTTCCACAAAAATCCTCTTTACGTGCTTATCTCTTTTAAATCTCCTGAGAATCCACTGAAATCGATTAGCGTCTTTCTGCTTAAAAAAAGCCATTGACGGGATAAGCACTGAGTATGATCATATATCCCAACTTAGGGACGGGAACCTTTTGATTTTAGCCAGAAGCCAAGAGTCGCTGACAAATTTCTTTCAATTAAAACTCTTCTCAACACTTACGCAGTCACTGTGTCTTTGCACCAGCAACTTAATTCCTGTTAGGGAATAATTTACGCCCCCTGTTTAAGCAATGTGAAGGAGTCTGAAATCATTTCGGAAATGAAAGAACAAAAAGTGATCGGCGTTTTAAATTCACAAAAAAATATGATGGTATCGATCGCCCAACGGGTTTAATTCTCCTTACTTTCGACCTTTTTCAACCTCCTAGTACAGTTGCAATTGGCTGGTATATACAAAGGTAAGTGAATACATACCCAACCCCATGCGCTGCCGTAATTTCCAGCTTCTGGGGCACACCACCAAGAGATGTGATGCTAATTCAGCTTGTGAGAGCTGTTTTCTGTCACTACATTCCCCCTCTAAATGTACTCGTCTCATGTGCGCAAACTGCTTTGGCCCTCACCCTTCATCAGACAAAAGCTGACCAAGCTTTGTTCAAGCAAACCAAACATAAATGCACCATGGGAGAAGCAAAGAGAATGTACCGTGAAAAAAATCCAACAAATACAAATCACTCTCCAAGCACTTTCGCAGACGTTCCCCTAGAAATTCAACAATAGATCTAACCTCATCTAATACACAAACCAACCCAGCTTGCGTTAGGCAACAAACCTCACCAACAGCGTCCCAAAAGTTTACTTCAATCATCAACAACAACTCTTTAAAATCACCTATTTCAACAATTACCAACAAATTACTAAAAACCAACGCTTACTATGAAACTGCTTCAGACCATGATGATTCCGAAAGCTAACTCTTCTTTAAATATTCCAACTGCACATCCTCTGTTGACCAATACCCTATTATCGTCCAATACTGGACGTCCGTATACTCGACCCGATCAGCGTCCCCTTTCCGAACATCACACTAACAAACTCCCTAAATTCGATCACTTTAAAATTCTGCAATGGTTTTATAAACAACTATAATGAACTGAGTATACTTATAAAGAATCATTCGCCAGCTGTTATATGTGTTCAAGAAACTCACTGCCCCTTTTAATCTACCCCAATCACACATAGATCTTGCAAACCTTTTTTTACCAATTTCCCACACACACATCAAGACTTCCAAGCAAGGCATTGGTTTATTAATAAATAACAATATGCCTCATAAAGAATTGCACATCCATTCTAACATTTTGACCCTCGCGGCAATCTCATCAGAATAGGCATCTATAGGCATCACAATCTGTTTCTATATTTACCGCCGAAGCTGTTGCCATTCTTGAAACTCTGACCTACCTTTCGAACAAACAGGTGAAATATGCAATATGTTCCGATAGTCTTTCGGTACTAAATGCAATAAGTAACCCCCAACTACAGAACCGAAGTGATTGACAAAATTAGAGACTATCTAATAAGATTCTTATTAGATTTAGACTTATGTGGATACAAAGCCATGTTGGGATTTTGGAAAATGAGCAGGCCGATGCTGCCGCCAAATATGCTCACAATAGCCCAGTCTTCCTTTTCCAACATCTCAGCAAGAAGGACTTATCAAAGGAAATAAACCTCAAACTAAAGGCACAATTGCTAACAGATTGGTCCCAATACAAACACCACTACATTTTAATTAATTCGGACAGGTCCTTCCCTAACTACCCTGCTATATCACGACCATCAATTACGACTTTTGTCCGACTACGCCTAGGGCATACCTGCACAACCCATCAACATCTCTTAAAAAAAGAAACACCACCAACCTGCCCCACGTGCTCTCTAACGGTCGACATGATGCACCTACTTGGGCTAGTAGACTGCCCATCCAGCAGACTATTTAAACACCTGTTAAAAACAAATGCTACTCCACACGAATAGTTACGAGACCTTTCACCGGAAAACATTAACCGTATCTTTAATATAGTTAAAATATGCAATTTGAATATTTAAACCACTAAGATTTAAATTAAAGCCGATAGCCATTGCAGCTAGTGCTTATTAGTTTTAGTTAGCATTTAGTTTGAACTAATTGTTAATAAATAAATAATAATAATGAAAGTTCGGATTGTGTTTTCCACATCTTAATGCATTTCGACAGAAGAAATGCGCTCATCATAAGTATAATAATAAGGGTGTTTCAACCAGTTGACGCTCAAAGTCGAACACAGCTAGCTTAAGGGGTTACATATGTTTCTCCGCTCAAAAACGAGGCGTTTTTCAAGATTTTTTTTCGCTACAATATTAAATTAATATAAAAAAAGTAAAATATACATTATGTAAAGTATTCCTTGACGAATACAAAACTTTATTGACAATTGAAGAAAAACAATTATAAAGTATACATTTCACCCATCTCCGGAAACCTCTCTTCAAAAACGTGCTGGGCGGTACCAGGAATATCTCTGGTAGGTTTCATTTGAAAAAAAAAAAACCTGTTAAAGTAGATGGATTAAACTAGTCTCTATCATAGCCGTTTCCAAAAAATTTCATTTTTAACAAAATTGCAGCTTTTTGAACGTACGAGGCTATTTTTGACTAAAAAACTAGCCACATTTTTATTTATAACAAATCTAGATAATGGTATTAAGAATATCCGTGCGAAATGGCATGCAAATCGGTCGAGCGGTTCAAGAGATACTTCTGGTACCGAATCGGAAAACACTGTTTCGAGAAAAACAGAAACGAAATGCAAAATCTGCAGTGTGTCTTGCCTGCGTGGCTTCGAAAGCAAAACTGAAAATGTGCTCGAGTAGTGCCTTCTGGAATATTTTGAATTCTAATATTCTTATACAGGGTTTAAATTTATTGTTAAGCAGGTATAAATATTTGTGAGGGCACTGACCCGTCATTAGAGAAAGTAGGAAGGCAGAGCTGGCACGCAGCTGCTCATGTCCCTAATGAGCGCTCCGCCCGATCCGATGTCTAACGGTCATAACTTTCTTAATTAGTGGAATTTTTGAAAAATTCTTGCGGCATTTGAATTGCAAAAGAATATAGAATTTTTTCATGTAAAAAAAATCGATTTTTTTGAGCGGAAAAACATATGTAACCCCTTAACAACAAGCAGCTAAAGCGGTACGTCGGTTAAAGTAAGAATGTTTAAGCAATTAGGAATCATCCCAAGATCATTGAGAGCAAAAACACCAAGCCAATTTTGTTAATCTATAACATTTATTTTTATATATATATATTTTTTTTATTCCAATACATTAACATGTATGCATTAAATTCTTATTAACAGTTACCTAAGAGAACACTAAAAATATGTTTTGTTTCCTTCTTAATCTTCATTTTTATTTTGTTTTTGTTTTATTTCATAAATTAAATTTTAAATAAATGTAAACCAATGAATTATTCATTGAGATCCCTGTCAAAAGGATCGCTGAGTGGGGGACATCAAGATGAAGGTACATACTTCCTTTTTTTTAAATTTATCGATAATACGTGCCGATAGAATAGTTTAAATAATAAATGTTTTCATCTGTTGAGATGGGAGTGTGCGCTAAGGTACTGTGCACGGAGGTAGTCGTGTTATTTATTCGACAGTTCTGAAAAAGAAAAGAGAAAAAGACACATGAAAATCAAGTTTCGTTCACATTTATGATTAATTCAGTCGATCATTCATTCAATCAATTATTCATGCATGCATTCATTCATTCTTTTCTCAAAACACATTCAATCAGATTAACAGAATCTTGTTCTTCAAAAAATGCATACACAATGCGCATGGTGTTGGTGAATCCAGATCCTTGCTTCCAGCCAGTTACAACAACAATTGTGTCACCAGACTTCAGGAATCCGTTCTTCTTGCCAACCTGGACACCAAATTGTACACGGTTATCAACATCCTTCAACCAATCAGCAATAGCGGGTTCTACAAGATAAACAGAAACACCGTTTAAATAAGAGGATTGAGAGAATATATTGTAGTTGTTTAAATGTCTTACCAGTGTAGAGCAAAGGAATAATACCACGGTATAGATGGGCTTGCCTGGAAATTTGGGCGTATCTGGTTACAGCAATGATTGGGCATCTTGGTCTGTACTTGCTCAAATAGTGGGCAGATCGGCCACTTGTGGTGATAACAACAATAGCTGCTGCTGTTGTCTTAGAGGCAGCCTCAACAGCAGCAATAGCAACAGCATGGCCTGCATCGATAGTAGCTGGATCCCGTGATACCAAATCGGCGAACAAATTCTTATGCCACAAAGCAGCTTCAGCTTCCTTGCAGGTCTTGGCCATGGTCAAAACACATTCCAATGGATATTCACCCTTAGCTGTCTCACCGGACAACATAACACAATCAGCGCCATCCAAAATAGCGTTGGCAACATCAGAAATTTCAGCGCGAGTTGGACGTGGTTTCTTAACCATGGACTCTAACATTTGAGTAGCACAAATGACTGGTTTGCCAGCTTTGTTACAACGGGCAATCATTGCCTTCTGGGCAATGAATACCTTCTCTGGTGGGATTTCAATACCCAAATCACCACGGGCAACCATAATACCATCAGATGCAGCAATGATCGAATCCAAATTATGCATACCCTGTTGATTCTCAATCTTTGAAATGATCTTGATATTCTTTCCCTTATCACCCAAAACACCACGAATCTCAGTCAAAGCTTCAGCGTTACGAATGAACGAAGCAAAGATCATATCAACTTCCTGCTCAACACCGAATTTCAAATCAGATTTGTCTTTTTCAGACACGGCAGGCAAATCGACTGGTACACCTGGCAAGTTGACACCCTTACGAGAACCCAACGAACCACCGTTCTCAATCTTACAAACAATGGCATCTCCTTGAATTTCGGTGACAATTAAAGAAATCAAACCATCATCAACGAACACACGGTTGCCTGGTTTGACAACATTGACAATGTTGGAGTAATCCACAAAAACGGTATCCTTGTTGCCTTTCTCAAGGAAATCCTTGTTGGTTGACAATTTAATGGTTTCGTTCTTCTTCAATTCAATTTCTCCAGTGCCACTGCCTTCAATCAAACCAGTACGGATTTCAGGTCCCTTAGTATCCAATGCAACGGCAATTGGGTAAGTATATCCCAATTTGGCGGAGTAATTCTTGCCAGCTTGACGAACATTAGCAATGGTCTCAGCATGATATTCGTGAGATCCATGGGAGAAATTCATGCGGGCAACATTCATACCAGTAGCCATCATCTTCTCTAGCATGTCGACGCTGCGAGAGGCAGGTCCAATGGTACAGATGATACCAGATAAACGAGTATGTGGTGCCGGGGAATCAAAATCCAAACGGCACATATGCTCTAGTTGAGTTTCAGCTTCGGCAGCCCTCATTTGTGGAACTTCGCTCATCTATAAAAAATAAATCAAATAAAACAAAGGTGTTAGACTTTATATGAAGCTCTAGATAAAGAAGGAATGTGAAATGGATGTCTTCGAAGGATTCACATGATGACTATACTACATGGCCCACAGAAACATGCAAACGTAGATTTGATGAACTGAAGACTATGACAACCGAGATGGCCCAGTGGTGGGCCATTTAATATGTAATTAGAACCACACAGAATGCGATTTCTTAAAGACGATATATGATCCTCAAAGAATGGATTTAAGGAGTATAACCAATGCAGCAAATTTACATTACTTGCTTGGTTAACTTTATCAAGTTAACCAGTTATCCAACTTTATCAAGTTAACCAGTTATCCAGAAGAGGAACCTTTCAAATTGGTGCGACTGCGCATAGTTTACTTATAAGTCCAGTTATTTCTGAACTTATAAGAAACATTGTCTAAATAGTTTTGCAATTTCACATCAGAGAAAAGAAATAAAAAAATTGTCTCCCACCAACGAATTTAAAATAAAAACGAAACACTTGAACAGATTTCTCCTAAGCCGTGCCCGTTTATTGGACGATAAGCTGAGTTCAAACAAGTGATAAATTAATCTTTGTTTCTCTAACACTGATAAAATGTGTGATATCAATAACTCTTCAATTAATCAAAACTAATTGTTGAAGCGCTGCAGAAGAACATTGTTTTATGACCCTCACAGAAAATACACAAAAGACAAATTAATTATGAATCGTACAACTGAAATGCTACCGTCAAATGAGCAGTGAGCACTGATTTAACTGTGTGAGCAAGGAATGAAACAAAAATCCGAATAGCACTCCAATACTTTGTAGGAACAAAATAAATTGAAGCGAACTGAAGCGTTTTGTGAATGATTTTGGTAAATTCGCAATGGAACCAAGATATCAGCTAATAGACCAGCCGACCGCTGATGATGATCGGAATAAAGTGTGCTTTGCAAGCGGGCCTAAAAATTATCTTGCCGAGTCTGAAGAAGGGAGACACTCTTAATTGTGGTTCTCACTCTTTTCAACAAAGTGTACTATCTTCCTCTGTATTAGGCCGTTATGAGAATTCGAAACCTGCTCAATCATTGCATACAAGTACGAGATTTTCAAATAAAAAGATTTATTTTGAATACTCCTATATTTTGCCACCTATTAATGCCATCAGCATTGAAATTGTTAAAATTCGCTACAAAAATAGTTCGAGAAGTTTGATGTTTTCTCGGTCGACGTAACGTACGTTATTGTCCAGCAATTTCGGGATTTAACGAAACGAGATCGTGCCAGTGCCTCAAGAACAATAGGAATATTCCTTCTGTAGGTCGAAGTGTGGCCAAAAGCAACACTCCTCTAAATTTTGCATTAAGACTAGGATCATAAAGCATGTTCGATTAACGCAGGAATTGAAGTCTGGCGACCATCTGCAGGGTCATTACTTTTGTAATTAGGGTTTTGAAGAAGGGTTTTTGAAATGAAGCGAGGCACATTTTCATTTTGCCTTCCCAGAATCCCTGGAGCGAACATATTGAAATACTCGGCAAAACCAGCGGACTAGCTAAAGTCCTCAAAAAGGCAAATCATCCAAATTGAAAACAGTAAGAAAATCGGATGATGCTAAAACCTAGTCTAAAGCTAAGCAAAGCATGACGCTTTCCAGTAATGATATGAAAACGAGTTTACAACTTCTGTTACTGGATAGCGTTTCAAGTCACCTGGGTATGAGCCCACCCTATGCCAAAAACAGTACATAAGAACCAGCAACTGCTCACTTTCAAGAGAATCTTAATTGCTAGTCTAGTCTAGCACTGACCTACATGTGACTACTCACTGGCCAAAATCTTGAGGCCCATAAGTATGACCTCTTTCTGTTTGTCAGATCGTACTTGCCGACTAACTATTCTAAAGTACAGACAGACCACCTTTAATCTGACTTAATCGACGATTAGTGCACCAACAATTTGTTTCCAATAAAACTTCTAAAAATTTGTTATTGAAGGTATTCTCTTAACTATGAGTCTAAGCAGGAAACAGGCCGGTGTGACTCAAGTACTTATAGTGCTTGTGTTTTTTTGAAAAGTAAATTTATACATTTAAAGGGTGTCCCAAAATTCACGCAAGATTTCAATTTTGCGCCATTTGTGCGGTAAAGTGTTACCAAAAAAAAAAAAAAAGATAACATGAAAGCTGATAGTTCAGGGTTATTAAAAATGGGGCTGGTCAGGCAGTAACATAATAATCCAGTTTTTTGTATCTAAATTAGTTTCAACAAGACGGTGCCACATGCCATACAGCCTAAAAAACAATTCAATTACTGCACGAATCATATTTTTAAGGATGACTAACATATTGGAATTTGTCCTAAAGTTTCAATGACCTCGCCCTGCCGATTGCCTTTTAACTCTAGTTTTATAGACATGCCGTTATTACCAAAATGTGAAGTCGACTTTCCGCGTATCCACAATTGGATTCGACCATAATCTAAGCCAGAAAAGGAATGCAGTCGAACCTTCACGGATGGTTAAGCCAGGCCGTTTTGGCGCTGATTTTAATTGGGTAATCTTAAGGTAAGAAACCCATTTTGTGAAAAACATGTGAAATTGACGTCTGCAAGACATCGGCATCTGTAGCTAGAACCAAACTTTGGTTGGGGCCTTTTACAATTTACAATTTCTAGACTGGTTCGAGAATGCAGAATTCACTGAGTCTTGTGTGAATCCGGGATCTCAATACTATAGCAGGAAATAAGTTTGTTGACAAAAGAGAGAGTTTGTTCCGTTAGGGAGATCTCAGAATCTGAACCTGCGATAGGATTGTTGCATTCTCGGCCAGAAATATCATTGATAGTCAGATCTTAGTTGGTAATATTTCTCAAACCAGTTTAGCTGCAACAAGTTTCAAAGTTTCTGTGGAATAAATACGTCAGATTTGTTTGAGGAAAAAAAATTGTGTGTAGTCCACATGATGTGAACGTAGAGGAATTAAACCAAAAATTTGCTAATGCTCACTCCAATCAAATAAATACCCCCTCACACAGTCTATCCTTGAATTCATTGGAAGGATCTTTTACTTTATCTTTATTAAATCCTATAGCCGTTGGTAAAGCTATACTATAAAGTCAAAATGATATCCACCCTGACTTTATAAAAATAATTCTACCTTTTATTCTCTCCCACTTAACCCATATTTTTAATTATATTATTATGACATCCAACTATCCAACTCAATGGAAAACTGCCAAAATCATCCCTATTCAAAAAAAGGAAAAGGCGAATGAATACCGGCCTATTGCAGTCCTGCCATTTTTATCCAAAGCCCTTGAGTCATTAATAAGGAATCAAATCAAAGGATATATTGAAACAAACAAGCTTATATGCCCGTTTCAATCGGGCTTTAGGTCCGGACACAATTATATTACTGCGTTGTTAAAGGTATCTGATGATGTTCGACAAGCTATCGATGAGAACAAATTATCAATAATAACGCTTTTGGATTACTCCAAAGCTTTTGACTCGGTTATCCCGTCTATTTTATGTAGCAAACTTGCAACTTTTTTCAATTTCTCAAACTCGAGCATTAAATTCATTCTGTTCTACCTCACCAATCGTAAACAAGCCGTCTCTTTTAATCGTCTGTTGTCGTCTTTACGTCCTGTGAACATTGGAGTCCCACAGGGACTTCTTGGTCCTCTTCTTTCTTCCATGTTCATTAACGACTTGCAGTCTGTATTGTCCCATTGTAATTTTCATATATATGTGCCGATGACGTTCAGTTGTATTATAGCTTTTCCTTTAGGACTTGTCGAGGATGCCATCTCAAAAATTAACGACGACTTATCTGCAATCCCCAATTGGGCTTCACAAAATAAACTGATGTTGAACCCCACCAAAACCAAGGCAATTCCTATATATAAACAAGTACCCCATCTCGATGATTTTCCCCCTATTTTCCTGAATGGAACCCAAGTAGAATTAGTATCCAAAGCGAAAAACCTAGGTATGATCTTCAGTAGCAATTTATCTTGGGGTGATCATATTAATAGCATTGTATACAAAATGTATGCTTCTTTACACGGCCTTTCAGTAAGTCGCCACTTTTTTCCAACTGCAATTAAGTGCCAATTTTAACTTATGGATGCGAAACGTTCGCGGATATGGATTCGATCTCATCCCGAAAGCTCAATGTGGCTTTTAATTCGATTGCTCGATTTGTCTTTAACCTTCGCAGATTCGACCACGTATCTTCTCATTCTCGTCAAATTTTGAGATGCTCTCTTGACAGCTTTTTTAAGTACAAATGCTGCATTTTTCTCGGCGATTTGATCTATAAAAAACAACCATCATATTTATTTGAAAAACTTGCATTAACTCCATCTGCACGCTACCACTCATTGAGGCCGCTTAAGCATACCTGCTTAGCCTCGCGAAGACAATTTTTCATTCGTGCCGTCAGTGAATAATTTACCCATTGCTATCAGGTCGAATATCGAACCCAAGAAACTGTCCTCAGTAATCTTTTATTATTTTTCTAATAATTATTGAAATCTCTCCAATAGATTCACACTCTAAATTCTGAATCTGCTAAAATGAATTTAATTACATTTACAAATACTCCTATCTTATTTCCTTTCAAGTTAATTGTATTCAATTCTATTGTATTAGAACTTTCTTATGTTTAAAATTCATTATTCATTAAATTTAAGCACTCTATCCATATATTTTACCTGTATATAATCTATAAGAATCTTTATATTCTCAAATGTACAGTGGTTACTAAATAAATAAATGAAATGAAAATGAAACGAAATATCGATTGTCCTTCTTTGCTTCAACTTATTTCTTTTAACACCAATCCACACAGTCTTAGGTCTGTGACACTTAACCGGCTCAATCTTCACGGAATGAATTATAGACACCTGGAGCCAATGTCTAGAATACTTCTATCAACTCGCTTGAGTTCAATGTAAGGTAGTATTACACTCCAGAAGAAAATGAATTCTTGTGCTTGTCCCTGACGTTCTATACTGTTTACCCAAGAATTTTTCTACAAATGACTGAGCAACTACAAGAAAGATATAAAGAGAATCTGAATCAACAAAGGAGTTATCGCCTATGAAGGGTAACGATCGAAGCTAAATTATTTGCTATATTAACCTCACATGCACGTACTTAAAAAGTTTGTGAACAACTTTCAAACTTACAAACACACGAATGGAATAATCTTTTTTTAAAAAAATGTGTGTTGAGCCACAGAAAATCTGAAAATATGTTCTAGAAAACCGAATTACAAATATAGTCCTCATTAAAAGGAACATTCTGAATCTAGGACTTAATTAAAGAAAGATGTCTTCAAACCGATAGACTTTAATAGTAAACAAATTAAAGCTGATCATTATGGTTTACTCGCAAAGTTTTAAACGCCTTTTCAACAAATAAAATGATGCTAGTGCTGCTATACTATAAGAGTTTAGATTTCAGAAAAGCAGATGAAAGCAACACTTGTTCTTTCAACTCAACAGTTTGTCGAGTACATTTCGGTCACTGTATTAGCATGCAGTGCATATTATATTTGCGACTAAATTTACCACAACGGTGTTGGTCGCAAAGTCTTCAGCCTAATCCGAGAAACAAATGTGAATCGTACAATGTTTACGGCGGTCGATTTGACGCATTGAATAGATCATAGCTGAGGTGTTTTTTAGTTCATAGTATTTCATCCACAAAATGGATATTCTCCCGTTTGTTAGCCGAACAAAAAAAAAAAAGAAACAACAAATGATATGACGTAAGTAAATATTTATCTCGATATGACAATACAAAGCTGAGATATTGAGAAAAAGTGTTTTATTTAAAACACCGGGTAGATTTTTTGTCGAGGCAAATGTTTTAGAAAATATTGCATATATGTATGCATTCTATGAAGTTGTGTCTTACCGGGTTCCAAGTGAAGGAGAGAAACTACATCTTAAGACACACGAATGTAGTGATGAATAATAAACACACTAATTCTTTTAAAATCACCTTAAACTGGGCCATCGCATATGCAATAGAGGACGCAATACCAGATCAAAATAGTGTATGGTATATATGTATACTCCAATTATCTCTGTATTTTAAATATACGTATTCTAATTCGTATACGTATGCAGTCGTATACACTGCTATTTACTTACATTTAAATGCATTATTACAGTTTCGCTAGCGTCACCCTATCGCGTGACGCAAGACCATTTCACCAGTATACAGATAAATGGAAACATTGCAGTTCAGTGCCAAGATCACAAAGTTCCCCCTTACATTACGACCATTTTCCGACCATCAAAGCGCTGATATGAAACTTAATGAAACAACCGAACGTGTACATGTATATGATTAAGGAAAACAGATGTGTATTGTAGATAAAGTTTTATTCTTCTACTTTTCTGTTTATTCGGATGAGAACTGTGCGCAGTTGTTTAGCTGAATATGCATTTTTCATTGCAAAGCTTTTACTATCGCAAACGGAAACTCATTTCAAACAGATGGTATTAATCGATTACATTTTTCCACCGTGCACGACCATTTATAAAAAAAATTATTTGGTGTCAAAAGGGTTATTTTTGAATTCGCCTATGACTTTTTGAAATTGGGTATTCATTTCTTTGAGTGTACGAGTATTGAAGCCATAAAATTGTTTTAGATTCAATGCAAGTGTCGCATTTGAATGGTTTGACTAGTCTCAGAATTCTCTTTTATACGAAGAAGTGAAGTAAAGCATTGGCGTGAAGCCATCTTCGTGTGATGCGTTTCTGGGACGATGAACGAGTGGTTTTAAGGTAATTGAAGTAGCTAAAAGGGTCATGATAGAAGATTTTCTGTAAGGCCAACATACGAGTTTCGAGAGATGTGTTCGCACACATCGATTTCAATCAAGATTTTTGTTATCGACAATACATATCACAACAGAACCTTCCTAACTTCATATTTTACAATACATAGAACCAGAGAAAGGCTAGTATGAATTTACATACTCGTAACGTTGATTTATTTTGAGAGTCCGTTGTATTGAGGTCAAATTTATGTCGTTGTGCTGAATAAATTGCTCTTTGAGATTGTTAAGGGAAGTTAATCGATTATACAATTCCAAGTGTATGGAGTAAAAATGGCAAAATCAATCCTGCAACGGTGTTTTTAAATTCGGAACGTTCGAGTATTTGCACCAGAACTGACACAAAATCACCTTTACAAAAAACAATATACTTCATAGCTCTGTTTTGTGAGAAAGAACTTTTAAAAATTGCAAAAATCATATCTTATCAAACCCGCTATTAAACAAACGTGAGTGCTCAGAAAACCCCTCCATAACAGGCCCTGAAACTTGAAGTGGCAATAAGAAGTGATTTATCACTGTAAGATAGTTTGTAGATAAAAAAGTGATATTGTTTCTGTGAAACTGAACTTAGTTGTGAAATGCAAAATGATTTTGTTTTACGAAATGTTTCGTTTCTGAAAATTAAGGCGCTCAAAGGAAAGGTGAATCACACCTTAAAATTGAGTTATTTTTGTAGGTAATATATATATATTTTTTTTTTTCAAAAGTCGGTGCATTATCGAGCTATGAATATAAAACAAAGAGTCTACAAAGGTTAATGCCCCGCATTAATATCTTCTCAAGTATTCAAGCATAATTTATATTTCTCAAATAGCACTTTAAAAGGAATTTTCTTATTACGAACGAAAATATTACGACTCAACAAGGTTATTAAGAGCTTGACTAGGATACTCAAGTTACAAAGGCGACCATCAAGTCGACAGTATCAGCAACGATCACATCAGCGGCGAGTACCTGCAGCCTGATCCGAACGTGAGTCGAAAATTCATAGATAATGTTCCGTGTAATATATGCAAAGTGCAGATAGGTGCTCAGCAAAAGCGTAGTATCTGTGTACGGTCATTTCTAGGGACAAAAGGAAAGTCATCTGATCTACCGGCATCCTAGAAAGTCAGTTATCGTCACACGAAATCCATTTATTTCGGGTTTTGAAAGCTCTACTCTACTCTGAGGGGCATGCATAGCAAGTTGTGAGCTCGAATGTTCTTAAGACCAGCTTTGCTCTCAAAATAGACGCAGATACTTCGTCCCCTCCACCGATTTCTCAAAATACAGAGCATTGCCATCATCAACGAACAGCGAAATTTAACGTTGTGATCCTCCAAAAAAACACCATCTCCGCATTCTATTTGGAGCCATCCGTCATGACCCGACTACTTTCGTACAGCCGAAGCATCGTATACACTTGGTTTAATCATACCCATGTAGATCGAAAGGATCCTACTCGGTGAAAAGTCCAGTGTTTTGCCGAAAGTATCTGCCAGAAATCTGATAGCGCCTTGAATGTTTTTGCCACGTCACCGTTAGTCCAAAGAAATTTGTTATCATGGATGACCCATAAATACATACTTCTTTGGGAAAGCTAATAATTAGGCTTTAAGGCACTAGATGAGTCACACCAGTAAAATTCATTCTTTTCGTAAGCAACAATCTCAGTTTTGAAAGGATTGACTGAAAGTTCAATTCTAGTACACAAATTGTTGTCGATCACGGCTAGAGCTACCTGCGCTTTAGAACAGACAGTCGCTAGGCATAATACTCGTAAGTCTCTTTCTCATATAGCGGAACCGACCAAAAATTCTTATATACACATACATAATGATATACATATATATTCTATTATTGTACCGTAATTTTCATATTCATATTCACAATCAAGCATCGACATAGTCGATTACTTGAAAAAAAATTATCAACTTCAAATCGATAGCCACCACCCGCTCGTTGATGTTATAGCCGCATATATTGTAATAGCATTTCGAAGCTAAAAATGGATTTCGGCAAGGATTCGGGATCTATTATAAAGGGTTTTTCAACGAGAGGTGTAGGATTTAAAAGGCCTATTATTTCCCAGCTGATGCCGGGAAATTTTTGATTTTTGTAAGAAATCATTTTTTGGGTTTCCACATTGGCGGCTATATAAATAAGCAAAAATTGCCGCATCTGTAGCACTGAAAATCCACGAGTGATTCAGGAGATGTTAGGAGCGGTGTCATAGGGCCGTACTATTTCGAAAATGAGGCCGGAAAAGCCATTACGGCCAATGAAGCGAGCTACCGAGAAATCATAAACAATTTTTTTGTGATGGTGCTACATGACATACAAGTCACGAAACAATCGAGTTATTGCGCACGAATTTTCCTGGCCACATAATTTCGCATTTCGGGGGCACCCATTGGCCGCCAAGATTAGACCGACCATTAGACCAAGATTAGATTAGATTAACACCGTTAGACTTCTTTCTTTGGGAATTTGTTAAAAACCAGGTATACGCCAAACATTCCTAAACAATTCCAACATTCAAGTCGCCGTCGCCCCAATGATGTAGAAAGAGTGATTGAAAATTTCGAGGAAAGGATGAGAATAAGACAAGCAGAGCCCCTCGGCTCTGATTTGAAAGATATGCTCATCTGAAAAGTAACTGTAACTGGGTGTACGCACCTGGGTTAGACAGGGAGAGTTGTTAATTGAGGCCCAAGTGCAAACAACTCTTTGAATTGGGCAAAAAAAAATGTATCCGTTCACTATTTTGTTGTGTTTTGTACACTCTCACTAAGAAAGCAATCCAGTAAAAAAAAAACAAATGCGACAAAATACTTAATTTGGAGATATCTGAGGGTGGCGAACAAGGCGTTTTCCTCTACGACTTTATGATGTCTTTTGTCATTAAAAAAAAGAAAAAAAAAACCGTGGAACATTGAGTTGAAGGCTTATTAATTTTATTATTAAGGAAGCCTAAAAGCTAATGATGTTTTTTTAATTCTTCACAAATGTTTAAGTCGACATCACTGACGTCAGCAGTTCTCTGAGAATTAACTAAAAGTAGAGGTTAGAGGTAATTGATATCAAAAATAAAATGTTGCTATGATTTTCGTTGAATTTATTTTATAACATTTGTTATTGCAACAGAGCTGATTAAAACGGGAAGATTTATTTATAGGTATGCAAGCAGAAAGAATTTAGTAAATTGTATCAAAGGTCCCCTAAACGATTATATGAAGTAGGCGGCGGTTTGCTAATTGATCTTTCCAAGCAACGATAACTGTCATTTTCTTTGTATACACAAGTTAAATTATCACTGTTCTACCAGAAAATATTATAAAGACAAATAGCATACCCCCAGGTGTACATGCCCTTCCAAGTAGCGTAAAAAAAAACAATAAAACTGAATAAAAATTAGGTAGCAACGTTATATGGAATAAAGTCAACGGGCGCAACCGAAATATGTCCTTGCCTTAAAAATTGCGCCCCTTAATCAACAAATATATTGCATAAAATCATATAAACCTACATGTGATAGTTAAGCTCCACCCATTGCATGGATTTGTGAGTACAATTATGTTGCAAGGGCCAAACATAATTCCCTCCTTTACCTAAAATTAAAACCCTGCCTTCACCCTGTTCTTCTACGAGAAGATAGCTACCCCAGTAGCCTCTGAGATGTGAACTAATAGTCTAAGTGCCCGAAGTAATTTTTGGGTGTGAGACGTAAAATATCTATGTAAAATATGTATTTTCATTACTGTGTAGCGTGAATAGAGAGAATATCGAATTTAATAGTCTAGCAGCAAATCGTGGCAGCCGAAGCGAGTGGCATTGCTTGAATATGCGCTATTTTCCCCAATGATAATAATTAGCGCAATTAGATCCAGAGTCAGCCAAGAGTATGCAAATATTGTAGAACACGGAGATTCTACCCAAAAAGTATAATCCCATGGTTGGTACATATTAGGATCTTGAAAAAAATAAAAGAAATGCGACATCTATTATAGCTGCGTCGACCAGCTATCACATAATATGCCCAAGCGCACCGAAAATAGCGAAGTACTGCAGAGAGCATTTGAGCGAAACACTATTCATTGTGACATCAACAACAGGTGGTTGCAATGACACAATACTGTTATCTACCAACAATTAGAATTAGAACTAGACCCTTACGTAAAAAAAGCAACCGACAGAGCATACTGCTGCGAAAAACAAAACTGCTGCGTAAAAAGGAAAGAATCATACAATTTTTTTTTTACAAATAATCTGAAGTACTGCTAGAGTAATCTCGCCACGGATCCATGGGAAGCTACAAGTGTTTTAGCAGCCCTTCCAGTAGCTGTTCCACCGGTATGATCAATAAAGTGTTTGAAGGTATAGAATGAAACTAATTCCGCTCGATGATGTAGTTCTTTTACTCAACTTTGAAGAGATTTTTGACGGCTTACTGTCATAGCTCTTTAGATTGTTTTGGTAGAGTGCAGTTTGCAATACATAAATCAGACTAAATCAGTGTGGTTTCCGACCCGACATTTCAACAAAAATCATCTTCACATTGCATTAAGTTTTAGAAAATCATCTCAATATTTAGCTTCTCATTATCCACTTGAAAATCAAACACGACAGAATTCATCGAAATAAGCAAGAACAAAGAACTTTGAAATTCCGACTATGTCGCACGACGCTCGAAAATACCATTTGGAAATAGCATCTATTGTACAAATTCTTCCAGGCGTATATCGGATTCCGGAAAGGAGAATAACCCTCGTAACCATTGCCACTGCGAACCGTCACCATACCTGAGGCCAACACTCCCAACAAATTTTGCACAACAAGCTAAAACTCACCAGTTTTGTTGTATCGAGCTGATGGATGGATAAGTAAGATAGCTGAGCTGTTTTTCGAGGCTATCTAAAGAACATATTCTATCAGTGAGTATATTAACTGCAAGCTGTACTACAGTGGGCTGCGAAAATTGAAGAAATAAACCTCTTAAACGGCTCCAGGCACTCCAGTCACTCAAGAGGAAAAGAAAAACTGATCTTTCGATTCAAAGATCAAGCAATTGCGGGCTATACAAACTGGAAGCGGTTCGCTCTTGACCGAAATGTGGGTTAAAGATTTCTGAAATCCAATTTACAAACCACCAAGGTTCGTTATTTCAAGCACTTTTGATTGTTCTGTAAAAATATAAATTGAAGAAAAAAACAAATAATGAGGTACTAGGAACATTGGTCTTGAATATCTGAAGATAACAACGACGGGAAAAATAATATAAATATACGAAATGTATCATTCTTTATAACAACCTGTAACATCTAAAATAACTGAAACAATCGTTTCAGCGACTTAAGATAATAACTTCTATTTTCATCTCATTTTTCACTAGTTTCCTAAAAATGAGTAGTCATTCGTAGAACAAAAATATTTGATTATTTACCAATTCTTAAAATCTTAATCTGTTTAAGTGATTTTTATTTTATATTAATATATGACAACCATAAAGATAGTTATCCCCAAACAAGCACGTTAGATAGTTCTCCATTACCACGCCCAAGGTTTTTTTTCCATATTTTACCTAGAGCTAAAAAAAAACAAATTTTGAAAATATCATATTTAGAAAAAACTAATTTTTCTAATATGTATATAACAATAAAGTAATGCATTTTTCAAAAGACACATCACCGGCATCTTAAGCATGACCATGTCGTAAGCAATTAAAATCTGTTTTCTCTCGACAAAAAAAATAAGTAAATTGCCAGACGTACTAAGCGTGATACAACTCAAATAGGCATAACACCGCTAATTTGCTTGTTTAGTTTATAAATTTCACACTATCTTAACTCGTACAAACATTTAAACATCATGAATAAGTATTAGGGTCGAGTACATCGAAAATATTATGTATCTAAATACATTGTAAAGCACTTGTTAAATTCACAAAAAGTAAAGTTTTCGCTCATCTGTCTTATGACGTCAGGTATCTGTATTCACCGTTGCCTCTCTGTCGTCTATATTAACCGAAAAAAGCTTAACATTGATCTATTGTATGTAGTTGTACATATTTACATTGTATCTACATATGTATCAAGGTCTACCATCTCACACTAAGATGCACTGCCAATTTTTGCATCTTTCTTTTATAAGAATTAAGAATAAAACATTTTTCAGCGCAGCGTTGCATAATTAAATCTTTGTTCAAGCTTTCCTATGAAATCCTTATAAAATTTCGAAAAAAAAATTAGGAAAAACCCTCTAAGTAGTTAACATTGTAAGTCAAGTGTTAAGATGCCCTTGACTAAGGGCATACAAATGCATTACGACGTTGTGTAATTCATCTTCTCTCACACCTCAAATTTGTTGGGAATTTTCAATGAAATCTTCTCATTACCTTTAGCTTTGGCTTTTCGTCGAATTCCGTTGTAAATACCATTCTGACTGGCTGCTTCCTTTGCAAATATCCTTTTCGAAAAGAATGTCCAAAATGTCGAAGTTTTGAAAAAGTATTACGTTCTACAGATATCAACAGATATGTAACGCGGAACGAAATTTTCACAAAATCGCACACAAACTGCCGATTAAACGAGGAAGTTGCACAAAATTGATTTTTCAAAATATTTTCAAAGAAAAATTCGGAATAATGTCACCCGCGCCGCCAACTCAAACGACAGATATTCTAATACTATCCGTGAGGTTGATTAAAATATTCCTTTTGGGAAACTGGTCGAGATCGATGTGGATATAAGAGAAGATTTGCTACCCCCGGCTGTTGGTGAGCAAGTGAACAAGTGAGAAACACTTTGTACAGAGTAACGGCTCTCAAACAAAAAAAGTTGTAAAAGTACGAATAAGTTTTCTTCTAATGCTTTGTCTTTACACTTTTTTTTTATCTTTTCCTTTACTCGGCGGCGTATCTCGGAATTGACAGCTGGGACCGGGTTGCTTCTATTGACCAAGGTAAGGGTTATGTAGGTACGAAAGCTCTGCTTTTAATTTGGTACTTGCGCAATTGCGTTTTCGCCAAGTTAACTTGTATCGAATTTGTTCTCCTTGGAGATTATTGTTCTTTGTAACGTTTGGTTAGGTCAAATCGGTTAGTTTTGAATAAGAATTGACCGATTTCTCAAAATTGAATTTATTTTTGAAAGGGTAATGAGCGATTAGAATTCGGAAAGATAAGAGAATCTATTGATAGCTATTGATTAATAACATCAAATTATTTGAATATATTATACCTATCTTCGCTATAACTACCTATGTAGAATACATACCGAGTATGTACAGATACTCGTACATACCATATGTGAAGGTTCATATTTCGATTATGAAATCATCACACCGATTTATATGGATATTGAATTAAAAGACGTTACGTTCACTTAAAAATGGTAAAGTGATGCATCTCTGCCTTAAAAAGGTTCTCCTGCTTTGTCGCTGAATATGGGCAAGAGTCGTAGATTGAATTGCAAGCCATCCGAAACGCAACACCATTAATTTTTTGTTTCAGCTGACGTTGAAGAATTACAATAGTTTTCTGGATTTCGAGTTACTGTTCGGATACCATACTGCTGGGTTGAAAGTTTCTACAAGCACACGAAGTATCGTTGTATAATATCGGTAGACTAAAGGTTTCGAAAGTGTGCCAAGAGTTAAGTAGTGGAAGCAATCAGCAATTCGAAATCATTGCTGATGTAGTTTTCTATAGATTGTGGAGAATGGACATCAGGTGGATTTCTGAAGACGCCCAGAAACGACTAAGATGATGAATGAATGAGAATTAAGTAAAAGAAAATCATCTCTCCTATCAAATCATCTGCTTGCAGATTGCTGTTGAGCTGAGTTTGGAATGCAAAAGCCCACTTCACCTGCCGTTTACGAATTACATTCTGTAGATCAGGATCATAATTAAACTTGAATTAAATTGCATTACATGCCTTGAACATTCCTTGTAGGAATAAAACAGATTATCAGACATGTTAAGCATGCGGAATTTCAAGAAGCTTGAATGACTGTCCATTCAGTGGCATAGTTATCATGTGCTTGATCCAACAGAAATGACTCAGGCTAGATCCTCCATGAACAAGGAAATAATGGGAAGAAAACATTTTTCAGTCATGCAGCATTCCTAAAGAGCCCTTTAAAGCTAATTCGAAATATGCATCTTGACAAACAGGCTTATAATGCTTACGAGTCCGCTTGGTTTTTTGAGGTATTAACAGGAGCGACGTGTCTTTAAGCCAATGAAAAATCAGCCCCCTGTAGAAAAATTTCAAAGAGCTTTTGGTTATTGGCAAGTCAATTAACCCAAGACCCTTGAAGCATATTGATCACACATTCTAAACGTAAAAAAAATGTTTAGTCGAACTAAGCAAAACATTCAAAGCTTTTGGTTTTGGACATCGTTCCATCTCATCCGAAAGAAGGCATAAATCATGTTGGTCCGAACTTTCGGTTTCCACCCAATGAAACAAATTTTAATACAAAACGTAAAGATCAGCTTTCGAAAACAATTGTTGAGCTAGGTCGCAATAATTTTTGTTCAGCCTCGTAAATAGTGTGTAGAACTGACAATTCAGAGTACATGCAGGCTTTTCATTGCCAATTCTAGTATAAATTGGACAGACCAACTAATCAATTTTTTTTTACAATTCCACGCTCAATTGGGAATGTGTTGCCAGAGGATGACTAAAGAGACGGTTGAATGAGAAATACGTCGCAGACAGAACCGAGGAATTACCCCAAATGGTAGAATGGTGCAATCCCAGAAAAATAAACATAATGGTATTAAATAATGTAGGCCCTGGAATCTACAAAGCAAACTACGACCTAAACGAAAGAAACTAAAGCAAAGAGAACTTTATTTTATAGCGAGTCGCCACGAGTGCGTTTGAAAGTATTGAAACAGAATCGGCATAAATGGGTATGGCTGCGAATGACAGCAAAGGTAAGTATCGGGTTTTCCATTAAGGACGATACATTTTTGTTCACTCACTCTCTTTGACTTCAATAGCTCGATTGTTTGGGCCACTGTATGGTTAGTTGCGCCGTCCTGTTGAAACCAGATCTCACCAAAGAATACATTTTTGTGGATGAAGTGGTGTCTCATGTTGCTTGGTCCAATAGCATATATTTCGTTGGTTGACAATAACCATTTATTCAGAAATGAGCCTCATAGAAGATTTTGCTATGAAATTCCGAATCGGTCGTAACCATTTCCGTTGTAACCATTGTAAACGTTGCTCGTTCGAGTATTGCATAATGAAGCAAAATCGTAATGACAGTACAGCGAACTATACGACCCGCGTACAGTGACTTGCCGCTTGTTAGAAAAAGACGCTTCGATGTAATACTGATGGGGAGACCACGCTAACTGGAGATGTTTGTTGATTTGTGTCCGGGTTCACCTTGGACTGTAGCGCCGTATTATGTAGTAATAATTATCTTTTCCGCTAAAATTTATTTTCAAAATTCCAAAACATTTGTTAGGAGATTCTGAAACTGTTGGTTAGAAAAAATAAAAGAAGACGTTTTGGTTTATGAAGGTCTTTCATTTCTTTAGAAAATGACGGAAGTGTCATCTCTCGGTACTGTCTTATAAGAAAGCTACATAAATGAGAAGGAAATAACTATCCTCCAACGTCTCTACATTCCTCACCCTTTCAAAAGAGAATCCATTTAGGAGGTTTCTAACTCAACGACCGAAGTTCCAACTGTCTGAGAAAATTTGTCCTCGATTCAGGTGATACCACAGTAGACCTTACAGTATCAAGTGTTTCGGCTTTCATATCACTTCAACCTAACTAATGGCTGGCCATTGAATCATCCATTGTTCGAAGAGGCAAGAGAAAACCAATTGCATATTCAAAAACGTGTACATATCATTGCAATGCTATACATACTAACGAATAACGAAAGAGAACGAATAGATTGGGATCAGCACGAATAGATTCGATCAACCAAATTGGTAAAGGGGTATTGAGGATGTTGTGTGAACGCTCCAGGATCTATTCTTATTTCACTAAAATTCTGGCTTAATGGGATATGAGAATAAATTTCACTTGAAATCTATGCCTAGAGGAGAGAACACTGCAGAGAGCAAACATAGAAACCAAACACACCTGAGTTTCAAACCACTACAAAAACAATTTTCCTTTCTCCTCCTTCTATCTTTCCGCCCGCGCGTAAATTATAAAAAAAAAAAAAAAAAAACTGCAAGAAACTCTTCAAAGAAAGTGAGGTTTCTACCTACCAAGTATGTTGTCGACTTAGCAGAACAAAGTTCGCAGTACAATACATTAAAATTTCTTCTGGTTCTACCTATCGTCTTACATATAAAATTTCTATAAAAAAAACAGCATCCGAATCGTTGGCTATTAAGCAATGAACAGGCAATCTACGAGTAGTTAAAACTATAATCCTAGCATTTCAAGTCTAACCTTGGCCATTGTACTATCAACAGCAACAAACGTTGTAGTCTCTAATCTTTTCGATTTAATAACTCAAGTCAGTTATTTGAATCATCTTAAGTGAACGAAAATTTGACCTCGTTGATTTCTTGAGAGTAGTTCATGACAATTTATTGATAGCAGCGAAATTATGGCACACGACTGTCTGCATTTGCCCAGCAACGGTTCAAACTACGCCGAATTTAAAAGTATCTTACATATGCAGGTAGCGTAATCTAATCTTTATTTTGCCATTTACGAAAAGATCTGAACAAACAAAATACATGAATGTCAGGAGTTGACTAAGAAAATTGCTATAAAAGCACGAGGGTATAATTACCATCGATAAACACCAGCTAATCTATCATTATTGTCTGAAAAGTTTATTTGACGACACCTTATCCAGAGATCTGAATTTGAAATTGAAAAATTGGGACAAAGAAGAAGAACTGAAGCATTGACTTCCTAACACTAAAGTCAAACTAGAAGGTACATCTTTTGAATTTCGATAATGTTACTTATACGTTACATTCTACAATGTTAAGTCTCAAGTAACCATCTAGTTTCCTGAACTCATGGTCGCACAACAAAAACCATGTTACGAAGGTGGAGGATTTATCGCGAACTACTCAACATGGATAGTTGTGAATAATTACTTGTATCTAGGTGCTGGTTTCGAACTGCTGAGCGAGAGAAATTAAAGAAAAATGACACACACGTAGGCGCGTAGGAACTGTTTTCAGCTACAGTCGATTTAGAAACTTAATACGCAGAACAAGAAAGAGTAAATAATATACGAGTACATAGGAGGATTTATTTCCATTGTAAAGGGTCCGACATCTAACTTTTTTTTTTTTTTTCAACTTGTGCTTATTTCGTGAATGGTAACACTTAGCTCATGTCTGATTTGACAGATAATTAGTTTTATCCTTCCGCTGAACGAATATGGTTGTGTATACGCTTGAACAACGATTCGCTAAGTGGGCATGCGATCGACTTAGTGAAGATGCCGATTTTGCCAAAAAAAAATCATCTTTTCAGATGAAGCTCATTTTGATCTTGGCGGGTATGTAAACAAGCAAAATTGTCGCATTTGGGGCACAGAAAACCCGCACGCATACATTGAAAAGCCGATACACCCAAAACGAGTCACTGTTTGGTTCGGATTTTGGTCCAGAGGCATAATTGGGAAATTTGTCTTCGAAAAGGAGCAAGGAGTGGCCGTTACAGTCAATGGTGATCGTTATCGGGCCATGTTGAACGAATTTTTGTTCACAAAAATTGAAGAGGACTATATTGGCAACATTTGGTTTCAACAGGACGGCGCTACGTGCCACACAGCCGAAGCTACACTCGATGTTTTGCGCCCTGTTTTTGAAGATCGCATTATCAGTCGTTTGGCCACCTCGGAGCTGCGATTTGACACCGTTAGGCGCGCGTAAATTATAAAAAAAAAAAAAAAAAAAAAAAAAACCGTTGGACTATTATTTGTGGGGTGCCGTAAAAGATAAGTGTTATGCCGACAAGCCAGAGACAATTGACGCTTTAAAGGACAATATTCGTGAAGCCATTGGTGAAATACAGCTGCACACAATCGATAATGTGCTTAAAAATTGGACCGACTGTGTAGGCTACTGCATGGCCAGCCGAGGCAGCCATTTGAATGAAATTATCTTCCATTATTAACCGGAAGGATAAAACTAATTATCTCTCAAATCAGACATGAGCTACGTGTTACCATTCACGAAATATGCACTAGTTGAAAAAAAAAACGTTAGATGGCGGACCCTTTACTTGTTCCGTTCTACCTTTCATTCACACAGGAACTTGATGTCCTACTCATAAACATGAACCTTAGCGACAATAAAAAATTATAATAGTATAGACAACAATTACGTACCTATGTAAATATTTTCATTAAAATGATTTTAAAATATATTTTATTTTTAATATAAAATTTATATGAATTATATAGTAAGAGAGACAGAGAGAGTGAGTATATAAATCTTTTTCTTAAAGCATTTTTTAATTTGTATTTAACAGTAACAAGACAGTACATATGATATCATGGATTTTAATTTGGTTTTCTATTTAATAATACAAAAAAAATCCCATAAATAGCTTTTCCTTTCTTTTCTTAAACTTTAGAAATGGATAACTGTGTAAACAAAAAAAATTAAATTCATACTTTAGCTAAAAAAATTTGTCGCAATATCGCCATTGCAGATGAAACACCCAACAGAAAGCACTTTGATAATTAATTTCCAATAGATTAAATTAAAAAAAATTGCTCGAATTACATTGACACCAATCACTTCGAAAATACTACTAACCACAAAGCCACCAGCTTATTTCAATTAAAGGCCTTTGGAAATTAATTCTCTTAAATCAAGACTGACACCCGTTTTGTTCTGCTCTTGTTTTTTTACTCTACATACTCGTATGTTGGAGGGTTGTTCTTATAATTATAAAACATAGAAAAAATACAAAATCAATAGCTACCAACGTGCTTTGCATGCATATGAATTGAAAAATAAATTTTCCAATAATAATGAGACCCACAAGCAACAAACAAATAGACAAGTTATATGATGAGAGAATGTATATATCTTGTTTTGTTTTTAAAATATTAAAAAAAAAATCTCTTGCCAATTTTTCGAAAAGAAGTGTTGAAAAATTTGGTTATTCCTTCTAAGGAATGCTGTTCGTTAGTTGAATTGTTGAAATAAACGTTATCCAAAAAATAGCTGAAATATTTTTACAAAATAAGAATTTTAAAATAAAACAAAAACATAAATACTAATTGAGAATATTAAATCAAAAATAAATAAATAAAAATTTTGTTAAATATATAAAAATTATTATTTAAAAATTAAATAACACACATGGACATTGTTTTTAATTTGTAAAGACACCATTGCAATTTCGCACAACAATCATCGATTAACGATTGCAGTATACGAGTAAATAAAAAACAAGTCAGCATTTTGGATTAAATGTCGCACAATACTTGTAAATTATTTATTAAAAAGTTCATACGAGTACATAACATTCTATTTATTAGTTTCAGTAGTAAATTTACTCTTAAATAGCGCTCATAATTTTAAGTTCTTGCCAAACTTCTTTTTTTTTTAAATAAGTGTTATTTTTCGACATCTTTAAAAAAAAACAAATTAGCGAAGCAATGTTGTTGACTTAACCTTTTAATTGATTACCTGATCACGATCTGAAAACGAACAGAAATGCATAATACTTTTGCGCACATCCATCGTACAGCTCGTACAGCTGTGATGCAAAGTTTCGCAACAAAACTGATGCATCGATACAATTTTTGTTTGACTTTGACGTTTTGGGACAATTTTGAAGGCTTTACATATGATTTGAATTTTTTTCTTCGGCTTGGTATTTAATTTTTGAATTGGATGGATCAATTAATAAAATTATTTTCAATAATTTGCTTGATTTGTCGAGTAGACCTACCGACAATATAATTTTGAACATCCTTCGGAAAAGAAAAAAGCAAAGAAGTAAGATGTGTTTTGGCAATGGAATTGAAAAAAGAAAATACAAAAAGAAATGTCCCGAAAATCCATCATTATTTTAAACTAATCAAACAGTATCCAGATGATATATTTTATTGTCATTTCCGAATGACTAAAGCTACTTTCAAGATGAGTAAAATAAAAATAATAATACGATAGTGCGCTTGAACTCAATTCCGTTTTTCAGAAAATGAAGGGAATGCTAAAATCAAATTGGCTTGCTGCACAAATTGGTCGACCTACCTATTCTTTAGAGCAGTGCCTCTTTATAATATTGTGGAAACTGGCCAACCAAAGCAATTTCCGAGATATGAGTGATAGATTTGGTATAGAAAAATCAACATCTCATCGAATATTTACCAAAACTACAAAAGCAATTTCAATGTTAAAGCCGCAAGTAGTAAAGTGACCATCAACAGAATCAAGTTTGTTTTGGGGTGCATTGATGGGATGCACGTCCGAATATCAGCACCTTTATTTAAGGGTATAGTTGATAGCAGATTCCGGTTTTTAGACACTTTTATTTGGGTTTCCTGGACGATGTCACGATGCTTCTGTATGGCATTCAAGTCAAATGAAAAGGGGAATAGAGAATGGTGTCATAAAATTCTCATCAGCATGTCACTTGCTTGGAGATTGCGCATATCCCCTAGATGTAAGTTTGAGAGAGACAACGGTTTTCTGTCAGTGCAACAAGGGCATTTTAACACCGTTCCACACGGGTATTCGTCGAACAAGCATTTGGAATACTAAAAAAAAGTTTAGAATTCTTAACCATTTATCGCGTTTCATCGGCCAAAACCATAATAACAGCTTGCATTGTCCTTCACAATATCATTATGACTAATGAAGGATGTGACTCTGAAGACATTGACTATGACGCTGAAGATGAAGTTAACTCTCAAGATTTCTCCTCGGAAAATGCCCAGTCGCAGTCAGGCAGCCAAGACTTGTGAAACCAGAATAAAAAGGGATCGGTTGGCTGCTTTCTTCTCCTCTTGAATTCATTTACAAAATAAATATAAAAACATGAACTTATTTTCATTATTATATTAACTTTTATTTGTACTGCTTATTAAAAAAACGAATAACAAAACATAAATTAATTTACTTAATAAAAAAGCTAACTTGTACTTCTCCTGGTACAAATGAAACGTAAAAACACGTCACCATGCGAACTGTCTTAAACGATCAGTGCTCCAGTGCACCATCTAGAAAAGATCTGAACAACACCTTAAGTTCGCACATTTCTTGTTTTTTTTTTTTTTTTTTTTTTTTTTTTTTTTTTTTTTTTTTTTCTAACTTGGCTTTTTCAACTTCGACGAACTCTCTCATTATTTTCTTGTCCTCTTCTGATTCAGTATTCTGTTTTTAGAAATCCCAGTACTTCATTGCGTTTTGGTTGTTTCCTTGGTATCTCTTCTGTTGGTGAATCAAAACTTGTCGTTGGAGTAGAGCATTCCGGTGTAGAAAGAAGGTTTTCAACTTCATCTGCATCCAATAAGGATGACTCTAATGTATCTTTTGGTGGAGTCGCAAAGCTTCTTGTTCCATACACTTCGTCGATCTTTTCAAAATGCTCCCAGCAAATAGCCGCCTGCCCAGAGGAACAATTTCGCTTCTTAATCCTTTTGTACGTAATTATCAGATTTAAAAACTTCCTGCTAACATCGTCTCTTGTAAAAGGAAATGTTACATCAATCTCCTTGATTTCCCTTAACACTTGCTCCCATAGTACAGATTTCTTTCTGCGCTTGGAGTTAAAACTCCAACTCCATTCGCAGGCGCACAAAAAGTAGCAAATTCTGCCATTCATGCGTCCATTTTTTTCCTCTATAAAATAAATTGGTTACACAAAATAGATAACAACAATGAACAAATTATTAAAATAACAACTTACGAAAAATTTTCCATTTAATATTCGTGTTGTGAATTGTATTACGCACCACCAATTCTAAGAAATGATTTGACATTTTAAACTCCACCAACACTTTCCTCTGAAGGTATAATTCGCACTTTGCACACACACCAAACCTTTTTGTCATTCAGTGCATCAACAATATTTTTGATGAGCTATTTGCTTGACTGATGCGCACTGGATGCAAAATTTGTACCATTTTATACCACTGCGATGAAAGGTATCGAGGGATTGTGTTACTACTGCATATGGTGTGACAAGCCTCATCGAAGGGGAGATCCGGTATATACTCGTATGTCATAAGATATCAGACAAATTAAGTCTGCAGTTCCAGCGCAAAAATATAAATATAATAACTTTCGGACTCATTCAAGCAAGAAAATAATGCGTCTTCAAAATAAGGGGTAACATTTTGTTTTGGCTGATATATGTTACATAGAGGGTGACCAGATAAGAACGATGGGAAAAAATTGAAATAAAACAAAAAAACGGTGTGAGGCATAAAATTGATTCTGGCTTTATTTTGAAGCTACGTTCATGCACATCATTCAAATGGCCGCCTCGGCTCCATGGCGTTATTCCGACATCTCGAATTTTGGTCTCGAGCTCGTCCAAAGTCGCCTTGTTAGCGTAGACTAAGGACTTGACATAGCCCCAGAGAAAATAATCGAGTGGTGTCAAATCTCATGATCGCCGCGGCCAATTGATGAACGCTCGCCGTGAGACGATCCAGTCGGCAAATTTCTCCTTTACAACTTCGAGCGTTGCGTCGCTTGTATGGCATGCAGCGCCGTCTTGTTGGAACCAAAACTCGGCTATATTAATGTTGTCGAGTTCTGACGACAAAAAGTCGGTTAACATCGCTCTATACCTGAGACCAGTGAGGGTAATGGTGTCTCCTCCTCATTTCGAAAGAAATAAGGTCCGATGATGGCGCCTTGCTATAAACCGCACCAAACAGTCAATCTTTGTGGATGCATTGATGCATGGCCGAACACTTGTGGATTGTGTTCGCTTGAATAACGACAATTTTGCTTGTTGACACGTCCGCTCAGCTAAAAATGGGCCTCATCCGAAAAGATGATTTTTTGCCCAAAATCCAGATATCCGGCCTACATTTCCAAAAGAGTGTACTCACACTCAAACTTTTCCACAGTGCGACAAATTTCCTGTACACTGAAGCCATGATGACGACCGACCTCACGACGGAATTCACGTTGCGTATTTACAACTGAGCCGGAATTTCGATATTTTTTAATAATTTCCACAAGTTCGGCAAGCGTAAAACGATGCATGATGAAATGGCATATCTTACTGAATATTCTGACAGCTGAATGTTATTGGTAACTTTGGAACAATTGGGAAAACTATCATTGCTATCTGGTCACTCGTTACATAGATCTTTCGTTTCTATTGTCTGACTAATCAACATGAATCGAAAACATACATCTTAAGAACACATTCTTAAAACTTATTTTGAAAATTGGTCTTCAGTTCGCGAAATGTAGATGATTATGTGATTTTTTTTTAGTCCTTATAATCGACCCACTTAGATTGGTATTCATGGTGTTGTGGATAAATGCATGCCACCTACATTCTACATAACGCAAAGTCAATATTGAGTAGTCTCAACATATAAAACTTTAACCGTTGTGAGCGAAATTGTGGCGAAGGATCCGGAATTGTAAATTCGGTGTCGATCGCAGCAGTCTTTGTCTGAACACTAAGTGCGAAAGGATTTCGGCCTACGCCCGTGTAATAGTCTTGCTATAGAATTCGCAGATTGGGCTCTCAAGCAGCTTGAAGTCGACTCTAATTGTATCGAACAAATTGAACATAAAATTTCACCCTTTGGTGTGACATCATCGGTCTTTATTTTTCCAAAAATGAGCCAGAAGCTCGCATTGTAGTCGATGGGCAACATTATCAGAAAATCTTGTGTGATGATTTCTTCGAAAATATGGCTATGTGCCCTACTAAGTGGGTTACCATTAGTAGGCACAACTAGTACACATGTTCAATTTTTTTTCACTACCAGAGCTCCACCCAATCTCCGCCAAGGGGTTGAAGAGTGAGCACGTATAAGTAACAGTCGTCGGATTTTATTTTGGGAGAAAATAACAGAAAAAGTTTAACAACGTTACTGCATCAAATTCTATTTAAGGCTTGGGGATTCTCAAAAGGTGATGAGTCTTGGGTTTACGGGTATCATCCTGGATAAAAAACTTCTCTGGACTAAACATGTTACGTCGAAAGCCCCTAAAGCGCTGTCGGACTTCTGGCAGTGAAAAGTAGCGGAAAGACAAGGGTCTTCTGGATCTACAGGGGGCTATGATAAGGCCAATTATATTTTTTACACCTAGATAATTCATGTCATGGGCTGCACTCTGAACGCCATTTTCCGTTTCAAACGAAATGTTTTTTGGTACAATATGCACTAGACCTTGCATTCTGTCTTGACACATTCTGCATTCTTGACACCAGAACTCCTGCTGCAGATAAAATACGACTGGTTTCGGCTAGAATCTGAGCCAGTACAGGAATGTAGTCATGTCTTCAGGGATGGCTCCAAAACCGATAAAGGATGTGGCGCTGCTGTCTGTCTGGATTCACTATCGTTAGGAAAAGTTGGGATTGTCTTCCAAGCGAAGATATACGCAATCCTGATGGCAACGAATTATATTGTGAGGAATAGGTAAAGTGGCTGTCAAAGCTGGGCTTAAAGCCTTACTGAATTCTCTTACGACTTCGAAGCTAGTTCGGGAGTGCAAGATATCACTGAACGCAGTCGGAAGGCTAAATTCAATGAATCTTGTCTGGGATCACGGGAAATGGAATCGCCGTTGAACTTGCTGGGCAAAATTCAGAGGAGTATTTCAGCACCACAACTTACTTTAGGGCTGCCTGAAAACCGTGGTGGGTGCTGGTACTGTAGGCGCTTTATAACTGAAGCGCTTGCTTATATTTCTTTGAAAGACTGAAAGATTATAAACAACAAACGAACTTGCAAGAAGTACAATGGACTAGTTCTTTGTCTAAGTGCTCTGTTCCGACAGCAAAAAAAAAAAACAAAAAACACTACCACCAAGGAGTACTACCGAGCCGAGAAGTTCTGCGTCACCTTCGTGATACGGTAAGACGCAAACGGCCGGCCCTGTGGGCAAATGGCCGTTGCCAACTTTATGACGACAACGCACTAGATCATTCTTCACATAGGATTCGGAGGTTCTCAGCTAAACCCAACACACCTGTGGTTCACTTCCAGTGTGTTTGGAAGAAGAGTGTGACCCATAAAAAAATAACCCATTAGCCGCAGGCGATAAGAATTTTTTGGGTGCGTTAAAATGAAATGAGCTCTGTAAGATTTTTCCTTAGTTATATATCGTTTTTGCAAGTTCCAAGACATATTTCCTAATGAACGCTCAATATAAGATTCAATTCTGTGTTTCCCGTTGCTCATTCACAGGGACCATAATTATCCATTATAGCTACAACAAAGTGCCTCTGAAAGCCAGAGAGTTTGGTGTGTAAGCGATTTAAAAAAAAAACAAGATCGAAATAGATCATGAAGTATCCATCTATCTTCAGAATTGTCTGAGAAAAAGATTTTAGCTACAAAGTCGTTGCGGCAGTTGTCAACCGAAAAACACACTAAAAAGATTTGAATGAGCTGCTCACCATCACAAGAATATGGACTCGACCAAAAATGTCTTCACAGACGAAACTTCATTTTTTTATTAAAACAAAAATGGATGAAACACTATTCAAACGTAGAAACTGAGACTGGCTCCTACAAAAGGACAACGATCAAAAGCATCATAGTCGTACCTGTTAGGGCTTCACAGACAAAAATAAAGTCAATGTGTCTCCAGAGGCGAATCAAACTGAAAATGTATGTATATAGGGGGTCAAAGGAAAAAATGTCAGGACAACTGTTGTTTTATATTTAATTAACAACTATTACCGCAGGACTATGCAGAAAAATTAGCTGTAAGTTGTAGCCAAAGTGTGAGGCGATAATTGGGAATGGATACATTTGCTTCCACAAGCCTACCTGTTATTTCACTTCGTCCATTTCAAATTGCAATCTACCCATATATGATATTTCTAAAACGATCTGCATAGCTTGAGCCCTTATGAGCACTACTGGTAAATTATAGGAAAATATGACAACATTATGATCTCTAGCCGCCTAAATTTCGTCGCATTAATTTCTGATACTAGAATTAATTTAATTTTTTATAAAAGTTTTTCGTCGACGAACAGCTGCCCAAAGTGGCCAGTGATCTCATTCTGGGCTCACAAACGGTTCTTTCTTTCTATTTTTTCATAATATAGAGCTTATCTTTACTTCAGAATTGGTGACGCGGAATATTATGTTAATTAGCAAAGGAGTTATGACTCATGCCTGAATTCACAGACGAGGTAATCTTGAAGAGTGAGGTGAGCATATTTTATACGAACAACCTAAACGAATATACATACTCGTATTATTCTAAAACTACAGTTTGCAACGTAAACGTAAAACAAACCTGGAAAGGTTCTAAAATCGGTAATTTTTCGAAGTCACTGTAGATCTACGGAATGGATTCACCTCTCAAAATAAGGTGACTTCCATTCTCAGTAACATTGATTGAGACGTTAGAAACACCTACTCGTACCCCCATTTATTTTGCGTGCGAATTCATAATTTCTTCAGCTATGACATCATAGCTTTCTGTGAGCTTAAGTGGACGTCAGTCGGAATAGCCAGCAAATGTCTTGCGGTTATCTAAAGACGCAATTTATATTATTTTCTATAAATACATTGCTCCGAAATAAAGACGCTGGTAGTAGCATCCAAATTCTACTGTAAGTCGTCTGTGGCGCGACCGTTATTTGGTATTGATTCAAAAGACTGGTGAGTGAAGACCAATACTTAATTTGAATAACGTCATGAAACTATGATTTATTTAAAAAAAAAAAAGAGAAATTCTTAAATTGAATAATGCCAGATTTGATTTCGGGTAAATTGTGACGAGAACTAAATTACGTAATCTGTTTACCATGAAATGGCTGCGTGCCACAATTTTATAGAAACTTTTGTTTTGTTATAGATTACGCTTCACGAAACACCGACAGGCTAAAGCAGATAAATAAATTATTATGAGCATAATTACTCGTATACATTTATTTGTATGTAACATTTGTAAGCACATGCCGGCTGGTCGAAATTTATTGAGTTACATATTTGTTTTTAAAATTTTGTCTGATGTTATTCTTGAAACATTTATTCTATCTATCATACTTTCTGAGCGTAAAAGTGGTGTGCTCTTCACTTTTTGTCTGGGATTTCACCTTCAAAATTATAACAGAAAAAAATAGAACAAAACGAACAGAGAATCTCACATTCCTAAGTTCGTCATCGTGCTAGCATATTTACTGGGAACGCAACGCATTAAAGACTTGGATTAAAGGAAAATGGTAATTGTCATATTCTGTGATACCAATGTTCTGAATATTTTCTGGGGCGACAGATCCAGATTTATGGGAGAGTTAGATATTGCATGGGCTTCATATTATCGTCTGACTTAGTCATCAACAAACTTGATACCCAGCCGACATTTGTTATGAAAGGAAGGCCGTCGCTTATCGACTTAACTCTTGCAGGAACAAAAATTAAATCTTAGGTGACAAATTTGCTAAAAGGAAGGCATCCAAAGAAAACCTGAAGGTCATGCTTTAGAGTCTTCTCCAATTCTTTCAAAATAGCGTCCTTCAAAAAAATAGAAAATTGAAAGAAGTAATTTTACACTAACACGAATATTGAAGATTCCTTCAGATAAGAAATTTCGCGGAAATATTGAAGCGATTGGACCCCTTTAAGCCCTCAAAAGGGCCAAATAACCGCTGTGAAAGTTGAGTAAACGCAATCGAAAGTAGACACCTCGGTTTCATGCTCACAACTCACTTTGCTGGTAACCAATTCAAAACTGATCATCAACCAACTCATAGTATTGAAAATACAAATTAACTAAGTATGTATTACAACCTGCCTAGTTGGTTCCGTTATGGTGACGGATGAAAACATTTAACAAGCTGTTGGATCCTTACATATCCACAATGCTGCAAAGAGTTATACACTAGCTATTGCTAACTCAGAATTTGCATTAATTGCTTGACCTGAGTTAAGTATGTACATACACCCAACGAACAGTGGGGGCATTTATACCGAAAATCAGAGAAGATGACTACGAGTACTCAATCAATGACTTCATTTATTTGCGAATCTAATCTCTATCTAAGATTAACATCCTTCATAAAACAGAGAATCTTGCAAAACTGCACTGGCAAATCTATTAGGAAAAACTACTAAGACAAAAAAAAGAATACAATTGTGCATTTTTATACATCGATTTCTTCGACAATTCATCTTTTGGTGGCCTGTGTAACGTAGCCAGACCAAATGGTATAAGCAATGTTTGTTAACAGAGAAAGTAGTAGTGCGTGCTTGCAGTTCCCAACGGTTTTAGCGTCTACCTCAAGATATATGCAGATGTTGTAGCTCCACTGTCTCTCAAATCATATCTAGGAATTGCTAGCTCTGAAGCACAATAGTAATATGTTTTCAGTCAACAGAAGTTTTACTCTTTATGAGGAAGACGGTGACTGATCTGACGTAACTATGGCTTGAGGGTGCCGTGACCTGTTTAGTATCAACTAATCTGAGTGTTATCTTATAGACAGGCTATCTGACGCAATACCACCAGACCAGTTAACCGTTCTCATAATTACGACTGATTAAGGCCAAAATATAAGCTAACAGAGAAATATATTCCAATATTTGAAGACAGATCCAAAACCAAACGAAAACAAAACAAAAACTATCGTCTTTGCAGAGGTTGACAAATTGCGTCATACGCGTCATACGCTGGTGAAAGGGCAATAGCCCAGTTGCGCCAAATCCTTTTAAGACTCCCAGACTAGTCCGAGAATACAAGGTTTCTTGGAACACAGTTGGAAGTTTTGATTTAATGAGTTTTAATAGGATCACAAAAGACTAAGAGAAGAAATTCGCAAGCTTAATTTTTCTAAATTTAGAACTACGTACATCAATCCTTGGTCAGGACATCTCCTAAGCACAACTGACGGTGGCACGTCTGTCAAGTATGTAGGCAAACAAACGAATACTGATGCTGGAACCCACCCAACAGACTTCTAAACAGGGCATGGCAATTGGCTTATATCCAGTGGGTAACCAACATTAGCTCCTATGACGCCTGCAGTTAATACGACGATGAAACTATTAATCGCTTGCTCTCTCAGTATTATGTATTTGTACTTAAATTTATTGGAGATGGCCTTCTTCGTAAATCAAGGCTTTCTATAACCAAAATGATTAGATAAAAGGGATGGGTGATCGGAATATATTGTATGATGACCTATGAATTGAGGTCCATTGTTTTTCTAATAACTAATATTTAGTCTATTCTTTCAAGACTAGGTATTAGAATATTTTCCGGCTAAGTTATGGCACGCTTACAACTAAAATTATGATCAAGCGGCTTAAAGCATCCTAAGGCGCTTTGGCAGAGATACAACTCACAAAACGAGGTTGCAACAACGTTCCTAACATGATTCCATACACAAATAGAATTCCAATAAAGTCTGACTGACTAACAAGGCATAGCCAAGCAAACAAGCTCTGCGTATGGTCCCGACTTTTCGATCACAGAATGAACTTATTTAAAGAATTTCCGAATACACATACATATAAGGACAATGTAACATATCGCATAACCATCTCATGAGAACGAATTATAGCCTATTTAATTGTTTAAAGATCGATTTATTAATTCTTGAGATTTGTGAGGACAAACCACTATCGAACAAGAACGTTAATACACATACCAACGAAATTAGGCCACTCGAACACGACTAATTAAGTTCATTACCCATCACGTTTTTGTCCTTGATATGACAGTATAATAAAACGTCTGTCAACAAATGTAATACTATTTATTGCACAATAAATAGTTGTCCACCACATTTTCATTTATCTGTTGAACCATAAATAAATTTATTGTTCAGTTATGATACTTTTTCTCTTTTTTTTTCTTCTATGCATCACTCAATTAGATTTAATAAAGCCAAATTGACAAGTGTCAAATCGATTTTTAAAAATATATTAGTACAAGTTGACGTCGAGTACTCATGATTTGATTTCCTACTTCTTTTGGGTACGACTATGGATAAAATTGTTTTCGGGTGAAAGATCTATCTAATGGTGGCACCGATTTGAAATAATATTATTTCAGGCTGTTATTAGAAGATACAAAATTTATTTGAATGCATCTGCGTACTAGTATCGACCGTGAAATGAAATCTCATTCATAAATCAGCTCATGTATGGACTCATTCGCTCACATAGAGCCTAAATTGCCTTGATTTATGTAGAAAATTTTAATGTCTGATAAACTACGTATACATACATCACATAACTTATTGGCTAAGATGCAAATTAGCAATTTTTGACAGCTCGCTTGGTCTAATTTGTTTAAATTAGTGCCTTGTACTACGTTTTGTTATTCGCTTAACATTTACTGACATTAACGATTTTAAATAAACTGCCACTGACGCTTTATTGATTTTCTAAACCCTGCAACGACTTCTGGCAACTTTTCGCTCATTTGTCTTCTTCTTTCTTCAGTACTTCTACACATTGAATAAAATCTCCATTCTTCTGGTAAAGCTTTTCTACGATAATTTGACATTTTCAAATGACGTTTCAAGATATGACGACGTAGCAGAAAACTTTCCGAAGCAAAAGTGAAAGTACTCGTAGAACGTCACGAGTTGTGTTTGTCAGGAGGAAACAGCAATCACGAAAACATCACGCCGGGCAGACATTTCCGTCCTTGAACTTGACACTCCAAGGACGTTGCCCTTACCACTTGAAATACTTTCTTTCTATAACGATAATCTTACTACACAACCACGATTGTATGATGTAAATTGATAAAAAAGATCTCTGGGGTACATTTCAATTGAAATCAATTTAATCAAAAGCGCACTCTCCACACGTGACCAATTGTCAAATTTTTCGCTCGGAATTCCATGATTAAATTGGTCGTCTGATTCGAGTACATACATCTTTCAAAAATATGAACAAAAATAGAAAACTCCGCTCACATTGAACGTGTCTAAGCCCCGGATAACATCAGCGGCGTTAGCAGTTTTTAGGAATGTTCTTATCAATCACCAAGTGTAGGGGTGGAGTGATTAGTGATCCGAATAAATTCGATAACCCATTAAACCTTGTTACGTTGGCAAAAACTACCAATCATAAGTGACAACTAAAACACACAAATCTCGCTTTAGCATAAACAAAAAATAATGTCAATTCGACGAAACAGCTATAGAACTCCGTCATCCAGTGTGACACTCCTCCGTGACTTTTATTTCACCTCTATACCGGAATATCTTTCTCAGATATAAATATACATATGTATTATACAGTAACTAGCATATACAAAAAAAAAAGAAAAAGCTTCGAGTAAATATGTAAGTAAAAGGAAAAAAACTGACAATACCGTCAGTTGCATACAAAATATGGTGAAAACGTCAAAAAATAATTCACTAGTGTTATAATTAAATTTACCTTGGTGACTGGTAATTAACTAAATTAATCACTAAGAACAAAAAAAATCGTTGGCTTCAAATTGAAATTGTTGCGCGATGAGTACTGGAATTTACCGCGTGTATGAACCGCTTGCCTATTCTAACGCGCGCTATTTAAAGACTGATACATATGGGTTTGAGAACGGAGACATGGGATGAGAATTTTCCTGATGGTGCGCCACGCCAGTAAATATATCACGCGTATGTATTGTAACTGTGGATATGTATGCGGACAGCTGGTTAAGAGCTTTCCGGTTTCTATTTACTTGATGTAGAATTCAGTGGTCGGGCAGAGAGAAGTTTTTTTTTATAATTTATGGAATGAGTAAGAGATGCCGAGGCAGTTTCACCAGTTCCAAGTTAAACCGGAAAGATACTTTTTTAAGTATTACGAAGTGTGTTTCATTTTACTAATAGATTTTCAAATAAGAGTAACTTTCAAGCCATGATGTCAATTTTGACATTTATGGCCAGTATTACGAATAGACATAGACTTAACCAAAACAATGTTTCCGTATCATTCCAGCTTATTTTAAAAAGCGTTTTTCAATTCGCAAAACGTATGAAAGATTATTTGAGGTCGCTATCCGACAACTGGCAGACAAATTATGTACATTCTTCGTTTTCCCCCTTATTCTCGACTGTGGCCGAGGCATAGATTCTGGAGGCCTTAGCCAACATACAAAAAAAAAAAAAAATACCGCCGTGATCCAAAAGCTACCTTAGCGGCGACGGAGAGGAGAAACACGGAAGTGACACAAACTAAAACCGACCAACCTCTCGGAACTGAAATTGCTTCCTCTTCTTCTGTCCGAAACAGGACCATGAAGAAGAAAGTTTCTGGCACTCCATCTATCGATGGATCTTTCCATACAACCAACAGTGGCTGCAGTGGACGGAAACCGGTTTGACGAGACTGGCGCTATAACCTCTCCGTTCTTCCGAATTGGGAGCTGATGCGTTATCGTACTCAGAACCGTACTGTCACTAGGAGAGTAAGAATCGGGAGAACAAGGAAAGGTCTTCTCTTGTTGTGGGGTTAGACAAAACTTCTATCAAAACCATTAAATGTAGGTACGACGCACGTCCCTTATCTGAACCTTAGAAGGGTTAATTTTCACTTTATTTCCAAATGAGTGCAGGTAAGAGAGGACCATCCCAGCACTTATCAATTTTCCGCATTCCAAGTCCGCTACTGCATCCTTGTGTAGGAGTATTTCCGTGTGGAATAAACGCACCTGTGATTTCGGATGTTTCACACTTTTTGGGGCAGTAGGAAATACATTGTGAGAAGCAATCATCTCCTGCATTTAATACTATCGACTGACTTGGTTGTTAACAATGTTGGCTCTCAGCCAAATTTTGTTACCAGAGTAAGATAGAAAATAATCGACTTAACCTTAACCAATAGGTACCCCAAAACACTATTGGAGGCTTCCATGTCAGAACATAGGTACATCGATTTCAAAATCGGATTCGAGGTCTCGACCTTCTGAAGAGGAGCAGAAAACCAACTGGGTCTATTCAACGAGGAACCCGGCAAGTCCAACAGTGATCCCCTTAAGATCTGGACAAAACAAAGCTAGAGAACGCCGTTCAGAACCTGAACGGTAACCTCACCGATTGTTTTGAACTAGCATACCCAGCTAGAAAGCAATCTTGCTGATCGCCCGTTCCTTAATGGAATGTAGATTTGCAACGATTTCGTGAAGAAACCAGAAAACTTTCAAATAGGTCACTTAGGAATAATTTGTAGGAATACTGGAGCCTCCAGAGATTGAAGCAAAAAGAATATAGCAAGCTGACTCGAATTTCGAAGAGTGTCTCCCATAAATACTTCTGCGAAAAGATCGAATTTGTCGGCGATACCAGCTGTTGGTAACTTTGAAGAGAATCTGCAATGCTTACATGACACTGGCATATAGACCGAAACCTTGGCGAACAGTGGGAGTAGGCTCGAAGATCGGCAAAGATACTAAATGCTCGCCAAGAGCTGTTGACCTAATTCAGGCACAAAATGGTCGAGCTCGAGCACGCGCCGGACCTTTTCATCGACATTGAGAGTCATTGCGACAATGGAACTTTTGACGGCATGGGTAGCTCGGCCAGACAACACGGCGTAGCCGAATCATTAGTTTTGTGGATAAAAGCAATGCTGGTGCATAGATTGCGTATGCTGACTGCGGTCAATATGTGGTTGCAGGGGTAAACAGGGGTTGCGCAATAAGGGTTGCGTTCTGCCTGAAATATCTGCTATAGTGCACGTTGGTCGACTCACTGCGCAACGCTTTCAATAGTTCTGACATCTATGCTCAAGCATATGCAGATGATGTAGCTATACTAACTGCTAGATAGTACTGATAAAGTCAATTATATCCTATGCGTCGGTTGTCTGGTGGGGTAAGTCTTACGAAAATACGTCCATTGTTGCTTTTACCAGAATCTAGAGAATGACCTGTCTAGGCTGCTTGGGGACTTTCCCTAGCAGGCCTGGATCTGTCCTAAACATATTGATGAATCTCCCTGCCCTTGATATTTATATTAGGTGTTGCAGTCTTAAAGCCATCTTCCGTTTAAAATGAAGTGGTTTTTGGTACAAAACCGACTGGAGCTTTGATGACCTCACGTCGAACTGTCTTTCGAATCTGGTCGTATGGACATATCCTCTGATGCACTGTCACCAGAACTCCTGCTACGGAAAAAAATACGAAATCGACTTGCGCTTTGCCCAAGACTGGTTTCGGCCAGAATCTGAGCTAACAAAGGAATGTGGTCGGCTCTTCACGGATGGCTCCAGAACCGATCTAGGATGCGGCGCTAATGTCTTTCTAGAGGACGACAATCATAATTGAATTCACTCCTCGTTAGGAAAACCTTGCGACTGTCTCCCAAGCGGAGATATAGACATCTATAGCGACGGCCAAGTTTTGTTTCGAGCCTTACTGAACCTTAAGACCTTAGTCTTAAGTCTTCACTGAATGCAGTCGAAAGGCTAGATTCACTGAGTCTTGTCTGGGTCTCAGCTCACAATGGGACCAAGGGAAATCAAATCGCCGATGATTCCAGAGGAGAGTTTTTCAGGACCCGAACCTACGTTAGATCTGCCTGCGTCCTCAGTTAGGGCTTCCATTGACAGTTGGGTTTCATAATAGCATAACTGCAGATGGCATGACCCTCCAAGTTGCCTACAGACCAAACGAATGCTTCCCAACGTCTCTAGAAGGCCAGCGACTTTGCTGCTTTTCCTCAGTAGGAAAGCCTGTCTGCTGTTTATTGGCGTCGTGACGGAGCACTACAATTTTGATAAGCACTTACGTGTGCTTGATGTAAGTGATATAAGCTGCTGCGACTTACGGCTTGTGAATTTACGGCTTACGCTGGCTGCAGGTATTCTGATACTGCAGGGTGCTGATACTGTAGGCACTTTAACACTGAAGCGCATACTCAGCATTGGCTTGCATCTGGTGTTCGCGGATTGAGCTCTTGAGAAGCTGAAAATATTACCATATGTTTTATCCAAAAATCGTGTTAACTGACGAAGCACACTTGCATCATCATGCTCTCGCGTTAGAGTAAATGTTCGGACATCTGGACTATTTGTGGATCTAGCAGGATGTCGCTAAGTTCTAATTTGGCCTGATTATATTTGTCTGCTTATTTTTCAGTCTCAACTACTACGAACTTAGTTGCATTCGTATCCCTTGCGCTTTCAGCTCCAGAAATTGGTAACGAAATCGATTATTGCTACAGATTTTGCTAAGGCCTTCGATAAAATGTCTCATAAATTGATCGTTTTCAAATTGTCTTTCCTCGGTTGTGACCCCATATTATTAAAATGGATATCTTCTTATCTGGATAGCTATTATTATAGCGTTCGCCTTATGCCAGCCTTCTCAATCCCATTTTTAGGCACTTCCATCTAGGCAGCCATCTAGGTCCCCTTCTTTCCATTTTAACTATAAACGATATTGAGAGGATTATTAAAAACTCCCCTCTTTCCATTTACGCCAACGACACTAAGTTCTCCAAAACTATTTCTTCATCCCAAGACTCTATTGTCCTTCAAGAATACCTCGTTAGGTTTTGCGCCTATCCTTGCTTAGAGCTTAATGCCTCCAAATGTCAATCTAAGCGCAATCAATCTCCTCCTCGACTTTATTTTCTGCATCTCCAACCTATTCCCAGGTTCAATCCCTCCGCGATCTTGGAATATTATACGCTACAGAGTTAAACTCCCAGTCGCATATTGATGAGATAATCCTTAAATCCAACTCATCACTTTGTTTTATCAACCGATAGCCTAAAGAATTTTGCAACCCCTATTTGACAAAATCACTTTACATTACTCTTGTCCGGCACCTTCTCGAATATGGTATGCCAGAACATTCAACGTCATTTCTTTCGATTTGCTCTTCAAGGACTACTCTCGGATAACCCTTTTATTTTACCTCCCTATCGTGACCGCCTCAAACTTCTTAGCCTGAATCTGAATACCCTCCAAAAACGCAGAAACGTAGCTGACATTCTCTTCATTCATTGACTGCTTTCCGGTTCTGTGGATGGCGCCTCAATTTTTACAGTTCTATTTCATTCAGCACTAAGTCTCGATGTCCTCGTCTCTTCTATATTCTAACTTCTTATGGTTCCAACGAATCAATCTCCAGCATGCTCCGTAAGGTCAACCTAAAACCTCCCTGTTTATGATTTTAACCTGAACACTTCTTGTCTCAAACTTGCGGTCCCATGCCGCCAGCATCAAGTATCGAACACCAGTGGCAACATTGCCAAAAAGCCATTAGAGATGCCGACTCCAATGTGCTGGGTTTTACACCACAACGAAGCCCCTGGTTTGACGATGAGGCAAGCATATGCAGCTAATAGTCTTTCAAAAGTCCGTCCAATTACTCGCATACGCCGATGATATTGACATAATCGGAAGAAAGCAGCGTGATGTCAGTGGCGCTTTTGCGAATATTGAGATGTAAGCGGCGAAAATTAGCTAAACGGTCAACGAGGGCAAGACCAAGTATATATCGTTAACCAGAAAGGACACCCAACACCGACCAACGTCTCGGACAGAACGTCACCCACGACAGATATAAATTTGAGGTAGTTAAGGACTTTGCATACCTAGGCTCCGTTATCAATTCAGACAACGACACCAGAGATTAAACGAAGAATAACACTTGCTAATCGCTGCTTCTTTGGGCTAAGAAGACAATTGACTAACAAAGCCCTCTCTCGAACAATAAAAGAGACTCTATATACGAGTAAGACCTTAAGAATTCCGGTCCTGCTCTTTGGCGCAGAGGTATGGACTTTATAAAAAATGGATGAGGATACTCTTGGCTGCGTTGAGAGGAGTGGTGACGGTGCGTGGAGCAGGAGATACAACCACAAATCGTACGGACTGGGTCATGTAGAGCGGGACCTGAACCAATTTAGAGTGCGGAACTGGAAGCAGCTAGTTAAAGATCCACCCAGGTCCTCCACGGACTACACCACTTAAGTAAATAAGTGATTATTGTAAATGAAAATTATAATCAAATAAGCTGCTTTTTTCATTAATAATGTTTGCTAAAGAAATAAATTTACTTCTCTCAAAAAAAAAGTACTACTTTTTTGTAATTGCAAATAGCAATCAGTTGGTTATCTGTCAAATTTTCGTACGAAATGCGATCCTGATCGGGCTCTACGTACGAAAGCAAAAGTGAACAAAAACTCGACGAAATTCAGCTATCCGGCATTATGGGTGTAGGATACAAATCGCCTGTATTCCCACATTTATGTACGTACATACCTACACGTACGGATCCTTTCGCCGATTATGGGTCTGGCTTAAGTCTCCTCTGCCCGATTTTATTTGGACCATCAGATACTCTTGAATCAGCAACACTTAGATGCATCGTGATCGATTCTCATTGTAATTACCTACATACCTACATGAGTATATGTACATATCTTCCTATTTAAATTAAGTCACCTACACTGCAAACGTGAAGAGGCCAACTCAAAAAGACTAATTACCTAATATCCCTTGGTTAATATACATACATATGCATAGACACACGAGATATGGTACATATACGAGTATACAAAAAGAAATTACTACATAATTAAAACCAAAAAAAGCTTTTAGTTGATCCAGAGAGTACAAATTCACTGATCCGATCACTGAGCAGCTTTTAATGTATATTTTGTGAGCCAGTAGCCGGCGATTTTTTTGTGGGGATGAGTAAGTATATAGATACGCATGTACATACATATACAAGGTGTTTATCTCAGGCAGTACATTATTGCAGCCAAAAATAACACCCGGCTGCATATGGCTGACATGGTAATCAACACATATTAACTGGCATATACATACGTATATTGTGCCGGTAACCGGTTTACTTTTATGATTCAACACTCGCAATTCAAAACATGCTCGTACATACATATGTATGTATGTATGTACGTTGATTAGAACACGATCGTTTATATGTTGTTTGAAAGAGAAGACATCAGAGAGTCCACCATGATTCATGGGGTCACCTCTGACGTTGTTGCTGGATTAAGTTTGAAATGCTAGTAACTGAATGTGAAACTACTACCCAGTTTATCCGACAACTCAATTTGCGTTGAAGCAATCCGTATTGGTTCAATACGCTCGAATAAAAACCATTTCTAACCGCATTGAAATATTCAACACGCATACGTTCATTCCTGCTTATAAAACGCATTGGAAATATGTAACCGCTTTGAAATATTGTATAAACCTTTCCAAATCGCATTGAAACATTTTACGCTCTCACGCTCTCATCATTCTTTCATTATCGGGCAGGTATTAGCTGTTTATTTAAAATACGGGGTTGCAAATGAAATATTTGGATAGACAAAGAAATAAAAAGAATGTATTCTTCCAAATTCTTCAAAAATGAGCGGTCGGATAAACTGGGTATATGATATGTACTCCAGCTTTGTTTTATTAATTGCAGTAATCGTGGAAATTTTTTTTTTTGCCTTATCACGTCTTTCCTCAGATAATGGTTTCAAAAATTATTTGAAACCTCCACGCAAGTAGGTAGTGTAAACCAGTCAATCTCTTCGTGGCATGGGGCAATTATTGTGCTTCGGCTATTCGTGAAATTTTATTGAAAAATCTTATGCAAAATTTCGAAGCATGTGCGTCATACGGTAATCTTATCAATTGAGAAAATTTCATAGTTTGCCATTTTTCACGTGAACATAGCTAAATGGTATTTCTTTTGTAATTATCTCACACAAGTTTTGCAAAACTATTTTAACACTAGAAAGATAACCTACGTCTAATAAGCGTCCGCACAATAAACATTTTGGTGTGTCTTTTTATTCGACGCACGTATACACTTGTCCTTCTCAGCCAACTGAGTCGTCGGTCAACTCCACCGCGGGACGACTTTGAGTGTTGGTTTGTAATTTTGATTTATTACGGTGTACTTTATTTATAGAATTTCGGTTTTAGTTTTAGGTATCATTATTTAGGCACTACTAGACGAAGGAATACATAATATGTACTCTATTAGAACGGGAAAATGACTGCGATGAACTTCTGGAAAGGGACAGCGAGATGGAAGATCAGGTGATCTTTGAAGATGAGTATAAGGACACTGAGCCTGCAATTGAGTCAAGCGACACACCAAATGAAGACGTTCTGTGGATCCCACTGGAATATCAGATCGTGACCGACGCATAATCGTAGAACAGACATTGCTGGTCTACTACTAGTACTACTCTGCTGTCGAAATATTTTTGATCCTGTTCTCACATATAGAGACACGAACTCTACAGAACTTCAAGCTTTAATTGGAATCCCAACCTTGAGTTCTGCAATGAAAGATAACCACTTATCAACTGATGACCCTTCTCTGGGACAAGTTATGTAGCATTGAGGAGCAGGGATCGATGATTTGCTAATTATAGATGACAAGTCGAGAAGACCCTGTTATTCCAATCAGAAAAGTTTTCGAACTGTTTATAATGCAATGTAAACTGAATTGCTCACCAGGAGCGCATGTCAGGATAGATGAACAACTACTGTGGTTTCGAGGAAGGTGTCCGTTCAGGATGTATATTCCTAATAAGCCGAATAAGTACGGCACCAACATTCCAATGATGTGCGATAGTGGAACAAAGTATGTGTTGAATGCTATGCCATACATTAGGAGAACCACAAAGACTAATGGGTTGCTACAAGGAGATACTATGTAAAGGAATTAACACAACCTATGTATTCATGGTAGAAATCGTAACGTAACCTGTGACAATTCGGTCCTTCTTGCGAATTTGATGCTCCAGGAACCGGATAAACTATAAGATCGTATAAACAGATCACTGAAGAGTTAAAGAACATCCGCTCTTAATCAATATGCACGTCAATGTTCTGCCATGATGGATGTTTGACCCTCGTTTCATACAAACCGAAGCCCTCCAAGATGGTTTATCTATTACCATTGTGTGATGAAGAAGGTACCCTTAACCCAACAGCCGGCAAGCCTGAAATAATAATGTTCTACAATCAGACCAAAGGGGGCGTTGATACATTTGACCAAATGTGTTCTACGATGTTATGCCCAAGTAAAACGAATAGGTGGCCAATGACTACCTTCTATGGCATACTGAATTTGTCAAATCTTATGTGCTTTACTGCCATAATGTCCTATCAAATGGTGACAAGTCACTGAATCGAAGGGAATGCATGAAAAAACTCAGTACCCACTGCCTAAACCGTTGATGATAAAAAAAACTGTGGTTACCACTTTGCCAAGGAATGTGCGAGGTAATATTGAAAGTATACTCCCTAAACCTGTTGAAAAGGCTCCCACAGATGACGAAGAAGAGCCTTTGGCCAAAAAAGGGGTTACTTCGGTTACTGCACATCTTTAACAACAACTAATGTCAAAGTTAACCTGCATTAAATGCAAAAAAAAAAAAACAATTTGTGGTGAGCACAAACCAAATTTTATGGCCGTGATTAGATTTTTAGACTGATTATGCTGTAATCTCTAGTTTGGAAAAAAAATTTTTTTATAATAATTTACAACATTGTTCCTTGAAACGAACGACTGTTAGTTTTTCTTTATTTTTTTCAACTCAATAAGTTTTAAATTTATAAAAATAAGCGAATAGAAAATACAATCATCTTTTATTACACTTATACGAGTACCTTTAAAATCACTATATAAAATATAAATAAACATAACTAAATAATTATTAATAATTAAAGCATTTGAAAATCAGGCGCCTCTAAAGCGTATGATTATCTTTAACGTACGTCGTAATGTGGTCATCTGTCTGGGGTTAATGGTGGAAGTCATGTTGAAATTGGAAGTTTTTATATTGAGCGCTTTTCTTAGTACACCGAACGTTCAGACACTATCGAAAGACATTATATTCGGAAGGGTCTGATCTCTAATTTACAAAGTGACAGATTTATACACGTTCATATAAGGCGGTATATCTAGTCAATGCGCTCTGTATTCATCACAAGAAAAGCTAATGATGGTCATGGATCATGGTCGTACTACGAGATCATCATCTTATTTAAGTTACAATAGTTGGACACCGCTGCAGTTCGATGATCCCCAATGGCACAGATTCATCATCGTAAGATTGAAGGATTATGCCAAGAAATAAAGGAATATTTTTCATGATATGCGAATATAATCAGCATATCAATGCCCGCCATTATCCAAGACCATTGAATTGTTGATGTCAGTGAGTGGGCATTCATTTTGCAGCAATCGATAGAATGAAATCTTTTCTGACTTTGCTGGACTGATTGATGTAATTCGAAGCCATTTATGATCAAATGCATTGAAACATGGAAGTTAGGAAGCACGCAAAGTTGTGCCGTAAGTTTCAAAAATATTAAACGCGAAAATATGCCTCGACATAACGAAATTATTTTGTTCTAACTATATAATACCCATCAAGGAACTCCATTAAGACTTACAGGGAAACCTATAAACATACTAGTGTGATACAAGGAAAGAATGTGGAGGGTGTTGGCATTTAAAAAGCTCAATTCCATCGAAGTCATTGCAATGACAATCGCTGATGCTTTCGAAATGAGGGGAATGGAAAAGTTGTGCCGTAGTGGATCGAAAATTTGTCAAAATTAAGTTCCACAGCGAGCAGATGGTTTAATGTGAAAAATCTTAAAGGAAACTGTTAATGCTACAGAGCAGCGTTTTCAAATTACAGCAAAGAATTAAGAAAAGCTACAATGAATGCCTTTAGGAAATTCTTGGAGACAATTACGCACACTCCTTTCCGGCATCTCATTTTTCCAGCATCTGCAATGGAAGCATGACCAACATATCTGGACTTCGAAAGGTAGGCTGAGAAGTAGCATCAACTATCTGCTCTCCAAAAGCAGAATGGGAAAACCAGCTTCTTAAAGCCGTTCAAGTCATCAGGTGTGGACAGTAGAACACCAAAAATCTGACTCTGGGCTATATACCAAAAATGGGAAACTGGACCCAGCATAACCAAATTGCTACGGACAAATCAGCAATGGAAAAGGCTGTAAATAACTATTTAAGAGAGGACGTAATATTCAGTCAACGGAACCTTACGGATGAGTACCGCCAAATGGTTTCAACACATGAATATATTCGTAACGTAGTACACTGATTTTCCTTATCCTGGTTATATCTTGACAAATCCATGTTTCGTCATGCGTACCTACTAACGAGGAAAATCTTGGGCAATTCTGTCTGGCAGAATCGAAGCCGCACTTGACAAGAAGGAGTACGCACTGTCCATTTTCATCTATGTACATTGAGGGTGCATTTACAACGATCCAAGGTTGACGGCGTAGACGAATCCCTAGTTTTGGGCAAAAAGGTAGTGCTGGTGGATCCTTAATGCGGATGCTGACTGCTGCTAATGTACGATAGCGATGGAAGATAGGGTTTGCTCATAAGTCGCCGTCCTGTCTCCTTTGGCATGGTGCATACGAATATAATACGACTCATTGTTTAACGCTTTTAACAGTTCTAGAACCTAGGCCCATACTGGTAGCGATTGACTAGACATGATTGACGATTGGTGCACTAGAAATGTGGTTAAAAAGCCATTTCCAAAGTGGTACTTTGTACAATACGCACTGAGGTTTTAATGAACTTGCAATGGCTTATGCAATAGCACGAGAGCTCCTGCTGCTGTGACAATACAAAATCGACTCTGGAAAGAATTTCGATCAGAATCTGAGCCTGGAAAGGAGCTTAGTCGGTAGGTGCGCAAACCCTGTGCTAGTGATAAGCCTTTCATATTAAAAGCATTGCTAATGCATTTTTTTTGTGTCACGAAGCTCTTAGAAACATTCTATATTCTAGCATTGACTACTTGTTCTGTGGATATGGTATATCAGCTTGATATTGACAGAACATTATAGTGTTGCTAGAAATCACACCTCAACAATACTTGTCCATGTTTGACGTTATATTGGATAAAACTAATGACCGTAATGACGAACTTACTGCGAACAGAACAGTGTTTAATGATATGGCAAACCTCATTGAAACAGTATGCCACAAAATTGCAATTTCAGGCTTAACTTGCTGGATAGATAAAAACAATCTTAACCTTGGAAAGATGAGTATCTCAAATTTTCAACAAATCTACCCAAAAAGTTGCGGTTGAGCTCGCTGCTTTTTGGAACTACGTAGCCGAGTTGAGAATGATAAATTTTTTTGTTCCTAACTTGCCTTCTTTGTTTGTATTTCAATCACCTTCCCCTATTTCTCCACGCAACAATCTTTTTCTTACATTTTACTACCAAAACGTAAGAGGCTTGCTATTCCCACCTTCTTATAATGTTTTCCGAGATGACGATTATTTTCTTCCTAAGGTTGATGATCCTACTACCCACCAAGAGATGATTGTTCAGTGACGAGGATTATTTTTGACTTAAACGGCGTCTTAATAAACAAAATTGTAGCGTTTGGAGCGAGGATATCCCTGAAGCTCCATTATTCAGTCAGAAAATGCACAGTTTACACGTTACATTATTAGTCTGAAAAATGAGACCGGATCCTGCGTTACGGTCTATGGAAATCATTGCCAAACCTTGCGCAGTGAAAAATTCTTTCAGAATATTGATGACATTGATCCGCACGAGATACGGTTTCTATGGAATGGAGCTACATGGCTCCAGAAAAGGTGATTTTTTGCAATAGACGCATTGATATTTTACTGGAGAAAGTGGTAAAAAATTGGACGTCCTATTACGCCGTTTATAAAACATTAAACACAAACAATTTTGCAACTAAAAAACATCCTTCATATGCTTAATCTTATAAATGTAATATACTTATGTAAATACATATTTTAGAAGCTTCACAACTCTTTGAGAGGACACAATCTCTAAAGTCATCTCCTCGTCTGGTTATTCTAGCATCATTTTACGATCTACTCTCTGGGTCTGAAAAATAGTTCCTTGAAGCTAAAACCGAACACTTAATTTGTACGAAATTTCAAAAGAAATCTAGATAATAAACTAATTTTTTCCTTCCTCTAGTTTAACAATAAAAATTAAAAACTTGGCAACTCTGTCAGATACTGTCAGTGCAACAAAAGCTTCGTGAATGACAAGTACTGAGAATTTCGTGCGACCGAAGACTGAATAACTCTAGGAAGGAAAGAAACTATCAAATAATCAGGTATGAATTATTCAAAGCAGATTTCCCTAATTGCTTTATTTCTAAAATACATACATACCTAATACCAAATAACCCTAAACAAATTTTTAAGAAATGTGCAAAACAAAGAAGTCACCGACAACATAAATCTGACATTTCCACGAAGTAATTGACAACTGAGACTGAGAAAAAGCTTCCTTCTTGCACCATCTTGTGTCCACTAGTTAAAACATGTCCGGAAGTCTAGATATGAAACCAACTGCCGATTTATTGAAGTGCACACAATTCGCGGCTAATAAACACAAAAACCAACGAAGAAAAGATCCAGATGAGACGCCATACATAAATCACCCTATAAACGTTGCAACAATCCTAGCCGTCGAAGGTCGCGTAGATGATATTGAAGTCCTCCAAGCTGCTCTACTCCATGATACGATAGAGGACACCGAAACGACTTTTGAGGAAATCGAAGAAATCTTCGGAAAAAATGTTTGTGATATTGTTCGTGAAGTTACAGACGATAAAAGCCTTCCCAAGCGAAAGCGCAAAAGACTGCAAGTCACCCATGCCAAGACATCTAGTAAAAAAGCCAAGTTAGTGAAGTTAGCGGATAAGTTGGACAATCTAAGAGACTTGACACGAGTTCTGCCCGTTGGATGGACTCAGGTAAGATTAAACCAACAAAATCACACCGAACTTATGCTCCTTTCCATTTTCCTAACAGCAACGTCGAGAAGAATACTTCATTTGGGCTAAGAGTGTAGTCGACAACCTCCGTGGAACCAATGATGCGCTGGAAAGTTTGCTAGATGAAATTTTCAAACAACGAAATCTTTTGTAAATTTATTCATGTCTTTAATCGTAAACGGTAATACAGTCGCAATTTGTTAGATTCATTTTTTTAAGAAATTACTTTCCGTGATTCTCGTAGAATGTGGTCATTAAATCGGCAAGCACTTTTGTTTCGGCAACAGTCATTGCGTTGTAGAGTGATGCTCTAATGCCACCCACCAAACGGTGTCCTTTGAGTTGAATTAGGTTGTTGGCTTCGCAGACTTTAAGGAATTCCTTCTCCAAATCATCATTTCCTTGGGCGCTGCCTATTCTAAAGGGCACGTTCATTCGGGATCGGACTTCTTTCTCAACCGGACATACGTAGAAACCTTTCGACTTGTCGATGATGTCGTAGAGGAGTTTTGATTTTTGAAGTGAGTTCTTGTACATTCCTTGGAGGCCGCCGTTACGTTTAATCCACTTGAATACGAGGCTCATTACGTGAACTCTGAAATTGAAAGAAGGAAATTGGTTACTAATTTACATGTGAACAGAGGTAGATGATTAGATTGGGAGGAGGTGATATCCTCTCATTTGTATCGGGGAAATCGTTCCGTTCAGTCACAAGATATGGCCTTTTTGGAATGAGCTTGCCTAGTTGAATTTCAATGTCACAGGGCATGGATTCATATACTACGCTTAAGTATTGTACATGTTCCAAGAAAGACTTTTTGGTTAGTGCATTTCCTGCTTACGGGCAAAAAAAAGGCGAAGAAAGTGGTAGCAGTGCGATAGCTTATCGGGGACTTCGTAGATGCAGATCGATTTGTAAGAGATGGAATCACAAAATTAAATCATTAAATCAAATATCTTTATAGCCGGCGACCGGGTGCTTTCACTAAATTTGACACAGGTCGAGGGAGTCTTTTTACGCATTGCTCTAAGAGAACGAAAATTCTCCCAGCTGTTGCACATGAGACATGACACTTTACGGAGAAATAAAATAAGCTCTATAAAGAATTAAAAGTACGTGGAAACGGCCGGATTATGGGAAACGATGGAGGTAAGACTTCTTGTTCAGCTGTAAAAAAGCAAAAGTGACACAAGAAATTCTTAAAATTGCTGATCCGTTTAGCTAACTGCGTAATATTCTGCGATTTCTGGACAGAAGGTAACGCAATATAATCAAAGCAGCCAATATGGCATTGTGGAATGCAGGTCGAAATAAAACGTGATTTAAAATTTACAGATAACGATATGCAGAAATATCGTAACGCTGTAAAAGATCTTCACATCGTCTTCGTCGATTTAGGGAGAATATTCAACAGAGCTCCCACAGATCTTATGGCTACACGGCGGCATCCACACCTCTAGTCAGAGCTGTTTCGACGTATTTAGTGCAAAGGTATAAAGGGAGCTCTATGGCTATACCGAGACCCTGGAGTAGATATGACGGAGCAAGGAACATGGATAGACCAAAAAGATGTGCTATGGGATGGTTCAGGCAAAAATCAAATGAAAAATTTCGACATTCATCACAGCGTCTTGCAAAAATTCTTAAGCTTTCGGCATGTAAGCGAAGTCTTTATCACGTCCAAATTGGGAAATATAAGCTTGGTTTGCAGAGACTAATTTTAGAATTTTCTAGACCGAATAACTTTCTTTCTCGCTCTGTCCCATTTTCCTAAAAAACTTTACACATGCTCACACACTTTAAAAGTAGTCATATCCACTTGAGTTTTAAGTTCTTTTGTGACACCAAAATTATGTGAGGAGATCTTAACACGAGGTTTGGTAGGGAAGCTGTCTTTGCGCGAAATGAAGAGATAATCCTGCAGTAATGAAATTAGAAAGTTGTATCTGAGCTACAAAGCCAGAATGGAAGCCTAAAAAGATGAACGTGGACAACTGAAAGTAGTCGGTGACTAAGTGTAATGAGCCTACCCGTATGTTAGAATGAAACTCGATATTCGCATATCGTCTCGAGGTTCCATCCCAGGTCATGCTATGGGAGGGTTGTAAAAATGTATGAACATTCAGCAGTCTTCACTGATGATTAAACTTTAGGGGTTGCTTCACATCACAGTCATGCATCTGGTCCTACCATAAAATACGAATAACAGCGCTGAATGATGCATGAAAAGTATAGAGGAATAATAGCGACAAATGGAACTGTTTGTCCGATCCTAAAGAAGGAAGATCCCTTGTACTACGCTACCCGCAAGGTAATAAATCTCTTCAACATAGCATATACAATTCTGTCTGCCATATTAAATGAACCCCTATCAGTGTGGTTTTAGACACATTACGCAGGTCTTGGGAAAAAACCCAGGAGTTCCAATCTTGAAAGAATTGTGCGAAACTCACAAGTCAACTCCAGAGGCACAATTTTTCAAAAGTTCAGTTATTCGCATATGTAGACAACATTGACGTAACGAGAAGAACGCAGCGAGCTGTGAGTGGAGTGTTTTCCACTATCGAAGTCCAAGCGACAAAGATCGGGTTCGGTCAAAAAGCAAACAAATATTGGTCTTATCATAGCGGTTTTCAGAACTTAACTGCTGCGATTTGACCAGCTGCCGGTCATAAGTCCTGTTGAGTGGCAGGGCCACCGGTACTCCACATCAGGACTTCAAGCACGGTACCGTGGGAGTCAGGGCCCACGGACTTCGATCCGTGTCTGACTTGTTAGAGCCACGGAGTCACGGCGGGTCTTCCAGTTGGTTTAGACCCGATGTAGAGTTGCAAAAAGTACTGGGTACTGTGACCTCTTAAGAACAGCGAGAGGTTAATGGGTAGGCCTCGATTCATACCAAGGGTGGAGCCGCGCCTTCAACACAGTTCCGCTTTGGTATCAAAGGAATTGGCGGAGAGCGATGGCAAGATCGACTCCTAGGACAAAACGACAAAGACATCAGCGCGGAAATCATTCGATGAATCACTTGCTAATAGCTGCTTCTTTGCCTAAGAAGGTGAGTGAGTAGTAAAGCCCCGTCGAGCAACCAAAAATACATTATACAAGACACTGATCATCCCAGTCCTGCTTTACGATGCAGAGGCGTGGACACTGATGAAAGCAGATGAAAATGCTTTCGGTCGCTTCGAGAAAAAAGTTCTCTTGGTAATTTTCGGTCCGGTTTGCATCGATGGAGAATGGAGGAGGCTTTGAACAGCGAACTGAACGTGCTATACAGAAGAAACGCTCGGATAAGGCGGCTTAGATGGCTAGAACATATTGAGCGCGTGGACAACAGCGTCCCAGTTCAGTAAAATTTCACCACCAACTCAGAGGGACAACACAGTAGACGACGATTTCATCTCGCGTTAGCTGAGGACCTGGTCCACCCCGCATGCACTGTAGCACCAGCTAATTGGAGAAGGTCATCATATGGAAGACGAAAATATGTTCGCATCTCTGGCGGCCTCTGAGTCAGATGACGAATAGGAGGAGGTAGAGAACATAAAAAATAATATTAAGCTTCTCCAGCAAAAAGTGTTAGCTATTAAGGCTAAACAAATAGCAA